>OX579676.1:92963034-95463034 GCA_951230905.1 Cheilosia variabilis | reverse complement strand
GTTACTGGCACCGGAATAACCGGCCTGATGTCCTAAGGTCAAGGGCCTGGCCCTCCAGGTTGGGGGTAGTGCCGTCGGGGTAACTTCCCGACCATGTAAAAAAACAATAGTTATGAGAGAGACACGAGGAGCCTCGGATAACGATTTCCCTCAAACGGCAACCAGACCCGGACCGTCAACGGACAACGATTTAAGAGTATGTACCTGGAACGTGCGAACGCTCTACACTCCAGGTGCTACTCAAAAACTTGAGTCTGTCCTCACGCGGTATAAGGCAGATATTACCGTGATCCAGGAGATACGATGGATAGGATCAGGTATGATGAAAAGGAAAGATTGCATGTATTAGGATGCGGATTCGTCGTGGGAAATCGGCTTAGGACAAAAGTTATTGACTTTAAGCCGATAAGTGATCGCCTAGCTGTGATCCGCATCAAAGCTAAAGGGTGATTTTTTAGCTGGTTTGGTTTTTGCAACACTGGTTTTGACAGCTGACGTGTGCTTAGTACCTTGTGTCACTGTCAAACCGCTTCAGTTTGGTTTGCAATTTAACCATGGATCGTCTTACAAATGAACAACGCTTGCAAATTATTGAATTTTACTATCAAAATTCGTGCTCGGTTCGAAATGTTCATCGCGCGCTGCTTCCATTTTATGATCGGCATTCTCGACCTTCTGAGCAGTCTATTCGGAAGATTGTGACCAAATTTCGCACCAAATTTACTTTGTTGGACATTAAACCACCAACACGTTTACGTGTGTAGTGAAGAAAATATTGCGGCCGTATCAGCTAGTGTGACAGAAGACCGCGAAATGTCGATTCGGCGCCGTTCCCAGCAGTTAGGCCTTTGTTACAGCACTACGTGGAAAATTTTGCGGAAGGATTTGGGCGTAAAGCCTTTTAAGATACAGCTGGTGCAAGAACTAAAGCCAGTCGACCTACAACAACGCCGAATTTTTGGTGAATGGGCTCTTGGAAAGCTGGCCGAGGATCCGCTTTTTTATCGAAAAATTGTGTTCAGCGATGAGGCTCATTTTTGGTTGAATGGGTACGTAAATAAGCAAAATTGCCGCATTTGGAGTGAAGATCAGCCAGAAGCATTGCAACAGCTACCAATGCATCCCGAAAAAGCCACTGTTTGGTGCGGTTTATGGGCCGGCGGCATTATTGGGCCATATTTCTTCAAAGATGATGCGAATCGCAGCGTTACTGTCAATGGTGAACGCTACCGAGCGATGATAACAAACTTTTTTTTGCCCGAAATGGAAGTTCTTGACTTGCATGATATGTGGTTTCAACAAGACGGTGCCACATGCCACACAGCACGCGAAACAATGGCGCAATTGCGAGGCGAGTTTGGTGAACAGTTAATTTCACGTTTCGGGCCGGTCAATTGGCCGCCTAGATCGTGCGATTTGACACCATTAGATTATTTTTTGTGGGGGTATGCCAAGGCTAATGTGTATAGGGACAAGCCCGCTTCGATTGACGCACTGGAAGCCAACATCCATGCATTCATTCGTGAGATACCGGCCGATATGTGTGAAAGAGTATGCCAAAATTGGACTCAGCGGATGGGCTACCTGAGACGCAGCCGCGGTCAACATTTGCATGAAATTATCTTTAAACATTAAATTGCAAGGTTCAAACTATCGATTCAAATAAATATTTCATTCATTTTTTTTAATTTTTTGTGTTTTTTTTTTAAAAAAAGTTCTAAACCTCTTAAAAAATCACCCTTTACTTTCCAAAACATAAGCCTAATATGTGCACACGCCCCTACCGACGAGGCTGAAGACCCTATTAAGGAGGAGTTTTATGACCTCCTGGATGGAGCCTACGGAGCCTGTCCGGAGTACGATGTCAAAGTTTTGCTCGGGGATTTCAATGCTAAAGTCGGAAAGGAAAACATCTTTGACGGGTTAGTTGGTAAGCACAGAATCCACGAAACGACCGCAGACAACGGTTACCGACTAACTGACTTCGCGGCAGCTCGTAATATGGTGATAAGTAGCACTAGGTTTCCAAGGCTAAGGATCCACACAGCAACCTGGCGCTCTCCAGACGGTCGAACCGCCAACCAAATCGACCATGTGCTAATCGCCGTGAGGCACGCATCCAACATCCTCAACGTGCACGCATTCCGCGGGGCAAACGTCTACTCTGACCATTTTCTTGTTGCGGCTAAGTTCAGAGCTCGACTATCCAACGAGAAGAAGCTGCGTTCCGGCCAGAAGAAGAAATTCGATGGACGCCTTAGCACACCTGGAGTAGCCAGAGTCTACAAAGATCGCCTGAGCGAGAAACTCTCCGCAGTGTATTCACCTACCACAGATGCCAACACCCAGTGGTCCCAGTATCGCGACATCATCAAAGAGGTAGCCGAAACCACATTAGGGTACCAGCCACCCCAGAGAAAGAGACCGTGGTATGATGATGAATGCGTACGCCGGAAAAAGGTGACAGAAGATGCACATATGAAGACGCTGCAGCGCAAAACAAGGGCAGCGAAGGAAGAGTATCGAGCCAGGAGGAGGGAAGAGAAGAAAATCCTGCGTAGAAAGAAGAGGGCCTACGCAGCCTCCCAGGTCAAGGAGTTCGAAGAGTCCTGCGATCGAAACAACATCCGGAAGTTCTATAAGAAAGCAAAGCAACTGGCTGCTGGCTTCAAGACCGGAATGCAGGCTCTTCGAAACAGTGAAGGAAACCTAGTCACCGAAGCGCAGGGAATAGTAGATGTGTTTAAGCAGCGATTCCAGCTGCTGCTAAATGGGCATCATGTAGAGAGAGTGATAGGGCAAGAAGAGAACCCACGTCCAATCAATGAAGAACCAGTTCCACCACCCAGTATAGAAGAAGTTGACTTAGTAATAAAAAAGCTAAATAACAACAAGGCCGCCGGCTCTGATGGTTTACCAGCGGAGCTCTTCAAATACGGTGGTAATGTTTTGGTAGGGCGCATGCACCAAATCATCAACCAAGTATGGGTGGAAGAAAGCATGCCCGATAACTGGACTATCAGCTCCATATGCCCCATCTACAAAAAAGGCGATCATATGTCTTGCAAGAATTATCGAGGCATATCCCTGCTTAATGTCGCATACAAGATCCTATCCAACGCACTGTGTGAACGTCTCAAACCGTTCTGCAACACACTAATCGGCACGTACCAGTGTGGCTTCCGGCCCGGCAGATCGACTATAGACCAAATTTTCACACTGAGGCAAATCCTGGAAAAGACCAATGAATTTCAAGTCGAGACTCACCACCTATTCATCGACTTTAAAGCCGCATATGATAGCATTCATCGCCAGGAGCTTTATGTGGCGATGGCCGAGTTCGGGATCCCGGCAAAACTGATCCAGGTATGTAGCGTGACGCTGGAGAACACACGCTGCAACGTGCAATTTGGAAGTAGTTCCTCCGAACTATTCCAAACATGCACCGGATTTAAGCAAGGAGACGCACTATCATGTGACTTCTTCAATCTCGTGTTAGAGCAGATAGTGCGCAGGGCAGGTGTCAACACGGAAGGCACTATCTTTAACAGATCCGTCCAGCTACTGGGGTATGCAGACGATATTGACATCATCGGTCGCTCCCAGCGTGCCGTGATAGAGGCTTTTACGGCGATTGAAGAACAGGCTAAATTCGTTGGTCTTGTAGTAATTGAGGACAAGACTAAGTACATGCTATCAACAAACAAACAAGCATCTGTCCACCGCCTAGGACAGAACGTCACTATTGATAGGAACAATTTCGAGGTAATTAAGGAGTTTATTTACCTCGGTGTAAACATGAACTCCACAAATGACATCGTAGTGGAGATCCGGCCAAGAATTACCCTAGGAAACCGCTGCTACTACGGTTTGGCAAAACAATTTCGTTCAAAACTCCTAACTCGAAGGACAAAATGTATGCTTTACAGAACCCTTATCCTGCCAGTTCTGCTTTATGGCGCCGAGTGCTGGACGATAAGCAGAAAGGGAGAGCTGATACTGGGCTCCTTCGAAAGAAAAATTCTTCGGCGGATTTTTGGTCCTGTGTGCGAGGAGGGCGAATGGAGGAGAAGATACAACCGCGAACTCTATGAGCTGTACCAAGATGTGGATGTCGTCCAAAAGGCCAAAATACGTCGACTACATTGGCTCGGCCACATCGAGCGAATGGACAATAATGCTCCAGCTAAGAGGATCTTCGAATCCCAGCCGCCAGGTTCGAGACGACAAGGAAGACCGAACCTCCGTTTCAAAGACCAAGCCATCGCGGATGCCAGAGCGCTTGGTCTGGATAGCTAGAAGCAGCGTGCCGGGATCGCAGAGGATGGAAGGCTACAGTGTCTCAGGCAGAGACTCTTCACGGGTCGGGAGCCCGTTAAGTAAGTAAGTAAGTTGGGGCGTTTGCTTTCAAGCCACTGCCTGGGCTTCTTCCGACCCAACGGATGATACCTGACAAATGGCAACATCTCTCCGATTTGCATCTAGCGGATCCCGATTTCTATGTTCCTGCGCCAATCGACTTATTGTTTGGAATTGACGTTTTCGCCGAAATACTTCTTCCAGACATCATGCCCTCTGAAGACAATTTAGCTCCGATAGCGCAGAAAATGGATAATCTTTGGCAAAGTTCCAGCCGAGAATCGCCAACATTTGCGTAGTTTTGTGCAGTTTACGGATCTGAGTTCCCAGTTGCAAACATTTTGGGAAATGGAAGTGCAGCCGTTCCAGACCAGGGATCCTGAAGAAGCGTCGTTTGTGAAGAACACTTCGATAAAAATACCAAACGTTTGTCCAGTGAACGCTATGAAGTCATGCTGCCATTTAAGGAGGTATATCATCCAGCGATGGGGTCCAGTAGGGATTGTGCCTTTCGTCGATTTGCCCATTTGGAGAAGATGTTTGCGTCAGATCTGAAACTGCATGAAGATTACAGCGCCTGTATTCGGGAATATATCACACTTCTGCATATGGAGGAGGTAGATCAGGTGTACAAGGCAACTCTTAACTGGAGATAGCATCAAGCCGCACCATTGAAAGCCTATAAGCTAAAAACGGTAACTTTTGGTACTGCGAGTGCACCGTATTTAGCGATACGCATCCTACAAAGATTGGCAAAGGACGAAAAACCACATTTTCCCTTAGGAGCAAAGGTTGTTCGTGAGGACGTTGACTACCTAATAAGTGGAGCCGATTCCATAGAAGACGCTAGGCAAAAGCGCAACGAAGCCCGGCAATTGTTAGCCTCTGCAAGATTTCATATGCGGAAGTGGACAAGCAACGAAAAGGAGTTGGTAGACGACATTCCAGAGCGATATCGGGAAATCGATTTTGAAATTCCGTTTGGAACACTGAGCCATGTCAAAACGTTGGGCATTAAGTGGTTCCCAATCAGTGACTCATTTTCTTTCCAGAATTTCCAACCGGATACCAAGGAAATAACAAAGAGCTCCATGTTGTCTGCAATTGCCAAATTGTTTGATCCACTTCGTTGGATTTCGCCGTGCATCATCACCGCCAAAATGATGATGCAACAACTTTGGAGCCTGGGTTCGGATTGGGATGATCCAATTCCAATACAGTTGAAGGCTCAATGGGAAGCTTTTCGCTGAGAACTCCATTCACCATTTTTCACAGCCTACACAGGCGGTAAGGGTCTTAGCAACCTGCTTGCGATTCGTCAACAACTGCAGAGCCATCAAAAATGAGAGAAAGTCATAGCCACTGAGCCCACAGGAGTTAAAAGCAGCAACTTTGCTCGCAGTCAAAGCAGCACAAAGATAAATGTTTTAATTTTTTAGCCATACTGGAGTCGACTACGCGGGTCCGATCGAAATAAAATCATGGAAAGGTCGTTGTGGTAGATTTTTTAAACGATATTTCGCACTATTCATCTGTTTGGCGACGAAGGCTATTAATCGCGACTTCAACAACGCCCGAAATGGTTCAAAATAGAAGAGGAACCGAAAATCGGAGACTTGGTTCTAATCAAGGATGAACTTCTTCTACCATCACATCGAAGTCTAGCGAGAATATACGAAACGCGTCCCGGAACAGACGGAATAACTCGGGTCGTAACAGTAAAAACAAAAGCAGGATTTCTTAAACGACCGATCGCGAAAACCTGCCAACAAACAAAAACAGCGAGGATGATACACTATTATGAAACTTATACGATGAAAATCTTATATTTAGCTTATCTGAAAAAAAAGATTATGTAGTCCTCCAAATATTTGTCTTTTCGGTTTTATTAATAATAATACGTTTTTACGATGCAGATGCAACGTGTTCCTTTTTCTTTATTTTCGAAAGTGAAAACAACAATAATTCGGATGTGAGAGAGAAGAAAAAAAGATGGCTACCACTTACTTGAAGTTAGTTGCGATGTGCCCTTGGTTAAGCCGTGGACACACTCTTAAGATAATCTACTACATCTCAAACAATCTGACATTGTGATGGACTCTGATCACCTAGTACTAATTTATGAACATACAACTTCAAGTTATTTATAACAGATTACCTATATAATATACTTTATCATACAATGACAAACGTTGCCTCAAAACAGCTGTTACTTTATTAACTTCTCCAAGAGCGAATGTTCTTAGACTCAACTACACCGTCATAAGGTAACTGAGTAATTTGACAATTTTATATATCCCTGATTACGTAACGGTCATGTGGCAGAGTCTTGTGGATGACATATGGTCCTTTGAATTTCGGGACAAGTTTCTTATTGGTTCCAATAGTGGTATCAACGTATGTATTACAACGTAGTCACCCTCTTTATAAGTTCGCGCTGGGTGGTAATGTTCCTCGAACTGTTTTTGATTATATTTCTCAACCTTAAGTATTATTTCTCTTAATTTAACAAGATCTCTCTCTGCGTTGTTCCTTTCTCTTCAAGGAACTCAGTAAGTTTATCAGCTATGACACGTTGGTAAACGCCGAATAAAAGCTTGCTAGGATTAGTACCTATTGAGCTATTTACGGTGTTGTTCAAGGCGTATTCGACTTGTGCAAGTGGTTGTACCCAATTCGCATGTTGCATAGGCTCGCTTAGGTGTCCTAGCATGGGGGTTAAGATTCTATGAACTCGTTCCACCTGCCCGTTGGCCTGAGGTGAATGGACAGCAGCTTTCACATGAGAAATGTTCGAGTCTAAAAGGAAGGAACTAAAGTCTAACGACGTGAAACACTTCCCTCTATCAGAAATCACTCTGGAGGGTCTACTGTAGTACTCGAAGTATTTCTTAAGAGCTGCACATACCTCCCTTGTACTTGTAGATACCACTGGATATAATTTTACGTATTTAGTGAAAGCGTCGACGACCAGGAGAATATGTTTCCTCTTCGATTGGATGGCTGGCAACGGACCGAAGTGATGGATTGTGTGGAATGGAAGAGGTTCTTTAGGAATGTTAAATAAGTTACGGTCACGGGAGTGAGCCGGAGAAGAGTGCATTATACATCGAATGCAGTTCTTTAAAAACGTCTATCTTGGACTGTATTTCTGGAAACCAAAAATTCATACGCAATTGTTCACAGCATTTATATAGTGACCAATTTTCTCGTGAACGTGTCTAATGAGGTTTGTCTCCATATCGGAAGGGATGTGTAAGCAAAGTCGACCACTACCCAGTTTTCTAAAGACAATACCATCTTGAAGTGCATACGACTTAGAGTTTTCTGTACACAGTTTATCCTCCAAGCTGAGATAATCGGATCACGGTTTTGTTTAACTTTGTAATTGTAGTTCTCAAGCTCAAGAGCCCAGCGTGCAATACGTGGGTTGACGAAGTCAAGCAGCTTTGTAGCTGTCGGAAAGCGTTTTCACATTCTGCAGAAAAGTTAAAGCATTTATCACCTTTCTTCATAAGCTCATATAGGGGTCGAGCGATGCGAGAAAATGAGTTAACAAAACGCCTGAAATATGAGCTTAGGCCTAGGAAGGAATGGAGCTCTTTAGTATTTTTGGGAATGGGGTATAGCCTGGGCTGTATGGCCTTTATATGCGAATCACTAGGCTGTATGCCCTGATTGGTCACTCTAGGCGTGTTTCTTTTTTAGCTCAGATACATCACAGGTCAGAATTTGTGTTTCTTTTTTCGTTCAGAGCACGATCAGAGCGCGCTCTATGAGCTCAGAATAAATGGACTGAGCAGGCTGAGTGAAAAGCTGATTACACACTTCCAGTAACATTTGATAGAAAAAAAAAACAGAATAAGCAAAATAGTTGAAATGCGGACGAACCTTGTTGTTTTGGAACTGAAAATTAACAAATTTAATAAATAAAAATTAATAAATATTCAAGCTCAGCTCTGAACTAAAAAAGAAAAACGCCTTCTATATCCTAGGTACTCTATTTGTGTGCATGCGAAACGGCATTCGGAAATCTTGAGTTCGAGTTCATTTTCCGTGAGGCAATGCAAAACTTCACTAAGTATCTGAAGATGTTCCGGGATGTTTACACTAGCTATTAATATATCATCCATATATAGAACCATAAGCTTAGCTTCAACAAACCGTCACAGCACGCGAGTAATAAGACGTTGAAAAACGCTAGGGGCATTCTTGAGCCCAAAAGGCATTCCTAAGAATTCATATTGGCCATCTGGTGTGACAAAAGTAGTGAAACGAGTAGAACCAGGGGATACCCTTACCTGATGAAACCCGCTTCTAAGAGCGAAAAAAACTTCTTTCCCCCTAAATATTCAATGCTGTCTTCAATTAATGGAAAGGGATAGTTATCGAATAGTATGTTTATTTAAAGTACGATAGTCAATACACATTCTCGTTTCGCCGGATTTTTTCTTAACAAGAACTAAGGGTAAAGCGCCCCAATGAGTCCTTAACAATTTCATTCACTAATTTTTTCTCAGCAAAAGATAGCCGTCTCGGGCAGCAATACGTTGGGGTATCTGTAGCAAGTCCAATTTCCATTTCATAATTTATTGGTGCTGTTGAAGAATACAAACTACTTTCTGTTTTTTTACCTTTTATTAAATTACTTAAAATTAGTTTTCTTAAATATCAACTGAAATACCTACTTGAATCTAATTATGTTATAGGAACAAACATTTGTACCAGTACCCTATTGTTAATTTAGCTTTTTGATATTGCTTTACCAAATAATTATGTTGCTCTTTCGGTACGGAACAAATGTTATATTCGTAATGATATTTCTTAACATAAACCGTAAGCAAATACGCACCGTCGATTGGAAAAGAGAAGATTATGACCGGTGTTCGGGCGTTGAACCAAGAGAAAAATTAACGCAAGTTTACTGTCTGCTACTATACTGTTTTTTAAGAAAAGAAACGCTTAAAATATTCCGCAATTAAATGAAACAACCGCTTTCCAACGTTATAAAAGATTGTTATATTGTGTGCCAAAAATGCAGTTCTTATATATACACATTTGCACTTGTTTACAAAAATGATTATTGACAGATTTAACATTTTGACATAATTTCCCTTTAGGAAATTTCTGTGTGAGTGGGTTAATGCACATGCACTTGTTGACACAGGTTGTCGTCAACATTCTCCCCCAACGATGAACAAAGTTCTTAGCTTGCTGCGCTACGCGCCTCTTCTTTCTTCTGCTTCCCCTTATCCTCATGCTGGTGCCCAAAGTTGCTGCCACTGATCTGTGTATAGGATGCATGTGTTTGGTACATGAATAGAAACAATAGATTATTGTATATGTTTGATACTAGGCTGACAACAAAAATAGTAACAGACGGCACTATTAGAGAACACATAAACAGCAATAACGATCCCGTTCATTTGCGATCGCATGCAAAGTTGTTTGCTTTGTTTTGCATTGAAACACCTTCTCCTGCTGATAATTGCCAACATAAGCACTGTGTGCTGCTTGCACATTGTGCGTTGTTGTTGTTGTTGCGATGACGAAGGCGAACACGAAGTCGAAATCCAATGCAGCTGTTGTTGGCGTGGAGATGGTAACAATGAAAGCTCTCTTGATGCTATTGTTGTTGCTAGTTTCTTCTTCATACGGTCGGGCGTTTGAGTTTCGGTGGTGCGTGAATTAATCGTGTGTTAATTATTATATTTAAAAATTTATTATAAATAGTAGGGTTTAATTATGTGTTTTCGTGTGTGTTCCAGTATATTCCAGGTGAGTTAAATTAAAATTATATTAATTAAATGTGAATTCAGTGTTGGTTTTGTTTCAATATTTCGTTGGAGTCCATCGGTGATGTGCATGTATGTGTGTATTGGATGAATGGAGTTTTGCACTGGCGATGGTGCTTTGAAAGTGTGATTCAGTGAGTAAGTGTATAATTTCATTGAAAAATGAATTGAATAAATGCGTAAGAGCGAGTGAGTGGACTTTTTTTTTTTTTTTCTTGGATACGCCAATGGATGTGGTAATCTTCTAAGGATGCGGTAGCCCGTGCCACCAACATGCACGATTCGCAACACCCGAATAATCGATGCCAGGAGTGCGCCTACGTACTAATCCACACCACTACGTCCTTCAACCACTCTCTCCGCGGAACTGCCGTTAGGTATTACTTCGCGGGGCTGGTTAGCAACTTATGCTATTCTTCTTGTATTTGCTTCTTCAGCTCTTCTAAGTTTTTCTATTCTTCTTAGTTCGTTTTGCACAATTATCACAAGTGTGCCGATTTCCATCCAATTTTCCTCCGACTGCAACATTCGGTCTATAAGTAATTGTTAAAAATTAAATATCTACTTAGGTTCAACACTTACTATTTACCCTATTATGAAATGTCATTTATTGTAGCTCTTATTCAGTCTAAACTTATTTTCTATTTGGTTACATTATACCAATTTATTCTTATATAAAACTCATATACTTTCACCTTTTTGCTAGTCCTAACTTTGAATTCGCTAACCACTTGTATATAACTTGTATTTCTCGTTTCTTATAATAAACTAAGAAGAAAAGATTATACTCGCTTCATTTTCCCGCTGACCTTTTTTTACATTTGGTGCCGAAACCCGGGAAGTAAAATCGGTAAAAGCAAGTTATTAAGCGTATACCTAGGAACTCACATTTTGTTTCGATTTCGCGCCATAAAAGAGATGTAACTATCAGCACGTGCAGCGTACAGGGGTCAAGTAACCAAGGTTGTTAAAAGCGCACTTGACTTCCTTAAGGATGATAGTTCGCAAGTATCAGACGAAAATGCTGATAAATTCGACGAAATCAAAGAAGATCTCGTGTCTCTACTTCATAGGCTGACGGCGGCTAACGAAAGTTTAAATAAGGTAAATGCCGACATTCAGCAAAAGGGACTGATTAAGTCAGACGATCCAATAGAGAAAATCGCTGATTATCAAGATCAAGCCATTGGAGCACTTGCTCGCCTTAACACGCGATTAGATAAATTGCACAAAATCGAAATCAGTTAGTCCACCAATGTGGGAACGCATCTAGCCTGGTGGTAGTAAGTGAGTTTGACAAGTGCTTGTTCTGCAAATCTAAGTCTCACAAAACGAAAGACTGTGACAGCAATATTTCCCTTTCTGACAAGAGAAATGTATTGCGTGTTAGTGGTAGATGTTTTCGCTGCGCTAAACGGGGACATTCTTCGAAAAAATGCAGAAGCGGTAAATATTTATCTTGTAGTAAATGCAATGGAAAGCATATGACGTCTATGTGCGATCCAGAGTATAAAACTTCTACAGTGATCAATGCGAAAAATAATATTGAGACGAAAGGAGAAGTGGAAAAAGAATTTCAGAGCAGCGCTTTGTATTTAAGTACACCTAAACATAATGTTACAACGATTGTATATTTAAAGACAGTTCGGTGTGTGGCAGTTTCTTCCGCTAAAATATTATCTCTTCGTGCAGTTATAGATGGAGGCAGCCAACATACCTATATACGTGAGAGTGTGGTCAACAAATTAAAATTAAAGACCACCGGCACAGTGAGCTTAGCAGTGATTCCATTCGGATGTGATGTGGCTAATCCGCAAAAGAAATTTATGAACGAAAAAATCAATTTACGAAGTCAAACTATTCCTGGTGAAGTCATTTCGTTAGTGGCGGTTGTAGTTCCAGAAATTTGTGTCGACGTTTTGGAAGTGCCACCTGGAGGCTGTCCACTCTTTGAGAACATTAATCTGGCAGATGCCTCCAGAAATGGAGGACGGACTGAGTCTGCTAGTAGGATCAGATTATTTCTGGTCAATCGTTACAGGGAAGCAAAAGCGTCTAACTAAGCGGCTACGGGCGATTGAAACCGTGTTCGGTTGGGCGATACAAGGAGCTCACATCTCCGTAAGTGATTCTACTCTTACTTCTAATAAAGAATTTTGCACTCCTTCCAGTACACTTCTAAATTTAACGTCTAAGGAGGAAGATCCGTATAATTTCTGGTCGCTGGATACAATTGGTATCAGAAGCAACGAAGAAGAACATTCTGTCTTAACAGAGGACCAAATCGAAAAGTGCATCTCGAAGGAAGGTTTGCGCTACGTTGCCAAGCTGCCATGGAAAGATTATGACGATAACCTTAATGATAACAAGGAACACGCCGTACAACGTCTATCTTCGCTTATTCGACGCTTGTCCAGAGATCCGGCTAAGCTATTGGAGTACGACGCAGCTATTAGGCAACTTGTTTGTGCGGGAATCGCAGAACCAGCTGAGGAGGATCTAGGGAAAAAAGGCTCACGGGTATTTTATTTGCTTCATCGACCGGTGTACAAGGAACAGAGCGCATCTACAAAATTGCGTATAGTATTCGACGCTTCTGCTCATATGGAAGGATTTCGCTCTCTCAACGATCATCTCTGGACAGGAAGTAATCTGCTACCAGACGTAATGAGGGTATTATTGAATTTTCGGATGGGACCTTTTGCGGTAGTCGCAGACATCGAGAATGCTTTTCTTCAGATTCTTTTGCACACCAAAGTTAATTGCAGCCCCTTCATTTTGTGCGCAACAATTCAGCGGCATCTCAAAGGTGAAGAAGCAAAGTTTTCTGCAACCTGTACCGCATTAAAGGATAATATTTATATGGACGACCTGCTCATTAGTATGGATACGGAATAGGAAGGAAGGCGTATTTGCAGTGAAGCAGCCATCATCTGCTTCATCGATGAATCTCCACAAGTGGAATTCAAATAGTCGACAAATTCGAGAGGAAATTAATTCCAGCGCAGCTCTTATTATCCAAAAGGTTCTTGGTCTATCGTGGTTTGTGCACAGCGACGAATTATCTGTCCCTTTGGAATCAGTGAACACCGTGTTGGCTTTGCATTCGACAAAGGGGACAAAACGCAATGTGCTGCAAACCATAGCAAGGATTTTCGACCCTATAGGTATCCTTGGTCCTACTATAGTAAAACTAAAAATTCTCTTTCAGACCTTGTGGAAGAAGAAATTTAAATTGGACGAGATGCTCACGGGGGAACTTCTCACCGAATGGAACGACTGCGTTAATGCTGTTAGGGAGCTGAACGATATGACCTTCCCGAGGGCAGCCTTATCATTTCGCTCAAATGGAAGCAATATTGAGATTCACATATTTGCAGATGCCAGCACAAGGGCATATGGGGCTGTGGCGTTTCTGAAATCTATCGCGTCATGTGGCCAAGTCAGTGTTTCGTTCCTGTGCGCAAAAAATCGAATTGCTCCGTTGAAGGAAAACAATGCCAACGAATTGACGCTTCCCAAATTGGAGTTGACAGCCGCCCTCATTGCAGCTCGTCTTTATTCCTATTTGCAAGGTTGTCTAAAGCTAACCAGTGTCAAATACTTTATGTGGACGGACTCGAGGATCACTTTAAGTTGGATTCAAGGTGATACTCAGCGCTGGAAGCCGTATGTCCAAAACAGAGTCAACGAGATACGACGACTTACGACGGTGTCACAGTGGAGTCACTGCAAAGGAAAAGAAAATCCGGCTGATCTGCTCACCCGAGGTATGCGAGGTGACGTTCTTCGAAAATCTGAACTCTGGGCCCACGGTCCGCAGTGGCTTAGAGAAGACGATATCTTCTGGGAGACCGGAAGTGATACCGATCAATCATCAGTTTCTACGGTTTTTTTATTGGATGGATATATAGAGGGGGCTTGCCTCTATAGCTATCCAAAAGGTAGAGGATCCCTTATTAAACTATCAGGACTATAGTACCTGGAATCGCTTGCTACGTGTGACTGGGTATGTTCTTCGCTTCACACTGCGGATTAGAGAAAAGCAGAACAAAATGGTGGACGCGACAAATTCATCGAAAACCACGGCGCCTAGACTATGCTTATCGACAACTGAGATTCGAAGTGCAGAAAACCACTGGTTCAGGTATGTTCAATTAGTAACATTTGCTAACGAAGTATCTACATTACAGAAACGTGGACCTTTAATGAATTCTTCGAAGATTCGCGAGCTATTCCCTTTTTTGGACAAGGACGGAATTATGAAATTGGGAGGCCGTCTACAATCCTCTGGCGAATCAATGGATGTGAGACACCCGATAATCATACCATCCAATTCGCATATCGTTAATCTAATTATTGATGATTGTCATATTCGGACTCTTCACGCTGAGGTCAACATCGTCCTAACGCAACTACGCATGTGGATCATAAAAGGTCGCCAGCTCGTTAAAAGGCGCATTAAGCAATGTGTAATATGAAGAAAGTTATGGGGCTCACATGCATCACAACCATTTGCGCCGCTTCCGATCGAGAGGATTACCTTGTCTCGACCATTCGATAACGTTGGGGTCGATTTTGCTGGCCCTCTATATTACTACGATGATAAACATGATGGAAGTAAAGCTTACGTTGTCATCTTCACTTGTGCAGCAGTACGCGCCGTGCATCTGGAACTATTGAAGAGTCTGTCAACGGAAAACTTTCTCATGGCGTTTAGGCGCTTCATTGGCAGACGTGGAGTACCAACAATGGTACTATCGGACAACGCAACAACCTTTCGAAGAGCTGCTTTCGAGTTGAGGACTTCTGACAGCCTTTGGGATGAAGAAGTTCTACAAGGATTTCTCGTTTCTTATAATAAACTAAGAAGAAAAGATTATACTCGTTTCATTTTCCCGCTGACCTTTTTTTTACAGTAATGTTGGACTGGGCAGATTGATTCTTACTTACTTACTTACTTACTTAAGGTAGCGCTACAGTCCGGGGTGGACCTGGGCCTCAACCAACAAGCATCTCCAGCCAGCACGATCTTTGGCCAGCTGTCTCCAGTTTCGCACGCTAAGTTGGTTAAGGTCCCTTTCCACTTGCGCGCGCCACCTGAGTCGCGGTCTTCCTCTACTGCGCCGTTTCTCGGGTGTGGATTCCAAGATCTTCCGGGCCGGAGCATTGACGTCCATTCGCTCTACATGACCCAGCCACCTCAGCCGTTGGACCTTCACTCTTCTGGCTAGGTCGATGTCGCTGTACAGCCCGTACAGTTCGTCGTTGTATCTCCTCCTCCATTCACCGTCTATGCATACGGGACCGAAAATTACTCGAAGAATTTTTCTCTCGAAGTAACCAAGAGTAGCCTCATCCGCTTTTGATAGAGTCCATGCCTCTGCACCATAAAGTAGGACTGGGATGATCAAGGTCTTATAAAGGGTCACTTTAGTTGTTCGAGAGAGGGCTTTGCTACTCAATTGCTTTCTTAGCCCAAAGAAACAGCGATTGGCAAGTTATTCTTCGTTTAATCTCAGCGCTGGTGTCATTGTCTGAAGTCATAGCGGAGCCTAGGTAGACAAAGTCCTTTACCACCTCAAAGTTATATCTGTCTATGGTGACATTTTGTCCAAGACGTCGGTGTTGGGTGTCCTTTCTTGATGACAGCATATACTTTGTCTTGCCCTCATTGACCGCCAAACCCATCTTTGCCGCTTCCGTCTCAATGCTCACGAACGCGCCAGTGACATCACGTTGCGTTCTGCCGATTCGGTTTCCTGGGTTTTCTCCATGCGCATGCGCGCATATTAGGCTAATGTTGGCGAATTTAGCCTTGATGCGGATTGTCGTAAGGCGCTCGTTCACACAGCTGAAACTTAAGACTTCTTGCCTAAGTCTGCCGCCAACGACGAATCCAAAACCAAATAAGCGCTGTTTTTGTTGCCGATAACAGTCGCCATAATATGTATCGCAGTTGTTCATCCTCTTCTTGCCCGGTCCATCCCATCGCACTTCTTGGATAGCGGTTAGGTCTGCTTTATAGCAGTTCAGGGCCTCCGCTTGCTGTTCGGCTGCACGCGGTCTGTTAAGGGACCTAGCATTCCACGTGCAGATCCGAAATTCGTTGTCCTTTATTCGTTTGCTAGGTTCGTCAACAGTAAATTCATCCGTATCCGAGGCTTGTTGTTGTTTCGGAACTGGGTTGGTTCTCTGTAGTCGGGCAGTTACCCCGGCGTACAACCCCCAACCTGGAGGGCCAGGCCCTTTGTTGGACCCCTTGGACGAAAGGGGCCGGATTCCTTCGGTGTCAGTAACCCACTTCGGGGATGTGAGAGCTGCCGTTGGCCCATAAAGGGTTCATCCGCCACCATCTCCGTTTCAGGACCCTGACTAGTCCTGAAAAATCCTCACTGACCTCAGCTCCGAATATGTCGGAGTAGCTCAAGTAAGGTAGCTGTCATCCTGACTGTTGACGACACCGTTGATTCAGTCTAATGAATTCATCCGCCGTACGTCCTCTTTCTGAGGGGCTCATGTAAGACCTCTGAGACTCGGTCAGGCAGTCATTCCTACAGATCATTATAGTGTTGCTATTTTCTTCGTGTTCAACACTCGCGCTTACAAGTTCAGCAAGTCATGCCCGGATGGGCAGACCAGTACCCGGTGGTTACCACTTGGAGGTAAAATAAGCACAATTGATAAGCATGAAAAGTTGCAACAGCTGGGCACCACCAAGTTGATGTCAATCAGTGTCTACCCGATTCATGCATACCCAACCACCGGGCAGATTGATTCTCCACTCCGAAAAACGCCGGCAATGAAATAGGGCTGGCTCCGTATCTTCCTCCTCGTTTGAGCATTCTGGGCACAAAGGGGAGCTAACTCGTCCGAATCGGTGCAAGTACTTGCGATAGCCGCCGTGACCAGATAGGAACTGTGTAAGGTGGTAGTTGATATTCCCATGTGCTCGTTTTGTCCAGGTCTCGATGTTCGGGATCAACTTGTAGGTCTATCTGCCTTTTGTACTTTTATCCCACCTGGCTTGCCAGAGGGCTGCTTAAGCCGTTCGCTCTTCTCCTTTTATTCTTGCAATTTCACCTGAATCTTGACGCCCTGGGGTTCTTCTGTTATAAATTCTCAACATCTCGTCCGCGAGAATGTCGATCGGAACCATTCCTGCTATCACGAAGGCTGCCTCATCCGAGATTGTTCGAAATCCACAGATCGCTCTTAATGCACTGAGTCTGTATGCGGACGACAGTTTTCTCTTGTTTGCTTTTATGGCGAGTGCCCCCGCCCAAACCGGAGCAGCGTATAAGACGACTGACCTGAGTACTCTAGATAGGAGAATCCTCCTAGCATATCCAGGTCCACCAATGTTTGGTAGTATTCTGGAAAGCGCTTCTTGCACCAGTAAAGCCTTGTTACTGGAGTAGTCTACATGCGCTTTGAACTGTAACCTGTTGTCAAGTATTACTCCCAGGTATTTGATCGATTCTTTCGATCGGACTATTACTTGAACTCCTCGCGGCAACATAAGCCTTAGCACTCCGTCATACATAATGTTCCATAGGAGTGGACCGAGTACTGATCCTTGTGGAACCCCAGCTGAAACCCTTCATCGGTTTCATACCTCAGTTTTCTGCTGGTAAAGTAGTTTTCTACTATCCTCAGCAGGTAATATGGCGTATTCATCCTGGCTAGTGATCTTCTGATGAACGCCCAGTTTGCCGAGTTAAAGGCATTTTTGATGTCCAAAATCACCACTACACAGTATTTTTTTGTACCATACCGCCATCTTTCTTCTTGTATCGCTTCGGCCGCAATGTCGACCACAGTTTTTACAGCTTGAACAGTAGACCGTGATTTTCTGAAACCAAACTGATAGTCTGATAGTGCTCCTCTCTCTTCTGCTACCGCGAGCAATCTAGCATATATTATCCGTTCCAGTATCTTTCCCATTGTGTCTAGAAGGCATATTGGACGATACGAGGACGGTTCCCCAGGTGGCTTGTTTCCCTTTGGAAGCAGGACTAGGTGTTGTAGTTTCCAAGCATCCGGGAAAACTCCTTCTTCAAGACATTTTTGAATTGTGTCCATAAACATGCCTGGCCGCTAATGGATAGCTGCTTTTAGTGCTTTATTTGGTAAGCCATCAGGTCCGGGCGCTTTACTGTTGCCTATCTTCTTGCATGCGTTTATGAGTTCATCCGCTGTGACTATTGGGATATCCTCCGTGTTGGTCTCACTAATGATGTTGCACATAGTAGATGTACTTCGGGGGAAAAGGTGCTCTACTATGGAGCTTAGGATAGTTGGACAAGTTATATGCGGCGACCTGCTGCCCTTTATCTTAGTCATGACGATCCTGTATGCTGTACCCCAAGGATTTATGTCGGCTTCTTCACAAAGTTTTTTTAAAACATTTTGTCTTGCTCTCCTTGATTGCCCTTTTTAGGTCGCGTCTTCCTATTTTAAAACCACTAAGGTGTTCCTCAAAGCGTTCTCTTCCCCTAGATCTTTGAACCTTGCGTCGGGCTTTTAAGCACTTTGCTCTAAGCTTTTTTATATCCTCATTCCACCAGTAGCATGGTGTTCCTCCTCTAGTACCCGTTCTTCTGGGCATTGATACATCGCACGCAGTAGTGAGAATGCGGACGAGTTGTTGCATACAGGCTTCCGCTGTTCCGCTTTGAATGTTGCCGGTATTTATCATTTCTTCGAACGCGTTCAGGTCGAAGTGCGTGTCCTTCCATTTTGGGCCCGTTCGTTTAGCGCGTAGCACGGTACTCTTCTCCTTCGTCTCAAAAATGACTGCTTGGTGGTCGCTGTGCGTGTATTCCTCACTGACTCGCCATTTTATATTTCGCAAGAGGGTGTTGCTTGCGAACGTGATGTCAATAATCGAGCCCGTTCCCGCCTTGCGATATGTATTTGCACGACCTTGGTTTGCAATGCCTATGTTAAGAGTTGCAAAACTTTCTAACAGACTACGTCCTCTGGCGTTTGTAAGTCTGCTACCCCACTCCGTTGCCCATGCATTAAAACTAAGTAATTTGCACCTCGTATCGTAAGATGGCTTTTCAATATTCCATCGCAGTCTACGAAAAGCTACTCTAGTAAGACGCTTTTGGATCCTCTCTATTCTAATAGAATGAACTTCATAAAACGGATTCGATATTATACTGTAGTACTCAAGATGAGATCGGACAAATGCAAAAAATTAACATTTAAGAGTATGTGGATCTTTAAAGTCTTTCGAATTCCGCAATACGAAACCTAACATCTGATTACCTTTGGCAACCAAAGACTCAATGTGCTTGAAATTAACTCCAAGATCTTTTTTGGATGAAATAATGGACAGAGGGGTATTATCGACTACGTACGTAAAGTGAATTGGGGAGAGGTTACGATAAAAAGAAAGGCTTTGACATTAAGAGACATTGAGATGAAGGACATTACTGTGACACCATATGGACAGTCGTTTAAGATCCTCTTGTAAAAGAATACAATCGTGAACTGAACATATAGGCCGGAACACCTTCAAATCGTCGGCAAACATAAGACACTGGGAACTCAAAAACAAGTCAGGAATGTCATTAATAAACAAAAGGAAGAGCAGAGGGCCTAAATGACTACCTAAATGACTGGTGACGAGAAAGTGTCATTTATCCGACATACTGGATACGATCCGTTAAGTAGGAATGAATCCACATTAGGAAATTAGAGTGAAGTCCTAAGCCAGTTAGTATAGAAATTAATATATTGTGGTTAACGCGATCAAACGCTTTGGCAAAATCAGTATATATGATATCACATTGCAAGCCCTTCTCAACGTAATTCAAGGCGGAGTTACAAAAAATTGAGAGATTTGTGGTAGTAGATCTGCTTGCGATGAAGCGATGTTGAAACGGAGAGATAAATCTCTTTAAGAGAGGTGTAAGTTTGTCACAAACTAGTTTTTCAAATAACTTAGGAATAGTTGAAATATTACAGATTGGACGATAGTTAGTAATATCATGTCTCGATCCAGATTTATATATGGGCGTTAAAAATGAGCTCTTCCAATTTTGAAAAAAATTTCCGGACCGGGGAGACAAATTAAAGACTAAACACAGAGGTACAGAAAACGCGAAGGAGAACTTTTGAAATAAAATTGGCGGGATGCCATCTATACCAGGATTTTTATCTAAATTATACATGCGGTAGTACCACAAGAATATACAGATTGAAAGTGTTTAGCGAACATATTACAGATGGTTGAAAGATCAGATGAAGATACTGTAGCGAGGCTAGAGTAAGGATATCGAAGGAGTTTGGAATTAAAAGGGACTCGGAGCAGGAAGTGGATAGGGACAATGGATGGGAGCGGAAATAGAAAGGGAAAGGACTGTCGAGAGCGAAGAGCTTGGCTTGCTTGCTCAGCACGGCTCAGCTCGCCGGAATGGTATGGTTTTGGCTCCCCACCGCTCGACCTAACCAACTACAACACATAAAACATGCCGGACAAACAGGTACTTAACATACCTTCACGACAGAATCGGACGGACCTTCACCGCACTTAGGGGCGCTGTAGTTGTCGTTCAGCGCTGGCCATTCCCACCCCTCCTGGAAATTCGTGGCCGATGCTAGAACTTCCCCTTAGTTGGAACTGCTGTCATCCGATCACACCGTCTGCGCCGAAAGGGGTTCAACTTACACCATTACACCCCTGAAACATCCACTTCACCAACACATCCTCACCTTTCAGTGAGCAGACCAACAATTCCCATTGAAAACGATCAATTGGCGTGGCTCAAATAGCATCCTTAGCGATGCTTGAATTTATTCATTCGTGTAGAAATTAGGATTACACGATAGTCACAAAAAAATTATAAATTAAAAAACAAAGCTAATTACAAATTAAGTTAGGCTTGGCCCCACAATCAACAAAAATTTCACGGGGGAAAAATGTCCTCCCCTTACGTTACACCGCGACTCGTTTCCTACCTAAAAATAGCTCTATGTAGGTGTCTTCTATTTCTTCCCTAGGCCACGACGACGTACTATTAATGGGGGTCAAACTGCACCTATTACAAACAAATAAAAAAATCACTAGCGTAACTATCAAAAGTAACTCACGCCAAAAAAAAAATCTCTTTTCGGAACACAACACTTAAAACTATCTTATTACCTATCCCGTATAGCGTATAGACTTATTAATAAAACTCTTATATGCATAAGAGCTTGCTCCACGCAATCCTTACGAAGTAATAGGCAGTCTCGCTGCATTAATATAGTTGAGAGGGATCCACGTCCGGCCGACGGGCGCCTCTTCTCGGAGCGAATTACACCAATTCGTCTTACCGCCGGGTCTCTGGTGTGCTTCAGATGATCGTCGCACAGGAATTTGTTGGAAAGCGCTGGGTTCTTTATTTTTATCTTTAATCTTCGGGGTGTGCTGACGAAGGTCACAGCGGTCATCAGACGCGATATATAATTTCTACACTCCGTGTTAAAAAAAATAGGGCGGCCACAAGTCTGTCTATGACCGCCACACGCAATTAACACCTAATTCAACACTGATGAACAAAACTATCACCAAACATTTGAACTCACCCCTTTCCGAGGTAGGACAATTCTTACTCTGATATTACTATATTATTATTTTTCCTCCGGGGCCACTCTCAGTACGTCTTCCCTTTTTTTTCTTATTGGGTGATCGTTGGAGTTCACTTCCGTCTAATAAGTGTTTGGTCGGCTCAAATTTGATTACCGCACAATGCCTCACTTTGGGGACTTACATACAAAAACTATAGGGTATGGCCTGGACTTATTCTGTCCTTAATGACCTCTGTCATGGGTGGCACACGAATGGGTTAACTAAAAATCGGACCATCCATCGGAGGCGATTAATTTTCTGGTCTACTTTTTCCCATTCTGATACCCGTTTTGTTCAGATACTGTATTTGGATTCGCACTGTCCCACTCTTTTTACCGGAAATATTTGAAAATCTCTAGAACTAATCTTTACGGTAGCAAGTCCCACCAACCTAATGGTAAGATATCCACCCCAGGTACACACATCCGCTCCATCTACCTGTGCATCCAATCACCTTCTCAATCACCTGTTTAGTCTAGACCTATTGCGAATGATTTCTGTGCTGAGTGATAAACGAGAAAACAAAAAAAAAAAAGCTTTACCCGCAGCCGCACACCGAGAACGTTTTGGGTAAGTTATTCTCTTTATTATTTTTTTCTGGATTTTACTGTCATATTACTCCTAGATATACAGATGTTACGACCATCAAGGTGCTGGAATACTCGGGCATACCTTTTCGGCCGGATATACCGATCGTTCCATCGACAGACGTGAGTAACAACGTCCCTACCCTCGTCACCCGCTTGGGCTGCCTTGCATTGGCTCTTTTTTTGTTGTTACAGGTAGCCGCAACAATACGTTATTTAGACGCATACAGTTTGGAATACCATTAGATTGTTTTTTGCATTAATAAAGCTCCAAAAGCGTTTACTATCTGTCTTTAATTTTGATTCGACAGAGAGAACATACTGTCTATTAAGAAACTTATTTAAAACATCAAATTGTTTTTGGAGCGTCCGATAAATTTTTAAAAGTTCCGGGTCGTTATTATTATATTATTATTTTTCCTATTATTTAAATTTATGATTCTATCTTTAAACCAGATGGGTTTATTTCCATTGACAGACTTTACTTTAGGTGTAATCAATTGCCATTTTTACAGTATTCATAAATAAATTAAAAGAATTATCTAAATTACAATTATTAAATATATCTAACCAATTCATGCTTTCTAAATAGATTGAAATGTTGCTGAAGATGGCTTTAGCATAGTTATATTTAAAATAAGTGTCACTGGAACCTGGTTTAAAAAATTCATAGAATTCAAATTGCATGGATAATGCTACATGAAAAACTGAATTACGAAAAAGTGGGATCATGTCGAGCTCGGAGTCAACAAATACCAAATCAAGGATATTATTAAATTCATTAGAAAAATTATTTATCTGACGAAGGTGAAACTGTGCAAGAGTATCAACGACTTCACGCTCATAATCTAAGTTAACATTAAATGCAAGAAGTTAAGAATCATCGCAGTTAAATGACCAATTAAGTTAGGTAAATGATGATGATCTTTTAAATTATTTAAGATTAAGGAACAATTATCTATATGTGCTTTATATAATTGGTAAGGACTCCTTGGTGGTATATAACTTACAATAACAATAACTTCAGTTCCAGAAATGAGTTTTATGGGGACTTGGTCAACATCTAAATCTGCTACTGTTGGAGGTAGATTGATTTCATCACTGCGCCAGGTGGCCCGAACCGAAACCAATACTCCACCGCCTTTCTCACAATCGGTTAGAACTGGTCCTTGTTGAACATTTCTTCGTTGTAATGATTCTGCGTAAGCCAAGTCTCAGTGAATACAATATTTTCATATTGCCCAGAAGATGAAAAGAGTAAGACATCACGGAGTTTAGTTCTTAGACCTCCAGTATTTTGGTAGTAAAGGCGAAAGGCTGTTGGATCTAAACAACTCGGTTGGAGTTTTTTGGAAGGTTTTTTGGTTGAGTCTTCTTGGAGCTAGGTCTGCTCACGAATTCTTTAACGAGAATATCATTAGGCCAAGAGTTCGGGTTGACCAACACTTTTCCAGTTGGTTGAGGCGTTAAAAGTTTGAATGACGATGTCAAGCGATCTGTGAGGCTATCCGCATTTTATATTGCTGGTTGGTTGGCTTAAGTGGCTGTATTCCCGTCGACTGACGAGGGGAAAATACAAGTAACGCATTAAGCGCCGTTTTGAGACCACAAACTGACGGAACCAGAAGATAAAAGGGGGAGAAGGAAGTTCTCCACCGGCCTGTGGAGTTGAGAAATTTGATGATTGGATACTTTGGATAGCCGAAAGGTCATCATAAAAGGGATGACCTAGTGCACTGAGTCTTGTTTTTGCTAGTGCCGGACACTCACAGAGAATATGAAACACTGTTTCACTCTTGTTTGTGTCAGTGCAGCTACGGCAGTGGGTGTTATGAGGGATGCCAAGCTTGGCCGCGTGAGTTCCTAAGGGCCAATGGCCCCTACTAATTGCCGTTAGTCGGCCGACATCTACACGCGTTCTAGATAAAACGTTGTTAGTTCTGGCATCATCGTAGTTTGGTCATATCTTTCTTGAAATGATACAGCTCGTCAGATTCACCCATCTCGTCTCCGCCCTCGAGGAGAAGTGCAGGGAGATTTGTCTCTTCACGTATCCCAGCGGAGGGAAGACTTCCTCCGCCTGCGACACGCACAGAGCAGAGCCACATCTGGCAAGTTCATCGGCTTTTTCATTCCCGTCTATGTTCCTATGACCGGGAACCCAGACGAGGGTGATTTCAAACCAATGGCAAGCCCTGGTCAATGTCTCCCTGCAATCCACAACAAGTTTGGACGTTGATTTAGTGGAACCGACAGCCTAATAGCGGCCTGGCTGTCGACGAAGATGCCTTTTTTTTTTCTGAGTGTAGTAATGTTAAGGAGCAGTATACACGCCTCCTTGATTGCGAGTACTTCCGCTTAAAAGACGCGGGCTGCGTTGGGGAGGCGGAAGGATTTGGAGATGTCTAGCTCTGCTGAGAAAATGGCCGCTCCCACTCCACAGTTAATTTTGGAACCATCTGTGAAGATAGGAATGTCGAATTCGTTTACGACCGCGTTCTCCTCCCATTCTGATCTAGAGGGGAATCTAACAGAGAAGTTTTTATGGAAGTTAAGTTTGGGTACTGTGTAGTCCGTAGATAAGCGTCGTATTCCGTCGGGAAGGGACATTAGGATTCTGGAGTGGCCATAAGGCCTTTCTGACCTTCAATCTGATTCCTTCAATCTAACTGCACTACACGCTGCAATATTTTGTATGTACAGATCCACTGGCAGGAAATTAAGAATAACATTGAGCGCTTCGGTTGGACTTGATCGTAGGGCTTCCGTGATACCAATACCAGCTGTCCTTTGAACTCTACCTAATTTCGTGATGTTATATGCTTTACTTAAGGCGGGCCACCATACCATTGATCCGTATGTGAGGATGGGACATACGACAGCTGTGTACATCCAACGAACCATCTCTGGTCGAAGACCCCACTTCTTGCCGAAAGTTTTACTACAGGCGTAGAAAGCTATGGTTGCCTTCTTCACTCTGTGTTCGATATTTGACTTCCAGTTGAGCTTAGGGTCGAGGATGACTCCTAGTTATTTGGCACTGGAGGATAGAGTAAGATTTTGGTTATTCAAGCGGGGAAGTGAGAAGGTTGGTATTTTGGTTTTGGTGGTAAAAAGCATCACTTCAGTTTTACTTGGGTTAACGCTAAGACCACAACTTGTTGCCCACCCGCTAATCTTACCCAGTGCTTCTTCCACGATTTCGCTTATCACGTTCGGAAACATTCCTGATACTAGAACAACCACGTCATCCGCATACGCAACGACTTTAATACCTTCACTGTCGAGTCTTGACAGAATTTTGTTGAGTACCATAATCCATAAGAGTGGCGAAATTACCCCACCTCCTTCCTCTGCTTACTGATTTGGTTAAAAGGGTGTTACCAAGTTTTGCTTGAATGATCATTGCTTTCAGTATTGGAAATGATCCATGAAGTAACGAAATCCTCTACCCCAAGTTCTAAGAGAGATTTCTGGATCGATTCAGTGTGTACGTTGTTAAAAGCGCCCTCTATGTCTAAGAAGGTAGCTAAGGTGTATTGATGATGGGAAAGCGACCTTTCAACTGTACGTACTACTTCATGGAGAGCGGTCTCCGTGGACTTGCCCTTGAGGTATGCGTGCTGTGAGTGACATAAGGGAGACCTTTCAAGGCCTGTTCTTTATTGAAGGTCTAAGCTAATAGGTCGGAAGTCCTTCGCAGATTCTTGACCTCTTTTGCCGACTTTCGGAATAAAAACTACTCGGACATACTTCCAAGACTGAGGTATGTGATTTAGTAGGATACTGCTTCTGTAAACTTTAACGAATAAGGGCAGCACTATCCCTTCATGTTTTTGCAGCTTGATGGGGAGAATGCCGTCCTGTCCCGGTGATTTATACGGAGCAAAACTGTGAATGGCCCAGGAGATCTTTTCCTTGGTTATAATGCGTTCAACTTCTTCCCAACTGCTCCCCCGCGAACTGGACGGAGTTTCGCAGTGGTCTTTACAACCAAGAAAGTGAGTGTTGAGTAGAAGTTCTAAGGATTCTTTAGTTGATTCTGTCCAGGTGCCGTTCGATCTCTTAATGAAAGATGGACTTGAGCGTTCTTTGGATAGAATCTTACTAAGTCTAGCAGATTCCTTTAGGCCGGTTTTATTCACTCGAAGTTGAACACAACTTGGGGATTTTTATTCTCAACTTGAGAATTTGCTTTTATTCACTCAAAGTTGAATCGCTCAACTTTGGATATTCCGGAGTTGAGAAAACCGAAAGTTTGTCAACTTTGGATTCGCTCAACTCCCCGAAATAGTAGAAGTTAGCAGCTAACTTCTGGTTTTATGTCAAATTTTGTATTTTTCGAGTGTTCGCATAATAAAAATAATTTGTAAAATTGAAGTTATGTTTCGCGGAAGTTATTATTGGGAAGATTGGCAATCGTCTGATTCAAGCAGCGAAGATGGTGGAGAGGAGGAAATTTTGGTCCATGAAAGGCGTCAATACAAGATGTTACAACATGTTGGAGTTGAGAAATGGGACGACCGTGACTTCATTTATCGTTTTCGTCTCTCAAAGCGAACGACATTGATGGTGCTGCAGCTTATAGCGAATTCATTGCCTTGCGATGAGAGAAGGTATTATAAATCGTGAATTTTTTCGAATTCCTTGTATGTATTGGATTGAGTTCCGTGGTTTTGTTGTTTTATAGATCGCGTGAATTACGACCAATAACGCAATTGTTAATAGTATTACGTTACTATGCACTCGGTTCAATTCAATTGGCGGTTGCCGATTTTATTGGGGTGAGCATTGCAACCGTGCACCATATGTTGAAACGAGTATCGAAAGCAATTGCCAATCTTGCGCAGCAATTTATTCGTATGCCTCAAACGCAGACGGAACTGCTGCAAGCATCACGTGAATTTTTTGCGAAAGCAAAATTCCCGCGGACAATTGGCGCAATTGATTGTACGCATATTCGCATTCAATCACCAGGTGGACCTGATCCAAAAAATTTCAGAAATCGTAAGGGCTGGTTTTCCATAAACGTTCAAACGGTTTCTGCTGCGAATTTGAAGATAAGCGATATTGTCGCTCGTTGGCAAGTATTGTTTATATCAACAATATAAATTTGAAATAGATCAGATCTTAATTATTATGTATTCCTTAAAAGGGTTCCACACATGATCAGCGCATTTTTAATCTATCGAGCTTGAAACAACGATTCGAAAGGGGTGAATTCAAGCACTTTATTCTGATTGGTGATTCTGGATACACGAATACGAGCTATTTTGCGACGCCTTTCCTAAATGTCACGAACTCGGTAGAAAATTTATACAACGAATCGCAGATTCGAACTCGCAATTGCGTTGAACGTTCGTATGGCATTTGGAAAAGGCGATTTCCAGTGTTGGCGACCGGCTTAAAGTGCAGGGTGGAGACTGTGCAATTAATTATTATCGCTTGTGCCGTTCTGCACAACATAGCCATTGATGAAAATGAGGCACAACCACCACCGGAAATGCCCGGATTCGATGAAATGTTAGCCGCCACAAATGTTCCGTCGGCTACGCCTTTACACGAAACATCTGCAATCACTGGCCACGTCCGGTCTCGATTGGTGCGGACATATTTTCAGCCGCTCTTAGACCTGGCTGAAAGTCCGGAGTGAATTACAATGAAAAAATAATCAATCAGCATCAGTTTAATAGTTTATTTTAAGTAATTGTATTAAAAATGTAATAGTTAAACATTAACTAATCGCAATTATATTCTTTTTTCGCTGCTGCTGTTGGGAAAGATGTTGAAGTTTCAGAAAAATGTTGCATTGTGGATGTGTGACGGCCCGGCACAAATTGATTGTCTCGATTAAAAGCGGCCAAATGAAGACGATGGAATTCCTTATCGTGAACAAGCTGTGCCTTTGACCGCTGCAATTCGATGGACGAACGTTCCCGATCCAGTGCAGCTCGATCCCGATCCAACTCAGCCCGTTCACGTTCATATTTGTACCGCTCTCTCTCCATCTCCAGAATTTCGATTTCAATCTTTTGCTTTTTTGATAAGTGCAAATGCTTTTCATCACTTATTGACAGCCTTTTACTTTTTTCTTGGGATTCCGTTTTGCGTCGGCGGTTGTGAAGCAAAAAGTTTGTTGGCTTTCGCAATTTCATTGGATTAGCCCTCTCCCAAGTATGGTCCAATAATGCACCTTCATCAGATAATATCTCTTCAGATTGTTTCTCCGTATTTGTAGCGATCTCTATTTGGTCGACTTTTGTATCAGCAGTTATCAGTGCATCTGCCCTTGAATACTGCTTGTCGGTCGGATCATCCAGATTTATAATTTTCACCTCGTGAAAAAAAGAATTCTCAACGTCGACATCACCCAAATGGTATGAGCCATCATCGGCGGAGATTTCCCCAAATACCACACCAGTTGCTGCTAACTTTCGGCTAGTGCTTTGCAGTGTCAATTCGTTGGCAATTGCATAATCACTATCGCCGGAAGTTGCAGCAAGACCAACGGTTGAAGGCATAATGACTTCAGCCAAGTGTTGCATGGGTTCGCTTAACGCGGGAAGTTCTTTTTTAGGCGGACCACCACCAGTCTGTTTTGCGTCCTTCACAAAATAATACGCGCGATCTTTAAGAGTCTGCTTAATTTTTTGATACTTTTCGCGCAAAGACTTTACGTTTCTTTCCTGCAAGAAGAACGGATAATTGAATATAGAAGACAAAAAAAGCTCCGAACGAAAACGATATTCACTGGGTTATTATAACTATACGAGAGAGTCAAAAATACAAATATGTAGGTATACGAAAACTCACCCGGCCGGTGGGCGCAACATTGAATGCCTTTGCAATTTTCTCCCATGCCCGTTCCTTGTCGCGATTTGTGGCGCCATCGGTTTTTTTGTTCTCGATTATGGCTTGGTATACCATCACATTAGTTACCAACCAATCTTCCTCCTCTGACGTATATATAATTTTCGGCATTTTTTTTGAATTTTTAACTTATCGCCTTTCTTAAATTCTGCCATTTTTTTTAAATTTCAACTGCACACAACGAATATTATACCGGGAATAACGAATAACGCACAAAATTCAAATCAAAAGTTGAAACTGACATATTTTGTGTCATCTGCCACAAATATCCCAGGGATATTTCTGAAACAGCAAGTCAGCCAACTTTTGAATTTTAACTGAGGAGTTGAGAATTAAAGTAGTGAATAAAAGCAATTTTCAACTTGCCGCTCAACTCTCTCTTTCGAATCAACTCCGAAGTTAGTCAACCTCGGAGTTATCGGGAAGTTGAACAATATTGAATAAAACGGCCCTTAGAGTGTCGATGGATTGGCAGTATTCGGACCATGCTTTAGTCTTAGCTGATATAATAGATTTTTTGTAGAACTTTAGGCAGTCTTTATAAGGTTGCCAGAACTTATGACTATAGCAGATATTGAAAATGTCCCTAGTCATCCTTCTAAGGATGGTTAGGTCCTCATTCCACCACGGCGGTAAGGTTTTTTTGCTATATTTAACGGGACACGAAGCCTTAAAGGCTGTATTCATCGCTCTTTCTAGTGCGAACGATATTGTGTCCAGTTCTGCACCTGAGTCAATTTCTAGGTGTGGGCTATTAGGCAGTTTAGATTTTAAGATCTGACCGAATTTCTTCCAGTTAATTCTCTTTGGGTTTCTATATGGGACTGGAGTATCTACCTTGATACCAAGATTGAAGAGAATCCACTCGTGGTCTGAGAAGGACTTTAAGTTGGAGACTCTCCAATTCTCAACCCCCAAGATATCACTGTTTGTTTTGAGTGTAATGTCTAACACTTCTTCCCACCCATTATAATTTTCTGTGCTAGGAAATACAAAGGTTGGGGTGTTACCTACATTACATACGCATAGATCGGCAGTTAAAAGAAAATCAAATAAAGACTCACCACGTTCATTAATTTCCTTGCTGCCCCAGAGATGGTGTCTTGCGTTAGCGCCAATAAGTAAGCTGCTCCACTTCTTCTGGCGGGGATGGTCTGTCGTGTGCCATATAGGCGGACGATATGAGTGAAGTAAGTCCTTGGGTGTGTTCTACCTCAACAAAGGTTAAGTCACCCGAGCTAAAATGCATGTTCTGGGCTTACCGACGTCTCTTTTGTAAAAAAAGGTTGTAGTTGCTGTCTGCGAGGCCCATTATGGTCGTCTTCTTGACCCAGGGCTCCTGAATTATGCCGATGTCAATTTCTTCTTCTCTGAGGAAGACCAAAAGATTCTCCGATGCACATTTCGAGTGCTGGAGATTCGTTTGGATGACTTTCAGCATAATGGTTATTGGATCTTGCTAGCAATCGCCAGTTCCTCCAACAACTTGTTGGCAGCGACGACGTCGTCCGTGTCGTCTTGAGGTCCTTTCGAACGGAAAATTTTTAGTTTGGCTAGCATAAGGCTAGCTAGCCAAACCTGAGCTTGAAGTCAGCCGCTTCTAGTGCCCCTAGTCACTCCTCGTTGATGAGCAGCAGGTAAGATAAGTTGTTTTTCTGGGGAGCTTCTGCCTTAATGACAGCCCAGTCGTCCATGGGTATTTCCGGGTTCTGCATCTTAAGGCACTTCAGAAGACTCTCAGAGTCTATCTTCATCACGGGTAACCAAATACGTGCCCTGGGTCTCGTGGGGATATCCCTGGCTGGGATGAGCTTAAGCTTTAAGCCATCCCAAGCTTCGAGTATTGGTCCACGCATTTAATCACCCGGTACCCTCGAACAATTTCCGCGCAGTCAAAACCTGGTTGTCTACTATCAACACCAGAGAGAACATGTTCCACAACCATCTCTGATAGTTGGGCTTCAATTCGGCTCCAGTATGACATGATTGAATTTCCACTTTTAGACAACTCGTCTATGATCGCAACTTGAAGATGATCCCTCACCACATCGGTGAAGGTCCTGTTTGCCTGAGAAGTGGATGAGCCTCGGAGCAATCTTCGACTTTTTTGAGGCGTGAGAGGTCTCATCTTGGGACCTGTTTCTTTTCACGCTCTCTTGTTTCTGTTGTGATTGCTTCGAATTGTTGTGGTATTTAACGTACTCGTCGACCACCTTTTGATATCTGATTTTGTCCTCCTTATCCCTCTCGTCAGTCATACCAGTCTCTTCGTTCTTCGCAATCTTTGCAAGAATAAAGACAGCCCTAGTATATCTTGACTTCAATATGGAGCCGGAGGACTTTTTAGATTTGAGTGCACTATGGCTGGTGCTCCCAGTTGAGGCTGTATCATTTTTATAGGGTGGCTTTTGGATACTATGTCTGGTATCCTCGGCCCCTATTGTTGCCGTAGCTATGGATGAGGTACTTGGTTGATTGCCTGAAGGAGTCCTATGGCTGGTGCTCCTTAGGCTAGAGGGTTCAACTACTGTCTCCTGGCTGGAGGCTAGTAGATTCTAATCGGAAGAGGTCCCTAAGAGGGATTCTTCCTTTTTTGTTTTTTTTGCTTCTGTTTCTTTTTTGTTTAAAATTTTGTTCATTTTAATTTTGGTCCCACGAGTAGGTACGAAAAGAAAGTCAATCCCGGCAGAGCCGACTTACCGAGATAGGGCACTTATTAGAACCGACCTTGCCTGAGCGCCGGAGGGAGCTCGTTCGCGACTGGTTTAACCCCCAGCCTTTCATCCTTGGGTACGGTTTGCTATCTGCTCACACCACCACTGGAATTAGGTTGGATTTAACGGTTTACTCCTACCTCAAACTAATGGATCACGGCAAACGATTGAGACGTTAGCGTAAATCCTTTGCTGATACTAACCATTTGACCGGTTAGCCATTTTCAGGCGGGCGCCCACGTGAAGGACTGAAGAATGAGGATTTGTGCCCAGCCATTTATATTGCTAGTATCAATGCCTTTCCCAGCAATGTAGTTAATAATTTCACTGCATTTGGTACCATATTCAAGCCGTAACAAAAACATTGTAAAGTGGGTTGGTACCACTCTAAGAGTACAGTCCGTACTCGGAACACCGATCAATCGATGGTGCTAATTCAAGGCCACCGCACTAGTAGATGGTTTGTCAATCGGAATTGAGGCAGTACTCTCTTTATCGTTGACTTCGATGGTCATGATACTCCCTGATGGCGATCTTCCTTGCGAATTAGATCGAAGAGTTCTTTTCGCCAAAGGCAGCTGGAGTTGTGGAATAGTATCATGTAAAACTTCCTGAAACGGGCGTCTACATCCTTCCGGTAGATCAATACAAGTACCAGTTTGAGGAGTCTGACCACGAGGCTGAGACTGAAGATGCAAGACCGGTTCAATCAAAGTCGTTGTTATGCCCACATTTAGTAGTTGCAGCGTTGGATGAAGTGCTTGGCTTTCGCAGTTCGGTTGCTCTTGGATGATATTAGGGCTTTGTCCGGGTGATTGGTGCTGTAGGATCCGATCCATGCTCGAAAACCCTTCAATAAACTTGTTACCGCTGTTGAACACATCCTGTATTTCAGAAAATGGCATTGACATGCTGTTAAAGGCTTTTTGAAGTTTAATAATTTTCCAGCGCAAGGCATCAGGTGAAATGCTTCGGTGCTTAACGCAATAAAATCAAATACCGGGAGTAGAGATAATCTTATCAACATCCTTTCCTTTTAGGCCTATGCATTTAGCATGAGCAGTATCAAGGCAAATACCGCACGATAAATTTATATCATTCGTGTCCATTCCACAAATGTATTCATACTCACACTCATACTCCAATATGAACACGATGGTAACGCTGCTTTTAGCTTTAGAACGAGATTGCGCCAAGAACTCGGCTCGATTGATAATGTAGATGATATGCGATTTGTGGATAAGATAAATAAAAATAACGAGGTAATACCACTCTTGCTTTAGCGGCAAAACACACACTAAAAGTGTACTCACACGGGCGATGGAGTAGGAAGACCAGTAATTCCACGGATGATAGAGGAGGCCGAAACGATTCTTCACTCAAATGCAAACGTTGTTACAGTTGTGGCATGAAATGAGAACCGTACGGAGAGTTCAGTGAAGAATCAATAAAGCTTCAGTGGTAGAACATTCACTAATAATCGAACTCACCGGTATAAAAAATGAGTTAGGAATATAGAAGCAAATATAAAGTAAATGAATTGAGGAGGTGGGATGGTTTGATTCACAATCCCGCTCAGCGATATATAAATTAAATAAATGTGTAGTCAAAAATTCACAGAGCTCACTATTTGTTACACTTAATATTCCTACGAACAAGTTAAATGAAGCAACTTTAAGGCGACAAGAACTGATCTATGGAAAGACAGAATCGCTACTGGAGGTTAAGTCAAGCTTTGCAACGAAGTCTTTTATCCGTATCAGAACTAGATGAGTCTTCGTATCGTACATTTGGTCCAACAAGACGCATTCTCGGATGCAATAAAGTCACTTCAAGACCATCAAAACCTGAAAGGGTCAGTTAAGGGGTTAAGTCCCTTCGTTCAGGAGACTAACGGTCTACACTTGTTGAGAGTAGGAGGACGCTTGAAGTATGCCAACATCCCAGGGTAATGCAAATACCCGTTGCTGCTCCCCAAAAATTCTCATTTTCCTCACTTAGCTATTGGTCAGGCATTTACATCTGACAAACTTTTATGCGGGACCAAAAGCACTGGTAGCGTTAGTGAGAAATCGATTTTGGATCATCAACGCCCGGGAAATTGCTCGTCGAACAGTCCGGAATTGCATCCATTGCGTCAAATATCGGCCGAAGCTGTTAGGTCCATGGGTGATTTGCCCTTGGAGAGGTTAACTCCGTCACGTCTTTTTTTATGTTGTGGGGTCGATTTCTGCGGTCCTGTTTATACTCACTTTAAGATTAGGGAAGAGTTCCTTATAAAACCTACTTCGCAGGTTGTATCTGATTTGACCGCTGACGCGTTTATTGCGCTCATCCCAAAGATGTTGCGTTTTGTTTGGGAGTTTTTGGAGCAAAATTAAAATTCCTACAACATCCCGCTCGTCTACCGGAACATTCAAATTTTTCAAGCTATGGAGCACTTCTGTGGAGGTGTCCAAAAGTTGTTTGATTAGTTCAGATTTTTCTTGACTTATGGGAGCCTGATTGAAAAAAGCCACTTGAGCTGAGTGTTCACTAAGAACCGTGCATGATCATATCTGTCTGTGATGATCGTCCACGCTTTGATGTAGTTGCCATTATCTATACTAAGGTGAGCTAAAAGTTTCTGAGCCTCTCCTTAACACACTGGATTTTAAATAATGAAATATTTGTATTTCATAACTATGGATGAGAGAGACAATTAAGTCGTGAAATTGGCGCGACGTTTCGTATGTGCCAGTAAAAGATGGCAAATTAATTTTTGGGAACTTGATTTCAGCCTTGTTTGAGTCAACAGGAGATACATTTGATTTTGTATCCTTCTTGTAACCTTCCTTGACCTTTTCGACTGCATCGAGCAGGTCCCCACGGTAAAAAACATACAACTCGCACATTTTTTCATAAATGTCTTCCACTTTTTCATAGCTTTCGAAATCTTCCTCTTCGATTGAGAAAGGTCTTATGATACGCTTTCGCTTCGGTCATGTCCTGTTCCAGCAATTCTAGGCGTTCCGCAAGATAGTTGGCTGTTCTGCGCGTTTGACTAACAGTTTTACTAAAATTCACCTGATCTTTCGCCATTTTTGTGTAAATTATATTTAATGCTTTCTGTTCCATTTTAATTACTTAGAAACAATCTTACTCGCGCAATAAGAGTAAGAAATAAAAAATAAGTAAGAAAACTTCACTTACTTGGTGTTTCTTTGTGTCCAGATCGCACGTTGAATTTGTATTTGACCTCAGGAATTGGTTGTTTCGTTGTACAAACACACACACTCTACTCCTAGCAATTTTGGGATGATGCTGAATGCTGTTTTGTTGAAAAGGATCAAAATTCGTTGCCTATTTAACTTCTAGGCTTGGAAGGACCAAATGTATTTTGAAGAACCGAAGAGATTTTCCAATCGAACTTAATGTATCGCTGGCAGAGACAAGGCAAAATTTCTCGTACAACGAAGTGACGTCTCATAGACAGAGGCAAGGTTGTATCAAGTTCAAACTGTGAAGCTACGTTAGAAAACGGCGAAAATAAAAGACAGTTTACTTGAACCACGTTATAAAAGATAATAATTTATTTTTTTATTTGACAATCAACCCTTTGTGTTTGTTTACAATTTGACATTTGGCCATTGTTGTTACTGCTTGCTGCATTCAGTGTTCTTTGGAGTTATTGACTTGTCGGCTGTACTTGCTTTGGAAGCTTCGTAGTTTCCAACAGTTGTTTTTGTTGCGTCATGCTGCACTTCTTCGCACGTTTCATTAAATGGAATCCTAATGGTCGGACCGACAATAAAAGATGATCTATTCACAATACTACTTCGTTTTCGATTGCAAATATATACAGCGGACATCGCCAAAATGTATCGGCAGGTCTTAATGCACCCATCACATCGTCAGTTCCAGTACATTCTCTGGAGGTAGAGTGACCATATACCGGTTCAAACATACCAGCTAAATACCGTGACATACGGTACATCGTGTGCACCATTTCTGGTGATTCGATGCCTTAAATACCTGGCAGACAAAAACTATTCGAACTAGGTTCTCTCGTGCTCCAATCAGATTTCTATGTCGATGATATGCTGACTGGAACAGGCGACTTGGATGCTCTGGTAAGAGTGCAAGGTCAGGGCGTTGCACTTCTGAAATCGGCAGGGTTTGAGCTTTTAAAATGGAATTGCAATGCCGAAATGAATGAATCTAGTCTCAGCAGTACTCTAGGAATCGCATGAAATTCACTCTGAGACACTTTCGTTTTCTCATATAAACCCAACCGAACTTTTTCAAAGGTTACAAAGAGAACTAACTCACCTCCGTCAACTTGGCAGGGCACATAAGTCAAAAATCTATTTTGAATAGCCCTGAATGATGTGCTATTTATGTGCTATTTTTGTGTGGAGTTTTTGATTTTTGTGCTCCAACCGTTTCGGAGAAAATCGACCTTGAAAAGTGCTCTGCCAAGTTAACGTCAAGCCAGCAGAGCACATACTTAAATCGGCCGAAAAATAAATAAAACAATATCCCATATTGAAGCCTGATTTATGTGCTTTTTTGTGTTAAGTTTCCAGCTTTGTAGCTCAAGCCGTTCAGCTATAAATTGCATTAGAAATCTCTATTCTAATAAGTTCATAGAAAACTGTTACCACAAATCCTAAAAACGGATGAAAATCGAAAAAATAAAAAGCACATACATAATTATGTCTGATTTATGGTGCTTTTGATTTGCAAAGTCATTGATTATTGTCCTAATTTAGCCTCTAATCCAAGTTGTAGGTTTGGCTAGTTTAGTAAAAGACCTTTAACAGCTCTGGTAAAAATTTTAGCTTCAAGAAATGAAAATCACAATGCAGAACGTCGACATTGTAGCACCATAACAAAAACAGCATCTAAAAATAGAAACATGTCGTCATTTTAAGGCAAATACAATCCATATTACCATGCCCACAGCAATTATAGTAGGTATGGGTAGAATAATCCTTGCAGAATAAATACATTTCCATTGCGCACTGGTAGGTAGGCTGTTTAGTATGCGTGAATCACCTCATATGAACCCAGCCAAATTTTGTTATGGCTGGCTTGGTGGGTAGCCAAGCATGGCGGAAAAGGAAGCAAATTGTGTGAGTCTGTGACGGTGAGGATGTTTCATTGAAAATTTAGCTGCCGTAGACTGTAAATATTATGTTCGCCTGGTGTAATAATATTGATCGCATCTGAATGAGAATCGACATTGTGGCGCCTTAAAAAAATCTTGTACACATAATTGAATAAAAAACGCGGTTCGCACACGGGACCCAATGCTTACCTGATTAATTGCGGGTGGAAGGGCTGGGAAAGGAAAGAAATCCACAAAAAAATTACCGTGACGAATTTCTGGTGGATGTACGCATGTGTTAGTAAATCAGAAAACGTAGGTGTACTGGCGGCAACTAAATCTTAGCACTTTTAATTCTTAAGAGGAATGCCAGTGCCATGTTAAGTTTTTTAAGCGAAATATTGCAATAAATTATGTTCTCCAAGAGTTGAAAGACATTCCCCCATGGTGTGTATGTGGATGTGTATTATCGTTTCAATGTTATGGCTGACGATCGTAGGTACCAGGCAAACAGCTTAATGATACGTATGTAGAATCAGCTGGGGAAGCACCGTCTCGGGGTAGATGTTTGGGGGTGTGAGTACGAGATTTCGTTTAATCCTTGGAAAGGAGAGAAAATGAGACGGGGCACTTAGCGAAGTAATAAGCAATACGATTCCTAGTTGTAGTTATAAGAAAAAAAGGATAGGTCAGTGGGTAAAAAATGGTGTCTGCTTGCGTAGTGTGGGTATCTAACTCGTATGATTTTCTGATCGTTGCTGCTATAAGTTAAGCACAAAATTCGAAGATGTCAAATGGGTGGAGTATAGGCAATATAATGTTGTTCGCATGGGCCGCAAAATGGGGACCGATCAACCTACATACATTTTTGTTGTTTAGACTAAGTGGTAGATAGGTGTCTATTGAAACTGAAGTGCAGGCATCCCTCCCGATTTTCGACTGACGAAGATCTGCTAGACTTAAATATATGCCAGGTATTTAGAAAATCCGATGCACTTTTTTGCTATAGATACTAAGCACTCATTAGGATTGGTATTTTTATAGGCCTACATATTATGTGCAATCCTCAAAAATAAAAACTCTCACAAGAGAAAATTTAATTGAATTTTGATTTTCCCACTTTGTATTAGGTATATAAAAGCGATTTTGAATTTTAAATCAAACGAATTAAATTCACTTATTTTTTAAAATACATAATGACAGCCCCTTTAAAAAATTTTGCGTGATCGCATTCACATTCAGTGATGAGGCTAGCAAAAAAAATGTAGACAGATATGTCCTGGCAGCATACATTAGGGGGTACCTATCATTATAAAGGGTGATTTTTTAGCTGGTTTGGTTTTGGCAACACTGGTTTTGACAGCTGACGTGTGTTTAGTACCTTGTGTCACTGTCAAACAGCTTCAGTTTGGTTTGCAATTTAACCATGGATCGTCTTACAAATGAACAACGCTTGCAAATTATTGAATTTTACTATCAAAATTCGTGCTCGGTTCGAAATGTTCATCGCGCGCTGCTTCCATTTTATGATCGGCATTCTCGACCTTCTGAGCAGTCTATTCGGAAGATTGTGACCAAATTTCGCACCAAATTTACTTTGTTGGACATTAAACCACCAACACGTTTACGTACTGTGCGTAGTGAAGAAAATATTGCGGCCGTATCAGCTAGTGTGACAGAAGACCGCGAAATGTCGATTCGGCGCCGTTCCCAGCAGTTAGGCCTTTGTTACAGCACTACGTGGAAAATTTTGCGGAAGGATTTGGGCGTAAAGCCTTTTAAGATACAGCTGGTGCAAGAACTAAAGCCAGCCGACCTACCACAACGCCGAATTTTTGGTGAATGGGCTCTTGGAAAGCTGGCCGAGGATCCGCTTTTTTATCGAAAAATTGTGTTCAGCGATGAGGCTCATTTTTGGTTGAATGGGTACGTAAATAAGCAAAATTGCCGCATTTGGAGTGAAGATCAGCCAGAAGCATTGCAACAGCTACCAATGCATCCCGAAAAAGCCACTGTTTGGTGCGGTTTATGGGCCGGCGGCATTATTGGGCCATATTTCTTCAAAGATGATGCGAATCGCAGCGTTACTGTCAATGGTGAACGCTACCGAGCGATGATAACAAACTTTTTTTTGCCCGAAATGGAAGTTCTTGACTTGCATGATATGTGGTTTCAACAAGACGGTGCCACATGCCACACAGCACGCGAAACAATGGCGCAATTGCGAGGCGAGTTTGGTGAACAGTTAATTTCACGTTTCGGGCCGGTCAATTGGCCGCCTAGATCGTGCGATTTGACACCATTAGATTATTTTTTGTGGGGGTATGCCAAGGCTAATGTGTATAGGGACAAGCCCGCTTCGATTGACGCACTGGAAGCCAACATCCATGCATTCATTCGTGAGATACCGGCCGATATGTGTGAAAGAGTATGCCAAAATTGGACTCAGCGGATGGGCTACCTGAGACGCAGCCGCGGTCAACATTTGCATGAAATTATCTTTAAACATTAAATTGCAAGGTTCAAACTATCGATTCAAATAAATATTTCATTCATTTTTTCGAATTTTTTGTGTTTTTTTTTTAAAAAAAGTTCTAAACCTCTTAAAAAATCACCCTTTATTTATTAACACGTGAACATCCAAAGTTTCCGTATACTTTCTTAGTATTTACCTATTATGAAATGAGGAGAATGCAACTTATGTTATTTGAAAGGTAGGTACTGTGCCATAGATGTGCACAAACAAAAAAACGTGTGTATGTCGCCATTAAGGCTGGAAAATTAAGTTATGAATTCCCCGTACTAGGTATACAAAACAGGTAATTGGAAGGATTTTGGTGATATTTGCAGTTTAAGATGTCAGATATTTTCAATATCAAGAATCTATGTGCAATATAATTGTAATTGATCGAATGTATATTCTCTCGAATCGAAGCCCGATTTAGGCGGCCTGATATTTCTGAAACTAAGAAACTATACAGAAAATGCAATCTAATTTTTGCTCATTTATAATATAGGTACAAAATGCATGACACCAAATAGAAGCTATAAGGGCATCAATGTTCACATACCTACATATATTTTTGCACTGTAGGTAACCCCATCAGTGAATTTGAATGTAATAACGTAAACTTGTTTATACGGGCTGTCATTGTGTAGGTACGTATTTTGAATAATAGTTGAACTTTATTTAAAATTCAAACGGGATTTTCTTCTATTGACCAGGGGTGCGGATCAGCGGTTCGTGTCGTGACCGTTTGGGAGTAGATGTTTTTAACTCATGGCTCTGAAAGTGTTCGATTAGCCATGACTCCATTTCCATACCTATTCGTGGGAAATCAGAATATTTATTTTTAGGGCATCAGTTTGGTTTCGTACCTATGTACCTAATATTTAGATCTTCCTCTTCAAAAAATGTTTGTTCCAGGAGGTAGGTTGATAAGATACCTACGATCAATTCTCTAAGCCTACGTATATTTTTTGGCACAATTAAGCGATAAGCTGTCATGGGGAGTGGAGCAATTACCATAAATATACGAATCATCTTTGTAGCCACTATCAGCAAGGTTGATTCTCAATATCCAGCACTAATGAACACATTTTACTTGCAGTTTAAGATGTGAGATATGTATTTCCAATAGCAAGAACCTATGGGCAATATAATTTCAATTGATCAAATTCTCCAATGTAATAATATCAAAAGTAGTGTTAGTCATAGATCATAATAGGTATGAATATACCAAGCTATCTCGAATGGAAAACCGATTTAGGCGGCCTGATATTTCTAAAACTAATGCAATCAAATTAATAACCCGTCTATTTTTTGGCACAATTGAGCGATAAGCTTTATGTCATAGAGTGGACAAATTACCATGCGCAAGAATGATTTTTGTAGCCACAATCAGCAAGGTTGATTCGCAATGTCTCGACAATGCTCATATTAGCTTGAGTCTGGAAATTATTTTAACAAATTTAAGTTGGAGACTTGAAAATGGGTAGTAGAACGTAAGTGGCTTAGTTTCGTTTCGCGTAATATATTGCCTATACTCCACCCATTTGACATCTTCGAATTTTGTGCTTAATGTATAGCAGCAACGATCAGAAAATCATACGAGTTAGATACCCACACTACGCAAACAGACACAGTTTTTTACCCACTGACCTATCCTTTTTTTCTTATAACTACAATCGTATTGCTTCTTACTTCGCTAAATGCCCCGTCTCATTTTCCTTTCAAAGGATTAAATGAAATCTCGTACTCACACCCCCAAACATCTACCCCGAGACGTGTCCTTAAACTATTTGCCTGGTACCTACGTCCGTCAGCCATAACATTGAAACGATAATACCCATTTGCATTATTCCTGCAAAAAGAATGCAATATACCATGCGGGAATGTTTTTCAATTCTTGGAGCACATAATTTGTTGCAATATTTCGCTTAAAAAACTTAACATGGAATGGGCATTCCTGTTAAGAATTAAAAGTGTTAAAATTTCAGTTGCCGCCATTGCACCTACTTTTTGTTTCCATTTTCAATGAAACATCCTCACCCTCAAAGACTCACACAATTAGTTTCCTTTTCCGCCATGCATGGCTACCCACCCAGCCAGCCATAACAACATTTGGCTGGGTTCATATGTGTTGATTCACGCATACTAAACAGCCTACCTACCAGTGCGCAATGGAAATGTATTTATTTTGCAAGGATTATTCTATTCACACCTACTACAATTACTGTTGGCCTGGTTATATGGATTTTATTTGACGTAAAATGACGACATTTAATTTAATTTAATTTAATTTAATTTATTTTTAATGCTGTTTTTGTTATGTCGCCACAATGTCGACGTTCTGCTTTGTGATTTTAATTTCTTGCAACTGAAATTTTTAGCAGAGCTGTAAAAGGTATTTTACTAACAGAGCCACACTTAAAACTTGGATTAGATGTTAAATTAGGATAGCACAAAAATCAATGACTTAGCAAATCAAAAGCACATAAATCAGACATATGTATGATTTGTATGTAAATATATATGTATGGTTTTTGGATTTGCGTTAACAGTTTTCTATGAACTTATTAGAATAGAGATTTCTAATGCGATTTCTAGCTGAACGGCTTGAGCTACAAAGCTGGAAACTTAACACAAAAAAAACACAAATCAGGCTTTAATATGGAATATTAATTTTTGTATTTTCGGCCGATTTAACCATGTGCTCTGCTGGCTTGACGTTAACTTGGCAGAGCACTTTTCAATGTCGATTTTCTCCGAAACCTTTGGAGCACAAAAATCAAAAACTTAACACAAAATTAGCACATAAACAGTACATAATTCAGGGCTATTCAAAATCGATTTTTGACGTATGTGCTCTGCCAAGTTGACGGGGGTAACTAACTCTCGCTATCGGCATCGCTTTTCGACCCAATGGCTCTAGTAAGTCTTAGAATTAATATAAGGGCAAAAACCATTCTTCAAAAGCTGTGGATTGAGAAAGTGGATTGGGATGCGTCAATCTCACAGACCATTGAAACCGAATGGCGGCAATTCATGCTAGATTTACAATCTTTGCAAAACATCACAGTTCCGACACCTGACTTGGATCCACAAAGGAAATCTTTACAGGTCCACGACTTCGCGGACGCATCCATGGCTGCATATGGTTGCAGCATCTATCTAAGATCTACAGATGCATTCGGGGTGGTTAAGGTTGAACTCTTCGTTGCCAAGTCTAAGTAGCACCTGCAAACAAAATCCAGCTTCCTCGCTTGGAACTGTGCTCAGCTCATTTGTTGTCGAACCTTTGGATAAAGATACGTACTATCTTCATGACTGCACCATCTGCAATTTACGTTTGGACAAATTCTGTTCTTTATTGGATTTCGTCGCATTCGTCAAAGTTGAGCACCTTCGTGGGAAAGAGAGTCGCTAAGATACAAGAACATACAGTGGACGTTCATTGGAACCATTTGCCAACACTACAGAATCCAGCAGACATAGTCTCAAGTGGTTGTGAAGTGAAGGATCTTGAAACGTCAATTTGGTATGGAAGACCAAGTTTTTTATTGGAATCTGATGATAAGTGGCCATCCGCTGTGGCCATCCGTTGTGGACATCCAGCTTTCCGCAGAGGAATTCGCTTGGGAGAAAAAGAAAACAGTCCTTTTGTCTAAGAAATTGGATTCCACTTTTTTGCTCGAAGTCATTTAAAAGTACAGTTCGTACACCTTGTTGGTGTATTTTCTTATGTTTTAAGTGTCCAAAATTTGTATTTTTTATTTCTTATTTTATTTTCAATCAAATGAGTACATCTACTGTTCTCGCTAGATTACTTAACACAAATATATTCTTAAAAACGACCACGAAAGCTTAACAACAGAATTAATTTATTCCTAAATGAATCCCTACTAAGATGAAAATCGAGTATACTACTATGTTTATTGGATTCCCTAAGGCATCTAGAAATTGGTTCATTGTATCCATAATTAACTGTAATAGGCAAGAAATGGGATAATTAGGGGGCGCTAGGAGTGATAAAGTGACAGGAGATGAGGATGTGGATGGGACCTAAGGAAAGGAAAAGATTTAGAAACGGGGAGATAGCTGAGTCTGAGGGACGTGGCATGCTAGCGATGCTTGACCTTACTCGCCGGAAATGTCTTCCTATAGACATCGGACGGACGGTTACCACTTTGAGAAGCGCTCGTTGATGGTGTGAGCGCGGCCAATGCCCACCCTACCTGGAAATCCATGACCTGGGAACTTCCCCGTTGAAGTGCCGGTCCAAAGCAGCTCAGTTCATCCTCCGAGAGAGATGTAGCTCACCTTACTCCACCCCCTGAAAACTTAGAACTCAAAGGGACACCGTGCGATCAGATGCCCTAGGAAAACACCACCACACATTTTCATCCCAAGATAGCGTGTACTTGAATTTATTGCAATTATTGATCATCAATTAAATAACATATTACAAAAAAAATTTTACCAAGTCGAGCTCGGTGTAGGTTTCGACGTAGGGATATCTGGGTTCGAAATAACTCAGGAGTAAACAAATCAGTTTTCTGACAACAAAAAAAAATATACACACCTAAACAACACTTAAAAAATTTATACTGTCAACTCTATCTCCAAACTGTTCTCCAAATATATGTGAATTACAACAAAAAAAATTGGAAGAATAAAAAAAACCAAATGAATCAACAAAAAAATCACGCTTAACTTAACTCTAATACAAAAAATTGACTTAAATCGACCAATTTTTCCGCACCAAAAAAAGACGTGCGTTTGACGCACTTGCACGTTGCTGCCGTAGTTTTTTTGTCTTTGCAGCGATTGAAAAGCTTCTCTTGGTCAAATAATGGCTTTCGGAATATTCTTGGGAAACCGATGAAACGGTGACATGAAATTTTCGGTCAATGACAAAAAGGGTTGGCGGTTACGACTTCCTCTTGAGATAGGGATGGATCATCTATGACCGCCAACTGACCTTCGTTATATGGATACCTAGATACACAAAAATTGCACGTTACTTACAATAACTTTCTACACTAATCTAAACTCACTACTTCAGGATCCGGACTTTCCTTCTTCCCTTGTGTTTGTGATTAATTTGTGTAAGTCTTGTCGGTTAGTTACCTATATAGCTGTCACTGTTGTATCGTTCTTATTAACTTTAAGTTTAACACACTTTTTAATTTTTCGTGAACTATTTCACCCTCTTATTACTTTTATTACTTTTATTACTTTTGAATTTTTTTTATTTTCGTCACGATGACCGAAGAAACAGACCCTCGTCCGAGGTATTGGCAACAGCAATCCCGAACACCCGCTAACTGTGAGATTCAATTTGCCAATCAGAACCCGCCAACGATTCAAAAAATCCCGCTCCTCTCATCATATGAATTTTAGGTTCGTCTACTTGCTACGCGAAAGATATGATGCTTACCTGAACTTCGCCTAAGATTGTGAACAGCCCCTTGTTCGGAACCGTCAAAGTCGACGCGCCTGAACGTCGATGACATTCGCCTTTCTGTCAACTTTCTCATAAATTTACACAGGAGTCACATTCTCGAGTACCTTATCCTGTAAGTCTTATTATTTATTTGTTTTATTTCCTTCCTCACTAATGTTTTGTTATCTTTCCAGCTACAGCTACCTTATTTACGAGATCCTGGCTCGTGAATCCCTAATGGATATCTATGGTAGAGTAAGTTTAGCAATCTGTATAATTACATTTTCCACTAATACGTCTTTTGGATTGCAGGTGACCATAACATAACTCTATGATAAGGTACATAAAATAAAAGACGATTTCTAAGAGCTCTCGAAGGAGCATAAAATCCAATTAATGATAATAGGAAAGGGCGATCGATATGACCATCTATTAAATCACGAGTAAACATAATAGAAAAATATTGCCTCCGTTTAAAGAGAGGTAAGATACCATGTATTTTGCACCTCGTATCGTTAGATGGCATTTCAATATTCCATCGCAGTCTACGAAAAGCTACTCTAGTAAGACGCTTTTGGATCCTCTCTATTCTAATAGAATGAACTTCATAAAACGGATTCGATATTATACTGTAGTACTCAAGATGAGATCGGACAAATGCAAAAAATTAACATTTAAGAGTATGTGGATCTTTAAAGTCTTTCGAATTCCGCAATACGAAACCTAACATCTGATTACCTTTGGCAACAAAAGACTCAATGTGCTTGAAAATAACTCCAAGATCTTTTTTGGATGAAATAATGGACAGAGGGGTATTATCGATTACGTACGTAAAGTGAATTGGGGAGAGGTTACGATAAAAAGAAAGGCGTTGACATTAAGAGTCATTGAGATGAAGGACATTACTGTGACACCATATGGACAGTCGCTTAAGATCCTCTTGTAAAAGAATACAATCGTGAACTGAACATATAGGCCGGAACACCTTCAAATCGTCGGCAATCATAAGACACTGGGAACTCAAAAACAAGTCAGGAATGTCATTAATAAACAAAAAGAAGAGCAGAGGGCTTAAATGACTACCTTGAGGTACTCCAGAGGTAACATAAACTGGTGACGAGAAAGTGTCATTTATCCGACATACTGGATACGATCCGTTAAGTAGGAATGAATCCACATTAGGAAATTAGAGTGAAGTCCTAAGCCAGTTAGTTTAGAAATTAATATATTGTGGTTAACGCGATCAAACGCTTTGGCAAAATCAGTATATATGACATCACATTTCTCAACGTAATTCAAGGCGGAGTTACAAAAAATTGAGAGATTTGTGGTAGTAGATCTGCCTGCGACGAAGCCATGTTTGTCACAAACTAGTTTTTCAAATAACTTAGGAATAGTTGAAATCTTACAGATTGGACGATAGTTAGTAATATCACGTCTCGATCCAGATTTATATATGGGCGTTAAAAATGAGCTCTTCCAATTTTTAAAAAAATTTCCGGACCGGAGAGACAAATTAAAGACTAAACACGAAGGAGAACTTTTGAAGTAAAATTGGCGGGATGCCATCTATACCAGGATTTTTATCTAAATTCAATAAAGAAAGAGCAATTTGAACTTTCGGGATTGAGCACTCTAAGTTGCCGATATTTAAGAGATCACAGGACATTGAGCTATTACTAGAGACTATGCATGCGGTAGTACCACAAGAATATACAGATTGAAAGTGTTTAGCGAACATATTACAGATGATTGAAAGATCAGATGAAGATACTGTAGCGAGGCTAGAGTAAGGATATCGAAGGAGTTTGGAATTAAAAGGGACTCGGAACAGGAAATGGATAGGGACAATGGATGGGAGCGGAAATAGAAAGGGAAAGGACTGTCGAGAGCGAAGAGCTTGGCTTGCTTGCTCAGCACGGCTCAGCTCGCCGGAATGGTATGGCTTTTGCTCCCCACCGCTCGACCTAACCAACTACAACACATAAAACATGCCGGACAAACAGGTACTTAACATACCTTCACCACAGAATCGGACGGACCTTCACCGCACTTAGGGGCGCTGTAGTTGTCGTTCAGCGCTGGCCATTCCCACCCCTCCTGGAAATTCGTGGCCGATGCTAGAACTTCCCCTTAGTTGGAACTGCTGTCGTCCGATCACACCGTCTGCGCCGAAAGGGGTTTAACTTACCCCATTACACTCCTGAAACATCCACTTCACCAACACATCCTCACTTTTCAGTGAGCAGACCAACAATTCCCATTGAAAACGATCAATTGGCGTGGCTCAAATAGCATCCTTAGCGATGCTTGAATTTATTCATTCGTGTAGAAATTAGGATTACACGATAGTCACAAAAAAATTATAAATTAAAAAAACAAAGCTAATTACAAATTAAGTTAGGCTTGGCCCCACAATCAACAAAAAATTCACGAGGGAAAAATGTCCTCCCCTTACGTTACACCGCGACTCGTTTCCTACCTAAAAATAGCTCTATGTAGGTGTCTTCTATTTCTTCCCTAGGCCACGACGACGTACTATTAACGGGGGTCAAACTGCACCTATTACAAACAAATAAAAAAATCACTTACGCTATCAAAAGTAACTCACGACAAAAAAAAACTCTCTTTTCGGAACACAACACTTAAAACTATCTTATTACCTATCCCGTATAGCGTATAGACTTATTAATAAAACTCTTATATGCATTATGATATAAAGTTCAGCTTGCTACACGCAATCCTTACGAAGTAATAGGCAGTCTCGCTGCATTAATATAGTTGAGAGGGATCCACGTCCGGCCGACGGGCGCCTCTTCTCGTAGCGAATTACACCGATTCGTCTTACCGCCGGGTCTCTGGTGTGCTTCAGGAATTTGTTGGAAAGCGCTGTCACAGGGATCTTTATTTTCATCTCTAATCTTCGGGGTGTGCTGACGAAGGTCACAGCGGTCATCAGACGCGATATATAATTTCTACACTCCGTGTTAAAAAAAATAGGGCGGCCACGACTTCCAAGTCTGTCTATGACCGCCACACGCAAATAACACCTAATTCAACACTGATTAACAAAATATCTTACTATCACCAAACATTTGAACTCACCCCTTTCCGGGGTAGGACAATTCTTACTCTGATATTACTATATTATTTTTTTTCCTCCGGGGCCACTCTCAGTACGTCTTCCCTTTTTTATCTTATTGGGTGATCGTTGGAGTTCACTTCCGGCTCTAGCCACCAACACACAATTTTATTTTTCCGTCTAATAAATGTTTGGCCGGCTCAAATTTTATTACCGCACATTGCCTCACTTTGGGGACTTACATACAAAAACTATAGGGTATGGCCTGGACTTATTCTGTCCTTAATGACCTCTGTCATGGGTGGCACACGAATGGGTTTACTAAAAATCGGACCATCCATCGGAGGCGATTTATTTTCTGGTCTACTTTTTCCCATTCTGATACCCGTTTTCTTCAGATACTGTATTTGGATTCGCACTGTCCCACTCTTTTTACCGGAAATATTTGAAAATCTCTAGAACTAATCTTTACGGTAGCAAGTCCCACCAACCTAATGGTAAGATATCCACCCCAGGTACACACATCCGCTCCATCTACCTGTGAATCCAATCACCATCTCAATTACCTCTTTAGTCTAGACCTATTGCGAATGATTTCTGTGCTGAGTGATAAACGAGAAAACAAAAAAAAAAGCTTTACCCGCAGCCGCACGCCGAGAACGTTTTGGGTAAATTATTCTGTTTATTATTTTTTTCGTTTTTTTTTCTGGATTTTACTATCATATTACTCCTAGATATACAGATGTTACGACCATCAAGGTGCTGGAATACTCGGGCATACCTTTTCGGCCGGATATACCGATCGTTCCATCGACAGACATAAATAACAACGTCCCTACCCGTGTCAACCGCCTTGACTCTTTTTTGTTGTTGCAGGTAGCCGCAACAATACGTTAAAGCTCCAAAAGCGTTCACTATTTTGTCTTTAATTTTGATTCGACAGAGAGAACATACTGTCTGTAAAGAAACTTACTTAAAACATCAAATTGTTTTTGGAGCGTCCGATAAATTTTCAAAAGTTCCGAGTCGTTTTTATTATATTATTATTTTTCCTATTATTTAAATTTATGATTCTATCATTAAATCAGATGGGTTTATTACCATTGACAGACTTTACTTTAGGTGTAAACAAATCAATTGCCATTTTTACAGTATTCCTAAATAAATTAAAAGAATTATCTAAATTACAATTATTAAAAATATCTAACCAATTCATGCTTTCTAAATAGTTTGAAATGTTGCTGAAGATGGCTTTAGCATAGTTATATTTAAAATAAGTATCACTGGAACCTGGTTTAAAAAATTCATAGAATTCAAATTGCATGGATAATGCTACATGAAAAACAGAATTACGAAAAAGTGGGATCATGGGGTTGTTGTCTATGTCGAGCTCGGAGTCAACAAATACCAAATCAAGGATATTATTAAATTCATTAGGAAAATTATTTATCTGACGAAGGTCAAACTGGGCAAGAGTATCAACGACTTCACGCTCATAATCTAAGAGGGCGATCCGCCAGTCCCTCGTCCATTCATTTACTTTATTCAGTGCAGTTTCGCAGTCGTTTCTTCGATTGTATTACCTACTGCAAGGATAGCGGTGTCGTCGGCGAACGCAGCAAGGGTAGTGACATCTTCTCTTGGTATATCGCGAGTATATAACAGATAGAGAAGCGGCCCAAGGACGCTTCCTTGCGGTACACCGGCCGAAATTTCTGTAAACTCCGAGTATTCGTTTCCATGTCTAACACGGAAGAGTCTATTCCCGAGATTTGATTCTAGGATATAATATAGGCTTACGGGGAGAACTCGTCGTAATTTAATTTCAAGCCGTCGTGCCACACATTATCAAAGGCTTGTGAGACATCAAGGAATACGCTTGAGCATATCTTTTTTTCTTCAAATGCTTTCTCGATTACGTCAGTAATTCTATGCACTTGGTCAATCGTCGAATGCTTGGTTCTGAGCCCGAACTGGTGGTCAGGGATAAGATTATTATCTTCTATAACCGGTTGTAGACGCCTTAGTCATATCCTCTCGAAAACTTTGGATATGACTGGCAGAAGCGAAATTGGTCTATAAGATTTAACTTCATTTGGCGGTTTTCCTGGTTTTAAAACCATAAAACTTTCCATTGGTTTGGCACGTGTTTTAATCTGAGCGCAGCATTTATGATATGATATAGAAGCTTAATTAATGCTCTTCTAGGTAGAACTTTGAGAACTTCTCCGGTGATCAAATCATAACCAGGAGCTTTCTTAGGTTTAAGAGATTCGATTTCACATTTTAGTTCCCTTAGCGTTGCATTTGTAAGTAAAATCGTCAGATAGTAATTCCGTCCCACTATTGGTACCGTCGTGAGCCGCCTGACCATCGTACGGTTTAAAGGTTTCTTCTAGATGGGCGGCAGTTTTTACCAGTTAATCTCGCTGGCTCTAGGTTATTGACTAGTTTTACGCTCAATGTTAAAATAACCGGTGAATGATCAGATGACAGATCAAAGCTGTCTTCAACTTTAATGTGGTTGGTAGATATTCCATTCACGAAAAAATCGATCGGTCGGTTTGCCCGTCGAGTGGAAAGCACAACAACTGTACTCCATACCTGCCCCATAGAGCATTCTACCTTTTCGCGAGATGTATCTAGAATGTTTCGCATTAAAATCGCCGCCAATAATGAAATTTGGTTTGAGCGATTTAAGCAAGTTAGTATAATCACTTTTTTCAAGCGCGGAGCGTGGTGGACAGTAGATAGATGAAATTCTAAGAGTACGCTGACTAATTTTTACTCGAATAGTGCACAGTTGCATAGTTTCAAGCTCTATCAGTTGTGGCATGAAATGAGAACCGTACGGAGAGTTGAGTGAAGAATCAATAGAGCTTCAATGGCAGAACATCCACTAATAGTTGAACTCACCGGTATAAAAAATGAGTTAGGAAGAAAGAAACAAATATGAAGTAATTGAATTGAGGAGGTGGGATGGTTTGATTCACAATCCCGCTTAGCGATATATAAATTAAATAAATGTAGTCAAAAATTCACAGAGCACACTATTTATTATATTATATTCATTGCGACAACGCAACGAATTTTGTAGGCTCACAATCTAAGCTTAAGGAATTGCGCAATATGTTTTTCAAAAGTTATTTTCAACAAAATATAAACGACTTTTGTACTAATAGGGGCATAACTTTTAATTTTATACCCCCAGGGCACCTCACTTTGGTGGAATTTGGGAGGTGGCCGTAAAGGTTGCAAAAGGTCATCTCTATCGGAGCCTGAGCGGTGTCAAGCTGACGTACGAGGAGTTGTCCATAGCCCTGGTGGAAATCGAGGCGATAATGAACTCGTGACCAATAACCCCGATGTCATCAACGATGCTATCACGCCAGCACATCTGCTGATCGGGTCATCTCTCAAGGCGGTTCCTGAGCCAGCAGTAGAGGTGGCAAATATTAGCTACATTCAGCGGTGGCGGCGAATAAATGCCGTCAAAACCCACTTCTGGAATAAATGGTCAGCAGAATACATCCATGAACTGCAAGGTCGACTAGGGTGGAGGTCTCCGAGCCCAAACGTCAAAATTGGTAGCCTATCGATCGTGCACGAAGACAATGTTCCGTCTTGAAAGGATTCCTTTCAAAGGGAGCGGAATGTTGGAGCAGAACATTCATCGTCATCATAATTCCCAATTAATGAAATTGTATAATTGAAGTTGTATATTTGAATCTGGCGCGTAAATTATACCATTCACCATATTTTTGTATTTTGCAAAGTCGCAACATAATTCGAATTTTTAAATATAAGATAATGTCTCTCTGGCGAACACAAAACCTGTTATTTTCATATTGTATATAAACCGTCCAATTCTTTTACAATTCGTTGTTAAATACCCTTCGGGGATATTCGCTCGCTTTCGCTTTTCCTTGTCGCAACCACAAAATTGCATAAATTCGAATATTCGCATCCGTTTGACAAGTTGGTCACACGGAACAACCAGGATCTACCTAGGCCTTACTCGAAGGTCAACTAGATGTTAACGGTAGGAAAAATGTTCGAAAACTCTGGGCGTTCTCTGGAACGCTAAAGGCGATTATTTGTATTTCACTATTCAACCTTATCAACCTTCTAATTTACCAACTAAACGAGAAGAAGTGGTCTCAAAAATCCTAATGCAACAGATTTGGTCCGACCGCACTGATTGGAATGAATATCTGAAATCGAAGTTTGGACAACAGGCAAGAAATATGCTTAGGAATATACGTAATGGTGGCAACACGTGCAAGTTGTATAAGGCTCTCTATGGACTACGTCAATCCGGACGACAATGGTACATAAAACTCAGTGAAAAACGTTTTAGCTGTGGTTTAATTCCTACAAAGAATGAGCCGTGTCTGTTTTATAAAATCTGTGGAGATAATTTGAAAAACCAGATCATAAATCTGCGTGACAATTTGTTAGAGGAGTTCGAGGTAAAGGACATAGGCCCTGCTAAGTATTGTCTTGGAAATAAATCGCAGACTGGGTATATAATGGTACTCCTCAAACACTACGGGATGGATAAATGTAATGCAGTGTCAACACCTTCAGAAGTAAACATGCATTTTGATAATGGTGGTAATAGTGAGTCACAGGAAAACTATCCATATCGTGAATTAATTGGTGCACTTATGTATTTGTCGGTGGCAATACGTCCGGATATTGCAAATACTGTTTCAAGATTAGCGACTTAGATTTACAACTTAGCCGAATAAGGCGCACTGGCTTGCTGCGAATCGAGTCTTGAGGTATCTTGCTGGAAGCGCACAGATTGGATTGCGGTATAAGGAGACAGATGAGCCGCTTATGACTGACTGACGGACTGGCTGACTAGGGTGGCTGTACTGTTGATCGTCATTCTTACACAGGGTATGTATTACTACTTGGTGGGGCTGAAATTTCATGGAAAATACAGAAGCAGCGAATATGTAAGCTTAGCGGAGACTTGCCAGAAACCAGTTGGCCAGAAAAGGATTGCTCAATATTGAACAAGAACGTACCTGGAAGAAGAAAAGGAAATGTGGTGTTAATGGCTGCAAAAATAAGTACGCAATTCTCTGAAGCTTATATTAAGTCGAACAATTTTCAAAAGATATTGCGAATTTTCGGATACGTATGCCGGTTCATAAGACGCCGCGTGCGGCTACGCACCATTACCATAACCAAATATTGGCCTCAGAATCAACACCACTGCTATCTGCATCCATATTGAATGATGATGAGAGTCTTTTGGCATATCCAACAGGGAGCATTTAAGGAGGAAATACAAGAACTGGAAACGGAAACATGCATTAGCCCAAAGAGTTGCGTCAAAAATCTCAACCCCTTCCTAGACGCGAACTCTCCAAAACTCCTCCGAGTTGGTGGGCGTTCGCAGAATGCGAACATTCCCTACTCTATGAAACATCCTATCTTACTCCCAAAATTTAATTTGTTTGTCAAAGATCTTATTGTTTATTTGCACAGGAGAAACTATCATGCTGGACCTCAGGATTTCGTTGGAATCATTAGGCAGCGTTTCTGGGTGCTGGATATACGTCGACTAGCAAAGATGGTGGTGGACAGCTGTTTCCACTGCTTTAAGTACCATCCCAAGCTGCTTACGAAAATTATGGACAGCCTTCCAGAAGACAGAGTGCAACCAACCAGACCATTCCTGAAAGCCGGTGTGGACTTTTGCGGACCGTTTCATCTGACATTAAAACGTCAAGGGCAACATACTTATAAGGCTATGTAGCCGTATTTGTGTACTTTGGGGTAAAAGCGGTGCACCTGGAGGTGGTTTCGGATCTGTCAAGCCAACGGCTCATTGCGGCACTAAAACGATTTGTCGCACGACGTGGGCTGTGTCGCGATCTTTATTGCGATAATGGGACTAATTTTGTCGGCGGCCGAAACGAACTGTTGGAGTTCAAGCAATAATTCCTAAGGCAGCAGCTCCAAGACGAAATTCCATCCTGGTTTGCAGCGGAACAAATCGAGTTTCACCACATTCCTCCTAGAGCCCCTCATTTTGAAGATATTTGGGAGGCAGCCATTAAATCCGCAAAAGGTCACTTATTCCGTACGATTGGACAAGCGTACTTGACGTTCGAAGAGCTATCAACAGTGGTAGCAGATTTAGAGACTATACTTAACACTTCTTGATTGGTGGGCCTCTAAACGCTATATGTACAGAAAAGCGGGTTCCAAATTGTGGAAAAAAATAAAAAAAACTCAAAACACTTTATACGAATCGAGACAATTTATTGTGATTATGCCAAACGGTCTGTACATTCAGACTATCGAAGAAAGAGTGCCAAAAAAAACTAAAACTGCAACCGATTTGTTAACAGGAAAACGAAGAGAAATAAGAAAAAAAGAAACGGTAGGTATATGTCATGAAATTCATAGAAGAAAAAAAAATAATGCTTTGGCTCACAAGTGCGAGTGAAACCGTGAAGCGGTTGCATTTAAGAGCGCAACAAATAACTCAAACAGTGTGGTCGTCGATTAAATCACGAACACTATAGTTGAGCCTTACATCGAAGGTGAGCGAGTATTCGGATTGAACAGATGGCAGCGGCTTTCTCAAATCAAACAACATTTTTGGGTCCGTTGGTCGAAGGAGTTCTTCTTGATCTGCAGAAGCGAGCAAAGTGTAAGTCGTCAGCTCAAAACGTCAAGTTTACACTGGTTTTACTCGCAGATGACAACATTCCGTCGTAGCAGTGGCTGATGGGAAGAATCGTAAAATTGGTATCCTCTCAAGATGGAAAGGTTCGAGTTGTGGACGTGAGGACGAAAAACGGCATTCTCAGACGAGCTATCTACCGTTTGGCGCCGCTGCCAGAGAATATTTAAAGCATAGACAAACCATACTGAGACCCCCAAGTCACAATCCTCTTGCCGCTGGCCCCTCAATTTTTTTCCAAATTCGCCATTTTGTTTTCCTATCGGTGTTACGTCAAAATAATCCGTGTGACATGCAAAAACATACAAAAAATACAAAAACAAATGCTTCCAACAGCGGCAACCGTGCTGAAATGTTAAAGAGTTCGGGAATTCCACATTTTTTTATTACTGAATGCCATTGGTTAGTTAATATAAATTGTTAAAAGGCAAATAATTTGATTTGTTTGGCTAATTAAACTACCTAAAATAGATGTTCTATATACTAGAAACATATTAGGACAAACATGGTTGTGTATTTTCCGCTTTTGGAAATCTTTAACTTCGATTTCGTGTGTAAATTTTTCTTAAATAATGAAGAAAATTTGCTCCAAATGTTTTCATTTTCCCTCAACCAATCTACATTGTTAATTTTTCATGAACGTTTTAAGCAAATGTGCACTTATTGCTAAAAAAAATATTATCCACACGTAACGAACAATTTCAAATTTAACGGATAAAACTCTATGAACTCTGCCAGCAACTTTGCCCACAGCGGAAGTATCTCATACCTCCCGGGAGTGTGTTGGTGAGCCGGAATTTTTGAAGTTACGTGACATTTGTCAATACGAATTTCTATGTAACAATACTAGCGCACTTAGCGTTTGCCACCCCATGAAAATATAGCTTGTAGGCAAGTAACGGGAAATCGGCCGAAGTTGGTGGTGTCAGTATTGTCTCTGATTTAAAGTATCTTCGAGCGGCCAGAATGTTAATCGTCGTATTTTATTGCATAAAAATGTATAATGTTTATACATCGTTTTTGTTAAAATTAAGATATTAATTGAATTGATTTAAATGAATTATTGTGAATTGTGAATGTGAATGAGAAATGAAATAAGAAATTCTAGTTCGATAAGTATGTGGTCGTAGATGTTGAATTTGACTTTTGATGTAGCCCATCCATGTTAAGCAAAGGGGCTCACTCATACTTGAAAAGCCTACACTCTTAAACCGAATGTCGGTAGCCTGAGGTGGGCTTTCATTTCGTTATCGAGTGTTGCGGCTGTGTTGGGCAAATAACAATTCGCTGGATGAGAACTATAATGTTCTATATTTTGTTCCCATTTTGAGAAATATCAATGCAAAGATTTACATTGCTGATTTTTAGTTAAAATGCATAAACAGTTATAAGATATCAATTGCAAATTAAACTAGACTGAATATTGTAATAAATTGTATACTTATTCTTTGCTTCTTCTCCATAAAAAACATTTTACAGCCGATTTTTAGCTTTGACATAGAACGTTTTGCTTATTAGTTTGGGATTATAATGAGAAACCCTGTTCTATGTCCAACTTAGAACATTATTACATTTAGAGATTATATGGACGCAAGCAGTTTTTCACTCTAATAAAACACATTTCGTACTACTTGTAACACGGCTTTCGTAGCCTTACCAAGCTTTATTTAAAACAAAATAACAACATAATAAAATAATATTAACTCTAGTAATAAATAAATAAAAAAAAATTATCACTTCATAGTTGAAGAAAAGCTAAAACGCAATAAGGTATTAAAATTATTTTGAATTTTCTATTATTTTTTAAAAAAAAATCCAATTCAATTTTCGGCATGAAAGGTAACACAGCCTTGAAAGCTTTGATCTTAGATTCAGGTAATTCATTTCTTCTTAGAATTTCTTTTGGCAGTGGCATTTGCCAGATGTATTTATTATTTTTGCATGACTTTCTCGGGAACTTTTCCTACCTAATAGGGCCCATACACTACACATGCCTGCATGCGCATACAGTGCTTGCGCATGCAAACTGCCAGTGTATGGTGCATTACGAAATAGACGGTCGAACCACCCACCCAGCAATCTGATTTCCACAAGCTAGGTGAGCAAATTAGAGGCCTAGTAGGAATGCTGGAAAGATGGCAAAAGACGCTCGATCCACCAACCGATGCGAGATGCTATCGAAAGCATCAGAGCTCTATACGAGCTCACGGCGATCCAGCTGCACGATGAGAAAGCAAAGGAAATTATTCGCCAGAACAATTCCTCGCAAACTTCACCGTGGTTAAAGGCGACATCGGAACCCAAGAGAAAACAGTTTGAGGACGACGAACCCCCGGAGCCAAAGCGGAAGCAGCAACACCCACCAAATGGTGCTGCAGACAACGTACTACCGGAGCCAAAGCGGAAGCAGAAAAATTCCTCAAACGGTGTTATAGGCAAAAAGCGCTCGGAGCCGAAGCGTAAACAAAAACATTTAGCCTTGCTTAACACCAAGGAAAATGATGTGACATCCGGCATTGAGACCCCAGTGACCACGCTATTGTTATTAAAACGACGGGGACCCTCTCATACACGGAGATACTACGCAAGGTGAAGGCAGATCCTAAACTGGAAACAGTGGCAAATGCAGTGTCTAGTATTAGGAGGACACAAAAGGGAGATCTCCTAATACAACTGAAGGAGACGGGAAGTAAGACCGCAGAGTTTTAAGGCATCTTCAGTGACGTTTTAGCGGAGCAAGCGAATGTAAGGTCACTTGCGCACCGCACTATCCTCGAGGTCAAAGGCGTACGGAGGAACCCAAACAGCAGCAGTTAGCCTACCCACAGAGGACGTAGGAAAGCTAATAGAAGTTGGAAAGATCAAAATCGGCTGGGTTAACTGCCGCATGCGCGAGCGGAGCCTGCTTAGAAAGTGCTTCAAATGTTTAGAGTTTTGTCACTTAGCCTGGCAATGCAAAGGCGATGAAGACCGCTCCAAGTTATGTAGGAGATGTGGAACAGAAGGCCACATTGCGAAGAACTGCGATAAGGAACCATCCTGCATGTTCTGCAAGAAAGGCCACCCAAACGACGCGAAGCATGTAGCTGGCAGTGCCAGATGCTCAGTCTTCCGGAGAGCTATTACAAGTAAAAGACCATGAAGATGCTACAGATAAATCTAAATCACTGTAGAATAGCCCAGGACATCCTAACACAAACTGCCAAGGACGAAAGGGCGGACGTCATCTTGATACGCGAACTCTATAAATGTCCCGAAGGGAATAATAATTGGATCTGCTATAGGGCAAAACAGGTGGCAATATGGATATGTGGAAGACATGCCTTCCAAGAAATAAACGATCAAGCAGAAGGCTTCGTGCGCGCAAAAATAAATGGGATCCACTTCTATAGCTGCTATGCCCGACCCAGCTTGACGACTAGGGAGTACCAACTAATGCTGGACAATCTGCACTCCAGAGAGCATCAGTGGTTATAGGAGGCGACTTTAATGCGTGGGCCACATAATGGGGCAGCAGACTCACCAATACTAGAGGACAGGCCCTACTGGAAACATTCGCTCCTTTATCGATAGGTATTGCTAACAAGGGTCGTGCAAATACTTATAGGAAGGCTGGAATAGGCTCTATTATTGATATTACCTTTGTAAGCAACTCGATCCTGAGAAGCATAAAGTGGAGGGTTAGCGAGGTATACTCACACAGTGATCACCAAGTAGTAATAATGGAAATGAATATAAAGAAACCAGCCCTGCCCCCAAAACTTACGGGCCCAAAATGGAACGACAGATCTTTCGATAAGGATGCATTCGAAGAGATGTTGAACGGAGATTTAATAATAAGTGGAACAGCGGAGACCCTCGCACATTGCCTTACAACCTCCATCACGACAGCGTGCGATGCATCCATGCCTAGAAGATCAAGCAAAAGGAAGGCAGCACCGTGTTACTGGTGGAACGAAGAAATTAAGACATTCGGAAGAAATGCCTCCAAGCCCGACGTAAAGTCCAGCTCTCAAGAAGGAGACCAGACTTCCAACAATGCCTGGACACTTTTAAACTGGCAAGAACCAACTTAAATAGAGCTATCAAGGAGAGCAAAAACACATGTTTCAAACGTCTCTGTGAGGAAGCCGACATTAACCCATGGGGCTCGGCATACAGAATTTCGTTCAACAACTCGTTCTCTGCTTCGCAAACCCCCTCCGACCGTACCGCTGTTTCTATTTTGTCTTCATTAATTTCTTTGCTCAACCTCATGAAAATATCGGCAACTGAATGATCTTCTACTTCTTCTAATTTCTTAACAAGATTTGAGCTAAGCGCACAGAAATGTGATTGTCTTTCACGAAAGAATTTATTTGAACTTTTTGAGATTACATATTTCGGGTTAATTTTACATAAATGTATACTAAATCGACTTAAAAAATCGCGGATTAAAATTAATGGCATTGCCATGGTCTCATCTGGAACTACATTTAAAGTTACTTGTTCGATTTGATTTCAAAATGTTACTTCAGTTTCAATTTTCCCATATGTCATTAATGTTTGTTGGCCCAGGCCACTGTATTTTGACATCATAGCAGCGTTTTCAATTCTATACGGCACATCAGATTTGCGGATAAAATTAGTTGGACTGCCGGTATTAAAAAGAGACATATACACTTTTGTTAATTTCTTGCGCTTAGCTTGGTCAGAATAATAGGCAACACTTACCAAATTAATGTTATCTATGGCACTACAAAAATCGTCTTCTTCATCATGGCAGCGGTTATATGAAGCAGCAGCGACATTGGTTGTTGAGTCTGTGACAGCGGCAGCAACTCTCTTGGCCATACTCGGGATCTTCTTTGGGTTGGGGCAGCTGCGGTGGTCATGCCCAATCTTCCAACAACGGAAACAGCTGTTGTCCGGCCTCCTTTCACAGGGACATTTGCTCTGGTAATGTCCCAGCCGCGTGCAATCATAGCAACGAACTTCTGCTACGTCAGGTGCCTCGTTTTTAGTATTGGTATGCATCTTGGCCAAAGGTGCTCGTTGGGTTTCGTTCTTGGTGGACAGTCTGTTAGCACGGCGTTGCTCATACAAATACAAAGAGTCTTTAAATTGATTCATAGTTCGCGAATTCATTAAGAGATGAGATTTTGGTGACGTGTCTTGCAGCCCATCAATGATGAAACCCACCAACTCAAATTCATCAATGAAGTTGCAACGAGCAGCGATGTTTTCCATCTCTAGCACATAGCGGCGTATGTTGTCTCTCTTGTTCCATCGGTTGCTAGCTAGGATCTTAAATATTTCGCTACAATCTTAGCAGCAATTTGGCAGTGCCTGTCAGCGAATTGCATAGAGACGTGTAGGGAAACAATTCGGCAGCTCCCACCATCCGCATGACTCTTTCGAAGTTCCGCAGAAAATCGTGGACATTGTATGCTCTGGTCTCCCCATCGAACTTCGGGATAGCATGTTCGATGTCCCGGAACGTTAGCCGTGTCATTGACATACTGGAGGCTGTAGGCGTCTGTGCAGCGGCTGGCGTCGGTTGCGACTCAGCTTGTTCCAGCTTGGCGATTGATTGCTGAAGCATGATGATTTCTTGGCGCTTACGCAATATGGCCAATTTGCGGTCTAATTCGGCTTCGGTGGCAGCAGGATCTTCGTCGTTTATTGCATGTTGGGCGTCTGCAAACACGTCGGCATCGTCTTCTTGATTTATGGCGCCTGTTTCTTCGGTGGCATCAGCTGGGTATCTGGCGGCGGAGGCACCCTCCTCGGAGTCGGCATCTGTTTGAATCGGGACAGCGATTATACCTTAATTGTCGTGCATTTCCCTCAATCGGGAAATCGTAGCTGTAGCACTACGACGCCTGCACTTCGTAGAGCATTAGGAACTCTTTTTTTTTTGTAGTACGCTCGGACATAATTTTATTTATTTTTCACTTACACTTATTTTAATTTAATTTAATTTCGCGTGAAAATAACCCCACATCTGAGTTTTAATATGGGCTTTTTATTGTCTTTTCTTTATTTGTAATTGTTCGTTTTTTATCTTAACAAATTTTATACTTCCTCGCTTGTTAACATCTACTGGAAGAGTGCCTCGCTTCTATAGAACGGCCGATCTTATTGGCCAATAGAAGCTTATCTCCCATTGGCTTATTCCTTTGCTTAATCTTTACTTGTAGATGGGCCCATAAGAGGCCCATCTGTGATAATCTACTACATTACAGCTTGAGGCCCATCTGTTATGACCTACTACATTACAAATTGAAATAATCCAAATGGACGAACCACTGGCAGATATTATGCAACGCTGCATAGACATTTGCTATTTGAGCCGCCTTTTCAGGAGTATAGTGGAACTCTTTGAGGCAGCATCTGAAACGATTTTTATACAATCCAATTTTTCTCTCAACAATATTTCGTGCATTTGAATGCTGTATATTATATTTGCAAACCAAATAATTTACAATCTGACAGCTAAAACTTTAAGCAGCTGATTTCGAAAATCAAGTTCATCCGGTGAAATCATTCGATAATGAACTCCTTTCCCTCGAAACTTAGAATGTGAGGAGTTCATTCGAGTGAAAGTCTTAAATTCGAGGAATATTCGATTCGATCGAATCTCAGAATTAGCGTCATTTTCTTGTTTGTGCATGCAAGCATGTGTGGTGTGTGTGCTAAGCAATCAAAATTGCCGCAACAGCGGTGTCGGAGCTAGACATTTTTTTAAAGTTTTCGGTGATGCATACAGGCATGTGTAGTGTATGGGCCCTATAAGGCTCACATATTCGATGTCGTTATTGCATTTGGACTTGTAACCGATAATTAAATAGTTTGGCGTCAATTCTAGTTCACTAACCTTAGTGAATTGAACAGACTTAAAGTTAAAATATTTTGAACATTCTTGGCAATTTTTTGAATCAGTAGGAACCATTTCCATTATTAGTAATCTCGAATTTTTATATGAAATATTTAGTAAAATTCGTAATAAAGATACCGGAGAATAGTATTCACTTTTTTGAAGTCGTCTATCAATAACACTAGCATCGATTTCTTGTATACAAGAGTGACCTGGTGTACTAAACCGAAGTGTTAGTTTTGAAATTTTTGAGTGGGTATGTATGAAATGCATTAGAGCAAATGACATTATTGAATTCCTGTTTTGGGGAACACATGAGTCCGGCCACAGAATTATTTCTGTAAAGTGTGGATTATCGCCATTTTGTTTGTATGGCCATGAATTACATTGTACTAAAATGTCAATAAAGTATTATTAGTACAGAAAACTAGAACTTACAAAATAAACTGACACTGTCACTGTAGGACTCACAAGGAGACAAGATTTCGTCGAGATATTCTTCCTGGTCCATTGCTGTGTCTTGCATTGATTCAGAAAAACTCATTATACCAAATCTTACCTGAATTCGTATAACAAACAAACAAAATTTGAAAAGGCGAGAACGGTTTTGCAATTTGATTGAAATGCAAATGTTCTATGCATAACAGAACTCTTACTAATGTCAAAAACAAAAAAGTAAATCAAAATGTTCTATGTAGGACAAACATAGAACTTTTTAAGCATTATTGCAAATCATTATATGTATTAATGTTCTATGTTCAAATGCCATTGAACAGTTTGTGCAAAAAAGTTATAAGTCATTTGTACTGTTGGTATTTTGGTATGTTCTCGAATTCGATACGGTGGTCTATGTTTACATAGAACTTTATAACTCTAGCGTTTGATCATAAATATCAAGAAGTTGTAAGTTTATTTCGGGTACAGAGCTGCCACCTTCTTATTGTTAAATTGAATTTTATAGATTTCTGGTAGCCAATGAAACGTAGAACATTTTGGTATATACAACTTTTTCTTTTTCTTTGACATAGAACATTATAGTTGTCAGCCAGCGAATTGTTCTTATGTCGTTATCGATTTGGCTTTTCAGATTTCTGCTGCCAAATCGAACATAAAATCCAATTTTATTAATTCTTGTGTATTGAGTTGGCCGCAAAATTATTTTTATTCAATTGCACTGGAAATCCATTTGAATTGATTTGTACCTACGCATTTATAATAACTCATTTCGAAATAATTTAATATAAAAAATCGTTTCCATTCTCGGAAAATTAATTATTCAGTTAAAAAAGCAATTCCAACGATAAACAATTCGTAACCGCCAGCTGTGTGTCATACACATTGGTATTAGTTAAAGTATGAGTAAATATGAGAAAAAATCGAGATTTCTCAAATATTCCTGAGATAAAAAAAGGGTGATTTTTTTTTGGCAAATCGAACATGAAAAGCAATCTCGATCAAAAAAAAGTATCTTTTTGCCAAATCGAAAACGACATAAAATTTGTAAAATTTATGAACTTTATAAAATGAACTAACACGTTTTTTTTTGCTTTTGTTAAAATAGATTTTGTAACTGAAAGCTTTTTTTGAAATCATATTGAAACAAAATGTTTTAACACCGTTTAGGGAAAACATTTTTTTTTATTTTAAGCATAATTTATAATCTGTAATTAGTAGGTAGGTACGTAATTAATATATGCAAGTTAATATGCATTTAGGTTAGGTTAGGTTAGAGTGGCAGGCCGCCTCAAGTGCAACCTCACTTAGGCCAGAGTAGGCCCATTGTGTTACCACAGGATCGGTGCTCTAATAGACTACCCGTTGAACCAGCCGGAGCTTAGAATGAAGCGTTGGAGGCAGTTGATTCCTATGTTCGCGAGTTCGCTGAGATTGTCGAAGAAGTATTCTCCGAGGTGTAGTTTTCTGCGGAAGGACAGTGCTGGACACGTGCAGAGAAGGTGAAGAATAGTCTCCTCCTCCTCCTCGTCCATACAGGTTCTACAGAAATCATTAGAGGGGAGACCTAACCTGAGAGCATGTCTCCCTATGATGCAGTGTCCCGTGATGACACCTACTAAAGTGTTTACCATGGGTCTATTCAGTGCAGTAAGATTTTTTGAGCGCTTGAGATCCAGCTGAGGCCAGATCTGTTTCGAGATGTGGCACGTTGTACAATTAGACCACCTGCGATTCGTTGCGCTAATCGCGTTTTGCTTAATTAGGAGCTTGCATGTAGCAAGAGGTATGTAGAGATTCTCCTTTTCCGGTAGAATCGACATAGTAGTGCCTTGTCTGGCGAGTTCGTCGGCCATACAATTCCCTGGAATGTCTCTATGACCCGGCACCCATATAAGGTGAATTTTGAATTGTTTCGCCATCTCGTTAAGAGATAATCGGCAATTGAGGGCAGTTGTGGAATTGAAGATGACAGAATCCAGGGATTTAATCGCGGCTTGACTGTCGGTAAAGATGGTGATATCCTTTACAGATATTACATTATACCGAAGCCACGACAAGGCCTCTTTAATCGCCATGATTTCCGCCTGGAATACACTACAGTGATTAGGAAGGCTGAATGAGATTTTGCAATCTAGTTCAAAAGAGAAGACACCCCCCCCAACTCCTGTTTCAGTTTTGGACCCGTCTGTATAGAAGCAGACTGACTCCTTACGAGGCACTACATCATTCTCCCAGTCACTCCGGGAGGGTATGTAGGTTTCGAAATTCTTATCGAATTGAAACTGAGGAAGGGTGTAGTCAGTTTCTTTTGGAATGCATTCTAATGTATCTAGAATAGATGAGTGACCAGTTTGCCGGCTGGTCCACAAACGAATTGCGTTTAAGCGAGTGGCTGCGTTTGCTGCCACTTGTTTGCAATATATGTCTAGCGGTAGCAGGTGGAACATTACTTCCATGGCCGCTGTTGGAGTGGTCCTAAGGGCTCCACTAATGAATACGCATGCCGTTCTTTGAACACGGCTGAGGTGATTGTAGTAGACGGCCTTCTCAAGGGCAGTCCACCACACGAGAACGCCATACGTAAGTATAGGTCTGATAACGGACACATATATCCAATGTGTAATTCGAGGCTGAAGCCCCCATCTGCTTCCAATGGCTTTTTTACAGCAATACAGGGCCGTGGTGGCTTTCTGAACTCTCCGCAGAATATTGGGTTTCCAGCTCAGTTTGCTATCTAAAACGAGGCCCAAGTAACTAGCCGTGTTAGTGAGCACCCGAGGGGTGCCGTTTAGTTTAGGGGGTACAAATGTTGGGATTTTGTATTTCCTTGTAAAGAGAACTAACTCAGTTTTCTGAGGATTGACCGCCAGACCACATTTATTGGTCCATTTAGAGAGCTTAGAGAGGGCATTCTGCAAGAGATCCCTGAGTGTATTGAGGTATTTTCCTGAGACAGCGATAGCAACGTCATCTGCATAGGCAATTACCTTGCAACCTTCCCCTTCCAGTATTAGTAGTAGTTCATTCACCACTAGGTTCCAAAGAAGAGGTGAGATTACGCCACCTTGAGGCGTACCCCTACTGACGAACCTCCGAGCCGAGGCCTCGCCCAGCTTTGAGTTGATGAACCTGTTAGTGAGCAGCTGGCCCACCAACTCGCCAATCGATTTCTCAATTCCAAGGCCCGTCAGTGCGCCGAGAATTGCCCCTGCTTCGACGTTGTTGAACGCTCCCTCAATATCCAGGAAAGCAACCAATGTGAATTCTTTGCAATCGAGTGATTTTTCAATGGAAGATACAAGTGAGTGAAGGGCCGTTTCAACCGATTTCCCTTTACTATACGCGTGTTGAGAAGCTGACAGAAGATTTGAGTTGACACTGCAACGTATGTGTATGTCAATCAGTTTCTCTAAGGTTTTTAGTAGAAATGAAGACAAAGTAATGGGTCTGAGATCTTTGGGGTTTACATGTGTGCTTTTACCAGCCTTGGGTATAAAAACCACATTAACTTCTGTCCATAACTTGGGAATATGAGCCAAATCCAGGCAACTTTTGAAAATTACAGTTACCCAAGGAAGGATTAGGTCAACGTTCCTCTGAAGTTCGGCCGGTATTATACCATCTGGTCCAGGAAGCTTTTTATGGCCCAACGAATTTTGGTCCTGGTAATAAGACTTGAAGAGCTACTTGTTATTGGCCTTCCAAAAGACCTAGTTGGTATCGAGGCAGCAGTACAGCTATTAGGGAAGTGAGAATCCAGTAGAAGGTCCAGAGATTCTTCACTGGAGGTGGTCCACGATCCATCAGCTCTCTTAAGGTAGCTCGCTACTTTAGGAGTGGATGCGAGAATTTTCCTGAGTCTGGAGGCCTCAGAGATTTCTTCTATCTTTCCGCAGAAGAGTCTCCAGGAGTTCCGTTGGGCTTTCCTGACTAAGGTTTTATAGGATTTGAGGGCTTTCTTATACAAGATCCAGTCTGAGGCTTCGCGGAATCGCTTGGCCTGATTGAAGAGCTGCCTGCATTCTTGACGTAGAGATACAATCTCCTGATTCCACCAAGGTGGTCTAGGCTTGCCCCGAGGTTTGCTTATGGGACAGGAGAAAGACATAGCCCGATTGAGAGCCTTAGTGAGTTCTTCAACCATGCTATCTAGTTCATTTGTGTTAGTGGGGGGAACAGGAATTCTGTTGATAGCAGATAATTCCATACTGTTCTTATATTTGCTCCAATCCGTTCTCCTGAAATTCCTAAAGACGGGTTGGACATGAGGGAGGCAGTTTATGCCAAATTGAATGTACCTGTGGTCTGAGAAGGAGTGTTCGTTAGACACTTTCCATTCCCTGATATCATAGTATATGGTATCGGAGACTAGCGTGATGTCTAGGACCTCTTGTCTATTACAAGTGACAAAGGTGGGTTCGCATCCAGTGTTGCATATGATTAGTTTAGTACTAATTAAGTAATCAAAAAGTAGCTCACCTCTTTTATTGATATCGGAGCTGCCCCATACTGTGTGGTGTGCATTGGCATCACATCCCAGGATCAGTGCAGCTTTGGACTTCTCCACATCAGCAATCGTTCTCCCCAGTAGTGCCGCAGGGAGGGAAGGTCAAACGCCAGATACGCCGAAGTCAACCAGAATTTCCGCAGTCCGACTTCAGCGCTTACTGTCACGGTATCAAGATCGCTGTAATTAGGGAGAAGGAAAATATTTAGTGTGCTCTTCGCAAGGATGCAGGCTCTCGGTGTACCTTCATTCCTCACGTAGAAAAGTTTATAACTAGGAGTCCTGAGTCCGTGCACCCGATCATTAATGACCCAGGGTTCCTGAATCAGGACAATGTCTTCCGCGCTTTTGGATAGCCGCAGAAGAAGAGAGGCCGAAGCCGTTTTTGAGTGATGTAGGTTAATCTGAAGTAACCGCAGCATCATTGCTACAATTACCACCAGAAACCTCCACCACAGTGTTGTTAGCCTCATCCGTATCCGACTCCAGTGACACATCAGTCACGGATGGGCTGCCGAGGCGCTGGATAGATCCAGGTCCGACAGTCCTATGCTGTCCATGTCCAGATCTATCCGTGGGGCCAAATTGGAGTAAAAGAGAAGGGGGGCCTTCCCAGGAGCGCAATCGCCCGCCGCCACCTTAGCCGCTGTGGTCGGTATATTTCTGACCAATGCAGTTTCGGCAGCGGCGGGAGATCGCACTTCTTTAGCGGGATTGCAGCCCTCCCCCTCCACTTTCACTGCCGGACTGGTCGGTTTATTACCAACCTGTTCAACAGTGTCCGCAGAGGAGGGGGGCCGCGCTCCCTCCCTGGTTGGGTCCTCCTCATCCTTCTTATAAACCCTAAGGTTTATAGCTCTGAAGCCGTAGCTAATCTGCCCTTCCGTTGCAGCCAGAGGGGCCAGAGACTCCACATTGATCACGATGATCGCAGATCTTTTGTCCCCTTTAGGTTCCTCCAGCTTAGCAATCTTCCAGTTGGCAGTGGGAAGATGAGGGTTACTTGCCCTAATAATTTTCAAAATGGTCGCGGGGTCAGAGGGTTCGGCAGGGATCCAGGAGCGAGTTCTAGGTCTGCTACGAATTTCTTCCCTGCTTACGACCTCGAGCTGCGCCTCCTTCCACACCTCACCCAGAGACGAAATTGCTATCTTGTATAGCTCCGCGGACCTTTGATCAGCACATGCGATCAACTTCACATGGCCCTGATGCCATCCGCCATCGCGACAGGAGGGAGGAGGCCCTGGATGGTCCTCCATGACTTGTAGAAAGCTAGTAGCCAACTTAACTTCTACTTTTCTCCATTTGTCAGGTGAAATGCTACCATCTATGTCACTCCTGTCTATTACAGCGAGGACAAGGTGAGCCTTAAGGACATCACTGTATGGTTGTTTGTTGTGCTTTGGGGTGAGTGAGGAACTACCACAGTTGACCTTCACTCTTTTGGGGTCGACAGAGGACTCCTCAATCGACCTTTGTCGTTTGAACGTGGAGTCCTTTCTTGAGGAGTCAGGAGGAATCTCCTTGACAACTTTCGTTGCCCAGGAGATTGAATCTTTGCTTCTCTCCGAAAGCTGGTCTAGAGGGACGTCCTTATAGCGCTCCAGAATTCTAGAGGCGGTACGTCGTTCTCTGTATTGCCTAGTAGAGGTGCTTTCACGCCGCGAGCTCGAGGCAGTACGACATGCAGCACCAGGTTTTAGCGTTGAGCGTTCATTGCATCCTTCGGCAGGGCTAAGATCAGGCTTGGTGACCAAGTTCTTAGCTGCCATCGTTGCAGGAACGCTAGTACTGGAAGCGGGCTCAGAGGCAGTACTTCCAGCCGGTAGTTTAAGAGCACCGGACTCTGAAGTTCTTTGTTTTTGTTTTTGTTTTTGTTTTTTTAATGTATACATTAGGACCCACGAGTAGCGGAGAAGAGAGGTCCATCTGTGCAGAGATCCGCATTACACAGATAAGGCTGGCTAATCCGGAGGTCGCCAGGTATCCGGATACTCCGTTTACGACTTGAGCTATTTTTGAAACTGGGCCCCCAGCCAGGTTGATACTCGGCACGGGTCGTATGACGCCTTTATCCAGCCCAGGCGGAAGTAGGATGGGATAAGGAATAGAGCTAGGAGTGCTTTGGAAAGAGTGGAGTGGGACAAGAAGGGAAGGACGGGAGTGCACCCTTTGGTTTCACGGTTCCTCTGGAGAGATTCTCGAGAGTCTTTACCATTACTCAGCCCCCACAACTCGTCACGTTCGGTGCTATGGATGGGGGTAATATGCATTTGTTATATTAAAAAAAAATAATTCTATATTTTTATTTTTTATAATATTGCTGTCAAATTTGTATGCGCTTGGTTTTTTCTTGTTAAGGCCATATTACAAAAATATATTTATGTTAAATACTCGCAACAATAAAAAAAAAATGTTTTGATCACTTTTTGTATCCCAAAAGTACAAAGAGTGCACTTGTTTTTGTTAATTAATAATTTATATTAGGGGTATTCACGATCCGATGCAACTGGTCTAGTATTATTGCGAAATTGAGAAAGTGCAACTTTTTTCGCACTCCAACAACAAATTATGCTGACTAAAATTTCCCTACCCTTTTGCACTTTATCTATACCCTGACCCTATTGTAACAAGTGGTCATAAAATGTCAATTTCTGACAGTTCTCCTGTCAAAATGGGCATATCTCATATGCTCTAATGACCTAAATGCCACATTTGACCAGGCTGACTTTGACAGATAGAAATGCCCAAATATAGTGTAATCGGACAATAAGCACGAATGCCAGCGTTAGGCACTATATGCCCATATGCACTTTATTGAAATTTCGTTATGGCATTGCTTGCATTTTTGATGGAACAAGAATTATTTTGTTGTCATGTCGGTAGGATAAAAATGTCAAATGCACAAAATTGACAGGAAACAAATTCAAAATCCTATTTAAATATCAATTGTACACAAAAATAAAATATCTGAAAATAAAGAAAATTCGGTGGTGGTCGAATGTTCTCCTAGAACGTTTCATATTTTGCAAAAAAGTTAAGATATAAATTTATTCTTGATATGGATCAGATTTCAAATATGTATGTGGCTCAAAGTAGCTCGAAGTGTATCCACGTATACTTTGGAGTATATTTTCAGCTTTCTGAGAGAGTTTCGCTCAATTTTTCGAGTTTGACAGATTTTTAGTGCTTTGCTCGTGAAAGTACGCGAATGGACCTGGTGTTTGAGTTCGTGGAATTTTGATTTATTTTCGTTCTATTTTTTGTTTATTATTCAATCTATCATTTGTGTAAATTATTCAATTGCGTCTTTTCTTTGTAATTTGTTTAGGTTTAATTAGTGTTTTGTCCTTTTCCAGTAATTGTGGCTATACTATATACTTTTTCCTGTTGTGAAAATTTGTTTGTGTAGAAATTGTTTGCTATTTATTTGTTTTGTTTTAGTTATTTGTATTTTTGTTAATATTCGTTATGTGTTTTCATTGCTTATTGCTTATTTCACTTGGTGTATATTTTGTTTGTCATTTTACCCTTTTTAGATCTTTTGTGTGTCAACTTTTTTCTTTTCATCTGATTCATCTACATGTCTTGCTTTGCTTTTCTTTGCAGCATTACCCTACTACAACATTTGTTAATAAATAACCAATGCCTTAAATGACCATCAAGGCAAATATGACCATATTGGTAATTTTGTTCATATAGTCTAATATACAGTTTTGATAATAAAGGGTGATTTTTTAGCTGGTTTGGTTTTGGCAACACTGGTTTTGACAGCTGACGTGTGTTTAGTACCTTGTGTCACTGTCAAACAGCTTCAGTTTGGTTTGCAATTTAACCATGGATCGTCTTACAAATGAACAACGCTTGCAAATTATTGAATTTTACTATCAAAATTCGTGCTCGGTTCGAAATGTTCATCGCGCGCTGCTTCCATTTTATGATCGGCATTCTCGACCTTCTGAGCAGTCTATTCGGAAGATTGTGACCAAATTTCGCACCAAATTTACTTTGTTGGACATTAAGCCACCAACACGTTTACGTACTGTGCGTAGTGAAGAAAATATTGCGGCCGTATCAGCTAGTGTGACAGAAGACCGCGAAATGTCGATTCGGCGCCGTTCCCAGCAGTTAGGCCTTTGTTACAGCACTACGTGGAAAATTTTGCGGAAGGATTTGGGCGTAAAGCCTTTTAAGATACAGCTGGTGCAAGAACTAAAGCCAGCCGACTTACCACAACGCCGAATTTTTGGTGAATGGGCTCTTGGAAAGCTGGCCGAGGATCCGCTTTTTTATCGAAAAATTGTGTTCAGCGATGAGGCTCATTTTTGGTTGAATGGGTACGTAAATAAGCAAAATTGCCGCATTTGCAGTGAAGATCAGCCAGAAGCATTGCAACAGCTACCAATGCATCCCGAAAAAGCCACTGTTTGGTGCGGTTTATGGGCCGGCGGCATTATTGGGCCATATTTCTTCAAAGATGATGCGAATCGCAGCGTTACTGTCAATGGTGAACGCTACCGAGCGATGATAACAAACTTTTTTTTGCCCGAAATGGAAGTTCTTGACTTGCATGATATGTGGTTTCAACAAGACGGTGCCACATGCCACACAGCACGCGAAACAATGGCGCAATTGCGAGGCGAGTTTGGTGAACAGTTAATTTCACGTTTCGGGCCGGTCAATTGGCCGCCTAGATCGTGCGATTTGACACCATTAGATTATTTTTTGTGGGGGTATGCCAAGGCTAATGTGTATAGGGACAAGCCCGCTTCGATTGACGCACTGGAAGCCAACATCCGTGCATTCATTCGTGAGATACCGGCCGATATGTGTGAAAGAGTATGCCAAAATTGGACTCAGCGGATGGGCTACCTGAGACGCAGCCGCGGTCAACATTTGCATGAAATTATCTTTAAACATTAAATTGCAAGGTTCAAACTATCGATTCAAATAAATATTTCATTCATTTTTTCGAATTTTTGTGTTTTTTTTTTTAAAAAAGTTCTAAACCTCTTAAAAAATCACCCTTTACTAACATTTTGGTCATTTGACAGCTAATCTGGTCATTTGCCTGTTGGCATTCATATGCATAATTGGCATACAGTCTAATCTTAGTACCATTATTGAACACTGTTCAGTGTTATTAAACGACAGAATTTCCAATCATATTTTAATTCTGTACAAATATGGTATTAAATAAACGAATTTGGAAACATTCACCAAGCCTAATAGAAATTTATTCAACGTTCTTGAAAATTTTCTAAAATTTTCTTGCATGTTGCTTTTTGAACAACCCCCACGGATTCCATTTATGCAGCTTCATGAATTTTGCTGTCAAAAATAGAATTCATACAAATAAAACTAAAAAGCAACTGAAATGTGAATGGATTAACAGTTTTTGGTTCTGAATATGGGTAGAGAACGAGTTATGCTACCTAAAAAAACCATAAACAACATGTACTTTTTTAATTCACAGACAGGAAAAAGAAGAGAGCGCGAGAGAGGGCTCTCATTCGAAATTCGCGGAGAAAATCGGGTAGCTGTCAGTCTATTTATTAGTTAGTTTATGGTTGAAACCAGAGACAATACTGAGACCACCAACTCCGGCCGATTTCCCGTTACTTAGCCTACAAGCTATATTTTTTATGGAGTGTACACATCTGGTGCGCTAGTATTGTTACATAGAAAATCGTATTGACAAATGTCACGAAACTTCAAAAATTCCGGCTCACCAACACACTCCCAGCAGATATGAGACACTTCCGCTGTGGGCAAAGTTGCTGGCAGAGTTCATAGAGTTTTATCCGTTAAATTTGAAATTGTTCGTTACGTGTGGATAACATTTTTTTTTATGAATAAGTGCACATTTGCTTAAAATGTTCATGAAAAATTAACAATGTAGATTGGTGGAGGGAAAATGAAAACATTTTGGGCAAATTTTCTTCATTATTTAAGAAAAATTTGCACACGAAATCGAAGCTAATGATATCCAAAAGCGGAAAATACACAACCATGTTTGTCGTAATATGTTTCTAGTATATAGAACATCAACTTTAGATAGTTTTACTAACCAAACAAATCAAATTATTCGCCTTTTAACAATTTATAATAACTAACCAATGGCGTTCAGTAATGAAAAAATGTGGAATTCCCGAACTCTTTCACATTTCCCCACGGTTGCCGAGGTTGGCAGCATTTATTTTTGCATTTTTTGTATGTTTTTGCATGTCACACGGATTCTTTTTTGACATAACACCGATGAGAAAACAAAATGGCGAATTTGAAAAAAAACTGAGGGGGCCAGCGGCAAGAGGATTGTGAGTTGGGGGTCTCAGTATGGTTTGTCTATGGTTGAAACGACTTATTAGGTGCTAGTCGACTGGTGCGTGTATTTGTCAATTCGTTTTTTCATTTCACATTACTAGCGTACCTAATAAATATGTGCCACTCCGTATAGATATAATATCGAAGTGGAAATTCTTCGGTAAACGGTTACGTATTTGACGTAACGTAATGGTACTTTCATTAAAACGTACGTACGGATCGTGCCCGAAAATGAAATACTGGAGTTTACCCTTATTTGCCGCGATTTAACTTTGACTATTTCACTTTTGCATGAATGCTGAAACGCCGAAGTATATTTCATTTCTAACAGAATCGCTCACCTTTTAACGCTACCTACCCAACTTTACGTTGTCATATAATTTTTAAATATTCACGCTAATTCTGAGATTCGATCGAATCGAGTATTCCTCGAATTTATAACTTTCACTCGAATGAACTCCCCACATTCTAAGTTTCGAGGGAAAGGAATTCATTATCGAATGATTTCACTGGATGAACTTGATTTTCGAAATCAGCTGCTTAAAGTTTTAGCTGTTAGATTTTAAATTATTTGTTTTGCTTTTATAAATTAAATATGGCTTTATATGTGTTTTTGGAAGAGCAATCGGTCAAACGATTTGTTGGAAGTTTTCGGCTCAATAAAGCAGCATTTAAATACGTGTTGGATGAACTTTTACTTCATTTACACAAAAGAACCTCTTTATCAATCCCCCCAATTATAAAACTAGCCGCAACTCTAAGATTTCTAGCAGCAGGCGGCTACCAGCTTGGGGTAGGTAAAGATTTCGACGTAAGCATGGCTCAGCCTACAGTTTCAAAGTCAATGAGCCAGGTACTAAACATTTTGGAAAACATCCTATGTCCAAAATGGATAAATTTTCAAATGAACGACACTGAGAAAGAAACAATAAAGTTGCACTTCTATAGCAGGCACAGATTTCCAGGTATAGTTGGTTGCGTGGATGGAACACACATTGCAATAAAAACGAACAAATGTTGATTCATAGCTCATAATATGCCTTATATACATTTTGTGATAAAATTAAGCAACATTTCATTCGATTTATTTAAAAACAATTCAACTTACATTTTTAAATACAGCTTTCGACCACAAATTTCCGCTCGAATAAATTTTGACATTTAACTCAATGCAATCGAAACTGAGAATGCGGGGAGAAATGAACAAAAAATGAATCTCTATCGAAATCGAAAGTGGGAATGTCAGTTGGAGGAAATCGAATAACTTTCGACTCGATTCGAATCTCAGAATAGAGGTGATTGCTATAGTAAATTAAATTCTTAAAATCTTCGCTATCTAGCGATAGACACCTAGCAATGAATATCGGGAAAAGTAAGCGCTGAACTTGTTCATAAAAAAATCGGCTGTCAAAGTTATTCTTGATGAAACTACAACGCGGAGTTGCTTCTAATGTAATAAATAATAAGCTCTAAATTGCTCTGAGTATATTTTGATTAAATAAAAATAAATTAACGAGTTATATTACAAATGCCGAAAGAAAGAAAAGAGCGAATCCGGCAAGATGCGCCAAAGCAAGGTGTTGTATTAAAAGTATATGAGATCAAAATTCTTGACAATTATATATTTTTTTTAGGAATGGTTTTTAACAAGAGCTTTGGGCAGCATATTCTCAAAAATCCTTTAGTTATAGTTGATATGATTGAAAAGACAGGATTGCGAACGACAGACATTGCGTTGGAGATCGGACCTGGAACAGGAAATATGACTGTAAAGGTTATTGAAAAAGTAAAAAAAGTGTTCGCATGTGAAATCGATAGCAGACTGGCAGCTGAGTTGCAAAAACGCGTGCAAAGTACTCGTCTCCAGTCAAAGTTGCAAATTTTGTTCGGGGATTTTTTGAAAACCGAATTACCTTTCTTCGATGTTTGTATTGCTAATGTTCCATATCAAATTAGCTCACCACTTGTGTTTAAGTTGTTACTCCATCGTCCGATATTTCGATGTGCGGTACTAATGTTTCAAAAGGAATTTGCTCAAAGATTGGTCGCAAAACCAGGTGATAAGCTATATTGCCGATTAAGCATTAATACCCAGCTTTTAGCAAAAGTTGACATGCTAATGAATGTTGGAAAAAATAATTTTAGACCACCCCCTAAGGTAGAGTCTTGCGTTGTAAGAATTGAACCAAAAAATCCTGCACCTGCTATTAATTTTGTAGAATGGGATGGTCTAACGAGAATAGTTTTTACGCGAAAAAATAAAACACTTTCCGCGATATTTAAACAAGATTCTGTTGCTGAATTATTGAAAAATAATTATAGATTGTATTGTTCTTTGCGGAATATGGTAAGTTTAATTAAATTTAACGACGCTGCCCTTCCTTGTATTGGCTTTAATCTTTTTTTATTCTTATTTGTAGGAAGTGGGTGACCTCAACACGTCTGAAATAGCGGAAAAGATTTTGAAGAAACTGACAATGGATACTCGTCGAGCCCGAACAATGGACATAGATGACTTCATGCAACTTTTGTTAACTTTTAATTCTGAAGGACTCCATTTTTCATAATATCTAAAAATATATATATATATATATCTTTTTTGCAACAATTGCTGATTATAGCTTTTTGTTACTTCGGTACTCTCTTCTTATTTAGATGAGGCTCCTATTATGCGCACTAAGTAAATCATGTTTTGTTTAAACTGACTTATTCTAAGATGGACTGTAGAATTTTTATATTTTTTTACTTTTAAAGTTTTCAGAGACAACTGCATATATACAAACTTCCAAAATGGACGCGTTCACTTCGCATCATAGACAAACCATACTGAGACCAGTGATATACATAAAAAAAAAAAAAACCTACCCCGGGCTCAAAAATACCCTACCGACGTAAGATTTCCCCTACAAATCTGCTTGCCTACATAATATTCGAAAAAATTAAGAGAAAGGTGTTCAAATGCTGTATTTATTTTATTTAATTTTTATTTTTTTATTTCAAAATTTTCGTTATTTATATAAAGTTAGTATTAAACAATAAGTTAGTGTTAATATTATGGAAAAATAATGTTATTTTTACAAAACAATAAATTAGCAGGTTATTAATAGAAAGTAATAAAAAAAAAAGAAATTGTTAGGTATAAATTTATTAAATTAAATTAGTTTATTTAAATAATTCAAATTGCTCGGCCCATAGTCTTTAAAAGTTAATGCGAGTAAACACATAAATAGAAAATATAGGTATTGAAAAAAACATAAATTACGTTGTAATCATACACGTTCTCGTTTATCAGACATTTTTTATAAAATATGAAAAAAAATACGTTCAAACGGTTTTAAATATTAAGAATCTGTCCTTTTTCCCCTACGGAACAATTTTTTAGTCGAAAATACCTACATGTAGGGATTTTTCCCTACGGGTAATACCACTGACTGAGACCCCCAATTCACAATCCTCTTGCCGCTGTGCCCCTCAATTTTTTTTCAAATTCGCCATTCTGTATTCCTATCGGTGTTATGTCAAAAAAGAATCAGTGTGACATGCAAAAACACACAAAAACTACAAAAATAAATGCTGCCAACCGCGGCAACCGTGGGGAAATGTGAAAGAGTTCGGGAATTCCACATTTTGTTATTACTGAATGCCATTGGTTAGTTATAATAAATTGTTAAAAAGCGAATAATTTGATTTGGTTCGTTAGTAAAATTATGTAAAATATATTTTTTATATACTAGAACATATTAGGACAAACATGGTTGTGTATTTACCTCTTTTCGATATCATTAAGATCGATTTATTGTGTGAATTTTTCTTTAATAACTGAAGAAAACTTGTTCAAAATGTTTTTATTTTCATGCAACCATTCTGCATTGACAATTTTTCATAAATATTATAAGCAAATGTACACTTAATCATAAAAAAATAATATCCACACGTATATAAATAATTTCAAATTTAACGGACAAAATTTTATGAACACTGTCAGCAGCTTTGCCCACAGCGGAAGTGGCATTTGCAAGGTGCGAGTGTGTTGGTGAGCCAGAATTTTTGAAGTTACGTGACATTTGTCAATACGAATTTCTATGTAACAATACTAACGCACTTAGCGTTTGCCACCCCATGAAAATATAGCTTGTAGGCAAGTAACGGGAAATCGGCCGAAGTGGGTGGTCTCAGTATTGTCTCTGCTTCGCATAACGCTTGTGCTAAGTCAAGTGATTTCTGTTGCTGGAGAGGGGGATGGGCGCGGTGGTGAACGCAGTGAATGTGGAAAAATATTACAGGTTTTGCCATAAAGTTAAAATAATTTAAAGTTGATTTTATCTATTTTGTTAATAATATTTTTATTTATTGACTGAAAATATTATACTGCTAAATACCACAGAGTAAATAAAATTAAACTTTAGCTCCAGGCGCCTGCCTGACAGTTGTTGACATAACCTTAGCGGAGCGACGAGTTCACGTCAGCGGCTATACCCTGCAGAAAAAAGGGTTAAATCCTTTCAGCAAGCGAATACTTTAAATACGCCAGGGCTGGCATCGGCTAAGGTGATAGTTGATTGTCGTTTCTAATTATCAAATCTACAAGCTATATTTTCATGGGGTGGCAAACGCTAAGTGCGTTACCATAGACAAACCATACTGAGACCCTCAACTCACAATCCTCTTGCCGCTGGCCCACTCAGTTTTTTTTTCAAATTCGCCATTTTGTATTCCTATTGGTGTTATGTCAAAAAAGAATCCATGTGACATGCAAAAACATACAAAAAATGCAAAAATAAATGCGGCAACCGTGTGGAAATGTGAAAGAGTTCGGGAATACCACATTTTTTCATTACTGAACGCCATTGGTTAGTTATTATAAATTGTTAAAAGGCGAATAATTTGATTTGTTTGGTTAGTAAGACTATTTAAAGTTGATGTTCTATATACTAGAAACATATTAGGACAAAGATGGCTGCCTATTTTCCGCTTTTGGATAGCATTAACTTCGATTTCGTGTGTAAATTTTTCTTAAATAATGAAGAAAATTTGAAAATTTCATTTTCCTTCAACCAATCGACATTGTTAATTTTTCATGAACATTTTAAGCAAATGTGCACTTATTCCTAAAAAAAATATTATCCACACGTAACGAACAATTTCAAATTAAACGGATAAATTTCTATGAACTTTGCCAGCAACTTTGCCCACGTCTCATATCTCCTGGGAGTGTGTTGGTGAGCAGAATTTTCATAAAATTTTTTCCGTTAAATTTGAAATTATTTATATACGTGTGGATAGTTTTTTTTTTAGGAATAAGTGTACATTTGCTTAAAATATTTATGAAAAATTGTCAATGCAGAATGGTAGCATGAAAATAAAAACATTTTGCGCAAGTTTTCTTCAGTTATTAAAGAAAAATTCACGTCATAAAATTTTTTCCGTTAAATTTGAAATTATTTATATACGTGTGGATAGTTTTTTTTTTAGGAATAAGTGTACATTTGCTTAAAATATTTATGAAAAATTGTCAATGCAGAATGGTAGCATGAAAATAAAAACATTTTGCGCAAGTTTTCTTCAGTTATTAAAGAAAAATTCACACAATAAATCGATCTTAATGATATCGAAAAGAGGTAAATACAAAACCATTTTGTCCTAATATGTTCTAGTATATAAAACATATATTTTAGATAATTTTTCTAACCAAACAAATCAAATTATTCGTCTTTTAACAATTTACTAACCAATGGCATTCAGTAATGTAAAAATGTGGAATTCCTGAACTCTTTCACATTTCCCCACGGTTGCCGCTGTTGGCAGCATTTATTTTTGTAGTTTTTGTGTGTTTTTGCATGTCAAACTGATTCTTTTTTGACATAACACCGATAGGAATACAAAGTGGCGAATTTAAAAAAAATTGAGGGGCCCAGCGGCAAGAGGATTGTGAGTTGGGGGTTTCAGTATGGTTTGTCTATGGCCGCATTCAAGAATCTAGTCATCTTAAGTCGACTAGATTGGTCTGGATGAGATGTAACCTGAACGCAAAAACTCGATTGGTCGGGAACGTCACGTTTTCTACGTCAGCCACATATGAGAACTGTCAACTTAGTACTCAGTCACGAATTTCTCGACTAGATTCGTCGGCTACCCCTCCATAAACGTCAACTGAAACATCTGCTCTCACGACCGATTTCCCCCAATCAGAGTCGAGTTTCATCTAGTGAGAGAGCTGTCAGACTTACTAAACTAGATACTTGAACGTCCCCTATGGTACCTATCGACTGAACTCGATTGTATCAAGTTACTTTCTGACACCCCAGCAAGTAACTTGACAGAGATATATATCTTTCCAGTGAAAAGGCGGCTGCCTTCAAGCCGTTTTCCCGAAAAATTCAAAAAGTCACGCATACACGTTAATAAAATTTACGCCGAAACTTCGAAAAAAATATTTTCCAGAGCAGATTGCCCTGTCCTTTATTGTTTGATGTATCGACTAAGACTGACTTAAAGATAAAGAAGACATGTTCAAGTTAAATTATCAAAGCTTGCATTTTTATTAATTTATTACGATATCAATTTCCCATAGCTTGCATTCTATTTTCCAATGTGAATTTCCCTGGAAATTAGTTTTTTTGCCCCAGACCAGAGATGAATGAATAAAAGAGATGGATATCTTTCGTACGTTTATCCCCCCAAAACCTATTTGTTTACATTGTTGTTTTTGTAATTTCAACCCCCGTCTGTGAATACGTGTGAGCTACAAGAAAAGTTGCTAATGACAGACCACCAATAAAAATTCAGAACGGCCGGCCGAATGTCATAAAACAGCATAATTTTGTATTCACCATATGGTGACACTCTCTTTTAGATAGGTCTGTTCGTTAGATATACGATTTTTCGGTTACCTCCAGAATTACCCCATTGTATTATTCCTACTTGAAGGAACAACTTATTTTATACGTAAAATTATTAATTGACTATTTAATTTTATACGCGGATGAATTTATATATTTAAAAGAGTGGTTGGTGTACTAGGGTTCAAATTATAAGAACTTTGAAAAGAAACATTTCGAAAGCATTAGGTATGTAAATACTATCTATCGGAAAAATTGCGATATTTACTTGTATGGCAATTATCTATTCTTGTTTTTTAAATAAAAAAAAAAGTTATAATTTAATTCCACATGCAGTAGGCTAAAATGAAGAAAAAAAGAATTAAGGTTTTCAAATAATATATAATAAACAATAAAAACATTTCATGCCGATTTATAGTAGATAGCCTTGACTAAAATGTTGGATTTTGTTATTTATTTGCAAATTGATTGGTAAATTGTAAATAATTTTAATTTATACAGCCTGCTTGCGTTCGATTTTACAAGAAAGCTTTTTTCATTACTGTGTTACCTAAAAAAAATGTAATTTGAATTGTTATTCGTAACTATATCACCCATTTTTGATAAAAGGCACTGTCAAAGTGGTAGAAACATATTAATTTATATTCACTGCATGCAAATTAACGGTCAACCGTCAAAATTCAAATTTTCCTAGTGAACATACCCAAACCAGTTTTCCAGGATATTTGAAAATTTTATGAATTTCGGTGGTGAATTCACCAATTTTCCGCCATCTTCCGGGTGAATTCACGAACTCACTTATACTAGTATAGAAATGAGAATGTATGAGTGACTTCATGAAATTTTCGGGAAAACATCTTGTAGGCAGCCGCCTTTCCACCGGAAAGATATATATCTCTGTATTCCATTATCTTTGCCCCAGACGCTAGGTCAGCATTTGCGCTGCGCGTGCGAGTGGTTGTCGGTGTTAACTTACATTCTCATTTCTATACTAGATAAGTGAGTTCGGGAATTCACCCGGAAGATGGCGGAAAATTGGTGAGATCACCACCAAAATTCATAAAATTTTCAAATATCCTGGAAAACTGGTTTGGGCATGTTCACTGGAAAAATTTCAATTTTGACGGTTGACAGTTAATTTGCTTGCAGTGAATATATAATTAATATGTTTCTAACACTTGGACACTGACTTTTATCAAGCATGGCTAATATAAATAGTTACGAATAACAATTCAAATTCAATCGTTGAAATCTAAGCTATATCACGAATAAATTTATAACTTACCTTTTTGCAACATATGAAACGTTCTAGGAGAACATTCGACCACCACCGAATTTTCTTTATTTTCAGATATTTTGTTTTTGTGTACAATCGATTTTTAAAACGGATTTTGAATTTGTTTCCTGTCAATTTTTCGCATTTAACATTTTTATCAGTACTTGCCGGTTGAAATTCTCTGAGCTGTTTCTAGCCAAGAGAGGAACTGCTCGTTACTCGTTATTTCGCAAATTTTCTCTTTTTCTGTCATTTTTGATGAGTATATAGACTGTGCGATTGCGATTTATATCGATTGCGTTCGATTCAAACCGCGTAGGCGAACGAACCTAATGCTTTCGTAATGTCTTTTTTTCAAAGTTCTTATAATTTGTTCTTATAAAGCTGATTGCACACTTCCAGTAACATTTGACAGAAGAAAAACAGGATAAACAAAATATTTGAAATGGCGGACGAACCTTGTTGTTCTGGAACTGAATATTAACCAATTTAATAAATAACAATTAATAAATATTCAATCTATACATATATTTACAACAAATGACAGCTATGTGCTCAAGTGTGTTTCATAAATACCTCAGAACAATCTGAGCACCCTCGCTTCAGAGCGCGCTCATAATTCTCAAACTCGGTTCAGAGCTCAGCAATGGTTATCTTCTTGTAGACGGAAAGATAATATAAATCTAAAGACTGCCATATTTTTAAGTCTGCATTTTGTCAAAGACGACTTTCTAAACAATATTGAATATGAAATGGGTAAATTGGTATATTAATATAGTAATCTTAATGCTCATTTATGTCCTTTCCCTCGTAGGATTTACTGGTCGCCGCACATTGAAACCTGGAGCTGTTCCCAAAGTACACTTAACTGTAGGTGATGTTTATGTTCCAAATGCTCCTTGTTGTGTACCAAACGCACCCACTCACACAGAAATTTCCCAAAGGGAAATTGCGTCAAAACGTTAAACCTGTCAATAATAATTTTTGTAAGCAAATTCAAATGTGTATGTATATATAAGAACTGCTTTTTTGGCACACAATATAACAATCTTTTATAACGTTGGAAAGCGGTTGTTTCATTTTAATTGCGGAATAGTTAAGCGTTTCTTTTTTTTTTTAAAAACAGTATAGTCGCAAACAGTAAACTTTCGTTAAATTTCTCTTGGTTCAACGCCCGAACATTTTGGTCCTATTAACCCGGATTTAGTTTTGCTTGCGATTCATTTTATTCAAATTGAGTTTTATGCGATTTGTGTGCATCGTATTCGGCATATCTGGATTTTGCGAATTTTAATTTTCATCACCATTTGGAAAAATTGTTAACTACAACTTGGACTTCTATTACAACACGGACTTGGACTGCAATTGATATCTGGTGGACTTTCACAAGTAAGTGATTTTTATTTTACTTTGTGTGGCATTTACGTATTCATGAGTGGTAAAATCAAATATGAAACCTACGAAATTATGTCGAGTACTTACCCAACTCAAAAGGGACGTCGTTAATTACTCCAAAAAGGGTTCTAAACGTACGGCGAATTATTTGTCAGGCCACTTGACTTTTACAGCAAACGATGGAGTCGGCGTCTGAAATTTATGAAGAGTTCGTTGGTGCGCTGGAGGATGATGAAGAGGACACTGAAATCGAGAATGTTTTTGAAGAAATTCGGGAAACATACCTTGATTACCGTGGTGATATACTCGACGCAATCGACAATTTGAATGTGATGGACGATGTCAAGAAGGATGACAACGACATGAATTCAAGCAACATAAAACCAGTTTCCAATAATGATTTAAGGCTGAAAAACATTCCGGTTCCAGTTTTCTCAGGGAGCTTTGAGTCTTGGCGAAGTTTCCACGATTTATTTGTGTCACTTGTTCACAATAATTCATCGCTGTCGGAAATGCAAAAGATGCACTATCTTAAAACAAGAGTATCTGGAGAAGCCGAGAAACTTTTAGCTCATTTGTGTATTGCAAATGGCAACTACACAAAGGCATGGGCTATTCTTCAAGATAGGTATGACAGGTATGAGTGTTTGTTTAATTTGGCAACATTAACCCAGGAGCGAGCTGAATCCCTCAAAGAGCTTTTAGACACGGCAACAGATATGAAAAAGTTTGCACAGTTTGGAAAACTTGAATGTGCCCGTTCAATACTGGGACGTGGTGCTAATTTACATTCTGTTGCAAAAACTTCCTTCGAAAACGCAGCAGCTTTGGGAGGAAAAGTTGGGATCCAAAAAAGACAGCAAGAAGCTACCCACTTTCGCGGAATTTACCCAATTCCTCGAGACTAGATTCCGTACTCTGGAAGCGGTGAGCTATCAACAGGCTCGTTCATGCTATCCGGAAATGTAACAAATTTCTAAAAATGAGCATTTCTGATAAATGTCAAAATGTGAATAAATAAGGTCTTTGTATTAATTGTTTAGCATATAGTCATTCGTCACAACAATGTCCAAGTACACGCAGATGCTATTATTGTCAACAGCCACATCATTCACTCTTACACAATAGTACAAATAACGCTTCTCATTTACAAAACTCATACCCGCAATTACACCCTTCAAATAACCCTTCCACTACTCGCAATAACAAATACAGTTCCATCAAGGCTTTCTTCCAAACATCCGATGTCGACACACAACTTCGAAGATTCTGGGAACTTGAAGAAACTCCATTCGCACGCGACGAAACCACTGAAGACACTGCTTATGAAGAACATTTTTTGCAACACATTAAGTGTATGGTAGATGGACGCTATCAAGTTGCACTACCATTCAAAGAAAATGTTCATCCCGTTCTAGGTAGATCACGCGAAGGAGCTCTTCAACGTTTCAGATCCCTGGAGAGACGTCTAGCAACTGATCAACAATTGCACGACCAATACGCTTCTTGCATTGAGGAGTATTTGAAGCTGGGTCACATGAGTGAAGTTGACGAAGACGACATATCCAACTGAGGTCACTATTTTCTTCGACATCATGCCGTCGTGAAAGAAACAAGCTCCACCACCAAACTCAGAGTCGTTTTTGATGCGTCATACAGGATATCCGATGGATCCTCTTTAAATTACCATCTGATGACTGGCCCTTCTTTGCAACACAATGTCACTGATGTTACTCTACGTTGGAGACTGTACCGTTTTTCTTTTTCTGCGGACATTGAAAAAATGTACCGCCAGATATGGGCTACGGAGTTAGACTCAAACTACCAACTTCTTTTTTGGCGCAATCGTCCAGCGGGCCCATTGAAGGTCTTTCGCCTTAAAACGGTAACGTTCGGTACGGCTTCAGCTCCTTACCTAGCAATTCGGACACTGATGGAAACAGCGAAAGCGGCTGAAAGTGAATATCCAAGAGCTGCCAAGATGATCCGAACCGAAATGTATGTCGACGATCTTTTTTCTGGTGCAGATTCCATTCAAGAAGCTGAAAGTAAGAAGAACGAGGTTAAGTCTGTCTTAGAAAGGCAGGTTTCAACATACGGAAATGGATGTCAAACGCAGAAGAGCTTCTTAAGGACATACCAATCCATGATCGAGAGACATCTTTGGCAGTTCTGTCGGAAGGATCAGACCGAATCAAAACGTTGGGTATTCATTGGCTTCCCAACGCTGACAGCTTCTGTTTTCGCTTCACGCCTCCAGATCGACAAAAACAGCCAACAAAACGATTCATACTGTCAACAATTGCTCGGCTGTTTGACCCAATGGGCTGGATATCTCCTTGTATTTTGAAGGCAAAAATCATCATGCAGCTTCTCTGGATCCAGAAACTATCTTGGGATGATCCAATCGAAAACAAGATGCTTGAAGGATGGACTAGCTTATATAACGATTTACCAGCCATTAACAACATTCGAATTCCAAGGTGGGTTCAAACAGTCGGCAAGAAGAACTGTTTCGAGTTGCACGGCTTTAGCGATGCATCTGAGAAGGCATACGGAGCATCAGTTTATCTTCGAGCAGAAGATAGCCAGGGTAAAGTACATATGCACCTCGTGATGTCAAAGTCTAAGGTCGCACCAGTACAACCAGTTAGTCTTCCATGTCTGGAGCTCTGCGGTGCTGTAACGTTGGCTAAACTGCTACACTACGTAGCACACACACTCGTGCTCAACGACTGTACTATTCACGCCTGGACCGACTCAACGATAACACTGCCTTTCATTCTTGCACCGGCATCAAGATGGGAAACATTCGTCAGGAATCGAGTAGGAGAGATCCAACGAGTCACGGACATTTACGTATGGAAGCATATCCCAACACATCTCAATCCTGCAGACTTAGCATCCAGAGGGGTGCTGCCATCGGCCTTATTGGGCGACATACTGTGGTGGAACGGCCCGGATTTTTTGCGTTCATCGTGGATTTTCAATTTGCCTGCGCAGCCAACAAGTCTCGCTACGGAAGAAGGCAAAAGGAAGGTTCAAGTTCACTGTTCACTGTACCCAATTAATTCATCGTACATCCAATATTAGTAGACTTATCAGAATAGCAGCCTGGTGCGTGCGTTTCGTTAATAACGCAAGGACCAACCTCTTAAGCCGCCACTTCGGAACACTTTCTCCCAAAGAGCTGGACAACAGTGAAAAAATATGTAATAAGCAGGGATGAGGATTAGAGGGCAGTTGCGATTCAAAAAAAGACATCATGCAATCAGATGCCTCAGAAAAATACCGTAATCTTCATACCTACAAGCGTGTATTTGTTTTATAGGAGTCGTCGTAACAAAAAAAAAAATACTTTAACAACTTTAAACGTAAAAAATAATTAAAGACATTAATTCGGGGACAATTTGGGAACGTGGACCTTATGAGGGAATATCTTCCTTGTGTTTCCACGCATAACAACTTTTTTTGTGATTTTAGTATACTTTAAATTTTGTTCCCACTCGCTAATATCTCACTCCCCCTTTATTTCGCCGAATTACTACCTATATCGAGCTCGGTGTAGGTTTCGTTGAGGGATCTCAATTAAAAAAAATCGAGAGGAACCAAATTGTTACCACTGTAACCACAAAAAAAAAATGTCCTGAACGATAGCAAAAAAAAAACTAGTCACCTTCATCCCCAAACTGCACTCGTTATAAACATTTCGAGTGAATATATAAGAAAAAGGTACTTATGTATAATATAATCAAAAAAAAAACAGAAAACAAAATTAAATAACGAATTAACAAAAAAAAATGACGCTTGGTCTTAATTCTAATACAAAACAAACATATTGAACTTAACATTGAAGATTATTATACATGTATATATATTTTTTTTTTGCGTCCTTTTCCTGGTTTATATTTGAGTTCGTAATTATACTCTTCCAAGATTGCCTTCCATCGCTTCATCATCTGGTTCGTGTTACGATTGCTCAGCGCGTATGTTAATGACTGGTGGTCCGTATATATTTGTACCTTCTTTGATCCGTAAAGGAAATTCCTAAGCGAGTTTAGAGCCCAAATGATGGCCAACATCTCTTTCTCGCTAGTGGCACAGCTTTCTTCTGTCTTCGTCAGTGTTCTCGAAAGGAATGTTATGGGTCTACTATACTGAGATAGCACAGCACCGATTGCATAATCGGATGCGTCTGTCGTGAGTTCGAAGTCCTTGTCAAAGTTCGGGTGAGTGAGAGTTACTTCCTTTGAAATTAGGGATTCCTTTATTTGGTTGAAAGAGTTAATACAATTTTCATCAAGATCTATTGCTTTATTTTTAGAGAGATGTCTGGACACTCGTCCGTCTTCCCCTCTTAAAAGGGATGTCAGGGGTTTCGCTATTTTCGCATAATCTCGAATAAATCGGCGATAATAACCTGACATACCTAGAAATGATCGTAAGTCTTTAAGTGTTTTCGGAGGTGGTACTTCTGTAATGGCTTGGACCTTTTTGGGGTTAGTCTTAATGCCTTCAGTGCTAATGATAAACCCTAAAAATTCAATTTCGCTTTTAAAAATATCGCATTTATCCAACTGAATTTTCATGTTGGCGCGTTCGAGAGTCTCAAAAACGGCTTTAAGGTTCTTAAAATGTTCGGCCTTGTCTTTTCCGAAGATAACGATGTCATCAATGTAGACGTAACATCGTTTTCCGATGTGCTTTCTTAGGATATCGTCGAGAGCTCTTTGAAAAATTGCCGGAGCATTTTTCAAACCAAAGGGAAGACGAGTGAACTCGAATTTCCCGTTATTAATAGAGAACGCCGTTTTCTCAATATCGGATTCTCTGAGCTTGATTTGGTGAAATCCGCTCTTCAAATCTACGACAGAAAACCATTTATTGTCGCCAAGGTTGGCTAGAACCTCGTTAATCTCCGGAATGGGGTATTTATCAGCAATGGTGACCGAGTTGAGTTTTCGGTAATTGATCACCATTCGATATTTCTTTTCGCCTGAAGCGTCCAGTTTTTTGTTAACTATCCAGACTGGCGAATTATATGGAGATTTTGAGGGTCTGATAATGTTATCGTTCAGAAGTTGGTTAATTTGTTTTTCGACTTCTTCTTTAAGTCCTCTAGGATATGGGTAGATTTGGAATAGACTGGTTCGTTATTTATTGTACGAATTTCACCTTTTACAGTTGTCGCATAAGTAAGTTTTTCGTCAGGATCGGAGAAGTGTTTTGGAAACAGGTCAATAATTAATTAGTGAGAGAGTTAGAATCTTCATCGTTCAGATGAGAAGTTCGAATATTTACGCTATTAACAGTTGCAGTTAGATGCTGTTTGAGTTGAATGAAGGTGTTCTGATGAATTCTCATGTAATTATCTTTTATATAAATGACCGCATTCAGACTTTTAAGGGTATCGTTTCCTATTATGCCGTCGAATGATATGAGGGTAGGAAGTATAAAAAATTTTAAGCAGAATATTTCAGTACCAAAGAGAGGAATGAGTGAGTTATTCTAATGTTTCCCCCTACTGAATTAGCATAAAAATACCTTTCGTTAGGGAGAGGTTGAATATAGTTTTTGTTCGAGCCTGTATCAATTAAGAATTTGTACACCTGTCCACTCTTTGCAACGTGCTCGAAATAAGGAAGCGAAGAGTGTTTTAATCTAAAAAATATATGTCGTCAACTTGTTGCGGTGGATCAAAATATTGTTGGTCTGTTTGAGCGTCAATGTATTCCGTAAGTGTTTGTTCATAATTCTGGTCTTCTTGATTGTGGCTTCATATTGTTCTATTTCTTGTTCTTCGTTATAGTAGACTCGTTGCATTTTATATGGTTGATGAACTTGTTGTGAGTTTTCCCGTTTGTGTGCAGTTGGTTGGTCTCTTGGTCTATTCAGATAGTTTACTCTTTGAGTTCTAATTGAATGGTCTACGTCCATGGGTTTTGGAGGAAGTTCGCGCTGGTTTGGTGGAAGCCGTTGCGGCTGGGCTTGTTGAAAAGACCTTGAATGGTATTGGTGTTCCCTGTGAAACTGGGGTTGCTGAGGATGACGAGGATTATGTAATAGTTGGGGGAAAAATTCTCGGCTTGGGGCTGGCACCGGTACTGGATGTGAAGAACTGAATCGTCTGGGAGGGACCGGTGGGGGAGTTTGCTGGAAAGTTTTACGAGCTGTAGCCTGGGAGTTATTTGCATGTTGAGTTCTGAAATCAACATTTTGGAGTTTTAAACAAAGATGCAGAGCCTGTGGCAAGTCGGCGGGTTCTCTTATACTGAGAACCTTTAGCCCTCTTACGAAGGTATCGAGTGCCTCATGTCTATAGCATTGGGTCATGTTATTTAAGGATTCATGGCTCATGTCTATGCAACCTTGTTTGTTAAGAATCAGAGATAAATGATGATAAACTGCTTGATAGAATTCGGGTATTGTATTGTTATCCTGTACCAAAGTCGTCATTTGGTACTCGAGGGTTCCTAGATCCCTCTTATCTGCATAATGCAGAGTCAAACATTTAGAAATCTTTTCCCAATTTAAAGGGGTATTGTATGATTCGAGCGCTATATCGGCATGGCCTGTTATTTTATTTCTAATAACGGACAAGATGCCATAATATTTTGGAGTACCCTTAAGGTGCTCGTAGATGTTAAGTATTCTTTCAACACTTGTTTTCCACGAGTTGAACTCCTGAGCTTCACCTGAAAATTCTCGCAAACTCTTAACCACATCTGGAACTTTGTCCATGTCAGAAAGATTCTGATCAGTGGTGTTAATCGGTTGGTCAATATCATTGTTGATATCTGAGGCTGGATTCATAATTGAATTAAATATCTGTCGTCCCTGAATGTGTAGTGTTTCGGTTACAAGTCTTGTTATGAGCTGTACTAAGTTATCGTCTAGTTGGTTTATAAAGGGGGGAGCAGGAGGGCCAGGAGGAGCAGCGGCATTTTCTCCTGGTACTTCTAGGCGGGCTGGCCTGATTAAGTTATTTGGGTTCGACATTGTGATTAAAATTGAGTCAATGATAGTAAAAGTTTGGTCTTAAGTTGTTACTAAAATGATTACGAATTACAAAAGCAAAAATGTTCTTACAGAAATATAAGATTGAAAATTGAGTCTTAAGTTGTTACTAAAATAATTACGAATTACAAAAGGCAAAAATATTCTTACAGAAATATAAGATTGAAAATTGAGTCTTAAGTTGTTACTAAAATAATTACGAATTACAAAAGGCAAAAATATTCTTACAGAAATATTATAACGGCTACACTTTTCATAACGTATAGATGGGTTCTGGACCGTGGCTGTTGGTTGGGGCGGCTGTTCGCTATTCCGGAACTCCTTTTTATCCCTGTTTTACAGGATTACTTGGGGCCTCTTTTCCCCTACACAATTACTAATCAGTCTCGTGGCCTGGTGTCCACGTTACGAAACTTGTGGCTTGGTGTCCACTTTTTTTTACACGCACTATCAATAATTTCGCGTCTTGATGTCCACATTACACAACTGGCGGCTTGGTGTCCACTTTTGTTGCTTACACGCACTATAGTGAAAATTTCGTCGCTTGGTGTCCACTATGAAACTTGCGGCTTGGTGTCCACTATTTTTTTTTCACGCACTAGCGATGATTTCACGGCTTGGTGTCCACTATATTTTTCTCACTAGCACTATTTCCACGATTAGTTTAGTTTATATGTGCGTTTATTATTCGTACGCGTATTGACTGCTTAGTAAAACCGCACGGTCCCTGCTCGGGCGCCAGTTAATAAAATTTACGCCGAAACTTCGAAAAAAATATTTTCCAGAGCAGATTGCCCTGTCATTTATTGTTTGATGTATCGACTAAGACTGACTTAAAGATAAAGAAGACATGTTCAAGTTAAATTATCAAAGCTTGCATTTTTATTAATTTATTACGATATCAATTTCCCATAGCTTGCATTCTATTTTCCAATGTGAATTTCCCTGGAAATTAGTTTTTTTGCCCCAGACGAGAGGTCAGCATTTGCGCTGCGCGTGCGAGTGGTTGTCGGTGTTAACTTACATTCTCATTTTTATACTAGATAAGTGAGTTCGGGAATTCACCCGGAAGATGGCGGAAAATTGGTGAATTCACCACCAAAATTCATAAAATTTTCAAATATCCTGGAAAACTGGTTTGGGCATGTTCACTGGAAAAATTTCAATTTTGACGGTTGACAGTTAATTTGCTTGCAGTGAATATATAATTAATATGTTTCTAACACTTGGACACTGACTTTTATCAAGCATGGCTAATATAGTTACGAATAACAGTTCAAATTCAATCGTTGAAATCTAAGCTATATCACGAATAAATTTATAACTTACCTTTTTGCAACATATGAAACGTTCTAGGAGAACATTCGACCACCACCGAATTTTCTTTATTTTCAGATATTTTGTTTTTGTGTACAATCGATTTTTAAAACGGATTTTGAATTTGTTTCCTGTCAATTTTTCGCATTTAACATTTTTATCAGTACTTGCCGGTTGAAATTCTCTGAGCTGTTTCTAGCCAAGAGAGGAACTGCTCGTTACTCGTTATTTCGCAATCAGCTTTTGTTCTTATAAAGCTGATTGCACACTTCAAGTAACATTTGACAGAAGAAAAACAGGATAAACAAAATATTTGAAATGGCGGACGAACCTTGTTGTTCTGGAACTGAATATTAACCAATTTAATAAATAACAATTAATAAATATTCAATCTATACATATATTTACAACAAATGACAGCTATGTGCTCAAGTGTGTTTCATAAATACCTCAGAACAATCTGAGCACCCTCGCTTCAGAGCGCGCTCATAATTCTCAAACTCGGTTCAGAGCTCAGCAATGGTTATCTTTTTGTAGACGGAAAGACACTATAAATCTAAAGACTGCGATATTTTTAAGTCGGCATTTTGTCAAAGACGACTTTCTAAACAATATTGAATATGAAATGGGTAAATTGGTATATTAATATAGTAATCTTAATGCTCATTTATGTCCTTTCCCTCGTAGGATTTACTGGTCGCCGCACATTGAAACCTGGAGCTGTTCCCAAAGTACACTTAACTGTAGGTGATGTTTATGTTCCAAATGCTCCTTGTTGTGCACCAAACGCACCCACTCACACAGAAATTTCCCAAAGGGAAATTGCGCCAAAACGTTAAACCTGTCAATAATAATTTTTGTAAGCAAATTCAAATGTGTATATATAAGAACTGCATTTTTGGCACACAATATAACAATCTTTTATAACGTTGGAAAGCGGTTGTTTCATTTTAATTGCAAAATATTTAAGCGTTTTTTTTTTATTTAAAAACAGTATAGTCGCAAACAGTAAACTTGCGTTAAATTTCTCTTGGTTCAACGCCCGAACATTTTGGTCCTATTAACCCGGATTTAGTTTTGCTTGCGATTCATTTTATTCAAATTGAGTTTTATGCGATTTGTGTGCATCGCTAATATAATTAAATTGTGTGCTGTGTATTCGGCATATCTGGATTTTGCGAATTTTAATTTTCATCACCATTTGGAAAAATTGTTAACTACAACTTGGACTTCGATTACAACACGGACTTGGACTGCAATTGATATCTGTCGGACTTTCACAAGTAAGTGATTTTTATTTTACTTTGTGTGGCATTTACGTATTCATGAGTGGTAAAATCAAATATGAAACCTACGAAATTATGTCGAGTACTTACCCAACTCAAAAGGGACGTCGTTAATTACTCCAAAAAGGGTTCTAAACGTACGGCGAATTATTTGTCAGGCCACTTGACTTTTACAGCAAACGATGGAGTCGGCGTCTGAAATTTATGAAGAGTTCGTTGGTGCGCTGGAGGATGATGAAGAGGACACTGAAATCGAAAATGTTTTTGAAGAAATTCGGGAAACATACCTTGATTACCGTGGTGATATACTCGACGCAATCGACAAGTTGAATGTGATGGACGATGTCAAGAAGGATGACAACGACATGGATTCAAGCAACATAAAACCAGTTTCCAATAATGATTTAAGGCTGAAAAACATTCCGGTTCCAGTTTTCTCAGGGAGCTTTGAGTCTTGGCGAAGTTTCCACGATTTATTTGTGTCACTTGTTCACAATAATTCATCGCTGTCGGAAATGCAAAAGATGCACTATCTTAAAACAAGAGTATCTGGAGAAGCCGAGAAACTTTTAGCTCATTTGTGTATTGCAAATGGCAACTACACAAAGGCATGGGCTATTCTTCAAGATAGGTATGACAGGTATGAGTGTTTGTTTAATTTGGCAACATTAACCCAGGAGCGAGCTGAATCCCTCAAAGAGCTTTTAGACACGGCAACAGATATGGTGCACAGTTTGGAAAACTTGAATGTGCCCGTTCAATACTGGGACGTGGTGCTAATTTACATTCTGTTGCAAAAACTTCCTTCGAAAACGCAGCAGCTTTGGGAGGAAAAGTTGGGATCCAAAAAAGACAGCAAGAAGCTACCCACTTTCGCGGAATTTACCCAATTCCTCGAGACTAGATTCCGTACTCTGGAAGTGGTGAGCTATCAACAGGCTCGTTCATGCTATCCGGAAATGTAACAAATTTCTAAAAATGAGCATTTCTGATAAATGTCAAAATGTGAATAAATAAGGTCTTTGTATTAATTGTTTAGCATATAGTCATTCATCAAAACAATGTCCAAGTACACGCAGATGCTATTATTGTCAACAGCCATATCATTCACTCTTACACAATAGTAAAAATAACGCTTCTCATTTACAAAACTCATACCCGCAATTACACCCTTCTAATAACCCTTCCACTACTCGCAATAACAAATACAGTTCCATCAAGGCTTTTTTCCAAACATCCGATGTCGACACACAACTTCGAAGATTCTGGGAAAAAAGACAGCAAGGAGCTACCCACTTTCGCGGAATTTACCCAATTCCTCGAGACTAGATTCCGTACTCTGGAAGCGGTGAGCTATCAACAGGCTCGTTCATGCTATCCGGAAATGTAACAAATTTCTAAAAATGAGCATTTCTGATAAATGTCAAAATGTGAATAAATAAGGTCTTTGTATTAATTGTTTAGCATATAGTCATTCGTCACAACAATGTCCAAGTACACGCAGATGCTATTATTGTCAACAGCCACATCATTCACTCTTACACAATAGTACAAATAACGCTTCTCATTTACAAAACTCATACCCGCAATTACACCCTTCTAATAACCCTTCCACTACTCGCAATAACAAATACAGTTCCATCAAGGCTTTCTTCCAAACATCCGATGTCGACACACAACTTCGAAGATTCTGGGAACTTGAAGAAACTCCATTCGGACGCGACGAAACCACTGAAGACACTGCTTATGAAGAACATTTTTTGCAACACATTAAGTGTATGGTAGATGGACGCTATCAAGTTGCACTACCATTCAAAGAAAATGTTCATCCCGTTCTAGGTAGATCACGCGAAGGAGCTCTTCAACGTTTCAGATCCCTGGAGAGACGTCTAGCAACTGATCAACAATTGCACGACCAATACGCTTCTTGCATTGAGGAGTATTTGAAGCTGGGTCACATGAGTGAAGTTGACGAAGACGACATATCCAACTGAGGTCACTATTTTCTTCGACATCATGCCGTCGTGAAAGAAACAAGCTCCACCACCAAACTCAGAGTCGTTTTTGATGCGTCATACAGGATATCCGATGGATCCTCTTTAAATTACCATCTGATGACTGGCCCTTCTTTGCAACACAATGTCACTGATGTTACTCTACGTTGGAGACTGTACCGTTTTTCTTTTTCTGCGGACATTGAAAAAATGTACCGCCAGATATGGGCTACGGAGTTAGACTCAAACTACCAACTTCTTTTTTGGCGCAATCGTCCAGCGGGCCCATTGAAGGTCTTTCGCCTTAAAACGGTAACGTTCGGTACGGCTTCAGCTCCTTACCTAGCAATTCGGACACTGATGGAAACAGCGAAAGCGGCTGAAAGTGAATATCCAAGAGCTGCCAAGATGATCCGAACCGAAATGTATGTCGACGATCTTTTTTCTGGTGCAGATTCCATTCAAGAAGCTGAAAGTAAGAAGAACGAGGTTAAGTCTGTCTTAGAAAGGCAGGTTTCAACATACGGAAATGGATGTCAAACGCAGAAGAGCTTCTTAAGGACATACCAATCCATGATCGAGAGACATCTTTGGCAGTTCCGTCGGAAGGATCAGACCGAATCAAAACGTTGGGTATTCATTGGCTTCCCAACGCTGACAGCTTCTGTTTTCGCTTCACGCCTCCAGATCGACAAAAACAGCCAACAAAACGATTCATACTGTCAACAATTGCTCGGCTGTTTGACCCAATGGGCTGGATATCTCCTTGTATTTTGAAGGCAAAAATCATCATGCAGCTTCTCTGGATCCAGAAACTATCTTGGGATGATCCAATCGAAAACAAGATGCTTGAAGGATGGACCAGCTTATATAACGATTTACCAGCCATTAACAACATTCGAATTCCAAGGTGGGTTCAAACAGTCGGCAAGAAGAACTGTTTCGAGTTGCACGGCTTTAGCGATGCATCTGAGAAGGCATACGGAGCATCAGTTTATCTTCGAGCAGAAGATAGCCAGGGTAAAGTACATATGCACCTCGTGATGTCAAAGTCTAAGGTCGCACCAGTACAACCAGTTAGTCTTCCATGTCTGGAGCTCTGCGGTGCTGTAACGTTGGCTAAACTGCTACACTACGTAGCACACACACTCGTGCTCAACGACTGTACTATTCACGCCTGGACCGACTCAACGATAACACTGCCTTTCATTCTTGCACCGGCATCAAGATGGGAAACATTCGTCAGGAATCGAGTAGGAGAGATCCAACGAGTCACGGACATTTACGTATGGAAGCATATCCCAACACATCTCAATCCTGCAGACTTAGCATCCAGAGGGGTGCTGCCATCGGCCTTATTGGGCGACATACTGTGGTGGAACGGCCCGGATTTTTTGCGTTCATCGCGGATTTTCAATTTGCCTGCGCAGCCAACAAGTCTCGCTACGGAAGAAGGCAAAAGGAAGGTTCAAGTTCACTGTTCGGGAATCATAGCAAATGTACGTACCCAATTAATTCATCGTACATCCAATATTAGTAGACTTATCAGAATAGCAGCCTGGTGCGTGCGTTTCGTTAATAACGCAAGGACCAACCTCTTAAGCCGCCACTTCGGAACACTTTCTCCCAAAGAGCTGGACAACAGTGCAAAAATATGTAATAAGCAGGGATGAGGATTAGAGGGCAGTTGCGATTCAAAAAAAGACATCATGCAATCAGATGCCTCAGAAAAATACCGTAATCTTCATACCTACAAGCGTGTATTTGTTTTATAGGAGTCGTCGTAACAAAAAAAAAATACTTTAACAACTTTAAACGTAAAAAATAATTAAAGACATTAATTCGGGGACAATTTGGGAACGTGGACCTTATGAGGGAATATCTTCCTTGTGTTTCCACGCATAACAACTTTTTTTGTGATTTTAGTATACTTTAAATTTTGTTCCCACTCGCTAATATCTCACTCCCCCTTTATTTCGCCGAATTACTACCTATATCGAGCTCGGTGTAGGTTTCGTTGAGGGATCTCAATTAAAAAAAAATCGAGAGGAACCAAATTGTTACCACTGTAACCACAAAAAAAAAATGTCCTGAACGATAGCAAAAAAAAAACTAGTCACCTTCATCCCCAAACTGCACTCGTTATAAACATTTCGAGTGAATATATAAGAAAAAGGTACTTATGTATAATATAATCAAAAAAAAAACAGAAAACAAAATTAAATAACGAATTAACAAAAAAAAATCACGCTTGGTCTTAATTCTAATACAAAACAAACATATTGAACTTAACATTGAAGATTATTATACATGTATATATATTTTTTTTTTTGCGTTCTTTTCCTGGTTTATATTTGAGTTCGTAATTATACTCTTCCAAGATTGCCTTCCATCGCTTCATCATCTGGTTCGTGTTACGATTGCTCAGCGCGTATGTTAATGACTGGTGGTCCGTATATATTTGTACCTTCTTTGATCCGTAAAGGAAATTCCTAAGCGAGTTTAGAGCCCAAATGATGGCCAACATCTCTTTCTCGCTAGTGGCACAGATTTCTTCTGTCTTCGTCAGTGTTCTCGAAAGGAATGTTATGGGTCTACTATACTGAGATAGCACAGCACCGATTGCATAATCGGATGCGTCTGTCGTGAGTTCGAAGTCCTTGTCAAAGTTCGGGTGAGTGAGAGTTACTTCTTTTGAAATTAGGGATTCCTTTATTTGGTTGAAAGAGTTAATACAATTTTCATCAAGATCTATTGCTTTATTTTTAGAGAGATGTCTGGACACTCGTCCGTCTTCCCCTCTTAAAAGGGATGTCAGGGGTTTCGCTATTTTCGCATAATCTCGAATAAATCGGCGATAATAACCTGACATACCTAGAAATGATCGTAAGTCTTTAAGTGTTTTCGGAGGTGGTACTTCTGTAATGGCTTGGACCTTTTTGGGGTTAGTCTTAATGCCTTCAGTGCTAATGATAAACCCTAAAAATTCAATTTCGCTTTTAAAAATATCGCATTTATCCAACTGAATTTTCATGTTGGCGCGTTCGAGAGTCTCAAAAACGGCTTTAAGGTTCTTAAAATGTTCGGCCTTGTCTTTTCCGAAGATAACGATGTCATCAATGTAGACGTAACATCGTTTTCCGATGTGCTCTCTTAGGATATCGTCGAGAGCTCTTTGAAAAATTGCCGGAGCATTTTTCAAACCAAAGGGAAGACGAGTGAACTCGAATTTCCCGTTATTAATAGAGAACGCCGTTTTCTCAATATCGGATTCTCTGAGCTTGATTTGGTGAAATCCGCTCTTCAAATCTACGACAGAAAACCATTTATTGTCGCCAAGGTTGGCTAGAACCTCGTTAATCTCCGGAATGGGGTATTTATCAGCAATGGTGACCGAGTTGAGTTTTCGGTAATTGATCACCATTCGATATTTCTTTTCGCCTGAAGCGTCCAGTTTTTTGTTAACTATCCAGACTGGCGAATTATATGGAGATTTTGAGGGTCTGATAATGTTATCGTTCAGAAGTTGGTTAATTTGTTTTTCGACTTCTTCTTTAAGTCCTCTAGGATATGGGTAGATTTGGAATAGACTGGTTCGTTATTTATTGTACGAATTTCACCTTTTACAGTTGTCGCATAAGTAAGTTTTTCGTCAGGATCGGAGAAGTGTTTTGGAAACAGGTCAATAATTAATTAGTGAGAGAGTTAGAATCTTCATCGTTCAGATGAGAAGTTCGAATATTTACGCTATTAACAGTTGCAGTTAGATGCTGTTTGAGTTGAATGAAGGTGTTCTGATGAATTCTCATGTAATTATCTTTTATATAAATGACCGCATTCAGACTTTTAAGGGTATCGTTTCCTATTATGCCGTCGAATGATATGAGGGTAGGAAGTATAAAAAATTTTAAGCAGAATATTTCAGTACCAAAGAGAGGAATGAGTGAGTTATTCTTATGTTTCCCCCTACTGAATTAGCATAAAAATACCTTTCGTTAGGGAGAGGTTGAATATAGTTTTTGTTCGAGCCTGTATCAATTAAGAATTTGTACACCTGTCCACTCTTTGCAACGTGCTCGAAATAAGGAAGCGAAGAGTGTTTTAATCTAAAAAATATATGTCGTCAACTTGTTGCGGTGGATCAAAATATTGTTGGTCTGTTTGAGCGTCAATGTATTCCGTAAGTGTTTGTTCATAATTCTGGTCTTCTTGATTGTGGCTTCATATTGTTCTATTTCTTGTTCTTCGTTATAGTAGACTCGTTGCATTTTATATGGTTGATGAACTTGTTGTGAGTTTTCCCGTTTGTGTGCAGTTGGTTGGTCTCTTGGTCTATTCAGATAGTTTACTCTTTGAGTTCTAATTGAATGGTCTACGTCCATGGGTTTTGGAGGAAGTTCGCGCTGGTTTGGTGGAAGCCGTTGCGGCTGGGCTTATTGAAAAGACCTTGAATGGTATTGGTGTTCCCTGTGAAACTGGGGTTGCTGAGGATGACGAGGATTATGTAATAGTTGGGGGAAAAATTCTCGGCTTGGGGCTGGCACCGGTACTGGATGTGAAGAACTGAATCGTCTGGGAGGGACCGGTGGGGGAGTTTGCTGGAAAGTTTTACGAGCTGTAGCCTGGGAGTTATTTGCATGTTGAGTTCTGAAATCAACATTTTGGAGTTTTAAACAAAGATGCAGAGCCTGTGGCAAGTCGGCGGGTTCTCTTATACTGAGAACCTTTAGCCCTCTTACGAAGGTATCGAGTGCCTCATGTCTATAGCATTGGGTCATGTTATTTAAGGATTCATGGCTCATGTCTATGCAACCTTGTTTGTTAAGAATCAGAGATAAATGATGATAAACTGCTTGATAGAATTCGGGTATTGTATTGTTATCCTGTACCAAAGTCGTCATTTGGTACTCGAGGGTTCCTAGATCCCTCTTATCTGCATAATGCAGAGTCAAACATTTAGAAATCTTTTCCCAATTTAAAGGGGTATTGTATGATTCGAGCGCTATATCGGCATGGCCTGTTATTTTATTTCTAATAACGGACAAGATGCCATAATATTTTGGAGTACCCTTAAGGTGCTCGTAGATGTTAAGTATTCTTTCAACACTTGTTTTCCACGAGTTGAACTCCTGAGCTTCACCTGAAAATTCTCGCAAACTCTTAACCACATCTGGAACTTTGTCCATGTCAGAAAGATTCTGATCAGTGGTGTTAATCGGTTGGTCAATATCATTGTTGATATCTGAGGCTGGATTCATAATTGAATTAAATATCTGTCGTCCCTGAATGTGTAGTGTTTCGGTTACAAGTCTTGTTATGAACTGTACTAAGTTATCGTCTAGTTGGTTTATAAAGGGGGGAGCAGGAGGGCCAGGAGGAGCAGCGGCATTTTCTCCTGGTACTTCTAGGCGGGCTGGCCTGATTAAGTTATTTGGGTTCGACATTGTGATTAAAATTGAGTCAATGATAGTAAAAGTTTGGTCTTAAGTTGTTACTAAAATGATTACGAATTACAAAAGCAAAATTGTTCTTACAGAAATATAAGATTGAAAATTGAGTCTTAAGTTGTTACTAAAATAATTACGAATTACAAAAGGCAAAAATATTCTTACAGAAATATAAGATTGAAAATTGAGTCTTAAGTTGTTACTAAAATAATTACGAATTACAAAAGGCAAAAATATTCTTACAGAAATATTATAACGGCTACACTTTTCATAACGTATAGATGGGTTCTGGACCGTGGCTGTTGGTTGGGGCGGCTGTTCGCTATTCCGGAACTCCTTTTTATCCCTGTTTTACAGGATTACTTGGGGCCTCTTTTCCCCTACACAATTACTAATCAGTCTCGTGGCCTGGTGTCCACGTTACAAGACTTGTGGCTTGGTGTCCACTTTTTTTTACACGCCCTATCAATAATTTCGCGTCTTGATGTCCACTTTACACAACTGGCGGCTTGGTGTCCACTTTTGTTGCTTACACGCACTATAGTGAAAATTTCGTCGCTTGGTGTCCACTATGAAACTTGCGGCTTGGTGTCCACTATTTTTTTTTCACGCACTAGCGATGATTTCGCGGCTTGGTGTCCACTATATTTTTCTCACTAGCACTATTTCCACGATTAGTTTAGTTTATATGTGCGTTTATTATTCGTACGCGTATTGACTGCTTAGTAAAACCGCACGGTCCCTGCTCGGGCGCCAGTTAATAAAATTTACGCCGAAACTTCGAAAAAAATATTTTCCAGAGCAGATTGCCCTGTCCTTTATTGTTTGATGTATCGACTAAGACTGACTTAAAGATAAAGAAGACATGTTCAAGTTAAATTATCAAAGCTTGCATTTTTATTAATTTATTACGATATCAATTTCCCATAGCTTGCATTCTATTTTCCAATGTGAATTTCCCTGGAAATTAGTTTTTTTGCCCCAGACGCTAGGTCAGCATTTGCGCTGCGCGTGCGAGTGGTTGTCGGTGTTAACTTACATTCTCATTTTTATACTAGATAAGTGAGTTCGGGAATTCACCCGGAAGATGGCGGAAAATTGGTGAATTCACCACCAAAATTCATAAAATTTTCAAATATCCTGGAAAACTGGTTTGGGCATGTTCACTGGAAAAATTTCAATTTTGACGGTTGACAGTTAATTTGCTTGCAGTGAATATATAATTAATATGTATCTAACACTTGGACACTGACTTTTATCAAGCATGGCTAATATAGTTACGAATAACAGTTCAAATTCAATCGTTGAAATCTAAGCTATATCACGAATAAATTTATAACTTTTGCAACATATGAAACGTTCTAGGAGAACATTCGACCACCACCGAATTTTCTTTATTTTCAGATATTTTGTTTTTGTGTACAATCGATTTTTAAAACGGATTTTGAATTTGTTTCCTGTCAATTTTTCGCATTTAACATTTTTATCAGTACTTGCCGGTTGAAATTCTCTGAGCTGTTTCTAGCCAAGAGAGGAACTGCTCGTTACTCGTTATTTCGCAATCAGCTTTTGTTCTTATAAAGCTGATTGCACACTTCAAGTTACATTTGACAGAAGAAAAACAGGATAAACAAAATATTTGAAATGGCGGACGAACCTTGTTGTTCTGGAACTGAATATTAACCAATTTAATAAATAACAATTAATAAATATTCAATCTATACATATATTTACAACAAATGACAGCTATGTGCTCAAGTGTGTTTCATAAATACCTCAGAACAATCTGAGCACCCTCGCTTCAGAGCGCGCTCATAATTCTCAAACTCGGTTCAGAGCTCAGCAATGGTTATCTTTTTGTAGACGGAAAGACACTATAAATCTAAAGACTGCGATATTTTTAAGTCTGCATTTTGTCAAAGACGACTTTCTAAACAATATTGAATATGAAATGGGTAAATTGGTATATTAATATAGTAATCTTAATGTTCATTTATGTCCTTCCCCTCGTAGGATTTACTGGTCGCCGCACACCTGGAGTTCCCAAAGTACACTTAACTGTAGGTGATGTTTATGTTCCAAATGCTCCTTGTTGTGCACCAAACGCACCCACTCACACAGAAATTTCGCAAAGGGAAATTGCGCCAAAACGTTAAACCTGTCAATAATAATTTTTGTAAGCAAATTCAAATGTGTATATATAAGAACTGCATTTTTGGCACACAATATAACAATCTTTTATAACGTTGGAAAGCGGTTGTTTCATTTTAATTGCAAAATATTTAAGCGTTTTTTTTTTATTTAAAAACAGTATAGTCGCAAACAGTAAACTTGCGTTAAATTTCTCTTGGTTCAACGCCCGAACATTTTGGTCCTATTAACCCGGATTTAGTTTTGCTTGCGATTCATTTTATTCAAATTGAGTTTTATGCGATTTGTGTGCATCGCTAATATAATTAAATTGTGTGCTGTGTATTCGGCATATCTGGATTTTGCGAATTTTAATTTTCATCACCATTTGGAAAAATTGTTAACTACAACTTGGACTTCGATTACAACACGGACTTGGACTGCAATTGATATCTGTCGGACTTTCACAAGTAAGTGATTTTTATTTTACTTTGTGTGGCATTTACGTATTCATGAGTGGTAAAATCAAATATGAAACCTACGAAATTATGTCGAGTACTTACCCAACTCAAAAGGGACGTCGTTAATTACTCCAAAAAGGGTTCTAAACGTACGGCGAATTATTTGTCAGGCCACTTGACTTTTACAGCAAACGATGGAGTCGGCGTCTGAAATTTATGAAGAGTTCGTTGGTGCGCTGGAGGATGATGAAGAGGACACTGAAATCGAAAATGTTTTTGAAGAAATTCGGGAAACATACCTTGATTACCGTGGTGATATACTCGACGCAATCGACAAGTTGAATGTGATGGACGATGTCAAGAAGGATGACAACGACATGGATTCAAGCAACATAAAACCAGTTTCCAATAATGATTTAAGGCTGAAAAACATTCCGGTTCCAGTTTTCTCAGGGAGCTTTGAGTCTTGGCGAAGTTTCCACGATTTATTTGTGTCACTTGTTCACAATAATTCATCGCTGTCGGAAATGCAAAAGATGCACTATCTTAAAACAAGAGTATCTGGAGAAGCCGAGAAACTTTTAGCTCATTTGTGTATTGCAAATGGCAACTACACAAAGGCATGGGCTATTCTTCAAGATAGGTATGACAGGTATGAGTGTTTGTTTAATTTGGCAACATTAACCCAGGAGCGAGCTGAATCCCTCAAAGAGCTTTTAGACACGGCAACAGATATGGTGCACAGTTTGGAAAACTTGAATGTGCCCGTTCAATACTGGGACGTGGTGCTAATTTACATTCTGTTGCAAAAACTTCCTTCGAAAACGCAGCAGCTTTGGGAGGAAAAGTTGGGATCCAAAAAAGACAGCAAGAAGCTACCCACTTTCGCGGAATTTACCCAATTCCTCGAGACTAGATTCCGTACTCTGGAAGCGGTGAGCTATCAACAGGCTCGTTCATGCTATCCGGAAATGTAACAAATTTCTAAAAATGAGCATTTCTGATAAATGTCAAAATGTGAATAAATAAGGTCTTTGTATTAATTGTTTAGCATATAGTCATTCGTCACAATAATGTCCAAGTACACGCAGATGCTATTATTGTCAACAGCCATATCATTCACTCTTACACAATAGTAAAAATAACGCTTCTCATTTACAAAACTCATACCCGCAATAACACCCTTCTAATAACCCTTCCACTACTCGCAATAACAAATACAGTTCCATCAAGGCTTTTTTCCAAACATCCGATGTCGACACACAACTTCGAAGATTCTGGGAAAAAAGACAGCAAGGAACTACCCACTTTCGCGGAATTTACCCAATTCCTCGAGACTAGATTCCGTACTCTGGAAGCGGTGAGCTATCAACAGGCTCGTTCATGCTATCCGGAAATGTAACAAATTTCTAAAAATGAGCATTTCTGATAAATGTCAAAATGTGAATAAATAAGGTCTTTGTATTAATTGTTTAGCATATAGTCATTCGTCACAACAATGTCCAAGTACACGCAGATGCTATTATTGTCAACAGCCACATCATTCACTCTTACACAATAGTACAAATAACGCTTCTCATTTACAAAACTCATACCCGCAATTACACCCTTCTAATAACCCTTCCACTACTCGCAATAACAAATACAGTTCCATCAAGGCTTTCTTCCAAACATCCGATGTCGACACACAACTTCGAAGATTCTGGGAACTTGAAGAAACTCCATTCGCACGCGACGAAACCACTGAAGACACTGCTTATGAAGAACATTTTTTGCAACACATTAAGTGTATGGTAGATGGACGCTATCAAGTTGCACTACCATTCAAAGAAAATGTTCATCCCGTTCTAGGTAGATCACGCGAAGGAGCTCTTCAACGTTTCAGATCCCTGGAGAGACGTCTAGCAACTGATCAACAATTGCACGACCAATACGCTTCTTGCATTGAGGAGTATTTGAAGCTGGGTCACATGAGTGAAGTTGACGAAGACGACATATCCAACTGAGGTCACTATTTTCTTCGACATCATGCCGTCGTGAAAGAAACAAGCTCCACCACCAAACTCAGAGTCGTTTTTGATGCGTCATACAGGATATCCGATGGATCCTCTTTAAATTACCATCTGATGACTGGCCCTTCTTTGCAACACAATGTCACTGATGTTACTCTACGTTGGAGACTGTACCGTTTTTCTTTTTCTGCGGACATTGAAAAAATGTACCGCCAGATATGGGCTACGGAGTTAGACTCAAACTACCAACTTCTTTTTTGGCGCAATCGTCCAGCGGGCCCATTGAAGGTCTTTCGCCTTAAAACGGTAACGTTCGGTACGGCTTCAGCTCCTTACCTAGCAATTCGGACACTGATGGAAACAGCGAAAGCGGCTGAAAGTGAATATCCAAGAGCTGCCAAGATGATCCGAACCGAAATGTATGTCGACGATCTTTTTTCTGGTGCAGATTCCATTCAAGAAGCTGAAAGTAAGAAGAACGAGGTTAAGTCTGTCTTAGAAAGGCAGGTTTCAACATACGGAAATGGATGTCAAACGCAGAAGAGCTTCTTAAGGACATACCAATCCATGATCGAGAGACATCTTTGGCAGTTCCGTCGGAAGGATCAGACCGAATCAAAACGTTGGGTATTCATTGGCTTCCCAACGCTGACAGCTTCTGTTTTCGCTTCACGCCTCCAGATCGACAAAAACAGCCAACAAAACGATTCATACTGTCAACAATTGCTCGGCTGTTTGACCCAATGGGCTGGATATCTCCTTGTATTTTGAAGGCAAAAATCATCATGCAGCTTCTCTGGATCCAGAAACTATCTTGGGATGATCCAATCGAAAACAAGATGCTTGAAGGATGGACCAGCTTATATAACGATTTACCAGCCATTAACAACATTCGAATTCCAAGGTGGGTTCAAACAGTCGGCAAGAAGAACTGTTTCGAGTTGCACGGCTTTAGCGATGCATCTGAGAAGGCATACGGAGCATCAGTTTATCTTCGAGCAGAAGATAGCCAGGGTAAAGTACATATGCACCTCGTGATGTCAAAGTCTAAGGTCGCACCAGTACAACCAGTTAGTCTTCCATGTCTGGAGCTCTGCGGTGCTGTAACGTTGGCTAAACTGCTACACTACGTAGCACACACACTCGTGCTCAACGACTGTACTATTCACGCCTGGACCGACTCAACGATAACACTGCCTTTCATTCTTGCACCGGCATCAAGATGGGAAACATTCGTCAGGAATCGAGTAGGAGAGATCCAACGAGTCACGGACATTTACGTATGGAAGCATATCCCAACACATCTCAATCCTGCAGACTTAGCATCCAGAGGGGTGCTGCCATCGGCCTTATTGGGCGACATACTGTGGTGGAACGGCCCGGATTTTTTGCGTTCATCGTGGATTTTCAATTTGCCTGCGCAGCCAACAAGTCTCGCTACGGAAGAAGGCAAAAGGAAGGTTCAAGTTCACTGTTCGGGAATCATAGCAAATGTACGTACCCAATTAATTCATCGTACATCCAATATTAGTAGACTTATCAGAATAGCAGCCTGGTGCGTGCGTTTCGTTAATAACGCAAGGACCAACCTCTTAAGCCGCCACTTCGGAACACTTTCTCCCAAAGAGCTGGACAACAGTGAAAAAATATGTAATAAGCAGGGATGAGGATTAGAGGGCAGTTGCGATTCAAAAAAAGACATCATGCAATCAGATGCCTCAGAAAAATACCGTAATCTTCATACCTACAAGCGTGTATTTGTTTTATAGGAGTCGTCGTAACAAAAAAAAAAATACTTTAACAACTTTAAACGTAAAAAATAATTAAAGACATTAATTCGGGGACAATTTGGGAACGTGGACCTTATGAGGGAATATCTTCCTTGTGTTTCCACGCATAACAACTTTTTTTGTGATTTTAGTATACTTTAAATTTTGTTCCCACTCGCTAATATCTCACTCCCCCTTTATTTCGCCGAATTACTACCTATATCGAGCTCGGTGTAGGTTTCGTTGAGGGATCTCAATTAAAAAAAATCGAGAGGAACCAAATTGTTACCACTGTAACCACAAAAAAAAAATGTCCTGAACGATAGCAAAAAAAAAACTAGTCACCTTCATCCCCAAACTGCACTCGTTATAAACATTTCGAGTGAATATATAAGAAAAAGGTACTTATGTATAATATAATCAAAAAAAAAACAGAAAACAAAATTAAATAACGAATTAACAAAAAAAAATGACGCTTGGTCTTAATTCTAATACAAAACAAACATATTGAACTTAACATTGAAGATTATTATACATGTATATATATTTTTTTTTGCGTCCTTTTCCTGGTTTATATTTGAGTTCGTAATTATACTCTTCCAAGATTGCCTTCCATCGCTTCATCATCTGGTTCGTGTTACGATTGCTCAGCGCGTATGTTAATGACTGGTGGTCCGTATATATTTGTACCTTCTTTGATCCGTAAAGGAAATTCCTAAGCGAGTTTAGAGCCCAAATGATGGCCAACATCTCTTTCTCGCTAGTGGCACAGCTTTCTTCTGTCTTCGTCAGTGTTCTCGAAAGGAATGTTATGGGTCTACTATACTGAGATAGCACAGCACCGATTGCATAATCGGATGCGTCTGTCGTGAGTTCGAAGTCCTTGTCAAAGTTCGGGTGAGTGAGAGTTACTTCCTTTGAAATTAGGGATTCCTTTATTTGGTTGAAAGAGTTAATACAATTTTCATCAAGATCTATTGCTTTATTTTTAGAGAGATGTCTGGACACTCGTCCGTCTTCCCCTCTTAAAAGGGATGTCATGGGTTTCGCTATTTTCGCATAATCTCGAATAAATCGGCGATAATAACCTGACATACCTAGAAATGATCGTAAGTCTTTAAGTGTTTTCGGAGGTGGTACTTCTGTAATGGCTTGGACCTTTTTGGGGTTAGTCTTAATGCCTTCAGTGCTAATGATAAACCCTAAAAATTCAATTTCGCTTTTAAAAATATCGCATTTATCCAACTGAATTTTCATGTTGGCGCGTTCGAGAGTCCCAAAAACGGCTTTAAGGTTCTTAAAATGTTCGGCCTTGTCTTTTCCGAAGATAACGATGTCATCAATGTAGACGTAACATCGTTTTCCGATGTGCTCTCTTAGGATATCGTCGAGAGCTCTTTGAAAAATTGCCGGAGCATTTTTCAAACCAAAGGGAAGACGAGTGAACTCGAATTTCCCGTTATTAATAGAGAACGCCGTTTTCTCAATATCGGATTCTCTGAGCTTGATTTGGTGAAATCCGCTCTTCAAATCTACGACAGAAAACCATTTATTGTCGCCAAGGTTGGCTAGAACCTCGTTAATCTCCGGAATGGGGTATTTATCAGCAATGGTGACCGAGTTGAGTTTTCGGTAATTGATCACCATTCGATATTTCTTTTCGCCTGAAGCGTCCAGTTTTTTGTTAACTATCCAGACTGGCGAATTATATGGAGATTTTGAGGGTCTGATAATGTTATCGTTCAGAAGTTGGTTAATTTGTTTTTCGACTTCTTCTTTAAGTCCTCTAGGATATGGGTAGATTTGGAATAGACTGGTTCGTTATTTATTGTACGAATTTCACCTTTTACAGTTGTCGCATAAGTAAGTTTTTCGTCAGGATCGGAGAAGTGTTTTGGAAACAGGTCAATAATTAATTAGTGAGAGAGTTAGAATCTTCATCGTTCAGATGAGAAGTTCGAATATTTACGCTATTAACAGTTGCAGTTAGATGCTGTTTGAGTTGAATGAAGGTGTTCTGATGAATTCTCATGTAATTATCTTTTATATAAATGACCGCATTCAGACTTTTAAGGGTATCGTTTCCTATTATGCCGTCGAATGATATGAGGGTAGGAAGTATAAAACATTTTAAGCAGAATATTTCAGTACCAAAGAGAGGAATGAGTGAGTTATTCTAATGTTTCCCCCTACTGAATTAGCATAAAAATACCTTTCGTTAGGGAGAGGATTGCGTATATGTCGTGGTTGAATATAGTTTTTGTTCGAGCCTGTATCAATTAAGAATTTGTACACCTGTCCACTCTTTGCAACGTGCTCGAAATAAGGAAGCGAAGAGTGTTTTAATCTAAAAAATATATGTCGTCAACTTGTTGCGGGAAACATACCTTGATTACCGTGGTGATATACTCGACGCAATCGACAAGTTGAATGTGATGGACGATGTCAAGAAGGATGACAACGACATGGATTAAAGCAACATAAAACCAGTTTCCAATAATGATTTAAGGCTGAAAAACATTCCGGTTCCAGTTTTCTCAGGGAGCTTTGAGTCTTGGCGAAGTTTCCACGATTTATTTGTGTCACTTGTTCACAATAATTCATCGCTGTCGGAAATGCAAAAGATGCACTATCTTAAAACAAGAGTATCTGGAGAAGCCGAGAAACTTTTAGCTCATTTGTGTATTGCAAATGGCAACTACACAAAGGCATGGGCTATTCTTCAAGATAGGTATGACAGGTATGAGTGTTTGTTTAATTTGGCAACATTAACCCAGGAGCGAGCTGAATCCCTCAAAGAGCTTTTAGACACGGCAATAGATATGGTGCACAGTTTGGAAAACTTGAATGTGCCCGTTCAATACTGGGACGTGGTGCTAATTTACATTCTGTTGCAAAAACTTCCTTCGAAAACGCAGCAGCTTTGGGAGGAAAAGTTGGGATCCAAAAAAGACAGCAAGAAGCTACCCACTTTCGCGGAATTTACCCAATTCCTCGAGACTAGATTCCGTACTCTGGAAGCGGTGAGCTATCAACAGGCTCGTTCATGCTATCCGGAAATGTAACAAATTTCTAAAAATGAGCATTTCTGATAAATGTCAAAATGTGAATAAATAAGGTCTTTGTATTAATTGTTTAGCATATAGTCATTCGTCACAACAATGTCCAAGTACACGCAGATGCTATTATTGTCAACAGCCATATCATTCACTCTTACACAATAGTAAAAATAACGCTTCTCATTTACAAAACTCATACCCGCAATTACACCCTTCTAATAACCCTTCCACTACTCGCAATAACAAATACAGTTCCATCAAGGCTTTTTTCCAAACATCCGATGTCGACACACAACTTCGAAGATTCTGGGAAAAAAGACAGCAAGGAGCTACCCACTTTCGCGGAATTTACCCAATTCCTCGAGACTAGATTCCGTACTCTGGAAGCGGTGAGCTATCAACAGGCTCGTTCATGCTATCCGGAAATGTAACAAATTTCTAAAAATGAGCATTTCTGATAAATGTCAAAATGTGAATAAATAAGGTCTTTGTATTAATTGTTTAGCATATAGTCATTCGTCACAACAATGTCCAAGTACACGCAGATGCTATTATTGTCAACAGCCACATCATTCACTCTTACACAATAGTACAAATAACGCTTCTCATTTACAAAACTCATACCCGCAATTACACCCTTCTAATAACTCTTCCACTACTCGCAATAACAAATACAGTTCCATCAAGGCTTTCTTCCAAACATCCGATGTCGACACACAACTTCGAAGATTCTGGGAACTTGAAGAAACTCCATTCGCACGCGACGAAACCACTGAAGACACTGCTTATGAAGAACATTTTTTGCAACACATTAAGTGTATGGTAGATGGACGCTATCAAGTTGCACTACCATTCAAAGAAAATGTTCATCCCGTTCTAGGTAGATCACGCGAAGGAGCTCTTCAACGTTTCAGATCCCTGGAGAGACGTCTAGCAACTGATCAACAATTGCACGACCAATACGCTTCTTGCATTGAGGAGTATTTGAAGCTGGGTCACATGAGTGAAGTTGACGAAGACGACATATCCAACTGAGGTCACTATTTTCTTCGACATCATGCCGTCGTGAAAGAAACAAGCTCCACCACCAAACTCAGAGTCGTTTTTGATGCGTCATACAGGATATCCGATGGATCCTCTTTAAATTACCATCTGATGACTGGCCCTTCTTTGCAACACAATGTCACTGATGTTACTCTACGTTGGAGACTGTACCGTTTTTCTTTTTCTGCGGACATTGAAAAAATGTACCGCCAGATATGGGCTACGGAGTTAGACTCAAACTACCAACTTCTTTTTTGGCGCAATCGTCCAGCGGGCCCATTGAAGGTCTTTCGCCTTAAAACGGTAACGTTCGGTACGGCTTCAGCTCCTTACCTAGCAATTCGGACACTGATGGAAACAGCGAAAGCGGCTGAAAGTGAATATCCAAGAGCTGCCAAGATGATCCGAACCGAAATGTATGTCGACGATCTTTTTTCTGGTGCAGATTCCATTCAAGAAGCTGAAAGTAAGAAGAACGAGGTTAAGTCTGTCTTAGAAAGGCAGGTTTCAACATACGGAAATGGATGTCAAACGCAGAAGAGCTTCTTAAGGACATACCAATCCATGATCGAGAGACATCTTTGGCAGTTCCGTCGGAAGGATCAGACCGAATCAAAACGTTGGGTATTCATTGGCTTCCCAACGCTGACAGCTTCTGTTTTCGCTTCACGCCTCCAGATCGACAAAAACAGCCAACAAAACGATTCATACTGTCAACAATTGCTCGGCTGTTTGACCCAATGGGCTGGATATCTCCTTGTATTTTGAAGGCAAAAATCATCATGCAGCTTCTCTGGATCCAGAAACTATCTTGGGATGATCCAATCGAAAACAAGATGCTTGAAGGATGGACCAGCTTATATAACGATTTACCAGCCATTAACAACATTCGAATTCCAAGGTGGGTTCAAACAGTCGGCAAGAAGAACTGTTTCGAGTTGCACGGCTTTAGCGATGCATCTGAGAAGGCATACGGAGCATCAGTTTATCTTCGAGCAGAAGATAGCCAGGGTAAAGTACATATGCACCTCGTGATGTCAAAGTCTAAGGTCGCACCAGTACAACCAGTTAGTCTTCCATGTCTGGAGCTCTGCGGTGCTGTAACGTTGGCTAAACTGCTACACTACGTAGCACACACACTCGTGCTCAACGACTGTACTATTCACGCCTGGACCGACTCAACGATAACACTGCCTTTCATTCTTGCACCGGCATCAAGATGGGAAACATTCGTCAGGAATCGAGTAGGAGAGATCCAACGAGTCACGGACATTTACGTATGGAAGCATATCCCAACACATCTCAATCCTGCAGACTTAGCATCCAGAGGGGTGCTGCCATCGGCCTTATTGGGCGACATACTGTGGTGGAACGGCCCGGATTTTTTGCGTTCATCGTGGATTTTCAATTTGCCTGCGCAGCCAACAAGTCTCGCTACGGAAGAAGGCAAAAGGAAGGTTCAAGTTCACTGTTCGGGAATCATAGCAAATGTACGTACCCAATTAATTCATCGTACATCCAATATTAGTAGACTTATCAGAATAGCAGCCTGGTGCGTGCGTTTCGTTAATAACGCAAGGACCAACCTCTTAAGCCGCCACTTCGGAACACTTTCTCCCAAAGAGCTGGACAACAGTGCAAAAATATGTAATAAGCAGGGATGAGGATTAGAGGGCAGTTGCGATTCAAAAAAAGACATCATGCAATCAGATGCCTCAGAAAAATACCGTAATCTTCATACCTACAAGCGTGTATTTGTTTTATAGGAGTCGTCGTAACAAAAAAAAATACTTTAACAACTTTAAACGTAAAAAATAATTAAAGACATTAATTCGGGGACAATTTGGGAACGTGGACCTTATGAGGGAATATCTTCCTTGTGTTTCCACGCATAACAACTTTTTTTGTGATTTTAGTATACTTTAAATTTTGTTCCCACTCGCTAATATCTCACTCCCCCTTTATTTCGCCGAATTACTACCTATATCGAGCTCGGTGTAGGTTTCGTTGAGGGATCTCAATTAAAAAAAATCGAGAGGAACCAAATTGTTACCACTGTAACCACAAAAAAAAAATGTCCTGAACGATAGCAAAAAAAAAACTAGTCACCTTCATCCCCAAACTGCACTCGTTATAAACATTTCGAGTGAATATATAAGAAAAAGGTACTTATGTATAATATAATCAAAAAAAAAACAGAAAACAAAATTAAATAACGAATTAACAAAAAAAAATCACGCTTGGTCTTAATTCTAATACAAAACAAACATATTGAACTTAACATTGAAGATTATTATACATGTATATATATTTTTTTTTTTGCGTTCTTTTCCTGGTTTATATTTGAGTTCGTAATTATACTCTTCCAAGATTGCCTTCCATCGCTTCATCATCTGGTTCGTGTTACGATTGCTCAGCGCGTATGTTAATGACTGGTGGTCCGTATATATTTGTACCTTCTTTGATCCGTAAAGAAATTCCTAAGCGACTCTTTAGAGCCCAAATGATGGCCAACATCTCTTTCTCGCTAGTGGCACAGCTTTCTTCTGTCTTCGTCAGTGTTCTCGAAAGGAATGTTATGGGTCTACTATACTGAGATAGCACAGCACCGATTGCATAATCGGATGCGTCTGTCGTGAGTTCGAAGTCCTTGTCAAAGTTCGGGTGAGTGAGAGTTACTTCTTTTGAAATTAGGGATTCCTTTATTTGGTTGAAAGAGTTAATACAATTTTCATCAAGATCTATTGCTTTATTTTTAGAGAGATGTCTGGACACTCGTCCGTCTTCCCCTCTTAAAAGGGATGTCAGGGGTTTCGCTATTTTCGCATAATCTCGAATAAATCGGCGATAATAACCTGACATACCTAGAAATGATCGTAAGTCTTTAAGTGTTTTCGGAGGTGGTACTTCTGTAATGGCTTGGACCTTTTTGGGGTTAGTCTTAATGCCTTCAGTGCTAATGATAAACCCTAAAAATTCAATTTCGCTTTTAAAAATATCGCATTTATCCAACTGAATTTTCATGTTGGCGCGTTCGAGAGTCTCAAAAACGGCTTTAAGGTTCTTAAAATGTTCGGCCTTGTCTTTTCCGAAGATAACGATGTCATCAATGTAGACGTAACATCGTTTTCCGATGTGCTCTCTTAGGATATCGTCGAGAGCTCTTTGAAAAATTGCCGGAGCATTTTTCAAACCAAAGGGAAGACGAGTGAACTCGAATTTCCCGTTATTAATGGAGAACGCCGTTTTCTCAATATCGGATTCTCTGAGCTTGATTTGGTGAAATCCGCTCTTCAAATCTACGACAGAAAACCATTTATTGTCGCCAAGGTTGGCTAGAACCTCGTTAATCTCCGGAATGGGGTATTTATCAGCAATGGTGACCGAGTTGAGTTTTCGGTAATTGATCACCATTCGATATTTCTTTTCGCCTGAAGCGTCCAGTTTTTTGTTAACTATCCAGACTGGCGAATTATATGGAGAATTTGAGGGTCTGATAATGTTATCGTTCAGAAGTTGGTTAATTTGTTTTTCGACTTCTTCTTTAAGTCCTCTAGGATATGGGTAGATTTGGAATAGACTGGTTCGTTATTTATTGTACGAATTATACCTTTTACAGTTGTCGCATAAGTAAGTTTTTCGTCAGGATCGGAGAAGTGTTTTGGAAACAGGTCAATAATTAATTAGTGAGAGAGTTAGAATATTCATCGTTCAGATGAGAAGTTCGAATATTTACGCTATTAACAGTTGCAGTTAGATGCTGTTTGAGTTGAATGAAGGTGTTCTGATGAATTCTCATGTAATTATCTTTTATATAAATGACCGCATTCAGACTTTTAAGGGTATCGTTTCCTATTATGCCGTCGAATGATATGATGGTAGGAAGTATAAAACATTTTAAGCAGAATATTTCAGTACCAAAGAGAGGAATGAGTGAGTTATTCTAATGTTTCCCCCTACTGAATTAGCATAAAAATACCTTTCGTTAGGGAGAGGATTGCGTATATGTCGTGGTTGAATATAGTTTTTGTTCGAGCCTGTATAAATTAAGAATTTGTACACCTGTCCACTCTTTGCAACGTGCTCGAAATAAGGAAGCGAAGAGTGTTTTAATCTAAAAAATATATGTCGTCAACTTGTTGCGGGAAACATACCTTGATTACCGTGGTGATATACTCGACGCAATCGACAAGTTGAATGTGATGGACGATGTCAAGAAGGATGACAACGACATGGATTCAAGCAACATAAAACCAGTTTCCAATAATGATTTAAGGCTGAAAAACATTCCGGTTCCAGTTTTCTCAGGGAGCTTTGAGTCTTGGCGAAGTTTCCACGATTTATTTGTGTCACTTGTTCACAATAATTCATCGCTGTCGGAAATGCAAAAGATGCACTATCTTAAAACAAGAGTATCTGGAGAAGCCGAGAAACTTTTAGCTCATTTGTGTATTGCAAATGGCAACTACACAAAGGCATGGGCTATTCTTCAAGATAGGTATGACAGGTATGAGTGTTTGTTTAATTTGGCAACATTAACCCAGGAGCGAGCTGAATCCCTCAAAGAGCTTTTAGACACGGCAACAGATATGGTGCACAGTTTGGAAAACTTGAATGTGCCCGTTCAATACTGGGACGTGGTGCTAATTTACATTCTGTTGCAAAAACTTCCTTCGAAAACGCAGCAGCTTTGGGAGGAAAAGTTGGGATCCAAAAAAGACAGCAAGAAGCTACCCACTTTCGCGGAATTTACCCAATTCCTCGAGACTAGATTCCGTACTCTGGAAGCGGTGAGCTATCAACAGGCTCGTTCATGCTATCCGGAAATGTAACAAATTTCTAAAAATGAGCATTTCTGATAAATGTCAAAATGTGAATAAATAAGGTCTTTGTATTTATTGTTTAGCATATAGTCATTCGTCACAACAATGTCCAAGTACACGCAGATGCTATTATTGTCAACAGCCACATCATTCACTCTTACACAATAGTTCAAATAACGCTTCTCATTTACAAAACTCATACCCGCAATTACACCCTTCTAATAACCCTTCCACTACTCGCAATAACAAATACAGTTCCATCAAGGCTTATTTCCAAACATCCGATGTCGACACACAACTTCGAATTTACCCAATTCCTCGAGACTAGATTCCGTACTCTGGAAGCGGTGAGCTATCAACAGGCTCGTTCATGCTATCCGGAAATGTAACAAATTTCTAAAAATGAGCATTTCTGATAAATGTCAAAATGTGAATAAATAAGGTCTTTGTATTAATTGTTTAGCATATAGTTATTCGTCACAACAATGTCCAAGTACACGCAGATGCTATTATTGTCAACAGCCACATCATTCACTCTTACACAATAGTACAAATAACGCTTCTCATTTACAAAACTCATACCCGCAATTACACCCTTCTAATAACCCTTCCACTACTCGCAATAACAAATACAGTTCCATCAAGGCTTTCTTCCAAACATCCGATGTCGACACACAACTTCGAAGATTCTGGGAACTTGAAGAAACTCCATTCGCACGCGACGAAACCACTGAAGACACTGCTTATGAAGAATATTTTTTGCAACACATTAAGTGTATGGTAGATGGACGCTATCAAGTTGCACTACCATTCAAAGAAAATGTTCATCCCGTTCTAGGTAGATCACGCGAAGGAGCTCTTCAACGTTTCAGATCCCTGGAGAGACGTCTAGCAACTGATCAACAATTGCACGACCAATACGCTTCTTGCATTGAGGAGTATTTGAAGCTGGGTCACATGAGTGAAGTTGACGAAGACGACATATCCAACTGAGGTCACTATTTTCTTCGACATCATGCCGTCGTGAAAGAAACAAGCTCCACCACCAAACTCAGAGTCGTTTTTGATGCGTCATACAGGATATCCGATGGATCCTCTTTAAATTACCATCTGATGACTGGCCCTTCTTTGCAACACAATGTCACTGATGTTACTCTACGTTGGAGACTGTACCGTTTTTCTTTTTCTGCGGACATTGAAAAAATGTACCGCCAGATATGGGCTACGGAGTTAGACTCAAACTACCAACTTCTTTTTTGGCGCAATCGTCCAGCGGGCCCATTGAAGGTCTTTCGCCTTAAAACGGTAACGTTCGGTACGGCTTCAGCTCCTTACCTAGCAGTTCGGACACTGATGGAAACAGCGAAAGCGGCTGAAAGTGAATATCCAAGAGCTGCCAAGATGATCCGAACCGAAATGTATGTCGACGATCTTTTTTCTGGTGCAGATTCCATTCAAGAAGCTGAAAGTAAGAAGAACGAGGTTAAGTCTGTCTTAGAAAGGCAGGTTTCAACATACGGAAATGGATGTCAAACGCAGAAGAGCTTCTTAAGGACATACCAATCCATGATCGAGAGACATCTTTGGCAGTTCCGTCGGAAGGATCAGACCGAATCAAAACGTTGGGTATTCATTGGCTTCCCAACGCTGACAGCTTCTGTTTTCGCTTCACGCCTCCAGATCGACAAAAACAGCCAACAAAACGATTCATACTGTCAACAATTGCTCGGCTGTTTGACCCAATGGGCTGGATATCTCCTTGTATTTTGAAGGCAAAAATCATCATGCAGCTTCTCTGGATCCAGAAACTATCTTGGGATGATCCAATCGAAAACAAGATGCTTGAAGGATGGACCAGCTTATATAACGATTTACCAGCCATTAACAACATTCGAATTCCAAGGTGGGTTCAAACAGTCGGCAAGAAGAACTGTTTCGAGTTGCACGGCTTTAGCGATGCATCTGAGAAGGCATACGGAGCATCAGTTTATCTTCGAGCAGAAGATAGCCAGGGTAAAGTACATATGCACCTCGTGATGTCAAAGTCTAAGGTCGCACCAGTACAACCAGTTAGTCTTCCATGTCTGGAGCTCTGCGGTGCTGTAACGTTGGCTAAACTGCTACACTACGTAGCACACACACTCGTGCTCAACGACTGTACTATTCACGCCTGGACCGACTCAACCATAACACTGCCTTTCATTCTTGCACCGGCATCAAGATGGGAAACATTCGTCAGGAATCGAGTAGGAGAGATCCAACGAGTCACGGACATTTACGTATGGAAGCATATCCCAACACATCTCAATCCTGCAGACTTAGCATCCAGAGGGGTGCTGCCATCGGCCTTATTGGGCGACATACTGTGGTGGAACGGCCCGGATTTTTTGCGTTCATCGTGGATTTTCAATTTGCCTGCGCAGCCAACAAGTCTCGCTACGGAAGAAGGCAAAAGGAAGGTTCAAGTTCACTGTTCGGGAATCATAGCAAATGTACTTACCCAATTAATTCATCGTACATCCAATATTAGTAGACTTATCAGAATAGCAGCCTGGTGCCTGCGTTTCGTTAATAACGCAAGGACCAACCTCTTAAGCCGCCACTTCGGAACACTTTCTCCCAAAGAGCTGGACAACAGTGCAAAAATATGTAATAAGCAGGGATGAGGATTAGAGGGCAGTTGCGATTCAAAAAAAGACATCATGCAATCAGATGCCTCAGAAAAATACCGTAATCTTCATACCTACAAGCGTGTATTTGTTTTATAGGAGTCGTCGTAACAAAAAAAAAATACTTTAACAACTTTAAACGTAAAAAATAATTAAAGACATTAATTCGGGGACAATTTGGGAACGTGGACCTTATGAGGGAATATCTTCCTTGTGTTTCCACGCATAACAACTTTTTTTGTGATTTTAGTATACTTTAAATTTTGTTCCCACTCGCTAATATCTCACTCCCCCTTTATTTCGCCGAATTACTACCTATATCGAGCTCGGTGTAGGTTTCGTTGAGGGATCTCAATTAAAAAAAATCGAGAGGAACCAAATTGTTACCACTGTAACCACAAAAAAAAAATGTCCTGAACGATAGCAAAAAAAAAACTAGTCACCTTCATCCCCAAACTGCACTCGTTATAAACATTTCGAGTGAATATATAAGAAAAAGGTACTTATGTATAATATAATCAAAAAAAAAACAGAAAACAAAATTAAATAACGAATTAACAAAAAAAAATCACGCTTGGTCTTAATTCTAATACAAAACAAACATATTGAACTTAACATTGAAGATTATTATACATGTATATATATTTTTTTTTTGCGTCCTTTTCCTGGTTTATATTTGAGTTCGTAATTATACTCTTCCAAGATTGCCTTCCATCGCTTCATCATCTGGTTCGTGTTACGATTGCTCAGCGCGTATGTTAATGACTGGTGGTCCGTATATATTTGTACCTTCTTTGATCCGTAAAGGAAATTCCTAAGCGACTCTTTAGAGCCCAAATGATGGCCAAAATCTCTTTCTCGCTAGTGGCACAGCTTTCTTCTGTCTTCGTCAGTGTTCTCGAAAGGAATGTTATGGGTCTACTATACTGAGATAGCACAGCACCGATTGCATAATCGGATGCGTCTGTCGTGAGTTCGAAGTCCTTGTCAAAGTTCGGGTGAGTGAGAGTTACTTCCTTTGAAATTAGGGATTCCTTTATTTGGTTGAAAGAGTTAATACAATTTTCATCAAGATCTATTGCTTTATTTTTAGAGAGATGTCTGGACACTCGTCCGTCTTCCCCTCTTAAAAGGGATGTCAGGGGTTTCGCTATTTTCGCATAATCTCGAATAAATCGGCGATAATAACCTGACATACCTAGAAATGATCGTAAGTCTTTAAGTGTTTTCGGAGGTGGTACTTCTGTAATGGCTTGGACCTTTTTGGGGTTAGTCTTAATGCCTTCAGTGCTAATGATAAACCCTAAAAATTCAATTTCGCTTTTAAAAATATCGCATTTATCCAACTGAATTTTCATGTTGGCGCGTTCGAGAGTCTCAAAAACGGCTTTAAGGTTCTTAAAATGTTCGGCCTTGTCTTTTCCGAAGATAACGATGTCATCAATGTAGACGTAACATCGTTTTCCGATGTGCTCTCTTAGGATATCGTCGAGAGCTCTTTGAAAAATTGCCGGAGCATTTTTCAAACCAAAGGGAAGACGAGTGAACTCGAATTTCCCGTTATTAATAGAGAACGCCGTTTTCTCAATATCGGATTCTCTGAGCTTGATTTGGTGAAATCCGCTCTTCAAATCTACGACAGAAAACTATTTATTGTCGCCAAGGTTGGCTAGAACCTCGTTAATCTCCGGAATGGGGTATTTATCAGCAATGGTGACCGAGTTGAGTTTTCGGTAATTGATCACCATTCGATATTTCTTTTCGCCTGAAGCGTCCAGTTTTTTGTTAACTATCTAGACTGGCGAATTATATGGAGATTTTGAGGGTCTGATAATGTTATCGTTCAGAAGTTGGTTAATTTGTTTTTCGACTTCTTCTTTAAGTCCTCTAGGATATGGGTAGATTTATAATAGACTGGTTCGTTATTTATTGTACGAATTATACCTTTTACAGTTGTCGCATAAGTAAGTTTTTCGTCAGGATCGGAGAAGTGTTTTGGAAACAGGTCAATAATTAATTAGTGAGAGAGTTAGAATATTCATCGTTCAGATGAGAAGTTCGAATATTTACGCTATTAACAGTTGCAGTTAGATGCTGTTTGAGTTGAATGAAGGTGTTCTGATGAATTCTCATGTAATTATCTTTTATATAAATGACCGCATTCAGACTTTTAAGGGTATCGTTTCCTATTATGCCGTCGAATGATATGAGGGTAGGAAGTATAAAAAATTTTAAGCAGAATATTTCAGTACCAAAGAGAGGAATGAGTGAGTTATTCTAATGTTTCCCCCTACTGAATTAGCATAAAAATACCTTTCGTTAGGGAGAGGATTGCGTATATGTCGTGGTTGAATATAGTTTTTGTTCGAGCCTGTATCAATTAAGAATTTGTACACCTGTCCACTCTTTGCAACGTGCTCGAAATAAGGAAGCGAAGAGTGTTTTAATCTAAAAAATATATGTCGTCAACTTGTTGCGGTGGATCAAAATATTGTTGGTCTGTTTGAGCGTCAATGTATTCCGTAAGTGTTTGTTCATAATTCTGGTCTTCTTGATTGTGGTTTCATATTGTTCTATTTCTTGTTCTTCGTTATAGTAGACTCGTTGCATTGTATACGGTTGATGAACTTGTTGTGAGTTTTCCCGTTTGTGTGCAGTTGGTTGGTCTCTTGGTCTATTCAGATAGTTTACTCTTTGAGTTCTAATTGAATGGTCTACGTCCATGGGTTTTGGAGGAAGTTCGCGCTGGTTTGGTGGAAGCCGTTGCGGCTGGGCTTGTTGAAAAGACCTTGAATGGTATTGGTGTTCCCTGTGAAACTGGGGTTGCTGAGGATGACGAGGATTATGTAATAGTTGGGGGAAAAATTCTCGCCTTGGGGCTGGCACCGGTACTGGATGTGAAGAACTGAATCGTCTGGGAGGGACCGGTGGGGGAGTTTGCTGGAAAGTTTTACGAGCTGTAGCCTGGGAGTTATTTGCATGTTGAGTTCTGAAATCAACATTTTGGAGTTTTAAACAAAGATGCAGAGCCTGTGGCAAGTCGGCGGGTTCTCTTATACTGAGTAATCTTGGAAGATCAGCCTTTAGCCCTCTTACGAAGGTATCGAGTGCCTTATCTCTATAGCATTGGGTCATGTTATTTAAGGATTCATGGCTCATGTCTATGCAACCTTGTTTGTTAAGAATCAGAGATAAATGATGATAAACTGCTTGATAGAATTCGGGTATTGTATTGTTATCCTGTACCAAAGTCGTCATTTGGTACTCGAGGGTTCCTAGATCCCTCTTATCTGCATAATGCAGAGTCAAACATTTAGAAATCTTTTCCCAATTTAAAGGGGTATTGTATGATTCGAGCGCTATATCGGCATGGCCTGTTATTTTATTTCTAATAACGGACAAGATGCCATAATATTTTGGAGTACCCTTAAGGTGCTCGTAGATGTTAAGTATTCTTTTAACACTTGTTTTCCACGAGTTGAACTCCTGAGCTTCACCTGAAAATTCTCGCAAACTCTTAACCACACCTGGAACTTTGTCCATGTCAGAAAGATTCTGATCAGTGGTGTTAATCGGTTGGTCAATATCATTGTTGATATCTGAGGCTGGATTCATAATTGAATTAAATATCTGTCGTCCCTGAATGTGTAGTGTTTCGGTTACAAGTCTTGTTATGAGCTGTACTAAGTTATCGTCTAGTTGGTTTATAAAGGGGGGAGCAGGAGGGCCAGGAGGAGCAGCGGCATTTTCTCCTGGTACTTCTAGGCGGGCTGGCCTGATTAAGTTATTTGGGTTCGACATTGTGATTAAAATTGAGTCAATGATAGTAAAAGTTTGGTCTTAAGTTGTTACTAAAATGATTACGAATTACAAAAGCAAAAATGTTCTTACAGAAATATAAGATTGAAAACTGAGTCTTAAGTTGTTACTAAAATAATTACGAATTACAAAAGGCAAAAATATTCTTACAGAAATATAAGATTGAAAATTGAGTCTTAAGTTGTTACTAAAATAATTACGAATTACAAAAGGCAAAAATATTCTTACAGAAATATTATAACGGCTACACTTTTCATAACGTATAGATGGGTTCTGGACCGTGGCTGTTGGTTGGGGCGGCTGTTCGCTATTCCGGAACTCCTTTTTATCCCTGTTTTACAGGATTACTTGGGGGCCTCTTTTCCCCTACACAATTACTAATCAGTCTCGTGGCCTGGTGTCCACGTTACGAAACTTGTGGCTTGGTGTCCACTTTTTTTTACACGCACTATCAATAATTTCGCGTCTTGATGTCCACTTTACACAACTGGCGGCTTGGTGTCCACTTTTGTTGCTTACACGCACTATAGTGAAAATTTCGTCGCTTGGTGTCCACTATGAAACTTGCGGCTTGGTGTCCACTATTTTTTTTTCACGCACTAGCGATGATTTCGCGGCTTGGTGTCCACTATATTTTTCTCACTAGAACTATTTCCACGATTAGTTTAGTTTATATGTGCGTTTATTATTCGTACGCGTATTGACTGCTTAGTAAAACCGCACGGTCCCTGCTCGGGCGCCAGTTAATAAAATTTACGCCGAAACTTCGAAAAAAATATTTTCCAGAGCAGATTGCCCTGTCCTTTATTGTTTGATGTATCGACTAAGACTGACTTAAAGATAAAGAAGACATGTTCAAGTTAAATTATCAAAGCTTGCATTTTTATTAATTTATTACGATATCAATTTCCCATAGCTTGCATTCTATTTTCCAATGTGAATTTCCCTGGAAATTAGTTTTTTTGCCCCAGACGCTAGGTCAGCATTTGCGCTGCGCGTGCGAGAGGTTGCCGGTGTTAACTTACATTCTCATTTTTATACTAGATAAGTGAGTTCGGGAATTCACCCGGAAGATGGTGGAAAATTGGTGAATTCACCACCAAAATTCATAAAATTTTCAAATATCCTGGAAAACTGGTTTGGGCATGTTCACTGGAAAAATTTCAATTTTGACGGTTGACAGTTAATTTGCTTGCAGTGAATATATAATTAATATGTTTCTAACACTTGGACACTGACTTTTATCAAGCATGGCTAATATAGTTACGAATAACAGTTCAAATTCAATCGTTGAAATCTAAGCTATATCACGAATAAATTTATAACTTACCTTTTTGCAACATATGAAACGTTCTAGGAGAACATTCGACCACCACCGAATTTTCTTTATTTTCAGATATTTTGTTTTTGTGTACAATCGATTTTTAAAACGGATTTTGAATTTGTTTCCTGTCAATTTTTCGCATTTAACATTTTTATCAGTACTTGCCGGTTGAAATTCTCTGAGCTGTTTCTAGCCAAGAGAGAAACTGCTCGTTACTCGTTATTTCGCAATCAGCTTTTGTTCTTATAAAGCTGATTGCACACTTCAAGTAACATTTGACAGAAGAAAAACAGGATAAACAAAATATTTGAAATGGCGGACGAACCTTGTTGTTCTGGAACTGAATATTAACCAATTTAATAAATAACAATTAATAAATATTCAATCTATACATATATTTACAACAAATGACAGCTATGTGCTCAAGTGTGTTTCATAAATACCTCAGAACAATCTGAGCACCCTCGCTTCAGAGCGCGCTCATAATTCTCAAACTCGGTTCAGAGCTCAGCAATGGTTATCTTTTTGTAGACGGAAAGACACTATAAATCTAAAGACTGCGATATTTTTAAGTCGGCATTTTGTCAAAGACGACTTTCTAAACAATATTGAATATGAAATGGGTAAATTGGTATATTAATATAGTAATCTTAATGCTCATTTATGTCCTTTCCCTCGTAGGATTTACTGGTCGCCGCACATTGAAACCTGGAGCTGTTCCCAAAGTACACTTAACTGTAGGTGATGTTTATGTTCCAAATGCTCCTTGTTGTGCACCAAACGCACCCACTCACACAGAAATTTCCCAAAGGGAAATTGCGCCAAAACGTTAAACCTGTCAATAATAATTTTTGTAAGCAAATTCAAATGTGTATATATAAGAACTGCATTTTTGGCACAAAATATAACAATCTTTTATAACGTTGGAAAGCGGTTGTTTCATTTTAATTGCGAAATATTTAAGCGTTTTTTTTTATTTAAAAACAGTATAGTCGCAAACAGTAAACTTGCGTTAAATTTCTCTTGGTTCAACGCCCGAACATTTTGGTCCTATCAACCCGGATTTAGTTTTGCTTGCGATTAATTTTATTCAAATTGAGTTTTATGCGATTTGTGTGCATCGCTAATATAATTAAATTGTGTGCTGTGTATTCGGCATATCTGGATTTTGCGAATTTTAATTTTCATCACCATTTGGAAAAATTGTTAACTACAACTTGGACTTCGATTACAACACGGACTTGGACTGCAATTGATATCTGGTGGACTTTCACAAGTAAGTGATTTTTATTTTACTTTGTGTGGCATTTACGTATTCATGAGTGGTAAAATCAAATATGAAACCTACGAAATTATGTCGAGTACTTACCCAACTCAAAAGGGACGTCGTTAATTACTCCAAAAAGGGTTCTAAACGTACGGCGTATTATTTGTCAGGCCACTTGACTTTTAGAGCAAACGATGGAGTCGGCGTCTGAAATTTATGAAGAGTTCGTTGGTGCGCTGGAGGATGATGAAGAGGACACTGAAATCGAGAATGTTTTTGAAGAAATTCGGGAAACATACCTTGATTACCGTGGTGATATACTCGACGCAATCGACAAGTTGAATGTGATGGACGATGTCAAGAAGGATGACAACGACATGGATTCAAGCAACATAAAACCAGTTTCCAATAATGATTTAAGGCTGAAAAACATTCCGGTTCCAGTTTTCTCAGGGAGCTTTGAGTCTTGGCGAAGTTTCCACGATTTATTTGTGTCACTTGTTCACAATAATTCATCGCTGTCGGAAATGCAAAAGATGCACTATCTTAAAACAAGAGTATCTGGAGAAGCCGAGAAACTTTTAGCTCATTTGTGTATTGCTAATGGCAACTACACAAAGGCATGGGCTATTCTTCAAGATAGGTATGACAGGTATGAGTGTTTGTTTAATTTGGCAACATTAACCCAGGAGCGAGCTGAATCCCTCAAAGAGCTTTTAGACACGGCAACAGATATGGTGCACAGTTTGGAAAACTTGAATGTGCCCGTTCAATACTGGGACGTGGTGCTAATTTACATTCTGTTGCAAAAACTTCCTTCGAAAACGCAGCAGCTTTGGGAGGAAAAGTTGGGATCCAAAAAAGACAGCAAGGAACCCAATTCCTCGAGACTAGATTCCGTACTCTGGAAGCGGTGAGCTATCAACAGGCTCGTTCATGCTATCCGGAAATGTTACAAATTTCTAAAAATTAGCATTTCTGATAAATGTCAAAATGTGAATAAATAAGGTCTTTGTATTAATTGTTTAGCATATAGTCATTCGTCACAACAATGTCCAAGTACACGCAGATGCTATTATTGTCAACAGCCACATCATTCACTCTTACACAATAGTACAAATAACGCTTCTCATTTACAAAACTCATACCCGCAATTACACCCTTCTAATAACCCTTCCACTACTCGCAATAACAAATACAGTTCCATCAAGGCTTTCTTCCAAACATCCGATGTCGACACACAACTTCGAAGATTCTGGGAACTTGAAGAAACTCCATTCGCACGCCACGAAACCACTGAAGACACTGCTTGTGAAGAACATTTTTTGCAACACATTAAGTGTATGGTAGATGGACGCTTTCAAGTTGCACTACCATTCAAAGAAAATGTTCATCCCGTTCTAGGTAGATCACGCGAAGGAGCTCTTCAACGTTTCAGATCTCTGGAGAGACGTCTAGCAACTGATCAACAATTGCACGACCAATACGCTTCTTGCATTGAGGAGTATTTGAAGCTGGGTCACATGAGTGAAGTTGACGAAGACGACATATCCAACTGAGGTCCAATACGCTTCTTGCATTGAGGAGTATTTGAAGCTGGGTCACATGAGTGAAGTTGACGAAGACGACATATCCAACTGAGGTCACTATTTTCTTCGACATCATGCCGTCGTAAAAGAAACAAGCTCCACCACCAAACTCAGAGTCGTTTTTGATGCGTCATACAGGATATCCGATGGATCCTCTTTAAATTACCATCTGGTGACTGGCCCTTCTTTGCAACACAATATCACTGATGTTACTCTACGTTGGAGACTGTACCGTTTCTCTTTTTTTGCGGACATTGAAAAAATGTACCGCCAGATATGGGCTACGGAGTTAGACTCAAACTACCAACTTCTTTTTTGGCACAATCGTCCAGCGGACCCATTTGTCTTGCACCTTAAAACGGTAACGTTCGGTACGGCTTCAGCTCCTTACCTAGCAATTCGGACACTGATGGAAACAGCGAAAGCGGCTGAAAGTGAATATCCAAGAGCTGCCAAGATTATCCGAACCGAAATGTATGTCGACGATCTTTTTTCTGGTGCAGATTCCATTCAAGAAGCTGAAAGTAAGAAGAACGAGGTTAAGTCTGTCTTAGAAAGGCAGGTTTCAACTTACGGAAATGGATGTCAAACGCAGAAGAGCTTCTTAAGGACATACCAATCCATGATCGAGAGACATCTTTGGCAGTTCCGTCGGAAGGATCAGAACGAATCAAAACGTTGGGTATTCATTGGCTTCCCAACGCTGACAGCTTCTGTTTTCGCTTCACGCCTCCAGATCGACAAAAACAGCCAACAAAACGATTCATACTGTCAACAATTGCTCGGCTGTTTGACCCAATGGGCTGGATATCTCCTTGTATTTTGAAGACAAAAATCATCATGCAGCTTCTCTGGATCCAGAAACTATCTTGGGATGATCCAATCGAAAACAAGATGCTTGAAGGATGGACCAGCTTATATAACGATTTACCAGCCATTAACAACATTCGAATTCCAAGGTGGGTTCAAACAGTCGGCAAGAAGAACTGTTTCGAGTTGCACGGCTTTAGCGATGCATCTGAGAAGGAATACGGAGCATCAGTTTATCTTCGAGCAGAAGATAGCCAGGGTAAAGTACATATGCACCTCGTGATGTCAAAGTCTAAGGTCGCACCAGTACAACCAGTTAGTCTTCCATGTCTGGAGCTCTGCGGTGCTGTAACGTTGGCTAAACTGCTACACTACGTAGCACACACACTCGTGCTCAACGACTGTACTATTCACGCCTGGACCGACTCAACGATAACACTGCCTTTCATTCTTGCACCGGCATCAAGATGGGAAACATTCGTCAGGAATCGAGTGGGAGAGATCCAACGACTCACGGACATTAACGCATCAAAGCATATCCCAACACATCTCAATCCTGCAGACTTAGCATCCAGAGGGGTGCTGCCATCGGCCTTATTGGGCGACCTACTGTGGTGGAACGGCCCGGATTTTTTGCGTTCATCGTGGATTTTCAATTTGCCTGCGCAGCCAACAAGTCTCGCTACGGAAGAAGGCAAAAGGAAGGTTCAAGTTCACTGTTCGGGAATCATAGCAAATGTACTTACCCAATTAATTCATCGTACATCCAATATTAGCAGACTTATCAGAATAGCAGCCTGGTGCCTGCGTTTCGTTAATAACGCAAGGACCAACCTCTTAAGCCGCCACTTCGGAACACTTTCTCCCAAAGAGCTGGACAACAGTGCAAAAATATGTAATAAGCAAGGATGAGGATTAGAGGGCAGTTGCGATTCAAAAAAAGACATCATGCAATCAGATGCCTCAGAAAAATACCGTAATCTTCATACCTACAAGCGTGTATTTGTTTTATAGGAGTCGTCGTAACAAAAAAAAATACTTTAACAACTTTAAACGTAAAAAATAATTAAAGACATTAATTCGGGGACAATTTGGGAACTTGGACCTTATGAGGGAATATCTTCCTTGTGTTTCCACGCATAACAACTTTTTTTGTGATTTTAGTATACTTTAAAATTTGTTCCCACTCGCTAATATCTCACTCCCCCTTTATTTCGCCGAATTACTACCTATATCGAGCTCGGTGTAGGTTTCATTGAGGGATCTCAATTAAAAAAAATCGAGAGGAACCAAATTGTTGCCACTGTAACCACAAAAAAAAAAAATGTCCTGAACGATAGCAAAAAAAAAAACTAGTCACCTTCATCACCAAACTGCACTCGTTATAAACATTTCGAGTGAATATATAAGAAAAAGGTACTTATGTATAATATAATCAACAAAAAAAAAAACAGAAAACAAAATTAAATAACGAATTAACAAAAAAAAATCACGCTTGGTCTTAATTCTAATACAAAACAAACATATTGAACTTAACATTGAAGATTATTATACATGTATATATATTTTTTTTTGGGTTCTACGCACTCGCACGCTGCTGCCGTACTTCTCGCAGCGGAGGAAAGAATTCCCTTAATCAAGCAGCTTTCGTTGTGCTTGCAACCGATGTATCGGGGACGGTTATAAAAATATCGGTCAATCAAAAAAAAAAAGGGTTGGCGGCCACGACCTCCTATCTAGGCGAGTGGACAATCAATGACCGCCAAATGACCTTACGCTGTGCTGAAACCTACATGCAACAAAAATTTCAAATTACTCACAATAATTTTCTACACTTAGAAACTAAACTCACTAGGTTTTCTTTTCTTTTTTGCTTTATATCTGGGGCCTCCGGAATTTGGGCTTCAGCTTTCACCTTTTGGTTGCAATTGTGTTTCACTAGGTTCTTGTTTGTTGGGTACTTTTAGTTCTATCACTGTTTTATTGTATTCTTCGTCTTTTATTTTGAAGTCTTCCTTTTCTTGTTTTGCACTTGCCACTTTTGCTAATTATTAAACACTGTTTTTGTATAAACCTTATTTTCTTTTTATGTCTATCTATTCTCTCGTCACTGCCACTGTATGTCGTTTAATTTGAATTTGGTTTTAACTTTTGCCGATTTTACGGATTAGGACGTGGTCTTACCGACGACTGTACGGACAATACCGAGCGTTTCCTCCAGCAGTAGCAACAGACCCTTGTCCGAGGTATTGGCAACAACAATCCTGAACACCCGCTAACTAGGAGACTCACCCAAAATCTTCCGACCGCGGGATTGTCAATCAGAACCCGCCAACGATTTAAGAAATCCCGCATCATTTGAAATTTAGGTTCGAGTACTTGCTACGCGAAAGATTGATGCCTACCTAAACTTCGGCTAAGATTGTGAACAGGCCCCTTGTTCCGAAATGTCAAAGTCGACACCTGAACGTCGGTGACGCTTGCCTTTCTGTCAAAAATAATCAACAATCTCGCGTACCTTATCCTGTAAGTATCTTATTTATTTGTTTTATTCTCTTCCTCACTAATGTTTTGTTATCTTTCTAGCTAAAGCTACCTAATTTATGAGATCCTGACTGGTGAATCCCTAATGGATATCTGTGGTCGAGTAAGTTGCGCAATGTGTACAATTACATTTCCCACTCATACATCTTTTGGATTGCAGGTGACCATAACAAAACACTGGATTTAGACGAGAAGATGGACGACAAAGACAGTGACAAGGGTCAACCACGAACAACAAAATGGAACTGCTTTCGCTGCGTGGTGAAGAACCCACACTGTGTACTATGTGAGCCGGGCTAAGGTGTTCTGTGAGTAGCTTTTTTCTTTATCATAAGACTAAACTAACTAGTACCATAAGTAATATGAAGATAAACATATTCTATAAATAACAGATAATTATGCATAGTTAATAAACAAACCATACGCCTACATAGATACGTTATACATGGTATATACATGGTAATATACATAGGTATGTACAACTATGTGTGAACCGATAAATAAATAAATAAACAAATAGACAAATAAATAAATAAATAAATAAATGAATAAATAGATAAATAAATAAATAAATTAAAACATAAATGAATAAATAGATAAATAAATAAATAAATAGATAAATAAATAGATAATACTTAAATAGCTAAATGAAAATAAATAACACATACTTATATCTTGACTTCAACTTAAACTGGGATATACATAACATATATGAACTAAATGGTTATAAATAAATAAATTAACATTAATACATAAATAAATAAATAGAAATCTAACACTAAGCAACATAAATCCTTAATAGACTAATAATTAAACAAATAAACAATAATACGAAGGATAGAATGTACACAACAGTAAAGCATCTACACAGAACATTTGTGACGTATATATTGCAGTTTAATCGGAAAGGTACATAGGATACTCTATGTTTTCATTGTTTTATATCCTTAGCATGGAATATACCTATTCGTTTGCCTGCTAGGTTTTCCAACTCGTACATACTATTTCCGAATACTTTGACTACTCTACACTTAACGTATTTCGGACAGAGTTTGGCGGCTATGTATTTCGAAGTGTCACTAAGAACAAAATTATTTCGGAAAACCTCTTGTCCGGGTATGAAATGAACGTTTCGTGATCTGGTATTATACTTTGTCGCCGATTTTTCGTTTGCCTTTGCGATGCTTTCTTTTATCTTGTCGCGCAGACATTGCCGTAGTTGTCGAGAGAGTATTTGTATTTCGCTGTCCTCTACCGCATTTAGCCTTTGTGCCAACCCATAGCAGCTCCCATGCGTCATCATATTCTGCCCAAACAGGGCGAAGTATGGAGACACTCCGGTCGTCGTGTGAACTGAGCTTCGCAATGCACACGCTATGTCGCTTAAGTGTACATCCCAGTTGCGCTGGTCATCTTTAATATACGAGCGTATGGCCGCTGGCAAAGTACTGTTGACTCTTTCGGATGCGTTTGACTGTGGCGAATAGTGTGCTGTCTTAAAGTGACGTATCGCGAATTTTTGTGTCAGGCTTTGGAAACCTTTCGATAGAAATTGCTTACCATTGTCTGAGTGTATGACATTCGGTACACCAAACATGTTGAATACGTCATTTTGTAGTTTGTATTTGACGACATTGATGGCACTTGCATTTCTAAAAGCTTTTAACAACACAAACTTTGACAGATGATCGAGGACAACGAATACATAACAATTCCCAGATTTTGAACGGGGATATGGACCGAGAAAATCAATATAGATTTTTTCAAACGGACGACTAGTGCTGAAGTTGCTTTTAATGGGGGGACGTAGTACCTGGTTTGACGATTTACACTGTTTACACACGGAACAGTTAGACACGTAAGAACGAATTTGCACAGTTATATTCGGCCAGTAAAAGTACTGCCTGATTCTGTGTAGCGTTTTGGATATACCTCCGAGGGCTACATGGGGAGGGTCATGAGCCTTAGCAATCAGCTGCTCAGTTAGACCGGGCGGGACCCAAAGCCTACATGTATGCTCGACGGTTTCATCTGCTGCTGGTGGCAGAGAGCGCTTGTACACGAAATTTTCTTCGGCCTTTAGGTCCGGGAGCTCCTCTGGGTGTTCATTAACTGTATCAATTAAGCTACGGTATTCTTCAGTCAAGAACTCCTCTGAATATAGGTCGATTAAAGGCACAACATGTTGGACATCGACGCTTTCAATATAAATTCTGGACAGGGTATCGGGGACTACATTTAACGATCCTTTTCTGTGTTCAATGTTGAACGTGAACGCCTGTAGCTTGAGGCTCCAACGTGCCAATTTTCCACTTAAGTCTTTTAGACTCATAAGTCAGCGTAAGCTTGAATGGTCTGTTATGACAGTAAAGTCCATGCCCTCAACACACGGACGAAATTTTTGTATGGCCATAACCGCCGCCATGCACTCTTTTTCAGTGACGCTGTAATTTTTTTGTGCTGCGTTCAGCTTTTGGGAAAAGTAGGATATTGCTGATTCTTCCTCCTTTTCGTTCTTTTGGAACAAGACTGCACCAATTCAGGACTCCGAGGCGTCACACTGGATGTAAAACCTTTTGGTTCGGCGCGGTCGTTAAGGCGCCTTTGAGCTTCTCGAATGCTTCAAGAGCTTCGCTTGTCACTAAAAATTTCTCGTTTTTCTTTTTCAGGGTGTCGGTGATGGGAGCCGTTAAGGTGGAAGATAAATCTTCTATACCAGCCTGCTAGACAGAGGAACCTACGTACCTGTTTTTGGCTTTTGGGAAGCGGGAATTCCGAGATAGCCTTGAGCTTCTCAGGATCAATTTTCAATTTTCCACCATCAACAATGAACCCCAGGTACTTCAGTTCTTTGAAGCAAAACTTGGGCTTGCTCACATTGATGGTGAGATTGGCTTTCCTCAGGGACTCAGCAACCTCGCCCAGCAGTGCAATATGGGTCTCAAAATCTGGGGCTATGACGAGTAGGTCATCTAGATAGACGAACACGCGGTCCCTCAATTTTGCGGGAATCACCTTGTCCATCAGTCGACACATCCTTTGGGCTGCGTTACACAACCCAAAGGGCATGACTCTAAATTGGTTCAAGGGTCTTTCCGGCACCGCGAACGCAGTTTTCTCCCTACTCCGTCTCTCCAGCGGTATCTGACAAAATGCGTCCTTAAGATCGACGCTACTAAAGAAATAGGTGTCTGGTAACCGACTGAGAAGCCCCTCGATATGGGGGAGAGGGTGAGCGTCCTTTTTTGCCAATGTGTTTAGTGCTCTTGAGTCCAAGAAAGCATGGTTTTTGCCTGGTTTCCGTTTAAGGACCATTGGCGAACACCACGGACTCTCACTCTCCTCAATAACGCCGAGCCTAAACATTCGGTCGACCTCTTCATATAGGAGGGCTTGTATCGCTGCAGACATAGGGCAGTGTCGCTGCTTAACCGGTGCCGCATCTCCGGTGTCGATGATGTGCTCCTCAACCTGAGTTTTCCCCAACCCATGCTTTGTGAAACATAGGAATCTCTCCTTGACCGCCTCCAGTGCGGACGACTCTTCTAGGCTTAAATTGTGGGACTCATACTCGTGGACGTTTAAATCGACTGACTCGTGTGAAATAAATTACTAAGTCTTGTATTTTTAAAAATAATATACTTTTATTATTAAAAATCGCTTATGAGCTAAATAACGTGTAGTATTCGTCTACGTGTTAATTGAGTCTGCTTGAAAATGGAACCAAAGTGTTCTTATATACTATGCAAGATCGATATGAAGTATCGATCCCTTTTTTTATGGCACCTACTCATAAATAACGAGTGTTATCTGCCTGAGTCATTTATTGTTTGTTTGGGTTGGAAGAGGACCTGGAGTGTCCGTTTGGTTTTTCTTAATCTTCTCTTCTCAGAAGGATACTTGGGACGTTTGTTGAGAGCGGGGGTATTCCGTCGTCATGTGGTTGGCATGTGTGTTGCCTGTCTGTTATCTCTAACATAACTCCTCCCTCCTTTGTCTTTTGTTTCTCCCGAAACAAATATATAAAAAAAATTAACATTATTATAATTATAATTAAAGTTATTCCATGCATGCTAAAGTTTATGTTTTTGTGTGAATGGAATTTTTCTTCTATTTCATTTATATTACTTATGTTTAAATCGATTTGTTTTAATTTTACACTTATTATGTCATATGGATATTCTACATCTATAGGGATGGGTTGATTTACAATTGCATATTTGTTTGAAAACGTTTGATTATTAATTTCTAGTGTACAGTTTTCAAAAGTGATCAAAGCATTTCTTATGATTACAATCGATTTTCTTTCGTCACAATTATTATTTATTTTAACATCACTATTTATTGAAAGTACTGCTCCTTTCATTAATTCTATTATAACATTTTTATTTTTATTTATTTTCTTGGTACAATTTATAATTTGATTGAGACAGTTTACAAGTGGTTTTAGATGTCTTATTTCTTTATTTTCGGTATAGACATAGTTACTTCCATTTACTCTAATAAAAAATTCACTTTCAATATCTAATTCTTCATTGTCTTTATTAGGTATTGAAGTAAGGAAATATTTATCAAATGTTAACATTTTGTCAGGAATTTGGATTACAAATATCAATAAATTTTCATGAAATTCTCCAACGGATAATTTAATTTTCTTCAGCTTATACAGATCAACATCAAACTCATCGATTTCTTCTGAAGTTAATAGACTTTCTAGCATTATTTGTAATCTACTAGCTAGTATTATATGTTGGATTTTTTCAATAAGTTCCTTTAATGAGTCTAATCTTCTCAGGTATTCTAGGATATTTATTCTTTGCTCAGTTAAATTTAATTTTGCTTTGGGGCCTAACTCTACATTGACGTCCATTATTAAACTTTTTAAAATATTTATATCTTCTTGGAACTGGTTATTGATTTTTATCTGTTTGTTGTTATTAGTTATCAGGTTATGACTTTTTTCTTTAATTGTTTCTAATTGTTCTTCCAATTCTTTTTGATCTTCATCGTCCATGGTTCCAAACATAAATTTAAAAACTCGTCCGCCAAGGTTAAAAAGTCCTCTTCTTGATCTTTTATTCTGGTATCCTTTAATACTTTTTAATTCACTTTTGACTAGTTTTAATTCTTTTTGGATTAATGTGAACGATTTGGATTGATTGTAACTAGATGGTGGCATTGATTTCTTTATCGAAATCCATTGTTCAGCTAGTGTATTATATATAGAATTTATCTCAGTTAAGTTTATGATGTGTATTATTGAGTTAAATTTATTCACTATTTGTATTTTGTCTAACTTTATCATGGCATAGCCATTACTATTATGAACTTCTTCTACTTGTATCTTACTATGCACTAAACTAGTGCTCGGTTGGCGTTCACTATTCGACTGATGAACTCTTTTATCTTTTATTCTGAGCTAGGTAGTGTGTTATCTACTATTTGTATTTTTGAAGTTGAAGGATGGTTTCCAGTGGTTTGTTTTCTAGTTTGAGTGTATCTGTTACTGGGGTTTGCCTTGATTATATTGTCGCTATTTTTAAATTTAGATTTTCTGTCTTTCTGTATGTTGCTATGGTGTTGTTCTTCTAATCTATTAAATTTATATCGTGGTTCGGTTTTATGTCGTTCTGTTCTAGAGTTTTTGACAAAGCCTTGGTATCTCTGTTCTTCGTAATTTTCACGGTTCTCGTTCCTTTTATTGATCATTTTTAGTTTGTTTGTATGAACGTGTTGGTATATTTTTTCTTTAGAAAAATTACCCTTCTGAATTTCATATGGGGTAAGTTTTGTTGTTGAGTGAACCGAGTTATTATAATAAAGTGTTGCTTTGTGTACAGCCATGCGAATTTCATGTATGTTGGGTGTAGTTTTTCCGTTTAAAATAGCACGTACTTTTTTAGCAAGTGTTCTATGAAATACCTCTATATCAGAATTCCCTGTATGACTATTGGGTTTAGAAAAATGAATTTCTATACCCAATTCTTCTAACATTTTTACTATTCTGGGGAAATTGAATTCGTTATCCATAACATATCGTTTGGGCTTACCATGCGTAGCTATTAGTTGTAGAATTGTCTCTTCTAAAGTTTCGTGTGAAACATTGGGTACATATGTGGTAGTGGTTAGTTTAGAAAATTTATCTACGCTAGTTAAATATTTTGTCTTACTATACAGTAGATATCTAAATGAACTATTTCGTTAATGTCTTTAGGTGTATCTGATAAGCAGAATTTCTTTTTAATGGGGTGCCTATCGTATTTGCTTTGTTTGCAAATGTTGCATGAATTTATCACATCGTTAGTTAGTTCTCTCAGATTTTTGAAATAGATTTTAGTTTTCAAACCTCTGTAATTCTCTTCTATACCAGAATGTCCAGTTTCTTTCTGATGATATAATTTAATCTGTTGGACAGCTTCTTCTTCTGAGTTCATGTCTTTTGCGTAGGACATGCATTTTATAAATTTTATCCTATTTCCATATAGTGTAATTAATTTTTGTTGTAGTATATTAAAATTACTTTCATTTACTACAGGGTTAACATATATTCCCGTTATTTTGTTCTCTATTAGAGGTATTAATTTCTCTTCTAAATTGTTTTTAAGTTTTAAAGAATCAATACCTAAGAATATTCTTCGTTTTTTGTTTAACATTTTAACTTTCGTTTGAAAACCTAACGTCAGGATTATTTGCTGATTATATATATTCACACAAGTATCTTTTATCGGAAAGTGGTCATTTGCTTCTTCGTTTTGGGAATGGATCGTTGGTTCTACAGAGTCTAAAGCGTTTATTTCTTCGTTATTCGTGATTCCTCTACTGAGAAAGTCTGCAACTGTATTGCTTGTTCCTTTGAGATACTCGATTCTCATGTCATATTCACCTAGCTGAAGTACCCATCTCTGGAGTCGAGGTGAAATATCTTTGCCGAGGTTTTTGGTTTGAAGCCATTTTAACGGTTGGTGATCCGTTTTTAACTCAAAACGTCTACCATATAAGTAAGGTCGCAGATGTCTTACTGACCAAACAATTGCAAGTAATTCTTTCTCGGTCGTTATGTAGTTTCTCTCATGTTCATTGAGTGTTCTACTAATGTACGTTATTGGATGACCTTTTTGAGATAATACTGCACCAATTGTATAGTTGGATGCATCCGTCGTTAACACGAATATTTCATTAAAATCAGGATATGCAAGTACAGGTTCTGTTTGAAGTGCATTTTTGAGCTCCTGATGTGCTTTTACATAGCTTATATCAAATTTATCAATTTTCGTATCTTTTTTAAGATATTTAGTTATAGGTTGGGCAATTTTTGCATAGTCTTTTATAAATTTTCTGTAATACCCTGTTATACCCAGAAAAGATTTAATTTCTTTTTGTGTAGTAGGCAGTGGTATTCTTTCGATTACTATAGTTTTGTCAGAATTAGGTTTAATACCCTTGTCAGTAATAATATGACCTAAAAATTTGGTTTCTCTTTTAAGAAAATTGCATTTATCGATTTGTATTTTTAGGTTATATTTCTTTAATCTCTGGAATACCAAATTCAAATTAATCATGTGTTCTTCGAGAGAAGTACTGAAGATTAGAATATCGTCTAAGTAAACTACACAGATTTTATTAATCAGTTCGTCTAAAACTTCGTTCATCATTCTTTGGAAGGTGGCTGGGGCGTTTTTTAATCCAAATGGCATACGTAACCATTCGTAATGTCCATATGGAGTTGAGAAAGCAGTTTTCTCAATATCTGACGGATCCATCTTAATCTGATGGAATCCTTTCGCAAGATCTAACGTCGAAAAATATTGGGCTCTTCCGAGTTTGTCCAATATTTCATCGATATTAGGTATAGGGTGTTTGAACTCGACTGTTTTCTCGTTCAATTTGCGATAGTCGATCACCATACGCCACTTCTGTTTTCCAGAATTGTCTTCTTTCTTTGGGACTACCCAGATAGGTGCATTATAGGGTGAGGTACTTTTCTTAATAATGCCCTGAACTAATAAATCCTTAACTTGTTTTTCGATCTCTTGCTCGTGTATTTTAGGATAACGATAGATTTTGCTAAATATTGGACTATCATGTTCGGTCCTAATATTGTGCATGGTTTGAGTGGTAGATGTTAATTTATCTCCTTCTTTAAAAAATACGTGTTTATTTTTTTCAATAAATTTATTTAAAATGTTTTTCTCTTCTAAATTCAAATCCCCACTAATTAATTTATTTATTTCAGTTGAGTTACAATAATTAAGTGTATGGATTTCTTCGAATTCATACGGACATTTACTTTTATTCCTATAATTTTCGAAATAAGTTTTTCTATTATTTATTTCTACAAATCCTTCTCCTAGGTTTATATTTGCTTTGATGGGCTTTAGTAGGTTTTGACCTATTATTCCATCGAATTTTTTATTTTTTATTTTCATCAACTTCCATGTCATTGTTGCTTCATGTTCGTTGAATTCAACAGGCACTTTGGTTATGATTTCTTCTTTAATAGTACTAGTTGCATTATTAGCGACTTTTATTTGAGTTGGAATCCGTACAGGATTTCGTGGTATTTCTAATAATTCAGATTCATCTAGTATACTTGTAGTCGAACCTGTGTCTATTAGAATTTTTAGTTTTTTATTGTTAATGGTTGCAATTATTATGGGAAGTGCTTCGTTTTCCCTATCAAAGTAAAATTTACCTCGTGCTGTTCTACGTCTACATTATTAACGTCCATGGGCTCTTGTCTTGAATGACTAGTTCTATGATTATTATAGTTATTCTGCCTATGATGATTATAAGGTGGTCTATATTGGTAATTATTTCTAAGTATATTATTATTATTTGTCTTAATCTGATTACTATTCATGTCTATGTTACTTCTTTGATGAAATTGATGATTATTTTGCATATACTGAGGTCTTTGATTGTAATTATTATTATGATATTGCCTCTGGGATTGATTTGGAGTATTTGATTTAGGGTTAGGAAGGGTTTCTCTCAATTTTTCACTAAGGTTCTTATATCTAGTTATTATTTCATAAGCTTCTCTTAGGATCTGTTCGTACGTCTCATGTACACCAAAATCTTGAATTAGAGCTGCTTTTATTAATGGCCATGTGGGCTGTAGTATCCTTCGAAGCGTGTTTATTGCATTTCCTTGGATTCGGTTCCGAATGATGAGGGTCGCTATTCGTTCTGTTTCCTTCCGTTATGTGTTCGTAAACATAATCGATGTACTCTATGAATGCAATTACGTCTTCCTCGGGTTTTCCGGAGTATATGGGGACTTTCTCTAGTCTTCCTAGAGTAATAGTCTGGTCTGCTACCGCTGCTGCTGCTGGATGCGCCATTTCCGTTGGCTTTCTGTTTCTCTGTTTTGAGAACGGGTAAAATCGGTGATTGGTCGAGTTGTTCGAAGGTTTTTATTTCCTTAAACTGTTACGATCCGGTGCGTCAATTTCCTCTATGGATTTCGTGTATTGGGTTACTAATTATTCACTCCTGAACACTTTAACACTTTCACTGATTTAAATTTTTTTTTTTTTAGGTTGCAAGTTAATTAAAATTTAACTTGATCACTGGATATTTTCTCTCACTATAATATGCGGGTATAGATCTGAGAAATATCCTACCGACTGCGCCAAATAAATTACTAAGTCTTGTATTTTTAAAAATAATATACTTTTATTATTAAAAATCGCTTATGAGCTAAATAACGTCTACGTGTTAATTGAGTCTGCTTGAAAATGGAACCAAAGTGTTCTTATATACTATGCAAGATCGATATGAATAACGAGTGTTATCTGCCTGAGTCATTTATTGTTTGTTTGGGTTGGAAGAGGACCTGGAGTGTCCGTTTGGTTTTTCTTAATCTTCTCTTCTCAGAAGGATACTTGGGACGTTTGTTGAGAGCGGAGGTATTCCGTCGTCATGTGGTTGGCATGTGTGTTGCCTGTCTGTTATCTCTAACATAACTTGTGCGCTAATAGCGCTTATAACTTGTGGAGCTATCTGAAACGTTTTCCAAAAATCAACCCCCAGTTATAGTTCTTGGTCTAAATTTGGTACTACATAAAAGGTTATTAAGTGTTTTTGTTCTTTATAGGTCACCGGCACTTGAATCTTTCTTACTATTTGCTGAGTTTTCCCATCCGCAGTTTTGACATTTGAAGTTGTCTTTATAATGGGTATGTTCAACAATTCTATGAGCTGCATGCAGTTTTTGCCTAGAATACTTATGCTGGCTCCGCTATCTAATAAGCCATATATATCCTTATCCAGCAATTTAATTTTTGCATACGGTCTAGGATCAGTTGCGGTGTTCATCTGTGTAGACGCCACTGCTTTCCTGATTCCTTTCCGTATCTGATACCGTTTTCTCGTTTTTATTATTTGTTTTGATACACCCTGTTTGTTTTCTCTAAAAATTCTATCTTTCGCTATATTATAATCCCTAATTCTAATGTGAAGTGGCTTAATTTCTAACTTATTTCTAGGCGCATCTATATATCTGTTTTCTTCTCTTTTCAAAATCGTTATTTTATTGACACCTTCCTCTGGTGAGGGCTGCCTCTCCCCCAGTTCTATCTGTGACTCACAATCTCTAGTTGTTTTTAATATTTTTAGTTCGGGGTTTGAGTCGAACGTGACTCCCCCGCCGACATCACGTTCATCGACCGGTTTTCCGGGTTACAACGCCTACATTTTGGTGTTATTACGCCTTCTTGGCCGCATCTGTAACAAAATATGTTACGCACTGCGGATGGACAATCCATGAAGTTGTGACCTTCAGCCCTACAGTCCAGCAAATCCAATTTCGTTGATCACCTTGTCTCCGTGGGGGATTCGGACGAACATTGTGGTATTGCATCGCCGCAAACTGTTCCTCCTGCTGATAAGGATCTTCACCGTAGTCGAGCTCATGAACCTCGGCTGAGATCGCTGCTGTTTCGGTGGGTCCCTATTAGGAAATGCATTCTCCGCATCTTTACAGACATCTTTCAATTGTTCCAATGTGAAAATGTTCATTGGGTAGACTAACTTCCCAATCCGGTCACTGAGGTTACGCTTGTGGATACGCACCAAGTCATTTTCTGGCATCTTAACTCGAAGCTGAGATCTAAACTTTTGTATGGCCGTGAAATAATCGTCGCTTGTCTCCCAGGTGCCCTGCCTGCGGTCCAGTATGTCCCGAATGATGTCGAAATCGGATTTCGAATTTCGAAACTGTCGCTTCAATGCGTCTCGCAGTGTTGCCCAATCTGGACGAAAGTTTGAGCGCTGGTGTTGCCAATACCATTCATGAGCGGCACCTACGAGAAGGAGATGAAAGTCTCTCATGATTTCCGTCCATGGACAGTCGTACTGACTTTGGAATGTCTCAAGTCGGAAAATGAAATCTTCGATATCAAGGCTCTCTGGTTTGCCATCAAAGCTGAGACCCCACTTGGCGATCATTATGGAGCCTCCCACTTGTCGAGGACCAGGTGGAATGGAGTAAAGAGGTGGACTATAATGGTGTCCGCCAGGAGGATTTCGAATATACTGCAACGGACCTTGAGTGTAAGTATTTTGTTGACTATTTCCTTGATTCGACCTATTATAATTATTGTTTTGTCTACTATGGGGGACATAGGAACAAATGACCTTGCGGCTGCGTCCAGATGCGAACGATCATGACGGACTTGTTGTGGCAAAGCCACATGTAGTTGTTGTTGAACCGAAGGCTGTGTTATTGGTTGGTGTGGAACTGCCGGCTGAAGTGGAATGGTTGGTCTGTCGGCTCCTACTTGAGGATTCTGACGAAGGAGGTGATTAATTTCGCTAGTGAAACCTAAGAAACTATTTCTCATCTCTGTCTTTAGGTCTTCGGAGATTTCTCCCTTAAAAGACTCCTTCAGTGATGAGAGTCAGACGGAATTTTTGGTTTGGGCTTACCGCTGCTTGGCTGGCTTACTGATGGTTGTTTTCTTTCGCTAAGTCCTACTAGGGTTCCCGCACTTGCATTTTGGGACCTCCCCCTGCTGCGCCTAAATTGCTGATTTCACTATATGGAGGTGCTTGAATTGAATCGGCGCTAGTGGAACGACTCTGGGAAAAATCAGGTGTTGGAATATCCTGCTCAGTACCAATATTGCTGTTGGAAGCTACTTGAGCTTCTTCCCTACCAGGCAATGGTGTGCTTCGCAGTTTTGGCACTGCATTTATTGGTGAAATTATTGCTGGGAGGGGCTTGGATAGAATCTGGACCAATGGCACGGTTCCAATTCTGTTCGGTTGGCGGGAGGACTGTGTTGCCAATGGGAGGCTCTTGAGGTGGTCTCCCGCTACGTTAAGGAGTGTGCTGTACTCTCGGCATTGTACCTGTCGACGATTTTTGTTGCTGTGAATTTGACCTAGTAATCATTCTATTTTCAAAAAACAAACTTTCTCTTCTTAATCTTCTTATTTCCTTTTCTTTTTCAGCCGAACGCATAATTAACTTACCGAGGACTATAACTGTAAGCCCTACAGACAAGAATGGACAAAATAGTGATGAACGATTTTCTACACGGATACGAAGAAAGACGCGAATTTACGAAGACTTAATGTGTGTTTAACTTGTTATTTAACCTATCTGCTACGTAAGGATATATATATATATGTATGTGAATTCCTAGCCCTAAGCAGTATATGTGTTTAAGGAAGTAAATAAGAGTAAATAAAAATAGTGGAATCTTTAGCTGAAAACAAGTATTAGTGTATACGACGGGTACGCCGCCAATGCTCAGGAGCTCCTCCGTTTTAGCACCGCAATTGCGGATCGGGACAAGGTCGATACGTTGAAGCAGTTCACCGAATTTTGGTGGCTTGAAGAAGAGGTGAGGGTGGATACGCTCTCCCGGGCCGGTGCGCTACTTACGTAGCATCCTCCTTAGTTTTAAGCTAGAATTTAAGTTTTGTAGGTTTAGGCTTAGAGTAGGGGGTCCTTGGGAGAGCCGGGCTAGCCAGCATGATAGAGTGCTACCGAGACTGGACCGACGCTTAAGGCCTCGCTCGAGTCTCGGCGGCGCGTATGTGCACCTTGTTGGCGGCTGCCAGGCGCCCATGGACGCAATCAGGATGGTGACCAATCGGAGAGATTGCTCACCACCCTGATTATAGGTAATTTAGATTAAGTAGCTTAGGTAGTTTTAAGTAGTTTTAAGTAATAAACAATAATAAAGAATTCAAGTTTTTAAAGTTTCTTGAAAATAAAAAAACATAACAAAATAGCGATTGATAGATTTAAGGCCGAAAGGCAATAGTTTTAAGCATATTGTTAAGTTTAGAGCGCTCGCTAAGAGCCAGTAAGCTAGAATAAGATAAATGTTAGTTTTTAATTAGATTTAATCGTTTTTGTCTAGAATATAAGTTTAAATAATGAATAAATAAAAAAATGAATTGAAAAAAAAAAAAAAAAAAAAACAAGTATTAGTGTAGGTATGTTTGTAAAGGGTGATTTTTTAGCTGGTTTGGTTTTGGCAACACTGGTTTTGACAGCTGACGTGTGTTTAGTACCTTGTGTCACTGTCAAACAGCTTCAGTTTGGTTTGCAATTTAACCATGGATCGTCTTACAAATGAACAACGCTTGCAAATTATTGAATTTTACTATCAAAATTCGTGCTCGGTTCGAAATGTTCATCGCGCGCTGCTTCCATTTTATGATCGGCATTCTCGACCTTCTGAGCAGTCTATTCGGAAGATTGTGACCAAATTTCGCACCAAATTTACTTTGTTGGACATTAAACCACCAACACGTTTACGTACTGTGCGTAGTGAAGAAAATATTGCGGCCGTATCAGCTAGTGTGACAGAAGACCGCGAAATGTCGATTCGGCGCCGTTCCCAGAAGTTAGGCCTTTGTTACAGCACTACGTGGAAAATTTTGCGGAAGGATTTGGGCGTAAAGTCTTTTAAGATACAGCTGGTGCAAGAAATAAAGCCAGCCGACCTACCACAACGCCGAATTTTTGGTGAATGGGCTCTTGGAAAGCTGGCCGAGGATCCGCTTTTTTATCGAAAAATTGTGTTCAGCGATGAGGCTCATTTTTGGTTGAATGGGTACGTAAATAAGCAAAATTGCCGCATTTGGAGTGAAGATCAGCCAGAAGCATTGCAACAGCTACCAATGCATCCCGAAAAAGCCACTGTTTGGTGCGGTTTATGGGCCGGCGGCATTATTGGGCCATATTTCTTCAAAGATGATGCGAATCGCAGCGTTACTGTCAATGGTGAACGCTACCGAGCGATGATAACAAACTTTTTTTTGCCCGAAATGGAAGTTCTTGACTTGCATGATATGTGGTTTCAACAAGACGGTGCCACATGCCATACAGCACGCGAAACAATGGCGCAATTGCGAGGCGAGTTTGGTGAACAGTTAATTTCACGTTTCGGGCCGGTCAATTGGCCGCCTAGATCGTGCGATTTGACACCATTCGATTATTTTTTGTGGGGGTATGCCAAGGCTAATGTGTATAGGGACAAGCCCGCTTCGATTGACGCACTGGAAGCCAACATCCATGCATTCATTCGTGAGATACCGGCCGATATGTGTGAAAGAGTATGCCAAAATTGGACTCAGCGGATGGGCTACCTGAGACGCAGCCGCGGTCAACATTTGCATGAAATTATCTTTAAACATTAAATTGCAAGGTTCAAACTATCGATTCAAATAAATATTTCATTCATTTTTTCGAATTTTTTGTGTTTTTTTTTTAAAAAAAGTTCTAAACCTCTTAAAAAATCACCCTTTATAAGAAAAGTATGTATTTAAATAATTTATATTAGGAAATAGTGATAATAAACAAATGTGTATGTTACTTTATACACACAACAGAAATAAGTTACTTAAGGTACGAAACAGCTACAAAAAAAAATGTTTATGTATTCCTAAGTATATGTTCTGCTGTGAGTTATGTGGGTGTAGAGTGTAATATTATCGCAGTGCTAAATAAGAGTTTGTATTGTGTCGGGGGTGTTTCGGGTAGCTGTCTTCGGCAGTATTTTGTTGACGACGACTTGAGCTGATATGGACGATCAAATTTAAGACTGCAGACGGACAAAATGTTGATTTTTTCTTAAATTTTTTTTTTCTCAAAGTGGTAAATAGTTAACATTAAGGTAACAAGGACACACACTCTTGTGGTCCTCTTCTCCCACAATTCCAGCCTATCCTAGGGACTTTGCTGGAAGACTTGGAGAAGAAGACAACAACACACTAAGTAGAACCTAAAGGATGTGACAGTGCTACAAGTTACGACGACTCTCATCGAACACGGCCACTGTACGCATGAAGCTACGATGACAATACAAAATGAAAATGAAAATTGAAATTTGTGATAGGAAAGTAAAAATAGTAATGCGAAAGAGATAGAAGTAGAAAAGACGTAATACAAACAAGGTTCCAATTGTTTTTGTCGTCAACGTCAAGTAACTCATCGCAATTCATCTGACATGTCAGGGACTCCTCAACTGAAGACTTATGGGTTCCTTGGCGTTGACAGCGAATACAATTGTGGACTTATACAACATAAAAGACTGAAGACAAGGACAAACATACGTTGGGCGCCATTTGTAATAAGCTGGGATGATTATTAGAAGGCAGTTGGGATTCAAAAAAAAGGCAGGAATACCGGAAGGGGATCACAGGGTAGGACAAGTGGAAATGGGAGGATTCTTGTCCCCAGAATCTCAACTGTGCCTATTACAACACAGAAATCGTGCCGAAAAGAAGTTGTTCCCTATTGACAGCGGACGGACAGTTACCACCTTGAGAAGCGCTCGTTGGTGTTTTGAGCGCGGCCAATACCCACCCTACCTGGAAATCCATGGCCTAAGGACTTCCCCATTGAAATGTATGTCCATCCAGTTCAAGCCATCCGCCGAGAGAAGATGTAGCTTACCTTACTCGACCCCCTGTAAAATTTAGAACCTCAAAGGAACATCATGCAATCAGATGCCTCAGAAAAATACCGTAATCTTCATACCTACAAGCGTGTATTTGTTTTATAGGAGTATTCGTAACAAAAAAAAAATACTTTAACAACTTTAAACGTAAAAAATAATTAAAGACATTAATTCGGCGACAATTTGGGAACTTGAACCTTATAAGGGAATATCTTCCTTGTGTTTCCACGCATAACAACTTTTTTTGTGATTTTAGTATACTTTAAATTTTGTTCCCACTCGCTAATATCTCACTCCCCCTTTATTTCGCCGAATTACTACCTATATCGAGCTCGGTGTAGGTTTCGTTGAGGGATCTCAATTAAAAAAAATCGAGAGGAACCAAATTGTTGCCACTGTAACCACAAAAAAAAAAATTCCTAAACGATAGCAAAAAAAAACTAGTCACCTTCATCCCCAAACTGCACTCGTTATAAACATTTCGAGTGAATATATAAAAAAAGGTACTTATATATAATATAATCAAAAAAAAAACAGAAAACAAAATTAAATAACGAATTAACAAAAAAAAATCACGTTTGGTCTTAATTCTAATACAAAACAAACATATTGAACTTTACATTGAAGATTATTATACATGTATATATATATTTTTTTTTTTGCGTTCTACGCAATCGCACGCTGCTGCCGTACTTCTCGCAGCGGAGGAAAGAATTCCCTTAATCAAGCGGCTTTCGTTGTGCTTGCAACCGATGTATCGGGGACACGGTTATAAAAATATCGGTCAATCAAAGAAAAAAGGGTTGGCGGCCACGACCTCCTATCTAGGCGAGTGGACAATCAATGACCGCCAAATGACCTTACGCTGTGCTGATACCTACATGCTACAAAAATTTCAAATTACTCACAATAATTTTCTACACTTAGAAACTAAACTCACTGCGTTTTCTTTTGTATCTGGGGCCTCCGGAATTTGGGCTTCAGCTTTCACCTTTTGGTTGCAATTTTGTTTCACTAGCTTCTTGTTTGTTAGGTACTTTGTGACGGAAGCCTGGACTGACTATGTGCAAGCATAGTGGTGGTAAGTCCGTTTGGTTTAGCAGCTGGTCGGCACGCAAGCGTAGGCTCGGCTTAGCTCGCCGTAATGGTCGGGGATCCTGCTATCTACTTCTCCCACCCAAAACAAAATTAATTCGTGCCGGAATATGTGTGTAAAGTACACAGTGATAACAGTTACGTTACAGAAAGCGTATTGTATGTTTTTTTTTTTTTTTTTTTTCTTTTATTTTCTTGTTTTTCTTTAAGCGGAGATGCTTCTGTATACCCGCGCTAGATATACCTATCTTCACTTCGCACCTCATATCCATCACATCCTCATCGTCTTTATGGCTCTGATGTTGTGTCCATTTGGCCAGAATACCCACCCAGTATCACACGCCTAGGAATGCGCTACCACGTTATTTGCTATCCGCCAACAGCAATCCCTGCAAATAACCCCATAACTTTAACCGCGCTTCACCTCCCCTCACACAGTACCGATCTCACCCGCTGTTTTTGAACCTAAACCATTTTTAACTCCTTCTCCTTTCAAAATATAAAACAACCCACTAGTTTCCACTTCATATCATTTAACCTTTACTCATTTAATTCAACTCACAATAACACTGGTATCTCAATAGCTTTCATGATCACATGTACTCATTTCGTACTTCTTATTATCTAACAAAATTTATTTTCCTGACTTCCTCGACGCTGATGTGCACATAAACCTCACTCGAATTACACAAATAATGTCTATCGACCTTGCCATTAAAATCGTATTTACTAGCGAGATACTATGTATTAACTTTTAGGTTTTAATTCTATTTTAGGTCTTAATTCAGTTTTAGGTTTTAATTCTATTTTAGGTTTTACTTCCAAGTAGGTAAGCGTAAATTAGTTCTAGGTATTACTTTACATGGTAAGTTTTGATGTTTATTTCAATTTATCAATTTAGTATTTAAATCTCTCTTATTAGATTTCTTAGCTTTTCAATAAAAAAAAATGTTTAGCTTTTGGTACATACGGTTTGGAGTGATGATTTCAGTGGAGCAGGGGGCCAACTGGCGACACTTGTGTAGTGTATGACGCGGGGGCCTGCGGTTTGTTGAAGCGGTTTCTTATTTTTCGGCTGCTGGCCGCAAGCATTGCTGCTGACTTGTTTGTCGGCTGCACAGACTGCACTTTCTGGTGTGTATCGCTGCTTTGCCAGAGCGGGCGTATTGCTGGGGAACTTGCGTTGACGGTCCTATGCACTTGTTGGCATGTCTTGCGGGCGCAGGTGGCAGGAATATAACACTTCCTCGCCCTTTTTGTCTGACCGTATTTTGATGGAGTGGCTGGCGATTACGCACAGCTTAAAGCTCCTGCTATATTTGCAGCCCGGGAAGAGAAGTGAAGGCTATTCAGCGCCGAGAATAGACCTCTGTTTAGCTCACTTCCTGCGCGTTTGCGTGACAGCGGCTGCGATAATGGTCAGATGGCCTCAAAGTTTTGGGAGATTAGTCCCCTTGCCGAATGAGTTTTAATCGCTTATAATAATAATACCCGGATTCCTTTAAACAAAAGAAAAAATATATACGCCACGAGTCGTGGGGAAATTCCACTGCGCTTTACTTACGCCAACCACCGTCCTCGATCAAAGCTTATAGAGAAAATAAAGCAAGCACCCGGAAATGACTTCTTTTACCAAGGGGAAATTGTTGACGGTGTGGAACTCACGCAGCGACCTCTCGAATTTGAGGTCGAAAACAGGTCGAACACTTAACGAAGAAGTTAAGCTTCGATTGAACTTTTAGTTTTAGGGTGGAAACATCAGGAACAAGTCTTGGTTTTCACACACTCTTCTTAGAAAGATGGCTATTTCAGTGGAACCAGCTGCACGTTACAACTTTTAGTTCTATCACTGTTTTATTGTATTCTTCGTCTTTTATTTTGAAGTCTTCCTTTTCTTGTTTTGCAATTGCCACTTTTGCTAATTATTAAACACTATTTTTGTATAAGCCCTATTTTCTTTTTATGTCTATCTATTCTCTCGTCACTGCCACTGTATGTCGTTTAATTTGAATTTGGTTTTAACTTTTGCCGATTTTACGGACTAGGACGTGGTCTTACCGACGACTGTACGGACAATACCGAGCGTTTCCTCCAGCAGTAGCAACAGACCCTCGTCCGAGGTATTGGCAACAACAATCCTGAATACCCGCTAACTAGGAGACTCACCCAAAATCTTCCGACCGCGGGATTGCCAATCAGAACCCGCCAAAGATTCAAGAAATCCCGCTCCTCTCATCATTTGAAATTTAGGTTCGAGTACTTGCTACGCGAAAGATTGATGCCTACCTAAACTTCGGCTAAGATTGTGAACAGGCCCCTTGTTCCGAAATGTCAAAGTCGACACCTGAACGTCGGTGACACTTGCCTTTCTGTTAAAAATAATCAACAATCTCGCGTACCTTATCCCGTAAGTATCTTATTTATTTGTTTTATTCTCTTCCTCACTAGTGTTTTGTTATCTTTCTAGCTAAAGCTATCTAATTTATGAGATCCTGACTGGTGAATCCCTAATGGATATCTGTGGTCGAGTAAGTTGCGCAATGTACGTACCTGTTTTTGGCTTTTGGGAAGCGGGAATTCCGAGATAGCCTTGAGCTTCTCAGGATCAGTTTTCAATTTTCCACCATCAACAATGAACCCCAGGTACTTCAGTTCTTCGAAGCAAAACTTGGGCTTGCTCACGTTGATGGTGAGATTGGCTTTCCTCAGGCACTCAGCAACCTCGCCCAGCAGTGCAATATGGGTCTCAAAATCTGGGGCTATGACGAGTAGGTCATCTAGATAGACGAACACGCGGTCCCTCAATTTTGCGGGAATCACCTTGTCCATCAGTCGACACATCCTTTGGGCTGCGTTACACAACCCAAAGGGCATGACTCTAAATTGGTTCAAGGGTCTTTCCGGCACCGCGAACGCAGTTTTCTCCCTACTCCGTCTCTCCAGCGGTATCTGACAAAATGCGTCCTTAAGATCGACGCTACTAAAGAAATAGGTGTCTGGTAACCGACTGAGAAGCCCGTCGATATGGGGGAGAGGGTGAGCGTCCTTTTTTGCCAATGTGTTTAGTGCTCTTGAGTCCAAGAAAACATGGTTTTTGCCTGGTTTCCGTTTAAGGACCATTGGCGAACACCACGGACTCTCACTCTCCTCAATAACGCCGAGCCTAAACATTCGGTCGACCTCTTCATATAGGAGGGCTTGTATCGCTGCAGACATAGGGCAGTGTCGCTGCTTAACCGGTGCCGCATCTCCGGTGTCGATGATGTGCTCCTCAACCTGAGTTTTCCCCAACCCATGCTTTGTGAAACATAGGAATCTCTCCTTGACCGCCTCCAGTGCGGACGACTCTTCTAGGCTTAAATTGTGGGACTCATACTCGCGGACGTTTAAATCGACTGACTCGTGTGCGCTAATAGCGCTTATAACTTGTGGAGCTATCTGAAACGTTTTCCAAAAATCAACCCCCAGTTATAGTTCTTGGTCTAAATTTGGTACTACATAAAAGGTTATTAAGTGTTTTTGTTCTTTATAGGTCACCGGCACTTGAATCTTTCTTACTATTTGCTGAGTTTTCCCATCCGCAGTTTTGACATTTGAAGTTGTCTTTATAATGGGTATGTTCAACAATTCTATGAGCTGCATGCAGTTTTTGCCTAGAATACTTATGCTGGCTCCGCTATCTAATAAGCCATATATATCCTTATCCAGCAATTTAATTTTTGCATACGGTCTAGGATCAGTTGCGGTGTTCATCTGTGTAGACGCCACTGCTTTCCTGATTTCTTTCCGTATCTGATACCGTTTTCTCGTTTTTATTATTTGTTTTGATACACCCTGTTTGTTTTCTCTAAAAATTCTATCTTTCGCTATATTATAATCCCTAATTCTAATGTGAAGTGGCTTATTTTCTAACTTATTCCTAGGCGCATCTATATATCTGTTTTCTTCTCTTTTCAAAATCGTTATTTTATTGACACCTTCCTCTGGTGAGGGCTGCCTCTCCCCCAGTTCTATCTGTGACTCACAATCTCTAGTTGTTTTTAATATTTTTAGTTCGGGGTTTGAGTCGAACGTGACTCCCCCGCCGACATCACGTTCATCGACCGGTTTTCCGGGTAACAACGCCTACATTTTGGTGCTATTACGCCTTCTTGGCCGCATCTGTAACAAAATATGTTACGCACTGCGGATGGACAATCCATGAAGTTGTGACCTTCAGCCCTACAGTTCCAGCAAATCCAATTTCGTTGATCGCCTTGTCTCCGTGGGGGATTCGGACGAACATTGTGGTATTGCATCGCCGCAAACTGTTCCTCCTGCTGATAAGGATCTTCACCGTAGTCGAGCTCATGAACCTCGGCTGAGATCGCTGCTGTTTCGGTGGGTCCCTATTAGGAAATGCATTCTCCGCATCTTTACAGACATCTTTCAAATGTTCATTGGGTAGACTAACTTCCCAATCCGGTCACTGAGGTTACGCTTGAGGATACGCACCAAGTCAATTTCTGGCATCTGAACTCGAAGCTGAGATCTAAACTTTTGTATGGCCGTGAAATAATCGTCGCTTGTCTCCCAGGTGCCCTGCCTGCGGTCCAGTATGTCCCGAATGATTTCGAAATCGGATTTCGAGTTTCGAAACTGTCGCTTCAATGCGTCTCGCAGTGTTGCCCAATCTGGACGAAAGTTTGAGCGCTGGTATTGCCAATACCATTCATGAGCGGCACCTACGAGAAGGAGATGAAAGTCTCTCATGATTTCCGTCCATGGACAGTCGTACTGACTTTGGAATGTCTCAAGTCGGAAAATGAAATCTTCGATATCAAGGCTCTCTGGTTTGCCATCAAAGCTGAGACCCCACTTGGTGATCTTTATGGAGCCTCCCACTTGTCGAGGACCAGGTGGAATGGAGTAAAGAGGTGGACTATAATGGTGTCCCCAGGAGGATTTCGACTATACTGCGACGGAACTTGAGTGTAAGTATTTTGTTGACTATATCCTTGATTCGACCTATTATAATTATTGTTTTGTCCACTACGCCCCCCTACAGGAACAAATGACCTTGCGGCTGCGTCCAGATGCGAACGATCATGACGGACTTGTTGTGGCAAAGCCACATGTAGTTGTTGTTGAACCGAAGGCTGTGTTATTCGTTGGTGTGGAACTGCCGGCTGAAGTGGAATGGTTGGTCTGTCGGCGCCTACTTGAGGATTCTGACGAAAGAGGTGATTAATTTCGCTAGTGAAACCTAAGAAACTATTTCTCATCTCTGTCTTTAGGTCTTCGGAGATTTCTCCCTTTAAAGACTCCTTCAGTGACGAGAAAGCATTAAGTAAAGCCTAGTTGACATATGCTTTTAAGTCAGACGGAATTTTTGGTTTGGGCTGTCCGCTGCTTGGCTGGCTTACTGGTGGTTGTTGTCTTTCGCTAAGTCCTACTAGGGTTCCCGCACTTGCATTTTGGGACCTCCCCCTGCTGCGCCTAAATTGCTGATTTCACTATATGGAAGTGCTTGAATTGAATCGGCGCTAGTGGAACGACTCTGGGAAATATCAGGTGTTGGAATATCCTGCTCAGTACCAATATTGCTGTTGGAAACTACTTGAGCTTCTTCCCTACCAGGCAATGGTGTGCCTCGCAGTTTTGGCACTGCATTTATTGGTGAAATTATTGCTGGAAGGGGCTTGGATAGAATCTGGACCAATGGCACGGTTCCAATTCTGTTCGGTTGGCGGGAGGACTGTGTTGCCAATGGGAGGCTCTTGAGGTGGTCTCCCGCTACCTTAGGGAGTGTGCTGTACTCTCGGCATTGTACCTGTCGACGATTTTTGTTGCTGTGAATTTGACCTAGTAATCATTCTATTTTCAAAAAACCAACTTTCTCTTCTTAATCTTCTTATTTCCTTTTATTTTTCAGCCGAACGCATAATTAACTTACCGAGGACTATAACTGTAAACCCTACAGACAAGAATGGACAAAATGGTGCTGAACGATTTTCTACACGGATACGAAGAAAGACGCGAATTTACGAAGGCTTAATGTGAGTTTAACTTGTTATTTAACTTATCTGCTACGTAAGGATATATATATGTATGTATGTGAATTCCTAGACCTAAGCAGTATATGGAAGTAAATAAGAGTAAATAAATATAGTGGAATCTTTAGCTGAAAACAAGTATTAGTGTAGGTATGTTTAATATTTAATTAATATTAGGAAATAACAGTGCTACAAGTTACGACGACTCTCATCGAACAAGGCCACTGTACGCATGAAGCTACGATGACAATACAAAATGAAAATGAAAATTGAAATTTGTGATAGGAAAGTAAAAATAGTAATGCGAAAGAGATAGAAGTAGAAAAGACGTAATACAAACAAGGTTCCAATTGCTTTTGTCGTCAACGTCAAGTAACTCATCGCAATTCATTTGACATGTCAGGGACTCCTCAACTGAAGACTTATGGGTTCCTTGGCGTTGACAGCGAATACAATTGCGGACTTATACAACATAAAAGACTGAAGACAAGGACAAACATACGTTGGGCGGCATTTGTAATAAGCAGGGATAATTATTAGAAGGCAGTTGGGATTCAAAAAAAAGGCAGGAATACCGGAAGGGGATCTCAGGGTAGGACAAGTGGAAAGTGGGGGAAGAATGTTGAGATTCCGGAAACGTGGCACGCTTTTGCACGTTGGAACTCGTCGGAAATGGGAGGATTCTTGTCCCCAGAATCTCAACTGTGCCTACTACAACACAGAAATCGTGCCGAGAAGAAGTTGTTCCCTATTGACAGCGGACGGACAGTTACCACCTTGAGAAGCGCTCGTTGGTGTTTTGAGCGCGGCCAATACCCACCCTACCTGGAAATCCATGGCCTAAGGACTTCCCCATTGAAATGTATGTCGATCCAGTTCAAGCCATCCGCCGAGAGAAGATGTAGCTTACCTTACTCCACCCCCTGAAAAATTTAGAATCTCAAAGGAACATCATGCAATCAAATGCCTCAGAAAAATACCGTAATCTTAATACCTACAAGCGTGTATTTGTTTTATAGGAGTCTTCGTAACAAAAAAAAATACTTTAACAACTTTAAACGTAAAAAATAATTAAAGACATTAATTCGGCGACAATTTGGGAACTTGGACCTTATGAGGGAATATCTTCCTTATGTTTCCACACATAACAACTTTTTTTGTGATTTTAGTATACTTTAAATTTTGTTCCCACTCGTTAATATCTCACTCCCCCTTTATTTCGCCGAATTACTACCTATATCGAGCTCGGTGTAGGTTTCGTTGAGGGATCTCAATTAAAAAAAATCGAGAGGAACCAAATTGTTACCACTGTAACCACAAAAAAAAATTTCCTGAACGATAGCAAAAAAACTAGTCACCTTCATCCCCAAACTGCACTCGTTATAAACATTTCGAGTGAATATATTTATAAGAAAAAGGTACTTATGTATAATATAATCAAAAAAAAAAACAGAAAACAAAATTAAATAACGAATTAACAAAAAAAAAATCACGCTTGGTCTTTTTTCTAATACAAAACAAACATATTGAACTTAACATTGAAGATTATTATACATGTATATATATTTTTTTTTTGCGTTCTACGCACTCGCACGCTGCTGCCGTACTTCTCGCAGCGGAGGAAAGAATTCCCTTAATCAAGCGGCTTTCGTTGTGCTTGCAACCGATGTATCGGGGACACGGTTATAAAAATATCGGTCAATCAAAAAAAAAAGGGTTGGCGGCCACGACCTCCTATCTAGGCGAGTGGACAATCAATGACCGCCAAATGACCTTACGCTGTGATGAAACCTACATGCAACAAAAATTTCAAATTACTCACAATAATTTTCTACACTTAGAAAATAAACTCACTACGTTTTCTTTTCTTTTTTATTTTATATCTGGGGCCTCCGGAATTTGGGCTTCAGCTTTCACCTTTTGGTTGCAATTGTGTTTCACTAGGTTCTTGTTTGTTGGGTACTTTTAGTTCTATCACTGTTTTATTGTTTTCTTCGTCTTTTATTTTGAAGTCTTCCTTTTTTTGTTTTGCACTTGCCACTTTTGCTAATTATTAAACACTGTTTTTGTATAAACCTTATTTTCTTTTGATGTCTATCTATTCTCTCGTCACTGCCACTGTATGTCGTTTAATTTGAATTTGGTTTTAACTTTTGCCGATTTTACGGATTAGGACGTGGTCTTACCGACGACTGTACGGACAATACCGAGCGTTTCCTCCAGCAGTAGCAACAGACCCTCGTCCGAGGTATTGGCAACAACAATCCTGAATACCCGCTAACTAGGAGACTCACCCAAAATCTTCCGACCGCGGGATTGCCAATCAGAACCCGCCAACGGTTCAAGAAATCCCGCTCCTCTCATCATTTGAAATTTAGGTTCGAGTACTTGCTACGCGAAAGATTGATGCCTACCTAAACTTCGGCTTAGATTGTGAACAGGCCCCTTTGTTCCGAACTGTCAAAGTCGACACCTGAACGTCGGTGACACTTGCCTTTCTGTCAAAAATAATTAACAATCTCGCGTACCTTATCCTGTAAGTATCTTATTTATTTGTTTTATTCTCTTCCTCACTAATGTTTTGTTATCTTTCTAGCTAAAGCTACCTAATTTATGAGATCCTGACTGGTGAATCCCTAATGGATATCTGTGGTCGAGTAAGTTGCGCAATGTGTACAATTACATTTCCCACTCATACATCTTTTGGATTGCAGGGGACCATAACAAATAGTTGCACGCTCTGCTCAGCAGGAAATGTTCGCCAAAGGCACGAACTCCAAAGGAATGGGGTCTGTTAAAATAATATGTTTATTTTATGTTTAAATAAGTATGCATCACCCTCTGTGGAGAATTTTTCTTTAGTTGCTTGCTTATTATATACAAGAAATCCTCTCTAGACCTCTCTTTTCTTTGCTTATAGTTAATCATATAGTTTTTCTGCATTTACTTGTTAGCGTTTAAATTATATTGAAATACAGTTCCTTTTGAACCATCAAAGAAAGCGGTCGTTTCTCTTATTGTAACAGGTTATGGGCCCAGTTACGTATTAAGTCTTTCTGAGAATCTGTTTTTTTAATAGTAAATTATTGCAAGTGAAAATAACGGGATTTTTTGTTTTAAGAAATCGTACAGTAGGTACCGAGAGGCAAAAAAAAATTCTTATAAAGAAACGAAGTTTGCTGACGATTGGTATATTGAGGTTTTGTTTTGGCTTTACGCGTCAATTGGTCAAGGTATTAAAAGGAAATTTTGTGTGCTCAACCCTTTTTTTTTTGATGTCATCAGATAACGATGCAATTAAAGTTGAAAAGCTCATCTGTGGGGATCAGTGGAACATTTGGAAGTTCCAAGTTAAAATAATTTTGAGCGCGGCTGATCTTCTCAAATATGTAACAGGAAATGAGGCGAAACCAGTTGAATCTGAAAAATTGAAAGTGTGGGATCGTTTTGATAGCAGGCGCAAAAGATAATTGTCACTTCTATAGAGCCACAACCACTTTTCACTCAACAATCTCGCGTACCTTATCCTGTAAGTATCTTATTTATTTGTTTTATTCTCTTCCTCACTAATGTTTTGTTAGATAACGATGCAATTAAAGTTGAAAAGCTCATCTGTGGGGATCAGTGGAACATTTGGAAGTTCCAAATTAAAATAATTTTGAGCGCGGCTGATCTTCTCAAATATGTAACAGGAAATGAGGCGAAACAAGTTGAATATACAAAATTGAAAGTGTGGGATCGTTTTGATAGCAGGCGCAAAAGATAATTGTCACTTCTATAGAGCCACAACCACTTTTGCATATAATGAATTGCAAAACTTCTAAAGAAATGTGGAATAAGCTAGAGTGTGTCTATGAACTCAAGTCAAAATGCAGCATTCACATGCTCCAGCAGCAATTCTACAGCTTTACTAAAAAACCACAAGATGATATCGCGTTGCATATATCTAAACTGCAAACGATTGTGCAGCAGTTAGCAGAATGTGGGGGAAAGCGTTTCAGACTCTATGGTGATCACAAAAATACTAATGACGTTGCCACCGGCTTACGGTCATTTCCACAGTGCATGGGAGTCGACGCCATCAGATAAACAGACATTGGATTACCTCACTATTAGTTTAGTTTTGGAAGAGGCACGTGTTAATTCCCAAAACAATTTGATTGAGTCAGGGTTGGCGGCCACGACCTCCTATCTAGGCGAGTGGACAATCAATGACCGCCAAATGACCTTACGCTGTGCTGATACCTACATGCAACAAAAATTTCAAATTACTCACAATAATTTTCTACACTTAGAAACTAAACTCACTACGTTTTCTTTTCTTTTTTGTTTTATATCTGGGGCCTCCGGAATTTGGGCTTCAGCTTTCACCTTTTGGTTGCAATTGTGTTTCACTAGGTTCTTGTTTGTTAGGTACTTTTAGTTCTATCACTGTTTTATTGTATTCTTCGTCTTTTATTTTGAAGTCTTCCTTTTTTTGTTTTGCACTTGCCACTTTTGCTAATTATTAAACACTATTTTTGTATAAACCTTATTTTCTTTTTATGTTTATCTATTCTCTCGTCACTGCCACTGTATGTCGTTTAATTTGAATTTGGTTTTAACTTTTGCCGATTTTACGGATTAGGACGTGGTCTTACCGACGACTGTACGGACAATACCGAGCGTTTCCTCCAGCAGTAGCAACAGACCCTCGTCCGAGGTATTGGCAACAACAATCCTGAATACCCGCTAACTAGGAGACTCACCCAAAATCTTCCGACCGCGGGATTGCCAATCAGAACCCGCCAACGATTCAAGAAATCCCGCTCCTCTCATCATTTGAAATTTAGGTTCGAGTACTTGCTACGCGAAAGATTGATGCCTACCTAAACTTCGGCTAAGATTGTGAACAGGCCCCTTGTTCCGAAATGTCAAAGTCGACACCTGAACGTCGGTGACACTTGCCTTTCTGTCAAAAATAATCAACAATCTCGCGTACCTTATCCTGTAAGTATCTTATTTATTTGTTTTATTCTCTTCCTCACTAATGTTTTGTTATCTTTCTAGTTAAAGCTACCTAATTTATGAGATCCTGACTGGTGAATCCCTAATGGATATCTGTGGTCGAGTAAGTTGCGTAATGTTTACAATTACATTTCCCACTCATACATCTTTTGGATTGCAGGGGACCATAACAAATAGTTGCACGCTCTGCTCAGCAGGAAATGTTCGCCAAAGGCACGAACTCCAAAGGAATGGGGTCTGTTAAAATAAAATGTTTATTTTATGTTTAAATAAGTATGCACCACCCTCTGTGGAGAATTTTTCTTTAGTTGCTTGCTTATTATATACAAGAAATCCTCTCTAGACCTCTCTTTTCTTTGCTTATAGTTAATCATATAGTTTTTCTGCATTTACTTGTTAGCGTTTAAGTTATATTGAAATACAGTTCCTTTTGAACCATCAAAGAAAGCGGTCGTTTCTCTTATTGTAACAGGTTATGGGCCCAGTTACGTATTAAGTCTTTCTGAGAATCTGTTTTTTTAATAGTAAATTATTGCAAGTGAAAATAACGGGATTTTTTTGTTTAAAGAAATCGTACAGTAGGTACCGAGAGGCAAAAAAAAATTCTTATAAAGAAACGAAGTTTGCTGACGATTGTTATATTGAGGTTTTGTTTTGGCTTTACGAGTCAATTGGTCAAGCTATTAAAAGGAAATTTTGTGTGCTCAACCCTTTTTTTTTTATGTCGTCAGATAACGATGCAATTAAAGTTGAAAAGCTCATCTGTGGGGATCAGTGGAACATTTGGAAGTTCCAAATTAAAATAATTTTGAGCGCGGCTGATCTTCTCAAATATGTAACAGGAAATGAGGCGAAACCAGTTGAATCTGAAAATTTGAAAGTGTGGGATCGTTTTGATAGCAGGCGCAAAAGATAATTGTCACTTCTATAGAGCCACAACCACTTTTGCATATAATGAATTGCAAAACTTCTAAAGAAATGTGGAATAAGCTAGAGAGTGTCTATGAACTCAAGTCAAAATGCAGCATTCACATGCTCCAGCAGCAATTCTACAGCTTTACTAAAGAACCACAAGATGATATCGCTTTGCATATATCTAAACTGCAAACGATTGTGCAGCAGTTAGAAGAATGTGGGGGAAAGCGTTTCAGACTCTATGGTGATCACAAAAATACTAATGACGTTGCCACCGGCTTACGGTCATTTCCACAGTGCATGGGAGTCGACGTCATCAGATGAACAGACATTGGATTACCTCACTAGTAGGTTAGTTTTGGAAGAGGCACGTGTTAATTCCCAAAACAATTTGATTGAGTCAGGGTTGGCGGCCACGACCTCCTATCTAGGCGAGTGGACAATCAATGACCGCCAAATGACCTTACGCTGTGCTGATACCTACATGCAACAAAAATTTCAAATTACTCACAATAATTTTCTACACTTAGAAACTAAACTCACTACGTTTTCTTTCCTTTTTTGTTTTATATCTGGGGCCTCCGGAATTTGGGCTTCAGCTTTCACCTTTTGGTTGCAATTATGTTTCACTAGGTTCTTGTTTGTTGGGTACTTTTAGTTCTATCACTGTTTTATTGTATTCTTCGTCTTTTATTTTGAAGTCTTCCTTTTTTTGTTTTGCACTTGCCACTTTTGCTAATTATTAAACACTATTTTTGTATAAACCTTATTTTCTTTTTAAGTTTATCTATTCTCTCGTCACTGCCACTGTATGTCGTTTAATTTGAATTTGGTTTTAACTTTTGCCGATTTTACGGATTAGGACGTGGTCTTACCGACGACTGTACGGACAATACCGAGCGTTTCCTCCAGCAGTAGCAACAGACCCTCGTCCGAGGTATTGGCAACAACAATCCTGAATACCCGCTAACTAGGAGACTCACCCAAAATCTTCCGACCGCGGGATTGCCAATAAGAACCCGCCAACGATTCAAGAAATCCCGCTCCTCTCATCATTTGAAATTTAGGTTCGAGTACTTGCTACGCGAAAGATTGATGCCTACCTAAGCTTCGGCTAAGATTGTGAACAGGCCCCTTGTTCCGAAATGTCAAAGTCGACACCTGAACGTCGGTGACACTTGCCTTTCTGTCAAAAATAATCAACAATCTCGCGTACCTTATCCTGTAAGTATCTTATTTATTTGTTTTATTCTCTTCCTCACTAATGTTTTGTTATCTTTCTAGTTAAAGCTACCTAATTTATGAGATCCTGACTGGTGAATCCCTAATGGATATCTGTGGTCGAGTAAGTTGCGTAATGTGTACAATTACATTTTCCACTCATACATCTTTTGGATTGCAGGGGACCATAACAAATAGTTGCACGCTCTGCTCAGCAGGAAATGTTCGCCAAAGGCACGAACTCCAAAGGAATGGGGTCTGTTAAAATAATATGTCTATTTTATGTTTAAATAAGTATGCACCACCCTCTGTGGAGAATTTTTCTTTAGTTGCTTGCTTATTATATACAAGAAATCCTCTCTAGACCTCTCTTTTCTTTGCTTATAGTTAATCATATAGTTTTTCTGCATTTACTTGTTAGCGTTTAAGTTATATTGAAATACAGTTCCTTTTGAACCATCAAAGAAAGCGGTCGTTTCTCTTATTGTAACAGGTTATGGGCCCAGTTACGTATTAAGTCTTTCTGAGAATCTGTTTTTTTAATAGTAAATTATTGCAAGTGAAAATAACGGGATTTTTTTGTTTAAAGAAATCGTACAGTAGGTACCGAGAGGCAAAAAAAAATTCTTATAAAGAAACGAAGTTTGCTGACGATTGTTATATTGAGGTTTTGTTTTGGCTTTACGAGTCAATTGGTCAAGCTATTAAAAGGAAATTTTGTGTGCTCAACCCTTTTTTTTTTATGTCGTCAGATAACGATGCAATTAAAGTTGAAAAGCTCATCTGTGGGGATCAGTGGAACATTTGGAAGTTCCAAATTAAAATAATTTTGAGCGCGGCTGATCTTCTCAAATATGTAACAGGAAATGAGGCGAAACCAGTTGAATCTGAAAATTTGAAAGTGTGGGATCGTTTTGATAGCAGGCGCAAAAGATAATTGTCACTTCTATAGAGCCACAACCACTTTTGCATATAATGAATTGCAAAACTTCTAAAGAAATGTGGAATAAGCTAGAGAGTGTCTATGAACTCAAGTCAAAATGCAGCATTCACATGCTCCAGCAGCAATTCTACAGCTTTACTAAAGAACCACAAGATGATATCGCTTTGCATATATCTAAACTGCAAACGATTGTGCAGCAGTTAGAAGAATGTGGGGGAAAGCGTTTCAGACTCTATGGTGATCACAAAAATACTAATGACGTTGCCACCGGCTTACGGTCATTTCCACAGTGCATGGGAGTCGACGTCATCAGATGAACAGACATTGGATTACCTCACTAGTAGGTTAGTTTTGGAAGAGGCACGTGTTAATTCCCAAAACAATTTGATTGAGTCAGGGTTGGCGGCCACGACCTCCTATCTAGGCGAGTGGACAATCAATGACCGCCAAATGACCTTACGCTGTGCTGATACCTACATGCAACAAAAATTTCAAATTACTCACAATAATTTTCTACACTTAGAAACTAAACTCACTACGTTTTCTTTCCTTTTTTGTTTTATATCTGGGGCCTCCGGAATTTGGGCTTCAGCTTTCACCTTTTGGTTGCAATTATGTTTCACTAGGTTCTTGTTTGTTGGGTACTTTTAGTTCTATCACTGTTTTATTGTATTCTTCGTCTTTTATTTTGAAGTCTTCCTTTTTTTGTTTTGCACTTGCCACTTTTGCTAATTATTAAACACTATTTTTGTATAAACCTTATTTTCTTTTTAAGTTTATCTATTCTCTCGTCACTGCCACTGTATGTCGTTTAATTTGAATTTGGTTTTAACTTTTGCCGATTTTACGGACTAGGACGTGGTCTTACCGACGACTGTACGGACAATACCGAGCGTTTCCTCCAGCAGTAGCAACAGACCCTCGTCCGAGGTATTGGCAACAACAATCCTGAATACCCGCTAACTAGGAGACTCACCCAAAATCTTCCGACCGCGGGATTGCCAATAAGAACCCGCCAACGATTCAAGAAATCCCGCTCCTCTCATCATTTGAAATTTAGGTTCGAGTACTTGCTACGCGAAAGATTGATGCCTACCTAAGCTTCGGCTAAGATTGTGAACAGGCCCCTTGTTCCGAAATGTCAAAGTCGACACCTGAACGTCGGTGACACTTGCCTTTCTGTCAAAAATAATCAACAATCTCGCGTACCTTATCCTGTAAGTATCTTATTTATTTGTTTTATTCTCTTCCTCACTAATGTTTTGTTATCTTTCTAGTTAAAGCTACCTAATTTATGAGATCCTGACTGGTGAATCCCTAATGGATATCTGTGGTCGAGTAAGTTGCGTAATGTGTACAATTACATTTTCCACTCATACATCTTTTGGATTGCAGGGGACCATAACAAATAGTTGCACGCTCTGCTCAGCAGGAAATGTTCGCCAAAGGCACGAACTCCAAAGGAATGGGGTCTGTTAAAATAATATGTCTATTTTATGTTTAAATAAGTATGCACCACCCTCTGTGGAGAATTTTTCTTTAGTTGCTTGCTTATTATATACAAGAAATCCTCTCTAGACCTCTCTTTTCTTTGCTTATAGTTAATCATATAGTTTTTCTGCATTTACTTTTTAGCGTTTAAGTTATATTGAAATACAGTTCCTTTTGAACCATCAAAGAAAGCGGTCGTTTCTCTTATTGTAACAGGTTATGGGCCCAGTTACGTATTAAGTCTTTCTGAGAATCTGTTTTTTTAATAGTAAATTATTGCAAGTGAAAATAACGGGATTTTTTGTTTTAAGAAATCGTACAGTAGGTACCGAGAGGCAAAAAAAAATTCTTATAAAGAAACGAAGTTTGCTGACGATTGGTATATTGAGGTTTTGTTTTGGCTTTACGCGTCAATTGGTCAAGGTATTAAAAGGAAATTTTGTGTGCTCAACCCTTTTTTTTTTGATGTCGTCAGATAACGATGCAATTAAAGTTGAAAAGCTCATCTGTGGGGATCAGTGGAACATTTGGAAGTTCCAAGTTAAAATAATTTTGAGCGCGGCTGATCTTCTCAAATATGTAACAGGAAATGAGGCGAAACCAGTTGAATCTGAAAAATTGAAAGTGTGGGATCGTTTTGATAGCAGGCGCAAAAGATAATTGTCACTTCTATAGAGCCACAACCACTTTTCACTCAACAATCTCGCGTACCTTATCCTGTAAGTATCTTATTTATTTGTTTTATTCTCTTCCTCACTAATGTTTTGTTAGATAACGATGCAATTAAAGTTGAAAAGCTCATCTGTGGGGATCAGTGGAACATTTGGAAGTTCCAAATTAAAATAATTTTGAGCGCGGCTGATCTTCTCAAATATGTAACAGGAAATGAGGCGAAACAAGTTGAATATACAAAATTGAAAGTGTGGGATCGTTTTGATAGCAGGCGCAAAAGATAATTGTCACTTCTATAGAGCCACAACCACTTTTGCATATAATGAATTGCAAAACTTCTAAAGAAATGTGGAATAAGCTAGAGAGTGTCTATGAACTCAAGTCAAAATGCAGCATTCACATGCTCCAGCAGCAATTCTACAGCTTTACTAAAGAACCACAAGATGATATCGCTTTGCATATATCTAAACTGCAAACGATTGTGCAGCAGTTAGAAGAATGTGGGGGAAAGCGTTTCAGACTCTATGGTGATCACAAAAATACTAATGACGTTGCCACCGGCTTACGGTCATTTCCACAGTGCATGGGAGTCGACGTCATCAGATGAACAGACATTGGATTACCTCACTAGTAGGTTAGTTTTGGAAGAGGCACGTGTTAATTCCCAAAACAATTTGATTGAGTCAGGGTTGGCGGCCACGACCTCCTATCTAGGCGAGTGGACAATCAATGACCGCCAAATGACCTTACGCTGTGCTGATACCTACATGCAACAAAAATTTCAAATTACTCACAATAATTTTCTACACTTAGAAACTAAACTCACTACGTTTTCTTTCCTTTTTTGTTTTATATCTGGGGCCTCCGGAATTTGGGCTTCAGCTTTCACCTTTTGGTTGCAATTATGTTTCACTAGGTTCTTGTTTGTTGGGTACTTTTAGTTCTATCACTGTTTTATTGTATTCTTCGTCTTTTATTTTGAAGTCTTCCTTTTTTTGTTTTGCACTTGCCACTTTTGCTAATTATTAAACACTATTTTTGTATAAACCTTATTTTCTTTTTAAGTTTATCTATTCTCTCGTCACTGCCACTGTATGTCGTTTAATTTGAATTTGGTTTTAACTTTTGCCGATTTTACGGATTAGGACGTGGTCTTACCGACGACTGTACGGACAATACCGAGCGTTTCCTCCAGCAGTAGCAACAGACCCTCGTCCGAGGTATTGGCAACAACAATCCTGAATACCCGCTAACTAGGAGACTCACCCAAAATCTTCCGACCGCGGGATTGCCAATCAGAACCCGCCAACGATTCAAGAAATCCCGCTCCTCTCATCATTTGAAATTTAGGTTCGAGTACTTGCTACGCGAAAGATTGATGCCTACCTAAGCTTCGGCTAAGATTGTGAACAGGCCCCTTGTTCCGAAATGTCAAAGTCGACACCTGAACGTCGGTGACACTTGCCTTTCTGTCAAAAATAATCAACAATCTCGCGTACCTTATCCTGTAAGTATCTTATTTATTTGTTTTATTCTCTTCCTCACTAATGTTTTGTTATCTTTCTAGTTAAAGCTACCTAATTTATGAGATCCTGACTGGTGAATCCCTAATGGATATCTGTGGTCGAGTAAGTTGCGTAATGTGTACAATTACATTTTCCACTCATACATCTTTTGGATTGCAGGGGACCATAACAAATAGTTGCACGCTCTGCTCAGCAGAAAATGTTCGCCAAAGGCACGAACTCCAAAGGAATGGGGTCTGTTAAAATAATATGTCTATTTTATGTTTAAATAAGTATGCACCACCCTCTGTGGAGAATTTTTCTTTAGTTGCTTGCTTATTATATACAAGAAATCCTCTCTAGACCTCTCTTTTCTTTGCTTATAGTTAATCATATAGTTTTTCTGCATTTACTTTTTAGCGTTTAAGTTATATTGAAATACAGTTCCTTTTGAACCATCAAAGAAAGCGGTCGTTTCTCTTATTGTAACAGGTTATGGGCCCAGTTACGTATTAAGTCTTTCTGAGAATCTGTTTTTTTAATAGTAAATTATTGCAAGTGAAAATAACGGGATTTTTTGTTTTAAGAAATCGTACAGTAGGTACCGAGAGGCAAAAAAAAATTCTTATAAAGAAACGAAGTTTGCTGAGGATTGGTATATTGAGGTTTTGTTTTGGCTTTACGCGTCAATTGGTCAAGGTATTAAAAGGAAATTTTGTGTGCTCAACCCTTTTTTTTTTGATGTCGTCAGATAACGATGCAATTAAAGTTGAAAAGCTCATCTGTGGGGATCAGTGGAACATTTGGAAGTTCCAAGTTAAAATAATTTTGAGCGCGGCTGATCTTCTCAAATATGTAACAGGAAATGAGGCGAAACCAGTTGAATCTGAAAAATTGAAAGTGTGGGATCGTTTTGATAGCAGGCGCAAAAGATAATTGTCACTTCTATAGAGCCACAACCACTTTTCACTCAACAATCTCGCGTACCTTATCCTGTAAGTATCTTATTTATTTGTTTTATTCTCTTCCTCACTAATGTTTTGTTAGATAACGATGCAATTAAAGTTGAAAAGCTCATCTGTGGGGATCAGTGGAACATTTGGAAGTTCCAAATTAAAATAATTTTGAGCGCGGCTGATCTTCTCAAATATGTAACAGGAAATGAGGCGAAACAAGTTGAATATACAAAATTGAAAGTGTGGGATCGTTTTGATAGCAGGCGCAAAAGATAATTGTCACTTCTATAGAGCCACAACCACTTTTGCATATAATGAATTGCAAAACTTCTAAAGAAATGTGGAATAAGCTAGAGTGTGTCTATGAACTCAAGTCAAAATGCAGCATTCACATGCTCCAGCAGCAATTCTACAGCTTTACTAAAAAACCACAAGATGATATCGCGTTGCATATATCTAAACTGCAAACGATTGTGCAGCAGTTAGCAGAATGTGGGGGAAAGCGTTTCAGACTCTATGGTGATCACAAAAATACTAATGACGTTGCCACCGGCTTACGGTCATTTCCACAGTGCATGGGAGTCGACGCCATCAGATAAACAGACATTGGATTACCTCACTATTAGTTTAGTTTTGGAAGAGGCACGTGTTAATTCCCAAAACAATTTGATTGAGTCAGGGTTGGCGGCCACGACCTCCTATCTAGGCGAGTGGACAATCAATGACCGCCAAATGACCTTACGCTGTGCTGATACCTACATGCAACAAAAATTTCAAATTACTCACAATAATTTTCTACACTTAGAAACTAAACTCACTACGTTTTCTTTTCTTTTTTGTTTTATATCTGGGGCCTCCGGAATTTGGGCTTCAGCTTTCACCTTTTGGTTGCAATTGTGTTTCACTAGGTTCTTGTTTGTTAGGTACTTTTAGTTCTATCACTGTTTTATTGTATTCTTCGTCTTTTATTTTGAAGTCTTCCTTTTTTTGTTTTGCACTTGCCACTTTTGCTAATTATTAAACACTATTTTTGTATAAACCTTATTTTCTTTTTATGTTTATCTATTCTCTCGTCACTGCCACTGTATGTCGTTTAATTTGAATTTGGTTTTAACTTTTGCCGATTTTACGGATTAGGACGTGGTCTTACCGACGACTGTACGGACAATACCGAGCGTTTCCTCCAGCAGTAGCAACAGACCCTCGTCCGAGGTATTGGCAACAACAATCCTGAATACCCGCTAACTAGGAGACTCACCCAAAATCTTCCGACCGCGGGATTGCCAATCAGAACCCGCCAACGATTCAAGAAATCCCGCTCCTCTCATCATTTGAAATTTAGGTTCGAGTACTTGCTACGCGAAAGATTGATGCCTACCTATACTTCGGCTAAGATTGTGAACAGGCCCCTTGTTCCCAAATGTCAAAGTCGACACCTGAACGTCGGTGACACTTGCCTTTCTGTCAAAAATAATCAACAATCTCGCGTACCTTATCCTGTAAGTATCTTATTTATTTGTTTTATTCTCTTCCTCACTAATGTTTTGTTATCTTTCTAGCTAAAGCTACCTAATTTATGAGATCCTGACTGGTGAATCCCAATTACATTTCCCACTCATACATCTTTTGGATTGCAGGGGACCATAACAAATAGTTACATGCTCTGCTCAGCAGGAAATGTTCGCCAAAGGCACGAACTCCAAAGGAATGGGGTCTGTTAAAATAAAATGTTTAAATAAGTATGCACCACCCTCTGTGGAGAATTTTTCTTTAGTTGCTTGCTTATTATATACAAGAAATCCTCTCTAGACCTCTCTTTTCTTTGCTTATAGTTAATCATATAGTTTTTCTGCATTTACTTGTTAGCGTTTAAGTTATATTGAAATACAGTTCTTTTTGAACCATCAAAGAAAGCGGTCGTTTCTCTTATTGTAACAGGTTATGGGCCCAGTTACGTATTAAGTCTTTCTGAGAATCTGTTTTTTTAATAGAAAATTATTGCAAGTGAAAATAACGGGATTTTTTTGTTTAAAGAAATCGTACAGTAGGTACCGAGAGGCAAAAAAAAATTCTTATAAAGAAACGAAGTTTGCTGACGATTGTTATATTGAGGTTTTGTTTTGGCTTTACGAGTCAATTGGTCAAGCTATTAAAAGGAAATTTTGTGTGCTCAACCCTTTTTTTTTTATGTCGTCAGATAACGATGCAATTAAAGTTGAAAAGCTCATCTGTGGGGATCAGTGGAACATTTGGAAGTTCCAAATTAAAATAATTTTGAGCGCGGCTGATCTTCTCAAATATGTAACAGGAAATGAGGCGAAACCAGTTGAATCTGAAAATTTGAAAGTGTGGGATCGTTTTGATAGCAGGCGCAAAAGATAATTGTCACTTCTATAGAGCCACAACCACTTTTGCATATAATGAATTGCAAAACTTCTAAAGAAATGTGGAATAAGCTAGAGAGTGTCTATGAACTCAAGTCAAAATGCAGCATTCACATGCTCCAGCAGCAATTCTACAGCTTTACTAAAGAACCACAAGATGATATCGCTTTGCATATATCTAAACTGCAAACGATTGTGCAGCAGTTAGAAGAATGTGGGGGAAAGCGTTTCAGACTCTATGGTGATCACAAAAATACTAATGACGTTGCCACCGGCTTACGGTCATTTCCACAGTGCATGGGAGTCGACGTCATCAGATGAACAGACATTGGATTACCTCACTAGTAGGTTAGTTTTGGAAGAGGCACGTGTTAATTCCCAAAACAATTTGATTGAGTCAGGGTTGGCGGCCACGACCTCCTATCTAGGCGAGTGGACAATCAATGACCGCCAAATGACCTTACGCTGTGCTGATACCTACATGCAACAAAAATTTCAAATTACTCACAATAATTTTCTACACTTAGAAACTAAACTCACTACGTTTTCTTTCCTTTTTTGTTTTATATCTGGGGCCTCCGGAATTTGGGCTTCAGCTTTCACCTTTTGGTTGCAATTATGTTTCACTAGGTTCTTGTTTGTTGGGTACTTTTAGTTCTATCACTGTTTTATTGTATTCTTCGTCTTTTATTTTGAAGTCTTCCTTTTTTTGTTTTGCACTTGCCACTTTTGCTAATTATTAAACACTATTTTTGTATAAACCTTATTTTCTTTTTAAGTTTATCTATTCTCTCGTCACTGCCACTGTATGTCGTTTAATTTGAATTTGGTTTTAACTTTTGCCGATTTTACGGATTAGGACGTGGTCTTACCGACGACTGTACGGACAATACCGAGCGTTTCCTCCAGCAGTAGCAACAGACCCTCGTCCGAGGTATTGGCAACAACAATCCTGAATACCCGCTAACTAGGAGACTCACCCAAAATCTTCCGACCGCGGGATTGCCAATCAGAACCCGCCAACGATTCAAGAAATCCCGCTCCTCTCATCATTTGAAATTTAGGTTCGAGTACTTGCTACGCGAAAGATTGATGCCTACCTAAACTTCGCCTAAGATTGTGAACAGGCCCCTTGTTCCGAAATGTCAAAGTGGACACCTGAACGTCGGTGACACTTGCCTTTCTGTCAAAAATAATCAACAATCTCGCGTACCTTATCCTGTAAGTATCTTATTTATTTGTTTTATTCTCTTCCTCACTAATGTTTTGTTATCTTTCTAGCTAAAGCTACCTAATTTATGAGATCCTGACTGGTGAATCCCTAATGGATATCTGTGGTCGAGTAAGTTGCGTAATGTGTACAATTACATTTCCCACTCATACATCTTTTGGATTGCAGGGGACCATAACAAATAGTTGCACGCTCTGCTCAGCAGGAAATGTTCGCCAAAGGCACGAACTCCAAAGGAATGGGGTCTGTTAAAATAATATGTTTATTTTATGTTTAAATAAGTATGCACCACCCTCTGTGGAGAATTTTTCTTTAGTTGCTTGCTTATTATATACAAGAAATCCTCTCTAGACCTCTCTTTTCTTTGCTTATAGTTAATCATATAGTTTTTCTGCATTTACTTGTTAGCGTTTAAATTATATTGAAATACAGTTCCTTTTGAACCATCAAAGAAAGCGGTCGTTTCTCTTATTGTAACAGTATATGGGCCCAGTTACGTATTAAGTCTTTCTGAGAATCTGTTTTTTTAATAGTAAATTATTGCAAGTGAAAATAACGGGATTTTTTTTGTTTAAAGAAATCGTACAGTAGGTACCGAGAGGCAAAAAATAATTCTTATAAAGAAACGAAGTTTGCTGACGATTGGTATATTGAGGTTTTGTTTTGGCTTTACGAGTCAATTGGTCAAGCTATTGAAAGGAAATTTTGATTCATACCGTGTGCTCAACTGTTTTCTTTCCGATGTCGTCAGATAACGATGCAATTAAAGTTGAAAAGCTCATCTGTGGGGACCAGTGGAACATTTGGAAGTTCCAAATTAAAATAATTTTGAGCGCGGCTGATCTTCTCAAATATGTAACAGGAAATGAGGCGAAACCAGTTGAATCTGAAAAATTGAAAGTGTGGGATCGTTTTGATAGCAGGCGCAAAAGATAATTGTCACTTCTATAGAGCCACAACCACTTTTGCATATAATGAATTGCAAAACTTCTAAAGAAATGTGGAATAAGCTAGAGAGTGTCTATGAACTCAAGTCAAAATGCAGCATTCACATGCTCCAGCAGCAATTCTACAGCTTTACTAAAGAACCACAAGATGATATCGCGTTGCATATATCTAAACTGCAAACGATTGTGCAGCAGTTAGCAGAATGTGGGGGAAAGCGTTGCCACGACCTCCTATCTAGGCGAGTGGACAATCAATGACCGCCAAATGACCTTACGCTGTGCTGATACCTACATGCAACAAAAATTTCAAATTACTCACAATAATTTTCTACACTTAGAAACTAAACTCACTACGTTTTCTTTCCTTTTTTGTTTTATATCTGGGGCCTCCGGAATTTGGGCTTCAGCTTTCACCTTTTGGTTGCAATTATGTTTCACTAGGTTCTTGTTTGTTGGGTACTTTTAGTTCTATCACTGTTTTATTGTATTCTTCGTCTTTTATTATGAAGTCTTCCTTTTTTTGTTTTGCACTTGCCACTTTTGCTAATTATTAAACACTATTTTTGTATAAACCTTATTTTCTTTTTAAGTTTATCTATTCTCTCGTCACTGCCACTGTATGTCGTTTAATTTGAATTTGGTTTTAACTTTTGCCGATTTTACGGATTAGGACGTGGTCTTACCGACGACTGTACGGACAATACCGAGCGTTTCCTCCAGCAGTAGCAACAGACCCTCGTCCGAGGTATTGGCAACAACAATCCTGAATACCCGCTAACTAGGAGACTCACCCAAAATCTTCCGACCGCGGGATTGCCAATCAGAACCCGCCAACGATTCAAGAAATCCCGCTCCTCTCATCATTTGAAATTTAGGTTCGAGTACTTGCTACGCGAAAGATTGATGCCTACCTAAGCTTCGGCTAAGATTGTGAACAGGCCCCTTGTTCCGAAATGTCAAAGTCGACACCTGAACGTCGGTGACACTTGCCTTTCTGTCAAAAATAATCAACAATCTCGCGTACCTTATCCTGTAAGTATCTTATTTATTTGTTTTATTCTCTTCCTCACTAATGTTTTGTTATCTTTCTAGTTAAAGCTACCTAATTTATGAGATCCTGACTGGTGAATCCCTAATGGATATCTGTGGTCGAGTAAGTTGCGTAATGTGTACAATTACATTTTCCACTCATACATCTTTTGGATTGCAGGGGACCATAACAAATAGTTGCACGCTCTGCTCAGCAGGAAATGTTCGCCAAAGGCACGAACTCCAAAGGAATGGGGTCTGTTAAAATAATATGTCTATTTTATGTTTAAATAAGTATGCACCACCCTCTGTGGAGAATTTTTCTTTAGTTGCTTGCTTATTATATACAAGAAATCCTCTCTAGACCTCTCTTTTCTTTGCTTATAGTTAATCATATAGTTTTTCTGCATTTACTTTTTAGCGTTTAAGTTATATTGAAATACAGTTCCTTTTGAACCATCAAAGAAAGCGGTCGTTTCTCTTATTGTAACAGGTTATGGGCCCAGTTACGTATTAAGTCTTTCTGAGAATCTGTTTTTTTAATAGTAAATTATTGCAAGTGAAAATAACGGGATTTTTTGTTTTAAGAAATCGTACAGTAGGTACCGAGAGGCAAAAAAAAATTCTTATAAAGAAACGAAGTTTGCTGACGATTGGTATATTGAGGTTTTGTTTTGGCTTTACGAGTCAATTGGTCAAGCTATTAAAAGGAAATTTTGTGTGCTCAACCCTTTTTTTTTTTGATGTCGTCAGATAACGATGCAATTAAAGTTGAAAAGCTCATCTGTGGGGATCAGTGGAACATTTGGAAGTTCCAAATTAAAATAATTTTGAGCGCGGCTGATCTTCTTAAATATGTAACAGGAAATGAGGCGAAACCAGTTGAATCTGAAAATTTGAAAGTGTGGGATCGTTTTGATAGCAGGCGCAAAAGATAATTGTCACTTCTATAGAGCCACAACCACTTTTGCATATAATGAATTGCAAAACTTCTAAAGAAATGTGGAATAAGCTAGAGTGTGTCTATGAACTCAAGTCAAAATGCAGCATTCTCATGCTCCAGCAGCAATTCTACAGCTTTACTAAAAAACCACAAGATGATATCGCGTTGCATATATCTAAACTGCAAACGATTGTGCAGCAGTTAGCAGAATGTGGGGGAAAGCGTTTCAGACTCTATGGTGATCACAAAAATACTAATGACGTTGCCACCGGCTTACGGTCATTTCCACAGTGCATGGGAGTCGACGCCATCAGATAAACAGACATTGGATTACCTCACTATTAGTTTAGTTTTGGAAGAGGCACGTGTTAATTCCCAAAACAATTTGATTGAGTCAGGGTTGGCGGCCACGACCTCCTATCTAGGCGAGTGGACAATCAATGACCGCCAAATGACCTTACGCTGTGCTGATACCTACATGCAACAAAAATTTCAAATTACTCACAATAATTTTCTACACTTAGAAACTAAACTCACTACGTTTTCTTTTCTTTTTTGTTTTATATCTGGGGCCTCCGGAATTTGGGCTTCAGCTTTCACCTTTTGGTTGCAATTGTGTTTCACTAGGTTCTTGTTTGTTGGGTACTTTTAGTTCTATCACTGTTTTATTGTATTCTTCGTGTTTTATTTTGAAGTCTTCCTTTTTTTGTTTTGCACTTGCCACTTTTGCTAATTATTAAACACTATTTTTGTATAAACCTTATTTTCTTTTTATGTTTATCTATTCTCTCGTCACTGCCACTGTATGTCGTTTAATTTGAATTTGGTTTTAACTTTTGCCGATTTTACGGATTAGGACGTGGTCTTACCGACGACTGTACGGACAATACCGAGCGTTTCCTCCAGCAGTAGCAACAGACCCTCGTCCGAGGTATTGGCAACAACAATCCTGAATACCCGCTAACTAGGAGACTCACCCAAAATCTTCCGACCGCGGGATTGCCAATCAGAACCCGCCAACGATTCAAGAAATCCCGCTCCTCTCATCATTTGAAATTTAGGTTCGAGTACTTGCTACGCGAAAGATTGATGCCTACCTAAACTTCGGCTAAGATTGTGAACAGGCCCCTTGTTCCGAAATGTCAAAGTCGACACCTGAACGTCGGTGACACTTGCCTTTCTGTCAAAAATAATCAACAATCTCGCGTACCTTATCCTGTAAGTATCTTATTTATTTGTTTTATTCTCTTCCTCACTAATGTTTTGTTATCTTTCTAGCTAAAGCTACCTAATTTATGAGATCCTGACTGGTGAATCCCTAATGGATATCTGTGGTCGAGTAAGTTGCACAATGTGTACAATTACATTTCCCACTCATACATCTTTTGGATTGCAGGGGACCATAACAAATAGTTACACGCTCTGCTCAGCAGGAAATGTTCGCCAAAGGCACGAACTCCAAAGGAATGGGGTCTGTTAAAATAAAATGTTTAAATAAGTATGCACCACCCTCTGTGGAGAATTTTTCTTTAGTTGCTTGCTTATTATATACAAGAAATCCTCTCTAGACCTCTCTTTTCTTTGCTTATAGTTAATCATATAGTTTTTCTGCATTTACTTGTTAGCGTTTAAGTTATATTGAAATACAGTTCCTTTTGAACCATCAAAGAAAGCGGTCGTTTCTCTTATTGTAACAGGTTATGGGCCCAGTTACGTATTAAGTCTTTCTGAGAATCTGTTTTTTTAATAGTAAATTATTGCAAGTGAAAATAACGGGATTTTTTTGTTTAAAGAAATCGTACAGTAGGTACCGAGAGGCAAAAAAAAATTCTTATAAAGAAACGAAGTTTGCTGACGATTGTTATATTGAGGTTTTGTTTTGGCTTTACGAGTCAATTGGTCATGCTATTAAAAGGAAATTTTGTGTGCTCAACCCTTTATTTTTTGATGTCGTCAGATAACGATGCAATTAAAGTTGAAAAGCTCATCTGTGGGGATCAGTGGAACATTTGGAAGTTCCAAATTAAAATAATTTTGAGCGCGGCTGATCTTCTCAAATATGTAACAGGAAATGAGGCGAAACCAGTTGAATCTGAAAATTTGAAAGTGTGGGATCGTTTTGATAGCAGGCGCAAAAGATAATTGTCACTTCTATAGAGCCACAACCACTTTTGCATATAATGAATTGCAAAACTTCTAAAGAAATGTGGAATAAGCTAGAGAGTGTCTATGAACTCAAGTCAAAATGCAGCATTCACATGCTCCAGCAGCAATTCTACAGCTTTACTAAAGAACCACAAGATGATATCGCGTTGCATATATCTAAACTGCAAACGATTGTGCAGCAGTTAGAAGAATGTGGGGGAAAGCGTTTCAGACTCTATGGTGATCACAAAAATACTAATGACGTTGCCACCGGCTTACGGTCATTTCCACAGTGCATGGGAGTCGACGTCATCAGATGAACAGACATTGGATTACCTCACTAGTAGGTTAGTTTTGGAAGAGGCACGTGTTAATTCCCAAAACAATTTGATTGAGTCAGGGTTGGCGGCCACGACCTCCTATCTAGGCGAGTGGACAATCAATGACCGCCAAATGACCTTACGCTGTGCTGATACCTACATGCAACAAAAATTTCAAATTACTCACAATAATTTTCTACACTTAGAAACTAAACTCACTACGTTTTCTTTCCTTTTTTGTTTTATATCTGGGGCCTCCGGAATTTGGGCTTCAGCTTTCACCTTTTGGTTGCAATTATGTTTCACTAGGTTCTTGTTTGTTGGGTACTTTTAGTTCTATCACTGTTTTATTGTATTCTTCGTCTTTTATTTTGAAGTCTTCCTTTTTTTGTTTTGCACTTGCCACTTTTGCTAATTATTAAACACTATTTTTGTATAAACCTTATTTTCTTTTTAAGTTTATCTATTCTCTCGTCACTGCCACTGTATGTCGATTAATTTGAATTTGGTTTTAACTTTTGCCGATTTTACGGATTAGGACGTGGTCTTACCGACGACTGTACGGACAATACCGAGCGTTTCCTCCAGCAGTAGCAACAGACCCTCGTCCGAGGTATTGGCAACAACAATCCTGAATACCCGCTAACTAGGAGACTCACCCAAAATCTTCCGACCGCGGGATTGCCAATCAGAACCCGCCAACGATTCAAGAAATCCCGCTCCTCTCATCATTTGAAATTTAGGTTCGAGTACTTGCTACGCGAAAGATTGATGCCTACCTAAACTTCGGCTAAGATTGTGAACAGGCCCCTTGTTCCGAAATGTCAAAGTCGACACCTGAACGTCGGTGACACTTGCCTTTCTGTCAAAAATAATCAACAATCTCGCGTACCTTATCCTGTAAGTATCTTATTTATTTGTTTTATTCTCTTCCTCACTAATGTTTTGTTATCTTTCTAGTTAAAGCTACCTAATTTATGAGATCCTGACTGGTGAATCCCTAATGGATATCTGTGGTCGAGTAAGTTGCGTAATGTTTACAATTACATTTCCCACTCATACATCTTTTGGATTGCAGGGGACCATAACAAATAGTTGCACGCTCTGCTCAGCAGGAAATGTTCGCCAAAGGCACGAACTCCAAAGGAATGGGGTCTGTTAAATTAAAATGTTTATTTTATGTTTAAATAAATAAATTCTGTGGAGAATTTTTCTTTAGTTGCTTGCTTATTATATACAAGAAATCCTCTCTAGACCTCTCTTTTCTTTGCTTATAGTTAATCAAATAGTTTTTCTGCGTTTACTTGTTAGCGTTTAAGTTATATTGAAATACAGTTCCTTTTGAACCATCAAAGAAAGCGGTCGTTTCTCTTATTGTAACAGAATATGGCCCCAGTTATGTATTAAGTCTTTCTGAGAATCTGTTTTTTTAATAGTAAATTATTGCAAGTGAAAATAACGGGTTTTTTTTTGTTTAAAGAAATCGTACAGTAGGTACCGAGAGGCAAAAAAAAATTCTTATAAAGAAACGAAGTTTGCTGACGATTGGTATATTGAGGTTTTGTTTTGGCTTTACCAGTCAATTGGTCAAGCTATTAAAAGGAAATTTTGTGTGCTCAACTGTTTTTTTTCCGATGTCGTCAGAAAACGATGCAATTAAAGTTGAAAAGCTCATCTGTGGGGATCAGTGGAACATTTGGAAGTTCCAAATTAAAATAATTTTGAGCGCGGCTGATCTTCTCAAATATGTAACAGGAAATGAGGCGAAACAAGTTGAATATACAAAATTGAAAGTGTGGGATCGTTTTGATAGCAGGCGCAAAAGATAATTGTCACTTCTATAGAGCCACAACCACTTTTGCATATAATGAATTGCAAAACTTCTAAAGAAATGTGGAATAAGCTAGAGTGTGTCTATGAACTCAAGTCAAAATGCAGCATTCACATGCTCCAGCAGCAATTCTACAGCTTTACTAAAAAACCACAAGATGATATCGCGTTGCATATATCTAAACTGCAAACGATTGTGCAGCAGTTAGCAGAATGTGGGGGAAAGCGTTTCAGACTCTATGGTGATCACAAAAATACTAATGACGTTGCCAACGGCTTACGGTCATTTCCACAGTGCATGGGAGTCGACGCCATCAGATAAACAGACATTGGATTACCTCACTATTAGTTTAGTTTTGGAAGAGGCACGTGTTAATTCCCAAAACAATTTGATTGAGTCAGGGTTGGCGGCCACGACCTCCTATCTAGGCGAGTGGACAATCAATGACCGCCAAATGACCTTACGCTGTGCTGATACCTACATGCAACAAAAATTTCAAATTACTCACAATAATTTTCTACACTTAGAAACTAAACTCACTACGTTTTCTTTCCTTTTTTGTTTTATATCTGGGGTCTCCGGAATTTGGGCTTCAGCTTTCACCTTTTGGTTGCAATTATGTTTCACTAGGTTCTTGTTTGTTGGGTACTTTTAGTTCTATCACTGTTTTATTGTATTCTTCGTCTTTTATTTTGAAGTCTTCCTTTTTTTGTTTTGCACTTGCCACTTTTGCTAATTATTAAACACTATTTTTGTATAAACCTTATTTTCTTTTTAAGTTTATCTATTCTCTCGTCACTGCCACTGTATGTCGTTTAATTTGAATTTTGTTTTAACTTTTGCCGATTTTACGGATTAGGACGTGGTCTTACCGACGACTGTACGGACAATACCGAGCGTTTCCTCTAGCAGTAGCAACAGACCCTCGTCCGAGGTATTGGCAACAACAATCCTGAATACCCGCTAACTAGGAGACTCAGAACCCGCCAACGATTCAAGAAATCCCGCTCCTCTCATCATTTGAAATTTAGGTTCGAGTACTTGCTACGCGAAAGATTGATGCCTACCTAAACTTCGGCTAAGATTGTGAACAGGCCCCTTGTTCCGAAATGTCAAAGTCGGTGACACTTGCCTTTCTGTCAAAAATAATCAACAATCTCGCGTACCTTATCCTGTAAGTATCTTATTTATTTGTTTTATTCTCTTCCTCACTAATGTTTTGTTATCTTTCTAGTTAAAGCTACCTAATTTATGAGATCCTGACTGGTGAATCCCTAATGGATATCTGTGGTCGAGTAAGTTGCGTAATGTGTACAATTACATTTCCCACTCATACATCTTTTGGATTGCAGGGGACCATAACAAATAGTTGCACGCTCTGCTCAGCAGGAAATGTTCGCCAAAGGCACGAACTCCAAAGGAATGGGGTCTGTTAAAATAATATGTTTATTTTATGTTTAAATAAGTATGCACCACCCTCTGTGGAGAATTTTTCTTTAGTTGCTTGCTTATTATATGCAAGAAATCCTCTCTAGACCTCTCTTTTCTTTGCTTATAGTTAATCATATAGTTTTTCTGCATTTACTTTTTAGCGTTTAAGTTATATTGAAATACAGTTCCTTTTGAACCATCAAAGAAAGCGGTCGTTTCTCTTATTGTAACAGGTTATGGGCCCAGTTACGTATTAAGTCTTTCTGAGAATCTGTTTTTTTAATAGTAAATTATTGCAAGTGAAAATAACGGAATTTTTTTTGTTTTAAGAAATCGTACAGTAGGTACCGAGAGGCAAAAAAAAATACTTATAAAGAAACGAAGTTTGCTGACGATTGGTATATTGAGGTTTTGTTTTGGCTTTACGAGTCAATTGGTCAAGCTATTAAAAGGAAATTTTGTGTGCTCAACCTTTTTTTTTTTGATGTCGTCAGATAACGATGCAATTAAAGTTGAAAAGAAATGTGGAATAAGCTAGAGAGTGTCTATGAACTCAAGTCAAAATGCAGCATTCGCATGCTCCAGCAGCAATTCTACAGCTTTACTAAAGAACCACAAGATGATATCGCGTTGCATATATCTAAACTGCAAACGATTGTGCAGCAGTTAGAAGAATGTGGGGGAAAGCGTTTCAGACTCTATGGTGATCACAAAAATACTAATGACGTTGCCACCGGCTTACGGTCATTTCCACAGTGCATGGGAGTCGACGTCATCAGATGAACAGACATTGGATTACCTCACTAGTAGGTTAGTTTTGGAAGAGGCACGTGTTAATTCCCAAAACAATTTGATTGAGTCAGGGTTGGCGGCCACGACCTCCTATCTAGGCGAGTGGACAATCAATGACCGCCAAATGACCTTACGCTGTGCTGATACCTACATGCAACAAAAATTTCAAATTACTCACAATAATTTTCTACACTTAGAAACTAAACTCACTACGTTTTCTTTCCTTTTTTGTTTTATATCTGGGGCCTCCGGAATTTGGGCTTCAGCTTTCACCTTTTGGTTGCAATTATGTTTCACTAGGTTCTTGTTTGTTGGGTACTTTTAGTTCTATCACTGTTTTATTGTATTCTTCGTCTTTTATTTTGAAGTCTTCCTTTTTTTGTTTTGCACTTGCCACTTTTGCTAATTATTAAACACTATTTTTGTATAAACCTTATTTTCTTTTTAAGTTTATCTATTCTCTCGTCACTGCCACTGTATGTCGTTTAATTTGAATTTGGTTTTAACTTTTGCCGATTTTACGGATTAGGACGTGGTCTTACCGACGACTGTACGGACAATACCGAGCGTTTCCTCCAGCAGTAGCAACAGACCCTCGTCCGAGGTATTGGCAACAACAATCCTGAATACCCGCTAACTAGGAGACTCACCCAAAATCTTCCGACCGCGGGATTGCCAATCAGAACCCGCCAACGATTCAAGAAATCCCGCTCCTCTCATCATTTGAAATTTAGGTTCGAGTACTTGCTACGCGAAAGATTGATGCCTACCTAAGCTTCGGCTAAGATTGTGAACAGGCCCCTTGTTCCGAAATGTCAAAGTCGACACCTGAACGTCGGTGACACTTGCCTTTCTGTCAAAAATAATCAACAATCTCGCGTACCTTATCCTGTAAGTATCTTATTTATTTGTTTTATTCTCTTCCTCACTAATGTTTTGTTATCTTTCTAGTTAAAGCTACCTAATTTATGAGATCCTGACTGGTGAATCCCTAATGGATATCTGTGGTCGAGTAAGTTGCGTAATGTGTACAATTACATTTTCCACTCATACATCTTTTGGATTGCAGGGGACCATAACAAATAGTTGCACGCTCTGCTCAGCAGGAAATGTTCGCCAAAGGCACGAACTCCAAAGGAATGGGGTCTGTTAAAATAATATGTCTATTTTATGTTTAAATAAGTATGCACCACCCTCTGTGGAGAATTTTTCTTTAGTTGCTTGCTTATTATATACAAGAAATCCTCTCTAGACCTCTCTTTTCTTTGCTTATAGTTAATCATATAGTTTTTCTGCATTTACTTTTTAGCGTTTAAGTTATATTGAAATACAGTTCCTTTTGAACCATCAAAGAAAGCGGTCGTTTCTCTTATTGTAACAGGTTATGGGCCCAGTTACGTATTAAGTCTTTCTGAGAATCTGTTTTTTTAATAGTAAATTATTGCAAGTGAAAATAACGGGATTTTTTGTTTTAAGAAATCGTACAGTAGGTACCGAGAGGCAAAAAAAAATTCTTATAAAGAAACGAAGTTTGCTGACGATTGGTATATTGAGGTTTTGTTTTGGCTTTACGAGTCAATTGGTCAAGCTATTAAAAGGAAATTTTGTGTGCTCAACCCTTTTTTTTTTTGATGTCGTCAGATAACGATGCAATTAAAGTTGAAAAGCTCATCTGTGGGGATCAGTGGAACATTTGGAAGTTCCAAATTAAAATAATTTTGAGCGCGGCTGATCTTCTTAAATATGTAACAGGAAATGAGGCGAAACCAGTTGAATCTGAAAATTTGAAAGTGTGGGATCGTTTTGATAGCAGGCGCAAAAGATAATTGTCACTTCTATAGAGCCACAACCACTTTTGCATATAATGAATTGCAAAACTTCTAAAGAAATGTGGAATAAGCTAGAGAGTGTCTATGAACTCAAGTCAAAATGCAGCATTCACATGCTCCAGCAGCAATTCTACAGCTTTACTAAAGAACCACAAGATGATATCGCGTTGCATATATCTAAACTGCAAACGATTGTGCAGCAGTTAGAAGAATGTGGGGGAAAGCGTTTCAGACTCTATGGTGATCACAAAAATACTAATGACGTTGCCACCGGCTTACGGTCATTTCCACAGTGCATGGGAGTCGACGTCATCAGATGAACAGACATTGGATTACCTCACTAGTAGGTTAGTTTTGGAAGAGGCACGTGCTAATTCCCAAAACAATTTGATTGAGTCAGGGTTGGCGGCCACGACCTCCTATCTAGGCGAGTGGACAATCAATGACCGCCAAATGACCTTACGCTGTGCTGATACCTACATGCAACAAAAATTTCAAATTACTCACAATAATTTTCTACACTTAGAAACTAAACTCACTACGTTTTCTTTCCTTTTTTGTTTTATATCTGGGGCCTCCGGAATTTGGGCTTCAGCTTTCACCTTTTGGTTGCAATTATGTTTCACTAGGTTCTTGTTTGTTGGGTACTTTTAGTTCTATCACTGTTTTATTGTATTCTTCGTCTTTTATTTTGAAGTCTTCCTTTTTTTGTTTTGCACTTGCCACTTTTGCTTATTATTAAACACTATTTTTGTATAAACCTTATTTTCTTTTTAAGTTTATCTATTCTCTCGTCACTGCCACTGTATGTCGTTTAATTTGAATTTGGTTTTAACTTTTGCCGATTTTACGGATTAGGACGTGGTCTTACCGACGACTGTACGGACAATACCGAGCGTTTCCTCCAGCAGTAGCAACAGACCCTCGTCCGAGGTATTGGCAACAACAATCCTGAATACCCGCTAACTAGGAGACTCACCCAAAATCTTCCGACCGCGGGATTGCCAATCAGAACCCGCCAACGATTCAAGAAATCCCGCTCCTCTCATCATTTGAAATTTAGGTTCGAGTACTTGCTACGCGAAAGATTGATGCCTACCTAAACTTCGGCTAAGATTGTGAACAGGCCCCTTGTTCCGAAATGTCAAAGTCGACACCTGAACGTCGGTGACACTTGCCTTTCTGTCAAAAATAATCAACAATCTCGCGTACCTTATCCTGTAAGTATCTTATTTATTTGTTTTATTCTCTTCCTCACTAATGTTTTGTTATCTTTCTAGTTAAAGCTACCTAATTTATGAGATCCTGACTGGTGAATCCCTAATGGATATCTGTGGTCGAGTAAGTTGCGTAATGTTTACAATTACATTTCCCACTCATACATCTTTTGAATTGCAGGGGACCATAACAAATAGTTGCACGCTCTGCTCAGCAGGAAATGTTCGCCAAAGGCACGAACTCCAAAGGAATGGGGTCTGTTAAAATAAAATGTTTATTTTATGTTTAAATAAGTATGCACCACCCTCTGTGGAGAATTTTTCTTTAGTTGCTTGCTTATTATATACAAGAAATCCTCTCTAGACCTCTCTTTTCTTTGCTTATAGTTAATCATATAGTTTTTCTGCGTTTACTTGTTAGCGTTTAAGTTATATTGAAATACAGTTCCTTTTGAACCATCAAAGAAAGCGGTCGTTTCTCTTATTGTAACAGATTATGGGCCCAGTTACGTATTAAGTCTTTCTGAGAATCTGTTTTTTTAATAGTAAATTATTGCAAGTGAAAATAACGGGTTTTTTTTTGTTTAAAGAAATCGTACAGTAGGTACCGAGAGGCAAAAAATAATTCTTATAAAGAAACGAAGTTTGCTGACGATTGGTATATTGAGGTTTTGTTTTGGCTTTACGAGTCAATTGGTCAAGCTATTGAAAGGAAATTTTGATTCATACCGTGTGCTCAACTGTTTTCTTTCCGATGTCGTCAGATAACGATGCAATTAAAGTTGAAAAGCTCATCTGTGGGGATCAGTGGAACATTTGGAAGTTCCAAATTAAAATAATTTTGAGCGCGGCTGATCTTCTCAAATATGTAACAGGAAATGAGGCGAAACCAGTTGAATCTGAAAAATTGAAAGTGTGGGATCGTTTTGATAGCAGGCGCAAAAGATAATTGTCACTTCTATAGAGCCACAACCACTTTTGCATATAATGAATTGCAAAACTTCTAAAGAAATGTGGAATAAGCTAGAGAGTGTCTATGAACTCAAGTCAAAATGCAGCATTCACATGCTCCAGCAGCAATTCTACAGCTTTACTAAAGAACCACAAGATGATATCGCGTTGCATATATCTAAACTGCAAACGATTGTGCAGCAGTTAGCAGAATGTGGGGGAAAGCGTTGCCACGACCTCCTATCTAGGCGAGTGGACAATCAATGACCGCCAAATGACCTTACGCTGTGCTGATACCTACATGCAACAAAAATTTCAAATTACTCACAATAATTTTCTACACTTAGAAACTAAACTCACTACGTTTTCTTTCCTTTTTTGTTTTATATCTGGGGCCTCCGGAATTTGGGCTTCAGCTTTCACCTTTTGGTTGCAATTATGTTTCACTAGGTTCTTGTTTGTTGGGTACTTTTAGTTCTATCACTGTTTTATTGTATTCTTCGTCTTTTATTATGAAGTCTTCCTTTTTTTGTTTTGCACTTGCCACTTTTGCTAATTATTAAACACTATTTTTGTATAAACCTTATTTTCTTTTTAAGTTTATCTATTCTCTCGTCACTGCCACTGTATGTCGTTTAATTTGAATTTGGTTTTAACTTTTGCCGATTTTACGGATTAGGACGTGGTCTTACCGACGACTGTACGGACAATACCGAGCGTTTCCTCCAGCAGTAGCAACAGACCCTCGTCCGAGGTATTGGCAACAACAATCCTGAATACCCGCTAACTAGGAGACTCACCCAAAATCTTCCGACCGCGGGATTGCCAATCAGAACCCGCCAACGATTCAAGAAATCCCGCTCCTCTCATCATTTGAAATTTAGGTTCGAGTACTTGCTACGCGAAAGATTGATGCCTACCTAAGCTTCGGCTAAGATTGTGAACAGGCCCCTTGTTCCGAAATGTCAAAGTCGACACCTGAACGTCGGTGACACTTGCCTTTCTGTCAAAAATAATCAACAATCTCGCGTACCTTATCCTGTAAGTATCTTATTTATTTGTTTTATTCTCTTCCTCACTAATGTTTTGTTATCTTTCTAGTTAAAGCTACCTAATTTATGAGATCCTGACTGGTGAATCCCTAATGGATATCTGTGGTCGAGTAAGTTGCGTAATGTGTACAATTACATTTTCCACTCATACATCTTTTGGATTGCAGGGGACCATAACAAATAGTTGCACGCTCTGCTCAGCAGGAAATGTTCGCCAAAGGCACGAACTCCAAAGGAATGGGGTCTGTTAAAATAATATGTCTATTTTATGTTTAAATAAGTATGCACCACCCTCTGTGGAGAATTTTTCTTTAGTTGCTTGCTTATTATATACAAGAAATCCTCTCTAGACCTCTCTTTTCTTTGCTTATAGTTAATCATATAGTTTTTCTGCATTTACTTTTTAGCGTTTAAGTTATATTGAAATACAGTTCCTTTTGAACCATCAAAGAAAGCGGTCGTTTCTCTTATTGTAACAGGTTATGGGCCCAGTTACGTATTAAGTCTTTCTGAGAATCTGTTTTTTTAATAGTAAATTATTGCAAGTGAAAATAACGGGATTTTTTGTTTTAAGAAATCGTACAGTAGGTACCGAGAGGCAAAAAAAAATTCTTATAAAGAAACGAAGTTTGCTGACGATTGGTATATTGAGGTTTTGTTTTGGCTTTACGAGTCAATTGGTCAAGCTATTAAAAGGAAATTTTGTGTGCTCAACCCTTTTTTTTTTTGATGTCGTCAGATAACGATGCAATTAAAGTTGAAAAGCTCATCTGTGGGGATCAGTGGAACATTTGGAAGTTCCAAATTAAAATAATTTTGAGCGCGGCTGATCTTCTTAAATATGTAACAGGAAATGAGGCGAAACCAGTTGAATCTGAAAATTTGAAAGTGTGGGATCGTTTTGATAGCAGGCGCAAAAGATAATTGTCACTTCTATAGAGCCACAACCACTTTTGCATATAATGAATTGCAAAACTTCTAAAGAAATGTGGAATAAGCTAGAGAGTGTCTATGAACTCAAGTCAAAATGCAGCATTCACATGCTCCAGCAGCAATTCTACAGCTTTACTAAAGAACCACAAGATGATATCGCGTTGCATATATCTAAACTGCAAACGATTGTGCAGCAGTTAGAAGAATGTGGGGGAAAGCGTTTCAGACTCTATGGTGATCACAAAAATACTAATGACGTTGCCACCGGCTTACGGTCATTTCCACAGTGCATGGGAGTCGACGTCATCAGATGAACAGACATTGGATTACCTCACTAGTAGGTTAGTTTTGGAAGAGGCACGTGTTAATTCCCAAAACAATTTGATTGAGTCAGGGTTGGCGGCCACGACCTCCTATCTAGGCGAGTGGACAATCAATGACCGCCAAATGACCTTACGCTGTGCTGATACCTACATGCAACAAAAATTTCAAATTACTCACAATAATTTTCTACACTTAGAAACTAAACTCACTACGTTTTCTTTCCTTTTTTGTTTTATATCTGGGGCCTCCGGAATTTGGGCTTCAGCTTTCACCTTTTGGTTGCAATTATGTTTCACTAGGTTCTTGTTTGTTGGGTACTTTTAGTTCTATAACTGTTTTATTGTATTCTTCGTCTTTTATTTTGAAGTCTTCCTTTTTTTGTTTTGCACTTGCCACTTTTGCTTATTATTAAACACTATTTTTGTATAAACCTTATTTTCTTTTTAAGTTTATCTATTCTCTCGTCACTGCCACTGTATGTCGTTTAATTTGAATTTGGTTTTAACTTTTACCGATTTTACGGATTAGGACGTGGTCTTACCGACGACTGTACGGACAATACCGAGCGTTTCCTCCAGCAGTAGCAACAGACCCTCGTCCGAGGTATTGGCAACAACAATCCTGAATACCCGCTAACTAGGAGACTCACCCAAAATCTTCCGACCGCGGGATTGCCAATCAGAACCCGCCAACGATTCAAGAAATCCCGCTCCTCTCATCATTTGAAATTTAGGTTCGAGTACTTGCTACGCGAAAGATTGATGCCTACCTAAACTTCGGCTAAGATTGTGAACAGGCCCCTTGTTCCGAAATGTCAAAGTCGACACCTGAACGTCGGTGACACTTGCCTTTCTGTCAAAAATAATCAACAATCTCGCGTACCTTATCCTGTAAGTATCTTATTTATTTGTTTTATTCTCTTCCTCACTAATGTTTTGTTATCTTTCTAGTTAAAGCTACCTAATTTATGAGATCCTGACTGGTGAATCCCTAATGGATATCTGTGGTCGAGTAAGTTGCGTAATGTTTACAATTACATTTCCCACTCATACATCTTTTGGATTGCAGGGGACCATAACAAATAGTTGCACGCTCTGCTCAGCAGGAAATGTTCGCCAAAGGCACGAACTCCAAAGGAATGGGGTCTGTTAAAATAAAATGTTTATTTTATGTTTAAATAAGTATGCACCACCCTCTGTGGAGAATTTTTCTTTAGTTGCTTGCTTATTATATACAAGAAATCCTCTCTAGACCTCTCTTTTCTTTGCTTATAGTTAATCATATAGTTTTTCTGCGTTTACTTGTTAGCGTTTAAGTTATATTGAAATACAGTTCCTTTTGAACCATCAAAGAAAGCGGTCGTTTCTCTTATTGTAACAGATTATGGGCCCAGTTACGTATTAAGTCTTTCTGAGAATCTGTTTTTTTAATAGTAAATTATTGCAAGTGAAAATAACGGGTTTTTTTTTGTTTAAAGAAATCGTACAGTAGGTACCGAGAGGCAAAAAAAAATTCTTATAAAGAAACGAAGTTTGCTGACGATTGGTATATTGAGGTTTTGTTTTGGCTTTACCAGTCAATTGGTCAAGCTATTAAAAGGAAATTTTGTGTGCTCAACTGTTTTTTTTCCGATGTCGTCAGATAACGATGCAATTAAAGTTGAAAAGCTCATCTGTGGGGATCAGTGGAACATTTGGAAGTTCCAAATTAAAATAATTTTGAGCGCGGCTGATCTTCTCAAATATGTAACAGGAAATGAGGCGAAACAAGTTGAATATACAAAATTGAAAGTGTGGGATCGTTTTGATAGCAGGCGCAAAAGATAATTGTCACTTCTATAGAGCCACAACCACTTTTGCATATAATGAATTGCAAAACTTCTAAAGAAATGTGGAATAAGCTAGAGTGTGTCTATGAACTCAAGTCAAAATGCAGCATTCTCATGCTCCAGCAGCAATTCTACAGCTTTACTAAAAAACCACAAGATGATATCGCGTTGCATATATCTAAACTGCAAACGATTGTGCAGCAGTTAGCAGAATGTGGGGGAAAGCGTTTCAGACTCTATGGTGATCACAAAAATACTAATGACGTTGCCACCGGCTTACGGTCATTTCCACAGTGCATGGGAGTCGACGCCATCAGATAAACAGACATTGGATTACCTCACTATTAGTTTAGTTTTGGAAGAGGCACGTGTTAATTCCCAAAACAATTTGATTGAGTCAGGGTTGGCGGCCACGACCTCCTATCTAGGCGAGTGGACAATCAATGACCGCCAAATGACCTTACGCTGTGCTGATACCTACATGCAACAAAAATTTCAAATTACTCACAATAATTTTCTACACTTAGAAACTAAACTCACTACGTTTTCTTTTCTTTTTTGTTTTATATCTGGGGCCTCCGGAATTTGGGCTTCAGCTTTCACCTTTTGGTTGCAATTGTGTTTCACTAGGTTCTTGTTTGTTGGGTACTTTTAGTTCTATCACTGTTTTATTGTATTCTTCGTCTTTTATTTTGAAGTCTTCCTTTTTTTGTTTTGCACTTGCCACTTTTGCTAATTATTAAACACTATTTTTGTATAAACCTTATTTTCTTTTTATGTTTATCTATTCTCTCGTCACTGCCACTGTATGTCGTTTAATTTGAATTTGGTTTTAACTTTTGCCGATTTTACGGATTAGGACGTGGTCTTACCGACGACTGTACGGACAATACCGAGCGTTTCCTCCAGCAGTAGCAACAGACCCTCGTCCGAGGTATTGGCAACAACAATCCTGAATACCCGCTAACTAGGAGACTCACCCAAAATCTTCCGACCGCGGGATTGCCAATCAGAACCCGCCAACGATTCAAGAAATTCCGCTCCTCTCATCATTTGAAATTTAGGTTCGAGTACTTGCTACGCGAAAGATTGATGCCTACCTAAACTTCGGCTAAGATTGTGAACAGGCCCCTTGTTCCGAAATGTCAAAGTCGACACCTGAACGTCGGTGACACTTGCCTTTCTGTCAAAAATAATCAACAATCTCGCGTACCTTATCCTGTAAGTATCTTATTTATTTGTTTTATTCTCTTCCTCACTAATGTTTTGTTATCTTTCTAGCTAAAGCTACCTAATTTATGAGATCCTGACTGGTGAATCCCTAATGGATATCTGTGGTCGAGTAAGTTGCACAATGTGTACAATTACATTTCCCACTCATACATCTTTTGGATTGCAGGGGACCATAACAAATAGTTACACGCTCTGCTCAGCAGGAAATGTTCGCCAAAGGCACGAACTCCAAAGGAATGGGGTCTGTTAAAATAAAATGTTTAAATAAGTATGCACCACCCTCTGTGGAGAATTTTTCTTTAGTTGCTTGCTTATTATATACAAGAAATCCTCTCTAGACCTCTCTTTTCTTTGCTTATAGTTAATCATATAGTTTTTCTGCATTTACTTGTTAGCGTTTAAGTTATATTGAAATACAGTTCCTTTTGAACCATCAAAGAAAGCGGTCGTTTCTCTTATTGTAACAGGTTATGGGCCCAGTTACGTATTAAGTCTTTCTGAGAATCTGTTTTTTTAATAGTAAATTATTGCAAGTGAAAATAACGGGATTTTTTTGTTTAAAGAAATCGTACAGTAGGTACCGAGAGGCAAAAAAAAATTCTTATAAAGAAACGAAGTTTGCTGACGATTGTTATATTGAGGTTTTGTTTTGGCTTTACGAGTCAATTGGTCATGCTATTAAAAGGAAATTTTGTGTGCTCAACCCTTTATTTTTTGATGTCGTCAGATAACGATGCAATTAAAGTTGAAAAGCTCATCTGTGGGGATCAGTGGAACATTTGGAAGTTCCAAATTAAAATAATTTTGAGCGCGGCTGATCTTCTCAAATATGTAACAGGAAATGAGGCGAAACCAGTTGAATCTGAAAATTTGAAAGTGTGGGATCGTTTTGATAGCAGGCGCAAAAGATAATTGTCACTTCTATAGAGCCACAACCACTTTTGCATATAATGAATTGCAAAACTTCTAAAGAAATGTGGAATAAGCTAGAGAGTGTCTATGAACTCAAGTCAAAATGCAGCATTCACATGCTCCAGCAGCAATTCTACAGCTTTACTAAAGAACCACAAGATGATATCGCGTTGCATATATCTAAACTGCAAACGATTGTGCAGCAGTTAGAAGAATGTGGGGGAAAGCGTTTCAGACTCTATGGTGATCACAAAAATACTAATGACGTTGCCACCGGCTTACGGTCATTTCCACAGTGCATGGGAGTCGACGTCATCAGATGAACAGACATTGGATTACCTCACTAGTAGGTTAGTTTTGGAAGAGGCACGTGTTAATTCCCAAAACAATTTGATTGAGTCAGGGTTGGCGGCCACGACCTCCTATCTAGGCGAGTGGACAATCAATGACCGCCAAATGACCTTACGCTGTGCTGATACCTACATGCAACAAAAATTTCAAATTACTCACAATAATTTTCTACACTTAGAAACTAAACTCACTACGTTTTCTTTCCTTTTTTGTTTTATATCTGGGGCCTCCGGAATTTGGGCTTCAGCTTTCACCTTTTGGTTGCAATTATGTTTCACTAGGTTCTTGTTTGTTGGGTACTTTTAGTTCTATCACTGTTTTATTGTATTCTTCGTCTTTTATTTTGAAGTCTTCCTTTTTTTGTTTTGCACTTGCCACTTTTGCTAATTATTAAACACTATTTTTGTATAAACCTTATTTTCTTTTTAAGTTTATCTATTCTCTCGTCACTGCCACTGTATGTCGATTAATTTGAATTTGGTTTTAACTTTTGCCGATTTTACGGATTAGGACGTGGTCTTACCGACGACTGTACGGACAATACCGAGCGTTTCCTCCAGCAGTAGCAACAGACCCTCGTCCGAGGTATTGGCAACAACAATCCTGAATACCCGCTAACTAGGAGACTCACCCAAAATCTTCCGACCGCGGGATTGCCAATCAGAACCCGCCAACGATTCAAGAAATCCCGCTCCTCTCATCATTTGAAATTTAGGTTCGAGTACTTGCTACGCGAAAGATTGATGCCTACCTAAACTTCGGCTAAGATTGTGAACAGGCCCCTTGTTCCGAAATGTCAAAGTCGACACCTGAACGTCGGTGACACTTGCCTTTCTGTCAAAAATAATCAACAATCTCGCGTACCTTATCCTGTAAGTATCTTATTTATTTGTTTTATTCTCTTCCTCACTAATGTTTTGTTATCTTTCTAGTTAAAGCTACCTAATTTATGAGATCCTGACTGGTGAATCCCTAATGGATATCTGTGGTCGAGTAAGTTGCGTAATTTTTACAATTACATTTCCCACTCATACATCTTTTGGATTGCAGGGGACCATAACAAATAGTTGCACGCTCTGCTCAGCAGGAAATGTTCGCCAAAGGCACGAACTCCAAAGGAATGGGGTCTGTTAAATTAAAATGTTTATTTTATGTTTAAATAAATAAATTCTGTGGAGAATTTTTCTTTAGTTGCTTGCTTATTATATACAAGAAATCCTCTCTAGACCTCTCTTTTCTTTGCTTATAGTTAATCATATAGTTTTTCTGCGTTTACTTGTTAGCGTTTAAGTTATATTGAAATACAGTTCCTTTTGAACCATCAAAGAAAGCGGTCGTTTCTCTTATTGTAACAGAATATGGCCCCAGTTATGTATTAAGTCTTTCTGAGAATCTGTTTTTTTAATAGTAAATTATTGCAAGTGAAAATAACGGGTTTTTTTTTGTTTAAAGAAATCGTACAGTAGGTACCGAGAGGCAAAAAAAAATTCTTATAAAGAAACGAAGTTTGCTGACGATTGGTATATTGAGGTTTTGTTTTGGCTTTACCAGTCAATTGGTCAAGCTATTAAAAGGAAATTTTGTGTGCTCAACTGTTTTTTTTCCGATGTCGTCAGAAAACGATGCAATTAAAGTTGAAAAGCTCATCTGTGGGGATCAGTGGAACATTTGGAAGTTCCAAATTAAAATAATTTTGAGCGCGGCTGATCTTCTCAAATATGTAACAGGAAATGAGGCGAAACAAGTTGAATATACAAAATTGAAAGTGTGGGATCGTTTTGATAGCAGGCGCAAAAGATAATTGTCACTTCTATAGAGCCACAACCACTTTTGCATATAATGAATTGCAAAACTTCTAAAGAAATGTGGAATAAGCTAGAGTGTGTCTATGAACTCAAGTCAAAATGCAGCATTCACATGCTCCAGCAGCAATTCTACAGCTTTACTAAAAAACCACAAGATGATATCGCGTTGCATATATCTAAACTGCAAACGATTGTGCAGCAGTTAGCAGAATGTGGGGGAAAGCGTTTCAGACTCTATGGTGATCACAAAAATACTAATGACGTTGCCACCGGCTTACGGTCATTTCCACAGTGCATGGGAGTCGACGCCATCAGATAAACAGACATTGGATTACCTCACTATTAGTTTAGTTTTGGAAGAGGCACGTGTTAATTCCCAAAACAATTTGATTGAGTCAGGGTTGGCGGCCACGACCTCCTATCTAGGCGAGTGGACAATCAATGACCGCCAAATGACCTTACGCTGTGCTGATACCTACATGCAACAAAAATTTCAAATTACTCACAATAATTTTCTACACTTAGAAACTAAACTCACTACGTTTTCTTTCCTTTTTTGTTTTATATCTGGGGTCTCCGGAATTTGGGCTTCAGCTTTCACCTTTTGGTTGCAATTATGTTTCACTAGGTTCTTGTTTGTTGGGTACTTTTAGTTCTATCACTGTTTTATTGTATTCTTCGTCTTTTATTTTGAAGTCTTCCTTTTTTTGTTTTGCACTTGCCACTTTTGCTAATTATTAAACACTATTTTTGTATAAACCTTATTTTCTTTTTAAGTTTATCTATTCTCTCGTCACTGCCACTGTATGTCGTTTAATTTGAATTTTGTTTTAACTTTTGCCGATTTTACGGATTAGGACGTGGTCTTACCGACGACTGTACGGACAATACCGAGCGTTTCCTCTAGCAGTAGCAACAGACCCTCGTCCGAGGTATTGGCAACAACAATCCTGAATACCCGCTAACTAGGAGACTCAGAACCCGCCAACGATTCAAGAAATCCCGCTCCTCTCATCATTTGAAATTTAGGTTCGAGTACTTGCTACGCGAAAGATTGATGCCTACCTAAACTTCGGCTAAGATTGTGAACAGGCCCCTTGTTCCGAAATGTCAAAGTCGGTGACACTTGCCTTTCTGTCAAAAATAATCAACAATCTCGCGTACCTTATCCTGTAAGTATCTTATTTATTTGTTTTATTCTCTTCCTCACTAATGTTTTGTTATCTTTCTAGTTAAAGCTACCTAATTTATGAGATCCTGACTGGTGAATCCCTAATGGATATCTGTGGTCGAGTAAGTTGCGTAATGTGTACAATTACATTTCCCACTCATACATCTTTTGGATTGCAGGGGACCATAACAAATAGTTGCACGCTCTGCTCAGCAGGAAATGTTCGCCAAAGGCACGAACTCCAAAGGAATGGGGTCTGTTAAAATAATATGTTTATTTTATGTTTAAATAAGTATGCACCACCCTCTGTGGAGAATTTTTCTTTAGTTGCTTGCTTATTATATGCAAGAAATCCTCTCTAGACCTCTCTTTTCTTTGCTTATAGTTAATCATATAGTTTTTCTGCATTTACTTTTTAGCGTTTAAGTTATATTGAAATACAGTTCCTTTTGAACCATCAAAGAAAGCGGTCGTTTCTCTTATTGTAACAGGTTATGGGCCCAGTTACGTATTAAGTCTTTCTGAGAATCTGTTTTTTTAATAGTAAATTATTGCAAGTGAAAATAACGGGATTTTTTTTGTTTTAAGAAATCGTACAGTAGGTACCGAGAGGCAAAAAAAAATACTTATAAAGAAACGAAGTTTGCTGACGATTGGTATATTGAGGTTTTGTTTTGGCTTTACGAGTCAATTGGTCAAGCTATTAAAAGGAAATTTTGTGTGCTCAACCTTTTTTTTTTTTGATGTCGTCAGATAACGATGCAATTAAAGTTGAAAAGAAATGTGGAATAAGCTAGAGAGTGTCTATGAACTCAAGTCAAAATGCAGCATTCGCATGCTCCAGCAGCAATTCTACAGCTTTACTAAAGAACCACAAGATGATATCGCGTTGCATATATCTAAACTGCAAACGATTGTGCAGCAGTTAGAAGAATGTGGGGGAAAGCGTTTCAGACTCTATGGTGATCACAAAAATACTAATGACGTTGCCACCGGCTTACGGTCATTTCCACAGTGCATGGGAGTCGACGTCATCAGATGAACAGACATTGGATTACCTCACTAGTAGGTTAGTTTTGGAAGAGGCACGTGTTAATTCCCAAAACAATTTGATTGAGTCAGGGTTGGCGGCCACGACCTCCTATCTAGGCGAGTGGACAATCAATGACCGCCAAATGACCTTACGCTGTGCTGATACCTACATGCAACAAAAATTTCAAATTACTCACAATAATTTTCTACACTTAGAAACTAAACTCACTACGTTTTCTTTCCTTTTTTGTTTTATATCTGGGGCCTCCGGAATTTGGGCTTCAGCTTTCACCTTTTGGTTGCAATTATGTTTCACTAGGTTCTTGTTTGTTGGGTACTTTTAGTTCTATCACTGTTTTATTGTATTCTTCGTCTTTTATTTTGAAGTCTTCCTTTTTTTGTTTTGCACTTGCCACTTTTGCTAATTATTAAACACTATTTTTGTATAAACCTTATTTTCTTTTTAAGTTTATCTATTCTCTCGTCACTGCCACTGTATGTCGTTTAATTTGAATTTGGTTTTAACTTTTGCCGATTTTACGGATTAGGACGTGGTCTTACCGACGACTGTACGGACAATACCGAGCGTTTCCTCCAGCAGTAGCAACAGACCCTCGTCCGAGGTATTGGCAACAACAATCCTGAATACCCGCTAACTAGGAGACTCACCCAAAATCTTCCGACCGCGGGATTGCCAATCAGAACCCGCCAACGATTCAAGAAATCCCGCTCCTCTCATCATTTGAAATTTAGGTTCGAGTACTTGCTACGCGAAAGATTGATGCCTACCTAAGCTTCGGCTAAGATTGTGAACAGGCCCCTTGTTCCGAAATGTCAAAGTCGACACCTGAACGTCGGTGACACTTGCCTTTCTGTCAAAAATAATCAACAATCTCGCGTACCTTATCCTGTAAGTATCTTATTTATTTGTTTTATTCTCTTCCTCACTAATGTTTTGTTATCTTTCTAGTTAAAGCTACCTAATTTATGAGATCCTGACTGGTGAATCCCTAATGGATATCTGTGGTCGAGTAAGTTGCGTAATGTGTACAATTACATTTTCCACTCATACATCTTTTGGATTGCAGGGGACCATAACAAATAGTTGCACGCTCTGCTCAGCAGGAAATGTTCGCCAAAGGCACGAACTCCAAAGGAATGGGGTCTGTTAAAATAATATGTCTATTTTATGTTTAAATAAGTATGCACCACCCTCTGTGGAGAATTTTTCTTTAGTTGCTTGCTTATTATATACAAGAAATCCTCTCTAGACCTCTCTTTTCTTTGCTTATAGTTAATCATATAGTTTTTCTGCATTTACTTTTTAGCGTTTAAGTTATATTGAAATACAGTTCCTTTTGAACCATCAAAGAAAGCGGTCGTTTCTCTTATTGTAACAGGTTATGGGCCCAGTTACGTATTAAGCCTTTCTGAGAATCTGTTTTTTTAATAGTAAATTATTGCAAGTGAAAATAACGGGATTTTTTGTTTTAAGAAATCGTACAGTAGGTACCGAGAGGCAAAAAAAAATTCTTATAAAGAAACGAAGTTTGCTGACGATTGGTATATTGAGGTTTTGTTTTGGCTTTACGAGTCAATTGGTCAAGCTATTAAAAGGAAATTTTGTGTGCTCAACCCTTTTTTTTTTTGATGTCGTCAGATAACGATGCAATTAAAGTTGAAAAGCTCATCTGTGGGGATCAGTGGAACATTTGGAAGTTCCAAATTAAAATAATTTTGAGCGCGGCTGATCTTCTTAAATATGTAACAGGAAATGAGGCGAAACCAGTTGAATCTGAAAATTTGAAAGTGTGGGATCGTTTTGATAGCAGGCGCAAAAGATAATTGTCACTTCTATAGAGCCACAACCACTTTTGCATATAATGAATTGCAAAACTTCTAAAGAAATGTGGAATAAGCTAGAGAGTGTCTATGAACTCAAGTCAAAATGCAGCATTCACATGCTCCAGCAGCAATTCTACAGCTTTACTAAAGAACCACAAGATGATATCGCGTTGCATATATCTAAACTGCAAACGATTGTGCAGCAGTTAGAAGAATGTGGGGGAAAGCGTTTCAGACTCTATGGTGATCACAAAAATACTAATGACGTTGCCACCGGCTTACGGTCATTTCCACAGTGCATGGGAGTCGACGTCATCAGATGAACAGACATTGGATTACCTCACTAGTAGGTTAGTTTTGGAAGAGGCACGTGCTAATTCCCAAAACAATTTGATTGAGTCAGGGTTGGCGGCCACGACCTCCTATCTAGGCGAGTGGACAATCAATGACCGCCAAATGACCTTACGCTGTGCTGATACCTACATGCAACAAAAATTTCAAATTACTCACAATAATTTTCTACACTTAGAAACTAAACTCACTACGTTTTCTTTCCTTTTTTGTTTTATATCTGGGGCCTCCGGAATTTGGGCTTCAGCTTTCACCTTTTGGTTGCAATTATGTTTCACTAGGTTCTTGTTTGTTGGGTACTTTTAGTTCTATCACTGTTTTATTGTATTCTTCGTCTTTTATTTTGAAGTCTTCCTTTTTTTGTTTTGCACTTGCCACTTTTGCTTATTATTAAACACTATTTTTGTATAAACCTTATTTTCTTTTTAAGTTTATCTATTCTCTCGTCACTGCCACTGTATGTCGTTTAATTTGAATTTGGTTTTAACTTTTGCCGATTTTACGGATTAGGACGTGGTCTTACCGACGACTGTACGGACAATACCGAGCGTTTCCTCCAGCAGTAGCAACAGACCCTCGTCCGAGGTATTGGCAACAACAATCCTGAATACCCGCTAACTAGGAGACTCACCCAAAATCTTCCGACCGCGGGATTGCCAATCAGAACCCGCCAACGATTCAAGAAATCCCGCTCCTCTCATCATTTGAAATTTAGGTTCGAGTACTTGCTACGCGAAAGATTGATGCCTACCTAAACTTCGGCTAAGATTGTGAACAGGCCCCTTGTTCCGAAATGTCAAAGTCGACACCTGAACGTCGGTGACACTTGCCTTTCTGTCAAAAATAATCAACAATCTCGCGTACCTTATCCTGTAAGTATCTTATTTATTTGTTTTATTCTCTTCCTCACTAATGTTTTGTTATCTTTCTAGTTAAAGCTACCTAATTTATGAGATCCTGACTGGTGAATCCCTAATGGATATCTGTGGTCGAGTAAGTTGCGTAATGTTTACAATTACATTTCCCACTCATACATCTTTTGGATTGCAGGGGACCATAACAAATAGTTGCACGCTCTGCTCAGCAGGAAATGTTCGCCAAAGGCACGAACTCCAAAGGAATGGGGTCTGTTAAAATAAAATGTTTATTTTATGTTTAAATAAGTATGCACCACCCTCTGTGGAGAATTTTTCTTTAGTTGCTTGCTTATTATATACAAGAAATCCTCTCTAGACCTCTCTTTTCTTTGCTTATAGTTAATCATATAGTTTTTCTGCGTTTACTTGTTAGCGTTTAAGTTATATTGAAATACAGTTCCTTTTGAACCATCAAAGAAAGCGGTCGTTTCTCTTATTGTAACAGATTATGGGCCCAGTTACGTATTAAGTCTTTCTGAGAATCTGTTTTTTTAATAGTAAATTATTGCAAGTGAAAATAACGGGTTTTTTTTTGTTTAAAGAAATCGTACAGTAGGTACCGAGAGGCAAAAAAAAATTCTTATAAAGAAACGAAGTTTGCTGACGATTGGTATATTGAGGTTTTGTTTTGGCTTTACCAGTCAATTGGTCAAGCTATTAAAAGGAAATTTTGTGTGCTCAACTGTTTTTTTTCCGATGTCGTCAGATAACGATGCAATTAAAGTTGAAAAGCTCATCTGTGGGGATCAGTGGAACATTTGGAAGTTCCAAATTAAAATAATTTTGAGCGCGGCTGATCTTCTCAAATATGTAACAGGAAATGAGGCGAAACAAGTTGAATATACAAAATTGAAAGTGTGGGATCGTTTTGATAGCAGGCGCAAAAGATAATTGTCACTTCTATAGAGCCACAACCACTTTTGCATATAATGAATTGCAAAACTTCTAAAGAAATGTGGAATAAGCTAGAGTGTGTCTATGAACTCAAGTCAAAATGCAGCATTCTCATGCTCCAGCAGCAATTCTACAGCTTTACTAAAAAACCACAAGATGATATCGCGTTGCATATATCTAAACTGCAAACGATTGTGCAGCAGTTAGCAGAATGTGGGGGAAAGCGTTTCAGACTCTATGGTGATCACAAAAATACTAATGACGTTGCCACCGGCTTACGGTCATTTCCACAGTGCATGGGAGTCGACGCCATCAGATAAACAGACATTGGATTACCTCACTATTAGTTTAGTTTTGGAAGAGGCACGTGTTAATTCCCAAAACAATTTGATTGAGTCAGGGTTGGCGGCCACGACCTCCTATCTAGGCGAGTGGACAATCAATGACCGCCAAATGACCTTACGCTGTGCTGATACCTACATGCAACAAAAATTTCAAATTACTCACAATAATTTTCTACACTTAGAAACTAAACTCACTACGTTTTCTTTTCTTTTTTGTTTTATATCTGGGGCCTCCGGAATTTGGGCTTCAGCTTTCACCTTTTGGTTGCAATTGTGTTTCACTAGGTTCTTGTTTGTTGGGTACTTTTAGTTCTATCACTGTTTTATTGTATTCTTCGTCTTTTATTTTGAAGTCTTCCTTTTTTTGTTTTGCACTTGCCACTTTTGCTAATTATTAAACACTATTTTTGTATAAACCTTATTTTCTTTTTATGTTTATCTATTCTCTCGTCACTGCCACTGTATGTCGTTTAATTTGAATTTGGTTTTAACTTTTGCCGATTTTACGGACTAGGACGTGGTCTTACCGACGACTGTACGGACAATACCGAGCGTTTCCTCCAGCAGTAGCAACAGACCCTCGTCCGAGGTATTGGCAACAACAATCCTGAATACCCGCTAACTAGGAGACTCACCCAAAATCTTCCGACCGCGGGATTGCCAATCAGAACCCGCCAACGATTCAAGAAATCCCGCTCCTCTCATCATTTGAAATTTAGGTTCGAGTACTTGCTACGCGAAAGATTGATGCCTACCTAAACTTCGGCTAAGATTGTGAACAGGCCCCTTGTTCCGAAATGTCAAAGTCGACACCTGAACGTCGGTGACACTTGCCTTTCTGTCAAAAATAATCAACAATCTCGCGTACCTTATCCTGTAAGTATCTTATTTATTTGTTTTATTCTCTTCCTCACTAATGTTTTGTTATCTTTCTAGCTAAAGCTACCTAATTTATGAGATCCTGACTGGTGAATCCCTAATGGATATCTGTGGTCGAGTAAGTTGCACAATGTGTACAATTACATTTCCCACTCATACATCTTTTGGATTGCAGGGGACCATAACAAATAGTTACACGCTCTGCTCAGCAGGAAATGTTCGCCAAAGGCACGAACTCCAAAGGAATGGGGTCTGTTAAAATAAAATGTTTAAATAAGTATGCACCACCCTCTGTGGAGAATTTTTCTTTAGTTGCTTGCTTATTATATACAAGAAATCCTCTCTAGACCTCTCTTTTCTTTGCTTATAGTTAATCATATAGTTTTTCTGCATTTACTTGTTAGCGTTTAAGTTATATTGAAATACAGTTCCTTTTGAACCATCAAAGAAAGCGGTCGTTTCTCTTATTGTAACAGGTTATGGGCCCAGTTACGTATTAAGTCTTTCTGAGAATCTGTTTTTTTAATAGTAAATTATTGCAAGTGAAAATAACGGGATTTTTTTGTTTAAAGAAATCGTACAGTAGGTACCGAGAGGCAAAAAAAAATTCTTATAAAGAAACGAAGTTTGCTGACGATTGTTATATTGAGGTTTTGTTTTGGCTTTACGAGTCAATTGGTCATGCTATTAAAAGGAAATTTTGTGTGCTCAACCCTTTATTTTTTGATGTCGTCAGATAACGATGCAATTAAAGTTGAAAAGCTCATCTGTGGGGATCAGTGGAACATTTGGAAGTTCCAAATTAAAATAATTTTGAGCGCGGCTGATCTTCTGTAACAGGAAATGAGGCGAAACCAGTTGAATCTGAAAATTTGAAAGTGTGGGATCGTTTTGATAGCAGGCGCAAAAGATAATTGTCACTTCTATAGAGCCACAACCACTTTTGCATATAATGAATTGCAAAACTTCTAAAGAAATGTGGAATAAGCTAGAGAGTGTCTATGAACTCAAGTCAAAATGCAGCATTCACATGCTCCAGCAGCAATTCTACAGCTTTACTAAAGAACCACAAGATGATATCGCGTTGCATATATCTAAACTGCAAACGATTGTGCAGCAGTTAGAAGAATGTGGGGGAAAGCGTTTCAGACTCTATGGTGATCACAAAAATACTAATGACGTTGCCACCGGCTTACGGTCATTTCCACAGTGCATGGGAGTCGACGTCATCAGATGAACAGACATTGGATTACCTCACTAGTAGGTTAGTTTTGGAAGAGGCACGTGTTAATTCCCAAAACAATTTGATTGAGTCAGGGTTGGCGGCCACGACCTCCTATCTAGGCGAGTGGACAATCAATGACCGCCAAATGACCTTACGCTGTGCTGATACCTACATGCAACAAAAATTTCAAATTACTCACAATAATTTTCTACACTTAGAAACTAAACTCACTACGTTTTCTTTCCTTTTTTGTTTTATATCTGGGGCCTCCGGAATTTGGGCTTCAGCTTTCACCTTTTGGTTGCAATTATGTTTCACTAGGTTCTTGTTTGTTGGGTACTTTTAGTTCTATCACTGTTTTATTGTATTCTTCGTCTTTTATTTTGAAGTCTTCCTTTTTTTGTTTTGCACTTGCCACTTTTGCTAATTATTAAACACTATTTTTGTATAAACCTTATTTTCTTTTTAAGTTTATCTATTCTCTCGTCACTGCCACTGTATGTCGATTAATTTGAATTTGGTTTTAACTTTTGCCGATTTTACGGATTAGGACGTGGTCTTACCGACGACTGTACGGACAATACCGAGCGTTTCCTCCAGCAGTAGCGACAGACCCTCGTCCGAGGTATTGGCAACAACAATCCTGAATACCCGCTAACTAGGAGACTCACCCAAAATCTTCCGACCGCGGGATTGCCAATCAGAACCCGCCAACGATTCAAGAAATCCCGCTCCTCTCATCATTTGAAATTTAGGTTCGAGTACTTGCTACGCGAAAGATTGATGCCTACCTAAACTTCGGCTAAGATTGTGAACAGGCCCCTTGTTCCGAAATGTCAAAGTCGACACCTGAACGTCGGTGACACTTGCCTTTCTGTCAAAAATAATCAACAATCTCGCGTACCTTATCCTGTAAGTATCTTATTTATTTGTTTTATTCTCTTCCTCACTAATGTTTTGTTATCTTTCTAGTTAAAGCTACCTAATTTATGAGATCCTGACTGGTGAATCCCTAATGGATATCTGTGGTCGAGTAAGTTGCGTAATGTTTACAATTACATTTCCCACTCATACATCTTTTGGATTGCAGGGGACCATAACAAATAGTTGCACGCTCTGCTCAGCAGGAAATGTTCGCCAAAGGCACGAACTCCAAAGGAATGGGGTCTGTTAAATTAAAATGTTTATTTTATGTTTAAATAAATAAATTCTGTGGAGAATTTTTCTTTAGTTGCTTGCTTATTATATACAAGAAATCCTCTCTAGACCTCTCTTTTCTTTGCTTATAGTTAATCATATAGTTTTTCTGCGTTTACTTGTTAGCGTTTAAGTTATATTGAAATACAGTTCCTTTTGAACCATCAAAGAAAGCGGTCGTTTCTCTTATTGTAACAGAATATGGCCCCAGTTATGTATTAAGTCTTTCTGAGAATCTGTTTTTTTAATAGTAAATTATTGCAAGTGAAAATAACGGGTTTTTTTTTGTTTAAAGAAATCGTACAGTAGGTACCGAGAGGCAAAAAAAAATTCTTATAAAGAAACGAAGTTTGCTGACGATTGGTATATTGAGGTTTTGTTTTGGCTTTACCAGTCAATTGGTCAAGCTATTAAAAGGAAATTTTGTGTGCTCAACTGTTTTTTTTCCGATGTCGTCAGAAAACGATGCAATTAAAGTTGAAAAGCTCATCTGTGGGGATCAGTGGAACATTTGGAAGTTCCAAATTAAAATAATTTTGAGCGCGGCTGATCTTCTCAAATATGTAACAGGAAATGAGGCGAAACAAGTTGAATATACAAAATTGAAAGTGTGGGATCGTTTTGATAGCAGGCGCAAAAGATAATTGTCACTTCTATAGAGCCACAACCACTTTTGCATATAATGAATTGCAAAACTTCTAAAGAAATGTGGAATAAGCTAGAGTGTGTCTATGAACTCAAGTCAAAATGCAGCATTCACATGCTCCAGCAGCAATTCTACAACTTTACTAAAAAACCACAAGATGATATCGCGTTGCATATATCTAAACTGCAAACGATTGTGCAGCAGTTAGCAGAATGTGGGGGAAAGCGTTTCAGACTCTATGGTGATCACAAAAATACTAATGACGTTGCCACCGGCTTACGGTCATTTCCACAGTGCATGGGAGTCGACGCCATCAGATAAACAGACATTGGATTACCTCACTATTAGTTTAGTTTTGGAAGAGGCACGTGTTAATTCCCAAAACAATTTGATTGAGTCAGGGTTGGCGGCCACGACCTCCTATCTAGGCGAGTGGACAATCAATGACCGCCAAATGACCTTACGCTGTGCTGATACCTACATGCAACAAAAATTTCAAATTACTCACAATAATTTTCTACACTTAGAAACTAAACTCACTACGTTTTCTTTCCTTTTTTGTTTTATATCTGGGGTCTCCGGAATTTGGGCTTCAGCTTTCACCTTTTGGTTGCAATTATGTTTCACTAGGTTCTTGTTTGTTGAGTACTTTTAGTTCTATCACTGTTTTATTGTATTCTTCGTCTTTTATTTTGAAGTCTTCCTTTTTTTGTTTTGCACTTGCCACTTTTGCTAATTATTAAACACTATTTTTGTATAAACCTTATTTTCTTTTTAAGTTTATCTATTCTCTCGTCACTGCCACTGTATGTCGTTTAATTTGAATTTGGTTTTAACTTTTGCCGATTTTACGGATTAGGACGTGGTCTTACCGACGACTGTACGGACAATACCGAGCGTTTCCTCTAGCAGTAGCAACAGACCCTCGTCCGAGGTATTGGCAACAACAATCCTGAATACCCGCTAACTAGGAGACTCACCCAAAATCTTCCGACCGCGGGATTGCCAATCAGAACCCGCCAACGATTCAAGAAATCCCGCTCCTCTCATCATTTGAAATTTAGGTTCGAGTACTTGCTACGCGAAAGATTGATGCCTACCTAAACTTCGGCTAAGATTGTGAACAGGCCCCTTGTTCCGAAATGTCAAAGTCGGTGACACTTGCCTTTCTGTCAAAAATAATCAACAATCTCGCGTACCTTATCCTGTAAGTATCTTATTTATTTGTTTTATTCTCTTCCTCACTAATGTTTTGTTATCTTTCTAGTTAAAGCTACCTAATTTATGAGATCCTGACTGGTGAATCCCTAATGGATATCTGTGGTCGAGTAAGTTGCGTAATGTGTACAATTACATTTCCCACTCATACATCTTTTGGATTGCAGGGGACCATAACAAATAGTTGCACGCTCTGCTCAGCAGGAAATGTTCGCCAAAGGCACGAACTCCAAAGGAATGGGGTCTGTTAAAATAATATGTTTATTTTATGTTTAAATAAGTATGCACCACCCTCTGTGGAGAATTTTTCTTTAGTTGCTTGCTTATTATATGCAAGAAATCCTCTCTAGACCTCTCTTTTCTTTGCTTATAGTTAATCATATAGTTTTTCTGCATTTACTTTTTAGCGTTTAAGTTATATTGAAATACAGTTCCTTTTGAACCATCAAAGAAAGCGGTCGTTTCTCTTATTGTAACAGGTTATGGGCCCAGTTACGTATTAAGTCTTTCTGAGAATCTGTTTTTTTAATAGTAAATTATTGCAAGTGAAAATAACGGGATTTTTTTTGTTTTAAGAAATCGTACAGTAGGTACCGAGAGGCAAAAAAAAATACTTATAAAGAAACGAAGTTTGCTGACGATTGGTATATTGAGGTTTTGTTTTGGCTTTACGAGTCAATTGGTCAAGCTATTAAAAGGAAATTTTGTGTGCTCAACCTTTTTTTTTTTGATGTCGTCAGATAACGATGCAATTAAAGTTGAAAAAAAATGTGGAATAAGCTAGAGAGTGTCTATGAACTCAAGTCAAAATGCAGCATTCGCATGCTCCAGCAGCAATTCTACAGCTTTACTAAAGAACCACAAGATGATATCGCGTTGCATATATCTAAACTGCAAACGATTGTGCAGCAGTTAGAAGAATGTGGGGGAAAGCGTTTCAGACTCTATGGTGATCACAAAAATACTAATGACGTTGCCACCGGCTTACGGTCATTTCCACAGTGCATGGGAGTCGACGTCATCAGATGAACAGACATTGGATTACCTCACTAGTAGGTTAGTTTTGGAAGAGGCACGTGTTAATTCCCAAAACAATTTGATTGAGTCAGGGTTGGCGGCCACGACCTCCTATCTAGGCGAGTGGACAATCAATGACCGCCAAATGACCTTACGCTGTGCTGATACCTACATGCAACAAAAATTTCAAATTACTCACAATAATTTTCTACACTTAGAAACTAAACTCACTACGTTTTCTTTCCTTTTTTGTTTTATATCTGGGGCCTCCGGAATTTGGGCTTCAGCTTTCACCTTTTGGTTGCAATTATGTTTCACTAGGTTCTTGTTTGTTGGGTACTTTTAGTTCTATCACTGTTTTATTGTATTCTTCGTCTTTTATTTTGAAGTCTTCCTTTTTTTGTTTTGCACTTGCCACTTTTGCTAATTATTAAACACTATTTTTGTATAAACCTTATTTTCTTTTTAAGTTTATCTATTCTCTCGTCACTGCCACTGTATGTCGTTTAATTTGAATTTGGTTTTAACTTTTGCCGATTTTACGGATTAGGACGTGGTCTTACCGACGACTGTACGGACAATACCGAGCGTTTCCTCCAGCAGTAGCAACAGACCCTCGTCCGAGGTATTGGCAACAACAATCCTGAATACCCGCTAACTAGGAGACTCACCCAAAATCTTCCGACCGCGGGATTGTCAATCAGAACCCGCCAACGATTCAAGAAATCCCGCTCCTCTCATCATTTGAAATTTAGGTTCGAGTACTTGCTACGCGAAAGATTGATGCCTACCTAAGCTTCGGCTAAGATTGTGAACAGGCCCCTTGTTCCGAAATGTCAAAGTCGACACCTGAACGTCGGTGACACTTGCCTTTCTGTCAAAAATAATCAACAATCTCGCGTACCTTATCCTGTAAGTATCTTATTTATTTGTTTTATTCTCTTCCTCACTAATGTTTTGTTATCTTTCTAGTTAAAGCTACCTAATTTATGAGATCCTGACTGGTGAATCCCTAATGGATATCTGTGGTCGAGTAAGTTGCGTAATGTGTACAATTACATTTTCCACTCATACATCTTTTGGATTGCAGGGGACCATAACAAATAGTTGCACGCTCTGCTCAGCAGGAAATGTTCGCCAAAGGCACGAACTCCAAAGGAATGGGGTCTGTTAAAATAATATGTCTATTTTATGTTTAAATAAGTATGCACCACCCTCTGTGGAGAATTTTTCTTTAGTTGCTTGCTTATTATATACAAGAAATCCTCTCTAGACCTCTCTTTTCTTTGCTTATAGTTAATCATATAGTTTTTCTGCATTTACTTTTTAGCGTTTAAGTTATATTGAAATACAGTTCCTTTTGAACCATCAAAGAAAGCGGTCGTTTCTCTTATTGTAACAGGTTATGGGCCCAGTTACGTATTAAGTCTTTCTGAGAATCTGTTTTTTTAATAGTAAATTATTGCAAGTGAAAATAACGGGATTTTTTGTTTTAAGAAATCGTACAGTAGGTACCGAGAGGCAAAAAAAAATTCTTATAAAGAAACGAAGTTTGCTGACGATTGGTATATTGAGGTTTTGTTTTGGCTTTACGAGTCAATTGGTCAAGCTATTAAAAGGAAATTTTGTGTGCTCAACCCTTTTTTTTTTTGATGTCGTCAGATAACGATGCAATTAAAGTTGAAAAGCTCATCTGTGGGGATCAGTGGAACATTTGGAAGTTCCAAATTAAAATAATTTTGAGCGCGGCTGATCTTCTTAAATATGTAACAGGAAATGAGGCGAAACCAGTTGAATCTGAAAATTTGAAAGTGTAGGATCGTTTTGATAGCAGGCGCAAAAGATAATTGTCACTTCTATAGAGCCACAACCACTTTTGCATATAATGAATTGCAAAACTTCTAAAGAAATGTGGAATAAGCTAGAGAGTGTCTATGAACTCAAGTCAAAATGCAGCATTCACATGCTCCAGCAGCAATTCTACAGCTTTACTAAAGAACCACAAGATGATATCGCGTTGCATATATCTAAACTGCAAACGATTGTGCAGCAGTTAGAAGAATGTGGGGGAAAGCGTTTCAGACTCTATGGTGATCACAAAAATACTAATGACGTTGCCACCGGCTTACGGTCATTTCCACAGTGCATGGGAGTCGACGTCATCAGATGAACAGACATTGGATTACCTCACTAGTAGGTTAGTTTTGGAAGAGGCACGTGTTAATTCCCAAAACAATTTGATTGAGTCAGGGTTGGCGGCCACGACCTCCTATCTAGGCGAGTGGACAATCAATGACCGCCAAATGACCTTACGCTGTGCTGATACCTACATGCAACAAAAATTTCAAATTACTCACAATAATTTTCTACACTTAGAAACTAAACTCACTACGTTTTCTTTCCTTTTTTGTTTTATATCTGGGGCCTCCGGAATTTGGGCTTCAGCTTTCACCTTTTGGTTGCAATTATGTTTCACTAGGTTCTTGTTTGTTGGGTACTTTTAGTTCTATCACTGTTTTATTGTATTCTTCGTCTTTTATTTTGAAGTCTTCCTTTTTTTGTTTTGCACTTGCCACTTTTGCTTATTATTAAACACTATTTTTGTATAAACCTTATTTTCTTTTTAAGTTTATCTATTCTCTCGTCACTGCCACTGTATGTCGTTTAATTTGAATTTGGTTTTAACTTTTGCCGATTTTACGGATTAGGACGTGGTCTTACCGACGACTGTACGGACAATACCGAGCGTTTCCTCCAGCAGTAGCAACAGACCCTCGTCCGAGGTATTGGCAACAACAATCCTGAATACCCGCTAACTAGGAGACTCACCCAAAATCTTCCGACCGCGGGATTGCCAATCAGAACCCGCCAACGATTCAAGAAATCCCGCTCCTCTCATCATTTGAAATTTAGGTTCGAGTACTTGCTACGCGAAAGATTGATGCCTACCTAAACTTCGGCTAAGATTGTGAACAGGCCCCTTGTTCCGAAATGTCAAAGTCGACACCTGAACGTCGGTGACACTTGCCTTTCTGTCAAAAATAATCAACAATCTCGCGTACCTTATCCTGTAAGTATCTTATTTATTTGTTTTATTCTCTTCCTCACTAATGTTTTGTTATCTTTCTAGTTAAAGCTACCTAATTTATGAGATCCTGACTGGTGAATCCCTAATGGATATCTGTGGTCGAGTAAGTTGCGTAATGTTTACAATTACATTTCCCACTCATACATCTTTTGGATTGCAGGGGACCATAACAAATAGTTGCACGCTCTGCTCAGCAGGAAATGTTCGCCAAAGGCACGAACTCCAAAGGAATGGGGTCTGTTAAAATAAAATGTTTATTTTATGTTTAAATAAGTATGCACCACCCTCTGTGGAGAATTTTTCTTTAGTTGCTTGCTTATTATATACAAGAAATCCTCTCTAGACCTCTCTTTTCTTTGCTTATAGTTAATCATATAGTTTTTCTGCGTTTACTTGTTAGCGTTTAAGTTATATTGAAATACAGTTCCTTTTGAACCATCAAAGAAAGCGGTCGTTTCTCTTATTGTAACAGATTATGGGCCCAGTTACGTATTAAGTCTTTCTGAGAATCTGTTTTTTTAATAGTAAATTATTGCAAGTGAAAATAACGGGTTTTTTTTTGTTTAAAGAAATCGTACAGTAGGTACCGAGAGGCAAAAAAAAATTCGTATAAAGAAACGAAGTTTGCTGACGATTGGTATATTGAGGTTTTGTTTTGGCTTTACCAGTCAATTGGTCAAGCTATTAAAAGGAAATTTTGTGTGCTCAACTGTTTTTTTTCCGATGTCGTCAGATAACGATGCAATTAAAGTTGAAAAGCTCATCTGTGGGGATCAGTGGAACATTTGGAAGTTCCAAATTAAAATAATTTTGAGCGCGGCTGATCTTCTCAAATATGTAACAGGAAATGAGGCGAAACAAGTTGAATATACAAAATTGAAAGTGTGGGATCGTTTTGATAGCAGGCGCAAAAGATAATTGTCACTTCTATAGAGCCACAACCACTTTTGCATATAATGAATTGCAAAACTTCTAAAGAAATGTGGAATAAGCTAGAGAGTGTCTATGAACTCAAGTCAAAATGCAGCATTCACATGCTCCAGCAGCAATTCTACAGCTTTACTAAAGAACCACAAGATGATATCGCGTTGCATATATCTAAACTGCAAACGATTGTGCAGCAGTTAGAAGAATGTGGGGGAAAGCGTTTCAGACTCTATGGTGATCACAAAAATACTAATGACGTTGCCACCGGCTTACGGTCATTTCCACAGTGCATGGGAGTCGACGTCATCAGATGAACAGACATTGGATTACCTCACTAGTAGGTTAGTTTTGGAAGAGGCACGTGTTAATTCCCAAAACAATTTGATTGAGTCAGGGTTGGCGGCCACGACCTCCTATCTAGGCGAGTGGACAATCAATGACCGCCAAATGACCTTACGCTGTGCTGATACCTACATGCAACAAAAATTTCAAATTACTCACAATAATTTTCTACACTTAGAAACTAAACTCACTACGTTTTCTTTCCTTTTTTGTTTTATATCTGGGGCCTCCGGAATTTGGGCTTCAGCTTTCACCTTTTGGTTGCAATTATGTTTCACTAGGTTCTTGTTTGTTGGGTACTTTTAGTTCTATCACTGTTTTATTGTATTCTTCGTCTTTTATTTTGAAGTCTTCCTTTTTTTGTTTTGCACTTGCCACTTTTGCTTATTATTAAACACTATTTTTGTATAAACCTTATTTTCTTTTTAAGTTTATCTATTCTCTCGTCACTGCCACTGTATGTCGTTTAATTTGAATTTGGTTTTAACTTTTGCCGATTTTACGGATTAGGACGTGGTCTTACCGACGACTGTACGGACAATACCGAGCGTTTCCTCCAGCAGTAGCAACAGACCCTCGTCCGAGGTATTGGCAACAACAATCCTGAATACCCGCTAACTAGGAGACTCACCCAAAATCTTCCGACCGCGGGATTGCCAATCAGAACCCGCCAACGATTCAAGAAATCCCGCTCCTCTCATCATTTGAAATTTAGGTTCGAGTACTTGCTACGCGAAAGATTGATGCCTACCTAAACTTCGGCTAAGATTGTGAACAGGCCCCTTGTTCCGAAATGTCAAAGTCGACACCTGAACGTCGGTGACACTTGCCTTTCTGTCAAAAATAATCAACAATCTCGCGTACCTTATCCTGTAAGTATCTTATTTATTTGTTTTATTCTCTTCCTCACTAATGTTTTGTTATCTTTCTAGTTAAAGCTACCTAATTTATGAGATCCTGACTGGTGAATCCCTAATGGATATCTGTGGTCGAGTAAGTTGCGTAATGTTTACAATTACATTTCCCACTCATACATCTTTTGGATTGCAGGGGACCATAACAAATAGTTGCACGCTCTGCTCAGCAGGAAATGTTCGCCAAAGGCACGAACTCCAAAGGAATGGGGTCTGTTAAAATAAAATGTTTATTTTATGTTTAAATAAGTATGCACCACCCTCTGTGGAGAATTTTTCTTTAGTAGCTTGCTTATTATATACAAGAAATCCTCTCTAGACCTCTCTTTTCTTTGCTTATAGTTAATCATATAGTTTTTCTGCGTTTACTTGTTAGCGTTTAAGTTATATTGAAATACAGTTCCTTTTGAACCATCAAAGAAAGCGGTCGTTTCTCTTATTGTAACAGATTATGGGCCCAGTTACGTATTAAGTCTTTCTGAGAATCTGTTTTTTTAATAGTAAATTATTGCAAGTGAAAATAACGGGTTTTTTTTTGTTTAAAGAAATCGTACAGTAGGTACCGAGAGGCAAAAAAAAATTCGTATAAAGAAACGAAGTTTGCTGACGATTGGTATATTGAGGTTTTGTTTTGGCTTTACCAGTCAATTGGTCAAGCTATTAAAAGGAAATTTTGTGTGCTCAACTGTTTTTTTTCCGATGTCGTCAGATAACGATGCAATTAAAGTTGAAAAGCTCATCTGTGGGGATCAGTGGAACATTTGGAAGTTCCAAATTAAAATAATTTTGAGCGCGGCTGATCTTCTCAAATATGTAACAGGAAATGAGGCGAAACAAGTTGAATATACAAAATTGAAAGTGTGGGATCGTTTTGATAGCAGGCGCAAAAGATAATTGTCACTTCTATAGAGCCACAACCACTTTTGCATATAATGAATTGCAAAACTTCTAAAGAAATGTGGAATAAGCTAGAGAGTGTCTATGAACTCAAGTCAAAATGCAGCATTCACATGCTCCAGCAGCAATTCTACAGCTTTACTAAAGAACCACAAGATGATATCGCGTTGCATATATCTAAACTGCAAACGATTGTGCAGCAGTTAGAAGAATGTGGGGGAAAGCGTTTCAGACTCTATGGTGATCACAAAAATACTAATGACGTTGCCACCGGCTTACGGTCATTTCCACAGTGCATGGGAGTCGACGTCATCAGATGAACAGACATTGGATTACCTCACTAGTAGGTTAGTTTTGGAAGAGGCACGTGTTAATTCCCAAAACAATTTGATTGAGTCAGGGTTGGCGGCCACGACCTCCTATCTAGGCGAGTGGACAATCAATGACCGCCAAATGACCTTACGCTGTGCTGATACCTACATGCAACAAAAATTTCAAATTACTCACAATAATTTTCTACACATAGAAACTAAACTCACTACGTTTTCTTTCCTTTTTTGTTTTATATCTGGGGTCTCCGGAATTTGGGCTTCAGCTTTCACCTTTTGGTTGCAATTGTGTTTCACTAGGTTCTTGTTTGTTGGGTACTTTTAGTTCTATCACTGTTTTATTGTATTCTTCGTCTTTTATTTTGAAGTCTTCCTTTTTTTGTTTTGCACTTGCCACTTTTGCTAATTATTAAACACTATTTTTGTATAAACCTTATTTTCTTTTTATGTTTATCTATTCTCTCGTCACTGCCACTGTATGTCGTTAAATTAGAATTTGGTTTTAACTTTTGCCGATTTTACGGATTAGGACGTGGTCTTACCGACGACTGTACGGACAATACCGAGCGTTTCCTCCAGCAGTAGCAACAGACCCTCGTCCGAGGTATTGGCAACAACCGCGGGATTGCCAATCAGAACCCGCCAACGATTCAAGAAATCCCGCTCCTCTCATCATTTGAAATTTAGGTTCGAGTACTTGCTACGCGAAAGATTGATGCCTACCTATACTTCGGCTAATATTGTGAACAGGCCCCTTGTTCCCAAATGTCAAAGTCGACACCTGAACGTCGGTGACACTTGCCTTTCTGTCAAAAATAATCAACAATCTCGCGTACCTTATCCTGTAAGTATCTTATTTATTTGTTTTATTCTCTTCCTCACTAATGTTTTGTTATCTTTCTAGCTAAAGCTACCTAATTTATGAGATCCTGACTGGTGAATCCCTAATGGATATCTGTCGTCGAGTAAGTTGCGCAATGTGTGCAATTACATTTCCCACTCATACATCTTTTGGATTGCAGGGGACCATAACAAATAGTTACACGCTCTGCTCAGCAGGAAATGTTCGCCAAAGGCACGAACTCCAAAGGAATGGGGTCTGTTAAAATAAAATGTTTAAATAAGTATGCACCACCCTCTGTGGAGAATTTTTCTTTAGTTGCTTGCTTATTATATACAAGAAATCCTCTCTAGACCTCTCTTTTCTTTGCTTATAGTTAATCATATAGTTTTTCTGCATTTACTTGTTAGCGTTTAAGTTATATTGAAATACAGTTCCTTTTGAACCATCAAAGAAAGCGGTCGTTTCTCTTATTGTAACAGGTTACGGGCCCAGTTACGTATTAAGTCTTTCTGAGAATCTGTTTTTTTAATAGTAAATTATTGCAAGTGAAAATAACGGGATTTTTTTGTTTAAAGAAATCGTACAGTAGGTACCGAGAGGCAAAAAAAAATTCTTTTAAAGAAACGAAGTTTGCTGACGATTGTTATATTGAGGTTTTGTTTTGGCTTTACGAGTCAATTGGTCAAGCTATTAAAAGGAAATTTTGGGTGCTCAACCCTTTTTTTTTTTATGTCGTCAGATAACGATGCAATTAAAGTTGAAAAGCTCATCTGTGGGGATCAGTGGAACATTTTAAGTTCCAAATTAAAATAATTTTGAGCGCGGCTGATCTTCTCAAATATGTAACAGGAAATGAGGCGAAACCAGTTGAATCTGAAAATTTGAAAGTGTGGGATCGTTTTGATAGCAGGCGCAAAAGATAGTTGTCACTTCTATAGAGCCACAACCACTTTTGCATATAATGAATTGCAAAACTTCTAAAGAAATGTGGAATAAGCTAGATAGTGTCTATGAACTCAAGTCAAAATGCAGCATTCACATGCTCCAGCAGCAATTCTACAGCTTTACTAAAGAACCACAAGATGATATCGCGTTGCATATATCTAAACTGCAAACGATTGTGCAGCAGTTAGAAGAATGTGGGGGAAAGCGTTTCAGACTCTATGGTGATCACAAAAATACTAATGACGTTGCCACCGGCTTACGGTCATTTCCACAGTGCATGGGAGTCGACGTCATCAGATGAACAGACATTGGATTACCTCACTAGTAGGTTAGTTTTGGAAGAGGCACGTGTTAATTCCCAAAACAATTTGATTGAGTCAGGGTTGGCGGCCACGACCTCCTATCTAGGCGAGTGGACAATCAATGACCGCCAAATGACCTTACGCTGTGCTGATACCTACATGCAACAAAAATTTCAAATTACTCACAATAATTTTCTACACTTAGAAACTAAACTCACTACGTTTTCTTTCCTTTTTTGTTTTATATCTGGGGCCTCCGGAATTTGGGCTTCAGCTTTCACCTTTTGGTTGCAATTATGTTTCACTAGGTTCTTGTTTGTTGGGTACTTTTAGTTCTATCACTGTTTTATTGTATTCTTCGTCTTTTATTTTGAAGTCTTCCTTTTTTTGTTTTGCACTTGCCACTTTTGCTTATTATTAAACACTATTTTTGTATAAACCTTATTTTCTTTTTAAGTTTATCTATTCTCTCGTCACTGCCACTGTATGTCGTTTAATTTGAATTTGGTTTTAACTTTTGCCGATTTTACGGATTAGGACGTGGTCTTACCGACGACTGTACGGACAATACCGAGCGTTTCCTCCAGCAGTAGCAACAGACCCTCGTCCGAGGTATTGGCAACAACAATCCTGAATGCCCGCTAACTAGGAGACTCACCCAAAATCTTCCGACTGCGGGATTGCCAATCAGAACCCGCCAACGATTCAAGAAATCCCGCTCCTCTCATCATTTGAAATTTAGGTTCGAGTACTTGCTACGCGAAAGATTGATGCCTACCTATACTTCGGCTAAGATTGTGAACAGGCCCCTTGTTCCCAAATGTCAAAGTCGACACCTGAACGTCGGTGACACTTGCCTTTCTGTCAAAAATAATCAACAATCTCGCGTACCTTATCCTGTAAGTATCTTATTTATTTGTTTTATTCTCTTCCTCACTAATGTTTTGTTATCTTTCTAGCTAAAGCTACCTAATTTATGAGATCCTGACTGGTGAATCCCTAATGGATATCTGTGGTCGAGTAAGTTGCGCAATGTGTGCAATTACATTTCCCACTCATACATCTTTTGGATTGCAGGGGACCATAACAAATAGTTACACGCTCTGCTCAGCAGGAAATGTTCGCCAAAGGCACGAACTCCAAAGGAATGGGGTCTGTTAAAATAAAATGTTTAAATAAGTATGCACCACCCTCTGTGGAGAATTTTTCTTTAGTTGCTAGCTTATTATATACAAGAAATCCTCTCTAGACCTCTCTTTTCTTTGCTTATAGTTAATCATATAGTTTTTCTGCATTTACTTGTTAGCGTTTAAGTTATATTGAAATACAGTTCCTTTTGAACCATCAAAGAAAGCGGTCGTTTCTTTTATTGTAACAGGTTATGGGCCCAGTTACGTATTAAGTCTTTCTGAGAATCTGTTTTTTTAATAGTAAATTATTGCAAGTGAAAATAACGGGATTTTTTTGTTTAAAGAAATCGTACAGTAGGTACCGAGAGGCAAAAAAAAATTCTTATAAAGAAACGAAGTTTGCTGACGATTGTTATATTGAGGTTTTGTTTTGGCTTTACGAGTCAATTGGTCAAGCTATTAAAAGGAAATTTTGTGTGCTCAACCCTTTTTTTTTTGATGTCGTCAGATAACGATGCAATTAAAGTTGAAAAGCTTATCTGTGGGGATCAGTGGAACATTTGGAAGTTCCAAATTAAAATAATTTTGAGCGCGGCTGATCTTCTCAAATATGTAACAGGAAATGAGGCGAAACCAGTTGAATCTGAAAATTTGAAAGTGTGGGATCGTTTTGATAGCAGGCGCAAAAGATAATTGTCACTTCTATAGAGCCACAACCACTTTTGCATATAATGAATTGCAAAACTTCTAAAGAAATGTGGAATAAGCTAGAGAGTGTCTATGAACTCAAGTCAAAATGCAGCATTCACATGCTCCAGCAGCAATTCTACAGCTTTACTAAAGAACCACAAGATGATATCGCGTTGCATATATCTAAACTGCAAACGATTGTGCAGCAGTTAGAAGAATGTGGGGGAAAGCGTTTCAGACTCTATGGTGATCACAAAAATACTAATGACGTTGCCACCGGCTTACGGTCATTTCCACAGTGCATGGGAGTCGACGTCATCAGATGAACAGACATTGGATTACCTCACTAGTAGGTTAGTTTTGGAAGAGGCACGTGTTAATTCCCAAAACAATTTGATTGAGTCAGGGTTGGCGGCCACGACCTCCTATCTAGGCGAGTGGACAATCAATGACCGCCAAATGACCTTACGCTGTGCTGATACCTACATGCAACAAAAATTTCAAATTGCTCACAATAATTTTCTACACTTAGAAACTAAACTCACTACGTTTTCTTTTCTTTTTTGTTTTATATCTGGGGCCTCCGGAATTTGGGCTTCAGCTTTCACCTTTTGGTTGCAATTGTGTTTCACTAGGTTCTTGTTTGTTGGGTACTTTTAGTTCTATCACTGTTTTATTGTATTCTTCGTCTTTTATTTTGAAGTCTTCCTTTTTTTGTTTTGCACTTGCCACTTTTGCTACTTATTAAACACTATTTTTGTATAAAACTTATTTTCTTTTTATGTTTATCTATTCTCTCGTCACTGCCACTGTATGTCGTTAAATTTGAATTTGGTTTTAACTTTTGCCGATTTTACGGATTAGGACGTGGTCTTACCGACGACTGTACGGACAATACCGAGCGTTTCCTCCAGCAGTAGCAACAGATCCTCGTCCGAGGTATTGGCAACAACAATCCTGAATACCCGCTAACTAGGAGACTCACCCAAAATCTTCCGACCGCGGGATTGCCAATCAGAACCCACCAACGATTCAAGAAATGCCGCTCCTCTCATCATTTGAAATTTAGGTTCGAGTACTTGCTACGCGAAAGATTGATGCCTACCTATACTTCGGCTAAGATTGTGAACAGGCCCCTTGTTCCCAAATGTCAAAGTCGACACCTGAACGTCGGTGACACTTGCCTTTCTGTCAAAAATAATCAACAATCTCGCGTACCTTATCCTGCAAGTATCTTATTTATTTGTTTTATTCTCTTCCTCACTAATGTTTTGTTATCTTTCTAGTTAAAGCTACCTAATTTATGAGATCCTGACTGGTGAATCCCTAATGGATATCTGTGGTCGAGTAAGTTGCGTAATGTGTACAATTACATTTCCCACTCATACATCTTTTGGATTGCAGGGGACCATAACAAATAGTTGCACGCTCTGCTCAGCAGGAAATGTTCGCCAAAGGCACGAACTCCAAAGGAATGGGGTCTGTTAAAATAATATGTTTATTTTATGTTTAAATAAGTATGCACCACCCTGTGGAGAATTTTTCTTTAGTTGCTTGCTTATTATATACAAGAAATCCTCTCTAGACCTCTCTTTTCTTTGCTTATAGTTAATCATATAGTTTTTCTGCATTTACTTTTTAGCGTTTAAGTTATATTGAAATACAGTTCCTTTTGAACCATCAAAGAAAGCGGTCGTTTCTCTTATTGTAACAGGTTATGGGCCCAGTTACGTATTAAGTCTTCCTGAGAATCTGTTTTTTTAATAGTAAATTATTGCAAGTGAAAATAACGGGATTTTTTTTGTTTAAGTAGGTACCGAGAGGCAAAAAAAAATTCTTATAAAGAAACGAAGTTTGCTGACGATTGGTATATTGAGGTTTTGTTTTGGCTTTACGAGTCAATTGGTCAAGCTATTAAAAGGAAATTTTGTGTGCTCAACCCTTTTTTTTTTTGATGTCGTCAGATAACGATGCAATTAAAGTTGAAAAGCTCATCTGTGGGGATCAGTGGAACATTTGGAAGTTCCAAATTAAAATAATTTTGAGCGCGGCTGATCTTCTCAAATATGTAACAGGAAATGAGGCGAAACCAGTTGAATCTGAAAATTTGAAAGTGTGGGATCGTTTTGATAGCAGGCGCAAAAGATAATTGTCACTTCTATAGAGCCACAACCACTTTTGCATATAATGAATTGCAAAACTTCTAAAGAAATGTGGAATAAGCTAGAGAGTGTCTATGAACTCAAGTCAAAATGCAGCATTCACATGCTCCAGCAGCAATTCTACAGCTTTACTAAAGAACCACAAGATGATATCGCGTTGCATATATCTAAACTGCAAACGATTGTGCAGCAGTTAGAAGAATGTGGGGGAAAGCGTTTCAGACTCTATGGTGATCACAAAAATACTAATGACGTTGCCACCGGCTTACGGTCATTTCCACAGTGCATGGGAGTCGACGTCATCAGATGAACAGACATTGGATTACCTCACTAGTAGGTTAGTTTTGGAAGAGGCACGTGTTAATTCCCAAAACAATTTGATTGAGTCAGGGTTGGCGGCCACGACCTCCTATCTAGGCGAGTGGACAATCAATGACCGCCAAATGACCTTACGCTGTGCTGATACCTACATGCAACAAAAATTTCAAATTGCTCACAATAATTTTCTACACTTAGAAACTAAACTCACTACGTTTTCTTTTCTTTTTTGTTTTATATCTGGGGCCTCCGGAATTTGGGCTTCAGCTTTCACCTTTTGGTTGCAATTGTGTTTCACTAGGTTCTTGTTTGTTGGGTACTTTTAGTTCTATCACTGTTTTATTGTATTCTTCGTCTTTTATTTTGAAGTCTTCCTTTTTTTGTTTTGCACTTGCCACTTTTGCTACTTATTAAACACTATTTTTGTATAAAACTTATTTTCTTTTTATGTTTATCTATTCTCTCGTCACTGCCACTGTATGTCGTTAAATTTGAATTTGGTTTTAACTTTTGCCGATTTTACGGATTAGGACGTGGTCTTACCGACGACTGTACGGACAATACCGAGCGTTTCCTCCAGCAGTAGCAACAGATCCTCGTCCGAGGTATTGGCAACAACAATCCTGAATACCCGCTAACTAGGAGACTCACCCAAAATCTTCCGACCGCGGGATTGCCAATCAGAACCCACCAACGATTCAAGAAATGCCGCTCCTCTCATCATTTGAAATTTAGGTTCGAGTACTTGCTACGCGAAAGATTGATGCCTACCTATACTTCGGCTAAGATTGTGAACAGGCCCCTTGTTCCCAAATGTCAAAGTCGACACCTGAACGTCGGTGACACTTGCCTTTCTGTCAAAAATAATCAACAATCTCGCGTACCTTATCCTGCAAGTATCTTATTTATTTGTTTTATTCTCTTCCTCACTAATGTTTTGTTATCTTTCTAGTTAAAGCTACCTAATTTATGAGATCCTGACTGGTGAATCCCTAATGGATATCTGTGGTCGAGTAAGTTGCGTAATGTGTACAATTACATTTCCCACTCATACATCTTTTGGATTGCAGGGGACCATAACAAATAGTTGCACGCTCTGCTCAGCAGGAAATGTTCGCCAAAGGCACGAACTCCAAAGGAATGGGGTCTGTTAAAATAATATGTTTATTTTATGTTTAAATAAGTATGCACCACCCTGTGGAGAATTTTTCTTTAGTTGCTTGCTTATTATATACAAGAAATCCTCTCTAGACCTCTCTTTTCTTTGCTTATAGTTAATCATATAGTTTTTCTGCATTTACTTTTTAGCGTTTAAGTTATATTGAAATACAGTTCCTTTTGAACCATCAAAGAAAGCGGTCGTTTCTCTTATTGTAACAGGTTATGGGCCCAGTTACGTATTAAGTCTTCCTGAGAATCTGTTTTTTTAATAGTAAATTATTGCAAGTGAAAATAACGGGATTTTTTTTGTTTAAGTAGGTACCGAGAGGCAAAAAAAAATTCTTATAAAGAAACGAAGTTTGCTGACGATTGGTATATTGAGGTTTTGTTTTGGCTTTACGAGTCAATTGGTCAAGCTATTAAAAGGAAATTTTGTGTGCTCAACCCTTTTTTTTTTTGATGTCGTCAGATAACGATGCAATTAAAGTTGAAAAGCTCATCTGTGGGGATCAGTGGAACATTTGGAAGTTCCAAATTAAAATAATTTTGAGCGCGGCTGATCTTCTCAAATATGTAACAGGAAATGAGGCGAAACCAGTTGAATCTGAAAAATTGAAAGTGTGGGATCGTTTTGATAGCAGGCGCAAAAGATAATTGTCACTTCTATAGAGCCACAACCACTTTTGCATATAATGAATTGCAAAACTTCTAAAGAAATGTGGAATAAGCTAGAGAGTGTCTATGAACTCAAGTCAAAATGCAGCATTCACATGCTCCAGCAGCAATTCTACAGCTTTACTAAAAAACCACAAGATGATATCGCGTTGCATATATCTAAACTGCAAACGATTGTGCAGCAGTTAGCAGAATGTGGGCGAAAGCGTTTCTGAATCTATGGTGATCACAAAAATACTAATGACGTTGCCACCGGCTTACGGTCATTTCCACAGTGCATGGGAGTCGACGCCATCAGATGAACAGACATTGGATTACCTCACTAGTAGTTTAGTTTTGGAAGAGGCACGTGTTAATTCCCAAAACAATTTGATTGAGTCAGGGTTGGCGGCCACGACCTCCTATCTAGGCGAGTGGACAATCAATGACCGCCAAATGACCTTACGCTGTGCTGATACCTACATGCAACAAAAATTTCAAATTACTCACAATAATTTTCTACACTTAGAAACTAAACTCACTACGTTTTCTTTTCTTTTTTGTTTTATATCTGGGGCCTCCGGAATTTGGGCTTCAGCTTTCACCTTTTGGTTGCAATTGCGTTTCACTAGGTTCTTGTTTGTTGGGTACTTTTAGTTCTATCACTGTTTTATTGTATTCTTCGTCTTATATTTTGAAGTCTTCCTTTTTTTGTTTTGCACTTGCCACTTTTGCTAATTATTAAACACTATTTTTGTATAAACCTTATTTTCCTTTTATGTTTATCTATTCTCTCGTCACTGCCACTGTATGTCGTTAAATTTGAATTTGGTTTTAACTTTTGCCGATTTTACGGATTAGGACGTGGTCTTACCGACTACTGTACGGACAATACCGAGCGTTTCCTCCAGCAGTAGCAACAGACCCTCGTCCGAGGTATTGGCAACAACCGCGGGATTGCCAATCAGAACCCGACAACGATTCAAGAAATCCCGCTCCTCTCATCATTTGAAATTTAGGTTCGAGTACTTGCTACGCGAAAGATTGATGCCTACCTATACTTCGGCTAAGATTGTGAACAGGCCCCTTGTTCCCAAATGTCAAAGTCGACACCTGAACGTCGGTGACACTTGCCTTTCTGTCAAAAATAATCAACAATCTCGCGTACCTTATCCTGTAAGTATCTTATTTATTTGTTTTATTCTCTTCCTCACTAATGTTTTGTTATCTTTCTAGCTAAAGCTACCTAATTTATGAGATCCTGACTGGTGAATCCCTAATGGATATCTGTGGTCGAGTAAGTTGCGCAATGTGTGCAATTACATTTCCCACTCATACTTCTTTTGGATTGCAGGGGACCATAACAAATAGTTACACGCTCTGCTCACCAGGAAATGTTCGCCAAAGGCACGAACTCCAAAGGAATGGGGTCTGTTAAAATAAAATGTTTAAATAAGTATGCACCACCCTCTGTGGAGAATTTTTCTTTAGTTGCTTGCTTATTATATACAAGAAATCCTCTCTAGACCTCTCTTTTCTTTGCTTATAGTTAATCATATAGTTTTTCTGCATTTACTTGTTAGCGTTTAAGTTATATTGAAATACAGTTCCTTTTGAACCATCAAAGAAAGCGGTCGTTTCTCTTATTGTAACAGGTTACGGGCCCAGTTACGTATTAAGTCTTTCTGAGAATCTGTTTTTTTAATAGTAAATTATTGCAAGTGAAAATAACGGGATTTTTTTGTTTAAAGAAATCGTACAGTAGGTACCGAGAGGCAAAAAAAAATTCTTATAAAGAAACGAAGTTTGCTGACGATTGTTATATTGAGGTTTTGTTTTGGCTTTACGAGTCAATTGGTCAAGCTATTAAAAGGAAATTTTGTGTGCTCAACCCTTTTTTTTTTTGATGTCGTCAGATAACGATGCAATTAAAGTTGAAAAGCTCATCTGTGGGGATCAGTGGAACATTTGGAAGTTCCAAATTAAAATAATTTTGAGCGCGGCTGATCTTCTCAAATATGTAACAGGAAATGAGGCGAAACCAGTTGAATCTGAAAAATTGAAAGTGTGGGATCGTTTTGATAGCAGGCGCAAAAGATAATTGTCACTTCTATAGAGCCACAACCACTTTTGCATATAATGAATTGCAAAACTTCTAAAGAAATGTGGAATAAGCTAGAGAGTGTCTATGAACTCAAGTCAAAATGCAGCATTCACATGCTCCAGCAGCAATTCTACAGCTTTACTAAAAAACCACAAGATGATATCGCGTTGCATATATCTAAACTGCAAACGATTGTGCAGCAGTTAGCAGAATGTGGGCGAAAGCGTTTCTGAATCTATGGTGATCACAAAAATACTAATGACGTTGCCACCGGCTTACGGTCATTTCCACAGTGCATGGGAGTCGACGCCATCAGATGAACAGACATTGGATTACCTCACTAGGAGTTTAGTTTTGGAAGAGGCACGTGTTAATTCCCAAAACAATTTGATTGAGTCAGGGTTGGCGGCCACGACCTCCTATCTAGGCGAGTGGACAATCAATGACCGCCAAATGACCTTACGCTGTGCTGATACCTACATGCAACAAAAATTTCAAATTACTCACAATAATTTTCTACACTTAGAAACTAAACTCACTACGTTTTCTTTTCTTTTTTGTTTTATATCTGGGGCCTCCGGAATTTGGGCTTCAGCTTTCACCTTTTGGTTGCAATTGCGTTTCACTAGGTTCTTGTTTGTTGGGTACTTTTAGTTCTATCACTGTTTTATTGTATTCTTCGTCTTTTATTTTGAAGTCTTCCTTTTTTTGTTTTGCACTTGCCACTTTTGCTAATTATTAAACACTATTTTTGTATAAACCTTATTTTCCTTTTATGTTTATCTATTCTCTCGTCACTGCCACTGTATGTCGTTAAATTTGAATTTGGTTTTAACTTTTGCCGATTTTACGGATTAGGACGTGGTCTTACCGACTACTGTACGGACAATACCGAGCGTTTCCTCCAGCAGTAGCAACAGACCCTCGTCCGAGGTATTGGCAACAACCGCGGGATTGCCAATCAGAACCCGCCAACGATTCAAGAAATCCCGCTCCTCTCATCATTTGAAATTTAGGTTCGAGTACTTGCTACGCGAAAGATTGATGCCTACCTATACTTCGGCTAAGATTGTGAACAGGCCCCTTGTTCCCAAATGTCAAAGTCGACACCTGAACGTCGGTGACACTTGCCTTTCTGTCAAAAATAATCAACAATCTCGCGTACCTTATCCTGTAAGTATCTTATTTATTTGTTTTATTCTCTTCCTCACTAATGTTTTGTTATCTTTCTAGCTAAAGCTACCTAATTTATGAGATCCTGACTGGTGAATACCTAATGGATATCTGTGGTCGAGTAAGTTGCGCAATGTGTACAATTACATTTCCCACTCATACATCTTTTGGATTGCAGGGGACCATAACAAATAGTTGCACGCTCTGCTCAGCAGGAAATGTTCGCCAAAGGCACGAACTCCAAAGGAATGGGGTCTGTTAAAATAATATGTTTATTTTATATTTAAATAAGTATGCACCACCCTCTGTGGAGAATTTTTCTTTAGTTGCTAGCTTATTATATACAAGAAATCCTCTCTAGACCTCTCTTTTCTTTGCTTATAGTTAATCATATAGTTTTTCTGCATTTACTTGTTAGCGTTTAAGTTATATTGAAATACAGTTCCTTTTGAACCATCAAAGAAAGCGGTCGTTTCTCTTATTGTAACAGGTTATGGGCCCAGTTACGTATTAAGTCTTTCTGAGAATCTGTTTTTTTAATAGTAAATTATTGCAAGTGAAAATAACGGGATTTTTTTGTTTAAAGAAATCGTACAGTAGGTACCGAGAGGCAAAAAAAAATTCTTATAAAGAAACGAAGTTTGCTGACGATTGTTATATTGAGGTTTTGTTTTGGCTTTACGAGTCAATTGGTCAAGCTATTAAAAGGAAATTTTGTGTGCTCAACCCTTTTTTTTTTTGATGTCGTCAGATAACGATGCAATTAAAGTTGAAAAGCTCATCTGTGGGGATCAGTGGAACATTTGGAAGTTCCAAATTAAAATAATTTTGAGCGCGGCTGATCTTCTCAAATATGTACCAGGAAATGAGGCGAAACCAGTTGAATCTGAAAAATTGAAAGTGTGGGATCGTTTTGATAGCAGGCGCAAAAGATAATTGTCACTTCTATAGAACCACAACCACTTTTGCATATAATGAATTGCAAAATATCTAAAGAAATGTGGAATAAGCTAGAGAGTGTCTATGAACTCAAGTCAAAATGCAGCATTCACATGCTCCAGCAGCAATTCTACAGCTTTACTAAAAAACCACAAGATGATATCGCGTTGCATATATCTAAACTGCAAACGATTGTGCAGCAGTTAGCAGAATGTGGGGGAAAGCGTTTCAGACTCTATGGTGATCACAAAAATACTAATGACGTTGCCACTGGCTTACGGTCATTTCCACAGTGCATGGGAGTCGACGTCATCAGATGAACAGACATTGGATTACCTCACTAGTAGTTTAGTTTTGGAAGAGGCACGTGTTAATTCCCAAAACAATTTGATTGAGTCAGGGTTGGCGGGCACGACCTACTATCTAGGCGAGTGGACAATCAATGACCGCCAAATGACCTTACGCTGTGCTGATACCTACATGCAACAAAAATTTCAAATTACTCACAATAATTTTCTACACTTAGAAACTAAACTCACTACGTTTTCTTTTCTTTTTTGTTTTATATCTGGGGCCTCCGGAATTTGGGCTTCAGCTTTCACCTTTTGGTTGCAATTATGTTTCACTAGGTTCTTGTTTGTTGGGTACTTTTAGTTCTATCACTGTTTTATTGTATTCTTCGTCTTTTATTTTGAAGTCTTCCTTTTCTTGTTTTGCACTTGCCACTTTTGATAATTATTAAACACTATTTTTGTATAAACCTTATTTTCTTTTTAAGTTTATCTATTCTCTCGTCACTGCCAATGTATGTCGTTTAATTTGAATTTGGTTTTAACTTTTGCCGATTTTACGGATTAGGACGTGGTCTTACTGACGACTGTACGAACAATACCGAGCGTTTCCTCCAGCAGTAGCAACAGACCCTCGTCCGAGGTATTGGCAACAGCAATCCTGAATACCCGCTAACTAGGAGACTCACCCAAAATCTTCCGACCGCGGGATTGCCAATCAGAACCCGCCAACGATTTAAGAAATCCCGCTCCTCTCATCATTTGAAATTTAGGTTCGAGTACTTGCTACGCGAAAGATTGATGCCTACCTAAACTTCGGCTAAGATTGTGAACAGGCCCCTTGTTCCGAAATGTCAAAGTCGACACCTGAACGTCGGTGACACTTGCCTTTCTGTCAAAAATAATCAACAATCTCGCGTACCTTATCCTGTAAGTATCTTATTTATTTGTTTTATTCTCTTCCTCACTAATGTTTTGTTATCTTTCTAGTTAAAGCTACCTAATTTATGAGATCCTGACTGGTGAATCCCTAATGGATATCTGTGGTCGATTAAGTTGCGTAATGTGTACAATTACATTTCCCACTCATACATCTTTTGGATTGCAGGGGACCATAACAAATAGTTGCACGCTCTGCTCAGCAGGAAATGTTCGCCAAAGGCACGAACTCCAAAGGAATGGGGTCTGTTAAAATAATATGTTTATTTTATGTTTAAATAAGTATGCACCACCCTCTGTGGAGAATTTTTCTTTAGTTGCTTGCTTATTATATACAAGAAATCCTCTCTAGACCTCTCTTTTCTTTGCTTATAGTTAATCATATAGTTTTTCTGCATTTACTTGTTAGCGTTTAAGTTATATTGAAATACAGTTCCTTTTGAACCATCAAAGAAAGCGGTCGTTTCTCTTATTGTAACAGGTTATGGGCCCAGTTACGTATTAAGTCTTTCTGAAAATCTGTTTTTTTAATAGTAAATTATTGCAAGTGAAAATAACGGGATTTTTTTTGTTTTAAGAAATCGTACAGTAGGTACCGAGAGGCAAAAAAAAATTCTTATAAAGAAACGAAGTTTGCTGACGATTGGTATATTGAGGTTTTGTTTTGGCTTTACGAGTCAATTGGTCAAGCTATTAAAAGGAAATTTTGTGTGCTCAACCCTTTTTGTTTTTGATGTCGTCAGATAACGATGCAATTAAAGTTGAAAAGCTCATCTGTGGGGATCAGTGGAACATTTGGAAGTTCCAAATTAAAATAATTTTGAGCGCGGCTGATCTTCTCAAATATGTAACAGGAAATGAGGCGAAACCAGTTGAATCTGAAAAATTGAAAGTGTGGGATCGTTTTGATAGCAGGCGCAAAAAATAATTGTCACTTCTATAGAGCCACAACCACTTTTGCATATAATGAATTGCAAAACTTCTAAAGAAATGTGGAATAAGCTAGAGAGTGTCTATGAACTCAAGTCAAAATGCAGCATTCACATGCTCCAGCAGCAATTCTACAGCTTTACTAAAAAACCACAAGATGCTATCGCGTTGCATATATCTGAACTGCAAACGATTGTGCAGCAGTTAGCAGAATGTGGGGGAAAGCGTTTCAGACTCTATGGTGATCACAAAAATACTAATGACGTTGCCACTGGCTTACGGTCATTTCCACAGTGCATGGGAGTCGACGTCATCAGATGAACAGACATTGGATTACCTCACTAGTAGTTTAGTTTTGGAAGAGGCACGTGTTAATTCCCAAAACAATTTGATTGAGTCAGGGTTGGCGGCCACGACCTACTATCTAGGCGAGTGGACAATCAATGACCGCCAAATGACCTTACGCTGTGCTGATACCTACATGCCACAAAAATTTCAAATTACTCACAATAATTTTCTACACTTAGAAACTAAACTCACTACGTTTTCTTTTCTTTTTTGTTTTATATCTGGGGCCTCCGGAATTTGGGCTTCAGCTTTCACCTTTTGGTTGCAATTATGTTTCACTAGGTTCTTGTTTGTTGGGTACTTTTAGTTCTATCACTGTTTTATTGTATTCTTCGTCTTTTATTTTGAAGTCTTCCTTTTTTTGTTTTGCACTTGCCACTTTTGCTAATTATTAAACACTATTTTTGTATAAACCTTATTTTCTTTTTAAGTTTATCTATTCTCTCGTCACTGCCACTGTATGTCGTTTAATTTGAATTTGGTTTTAACTTTTGCCGATTTTACGGATTAGGACGTGGTCTTACCGACGACTGTACAGACAATACCGAGCGTTTCCTCCAGCAGTAGCAACAGACCCTCGTCCGAGGTATTGGCAACAACAATCCTGAATACCCGCTAACTAGGAGACTCACCCAAAATCTTCCGACCGCGGGATTGCCAATCAGAACCCGCCAACGATTCAAGAAATCCCGCTCCTCTCATCATTTGAAATTTAGGTTCGAGTACTTGCTACGCGAAAGATTGATGCCTACCTTAACTTCGGCTAAGATTGTGAACAGGCCCCTTGTTCCGAAATGTCAAAGTCGACACCTGAACGTCGGTGACACTTGCCTTTCTGTCAAAAATAATCAACAATCTCGCGTACCTTATCCTGTAAGTATCTTATTTATTTGTTTTATTCTCTTCCTCACTATGTTTTGTTATCTTTCTAGTTAAAGCTACCTAATTTATGAGATCCTGACTGGTGAATCCCTAATGGATATCTGTGGTCGAGTAAGTTGCGTAATGTGTACAATTACATTTCGCACTCATACATCTTTTGGATTGCAGGGGACCATAACAAATAGTTGCACGCTCTGCTCAGCAGGAAATGTTCGCCAAAGGCACGAACTCCAAAGGAATGGGGTCTGTTAAAATAATATGTTTATTTTATGTTTAAATAAGTATGCACCATCCTCTGTGGAGAATTTTTCTTTAGTTGCTTGCTTATTATATACAAGAAATCCTCTCTAGACCTCTCTTTTCTTTGCTTATAGTTAATCATATAGTTTTTCTGCATTTACTTGTTAGCGTTTAAGTTATATTGAAATACAGTTCCTTTTGAACCATCAAAGAAAGCGGTCGTTACTCTTATTGTAACAGGTTATGGGCCCAGTTACGTATTAAGTCTTTCTGAGAATCTGTTTTTTTAATAGTAAATTATTGCAAGTGAAAATAACGGGATTTTTTTTGTTTTAAGAAATCGTACAGTAGGTACCGAGAGGCAAAAAAAAATTCTTATAAAGAAACGAAGTTTGCTGACGATTGGTATATTGAGGTTTTGTTTTGGCTTTACGAGTCAATTGGTCAAGCTATTAAAAGGAAATTTTGTGTGCTCAACCCTTTTTTTTTTTGATGTCGTCAGATAGCGATGTAATTAAAGTTGAAAAGCTCATCTGTGGGGATCAGTGGAACATTTGGAAGTTCCAAATTAAAATAATTTTGAGCGCGGCTGATCTTCTCAAATATGTAACAGGAAATGAGGCGAAACCAGTTGAATCTGAAAATTTGAAAGTGTGGGATCGTTTTGATAGCAGGCGCAAAAGATAATTGTCACTTCTATAGAGCCACAACCACTTTTGCATATAATGAATTGCAAAACTTCTAAAGAAATGTGGAATAAGCCAGAGAGTGTCTATGAACTCAAGTCAAAATGCAGCATTCACATGCTCCAGCAGCAATTCTACAGCTTTACTAAAAAACCACAAGATGATATCGCATTGCATATATCTAAACTGCAAACGATTGTGCAGCAGTTAGCAGAATGTGGGGGAAAGCGTTTCAGACTCTATGGTGATCACAAAAATACTAATGACGTTGCCACCGGCTTACGGTCATTTCCACAGTGCATGGGAGTCGACGCCATCAGATGAACAGACATTGGATTACCTCACTTGTAGTTTAGTTTTGGAAGAGGCACGTGTTAATTCCCAAAACAATTTGATTGAGTCAGGGTTGGCGGCCACGACCTACTATCTAGGCGAGTGGACAATCAATGACCGCCAAATGACCTTACGCTGTGCTGATACCTACATGCAACAAAAATTTCAAATTACTCACAATAATTTTCTACACTTAGAAACTAAACTCACTACGTTTTCTTTTCTTTTTTGTTTTATATCTGGGGCCTCCGGAATTTGGGCTTCAGCTTTCACCTTTTGGTTGCAATTGTGTTTCACTAGGTTCTTGTTTGTTGGGTACTTTTAGTTCTATCACTGTTTTATTGTATTCTTCGTCTTCTATTTTGAAGTCTTCCTTTTTTTGTTTTGCACTTGCCACTTTTGCTAATTATTAAACACTATTTTTGTATAAACCTTATTTTCTTTTTATGTCTATCTATTCTCTCGTCACTGCCACTGTATGTCGTTTAATTTGAATTTGGTTTTAACTTTTGCCGATTTTACGGATTAGGACGTGGTCTTACCGACGACTGTACGGACAATACCGAGCGTTTCCTCCAGCAGTAGCAACAGAACCTCGTCCGAGGTATTGGCAACAACAATCCTGAATACCCGCTAACTAGGAGACTCACCCAAAATCTTCCGACTGCGGGATTGCCAATCAGAACCCGCCAACGATTCAAGAAATCCCGCTCCTCTCATCATTTGAAATTTAGGTTCGAGTACTTGCTACGCGAAAGATTGATGCCTACCTAAACTTCGCCTAAGATTGTGAACAGGCCCCTTGTTCCAAAATGTCAAAGTGGACACCTGAACGTCGGTGACACTTGCCTTTCTGTCAAAAATAATCAACAATCTCGCGTACCTTATCCTGTAAGTATCTTATTTATTTGTTTTATTCTCTTCCTCACTAATGTTTTGTTATCTTTCTAGCTAAAGCTACCTAATTTATGAGATCCTGACTGGTGAATCCCTAATGGATATCTGTGGTCGAGTAAGTTGCGCAATGTGTACAATTACATTTCCCACTCATACATCTTTTGGATCGCAGGGGACCATAACAAATAGTTGCACGCTCTGCTCAGCAGGAAATGTTCGCCAAAGGCACGAACTCCAAAGGAATGGGGTCTGTTAAAATAAAATGTTTAAATAAGTATGCACCACCCTCTGTGGAGAATTTTTCTTTAGTTGCTTGCTTATTATATACAAGAAATCCTCTCTAGACCTCTCTTTTCTTTGCTTATAGTTAATCATATAGTTTTTCTGCGTTTACTTGTTAGCGTTTAAGTTATATTGAAATACAGTTCCTTTTGAACCATCAAAGAAAGCGGTCGTTTCTCTTATTGTAACAGATTATGGGCCCAGTTACGTATTAAGTCTTTCTGAGAATCTGTTTTTTTAATAGTAAATTATTGCAAGTGAAAATAACGGGATTTTTTTTTGTTTAAAGAAATCGTACAGTAGGTACCGAGAGGCAAAAAAAAATTCTTATAAAGAAACGAAGTTTGCTGACGATTGGTATATTGAGGTTTTGTTTTGGCTTTACCAGTCAATTGGTCAAGCTATTAAAAGGAAATTTTGTGTGCTCAACTGTTTTTTTTCCGATGTCGTCAGATAACGATGCAATTAAAGTTGAAAAGCTCATCTGTGGGGATCAGTGGAACATTTGGAAGTTCCAAATTAAAATAATTTTGAGCGCGGCTGATCTTCTCAAATATGTAACAGGAAATGAGGCGAAACAAGTTGAATATACAAAATTGAAAGTGTGGGATCATTTTGATAGCAGGCGCAAAAGATAATTGTCACTTCTATAGAGCCACAACCACTTTTGCATATAATGAATTGCAAAACTTCTAAAGAAATGTGGAATAAGCTAGAGAGTGTCTATGAACTCAAGTCAAAATGCAGCATTCACTTGCTCCAGCAGCAATTCTACAGCTTTACTAAAGAACCACAAGATGATATCGCGTTGCATATATCTAAACTGCAAACGATTGTGCAGCAGTTAGAAGAATGTGGGGGAAAGCGTTTCAGACTCTATGGTGATGACAAAAATACTAATGACGTTGCCACCGGCTTACGGTCATTTCCACAGTGCATGGGAGTCGACGTCATCAGATGAACAGACATAGTAGGTTAGTTTTGGAAGAGGCACGTGTTAATTCCCAAAACAATTTGATTGAGTCAGGGTTGGCGGCCACGACCTCCTATCTAGGCGAGTGGACAATCAATGACCGCCAAATGACCTTACGCTGTGCTGATACCTACATGCAACAAAAATTTCAAATTACTCACAATAATTTCCTACACTTAGAAACTAAACTCACTACGTTTTCTTTTCTTTTTTGTTTTATATCTGGGGCCTCCGGAATTTGGGCTTCAGCTTTCACCTATTGGTTGCAATTGTGTTTCACTAGGTTCTTGTTTGTTGGGTACTTTTAATTCTATCACTGTTTTATTGTATTCTTCGTCTTTTATTTTGAAGTCTTCCTTTTTTTGTTTTGCACTTGCCACTTCTGCTAATTATTAAACACTATTTTTGTATAAACCTTATTTTCTTTTTATGTCTATCTATTCTCTCGTCACTGCCACTGTATGTCGTTTAATTTGAATTTGGTTTTAACTTTTGCCGATTTTACGGATTAGGACGTGGTCTTACCGACGACTGTACGGACAATACCGAGCGTTTCCTCCAGCAGTAGCAACAGACCCTCGTCCGAGGTATTGGTAACAACAATCCTGAATACCCGCTAACTAGGAGACTCACCCAAAATCTTCCGACCGCCTGATTGCCAATCAGAACCCGCCAACGATTCAAGAAATCCCGCTCCTCTCATCATTTGAAATTTAGGTTCGAGTACTTGCTACGCGAAAGATTGATGCCTACCTAAACTTCGGCTAAGATTTTGAACAGGCCCCTTGTTCCGAAATGTCAAAGTCGACACCTGAACGTCGGTGACACTTGCCTTTCTCACAAAAATAATCAACAATCTCGCGTACCTTATCCTGTAAGTATCTTATTTATTTGTTTTATTCTCTTCCTCACTAAACTTTTGTTATCTTTTTAGCTAAAGCTACCTAATTTATGAGATCCTGACTGGTGAATCCCTAATGGATATCTGTGGTGGAGTAAGTTGCGCAATGTGTACAATTACATTTCCCACTCATACATCTTTTGGATTGCAGGGGACCATAACAAATAGTTGCACGCTCTGCTCAGCAGGAAATGTTCGCCAAAGGCACGAACTCCAAAGGAATGGGGTCTGTTAAAATAATATGTTTATTTTATGTTTAAATAAGTATGCACCACCCTCTGTGGAGAATTTTTCTTTAGTTGCTTGCTTATTATATACAAGAAATCCTCTCTAGACCTCTCTTTTCTTTGCTTATAGTTAATCATATAGTTTTTCTGCATTTACTTGTTAGCGTTTAAGTTATATTGAAATACAGTTCCTTTTGAACCATCAAAGAAAGCGGTCGTTTCTCTTATTGTAACAGGTTATGGGCCCAGTTACGTATTAAGTCTTTCTGAGAATCTGTTTTTTTAATAGTAAATTATTGCAAGTGAAAATAACGGGATTTTTTTTTGTTTAAAGAAATCGTACAGTAGGTACCGAGAGGCAAAAAAAAATTCTTATAAAGAAACGAAGTTTGCTGACGATTGGTATATTGAGGTTTTGTTTTGGCTTTACGAGTCAATTGGTCAAGCTATTGAAAGGAAATATTGATTCATACCGTGTGCTCAACTGTTTTTTTTCCGATGTCGTCAGATAACGATGCAATTAAAGTTGAAAAGCTCATCTGTGGGGATCAGTGGAACATTTGGAAGTTCCAAATTAAAATAATTTTGAGCGCGGCTGATCTTCTCAAATATGTAACAGGAAATGAGGCGAAACCAGTTGAATCTGAAAAATTGAAAGTGTGGGATCGTTTTGATAGCAGGCGCAAAAGATAATTGTCACTTCTATAGAGCCACAACCACTTTTGCATATAATGAATTGCAAAACTTCTAAAGAAATGTGGAATAAGCTAGAGAGTGTCTATGAACTCAAGTCAAAATGCAGCATTCACATGCTCCAGCAGCAATTCTACAGCTTTACTAAAAAACCACAAGATGATATCGCGTTGCATATATCTAAACTGCAAACGATTGTGCAGCAGTTAGCAGAATGTGGGGGAAAGCGTTTCAGACTCTATGGTGATCACAAAAATACTAATGACGTTGCCACCGGCTTACGGTCATTTCCACAGTGCATGGGAGTCGACGCCATCAGATGAACAGACATTGGATTACCTCACTTGTAGTTTAGTTTTGGAAGAGGCACGTGTTAATTCCCAAAACAATTTGATTGAGTCAGGGTTGGCGGCCACGACCTCCTATCTAGGCGAGTGGACAATCAATGACCGCCAAATGACCTTACGCTGTGCTGATACCTACATGCAACAAAAATTTCAAATTACTCACAATAATTTTCTATACTTAGAAACTAAACTCACTACGTTTTGTTTTCTTTTTTGTTTTATATCTGGGGCCTCCGGAATTTGGGCTTCAGCTTTCACCTTTTGGTTGCAATTGTGTTTCACTAGGTTCTTGTTTGTTGGGTACTTTTAGTTCTATCACTGTTTTATTGTATTCTTCGTCTTTTATTTTGAAGTCTTCCTTTTTTTGTTTTGCACTTGCCACTTTTGCTAATTATTAAACACTATTTTTGTATAAACCTTATTTTCTTTTTATGTTTATCTATTCTCTCGTCACACCTGAACGTCGGTGACACTTGCCTTTCTGTCAAAAATAATCAACAATCTCGCGTACCTTATCCTGTAAGTATCTTATTTATTTGTTTTATTCTCTTCCTCACTAATGTTTTGTTATCTTTCTAGCTAAAGCTATCTAATTTATGAGATCCTGACTGGTGAATCCCTAATGGATATCTGTGGTCGAGTAAGTTGCGCAATGTGTACAATTACTTTTCCCACTCATACATCTTTTGGATTGCAGGGGACCATTACAAATAGTTGCACGCTCTGCTCAGCAGGAAATGTTCGCCAAAGGCACGAACTCCAAAGGAATGGGGTCTGTTAAAATAAAATGTTTATTTTATGTTTAAATAAGTATGCACCACCCTCTGTGGAGAATTTGTCTTTAGTTGCTTGCTTATTATATACAAGAAATCCTCTCTAGACCTCTCTTTTCTTTGCATATAGTTAATCATATAGTTTTTCTGCGTTTACTTGTTAGCGTTTAAGTTATATTGAAATACAGTTCCTTTCGAACCATCAAAGAAAGCGGTCGTTTCTCTTATTGTAACAGATTATGGGCCCAGTTACGTATTAAGTCTTTCTGAGAATCTGTTTTTTTAATAGTAAATTATTGCAAGTGAAAATAACGGTTTTTTTTTTGTTTAAAGAAATCGTACAGTAGGTACCGAGAGGCAAAAAAAATTCTTATAAAGAAACGAAGTTTGCTGACGATTGGTATATTGAGGTTTTGTTTTGGCTTTACCAGTCAATTGGTCAAGCTATTAAAAGGAAATTTTGTGTGCTCAACCCTTTTTTTTTTTTATGTCGTCAGATAACGATGCAATTAAAGTTGAAAAGCTCATCTGTGGGGATCAGTGGAACATTTGGAAGTTCCAAATTAAAATAATTTTGAGCGCGGCTGATCTTCTCAAATATGTAACAGGAAATGAGGCGAAACAGGTTGAATATAAAAAATTGAAAGTGTGGGATCGTTTTGATAGCAGGCGCAAAAGATAATTGTCACTTCTATAGAGCCACAACCACTTTTGCATATAATGAATTGCAAAACTTCTAAAGAAATGTGGAATAAGCTGAAGAGTGTCTATAAACTCAAGTCAAAATGCAGCATTCACATGCTCCAGCAGCAATTCTACAGCTTTACTAAAAAACCACAAGATGATATCGCGTTGCATATATCTAAACTGCAAACGATTGTGCAGCAGTTAGCAGAATGTGGGGGAAAGCGTTTCAGACTCTATGGTGATCACAAAAATACTAATGACGTTGCCACCGGCTTACGGTCATTTCCACAGTGCATGGGAGTCGACGCCATCAGATAAACAGACATTGGATTACCTCACTAGTAGTTAAGTTTTGGAAGAGGCACGTGTTAATTCCCAAAACAATTTGATTGAGTCAGGGTTGGCGGCCACGACCTCCTATCTAGGCGAGTGGACAATCAATGACCGCCAAATGACCTTACGCTGTGCTGATACCTACATGCAACAAAAATTTCAAATTACTCACAATAATTTTCTACACTTAGAAACTAAACTCACTACGTTTTCTTTCCTTTTTTGTTTTATATCTGGGGCCTCCGGAATTTGGGCTTCAGCTTTCACCTTTTGGTTGCAATTATGTTTCACTAGGTTCTTGTTTGTTGGGTACTTTTAGTTCTATCACTGTTTTATTGTATTCTTCGTCTTTTATTTTGAAGTCTTCCTTTTTTTGTTTTGCACTTGCCACTTTTGCTAATTATTAAACACTATTTTTGTATAAACCTTATTTTCTTTTTAAGTTTATCTATTCTCTCGTCACTGCCACTGTATGTCGTTTAATTTGAATTTGGTTTTAACTTTTGCCGATTTTACGGATTAGGACGTGGTCTTACCGACGACTGTACGGACAATACCGAGCGTTTCCTCCAGCAGTAGCAACAGACCCTCGTCCGAGGTATTGGCAACAACAATCCTGAATACCCGCTAACTAGGAGACTCACCCAAAATCTTCCGACCGCGGGATTGCCAATCAGAACCCGCCAACGATTCAAGAAATCCCGCTCCTCTCATCATTTGAAATTTAGGTTCGAGTACTTGCTACGCGAAAGATTGATGCCTACCTAAACTTCGGCTAAGATTGTGAACAGGCCCCTTGTTCCGAAATGTCAAAGTCGACACCTGAACGTCGGTGACACTTGCCTTTCTGTCAAAAATAATCAACAATCTCGCGTACCTTATCCTGTAAGTATCTTATTTATTTGTTTTATTCTCTTCCTCACTAATGTTTTGTTATCTTTCTAGTTAAAGCTACCTAATTTATGAGATCCTGACTGGTGAATCCCTAATGGATATCTGTGGTCGAGTAAGTTGCGTAATGTGTACAAATACATTTCCCACTCATACATCTTTTGGATTACAGGGGACCATAACAAATAGTTGCACGCTCTGCTCAGCAGGAAATGTTCGCCAAAGGCACGAACTCCAAAGGAATGGGGTCTGTTAAAATAATATGTTTATTTTATGTTTAAATAAGTATGCACCACCCTCTGTGGAGAATTTTTCTTTAGTTGCTTGCTTATTATATAGAAGAAATCCTCTCTAGACCTCTCTTTTCTTTGCTTATAGTTAATCATATAGTTTTTCTGCATTTACTTGTTAGCGTTTAAGTTATATTGAAATACAGTTCCTTTTGAACCATCAAAGAAAGCGATCGTTTCTCTTATTGTAACAGGTTATGGGCCCAGTTACGTATTAAGTCTTTCTGAGAATCTGTTTTTTTAATAGTAAATTATTGCAAGTGAAAATAACGGGATTTTTTTGTTTTAAGAAATCGTACAGTAGGTACCGAGAGGCAAAAAAAAATTCTTATAAAGAAACGAAGTTTGCTGACGATTGGTATATTGAGGTTTTGTTTTGGCTTTACGAGTCAATTAATCAAGCTATTAAAAGGAAATTTTGTGTGCTCAACCCTTTTTTTTTTTGATGTCGTCAGATAACGATGCAATTAAAGTTGAAAAGCTCATCTGTGGGGATCAGTGGAACATTTGGAAGTTCCAAATTAAAATAATTTTGAGCACGGCTGATCTTCTCAAATATGTAACAGGAAATGAGGCGAAACCAGTTGAATCTGAAAAATTGAAAGTGTGGGATCGTTTTGATAGCAGGCGCAAAAGATAATTGTCACTTCTATAGAGCCACAACCACTTTTGCATATAATGAATTGCAAAACTTCTAAAGAAATGTGGAATAAGCTAGAGAGTGTCTATGAACTCAAGTCAAAATGCAGCATTCACATGCTCCAGCAGCAATTCTACAGCTTTACTAAAAAACCACAAGATGATATCGCGTTGCATATATCTAAACTGCAAACGATTGTGCAGCAGTTAGCAGAATGTGGGGGAAAGCCTTTCAGACTCTATGGTGATCACAAAAATACTAATGACGTTGCCACCGGCTTACGGTCAGTTCTACAGTGCATGGGAGTCGACGCCATCAGATAAACAGATATTGGATTACCTCACTAGTAGTTTAGTTTTGGAAGAGGCACGTGTTAATTCCCAAAACAATTTGATTGAGTCAGGGTTGGCGGCCACGACCTCCTATCTAGGCGAGTGGACAATCAATGACCGCCAAATGACCTTACGCTGTGCTGATACCTACATGCAACAAAAATTTCAAATTACTCACAATAATTTTCTACACTTAGAAACTAAACTCACTACGTTTTCTTTTCTTTTTTGTTTTATATCTGGGGCCTCCGGAATTTGGGCTTCAGCTTTCACCTTTTGGTTGCAATTGTGTTTCACTAGGTTCTTGTTTGTTGGGTACTTTTAGTTCTATCACTGTTTTATTGTATTCTTCGTCTTTTATTTTGAAGTCTTCCTTTTTTTGTTTTGCACTTGCCACTTTTGCTAATTATTAAACACTATTTTTGTATAAACCTTATTTTCTTTTTATGTTTATCTATTCTCTCGTCACTGCCACTGTATGTCGTTAAATTTGAATTTGGTTTTAACTTTTGCCGATTTTACGGATTAGGACGTGGTCTTACCGACTACTGTACGGACAATACCGAGCGTTTCCTCCAGCAGTAGCAACAGACCCTCGTCCGAGGTATTGGCTACAACCGCGGGATTGCCAATCAGAACCCGCCAACGATTCAAGAAATCCCGCTCCTCTCATCATTTGAAATTTAGGTTCGAGTACTTGCTACGCGAAAGATTGATGCCTACCTATACTTCGGCTAAGATTGTGAACAGGCCCCTTGTTCCCAAATGTCAAAGTCGACACCTGAACGTCGGTGACACTTGCCTTTCTGTCAAAAATAATCAACAATCTCGCGTACCTTATCCTGTAAGTATCTTATTTATTTGTTTTATTCTCTTCCTCACTAATGTTTTGTTATCTTTCTAGCTAAAGCTACCTAATTTATGAGATCCTGACTGGTGAATCCCTAATGGATATCTGTGGTCGAGTAAGTTGCGCAATGTGTGCAATTACATTTCCCACTCATACATCTTTTGGATTGCAGGGGACCATAACAAATAGTTACACGCTCTGCTCAGCAGGAAATGTTCGCCAAAGGCACGAACTCCAAAGGAATGGGGTCTGTTAAAATAAAATGTTTAAATAAGTATGCACCACCCTCTGTGGAGAATTTTTCTTTAGTTGCTTGCTCTTTTCTTTGCTTATAGTTAATCATATAGTTTTTCTGCATTTACTTGTTAGCTTTTAAGTTATATTGAAATACAGTTCCTTTTGAACCATCAAAGAAAGCGGTCGTTTCTCTTATTGTAACAGGTTATGGGCCCAGTTACGTATTAAGTCTTTCTGAGAATCTGTTTTTTTAATAGTAAATTATTGCAAGTGAAAATAACGGGATTTTTTTGTTTAAAGAAATCGTACAGTAGTGTTGTGCTTGTCCGGAGGAAAGGCAATTATGAACGCAATGACTGCACTAGATCAACTAACTCTTTATTTCACAATATACAATAGTTATGTATGTTAAGTTAGAATTTAGCAGTATATAAATAAAGTTAGGTATTAAGTAGGTATTATGGTTCAGTTATAGTTATTATAAGATAGAGTAAGATAGGTATACAACATCTTATAATTATGTATAGATATTATATGGGTACATAATAAAGAAAGTGACAGGGTTGCCAACAACTCCCCCTTTTTTTTTTATTTATTTTTTTTTTTAAGTAAAATCCGATGGATTGTAGCGCTGTGGTGGTCTCCGATTTCTAGCCGGTCTAGCTCCTATTGCTAGAGGTTGAGATGGTGTGGAATCTGCTGAAGATTCCATTGGTGGAATATCGTTGAACGTTGCTGTCGGTAAAACATCTTCGTTTGCTAACTCCGATCCCATATTTTGGGTCATCTCTAAATCATCCAACAAGACCTTCAATGGAAGTTGAAAATTAGGAGCTTCAATTGATGGTTCCCGAAGCCTCATCTGGTTAGCATGGGATCGTACGAGCCTTCTCGGATGATAGATTAGGACATTATAGTTAACCCGTCCAACACGTTCGATAACTTCGCCAGCCGTCCAGATAAACTTTGACGAATAATGCTGCTTAACGAATACCGAATCCCCTCTACTAAAACACTTCGGCTTTGCATTATGTTTCTTGTTGAATCGTGCGTCTTGTAGCGTATTATTAATCCGCTCCTCAGGTTGTGTTGGTCTAAGAAGGTCTAAAGTTGTTCGTATCGGTCTTCCTAGCATCAGTTCCGCAGGTGATTTTCCTTGGAGACTTTTACTAGGTGTGGACCTATAAGAGAGAAGGAAAATATTAATTATTTCTTCAGTAGTTCCCTCATTTTTTAATTTTTTTAAAGCATTTTTGAATGTTCCTACCACCCTCTCTGCTTGCCCATTTGATTGGGGATGGTAGGGAGCTGTGGTGATATGATGGATTCCTTTGACCAAACAGAATTCAAGAAATTGATGGCTCTTAAACTGAGATCCATTATCTGAGACCATTGTTTCAGGGTGTCCAAATCTAGCAAATATCTGTGATAGGAGCTTTATAGTTACTGTTGCTGAAGTAGAATATGTTGCAATCACTTCCGGCCATTTCGAATAGGCATCAACTACCACTAAAAACCAAGTGTCGTTAATTGGACCAGCATAGTCAATGTGGATTCGCTGCCACGGTTTGGTGCATAGAGGCCATGATGCTAGTGCTACTTTGTTTGGAGATTTAGCTGCTAATTGACACTGGTTGCACTGCCTCACAAATCTCTTAATTTCTTCATCTATACCAGGCCAATATACAAAACTGCGGGCTAGAGACTTCATGCGCTCTTCCCCTGGGTGACCCTTATGTAGTTGCTTTAAGATGCGCTGCTGTAACACTTTAGGGATGATTACACGCTCATTGAACAGTACACACTCCTCTACTATCATAAGGAAGTCCCGTCTATTGAAGAAAGGTTTCAGCGCCACTGAGATAACCTTGGGCCAACCGGTTCTAATGAACTCCTTGATCTGACAGAGTTCTGCCGATTTATTGGTGGCTGCCTTAATCATTTTATAGGTGACTGGTAAATTTTTAATATTTTCGTGCAATTCTGATATAAAATGTGATTCGTCTTCTAAAACAGTCTGTGCAATAATGTAATCCTCCCCTGAGTCGAGTTGACGGTTACCAATTAATCGTGAAAGCAGATCTGCATTCCCAAATTCTTGTGTTGGTATATACTTAATGTCGAAATCGTATGTTTGTAAGGCCAAGGCCCATCTTTGTAGACGATTTGCTGAGTGTATTGGTATACCTTTGTTTGGCCGAAATACTGCGAGCAACGGCTTGTGATCCGTCTCTAACAAAAACTTCCGACCGAGAATCATCCTATGGAATCTAGTCACAGCGAAAACTAGAGCCAAGCCCTCCTTCTCGATTTGGCTGTAACTTCTTTCAGCGGAAGTCAGCGACCTCGAGACGTAGTACACTGCTTTGATTCTTCCATCTGTGAAACTGTGTGACAAACATGCCCCAATTCCGTCCTTTGAAGCATCTGCGGAAACAATGATTGGTAAATTAGGGTTAAAATGTGTTAATGCTAGATCGGATTGTAGAATGCGTTTAAATTCACGAAAGGCGTCTTCACACTTCGACGACCAGCTAAATTTCTCTCCCTTTTTTAAAAGTTGATCCAACGGTGCCCGAAGCTGACTCATTTGTGGTATGTATTTGCCATAATAATTTATCGCGCCTAAGAATGAACGAAGCTGCTGTAGTGTTTGCGGTACTGGCATGTTTCTGATGGCTTCAGTTTTCTTAGGATCCGGCTTGGTACCTTTGCTGGTAAGTATGTGACCTAAATAATGGACTTCCGTCATTAGAAAACTACATTTACCTATCTTGACCTTGAACCCAAACTCTTCCAAGCGTTTCAAAACAGCATACAGACATTTATCATGTTGTTCCCGGTTTTTCCCAGATATTAAGAGGTCGTCTATGTAAGCTGAGACATTATCCAATTCTGACAGCATGGTGTCCATAAGCTGTTGGAAAAATCCGGGACCAGTTTTTATGCCTGGTGGTAGCCTATTCCACTGGTATAACCCCTTATGTGTGTTGATTGTAAGTAAATGTTTAGAGCTCTCGTCCACCTGAATCTGTAGATACGCATCTGATAGATCTATATGTGTAAAGTACTTACTGTTTGCATGCTTGTTGAAAATATCTTCCGGTCTAGGGAGAGGATAAAGGTGTGGTTGTAGTGATGCATTTAAGCCTGTAGAGTAGTCAGGACAAATTCGGATTTGGCCATTTGCCTTCCTTACTGCAACAATGGGGGCTGCCCATTCCGAGAAATCTACTGGAGAAATGATACCAGCGCTTTCTAACCGCTGGAGTTCTTCCTCTATGGCTTTTGCTGACGTGTATGGGACTGGACGTTTTGGTCTAAACACGGGCATTACATTTTCTTGCAAGTACAATTTAAGTTGGTTTTTATTGCAGCAACCTAGTGATTCTCCAAAAATATTGGGAAATTCCGATTGGATAGAATTAAAAAGTCCCTTTTTATCATGCAGATTTACATTATTACACACGTGATTTAGTGGCTTGTTCCATAATCCAAATGTTCCGATCAAATCGATGCCCAACAAATTTAGGTTAGGTCTGTCTATCACGAAACACTTTGCAATGTGCGATTGGTTGAGAAATTTCACTTTGCAATAGAAACAGCCTAACATTTTCATTTGCTTTCCTTGAGCATCACTCACAACACTTTTTTCACATTGCAACTGGGGTTTATTTAATCGTTTCCATGTATTAACTGATAAAATTGTTACGTCCGAAGCAGTGTCGATCTGCAAGACAACCGATTTGTTATTTATCTCCACTGTTACATATTTCCGATTAGCGGCTGTTACATGACCAACGTTAAAGCGGGTCATATGTACATTGCGCTTGTACCGGTGCTGTCGATATTTGTCTCTTTTGTTCTTCTCAGCTGTATTTGCTTGTGGTTTGTACGGTTGGTCAGATTTTTGTTTGAAGCAAAAACAGTAGCCTTCTTTATGTCCCTGTTTGTGGCACTGCTTGCATGTGTAATCTTTGTATTTGCAGTACTGGGAAAAATGCATTCCACCGCATCCCCAGCATGGAGTTCTTGGTGCATGAGTAGATTGACTGTGATTGTTTTGATCAGTTTTGTATGTGTCCGATTTTGATTTGTGTTTGACAGCATTGATTGAAATAATAGATGATGATGGTGCTTCTATGAGCTGTGTGTCTTGCTTAATGCTTGCAATTCGATGGCATTCTGATATGAGTTTATCTAGTGTTATCTCTTTTTCTTTTTCTAAGAGAGCTAATAATCGAGACCTAACATCAGTATCACTGGGCGACTGAAGGCCTATAACAAACATTAAGCATTTAAATTGGTCAGCAGATAATTTTCCCAATTCAAAATTTTCACATTGCCTGTTAACCTCACTTGCAAAAGCTACATAGTCATCTCTGTCTAATTTCTTTAACTGTAAACACCTATATCGCATTCTAAAAATTGATTCTTGCGTTCCGAAAATATTTCCCAATTTTTGTACTGAAGCTTCAAATTCATAATCCTTAGCTGTCTTGGGCAAAATAAAATTAACATACCGACTATGTTCTTGTGGTCCGAGTTTCCTCATCAGCAACCTTACCTTCGCTGCGTCATCTAATTTGGATGCATCGCTCTCAAACAGGTCGGAATAACGCATATACCATTTTTGAAATGTTACGCCATTTTCTGGGTCGAAATGGAATTCCTGGATGTTTTGAGCCAAAACTTCAAGAGAATATTCTGGTGATGACTGCGCTTTATCTTGAGATATTTGAGGTTCCTGCTTGAATACTTTGTTTGCTATCTCAAGTATTAACTTAGATTGCTGTGCTGCTATTAATTTTAATTCCTCTACCACGACTTCCATGTTGCTTAATTAACCAACAATTTATTATCCTCGTCGCCACTGTTGTGCTTGTCCGGAGGAAAGGCAATTATGAACGCAATGACTGCACTAGATCAACTAACTCTTTATTTCACAATATACAATAGTTATGTATGTTAAGTTAGAATTTAGCAGTATATAAATAAAGTTAGGTATTAAGTAGGTATTATGGTTCAGTTATAGTTATTATAAGATAGAGTAAGATAGGTATACAACATCTTATAATTATGTATAGATATTATATGGGTACATAATAAAGAAAGTGACAGGGTTGCCAACAAGTAGGTACCGAGAGGCAAAAAAAAATTCTTATAAAGAAACGAAGTTTGCTGACGATTGTTATATTGAGGTTTTGTTTTGGCTTTACGAGTCAATTGGTCAAGCTATTAAAAGGAAATTTTGTGTGCTCAACCCTTTTTTTTTTGATGTCGTCAGATAACGATGCAATTAAAGTTGAAAAGCTCATCTGTGGGTATCAGTGGAACATTTGGAAGTTCCAAATTAAAATAATTTTGAGCGCGGCTGATCTTCTCAAATATGTAACAGGAAATGAGGCGAAACCAGTTGAATCTGAAAATTTGAAAGTGTGGGATCGTTTTGATAGCAGGCGCAAAAGATAATTGTCACTTCTATAGAGCCACAACCACTTTTGCATATAATGAATTGCAAAACTTCTAAAGAAATGTGGAATAAGCTAGAGAGTGTCTATGAACTCAAGTCAAAATGCAGCATTCACATGCTCCAGCAGCAATTCTACAGCTTTACTAAAGAACCACAAGATGATATCGCGTTGCATATATCTAAACTGCAAACGATTGTGCAGCAGTTAGAAGAATGTGGGGGAAAGCGTTTCAGACTCTATGGTGATCACAAAAATACTAATGACGTTGCCACCGGCTTACGGTCATTTCCACAGTGCATGGGAGTCGACGTCATCAGATGAACAGACATTGGATTACCTCACTAGTAGGTTAGTTTTGGAAGAGGCACGTGTTAATTCCCAAAACAATTTGATTGAGTCAGGGTTGGCGGCCACGACCTCCTATCTAGGCGAGCGGACAATCAATGACCGCCAAATGACCTTACGCTGTGCTGATACCTACATGCAACAAAAATTTCAAATTACTCACAATAATTTTCTACACTTAGAAACTAAACTCACTACGTTTTCTTTCCTTTTTTGTTTTATATCTGGGGCCTCCGGAATTTGGGCTTCAGCTTTCACCTTTTGGTTGCAATTATGTTTCACTAGGTTCTTGTTTGTTGGGTACTTTTAGTTCTATCACTGTTTTATTGTATTCTTCAACTTTTATTTTGAAGTCTTCCTTTTTTTGTTTTGCACTTGCCACTTTTGCTAATTATTAAACACTATTTTTGTATAAACCTTATTTTCTTTTTAAGTTTATCTATTCTCTCGTCACTGCCACTGTATGTCGTTTAATTTGAATTTGGTTTTAACTTTTGCCGATTTTACGGATTAGGACGTGGTCTTACCGACGACTGTACGGACAATACCGAGCGTTTCCTCCAGCAGTAGCAACAGACCCTCGTCCGAGGTATTGGCAACAACAATCCTGAATACCCGCTAACTAGGAGACTCACCCAAAATCTTCCGACCGCGGGATTGCCAATCAGAACCCGCCAACGATTCAAGAAATCCCGCTCCTCTCATCATTTGAAATTTAGGTTCGAGTACTTGCTACGCGAAAGATTGATGCCTACCTAAACTTCGGCTAAGATTGTGAACAGGCCCCTTGTTCCGAAATGTCAAAGTCGACACCTGAACGTCGGTGACACTTGCCTTTCTGTCAAAAATAATCAACAATCTCGCGTACCTTATCCTGTAAGTATCTTATTTATTTGTTTTATTCTCTTCCTCACTAATGTTTTGTTATCTTTCTAGTTAAAGCTACCTAATTTATGAGATCCTGACTGGTGAATCCCTAATGGATATCTGTGGTCGAGTAAGTTGCGTAATGTGTACAATTACATTTCCCACTCATACATCTTTTGGATTGCAGGGGACCATAACAAATAGTTGCACGCTCTGCTCAGCAGGAAATGTTCGCCAAAGGCACGAACTCCAAAGGAATGGGGTCTGTTAAAATAATATGTTTATTTTATGTTTAAATAAGTATGCACCACCCTCTGTGGAGAATTTTTCTTTAGTTCCTTGCTTATTATATACACGAAATCCTCTCTAGACCTCTCTTTTCTTTGCTTATAGTTAGACATATAGTTTTTCTGCATTTACTTTTTAGCGTTTAAGTTATATTGAAATACAGTTCCTTTTGAACCATCAAAGAGAGCGGTCGTTTCTCTTATTGTAACAGGTTATGGGCCCAGTTACGTATTAAGTCTTTCGAGAATCTGTTTTTTTAATAGTAAATTATTGCAAGTGAAAATAACGGGATTTTTTTTGTTTTAAGAAATCGTACAGTAGGTACCGAGAGGCAAAAAAAAAATTCTTATAAAGAAACGATGTTTGCTGACGATTGGTATATTGAGGTTTTGTTTTGGCTTTACGCGTCAATTGGTCAAGCTATTAAAAGGAAATTTTGTGTGCTCAACCCTTTTTTTTTTTGATGTCGTCAGATAACGATGCAATTAAAGTTGAAAAGCTCATCTGTGGGGATCAGTGGAACATTTGGAAGTTCCAAATTAAAATAATTTTGAGCGCGGCTGATCTTCTCAAATATGTAACAGGAAATGAGGCGAAACCAGTTGAATCTGAAAAATTGAAAGTGTGGGATCGTTTTGATAGCAGGCGCAAAAGATAATTGTCACTTCTATAGAGCCACAACCACTTTTGCATATAATGAATTGCAAAACTTCTAAAGAAATGTGGAATAAGCTAGAGATTGTCTATGAACTCAAGTCAAAATGCAGCATTCACATGCTCCAGCAGCAATTCTACAGCTTTACTAAAAAACCACAAGATGCTATCGCGTTGCATATATCTAAACTGCAAACGATTGTGCAGCAGTTAGTAGAATGTGGGGGAAAGCGTTTCAGACTCTATGGTGATAAAAAAAATACTAATGACGTTGCCACCGGCTTACGGTCATTTCCACAGTGCATGGGAGTCGACGTCATCAGATGAACAGACATTGGATTACCTCACTAGTAGTTTAGTTTTGGAAGAGGCACGTGTTAATTCCCAAAACAATTTGATTGAGTCAGGCTTGGCGGCCACGACCTCCTATCTAGGCGAGCGGACAATCAATGACCGCCAAATGACCTTACGCTGTGCTGATACCTACATGCAACAAAAATTTCAAATTACTCACAATAATTTTCTACACTTAGAAACTAAACTCACTACGTTTTCTTTCCTTTTTTGTTTTATATCTGGGGCCTCCGGAATTTGGGCTTCAGCTTTCACCTTTTGGTTGCAATTATGTTTCACTAGGTTCTTGTTTGTTGGGTACTTTTAGTTCTATCACTGTTTTATTGTATTCTTCGTCTTTTATTTTGAAGTCTTCCTTTTTTTGTTTTGCACTTGCCACTTTTGCTAATTATTAAACACTATTTTTGTATAAACCTTATTTTCTTTTTAAGTTTATCTATTCTCTCGTCACTGCCACTGTATGTCGTTTAATTAGAATTTGGTTTTTACTTTTGCCGATTTTACGGATTAGGACGTGGTCTTACCGACGACTGTACGGACAATACCGAGCGTTTCCTCCAGCATTAGCAACAGACCCTCGTCCGAGGTATTGGCAACAACAATCCTGAATACCCGCTAACTAGGAGACTCACCCAAAATCTTCCGACCGCGGGATTGCCAATCAGAACCCGCCAACGATTCAAGAAATCCCGCTCCTCTCATCATTTGAAATTTAGGTTTGAGTAATTGCTACGCGAAAGATTGATGCCTACCTAAACTTCGGCTAAGATTGTGAACAGGCCCCTTGTTCCGAAATGTCAAAGTCGACACCTGAACGTCGGTGACACTTGCCTTTCTGTCAAAAATAACCAACAATCTCGCGTACCTTATCCTGTAAGTATCTTATTTATTTGTTTTATTCTCTTCCTCACTAATGTTTTGTTATCTTTCTAGTTAAAGCTACCTAATTTATGAGATCCTGACTGGTGAATCCCTAATGGATATCTGTGGTCGAGTAAGTTGCGTAATGTGTACAATTACATTTCCCACTCATACATCTTTTGGATTGCAGGGGACCATAACAAATAGTTGCACGCTCTGCTCAGCAGGAAATGTTCGCCAAAGGCACGAACTCCAAAGGAATGGGGTCTGTTAAAATAATATGTTTATTTTATGTTTAAATAAGTATGCACCACCCTCTGTGGAGAATTTTTCTTTAGTTGCTTGCTTATTATATACAAGAAATCCTCTCTAGACCTCTCTTTTCTTTGCTTATAGTTAATCATATAGTTTTTCTGCATTTACTTGTTAGCTTTTAAGTTATATTGAAATACAGTTCCTTTTGAACCATCAAAGAAAGCGGTCGTTTCTCTTATTGTAACAGGTTATGGGCCCAGTTACGTATTAAGTCTTTCTGAGAATCTGTTTTTTTAATAGTAAATTATTGCAAGTGAAAATAACGGGATTTTTTTGTTTAAAGAAATCGTACAGTAGGTACCGAGAGGCAAAAAAAAATTCTTATAAAGAAACGAAGTTTGCTGACGATTGTTAAATTGAGGTTTTGTTTTGGCTTTACGAGTCAATTGGTCAAGCTATTAAAAGGAAATTTTGTGTGCTCAACCCTTTTTTTTTTGATGTCGTCAGATAACGATGCAATTAAAGTTGAAAAGCTCATCTGTGGGTATCAGTGGAACATTTGGAAGTTCCAACTTAAAATAATTTTGAGCGCGGCTGATCTTCTCAAATATGTAACAGGAAATGAGGCGAAACCAGTTGAATCTGAAAATTTGAAAGTGTGGGATCGTTTTGATAGCAGGCGCAAAAGATAATTGTCACTTCTATAGAGCCACAACCACTTTTGCATATAATGAATTGCAAAACTTCTAAAGAAATGTGGAATAAGCTAGAGAGTGTCTATGAACTCAAGTCATGCAGCATTCACATGTTCCAGCAGCAATTCTACAGCTTTACTAAAGAACCACAAGATGATATCGCGTTGCATATATCTAAACTGCAAACGATTGTGCAGCAGTTAGAAGAATGTGGGGGAAAGCGTTTCAGACTCTATGGTGATCACAAAAATACTAATGACGTTGCCACCGGCTTACGGTCATTTCCACAGTGCATGGGAGTCGACGTCATCAGATGAACAGACATTGGATTACCTCACTAGTAGGTTAGTTTTGGAAGAGGCACGTGTTAATTCCCAAAACAATTTGATTGAGTCAGGGTTGGCGGCCACGACCTCCTATCTAGGCGAGCGGACAATCAATGACCGCCAAATGACCTTACGCTGTGCTGATACCTACATGCAACAAAAATTTCAAATTACTCACAATAATTTTCTACACTTAGAAACTAAACTCACTACGTTTTCTTTCCTTTTTTGTTTTATATCTGGGGCCTCCGGAATTTGGGCTTCAGCTTTCACCTTTTGGTTGCAATTATGTTTCACTAGGTTCTTGTTTGTTGGGTACTTTTAGTTCTATCACTGTTTTATTGTATTCTTCGTCTTTTATTTTGAAGTCTTCCTTTTTTTGTTTTGCACTTGCCACTTTTGCTAATTATTAAACACTATTTTTGTATAAACCTTATTTTCTTTTTAAGTTTATCTATTCTCTCGTCACTGCCACTGTATGTCGTTTAATTTGAATTTGGTTTTAACTTTTGCCGATTTTACGGATTAGGACGTGGTCTTACCGACGACTGTACGGACAATACCGAGCGTTTCCTCCAGCAGTAGCAACAGACCCTCGTCCGAGGTATTGGCAACAACAATCCTGAATACCCGCTAACTAGGAGACTCACCCAAAATCTTCCGACCGCGGGATTGCCAATCAGAACCCGCCAACGATTCAAGAAATCCCGCTCCTCTCATCATTTGAAATTTAGGTTCGAGTACTTGCTACGCGAAAGATTGATGCCTACCTAAACTTCGGCTAAGATTGTGAACAGGCCCCTTGTTCCGAAATGTCAAAGTCGACACCTGAACGTCGGTGACACTTGCCTTTCTGTCAAAAATAATCAACAATCTCGCGTACCTTATCCTGTAAGTATCTTATTTATTTGTTTTATTCTCTTCCTCACTAATGTTTTGTTATCTTTCTAGTTAAAGCTACCTAATTTATGAGATCCTGACTGGTGAATCCCTAATGGATATCTGTGGTCGAGTAAGTTGCGTAATGTGTACAATTACATTTCCCACTCATACATCTTTTGGATTGCAGGGGACCATAACAAATAGTTGCACGCTCTGCTCAGCAGGAAATGTTCGCCAAAGGCACGAACTCCAAAGGAATGGGGTCTGTTAAAATAATATGTTTATTTTATGTTTAAATAAGTATGCACCACCCTCTGTGGAGAATTTTTCTTTAGTTGCTTGCTTATTATATACACGAAATCCTCTCTAGACCTCTCTTTTCTTTGCTTATAGTTAATCATATAGTTTTTCTGCATTTACTTTTTAGCGTTTAAGTTATATTGAAATACAGTTCCTTTTGAACCATCAAAGAGAGCGGTCGTTTCTCTTATTGTAACAGGTTATGGGCCCAGTTACGTATTAAGTCTTTCGAGAATCTGTTTTTTTAATAGTAAATTATTGCAAGTGAAAATAACGGGATTTTTTTTGTTTTAAGAAATCGTACAGTAGGTACCGAGAGGCAAAAAAAAAATTCTTATAAAGAAACGATGTTTGCTGACGATTGGTATATTGAGGTTTTGTTTTGGCTTTACGCGTCAATTGGTCAAGCTATTAAAAGGAAATTTTGTGTGCTCAACCCTTTTTTTTTTTTGATATCGTCAGATAACGATGCAATTAAAGTTGAAAAGCTCATCTGTGGGGATCAGTGGAACATTTGGAAGTTCCAAATTAAAATAATTTTGAGCGCGGCTGATCTTCTCAAATATGTAACAGGAAATGAGGCGAAACCAGTTGAATCTGAAAAATTGAAAGTGTGGGATCGTTTTGATAGCAGGCGCAAAAGATAATTGTCACTTCTATAGAGCCACAACCACTTTTGCATATAATGAATTGCAAAACTTCTAAAGAAATGTGGAATAAGCTAGAGAGTGTCTATGAACTCAAGTCAAAATGCAGCATTCACATGCTCCAGCAGCAATTCTACAGCTTTACTAAAAAACCACAAGATGCTATCGCGTTGCATATATCTAAATTGCAAACGATTGTGCAGCAGTTAGCAGAATGTGGGGGAAAGCGTTTCAGACTCTATGGTGATCACAAAAATACTAATGACGTTGCCACTGGCTTACGGTCATTTCCACAGTGCATGGGAGTCGACGTCATCAGATGAACAGACATTGGATTACCTCACTAGTAGTTTAGTTTTGGAAGAGGCACGTGTTAATTCCCAAAACAATTTGATTGAGTCAGGCTTGGCGGCCACGACCTCCTATCTAGGCGAGCGGACAATCAATGACCGCCAAATGACCTTACGCTGTGCTGATACCTACATGCAACAAAAATTTCAAATTACTCACAATAATTTTCTACACTTAGAAACTAAACTCACTACGTTTTCTTTCCTTTTTTGTTTTATATCTGGGGCCTCCGGAATTTGGGCTTCAGCTTTCACCTTTTGGTTGCAATTATGTTTCACTAGGTTCTTGTTTGTTGGGTACTTTTAGTTCTATCACTGTTTTATTGTATTCTTCGTCTTTTATTTTGAAGTCTTCCTTTTTTTGTTTTGCACTTGCCACTTTTGCTAATTATTAAACACTATTTTTGTATAAACCTTATTTTCTTTTTAAGTTTATCTATTCTCTCGTCACTGCCACTGTATGTCGTTTAATTAGAATTTGGTTTTTACTTTTGCCGATTTTACGGATTAGGACGTGGTCTTACCGACGACTGTACGGACAATACCGAGCGTTTCCTCCAGCAGTAGCAACAGACCCTCGTCCGAGGTATTGGCAACAACAATCCTGAATACCCGCTAACTAGGAGACTCACCCAAAATCTTCCGACCGCGGGATTGCCAATCAGAACCCGCCAACGATTCAAGAAATCCCGCTCCTCTCATCATTTGAAATTTAGGTTTGAGTAATTGCTACGCGAAAGATTGATGCCTACCTAAACTTCGGCTAAGATTGTGAACAGGCCCCTTGTTCCGAAATGTCAAAGTCGACACCTGAACGTCGGTGACACTTGCCTTTCTGTCAAAAATAACCAACAATATCGCGTACCTTATCCTGTAAGTATCTTATTTATTTGTTTTATTCTCTTCCTCACTAATGTTTTGTTATCTTTCTAGTTAAAGCTACCTAATTTATGAGATCCTGACTGGTGAATCCCTAATGGATATCTGTGGTCGAGTAAGTTGCGTAATGTGTACAATTACATTTCCCACTCATACATCTTTTGGATTGCAGGGGACCATAACAAATAGTTGCACGCTCTGCTCAGCAGGAAATGTTCGCCAAAGGCACGAACTCCAAAGGAATGGGGTCTGTTAAAATAATATGTTTATTTTATGTTTAAATAAGTATGCACCACCCTCTGTGGAGAATTTTTCTTTAGTTGCTTGCTTATTATATACACGAAATCCTCTCTAGACCTCTCTTTTCTTTGCTTATAGTTAATCATATAGTTTTTCTGCATTTACTTTTTAGCGTTTAAGTTATATTGAAATACAGTTCCTTTTGAACCATCAAAGAAAGCGGTCGTTTCTCTTATTGTAACAGGTTACGGGCCCAGTTACGTATTAAGTCTTTCTGAGAATCTGTTTTTTTAATAGTAAATTATTGCAAGTGAAAATAACGGGATTTTTTTGTTTAAAGAAATCGTACAGTAGGTACCGAGAGGCAAAAAAAAATTCTTATAAAGAAACGAAGTTTGCTGACGATTGTTATATTGAGGTTTTGTTTTGGCTTTACGAGTCAATTGGTCAAGCTATTAAAAGGAAATTTTGTGTGCTCAACCCTTTTTTTTTTGATGTCGTCAGATAACGATGCAATTAAAGTTGAAAAGCTCATCTGTGGGGATCAGTGGAACATTTGGAAGTTCCAAATTAAAATAATTTTGAGCGCGGCTGATCTTCTCAAATATGTAACAGGAAATGAGGCGAAACAGGTTGAATATAAAAAATTGAAAGTGTGGGATCGTTTTGATAGCAGGCGCAAAAGATAATTGTCACTTCTATAGAGCCACAACCACTTTTGCATATAATGAATTGCAAAACTTCTAAAGAAATGTGGAATAAGCTGAAGAGTGTCTATGAACTCAAGTCAAAATGCAGCATTCACATGCTCCAGCAGCAATTCTACAGCTTTACTAAAGAACCACAAGATGATATCGCGTTGCAGTTAGCAGAATGTGGGGAAAGCGTTTCAGACTCTATGGTGATCACAAAAATACTAATGACGTTGCCACCGGCTTACGGTCATGTCCACGGTGCATGGGAGTCGACGTCATCAGATGAACAGACATTGGATTACCTCACTAGTAGGTTAGTTTTGGAAGAGGCACGTGTTAATTCCCAAAACAATTTGATTGAATCAGGGTTGGCGGCCACGACCTCATATCTAGGCGAGTGGACAATCAATGACCGCCAAATGACCTTACGCTGTGCTGATACCTACATGCAACAAAAATTTCAAATTACTCACAATAATTTTCTACACTTAGAAACTAAACTCACTACGTTTTCTTTTCTTTTTTGTTTTATATCTGGGGCCTCCGGAATTTGGGCTTCAGCTTTCACCTTTTGGTTGCAATTGTGTTTCACTAGGTTCTTGTTTGTTGGGTACTTTTAGTTCTATCACTGTTTTATTGTATTCTTCTTCTTCTATTTTGAAGTCTTCCTTTTTTTGTTTTGCACTTGCCACTTTTGCTAATTATTAAACACTATTTTTGTATAAACCTTATTTTCTTTTTATGTCTATCTATTCTCTCGTCACTGCCACTGTATGTCGTTTAATTTGAATTTGGTTTTAACTTTTGCCGATTTTACGGATTAGGACGTGGTCTTACCGACGACTGTACGGACAATACCGAGCGTTTCCTCCAGCAGTAGCAACAGACCCTCGTCCGAGGTATTGGCAACAACAATCCTGAATACCAGCTAACTAGGAGACTCACCCAAAATCTTCCGACTGCGGGATTGCCAATCAGAACCCGCCAACGATTCAAGAAATCCCGCTCCTCTCATCATTTGAAATTTAGGTTCGAGTACTTGCTACGCGAAAGATTGATGCCTACCTAAACTTCGCCTAAGATTGTGAACAGGCCCCTTGTTCCGAAATGTCGAAGTGGACACCTGAACGTCGGTGACACTTGCCTTTCTGTCAAAAATAATCAACAATCTCGCGTACCTTATCCTGTAAATATCTTATTTATTTGTTTTATTCTCTTCCTCACTAATGTTTTGTTATCTTTCTAGCTAAAGCTACCTAATTTATGAGATCCTGACTGGTGAATCCCTAATGGATATCTGTGGTCGAGTAAGTTGCGCAATGTGTACAATTACATTTCCCACTCATACATCTTTTGGATTGCAGGGGACCATAACAAATAGTTGCACGCTCTGCTCAGCAGGAAATGTTCGCCAAAGGCACGAACTCCAAAGGAATGGGGTCTGTTAAAATAATATGTTTATTTTATGTTTAAATAAGTATGCACCACCCTCTGTGGAGAATTTTTCTTTAGTTGCTTGCTTATTATATACAAGAAATCCTCTCTAGACCTCTCTTTTCTTTGCTTATAGTTAGACATATAGTTTTTCTGCATTTACTTGTTAGCGTTTAAGTTATATTGAAATACAGTTATTTTTGAACCATCAAAGAAAGCGGTCGTTTCTCTTACTGTAACAGGTTATGGGCCCAGTTACGTATTAAGTCTTTCTGAGAATCTGTTTTTTTAATAGTAAATTATTGCAAGTGAAAATAACGGGATTTTTTTTGTTTAAAGAAATCGTACAGTAGGTACCGAGAGGCAAAAAAAAATTCTTATAAAGAAACGAAGTTTGCTGACGATTGGTATATTGAGGTTTTGTTTTGGCTTTACGAGTCAATTGGTCAAGCTTTTGAAAGGAAATTTTGATTCATACCGTGTGCTCAACTGTTTTTTTTTCCGATGTCGTCAGATAACGATGCAATTAAAGTTGAAAAGCTCATCTGTGGGGATCAGTGGAACATTTGGAAGTTCCAAATTAAAATAATTTTGAGCGCGGCTGATCTTCTCAAATACGTAACAGGAAATGAGGCGAAACCAGTTGAATCTGAAAAATTGAAAGTGTGGGATCGTTTTGATAGCAGGCGCAAAAGATAATTGTCACTTCTATAGAGCCACAACCACTTTTGCATATAATGAATTGCAAAACTTCTAAAGAAATGTGGAATAAGCTAGAGAGTGTCTATGAACTCAAGTCAAAATGCAGCATTCACATGCTCCAGCAGCAATTCTACAGCTTTACTAAAAAACCACAAGATGCTATCGCGTTGCATATATCTAAACTGCAAACGATTGTGCAGCAGTTAGCAGAATGTGGGGGAAAGCGTTCAGACTCTATGGTGATCACAAAAATACTAATGACGTTGCCACTGGCTTACGGTCATTTCCACAGTGCATGGGAGTCGACGTCATCAGATGAACAGACATTGGATTACCTCACTAGTAGGTTAGTTTTGGAAGAGGCACGTGTTAATTCCCAAAACAATTTGATTGAGTCAGGGTTGGCGGCCACGACCTACTATCTAGGCGAGTGGACAATCAATGACCGCCAAATGACCTTACGCTGTGCTGATACCTACATGCAACAAAAATTTCAAATTACTCACAATAATTTTCTACACTTAGAAACTAAACTCACTACGTTTTCTTTTCTTTTTTGTTTTATATCTGGGGCCTCCGGAATTTGGGTTTCAGCTTTCACCTTTTGGTTGCAATTGTGTTTCACTAGGTTCTTGTTTGTTGGGTACTTTTAGTTCTATCACTGTTTTATTGTATTCTTCGTCTTTTATTTTGAAGTCTTCCGTTTTTTGTTTTGCACTTGCCACTTTTGCTAATTATTAAACACTATTTTTGTATAAACCTTATTTTCTTTTTAAGTTTATCTATTCTCTCGTCACTGCCACTGTATGTCGTTTAATTTGAATTTGGTTTTAACTTTTGCCGATTTTACGGATTAGGACGTGGTCTTACCGACGACTGTACGGACAATACCGAGCGTTTCCTCCAGCAGTAGCAACAGACCCTCGTTCGAGGTATTGGCAACAACAATCCTGAATACCCGCTAACTAGGAGACTCACCCAAAATCTTCCGACCGCGGGATTGCCAATCAGAACCCGCCAACGATTCAAGAAACCCCGCTCCTCTCATCATTTGAAATTTAGGTTGGAGTACTTGCTACGCGAAAGATTGATGCCTACCTAAACTTCGGCTAAGATTGTGAACAGGCCCCTTGTTCCGAAATGTCAAAGTCGACACCTGAACGTCGGTGACACTTGCCTTTCTGTCAAAAATAACCAACAATCTCGCGTACCTTATCCTGTAAGTATCTTATTTACTTGTTTTATTCTCTTCCTCACTAATGTTTTGTTATCTTTCTAGTTAAAGCTACCTAATTTATGAGATCCTGACTGGTGAATCCCTAATGGATATCTGTGGTCGAGTAAGTTGCGTAATGTGTACAATTACATTTCCCACTCATACATCTTTTGGATAGCAGGGGACCATAACAAATAGTTGCACGCTCTGCTCAGCAGGAAATGTTCGCCAAAGGCACGAACTCCAAAGGAATGGGGTCTGTTAAAATAATATGTTTATTTTATGTTTAAATGAGTATGCACCACCCTCTGTGGAGAATTTTTCTTTAGTTGCTTGCTTATTATATACAAGAAATCCTCTCTAGACCTCTCTTTTCTTTGCTTATAGTTAATCATATAGTTTTTCTGCATTTACTTGTTAGCGTTTAAGTTATATTGAAATACAGTTCCTTTTGAACCATCAAAGAAAGCGGTCGTTTCTCTTATTGTAACAGGTTATGGGCCCAGTTACGTATTAAGTCTTTCTGAGAATCTGTTTTTTTAATAGTAAATTATTGCGAGTGAAAATAACGGGAATTTTTTTGTTTTAAGAAATCGTACAGTAGGTACCGAGAGGCAAAAAAAAATTCTTATAAAGAAACGAAGTTTGCTGACGATTGGTATATTGAGGTTTTGTTTTGGCTTTACGAGTCAATTGGTCAAGCTATTAAAAGGAAATTTTGTGTGCTCAACCCTTTTTTTTTTTGATGTCGTCAGATAACGATGCAATTAAAGTTGAAAAGCTCATCTGTGGGGATCAGTGGAACATTTGGAAGTTCCAAATTAAAATAATTTTGAGCGCGGCTGATCTTCTCAAATATGTAACAGGAAATGAGGCGAAACCAGTTGAATCTGAAAAATTGAAAGTGTGGGATCGTTTTGATAGCAGGCGCAAAAGATAATTGTCACTTCTATAGAGCCACAACCACTTTTGCATATAATGAATTGCAAAACTTCTAAAGAAATGTGGAATAAGCTAGAGAGTGTCTATGAACTCAAGTCAAAATGCAGCATTCACATGCTCCAGCAGCAATTCTACAGCTTTACTAAAAAACCACAAGATGATATCGCATTGCATATATCTAAACTGCAAACGATTGTGCAGCAGTTAGCAGAATGTGGGGGAAAGCGTTTCAGACTCTATGGTGATCACAAAAATACTAATGACGTTGCCACCGGCTTACGGTCATTTCCACAGTGCATGGGAGTCGACGCCATCAGATGAACAGACATTGGATTACCTCACTAGTAGTTTAGTTTTGGAAGAGGCACGTGTTAATTCCCAAAACAATTTGATTGAGTCAGGGTTGGCGGCCACGACCTCCTATCTAGGCGAGTGGACAATCAATGACCGCCAAATGACCTTACGCTGTGCTGATACCTACATGCAACAAAAATTTCAAATTACTCACAATAATTTTCTACACTTAGAAACTAAACTCACTACGTTTTCTTTTCTTTTTTGTTTTATATCTGGGGCCTCCGGAATTTGGGCTTCAGCTTTCACCTTTTGGTTGCAATTGTGTTTCACTAGGTTCTTGTTTGTTGGGTACTTTTAGTTCTATCACTGTTTTATTGTATTCTTCGTCTTTTATTTTGAAGTCTTCCTTTTTTTTGTTTTGCACTTGCCACTTTTGCTAATTATTAAACACTATTTTTGTATAAACCTTATTTTCTTTTTATGTTTATCTATTCTCTCGTCACACCTGAACGTCGGTGACACTTGCCTTTCTGTCAAAAATAATCAACAATCTCGCGTACCTTATCCTGTAAGTATCTTATTTATTTGTTTTATTCTCTTCCTCACTAATGTTTTGTTATCTTTCTAGCTAAAGCTACCTAATTTATGAGATCCTGACTGGTGAATCCCTAATGGATATCTGTGGTCGAGTAAGTTGCGCAATGTGTACAATTACATTTCCCACTCATACATCTTTTGGATTGCAGGGGACCATAACAAATAGTTGCACGCTCTGCTCAGCAGGAAATGTTCGCCAAAGGCACGAACTCCAAAGGAATGGGGTCTGTTAAAATAATATGTTTATTTTATGTTTAAATAAGTATGCACCACCCTCTGTGGAGAATTTTTCTTTAGTTGCTTGCTTATTATATACAAGAAATCCTCTCTAGACCTCTCTTTTCTTTGCTTATAGTTAGACATATAGTTTTTCTGCATTTACTTGTTAGCGTTTAAGTTATATTGAAATACAGTTCCTTTTGAACCATCAAAGAAAGCGGTCGTTTCTCTTATTGTAACAGGTTATGGGCCCAGTTACGTATTAAGTCTTTCTGAGAATCTGTTTTTTTAATAGTAAACTATTGCAAGTGAAAATAACGGGATTTTTTTTGTTTAAAGAAATTGTACAGTAGGTACCGAGAGGCAAAAAAAAATTCTTATAAAGAAACGAAGTTTGCTGACGATTGGTATATTGAGGTTTTGTTTTGGCTTTACGAGTCAATTGGTCAAGCTTTTAAAAGGAAATTTTGATTCATACCGCGTGCTCAACTGTTTTTTTTCCGATGTCGTCAGATAACGATGCAATTAAAGTTGAAAAGCTCATCTGTGGGGATCAGTGGAACATTTGGAAGTTCCAAATTAAAATAATTTTGAGCGCGGCTGATCTTCTCAAATATGTAACAGGAAATGAGGCGAAACCAGTTGAATCTGAAAAATTGAAAGTGTGGGATCGTTTTGATAGCAGGCGCAAAAGATAATTGTCACTTCTATAGAGCCACAACTACTTTTGCATATAATGAATTGCAAAACTTCTAAAGAAATGTGGAATAAGCTAGAGAGTGTCTATGAACTCAAGTCAAAATGCAGCATTCACATGCTCCAGCAGGAATTCTACAGCTTTACTAAAGAACCACAAGATGATATCGCGTTGCATATATCTAAACTGCAAACGATTGTGCAGCAGTTAGCAGAATGTGGGGGAAAGCGTTTCAGACTCTATGGTGATCACAAAAATACTAATGACGTTGCTACCGGCTTACGGTCATTTCCACAGTGCATGGGAGTCGACGTCATCAGATGAACAGACATTGGATTACCTCACTAGTAGGTTAGTTTTGGAAGAGGCACGTGTTAATTCCCAAAACAATTTCATTGAGTCAGGGTTGGCGGCCACGACCTCCTATCTAGGCGAGTGGACAATCAATGACCGCCAAATGACCTTACGCTGTGCTGATACCTACATGCAACAAAAATTTCAAATTACTCACAATAATTTTCTACACTTAGAAACTAAACTCACTACGTTTTCTTTTCTTTTTTGTTTTATATCTGGGGCCTCCGGAATTTGGGCTTCAGCTTTCACCTTTTGGTTGCAATTGTGTTTCACTAGGTTCTTGTTTGTTGGGTACTTTTAGTTCTATCACTGTTTTATTGTGTACTTTTTTTCTTTTATTTTGAAGTCTTCCTTTTTTTGTTTTGCACTTGCCTCTTTTGCTAATTATTAAACACTATTTTTGTATAAAACTTATTTTCTTTTTATGTTTATCTATTCTCTCGTCACTGCCACTGTATGTCGTTAAATTTGAATTTGGTTTTAACTTTTGCCGATTTTACGGATTAGGACGTGGTCTTACCGACGACTGTACGGACAATACCGAGCGTTTCCTCCAGCAGTAGCAACAGATCCTCGTCCGAGGTATTGGCAACAACAATCCTGAATACCCGCTAACTAGGAGACTCACCCAAAATCTTCCGACTGCGGGATTGCCAATCAGAACCCGCCAACGATTCAAGAAATCCCGCTCCTCTCATCATTTGAAATTTAGGTTCGAGTACTTGCTACGCGAAAGATTGATGCCTACCTAAACTTCGCCTAAGATTGTGAACAGGCCCCTTGTTCCGAAATGTCAAAGTGGACACCTGAACGTCATTGACACTTGCCTTTCTGTCAAAAATAATCAACAATCTCGCGTACCTTATCCTGTAAGTATCTTATTTATTTGTTTTATTCTCTTCCTCACTAATGTTTTGTTATCTTTCTAGCTAAAGCTACCTAATTTATGAGATCCTGACTGGTGAATCCCTAATGGATATCTGTGGTCGAGTAAGTTGCGCAATGTGTGCAATTACATTTCCCACTCATACATCTTTTGGATTGCAGGGGACCATAACAAATAGTTGCACGCTCTGCTCAGCAGGAAATGTTCGCCAAAGGCACGAACTCCAAAGGAATGGGGTCTGTTAAAATAAAATGTTTAAATAAGTATGCACCACCCTCTGTGGAGAATTTTTCTTTAGTTGCTTGCTTATTATATACAAGAAATCCTCTCTAGACCTTTTTTTTCTTTGCTTATAGTTAATCATATAGTTTTTCTGCATTTACTTGTTAGCGTTTAAGTTATATTGAAATACAGTTCCTTTTGAACCATCAAAGAAAGCGGTCGTTTCTCTTATTGTAACAGGTTATGGGCCCAGTTACGTATTAAGTCTTTCTGAGAATTTGTTTTTTTAATAGTAAATTATTGCAAGTGAAAATAACGGGTTTTTTTTTGTTTCAAGAAATCGTACAGTAGGTACCGAGAGGCAAAAAAAAATTCTTATAAAGAAACGAAGTTTGCTGACGATTGGTATATTGAGGTTTTGTTTTGGCTTTACGAGTCCATTGGTCATGCTATTAAAAGGAAATTTTGTGTGCTCAACTGTTTTTTTTCCGATGTCGTCAGATAACGATGCAATTAAAGTTGAAAAGCTCATCTGTGGGGATCAGTGGAACATTTGGAAGTTCCAAATTAAAATAATTTTGAGCGCGGCTGATCTTCTCAAATATGTAACAGGAAATGAGGCGAAACCAGTTGAATCTGAAAAATTGAAAGTGTGGGATCGTTTTGATAGCAGGCGCAAAAAATAATTGTCACTTCTCTAGAACCACAACCACTTTTGCATATAATGAATTGCAAAACTTCTAAAGAAATGTGGAATAAGCTAGAGAGTGTCTATGAACTCAAGTCAAAATGCAGCATTCACATGCTCCAGCAGGAATTCTACAGCTTTACTTAAGAACCACACGATGATATCGCGTTGCATATATCTAAACTGCAAACGATTGTGCAGCAGTTAGCAGAATGTGGGGGAAAGCGTTTCAGACTCTATGGTGATCACAAAAATACTAATGACGTTGCCACCGGCTTACGGTCATTTCCACAGTGCATGGGAGTCGACGTCATCAGATGAACAGACATTGGATTACCTCACTAGTAGGTTAGTTTTGGAAGAGGCACGTGTTAATTCCCAAAACAATTTGATTGAGTCAGGGTTGGCGGCCACGACCTCCTATCTAGGCGAGTGGACAATCAATGACCGCCAAATGACCTTACGCTGTGCTGATACCTACATGCAACAAAAATTTCAAATTACTCACAATAATTTTCTACACTTAGAAACTAAACTCACTACGTTTTCTTTTCTTTTTTGTATTATATCTGGGGCCTCCGGAATTTGATCTTCAGCTTTCACCTTTTGGTTGCAATTGTGTTTCACTAGGTTCTTGTTTGTTGGGTACTTTCAGTGCTATCACTGTTTTATTGTATTCCTCGTCTTCTATTTTGAAGTCTTCCTTTTTTTGTTTTGCACTTGCCACTTTTGCTAATTATTAAACACTATTTTTGTATAAACCTTATTTTCTTTTTATGTCTATCTATTCTCTCGTCACTGCCACTGTATGTCGTTTAATTTGAATTTGAATTTGGTTTTAACTTTTGCCGATTTTACGGATTAGGACGTGGTCATACCGGCGACTGTACGGAAAATACCGAGCGTTTCCTCCAGCAGTAGCAACAGACCCTCGTCCGAGGTATTGGCAACAACAATCCTGAATACCCGCTAACTTGGAGACTCACCCAAAATCTTCCGACTGCGGGATTGCCAATCAGAACCCGCCAACGATTCAAGAAATCCCGCTCCTCTCATCATTTGAAATTTACGTTCGAGTACTTGCTACGCGAAAGATTGATGCCTACCTAAACTTCGGCTAAGATTGTGAACAGGCCCCTTGTTCCGAAATGTCGAAGTGGACACCTGAACGTCGGTGACACTTGCCTTTCTGTCAAAAATAATCAACAATCTCGCGTACCTTATCCTGTAAGTATCTTATTTATTTGTTTTATTCTCTTCCTCACTAATGTTTTGTTATCTTTCTAGCTAAAGCTACCTAATTTATGAGATCCTGACTGGTGAATCCCTAATGGATATCTGTAGTCGAGTAAGTTGCGCAATGTGTGCAATTACATTTCCCACTCATACATCTTTTGGATTGCAGGGGACCATAACAAATAGTTGCACGCTCTGCTCAGCAGGAAATGTTCGCCAAAGGCACGAACTCCAAAGGAATGGGGTCTGTTAAAATAAAATGTTTAAATAAGTATGCACCACCCTCTGTGGAGAATTTTTCTTTAGTTGCTTGCTTATTATATACAAGAAATCCTCTCTAGACCTCTCTTTTCTTTGCTTATAGTTAATCATATAGTTTTTCTGCATTTACTTGTTAGCGTTTAAGTTATATTGAAATACAGTTCCTTTTGAACCATCAAAGAAAGCGGTCGTTTCTCTTATTGTAACAGGTTATGGGCCCAGTTACGTATTAAGTCTTTCTGAGAATTTGTTTTTTTAATAGTAAATTATTGCAAGTGAAAATAACGGGTTTTTTTTTGTTTAAAGAAATCGTACAGTAGGTACCGAGAGGCAAAAAAAAATTCTTATAAAGAAACGAAGTTTGCTGACGATTGGTATATTGAGGTTTTGTTTTGGCTTTACGAGTCCATTGGTCATGCTATTAAAAGGAAATTTTGTGTGCTCAACTGTTTTTTTTCCGATGTCGTCAGATAACGATGCAATTAAAGTTGAAAAGCTCATCTGTGGGGATCAGTGGAACATTTGGAAGTTCCAAATTAAAATAATTTTGAGCGCGGCTGATCTTCTCAAATATGTAACAGGAAATGAGGCGAAACCAGTTGAATCTGAAAAATTGAAAGTGTGGGATCGTTTTGATAGCAGGCGCAAAAAATAATTGTCACTTCTCTAGAACCACAACAACTTTTGCATATAATGAATTGCAAAACTTCTAAAGAAATGTGGAATAAGCTAGAGAGTGTCTATGAACTCAAGTCAAAATGCAGCATTCACATGCTCCAGCAGGAATTCTACAGCTTTACTAAAGAACCACAAGATGATATCGCGTTGCATATATCTAAACTGCAAACGATTGTGCAGCAGTTAGAAGAATGTGGGGGAAAGCGTTTCAGACTCTATGGTGATCACAAAAATACTAATGACGTTGCCACCGGCTTACGGTCATTTCCACAGTGCATGGGAGTCGACGTCATCAGATGAACAGACATTGGATTACCTCACTAGTAGGTTAGTTTTGGAAGAGGCACGTGTTAATTCCCAAAACAATTTGATTGAGTCAGGGTTGGCGTCCACGACCTCCTATCTAGGCGAGTGGACAATCAATGACCGCCAAATGACCTTACGCTGTGCTGATACCTACATGCAACAAAAATTTCAAATTACTCACAATAATTTTCTACACTTAGAAACTAAACTCACTGGGTACGTTTTCTTTTCTTTTTTGTTTTATATCTGGGGCCTCCGGAATTTGGGCTTCAGCTTTCACCTTTTGGTTGCAATTGTGTTTCACTAGGTTCTTGTTTGTTGGGTACTTTTAGTTCTATCACTGTTTTATTGTATTCTTCGTCTTCTATTTTGAAGTCTTCCTTTTTTTGTTTTGCACTTGCCACTTTTGCTAATTATTAAACACTATTTTTGTATAAACCTTATTTTCTTTTTATGTCTATCTATTCTCTCGTCACTGCCACTGTATGTCGTTTAATTTGAATTTGGTTTTAACTTTTGCCGATTTTACGGATTAGGACGTGGTCTTACCGACAACTGTACGGACAATACCGAGCGTTTCCTCCAGCAGTAGCAACAGACCCTCGTCCGAGGTATTGGCAACAACAATCCTGAATACCCGCTAACTAGGAGACTCACCCAAAATCTTCCGACTGCGGGATTGCCAATCAGAACCCGCCAACGATTCAAGAAATCCCGCTCCTCTCATCATTTGAAATTTAGGTTCGATTACTTGCTACGCGAAAGATTGATGCCTACCTAAACTTCGCCTAAGATTGTGAACAGGCCCCTTGTTCCGAAATGTCAAAGTGGACACCTGAAAGTCGGTGACACTTGCCTTTCTGTCAAAAATAATCAACAATCTCGCGTACCTTATCCTGTAAGTATCTTATTTATTTGTTTTATTCTCTTCCTCACTAATGTTTTGTTATCTTTCTAGCTAAAGCTACCTAATTTATGAGATTCTGACTGGTGAATCCCTAATGGATATCTGTGGTCGAGTAAGTTGCGCAATGTGTACAATTACATTTCCCACTCATACATCTTTTGGATTGCAGGGGACCATAACAAATAGTTGCACGCTCTGCTCAGCAGAAAATGTTCGCCAAAGGCACGAACTCCAAAGGAATGGGGTCTGTTAAAATAATATGTTTATTTTATGTTTAAATAAGTATGCACCACCCTCTGTGGAGAATTTTTCTTTAGTTGCTTGCTTATTATATACAAGAAATCCTCTCTAGACCTCCTTTTCTTTGCTTATAGTTAATCATATAGTTTTTCTGCATTTACTTGTTAGCGTTTAAGTTATATTGAAATACAGTTCCTTTTGAACCATCAAAGAAAGCGGTCGTTTCTCTTATTGTAACAGGTTATGGGCCCAGTTACGTATTAAGTCTTTCTGAGAATCTGTTTTTTTAATAGTAAATTATTGCAAGTGAAAATAACGGGATTTTTTTTGTTTAAAGAAATCGTACAGTAGGTACCGAGAGGCAAACAAAAATTCTTATAAAGAAACGAAGTTTGCTGACGATTGGTATATTGAGGTTTTGTTTTGGCTTTACGAGTCAATTGGTCAAGCTTTTGAAAGGAAATTTTGATTCATACCGTGTGCTCAACTGTTTTTTTTCCGATGTCGTCAGATAACGATGCAATTAAAGTTGAAAAGCTCATCTGTGGGGATCAGTGGAACATTTGGAAGTTCCAAATTAAAATAATTTTGAGCGCGGCTGATCTTCTCAAATATGTAACAGGAAATGAGGCGAAACCAGTTGAATCTGAAAAATTGAAAGTGTGGGATCGTTTTGATAGCAGGCGCAAAAGATAATTATCACTTCTATAGAGCCACAACCACTTTTGCATATAACGAATTGCAAAACTTCTAAAGAAATGTGGAATAAGCTAGAGAGTGTCTATGAACTCAAGTCAAAATGCAGCATTCACATGCTCCAGCAGCAATTCTACAGCTTTACTAAAAAACCACAAGATGCTATCGCGTTGCATATATCTAAACTGCAAACGATTGTGCAGCAGTTAGCAGAATGTGGGGGAAAGCGTTTCAGACTCTATGGTGATCACAAAAATACTAATGACGTTGCCACCGGCTTACGGTCATTTCCACAGTGCATGGGAGTCGACGTCATCAGATGAACAGACATTGGATTACCTCACTAGTAGGTTAGTTTTGGAAGAGGCACGTGTTAATTCCCAAAACAATTTGATTGAGTCAGGGTTGGCGGCCACGACCTCCTATCTAGGCGAGTGGACAATCAATGACCGCCAAATGACCTTACGCTGTGCTGATACCTACATGCAACAAAAATTTCAAATTACTCACAATAATTTTCTACACTTAGAAACTAAACTCACTGGGTACGTTTTCTTTTCTTTTTTGTTTTATATCTGGGGCCTCCGGAATTTGGGCTTCAGCTTTCACCTTTTGGTTGCAATTGTGTTTCACTAGGTTCTTGTTTGTTGGGTACTTTTAGTTCTATCACTGTTTTATTGTATTCTTCGTCTTCTATTTTGAAGTCTTCCTTTTTTTGTTTTGCACTTGCCACTTTTGCTAATTATTAAACACTATTTTTGTATAAACCTTATTTTCTTTTTATGTCTATCTATTCTCTCGTCACTGCCACTGTATGTCGTTTAATTTGAATTTGGTTTTAACTTTTGCCGATTTTACGGATTAGGACGTGGTCTTACCGACAACTGTACGGACAATACCGAGCGTTTCCTCCAGCAGTAGCAACAGACCCTCGTCCGAGGTATTGGCAACAACAATCCTGAATACCCGCTAACTAGGAGACTCACCCAAAATCTTCCGACTGCGGGATTGCCAATCAGAACCCGCCAACGATTCAAGAAATCCCGCTCCTCTCATCATTTGAAATTTAGGTTCGAGTACTTGCTACGCGAAAGATTGATGCCTACCTAAACTTCGCCTAAGATTGTGAACAGGCCCCTTGTTCCGAAATGTCAAAGTGGACACCTGAACGTCGGTGACACTTGCCTTTCTGTCAAAAATAATCAACAATCTCGCGTACCTTATCCTGTAAGTATCTTATTTATTTGTTTTATTCTCTTCCTCACTAATGTTTTGTTATCTTTCTAGCTAAAGCTACCTAATTTATGAGATCCTGACTGGTGAATCCCTAATGGATATCTGTGGTCGAGTAAGTTGCGCAATGTGTACAATTACATTTCCCACTCATACATCTTTTGGATTGCAGGGGACCATAACAAATAGTTGCACGCTCTGTCCAGCAGAAAATGTTCGCCAAAGGCACGAACTCCAAAGGAATGGGGTCTGTTAAAATAATATGTTTATTTTATGTTTAAATAAGTATGCACCACCCTCTGTGGAGAATTTTTCTTTAGTTGCTTGCTTATTATATACAAGAAATCCTCTCTAGACCTCCTTTTCTTTGCTTATAGTTAATCATATAGTTTTTCTGCATTTACTTGTTAGCGTTTAAGTTATATTGAAATACAGTTCCTTTTGAACCATCAAAGAAAGCGGTCGTTTCTCTTATTGTAACAGGTTATGGGCCCAGTTACGTATTAAGTCTTTCTGAGAATCTGTTTTTTTAATAGTAAATTATTGCAAGTGAAAATAACGGGATTTTTTTTGTTTAAAGAAATCGTACAGTAGGTACCGAGAGGCAAACAAAAATTCTTATAAAGAAACGAAGTTTGCTGACGATTGGTATATTGAGGTTTTGTTTTGGCTTTACGAGTCAATTGGTCAAGCTTTTGAAAGGAAATTTTGATTCATACCGTGTGCTCAACTGTTTTTTTTCCGATGTCGTCAGATAACGATGCAATTAAAGTTGAAAAGCTCATCTGTGGGGATCAGTGGAACATTTGGAAGTTCCAAATTAAAATAATTTTGAGCGCGGCTGATCTTCTCAAATATGTAACAGGAAATGAGGCGAAACCAGTTGAATCTGAAAAATTGAAAGTGTGGGATCGTTTTGATAGCAGGCGCAAAAGATAATTATCACTTCTATAGAGCCACAACCACTTTTGCATATAACGAATTGCAAAACTTCTAAAGAAATGTGGAATAAGCTAGAGAGTGTCTATGAACTCAAGTCAAAATGCAGCATTCACATGCTCCAGCAGCAATTCTACAGCTTTACTAAAAAACCACAAGATGCTATCGCGTTGCATATATCTAAACTGCAAACGATTGTGCAGCAGTTAGCAGAATGTGGGGGAAAGCGTTTCAGACTCTATGGTGATCACAAAAATACTAATGACGTTGCCACCGGCTTACGGTCATTTCCACAGTGCATGGGAGTCGACGTCATCAGATGAACAGACATTGGATTACCTCACTAGTAGGTTAGTTTTGGAAGAGGCACGTGTTAATTCCCAAAACAATTTGATTGAGTCAGGGTTGGCGGCCACGACCTCCTATCTAGGCGAGTGGACAATCAATGACCGCCAAATGACCTTACGCTGTGCTGATACCTACATGCAACAAAAATTTCAAATTACTCACAATAATTTTCTACACTTAGAAACTAAACTCACTGGGTACGTTTTCTTTTCTTTTTTGTTTTATATCTGGGGCCTCCGGAATTTGGGCTTCAGCTTTCACCTTTTGGTTGCAATTGTGTTTCACTAGGTTCTTGTTTGTTGGGTACTTTTAGTTCTATCACTGTTTTATTGTATTCTTCGTCTTCTATTTTGAAGTCTTCCTTTTTTTGTTTTGCACTTGCCACTTTTGCTAATTATTAAACACTATTTTTGTATAAACCTTATTTTCTTTTTATGTCTATCTATTCTCTCGTCACTGCCACTGTATGTCGTTTAATTTGAATTTGGTTTTAACTTTTGCCGATTTTACGGATTAGGACGTGGTCTTACCGACAACTGTACGGACAATACCGAGCGTTTCCTCCAGCAGTAGCAACAGACCCTCGTCCGAGGTATTGGCAACAACAATCCTGAATACCCGCTAACTAGGAGACTCACCCAAAATCTTCCGACTGCGGGATTGCCAATCAGAACCCGCCAACGATTCAAGAAATCCCGCTCCTCTCATCATTTGAAATTTAGGTTCGAGTACTTGCTACGCGAAAGATTGATGCCTACCTAAACTTCGCCTAAGATTGTGAACAGGCCCCTTGTTCCGAAATGTCAAAGTGGACACCTGAACGTCGGTGACACTTGCCTTTCTGTCAAAAATAATCAACAATCTCGCGTACCTTATCCTGTAAGTATCTTATTTATTTGTTTTATTCTCTTCCTCACTAATGTTTTGTTATCTTTCTAGCTAAAGCTACCTAATTTATGAGATCCTGACTGGTGAATCCCTAATGGATATCTGTGGTCGAGTAAGTTGCGCAATGTGTACAATTACATTTCCCACTCATACATCTTTTGGATTGCAGGGGACCATAACAAATAGTTGCACGCTCTGCTCAGCAGAAAATGTTCGCCAAAGGCACGAACTCCAAAGGAATGGGGTCTGTTAAAATAATATGTTTATTTTATGTTTAAATAAGTATGCACCACCCTCTGTGGAGAATTTTTCTTTAGTTGCTTGCTTATTATATACAAGAAATCCTCTCTAGACCTCCTTTTCTTTGCTTATAGTTAATCATATAGTTTTTCTGCATTTACTTGTTAGCGTTTAAGTTATATTGAAATACAGTTCCTTTTGAACCATCAAAGAAAGCGGTCGTTTCTCTTATTGTAACAGGTTATGGGCCCAGTTACGTATTAAGTCTTTCTGAGAATCTGTTTTTTTAATAGTAAATTATTGCAAGTGAAAATAACGGGATTTTTTTTGTTTAAAGAAATCGTACAGTAGGTACCGAGAGGCAAACAAAAATTCTTATAAAGAAACGAAGTTTGCTGACGATTGGTATATTGAGGTTTTGTTTTGGCTTTACGAGTCAATTGGTCAAGCTTTTGAAAGGAAATTTTGATTCATACCGTGTGCTCAACTGTTTTTTTTCCGATGTCGTCAGATAACGATGCAATTAAAGTTGAAAAGCTCATCTGTGGGGATCAGTGGAACATTTGGAAGTTCCAAATTAAAATAATTTTGAGCGCGGCTGATCTTCTCAAATATGTAACAGGAAATGAGGCGAAACCAGTTGAATCTGAAAAATTGAAAGTGTGGGATCGTTTTGATAGCAGGCGCAAAAGATAATTATCACTTCTATAGAGCCACAACCACTTTTGCATATAACGAATTGCAAAACTTCTAAAGAAATGTGGAATAAGCTAGAGAGTGTCTATGAACTCAAGTCAAAATGCAGCATTCACATGCTCCAGCAGCAATTCTACAGCTTTACTAAAAAACCACAAGATGCTATCGCGTTGCATATATCTAAACTGCAAACGATTGTGCAGCAGTTAGCAGAATGTGGGGGAAAGCGTTTCAGACTCTATGGTGATCACAAAAATACTAATGACGTTGCCACCGGCTTACGGTCATTTCCACAGTGCATGGGAGTCGACGTCATCAGATGAACAGACATTGGATTACCTCACTAGTAGGTTAGTTTTGGAAGAGGCACGTGTTAATTCCCAAAACAATTTGATTGAGTCAGGGTTGGCGGCCACGACCTCCTATCTAGGCGAGTGGACAATCAATGACCGCCAAATGACCTTACGCTGTGCTGATACCTACATGCAACAAAAATTTCAAATTACTCACAATAATTTTCTACACTTAGAAACTAAACTCACTGGGTACGTTTTCTTTTCTTTTTTGTTTTGTATCTGGGGCCTCCGGAATTTGGGCTTCAGCTTTCACCTTTTGGTTGCAATTGTGTTTCACTAGGTTCTTGTTTGTTGGGTACTTTTAGTTCTATCACTGTTTTATTGTATTCTTCGTCTTCTATTTTGAAGTCTTCCTTTTTTTGTTTTGCACTTGCCACTTTTGCTAATTATTAAACACTATTTTTGTATAAACCTTATTTTCTTTTTATGTCTATCTATTCTCTCGTCACTGCCACTGTATGTCGTTTAATTTGAATTTGGTTTTAACTTTTGCCGATTTTACGGATTAGGACGTGGTCTTACCGACAACTGTACGGACAATACCGAGCGTTTCCTCCAGCAGTAGCAACAGACCCTCGTCCGAGGTATTGGCAACAACAATCCTGAATACCCGCTAACTAGGAGACTCACCCAAAATCTTCCGACTGCGGGATTGCCAATCAGAACCCGCCAACGATTCAAGAAATCCCGCTCCTCTCATCATTTGAAATTTAGGTTCGAGTACTTGCTACGCGAAAGATTGATGCCTACCTAAACTTCGCCTAAGATTGTGAACAGGCCCCTTGTTCCGAAATGTCAAAGTGGACACCTGAACGTCGGTGACACTTGCCTTTCTGTCAAAAATAATCAACAATCTCGCGTACCTTATCCTGTAAGTATCTTATTTATTTGTTTTATTCTCTTCCTCACTAATGTTTTGTTATCTTTCTAGCTAAAGCTACCTAATTTATGAGATCCTGACTGGTGAATCCCTAATGGATATCTGTGGTCGAGTAAGTTGCGTAATGTGTACAATTACATTTCCCACTCATACATCTTTTGGATTGCAGGGGACCATAACAAATAGTTGCACGCTCTGCTCAGCAGGAAATGTTCGCCAAAGGCACGAACTCCAAAGGAATGGGGTCTGTTAAAATAATATGTTTATTTTATGTTTAAATAAGTATGCACCACCCTCTGTGGAGAATTTTTCTTTAGTTGCTTGCTTATTATATACAAGAAATCCTCTCTAAACCTCTCTTTTCTTTGCTTATAGTTAATCATATAGTTTTTCTGCATTTACTTTTTAGCGTTTAAGTTATATTGAAATACAGTTCCTTTTGAACCATCAAAGAAAGCGGTCGTTTCTCTTATTGTAACAGGTTATGGGCCCAGTTACGTATTAAGTCTTTCTGAGAATCTGTTTTTTTAATAGTAAATTATTGCAAGTGAAAATAACGGGATTTTTTTGTTTAAAGAAATCGTACAGTAGGTACCGAGAGGCAAAAAAAAATTCTTATAAAGAAACGAAGTTTGCTGACGATTGGTATATTGAGGTTTTGTTTTGGCTTTACGAGTCAATTGGTCAAGCTTTTGAAAGGAAATTTTGATTCATACCGTGTGCTCAACTGTTTTTTTTTCCGATGTCGTCAGATAACGATGCAATTAAAGTTGAAAAGCTCATCTGTGGGGATCAGTGGAACATTTGGAAGTTCCAAATTAAAATAATTTTGAGTGCGGCTGATCTTCTCAAATATGTAACAGGAAATGAGGCGAAACCAGTTGAATCTGAAAAATTGAAAGTGTGGGATCGTTTTGATAGCAGGCGCAAAAGATAATTGTCACTTCTATAGAGCCACAACCACTTTTGCATATAATGAATTGCGTTTCAGACTCTATGGTGATCACAAAAATACTAATGACGTTGCCATCGGCTTACGGTCATTTCCACAGTGCATGGGAGTCGACGTCATCAGATGAACAGACATTGGATTACCTCACTAGTAGGTTAGTTTTGGAAGAGGCACGTGTTAATTCCCAAAACAATTTGATTGAGTCAGGGTTGGCGGCCACGACCTCCTATCTAGGCGAGTGGACAATCAATGACCGCCAAATGACCTTACGCTGTGCTGATACCTACATGCAACAAAAATTTCAAATTACTCACAATAATTTTCTACACTTAGAAACTAAACTCACTACGTTTTCTTTTCTTTTTTGTTTTTGTTTGTTGGGTACTTTTAGTTCTATCACTGTTTTATTGTATTCTTCGTCTTTTATTTTGAAGTCTTCCTTTTTTTGTTTTGCACTTGCCACTTTTGCTAATTATTAAACACTATTTTTGTATAAACCTTATTTTCTTTTTATGTCTATCTATTCTCTCGTTTAATTTGAATTTGGTTTTAACTTTTGCCGATTTTACGGATTAAGACGTGGTCTTACCGACGACTGTACGGACAATACCGAGCGTTTCCTCCAGCAGTAGCAACAGACCCTCGTCCGAGGTATTGGCAACAACAATCCTGAATACCCGCTAACTAGGAGACTCACCCAAAATCTTCCGACCGCGGGATTGCCAATCAGAAACCGCCAGCGATTCAAGAAATCCCGCTCCTCTCATCATTTGAAATTTAGGTTCGAGTACTTGCTACGCGAAAGATTGATGCCTACCTAAACTTCGGCTAAGATTGTGAACAGGCCCCTTGTTCCGAAATGTCAAAGTCGACACCTGAACGTCGGTGACACTTGCCTTTCTGTCAAAAATAATCAACAATCTCGCGTACCTTATCCTGTAAGTATCTTATTTATTTGTTTTATTCTCTTCCTCACTAATGTTTTGTTATCTTTCTAGCTAAAGCTACCTAATTTATGAGATCCTGACTGGTGAATCCCTAATGGATATTTATTTATTTATTTATTATCTACAAGCTAAGGCTAACAGATTTTAGAAAAAGTATTTTAAAATTTTTTTAAATAATAACAAAAAACAAATAACAACATAAATTACAATAAAAGAAAAAATCGATTAAAATGTAAATATTAAGACAAGTTTAGTTTTGAATAAATCTCTTGTCCAGCTTAATTCAATATTTTGGCAAACTTCATTGAACTGTATTATACATCTACAGATGGGTTCATTACGACCATAGTTTGTTCTGTGGTATTGCTCAAAAAACAAATCCTTGGGACGTAAAACTCTTGATGGTGCATAAAGTGGTATTTTAGAGAGTAAGGAAGGGCATCTAACGTGATAATTCAAAATATCCCTCACAAACAATATATCATGCATACATCTTCTGGATTCCAGTGATTTAATTCCCAGAAATAAACAACGAGACTTATATTCCGGGATAAAAGTCCATTTCATTTTATAAAATATAAATCTTGTAAAACGTCTTTGGACTTTTTCAATACGTTCAGAAAAAGTCTTCAAGGCTGGGTTCCAGATAATATCCGCATATTCGAGTAACGATCTAACTAGAGATATGTACAAAGAAAGCAAAGCGTATGGGTCACAAAAATCAATACAATTTCGCTTAATGAAACCAACAAGTAAATTAGCTCTAACAATCATATAGTCAATATGACTTTTAAAAGAGAAAGTTGAATCAAGCATTATACCAAGGTCCTTAATATTTTCAACGCGCGAGAGTGGGTCTGAATCAATTTGGTAATCGAAGTTTACGTGCGAATGAATCTTATAGAATGAGATCACATTACATTTTTTTATGTTTAATTTTAGACAATTTAAATTACACCAATCTGAAATTCGATCAATATCTAATTGTAGTAGGCGGCAATCCTCAACACTATTAATTTTAAGGAATAATTTCAGATCATCAGCATAAAGAAGGCAATACGAATATTTTATAACTGATGTTATATCATTTATAAAAATATTGAACAGAAGCGGACCCAAGTGACTTCCCTGAGGAACACCCGAAATACAATTAATAGATTTCGAATAAGAATTATTGATTACAATTTTTTGTGATCTACCTGTTAAATAAGATGAGATCCAACTTAGAAATGTTGAGTGGAAACCAAATAATTTGAGTTTTCGCAGTAAGCTAAAATGGTTAACCGAATCAAAAGCTTTGCTGAAATCGGTGTAAATTGCATCAATTTGACTCTTTCCCTCAATATTCTCGATAACATACGATGAAAATAGGGCCATGTTTGTTGTTGTAGAGCGCCCAGAGATAAAACCATGCTGTAATTCAGATATGGATTCGCGGGTTAAAAACTCTAATTTTGTTTTCACAATGCATTCGAATAATTTAGGAATTGAGGAAAGTTTAGAGATCCCTCTGTAATTTTCTATTAAGTTCTTGGAGCCGGATTTATGAATTGGAATAAGATATGAAGTTTTCCATTCGTTAAGAAATATACCTTCGGAGAGCGATTTGTTGAAAATGCAGAGCAAAGGAAAGCATAGTGTATTGGCACAGTTCTTTAGAAATAAAGCTGGTATACCATCCGCACCAGGTTTAGTTTTAGGCTTTAGTGACTGGATTGCTAAGAGAACTTCATCAATACTTACATGTAACGCGCCAATATCAACCTTGCTTGTTATATTGGGCAAATATGACTTGTTTAAGTTATTTGGATCTGAATATACCGATTGAAAAAAATCCGCGGATAGATCCAGAATCGAAGTCATGTTCGAAGCATCTGAGTTCTTATATGACATATTATTCGGATATCCAGAAGACTTTCTCTTAGTATTGACAAATGACCAAAATGAGCTACTATTGGACTTGATATTACTTTCGATACTCATAATATAACACCGATGAAGGAATTTATTAAGAATTGAAAAATCTTTTCGCAATTTGCTAAATTTAGCATAGTCTAACTCATTATTAGTATTCTTATATTTATTAAAAGCTTTACGTTTAATATTTTTAAGATTTGTTAAATGATCATTGTACCACGGAATCTTTGGTAGTTTCTTCAATTTAGACGCTAGAGAAAGAGGAACAAATTTAGAAAAACTTTCAAATATAATTGATGTAAATCTCAAGTACATTTGTTCAAGATTTAAATTTAAAAATTCATGAGACCAATTGAAGGATTCAAGAAAACTGTTTAGTTCAATGAAGTTAGCCTTGTTAAAGTTATACGATTTTAAACATGTGTTAGATTCATAAGACGGGAAAATATATAATTCGATATTAACAAATAATTCTTTGTGGTGAATAGACTCATTTAGGAGTGAAAAAGGGACTGTAGAGACTTTACAATTAAGAAACTCACTACATACAAAGATTAAATCTAATATCTTATTCAAATCATTTGGAATTCTATTTATTTGATTCAGATTAAGTGAGTGAAGAGAATCTATGAAATAATATTCAAAATCTTTAATCATATTAGAGGCTAACATCATATTATCACTAACTGACCAGTTCCATATAATATTTGACAAGTTGAAATCTCCAAAACAACATACAATATCGAATTCGGAGCAGGTATTATTAATAGCATCAATATTCAGAAAGTGTTTTTCATAAACTTCAAAAATACTTCTAGGTGGAATATAGCTTATGAAGAAAGAAACATTATGTGTAGAAAATAAGGTAATAGAAATACATAATTGCTCAACGTCCAAGTTATGTAAAGCAACCTCCATACAGCATAGCTTTGTACTAACAGCAATCAGGATTCCTCCTCCACGTTCAGAGATAGAGTTACATCTGTCGCGTCGATATACGACAAAATGCCGAGAATCAAAAAGTTCAGACGAAGATATATCAGGGTATAACCAAGTTTCGACGATAATGATTAAATCGTAATCAAGGTGGCTTGAGTTGTTAAACAGTTCAGATATTTTCGTCCGAATGCCACTTGCATTGTGAAAGTATACCTTCAGCGATGAATTATGATGTTGATTAGGCAGATTATTTAGGCGAATTGGTTGAGGAGAAGAACTAGAGGGTAACAGAGATCCCTCTAACCCTCCAAGTTTTTTGGCTTGAACACAAAAGGACGTATTTTTACCCCACTAGGCCAAAAAGTATCAACGTAGATATTCTTAGCGCATTCCACAGAGACACCAATTTTAAAATTAATGAATCTCAAGTTAATATCGGATTCCTGGTGTTTAAGAAGCTTATAGCATTGAATTTCACCTGGATGGAATTCGAGATTAGTAGATATGTAGTTGACGATATCATCCGTAGCGGTAGAGTTGCGAAAACTTCCAATATGGAACCATTTAAGTTTCTTCGCTATTTTAAGGCCATAACATTGGGTCTTGGAACCGATTATTGTTTTGCTTTTAACTTTAACAGCTGTATCGGCCGGCAAACTCATATGTGAGACAGAAGGGGTCGCATTATCAAAAGCATTCGCATTACTAACAATATTTTCCATAGCAACTGCGCTCTCATTACCAACAACAACAGCAGCAGTATTGGTAACGACGTCCACGGCAGCATCATCATAAGCAGCAACAACATTATTGAAAACAGTAACATCAACAGCGACAGCATTATTTAAGTTTTTGGCATCAGGTGCAACAACAACAGCTTCTGGACTTTTACTTTTCTTTGAGTCTTCTACGTTATTATTACTTGCACTACTATCGTTACCAAAACCGTTCTCTATACCCACAGCAGCCGCCGCAGTGTCAGCAACAACCTCATTCGAAACACCAACAGCAGTACCACCAACAACATCACCATCATTTAAGCTATTAGCATTGGTCACAACAACAATTACTTCTGAGTTTTTTTTCTTTTTCTTTATGTTTTTGTCATTATTGACACAAGTAATATTTGGGAATGATGATGACCTGCGAGAGGTACCAGCAATAGACTTAATTTGTCCACTGCCGGTGCGAGGGACAGTAGGGGAAACACTGGTATAGGGCGAGAATCGAGATAAAGAGGATGACGAAAGTGCACTATTCATTGATTCTTTATTGGATGTTTTAGATTTAGGAGGGTCATTGACCTTGGGCTTTCGTTGCAGACGTGTTTTTTCACGTATATCACGACTAATGTTTAAATTTTCGTTGGATTCATCTCGCTTAAAAAGTGAATGTATATGTTTATTAAGCACATTAACACTTTCTTGCAAGAGAGCAAAGTGATCATTAACACTCTTTATGCATTTATCGAGATCGAATTTTTTGCATTTATTACATTTGAAAAAAATATTATCTGTGTCATTTATAAATTTTATAAATTCAGCGGATATGTCTGTACATTCGCGATGAGTTGGTAAACCGCACAGTCCACACGATATAAAACAATCATTAGTTAGAGAATTTAAGCATATAGAGCAAGCTAAATTCATTCTTAAGCAGATTAGTATATGTGACTAAGAATAATGACTAAGCACGTCTAATCACGGCGAGTGAGAGAGGCCGACTGATTAGACGTGCAGGATATATACAGGATATCTGTGGTCGAGTAAGTTGCGCAATGTGTACAATTACATTTCCCACTCATACATCTTTTGGATTGCAGGGGACCATAACAAATAGTTGCACGCTCTGCTCAGCAGGAAATGTTCGCCAAAGGCACGAACTCCAAAGGAATGGGGTCTGTTAAAATAATATGTTTATTTTATGTTTAAATAAGCATGCACCACCCTCTGTGGAGAATTTTTCTTTAGTTGCTTGCTTATTATATACAAGAAATCCTCTCTAGACCTCCTTTTCTTTGCTTATAGTTAATCATATAGTTTCTTTTGAACCACCAAAGAAAGCGGTCGTTTCTCTTATTGTAACAGGTTATGGGCCCAGTTACGTATTAAGTCTTTCTGAGAATCTGTTTTTTTAATAGTAAATTATTGCAAGTGAAAATAACGGGATTTTTTTTGTTTAAAGAAATCGTACAGTAGGTACCGAGAGGCAAAAAAAAATTCTTATAAAGAAACGAAGTTTGCTGACGATTGGTATATTGAGGTTTTGTTTTGGCTTTACGAGTCAATTGGTCAAGCTTTTGAAAGGAAATTTTGATTCATACCGTGTGCTCAACTGTTTTTTTTTCCGATGTCGTCAGATAACGATGCAATTAAAGTTGAAAAGCTCATCTGTGGGGATCAGTGGAACATTTGGAAGTTCCAAATTAAAATAATTTTGAGCGCGGCTGATCTTCTCAAATATGTAACAGGAAATGAGGCGAAACCAGTTGAATCTGAAAAATTGAAAGTGTGGGATCGTTTTGATAGCAGGCGCAAAAGATAACTGTCACTTCTATAGAGCCACAACCACTTTTGCATATAATGAATTGCAAAACTTCTAAAGAAATGTGGAATAAGCTAGAGAGTGTCTATGAACTCAAGTCAAAATGCAGCATTCACATGCTCCAGCAGCAATTCTACAGCTTTACTAAAGAACCACAAGATGATATCGCGTTGCATATATCTAAACTGCAAACGATTGTGCAGCAGTTAGCAGAATGTGGGGGAAAGCGTTTCAGACTCTATGGTGATCACAAAAATACTAATGACGTTGCCATCGGCTTACGGTCATTTCCACAGTGCATGGGAGTCGACGTCATCAGATGAAAAGACATTGGATTACCTCACTACTAGGTTAGTTTTGATTGAGTCAGGGTTGGCGGCCACGACCTCCTATCTAGGCGAGTGGACAATCAATGACCGCCAAATGACCTTACGCTGTGCTGATACCTACATGCAACAAAAATTTCAAATTACTCACAATAATTTTCTACACTTAGAAACTAAACTCACTACGTTTTCTTTTCTTTTTTGTATTATATCTGGGGCCTCCGGAATTTGGGCTTCAGCTTTCACCTTTTGGTTGCAATTGTGTTTCACTAGGTTCTTGTTTGTTGGGTACTTTTAGTTCTATCACTGTTTTATTGTATTCTTCGTCTTCTATTTTGAAGTCTTCCTTTTTTTGTTTTGCACTTGCCACTTTTGCTAATTATCAAACACTATTTTTGTATAAACCTTATTTTCTTTTTATGTCTATCTATTCTCTCGTCACTGCCACTGTATGTCGTTTAATTTGAATTTGGTTTTAACTTTTGCCGATTTTACGGATTAGGACGTGGTCTTACCGACGACTGTACGGACAATACCGAGCGTTTCCTCCAGCAGTAGCAACAGACCCTCGTCCGACGTATTGGCAACAACAATCCTGAATACCCGCTAACTAGGAGACTCACCCAAAATCTTCCGACCGCGGGATTGCCAATCAGAACCCGCCAACGATTCAAGAAATCCCGCTCCTCTCATCATTTGAAATTTAGGTTCGAGTACTTGCTACGTAAAAGATTGATGCCTACCTAAACTTCGGCTAAGATTGTGAACAGGCCCCTTGTTCCGAAATGTCAAAGTCGACACCTGAACGTCGGTGACACTTGCCTTTCTGTCAAAAATAATCAACAATCTCGCGTACCTTATCCTGTAAGTATCTTATTTATTTGTTTTATTCTCTTCCTCACTAATGTTTTGTTATCTTTCTAGCTAAAGCTACCTAATTTATGAGATCCTGACTGGTGAATCCCTAATGGATATCTGTGGTCGAGTAAGTTGCGCAATGTGTACAATTACATTTCCCACTCATACATCTTTTGGATCGCAGGGGACCATAACAAATAGTTGCACGCTCTGCTCAGCAGGAAATGTTCGCCAAAGGCACGAACTCCAAAGGAATGGGGTCTGTTAAAATAATATGTTTATTTTATGTTTAAATAAGTATGCACCACCCTCTTTAGTTGCTTGCTTATTATATACAAGAAATCCTCTCTAGACCTCCTTTTCTTTGCTTATAGTTAATCATATAGTTTCTTTTGAACCATCAAAGAAAGCGGTCATTTCTCTTATTGTAACAGGTTATGGGCCCAGTTACGTATTAAGTCTTTCTGAGAATCTGTTTTTTTAATAGTAAATTATTGCAAGTGAAAATAACGGGATTTTTTTCGTTTAAAGAAATCGTACAGTAGGTACCGAGAGGCAAACAAAAATTCTTATAAAGAAACGAAGTTTGCTGACGATTGGTATATTGAGGTTTTGTTTTGGCTTTACGAGTCAATTGGTCAAGCTTTTGAAAGGAAATTTTGATTCATACCGTGTGCTCAACTGTTTTTTTTCCGATGTCGTCAGATAACGATGCAATTAAAGTTGAAAAGCTCATCTGTGGGGATCAGTGGAACATTTGGAAGTTCCAAATTAAAATAATTTTGAGCGCGGCTGATCTTCTCAAATATGTAACAGGAAATGAGGCGAAACCAGTTGAATCTGAAAAATTGAAAGTGTGGGATCGTTTTGATAGCAGGCGCAAAAGATAATTGTCACTTCTATAGAGCCACAACCACTTTTGCATATAATGAATTGCGTTTCAGACTCTATGGTGATCACAAAAATACTAATGACGTTGCCATCGGCTTACGGTCATTTCCACAGTGCATGGGAGTCGACGTCATCAGATGAACAGACATTGGATTACCTCACTAGTAGGTTAGTTTTGGAAGAGGCACGTGTTAATTCCCAAAAAAATTTGATTGAGTCAGGGTTGGCGGCCACGACCTCCTATCTAGGCAAGTGGACAATCAATGACCGCCAAATGACCTTACGCTGTGCTGATACCTACATGCAACAAAAATTTCAAATTACTCACAATAATTTTCTACACTTAGAAACTAAACTCACTACGTTTTCTTTTCTTTTTTGTTTTTGTTTGTTGGGTACTTTTAGTTCTATCACTGTTTTATTGTATTCTTCGTCTTTTATTTTGAAGTCTTCCTTTTTTTGTTTTGCACTTGCCACTTTTGCTAATTATTAAACACTATTTTTGTATAAACCTTATTTTCTTTTTATGTCTATCTATTCTCTCGTCACTGCCACTGTATGTCGTTTAATTTGAATTTGGTTTTAACTTTTGCCGATTTTACGGATTAAGACGTGGTCTTACCGACGACTGTACGGACAATACCGAGCGTTTCCTCCAGCAGTAGCAACAGACCCTCGTCCGAGGTATTGGCAACAACAATCCTGAATACCCGCTAACTAGGAGACTCACCCAAAATCTTCCGACCGCGGGATTGCCAATCAGAACCCGCCAACGATTCAAGAAATCCCGCTCCTCTCATCATTTGAAATTTAGGTTCGAGTACTTTCTACGCGAAAGATTGATGCCTACCTAAACTTCGGCTAAGATTGTGAACAGGCCCCTTGTTCCGAAGTGTCAAAGTCGACACCTGAACGTCGGTGACACTTGCCTTTCTGTGAAAAATAATCAACAATCTCGCGTACCTTATCCTGTAAGTATCTTATTTATTTGTTTTATTCTCTTCCTCACTAATGTTTTGTTATCTTTCTAGCTAAAGCTACCTAATTTATGAGATCCTGACTGGTGAATACCTAATGGATATCTGTGGTCGAGTAAGTTGCGCAATGTGTACAATTACATTTCCCACTCATACATCTTTTGGATTGCAGGGGACCATAACAAATAGTTGCACGCTCTGCTCAGCAGGAAATGTTCGCCAAAGGCACGAACTCCAAAGGAATGGGGTCTGTTAAAATAATATGTTTATTTTATATTTAAATAAGTATGCACCACCCTCTGTGGAGAATTTTTCTTTAGTTGCCTGCTTATTATATACAAGAAATCCTCTCTAGACCTCTCTTTTCTTTGCTTATAGTTAATCATATAGTTTTTCTGCATTTACTTGTTAGCGTTTAAGTTATATTGAAATATTGATAAAAGGAACTTTTAACCATCAAAGAAAGCGGTCGTTTCTTTTATTGTAACAGGTTATGGGCCCAGTTACGTATTAAGTCTTTCTGAGAATCTGTTTTTTTAATAGTAAATTATTGCAAGTGAAAATAACGGGATTTTTTTTTGTTTAAAGAAATCGTACAATAGGTACCGAGAGGCAAAAAAAATTCTTATAAAGAAACGAAGTTTGCTGACGATTGGTATATTGAGGTTTTGTTTTGGCTTTACGAGTCAATTGGTCAAGCTATTGAAAGGAAATTTTGATTCATACCGTGTGCTCAACTGTTTTTTTCCCGATGTCGTCAGATAACGATGCAATTAAAGTTGAAAAGCTCATCTGTGGGGATCAGTGGAACATTTGGAAGTTCCAAATTAAAATAATTTTGAGCGCGGCTGATCTTCTCAAATATGTAACAGGAAATGAGGCGAAACCAGTTGAATCTGAAAAATTGAAAGTGTCGGATCATTTTGATAGCACGCGCAAAAGATAATTGTCACTTCTATAGAGCCACAACCACTTTTGCATATAATGAATTGCAAAACTTCTAAAGAAATGTGGAATAAGCTAGAGAGTGTCTATGAACTCAAGTCAAAATGCAGCATTCACATGCTCCAGCAGCAATTCTACAGCTTTACTAAAGAACCACAAGATGATATCGCGTTGCAGTTAGCAGAATGTGGGGAAAGCGTTTCAGACTCTATGGTGATCACAAAAATACTAATGACGTTGCCACCGGCTTACGGTCATGTCCACGGTGCATGGGAGTCGACGTCATCAGATGAACAGACATTGGATTACCTCACTAGTAGGTTAGTTTTGGAAGAGGCACGTGTTAATTCCCAAAACAATTTGATTGAGTCAGGGTTGGCGGCCACGACCTCCTATCTAGGCGAGTGAACAATCAATGACCGCCAAATGACCTTACGCTGTGCTGATACCTACATGCAACAAAAATTTCAAATTACTCACAATAATTTTCTACACTTAGAAACTAAACTCACTACGTTTTCTTTTCTTTTTTGTTTTATATCTGGGGTCTCCGGAATTTGGGTTTCAGCTTTCACCTTTTGGTTGCAATTGTGTTTCACTAGGTTCTTGTTTGTTGGGTACTTTTAGTTCTATCACTGTTTTATTGTATTCTTCGTCTTTTATTTTGAAGTCTTCCTTTTTTTGTTTTGCACTTGCCACTTTTGCTAATTATTAAACACTATTTTTGTATAAACCTTATTTTCTTTTTATGTCTATCTTTTCTCTCGTCACTGCCACTGTATGTCGTTTAATTTGAATTTGGTTTTAACTTTTGCCGATTTTACGGATTAGGACGTGGTCTTACCGACGACTGTACGGACAATACCCAGCGTTTCCTCCAGCAGTAGCAACAGACCCTCGTCCGAGGTATTGGCAACAGCAATCCTGAATACCCGCTAACTAGGAGACTCACCCAAAATCTTCCGACCGCGGGATTGCCAATCAGAACCCGCCAACGATTCAAGAAATCCCGCTCCTCTCATCATTTGAAATTTAGGTTCGAGTACTTGCTACGCGAAAGATTGATGCCTACCTAAACTTCGGCTAAGATTGTGAACAGGCCCCTTGTTCCGAAATGTCAAAGTCGACAGCTGAACGTCGGTAACACTTGCCTTTCTGTCAAAAATAATCAACAATTTCGGTACCTTATCCTGCAAGTATCTTATTTATTTGTTTTATTCTCTTCCTCACCAATGTTTTGTTATCTTTCTAGCTAAAGCTACATAATTTATGAGATCCTGACTGGTGAATCCCTAATGGATATCTGTGGTCGAGTAAGTTGCGCAATGTGTACAATTACATTTCCCACTCATACATCTTTTGGATTGCAGGGGACCATAACAAATAGTTGCACGCTCTGCTCGTCGCCAAAGGCACGAACTCCAAAGGAATGGGGTCTGTTAAAATAATATGTTTATTTTATGTTTAAATAAGTATGCACCACCCTCTGTGGATAATTTTTCTTTAGTTGCTTGCTTATTATATACAAGAAATCCTCTCTAGACCTCTCTTTTCTTTGCTTATAGTTAATCATATAGTTTTTCTGCATTTACTTGTTAGCGTTTAAGTTATATTGAAATATTGATAAAAGGAACTTTTAACCATCAAAGAAAGCGGTCGTTTCTCTTATTGTAACAGGTTATGGGCCCAGTTACGTATTAAGTCTTTCTGAGAATCTGTTTTTTTAATAGTAAATTATTGCAAGTGAAAATAACGGGATTTTTTTTGTTTAAATAAATCGTACAGTAGGTACCGAGAGGCAAAAAAAAATTCTTATAAAGAAACGAAGTTTGCTGACGATTGGTATATTGAGGTTTTGTTTTGGCATTACGAGTCAATTGGTCAAGCTATTGAAAGGAAATTTTGATTCATACCGTGTGCTCAACTGTTTTTTTTCCGATGTCGTCAGATAACGATGCAATTAAAGTTGAAAAGCTCATCTGTGGGGATCAGTGGAACATTTGGAAGTTCCAAATTAAAATAATTTTGAGCGCGGCTGATCTTCTCAAATATGTAACAGGAAATGAGGCGAAACCAGTTGAATCTGAAAAATTGAAAGTGTGGAATCGTTTTGATAGCAGGCGCAAAAGATAATTGTCACTTCTATAGAGCCACAACCACTTTTCCATATAATGAATTGTAAAACTTCTAAAGAAATGTGGAATAAGCTAGAGAGTGTCTATGAACTCAAGTCAAAATGCAGCATTCGCATGCTCCAGCAGCAATTCTACAGCTTTACTAAAGAACCACAAGATGATATCGCGTTGCATATATCTAAACTGCAAACCCCCAGAATGTGGGGGAAAGCGTTTTAGACTCAATGGTGATCACAAAAATACTAATGACGTTGCCACCGGCTTACGGTCATTTCCACAGTGCATGGGAGTCGACGTCATCAGATGAACAGACATTGGATTACCTCACTAGTAGGTTAGATTAGGAAGAGGCACGTGCTAATTCCCAAAACAATTTGATTGAGTCAGGAGGCAGTAGTGCTTTGATTGCAAGTAAGCAATATTTGTCCAAAAAGAATTACAACAAAAACAAGCAAAATGGGAGACCGGGCAAATGTTTTTTTTGCAAAAATAATGGGCATTAGGAAGAAAGACTGTCCAAAAGTGACCACATGACTAGCCGCAAAGAATGGTTCATAAACTACAAGGAATTCAGTCATCCGGTAATTGTTAGGCTTGGAGATGTTAACACTATAAATGCTTATGGCAGAGGAGATATTAATGTATTGACTTACAATAACGCCAGCTGGGTGAAAACCCATCTGGCTGATGTACTTTATGTTCCTGAAATTCGGTTGAATTTGTTTTCACTTAACTGCGCGTTAGACAAAGGCTTAAAGTTATCTTCAGATAATTTGAAATGTGAACTTTATAAAGGAAATACTGTATTGGTAGTGGGAGTGCGTCAATCAAAGCTTTTCAAGTTGCTTATGAAGGTCCTGGGATGTGCAGATGCTAGTGCTTGTGTAAATTTAGCTGAACATGTGACACTACGCAAATGGCCATCAAAATATTGCTCAGGTTAAAAACATTTTAAAATCTAGAAAAATTTCTTCTGATTGTGGAAGCTGCTCGAGCCATGATTCATGGACGAAATTTGTCTCTAAAATTGTGGGCTGAGGCTGTGAATACCGCAGTCTATGGTCTTAATCGAACAGGTACTAGTCCAGTTAAAGGAAAAACGCCATATGAGTTGTGGTTTGGGAAGAAGGCCTTCAAGTTTTTGGCAGTAATGTGTTCGTACACATACCTCAACAGAAGAGGGGTAAATGGGACCGAAAATCGAAGAAGGGAGTTTTTGTTGGCTACGGAGATGGTGTCAAAGGTTATAGGGTATATATTGCAGAAAGTAACAAGGTTGAGGCCTGCAGAGATGTTCGCTTTCATGACGTTGGAAAAGAAAATGTGCCAGATGAGGAGTTTACCGTTGTAATTGATAGTGAAGAAGCTCAAGTTGAATTACCGATGAATAGAAGTGAGACCAGTTCAGAATCAGTAAATAAAACTGAAGAAAATTGTGATGCTGTTGATGATGCCGTAGATGATGCTCACGGACATTTTGAAGATGTTTTTGAGGAAGCTGTTGGCATTAGAGATGATGTTAAAATAATGCAGCAGGAAGATACGGACAATATTAGGCACAGATTGAGAAGCAAAACCAGAAACGTTTCAGAGTGAATTGAATTGTTGCATTCAAGAAAGTTATGCTTTTGTAGCCGAGTCATTCATACCAAATTGCTATGAAGATGCCAGGTTAGTTGCTCGTGGTTTCAGCCAACAATTTGGAGTGGACTATTTTAAAACTTTTATTCCAGTGGCAAAGTTTACATCAATACGAACTTTACTAAGCATTGCTGCATCCGAGAAACTACACATCAAACAGGTTGATGTCAAAACTGTTTTCCTAAATGGCAATATTAAAGAGGAAATATACGTTCAACAGCCAAAATGATATGAGGATGGAAGTGGTCGTGTATGTAAGCTAAACAAAAGTTTGTACGGGTTGAAACAGGCTTCTAGGTGCTGGAACCAGACTTTTACACAACTTTTGAAGGAGTTTAAATTTTATACGTGTGCTGCTGATCCATGCGTGTTCATCAGTAAAAAAGATGAGGACAAGATCATTTTGGCGGTCTATATAGACGATGGTCTAGTTGCAGCAACAAACAAAAATGATATTCTTAAGCTTTGTGAATATTTAAAATTAAATTTTGAAGTCAAAGTGTTTCCGGCAAGGCATTTCTTGGGTTTGGAAATAAGGAGACTACATGATGGCTCCATTTGACAGCATTATGTATTTAATGGTGGCTACACGACCAGACATAGCCTTTGCCGTTGGTTGTGTAAGCCGCTATTTGGATTGCCCAAGCCAAGTACATATCAAAATGGTGAAACGTATTATGCGTTACATAAAGGGCACAGCTGATCATGGTATATTTTTCCAAAATACTAAATTTAGTTTATCTTGTTTCAGTGATGCAGACTACGCTGGGGACGTTGTTACAAGGCGGTCTACTAGTGGTTACCTTTTATTGATTGGGTCGAACTGCATTACTTGGTCTTCGCAACTTCAAAAAATGCGTTGCACTATCGACAACTGAGGCGGAGTTCGTGGCTGCATGCCAGGCAGTAAAAGAGTTGGCTTGGATTCAGCAGCTCTTAAGCGATCTCGTGAAAGATCGAGGTGTGAAGCCAGTATTATACGCTGATAACCAGGGGGCCATCAGACTGATTAAGAATCCCGAATTTCACAAAAGGACCAAACACATACATAGATGTCAAGTATAACTCTATCCGTGAAAAGTTTGAGGACAATTTATTCGATTTGGAGTATGTCTCAACACAAAATAAAATTGGCGACATTTTAACAAAGTCGTTACCAAGGGATAAGTTTCAACGCTTTCGTTCTATGATGGAAGTAATAGCTCCAGGAAGAGAATGTGAATTTTTTTTGAATTAGCTTTTTTTATCTTTCTTATTTTAAACATTCATAAAAGTGGGAGTGTTAAAATAATATGTTTATTTTATGTTTAAATAAGTATGCACCACCCTCTATGGTGACTTTTTCTTTAGTTGCTTGCTTATTATATACAAGAAATCCTCTCTAGACCTCTCTTTGCTGTGCTTATAGTTAATCATATAGTTTTTCTGCATTTACTTGTTAGCGTTTAAGTTATATTGAAATACAGTTCCTTTTGAACCATCAAAGAAACCGGTCGTTTCTCTTATTGTAACAGGGTCATTAAATCCATTCGTTGATGGTGAAGGAATTCTTCGCGTCGGTGGAAGGCTCAGGAATGCAAACATTCCATATGACCAACAGCACCCAATCATTTTGGAACCCAGACACCTTTTCACGCAGTTGATCATTCGCGACTCTCATTTAAAATCACTGCATGGTGGAATTCAGCTGATGATAACCCTCATACGCCAAAAATACTGGGTTTTCCAGATCAAAAGAGCTGTAAAGAAACTCATCAACAATTGTACTACATGCTACAGGCTTCGAATTCAAACAGCACAGCCGCTAACGGGAGAGCTACCCGCACCCCGAGTGACAGTATCAAGACCTTTTTACCACACTGGCATTAATTATGCAGGTCCTATCAGTATCCGAGCATGGAAAGGTCGCGGATCAAAATGTCACAAAGGGTACATAGCAGTTTTTGTTTGTTTGGCCACCAAAGTTATCCACCTGGAAGCTGTAAGTGACCTAACTACTCAAGCCTTCACGACGACGGGGAGTTTGCGGTCAAGTATACAGCGACTGCGGTACCAATTTCGTGGGGCAGATGCAGAACTGCGTCGCCTTATGAAAAGCTCGATCCAAGACTGGAAGGAGATTGCAGATGTAACAGCAGTAGAAGGAACGAAGTGGAATTTAATTCCCCCCGCTTCTCCGCACTTCGGATTGTGGGAAGCAGGGATAAAGAGTGTAAAGCACCACCTAAGACGGATTGTCGGAAACGGTATACTCACGTTTGAGGAGCTGGCCACGCTTTTGACTCAGATCGAAGCGTGTTTAATTTCGAGGCCTCTGTGTCCTTTTACCGAAACTTCCGATGACTTCCAACCGCCAGACATGTCCATAGGGAAACAAGGATACATCGACAGATGGAAGGCAGTGCAAGCGCATCTACAGACATTCTGGAAGCAATGGCAGGCAGAATATTTAACTCGCCTGCAGGAACGCCCGAAATGGCTGACGGTACAGACGCAACTCAAAATAGGAGTCCTTGTTCTTGTAAAAGACGCATGCCGCATCACGGAAACCTACCCAGCAACAGACAACATAGCACGCGTCGTTAAAATAAAAACACAACAGGGAATTTTTAAACGACCTATTACTAAACTTTGTCCATTACCAATGAACGAACCACATGCTACGGAAAATGCGATCCAGCATCAAACCGAGATCTCCTAATACAACAGAGACAGGAAGTAAGACCGCAGAGTTTAAAGGCATCCTCAGTGACGTTTTAGCGGAAAAAGCGAATGTAAGGTCACTTGCGCACCGCACTTTCCTCGAGGTCAAAGACATAGATGAGGTCACTACTACTGAAGACGTAATAGATGCCATCAAAACCCAGTTTGGAGTAAAAGTTACACCGGCGGACACCTTGTCCCTGCGAAAGGCGTACGGAGGAACCCAAACAGCAACGGTTAGCCTACCCACAGAGGACGTAGGAAAGCTAATAGAAGCTGGAAAGATCAAAATCGGCTGGGTTAACTGCCGCATGCGCGAGCGGAGCCTGCTTAGAAAGTGCTTCAAATGTTTAGAGTTTGGTCACTTAGCCTGGCAATGCAAAGGCGATGAAGACCGCTCCAAGTTATGTAGGAGATGTGGAACAGAAGGCCACATAGCGAAGAACTGCGATAAGGAACCATCCTGCATGTTCTGCAAGAAAGGCCATCCAAACGACGCGAAGCATGTAGCTGGCAGTGCCAGATGCCCAGTCTTCCGGAGAGCTATTACAAGTAAAAGACCATGAAGATACTACAGATAAATCTAAATCACTGTAGAATAGCCCAGGACATCCTAACACAAACTGCCAAGGACGAAAGGGCGGACGTCATCTTGATAAGCGAACCCTATAAATGTCGCGAAGGAAACAATAATTGATGGATATGTGGAAGACATGCCTTCCAAGAAATAAACGACCAAGCAGAAGGCTTCGTGGAATACTCACACAGTGATCACCAAGTAGTAATAATGGAAATGAAAGTAAAGAAACCAGCTCTGCCCCCAAAACTTACGGGCCCAAAATGGAACGACAGATCTTTCGATAAGGATGCATTCGAAGAGATGTTGAACGGAGATTTAATAATAAGTGGAACAGCGGAGACGCACATCGCCTTACAACCTCCATCACGACAGCGTGCGATGCATCCATGCCTAGAAGATCAAGCAAGGCAGCACCGTGTTACTGGTGGAACGAAGAAATTAAGACATTCGGAAGAAATGCCTCCAAGCCCGACGTAAAGTCCAGCTCTCAAGAAGGAGACCAGACTTCCAACAATGCCTGGACACTTTTAAACTGGCAAGAACCAACTTAAATAGAGCCATCAAGGAGAGCAAAAACACATGTTTCAAACGTCTCTGTGAGGAAGCCGACATTAACCCATGGGGCTCGGCATACAGAATGGTAATGACCAAATTGAAGGGCTATAGGACTCCTCCAATAACATGTCCAATAATGCTGAGAGCCATAGTAAAACACCTCCTCCCCCAAATACCACCTAATATGTGCAATATTGTAAGAGAGGTCAGTCCAGCAGACATTCCATTAATTACTGTGGAAGAGCTGCTAAAGGCATGCAGCAAGATAGGCGACCCCAAGGCGCCCGGACCCGATGGCATTCCAAACAAGGCAATAAAGGCGGCGATAAAAAAAGAGACCAGACCTCTTCATTACGACAATGCAGAGGTGCCTTGAAGAAGGAACCTTGCCTGAAAAATGGAAAATACAACATTTGGTCCTGCTACCAAAGGGAAAAAAAACCTCCAAAAGAACCATCGTCCTATCGCCCAATTTGCCTATTGGATACTATGGGAAAGATCCTCGAGAAGATAATCTATAATAGATTACTCACAGTAGCAGACGAGAAAGGAGCTCTCTCAGACCGCCAATTTGGGTTCAGAAAAATGCGATCTACTATTGATGCCATAAGGGCAATAGTTGATATCGCAAAATGTGCTATCGAAGGAGAAAGATGGCTATACGGCACAAAGGAGTACTGTGCAGTAGTAACGTTAGACGTTAAAAACGCGTTTAACTCTGCGAACTGGTCGTTCATTAGAAGATCACTCGCTAGAATGGATACACCGTATTACTTGCTGCGTATATCGATGAACTATTTTAACAACAGGAAGTTGAGATACCATACAGATGAAGGGGTAAAATACTACAACGTCACTGCAGGAGTTCCACAGGGATCAGTCCTAGGACCGCTACTGTGGAACATCATGTACGATGGAGTCCTACGATTAGCGTTGCCTGGGGGAGTAACGGTAATTGGATTCGCCGACGACATTGCCGTCGTGACAGTTGCTAAGCAGATTCGTGCAGTTGAATCAGCTACAAACGAAGCAATTGTCCGAATAAAGGATTGGCCAGCAGTCGCCTGAATGGAACTAGCCGACCATAAAACAGAAGCTGTCCTCATAACCAGTCCGAAAACTGTGGAGTTTGCCAACTTTCAGGTTGGTAACCAAACCATCAGGTCTAAAGCAGCGGTTAAATATCTTGGGGTTATGCTGGACAACAAACTCCAGTTCAAAACACACGTGGACTACTTAACCAGGAAAGCATCGCAAATGCAGGTAGCGCTCTCGCGCATACTACCTAACAACGGAGGACCTGGATATGTTAAAAGGCTGTTACTCTCCAGAGTCATCACGTCAGTTCTATTCTGGTACTCTGGTTTGCGAATCATGCATGCTAGTAGCACGGGCAACTAGTATCTTTAGAAGATTACACATCCTTTGGCGCAACCAAAAAAAAACAAAACATTTAATACAGTCCACTCACTCGCTCTTACGCATTTATTCAATTCATTTCTCAATGAAATTATACACTCACTCACTGATTCACACTTTCAAAGCACCATCGCCAGTGCAAAACTCCATTCACCCAATGCACACACACATGCACATCACCGATGGACGCCAACGAAAAATTAAAACAAAACCAACACTGAATTCACATTTAATTAAATTATTTTTAATTTAACTCACCTGGAATATACTGCAACACACACCAAAACACGTATTTAAACCCTACTATTCATAAAAAATTGTTAAATATAATAATTAATTCACGCACCACCGAAACTCAAACGCCCGACTGTATGAAGAATAAACTAGCAACAACAACAGCATCAAGAGAGCTTTCATTGTCACCATCTCCACGCCAACAACAGCTGCATTGGACTTCGACTTCGTGTTCGCCTTCGTCATCGCAATAACAACAATAACGCACAATGTGCAAGCAGCACACAGTTCTTATGTTGGCAATTATCAGCGGGAGAAGGTGCTTCAATGCAAATCAAAGCAAACAACTTTGCATGCGATCGCAAATGAACGGGATCGTGTGTGACGCCAACGAAAAATTAAAACAAAACCAACACTGAATTCACATTTAATTAAATTATTTTTAATTTAACTCACCTGGAATATACTGCAACACACACCAAAACACGTATTTAAACCCTACTATTCATAAAAAATTGTTAAATATAATAATTAATTCACGCACCACCGAAACTCAAACGCCCGACTGTATGAAGAATAAACTAGCAACAACAACAGCATCAAGAGAGCTTTCATTGTCACCATCTCCACGCCAACAACAGCTGCATTGGACTTCGACTTCGTGTTCGCCTTCGTCATCGCAATAACAACAATAACGCACAATGTGCAAGCAGCACACAGTTCTTATGTTGGCAATTATCAGCGGGAGAAGGTGCTTCAATGCAAATCAAAGCAAACAACTTTGCATGCGATCGCAAATGAACGGGATCGTGTGTGAGCTTGTCCGCTGGACTGCAATTGTTATTGCTGTTTATGTGTTCTCTAATAATGCCACCTGTTACTACTCTTTGTTGTCAGCCTCGTATCAAACAGATACAATAATCTGTTGTTTCTTTTCATGTACCAAACACATGCAGGCAGCAGGCAAATCAGTGGCAGCAATTTTGGTCACCAGCATGACGACAGAAGCAGAAGAAAGAAGGGGCGCCTAGCAGCAAGCTAAGAACTTTGTTCATCGTTGGGGGAGAATGTTGACGAAAACCTGTATCAACAAGTGCATGTGCACCAAACGCACCCACTCACACAGAAATTTCCCAAAGGGAAATTATGTCAAAACGTTAAACCTGTCAATAATAATTTTTGTAAACAAATTCAAATGTGTATATATAAAGAACTGAATTCAACTGCACACAATATAACAATATTTTTTAACGTTGGAAAGCGGTTGTTTTATTTTAATTGCGGAATATGTAAGCGTTTCTTTATTTCTTAAAAACAGTATAGTCGCAAACAGTAAACTTGCGTTAAATTTCTCTTGGTTCAACGCCCGAACACGTGCGACAATTCAAACTTCTCGTGGTTTTGTTTGTAGCGTTCACCTTAAACCTAAGAAAGAGAAGATAAAGAAATTTTTCGTTCAGTTTTAAACAAAACTGCCGACTTCCCATAGCATATACACAAACCGGACACTTAACAAACATACCCTTAAATTTCCCATTACCGCAGTTCAAGCTTGGTTACCACTGAACTATAGAGCTTCAGCTCAGAAAACACTTACCTCGCAATTCATAAGTGTATACTCGTTCTTTGGAGTGCTGATAGTTATCGTGGTAGGGTGCTAAAATCCCCAGAGGAATAGCCAGACATCTGCAAAACTCCATATATATATTCGGAGAAAAATACCTGAGCTATTTATACGTAGACTACGACTATAATATACATAGTTTCCCTACCACGCTTTTCAAAATATAGCTGAGACGCATCAAGAATTGAACACAATTAACCAAAAATTAAAACAACGAAAATTTAAATTAAAAGAAATTTGCGGACGCTCAAATAACCTTCGGTTGCTCCGAAATCTGCTATGTACATGTTACCGCATATATGTATAGCAGCAGCCGAAAAGGGAGCGTCCGCAACCTTTATCTATTTAATACATTTGTGCTATTCTCTGGGCATTGCACCAGCAACGTTCGAGAATCTCTCATACCGATCATCGTAAATCAACGCCGTTGTCTCAACCAGTCTCGTGTTAGACGTGAAAAAGGAGAACACGCCCGGAAAATTCGATCCAACATCACATGTGCGCGCGAGATCAGTTAATCTCCTGAAGACACCTTCTTCATCATCCCCACCGTTACCTCATCGCTACAAACCCAGAACAAGTGCAAGCGAAAATTAAGAAAAGTGCTCATAGTTTGATTTATTTGCCCAAATTTTCCAAGATTGTAATGTACATAATTCGATTAATATCGGCATAACCTAAAGCTCTATATATATTACCTTGAAAAGTGTCTATTTCATATATTACAGTAACTAGCTATTACCTTACTTGATTACATAAATTCATGCTTCAATATTGCCTAAGAAATTCTAAATTACATAAAACCTAAGTGAAACATAAAACACACAAACACATTCACACATCACATAACACACCAGCGAAGGAAACTTGTGGCCACAACTTTCGACGTATGGAAAAATTTGTAAGTACATGCACATTTATTTGCTTTAATAAATTTCTTTGGCAATACTCAAATACTCAAATACTTAAATACCTAAATACTTAAATACTTAAATACCTAAATACTTAAATACTTAAATGACTAAATAACTAAATAACTATATACATATACACATAAACTAGCATAAATCGAAATGCTAGTTCGTTGAATTATCTACCTATTAAACTAATTAAGCCTATGCATACCTATATATATGAAACGTGAAGTAAATACCTACCTAAATATAAAACTAACTAAGTTATAATACCTAATTAGATTCATACATTCACACTTTAATAGTAAATATTTGCACATACACACTTAATCTCTTAAAGTACTATACCTATACTATGAAGCATCAAGCACTATACAATGAATCAATAAATTTAGATTGAATTTTCTGATAAGTAAAATATGAGCCCATTTTTTATTACCTTTTGTCATATGATGATATGACGTCACTACGCGCTTAATTCAGAGCCATTAGGGTTGTGATCTGGTAGATACTTAGCAAGGGTATCTTTTGGGAATATCTTAACAAAAGTGGACGAAAGATAGTCATGGTGTACCTCGACTCACCAGGTACATAGGGGAGAGGGCTTGTCCAAAATGTTTCGCAACATCTGAAACAACATCAGCTTCAATCGTTCATATGCCTCTTTTCTTTTTCTCACGTTTTATCAATTCATTCTCGAATCGTTTCCTCCTCTCTCCCTCTCTTCACTCTTTCCTATCGTCGACGCAAATCAATTATGATCCAGGCACGATAACCATGTGTGCATAGGGAGGCAGCAAGATCCCACCCCACCGACGAGCTAACGCCGTGCGATTGCAAGCGTGCCTACTGCTGCCAAGGGACATAGGTCAACCACCATCTATTCTTACCATCCCACCTAGCTATGACATACATTGGCGCCCAACGTGGGGCACCGACACACTCAGTCACCCCCACCGTGAATATTTTGGATTTCACCCTAATCCATAAATTAGAATCACAAAATTAGCAAAATAAATAAACTACCTTTTCCACCTAAGTACATCTATACAAAAACAAAATTTTTCCAAACAAGCTTTCTTGCGTCAGCTTAAACCTTTATTTTTTTTATTTTCCTTTCATCAGGTATGTTATCATACTGTTATACCAAGGAGTCCGATTGCTGACTTAATAGTAATTTAAGCATCTATGCACTTGGTGTACAGCATTATAATTGACTATGTGTGGGAAGTAAGCCTATGAGTCCATATATCACATCACGATGTTTTATTTAAGTGATAAATTAGATTATGTTGCCATAGGAGTTTGCCTACAACATATACTTTTCTGAGTCATCATAATTTCAGCTTATCAGTCATAAAAGATAACAAGTTGCATAGTCCAGAGAAGCATATTACGTCAATTAAGTGTTTACCCGCCTTTTTCTTTTTCTATTTTCATATAACATTTTCCTTAACATGAACGAACAGCTGATATCCCCTTGCAAAGTAGAAACCGATCACACCTTATCGCGAATATTACATAACCCAAGTAAAAACTCAATTTACTCTTTTTTTTTAACATTACATAAATACCCAAACAAAACATTATCCCATTACGCATTCCGTCGCCTTTCTCTCTCTCCGTAATGAGTAAAAACATTTCATCAAAGGGAGCAGTACCGAAGAAGAAACCTACACAAAGTGAAATTGTTCTGGCCTCGAATCAGAGCACGTATAATTTACGGCAAATTACCTCTCGCCATCGCTATTCTGATTTTGGCAACAACACACGACCTGTGCGACACTCACCCGTAAGAGCTGATAATAACAATTTGTCATTAAGCTCAGATATGTCTCTTAATCGCTCTTTTCACAACTTAAGCGAGCATCCCATCAATGCCCCCAATTCTAACAGTGTGACACTCTCTCAGCCTTCAGTGAATGTTGTGTTTACAACCGCTGCAGTTAGGCCAACTGCTCTAACAACCAAAGCAAGTGTCGCTAGTTCTATTCCAATCGTTTCCCACTCGATAAGAGGAGCTGAAACGGTAAGCAGCAATGCTGCTAACGATTTTGTCTTACCCAGCTGTTGTGTTGATAACTTTCCAAATGTTGCAGAAAGTGCAAACATAACAACCGCTTCTGAACATACGTTAACAGAGCCAATTATGCAATACAGTCAGCCAACGCAGTTTATTTCTAACAATTCGTCTAGGATGAAACAACTCGACGAACATATTAAAGATGTTGTTACATCTACGTTAGGTGAACTGATACCTGATTTGATTAAAATTAATGTGCAAAAAACCATGGCAAATGTTTTAGCACAAAATAGCAATGCTAACAAAAACAGTGTTCCGTCAAACGTGGTTAGTGCAAATGAATACAGAGATTCTGTTACCCATCCAACTGGTGCTGCTTCAGCGTTGCCCAATGGTAACAATGTTCAGGAAATTTTTAATTTACCAAACCATACCCAGCCGCGAAATAGTTTTGGAAATCATAGCGTAGATTATGGAGCTAATTGGAATTTCAACCCCAATTACAATTTTTCAAATGATAGACCGTATGTTAACGATAACAGTAATGTTCGTGTGAGCGAAGGTCATTCACTTCAACTTGATCGATGGGGAGTTAAATTCGATGGTACCTCGAAAGGGATGTCTATCGAAGACTTCGTGTTTAGAGTTGAGGTACTGAAGAACAACTACAACTGTTCTTGCTGAGACGTGATCAAAAGTTTCCATCATCTTTTGGCAGGTACTGCTCAGGACTGGTTTTGGCAGTATCTCCGAAATAATCCCAGAGGTGATTGGTCGATTCTCCGCCAAGCCCTATTCAAACAATTTCGAAGCCATGAGAACGACTTCGAAATTATCAAACAAATAAAGGACCTACGCAAATAACATCCGCATTTTTTAGTCGGTTTGGGTACACTTAACCTTTCAGGGTCATGGGTCGAGTAAACTAATTCTGCTGAGTAGGTTTAAGTCATCCGATTTTCATATCTTTTCGATACAAAGATTGAATCGAAAATTCATGACTTTGTAGCGTTCACCTTAAACCTAAGAAAGAGAAGATAAAGAAATTTTTCGTTCAGTTTTAAACAAAACTGCCGACTTCGCATAGCATATACACAAACCGGACACTTAACAAACATACCCTTAAATTTCCCATTACCGCAGTTCAAGCTTGGTTACCACTGAACTATAGAGCTTCAGCTCAGAAAACACTTACCTCGCAATTCATAAGTGTATACTCGTTCTTTGGAGTGCTGATAGTTATCGTGGTAGGGTGCTAAAATCCCCAGAGGAATAGCCAGACATCTGCAAAACTCCATATATAAGTTAACACCCTAGTTCCCCCGCAGAGCTATATCTCCATCAAAGTGACGCCAAACTAAGGAATGCAGGGTATTGAATCGAATTCCCACACTATTTTGGGAACAGCGAACGATCGAACAATCTGCATCATCCAACCCCTACCAGACCAACTCGAAGCAACATCTGGTATAGTAACGACCGTTCGTGGGAGCCATCGAACAACATCTGGCGAACGATCCCAGAGCAGGCGACTATAAAGGGGACATCAACGATAACCAGGGTAGTCAGTGCTAAGCGGAACATCACATAGAGCAGAGTATTTTGACGAATAAATATTTTTAATAAAGAAAAACAAACAAAGTTTTTAATTGGGGGCTCAACCGGGATGCTCAAGTTTTATTAATTGTTGAAAAAATAAAGTAAACTTAAACTCAGTGCATCGCCAAACTAACAGCCAAAGTACTCCGCAAGACAGAGGAAAGAGCGCATCCAAAAGAAAAGCAGAAGATCCACAGACGGAGTATCCAGCTTTGCAGTACAGAACCAGAAGAAGTATCCAAAAAATAAGGAGAAAATAATTGTAAGAAATATTTTTTAAGTATTTTTGAGAAGTTAATGTTTTATGGATAGGTTTAGAAAAACTAAAAATAGATATTTTAAGCCATACAAAACTTGTTTGAGATCAAACCCTATAGAATCAGATTTAGATTCAGAATCTGAACACGAGTTAAAAATGGCTTTTGGTAATACTCTTACTCAACAATCAGTTGACGAAATTTTAGCAAAAGCCTTAGCACTCAATAACGAGGCAATTCAAAGGTCATTCCAAGAACTAGAGAATAAACACCAAAATGAAATTAATAAGTTACAGAATCTCATATCATCAATGGGAATTACTAGCTCTATTACGGAGTATAAAATACAGGCAATAGATCCATCGATTACTTGCACTGAAACATTAGACGTGATAAAATCCCTTCCCGAATTCAATGGTGAACAAAAAGCGTACGTCAGTTGGCGTGAAGCTGCACAGAATTCAATGGTCCTATACACCATCGGCAGCTCTAAATATTTCGCAGCCCTGACTGTATTCAGAAACAAGATCACAATGAATGCTAATGATGTACTCACGAATCATGGTACTGTCCTCAATTTCGAGGCAATTATCGCCAGATTAGATTTCGCATACGCCGATAAGCGGCCCGCTCATATAATAGAACAGGAATTGAGCATATTGCGGCAGGGATCATCATCGTTAATTGATTTTTATAATCAAGTTAACCAGAAGCTCACTCTTCTGACTAACAAAACAATAATGACCCATGGATCAAACACCCCCATTACAAACGAGTTAAATAATATAAATAGAAGAAACGCTCTACGAGTGTTCATCACCGGGTTGAATGGACAACTGTCCAATATTCTATTCTCTTTAAATCCACAAGACCTGCCAAATGCTCTGGCAAAGGCACAAGAATTAGAGAGCAATAATGTGCGCTCTAGCTTTGCTCTCCAGTTCTCCTCTCATAGAAGGGATACTAAGGCAAATCAGAGTACTAACACTCTTAGATTCCCAAAAAACATATATAATGAATTCCAACAGCAAATACCTCAGCAGAGACAGCAGGGCGATTACCGCCAACTGCCCCAAAGATTCGAACCCATGGTTCTCGGTAGTTCGGCCAATAGGCCAATTACACAACATGAATTGCAACGCTTCAAGGAAATTCATCAGAATAACCCGAATAATGGCAATTATAACAGTCAACCAAATCCACGTTGGCTAAAGCCAAATTATAACACGTTTAATAATAATACTACGCCTGGATCCAAAAGAGAGCGAGGGCTAAGTACTCAGCATTCCATACAGCCGCCTCCGGCAAAGACCGAGCGTATTAACAACCTCAACGAAGACAAGGATCATTTTTTAAGAGGAAGTGTGGGATTGCCCCATATACGAAGAGTAATAAATGGCAAACAAATGAGAATTCTCATCGACACCGGAGCTAGTAGTAATTACTGCCAACCCGGTATTCTCAGCAACGAGATCATTCTCCCAATCAAGAAACGCGCACGTACAGTTAATGGTGACATCATAATTGATTCCTGTCATGTAGTCCTTATTTTTGGAACGGTAACTTGTTTCTACATTATAAATAATTTAGAATATGATGGATTAATAGGATCCAACCTGCTAAATCGAGTGAAGGCTAAAATCAATTTCGAGACAAGAACCCTTGCTCATAACAATAAAACCGAAACAATTTATTTCGATGACTCAAATAAGTTGCTTCACATAAAAGAAAACAACTCTTCTGATTTAGAAAAATCGATGTTGGAAAAAATTCAAAGTATCCACCAAAACATCGACACTACTCTCCCGTTTCGGACGGACGTTTTGGCAGAAATTCGCACCAATAACGATAAACCGATCTGGAGTAAACAATATCCTTACCCTTTATCCGCAAATAAATTTGTGAACAGGGAAGCTCAAAAGTTATTAAGAGAAGGTATAATTAGACCTTCCAAATCTCCATACAATAGTCCTGTATGGGTTGTACCGAAAAAAGGTACAAGCAAAGATGGCTCGCCTAACAACAGGTTAGTCATCGACTACAAGAAATTGAACGAAAATACAATTTCAGACAAGTATCCAATACCGGATACCAATGTAATTTTATCCAATCTTGGTAAAGCTAAATATTTTTCCACGTTAGATTTAGAATCAGGGTTCCACCAGATAAAGATGAAGGAATCCGATATAGAAAAAACTAGCTTTTCTGTCAATAATGGCAAGTACGAATTCGTACGATTGCCCTTTGGATTGAAGAATGCCCCTTCGATCTTTCAAAGAGCAATGGACGACATTCTCCGGCCATATATTGGCAAAATATGTCATGTCTATATAGACGACATAATTGTATATTCGCTTAATATTCAAGAACATACAAAACATTTGGACACAATAATCCAAGTGCTTAAAAACGCGAATATGAAAATTTCAATTGAGAAGTCGATGTTATACCAGGAAAAGGTAGACTTCTTGGGTTATGTCGTGGGACACAACGTTATCAAAACGAACCCGAACAAGGTAGCAACAATCAAAGAATACCCGGAACCAACGACTCTACGTCAACTCAGAAGTTTCTTAGGTATGATTGGTTACTACCGCAAATTCATAAGAAACTACGCAAGTATAGCAAAGCCATTAACTAAATATCTCCAAAGCGAGAGTGGGCAAGTGTCTACCCACATGGCAAAAAGGACAAATATAAAATTAGACGTGGAGGCGGTGCAAGCATTTAATACACTCAAAGACCACCTAATAACTGAGACCGAACTTACCCAGCCCGACTTTTCAAAAAAATTTGTCCTCACTACCGATGCTTCTGACGACGCAATCGGAGCGGTCTTATCGCAAGACGGAAAACCCATCACTTTTATATCCAAAACATTAGGCAAAGCTGAGAGAAATTATGCGGCAAACGAGAAAGAACTCTACGCCATAGTTTTTGCTCTAAAGAATCTACGGAATTATTTGTATGGGGTAACAAATTTAGAGATCCATACGGATCACCAACCTTTAACATTTGCGGCTTCACCTAGAAATCCTAATGCTAAAATGAAACGCTGGCATGCTATTATTGAAGAACATGCTCCGAAAATGGTCTATAAACCTGGTACTACAAACATAGTGGCCGACGCCCTATCCAGACAAAATTTAAACCAGATTTCGGATAGCTCTTCTGAAGTCACTCAACACTCTGCCGAAAGTAGTGATGAGTATCAAATTGAATTGATTGATAGACCCTTAAACAAATTTAACCAACAGATAATAATAGAGAAAGGAATAGAAACTATTCACGAGCATCTTAAACCTTTCCCTACAAAAGAAAGACACATCATCACATAATAATGAACCTTCCGACTTGATACCTATATTCAAGGAATTTATAAAAGATGGTTTAGTAGCCTTGTTTGCTACACCCGAAACCATCTATGAAATTAAAAACATCTTGAAAGAACGCTTCAAGAATAAGTTCATACAGACAAAATATTTTGCCCTTGATATTTCTAATAAAGATGATCAGGTATCAATAGTGGCACAAACGCACACTCGTGCCCACAGAAACTTCAGAGAAAACCTCAAACAAATTATTGATAAGTATTATTGGCCTAGAATGTCAGACGAATTCCAGCAATTCGCGAGGAACTGCGAGATATGCAACATAAATAAATACGATAGGCACCCTATTAAACAACCAATTGGTGAGGCACCAATTCCTGTAAAAGAGGGAGAGTGCGTTCATATTGATGTAATGTTTGCAGAAAAAATAAAGATGCTCACATGCATCGACGCATATTCTAAATTCCTAATTATAAAAATTCTAGACAATCGTCAGGAAATGCAAAATAAAGTTCTCGAACTACTGCAAGCATTTCCCGATTGCAAAAACTTAGTATGCGACCAAGATCCCACATTTACCTCCGCTCCCTTCATAGCACTAATGGGAAGATCGAAGATCTCTGTATACTATACACCAGCTAACCACAGTACGACCAACGGTCAAGTGGAACGAGCTCATAGTACCCTTCAGGAGATAGCCAGATGCGTTAAAGAAGAGTATAAATTGCTAGATCCAGCTGAAATATTCATTAGAGCAGCCAAAGAATATAATAAAACTATTCATTCTTCCATCGAGAAGAAACCCGTAGAAGTTCTGTTCAACAGAATTAATCATTCTGATGTTCCCTTAAAACTAGCAATGGCCCAAGATAAAATGCTTGAAGTCCTTAATAAAAAAAGAAAGTCTAAAGAAGTCATACCCGATGAAACAGTGTATCAAAAGACTACAGGTGCCCACTGGGGCAAACTGCAACCCAAGTATAAACGTCGGAAGGTATCCGAAGATTTAGGGAACAAACTCAAACTTAGAAATGGTAAGACGGTCCACAAAGATAATCTGAAATCTTAATTTCAGACAATGGACACCATCACCCTTCTGATAACATTCATGCTAACAACTCGCGCAGAAATCATCGACTATACTCGAGACAATTATGTGCTTATCGAAACTGGTGACGCACTCCTATACGAAAATACTGCAAGCATCTTCCACATAGCAAACCTGTCTTATTTTCAAGATTTTCTTGACACAACCAAAGAGTCATTGAAACAGCCTCATGACAAGGAAATCTATGCCGACTCACTGCAATATAACACACATGACAACAATTTCAATATTATACAAATACTTTTAGACCAACTTATGGTTTCTCGCTCTAGACGAGCAATAGGCAATTTGTAACAAATTCCAAACTATTCGAAGCAATCAAATCTGTAAAACATGCTTTTAAAAGTGAACTTATTTCCGAAAAATGCAAGTTAATCATCTTTGAACTTCAAAATTTGATAAACACACTCACTCTAGCTAGGTTAAACATTTTAAATCCAGCTATCTTAAATATGGATGATATAAACAAAATTATAAAAAGTGAGCCTATTAAAACTTTTACTATAAGTGACCTAATCGATATGTCTAAATTTAAGATATTACAAAAAAATGGAATTATTATAATTTACATTAAGTACCCGATCATTCACAAAAATTGTAAATTATATGAAAGTAGGGCCATAAGCCAAGAAGATGGGAAATTAATTCTAAGTAAAGAAATCGCCAAATGTAATGAAAAATTCTTTAATGTTCAAAATTGTAAGCATGAATTAAAGTACACATTCTGCAAAACTAGTAAAAACCAAACATGTCTATCAGAGCTATTAAACAATAAGAAAACAATATGTAATAAAATTAAGGAGAAGAACCTGGATCTCGAAGTAATTAAAGACGGAACCATTCTCATATCAGGCGAACATACCGTGGAGAATAAATCATTAAAGGGCGTCTACCTTGTTAATTTTGAAAGCAATACTACCATCGATGGAAGACTATACGAGAATCCTACTCGCCTGATCCTGAATTACCTAAAGACCTTCACAATAGACAAATATGAAATTGGCCAATATCTGGAATCACTTGATGAGCAACTAAAGTTTGAAAACATAAATCTACTACAGTCCTTACAGATAGAAGCAAATAAAAGCCCTATCATATCTACTCTTGGGCTAGTCTCATTCACTGTCCTCGTAACAACATTTATAGTTATTTTGTACAGACGAAGAACTCCTAAACTAACCCCAGAACAACTCCTCGAACAGAGAATCGAAGGAATACAAATGCTTGTACGGCAATACGAAGCCGCGGGGCGCGCTTCTTAAAGGAAAGGGAGAGTTAACACCCTAGTTCCCCCGCTGAGCTATATCTCCATCAAAGTGACGCCAAACTAAGGAATGCAGGGTATTGAATCGAATTCCCACACTATTTTGGGAACAGCGAACGATCGAACAACCTGCATCATCCAACCCCTACCAGACCAACTCGAAGCAACATCTGGTATAGTAACGACCGTTCGTGGGAGCCATCGAACAACATCTGGCGAACGATCCCAGAGCAGGCGACTATAAAGGGGACATCAACGATAACCAGGGTAGTCAGTGCTAAGCGGAACATCACATAGAGCAGAGTATTTTGACGAATAAATATTTTTAATAAAGAAAAACAAACAAAGTTTTTAATTTATATATTCGGAGAAAAATACCTGAGCTATTTATACGTAGACTACGACTATAATATACATAGTTTCCCTACCACGCTTTTCAAAATATAGCTGAGACGCATCAAGAATTGAACACAATTAACCAAAAATTAAAACAACGAAAATTTAAATTAAAAGAAATTTGCGGACGCTCAAATAACCTTCGGTTGCTCCGAAATCTGCTATGTACATGTTACCGCATATAAATATGTATAGCAGCAGCCGAAAAGGGAGCGTCCGCAACCTTTATCTATTTAATACATTTGTGCTATTCTCTGGGCATTGCACCAGCAACGTTCGAGAATCTCTCATACCGATCATCGTAAATCAACGCCGTGCTCTCAACCAGTCTCGTGTTAGACGTGAAAAAGGAGAACACGCCCGGAAAATTCGATCCAACATCACATGTGCGCGCGAGATCAGTTAATCTCCTGAAGACACCTTCTTCATCATCCCCACCGTTACCTCATCGCTACAAACCCAGAACAAGTGCAAGCGAAAATTAAGAAAAGTGCTCATAGTTTGATTTATTTGCCCAAATTTTCCAAGATTGTAATGTACATAATTCGATTAATATCGGCATAACCTAAAGCTCTATATATATTACCTTGAAAAGTGTCTATTTCATATATTACAGTAACTAGCTATTACCTTACTTGATTACATAAATTCATGCTTCAATATTGCCTAAGAAATTCTAAATTACATAAAACCTAAGTGAAACATAAAACACACAAACACATTCACACATCACATAACACACCAGCGAAGGAAACTTGTGGCCACAACTTTCGACGTATGGAAAAATTTGTAAGTACATGCACATTTATTTGCTTTAATAAATTTCTTTGGCAATACTCAAATACTCAAATACTTAAATACCTAAATACTTAAATACTTAAATACCTAAATACTTAAATACTTAAATGACTAAATAACTAAAAAACTATATACATATACACATTCACTAGCATAAATCGAAATGCTAGTTCGTTGAATTATCTACCTATTAAACTAATTAAGCCTATGCATACCTATATATATGAAACGTGAAGTAAATACCTACCTAAATATAAAACTAACTAAATTATAATACCTAATTAGATTCATACATTCACACTTTAATAGTAAATATTTGCACATACACACTTAATCTCTTAAAGTACTATACCTAAACTATGAAGCATCAAGCACTATACAATGAATCAATAAATTTAGATTGAATTTTCTGATAAGTAAAATATGAGCCCATTTTTTTATTACCTTTTGTCATATGATGATATGACGTCACTACGCGCTTAATTCAGAGCCATTAGGGTTGTGATCTGGTAGATACTTAGCAAGGGTATCTTTTGGGAATATCTTAACAAAAGTGGACGAAAGATAGTCATGGTGTACCTCGACTCACCAGGTACATAGGGGAGAGGGCTTGTCCAAAATGTTTCGCAACATCTGAAACAACATCAGCTTCAATCGTTCATATGCCTCTTTTCTTTTTCTCACGTTTTATCAATTCATTCTCGAATCGTTTCCTCCTCTCTCCCTCTCTTCACTCTTTCCTATCGTCGACGCAAATCAATTATGATCCAGGCACGATAATCATGTGTGCATAGGGAGGCAGCAAGATCACACCCCACCGACGAGCTAACGCCGTGCGATTGCAAGCGTGCCTACTGCTGCCAAGGGACATAGGTCAACCACCATCTATTCTTACCATCGCACCTAGCTATGACATGTTTTTCTGGAAATCGAGAATCAAAAATGGCCAGCTAACCTCGCCGGCAACGTGTTTTAATCTTCAAGCAAAAATGGCATTTTTCCTTCGTTAAGTTAAAAGTACGAGACAAAGGTACCACGAGAAATTTTAATTTGCCGCACAAGTTCAGGTTATTAGATTACAAAAGTTATTACAAGAGCCTGAGATAAATAATTCATCGGCTCGATGACACTCCTCAATGTAGCCGTTCAAATAGAATGGCTATCCGACAGAACAAAGAAGTGATTGAGAGCATTATGGAACATTTAAATTATGCTGATACTGTTGCGCATATTGTCCCTAATGATCCTGAAGAAGAATTGGATGCAGCCCCCGTTGAAAATGAGTAGAATGAATCACTCCAACCACACATCGAAGAAGAAACTACTGATATGCTTCAAGTAAAACAATTTGAAGTAGATGAAATGGCATATAAATAAGAAATAAGGAAATACGTGTGATGAAAGAACAGATGTAAGTCATTATAAATATTTATGTGCATAAGTAGACGTATGAGAGATGGAACTTATAATTATTTAAGGGCCCAACTTGACAAGGAAAATTGTATTTTAGGACCTGTCTATTGGACTCGGAAGAAAGAATTAGAGGACTTGAAATTCGGTTGCAGAAAAGTGATTTCGAAAGACGGAACATGGAGCAGAGACTACTCGATATCATTACACAAGGGCAAGTGAAGAAACTTCAAAATCCCTTAAAAAATTATATTGGTCGGAACAGGATATAGCCAAGCCCATAACGCTCATTTCGCAAGCTCAAGGGCATACAAATGGCTCAGAAGAAAGCAATTTCCTCTTTGCAGAGCTGGGCGCACAAATTAGATATGTTACTTGGTATTATAAACCGGTTGTCGGAAAACTCAGCTTCGATGAAATTAAAGTTAAAGAAGCATACAGCTACGACGGATCAACAGATCCTACCCTTAAGCCAGCATCATATGTGAAAGTAGCTATGCTAAGAGGTAAATTTAAGCACTTAGTTATTAATTAAAAATATATACATAGGTAAAACATATCCATAACAGGCTTAATGGGAAAATGGAAGCAGCTTATATTTTACGACTGCATTTTATGACTGCAGAATGACGAAAAGGATTTTGTTCGGCATTTTAAAATCTTTTGGAAAATGTGGATTCAATATTGTCGCTGTAACCAGTGATATTGGAGGCTCCAATCGAGGTGGTTCTACGAAACCACTCCATCGACAGTGGGTTCCTGATAAATAAGGTTGCTAGGTTGCTGCGTTACAACGTATTTAAAACCAAAACGTTGACAAATGTCATTACATATAGATTAAACCATAGGTGGCTTGCACGATTATCCCGATCGCCAGGAATTTAAATACCGATTAAGATCCTATATTCTTGGCTTCAATGAAGGGGCCCCTTTCTGAAAACGGCAACGTAAGCATTGATAGTACGCCAGATTTAAGCCTTGAAGAGCCATCTATCACCGGTACTTCTATATTACATCACATTTTATCTATAATTACTATCATTGACATCTTTCTTTATACTTACTCATTACAGGTAAAATCTCAAACATTATAAAGATACTGTAAGAACCAAAATGTTCGGATCCAGAACTCGAAATTCCGATGGCATATGACGGCCTGAAAAACTTAGCAGGTTATATTTGTCACCGGCTGAAAGGAAATCTGCCTGAGCTTGGACAAACTGAAGATAATTCTTTATCTTGGGTCAACTAGCTCAGCGAAGGTGGTCTTTCAAAGCCATCGGAAGCTATGATGATCGATATGAAAGCTCTGTAAAACGTTTTCAAAGTTGTCAACGGCAACTTTTCTTTCGTTCGCTGCGAATGTACTTTCGCATTCGCCTTCTTAATCGTAAAATTGTTGATGAAAAATACACCAGAAAACGAAAATATAAAAAAATAATTAACTAAACCACTTGTTTTAAAAACATTTTATTTTCTTTACTTCACATAAGGCATTTTTTTATACAATACAATTTTTCAAATTTCTTCATACGCGACCGCGTCGAGCAAAGCAAAATACAAAATACACCCAGGAATGAGGGTAGTCCAAGTAAACCTTCATCACGGTAAGGTAGACTCAGGCAACCTGAGGCTGTTCCTTGAGGAGGAACAGCTGGATCTGGCCCTAATCCAGGAACCATGGATCAATAAGGATCAGGTGATGGGATTAGGGTCATTTCATCGACCCGACGACCTTTATAACTTCACGCACTAATATTGATTCATTTTAGCACAGGTGATGTTACGGTGGCGGAGATCAGAGGCAAGGGCACCAGTATACATGCCGCACGATGACACATCAGTCCCCCCCAAACCGGTAAAGGCGCTAGTAACAGCGTCAGAAAAAGGTAAGAAAAACTTAGTCTTAGGCTGTGATGTTAACGGCCATCATACTATTTGGGGTAGATCAAACATTAATGCTAGAGATGAGGCTTTGTTTGATTTGCTCCAACCTGCTATATCGGGGGAATGATCCCACTTTCATTACGGCGAGTAGAAGGGAAGTTTTAGACGTAACCTTTGCATCCCAAAATAACTATGTCCAAGTTACAAACTGGAGAGTGTCCAGCAAGGCATCGCTATCGGATCATTGCTGGATACTCTATGACTTGCAAACGTTCTCTCAAGGTATGAAACAGTTCAGAAATACTAAAAGAGCGAACTGGGAAAAATTCAAGGAGAAAGTGCAGAGTTGCAGGAACCTCTGTCCGGTTAAAGATCTTGAATCTCCTGAAGAGGTAGACGTTGCAGTCGAATCTTTAACAGGTGCGATATCCAGATCTTTTGAAAAATCCTGTCCGAAAAGTGGAACTAGTGGGAAGAGACGCCCCCCCTGGTGGAGCCCCAAGATCGCGGAGCTAATACGAAGCTCAAGGTCTAGATGGAATCTCGCGAAAGAGGGACTCATCGAGTGGTCAACCTACAGGGAGAGTGTCAGAATCCTGAAAAATCAGATTCGCAAAAAAAAACTCTTGGAGAACTTTCTGCGAATCAATTGAATCTACAACCGAAGCATCTAGGCTGAGGAAAGTCCTTTAAAAAGCACCGACGCCTATATCTTCGCTAAGAAGGAGCGACGGAAGCTGGACCGAATCACACATTGAGACGCTTTTTTTTCGTTTTCGTACCTCCAACCGTTCGGACGTGTTTTTCTTCTGCTCCCGCTGCGCGAGTTTATTTAATTCCAATTTAATTTATTTGCTTACTTGCAATTTTTCCCTGAACACCTATTTCTTGGTCATTGCCTTCACCTACTTAAAAGAACTGACCCACCTCTCGTTTTAATATGTCAAAGCAGTGTGGCAATTCTGTTTGTGTGCTATCATCGCAAGACCTTAGTGCTGACTGGGTGAAATGTAATGGTCTATGCGGTAAATCGTTTCATGCTCTCTGCACCGGGTTAAGCAAGCGCTCCACTACATACCTAAGTGACTATAATAACAATTTCCTTTTTTTCTGCGATGAGTGCAAGGGCATCTCCCTTTCGCATGTAATGCTCGCGATAAAATGTGTTAGTGACACCCTTAACGCCAATTCCTCCGAGTGTAAAATGCTTCACAAGCATATCGTGACCCAACTTGCAAAATTTGACGATCTTTTCAAGTGTGTAGAAGAAATATCTACCAGCATAGATCTTTCCACCACCTTCTGTAAAACGAAGTTCAAAAATATAGACAAACAGCTGGCAAGTCTTAGTGAATTAACAAAAAAATCGCCGGCTGAATTTAATTCCAAATTTTTGAACATAAAAAGTGACATTAAATCGGATATTAATGCAATTCTGAACCCGCATTTAATAACGATCGATGATCATCTCTACTCCTTTCGCTCTTACCTGGATACGTACTTACAAAGCCCATCAAAGCCAACTGCTCCACCTCATCAACCCGTCGATCCACTATTGTTGGATTTAATAAGCAAAATCAATGATATTAGTAACGATGTTGCTGCTTTTCGTGTAGTTATGGGCGATATTGATGAGAATATTAGAATGACTTCAAACAAGATTGATTTCATACCAGAGCTCATTCAGCCACAATCGAGCTCCGTATACAATACATCAATACTCGCTGAAATCCATGAAAGTACAGACTACCAAACTACACCCATTCCTCAACCAACAACAACGACGACTACAGCAACAACAACAACCACTATTAACACTACAATAGCATCTCCTAAAACATCATCAATAGTGCCCACACCATTACCGTCCACATCGCCTGCTGCACCCCTTACTTTGCCTGCTCCCCCCACCGCTGCTCCACGCAGGCTTATAAAACAATTTGGTACTACGTGGACACCCTCCGATTGGCAAGACAGACTCGATAAACTGGAGTCTGAAAACCTCACCACTCTCTTCATCAAAGGCGCCCCCCAATATGCAGATATCACTTGGATTAAGACATTTTTCACTAAAAGATTTGGCATCACTATCAGCCAATGCAAAATGTTTAACCATAAAGGTAACCGCAAATTTAAATTAGACCTCCCCACTAAGTATGAATGGTTATTCCTAAGGTCTGCTGGTGATATTCTTAACCTCGGGAAGATGAGTATATGCAAGTGGACGGAAAAGCCCTCCAACGCTCATAGTAATAAATCATCAAAATCCGTGCCTTCCAACGCTCCTAGTAATAAGTCATCAAAATCTGTCCCCTCCAATAATAATAATAAAACTAGTAATAAGATACCAAAACCTGTTCCCAATTCCCGTCCTAAACCTGACCCGAATTGGAGCCTAAAAACCAAACTTTTTCCTAATTTCGCCCCTCCTACCCATATCCCTAACAACCCACCCTCTTCTTCTTTAAATATTTCTAAGCCATCTAAGGCCCCGCGTAACCGCGTCTCTTTTAAACTTACTCCAGCATCTAACACCATCTCCTCTACCCCATCTACTATATCACCCCCGAATAATAATAATAATAATAATTCTTTTCCGAGTTTTGACTTAACAACAGGTGCTAAGTACCCAAATTTCATTAGTTCCCATTTTATAAATCCCACATCTAGTACATCTAATGACTTATCCAATACATCAGCCAAATCCTCTTTATCCCCTTCCTCTTCGTCCATCCCTTCCCCTACAACGACCACCACTACTATCCCATTTCTCGATCCCCTTTTGCCACCCCTTGTTAAACTAACCCAGCAAACCCTCGATTCCACAGAATGTCGATATGCGCTCTCTAGGCTTAGAGAAAAAAAGACTTACGAGAATACTCGTCTCTTTCTTGCATATCTTCATGACAAATCTGACTCGGTTTGCTACGAGGGTAAGACAAAAACTAGCGTCATGGTTTCAATCCAGCAGGAAGGTCTCCCTACCGACCTTACCAGTCTAAGGAACATCTACACCAAGTTCCACGAGTCTTTTAATATATCGCCACAAAAAGTAGTGGAAGACCTTACGGCATTTGGAAACTTTGTTCACTCCAAAAGAATATCACACCTCCAACGGAGCCGCGTAGACCACAACACATTTTTTCGTCCCTAAGGTGCCTCTACCGCCATTGACTCACCCCTCATCTCCGAACGAAATTCCTCTTACCTTTTATTACCAGAATGTAAGAGGGCTGCGCTCCAAAACCAGTGCTGTTTTGCGCCAATCTCACGCTCTTCCATTCGATATATATGCCCTAACTGAAACCAACCTAATACCGAACATAAAAAACCAAGAGTTATTTCCCCCTTCTTTCAATGTCTTTCGAGACGATGATCTTAACCGCCCAGTAGATGACTCTCCTTGTCGAGGCGTTCTACTGGCCACTCACAATAGTCTTGACGCATCTCCTCTTGCTATTTCCTCATCTTCAAAACTAGACTTTGTTTCAATAAAAATAACTCTCCCCCATAAGTCCCTGTACGTTATGTGTTTCTATATTCTACCAGCCCAACCTATCGAATCCTACCAACTTGCCATTAGTACAATAGACTTAATAATCGACGCATCTGACTCGCTTGACGATATCCTGATTTTCGGCGACTTTAATCTGCCTCAGCTGCACTGGACTCCATCAGAAGATGAGTCCTTCTTTATAGCTTCAAATGCCAAATCAACCAAGGAATGTCTCTTCATAGATAGCCTGACTGACTCTAGTCTATGCCAAGTTAGCGGGGTCTCAAACTACATGGGTAGGCAATTAGACCTAATCTTCACAACTGATCCCATCAACTCCTCTGTCTCACCTTGTCCCCTTTCTCTATCTAATATTGATAACTTTCATCCCCCTCTTCTTCTTTCATATTTCCACAACTCTCCACTTCAGTCCAGTTCTTCCGCCGTCGTCTCCTCTTACGACTTTTACAAAGCTAACTTTCAAAAAATTAATACCTATCTCAGTAGGTGCTCTTTCGACTTTTCCAACCTTTCCTTAAACGATGCTCTTTCCATGTTTTACAGAGAATTATTTACCGCTATATCTCTCTATGTCCCCATTTCTCGCCATAAAACTTCATCCACATCGCCCCCATGGTATAATAGGAGACTCCGTTCCTTACGAAACAAAAGAAACAAGTTATGGACAGTTTTTCTTCGCACCGGTTCTTCTTCTGACTATACCAACTATCTCGGTACTTACCTTAATTTTACCCAGCTTTATAACTCTCTCTACCAACGCTATCTAAATGATGCACATACCAATCTAATAAACGACCCTAAGTCCTTTTTCCAATTCGTAAACTATAAAAAAAAATCCGACGGCTACCCTCGCTCTCTTACGAAAATGTATCATCCACCGACCCACATACCATTGCCAACTTCTTCGCCACTTTTTTTAAGCAATCTTTTGCCGATAACTCCTTCGAACCTGACTCCTCTTACTTTAGCTACCTACCTAAGTTCTCTATCGGCCCCTTTCTCTCACAAACTGTTGACCCTTCACTTATTGTAAATAAGTTACAAAAGCTCAATGATGAGTTCTCACCCGGTCCAGATGGTCTTCCAGCCATTTTTCTTAAGAAGTGTTCTTCCAATCTCTCGCTCCCCCTTTCCAATCTCTTTCGTCTATCTCTTCTAAAAGGAGAATTTCCCCAGATTTGGAAGACTTCGTTCATTACTCCGATACACAAAAAAGGGTCAAAAAATGAAGTTACTAATTACCGCCCAATTGCTAAACTCTCTCATATACCAAAACTTTTTGAAAGTATTTTATACGAAGTCTTAAGCTTTCGGTGCAAGTCTCTTATTTCCCCCCACCAACATGGCTTCCTGAAAGGCAGATCAACAACAACAAATCTCGTAGAATTTGTATCCTTTGCCCTATCAGCCTTAGAGAGTGGCAACGAAGTCGACGTTATTGCAACTGACTTCAGTAAGGCCTTTGATAAGATATCGCATCAACTGATCCTCTTCAAACTGTCAGCCCTTGGCTTTGAACCTATATTGATAAAATGGATATCATCCTACCTTGCTAACCGCTATTATAGCGTCCGCTTTAGGTCCGTACTTTCGTCCTCCTTCTTAGCAATATCTGGTGTCCCTCAAGGCAGCCATTTAGGTCCCCTTCTCTTTATCCTTACGGTAAATGATCTTGAGAAGGTCATTAAACACTCGTCTCTCTCTCTCTACGCAGATGATACTAAATTCTTCAAAATCATCTCTTCACCTCAAGACTCCTGTCTCCTTCAACTAGACCTTGATCGTTTTTCGACCTGGTGCCTTAAAAATTGCTTAGAACTTAACATCCCCAAATGCCAATCCATTACCCTATCGCGAAAGCGCAACATGTCCCCTCGCCGACTCTACCTTCTCCACGGTCACCCAATTTCTCTAGTTCAATCTCTGCGTGACCTTGGCATATTGTACGATAGGGAGCTAAATTTTCGTTCGCATATTGAGGATATTATCTTAAAGGCCAACTCATCACTCGGCTTTGTTAAGCGATGGTCTAAAGAATTCTCGAACCCGTACGTGACCAGATCCCTCTATATCACCTTTGTTCGCCCCCTCCTTGAGTACGCTAGTCAAGCGTGGGCTCCCTTTCATCAAGTTCATAAGCATAGAATTGAGAATGTCCAACGCCGCTTTCTTCGATTTGCTCTTCGAGGTCTGCCTTGGGACGATCCTTTCATTTTGCCACCTAACATAGACCGGCTCAATCTCATTAACCTGAATACCCTTGAGGAACGCAGGGACGCTGCAGACATTCTTTTCATTTATCGACTTCTCTCTGGCTCCGTTGATTGTGCGTCTCTCTATAACTCTATTTTCTTTAACACAAACCCCCGTAATTTACGTTGCCCACGTCTCTTTTACCTACCAACCCATCATACCTTATATGGCTCCAATGAACCAATCTCCCGTATGCTGCGAAAGGTTAATTCTAACGATTCTGTTTTCGATTTCAACCGCAGCACTGCCCACCTCAAACTCCATCTCCTCCACCACTCCCCCTATCTTTAAGTCTTAGTTTTAAGGTTTTCCATGTCCTAGTTTTAAGTGTCATAGTTTTAAGCGTCATAGTTTTAAGTCTTAGCTTGTATTAAGCCAAATATATGGGGGTACTGCCCCCACCAAAATACTAACAGAAACTCATTTCCCAGGATGCACGGATGAGTCTGGCGATTAAGATGTAGTAGCACCAGGCACGAGGGAAGGAATGGGGGAAGTAACAATCGCCGAAATAATAGACGAGAAGAAAATAGCCTGGGCAATCAACACATTCGCCCCCTTAAAAGCACCTGGAATATATAATATTCGACCCATAATGCTACAGAGGTCAGAGGAAGCTATTATTTCATGGCTAAAATGCATTTACACGGGCTGTCTAAGGCTATGTTACGTTCCTAGGGCATGGCGTGACGTACGTGTGATTTTGATCCCTAAAGCAGGGAAGGCTAGTCACACCACAGCCAAGGACTATAGACCAATAAGTCTGTCGTCATTTATGCTAAAAACAATGGAGCGATTAATTGATCTGTAGGTACGGCAGGCGATCGGCGATAACTACCTATCAAAATCACAACATGCGTACATGGAAAGCAGATCTGTTGATACGGCGCTACATAGGGTAGTATCGGTAGTGGAAGAATCACTACGACACAAAGAGTACACACTGACGCTATTTTAAGCAGCTTACGGGCGGCCCATCTAAATAGCAGCCTATGTGACTGGATTGGACTCATGCTAGGCACACGCAGGATCAAGTCACAGCTAGGGGACGTGAGCACTGAACGAAGGTCAGTAGGGGGACACCTCAAGGTGGAGTCCTCTCACCGCTCATATGGCTCCTCGTAGTTGATGAACTGCTAAAAATACTGGAAAAGGAAGGTTTCATTGTGAGCGCATACGCAGACGATGTCGTTATTCTGGTTGCAGGCAAATTCACCTCAGTTCTTAGCGAAAGACTCAGCTACGCACTCCTGCTAGTCAATAACTGGGTCGCATCGAAGACGGAAATTCTACAGTTTACGAGAAAAAGGACGTTTCCCGCCTTCAATCCCCCAAGGATGGGCGGGGTGGATCTGGAAATTCCAAAGACAGCGAGATATCTGGGAGTTATCCTTGATTCCAAACTCAGTTGGAAGGAAAACATAGAGGATCGCATGAAAAAAGCATACGTGGCAATACATGGGGATTCAGGCCGCACGTGGTGCACTGGCTATACACAGCTGTAGTGCGGCCCATCTTAACAAATGGTACAAAAGTGTGGTGGAAGGCTATTGAGAAGAAATACTGTTATTTGCAATTCTGTCGCAGACAATAAAACTCAAAAGGCTTCCGCAATTTGGAGAGTTTTTGCAGTTTAATTCATTTTTTTTTTTTGTTAGAATTTACTTGCGTTTAGTTTTACTATTTTTTATTTCAACTTAATTTTGTTTTCTAAATAGCGATTTACTTGCCGATTAAAATCCAAAAGGCGGCAAAGGAAGTAAAAAGAAAAAGAAACGTGGCGATGTGATGACATTTCTAAGAACCTCATTATTAACTTTTTTTTTTTATTAACAACAAATGCTGCCAACTCCAACTTGACCGGTCCGGCCAAGTTCGCTTACACTCCCCCCTGGTAATTGGGTAAGGGACACAGATTACCACCGTCTGCGGACTTGTGCACGTCAAGAACCGCCAACTTAACAGCCGGTCGAGTATATACACCTCCATGCGTTTGCACTATTGCGCTGCGTATGGTTCCATCTTTTCCTGGCAGCACCTTAAGAACCTTGCCCTTCGGCCACGTTTTTCTCGGATTATCATAGTCGATAATAAGGACGATGTCTCTTTCTTTCAATGGTGTATGTGGCATGAACCACTTTGTACGTCGGGTCAGATCGGGTAGGTATTCACGCAGCCATCTATGCCAAAATGTTTTAGCATACTTCTCAGCAGCCAGCCAACTTTTTTTAATCGCGTATCCGTCATCTACTAACTCCTCAGTCAAGCATTCACGATTGGAAGTACCGATCAACAAATGATTGGGGGTAAGTGCTTCACTATTCTCACAATCGATAGGTACATAGGTCAGGGGTCGCGAATTCACAATACTCTCTACCTCCGCCATCATGCTCAATAACAGTTGGTCGCTAGGATTACGTGTTGGTGTTACTTCGACAAGTGTTTGTTTTACTGAACGCACCATGCGCTCCCAACATCCACCCATGTGCGGTGCGGATGGTGGGATAAAGTTCCATTTCAGCTCTATTTCCAACTCTCTGGCTATTGCCTTTGAGATTGAGATTCATACCAATCTATGTGGCTCTAATATAAAAAGTGGTAAATTTCTTGTCTTTAACAGATATTCAATGGATGGTTCCCGTAACTAGACACAATGGATCTAACTGATGGTCAATGTGAAGCTGTGGCTACCGCACCACAAGAGCACCCATTTACCTACCTACCTACCTACCTAATAATACATAGGTAATAATAACATAAGGCACAAAACGTAAATAATATTTTTATTATAAACAACTGTTTACAAATGCGATACCGTGAGGGTTTTGCTCCTTTTAGATGGTAATCTAAAATCGCGATTTATAAATTTTAGTGCAAAGTGCTTAATGTATTCCACGAAGTTTAACGGGGGAGGCAACGAGGTTGCAATTGTCACTGCCACTGCAGCCTTTCATGGTCTTTCACTAACTCGTGATTTGCGATGGCTTCCAGTTGGTCATTTTCAATTTCGCAATTTCCTGTTTTGACGCCCTTGAGGTATTGAATACTCCAAAGTTTTTGAAATGCACCTATAAATTGAAAGCAGGTTAGACGTGTATACCTCCTGCGCACCTTGTCTTGCCAAAGAAGTGTTCTAAACAGTCCTGATTTAGATGGCGGGTCAATAAATATTTAAAGTCATATCGCTGCAGGTGTTGGAACAGCGAAAGAAGAGACGATATGTTTAACAACCACCCGTTAATGAACTTAAACGTTCTGGTTGTATTGACTCCGTTGTAAGCAATAACTTTTATTGATATCAGGAATTTTCTGGCATTGCCTAAGAACTCTTGCAATTGCAATTTTCATATTTTCGGGCTGTCTGATAAGGGAAGTATTGAATATATTAAAAAGTTTGTCAAAAAATTTGACAAACTCCGCGGTGCTTTCCATTGCCAGACATTGAAAGCGTTAAGGGCCCCGAGAGACCAGAACCAGGCTTTTGGTCACACACGAAGTAAATAGGGATAATTTTGCTTTCTTTTAAGGCCCTAACTACCATAAAAAGCAGTTTCTTTAAAATGAACGGCGGGCAACTGCTGCGAACGAAGTAATATCCAATAGGATGCTTCCACCTTTTGGCAATACCTTTTGCCATGAACACGAGCACACTACGTGCATCACTTGGTGATCGTTGGTCTTCACCAAAATCTTCCAGACCTATATAATAGAGTCAGTCGTTCTACTGTAATCAAGATGGGCTTTGAAGGACATTTCGTCGGACGAAATCGAGCAGTACCGGAACTGCTCCGGCAAAGTGGCTAACTTTAAGCTCCAAACTCTTTACATTGAATTCAATGTTGCCAGGTGTTTTTGGCCATGACTTTATATAGGTGTGCACGGAAGATTAAACATGGCTTTCAGTTCCCTGTACACCAAAGGGCCTCCTGGCTATGCCTATTGCCACGAGCACTACGGTCTTGGTTTTTAGCGCAATTGGAAGCAATTAACTGCAAACTGTCAGGCAATTTTTGTTGTTTAGCATCCCTTAATACATTTTCTTCGGATTTTTTTTTAATTTGGGCTTTCAGCAGCAAAATCTCACGGTCTTTCGCTTTAATATTTTTGGAATATTCTTCCATAAGCCTTTTTATCATTTCGGTAGATTTTAAAAGTTGGCTTCTTAAACCTACCTTTTTGGGGGTGCTGCTGCGCAGACGGGTACTTGTCTAAGCACCGACCTCTTTTGTTTTGGCCAAAAACGAGTCTAAGGTGCCATCAATTTGAGGAATTACGGGTTCAGCAAAGCTTGTCTGCGCTTCCTGTGGCCATTCTTCCATCTGCCTTCCACCTATTATTTCTTCCCCTAAGCAGTGATCCTCTAGCCCCTCTTGCTCTGTCTTTTTGGGCAAATCAGGGACGGCACATCGTATGAGCCTATTTTTCGCCTTAGAAATCATTATATCGGAAAAATGGGCATCACACACTCTTTGATTCGCTAACAGTACACTTAGTCCCAAATTTGCCCTCCAAACTTCCCTACTGTGATAGGCAAAAAAGAAAAGAGATATTCATTATATACCACTTTATGTATTAAAACCTGCGGTAGACTAAAATATCATGATAAATAAACAACAACAACAACATTTATCATAAAAAGTATTTATCATGATTTGTTAAGAGTACCGCAAATAATATGTACATAAAAAAGGTATCTGAAAAGATACTCAGGAAAGGGTTTTATTTTCATTTGTCATGTTTATTGTATGTGTATTTTATTATTCCTAAATGTTATGATCTTATTTTTATATTTGGTCCTTTTATATTTGTTAACTTAATACTTAAATTAAAAAAAAAAGTTCTTCTGCCCTCTATTTATATTCTTATATCTTATGTAAATTTAACTATAATTTAATGCAATCATCTTAATTTGAGTGATTTTTTTTTAAATAAGTTAAATATAACATTACAAATTCTAGGTTATCTATGTAAGTCTAATCTAAGTAAATTAAAGGCACCCACTAATTACTTCAATTGAAAAACTGAAGAATTACGTTTGCTTTTGGTGAAACCCTAAGCTTTATCTTACCCTTAAACCAGTCACCAAAATGCTGTTACAGATTTAAATAAATGATGACAACATTTACTGATTTTTATAAAGCTTGTAATTCCAATTACTATATATAAATATATAATATATATTTAAATATAATTATAGTAAGTAATTATAGAAATCCGTTCCCAGGGCCTATTTGTTTGAAGAAAAATAAAAAAAAAATTATATTTGAATGTGAATATTTTTAAAAACATTTCTTAACCTACGGGAGTTGTTGGTCACAAGGAAAGAATTCATTAAAATTTGATAGAAAGGAGTCACTCAGAAAGAACGGTATTCTAGCTTATTCAAATTAAAGTTGAATATTAAGTAAATAATGTTTATGAACAGAAATATGACCGTCAGACGGACATATAAATACTAACGCCCGGTTTGATTTAAATTTTCAACAAAATATGTATAATATTGTTGTAAGATTTGCATAATATGTCCATTCGGATTCAAATTATCCTCGGACATTTTACTGAAAAGCTTTATCACCCATGCGTTAGTATTTAAATGCGCCAGAATACAAAAAGAACGTAAATCCAATCAGAAAGCGAAGTCCTCTGGTTATTAAAAAAGTAGGAAATAATTAACTTCAGTTCACCCTATTGAAAAGCAGACAACGTGAAGTGTTTAGTGATTTTCTTTCAAAATTTGGTAGCACAAATTGGCTTCTTATTTTCGCATTAAAATAAATACGGTTTGATAACGCATTTCGAAGTACCAAAGTTGTGAATTTTATGCATGACTCTATACAATGCATTTCATCTTGTGGAGTGCAATCAGACGAACTTAAAGATACCAAATATTTAGGGGTACCTTGCCCAGGTTCCTAGGAAAAGGTGAGAATAGATTCATTTTTTTATAAATTTTCCTAACTTCGCTCTTACTTAATGAAGAAATTATCTATTTTCACCTGGTCCTAGAAATCCAAGTAAGCTACCTCCTAGTATTTCATATCCCTAAATTCCTCTACCTGTGCTCCACAAAATGGTATATATTGTTTTACATTTATCTCGTTATTTTAAAATGTTGCTATACTAAACAAGTTTTGACTTCAGTTTCTTGTGCGAAATGAAAATGACAGTGTTCGTAATGCATTTGGAAATACAAAATTTTAAAATAAATAGACAAATTTAAAACAATATATACAATTGTGTAGAGCACAGATAGAGGAACTCAGGGATACCAAATACTTCTAGATTGCTAATACGGTTCCCTAGAGACAGGCGTTCTCGAAGAATACCTTTCACTGGAACATATGAAGGTGGTTCAACAAACTCAAATTTGTGCAAATCAAAATACCATCATACTGGCAGTGTGGGTCGATGATATTATGATATTTGCAAGCAACGCTACGATGTGTACAAAACTGAAAAATGAACTATCAACGCACTTTAAAATGAAGGACTTGGGAGAGGCTAGAACACTACTTGGGATGAACATCACTCGTCACTCAAATGGTTCACTTTCAATTAATTAACATCACTATATATCAACTGTCTTGAAGAGGTTCAACATGGAGAGCTGCAATCCAGTCAATACACCGATGAATCCAAATCAGACACTGTCTAAGTAAATGTGCCCAAAACAAGAAGCTAAGTCGGGTGCATTATGTATGCTGCGCAGATAAGCCGAACAGATATTTGTTTCGCTGTAAGCGTACTCAGTAGGTATAATAGTAATTACGGCAGTGCACACTGGTCAGCAGTTAAGAGGGTTCTGCGCTATCTTAAATGTACGATGGACTATAAACTTACATTTCATGATGAAATGGTTGGTTATTGCGATGCTGGGTACCTTTTCAGGCTACAAGATGGTGCGATCTCTTGGGCTATACGTCGTCAACCGACAATCGCTCTATCTTCAACAGAGGCTGAGTTTATGGGAATGGCGGCAGCTCTCTGGCGGCAGAGGCACTCTGGTTAAAGCGTTTCGAGTGCGAAATATTTCTAGAGGCCTCGAAGATTATTGTTTTGTACTGTGGTAATCAAGGGGCACTTCACCTGGAAAAGAACAAAAATTACCACGCGCGCACAAAACACATTTTTGTTCGCAAATATTACATAACAAAGTCGGTAAATTTTCCAAAGTTAATTAAATTTACTCCAGACTTTGGACTTAATACTCAATTATTTTTGTTAACTATTTTTTTTTTGGAACACTAGTGAGGCTGTTTTGTCATGATGAGTGTTCCAGCACCATTCAAGCCTTCTTCTATTGCCTTAATAGCTTCTTCTACTACTTTTTTATACATTTTGTATATGACATCTGTCAATATTGTTTAACGTCATGAATTACCTATGAATAATAAAACTGAATTTCACATCAAACCAATCGGACGTCTTTCTATTGCTCTAATCTACGTAATCTCGGTGAATCCGATTTATATAAAATCACTTATGCATGTTATCTGTTCCCAATTTCCGTACCACTGCATTTCGTGATTTTTTCTTTATTTTATCTTGTCGCTTGTTTATTAAAATCCCGTAGTCCATCAGAGCATTATCAGTTCCTGGAACATTTATAAACCAATCTAAAATTTGGCTTTTCCGCTTTAACTATGCCAGCTTAGAATCCATTATTTTCTGATATTCTGGTTTACTTTTAGTTTTATTATTTATTTATATTTTAACTCTTGTTAATTTTTTATTGTTAACTTTTTCATATATTTATTTATTTATTTTGTATTATTGTACCTTGCCTCTGTATGTTGTAGTACAATAATGGATATGAGAATGGTTCCGTATTTAATTACTTCTAAATCCATGTTCTTCTCCTTAATTCTATTACATACTGTTTTCTTATTGTTTAATAGTTCTGATAGACATGTTTGGTTTTGATTTGTTTTGCAGAATTAGAATTTTGAATATTATTGAATTTTTCCTTACAGTTGGCGATTTCTTTACTTAGAATTAATTTCCCACCTTCTTGGCCCTACTTTCATATAATTTACAATTTTTGTGAATGATGGGGTACTTAATGTAAATTAAATTATTCCATTTTTTTGTAAGATTTTAAATTTAGACATATCGATTAGGTCACTTATAGTAAAAGTTTAATATGCTAATTTTTTTATAATTTTGTTAATATCATCCATATTTAAGATAGCTGGAATTAAAATGTTTATCTTAGCTAGATTAACTTGCATTTTTCGGAAACAAGTTCACTTTTAAAAGCATGTTTTGCTGATTTGATTGCTTCGAATAGTTTAGAATTTGTTACAAATTGCTTATTGTTGTTTATTACAAGATCATTAATTTTGTTCTCTACCGTAAGCTCATCATCAAGGTCTGGGTACACAGTTATCCATTTCCAGATAGTTCCTATTGTTGGTCTAAAAGCATTTGTAAAGGGTGATTTTTTAGCTGGTTTGGTTTTGGCAACACTGGTTTTGACAGCTGACGTGTGTTTAGTACCTTGTGTCACTGTCAAACAGCTTCAGTTTGGTTTGCAATTTAACCATGGATCGTCTTACAAATGAACAACGCTTGCAAATTATTGAATTTTACTATCAAAATTCGTGCTCGGTTCGAAATGTTCATCGCGCGCTGCTTCCATTTTATGATCGGCATTCTCGACCTTCTGAGCAGTCTATTCGGAAGATTGTGACCAAATTTCGCACCAAATTTACTTTGTTGGACATTAAACCACCAACACGTTTACGTACTGTGCGTAGTGAAGAAAATATTGCGGCCGTATCAGCTAGTGTGACAGAAGACCGCGAAATGTCGATTCGGCGCCGTTCCCAGCAGTTAGGCCTTTGTTACAGCACTACGTGGAAAATTTTGCGGAAGGACTTGGGCGTAAAGCCTTTTAAGATACAGCTGGTGCAAGAACTAAAGCCAGCCGACCTACCACAACGCCGAATTTTTGGTGAATGGGCTCTTGGAAAGCTGGCCGAGGATCCGCTTTTTTATCGAAAAATGTGTTCAGCGATGAGGCTCATTTTTGGTTGAATGGGTACGTAAATAAGCAAAATTGCCGCATTTGGAGTGAAGATCAGCCAGAAGCATTGCAACAGCTACCAATGCATCCCGAAAAAGCCACTGTTTGGTGCGGTTTATGGGCCGGCGGCATTATTGGGCCATATTTCTTCAAAGATGATGCGAATCGCAGCGTTACTGTCAATGGTGAACGCTACCGAGCGATGATAACAAACTTTTTTTTGCACGAAATGGAAGTTCTTGACTTGCATGATATGTGGTTTCAACAAGACGGTGCCACATGCCACACAGCACGCGAAACAATGGCGCAATTGCGAGGCGAGTTTGGTGAACAGTTAATTTCACGTTTCGGGCCGGTCAATTGGCCGCCTAGATCGTGCGATTTGACACCATTAGATTATTTTTTGTGGGGGTATGCCAAGGCTAATGTGTATAGGGACAAGCCCGCTTCGATTGACGCACTGGAAGCCAACATCCATGCATTCATTCGTGAGATACCGGCCGATATGTGTGAAAGAGTATGCCAAAATTGGACTCAGCGGATGGGCTACCTGAGACGCAGCCGCGGTCAACATTTGCATGAAATTATCTTTAAACATTAAATTGCAAGGTTCAAACTATCGATTCAAATAAATATTTAATTCATTTTTTCGAATTTTTTGTGTTTTTTTTTTAAAAAAAGTTCTAAACCTCTTAAAAAATCACCCTTTATAATATCGAAATTGTTGTCATGTGTGTTATATGGCAGTGAGTCGGCGTAGATTTCCTTGTCATGGGGCTGTTTCAATGACTCCTTGGTTTTGTCAAGAAAATCTTGAAAATAAGACAGCTTTGTTATGTGGGAGATGCTTGCAGTATTTTCGTATAGGAGTGCGTCACCAGTTTAAATTAGCACATCATTTTCTCGAGTGTAGTCGATTATTTCTGCGCGGGTTGTTATCATGAATGTTATCAGACGGGTGATGGTGTCCATTGTCTGAAACTAGGATTTCAGATTATCTTTGTTGACCGTCTTACCATCTTCAAGTTTGACTTTGTTCCCTAAATCTTCGGATACCTTCCGACGTTTATACTTAGGTTGCAAATTGCCCCAGTGGGCACCTGTAGTCTTTTGGTATACTGTTTCATCGGGTATGACTTTTTTAGACTTTCGTTTTTTATTAAGGACTTCAAGCATTTTGTCTGGGGCCATTGCCAGTTTTAATGGAACATCGGAATGATTAATTCTGTTGAACAGAACTTCTACGGGTTTCTTCTGTAACGTACCACCGCCCCCGAAGCGTACCCGAATCCGAAAAGGATAAGAATTTGAAGCGTTCGAACTCAACCCCTTCTTGCACTATCACCCATGCAAGTAAGGTTCGAATCCACCATGGTCGAAATGCTTCCGCTTCTGCTGACGATCGTGTAACCCTCCTGTCAACTCTTTCCACCCATATGACCCAAGGTCACAGGACCCTTGAGGCAGTCCGGGCGGCATAACAAGCGGGGTGTCCAGGCACTTGAGGCTCAGGCATGACCGCCTTCCCGCGCTAGCTCGTCGGTGGGTGGGGGTCTTGCCACAAGCCCTGAACATGGGTTACTTGTTTTTACATGCCTGTTGACTAAACTAGGTTCGAGCTGTAATCGAACACAAATACCGGAAAAAGAAATAGACTGCGAGGCCCGAGTTAAGCTAATACACATTCCCTTTAACATGAAAACCCTATGATGTGGATAAGGCGAAGAGATAAGATGCGATTCCTCTCCGTGAGCTGACCCACCCCTAGCTGAACGTAATGTCCAACACCTTGGTCATCGCGACGCTCTATTAACGATGACCCCTAACTAACAGGGGGTTCTAATCGAAGTGATTAAATACCCCTATTTCTTCTCTCTCCCATCTCTCTAAATATCCCACTCCCCTTTACTGACACATCCTCTCGCACGACCTTACAACCTCAGAAACATCCTGCACGTGAAATTACCAAACTGAATAAATATCACTGGAAAAAAAATAAATCCACAAACCTTCGACTTCAACCACAGCCAAAACGGTTCAGTTGTCGTAAATGGAACATGACGAAATGTTTCCCGAAAATCACCAAATGAGAACTCAGTTATTACTTTTCAAAATTATTCATATACAAGAATCTTTATTTCAAAAAAAACTATTTAATCTAAAATCTATTTAGCTAATCCAATCTAATCCAATAAAAATAATTCTGAACGCTTAGTACCAATCGTTAAAACACAAGAGAAATTATTAGGTACTCGATATACGAGCGCTTTGTCGCGCAACGTTGCGAATCAAACAATAACAAAAATAATCCGATGACCAGAAGGTCGTATTCGGTTGCGAAACTTAAAAAAAACTAAGATCTTGAAAGGTTCTTACGACCTTATTGTGCGTTACGTTACAACATAAAATTCTGATAGTTGAATCAATCCCTATTCAAAAAAAAAAAACTCTCAAACAAAACTACGATAATTGTATTCGGGTCTCGCTGCATCAAACGCAGGCTACAACACAAAGCGTACAAAAGCTTAACCAAACACTGTTAATTGCTCACAAAAAAAAAAAATTAGAATCTCTATCTCCTACAACAATAGCTCACTTTCACAGGTGTTCAAAGGAAACAAAAAAAAACCATCAAATGTACTCACCCCTTCAATATTATAAGGGTTATAATTTTTTTTTTCCAAACCGTTGCCCAAGGGTGGGGAGATGAGGTGCACCGCATTCCGTCCTTCGCTTGTAGTTACGCTTACACAACCTGTATAAATCTAGCGATTGAAATAGAAAATCATTTGAACAAATGTGTTACAATAATTAAAATGACCACACTTAGCTTTTTCTAGTCCCTCAAATAGAGCCCTCTAGTGAGCAATAGCGATACGAACAAACTCCCTATATGGTGTCTCTGCTGCTGTTGATGCTGGATGGCGAATTCGGTGGTGGATTTGGCTGGATGGCGATCTCCGATGATGAGCTTTTCCCCAAAGTCTTTTTTCCTCGTTTTCGAGGAGATGTGGGGGGGGGGGGGGGGCAAAGTCGAGGGTGCCCTTGCTGTCGAGAGCTGGTGACGTGGCTTATACCAGATGGAGTGGTAGCACTTACGTGGCTTCCGCTTTTCGCTGGCAGTGGCCTTGGACACAAGTGCGATGGGGAAAGCGGGTGTCGTGTGAAGCTCGATGGAGGGTTCCGACTTTGTATGGCGGTGGTCGAATCAAAGCATCGATCCACTCTGCGGCGTTACCAGCGGGCGGCGGGCGAGAGCTTCGTTTATTCGGCAGGCGCAATCGACGAGTTTCGGCGTAGGTGATACGATTTTCTTTCCTAGACCTTGGTTGGGGTGGTCTCTGGCGGTTCGGGACGGTGGGTTGCGCAAACGAAGAAATGAAAAGGTGATGATGTGCGTCGCGATATGACAACGGCTCAGGGACCGCGTGGTGTAGCGAGGAAGACTCTTTCCGTGCGTATCGAATGACTTGTAAAGGTATATTTTGCGCGTTTCTCGACTCGAGGGATGTGAAAACACGAGATTTAAAATTTCCGCTTAACACAAAATACTTTTGTAATATACACCGTGTAGAGATACGTAGCAGCACTTCTCACGCCACCACTGTCTGTTGTTTCGCACAAATCTTTTTCCTCCCACAGCAACACGTCCGAACAGCTCGCCGGTTCGACAAAGAAAAAAAACCCAGCTTCTTTTTGTCGCCTTTCGGTTGTGGCAAAATCTCCGTAGGCGGTCTGCCATAATTTAGCCAATCCAGCCATCTCTTTTGCTCTTATGTAGGAACCTTATGGCAAAATCTTTACTAACGCCTAATAATCTCAATTTTATTGGGAAAAATACCATTTACCCCTACAAATACTAACTTGATTTTTTTGCACCTTTTTAATGCATAAAGATAATTGTTTAAATAAAGTTCTGTCGCCAAGAAGCGTTAAAAAAAACCTGCCATAAACTGAGCGAAAAGAAAAAAAACTGAGACACAAAGATGGACGGGTCACGGATGCTCTTCTCTACGCCTGTCGTTTTATTTACGCTCAGTACGGACATTATCCGGAAGTAACGGTCGTCATCACTGGTCCAATTTTAAAACAAGTCGTTACCGGAAACAAAGAAAAAATAATTTTTATTAAGGTGACACCGGTTTCCTACACTTCTCGGTGGAAGAATGAATAGTTTTATTATATTCTTTAGCTGCTCTAATGAATATTTCAGCTGGATCTAATAATTTATACTCGTCTTTAACGCCTCTTGCTATCTCCTAAAGGCAGGGTTGCTTAAACATCGATAGTTGGCAGTTTCGATAGTATCGATAGTTTCATTAAAAAACTATCGATAGTACCGATACTATCGATGTTTTCCATATTCACACAATATCAAACACATTTATGCAACGAAACGGAACCAATTTCTATTATATTTAGTAAACACCCATTACAAGTCAATAAATATCCAACCAAATTACATATTTAGGAATAAAAAGTTTGTTGTAACATCTAACCAACTTACTACTTAACTGGCATACAAAAGATTTTTTCCGAATCACTGACAAAAACAGATAAATCTTTCACCAGTGAAACAAGAAATAAAAAAAAATCTAATAATCATCCGTGTCTTTTTATCTCTGTAAATGAAAATAATGAAACGTGGCTCGTACTACAGAAGGAATCGTAAAAAGAAACTAATGTGTGTGCGCTCTCAGAGCACTTTTTATATTTCGTTTGGTGCAAAAAGGCAATCCTTTTCAGATTTCAGAGCACTTTTGCGAATCTGGATTTTTTCTCAGATTTTCTTCAGATTTACCAATACAAGTACGTTTGAGTTTGTTTATGATTTCGTGAATTTTTTCAAATGCAACGAAAGGCTTTTCTTTGGATGGATCTATTTTTGTTGATTATTTATGTACAAATGTTTAGAAAGTGAATGGAAAACGCTTAGAAAAGTGTCGAAAGCACACATATTTCAATCGCACAAATATCAACATTATCGATTAGACTACACAGAGAAACACGAAATCTGAAATCTGAGAGCGAATCTGAAGAAGCCCAATCGAAAACCACATAAACCACATTGTTCACCAAGTAAAGTTAAGTATCTCCGAAAAAATATCTCCTTCCGCATGAACGTGTGTATTTGAAAAGCTTTTGCTTTAAGTTGATAACATTTCTAGTCAACAGGGACTGTTGCTTTTATTTATAGTCGTAATAACAAGGACAAATAAATTTCAAGAAATACTATCGATAGTTTTATTAAGACTATCGATGTATTCGATAATTTTTTATTATCGATACTATATTTAGATAGACTATCGATGTTTAAGCAACCCTACCTGAAGGGTACTATGAGCTCGTTCCACTTGACCATTGGTCGTACTGTGGTTAGCTGGTGTATAGTATACAGAGATCTTCGATTTTCCCATTAGTGCTATGAAGGGAGCGGAGGTAAGGTGTTTTAGCAATCAGGAAATGCTTGCAGTAGTTCTAGAACTTTATTCTGCGTTTCTTGACGATTGTCAAGAATTTTTATAATTGGGAATTTAGAATATGCGTCGATGCATGTGAGAATCTTTATTTTTTCTGCAAACATTACATAAATATGTACGCATTGGTGAGGCACCAATTCCTGTAAAAGAGGGAGAGTGAAATTAGGGCCAAGAAGGTGGGAAATTAATTCTGAGTAAAGAAATCGCCAAATGTAAGGAAAAATTCATTAATATTCAAAATTGTAATTAAAGTACACATTCTGCAAAACAAATCAAAACCAAACATGTCTATCAGAACTATTAAATAATTAGAAAACAGTATGTAATAGAATTAAGGAGAAGAACATGGATTTAGAAGTAATTAAATACGGAACCATTCTCATATCCGGCTAACATACCATGGAGAGTAAGACTTTAAAGGGCGTCTACCTTCTAAATTTTGAAATAATACTACGATCGATGGAAGATTGTACAAAAATCCTACACGCCTGATCCAGAATTACCTAAAGACCTTCACAATTGCCAAATATGAAATTGGCAAATATCTGGAGTCACTCGATGAGCAACTTAAGTTCGAAAACATAAACCAACTACAGTCCTTACAGATAAAAGCAACTAAAAGCCCTATTATATCTACTCTTGGACTAGTCTCATTCACTGTCCTCGTAACAACATTTATAGTTATTTTGTACAGACGAAGAACTCCTAAGCTAACCCCAGAACAACTCCTCGAACAGAGAATCGAGGAAATACAAATGCTTGTACGGCAATACGAAGCCACGGGCGCTCTTTTTAAAGGAAAGGGGAGTTAACACACTAGTTCAACCGCTGAGCTATCCCAACCAAAGTAACGCTAAACCAAGGAATGCAGGGGGTTGAAACGAATTCCCAAACTATTTTGGGAACAACGGATGATGGTGGGAAACATCGAGGGATATCTGGTGAGCGATCGTTAACCGATACAACAACGTGCATCATCCAACCCCTACCAGATCAACTCCAGCAACATCTGGTATAGTAACGAACGATCGTGGGAGGCATCGAACAACATCTGGCGATTGATCAACACCGCTATAAAAGGGAAATCAACGACAACCAGGGTACTCAGTAATCAGTGGAACATTACGGTGTTCAGACCTATTATTGTAATAAATATTTGTTATAAAAAAAACAGTAAACTAATTTTTTTAATTTATTTAAGTAATTGTACTACAACCTACAGAGGCAAGATACAATAATACAAAATAAATAAATAAATATATGAAAAATTTAACAATAAAAAATTAACAAGAGTTAAAATATAAATAAATAATAAAACTTAAAGTAAACCAGAATATCAGAAAATAATGGATTCTAGGCTGGCATAGTTAAGGCGGAAAAGCCAAATTTTAGATTGCTTTATTAATGTTCCAGGAACTGATAATGATCGGATTCACCGAGATTACGTAGAATGTTAACCAAGTCCACAGTCTGGAGTAAATTTAATTAACTTTGGAAAATTTACCGATTTTGTTATGTAATATTTGCGAACATCAATGTGTTTTGTGCACGCGTGGTAATTTTTGTTCTTTTCCAGGTGAAGTGCCCCTTGATTATCACAGTACAAAACAATAATCTTCGAAGCCTCTAGAAATATTTCGCACTCGAAACGCTTTAACCAGAGTGCCTCTGCCGCCAGACAGCTGCCGCCATTCCCATAAACTCAGCCTCTGTTGAAGATAGAGCGATTGTCGGTTGACGACGTATAGCCCAAGAGATCGCACCATCTTGTAGCCTGAAAAGGTACCCAGCATCGCTGTTACGGATTACGAAAGAGTAGGCGAAGGCGAAGCAAAGGGTTATTGGAACAAAGGCAGCAACGATCAGGCGATGGGTACTGGCACACACACACATCCTGAACAAACAACAGTGCGGCACCCCAACGGTACGGCAGGCAACCAGACGAGACAGTTTGGTGTGTGTCTCGTACGGGAAAACAACAAGCAGGCAACGACGACGACGATGATCAGGCGACAGCACATACGCACAAACACACGAATGAGCAGGCAACGGTTGACCCATAGCGGCGAACAGCGAGACTTGCAGCAGGCAGATGTGCGAACGCACATACATATTAAATATTATATACTTGCACAACGGAAACTTCTTCTGTTGTTTTGATTTTTCTGTAGTTTGTACTTTTCATTTCTCTTTTTGAAATCAAATTTAATCAGTTCTTGTTCGACTCTTTTACACGGCGTATTAAATAAATATTGTTCAAGTTACGGCTTACGTATTATTTTTCTCTGGCTTTGCAGGCATTTATCGGCGACGATACGGAACATTTTTGGTGCCTCCTGTGAGGACAAGGCAAAAAGGCACGATTGTACGCGAGCGGTATCGAGGCAAACGGTGTAATACATAATATATTGTGTCGGCGACGCGAAGCGTTTATACGGATTTTTTTCGGAATGGCGGAGCTGAGAGTGCGGGCAAGTGCTACGTCGGCCATAAGTAAGTTGATGGCAAAACTTGAGGCTGGCAAACTAGCCGAGTTGGAGGCTACGATGCAACGTGTGACTCTCGAGAACCTCGAAGGCTACTATTCTAGATTTATGGACGCACATTTAGCGTTGGTAGGCGATGCGCAGGAAGGCGAAATGGAGGCGCATACGACACTATTCGAGGACGTGGAAGATAAATACTCCCACGTAAAGGCGATGTTGATGGCTGCAATCGATGCGGCACTCAACCAGGAGCGAGCGGGATCTGTCACAGGTGTGGTGCGTTCCGTACGAGGCCAACGAAGCGACAATGACGACATACGATTGGAGAAAATCGCGATTCCGGAATTCCATGGCGAATTCAGCAAGTGGATCGCATTTCGTGACATGTTCGAGGCAATGGTGCATACTCAGGAGCATTTTTCTACGGCAGCAAAGTACACGAGGCTAATGAAGGCGCTGAAAGGCACGGCAGCGCAGGTGGTAGCAGGCTTCCTACGCACGGACGACAATTACGAAGCAGCTTGGACCACATTAAAGGCAAGGTATAATAATGACAGGCTTATCGTTTCAGCGCACCTCAACATCTTCCTGAACATGGAGTCGCTGGAGAAGGAAACAAATACAGGCTTGCGTCGAGTGGTCGACCTGACAAACGAGACAACGCGGTCATTGGCGGCAATGAAACGCCCGAAACGAAGCTACCAAAGGCAACAATCATCCATTGGGAAATGGCGCAAAAAGGCACGGAACTTCCGAAGCTGGACGAGCTGTTGAAGTTTCTCGAAGGCAGGGCACGTGGTCTCGATCACATGGGATCCGCAATGGTCGACCGTGCGAACTACGGAGGCAAACGGGTATCACCGAACGTAAAGGCTCATACCATAACAGGGTCAACACCGAGGCTGACGCGAACGAATTTACCGATAGCTGAACGTGGTCATTGCTACTTCTGCAATGGCGAACATTATATCGGACGCTGTCCAGCACTAAAGGCGCTTACCCCGGCAGAAAGATTCGCCAAAGTAAAAAATTCGAACTTATGCTACAATTGTTTGACTCCAGGTCACGCAACACGAGCGTGCCAGTCCAGGAAGCGATGTGGGAAGTGTGATGGCACGCACCACACAATTTTGTGTCGCACTTCAACCCGGACACAGGCTGAGGCTTCAACCAGCACGACGACCGCTGCTTCTACAGCACAACAACCACAGGCTTCTGCATGACTAGGCACAGCAGATAAGGCACCGGCTATTGCATCATTCGTATACAATGGTCATACGACGTTATTGGCAACAGCAACTGCGGAGATAATAGGCGCTCAAGGCAATCGCATCACCGCACGAGCACTCTGCGACCCAGGCTCGCAAATAACGTTTGTAACGGAGCGATGTATGCAGCAATTAGAAATCAAAAGGCAGAAGTTCAATATGGTTGTTGCTGGCGCAGGTGATGTACGAGGACCCACGACACGAGGCGTAGCGGTATTGCAGTTACACTCTAAGTACGAGGCGGATTTTTCCATCCAGATTAACGCATTTGTTTTGGCGAGAATTACGGCAAATCTACCTACTCATAGCATACGAATTAGTCAACTACATCATCTGCAAGGATTGCAATTGGCAGATCCAAACTTTGGAAACCCAGGCGAAATTGACCTACTAATCGGGGCCGATGTTTGGGGTCTGGTAATTAAGGTCGGAATCATCAACGGTAAGGCAAATCAACCACACGCACAGAATACGCATCTTGGCTGGGTAGTATCAGGTCCCATCGATGTAGCACACTGCAATTTTGTGCACAGTATGCACACACTGGAAGGCGAGAATTTGGAGGCAGCTCTTCTACGTTTCTGGCAAGTTGAGGAACCATCCACTACGGAAGGCGATATGAAGTCGGCGGACGAATGTGAACAACATTATGCAGCTACGGTACAACGACAGGAGGATGGCCGGTACGTGGTCAGCATACCATTCTTACCGAATGAACCAAAACTTGGCGATTCACGTCGAATGGCAACACAGCAGTTCTATCGAAACGAGAGGCGAATAAATTCCGATCGCGATCTATTGGCGAAATACGTCGCATTCATGCGAGTACGAGGCATTGGGTCACATGAAGTTATACGAAGGCGAAGTATGCGAGAGCTCACAGGCGTATTATATTCCCCATCATGCCGTCACCACTAAATTTCGGGTTGTGTTTAATGCGTCAGCGAAGTCAGGCAACGGTGTATCACTCAACGACACACAACATAGCGGAGCAACGATCCAGGATAAATTGGCCAACATTATTCAACGATTCAGGATGTATCGCGTGGCAATGGTAGCAGACATCGAGAAGATGTTCCGTCAGGTGATGGTGCATGAAAATGATCAACGGTGGCAGCTTATATTATGGAGGGAGGAACCGACAGATCAGCTACGAACTTACAGGCTTGCGACAGTTACATATGGCACGCGCTCTGGGCCATACTTGGCAGTACGTACGCTGCATGAATGTGCTCGAGATAACTATACGATCATTAAGGACGAAGCAGAGGCAACTGAGGCAAGAAGAAGTATTGAACACGATTTCTACGTTGACGACTATCTGTCAAGTGCTCCAACTCCAGCGATGGCGATAAGACGAGCGAAGAATGTGGACAGCATCTTGCAGCAAGGCCATATGCATCTCCGAAAATGGCAATCCAACGTCCAGGCAGTTACACAGGCAATTACTGGTCCAGGCGCCTTGGGTAAGTTTCCATTATCAAATAACCCAATGGAAACATCTGTTCTAGGCTTACAATGGGATAGTGTCAGTGATACCCTATCATTCGAAGTCACTTTGGACGAGGCCGTGACACGAACCAAACGAAAATGTCTTAGCGATATAGCGAAGCTCTACGATCCGCCTGGATTATTGGCCCCAGTCAACGTTAAGGCAAAAATCTTCATGCAGAAGCTATGGCTGGCAGGCATTGGTTGGGACGAAGAGATTTCTGGAGCACTACTTCGAGAGTGGATCGTGTATCGACAAGGCTGGTTCCAACTGGAAAATTTGGAGATTCCACGTCATCTCGGGATGCATCCGGGACACCGAACGACCTTGCACGGGTTCTGTGACGCATCATACATACACGAGAACCGTCGATGATACAGGCGAGGCGAACGTCCGATTGATGACATCAAAGACACGAGTGGCCCCAGTCAAAACCATCTCAATTCCGAGGCTAGAGCTCAGTGGAGCTCAACTGTTGGTGACTACGATGAAGGCAGTACGGGAGGCAATGGACATTTCGGCAATGGAGTGTTTCTTTTGGACGGATTCAACGATCGTATTGGCATGGTTACGTCAGCTTCCAGTCCGGTTCAAACCATTCGTCGCAAATAGGGTAAGCTACATTCAGCAGCATAGCGCACCAACAGCATGGCATCACATCCCCACAGCACAAAATCCAGCGGATTGCGCTAGTCGAGGATTAATGGCTCCACAGTTGCAGGCTCATACACTCTGGTGGACGGGACCAGACTTTTTGCAACGAGGCGATCTGTACAATACGACAAGCGAACCAGCATGCACGGCAGATGAATTGCAGCACACAAACGAGGAGAAGGCAGCGGTGGTGGCACATGCACGTAGCCAACCGAATTTTGTGATGACAAGGCAGCGAGATGGTCAAGCAATCAGTTTACTCGATCGTACGAATTCACTCACCAAGTTAAAACGAATTATGGCGCATATTCTATACGCAGGCAGCGCAAGGCGTAACACACAGGGTAGTGGCATATGCAGTGTCGAACGATTACATCAGGCAATGTTGGCATTGACACGTTTAGATCAGAGGCAGTGGTACGAGCGCGAGTTAGCGCTATGCTACCAAACCAAGGACTTACCAGTCAACAGTGGACTCACTTCGTTACACCCATTCATCGATCAAGAGGGAATTCTGCGAGTAGGCGGCCGTATCAACCGAGCAACACTAGATGAAGAGCAAAGGCATCCAATTATCTTATCATGGAACAGCAGGCTGGCTTATATGATTGTTGCTGAGGTGCATCGGGATACACTACATGGCGGTGTGCAGTTGATGCTGCAGACTATACGATGAACATATTGGATTACAGGAGGCCGGGCGATCGTGAAATCATACATCAACAAATGTGTCACGTGTCGCTTGCAGCGAGGTACAGTGGCGAGGCAACTGATGGGTGATCTGCCAAAATATCGTGTTAATAGGCATCGTCCATTTCTTATCACTGGTGTGGATTACTGTGGACCATTTACACTTCGCTTAGGCACACCAAGGTCACGGACAACGAGTTGGCTGTTGATCTGTCAACTGAGGCATTTCTCAACGTATTTGCACGATTTACTGGTAGGCGAGGACCGTGCGAGCAACTTCATTCGGACAACGTCACAAATTTTCGAGGCGCAAATCGGATAATGCAGGAGGACTTAGCGGCATGGCACAACGAACACGAGCAGAATCATTTGGCTCATCGTGGTACGAAGTGGCATTTCATACCACCAGCAGCGCCGCATCAAGGTGGCATCTGGGAGGCGGCTGTAAAGGCAGTGAAGCGGCATCTGGTACGAGTGGTTGGCAACGAGAAGATGAGCTATGAGCAATTCAACACGCTATTGATTCGTATAGAGGCTTGCCTAAATTCAAGGCCTTTGGTGGCTCTGTACGATGATCCAGAGGACAGGCTAGCGTTAACACCAGGCGATTTCCTGACGGGTGGTCCAATCATTGCGTTACCCGAGCCCACAGTGACGAAATTACCAATGAATCGGGTCAAGGAGTGGAAGTTGGTGCGAAGATGGACGGAGGACATATGGCAACGATGGCAAAGGGAGTATTTAGCAACCCTGCAGCAACGAGGCAAATGGCGAAAGGCAGAGGAGAATGTAAAGGTTGGTGACATTGTGGCCCTCAAGGACGAGAATTTGCCACCAACGCATTGGTGTATCGGTCGAGTCACTGCATTGCATCCAGGCGAAGATCAACGTGTTCGAGTGGTAACGACGCAGCATTACGACAAGGTTACAAGTCGATCATTTACCAGGCATCGACCAATACAAAAAATCTGCATTCTACTAACAGACGAGGATTCAGAAACCGGTGTTTCAGAGGCGGCCGGAATGTTACGGATTACGAAAGAGTAGGCGAAGGCGAAGCAAAGGGTTATTGGAACAAAGGCAGCAACGATCAGGCGATGGGTACTGGCACACACACACATCCTGAACAAACAACAGTTCGGCACCCCAACGGTACGGCAGGCAACCAGACGAGACAGTTTGGTGTGTGTCTCGTACGGGAAAACAACAAGCAGGCAACGACGACGACGATGATCAGGCGACAGCACATACGCACAAACACACGAATGAGCAGGCAACGGTTGACCAATAGCGGCGAACAGCGAGACTTGCAGCAGGCAGATGTGCGAACGCACATACATATTAAATATTATATACTTGCACAACGGAAACTTCTTCTGTTGTTTTGATTTTTCTGTAGTTTGTACTTTTCATTTCTCTTTTTGAAATCAAATTTAATCAGTTCTTGTTCGACTCTCTTACACGGCGTATTAAATAAATATTGTTCAAGTTACGGCTTACGTATTATTTTTCTCTGGCTTTGCAGGCATTTATCGGCGACGATACGGAACAATCGCAAAAACCAACCATTTCATCATTTCCAATGAAATGTAAGTTTATAGTCCATCGTACATTTAAGATAGCGCAGAACCCTCTTAACTGCTGACCAGTGTGCACTGCCGTAATTACTATTATACCTACTGAGTACGCTTACAGCGAAACAAATGTCTGGTCGGCTTATCTGCGCAGCATACATAATGCACCCGACTGCTTCTTGATATGGCACGTTCTTCATTTCCCTTTCCTTAGCTTCTTGTTTTGGGCACATTTCCTTAGACAGTTTCTGATTTGGATCCATCGGTGTATTGACTGGATTGCAGCTCTCCCTGTTGAACCTCTTCAAGACAGTTGATATATAGTGATGTTGATTAATTGAAAGTGAACCATTTGAGTGACGAGTGATGTTCATCCCAAGTAGTGTTCTAGCCTCTCCCAAGTCCTTCATTTTAAAATGCGTTATCGACGTTCATTTTTCAGTTTTGTACACATCGTAGCGTTGATTGCAAATATCATAATATCATCGACCCACACTGCCAGTATGATGGTATTTTGATTTGCACAAATTTGAGTTTGTTGAACCACCTTCATATGTTCCAGTGAAAGGTATTCTTCGAGAACGCCTGTCTCTAGGGAACCGTATTAGCAATCTAGAAGTATTTGGTATCCCTGAGTTCCTCTATCTGTGCTCTACACAATTGTATATATTGTTTTAAATTTGTCTATTTATTTTAAAATTTTGTATTTCCAAATGCATTACGAACACTGTCATTTTCATTTCGCACAAGGTAGAGGAATTTAGGGATATGAAATACTAGAAGGTAGCTTACTTGGATTTCTAGGACCAGGTGAAAATAGATAATTTCTTCATTAAGTAAGAGCGAAGTTAGGAAAATTTATTTATTTATAAAATTATTTTCATGTGGATCATGACAGATTTATATGAACTTGTGCTATCAGTTATTCATTATTAATAGTAACATTTCTAGTCGTTTTGTAACAAAAAGTCGATTGGGGAAATGTATTCCATGTATAAGATGATGTCATTTGTTCATAAACATTATTTACTTAATATTCAACTTTAATTTGAATAAGCTAGAATACCGTGCTTTCTGAGTGACTCCTTTCTATCAAATTTTAATGAATTCTTTCCTTGTGACCAACAACTCCCGTAGGTTAAGAAATGTTTTTAAAAATATTCACATTCAAATATAATTTTTTTTTTATTTTTCTTCAAACAAATAAGCCCTGGGAACGGATTTTTATAATTATTTATTATAATTATATATATAAATATATTATATATTTATATATATAGTAATTGGAATTACAAGCTTTATATAACTCAGTAAATGTTCTCATCATTTATTTAAATGTGTAACAGCATTTTGGTGACTGGTTTAAGGGTAAGATAAAGCTTAGGGTTTCACCAAAAGCAAACGTAATTCTTTAGTTTTTCAATTGAAGTATGTTGCGGAAGCCCATTAGATCCTCATACTTGTATTTTAACTATTTTTATGCCCGATAAAACTGAAGAAAAATAACTTTAAAACACAGAATAGTTATCGCGGCGACCGAGTTGTTGACAAATGTACATGCACGGTGCAATTTGACATTTGCAATAAAATCGGGTAGGTATGTTTGTCGCGCTTGCACCTTACCTGTTGTCCCGTCAACAAAATAGGTCTGCGTTCATGTTCAACATACAAACCAATCTGAGCGAGAGTCATGAACAGATCAAAAGCTGTGCAATATAGAGTTAGTTATTGTTATTTAGTAGTTAGGTATTGTTATTTATTAATTTTATTTATTGGTTTCCTCATATCTATTTATTCGCATGTTAGTTTTATTGTATTATTTGTTGTGATATTTCATTTGAAAGATATGAAATATCACAACATATAGATATGAAGTATCATAGCATATACTTATGCTAGTGTTGATAAGTAGGTTTCCATAAACAACTTACTGTGAACTGACCCGACTAAGTAATTGAGATACCTTCCTTCCCTGTCCAGAAGAGTGGAGAGTTAGCAAGAGACAAACGACGAGACAGAAATATGTAGGAAACATAGCTGGAAGCAAGGGTAGAAGGAAGAAGAGTACAAACAAAAGAGACTTAATGCGGCAAAAGAGAAAAACCAATTTATATGGGACACTTAGGCAAAAAAAGCACTGTTCAGTCATTTTCTATCGATAACTGATCGAGAGAGGTCATTGCCCTCAGCAGATAAAAAGGCCAACCAATCGACTTCTACAGTGTGGAAACATAATTTCATTCAGGTTTTGGGGTGAGTTTAATGTGAGAAATTTTGTTAGTATATTTAAATAGTGCTTTTAATGTAGAATTTTTCTGTGAAAATTAAGTGGAGTGTCAAAGGCAAACACCGACACCAGAAGTGGAACACGGACAAGAAGTCCAAAATTAGTGATCAAGGTGATTTTTGGTTTTTATGATTTTTGGTGTTTCGTTAAAAGTGTGCTCCCCATTTAAACAGTGTGTGTTCAACAACCGATTCTGGGATGATAACGCCAATCTCCTCAATCCTTTGTTCCGGGGTCCGTACCTTAGCGATCGTACTGAGCCCAACCGCAAAAACGGGCATTTAGCGGTATCAAGGCAGCGGTAAAGGCAAGTTTGAAACCCTTGGTTAAGTCTAACCGTACGCTTTGAGCCTGATAACCCGCATACAGTGCACTCCAGCTAAGATTCCCCGGACAAAGAACTTCAATTTTAGAAGATCCCCAATAAAATTCGACCGGAGAGATAATTTGTTATCCTCGCTAACGAATAGCTCGTCAAAGAGCGGTTATAAAAGGGGGTGCTCCGCCACCTCAGCCCTCATCCATCAATCAGCAAGCATTTTCGCCAATAACGGCTACCGCTCCAGTGTAACATCTCCCAAACTCCGCCGACGTTTTGTGCAACTACACAGTTCAGAGGAGGTGCTCCGAGGGACCAATAATCATTAGGATTTTTTTTTTTAATTTTTTTTGCATGGTTTTCTTCTGAAATCAGTTGATTTAGAGTTTTTTTTTTTTTGAATTTTATTTTATTGTATAGTGTTAGGAAGAGTCTCTGCACTTAGTGTTTTTTTGTTGTTCGCGGTAACCATATTTGGAATCTACAGCAGCGACCTTTCTTGTGCTGGTACCAGGACAACGGGGGATCGGGATAAAACCGTAAGTTTTAGATTTTAAGTTTTTTTTTTTTTTTTATCTCATTTGAATTTATGAATTATTAGTATTTATAAAGGGTCGATATTAAGCGCAGAATACGCTTCAAGTTAGGTTTAAAATTATTTTTTTCTGAATTAAATGAATTTATATATTTATATGTATCTTTAACACGAGTGTTTTGATTGAAATAATGTCTGCCTAAAACTTCGCAACGGGTGTGTGGATGAACGGACAGGCCGACCTCGGATGGACTGACAGTGACGGGACATGACGTCAACAGACGACGACCTGACATGACGTCCAACTAACGAGTTTTCTATTCGTCGTCAATAGTGACTGGGAGGAGAATTTGGGGTTACCATTCGCAACATCGGCCTGAATGGTAACTTTTGGATGTGTTTATGACACAAAAGGCCGTCCTTTGCCACCGTAATCTGGCATGTCTCTGGGTTTTGACGAACCTTTGTCTTCGAGAGACTACGGGAACAAGTCGCGTCTAGGGTAATGTTTAGTGTAGGCTAGTTTAAATTGGATAAGGCTTAGAGTAGGACTTAGTTTATACATGATAGATAGTTTAGGCATAGTTTAGGTTAGTTAGGTTTAGCTTCGCGCTGAGTTTCCCGGTTTCTCCCGAGGGCATAGGCAAAAGTCTTTGAACTTTTCTTTTCAGTTCTATTTCTCTTTCTATCTTAGTTTTCGTTTTGTTCGTCCGAGGTCGACGTAACATAAAGTAGCTTTCTCTCTCTCTCCTTTTTTTATTCGTTATTACAGCACGATACAAAAGTGTTTTGAGCAGGAGGTGTATGGTGAGGGGGTAAGAACTACCCCATCCGTCGAGCTAAGCCGAGCAACCGCGAGCGAGCTGCACCCTTCTCACCTGCATCGAAGATGCCTCCGTGGCCTAAACCAGGCTCATACATAAGATATAAGAATATAAATAGAGGGCAGAAGAACTTTTTTTTTAATTTAAGTATTTAGTTAACAAATATTAAAGGACCAAATATAAAAATAAGATCATAACATTTAAGAATAATAAAATACACATACAATAAACATGACAAATGAAAATAAAACCCTTTCCTGAGTATCTTTTCAAATACCTTTTTTATGTACATATTATTTGCTCACACGATGTGCCGTCCCTGATTTGCCCAAAAAGACAGCAAGAGGGGCTAGAGGAGCACTGCTTAGGCGAAGAAATAATAGGTGGAAGGCAGATGGAAGAATGGCCACAGGAAGCGCAGACAAGCTTTGCTGAACCCGTAATTCCTCAAATTGATGGCACCTTAGACTCGTTTTTGGCCAAAACAAAAGAGGTCGGTGCTTAGACAAGTACCCGTCTGCGCAACAGCACCCCCAAAAAGGTAGGTTTAAGAAGCCAACTTTTAAAATCTACCGAAATGATAAAAAGGCTTATGGAAGAATATTCCAAAAATATTGAAGCGAAAGACCGTGAGATTTTGCTGCTGAAAGCCCAAATTAAAAAAAAATCCGAAGAAAATGTATTAAGGGATGCTAAACAACAAAAATTGCCTGATAGTTTGCAGTTAATTGCTTCCAATTGCGCTAAAAACCAAGACCGTAGTGCTCGTGGCAATAGGCATAGCCAGGAGGCCCTTTGGTGTACAGGGAACTGAAAGCCATGTTTAATCTTCCGTGCACACCTATATAAAGTCATGGCCAAAAACACCTGGCAACATTGAATTCAATGTAAAGAGTTTGGAGCTTAAAGTTAGCCACTTGCCGGAGCAGTTCCGGTACTGCTCGATTTCGTCCGACGAAATGTCCTTCAAAGCCCATCTTGATTACAGTAGAACGACTGACTCTATTATATAGGTCTGGAAGATTTTGGTGAAGACCAACGATCACCAAGTGATGCACGAGTGTGCTAGGGTTCATCGCACAAGGTATTGCCAAAAGGTGGAAGCATCCTATTGGATATTACTTCGTTCGCAGCAGTTGCCCGCCGTTCATTTTAAAGAAACTGCTTTTTATGGTAGTTAGGGCCTTAAAAGAAAGCAAAATGATCCCTATTCACTTCGTGTGTAACCAAGGCCTAATTTGTAAGCGTTGGCTCGTCTTTTGGAAATAAGCCCCCAAAAGCCTTACTTCTTGGTCGAGGAATCCAGGATATACTTCTTCTACGATGTCTCGCACCTGCTTAAAATTACGCGCAGCTGCTTGCTGAAGTACAACATCGTGTTTGAGAACGGGAAAATTGCCTCTTGGAAAGATATTGCAAAGCTTTTCAATATTGACTCCAAGAGTGAACTCAAACTGACTTCGAAATTGACCAATGCTCACATCAACCGCAACACCTTTGAGCGAATGAAAGTCAGACTGGAAAATTCCTGATATCATTAAAAGTTATTGCGTACAACGGAGCGAATACAACCAGAACGTTTAAGTTCATTAACGGGCGGTTGTTAAATATATCGTCTCTTTTTTCGCTGTTCCAACACCTGCAGCGATATGACACACATCCCGACATCTAAATCAGGACTGTTTAGAACACTTTTTGGCAAGATAATGAATATTTCAGCTGGATCTAATAATTTATACTCGTCTTTAACGCATCTTGCTATCTCCTAAAGGTAGGGTTGCTTAAACATCGATAGTTGACAGTTTCGATAATATCGACAGTTTCATTAAAAAACTATCGATAGTATCGATACTATCGATGTTTTCCAAATTCACACATCAAACACATTTATGCAACGAAACGGAACCAATTTCTATTATATTTAGTAAACACCCATTACAAGTCAATAAATATCCAACCAAATTACATATTTAGGAATAAAAAGTTTGTTGTAACATCTAACAAACTTACTTAACTGGCATACAAAAGATTTTTTCCGAATCACTGACAAAAACAGATAAATCTTTCACCAGTAAAACAAGAAATAAAAAAATTCTAATAATCATCCGTGCCTTTTTGATCTCGGTAAATGAAAATAATGAAACGTGGCTCGTACTACAGAAAGAATCGTAAAAAGATACTAATGTCTGTGCGCTCTCAGAGCACTTTTTATGTTCGTTTGGTGCAAAAAAGCAATCCTTTTCAGATTTCAGAGCACTTTTGCGAATCTGGATTTTTTCTCAGATTTTCTTCAGATTTACCAATACAAGTACGTTTGAGTTTGTTTATGATTTCGTGAAATTTTTCAAATGCAACGAAAGGCTTTTCTTTGGATGGATCTATTTTTGTTAATTATTTATGTACAAATGTTTAGAAAGTGAATGGAAATATGTCGAAAGCTACACATATTCCAATCGCACAAATATCAACATTATCGATTAGACTACACAGAGAAACACGAAATCTGAAATCTGAGAGCGAATCTGAAGAAGCCCTATCGAAAACCACATAAACCAACCACAAAGCGGCTTGATACATCAGCTTGTTCACCAAGGAAAGTTTAGTATCTCGGAAAAAATATCTCTTCCGCAAGAACGTGTGTATTTGAAAAGCTCTCGCTTTAAGTTGATAACATTTCTAGTCAACAGGGACTGTTGCTTTTATTTATAGTTGTAATAACAAGGACTTTAAGTGCAAATAAATTTCAAGAAATACCATCGATAGTTTTATTAAGACTATCGATGTATTCGATAGTTTTTTATTATCGATACTATAGATAGGCTATCGATGTTTAAGCAACCCTACCTGAAGGGTACTATGAGCTCGTTCCACTTGACCATTGGTCGTATTGTGGTTAGCTGGTGTATAGTATACAGAGATCTTCGATTTTCCCATTAGTGCTATGAAGGGAGCGGAGGTAAATGTGGGATCTTGGTCGCATACTATGTTTTTGCAATCATTAAATGCTTGCAGTAGTTCGAGAACTTTATTCTGCGTTTCTTGACGATTGTCAAGAATTTTTATAATTCGGAATTTAGAATATGCGTCGATGCATGTGAGAACCTTTATTTTTTCTGCAAACATTACATAAATATGTACGCACTCTCCCTCTTTTACAGGAATTGGTGCCTCACCAATTGGTTGTTTAACAGGGTTCCTGTCGTATTTATTTACGTTGCATATCTCGCAGTTCCTCGCGAATTGCTGGAATTCGTCTAACATTCCAGGCCAATCAAATTAATCAATAACTTGTTTAAAGTTTTCTCTGAAGTTTCTGTGGGCACGAGTGTGCGTTTGTGCCACTATTGATACCTAATCATCTTTATTAGAAATATCATGAGCAAAATATTTTGCCTGTATGAATTTATTCTTGAAGTGCTCTTTTAAAATGTTTTTAATTTCATATAATGTTTCAGGTGTAGCAACAAGGCTACTAAACCTTCTTTTATAAATTCCTTGAATATACATAGGTATCAAGTCGGAAGGTTCATTATTTTTATTTATTTATTTTATTTTATTTAATGAATGCTTACAAACAGTAAGATATATTATCTTATAAGTTTGTCTCAAGCTAATTTTACAATTTTATAATTTTATCTAAGCGAGAGCTGCGAAAAAAAAATAATGATAATATTTAATTTCATCATTACTACAGTTATATCTCCAGTTAATATACAATTTGTTATGTTAAAATTTACATATTTACTGAAAAGAAATCCTTTAATAATTTTTTAATTATATTCTGTGTTTCTTTAATGTAACGCGGTAAAGAATTCCACAGACGGACAGCATTGATAACAAATTGACGCTCCGATGAAAGACAAGAAAAGCGAGGATGAATCAATTGACGGGAAATCTGCGAAGATGTTATCCTAATTCTTTCAGCACAGTATTGAGGTTGTTCCGTTAGCAACAAATCTGATAACAGTGTCACAGTGCGAAGTTGAAGATAGCTTCAAAGGGCATACCAAGTAGGGAATTAGCAAAACCTGATACTCTATCATATCTGCGTAACCCAAAGACATATCGTACAGTGCTGTTAAAAGCAACATTGAGCTGCCTTTTACTTACATAATTACACTTACAGACAATTTCACACCCATAAAACAATATAGGTATTATCAAGGTTTTAGCAAGTAGAACACTGGTTTTAACGGGTGTGAACGACTGCGTAGCCCGTAAGTTCCGGAGTACTCAATATACTTTTCCGACTAGTGTATTTATATGGTTATCCCAAGTTAGATACCGGTTAAATGTCAACCCAAGATTTTTTTTGCAGTTTCAACGTATTCTATCGGAGCGTTGCTTAATACAATCGAAGGATGTAAGAGAGATCCAGTGTTTTTCTTGATATTACCAAGCATTTCGACTTTTTGGGGTTTAAAATCAGACCATTAGATTTGGACCAGTGCATTATTTTCTCTAAGTCTTCGTTGACACAGGAAGCGCCATGCTCTATAAGTCTGAGAGGACAGCTTAGATATAGTTGTACATCATCGGCATTTCTCAATCATAGATGGAAGTTCATTAACGTACATGGAGAACAAACGAGGACCAAGTATGGAACCTTTCGGAACGCCGGTAGCATTCTGAAGAAAATCTGACAAGTTGTCTCCAACTTGAACTGCTTGAAAAGCCTTAGAGAAGTCGAGCAACACCAAAAAAGTTGCTTCGTCAGGTTGTCTAACTTTATAGGGAAAGGCTTAAGATGTTTGTGAATAGTTTCTATTCCTTTCTCTATTATTATCTGTTGGTTAAATTGGTTTAGAGGTCTATTAATCAATTCAATTTGATACTCATCACTACTTTCGGCAGAGTGCTGAGTGGCTTCAGAAGAGCTGTCCGAAATCTGGTTTAAATTTTGCCTGGATAGGGCGTCGGCCACTATGTTTGTAGTACCAGGTTTATAGAACATTTTCGGTGCATGTTCTTCGATAAGAGCATGCCAACGTTTCATTTTAGTATTAGGGTTTCTGGGTGAAACCGCAAATGTTAAGGGTTGGTGATCCGTATGGATCTCTAAAATTGTCACTCCATACAAATAATTCCGTAAATTCTTTAAAGCAAAAACTATGGCGTAGAGTTCTTTCTCGTTCTTTCAGTTTTGCCTAATACTTTTGATATAGTTAGTAGGTAGTCTTTGAGCTTATTGAATGCTTGCACCGCATCCGCGTCTAATTTTACATTTGTCTTTTTTGCCATGTGGGTAGACACTTGCCCACCCTCGCTTTGGAGGTATTTAGTTAATGGCTTAGCTCTACTTGCGTAATTTTTTATAAATTTGCGGTAGTAACCAATTATATCTAAGAAACTTCTGAGTTGACGTAGACTCGATGGTTCGAGGTATTCTTTGATTGTTGCTACCTTGTTCGGGTTCGTTTTGATAACGTTATGTCCCACGACATAAAACAAGAAGTATACCTTCTCTTGATATAACATCGACTTCTCAATTGAAATTTTCCATATTCACGTTTTTAAGCACTTGGATTATTGTGTCCAAATGTTCTGTATGTTCTTGAATATTATGGTAATAAACAATTATGTCGTCTATATAGACATGACATATTTTGCCAATATATGGTCGGAGAATGTCGTCCTAAGGGGCATTCTTCAATCCAAAGGGCAATCGTTCGAATTCGTACTTGCCATTATTGACAGAAAAGCTATTTTTTTCTATGTCGGATTCCTTCATCTTTATCTGATGGAACCCTGATTTTAAACCTAATGTGGAGAAATACTTGGCTTTTCCAAGATTGGATAAAATTACATTGGTATCCGGTATTGGATACTTGTCTGAAATTGTATTTGCGTTCAATTTCTTGTAGTCGATGACTAACCTGTTTTTAGGCGAGCCATCTTCACTTGTACCTTTTTTTGTAAAACCCATACAGGATAGTTAATAGTTTTTGCACTTTGCTGTTCACAAAGTTATTTGCGGATAAAGGGTACGGATATTGTTTACTCCAGATCGGTTTATCGTTATTGGTGCGAATTTCGGCCAAAAAGTCCGTTCTGAATGGTAAAGTAGTATCAATGTTACCATGAATATTTTTTATTTTCTTCATCATTGATTCACAAAGGTAATCCGTATTATTCTCTTGAATATTATAAATTTTGCTCGAATCGTTGAAATAAATTTTCTCCTTCTTGTCGCCATAGCTAGGGATACTTTTTTCTAAGTCTATTTGAGCGTTCATTCGACTCAATAAATTAACTCCGATCACAGCTTCATATTCTAATTTTTTTATAATATAGAAACGAGTTATCGTTCCAAAAATCAATGATGATGTCACCATTAACCGTACGTGCGCGTTTCTTGATTGGGAAAATGATCTCATTGTTGAGAATACCGGGTTGGCAGTAATTACTACTAGTTCCGGTGTCGATGAGAATTCTCATTTGTTTGCCATTTACTAATCTTCGTATGTGGGGCAATCCCACATTTCCTCTAAAAAATGTTCCTTGTCTGCGTTGTGGTTGTTAATACGCTCGATCTTAGGATGCGTAGTATTATTATTGTACGTGTTATAATTTGGCTTTGGCCAACGTGGATTATTATTATTTGGCTTATTGTTGTTATAATTGTTATTATTTGGGTTATTCTGATGAATTAGCTTGAAACGTTGCAATTCATGTTGTGTGATTGGCCTATTGGCCGAACTACCGAGAACCATGGGTTCGAATCATTGGGGCAGTTGGCGGTAATCGCCGTGCTGTCTCTGATGAGGTATTTGCTGGTGAAATTCAGTATTGTTTTGCGTATTTCTAGGGAATCTAAGAGTATTATTATTCTGATTTGCCTTAGTATCCCTTCTATGAAAGGAGAACTGAAGAGCAAAGATAGAGTGGACATTATTGCTCTCTAATTCTTGTGCCTTTGCCAGAGCGTTTGGCAGGTCTTGTGGATTTAAAGAGAATAGAATGTTGGACAGTTGTCCATTCAACCCGGTGATGTACACTCGTAGAGCGTTTCTTCTATTTATATTATTTAATTCGTTAGTAATAAAGGTGTTGGATCCATTTGTCATTATTATTTTGTGAGTCAGAAGTGTGAGCTTCTGGTTAACTTGATTATAAAAATAAATTAACGAAGATGATCCCTGCCACAATACGCTTAATTCCTGTTTTATAATATGTACAGGCCGCTTATCGGCATACGCGAAATCTAATCTGGTAATAATTGCCTCGAAATTGAGGACAGTACCATGATTAGTGAATATATCATTAGCATCAATTGTGATCTTGTTCCTGAATAGAGTCAGAGCTGCAAAATATTTGGAGACACCGATGGTGTATAGGACCATTGAATTCTGTGCAGCTTCACGCCAACTGACGTATGCCTTTTGTTCACCATTGAATTCGGGAAGCGATTTTATCACGTCTAATGTTTCTGAGCAAGTAATTGATGGATCTATTGTTTGTGTTTTATACGCCGTAATAGAGCTAGTAGTTCACATTGATGATATGAGCTTCTGTAATTTATTAATTTCATTTTGGTGTTTATTCTCTTGGTCTTGAAATGACCTTTGAATTGACTCGTTATTGAGTGCTAAAGCTTTTGCTATAATTTCGTCAACTGATTGTTGAGTTAGAGCAGTACCAAAAGCTTCTTCTTCAGATTCTGAATCTGATTCTATTAAAAATGTTTTATATGGCTTAAAATATCTACTTTTAGTTTTTTTTAAACATAAAACACTAACTTCTCACTCTTACAATTTAACAAATTCTTAAAAAAATATTTCTTACAATTATTTTCTTCTTATTTGCGGATACTTCTTCTGATTTTAGTTTTCAAAGCTGGATACTCCGTCCTGTGGATCTGTTGAATCTTCTGCTTTTCTGTTGTATTTGCTCTTTCCTCTGTCTTGCGGAGTACTTTGGCTGTTATTTTTTGGCGATGCACTGAGTTTAAGTTTACTTTATTTTTTCAACTTTTAATTAAACTTGAGCATCCCGGTTGAGCCCCCAATTAATAAATTTAGTTTATTGTTTTTTTATAATAAATATTTATTCCAATAATTGGTCTGAACACCGTAATGTTCCACTGATTACTGAGCACCCTGGTTGTCGTTGATTTCCCTTTTATTGCGGTGTTGATCGTTCGCCAGATGTTGTTCGATGCCTCCCACGATCGTTCGTTACTATAGCAGATGTTGCTGGAGTTGATCTGGTAGGGGTTGGATGATGCACGTTGTTGTATCGGTTAACGATCGCTCACCAGATATCCCTCGATGGTTCCCACGATCATCCGTTGTTCCCAAAATAGTTTGGGAATTCGTTTCAACCCCCTGCATTTATTGGTTTAGCGTTACTTTAGTTGGAATAGCTCAGCGGGGAACTAGAGTGTTAACTTATAGATGTATCCAACTCATCCAATTCATCTAAGTTTTATCTATAGGGGAACCCCACCCAGAGTTTAAATTTTTATGTATCAGCCAATTAAAGTGGAATTTAACCCTATTTGTATTACTCTTGTATTTAAAAATAAAACATGTCACTAACTTTTTCTTTTATTTTTTATTAGGTAATGAATATATTGTATAACTATTAAATTGTTATTGTACCATAAAATCATAAGAAAATCTATCTATCTATCTATTAAGTCTAATGTCACTGTACTCAATTCTTAATGTGATGTGCTATGTTTTACGTTTCTTCTACAGAACCCATTCTCGATACAAACACACTTGTTCCCATACTTCAGTGACCATTTGTCGTCGCGAAATCTGTTCTACAAAATCAATAATAATTGCTAGAACTCAAGGTCTGCATTACCCGTTTGAATACGCACTTTTGAAGCAAGGGAAGCCCGGATCGACGAAGAGTTCCCTCCTTAACCTCACTTCTATGATAGAATCTGATGGCTTCTTCAACCCTTTCCTATAACGAAAAATACCCCATAATTTTACAGCACAACTCTTATATCGTTCCACTTCTTGTACAATTTTACCATTTATTATCACTTCATGGTGGTAACCTGCTGGTAATTCGATTAGTCCGGTGTGAATTTTGGATTCCGAGGTGTAGAATCTCAAAGGGATATGTGTGTGACTTTGTCTGTTTTGCTACCCACGCCATACACCTTGAGCCAACAAGTGATCTAACTGACTCCTTTATCGCTGCTTTAAACCGATTTATTTCCAGTTGCCAACAACCATTTATTCGGATAATGGCACCAACTTAGTTGGGGCAAGCAAGATTCATGATAAGGAATTCAAGGTTTTTCTTTAGCAGTTTTCTGTGGACGTTGCGGAAACCTACAAAAATCGTAACTTGCAATGGAAATTTATACCCCCTGGAGCACCGCATATGGGCGGGCTCTGGAAAGCTGCGGTTAAAAGTTTTAAGGTCCACTTCCACAAGTGTGCAGAAAACCATAGGTTTACTTTCGAGGAGTTTACGACTCTTTTGGCATAGATTGAGGCTTGCCTGATTTCGAAGCCGATTTCCCCGATTTCTGAAAATATAAGTGATCCCCTACCATTCTTGCCGCCTACCTGCCGAACTGGGTTACTTGTTTACATGCCTGTCTCCGGCTGGTGTTTGAGAGTTTCTGTTTCAAAAATAAAGTTGGCCCGAATTGCTCAAGTTAATAAGAGTCGCATGTTTAGATAATCTTTTAATTGTTGGACTGACCTTAAATGTATCCTATAATCCTACAAGTTATGCTCCCGGTTTAGATCGAGAGAGTGAGATGGTATGCCTCTCTCTGAGGGTAACCCACCCCTATGGCGATAGGGGAACACATGTCCCAAACCAACCACCTTGGTGACTAAGTCCCTCTCATAGTATCTAGTCACCCCTTATGAAAACGAAGAGCAAGCTCTCTTAGTTGCCCTGACACACTTCATGTTATCCGCTTTCGCCATCCACACATATTCGAATCTACTTAACCTTATACCTTAATCATTATTAGTCCTTCCCGGAGGTAAACTGCCAATTGAGTACCAGGTCAATAAACGTATGTATCTCCAGAAAAAAAAACGGTACAAAATTAAACAAAGACCATTGTTTATGCTTATTCCAAATTCACAAAAACGATTGAGATTTTTATTTCCTGGGTGTTATTACTACTGCAGATTCAACTGTAACGGGATGTACCCACTATACTTTTACAACTACGAATTCAAATGAATGTAAGTCTTGGTATTTCCAATCTCGGAACGATGGGTAATATTACAAACTAATTCTTACTTGTAGGCGCAGTGGTTAGTGTGTTGGACTACCAAGCGAGTGGTCCTAGGTTCGAATCCCGAAAAAAACCAAATTCCAACTTATGGTTTTTTTCCGCTGCGCCACCTCTCGCGAAAGTCTGACAAACATCGGAGAGTATCACTGTCATGAATGAGCTTCTCAATCAGCGGTTTGGACCCGGCATAAAATTGTAGATCCCTTCCATTCGTCCCAAAAACGAATGGCCTAGGGTCCCTACAGACCTGTTGCGCCATCATTTATTCATTTTTTTTTAATTCTTACAAGGAAATATTTCGATTTGATCGAGAATCTTAAAACAAAAAAACTACATAAGAAAATATCCGCGACGCAATTACCAGATCAGCATTTAACGTAATCAAGTCTTGATAGGGAATCGCCGAACAATTAATTAAAACGCAACACTCAAACGTTATAATGATTTTTATTACGTTTAACGATCTATCAATCAAATGCGGACTGTATTAAATGGCTCGGTATTGTTCGATCGCGACACGACTGCTCTGCTCGGTGGTTGCTACAAAAGTGAAGAAAAGAAATGCTTGCACTACTCGTATGCTTTGCATACAAAGTCTCCAAAGAATGCCCAGTTAGTTGCTCTCATAGGCGAATACAGTTGAGTTCGTCATCAAGAGATAACAAGCACAACTTGCATTTAACGGAAGCACCACTAGTAATCTAGTGAGAGCACTGACGTTATGGCATTTCGATCGAACAATAAGGAACCTTATGTAATGTTTGGTCAGCCAAAGAAAAATATTAAAATAACATTACATATTCGAACAAATGGAAAGCAATTATTAGGAATGAAATAAAATGAATGAATAAACAATATAATAATTAACAAATACTAGCGATTAATACAAAATAAACAAATGCGTTTCTCAACATGCCGCCCCTCCTGAAGGACTTCAGGAACATGGAAGCACAGCTAATTTGATGATCGGGCGCTTGAACACCCCGCTGCTGTTGCGAAGCGTAACCACTCGTACATGACCGTCGTTGCCTGGGTGGACCTCTTCTACTCTGCCTAGAGACCATTTTGAGGGTGGTAGATTTGGTTCTTTGACGACCACCAGGTCTCCAACTCGAAATTCTCTCGTAGCTTCTCTCCATTTCGGACGCTGCTGTAGGGATGTCAGGTAGTCGGTTTGCCATCGCCGCCAAAATCCATGCATCATATTTTGGATTAGCTCCCAACGACTCAAACGGTTTGACGGAACTTCTAGATAGCTGGGCTCAGCTACCGCCACATATGGTCTGCCTATGAGGAAATGAGAAGGGGTTAAAGGATTAAGATCAGTATCAGAAATAGCACAGAGAGGCCTGGAATTTAACAAAGCTTCAATTTGGGCAAGTAGAGTGCACATTTCTTCGAAGGTAAGAATATTATGCCCCACAACACGACGTAGATGCTGCTTTACAAGTTTTACCCCCGCTTCCCAAAGCCCTCCAAAGTGAGGACTATGTGGAGGAATGAACTCCCATTTAATACTCTCAGCCGCCAATGTCTCCGCTATCTTCTCGTTGTGATTCTTGGAACGCACCAGATTCGATAATTCAGATAGGACACGAGCAGCTCCTTGAAAGTTTGTACCGTTGTCTGAATGTATTACGCTGCATTTGCCACGCCTCGCTACGAATCGCTTAAGCGCAGCCAAGAATGCATCTGTGGTGAGATCGCTGACCATCTCCAAATGTATCGCCTTGGTAGCCATGCACACAAAAAGGGCGATGTAGCCTTTCACGAACTTTGGGTTCCGACCCTTAGACAGCCGAAGAGTTATGGGACCCGCGTAGTCGCATCCTGTGTGAGCAAAGGCAAAGGATGGATCAACTCTTGCAGACGGTAAGTTTCCCATGATTTGAGATGTTGTCGATTGTCTAAGAACAAAGCAAACGGGACATTCGAATACAATCTTACGGATGAGATTTCGGCTACCAAGTATCCAGTATTCTTGTCGAATCAACGCGAAAAGTCCTGATACGCCGACGTGCAAAAACTTGTGATGAGCATCCTTAAGAATAAGCTGGGTAAGGCGGTTGTCCTTTGGCAGAATGATTGGATGTTTTGTGCCAAACGGGACGTCTTTGGCATTAGCAATTCTCCCACCGACCCGTAGCAGCCCTTTATCATCAAGAAAGGGTGATAACGATGATAGTTTCGATCCTCTCAGAACATGACGACCACCTTTCAATGCGTATATTTCCGTTTTAAACTCACCCTGGGCCCAAAGAACGCATGTCTCCTTAGCGAGATGATACTCTTCAAACCGAACATATCCAAACGTACGATCATCTCGAACACGACAGTTTCGAACAAAACGAAGGACAAATGCAACAATTCTAACCAAAGTTAGCAAAGATGAAGTTTTAGCCGCCAAACGCTCCACAAAATGTTCTGTGGAAGAAGAGAAATGGACAACAATTGGTTTTTTCCTTTCTTCAGGCATATTTTCCATCTCGAACGAACGATTCATCGGCCACTGATCTAAGTCCTGTTGCAACCAAACTGGGCCTTTCCACCATATCTTTAACTCCAATAGCCTTTTAGGTTCGACTCCCCTTGACGCGAAGTCTGCAGGGTTCTCAGCTGAACAAACATGCTTCCAAGACGACCGCGGCAATGTGTCCAAAATTTCTGAGGTGCGGTTCGCGACGAAAGTGTTCCATCTTTTTGGGGGAGAGGACAACCAGTTCAAAACGATTTTTGAGTCCGAAAATGTATAAACGTGCACCGGTTTCACGTCCACCGATGACCGAATAACCTCAACCAATCGTGACAAGAGAAGCGCCCCACACAGCTCCAATTTGGGAATAGACAGCTGCTTAACCGGAGCGACGCGAGTTTTAGCTGCAACCAATTGAATTTCAATAGCACCATCGGTGGAGAAACTACGACTGTAAACTACCGCGGAATAGGCCTTTTCTGACGCATCGGAGAATCCTATCAGTTCAAAACGTTGAGAATTTAGTGTAAACCGCCTCGAAATTCTAAGTTTCTCAAAACAGGACAGATCACTCCGGTAGGATTTCCATTTTGTTGCGATATCATTCGGCAAGAAATCATCCCAACCTATTTTTGCCTTCGCAACCCATAACTCCTGAAACAACATTTTGAACAAAATGGTAGAAGGAGCCAGGAAACCCATGGGGTCAAAAATCTTTGCGACCTCGGATAACAATTTCCGCTAGGTTGGCAACAACAACTGGTCATCTAAGGCAATTTTAAACGTAAAGTTGTCACTGTGAGGATTCCAAATCAGACCAAGAACTTTAGTGCATTGCGATGTACTATTCAAATCCATACAAAGCCTTTCCTCACCTTCCGTAACACGTAAGATTTGCCAACAATTTGAGCTCCATTTGCTCAATTCTAAGCATCCCAATGCTAGCATATCCACCAACTGCCTTTGCAGTTCTAACGTTTTGTCAATGGAATCAGAGCCTGTCAATATATCATCGACATACATTTCCTCCAGAATAACCTGAGATGCGAGCGGAAACTTGTGTCGATAGTCCCGTGCTAATTGGCGAACCACTTTGATGGATAAATAAGGAGCAGAAGATGTTCCGTATGTTACGGTACATAAACGATAATGTGCAACTGGGTCTTGAGGAGTTGGTCTCCATACTATTCGCTGAAAGTTTCGGTGCTGTGGATGAACCCAAATTTGGCGAAACATCTTCACGATATCCGCAGAGAAAACATATTTATACAGGCGAAAACGAATCGAAACTTTAAGCAAGTTGCGTTGAAGTGGTGTCCCTACGTGAAGCATATCATTGAGACTAACGCCATTTGTATCCTTATGGGACCCATTAAAAACAACACGAAGCTTGTTGGTCACAACCGCGTGGTGGGGCAAATAAAACACACTGCCCGTTGTTGGTTCTACCTCATGATCGGGGATACGTTCCATATGCCCTAAGTCCTCGTAAACCTTCATAAATTTGCAGTACTCCAACCGAAGATCCTCATTGCGCGAAAGACGACGCTCCATTGCAAACAACATAGCCAAAGCACCGGAGATAGTGTTGCCAAAGGAAACGATTTCATGGCGAAATGGGAGTTCAACCACGTACTTGTGGTCAGAGGATCGAGCAAAGGTTTGAGAGAAATGAGCATCTACTTCATCCTCTTCATGAGACAGGGAAAGCCTACACGGCAGCTCCTCGATTTCCCAAAATGACTTCAACAAGACGTCAAGATCCATCCCTACATGTAGCGATACTATATGGTTATGTGGAATGTTGCCAGTAATCACCCATCCAAATATTGTTTCATGAGCAACAACGTTTTCACCTCCATCAGTACGATGACCATTTCGAAGAATACTCCAGGCTTTATCTGCTCCCAGCAGAATATCAATAGGTCCTGGCGTAGCAAAGGCTGAATCAGCCAGAGGAAGATGTTTAAGAAATTCTACGTCGCTACAATCGAAGGAAAATGATGGAGTAAGCGAGGTGATTGTCTTCAAAATATAGGCATCAATCTCAATGCTATTGGTGTCAAAGCGAGAATTTAAAGTCAATGTAACAGCACCCTTTGTAACACCTGCTTCCAACGAAGAGATCCCCGAGATGGGTAACCGCGCATGGCGACGACGAAGGCCTAACTTCTTCACCAAGTTTTCGGTCACGAACGAGACTTGTGACCCGGTATCGAGGAGAACACGAGTAAAATGATAACTTCCGCTAGCGTCTAATACCTTTACGACGACAGTGGGTAAAATACCAGAAGAACGGGAATCATTTTTTATATGATGACAAACGGCAGACGCAGAAACGCCTGAGGTGCTAGGACCCGCTTCGGCGGGAACCTCCTCACGATTACTAGCACGAGCACGATCGTTGTCCTCGGGGTGTACCAGACTGTGATGACGAGCATTACAAATCGAACAGCGAGCCTTAACACGACACCTTACCGACGAGTGGTTAGTACCAAGGCAATTGTAGCATAACCGTTGATCGCGAGCGAAAATGCGACGGGAACTCACAGACATAGATATGAAAACTGTACATTGGGGCAGGGAATGGGGTTCTTTACATTTTGGACACGGCGATTTGATAATATTTAAGCTCTTGATGTTCGAATGATTCGCGGTACGAGTGTTTTTATAGACACGAGTCTTTGGTTCACTGGACTCTAATGCGTTACACCTATCCTCTAAGAGTTGTATTAGAGATTTGATTGTAGAGTCTTCTGACCCCTTGTTTTCTAGAGCCCACGCTTGACGCGAATCAGTATCTAACTTGCCGAGCAACAAATATACTAGCCACGGGTCCCTGCCTTCAGCTTTCAAGGACGCTAACCCTCTGAGCACTTCGTCCGCGCTGTCCACCAATTTACGCAACTGAACATAATCACCTGAAGAAACGTTAGGCAATTTCAGAAAGCTTTCGATGTAAGCATTTATAATAGACAACGGTTTGTCATATCGACGCTCTAGCTTTTCCCACGCTTCCTCGTAAATACTGTCAGACGTAGTCAAATTATTGAGCAACTTCAACGGTTCAACACCAAGATAAGACTTCAGATATTGAAATTTACTTGCACCGGACAACCTACTGTTGCAGTCTATGTTTCTAAGGAACATGTCCCGAAAACCTGGCCAATCACGATAATCACCCGAGAACGGAGGTATTCGCAGTACCGGAAGGCTTAAGTCGGAATCAGCTTTATTATCAGCCGTTTGAGAAGCCGACTTGGCCAAAGGTTCAAGAAGCGGCACTTCTTGAGTGGCTAGTGTAACGTTCGAAGCTTCGTCGCGCGCGGAAGGCTGCCTGCGATTCTTAATGGCCTTAACAAATTCACATTTAGCCGATAAGTATTTAGCTTCAACCACCTCGAAATCTGGTTCAGGATCTACGTACCCTGCCTCCTCGTGGAATTGAAAGAGCTCAGTTTGGTTTCGGCACAAATCTTTCCACGACTCTTCCAAACGCTCTAATCGAATTTCTAGAGCAACCGATTCAGTATCAGCGGGAATATTTTGCGCGAAATTATGCAACCGAGTAACGGAACCTTTGATGTGTCCACGAGCCTGCTTTAAGGCTTCCATTTTGTCGAGTAGATGAAACCGATCGACCACGTGTTTTCTAACTTGTACGCACTACAATCTTGCCCCTAAGCAACAATTTCAGGATCACAGCAAATTTCTTTCCGAATTCGTTTCATTAAAATAGGTTTAAAGAAATTATGCAATTTGGAAACGCAAAAGTTACCAAAATATGGACTTACCACGATTATACATTTACTGTACCACGTTGTTTCGATGTCTTCTGCAGGTGGGATGTTGTGCACAGCATCGCCCTGAGGTAGGAGGAAAAATAAACGCGAGAAACAGATTTTTAGCATTCTTTGGTTATATTCACTAAGGGAACGGTCGTTAATTCCCAGTGTCATTTCTTTTTCATCGTACAGACCCCGGTTGTGGTCCAGAACGGGAGCAATATTAGCTACTCACCGGCCTAGCTGTACTTACCATCTTCAGCTGCGGTGCAGTTTATCCATCACGCCAAGTGAACCGTGTCCCCCCTCCGCCGTGCGATCATCTCTACATGAAGGGTCATCTTCTCAACTCTACCCTAGTTCAAGATTTCCTTTTTTTTCTAATTTTATTAAATTTTCCAACGAGATGGTGGAGGTATTTAATACGTTGTAGCGATTCCGTATTTAATATCGCGAACACAACCTCAGGTAACCAACGATTAAACTTTAACTGTTACACCGAATTAATTTAGTTCATTTCTAGCGGAAAAATTTAATCACGCAACTACCACCGATTAAAATTTTCCTACGCACAATTTTCGTGTCAAACTTTGACCGACCCGCCTCTAACCAGATTCCACTATATACCGTTATTTTGATTTTAACAAGGAAGTGAAATAAGAAATACCTATAATGTGGAATGTATCGCTTTTGATTCTCATAAACAGGTGTAGGTACAGGTCCACAAATAATAAAAATCAGCTTTTGAGTAATGTAATTACAATTCTACCTGTTGTTACCTGTTCAAGGTAACATTTTAGCTTTTTTGGACATTTCTTAATTTTTTTTATTATTTATTGACTATTATAACCCTTCCGTACATTTTTTAGGTTTTCTTAAAATTTGATGACCCGTACCTTCAGGTACAAATTTCTGGAAAGTACTAAGTTTAAAATTGGGCTGAAATGGTTTTCAATTTTTGCGATAAGGCCGAATTAATAGAAAAAAAGTGATAAAAAAAACATTGGTTGACTAATAACATATGCATTGTCTCTGGATTCTTCACATTGAATTTTAAAACGCAATAAAATTTCTAGAAAGTGCTTCTTTTGTAAAAATAGTGTAGGTGTGACATACTTAATAACAAAGTGGTTTAATCGTCTTTGGAGAAGTACCAGAACTACTTGACCGACATAGCCCATTTCTAAAATCAACTTGACGACAATAAAAATAAGTCCTATCACCAAATTTCATTCGCCTATGTCAATTCCTTTGGCCGCTATCGTGCTTTCAACAGACAGACAGACGGACATGGCTAAATCGATTCAGAATAGGCTGCCTTTATTATATAAAAAGGGAAGTTGAAACTAGAGGTCCCCAGGTATCTAGAGTTCACCGCTAAAAGACACATAACATTGTGCCATACCTATACATCCCGTGGGAGCGGTTATGGGTTTTATCGAATTATTCCCCTATAGATCCGTTATATTTCGTCTAAAGCCGTGGCACCTCGTGCAGGGTGCAGTTTTTCACCACTTACAACGATCTTGGACAGTTCCTTTATGAACGACCCCTGGTTTCTTTACCGGAAAATCTCACCACCAAAGAGCGGCCTAACGAACCGTCTCAAGGACAAGGATAGATTTATCCCCTATATACGTTAAACTCTTGAACATTGACTTTACCAAGCGGACGTGCCATACGGATAGTTAATCGGAACCGCCTTTGAGCTTCCGCAACGTGTATTTAAACTGGCTGATTCATCTCAGGAAGATGACACCACATTTCCCACAGGATTCAAGGTTATGCTAGATGTTTTTTTTCAGTATTTTCACAAGCCATGTGTTTTATTTTTTAAATGCTATTGTGCTATTAAGAATTTAAAGCCTGTTGAGGTTTGTGAAGGGATCGCACCAGCGACCACTTAACTTATTGTTTACGAGTACTACTTCGATACTTGAACCCGGCACAAGCTATACATTATTCACCCGCAGTACCTACCGCAATGATCACAATTACACGCACTGAGTACTACGTCGGCCGTAGCCGAGGTGCAATAATGCCGATTAGGCAGAAAGAACACTTGAGTTCGGGTATTTGCAACTATGCATCGTAGGCAATATGGGTTATGATTTGGGGTTCAAGAATCGAAGTAGGTATAGTATGTAAGCAATTATTTTGTATATGAACCCCGAAATTTATAATAAAGATTCACTTTTCCACACGAGAGTCAGGGTGCATGGTTTTATTTAGCATTCGTTGCTTAAATCAGTTGCCTAACAATCCCACTCTGTTATCACAAGAGAGTTCGAGTCTGAGGCGGAGTAGCCAGACGATGGAAGAAGATGTGGTACGGACATCATTACATTTCGATCCTGCCAGAAGGATAAATAAAAGTAAACCTCCTGAATATTATAATAAAACCAACAGATGTCCTACTGCATACGAGAGTTGGATGCGCACTTCCAACGTTTGGAGTACACATACATCTTCAACGACGAGACCATCGTACACGAAACCTTCGAGGATGAATACATTCCAGAAGGAATTCCGTTAACACTCGCTACCATCTACGAGCCAACGCCGAAGACAGCCGGACCCAAACCTCTGACCATCGAGCAGTACAAACAGAAGCAGTGGAAGCCACAGCCGCCTGGGGATACCCCCAAACCATAAACGCTGAACTAAAAAGATTGGCCAACCTACCGGGACCATCCGCTGCCGTCCCTTACGGTTTTCTGAAGGAGCTGTGGGAATTGAGGCGTCCACAACGCGCCGAGGCCGCAATTCAAAAAAAAAAAAAAGTAGAAACACAAAGTAGCAACCACTTATATAATTAGTTAGACTTAGACAGTTAATTGTATTAAGTTTAGCAAATACAGAAAAATTAAATCAAAAATATATCCTAGAATTAGAAAACATGGGTAAAACCCAATCTAGAATGGTCAAGGTCGTTATTAATAATAACGGTCCTCAACAAAACATATTAAAAACTAATACTGACTATAGCTTTGACTTCATTTTAATAATAACAGTATTAGTAATATTAATTGCACTGTAGCATGCAGCTTAAATTCTGAAAAATAAATTTAACAAAGCAGTAAAGAAACATAATAATATCCTAAGTAGAATGGTTTCTGTCTAGTTTTATGCTCTATGGATGAATTAAATACACTTATAGAGGAACTTTACTCTAGAAAACGCTCTAGGGAATCAGCGGATAGGAAGCTAGAACTAGCAGAAGATATATTTAGAAGCGTGTGCGTGAGTTACATACTCTACACTTGCAACGACCAAAACAGCTTACAGCAGCATGCATCCAAATCAGCTATCACATTATTGTTGTCAACACGGAGTCTAATACCCATCACGATTACTTTGCATGATTGTTATCAGCATAACATCAACAACAAGATCGATCTGGTACGAACAGCAACAACAATCAACATCGAAAACACGCCAACAATCCATCAAGGCCAACAAAATCCAAAACAACGCCAAACATCCATCATGGCCAACTTGTTACCATGGGTCAGCATAACAGAAATAAAGTTATTGGACCCGCTAATGAAGTTTTGAATATGTGTGATACACCGGTGGATTGGGCCGAGATAAAACAGAACTTAATAGTACATTATTCGGACAAGCGCAATGAAACCAGTTTGATACGGGATCTTCATCAACAATACAGTTGAACATTTTTACTCTAAGATTATTGATATTTCTTCAGCGATGATGAACCACATAAAAGTTCACGAAACTGACAATAATGTAATAATCGCGAATCAAAAACGAAGAAATGTTTTTTAACACTTTGGCCACTGTTGACGTGACGGTTGACGACGACGTTGACGGCGAACAAAGACGTCACAATGCATTGAATGCACCCACCCACAACAAATATCCCACAAGGGAAATTATTGTAAATGTCAAATGAAGTATTGTATATAAAAGAACCGAATCCCGATAAAATTTTTTACTTCCTTTTATAACGTTTGAATAAACAGTGGTTTATTATTTGCCTATAATCTCAGATCCAACTGTTAACGCTCTACCGTTCATCAAACGAACATTTGGTCCATCTACGCCTATATTTTTTTTAATAACCGTTTTATAACATTTTTTGAATTTGAATTTGGCCCGAAGATTTTTGTCTATCGGCAACGTACTCATGCAAGTTAATTGAAATCATCATCAAATTCTGCAAATTCATCGCGGGATTACATCTGCTCTACACCAGCACCGCAGTTTGTTCAACATTTTTTGTGTTATACCAACGAAGATTTCAACCACAACTCATTGCTGGAATTCATCAACACACCGCAATTTCATCAAGAAGAGGGTATAGTGTGGAGACCTGAAAGGGAATTGGACGAAAAGCTGAATTTCAAAGTAAGTACATTTATTGTCTTACTTAGTGCATATTTTGTTACGTATTTACCTACATTATATATAATATAAAGCACATACATAAATCAGTACAATATGAAAAAGTGCATGTTAGTAAAGATTTTAAAACAAATAGAAAAGGATATTTCCAACTTCGCGAAGACAGGTCTAGTCAGGCGAACAATAAATTATTTAACAGGCCGATTGTCTGCACTTGAAAAGACAATGGAGTCAGCTGAACTTGAATATAAAATGAAACTATCTGCGTTGGGCGATGATGATTTGGAAAAGGAAGCTGAGATAGATGATACATACGAAAGCATTAGAGAACAATATTTCGAATATCGCAGCGATCTTCTCGATGCTAAGGACAAGGCAGAAGCGTCTAAGGAGACATCTAATGATAAATCGCCAAACACCACAGAAGTGGCGTCAGCTACATCCAGTTCAGCGGAGATACGGCTTCCTAAAATTAACTTGCCGGTTTTCTCAGGCAGCTACGAGACTTGGCGGGCTTTTCATGATCTTTTTGTCTCACTAATTCATCATAATACGTCACTTTCTGAGACCCAAAAGATGCATTATTTAAAATCAAGTGTGTCTGGTTAAGCTGATAAACTTTTGGCTCACCTTGGTATGGATATAGGCAATTATTCCAAGGCATGGGCAATCTTGAAGGATAGGTATGACCACCAACGTTTCCTAGTGAAGACGCAGTTGAAGTGTTTGTTCAACCAGCCGTCTATATCCCAAGGACGCGCCAATGCCATCAAGGAATTGTTGGACACCTCGACCGAAGTGGTTCATAGCTTGGCTAACTTAAAGGTTGCCGTATCACATTGGGATGTAATACTTGTTTTTGTACTGCTGCAGAAACTGCAAAAACACAACACCTATGGGAGGAGAAGCTAGGATCTAAAGAAGACAACAAAGCATTGCCAACATTCGCTGAATTTACCCAATTTTTGGAAACTAGGTTCCGTACTTTGGAGGCAGTCAACCACCAACAAGTTAGGATCACATCGAATCCCACAAGGCTTGTATCGCATCGCAACGTTCTCCATACAACTACCAACAACGCAAAACCCAATAATGCAAAATACTCTTGCCAAATTTGCAGCAAGGGCCAGCATGCTATTAGGAAATGCAGCAAGTTTTTGAAATTGAGTATTGTAGATCGATGTAAACAGGTCAACAGATTAGGGATTTGTCGAAATTGCTTAGCATATAGCCATACCTCTGAACAATGCCCAAGTAGTCGGTGATGTTATTACTGCTAACAATCCTATCATTCGCTTCTCCATGTTAACACTAACGCGAATGTGGGGCAAATAAACACTTTTACTACACAAGGACACACTGATGGATCAACCACTTCATCGAGGATTACAGGGGGATCGAACTTTGAACACCAACCGGCTCTTCATGCCAATAACAATCCGATGGTGGGGCAAGCAAACGCTTTCACCGTTCAAGGATATACGACAGGGCCAACTACCTCCTCGATGAATGTTGGTGCACCTACTTTCCAACCATCTGAAAGGGAAAATACTGGAGTTAGGCCAAACATCAACGCATTCTACTCAACAAACCCTGGAACACAAGTTTTACTTGCAACTGCCCTAGTCAAAGTAAGCTCGGTGAACGGCGAATCTCTTTCATTACGAGCTTTATTAGATTCAGGCTCAGAGGCAAGTTTCATAACAACATCAGCTGTTCAACTGCTGTGTCTTCGGTCAACTTCTGTCAAGGTTTCTGGGTTGGTTTTGGTCAGCAGCGGCGTCTGCTCAAAGGTGGTAGATATCTACTTAGCATCTCACCACTCAGCGTTTCGAGTGTCCACTCAAGCTCTTGTCCTCAGGTCGCTGTCTGGGCATCTTCCAACCCAAACTTTGGCAACTACAGGTTGGGAACACCTGAACGGCTTAACGCTACCTGATCCCAATTTCAACCGATCTGCCAAGGTCGATTTACTACTGGGCATTGATGTCCTGGCTGATATTTTGCTGCCGGATATGGTCAAACCGAAAAACATCAACTTACCTATCGCTCAGAAGACCAAATTAGGATGGATCCTATTTGGTAGAGCTCCCAATGTACCGCAGCGAATCAACAATTTCCTTCAAACATGTGGCCTCGAAACTGAGCTGCGTAGATTCTGGGAATTAGAAGAAATCTCTTATCAACCATACGTAAAGCCGGAAGATAGTGAATGCGAAGCGCACTTTCGTAAAACCGTTCGACGCCTGGATGATGGTCGCTTCCAAGTAGCTCTGCCGTTTAAGGGTGATGTCTATCCTATTTTAGGTAGATCAAGAGAAGGAGCTCTCACTCGCTTTAAGAGTCTGGAAAGAAAACTGGAAAGAGATAATAGTTTGAAGCAACGCTACTCAGACTGCATTGAGGATTACCTGAATCTTGGCCACATGGAAGAATTGGAAGAATGCTCTATTCCCGATCGCCATCACTACATCATGCCACATCACGCCGTACTTAAGGAGAGGAGCTCGACTACTAAACTCCGAGTGGTTTTCGATGCTTCGTTCAAGAACGCTGATAGCGTCTCATTGAATGATCAACTGATGGTAGGCCCGGCACTTCAACACAACATCACGGACATTATCCTCAGATGGAGGTTCTATCGATACACATTTACCGGAGATATAGAAAAGATGTATCGGCAAATAATGGTACCGGAACGTGATGCAAATTACCAGTTGATCCTTTGGCGCAAGCAACCATCTGATATCTTGAAGACGTATCGCCTCAGGACTGTGACCTTTGGCACATCACCCGCCCCATACCTGGCGATTCGTACACTTCAGGCATTAGCAGAAGAAATCCAAGAGCTACATCCAAGAGCTGCTACGATGATCCGTGACGAAATGTACGTAGATGATTTGATTTCGGGGGCCGAAACTCTCCCAGAAGCTAAGGAGAAAATGAAGGAAGTTAAGGAAATACTGAATGGAGCTGGGTTCCATTTACGAAAATGGACGGCCAACCATAAGGAACTTTTGGATAACGTACCCATTCAAGATCACGAGGCATTCTTTTCATTACCATCCAGATTCAGATGGAGTAAAGACTTTGAGTATACAGTGGCTCCCTCTTCATGATGTATTCTCCTTCAGAAATTCAGCAGCCAACAAAGCGATCTATATTATCGTCGATAGCACGCCTATTCGATCCTATGGAATGGATCGCACCTTCCATTGTAAAGGCGAAACTCATAATGCAGCTTCTATGGGTGCGTAAGCAATCCTGGGATGATCCCGTTAATCCTGATATTGCGCAAGATTGGACAGCGTTTCACCATGATTTGGAAGCCATTAACACCCTACACATTCCTCGCTGGTTGAACACAACTAGTAGAGCCAATCGTCTTCAATTACATGGGATCTGCGATTCATCGGAAAGGGCATATGGAGCAGCGGTGTACCTTAGAGTAGAAGATAATGACGGCAACATTCACATGCACCTACTCATATCCAAATCGAAGGTGGCACCTGTAAGCCCAGTCACTCTCCCACGATTGGAATTATGTGGAGCCGTCACACTCGCTAAGCTCTTATACAACGTCACACAAACTCTTGAGGGGAGAGGAATTCCCACCTTCGCATGGACAGGCTCCATGATTACATTGTGCTGGATACGTGCAGAGCCTACGAAGTGGGAAACCTTTGTCCGAAACAGAGTCGGAGAGATCCAGCGTTTGACTAACGTTGATATATGGAACCATGTTCCCACAGCGCAGAATCCTACAGATTTAGTCTCCAGGGGGATGCTTCCATCTGCTTTGGTCCGAGACACCTTGTGGTGGAATGGGCCACCCTTTTTAAAAACAACGACACAGACAGTGGGTTCAATCAGCTGATTCATCGATCCTCTAGGCTCATCAGGATAACCGCCTATTGCAAAAGATTCCTAGCGAATTCCCGAAATAAGAGCTCAAAACGAACGTCTGGACCATTAACTCCGGTAGAACTCAATGCGGCAACGAACAACCTGGCACGCGTAGCCCAACTAGAGATGTTTATTCAAGGACCAGCGAAGACTAGAGGCATGGGCTCCTTGAACCCGTTTACAGACGGGGAAGGCATCCTTAAGGTCGGGGAAAGGCTCCAAAATGCTGATCTCTCTTTCGATCAACAACACCCAATAATCATGGAACCAAATCATCACCTAACAAAATTAATTATCGCTGAAGCGCACAGCAGGACTCGCAGCCACGCAACTCACGATTGGAAGGAAATCGCTGAAGTTTTGGCTAATCAAGGAACTCAGTGGAGATTCATTCCCCCTGCTTCCCCTCATTTTGGAGGACTATGGGAAGCGGGTGTAAAGAGTGTCAAACACCACTTCAAACGTGTTGTCGGGAACGGGACACTCACCTTTGAAGAATTAACTACGCTTCTGACGCAAATTGAAGCGTGTCTTAATTCTAGACCGCTGTGTCCCCTATCAGAGGACCCCGAGGACTTCCGTGCCTTGACTCCGGCACACTTTCTTATCGGACAAGAGGCCCTAACAGTACCGGAACCGGATTTATTGTCAGGAAAAATCAACTTGAGCGACCCGATGGTGGGGCAAGCAAACGCTTTCACCGTTCAAGGATATACGACAGGGCCAACTACCTCCTCGATGAATGTTGGTGCACCTACTTTCCAACCATCTGAAAGGGAAAATACTGGAGTTAGGCCAAACATCAACGCATTCTACTCAACAAACCCTGGAACACAAGTTTTACTTGCAACTGCCCTAGTCAAAGTAAGCTCGGTGAACGGCGAATCTCTTTCATTACGAGCTTTATTAGATTCAGGCTCAGAGGCAAGTTTCATAACAACATCAGCTGTTCAACTGCTGTGTCTTCGGTCAACTTCTGTCAAGGTTTCTGGGTTGGTTTTGGTCAGCAGCGGCGTCTGCTCAAAGGTGGTAGATATCTACTTAGCATCTCACCACTCAGCGTTTCGAGTGTCCACTCAAGCTCTTGTCCTCAGGTCGCTGTCTGGGCATCTTCCAACCCAAACTTTGGCAACTACAGGTTGGGAACACCTGAACGGCTTAACGCTACCTGATCCCAATTTCAACCGATCTGCCAAGGTCGATTTACTACTGGGCATTGATGTCCTGGCTGATATTTTGCTGCCGGATATGGTCAAACCGAAAAACATCAACTTACCTATCGCTCAGAAGACCAAATTAGGATGGATCCTATTTGGTAGAGCTCCCAATGTACCGCAGCGAATCAACAATTTCCTTCAAACATGTGGCCTCGAAACTGAGCTGCGTAGATTCTGGGAATTAGAAGAAATCTCTTATCAACCATACGTAAAGCCGGAAGATAGTGAATGCGAAGCGCACTTTCGTAAAACCGTTCGACGCCTGGATGATGGTCGCTTCCAAGTAGCTCTGCCGTTTAAGGGTGATGTCTATCCTATTTTAGGTAGATCAAGAGAAGGAGCTCTCACTCGCTTTAAGAGTCTGGAAAGAAAACTGGAAAGAGATAATAGTTTGAAGCAACGCTACTCAGACTGCATTGAGGATTACCTGAATCTTGGCCACATGGAAGAATTGGAAGAATGCTCTATTCCCGATCGCCATCACTACATCATGCCACATCACGCCGTACTTAAGGAGAGGAGCTCGACTACTAAACTCCGAGTGGTTTTCGATGCTTCGTTCAAGAACGCTGATAGCGTCTCATTGAATGATCAACTGATGGTAGGCCCGGCACTTCAACACAACATCACGGACATTATCCTCAGATGGAGGTTCTATCGATACACATTTACCGGAGATATAGAAAAGATGTATCGGCAAATAATGGTACCGGAACGTGATGCAAATTACCAGTTGATCCTTTGGCGCAAGCAACCATCTGATATCTTGAAGACGTATCGCCTCAGGACTGTGACCTTTGGCACATCACCCGCCCCATACCTGGCGATTCGTACACTTCAGGCATTAGCAGAAGAAATCCAAGAGCTACATCCAAGAGCTGCTACGATGATCCGTGACGAAATGTACGTAGATGATTTGATTTCGGGGGCCGAAACTCTCCCAGAAGCTAAGGAGAAAATGAAGGAAGTTAAGGAAATACTGAATGGAGCTGGGTTCCATTTACGAAAATGGACGGCCAACCATAAGGAACTTTTGGATAACGTACCCATTCAAGATCACGAGGCATTCTTTTCATTACCATCCAGATTCAGATGGAGTAAAGACTTTGAGTATACAGTGGCTCCCTCTTCATGATGTATTCTCCTTCAGAAATTCAGCAGCCAACAAAGCGATCTATATTATCGTCGATAGCACGCCTATTCGATCCTATGGAATGGATCGCACCTTCCATTGTAAAGGCGAAACTCATAATGCAGCTTCTATGGGTGCGTAAGCAATCCTGGGATGATCCCGTTAATCCTGATATTGCGCAAGATTGGACAGCGTTTCACCATGATTTGGAAGCCATTAACACCCTACACATTCCTCGCTGGTTGAACACAACTAGTAGAGCCAATCGTCTTCAATTACATGGGATCTGCGATTCATCGGAAAGGGCATATGGAGCAGCGGTGTACCTTAGAGTAGAAGATAATGACGGCAACATTCACATGCACCTACTCATATCCAAATCGAAGGTGGCACCTGTAAGCCCAGTCACTCTCCCACGATTGGAATTATGTGGAGCCGTCACACTCGCTAAGCTCTTATACAACGTCACACAAACTCTTGAGGGGAGAGGAATTCCCACCTTCGCATGGACAGGCTCCATGATTACATTGTGCTGGATACGTGCAGAGCCTACGAAGTGGGAAACCTTTGTCCGAAACAGAGTCGGAGAGATCCAGCGTTTGACTAACGTTGATATATGGAACCATGTTCCCACAGCGCAGAATCCTACAGATTTAGTCTCCAGGGGGATGCTTCCATCTGCTTTGGTCCGAGACACCTTGTGGTGGAATGGGCCACCCTTTTTAAAAACAACGACACAGACAGTGGGTTCAATCAGCTGATTCATCGATCCTCTAGGCTCATCAGGATAACCGCCTATTGCAAAAGATTCCTAGCGAATTCCCGAAATAAGAGCTCAAAACGAACGTCTGGACCATTAACTCCGGTAGAACTCAATGCGGCAACGAACAACCTGGCACGCGTAGCCCAACTAGAGATGTTTATTCAAGGACCAGCGAAGACTAGAGGCATGGGCTCCTTGAACCCGTTTACAGACGGGGAAGGCATCCTTAAGGTCGGGGAAAGGCTCCAAAATGCTGATCTCTCTTTCGATCAACAACACCCAATAATCATGGAACCAAATCATCACCTAACAAAATTAATTATCGCTGAAGCGCACAGCAGGACTCGCAGCCACGCAACTCACGATTGGAAGGAAATCGCTGAAGTTTTGGCTAATCAAGGAACTCAGTGGAGATTCATTCCCCCTGCTTCCCCTCATTTTGGAGGACTATGGGAAGCGGGTGTAAAGAGTGTCAAACACCACTTCAAACGTGTTGTCGGGAACGGGACACTCACCTTTGAAGAATTAACTACGCTTCTGACGCAAATTGAAGCGTGTCTTAATTCTAGACCGCTGTGTCCCCTATCAGAGGACCCCGAGGACTTCCGTGCCTTGACTCCGGCACACTTTCTTATCGGACAAGAGGCCCTAACAGTACCGGAACCGGATTTATTGTCAGGAAAAATCAACTTGAGCGACCGATGGAAAACAGTTCAACTCCGCATGCAGACCTTTTGGAAACAATGGCAACAGGAATACCAGACACGGCTGCAACAAAGACCAAAGTGGCTTAAGCAGCAACCGCTTTTAAAGAAGGGTGATCTAGTCCTTCTTAAGGACGAACGACTTCCACCTTCAAGGTGGGGCCTAGGCCGCATAACAAACACCTTTCCCGGAGCAGACAACATTACCAGAGTTGTAAAGATCAAAACTCAGGCCGGCGAATTCAAAAGGCCTATAACCAAACTGTGTCCACTACCAATCAACACACTTTGCACGGAAGACAATTCCTAACTCAACAAAATAAGCCACATTCCAACGATACTCAACACATAAAACAACATATAAAATATTAACCAGCGACCCAAAGCGATATACAGTCCAATTATCCCACACTTACACACCCATACCTATGCCATGGCAACTTTAATTAAACCCAAATACAAAATACCCAAGGGTCACGAAAATATAAAATATGAATATGGATTGAGGCAACTCACGCGTCTCCCCACGCTTAACGAAGAATGTCATCAAAATTCATATTTTCACGCACAAAATCTTTTCTTACGTACATTAAATGCACAACAAATTAGTTTAGAAGAATTCACTAACATGCACTATCAGCATTTATTACAATTTATAAGATCACTTATTCACTATAAGAACATTCAAATAAAATTATGCGATGAAATCCACGCACTGCACAATACAACTTTCGTAATTCATATAATACTGAATGGAATTACCACACCAAAATGGATCATCGACTCCCCCTTCAACTTCACTTGGAGTTCCAGTCTATTACCAACCAAAACATTTCTTCGTCTTTACGCTTCACTTCAACTTCCAGTCCATAACAAATCAAACATCTCTCCGTCTTCACGCTTCACCTCAAATTCCAGTCTATAAGCAATCAATATATTACATTATTTCTTAGTATTTAATTCTTCGAACTTCGAACGCAAATTTAACTTCCAGTCAATCGTCAACACAACACAAGAGACAAGAGTAAGATGAGTATTAACAACAACAAAAAATCCAGGCGGGAACCAACCATCACCGTCGCAACAGTGAGAGAATCGCATATCAAAACAAAACAATTTTTTTCTTGCGATCGCAGTGATATTGAATGATGGGCAAATTGGAGTAAATGGCTGTCATATGTTCTGTTATTGTTTGTGTCAATGTCTGTACATAATCATTTGCAATAACCTGTTGCTTATACTTTCATGTACCTAAACTCATGTTTTGGATACGACCGATTTAAGTCAGAGGCAACAATGAAGGCAGCTGTGTGACGAGAAGAGAGCAGAAGAAGAAGGATGGACGTAAGCTAAGAACATAGTTCATCGTTGGGGGAGAATGTTGACGTGACGGTTGACGACGTCGTTGACGGCGAACAAAGACGTCACAATGCATTGAATGCACCCACCCACAACAAATATCCCACAAGGGAAATTATTGTAAATGTCAAATGAAGTATTGTATATAAAAGAACCGAATCCCAATAAATTTGTTTACTTCTGTAGAGTCGGTAATGATGCAATGCACTTGGCCTTACATTCTATATCGCACCACACGCCCTTAAGGCAAATGAGAATCTCCATCCATGATTCTATAAAAGTTGGTTTCCGGCATTTTAAAAAGAGGACAATCGATCGACACCATTTGTGGACGAAAAAAAAAGAAAAGGAATTGTTAGATGAAATTACGCCATTATACATAGTAGAAAAGTGAAAAGAAAATCAAAGAAATAAAAGAAAATAAAAGAGAAAATTATTTCCACTACAGCTTCAGAAGTGGGATATCTAACATGGAAAAAAGAGTGACACGTGGGGATTTGACCCGTGCGTTAGACAACGCTGGGCTCCCATATTCATCAACAGCAACAGTCATCCAATTGCGTCAACTGCTAACTGCTGCGGAAGATATCGGACGTCCACATACTGTCCCTACTCAAGAAGTGGAAGACGACGCGGGCACTGGTAATGGACCTATCAGCGCAACGGGTGAGGCTGGTGCCGCCGCTGCATCAAACGGCGCTTTAAACGACGGTACAAGTGTTAGCTTGGCATATGATGAAGATGAGGAGGATCTCGACGAAATCATCGCAAAGCTAGAAAAAAAAAATAAAGTCTTACAACTACGCCAGGAGCTCAAGGCCATGGAAGATTCCTCCGTGCCGGACCTACAGCGGCTCACTATCACCGACGTGGAGTCAATTGTACCCAAATACTCCGGAGATGATGCATACTCCATCGAAAAGTGGATTACCGATTTCGAAAGTGCCATCAAATTGAGCTGTTGTATAGACCATTTCAAATACATTGCTATGCGGCGACTGCTAACTGGAACAGCAGCCATTTTTCTCCGAACCTCATTTGCCAATAATTACGAAGAATTGAGGACTGCCTTGCGCAAACAATTTCAACGTCACGTCACAACAAACGACGTGTACAAGCAGCTGCATGGGAGGCATCGTACCAGAGGAGAAAACATCGTAAGCTACATGCTCTCCATGCAAGAGATCGCAGCGCAAGCAACTATAGACGAGAAGGACATCATCAGTGCAATAATTGAAGGCCTGGGTGACCGAAGTGCGTACACGTCAATTTTGTACACAGCCAGAAGCATCGAAGAACTTCAGGAGCTTCTTCTTATCTATGATAAGAGAAGAAATAGTGACAGCATTCCAGCTACAACTTCTCATCAAACAAGGCAACCAGCCCAAGTGTCAGCATCTACCTCCGCCTCTCTTGTGCGTTGTTTTAACTGTTCGCTGTATGGGCACATTTCAAGTCAGTGCCCAAAAAGCTAAGCGAACAGCTGGATCATGTTTCCGATGTGGTGGGAAAGACCACATGATTAAGGATTGTAAGCAGCCGTCCAGCCGGGTGAATGTGATAAAGAGCGAAGCAGACGATAACCATATGCAGCAGATTGACGCACATGAAAATGTAAGTGTTGTTTTTTTATGTCGAGGCTTGAGAAACAAAGTAATAATGTGAATTCTTTAATGGATAGTGGTAGTCCGGTCAGTTTCGTCGCAAAGAATTGTATCCCGCCCGATAATTATCTTTATATGCCAGTCCATCTCAACTACTACGGATTAAGCGGTGAACAAATCAAAACGCTCGGAAAAATTAACTGTCAGATCACAATATCTAATAAGACTAACGAGATCTCTCTAATTGTAGTAGAAAATCAACTTTTGCCGAGAACCTTACTTTTAGGTCGGGATTTTCTTCGTATATTCAACATAAAATTTTATATGAGCGATTGTGACATTTACTTAAATAATGAAATAAAAGAATCAGACATAAATATTTGTTTGCCTTACGTTTCTCAAGCCTCAAGTAAAGTTATAGATATTGATTGTTCAACAAACGCAAATAAACTATATAACCCCCGCGATAAGAACGCTGAAATTGGAAGGAACTTTATCGAGTGTTGTTGTAGGGATATCAATAATAATGAATTCGATTTAAACTCTCGTTCTGGTGCTGAGGAGAGGCTATTGCCGGTCTCATTGTTTTCTGATCGCCAAAACAGTGAATTGTCTAGTGAGACATTGCCTATTGAAGTGTCTTCCGAGTGTTTAGTTAGTGGTAATCAGGTTGATCGCCAAAGTAGAGAATTGTCCAGTGACCCATTGCTTAGTGAAGAGCCCCCAATGTGTTTAGTTAACCAGGTAAATTGTCAAAACACCGAATAGGCCAGTGAGTGTCTATTGGAAGATGATCCTTTTAATCACAACAGTTGTGATATATTCCAAATTGACATTGGAGAGAAGGACCTTGATAACTGGGATATAGATCATTCACTATCAAAAACTGATTTAGCAAAGGTTCGGAAGATAATACATGATCATTATCTAAATTTCCCTAGGAAGAAAATGAAAATTTACTCGAAATGAGTATCAAAGTCTCTTCTGATCAATGCGTATATTCCTCTCCTCGTAGGTTATCTTATAAAGACAAAGCGGAAACTCAGAGAATCACTGGTGAATTGATAAAAGAAGGAATTATAAGACCAAGTAACTCTCCCTACGCATCGCCTATAGTATTAGTGAAAAAAAAGAATGGAGACATTCGGATGTGCGTTGATTACAGAAACTTGAATAAGATCACTATTAGAGACAACTATCCTTTGCCGGTGATTGAAAATTGCTTGGAGTATTTGGGAGGGAAGAGATACTTTACTTTACTAGACTTGAAGAGTGGGTTTCACCAAGTGAGGATGGCGAAGGACTCAATCAAATTCACTTCTTTTGTCACTCCTAATGGACAGTTTGAGTATGTAAAAATGCCTTTTGGTCTTAAGAATGCCCCGTCGGTATTCCAAAGATTTATAACACTTGTCCTGAAAGAATTTGTCGATAGAGGTCTTATAATTGTCTATATGGATGATATCCTGCTAGCTTCGGTAGATCTTTCAGAACATTTCAAGTTGCTGAAATCGGTTTTAGAGGCTTTAGCGAAGCATGGACTTGAACTGAACTCTTCAAAGAGTAAATTTTGCTACACTGAAATCCAATACCTGGGTTACAGTGTTAGTAATAAAGGCATTGCGCCGAATGAACGCCACAAGGAGGCCATAGCGAGGTATCCGATACCACAAACCCAAAAGCAGTTACAATCTTTTATAGGTTTATGCGCTTATTTTCGCAAGTTTGTTCCCCAATTCTCACGCATCGCGAAGCCTTTGTATGATATGTTGAAAGGGAATAGTAAAGTTGAGTTGAACGAAAAATATCTGGCTGCAGTTGAAGAGCTAAAAAGAAAATTGGTTGAGTCTCCGGTATTGTCTATACATGACCCCAAGAATGACACTGAGCTGCATTGCGATGCCAGTGCTTCCGGGTATGGTGCAGTACCGATGCAGCGACAGTCTGATGGAAAATTCCACCCAGTGTTTTATTTCTCCAAGCGAGCTACTAACGCAGAGAGCCGATATCATAGCTTCGAATTGGAAACCCTTGCGATAATTTATGCACTTCGGTGATTCAGAGTGTATTTGGAAGGAATTCCTTTCAAGATAATTACTGACTGTAACGCATTGACTCTCACTCTTAACAAGAGAACGCTGAACCCTAGGATAGCCCGATGGGCCCTTGAGTTGCAAAATTACGATTATGCAGTTCAGCACAGGAGTGGGAGCAATATGGGACACGTAGACGCGCTGAGTCGCTGTGAGGTAATTTGTAGTATTAGTGAAGATGATATTGAATTCCAGTTGTGCGCAACACAGAATAGAGACCCTGGTATAATTCGACTTCGCGACCAGCTACAGAAGGGATCGCTGGATTGGTATGATCTAATCGATGGGATAGTCTACCGAAAGGACTCCAAAGGCGGTATTTGCTTTTGTGTGCCAAAAGAAATGGAGGATAATGTTATAAGATTATGTCACGAGAAGATTGGTCACCTAGGAATAAATAAAACTTATAGCCAAATAAGAAGGAACTACTGGTTTCCTGAAATGAGGTTGAAGGTAGAAAAATTTATAAAAAACTGTATAAAGTGTATAATGTATTCAGCCCCTGCACGGGTAAACCAAAGGAATCTATACAGTATCCCCAAGGAACCAGTGCCGTTCGACACGATTCATATCGATCACCTTGGACCACTGCCTTCCATACGGTCTAAAAGAAAGCACTTGCTAGTAATAGTCGATAGCTTCACAAAGTATGTGAAGCTTTACCCAGTAAACTCCACTAGTACAAAGGAAGTTGTTGAGTGCTTGAAAAAATACTTCCAATATTACAGCCGTCCTCGTAGAATAGTTTCCGACCGTGGAACTTGTTTTACATCTTTGGAATTCAAGTTCAAAGGTCCCTACATTGTTCACAAAGTATTGGCAAATGACAGATACGTCATTAAAGATATTGAGAATTGCCAGGTTACGCAACTTCCGTACGATGGGGTAGTTGAGTCGCGACATATTAAGCTCTGGAAAGGTAAACCGTCTAGTAACTGAGATTATTTGTTGAACAATCAGAAATAGAAAAACAACATATGTAGTTTTAAGAAACATCTGAATTATATAATATTTTGGGTTTTCACAAACATGTACTCACTAACACGTTATAAAACTTTAACTATTCACCTATACTAACCATATATTGTGATCGTGGTCGATCAATTGTCAGAATGGCCGAGATGTAGAGTCGGTAATGATGCAATGCACTTGGCCTTACATTCTATATCGCACCACACGCCCTTAAGGCAAATGAGAATCTCCATCTTTGATTCTATAAAAGTTGGTTTCCGGCATTTTAAAAAGAGGACAATCGATCGACACCGAGCGGCCATTGTGGACGAAAAAAAAAGAAAAGGAATTGTTAGATGAAATTACGCCATTATACATAGTAGAAAAGTGAAAAGAAATAAAAGAAAATAAAAGAGAAAATTATTTCCACTACACTTCCTTTTATAACGTTTGAATAAAGAGTGGTTTATTATTTGCCTATAATCTCAGATCCAACTGTTAACGCTCTACCGTTCATCAAACGAACAGCCACAATTGCAAAACTCACAAATTTCTTATTGACAAAGTGCTGTGTTAAATCCACATAACAATAATTTTTCAGTTTCAAATAGTCAATCAAATGGCTTATCATACTCTACTATGCAAAACAATAATACCAATTCGAGCTCCAATGCCAGAAGATTCCCTCCTCCAGAACCAATGGAAACGAATAGCGGGAATACAAGTATAATTGGCCAAAATTCTTTCCGAACAAATAATAGTTTCCAAAATCGTAGACAAACACAGTCACACAATATTGAAATAGGTAGCACACAAAGCAATAGAAACGACTTTCTTGAACAGACAAACGGCTCTTATTTTCCTGAACAGGGATACAATTTGAATTCTCAAGAACCGCAAGCTTACTACCAATATCTCGATATTCCAAATTCGTCAAATCCAATAATTTCGAGTGAGATAGATGACACAAATTTTCGCTTACCCGCCTCGGAGACCCAGTAGGCTATCTTGAAATTAATAATTATAATTCCAGCATCCTACCGTATATAATAATAAAGCGCTTTAACAACAGAAAATTCGTATCATGATTCTTCTTTTCCGCGCCACTTTTACAAGATAGGGAATTATACAATATTATATTTCTTTTTTTTTTTCTTTTACGTTTAATGAAGTTTGTTAAATTATAGGTAGTACATTTTTCAATAAGTATCTACGTACGTTTATAAATTTGTTACAGTAGATCAAAAAAAATTTGTTTCCCTTTCAATTTATAGCTTGTTCTTACATGGTACAATATTTTTTTTTTTTTCAATTTATAGCTTGTTCTTACATGGTATAATGTTTTAATGTATTTTTTAGATTATGTTTAGTGGTACAAAACTTATGAAATTTCGTAGGACTATAACTTATTATAATAATTTTCTTCTCTTTATATCATTATTCTTACCAATGATTATTCTTATTCATCCTATATGTTATTACATGTTATTATTCCTACATATACTTATTTGTTTAATTATTATTATTCCCACATTATTATTATTATTATTTTTAAATTTACTATTCTTCGTATTCTATACATTATTATTATTATTATTATTTTTACATATATTTACTATTGTTCTTATTCTATACCGGTATTCCTTATTTATAACATTTAATATTTACATCTACGTGCGGGGGATCTCGTCCTCCTCTCCCTTTTTTAAAAAGTCAAAAGTAAATACAAATTATTTAGTACGTATTCATAAAATTTCCTTAAACGATTTTTATGGACTTTTTTTCTCTTTCCTTCATAGTTTATTTCACAATTAACTCCCTGTTCTGATAATATTTACTTGATATGGTCCTATGTAAATTGGATCTAGCTTCCTAAAAAACTAAACTAGCTACTGCGAAGCTAGTTGGCTTACTTTTAGATTTCCTATCGTAATCAGCTTTCCTATTGTTTTTCTTCTCTATGAGTATGTCTCTAGCGTCCCTATGAGCGATTTGTAATCTTTGCCTCAACTCAATTACGTAATCTTCATAATTGTATCTTGGGTCTACCTGTTTTGTTAAGTTTGATGGTAACGTACATTGTCGTCCGAATACTAATTCAAATGCGGTATACCCTGTTTCGGCATGTACTGCGGTGTTATAGCAAAACACATAATAAGGTAACCAAGTACACCAATCTGTATGTCTTTCAGATACATATCTCCTGAGGTATGCTCCGAGAACTTTATGGGAATTTTCTAATGCTCCTATACTCTCGTGATGATATGCCGTGGATTGGATCTGTTCTATTTTCAGTAGTTTGCACATACCCTTAAAAATCTTGTTAATAATCTCTGGGATGTATGCCAAAACTTTGTTTGGTCCCAGGATTATATTAGTACCATTTACTGGGTACTCATCGTCCTCGAAATTATTACTTATTTTTAGCTCAATTATTTTATGCCCATGCTCTGGAGGTTTGATAAGTTCAGTGATAATGTGATTTTTCTTCTCTTCTTCTGTGTCTTGTATGTGTTTTTCCTGTATCGGATTTCCTGATTTTGATTGCGACCTTGTAATGACGCATATCTGGAGTTGTTTTAGTTGATTGGAATCCCATTTTATGCGACGTAAGGCGTCAGCTGTGCAGTTATCCTTCCCGGGTGTGTATTCAATGTAAAAGTTGTATTCCTCTAATAGTAATCGAAATTTTGTTAGACTTGAAGGTTCTTTAAGAGAAAAGAGATATATTTACTAGTGGTCTATGGTCAGTTATCATCGAAATTTGACAGTACGGCTCCCAAGGCAAATCCTGAGGCGTCTGTTCGTAAAATAAATTCTTTCTCAAAATTCGGGAATTGCAAAATTTGGGGACTGCTGAGGATTACCTTTAAAAGTTGAAATGACTTCTCACAGTCCTCGTTAAAATTGAATTCTACGTTTTTCCTGAGTAATCTATTGAGAGGAATGGCTATTGTAGCGAAGTTGGGTATAAATTTTCGGTAGAAGTTTGCAAATGCTACGAATCTTCTAACCTCGTCGGCATTTGTAGGTATGGTATAATTATTCATAACAGCGGATTTTGCTGGATCGGGGTGAATTCCCTTGTTGGAGATAATATGTCCTAGAAACAGTACTTCTTTTCGTAAAAAAGCACATTTTCCTGGGTGAATTTTTAGATTCACTTCCCTAAGTCGTTGAAACACATCGATCAAATTTTTGTTATGATCTTTAAGATTTTTTCCAAATACTATAAGGTCATCGAGGTAGACAAAACATCGCGAGTAGGTTAGACCGGACATAGCTATAGACATCATTCTTGAAAATGTACTGGGTGAGATTTTGAGACCCATTGGTAAGCGTTTTAATTGATAATGCCCGTTTTCGGTTGAGAATGCAGTACACGGTCTACTGGTTTCGGCTAATTCCATTTGGTAATACCCCTGACTGAGATCTATACAAGAAAAGTATGTTGCTCCTCCCACCATATCAAAAATATCAGTAATATATGGTAGGGGGAATTTAACATCTTCAATTACTTCGTTTACCTTTCGGTAATCAATTACTAATCTGAATTTTTGTAGTCCTGTTACTGGATCCTTTTTCTTAGGTACGACGAGTATGGGTGAATTCCATGCGGAAATTGATGGTTCGATTATATCGTCTGCTACCATTTTTTGTATTTCGTTTTCTATGTCTTGTTTTTGTGAATGTGGTAATCTATATGGCTTGGTATATTTAGGGGTAGCTCCCTCTTTAAGCGATATGTGTGCTTGACCTATATGAGTGTATGTTAACTTGTCATTGTTTAATGTTTAAGGTATCAAAATTTATTTCGGCTAATAAATTTTTCAGACGTGAGGTTGATGACTTTTTAGATTGTTCAGATTTTAGAATGTAATATTCTGAAAGTGGCCTCGATTCTGGTTCGATCCATGTCAGTTTTACCTCGGATTCACGAGTGCTCAAAATGGTTTTTGGAAGTTTTCCGTTTAGGACCTTCGAAATAGAGCTTGCCATGAATACTCCCTCGCCTAATAGTTGCGATTCAAATACTCGTTCGCCTGAGTGTTTACTATCTACCCAATAGGTAGCTTCGGACCTGGGTGCAATAAAAATGGATTGTAACTCGTCTGAATTGAATATAAGGAACGAAACTAGTTATTTTCTGTTTTGAGCTTTAATGTCAAGTATTCTAGGTCTATTATTGCTACAAAATGTGTAAGTAAGTTTGCTCCAATGATACCGTCCACTGGTACTGGAAAGGAGTCTGGTACCACATGAAATGTGTATGTGGCTTTATGTTGCCCTAATAAAAGTGTGTTTGTGCAGGTTCCTATCGTTGTTAAATTTCCGGAGATACCCATTATAGTTGTCTTTTTGTGAGAATCAATTGGGGTGTTTATTACATGCTGTTTCATGGTACAAATGGATGCTCCTGTATCTATTAAAAACTTCACATTTATCCTATTAACCTTAATTCTTACATATAGGCCGTTTGCTATGCCTCCAGGGCATATCGCGATTGGTGGCGTTAGGCTTAATGATTTCCCTCCGATTGGCCGGCTTCCCGATCGGTGGGTAACTCGTTTCCCTCATTCATCTTATAAAGCGTATTTGCTTGCTGGTTATTGCTTTGTCGTGACGAATTTTGGAAATTGCCTCGGTTGGGATTTGGTCTCCTAACATTTCTATGGTTATTTCTATATCTGTTGTCATTGTTAGTTAATCTGTTATTATTATTCTCGTTTCTCGGTTGGCCATTGTTAATACTAACAACGGCTATTAAAGTTAACGGTTAACGGTTATTAAAGTTATGCCCTCTTGGATGACTATTGGGCGGTTGATTCTGTCGATAGTTGTTACCGCGAGGTGGGTTGTTATTGTAATACATAGGAGGATTCCGGCTATTGTAAGCTGGGTGAGTATCGTTTCGGAAATTTCCGTATCTGTTATTTGGTCCATGATAGCGAGGTATTTGTGAAAATCTATGCTCGTCATGCACATAGCGAATAGTCTCTGAGGCTATGGTTACTCCTGGATCGAGTTCTAGTAGGTGTTCGATGGCGTCTTGCATTTTAGTATGACGGGCGCTATCGAGCACTATTTTGAACCGTTCATTTACTCCCTTTTTCAGAAATGCTAATCCTCTTCGCTCATTAGCGGAGGTTAGAGCGATTCGAGCTGTTTCGCCCTGTGAGGAGACTTCGAGTTCTGTCATTTTAGCTACAAGACATTCTACTTCTGAGACAAACTCACGCATCGGTCGATTACCTTGGCGTGTTCTATCCAGTTTAGCTTGTAGGGTTTCGATTGTGTCTCTTGACCCGCATTTAGTTGTCACGCTGACTTTTAAATCGGTGAATGTACGTGGTTTCGCGGTTCCTAGCTCAGTTAATGCTTTACCCTGGATTTAACATTTGAGTAAAAATGTGATCAGAGTGGGTCTTGCAGTCTCGGTGAGAGTGTCATGGTAAAATTCTACATTATTAAGAAAGTCCCTAATGTTCTCGGTTCTTGTATCGTTATTGTCACAAGTTAATACTGGCAATTTCTGTGCAGTATTAAAATCAAACTCGATGATCTTGATACTAATGGGATCGGTATTGGCAGTTGTTTTAGGAACGCTTTCAGCGTGGGGTTCGTTATCGTTACACGCGTGGGGTTCGTTTTCAACCTCTTCTTCCTCTTCAATACTATTGCGTACTATATTTTCTGAAAATTCTGCGTATTCCCTGGCTTCGGATGCCAATCTCTTTAGGTATGCTCGTTCTAGTTCCGTTACTAGGCTTTGGTCGATTTCTGAAAATTCGGAGGTGAAAGCGCACCAAAGTGTTTCTATTTCCACCAATTTCTTTGTCGCATTCCGCGTTTTCCGCTTTCGATTAGGGGACTTGGTAAGGCTAATATAGCACGTTTTTAGATCTGCTAGTGCTGATTCCAGCAGTTCGAAACTCATGGGGGAGTCCTAAAATAAACAAGAAAACCTATCAGAACTGAACTTAGATCCAATTAACCGAGGATACCTCTATTAACATATTTTTGTTTTACTTTTATTATTCTTTTAGACTTATTTTAATACAATTTTTTTTTGCTTTATTCTTATTTCTAAACAATTTTTGATATATTAATGCTATTTATATAGTTATAATTAAGGAAGGTGTTAAACACGATGAAGATGAAGAATACCAGTCGTGTGAAATACAAGCCAAATCCGTAAACATAAAAACAAGCACCGGGCAGATAACGGTAACAGCGGCATATTGTTCTCCTAGCTACAGACTGAAACAAAACAATTTTGAATGCCTCTTACGCAAATTCGGAAATAAATTCATAATAGGTGGAGATTTCAACGCTAAGAACAAATCTTGGGGATCAAGATTAACAAATACAAGAGGAAGAGAACTCCTTGAATCTATTAAAAAAACCAATGCTAACTACCATTCAACGGGAAATCCTACTTACTGGCCCACAGATAGGAACAAAATCCCGGATGTTGTCGACTTCTTCATAACTAAGAATATTTCTTCAAATACTACCCAAGTTAAGGAAGGGCCAGATCTTGACTCAAATCACTCATCTGTGCTGCTTACACTTGGTAATAAAATTATAATAAAGGAACACAACCCACGTCTAGTAAACAAACTAACTGACTGGATATATTTCAGATACCTAATAGATGAATGCATCGAACTATCCACAACAATTAATACAATAGAGCAATTAGAAAGCGAAGTACAGTCCTTCACCTTAGCTATACAAAAGGCTGCATGGGCTGCAACGCCTGAACTAAATAGCAAAGTAAAAAGAAACGTGTATCCCAAAGAAGTCTGCGACATTATATCAGAAAAGAGAAGAGCTCGCAAACGATGGCAACTGACAAGAGCTCCGAGTGATAAAAATGGACTTAATAGTTTAAACAATAAACTCAGAAAAAAGATAGCAGAATTTAAAAATGCATCGATGGAAAGATACCTTACAAATCTGACAAACGATGCTAGTACACAATACTCACTGTGGAAGGCTACAAAAAAAAATGAAAAGACTAACGGCATACATTCCGCCAGTGAAAAACAGCAGTGGTAACTGGGCTAAAACAAACAAACAAAAGGCGGATCTATTCGCGGAACACCTTGAAAATGTCTTCCAGCCATATGACGATAATGATAATTCCCAACAAATGGAAGAAATGTGTGGAGACGAGAGATCGATTCCAGCAGTAACCTCTAGGGAAATAGCCAAAGAAATAAAAGAAAAGATCAACCCGAAAAAAGCTCCGGGATTTGATCTAATAACGGGTGAAATTCTGAAAAAACTGCCTAAAAAAGGTATGAAAAAAATGGCACAGATAATAAATGCAGCGTTCAGACTAAGGTATGTTCCACGTATGTGGAAGGTCGCGGAAGTTATTATGGTACCTAAGCCGGGCAAATTGCCCAGTGAAGTAACGTCATATCGGCCGATATCATTGCTGCCAATCCTTTCTAAGCTATTCGAAAAAATCCTTCTAAAACGACTCCATCCGATTCTAGAAGAAAAAACACTGATCCCAAACCATCAGTTCGGATTAAGAAATAAATATTCAACTATAGATCAAGTCCACAGGATAACTAATATAATAGAAAAGGCTTTAGAAGAAAAACAAATATGCTCTACCATCTTCCTTGATGTAACACAGGCTTTTGATAAAGTCTGGCACAAAGGATTAGTTCGTAAGCTACAAAAATATCTTCCAAAACAGTACTCTGAAATACTGGAGTCCTATATAATGCAACGATTATTTAGAATTAAACAAGAAGATGAATACTCAGCATTGAAACACATTAAAGCTGGAGTACCGCAAGGAAGTGTGCTGGGACCTGTACTATTTCTCCTATACACGAACGACCTACCACAAAATGAAGAAACTACCGTTGCCACTTTTGCAGACGATACTGCTGTACTTGCAGTAGGAAAAACCGTGCAGAAAGTTACCGAAAAACTGCAAAGGACAGTAAATGATATATCTAATTGGACCAACAAATGGCAAATAAAATTAAATGAACTGAAGTCGGTTCATGTTAACTTTACAAATAAACACGTACAACACATACCTGTATATATAAATAATAAAGTGGTTCAGCATTCGAACTCAGCTAAGTACTTAGGCTTGACTTTGGACGCAAAGTTGCGCTGGAAAACTCATGTCAAGAAAAAACGTGATGAACTAAATTTACGATACATTAAAATATATTGGCTCATAGGGAGGTATTCATGCCTCTCAATTCACAATAAACTGCTTCTCTACAAGCAAATATTAAAACCAATTTGGACATATGGCCTCCAATTATGGGGGTGCACAAGTAAGTCCAACCTTCAAAGCATACAATGCTTCCAAAACAAAGTATTACGCAATATTGTTAATGCGCCGTGGTACGTACGTAACGCTGATCTACATAGGGATCTAAAAATTGAAATGGTAGAGGACGAGGTTCGGAAGGTCGCTAGAAGACATGAAGTTAGGCTTCGCAACCATGCTAATTTAGAAGTAGTCCAACTACTTAATAATACTAATTTAGTTAGAAGATTACGTAGAGTAAAACCTTTTGAACTAGTTAACTAGGTAAAAAGAAAAGAAATATGCAACAACATAATCACACTAACAAAGTGATAATGAATTAAAAAACAAAAGGCAACAAACCAAAGTTAGTTCCTTAAAACTGTACGTAAGTACATTAGTACATATTAGAACAAAATTGCTGATTAGTCTGACGACTAGGTGCGATTATTGGAAGGATGGTAACACCATGCCTTCCCTGGGTGTTTTTAGTGGGTGTTTCCAGTCCCACACTATCGCAAAGCTCGCATGCGATGTCTTTCAACGATTTTCACCTAGCTACACGCAAAAAAAAAAAAAAAAATGTATATACCCTGGCTGGTCGTTGTTCCAGGTGGTTCACCACATCTGCGATTATTTTGCGCCTAAAATGTTGGATCCCCAGGTATGCCAGTCCAATGATGACGGCAGTAATGAATATAAGTCCTAGAACAGCAGCGGTGTAGTGTTCGTTTTTGGGTTGTGGGTAAGCTGCTGCGGTTAGTACCTGAGGTCCAGTGTTAATAACTTCCTTCGATTCTTGGGAACCCATATCGTAGTGCTGGCTTTTTACTTTGTTTGTATTCGGCCAGTGAGATGGGTCGTGGCCCACAAGCTGGATTGCTTAAGGCAACCGAGAGGGGAATAGATGCGGTCGGATAGGTTGATCGTAATAGTGAATTGGCCTTCTTTATATAGTCGGAGGCTAGTGCCAAGTTGGTTTGTTCCTGGGACATAGATGCTTAGCCTTGATCTTTGTTGGTCAATATATGGTTCTTGCTCCCAGCTTCTTCTTCTGGTACTGCTACGGCTTCAATTATCGCCTCGGCTTCAATTATCGCCTCCTGGCAGGATCGCCATGCTAAGTTTCGCACCTATGGGAGGGACCAACGTGTACCTGTACTCTCTGATGTCGTCCGGCGAGTTGCCTTATAAACGAATGCCCTGAAGCAGAGAACTGCTCCTTATGGGTGTCAGTGTTAGTGCGTAAGAACTCCCTATTTGATTTCAGCGAGTTGCTAAATAAAACCAAGATAGTTCGTCTAACGTCCAACGATAGAGTGTTCTTTATTTTATATCAATTGGGCTTATATACTAGAATTACAATTGCTGTCTCAACAAAAAGTATTCACTTCGTACCTTGAACCCCAAAATGCATTGATTGCATATTGCCTCTTCGGCACTTCCGCGGGTGGATGACCGTCGTTACAACTTATTTGTTTACATCGCTTTGATATGGATTACTCATACTCATATATACGTACTATACGTCTTGCTGTTTGCTATCGTTCAGCGTAGGTAAGAGGTTTCATTAAAAGTGTCTGATTTCATTAAAACATACTTTTGTATGTTTGGTCGTTTGACTCATAATTGGTATAACATATGGCTTGTGCCGTTAGGGTTCAAGTTACGAAGAGAACAATTAAATAATTTTTAATTGTTTGATATAATAAGTGGTCGCTAATGTGATGCCTTCACAGACCCCCCTCTGCAATACCCTGATTTTTCCAAGCCATTCAACCTTACCACCGACGCAAGTAATATTGCTATTGGCGCCGTCCTCTCACAAGGACTAATCGGTTCTGACAAACCGGTTTGTTATGCAACCCGCAGCTTGTCAAATCAGAACAAAATTACAGCACTATAGAGAAGGAATTCTTAGCTATAGTTTGGTCTGCAAAATACTTCCGTCCTTATCTATATGGCCGTAAATTTGTTATAGTTACCGATCATAAGCCTTTAACATGGCTCTTATCGTTGAAAGAGCCAAACTCAAAACTCTTGGCGTTTAAGCCTTGAAGAGTTTTATTATACGGTAATCTATAAGAAGGGGCAGCTCAATTCAAATGCCGATGCCTTATCTCGTGTAGAAATTAATATAAATGAAAGTGACGATATTCAAACAGAACACTATGACAAAAGCTCTACCGACAATAATCTCGATGAAAATGATAACATTGAAACTATTCATTCTGCTCTAGAAAATGCTAATGATGGCATTCAAATATCCGAAAGAGCTATTAATGAAATTGCTAACCAAATCATTCTCATCGAAAACCCAAAGCGCACTAAATTGCATTCCACCTTTAAAAATTTGAATGCAATAATATCTCTGATGAACAAGTAGTGATGGACATATTTAGAAATTTTATCAACACAAAAAGAGTTACCGCCTTCTTGGCTGACGACAATACTTTTAAGGTAGTTCAGTCTGTTTACTCAAAATATTTCAATAACACTTTTATAAAATTAGTGAGATGTACTGCTCTCTTAAAAGACGTAATAGAATTTGATGAACAGGAAAATATAATACGATCTTACCACCAAAATTCGAACCACAGAGGAATCAATGAAAGTCTTGATCATCTTAAGAGAAAATATTTTTTCCGCAATATGAAACACATTATTACACAAATTATTAATAATTGTGAAACATGCGCAAAATGCAAACATGATCGACAAAGAAACCCTCTAAAATTCGAAGTTTCTGAGACACCATCAAAACCGTTAGAGATTGTGCATATAGATATCTACTCTATCCAAACAGAAAACTTCTAACCATCTTGGACAAGTTTAGTAAATTCGCTAGCGTTATTGGTTTTCAGAAATAGCATAAGCGTGATCAAATCATTAAAGCATTTCTTCTCCCATCACGGAATACCTCGAAAAATCATATCAGATAATGGAAGCGAATTTATATCAACGCTTTTTAGAGATTTTTTGGCGGTTTATACATTTTCACACAATTTGCGCAAAAAGTTCCACAGGGAATTCACATGTTGAACGGTTTCACTCCACTTTAACAGAAATAGTAAGAATAATCAAGTCAAATGACCGAAATAAATCCATTGGCGAAATTGTTGATGACGCCGTGATAACGTATAATGGCTCTATTCATTCGGCAACGAAAATGACTCCGTTTGAACTTTTAACAGGTCATATTAATAAACGAAGCTTTTTTCCATCTAAAACCATTCCAAAAACAGAGCAAGAGTACTTAAAGAGACATAGAGAAAATTATAAATTTTTGAGCAATTTAATTCATCAAAATAGTTTAAAACAGAAGGAAAGCGTAGTAAGAAGCGAAATGAAATGACTGAGCATTTTTGTTATTTGATTTTGTATCTCTTCTTTGTGGATCTGCGGGTAACGATACGGTGTTTGATCTCACTTGAAAACGTTAAGTTTTCACATTTCCTAAAGAAAATGTCTCTATATTTAGAACAAAGAGAGTTTACTGCTTTTTTTTCTTCGAAGTTAAGATGATCAGTTCGTATAAGTTTTTTTATATCAAAATTGTTAAGACTTTCGGAATTGAAAATTGAATAGTTGTGGATTTCAATGATTTCATTTGGGTTGATGAACTGCCTACTGATTGGCTGCTCCAGAACAAACGTTTGAGGAATATCAAGAGAATTTGTAACTTCCACGAAAGCATACCAATTAACAACTTGATAAAAACCTTCGGAAATGGTGAGTCCCTGTCTTATTGAAGTTGGCTTAATATACACATTTCCAAACTCAACATCACCTGGGACATGACTAATTATTTTGCTTAATTCTGGAACAGTATATGTTTTTGACATGAGATTAGGCTTGAAATGTAAGGGTATATTTACGGACTTGTTCTCTAAATGGGAATTCTGAAGGTCAATTTTAATTCATAAGACTTTTAATATGTCCGTCCCTATAAGTCCATCAAAGTAGTTATGGAATTTAAATATTAAAAACGATAACGGTTGGTCAGTTTTTAGCTCACGTATTCCCTTTAAAATAATTTTGTTATTAATAAGTTAAGTACTAAATATAGTTTTGACTTCTATTGGATTTATTATTTCTACTTTATTTTCGTTTACAACATCTGGGCTTATAAACGATTTGTTGCTACCAGTGTCTATCAAGAACTTTAATTTTCTGTTGTTAAAGCTCTTTATTATTATTAGTGCTGGAACACTCATCATGACAAAACAGCCTCTAGCCTAGTGTTCCAAAAAAAAAATAGTTAACAAAAATAATTGAGTATTAAGTCCAAAGTCTGGAGTAAATTTAATTAACTTTGGAAAATTTACCGACTTTGTTATGTAATATTTGCGAACAAAAATGTGTTTTGTGCGCGCGTGGTAATTTTTGTTCTTTTTCAGGTGAAGTGCCCCTTGATTACCACAGTACAAAACAATAATCTTCGAAGCCTCTAGAAATATTTCGCACTCGAAACGCTTTAACCAAAGTGCCTCTGCCGCCAGAGAGCTGCCGCCATTCCCATAAACTCAGCCTCTGTTGAAGATAGAGCGATTGTCGGTTGACGACGTATAGCTAAGGTGACCATACGTCCCGCTTTCGAGCTTTGTGTCCCGCTGTCCCCAAAGGACGCAAAATGTCCCGCTTTGAAAAAAGGCCACCCAGTCAGTGTTACTTATCGCTAAGCTTCCGCTGACCCTATATGGATGTATGTTTCGTTCATTAAACCCATTCTTAATAAATGTGTATTACAAAAATGATATTGCTCAAAGATTGACTTCCAGAGACAGCACAAAAAAAGAAAAACTAAAAACAAAAACAGCAAAATAACGGATTTGAATTTGAAATACATAACTGGGTAGCAGTAGGCTTTTTATACTCTGTCGCTCCGTGTACCGTATCAGTATCTACTATGTGTCTATGGATCTGTAATGTATCGTTTATTTGAGAATGAGAAACTTTTCACAGTTTTATTGTGCAATTAGCTTCATGGCCATGGCACGCGTCGCATCAGTATTGTTTTAATTCGTTTTTATTGTTTACGTGTTTTTTGAAACATTGAAATGGCTAAACGCAAGTGCACTTTTAATACTAATTTACAAACTAAATATCCATTCATAAAACAAAGAAGTGTCCCCACAGATGTCACGTGTGAAAAGTGCCGTACAGATTTCAGTGTTTCGCATGGTGGTGCTAGTGATATCGAGAAACATTTACGATCAGAAAAACATAAACTATCCGATAATGCTGCCGCTTCAAGTTCATCGATGCTCAATTTCTTTAAGAAAACAGATTCACCATCTTCCAAGGATTTTGAAGTTGCTGCAGCGGAGGGTGCCTGGGCCTATCACACTGTACAGGAGAATCAAAGCTTTCGCTCGAACGACTGTGCGTCTAGTTTAATACAGACATGTTTCGAGCAAAAATTTAAGTGTGCCCGTACAAAATCCGAGGCTATTGTTGTGAATGTGCTGGCGCCTATGGCAATAAATGAATTGAAGGAACACCTTTGTAAGGCTAATTGTATAACTTTATTAACGGATGCTTCAAACCATGGCTCTACAAAATTATTTCCTGTCTTAGTACGCTACTTTTTACCATACGAAGGAGTACAAGTAAAAGTTTTGGAGTTCCAAGAGCAACCAGGGGAAACATCAGATATAATAGTTGATTATTTGAAACAAGTGTTGACAACAAATGCGCTTAAATCAAAAATTGTGGCATTTTGTGGAGATAATACCAACTGTAATTTTGGAGGCAAAAATAGAAAAGGAGCTAATAATGTTTACGTGAAATTGAACACGTATCTTGGAAGGACACTCATAGGTATAGGATGTGGAGCTCACATAATCCACAATGCAATCAAAACTGCTGCAGATTGTCTACCTATTGATTTTGAATGCATAATTGTGAAAATTTATTCATTTTTCTACATTTATAGCGTTCGTGTTGAAGCACTTAAAGAATTCTGTCATGCCTCTGACACAGAATATAAGAAACTTCTGGGCTACAGCAAAACTAGGTGGCTTGCGTTGATGCCGGCGCTGGAAAGAGTATTGCAAATGTTTCAGCCTTTGAAAAACTATTTTCTGAGCATTGATAAGTGCCCAATTATTTTAAAAGATTTTTTTTATAATCCGAGCTCAGAATTATGGCTATTTTTTATGCACGCCCAGTCAGCTACGTTTCATCAAGCTGTGTTAAAGATCGAGGGACAGAACGTGTCTGCAACAGAGGCCGCGAATGAAATAAATCAGCTCGTAAACAATTTAAGCCAAAAACAAAATTCACTCTTCCTTCCCCACGCCACCCGTAATATAATGGCGAAGTTACAGGAAACTGGTGCTGTTAATGGGGACAACGTAAAAACTGCAGCAGCTGAATTTTACAAGACGAGTAAGGAATATTTGGAGCAGTGGTGGCAGTTTAACTCTGAAATTGAAATCTTTGATTGGGCGAACCTAACGAAAGTCCCCTCCTGGGAGGAGGTTCAAAAAGTGATGGACTTATTAATTAAACAGGGTTTCCTCAGCAGCACTCAAGATACGGGAGTTTTTGATGAATTTTCACTCATTTTGAATTACATAACAACTCAAAAAGTGACAGATTGGAACATCGATAAAATAAGTGCTGAAAATCGTTGGGTGGAAGTATTTACCCACTTTCATGCTAAAAATATATCTCACGCGAATTTTTCTACAATTGTAGAGTACATTTTGTGCCTACCAGGTAGCAACGCCCCTGTTAAAAGGGTTTTTTCCCATATGAATAAGATATGGACCAGTGAAAAAAACCAGTTGGGAGTCTCAACTTTGAAATCCATTCTTTTAGTAAAGAGTAATATAAATAAATCGTGTCGACAATTCCATGCATATTTGAAAACAAAACCTGGTATTTTAAAACAAATTTGCTCATCAGAAAAATATATAAAAGCAACCCACCCAACTGCTCAAGATTAAATTTATTTTCGTGGGCTAATTTTTAAAAACCAAATAAATAATAAATATAATAAACATTAGAAATATCTCATAAGTGGTTTATTCTTATACTTTTTAAATGCGAAAAATTAAAAAAAAATGCATTTGTTACTTAATTCTTAATTCCATGAAATAAACATCAAACTTGCAATAAACAAAAATGTCTCATATTTTGTTTATTTATTATATATGTACTTAAACTTTTAAACGCAAAAAAAAATACTTTATTTTTTTTACTAATTCATGTGAAATATATGTACATTACCATTACTTCCCATATTTTGAATAATTGATTTTAAAAAATAAGATAATAAAAAAATGATGTGTTTTTCTGAAAGAAATGTACAGATGTCCCGCTTTGAGAGGAAACATTTATGGTCACGTTACGTATAGCCCAAGAGATCGCACCATCTTGTAGCCTGAAAAGGTACCCAGCATCGCAATAACCAACCATTTCATCATGAAATGTAAGTTTATAGTCCATCGTACATTTAAGATATCGCAGAACCCTCTTAACTGCTGACCAGTGTACACTGCCGTAATTACTATTATACCTACCTACATACCTACTTAGACAGTGTCTGATTTGGATTCATCGGTGTATTGACTGGATTGCAGCTCTCCATGTTGAACCTCTTCAAGACAGTTGATATATAGTGATGTTGATTAATTGAAAGTGAACCATTTGAGTGACGAGTGATGTTCATCCCAAGTAGTGTTCTAGCCTCTCCCAAGTCCTTCATTTTAAAGTGCGTTGATAGTTCATTTTTCAGTTTTGTACACATCGTAGCGTTGCTTGCAAATATCATAATATCATCGACCCACACTGCCAGTATGATGGTATTTTGATTTGCACAAATTTGAGTTTGTTGAACCACCTTCATATGTTCCAGTGAAAGGTATTCTTCGAGAACGCCTGTCTCTAGGGAACCGTATTAGCAATCTAGAAGTATTTGGTATCCCTGAGTTCCTCTATCTGTGCTCTACACAATTGTATATATTGTTTTAAATTTGTCTATTTATTTTAAAATTTTGTATTTCCAAATGCATTACGAACACTGTCATTTTCATTTCGCACAAGAAACTGAAGTCAAAACTTGTTTAGTATAGCAACATTTTAAAATAACGAGATAAATGTAAAACAATATATACCATTTTGTGGAGCACAGGTAGAGGAATTTAGGGATATGAAATACTAGGAGGTAGCTTACTTGGATTTCTAGGACCAGGTGAAAATAGATAATTTCTTCATTAAGTAAGAGCGAAGTTAGGAAAATTTATAAAAAAATGAATCTATTCTCACCTTTTCCTAGGAACCTGGGCAAGCTACCCCTACTTAAGTATCCTTAAGTTCGTCTGATTGCGCTCCACAAGATGAAATGCATTGTATAGAGTCATGCATAAAATTCACAACTTTGGTACTTCGAAATGCGTTATCAAACCGTATTTATTTTAATGCGAAAATAAGAAGCCAATTTGTGCTACCAAATTTTGAAAGAAAATCACTAAACACTTCACGTTGTCTGCTTTTCAATAGTGTGAACTGAAGTTAATTATTTCCTACTTTTTTAATAACCAGAGGACTTCGCGTTCTGATTGGGAACGTTTCCTTTTTGCAAACATGTCACTGGATTAACGTTCTTTTTGAATTCTGGCGCATTTAAATACTAACGCATGGGTGATAAGGCTTTTCAGTAAAATGTCCGAGGATAATTTGAATCCGAATGGACATATTATGCAAATCTTACAACAACATTATACATATTTTGTTGAAAATTTAAATCAAACCGGGCGTTAGTATTTATATGTCCGTCTGACGGTCATATTTCTACGTTATTTTCATGTGGATCATGACAGATTTATATGAACTTGTGCTATCAGTTATTCATTATTAATAGTAACATTTCTAGTCATTTTGTAACAAAAAGTCGATTGGGGAAATGTATTCCATGTATAAGATGATGTCATTTGTTCATAAACATTATTTACTTAATATTCAACTTTAATTTGAATAAGCTAGAATACCGTGCTTTCTGAGTGACTCCTTTCTATCAAATTTTAATGAATTCTTTCCTTGTGACCAACAACTCCCGTAGGTTAAGAAATGTTTTTAAAAATATTCACATTCAAATATAATTTTTTTTTTATTTTTCTTCAAACAAATAAGCCCTGGGAACGGATTTTTATAATTATTTATTATAATTATATATATAAATATATTATATATTTATATATATAGTAATTGGAATTACAAGCTTTATATAACTCAGTAAATGTTCTCATCATTTATTTAAATGTGTAACAGCATTTTGGTGACTGGTTTAAGGGTAAGATAAAGCTTAGGGTTTCACCAAAAGCAAACGTAATTCTTTAGTTTTTCAATTGAAGTATGTTGCGGAAGCCCATTAGATCCTCATACTTGTATTTTAACTATTTTTATGCCCGATAAAACTGAAGAAAAATAACTTTAAAACACAGAATAGTTATCGCGGCGACCGAGTTGTTGACAAATGTACATGCACGGTGCAATTTGACATTTGCAATAAAATCGGGTAGGTATGTTTGTCGCGCTTGCACCTTACCTGTTGTCCCGTCAACAAAATAGGTCTGCGTTCATGTTCAACATACAAACCAATCTGAGCGAGAGTCATGAACAGATCAAAAGCTGTGCAATATAGAGTTAGTTATTGTTATTTAGTAGTTAGGTATTGTTATTTATTAATTTTATTTATTGGTTTCCTCATATCTATTTATTCGCATGTTAGTTTTATTGTATTATTTGTTGTGATATTTCATTTGAAAGATATGAAATATCACAACATATAGATATGAAGTATCATAGCATATACTTATGCTAGTGTTGATAAGTAGGTTTCCATAAACAACTTACTGTGAACTGACCCGACTAAGTAATTGAGATACCTTCCTTCCCTGTCCAGAAGAGTGGAGAGTTAGCAAGAGACAAACGACGAGACAGAAATATGTAGGAAACATAGCTGGAAGCAAGGGTAGAAGGAAGAAGAGTACAAACAAAAGAGACTTAATGCGGCAAAAGAGAAAAACCAATTTATATGGGACACTTAGGCAAAAAAAGCACTGTTCAGTCATTTTCTATCGATAACTGATCGAGAGAGGTCATTGCCCTCAGCAGATAAAAAGGCCAAACAAACGACTTCTACAGTGTGGAAACATAATTTCATTCAGGTTTTGGGGTGAGTTTAATGTGAGAAATTTTGTTAGTATATTTAAATAGTGCTTTTAATGTAGGATTTTTCTGTGAAAATTAAGTGGAGTGTCAAAGGCAAACACCGACACCAGAAGTGGAACACGGACAAGAAGTCCAAAATTAGTGATCAAGGTGATTTTTGGTTTTTATGATTTTTGGTGTTTCGTTAAAAGTGTGCTCCCCATTTAAACAGTGTGTGTTCAACAACCGATTCTGGGATGATAACGCCAATCTCCTCAATCCTTTGTTCCGGGGTCCGTACCTTAGCGATCGTACTGAGCCCAACCGCAAAAACGGGCATTTAGCGGTATCAAGGCAGCGGTAAAGGCAAGTTTGAAACCCTTGGTTAAGTCTAACCGTACGCTTTGAGCCTGATAACCCGCATACAGTGCACTCCAGCTAAGATTCCCCGGACAAAGAACTTCAATTTTAGAAGATCCCCAATAAAATTCGACCGGAGAGATAATTTGTTATCCTCGCTAACGAATAGCTCGTCAAAGAGCGGTTATAAAAGGGGGTGCTCCGCCACCTCAGCCATCATCCATCAACCAGCAAGCATTTTCGCCAATAACGGCTACCGCTCCAGTGTAACATCTCCCAAACTCCGCCGACGTTTTGTGCAACTACACAGTTCAGAGGAGGTGCTCCGAGGGATTTTTTTTTTAAATTTTTCTTGCATGGTTTTCTTCTGAAATCAGTTGATTTAGAGTTTTTTTTTTTTTTGAATTTTATTTTATTGTATTAGTGTTAGGAAGAGTCTCTGCACTTAGTGTTTTTTTGTTGTTCGCGGTAACCATATTTGGAATCTAGAGCAGCGACCTTTCTTGTGCTGGTACCAGGACAACGGGGGATCGGGATAAAACCGTAAGTTTTAGATTTTAAGTTTTTTTTTTTTTTTTTATCTCATTTGAATTTATGAATTATTAGTATTTATAAAGGGTCGATATTAAGCGCAGAATACGCTTCAAGTTAGGTTTAAAATTATTTTTTTCTGAATTAAATGAATTTATATATTTATATGTATCTTTAACACGAGTGTTTTGATTGAAATAATGTCTGCCTAAAACTTCGCAACGGGTGTGTGGATGAACGGACAGGCCGACCTCGGATGGACTGACAGTGACGGGACATGACGTCAACAGACGACGACCTGACATGACGTCCAACTAACGAGTTTTCTATTCGTCGTCAATAGTGACTGGGAGGAGATTTTGGGGTTACCATTCGCAACATCGGCCTGAATGGTAACTTTTGGATGTGTTTATGACACAAAAGGCCGTCCTTTGCCACCGTAATCTGGCATGTCTCTGGGTTTTGACGAACCTTTGTCTTCGAGAGACTACGGGAACAAGTCGCGTCTAGGGTAATGTTTAGTGTAGGCTAGTTTAAATTGGATAAGGCTTAGAGTAGGACTTAGTTTATACATGATAGATAGTTTAGGCATAGTTTAGGTTAGTTAGGTTTAGCTTCGCGTTGAGTTTCCCGGTTTCTCCCGAGGGCATAGGCAAAAGTCTTTGAACTTTTCTTTTCAGTTCTATTTCTCTTTCTATCTTAGTTTTCGTTTTGTTCGTCCGAGGTCGACGTAACATAAAGTAGCTTTCTCTCTCTCTCCTTTTTTTATTCGTTATTACAGCACGATACAAAAGTGTTTTGAGCAGGAGGTGTATGGTGAGGGGGTAAGAACTACCCCATCCGTCGAGCTAAGCCGAGCAACCGCGAGCGAGCTGCACCCTTCTCACCTGCATCGAAGATGCCTCCGTGGCCTAAACCAGGCTCATACATAAGATATAAGAATATAAATAGAGGGCAGAAGAACTTTTTTTTTAATTTAAGTATTTAGTTAACAAATATTAAAGGACGAAATATAAAAATAAGATCATAACATTTAAGAATAATAAAATACACATACAATAAACATGACAAATGAAAATAAAACCCTTTCCTGAGTATCTTTTCAAATACCTTTTTTATGTACATATTATTTGCTCACACGATGTGCCGTCCCTGATTTGCCCAAAAAGACAGCAAGAGGGGCTAGAGGAGCACTGCTTAGGCGAAGAAATAATAGGTGGAAGGCAGATGGAAGAATGGCCACAGGAAGCGCAGACAAGCTTTGCTGAACCCGTAATTCCTCAAATTGATGGCACCTTAGACTCGTTTTTGGCCAAAACAAAAGAGGTCGGTGCTTAGACAAGTACCCGTCTGCGCAACAGCACCCCCAAAAAGGTAGGTTTAAGAAGCCAACTTTTAAAATCTACCGAAATGATAAAAAGGCTTATGGAAGAATATTCCAAAAATATTAAAGGGAAAGACCGTGAGATTTTGCTGCTGAAAGCCCAAATTAAAAAAAAATCCGAAGAAAATGTATTAAGGGATGCTAAACAACAAAAATTGCCTGACAGTTTGCAGTTAATTGCTTCCAATTGCGCTAAAAACCAAGACCGTAGTGCTCGTGGCAATAGGCATAGCCAGGAGGCCCTTTGGTGTACAGGGAACTGAAAGCCATGTTTAATCTTCCGTGCACACCTATATAAAGTCATGGCCAAAAACACCTGGCAACATTGAATTCAATGTAAAGAGTTTGGAGCTTAAAGTTAGCCACTTGCCGGAGCAGTTCCGGTACTGCTCGATTTCGTCCGACGAAATGTCCTTCAAAGCCCATCTTGATTACAGTAGAACGACTGACTCTATTATATAGGTCTGGAAGATTTTGGTGAAGACCAACGATCACCAAGTGATGCACGAGTGTGCTAGGGTTCATCGCACAAGGTATTGCCAAAAGGTGGAAGCATCCTATTGGATATTACTTCGTTCGCAGCAGTTTCCCGCCGTTCATTTTAAAGAAACTGCTTTTTATGGTAGTTAGGGCCTTAAAAGAAAGCAAAATGATCCCTATTCACTTCGTGTGTAACCAAGGCCTAATTTGTAAGCGTTGGCTCGTCTTTTGGAAATAAGCCCCCAAAAGCCTTACTTCTTGGTCGAGGAATCCAGGATATACTTCTTCTACGATGTCTCGCAGCTGCTTAAAATTACGCGCAGCTGCTTGCTGAAGTACAACATCGTGTTTGAGAACGGGAAAATTGCCTCTTGGAAAGATATTGCAAAGCTTTTCAATATTGACTCCAAGAGTGAACTCAAACTGACTTCGAAATTGACCAATGCTCACATCAACCGCAACACCTTTGAGCGAATGAAAGTCCGACTGGAAAATTCCTGATATTATTAAAAGTTATTGCGTACAACGGAGCGAATACAACCAGAACGTTTAAGTTCATTAACGGGCGGTTGTTAAATATATCGTCTCTTTTTTCGCTGTTCCAACACCTGCAGCGATATGACACACATCCCGACATCTAAATCAGGACTGTTTAGAACACTTTTTGGCAAGATAATGAATATTTCAGCTGGATCTAATAATTTATACTCGTCTTTAACGCATCTTGCTATCTCCTAAAGGTAGGGTTGCTTAAACATCGATAGTTGACAATTTCGATAATATCGATAGTTTCATTAAAAAACTATCGATAGTATCGATACTATCGATGTTTTCCAAATTCACACATCAAACACATTTATGCAACGAAACGGAACCAATTTCTATTATATTTAGTAAACACCCATTACAAGTCAATAAATATCCAACCAAATTACATATTTAGGAATAAAAAGTTTGTTGTAACATCTAACAAACTTACTTAACTGGCATACAAAAGATTTTTTCCGAATCACTGACAAAAACAGATAAATCTTTCACCAGTAAAACAAGAAATAAAAAAATTCTAATAATCATCCGTGTCTTTTTATCTCGGTAAATGAAAATAATGAAACGTGGCTCGTACTACAGAAAGAATCGTAAAAAGATACTAATGTCTGTGCGCTCTCAGAGCACTTTTTATGTTCGTTTGGTGCAAAAAAGCAATCCTTTTCAGATTTCAGAGCACTTTTGCGAATCTGGATTTTTTCTCAGATTTTCTTCAGATTTACCAATACAAGTACGTTTGAGTTTGTTTATGATTTCGTGAATTTTTTCAAATGCAACGAAAGGCTTTTCTTTGGATGGATCTATTTTTGTTAATTATTTATGTACAAATGTTTAGAAAGTGAATGGAAAACGCTTAGAAAAGTGTCGAAAGCTACACATATTCCAATCGCACAAATATCAACATTATCGATTAGACTACACAGAGAAACACGAAATCTGAAATCTGAGAGCGAATCTGAAGAAGCCCTATCGAAAACCACATAAACCAACCACAAAGCGGCTTGATACATCAGCTTGTTCACCAAGGAAAGTTAAGTATCTCGGAAAAAATATCTCTTCCGCAAGAACGTGTGTATTTGAAAAGCTCTCGCTTTAAGTTGATAACATTTCTAGTCAACAGGGACTGTTGCTTTTATTTATAGTTGTAATAACAAGGACTTTAAGTGCAAAAAAATTTCAAGAAATACCATCGATAGTTTTATTAAGACTATCGATGTATTCGATAGTTTTTTATTATCGATACTATAGATAGGCTATCGATGTTTAAGCAACCCTACCTGAAGGGTACTATGAGCTCGTTCCACTTGACCATTGGTCGTATTGTGGTTAGCTGGTGTATAGTATACAGAGATCTTCGATTTTCCCATTAGTGCTATGAAGGGAGCGGAGGTAAATGTGGGATCTTGGTCGCATACTATGTTTTTGCAATCATTAAATGCTTGCAGTAGTTCGAGAACTTTATTCTGCGTTTCTTGACGATTGTCAAGAATTTTTATAATTCGGAATTTAGAATATGCGTCGATGCATGTGAGAACCTTTATTTTTTCTGCAAACATTACATAAATATGTACGCACTCTCCCTCTTTTACAGGAATTGGTGCCTCACCAATTGGTTGTTTAACAGGGTTCCTGTCGTATTTATTTACGTTGCATATCTCGCAGTTCCTCGCGAATTGCTGGAATTCGTCTAACATTCCAGACCAATAAAATGAATCAATAACTTGTTTAAAGTTTTCTCTGAAGTTTCTGTGGGCACGAGTGTGCGTTTGTGCCACTATTGATACCTAATCATCTTTATTAGAAATATCATGAGCAAAATATTTTGCCTGTATGAATTTATTCTTGAAGTGCTCTTTTAAAATGTTTTTAATTTCATATAATGTTTCAGGTGTAGCAACAAGGCTACTAAACCTTCTTTTATAAATTCCTTGAATATACATAGGTATCAAGTCGGAAGGTTCATTATTTTTATTTATTTATTTTATTTTATTTAATGAATGCTTACAAACAGTAAGATATATTATCTTATAAGTTTGTCTCAAGCTAATTTTACAATTTTATAATTTTATCTAAGCGAGAGCTGCGAAAAAAAAATAATGATAATATTTAATTTCATCATTACTACAGTTATATCTCCAGTTAATATACAATTTGTTATGTTAAAATTTACATATTTACTGAAAAGAAATCCTTTAATAATTTTTTAATTATATTCTGTGTTTCTTTAATGTAACGCGGTAAAGAATTCCACAGACGGACAGCATTGATAACAAATTGACGCTCCGATGAAAGACAAGAAAAGCGAGGATGAATCAATTGACGGGAAATCTGCGAAGATGTTATCCTAATTCTTTCAGCACAGTATTGAGGTTGTTCCGTTAGCAACAAATCTGATAACAGTGTCACAGTGCGAAGTTGAAGATAGCTTCAAAGGGCATACCAAGTAGGGAATTAGCAAAACCTGATACTCTATCATATCTGCGTAACCCAAAGACATATCGTACAGTGCTGTTAAAAGCAACATTGAGCTGCCTTTTACTTACATAATTACACTTACAGACAATTTCACACCCATAAAACAATATAGGTATTATCAAGGTTTTAGCAAGTAGAACACTGGTTTTAACGGGTGTGAACGACTGCGTAGCCCGTAAGTTCCGGAGTACTCAATATACTTTTCCGACTAGTGTATTTATATGGTTATCCCAAGTTAGATACCGGTTAAATGTCACCCCAAGATTTTTTTGCAGTTTCAACGTATTCTATCGGAGCGTTGCTTAATAAAGGGTGATTTTTTAGCTGGTTTGGTTTTGGCAACACTGGTTTTGACAGCTGACGTGTGTTTAGTACCTTGTGTCACTGTCAAACAGCTTCAGTTTGGTTTGCAATTTAACCATGGATCGTCTTACAAATGAACAACGCTTGCAAATTATTGAATTTTACTATCAAAATTCGTGCTCGGTTCGAAATGTTCATCGCGCGCTGCTTCCATTTTATGATCGGCATTCTCGACCTTCTGAGCAGTCTATTCGGAAGATTGTGACCAAATTTCGCACCAAATTTACTTTGTTGGACATTAAACCACCAACACGTTTACGTACTGTGCGTAGTGAAGAAAATATTGCGGCCGTATCAGCTAGTGTGACAGAAGACCGCGAAATGTCGATTCGGCGCCGTTCCTAGCAGTTAGGCCTTTGTTACAGCACTACGTGGAAAATTTTGCGGAAGGATTTGGGCGTAAAGCCTTTTAAGATACAGCTGGTGCAAGAACTAAAGCCAGCCGACCTACCACAACGCCGAATTTTTGGTGAATGGGCTCTTGGAAAGCTGGCCGAGGATCCGCTTTTTTATCGAAAAATTGTGTTCAGCGATGAGGCTCATTTTTGGTTGAATGGGTACGTAAATAAGCAAAATTGCCGCATTTGGAGTGAAGATCAGCCAGAAGCATTGCAACAGCTACCAATGCATCCCGAAAAAGCCACTATTTGGTGCGGTTTATGGGCCGGCGGCATTATTGGGCCATATTTCTTCAAAGATGATGCGAATCGCAGCGTTACTGTCAATGGTGAACGCTACCGAGCGATGATAACAAACTTTTTTTTGCCCGAAATGGAAGTTCTTGACTTGCATGATATGTGGTTTCAACAAGACGGTGCCACATGCCACACAGCACGTGAAACAATGGCGCAATTGCGAGGCGAGTTTGGTGAACAGTTAATTTCACGTTTCGGGCCGGTCAATTGGCCGCCTAGATCGTGCGATTTGACACCATTAGATTATTTTTTGTGGGGGTATGCCAAGGCTAATGTGTATAGGGACAAGCACGCTTCGATTGACGCACTGGAAGCCAACATCCATGCATTCATTCGTGAGATACCGGCCGATATGTGTGAAAGAGTATGCCAAAATTGGACTCAGCGGATGGGCTACCTGAGACGCAGCCGCGGTCAACATTTGCATGAAATTATCTTTAAACATTAAATTGCAAGGTTCAAACTATCGATTCAAATAAATATTTCATTCATTTTTTCGAATTTTTTGTGTTTTTTTTTTAAAAAAAGTTCTAAACCTCTTAAAAAATCACCCTTTACAATCGAAGGAATGTAAGAGAGATCCAGTGTTTTTCTTGATATTACCAAGCATTTCGACTTTTTGGGGTTTAAAATCAGACCATTAGATTTGGACCAGTGCATTATTTTCTCTAAGTCTTCGTTGACACAGGAAGCGCCATGCTCTATAAGTCTGAGATGACAGCTTAGATATAGTTGTACATCATCGGCATTTCTCAATCATAGATGGAAGTTCATTAACGTACATGGAGAACAAACGAGGACCAAGTATGGAACCTTTCGGAACGCCGGTAGCATTCTGAAGAAAATCTGACAAGTTGTCTCCAACTTGAACTGCTTGAAAAGCCTTAGAGAAGTCGAGCAACACCAAAAAAGTTGCTTCGTCAGGTTGTCTAACTTTATAGGGAAAGGCTTAAGATGTTTGTGAATAGTTTCTATTCCTTTCTCTATTATTATCTGTTGGTTAAATTGGTTTAGAGGTCTATTAATCAATTCAATTTGATACTCATCACTACTTTCGGCAGAGTGCTGAGTGGCTTCAGAAGAGCTGTCCGAAATCTGGTTTAAATTTTGCCTGGATAGGGCGTCGGCCACTATGTTTGTAGTACCAGGTTTATAGAACATTTTCGGTGCATGTTCTTCGATAAGAGCATGCCAACGTTTCATTTTAGTATTAGGGTTTCTGGGTGAAACCGCAAATGTTAAGGGTTGGTGATCCGTATGGATCTCTAAAATTGTCACTCCATACAAATAATTCCGTAAATTCTTTAAAGCAAAAACTATGGCGTAGAGTTCTTTCTCGTTCTTTCAGTTTTGCCTAATACTTTTGATATAAAAGTAATAGGTTTTCCGCCTTGCGATAAGACCGCTCCGATTGCATCGTTAGAAGCATCGGTAGTGAAGACATCTTTTTTCGAAAAGTCGCGCTGGATAGGTTCAGTCTCAGTTATTAGGTAGTCTTTGAGCTTATTGAATGCTTGCACCGCATCCGCGTCTAATTTTACATTTGTCTTTTTTGCCATGTGGGTAGACACTTGCCCACCCTCGCTTTGGAGGTATTTAGTTAATGGCTTAGCTCTACTTGCGTAATTTTTTATAAATTTGCGGTAGTAACCAATTATATCTAAGAAACTTCTAAGTTGACGTAGACTCGATGGTTCGGGGTATTCTTTGATTGTTGCTACCTTGTTCGGGTTCGTTTTGATAACGTTATGTCCCACGACATAAAACAAGAAGTATACCTTCTCTTGATATAACATCGACTTCTCAATTGAAATTTTCCATATTCGCGTTTTTAAGCACTTGGATTATTGTGTCCAAATGTTCTGTATGTTCTTGAATATTATGGTAATAAACAATTATGTCGTCTATATAGACATGACATATTTTGCCAATATATGGTCGGAGAATGTCGTCCATTGCTCTTTGAAATATTGAAGGGGCATTCTTCAATCCAAAGGGCAATCGTTCGAATTCGTACTTGCCATTATTGACAGAAAAGCTATTTTTTTCTATGTCGGATTCCTTCATCTTTATCTGATGGAACCCTGATTTTAAACCTAATGTGGAGAAATACTTGGCTTTTCCAAGATTGGATAAAATTACATTGGTATCCGGTATTGGATACTTGTCTGAAATTGTATTTGCGTTCAATTTCTTGTAGTCGATGACTAACCTGTTTTTAGGCGAGCCATCTTCACTTGTACCTTTTTTTGTACAACCCATACAGGATAGTTAATAGTTTTTGCACTTTGCTGTTCACAAAGTTATTTGCGGATAAAGGGTACGGATATTGTTTACTCCAGATCGGTTTATCGTTATTGGTGCGAATTTCGGCCAAAAAGTCCGTTCTGAATGGTAAAGTAGTATCAATGTTACCATGAATATTTTTTATTTTCTTCATCATTGATTCACAAAGGTAATCCGTATTATTCTCTTGAATATTATAAATTTTGCTCGAATCGTTGAAATAAATTTTCTCCTTCTTGTCGCCATAGCTAGGGATACTTTTTTCTAAGTCTATTTGAGCGTTCATTCGACTCAATAAATTAACTCCGATCACAATTTTTTTATAATATAGAAACGAGTTATCGTTCCAAAAATCAATGATGATGTCACCATTAACCGTACGTGCGCGTTTCTTGATTGGGAAAATGATCTCATTGTTGAGAATACCGGGTTGGCAGTAATTACTACTAGTTCCGGTGTCGATGAGAATTCTCATTTGTTTGCCATTTACTAATCTTCGTATGTGGGGCAATCCCACATTTCCTCTAAAAAATGTTCCTTGTCTGCGTTGTGGTTGTTAATACGCTCGATCTTAGGATGCGTAGTATTATTATTGTACGTGTTATAATTTGGCTTTGGCCAACGTGGATTATTATTATTGATTGGCTTATTGTTGTTATAATTGTTATTATTTGGGTTATTCTGATGAATTTGCTTGAAACGTTGCAATTCATGTTGTGTGATTGGCCTATTGGCCGAACTACCGAGAACCATGGGTTCGAATCATTGGGGCAGTTGGCGGTAATCGCCGTGCTGTCTCTGATGAGGTATTTGCTGGTGAAATTCAGTATTGTTTTGCGTATTTCTAGGGAATCTAAGAGTATTATTATTCTGATTTGCCTTAGTATCCCTTCTATGAAAGGAGAACTGAAGAGCAAAGATAGAGTGGACATTATTGCTCTCTAATTCTTGTGCCTTTGCCAGAGCGTTTGGCAGGTCTTGTGGATTTAAAGAGAATAGAATGTTGGACAGTTGTCCATTCAACCCGGTGATGTACACTCGTAGAGCGTTTCTTCTATTTATATTATTTAATTCGTTAGTAATAAAGGTGTTGGATCCATTTGTCATTATTATTTTGTGAGTCAGAAGTGTGAGCTTCTGGTTAACTTGATTATAAAAATCAATTAACGAAGATGATCCCTGCCACAATACGCTTAATTCCTGTTTTATAATATGTACAGGCCGCTTATCGGCATACGCGAAATCTAATCTGGTAATAATTGCCTCGAAATTGAGGACAGTACCATGATTAGTGAATATATCATTAGCATCAATTGTGATCTTGTTCCTGAATAGAGTCAGAGCTGCAAAATATTTGGAGACACCGATGGTGTATAGGACCATTGAATTCTGTGCAGCTTCACGCCAACTGACGTATGCCTTTTGTTCACCATTGAATTCGGGAAGCGATTTTATCACGTCTAATGTTTCTGAGCAAGTAATTGATGGATCTATTGTTTGTGTTTTATACGCCGTAATAGAGCTAGTAGTTCCCATTGATGATATGAGCTTCTGTAATTTATTAATTTCATTTTGGTGTTTATTCTCTTGGTCTTGAAATGACCTTTGAATTGACTCGTTATTGAGTGCTAAAGCTTTTGCTATAATTTCGTCAACTGATTGTTGAGTTAGAGCAGTACCAAAAGCTTCTTCTTCAGATTCTGAATCTGATTCTATTAAAAATGTTTTATATGGCTTAAAATATCTACTTTTAGTTTTTTTTTAAACATAAAACACTAACTTCTCACTCTTACAATTTAACAAATTCTTAAAAAAATATTTCTTACAATTATTTTCTTCTTATTTGCGGATACTTCTTCTGATTTTAGTTTTCAAAGCTGGATACTCCGTCCTGTGGATCTGTTGAATCTTCTGCTTTTCTGTTGTATTTGCTCTTTCCTCTGTCTTGCGGAGTACTTTGGCTGTTATTTTTTGGCGATGCACTGAGTTTAAGTTTACTTTATTTTTTCAACTTTTAATTAAACTTGAGCATCCCGGTTGAGCCCCCAATTAAGAAATTTAGTTTATTGTTTTTTTATAATAAATATTTATTCCAATAATAGGTCTGAACACCGTAATGTTCCACTGATTACTGAGCACCCTGGTTGTCGTTGATTTCCCTTTTATTGCGGTGTTGATCGTTCGCCAGATGTTGTTCGATGCCTCCCACGATCGTTCGTTACTATAGCAGATGTTGCTGGAGTTGATCTGGTAGGGGTTGGATGATGCACGTTGTTGTATCGGTTAACGATCGCTCACCAGATATCCCTCGATGGTTCCCACGATCATCCGTTGTTCCCAAAATAGTTTGGGAATTCGTTTCAACCCCCTGCATTTATTGGTTTAGCGTTACTTTAGTTGGAATAGCTCAGCGGGGAACTAGAGTGTTAACTTATAGATGTATCCAACTCATCCAATTCATCGAAGTTTTATCTATAGGGGAACCCCACCCAGAGTTTAAATTGTTATGTATCAGCCAATTAAAGTGGAATTTAACCCTATTTGTATTACTCTTGTATTTAAAAATAAAACATGTCACTAACTTTTTCTTATATTTTACTAGGTAATGAATATATTGTATAACTATTAAATTGTTATTGTACCATAAAATCATAAGAAAATCTATCTATCTATCTATTAAGTCTAATGTCACTGTACTCAATTCTTAATGTGATGTGCTATGTTTTACGTTTCTTCTACAGAACCCATTCTCGATACAAACACACTTGTTCCCATACTTCAGTGACCATTTGTCGTCGCGAAATCTGTTCTACAAAATCAATAATAATTGCTAGAACTCAAGGTCTGCATTACCCGTTTGAATACGCACTTTTGAAGCAAGGGAAGCCCGGATCGACGAAGAGTTCCCTCCTTAACCTCACTTCTATGATAGAATCTGATGGCTTCTTCAACCCTTTCCTATAACGAAAAATACCCCATAATTTTACAGCACAACTCTTATATCGTTCCACTTCTTGTACAATTTTACCATTTATTATCACTTCATGGTGGTAACCTGCTGGTAATTCGATTAGTCCGGTGTGAATTTTGGATTCCGAGGTGTAGAATCTCAAAGGGATATGTGTGTGACTTTGTCTGTTTTGCTACCCACGCCATACACCTTGAGCCAACAAGTGATCTAACTGACTCCTTTATCGCTGCTTTAAACCGATTTATTTCCAGTTGCCAACAACCATTTATTCGGATAATGGCACCAACTTAGTTGGGGCAAGCAAGATTCATGATAAGGAATTCAAGGTTTTTCTTTAGCAGTTTTCTGTGGACGTTGCGGAAACCTACAAAAATCGTAACTTGCAATGGAAATTTATACCCCCTGGAGCACCGCATATGGGCGGGCTCTGGAAAGCTGCGGTTAAAAGTTTTAAGGTCCACTTCCACAAGTGTGCAGAAAACCATAGGTTTACTTTCGAGGAGTTTACGACTCTTTTGGCATAGATTGAGGCTTGCCTGATTTCGAAGCCGATTTCCCCGATTTCTGAAAATGTAAGTGATCCCCTACCATTCTTGCCGCCTACCTGCCGAACTGGGTTACTTGTTTACATGCCTGTCTCCGGCTGGTGTTTGAGAGTTTCTGTTTCAAAAATAAAGTTGGCCCGAATTGCTCAAGTTAATAAGAGTCGCATGTTTAGATAATCTTTTAATTGTTGGACTGACCTTAAATGTATCCTATAATCCTACAAGTTATGCTCCCGGTTTAGATCGAGAGAGTGAGATGGTATGCCTCTCTCTGAGGGTAACCCACCCCTATGGCGATAGGGGAACACATGTCCCAAACCAACCACCTTGGTGACTAAGTCCCTCTCATAGTATCTAGTCACCCCTTATGAAAACGAAGAGCAAGCTCTCTTAGTTGCCCTGACACACTTCATGTTATCCGCTTTCGCCATCCACACATATTCGAATCTACTTAACCTTATACCTTAATCATTATTAGTCCTTCCCGGAGGTAAACTGCCAATTGAGTACCAGGTCAATAAACGTATGTATCTCCAGAAAAAAAAACGGTACAAAATTAAACAAAGACCATTGTTTATGCTTATTCCAAATTCACAAAAACGATTGAGATTTTTATTTCCTGGGTGTTATTACTACTGCAGATTCAACTGTAACGGGATGTACCCACTATACTTTTACAACTACGAATTCAAATGAATGTAAGTCTTGGTATTTCCAATCTCGGAACGATGGGTAATATTACAAACTAATTCTTACTTGTAGGCGCAGTGGTTAGTGTGTTGGACTACCAAGCGAGTGGTCCTAGGTTCGAATCCCGAAAAAAACCAAATTCCAACTTATGGTTTTTTTCCGCTGCGCCACCTCTCGCGAAAGTCTGACAAACATCGGAGAGTATCACTGTCATGAATGAGCTTCTCAATCAGCGGTTTGGACCCGGCATAAAATTGTAGATCCCTTCCATTCGTCCCAAAAACGAATGGCCTAGGGTCCCTACAGACCTGTTGCGCCATCATTTATTCATTTTTTTTTAATTCTTACAAGGAAATATTTCGATTTGATCGAGAATCTTAAAACAAAAAAACTACATAAGAAAATATCCGCGACGCAATTACCAGATCAGCATTTAACGTAATCAAGTCTTTAAGCTTGTAACCCTTATGAACGCGTTATCTAATACTTAATAAGCCCGAATTCGTTTCATTAAAATAGGTTTAAAGAAATTATGCAATTTTGAAACGCAAAAGTTACCAAAATATGGACTTACCACGATTATACATTTACTGTACCACGTTGTTTCGATGTCTTCTGCAGGTGGGATGTTGTGCACAGCATCGCCCTGAGGTAGGAGGAAAAATAAACGCGAGAAACAGATTTTTAGCATTCTTTGGTTATATTCACTAAGGGAACGGTCGTTAATTCCCAGTGTCATTTCTTTTTCATCGTACAGACCCCGGTTGTGGTCCAGAACGGGAGCAATATTAGCTACTCACCGGCCTAGCTGTACTTACCATCTTCAGCTGCGGTGCAGTTTATCCATCACGCCAAGTGAACCGTGTCCCCCCTCCGCCGTGCGATCATCTCTACATGAAGGGTCATCTTCTCAACTCTACCCTAGTTCAAGATTTCCTTTTTTTTCTAATTTTATTAAATTTTCCAACGAGATGGTGGAGGTATTTAATACGTTGTAGCGATTCCGTATTTAATATCGCGAACACAACCTCAGGTAACCAACGATTAAACTTTAACTGTTACACCGAATTAATTTAGTTCATTTCTTGCGGAAAAATTTAATCACGCAACCACCACCGATTAAAATTTTCCTACGCACAATTTTCGTGTCAAACTTTGACCGACCCGCCTCTAACCAGATTCCACTATATACCGTTATTTTGATTTTAACAAGGAAGTGAAATAAGAAATACCTATAATGTGGAATGTATCGCTTTTGATTCTCATAAACAGGTGTAGGTACAGGTCCACAAATAATAAAAATCAGCTTTTGAGTAATGTAATTACAATTCTACCTGTTGTTACCTGTTCAAGGTAACATTTTAGCTTTTTTGGACATTTCTTAATTTTTTTTATTATTTATTGACTATTATAACCCTTCCGTAAATTTTTTAGGTTTTCTTAAAATTTGATGACCCGTACCTTCAGGTACAAATTTCTGGAAAGTACTAAGTTTAAAATTGGGCTGAAATGGTTTTCAATTTTTGCGATAAGGCCGAATTAATAGAAAAAAAGTGATAAAAAAAACATTGGTTGACTAATAACATATGCATTGTCTCTGGATTCTTCACATTGAATTTTAAAACGCAATAAAATTTCTAGAAAGTGCTTCTTTTGTAAAAATAGTGTAGGTGTGACATACTTAATAACAAAGTGGTTTAATCGTCTTTGGAGAAGTACCAGAACTACTTGACCGACATAGCCAATTTCTAAAATCAACTTGACGACAATAAAAATAAGTCCTATCACCAAATTTCATTCGCCTATGTCAATTCCTTTGGCCGCTATCGTGCTTTCAACAGACAGACAGACGGACATGGCTAAATCGATTCAGAATAGGCTGCCTTTATTATATAAAAAGGGAAGTTGAAACTAGAGGTCCCCAGGTATCTAGAGTTCACCGCTAAAAGACACATAACATTGTGCCATACCTATACATCCCGTGGGAGCGGTTATGGGTTTTATCGAATTATTCCCCTATAGATCCGTTATATTTCGTCTAAAGCCGTGGCACCTCGTGCAGGGTGCAGTTTTTCACCACTTACAACGATCTTGGACAGTTCCTTTATGAACGACCCCTGGTTTCTTTACCGGAAAATCTCACCACCAAAGAGCGGCCTAACGAACCGTCTCAAGGACAAGGATAGATTTATCCCCTATATACGTTAAACTCTTGAACATTGACTTTACCAAGCGGACGTGCCATACGGATAGTTAATCGGAACCGCCTTTGAGCTTCCGCAACGTGTATTTAAACTGGCTGATTCATCTCAGGAAGATGACACCACATTTCCCACAGGATTCAAGGTTATGCTAGATGTTTTTTTTCAGTATTTTCACAAGCCATGTGTTTTATTTTTTAAATGCTATTGTGCTATTAAGAATTTAAAGCCTGTTGAGGTTTGTGAAGGGATCGCACCAGCGACCACTTAACTTATTGTTTACGAGTACTACTTCGATACTTGAACCCGGCACAAGCTATAAATTATTCACCCGCAGTACCTACCGCAATGATCACAATTACACGCACTGAGTACTACGTCGGCCGTAGCCGAGGTGCAATAATGCCGATTAGGCAGAAAGAACACTTGAGTTCGGGTATTTGCAACTATGCATCGTAGGCAATATGGGTTATGATTTGGGGTTCAAGAATCGAAGTAGGTATAGTATGTAAGCAATTATTTTGTATATGAACCCCGAAATTTATAATAAAGATTCACTTTTCCACACGAGAGTCAGGGTGCATGGTTTTATTTAGCATTCGTTGCTTAAATCAGTTGCCTAACAATCCCACTCTGTTATCACAAGAGAGTTCGAGTCTGAGGCGGAGTAGCCAGACGATGGAAGAAGATGTGGTACGGACATCATTACATTTCGATCCTGCCAGAAGGATAAATAAAAGTAAACCTCCTGAATATTATAATAAAACCAACAGATGTCCTACTGCATACGAGAGTTGGATGCGCACTTCCAACGTTTGGAGTACACATACATCTTCAACGACGAGACCATCGTACACGAAACCTTCGAGGATGAATACATTCCAGAAGGAATTCCGTTAACACTCGCTACCATCTACGAGCCAACGCCGAAGACAGCCGGACTCAAACCTCTGACCATCGAGCAGTACAAACAGAAGCAGTGGAAGCCACAGCCGCCTGGGGATACCCCCAAACCATAAACGCTGAACTAAAAAGATTGGCCAACCTACCGGGACAATCCGCTGCCGTCCCTTACGGTTTTCTGAAGGAGCTGTGGGAATTGAGGCGTCCACAACGCGCCGAGGCCGCAATTCAAAAAAAAAAAAAAGTAGAAACACAAAGTAGCAACCACTTATATAATTAGTTAGACTTAGACAGTTAATTGTATTAAGTTTAGGAAATACAGAAAAATTAAATCAAAAATATATCCTAGAATTAGAAAACATGGGTAAAACCCAATCTAGAATGGTCAAGGTCGTTATTAATAATAACGGTCCTCAACAAAACATATTAAAAACTAATACTGACTATAGCATTGACTTCATTTTAATAATAACAGTATTAGTAATATTAATTGCACTGTAGCATGCAGCTTAAATTCTGAAAAATAAATTTAACAAAGCAGTAAAGAAACATAATAATATCCTAAGTAGAATGGTTTCTGTCTAGTCTTATGCTCTATGGATGAATTAAATACACTTATAGAGGAACTTTACTCTAGAAAACGCTCTAGGGAATCAGCGGATAGGAAGCTAGAACTAGCAGAAGATATATTTAGAAGCGTGTGCGTGAGTTACATACTCTACACTTGCAACGACCAAAACAGCTTACAGCAGCATGCATCCAAATCAGCCATCACATTATTGTTGTCAACACGGAGTCTAATACCCATCACGATTACTTTGCATGATTGTTATCAGCATAACATCAACAACAAGATCGATCTGGTACGAACAGCAACAACAATCAACATCGAAAACACGCCAACAATCCATCAAGGCCAACAAAATCCAAAACAACGCCAAACATCCATCATGGCCAACTTGTTACCGTGGGTCAGCATAACAGAAATAAAGTTATTGGACCCGCTAATGAAGTTTTGAATATGTGTGATACACCGGTGGATTGAGCCGAGATAAAACAGAACTTAATAGTACATTATTCGGACAAGCGCAATGAAACCAGTTTGATACGGGATCTTCATCAACAATACAGTTGAACATTTTTACTCTAAGATTATTGATATTTCTTCAGCGATGATGAACCACATAAAAGTTCACGAAACTGACAATAATGTAATAATCGCGAATCAAAAACGAAGAAATGTGTTTTAACACTTTGGCCACTGTTGACGTGACGGTTGACGACGACGTTGACGGCGAACAAAGACGTCACAATGCATTGAATGCACCCACCCACAACAAATATCCCACAAGGGAAATTATTGTAAATGTCAAATGAAGTATTGTATATAAAAGAACCGAATCCCAATAAATTTTTTTACTTCCTTTTATAACGTTTGAATAAACAGTGGTTTATTATTTGCCTATAATCTCAGATCCAACTGTTAACGCTCTACCGTTCATCAAACGAACATTTGGTCCATCTACGCCTATATTTTTTTTAATAACCGTTTTATAACATTTTTTGAATTTGAATTTGGCCCGAAGATTTTTGTCTATCGGCAACGTACTCATGCAAGTTAATTGAAATCATCATCAAATTCTGCAAATTCATCGCGGGATTACATCTGCTCTACACCAGCACCGCAGTTTGTTCAACATTTTTTGTGTTATACCAACGAAGATTTCAACCACAACTCATTGCTGGAATTCATCAACACACCGTAATTTCATCAAGAAGAGGGTATAGTGTGGAGACCTGAAAGGGAATTGGACGAAAAGCTGAATTTCAAAGTAAGTACATTTATTGTCTTACTTAGTGCATATTTTGTTACGTATTTACCTACATTATATATAATATAAAGCACATACATAAATCAGTACAATATGAAAAAGTGCATGTTAGTAAAGATTTTAAAACAAATAGAAAAGGATATTTCCAACTTCGCGAAGACAGGTCTAGTCAGGCGAACAATAAATTATTTAACAGGCCGATTGTCTGCACTTGAAAAGACAATGGAGTCAGCTGAACTTGAATATAAAATGAAACTATCTGCGTTGGGCGATGATGATTTGGAAAAGGAAGCTGAGATAGATGATACATACGAAAGCATTAGAGAACAATATTTCGAATATCGCAGCGATCTTCTCGATGCTAAGGACAAGGCAGAAGCGTCTAAGGAGACATCTAATGATAAATCGCCAAACACCACAGAAGTGGCGTCAGCTACATCCAGTTCAGCGGAGATACGGCTTCCTAAAATTAACTTGCCGGTTTTCTCAGGCAGCTACGAGACTTGGGGGGCTTTTCATGATCTTTTTGTCTCACTAATTCATCATAATACGTCACTTTCTGAGACCCAAAAGATGCATTATTTAAAATCAAGTGTGTCTGGTGAAGCTGATAAACTTTTGGCTCACCTTGGTATGGATATAGGCAATTATTCCAAGGCATGGGCAATCTTGAAGGATAGGTATGACCACCAACGTTTCCTAGTGAAGACGCAGTTGAAGTGTTTGTTCAACCAGCCGTCTATATCCCAAGAACGCGCCAATGCCATCAAGGAATTGTTGGACACCTCGACCGAAGTGGTTCATAGCTTGGCTAACTTAAAGGTTGCCGTATCACATTGGGATGTAATACTTGTTTTTGTACTGCTGCAGAAACTGCAAAAACACAACACCTATGGGAGGAGAAGCTAGGATCTAAAGAAGACAACAAAGCATTGCCAACATTCGCTGAATTTACCCAATTTTTGGAAACTAGGTTCCGTACTTTGGAGGCAGTCAACCACCAACAAGTTAGGATCACATCGAATCCCACAAGGCTTGTATCGCATCGCAACGTTCTCCATACAACTACCAACAACGCAAAACCCACTAATGCAAAATACTCTTGCCAAATTTGCAGCAAGGGCCAGCATGCTATTAGGAAATGCAGCAAGTTTTTGAAATTGAGTATTGTAGATCGATGTAAACAGGTCAACAGATTAGGGATTTGTCGAAATTGCTTAGCATATAGCCATACCTCTGAACAATGCCCAAGTAGTCGCTGATGTTATTACTGCTAACAATCCTATCATTCGCTTCTCCATGTTAACACTAACGCGAATGTGGGGCAAATAAACACTTTTACTACACAAGGACACACTGATGGATCAACCACTTCATCGAGGATTACAGGGGGATCGAACTTTGAACACCAACCGGCTCTTCATGCCAATAACAATCCGATGGTGGGGCAAGCAAACGCTTTCACCGTTCAAGGATATACGACAGGGCCAACTACCTCCTCGATGAATGTTGGTGCACCTACTTTCCAACCATCTGAAAGGGAAAATACTGGAGTTAGGCCAAACATCAACGCATTCTACTCAACAAACCCTGGAACACAAGTTTTACTTGCAACTGCCCTAGTCAAAGTAAGCTCGGTGAACGGCGAATCTCTTTCATTACGAGCTTTATTAGATTCAGGCTCAGAGGCAAGTTTCATAACAACATCAGCTGTTCAACTGCTGTGTCTTCGGTCAACTTCTGTCAAGGTTTCTGGGTTGGTTTTGGTCAGCAGCGGCGTCTGCTCAAAGGTGGTAGATATCTACTTAGCATCTCACCACTCAGCGTTTCGAGTGTCCACTCAAGCTCTTGTCCTCAGGTCGCTGTCTGGGCATCTTCCAACCCAAACTTTGGCAACTACAGGTTGGGAACACCTGAACGGCTTAACGCTAGCTGATCCCAATTTCAACCGATCTGCCAAGGTCGATTTACTACTGGGCATTGATGTCCTGGCTGATATTTTGCTGCCGGATATGGTCAAACCGAAAAACATCAACTTACCTATCGCTCAGAAGACCAAATTAGGATGGATCCTATTTGGTAGAGCTCCTGTTGACACAGTCAACAATAAAATGAAGGTCATGCAAAAAAAAACAGCATAATTGCATGGCGTAATCACGATGGCACACATTAATGGTCAGTAGGGCAGCATCGTGATTACTTAGCAATAAGGTAGCAATAAGGTAGTAATGCATAAATTGTCAGTAGGGCAGCATTATGATTACTTAGCAATAATGTAGTATTTAAGCAAACCAATTTTAAGAAATAAAGCAATTGGAAACAACCATCCATTCAATAAACTATCTTTATACTTCCCCCCATCCGCGGTAAGGAGTATAATTGAAGTGAACATTGGCGATCCTGCCAGGAGACCTGAAGCTTGAAAAGTTTTTCAAGAAACCAATAAGTATGGACGCGCTCTTTGATGAACAGAGCGCAACAGGCAAACAGATTGAAAGTATCTGTAGCAACTTCGCCAAGGACGGCCCAAGGCGATGGACTAGTACGTATCTGGTGCAGAGGATGAGCACCCTTCAGACGGAGTGGAACCAGTTCAGGAACCGACACAGCCAGCTCGAGTTAAAGAAGGACGGCCATCCCGCGGAAGAATATTTCGCCACGGAATATTTTGAGAAAATAGCGGCATTATACTCTAAATATTCGGAGAAGATGCTAACTGCCTTGTCATCCACACAGGCAACAGAAGACACGCCTGAGCCAACAGGAGGTTCAGAAGTGATCAGGCACCAACGGGCATCAATCAAGGCGATGAAACGTCTTGCCGATCAAGCGGCATCAGCAGAACGTCAAACGAAGGCATTCTACGTCAAGCAGCTAGAAGCCTTAGACAGGTATTGGACCATCATTGCTCAAGGTCATCAAGCGATCATGACGCAAGAGCCCACTAGCGAGTATCAAGAGGAGGAATACTTCAACGCGGAAGACGAATATCTAAAGGCCTCCATCCACCTACAAAACGAAATGGACCAGCTCAGGGGCAGCATCAATGAAGGAGCAGGAGAGGTAAAACTACCAAGAATTACCCTACCAACTTTTGATGGACAATACACCAAGTGGACTGAGTTTAGGGATCGCTTCACTGAATTGATACACAAACGGGCTATGAATGGAGCGCAGAAGCTTCATTACTTAAAGGCTAATCTACATGGAGAACCTAGCAAGCTCGTGCAACACTTTGCTACAACGGACCATAATTACCAAGCAGCCTGGGAGATGCTAGTGGACCGATACGAGAACAAAAGGTTAATCGTAACATCGATATTAAACAACCTGTGTCAGCAGAGCGCCATTACCAGCGAGACCGCTGGAGCAGTAAAGCGCCTCTTAGACACAACAAGGGAATGTCTGGCCGCCATATCGAACCTTGGGATCGACGTTAGCAACTGGGATCCATTAGTGTTGCACCTAATGGTTCAAAGACTAGACAAGGAAAGTCGGCGACTCTATGAACAGTCACTCAAATCAAGCAAGGAGCTTCAAGGGCTATCCGACTTTTACGAATTTCTGACCTCACGCTATCAGACATTAGAAGCAATCAACACAAAGAGTGATCGACCACGACAAACGAGTTTGATGACGGCTAATTCCCAAAAATGTGTAGTATGTAATACCATTGGACATACAATATTTACCTGTAGGCAATTTTCCCAGAAAAAGTACGACGCACGATGCCAGTTAGTTAAACATCTGGAACTATGTTTCAACTGCCTTCAAAAGGGTCACAGAAGCGGCAACTGCACGGCCCAATCTTGCAAACGTTGCAACAGCCGTCACCACACGATGCTTCATCCCGAAGCTGGAGCGAAGAAGCCAAGCAACAGTGTGCTTAAAGCTAACACCTCACCAAAGGGAGACCATGAGATTATCTTGGCAACAGCAGTAGTAGACGTAGTTAACACCCATGGAACTTCAATGCCATGCCGCACTATTTTGGATTCGGGATCTCAGATGCACTTCATCTCTGAGAAGATTTGCCAACAACTCGGACTACCAAGGTCAAAAATTAATGTGCCTATCGCGGGAATTGGTGACATCGAAACAACAGCGAAGTATAGCACGACTGTAAGAATCCAGTCTCGCACCACTTGTTTCCAAACGGTTATTGAGGCTGTTGTCCTGCCGAAAATAAGCGAGGCACAACCAACGGAGTACTTGGAAACCGAGGAATGGAACTTACCTCCATACACGCCATTAGCAGATCCTGATTTCCACCGACCCCAAAGGATAGACTTGCTGCTAGGAGCGGAATTTTACCTAAATCTCATACTGCCTGGACAAATAGAGCTAGGACCCTCACTACCTACACTACAAAATACTCGTTTGGGATGGATATTAGCAGGAAGAGCCAGCGCGCGTAAACATTCTGGCCATAAGACGCGGATCTGCAACATCGCCACCAAACATTCGACTAGCACATTGGAAAAACAAATCGAGAAATTCTGGTTGCTAGAAAACCACATTGAAGAGAATACGCCAACGTCGCAAGAGGAGGTAGAATGTGAAACTCATTACCAAGACACGGTTAAGCGAGACAAGGACGGTCGATTCATAATCCACTTACCATTTAAGCGTGATCCAGAGGCGGTAGGGCACTCCGAAGCATTAGCAATGAAGCGGTTCCTCGCTCTAGAGAAACGGCTGCTAGCACAACCCGACCTGCGTGATCAATATACAAAATTCATGAGGGAATATGAAGAAAAGGGGCATATGACAAGAGTCAGGAGATGCGATGTTTCACCAAACAGTCATTTCATCCCACATCACGGAGTGTTGAAGCCAGACAGCTCAACTACCAAACTCCGAGTGGTGTTCGACGCATCGGCAAAAACCGCCAATGGAACATCATTAAACCAATCAATGATGATCGGACCAACGGTTCAATCCGATCTCTTCTCCATTTTGGTTAAATTTCGACTGAACCAATACGCCTTTGCCGCCGACATACGGCAAATGTACCGACAAATACTTGTCGACGATTCACAACGCAAGTATCAAATGATTTTCTGGAGACCGAGTACCGCTGAACCGATCCGGACATATAAATTAAACACGGTCACCTATGGAACGGCTGCAGCACCATATCTTGCTACAAGATGTCTGAAACAGTTAGCTGAGGAAAACAGCATCAAGACTCCAAGAGCAGCTCAAGTCATAAGCGAAGAAACATATGTAGATGACATCTTAACCGGCGCGGACACTGAGGAAGAGGCCACAATGTTACGTGATCAACTAATCAAGATACTGGCACAAGGCAAATTCGAATTACGCAAATTTTGCTCCAATCACCCAGCAATACTCGCAGGCATTCCCGAGGAACATCGAGAGAAAACATTATCAATAAATCAACGAGACGTAGTCAAAACCTTAGGGCTGATCTGGGAACCATCAAGAGACATCTTTTTCTTCTGTTGCCCAGACAACTTCAGTGACTCGAACCACATTACGAAACGAACCGCATACGCTGAAATATCACGACTATTTGACCCCCTTGGCATCATAGGCCCGGTGGTGGTCTTAGGGAAATTATTTATGCAAGAACTCTGAAGATCCAACTCAGCGTGGGATGAACCATTACCTGCAGAACAACGTGGCAAATGGGAAGCATACAAGGTTCAGTTATACGCATTAACTAAGGTGCGCATCCCCAGATGCATACTTCTTCCACAAGCATCAGTCATCCAACTACACGCATTCTCAGACAGCAGTATGGCAGCATTCGGAGCATGTTGCTACCTAAGGTCAATAGACAACCTGGGTAACATTCAGACATCATTACTGTGCGCCAAGTCCAGAGTAGCGCCATTGAAGACTACGACACTGGCACGACTGGAGCTGTGCGCGGCAGTGTTAATGGTCGAGCTGGTAGATCGATTAATGAAGATACTACGCATAACAATCAACAAGGTTAGTTATTACACCGACAGCACTACAGTGCTCTCATGGATTTCTTCACCTTCCTACACATGGGAGACCTTCGTCGCAAATAGGGTTGCACGAATCCAAGCCTTGTCTAATCGAGACCAGTGGAATCATATAGCGGGAAAGGACAACCCGGCCGACTTGATCTCGCGTGGATTACCCGCCGCCCAGCTTTTGGACGCCTCAATTTGGTTTAAGGGGCCACCATTTCTTGAGCAACAAGAAACCTCATGGCCTATACGCTATGCCAGCGAGATGGAAGAGGTACCTGAGCGAAGAGTTGTTAAATCCGCCCTTACTAGCACATGGAAGAACGTGCAGATACATGAATTATCCACTCCAATTCATAGACAAGGATCATTGCTAAGAATGCAGAGAATATTTGCCTACTGCTTGAGATTCATTACTAACGCCCGAGCACCGAGCAAGGCAACCTACGAGGCAGTACCAACGGATGACGAAATCAGAAACGGGTTGATAGTGCTATTACGAAACACCCAACTAGTCGCCTTTAAGAAAGAATACCAGCAATTAAGACAAGGACTATCCATCGACCATTCCAGTAAACTGTTGACGTTACAACCATTCATGGATGACCACGGTCTAATACGAGTGGGAGGACGGCTCAGGCATTCTGAGCTCGGTATCGATAGTAAACACCCAATCTTACTTCCAAAACGAAGCCAAGTGTCTCAACTAATTCTGGAAACCTTGCACAAACAGCATATGCATGTGGGACCACAGGCCCTTGTAGCATTATCACGGGATAAATATTGGATCATAGACGCAAAGAGAGCAAGCACAGAAATCGTCCACAAATGTATCAGATGTTTCCGTTCAAAGCCACAACAAATACAGCAACTAATGGAAGATCTGCCAGCCGAAAGAGTAAAACCAACACGAGCATTTTATCACACTGGTGTTGACTTTGCGGGCCCATTGAAAATTCACTCCAGAATTCGGGGACGCGCACCCAATAAAGGATACGTTGCGGTGTTTGTATGCTTCACAACGAAGGCAGTGCACCTAGAAGTAGTCTGCGATCTTACGACCGAGGCTTTTCTGAATGCCTTAAAGAGGTTTATCTCACGGCGAGGATGTTGCTCCACAATATCATGTGACAATGCCACCAATTTCGTGGGAGCAAAGGCTGAATTAAGCCGCTTAAACAGCTTGTTTGAGTCACAGCAACTTAAGGATGGCCTTCAACCGTACTGTCAAGAGAAAACAATTAAATGGAAATTCATACCCCCCCGGTCGCCACACTTCGGAGGTCTGTGGGAGGCAGCAGTTAAATCTGCAAAACAATTATTAATTAGATACACCGGAATGGCAACGTTGACCTACGAAGAATTAAACACCACGTTAGCACAGATCGAGGCAATTTTAAATTCTAGACCCATCACACCCATGTCAAATGATCCCAATGATTTGGAAGCATTAACACCAGGACACTTCTTAATCGGAGAAACATTATGTGCATTGCCAGAACCCAGTGTCACAGAAAAAAGGATTGAGCATCTAAAACGCTTCCAACGGTTGCAGTTCATCCAACAGCAATTTTGGAAGAGATGGTCCGAAGAGTATCTTACTCAGCTTCAAGGTCGATCGAAATGGAAGGATGGCAACAGGGAACTATTACCTGGAATGATGGTTCTGATGATGGAAGAGAATCAACCACCACTTAAATGGCCACTGGGCAGAATTCTCAAGATACATCGAGGTGAAGATAAGGTAATCCGGGTAGTGGAGGTACGAACAAGTACCAAAATCTGTCCATTACCACATGAAACCAACGCAACCCTACCAATGGAACACCTAGCAGTGAAGGAGAAGGGGGCACCATCATCATCGCTTACGGCAACACTGAAGCGCGGCAGAAATGCAGAAATTAACAGCACCTTCCCCAGCGACACCATGCGCCACAATCTGAGCACACGATCGGCCAAGACGAGACGCATTCACCCAATTAACGCCAATTGGTTAGCCAATCCTATGAAACTAGCTATGAAACGTCGCACAGCAGCACCGCAACCAAAAACAACAACGACAGGAAGGATGCTGTTGAACACACTTTTAATAGTGCTGTGTTGTATATGCCCTACAACCGCCACCACAGAAACAAGGGCACCCATTTCAGTCAAACAGTTGAACTCAAGCTCTGGAATCTATTTCGAAGGGCTAGGAAAGACGAAATTGATAACCGACTCGTGGAACATCGTTGTATATCATAACACAACCATCTACTTTAGAGAGTTGGAAGTCCTGCGTCTGTCACTACAAAATATGAGCCGTCTATGCAAACACACACTATACTATACAACAAACTGCCGAACAACATTAAGCGAGCTGGAGTACCAATACCAAAGTGCACTTCAAATGAATGAGGTAATGCGCGGGCAAAACCATGAGCGAAATCGTCGATCGCCGTTTGATATAATCGGCACAGTGGCAAACAAATTGTTTGGAATAGTAGATCAGGAGCAGGCTGAGCAATTTAACTTAGACATCGAACGATTAGGACAAAATCAGAAGTACCAAAACGAATTAACTAAACGTCAAACAACGGTGCTTAACTCAACCCTCAATATCATCGAAAGAGACGAAAGGCATACAAATAGTCAGCTGGAATCATTGAATGAACATGTAGCTAACCTACAACGAGCATGGAATGATAGGACAAAGACATTGGATGAAACTAGAGCGATGCTATTGTTCAACTCAATGGTAAGCATTTTAAGCTTGAGCCTTGCACGGTATCAGAGGATGCAAACGGCACTAATCGACGCCGTCATGGATGCACATCACGGGAAGATCAGCACTCGTATCTTGACACCATCAGAGTTAAGACGTCAACTAGACCTCATAAGGCCACATGTTCCAGACAACACGGCACTTCCGTCAGACAGGCTCAGCACAATCTACTCCTTGGCGCGGATCAAGACCAGAATTATGGAGGGTGGAATCATATTCAACATCAACTTGCCACTAGTACAAGATACTCTATTCGAGCTTTACAAGGTGATACCACTGCCAATACCAAAAAACGAAAGACTGATGTTTGTCAAGCCAACAACAGAATACCTAGCTGTAACGCTTCATCGGGATCAGTTTGTAAGGTTCACAACGAATGACCTTCAGGAGTGTGAGAAGGCGGACGATCAAGAGTACATTTGCACGGGCAAACACCCAATATACACATATAAGGAAGACAACGCCCCATGTGAAATGGAATTCTTCAAACACGCAGAAACCCCATACCAGCGCTGCACTTTGATCACCATCAAAGAAAACCAGGTTTGGATACAATTACAAACATCAAACACCTGGATCTTTTCAACACTACTGCCGCAAACTATCAATGCGATATGTGGAGCCCAAGTCTACCCAATTCACTTACAAGGGCAAGGAGAGCTTACCATGACGGAAAAATGTCAGTTGGAGACTAAGGTTGCGACCATACACAGCTTCACAATGATGAACACCAGCAGCACTATCCCATTCATACCATTTACAAACATATCACAGGCGCTGCCAACCCAGAGGACGGTACCGGCAATAAAAGTCATACAGCCACTAGTATTCGAGAAGAATCATCAGTTTAGCGAATTAAAGGTTCACCTCGCTGACACCACAAGCTCACCGGACATATCAATTCATGACATCCATCAATTTTCGGTGTCTTATGCAATGGTGCTGTTATTGGTTGGCTGTGCAATATTTCGATACTGGAAACGACGACAACAGCAGATGACACCGATCGTACCGCCTCGAATGGTCAAGGCTGACGAGAGATTCACGGTTGAAGTAGACTAACTTCAAAGGGGGGAACATGTTGACACAGTCAACAATAAAATGAAGGTCATGCAAAAAAAAACAGCATAATTGCATGGCGTAATCACGATGGCACACATTAATGGTCAGTAGGGCAGCATAGTGATTACTTAGCAATAAGGTAGCAATAAGGTAGTAATGCATAAATTGTCAGTAGGGCAGCATTATGATTACTTAGCAATAATGTAGTATTTAAGCAAACCAATTTTAAGAAATAAAGCAATTGGAAACAACCATCCATTCAATAAACTATCTTTATACTTCCCCCCATCCGCGGTAAGGAGTATAATTGAAGTGAACAGCTCCCATTGTACCGCAGCGAATCAACAATTTCCTTCAAACATGTGGCCTCGAAACTGAGCTCCGTAGATTCTGGGAATTAGAAGAAATCTCTTATCAACCATACGTAAAGCCGGAAGATAGTGAATGCGAAGCGCACTTTCGTAAAACCGTTCGACGCCTGGATGATGGTCGCTTCCAAGTAGCTCTGCCGTTTAAGGGTGATGTCTATCCTATTTTAGGTAGATCAAGAGAAGGAGCTCTCACTCGCTTTAAGAGTCTGGAAAGAAAACTGGAAAGAGATAATAGTTTGAAGCAACGCTACTCAGACTGCATTGAGGATTACCTGAATCTTGGCCACATGGAAGAATTGGAAGAATGCTCTATTCCCGATCGCCATCACTACATCATGCCACATCACGCCGTACTTAAGGAGAGGAGCTCGACTACTAAACTCCGAGTGGTTTTCGATGCTTCGTTCAAGAACGCTGATAGCGTCTCATTGAATGATCAACTGATGCTAGGCCCGGCACTTCAACACAACATCACGGACATTATCCTCAGATGGAGGTTCTATCGATACACCTTTACCGGAGATATAGAAAAGATGTATCGGCAAATAATGGTACCGGAACGTGATGCAAATTACCAGCTGATCCTTTGGCGCAAGCAACCATCTGATATCTTGAAGACGTATCGCCTCAGGACTGTGACCTTTGGCACATCACCCGCCCCATACCTGGCGATTCGTACACTTCAGGCATTAGCAGAAGAAATCCAAGAGCTACATCCAAGAGCTGCTACGATGATCCGTGACGAAATGTACGTAGATGATTTGATTTCGGGGGCCGAAACTCTCCCAGAAGCTAAGGAGAAAATGAAGGAAGTTAAGGAAATACTGAATGGAGCTGGGTTCCATTTACGAAAATGGACGGCCAACCATAAGGAACTTTTGGATAACGTACCCATTCAAGATCACGAGGCATTCTTTTCATTACCATCCAGATTCAGATGGAGTAAAGACTTTGAGTATACAGTGGCTCCCTCTTCATGATGTATTCTCCTTCAGAAATTCAGCAGCCAACAAAGCGATCTATATTATCGTCGATAGCACGCCTATTCGATCCTATGGGATGGATCGCACCTTCCATTGTAAAGGCGAAACTCATAATGCAGCTTCTATGGGTGCGTAAGCAATCCTGGGATGATCCCGTTAATCCTGATATTGCGCAAGATTGGACAGCGTTTCACCATGATTTGGAAGCCATTAACACCCTACACATTCCTCGCTGGTTGAACACAACTAGTAGAGCCAATCGTCTTCAATTACATGGGTTCTGCGATTCATCGGAAAGGGCATATGGAGCAGCGGTGTACCTTAGAGTAGAAGATAATGACGGCAACATTCACATGCACCTACTCATATCCAAATCGAAGGTGGCACCTGTAAGCCCAGTCACTCTCCCACGATTGGAATTATGTGGAGCCGTCACACTCGCTAAGCTCTTATACAACGTCACACAAACTCTTGAGGGGAGAGGAATTCCCACCTTCGCATGGACAGGCTCCATGATTACATTGTGCTGGATACGTGCAGAGCCTACGAAGTGGGAAACCTTTGTCCGAAACAGAGTCGGAGAGATCCAGCGTTTGACTAACGTTGATATATGGAACCATGTTCCCACAGCGCAGAATCCTACAGATTTAGTCTCCAGGGGGATGCTTCCATCTGCTTTGGTCCAAGACACCTTGTGGTGGAATGGGCCACCCTTTTTAAAAACAACGACACAGACAGTGGGTTCAATCAGCTGATTCATCGATCCTCTAGGCTCATCAGGATAACCGCCTATTGCAAAAGATTCCTAGCGAATTCCCGAAATAAGAGCTCAAAACGAACGTCTGGACCATTAACTCCGGTAGAACTCAATGCGGCAACGAACAACCTGGCACGCGTAGCCCAACTAGAGATGTTTATTCAAGGACCAGCGAAGACTAGAGGCATGGGCTCCTTGAACCCGTTTACAGACGGGGAAGGCATCCTTAGGGTCGGGGAAAGGCTCCAAAATGCTGATCTCTCTTTCGATCAACAACACCCAATAATCATGGAACCAAATCATCACCTAACAAAATTAATTATCGCTGAAGCGCACAGCAGGACTCGCAGCCACGCAACTCACGATTGGAAGGAAATCGCTGAAGTTTTGGCTAATCAAGGAACTCAGTGGAGATTCATTCCCCCTGCTTCCCCTCATTTTGGAGGACTATGGGAAGCGGGTGTAAAGAGTGTCAAACACCACTTCAAACGTGTTGTCGGGAACGGGACACTCACCTTTGAAGAATTAACTACGCTTCTGACGCAAATTGAAGCGTGTCTTAATTCTAGACCGCTGTGTCCCCTATCAGAGGACCCCGAGGACTTCCGTGCCTTGACTCCGGCACACTTTCTTATCGGACAAGAGGCCCTAACAGTACCGGAACCGGATTTATTGTCAGGAAAAATCAACTTGAGCGACCGATGGAAAACAGTTCAACTCCGCATGCAGACCTTTTGGAAACAATGGCAACAGGAATACCTGACACGGCTGCAACAAAGACCAAAGTGGCTTAAGCAGCAACCGCTTTTAAAGAAGGGTGATCTAGTCCTTCTTAAGGACGAACGACTTCCACCTTCAAGGTGGGGCCTAGGCCGCATAACAAACACCTTTCCCGGAGCAGACAACATTACCAGAGTTGTAAAGATCAAAACTCAGGCCGGCGAATTCAAAAGGCCTATAACCAAACTGTGTCCACTACCAATCAACACACTTTGCACGGAAGACAATTCCTAACTCAACAAAATAAGCCACATTCCAACGATACTCAACACATAAAACAACATATAAAATATTAACCAGCGACCCAAAGCGATATACAGTCCAATTATCCCACACTTACACACCCATACCTATGCCATGGCAACTTTAATTAAACCCAAATACAAAATACCCAAGGGTCACGAAAATATAAAATATGAATATGGATTGAGGCAACTCACGCGTCTCCCCACGCTTAACGAAGAATGTCATCAAAATTCATATTTTCACGCACAAAATCTTTTCTTACGTACATTAAATGCACAACAAATTAGTTTAGAAGAATTCACTAACATGCACTATCAGCATTTATTACAATTTATAAGATCACTTATTCACTATAAGAACATTCAAATAAAATTATGCGATGAAATCCACGCACTGCACAATACAACTTTCGTAATTCATATAATACTGAATGGAATTACCACACCAAAATGGATCATCGACTCCCCCTTCAACTTCACTTGGAGTTCCAGTCTATTACCAACCAAAACATTTCTTCGTCTTTACGCTTCACTTCAACTTCCAGTCCATAACAAATCAAACATCTCTCCGTCTTCACGCTTCACCTCAAATTCCAGTCTATAAGCAATCAATATATTACATTATTTCTTAGTATTTAATTCTTCGAACTTCGAACGCAAATTTAACTTCCAGTCAATCGTCAACACAACACAAGAGACAAGAGTAAGATGAGTATTAACAACAACAACAAATCCAGGCGGGAACCAACCATCACCGTCGCAACAGTGAGAGAATCGCATATCAAAACAAAACAATTTTTTTCTTGCGATCGCAGTGATATTGAATGATGGGCAAATTGGAGTAAATGGCTGTCATATGTTCTGTTATTGTTTGTGTCAATGTCTGTACATAATCATTTGCAATAACCTGTTGCTTATACTTTCATGTACCTAAACTCATGTTTTGGATACGACCGATTTAAGTCAGAGGCAACAATGAAGGCAGCTGTGTGACGAGAAGAGAGCAGAAGAAGAAGGATGGACGTAAGCTAAGAACATAGTTCATCGTTGGGGGAGAATGTTGACGTGACGGTTGACGACGTCGTTGACGGCGAACAAAGACGTCACAATGCATTGAATGCACCCACCCACAACAAATATCCCACAAGGGAAATTATTGTAAATGTCAAATGAAGTATTGTATATAAAAGAACCGAATCCCAATAAATTTGTTTACTTCTGTAGAGTCGGTAATGATGCAATGCACTTGGCCTTACATTCTATATCGCACCACACGCCCTTAAGGCAAATGAAAATCTCCATCTTTGATTCTATAAAAGTTGGTTTCCGGCATTTTAAAAAGAGGACAATCGATCGACACCATTTGTGGACGAAAAAAAAAGAAAAGGAATTGTTAGATGAAATTACGCCATTATACATAGTAGAAAAGTGAAAAGAAAATCAAAGAAATAAAAGAAAATAAAAGAGAAAATTATTTCCACTACAGCTTCAGAAGTGGGATATCTAACATGGAAAAAAGAGTGACACGTGGGGATTTGACCCGTGCGTTAGACAACGCTGGGCTCCCATATTCATCAACAGCAACAGTCATCCAATTGCGTCAACTGCTAACTGCTGCGGAAGATATCGGACGTCCACATACTGTCCCTACTCAAGAAGTGGAAGACGACGCGGGCACTGGTAATGGACCTATCAGCGCAACGGGTGAGGCTGGTGCCGCCGCTGCATCAAACGGCGCTTTAAACGACGGTACAAGTGTTAGCTTGGCATATGATGAAGATGAGGAGGATCTCGACGAAATCATCGCAAAGCTAGAAAAAAAAAAGAAAGTCTTACAACTACGCCAGGAGCTCAAGGCCATGGAAGATTCCTCCGTGCCGGACCTACAGCGGCTCACTATCACCGACGTGGAGTCAATTGTACCCAAATACTCCGGAGATGATGCATACTCCATCGAAAAGTGGATTACCGATTTCGAAAGAGCCATCAAATTGAGCTGTTGTACAGACCATTTCAAATACATTGCTATGCGGCGACTGCTAACTGGAACAGCAGCCATTTTTCTCCGAACCTCATTTGCCAATAATTACGAAGAATTGAGGACTGCCTTGCGCAAACAATTTCAACGTCACGTCACAACAAACGACGTGTACAAGCAGCTGCATGGGAGGCATCGTACCAGAGGAGAAAACATCGTAAGCTACATGCTCTCCATGCAAGAGATCGCAGCGCAAGCAACTATAGACGAGAAGGACATCATCAGTGCAATAATTGAAGGCCTGGGTGACCGAAGTGCGTACACGTCAATTTTGTACACAGCCAGAAGCATCGAAGAACTTCAGGAGCTTCTTCTTATCTATGATAAGAGAAGAAATAGTGACAGCATTCCAGCTACAACTTCTCATCAAACAAGGCAACCAGCCCAAGTGTCAGCATCTACCTCCGCCTCTCTTGTGCGTTGTTTTAACTGTTCGCTGTATGGGCACATTTCAAGTCAGTGCCCAAAAAGCTAAGCGAACAGCTGGATCATGTTTCCGATGTGGTGGGAAAGACCACATGATTAAGGATTGAAAGCAGCCGTCCAGCCGGGTGAATGTGATAAAGAGCGAAGCAGACGATAACCATATGCAGCAGATTGACGCACATGAAAATGTAAGTGTTGTTTTTTTATGTCGAGGCTTGAGAAACAAAGTAATAATGTGTACTTCTTTAATTGATAGTGGTAGTCCGGTCAGTTTTGTCGCAAAGAATTGTATCCCGCCCGATAATTATCTTTATATGCCAGTCCATCTCAACTACTACGGATTAAGCGGTGAACAAATCAAAACGCTCGGAAAAATTAACTGTCAGATCACAATATCTAATAAGACTAACGAGATCTCTCTAATTGTAGTAGAAAATCAACTTTTGCCGAGAACCTTACTTTTAGGTCGGGATTTTCTTCGTATATTCAACATAAAATTTTATATGAGCGATTGTGACATTTACTTAAATAATGAAATAAAAGAATCAGACATAAATATTTGTTTGCCTTACGTTTCTCAAGCCTCAAGTAAAGTTATAGATATTGATTGTTCAACAAACGCAAATAAACTATATAACCCCCGCGATAAGAACGCTGAAATTGGAAGGAACTTTATCGAGTGTTGTTGTAGGGATATCAATAATAATGAATTCGATTTAAACTCTCGTTCTGGTGCTGAGGAGAGGCTATTGCCGGTCTCATTGTTTTCTGATCGCCAAAACAGTGAATTGTCTAGTGAGATATTGCCTATTGAAGTGTCTTCCGAGTGTTTAGTTAGTGGTAATCAGGTTGATCGCCAAAGTAGAGAATTGTCCAGTGACCCATTGCTTAGTGAAGAGCCCCCAATGTGTTTAGTTAACCAGGTAAATTGTCAAAACACCGAATAGGCCAGTGAGTGTCTATTGGAAGATGATCCTTTTAATCACAACAGTTGTGATATATTCCAAATTGACATTGGAGAGAAGGACCTTGATAACTGGGATATAGATCATTCACTATCAAAAACTGATTTAGCAAAGGTTCGGAAGATAATACATGATCATTATCTAAATTTCCCTAGGAAGAAAATGAAAATTTACTCGAAATGAGTATCAAAGTCTCTTCTGATCAATGCGTATATTCCTCTCCTCGTAGGTTATCTTATAAAGACAAAGCGGAAACTCAGAGAATCACTGGTGAATTGATAAAAGAAGGAATTATAAGACCAAGTAACTCTCCCTACGCATCGCCTATAGTATTAGTGAAAAAAAAGAATGGAGACATTCGGATGTGCGTTGATTACAGAAACTTGAATAAGATCACTATTAGAGACAACTATCCTTTGCCGGTGATTGAAAATTGCTTGGAGTATTTGGGAGGGAAGAGATACTTTACTTTACTAGACTTGAAGAGTGGGTTTCACCAAGTGAGGATGGCGAAGGACTCAATCAAATTCACTTCTTTTGTCACTCCTAATGGACAGTTTGAGTATGTAAAAATGCCTTTTGGTCTTAAGAATGCCCCGTCGGTATTCCAAAGATTTATAACACTTGTCCTGAAAGAATTTGTCGATAGAGGTCTTATAATTGTCTATATGGATGATATCCTGCTAGCTTCGGTAGATCTTTCAGAACATTTCAAGTTGCTGAAATCGGTTTTAGAGGCTTTAGCGAAGCATGGACTTGAACTGAACTCTTCAAAGAGTAAATTTTGCTACACTGAAATCCAATACCTGGGTTACAGTGTTAGTAATAAAGGCATTGCGCCGAATGAACGCCACAAGGAGGCCATAGCGAGGTATCCGATACCACAAACCCAAAAGCAGTTACAATCTTTTATAGGTTTATGCGCTTATTTTCGCAAGTTTGTTCCCCAATTCTCACGCATCGCGAAGCCTTTGTATGATATGTTGAAAGGGAATAGTAAAGTTGAGTTGAACGAAAAATATCTGGCTGCAGTTGAAGAGCTAAAAAGAAAATTGGTTGAGTCTCCGGTATTGTCTATATATGACCCCAAGAATGACACTGAGCTGCATTGCGATGCCAGTGCTTCCGGGTATGGTGCAGTACTGATGCAGCGACAGTCTGATGGAAAATTCCACCCAGTGTTTTATTTCTCCAAGCGAGCTACTAACGCAGAGAGCCGATATCATAGCTTCGAATTGGAAACCCTTGCGATAATTTATGCACTTCGGCGATTCAGAGTGTATTTGGAAGGAATTCCTTTCAAGATAATTACTGACTGTAACGCATTGACTCTCACTCTTAACAAGAGAACGCTGAACCCTAGGATAGCCCGATGGGCCCTTGAGTTGCAAAATTACGATTATGCAGTTCAGCACAGGAGTGGGAGCAATATGGGACACGTAGACGCGCTGAGTCGCTGTGAGGTAATTTGTAGTATTAGTGAAGATGATATTGAATTCCAGTTGTGCGCAACACAGAATAGAGACCCTGGTATAATTCGACTTCGCGACCAGCTACAGAAGGGATCGCTGGATTGGTATGATCTAATCGATGGGATAGTCTACCGAAAGGACTCCAAAGGCGGTATTTGCTTTTGTGTGCCAAAAGAAATGGAGGATAATGTTATAAGATTATGTCACGAGAAGATTGGTCACCTAGGAATAAATAAAACTTATAGCCAAATAAGAAGGAACTACTGGTTTCCTGAAATGAGGTTGAAGGTAGAAAAATTTATAAAAAACTGTATAAAGTGTATAATGTATGCAGCCCCTGCACGGGTAAACCAAAGGAATCTATACAGTATCCCCAAGGAACCAGTGCCGTTCGACACGATTCATATCGATCACCTTGGACCACTGCCTTCCATACGGTCTAAAAGAAAGCACTTGCTAGTAATAGTCGATAGCTTCACAAAGTATGTGAAGCTTTACCCAGTAAACTCCACTAGTACAAAGGAAGTTGTTGAGTGCTTGAAAAAATACTTCCAATATTACAGCCGTCCTCGTAGAATAGTTTCCGACCGTGGAACTTGTTTTACATCTTTGGAATTCAGCAAATTTCTGCTGGATAACAATATAAGCCACATAAAGGTAGCTGTAGGTTCTCCCCAGGCGAATGGTCAGGTAGAAAGGGTCAATCGCGTTTTAACACCCATGCTTAGTAAATTGAGTGAACCATTAGAGCATTCCGACTGGGTATCTAAACTAGTAAGAGCCGAATTTGCAGTAAATAACTCCACCCATTCTTCGACCCGTAAGACACCGGCCTGTTTACTTTTCGGTGTGGAACAGAGAGGCATCTCAGTCGACCCACTGACCGAGTTCATACAAGACAGAAACGAGTCTCAGGGACGTGACTTAGAGAAATTAAGACATACTCGATTCTCAGCACCGTAACGAGAGGTATTTTCAGAGTCATAACACACATGCCAAGCAATTCTCATGTGGCGATTACGTTGTAATAAAGAATGTTGACAACTCCGTCGGTTCAAACAAAAAGTTCATTCCAAAGTTCAAAGGTCCCTACATTGCTCACAAAGTATTGGCAAATGACAGATACGTCATTAAAGATATTGAGAATTGCCAGGTTACGCAACTTCCGTACGATGGGGTAGTTGAGTCGCGACATATTAAGCTCTGGAAAGGTAAACCGTCTAGTAATTGAGATTATTTGTTGAACAATCAGAAATAGAAAAACAACATATGTAGTTTTAAGAAACATCTGAATTATATAATATTTTGGGTTTTCACAAACATGTACTCACTAACACGTTATAAAACTTTAACTATTCACCTATACTAACCATATATTGTGATCGTGGTCGATCAATTGTCAGAATGGCCGAGATGTAGAGTCGGTAATGATGCAATGCACTTGGCCTTACATTCTATATCGCACCACACGCCCTTAAGGCAAATGAGAATCTCCATCTTTGATTCTATAAAAGTTGGTTTCCGGCATTTTAAAAAGAGGACAATCGATCGACACCGAGCGGCCATTGTGGACGAAAAAAAAAGAAAAGGAATTGTTAGATGAAATTACGCCATTATACATAGTAGAAAAGTGAAAAGAAATAAAAGAAAATAAAAGAGAAAATTATTTCCACTACACTTCCTTTTATAACGTTTGAATAAAGAGTGGTTTATTATTTGCCTATAATCTCAGATCCAACTGTTAACGCTCTACCGTTCATCAAACGAACAGCCACAATTGCAAAACTCACAAATTTCATATTGACAAAGTGCTGTGTTAAATCCGCATAACAATAATTTTTCAGTTTCAAATAGTCAATCAAATGGCTTATCATATTCTACTATGCAAAACAATAATAATAATTCAAGCTCCAATGCCAGAAGATTCCCTCCTCCAGAACCAATTTTTTGTTTTGTTATGCAACCCGCAGCTTGTCAATATCAGAACTATAGAGAAGGACTATAGAGAAGGAATTCTTAGCTATAGTTTGGTCTGCAAAATACTTCCGTCCTTATCTATAATTTGTTATAGTTACCGATCATAAGCCTTTAACATGGCTCTTATCGTTGAAAGAGCCAAACTCAAAACTCTTGGCGTTTAAGCCTTGAAGAGTTTGATTATACAGTAATCTATAAGAAGGGGCAGCTCAATTCAAATGCCGATGCCTTATCTCGTGTAGAAATTAATATAAATGAAAGTGACGATATTTAAACAGAATACTATGACAAAAGCTCTACCGACAATAATCTCGATGAAAATGATAACATTGAAACTCTTCATTCTGCTCTAGCAAATGCTAATGATGGCATTCAAATATCCGAAAGAGCTATTAATGAATTTGCTAACCAAATCATTCTCATCGAAAACCCAAAGCGCACTAAATTGCATTATACCTTTAAAAATTTGAATGCAATAATATCTCTGATGAATAAGTAGTGATGGACATAGTTAGAAATTGTATCAACACAAAAAGAGTTACCGCCATCTTGGCTGACGACAATACTTTTAAGGTAGTTCAGTCTGTTTACTCAAAATATTTCAATAACACTTTTATAAAATTAGTGAGATGTACTGCTCTCTTAAAAGACGTAATAGAATTTGATGAACAGGAAAATATAATACGATCTTACCACCAAAATTCGAACCACAGAGGAATCAATGAAAGTCTTGATCATCTTAAGAGAAAATATTTTTTCCGCAATATGAAACACATTATTACACAAATTATTAATAATTGTGAAACATGCGCAAAATGCAAACATGATCGACAAAGAAAACCTCTAAAATTCGAAGTTTCTGAGACACCATCAAAACCGTTAGAGATTGTGCATTTAGATATCTACTCTATCCAAACAGAAAACTTCTAACAATCTTGGACAAGTTTAGTAAATTCGCTAGAGTTTACTTATTGGTTTTCAGAAATAGCATACGCGTGATCAAATCATTAAAGCATTTCTTCTCCCATCAGGGAATACCTCGAAAAATCATATCAGATAATGGAAGCGAATTTATATCAACGCTTTTTAGAGATTTTTTGGCGGTTTATGAAATACAATTTCACACAATTTGCGCAAAAAGTTCCACAGGGAATTCGCCTGTTGAACGGTTTCACTCCACTTTAACAGAAATAGTAAGAATAATCAAGTCAAATGACCGAAATAAATCCATTGGCGAAATTGTTGATGACGCCTTGATAACGTATAATGGCTCTATTCATTCGGCAACGAAAATGACTCCGTTTGAACTTTTAACAGGTCATATTAATAAACGAAGCTTTTTTCCATCTAAAACCAATCCAAAAACAGAGCAAGAGTACTTAAAGAGACATAGAGAAAATTATAAATTTTTGAGCAATTTAATTCATCAAAATAGTTTAAAACAGAAGGAAAGCGTAATAAGAAGCGAAATGAAACACGTGAAGATCCATCTAATTTCAAAAACAGTGAGAAGATATATGAACAAGATGATAGGAGAAATAAACTCGCTGATAGATATATAGGGCATACAGTAGTTAGAAACGACAAAATTACAGTTACCACGAACAAAAGAAAAGTTCATAAACAGAAAATAAGGAAAAAACGCAAGTTTACTAATACATAATTATCGTTATATATTTATGTCCATAATTTATTATTATATTGTATTTCTTACATGAAATCTGTGAGTTACTAAGGGTGTTTAAACAGAATTATGTACTTTCATTTTCGTAAAAAACAAAATAAAGAACAAAAAAAAAAACGCGCAAACGGCTTTATCCTTTTTTTTGTTTATCATTAACTTTCTAAAACCACAGTAACCGATACAAGGTAGGTTAAGCTTTACACAGAGCAGTGAATTAAGTAAAAGCAGCCTATGAACAGAATCCAGCTTCTACTTGACTTTTGCGGCCTTCAGTACCCATAGCCCACACTCACGGGGGAGGAGTTACATACTCTACACTTGCAGCAACCAAAACAGCTGTACAGCAGCATGCATCCAAATCAGCCATCACATTATTGTTGTCAACGCGGAGTCTAATATCCATCACGATTACTTTGCATGATTGTTATCAGCATAACATCAACAACAAGATCGATCTGGTACGAACAGCAACAACAATCAACATCGAAAACACGCCAACAATCCATCAAGGCCAACAAAATCCAAAACAACGCCAAACATCCATCATGGCCAACTTGTTACCGTGGGTCAGCATAACAGAAATAAAGTTATTGGACCCGCTAATGAAGTTTTGAATATGTGTGATACACCGGTGAATTGGGCCGAGATAAAACAGAACTTAATAGTACATTATTCGGACAAGCGCAATGAAACCAGTTTGATACGGGATCTTCATCAACTTAGGCAGAATCAGAATACAGTTGAACATTTTAACTCTAAGATTATTGATATTTCTTCAGCGATGATGAACCACATAAAAGTTCACGAAACTGACAATAATGTAATAATCGCGAAACAAAAACGAAGAAATGTGTTTTAACACTTTGGCCACAATTGCAAAACTCACAAATTTCTTATTGACAAAGTGCTGTGTTAAATCCGCATAACAATAATTTTTCAGTTTCAAATAGTCAATCAAATGGCTTATCATACTCTACTATGCAAAACAATAATAACAATTCGAGCTCCAATGCCAGAAGATTCCCTCCTCCAGAACCAATGGAAACGAATAGCGGGAATACAAGTATAATTGGCCAAAATTCTTTCCAAACAAATAATAGTTTCCAAAATCGTAGACAAACACAGTCACACAATATTGAAATAGGTAGCACACAAAGCAATAGAAACGACTTTCTTGAACAGACAAACGGCTCTTATTTTCCTGAACAGGGATACAATTTGAATTCTCAAGAACCGCAAGCTTACTACCAATGTCTCGATATTCCAAATTCGTCAAATCCAATAATTTCGAGTGAGATAGATGACACAAATTTTCGCTTACCCGCCTCGGAGACCCAGTAGGCTATCTTGAAATTAATAATTATAATTCCAGCATCCTACCGTATATAATAATAAAGCGCTTTAACAACAGAAAATTCGTATCATGATTCTTCTTTTCCGCGCCACTTTTACAAGATAGGGAATTATACAATATTATATTTCTTTTTTTTTTCTTTTACGTTTAATGAAGTTTGTTAAATTATAGGTAGTACATTTTTCAATAAGTATCTACGTACGTTTATAAATTTGTTACAGTAGATCAAAAAAAATTTGTTTCCCTTTCAATTTATAGCTTGTTCTTACATGGTACAATATTTTTTTTTTTTCAATTTATAGCTTGTTCTTACATGGTATAATGTTTTAATGTATTTTTTAGATTATGTTTAGTGGTACAAAACTTATGAAATTTCGTAGGACTATAACTTATTATAATAATTTTCTTCTCTTTATATCATTATTCTTACCAATGATTATTCTTATTCATCCTATATGTTATTACATGTTATTATTCCTACATATACTTATTTGTTTAATTATTATTATTCCCACATTATTATTATTATTATTTTAAAATTTACTATTCTTCGTATTCTATACATTATTATTATTATTATTATTTTTACATATATTTACTATTGTTCTTATTCTATACCGGTATTCCTTATTTATAACATTTAATATTTACATCTACGTGCGGGGGATCTCGTCCTCCTCTCCCTTTTTTAAAAAGTCAAAAGTAAATACAAATTATTTAGTACGTATTCATAAAATTTCCTTAAACGATTTTTATGGACTTTTTTTCTCTTTCCTTCATAGTTTATTTCACAATTAACTCCCTGTTCTGATAATACTTGATATGGTCCTATGTAAATTGGATCTAGCTTCCTAAAAAACTAAACTAGCTACTGCGAAGCTAGTTGGCTTACTTTTAGATTTCCTATCGTAATCAGCTTTCCTATTGTTTTTCTTCTCTATGAGTATGTCTCTAGCGTCCCTATGAGCGATTTGTAATCTTTGCCTCAACTCAATTACGTAATCTTCATAAGTGTATCTTGGGTCTACCTGTTTTGTTAAGTTTGATGGTAACGTACATTGTCGTCCGAATACTAATTCAAATGCGGTATACCCTGTTTCGGCATGTACTGCGGTGTTATAGCAAAACACATAATAAGGTAACCAAGTACACCAATCTGTATGTTTTTCAGATACATAGCTCCTGAGGTATGCTCCGAGAACTTTATGGGAATTTTCTAATGCTCCTATACTCTCGTGATGATATGCCGTGGATTGGATCTGTTCTATTTTCAGTAGTTTGCACATACCCTTAAAAATCTTGTTAATAATCTCTGGGATGTATGCCAAAACTTTGTTTGGTCCCAGGATTATATTAGTACCATTTACTGGGTACTCATCGTCCTCGAAATTATTACTTATTTTTAGCTCAATTATTTTATGCCCATGCTCTGGAGGTTTGATAAGTTCAGTGATAATGTGATTTTTCTTCTCTTCTTCTGTGTCTTGTATGTGTTTTACCTGTATCGGATTTCCTGATTTTGATTGCGACCTTGTAATGACGCATATCTGGAGTTGTTTTAGTTGATTGGAATCCCATTTTATGCGACGTAAGGCGTCAGCTGTGCAGTTATCCTTCCCGGGTGTGTATTCAATGTAAAAGTTGTATTCCTCTAATAGTAATCGAAATTTTGTTAGACTTGAAGGTTCTTTAAGAGAAAAGAGATATACTAGTGGTCTATGGTCAGTTATCATCGAAATTTGACAGTACGGCTCCCAAGGCAAATCCTGAGGCGTCTGTTCGTAAAATAAATTCTTTCTCAAAATTCGGGAATTGCAAAATTTGGGGACTGCTGAGGATTACCTTTAAAAGTTGAAATGACTTCTCACAGTCCTCGTTAAAATTGAATTCTACGTTTTTCCTGAGTAATCTATTGAGAGGAATGGCTATTGTAGCGAAGTTGGGTATAAATTTTCGGTAGAAGTTTGCAAATGCTACGAATCTTCTAACCTCGTCGGCATTTGTAGGTATGGTATAATTATTCATAACAGCGGATTTTGCTGGATCGGGGTGAATTCCCTTGTTGGAGATAATATGTCCTAGAAACAGTACTTCTTTTCGTAAAAAAGCACATTTTCCTGGGTGAATTTTTAGATTCACTTCCCTAAGTCGTTGAAACACATCGATCAAATTTTTGTTATGATCTTTAAGATTTTTTCCAAATACTATAAGGTCATCGAGGTAGACAAAACATCGCGAGTAGGTTAGACCGGACATAGCTATAGACATCATTCTTGAAAATGTACTGGGTGAGATTTTGAGACCCATTGGTAAGCGTTTTAATTGATAATGCCCGTTTTCGGTTGAGAATGCAGTACACGGTCTACTGGTTTCGGCTAATTCCATTTGGTAATACCCCTGACTGAGATCTATACAAGAAAAGTATGTTGCTCCTCCCACCATATCAAAAATATCAGTAATATATGGTAGGGGGAATTTAACATCTTCAATTACTTCGTTTACCTTTCGGTAATCAATTACTAATCTGAATTTTTGTAGTCCTGTTACTGGATCCTTTTTCTTAGGTACGACGAGTATGGGTGAATTCCATGCGGAAATTGATGGTTCGATTATATCGTCTGCTACCATTTTTTGTATTTCGTTTTCTATGTCTTGTTTTTGTGAATGTGGTAATCTATATGGCTTGGTATATTTAGGGGTAGCTCCCTCTTTAAGCGATATGTGTGCTTGACCTATATGAGTGTATGTTAACTTGTCATTGTTTAATGTTTAAGGTATCAAAATTTATTTCGGCTAATAAATTTTTCAGACGTGAGGTTGATGACTTTTTAGATTGTTCAGATTTTAGAATGTAATATTCTGAAAGTGGCCTCGATTCTGGTTCGATCCATGTCAGTTTTACCTCGGATTCACGAGTGCTCAAAATGGTTTTTGGAAGTTTTCCGTTTAGGACCTTCGAAATAGAGCTTGCCATGAATACTCCCTCGCCTAATAGTTGCGATTCAAATACTCGTTCGCCTGAGTGTTTACTATCTACCCAATAGGTAGCTTCGGACCTGGGTGCAATAAAAATGGATTGTAACTCGTCTGAATTGAATATAAGGAACGAAACTAGTTATTTTCTGTTTTGAGCTTTAATGTCAAGTATTCTAGGTCTATTATTGCTACAAAATGTGTAAGTAAGTTTGCTCCAATGATACCGTCCACTGGTACTGGAAAGGAGTCTGGTACCACATGAAATGTGTATGTGGCTTTATGTTGCCCTAATAAAAGTGTGTTTGTGCAGGTTCCTATCGTTGTTAAATTTCCGGAGATACCCATTATAGTTGTCTTTTTGTGAGAATCAATTGGGGTGTTTATTACATGCTGTTTCATGGTACAAATGGATGCTCCTGTATCTATTAAAAACTTCACATTTATCCTATTAACCTTAATTCTTACATATAGGCCGTTTGCTATGCCTCCAGGGCATATCGCGATTGGTGGCGTTAGGCTTAATGATTTCCCTCCGATTGGCCGGCTTCCCGATCGGTGGGTAACTCGTTTCCCTCATTCATCTTATAAAGCGTATTTGCTTGCTGGTTATTGCTTTGTCGTGACGAATTTTGGAAATTGCCTCGGTTGGGATTTGGTCTCCTAACATTTCTATGGTTATTTCTATATCTGTTGTCATTGTTAGTTAATCTGTTATTATTATTCTCGTTTCTCGGTTGGCCATTGTTAGTATTAGAACGGTTATTAAAGTTATGCCCTCTTGGATGACTATTGGGCGGTTGATTCTGTCGATAGTTGTTACCGCGAGGTGGGTTGTTATTGTAATACATAGGAGGATTCCGGCTATTGTAAGCTGGGTGAGTATCGTTTCGGAAATTTCCGTATCTGTTATTTGGTCCATGATAGCGAGGTATTTGTGAAAATCTATGCTCGTCATGCACATAGCGAATAGTCTCTGAGGCTGGGGTTACTCCTGGATCGAGTTCTAGTAGGTGTTCGATGGCGTCTTGCATTTTAGTATGACGGGCGCTATCGAGCACTATTTTGAACCGTTCATTTACTCCCTTTTTCAGAAATGCTAATCCTCTTCGCTCATTAGCGGAGGTTAGAGCGATTCGAGCTGTTTCGCCCTGTGAGGAGACTTCGAGTTCTGTCATTTTAGCTACAAGACATTCTACTTCTGAGACAAACTCACGCATCGGTCGATTACCTTGGCGTGTTCTATCCAGTTTAGCTTGTAGGGTTTCGATTGTGTCTCTTGACCCGCATTTAGTTGTCACGCTGACTTTTAAATCGGTGAATGTACGTGGTTTCGCGGTTCCTAGCTCAGTTAATGCTTTACCCTGGATTTAACATTTGAGTAAAAATGTGATCAGAGTGGGTCTTGCAGTCTCGGTGAGAGTGTCATGGTAAAATTCTACATTATTAAGAAAGTCCCTAATGTTCTCGGTTCTTGTATCGTTATTGTCACAAGTTAATACTGGCAATTTCTGTGCAGTATTAAAATCAAACTCGATGATCTTGATACTAATGGGATCGGTATTGGCAGTTGTTTTAGGAACGCTTTCAGCGTGGGGTTCGTTATCGTTACACGCGTGGGGTTCGTTTTCAACCTCTTCTTCCTCTTCAATACTATTGCGTACTATATTTTCTGAAAATTCTGCGTATTCCCTGGCTTCGGATGCCAATCTCTTTAGGTATGCTCGTTCTAGTTCCGTTACTAGGCTTTGGTCGATTTCTGAAAATTCGGAGGTGAAAGCGCACCAAAGTGTTTCTATTTCCACCAATTTCTTTGTCGCATTCCGCGTTTTCCGCTTTCGATTAGGGGACTTGGTAAGGCTAATATAGCACGTTTTTAGATCTGCTAGTGCTGATTCCAGCAGTTCGAAACTCATGGGGGAGTCCTAAAATAAACAAGAAAACCTATCAGAACTGAACTTAGATCCAATTAACCGAGGATACCTCTATTAACATATTTTTGTTTTACTTTTATTATTCTTTTAGACTTATTTTAATACAATTTTTTTTGCTTTATTCTTATTTCTAAACAATTTTTGATATATTAATGCTATTTATATAGTTATAATTAAGGAAGGTGTTAAACACGATGAAGATGAAGAATACCAGTCGTGTGAAATACAAGCCAAATCCGTAAACATAAAAACAAGCACCGGGCAGATAACGGTAACAGCGGCATATTGTTCTCCTAGCTACAGACTGAAACAAAACAATTTTGAATGCCTCTTACGCAAATTCGGAAATAAATTCATAATAGGTGGAGATTTCAACGCTAAGAACAAATCTTGGGGATCAAGATTAACAAATACAAGAGGAAGAGAACTCCTTGAATCTATTAAAAAAACCAATGCTAACTACCATTCAACGGGAAATCCTACTTACTGGCCCACAGATAGGAACAAAATCCCGGATGTTGTCGACTTCTTCATAACTAAGAATATTTCTTCAAATACTACCCAAGTTAAGGAAGGGCCAGATCTTGACTCAAATCACTCATCTGTGCTGCTTACACTTGGTAATAAAATTATAATAAAGGAACACAACCCACGTCTAGTAAACAAACTAACTGACTGGATATATTTCAGATACCTAATAGATGAATGCATCGAACTATCCACAACAATTAATACAATAGAGCAATTAGAAAGCGAAGTACAGTCCTTCACCTTAGCTATACAAAAGGCTGCATGGGCTGCAACGCCTGAACTAAATAGCAAAGTAAAAAGAAACGTGTATCCCAAAGAAGTCTGCGACATTATATCAGAAAAGAGAAGAGCTCGCAAACGATGGCAACTGACAAGAGCTCCGAGTGATAAAAATAGACTTAATAGTTTAAACAATAAACTCAGAAAAAAGATAGCAGAATTTAAAAATGCATCGATGGAAAGATACCTTACAAATCTGACAAACGATGCTAGTACACAATACTCACTGTGGAAGGCTACAAAAAAAATGAAAAGACTAACGGCATACATTCCGCCAGTGAAAAACAGCAGTGGTAACTGGGCTAAAACAAACAAACAAAAGGCGGATCTATTCGCGGAACACCTTGAAAATGTCTTCCAGCCATATGACGATAATGATAATTCCCAACAAATGGAAGAAATGTGTGGAGACGAGAGATCGATTCCAGCAGTAACCTCTAGGGAAATAGCCAAAGAAATAAAAGAAAAGATCAACCCGAAAAAAGCTCCGGGATTTGATCTAATAACGGGTGAAATTCTGAAAAAACTGCCTAAAAAAGGTATGAAAAAAATGGCACAGATCATAAATGCAGCGTTCAGACTAAGGTATGTTCCACGTATGTGGAAGGTCGCGGAAGTTATTATGGTACCTAAGCCGGGCAAATTGCCCAGTGAAGTAACGTCATATCGGCCGATATCATTGCTGCCAATCCTTTCTAAGCTATTCGAAAAAATCCTTCTAAAACGACTCCATCCGATTCTAGAAGAAAAAACACTGATCCCAAACCATCAGTTCGGATTTAGAAATAAATATTCAACTATAGATCAAGTCCACAGAATAACTAATATAATAGAAAAGGCTTTAGAAGAAAAACAAATATGCTCTACCATCTTCCTTGATGTAACACAGGCTTTTGATAAAGTCTGGCACAAAGGATTAGTCCGTAAGCTACAAAAATATCTTCCAAAACAGTACTCTGAAATACTGGAGTCCTATATAATGCAACGATTATTTAGAATTAAACAAGAAGATGAATACTCAGCATTGAAACACATCAAAGCTGGAGTACCGCAAGGAAGTGTGCTGGGACCTGTACTATTTCTCCTATACACGAACGACCTACCACAAAATGAAGAAACTACCGTTGCCACTTTTGCAGACGATACTGCTGTACTTGCAGTAGGAAAAACCGTGCAGAAAGTTACCGAAAAACTGCAAAGGACAGTAAATGATATATCTAATTGGACCAACAAATGGCAAATAAAATTAAATGAACTGAAGTCGGTTCATGTTAACTTTACAAATAAACACGTACAACACCTACCTGTATATATAAATAATAAAGTGGTTCAGCATTCGAACTCAGCTAAGTACTTAGGCTTGACTTTGGACGCAAAGTTGCGCTGGAAAACTCATGTCAAGAAAAAACGTGATGAACTAAATTTACGATACATTAAAATATATTGGCTCATAGGGAGGTATTCATGCCTCTCAATTCACAATAAACTGCTTCTCTACAAGCAAATATTAAAACCAATTTGGACATATGGCCTCCAATTATGGGGGTGCACAAGTAAGTCCAACCTTCAAAGCATACAATGCTTCCAAAACAAAGTATTACGCAATATTGTTAATGCGCCGTGGTACGTACGTAACGCTGATCTACATAGGGATCTAAAAATTGAAATGGTAGAGGACGAGGTTCGGAAGGTCGCTAGAAGACATGAAGTTAGGCTTCGCAACCATGCTAATTTAGAAGTAGTCCAATTACTTAATAATACTAATTTAGTTAGAAGATTACGTAGAGTAAAACCTTTTGAACTAGTTAACTAGGTAAAAAGAAAAGAAATATGCAACAACATAATCACACTAACAAAGTGATAATGAATTAAAAAACAAAAGGCAACAAACCAAAGTTAGTTCCTTAAAACTGTACGTAAGTACATTAGTACATATTAGAACAAAATTGCTGATTAGTCTGACGACTAGGTGCGATTATTGGAAGGATGGTAACACCATGCCTTCCTTGGGTGTTTTTAGTGGGTGTTTCCAGTCCCACACTATCGCAAAGCTCGCATGCGATGTCTTTCAACGATTTTCACCTAGCTACACGCAAAAAAAAAAAAAAAATGTATATACCCTGGCTGGTCGTTGTTCCAGGTGGTTCACCACATCTGCGATTATTTTTCGCCTAAAATGTTGGATCCCGAGGTATGCCAGTCCAATGATGACGGCAGTAATGAATATAAGTCCTAGAACAGCAGCGGTGTAGTGTTCGTTTTTGGGTTGTGGGTAAGCTGCTGCGGTTAGTACCTGAGGTCCAGTGTTAATAACTTCCTTCGATTCTTGGGAACCCATATCGTAGTGCTGGCTTTTTACTTTGTTTGTATTCGGCCAGTGAGATGGGTCGTGGCCCACAAGCTGGATTGCTTAAGGCAACCGAGAGGGGAATAGATGCGGTCGGATAGGTTGATCGTAATAGTGAATTGGCCTTCTTTATATGGTCGGAGGCTAGTGCCAAGTTGGTTTGTTCCTGGGACATAGATGCTTAGCCTTGATCTTTGTTGGTCAATATATGGTTCTTGCTCCCAGCTTCTTCTTCTGGTACTGCTACGGCTTCAATTATCGCCTCGGCTTCAATTATCGCCTCCTGGCAGGATCGCCATGCTAAGTTTCGCACCTATGGGAGGGACCAACGTGTACCTGTACTCTCTGATGTCGTCCGGCGAGTTGCCTTATAAACGAATGCCCTGAAGCAGAGAACTGCTCCTTATGGGTGTCAGTGTTAGTGCGTAAGAACTCCCTATTTGATTTCAGCGAGTTGCTAAATAAAACCAAGATAGTTCGTCTGACGTCCAACGATAGAGTGTTCTTTATTTTATATCAATTGGGCTTATATACTAGTTTTACAATTGCTGTCTCAACAAAAAGTATTCACTTCGTACCTTGAACCCCAAAATGCATTGATTGCATATTGCCTCTTCGGCACTTCCGCGGGTGGATGACCGTCGTTACAACTTATTTGTTTACATCGCTTTGATATGGATTACTCATACTCATATATACGTACTATACGTCTTGCTGTTTGCTATCGTTCAGCGTAGGTAAGAGGTTTCATTAAAAGTGTCTGATTTCATTAAAACATACTTTTGTATGTTTGGTCGTTTGACTCATAATTGGTATAACATATGGCTTGTGCCGTTAGGGTTCAAGTTACGAAGAGAACAATTAAATAATTTTTAATTGTTTGATATAATAAGTGGTCGCTAATGTGATGCCTTCACAGACCCCCTTCTACAATACCCTGATTTTTCCAAGCCATTCAACCTTACCACCGACGCAAGTAATGTTGCTATTGGCGCCGTCCTCTCACAAGGACTAATCGGTTCTGACAAACCGGTTTGTTATGCAACCCGCAGCTTGTCAAATCAGAACAAAATTACAGCACTATAGAGAAGGAATTCTTAGCTATAGTTTGGTCTGCAAAATACTTCCGTCCTTATCTATATGGCCGTAAATTTGTTATAGTTACCGATCATAAGCCTTTAACATGGCTCTTATCGTTGAAAGAGCCAAACTCAAAACTCTTGGCGTTTAAGCCTTGAAGAGTTTTATTATACGGTAATCTATAAGAAGGGGCAGCTCAATTCAAATGCCGATGCCTTATCTCGTGTAGAAATTAATATAAATGAAAGTGACGATATTCAAACAGAACACTATGACAAAAGCTCTACCGACAATAATCTCGATGAAAATGATAACATTGAAACTATTCATTCTGCTCTAGAAAATGCTAATGATGGCATTCAAATATCCGAAAGAGCTATTAATGAAATTGCTAACCAAATCATTCTCATCGAAAACCCAAAGCGCACTAAATTGCATTCCACCTTTAAAAATTTGAATGCAATAATATCTCTGATGAACAAGTAGTGATGGACATATTTAGAAATTTTATCAACACAAAAAGAGTTACCGCCTTCTTGGCTGACGACAATACTTTTAAGGTAGTTCAGTCTGTTTACTCAAAATATTTCAATAACACTTTTATAAAATTAGTGAGATGTACTGCTCTCTTAAAAGACGTAATAGAATTTGATGAACAGGAAAATATAATACGATCTTACCACCAAAATTCGAACCACAGAGGAATCAATGAAAGTCTTGATCATCTTAAGAGAAAATATTTTTTCCGCAATATGAAACACATTATTACACAAATTATTAATAATTGTGAAACATGCGCAAAATGCAAACATGATCGACAAAGAAACCCTCTAAAATTCGAAGTTTCTGAGACACCATCAAAACCGTTAGAGATTGTGCATATAGATATCTACTCTATCCAAACAGAAAACTTCTAACCATCTTGGACAAGTTTAGTAAATTCGCTAGCGTTATTGGTTTTCAGAAATAGCATAAGCGTGATCAAATCATTAAAGCATTTCTTCTCCCATCACGGAATACCTCGAAAAATCATATCAGATAATGGAAGCGAATTTATATCAACGCTTTTTAGAGATTTTTTGGCGGTTTATACATTTTCACACAATTTGCGCAAAAAGTTCCACAGGGAATTCACATGTTGAACGGTTTCACTCCACTTTAACAGAAATAGTAAGAATAATCAAGTCAAATGACCGAAATAAATCCATTGGCGAAATTGTTGATGACGCCGTGATAACGTATAATGGCTCTATTCATTCGGCAACGAAAATGACTCCGTTTGAACTTTTAACAGGTCATATTAATAAACGAAGCTTTTTTCCATCTAAAACCAATCCAAAAACAGAGCAAGAGTACTTAAAGAGACATAGAGAAAATTATAAATTTTTGAGCAATTTAATTCATCAAAATAGTTTAAAACAGAAGGAAAGCGTAGTAAGAAGCGAAATGAAATGACTGAGCATTTTTGTTATTTGATTTTGTATCTCTTCTTTGTGGATCTGCGGGTAACGATACGGTGTTTGATCTCACTTGAAAACGTTAAGTTTTCACATTTCCTAAAGAAAATGTCTCTATATTTAGAACAAAGAGAGTTTACTGCTTTTTTTTCTTCGAAGTTAAGATGATCAGTTCGTATAAGTTTTTTTATATCAAAATTGTTAAGACTTTCGGAATTGAAAATTGAATAGTTGTGGATTTCAATGATTTCATTTGGGTTGATGAACTGCCTACTGATTGGCTGCTCCAGAACAAACGTTTGAGGAATATCAAGAGAATTTGTAACTTCCACGAAAGCATACCAATTAACAACTTGATAAAAACCTTCGGAAATGGTGAGTCCCTGTCTTATTGAAGTTGGCTTAATATACACATTTCCAAACTCAACATCACCTGGGACATGACTAATTATTTTGCTTAATTCTGGAACAGTATATGTTTTTGACATGAGATTAGGCTTGAAATGTAAGGGTATATTTACGGACTTGTTCTCTAAATGGGAATTCTGAAGGTCAATTTTAATTCATAAGACTTTTAATATGTCCGTCCCTATAAGTCCATCAAAGTAGTTATGGAATTTAAATATTAAAAACGATAACGGTTGGTCAGTTTTTAGCTCACGTATTCCCTTTAAAATAATTTTGTTATTAATAAGTTAAGTACTAAATATAGTTTTGACTTCTATTGGATTTATTATTTCTACTTTATTTTCGTTTACAACATCTGGGCTTATAAACGATTTGTTGCTACCAGTGTCTATCAAGAACTTTAATTTTCTGTTGTTAAAGCTCTTTATTATTATTAGTGCTGGAACACTCATCATGACAAAACAGCCTCACTAGTGTTCCAAAAAAAAAATAGTTAACAAAAATAATTGAGTATTAAGTCCAAAGTCTGGAGTAAATTTAATTAACTTTGGAAAATTTACCGACTTTGTTATGTAATATTTGCGAACAAAAATGTGTTTTGTGCGCGCGTGGTAATTTTTGTTCTTTTCCAGGTGAAGTGCCCCTTGATTACCACAGTACAAAACAATAATCTTCGAAGCCTCTAGAAATATTTCGCACTCGAAACGCTTTAACCAGAGTGCCTCTGCCGCCAGAGAGCTGCCGCCATTCCCATAAACTCAGCCTCTGTTGAAGATAGAGCGATTGTCGGTTGACGACGTATAGCCCAAGAGATCGCACCATCTTGTAGCCTGAAAAGGTACCCAGCATCGCAATAACCAACCATTTCATCATGAAATGTAAGTTTATAGTCCATCGTACATTTAAGATAGCGCAGAACCCTCTTAACTGCTGACCAGTGTGCACTGCCGTAATTACTATTATACCTACTGAGTACGCTTACAGCGAAACAAATATCTGTTCGGCTTATCTGCGCAGCATACATAATGCACCCGACTTAGCTTCTTGTTTTGGGCACATTTACTTAGACAGTGTCTGATTTGGATTCATCGGTGTATTGACTGGATTGCAGCTCTCCATGTTGAACCTCTTCAAGACAGTTGATATATAGTGATGTTGATTAATTGAAAGTGAACCATTTGAGTGACGAGTGATGTTCATCCCAAGTAGTGTTCTAGCCTCTCCCAAGTCCTTCATTTTAAAGTGCGTTGATAGTTAATTTTTCAGTTTTGTACACATCGTAGCGTTGCTTGCAAATATCATAATATCATCGACCCACACTGCCAGTATGATGGTATTTTGATTTGCACAAATTTGAGTTTGTTGAACCACCTTCATATGTTCCAGTGAAAGGTATTCTTCGAGAACGCCTGTCTCTAGGGAACCGTATTAGCAATCTAGAAGTATTTGGTATCCCTGAGTTCCTCTATCTGTGCTCTACACAATTGTATATATTGTTTTAAATTTGTCTATTTATTTTAAAATTTTGTATTTCCAAATGCATTACGAACACTGTCATTTTCATTTCGCACAAGAAACTGAAGTCAAAACTTGTTTAGTATAGCAACATTTTAAAATAACGAGATAAATGTAAAACAATATATACCATTTTGTGGAGCACAGGTAGAGGAATTTAGGGATATGAAATACTAGGAGGTAGCTTACTTGGATTTCTAGGACCAGGTGAAAATAGATAATTTCTTCATTAAGTAAGAGCGAAGTTAGGAAAATTTATAAAAAAATGATTCTATTCTCACCTTTTCCTAGGAACCTGGGCAAGCTACCCCTACTTAAGTATCCTTAAGTTCGTCTGATTGCGCTCCACAAGATGAAATGCATTGTATAGAGTCATGCATAAAATTCACAACTTTGGTACTTCGAAATGCGTTATCAAACCGTATTTATTTTAATGCGAAAATAAGAAGCCAATTTGTGCTACCAAATTTTGAAAGAAAATCACTAAACACTTCACGTTGTCTGCTTTTCAATAGGGTGAACTGAAGTTAATTATTTCCTACTTTTTTAATAACCAGAGGACTTCGCGTTCTGATTGGGAACGTTTCCTTTTTGCAAACATGTCACTGGATTAACGTTCTTTTTGAATTCTGGCGCATTTAAATACTAACGCATGGGTGATAAGGCTTTTCAGTAAAATGTCCGAGGATAATTTGAATCCGAATGGACATATTATGCAAATCTTACAACAACATTATACATATTTTGTTGACAATTTAAATCAAACCGGGCGTTAGTATTTATATGTCCGTCTGACGGTCATATTTCTACGTTATTTTCATGTGGATCATGACAGATTTATATGAACTTGTGCTATCAGTTATTCATTATTAATAGTAACATTTCTAGTCGTTTTGTAACAAAAAGTCGATTGGGGAAATGTATTCCATGTATAAGATGATGTCATTTGTTCATAAACATTATTTACTTAATATTCAACTTTAATTTGAATAAGCTAGAATACCGTGCTTTCTGAGTGACTCCTTTCTATCAAATTTTAATGAATTCTTTCCTTGTGACCAACAACTCCCGTAGGTTAAGAAATGTTTTTAAAAATATTCACATTCAAATATAATTTTTTTTTTATTTTTCTTCAAACAAATAGGCCCTGGGAACGGATTTTTATAATTATTTATTATAATTATATATATAAATATATTATATATTTATATATAGTAATTGGAATTACAAGCTTTATATAACTCAGTAAATGTTATCATCATTTATTTAAATGTGTAACAGCATTTTGGTGACTGGTTTAAGGGTAAGATAAAGCTTAGGGTTTCACCAAAAGCAAACGTAATTCTTTAGTTTTTCAATTGAAGTATGTTGCGGAAGCCCATTAGATCCTCATACTTGTATTTTAACTATTTTTATGCCCGATAAAACTGAAGAAAAATAACTTTAAAACACAGAATAGTTATCGCGGCGACCGAGTTGTTGACAAATGTACATGCACGGTGCAATTTGACATTTGCAATAAAATCGGGTAGGTATGTTTGTCGCGCTTGCACCTTACCTGTTGTCCCGTCAACAAAATAGGTCTGCGTTCATGTTCAACATACAAACCAATCTGAGCGAGAGTCATGAACAGATCAAAAGCTGTGCAATATAGAGTTAGTTATTGTTATTTAGTAGTTAGGTATTGTTATTTATTAATTTTATTTATTGGTTTCCTCATATCTATTTATTCGCATGTTAGTTTTATTGTATTATTTGTTGTGATATTTCATTTGAAAGATATGAAATATCACAACATATAGATATGAAGTATCATAGCATATACTTATGCTAGTGTTGATAAGTAGGTTTCCATAAACAACTTACTGTGAACTGACCCGACTAAGTAATTGAGATACCTTCCTTCCCTGTCCAGAAGAGTGGAGAGTTAGCAAGAGACAAACGACGAGACAGAAATATGTAGGAAACATAGCTGGAAGCAAGGGTAGAAGGAAGAAGAGTACAAACAAAAGAGACTTAATGCGGCAAAAGAGAAAAACCAATTTATATGGGACACTTAGGCAAAAAAAGCACTGTTCAGTCATTTTCTATCGATAACTGATCGAGAGAGGTCATTGCCCTCAGCAGATAAAAAGGCCAACCAATCGACTTCTACAGTGTGGAAACATAATTTCATTCAGGTTTTGGGGTGAGTTTAATGTGAGAAATTTTGTTAGTATATTTAAATAGTGCTTTTAATGTAGGATTTTTCTGTGAAAATTAAGTGGAGTGTCAAAGGCAAACACCGACACCAGAAGTGGAACACGGACAAGAAGTCCAAAATTAGTGATCAAGGTGATTTTTGGTTTTTATGATTTTTGGTGTTTCGTTAAAAGTGTGCTCCCCATTTAAACAGTGTGTGTTCAACAACCGATTCTGGGATGATAACGCCAATCTCCTCAATCCTTTGTTCCGGGGTCCGTACCTTAGCGATCGTACTGAGCCCAACCGCAAAATCGGGCATTTAGCGGTATCAAGGCAGCGGTAAAGGCAAGGTTGAAACCCTTGGTTAAGTCTAACCGTACGCTTTGAGCCTGATAACCCGCATACAGTGCACTCCAGCTAAGATTCCCCGGACAAAGAACTTCAATTTTAGAAGATCCCCAATAAAATTCGACCGGAGAGATAATTTGTTATCCTCGCTAACGAATAGCTCGTCAAAGAGCGGTTATAAAAGGGGGTGCTCCGCCACCTCAGCCCTCATCCATCAATCAGCAAGCATTTTCGCCAATAACGGCTACCGCTCCAGTGTAACATCTCCCAAACTCCGCCGACGTTTTGTGCAACTACACAGTTCAGAGGAGGTGCTCCGAGGGACCAATAATCATTAGGATTTTTTTTTTTAATTTTTTTTGCATGGTTTTCTTCTGAAATCAGTTGATTTAGAGTTTTTTTTTTTTTGAATTTTATTTTATTGTATAGTGTTAGGAAGAGTCTCTGCACTTAGTGTTTTTTTGTTGTTCGCGGTAACCATATTTGGAATCTACAGCAGCGACCTTTCTTGTGCTGGTACCAGGACAACGGGGGATCGGGATAAAACCGTAAGTTTTAGATTTTAAGTTTTTTTTTTTTTTTTTATCTCATTTGAATTTATGAATTATTAGTATTTATAAAGGGTCGATATTAAGCGCAGAATACGCTTCAAGTTAGGTTTAAAATTATTTTTTTCTGAATTAAATGAATTTATATATTTATATGTATCTTTAACACGAGTGTTTTGATTGAAATAATGTCTGCCTAAAACTTCGCAACGGGTGTGTGGATGAACGGACAGGCCGACCTCGGATGGACTGACAGTGACGGGACATGACGTCAACAGACGACGACCTGACATGACGTCCAACTAACGAGTTTTCTATTCGTCGTCAATAGTGACTGGGAGGAGAATTTGGGGTTACCATTCGCAACATCGGCCTGAATGGTAACTTTTGGATGTGTTTATGACACAAAAGGCCGTCCTTTGCCACCGTAATCTGGCATGTCTCTGGGTTTTGACGAACCTTTGTCTTCGAGAGACTACGGGAACAAGTCGCGTCTAGGGTAATGTTTAGTGTAGGCTAGTTTAAATTGGATAAGGCTTAGAGTAGGACTTAGTTTATACATGATAGATAGTTTAGGCATAGTTTAGGTTAGTTAGGTTTAGCTTCGCGCTGAGTTTCCCGGTTTCTCCCGAGGGCATAGGCAAAAGTCTTTGAACTTTTCTTTTCAGTTCTATTTCTCTTTCTATCTTAGTTTTCGTTTTGTTCGTCCGAGGTCGACGTAACATAAAGTAGCTTTCTCTCTCTCTCCTTTTTTTATTCGTTATTACAGCACGATACAAAAGTGTTTTGAGCAGGAGGTGTATGGTGAGGGGGTAAGAACTACCCCATCCGTCGAGCTAAGCCGAGCAACCGCGAGCGAGCTGCACCCTTCTCACCTGCATCGAAGATGCCTCCGTGGCCTAAACCAGGCTCATACATAAGATATAAGAATATAAATAGAGGGCAGAAGAACTTTTTTTTTAATTTAAGTATTTAGTTAACAAATATTAAAGGACCAAATATAAAAATAAGATCATAACATTTAAGAATAATAAAATACACATACAATAAACATGACAAATGAAAATAAAACCCTTTCCTGAGTATCTTTTCAAATACCTTTTTTATGTACATATTATTTGCTCACACGATGTGCCGTCCCTGATTTGCCCAAAAAGACAGCAAGAGGGGCTAGAGGAGCACTGCTTAGGCGAAGAAATAATAGGTGGAAGGCAGATGGAAGAATGGCCACAGGAAGCGCAGACAAGCTTTGCTGAACCCGTAATTCCTCAAATTGATGGCACCTTAGACTCGTTTTTGGCCAAAACAAAAGAGGTCGGTGCTTAGACAAGTACCCGTCTGCGCAACAGCACCCCCAAAAAGGTAGGTTTAAGAAGCCAACTTTTAAAATCTACCGAAATGATAAAAAGGCTTATGGAAGAATATTCCAAAAATATTGAAGCGAAAGACCGTGAGATTTTGCTGCTGAAAGCCCAAATTAAAAAAAAATCCGAAGAAAATGTATTAAGGGATGCTAAACAACAAAAATTGCCTGATAGTTTGCAGTTAATTGCTTCCAATTGCGCTAAAAACCAAGACCGTAGTGCTCGTGGCAATAGGCATAGCCAGGAGGCCCTTTGGTGTACAGGGAACTGAAAGCCATGTTTAATCTTCCGTGCACACCTATATAAAGTCATGGCCAAAAACACCTGGCAACATTGAATTCAATGTAAAGAGTTTGGAGCTTAAAGTTAGCCACTTGCCGGAGCAGTTCCGGTACTGCTCGATTTCGTCCGACGAAATGTCCTTCAAAGCCCATCTTGATTACAGTAGAACGACTGACTCTATTATATAGGTCTGGAAGATTTTGGTGAAGACCAACGATCACCAAGTGATGCACGTAGTGTGCTAGTGTTCATGGCAAAAGGTATTGCCAAAAGGTGGAAGCATCCTATTGGATATTACTTCGTTCGCAGCAGTTGCCCGCCGTTCATTTTAAAGAAACTGCTTTTTATGGTAGTTAGGGCCTTAAAAGAAAGCAAAATTATCCCTATTCACTTCGTGTGTGACCAAAAGCCTTACTTCTTGGTCGAGGAATCCAGGATATACTTCTTCTACGATGTCCAGCACATGCTTAAAATTACGCGCAGGTGCTTGCTGAAGAACAACATCGTGTTTGAGAACGGGAAAATTGTCTCTTGGAAAGATATTGCAAAGCTTTTCAATATTGACTCCAAGAGTGAACTCAAACTGACTTCGAAATTGACCAATGCTCACATCAACCGCAACACCTTTGAGCGAATGAAAGTCAGACTGGTCTCTCGGGGCCCTTAACGCTTTCAATGTCTGGCAATGGAAAGCACCGCGGAGTTTGTCAAATTTTTTGACAAACTCTTTAATATATTCAATACTTCCCTTATCAGACAGCGCGAAAATATGAAAATTGCAATTGCAAGAGTTCTTAGGCAATGCCAGAAAATTCCTGATATCAATAAAAGTTATTGCTTACAACGGAGCCAATACAACCAGAACGTTTAAGTTCATTAACGGGTGGTTGTTAAACATATCGTCTCTTCTTTCGCTGTTCCAACACCTGCAGCGATATGACTTTAAATATTTATTGACCCGACATCTAAATCAGGACTGTTTAGAACACTTCCTTGGCAAGACAAGGTGTGCAGGAGGTATACACGTCTAACCTGCTTTCAGTTTATAGGTGCATTTCAAAAACTTTGGAGTATTCAATACCTCAAGGGCGTCAAAACAGGAAATTGCGAAATTGAAAATGACCAACTGGAAGCCATCGCAGATCACGAGTTAGTGAAAGACCATGAAAGGCTGCAGTGGCAGTGACAATTGCAACCTCGTTGCCTCCCCCGTTAAACTTCGTGGAATACATTAAGCACTTTGCACTAAAATTTATAAATCGCGATTTTAGATTACCATCTAAAAGGAGCAAAACCCTCACGGTATCGCATTTGTAAACAGTTGTTTATAATAAAAATATTATTTACGTTTTGTGCCTTATGTTATTGTTACCTATGTATTATTAGGTAGGTAGTTAGGTAGGAAATGGGTGCTCTTGTGCTGCGGTAGCCTCAGCTTCACATTGACCATCAGTTAGATCCATTGTGTCTAGTTACGGGAACCATCCATGGAATATCTGTTAAAGACAATAAATTTACCACTTTTTATATTAGAGCCACATAGATTGGTATGAATCTCAATCTCAAAGGCAATAGCCAGAGAGTTGGAAATAGAGCTGAAATGGAACTTTATCCCACCATCCGCACCGCACATGGGTGGATGTTGGGAGCGCATGGTGCGTTCAGTAAAACAAACACTTGTCGAAGTAACACCAACACGTAATCCTAGCGACCAACTGTTATTGAGCATGATGGCGGAGGTAGAGAGTATTGTGAATTCGCGACCCCTGACCTATGTACCTATCGATTGTGAGAATAGTGAAGCACTTACCCCCAATCATTTGTTGATCGGTACTTCCAATCGTGAATGCTTGACTGAGGAGTTAGTAGATGACGGATACGCGATTAAAAAAAGTTGGCTGGCTGCTGAGAAGTATGCTAAAACATTTTGGCATAGATGGCTGCGTGAATACCTACCCGATCTGACCCGACGTACAAAGTGGTTCATGCCACATACACCATTGAAAGAAAGAGACATCGTCCTTATTATCGACTATGATAATCCGAGAAAAACGTGGCCGAAGGGCAAGGTTCTTAAGGTGCTGCCAGGAAAAGATGGAACCATACGCAGCGCAATAGTGCAAACGCATGGAGGTGTATATACTCGACCGGCTGTTAAGTTGGCGGTTCTTGACGTGCACAAGTCCGCAGACGGTGGTAATCTGTGTCCCTTACCCAATTACCAGGGGGGAGTGTAAGCGAACTTGGCCGGACCGGTCAAGTTGGAGTTGGCAGCATTTGTTGTTAATAAAAAAAAAAAAGTTAATAATGAGGTTCTTAGAAATGTCATCACATCGCCACGTTTCTTTTTCTTTTTACTTCCTTTGCCGCCTTTTGGATTTTAATCGGCAAGTAAATCGCTATTTAGAAAACAAAATTAAGTTGAAATAAAAAATAGTAAAACTAAACGCAAGTAAATTCTAACAAAAAAAAAAAATGAATTAAACTGCAAAAACTCTCCAAATTGCGGAAGCCTTTTGAGTTTTATTGTCTGCGACAGAATTGCAAATAACAGTATTTCTTCTCAATAGCCTTCCACCACACTTTTGTACCATTTGTTAAGATGGGCCGCACTACAGCTGTGTATAGCCAGTGCATCACGTGCGGCCTGAATCCCCATGTATTGCCACGTATGCTTTTTTCATGCGATCCTCTATGTTTTCCTTCCAACTGAGTTTGGAATCAAGGATTACTCCCAGATATCTCGCTGTCTTTGGAATTTCCAGATCCACCCCGCCCATCCTTGGGGGATTGAAGGCGGGAATCGTCCTTTTTCTCGTAAACTGTAGAATTTCCGTCTTCGATGGATTCACTCCAAGTCCACGACCTGCGACCCAGTTATTGACTAGCAGGAGTACGTAGCTGAGTCTTTCTCTAAGAACTGAGGTGAATTTGCCTGCAACCAGAATAACGACATCGTCTGCGTATGCGCTCACAATGAAACCTTCCTTTTCCAGTATTTTTAGCAGTTCATCAACTACGAGGAGCCATATGAGCGGTGAGAGGACTCCACCTTGAGGTGTCCCCCTACTGACCTTCGTTCAGTGCTCACGTCCCCTAGCTGTGACTTGATCCTGCGTGTGCCTAGCATGAGTCCAATCCAGTCACATAGGCTGCTATTTAGATGGGCCGCCCGTAAGCTGCTTAAAATAGCGTCAGTGTGTACTCTTTGTGTTGTAGTGATTCTTCCACTACCGATACTACCCTATGTAGCGCCGTATCAACAGATCTGCTTTCCATGTACGCATGTTGTGATTTTGATAGGTAGTTATCGCCGATCGCCTGCCGTACATACAGATCAATTAATCGCTCCATTGTTTTTAGCATAAATGACGACAGACTTATTGGTCTAGAGTCCTTGGCTGTGGTGTGACTAGCCTTCCCTGCTTTTGGGATGAAAATCACACGTACCTCTCGCCATGCCCTAGAAACGTAGCATAGCCTTAGGCAGCCCTTGTAAATGCATTTTAGCCATGGAATAATAGCTTCCTCTGACTTTTGTAGCATTATGGGTCGAATATTATCTATTCCAGGTGCTTTGAAGGGGGCAAATGTGTTGATTGCCCAGGCTATTTTCTTCTCATCTATTATCTCGGCGATTGTTACTTTCTCCATTCCCTCCCTTGTGCCTGGTGCTACTACATCGTAGCCGTCAGTCACATCCGTGCATGAGTTTCCGTTACTATTTCCAGCGTCTCAATGTGTGATTCGGTCCAGCTTCCATCGCTCCTTCTTAGCGAAGAAATCGGCGTCGGTGCCTTTAAGAGGACTTTCCTCAACCTAGATGCTTCTGTTGTAGATTCAACTGATTCGCAGAAAGTTCTCCAAGAGTTTTTCTTTGCGAATCTGATCTCTTTTTTCAGGATTCTGACACTCTCCCTGTAGGTTGACCACTCGATGAGTCCCTCTTTCGCGAGATTCCATCTAGACCTTGAGCTTCGTATTAGCTCCGCGATCTTGGGGCTCCACCAGGGGGGGCGTCTCTTCCCACTAGTTCCACTTTTCGGACAGGATTTTTCAAAAGATCTGGATATCGCACCTGTTAAAGATTCGACTGCAACGTCTACCTCTTCAGCAGATTCAAGATCTTTACCCGGACAGAGGTTCCTGAAACTCTGCACTTTCTCCTTGAATTTTTCCCAGTTCGCTCTTTTAGGGTTTCTGAACTGTTTCCTACCTTGAGAGACCATTTGCAAGTCATAGAGTATCCATCAATGATCTGATAGCGATGCCTTTCTGAACACTCTCCAATTTGCAACTTGGACAGAATTATTTTGGGATGCCATGGTTACATCTAGAACTTCCCTTCTGCTCGCAGTAATGAAAGTGGGATCATATCCCCGATTACAGACAAGCAGATTGGAGCAAAGAATATAATCAAACAAAGCCTCACCTCTAGCATTAATGTCAGAGCTACCCCAAATAGTATGATGGGCGTTAGCATCACAGCCTAAGACTAAGTTTTTCTTACCTTTTTCTGACGCTGCTACTAGCGCCTTTGCCGGTTCGGGGGGGACTGATGTGTCATCGTGCGACATGTATACTGATGCCACTCTGCAGCTCGCGCCCTTGCCTCTGATCTCCGCCGCAGTAACATCACCTGTGCTGAAATGGATCAATATTAGTGCGTGAAGTTATTTTTTTGCCACAATACACGATCTTACATTACCTTTATTTTTGAAATAAAGTATGTCGTATTTCGTCGACCCTAATCCCATCACCTGATCCTTATTGATCCATGGTTCCTGAATTAGGGCCAGATCCAGCTGTTCCTCCTCAAGGAACAGCCTCAGGTTGCCTGAGGCTACCTTACTGTGATGAAGGTTTACTTGGGCTACCCTCATTCATGGGTGTAGCCGACTCCTCCACAGTCTCAGGCGCCCTTGCATTATCCGCAGTCCGCTTTAATAGCTCGAGGGTAACCTCGCTCGCTGCAAATGATAGCGGCATCTGCAAGTTCTTTTTCAGTGGTGCAGGTGGTTCATCAAATATGATGATGTATCCTCTTGCACCATTCTTCAGCTCCTCCTCGGACACAATTTCCCAATCCCTCATCGGAATCTGAGGATTCTGTGCCTGCAGAACGCTAAGGATTTCCTTCCGTTTTATCCCTATCTCTGGGATAGATACTCTTCCCTTTGCCTTTGGGACTTCCTTTATGGGTACGGCTTTCAGCAGCGCCCCCTCCCATAGTTGCGCACCGTTTAACACTTTCTTGGCAAAGTCGGTTGATGCCTGGTCCTTACAATCTATGTACGTGATGCCTTTGGACCATCTCACCTTCTGGTAAGCGGGGGCCACTGCACCAGTCTTCGCCCGGATGTGGGAGATAATCGTCGCACCCAGTGTGCTCTCGATTACCTTGCCGCATTCCATCGAGTACTGTCCACTTGGTTTCCTAGAATCCACCACAGCTAACTGAAGCGGATTCCTGGTCACTTCCTTTTTACTTCCCGCTTGTACCGGTTCCCCACATGGGTGTCCTTTTGGGGCTACCCGTGCTCGCCTCGTTCCGCTTTGCCTTCTTCGGAATGTTGGGGGCGTCCTCAGGCGACATCAACCTCTTTGCGGCTAGCTCCTTGTTTCCAAGCCTGTCAGCGATAGGCCTCCTCTGGACTCCACTCGGGCCCGGCTTATTGTCGGTCTCACGGTGTTCCGTCTTTGGCACCTTTTTCGCTGAGGAACTACGGTGGGCTTTGGGGTCTGTCTTAGCGTCATCGTCCCTAGGCCGTTTTGCGCCGTGTGGTGTGCTTTTTGAGCCCGACCTGCTGGTCAATCCTATAGCGGAGGACGCTCTCTTGGGCTCAGGCCTCGTAAGAGCGTCTATCGCGATAGTTTCCTTGGCCCATTCCAAGGAGGCTTGCTCCTTCCCAGTTAGGGAGTCTTGATTTTTAGCGACGAGAATGCCATAAATATGTTTGGCCTTGAGGAATTCCCGTTTGCTTAGCAGACCTGGGGGTACCTGCTTCTTCTTCGCTTTTTCATTGCCGGTTTTTTCATCTGAAGGTTCAGCCAAAAGCTTCTCCTCTTCCTCTTTCGAGATTTCTTCCTCTGTTGAGCCGGCTTCTAGTGCCTCTTGAATTTTAGTGAGGTCGTATGGCTCCACTATTTTTGTGTCGGCCACCGTCTCACTCTCGGTACTTATCGTACCCTCACCGCCTTCCTTCTTTGTTTTTTTATTATTTGGATCAATTGTGATTCCCACGAGTAGGGCCGGAAAGTATGGTCCGCCCCGGCAGCGCCGCCATACCGGGGTAGGGCATTTTTTTTACCATCAGGTCTTCGCCTGGGCACCTGAGGGAGTTCGTATCTGGTTGGTTTGACCTACAACCTTTAATCCTTCGGCACGGTTTACTTTGCGCTCACACCACCATTGGAGTTAGGTTGGCTGTACTTAGTTCGTCACTCTTCAAAACAGCATGTCTGCCATGGGTGGCCCTTCGGAAGACTACCGCCTCCGACAGCATAGCCTGTTGAATCATTGCGACTTAAGCCTCCGCACCACGGCAAGGTGACTGCACTTAGCGGAGGAATATCTCAACTAAGATCATCAGGATATTGAGAGCTATGTACGAAACCAACGTAGCTAGTGTTTGGGATGAAAGCAACCTATCAGAGGAATTTAATACAACGATGGGAGTGAAGCAAGTGTGTGTGTTGAGTACACAGCTATTCATTTTATATATAAATGACATAACTGAACATGTTGGGGGGCATCGAGATAAGCCAAACTAAAATACCAGCCCTTATGTTTGCAGATGACATCGTTTTCCTCGCAGATACGGTGGACGGACACCAAGTCAAAGATAATGATATTCAGAGATGGAGGTGGCAGATACTGCCGGAATGAAATGTGGAAATTTGAAGGCGAACATATTGAAATTGTACGGGAGTACAAATATCTTGGTGGCTTGATTACGCCCATGTAGTGTAATGACATAGCATTCAAAAGTAAACAAAAACATTCATTGATACATGAGAACGTAAGTTCACAGCCCAATATAATTTCTTGCTTTCAACATAATGCATTGACCCTACGTCGATGACAATGCATTATGATCACATACTTTAATTAGATATCTGATTACACTGCACCCAATTGAGTCATAGAGCTGCCCCCAATATATATGTATAAATAGTCATAAGGTTTTGATAATAAATTCAGTCTTGCACACTCTTGACTCTTGCTTACAACTGCGGCATTAATGCCATATGAATTCAGCGAGCTGCGCTTTAAAAACAGCTATTCAAAGCGTGCTATGCTATAAAATAGCTTAGGGACCATTACAACGGCGATCCTTTAGTCGTTAGGAGTCAAAAGAAGAAGTAATAAACAATGTAAACGCATCCGGACAAATGGGTATAAATGATACGAATATTAACATAATAATATTAATAATAATAATTACACTCATATTATAAAAAATATGTTAAAAAACAAATTATAAGAAATAGAATTAAATCATAAAACATAAAACATTTTATATATAATTTACATCCTTTTGAAGTAGATTATGGATAGTTTAAAAAACTTAACAAAGAAATTAAGCAACTTAAAGAAAAACCCGAATAGAGAATATACTCAGGAGTATATTACAAAAACAAAACAAGAAATAAACATATTATGGGAAGAAATATTATTATAAAAAACAGACAGACCAAGAAGAAATAGAAGACAATATACTTTGAATATACTTTAAAGGAGTGGAAAACCAAATATAAGAATTGTTAAAAGAAAAAACTAAAAAAGCTTATAACAGAATTTGATGGGGAATCTAAACAGCTGTCAAACTTTTTAGGGCTAATTGAATTTTATCATGAGACATTAGACGAGGAAATTGAAAAGAAAAAATTAATAAAGTTTATAATAGTAACAAAAGTATTCGACAAAGTTAGAAACAGGCTACTCACAATAGGAGAACAACCAGAAAAGTTAACAGACTTTAAAAATAGAATCACTAGTATCTCAATTAAATGAGATTCAAATAGCTGAACAAGGTGAAGTCAACAAAAAGCTAATAATAAGTCTAAACGATCAATTGAGACTGAACGCTTTTAAAAATGAGTTAAATGAAGCCAGTAGACAGGTAGTATATGCATCAAGAGTTACAACACTCAACGAAGCTGTAAGGATAGCTACTGAAGTTGAAGCTTCATTCAGACAAAACAACATCATGAACTTCAGAACCAATAATAGGGGAAGATACCTATACAAACATAATAATTATAATCCAAGATATAAGACTAGTTATAACAATACTCATGAAAGGAATAATATGAACAATAGAGGTAGTACTAGAGGTAGAGGTGTTGCAAGAGGATACCATAACAACAATACTAGGTCGGAAAACAGAGGTATCCCCGGTCAACAGAATCGGGGGAACCAAGGACGATATTAAATTCTTATGGGGAATATGACACAAATTTTGCCACTATAAGAATAAAACATAAATAAAACAAGATATTTCCGTTTGTAAAGAACATCTGGCAAAAGAATTAAATGCAAATACAACATGCCAAATAAATGGCATAACGAACAAAACAATATTTTCTAATGTGTATCAAATCTAGAGCTCATATTAGGAGAATCATGTATAGAACATCAATTTCACGTAGTTTACGAAGAAATATAACAACTGATGGGATGCTAGGAAGAGATTTCCTTAAAGCTCATAATTGCAAGATAGACTATGAAACTTGTACACTTAGTATACTAGTACAAGATGAAGAAATAATTCTGCCTTTAAATATGTCTATGAGAAATATTGGAAAATTAACAATTCCAGCAAGATCAGAAGTAATAACAAGCATAAACTTGAATTTAAATGAAGACTCGATTCTAATTGGAAAATCAGTTAAAAAGGGAATTTTTATAACCAGTTCAATATTACCAGCAAAAGGAATAAAACACATCAAGGTACTAAAAACTAAAGACAGAGAAGAAATAATAGAAAGCACTATGATTGGAGTTGAACCATTAAACAACTATAGAATATTATCAAATAATACAAAATGCAAAGGCAAACAGAAGTTCAATCGTTTAGTAGAAAAAATTAAAATAGACAACTTAGACAAAGCTGCAGTACAATCGATTTTGAGCATTTGTGAAGAATTTCAAGATGTGTTTCACGATGAAAATGAAAAACTAACCACAAACAACTTTTACGAACAGCACACTGTAACAGGTAAAAATCCTGTATACATAAAAAACTATAGATTAACACTTGTTCAATTAGGTGAAATACAAAAACAAGTCGCTGAACTACTAGAGAATGATATAATTGAAGAATCAGTTAGTCCATACAATTCATCATTACTCATAGTGTCATAGTTCCAAAAAAGAGTCTTAACGGACAAACGAAGTGGAGACTAGTGATAGACTTTAGATCACTAAACAAAAAGGTTGTAGATGACAAATTTCCACTTACGAAGTTAGAAGATGTATTTATTAGACAAACTAGGTAATGCTAAATATTTTTCTACTCTAGACATGACAAGTTCATTTCATCAAATTTCACTAAATAAAAACTCAAGACCAATGACGGCATTTTCAACAAATGAAGGCCATTACCAATTCAAAAGACTTCCTTTGGGTCTAAAAATATCAACAAATAGCTTTCAAAGAATGCTATCAATCGCTCTTAGTGGTTTACAAGCCTCAGCTTTCTTGTACGTGGATGATATAATAGTATTCGGAAAAAATCTAAAAGCACACAATTCAAACTTAATAAGAACTTTAGAAAGAATTCGTAAATACAATTTGAAATTAAATATAGAAAAATGCGATTTCTTGAAACCAGAAGTAATTTATTTAGGTCATTTAATAATGTCAGACGGCATAAAAACAGATCCAAGAAAATATGAAATAATAAAAAATTATCCAATACCTAAAAATGCAGATGAAGTTAGAAAATTTGTGTGTGGGAAAATGAGCGGGGAGAACTGGCTAGCGCTCAAAGCTATTCTGGCCGGAGAAGTCCTTAAATTCTTGGACGGAAATGCTTCGGCAGAACCGCCGTCCTTCGTGGATGGGGGCTGGTTCTCAAGCGGTGTAAAGCTTGTTAAATGCAAGAACAGCAGTGCGGTAGACTTCCTAAAATCAACGATACCGATAATCAACCCGTTGTGGAATAACGCTGGGCTTCAAGTGATGCACTGCAGCGATATACCAGTCCGCCCGAAAGGTCGTGTCTGGCTACCCCCCGGGCCGTCTACGGAAGCGGATATCCTTAGACTGATCCGTCTACAAAACCCCGATCTACCAACGAGCAATTGGAAGATCATCAAAGCCGGAGAACCGGAAGAAAGAGGCAGGCTGGTTTCATTCCTTATGAATAAGGAATCACTTGATCTGGCATGGACGAACTAATACTCAGAGTTCAGGAGAAGGAAGAGAGACTTCTGTCGGGTGTGGTATCCACGCTGAATAACCTCGGCTTGGAGGCCGAGCTAGACGGTCTCTCTCCCGTCTCCGTAGAGGAAGGAAACCGGGTCGCCGCAACGCAGCCAGCTGCTACGGATGGCAGCAAAAACAGCGACGACACACCAACGATAAACCTCAGCGACGAGCTTTCTTCTGATTCGGAGGAAAGCAACAGGACAGTGATAGAGGCGTCCGTATTAGTCAGCAATGATGCTAAGACTGTTACAGATTAATCTCCATCACTCTAAAATAGCATCAGCTAATTTATTGCTTCGCCTGCTAACGGGCGGAGAAGACGCTGTCCTTATCCAAGAACCCTGGGTGGATGGTAGGAATACCATACTTGGATTAAGGGCAAAAAACTACACGCTTTTTTACACAAAAAACCTAGATCCTGTATATTGGCAAAGAACAGTTTAAAAGCTCGCCTTATACCCAATTTCAGTGATCCAGATTTTGTCTGCGTGGAGATAGACACGTGCAGCAGCAAGCTAAGGTTATCGGCCGCTTACATGCCCTACGACGACACAGGGCCCATCCCAGCAGCAAATGTGCGCAGATTGGTAGAGGCAGCCGAGAGTGACAACATTCCCCTTGTGGTGGGCGCGGATGCCAGCTCACCACACCCTCTGGGGAAGCAGCGGCATAAATAACAGGGGTGAGTGTCTTTTTGATTACATTATGACAACTAATCTCGTAGTATGCAACAAAGGTTCAGAACCTACCTTCATCAACAGTATTAGACAGGAGGTCATAGATATAACTTTAGCTACTAACTCTCCTAAACTAATAATTAGCAACTGGATGGTCTCAAGAGAGGTTTCATTCTCGGACCACCGGTATATTCAATTTAACATTGACCTCATTAAGCCTCCACTAGAAACCTTCCGGAATGTCAGGAAAACCAATTGGCAGGTATATAATTCTCTCCTAAAGCAGAAGCTAGGTTACTTAGTTAATCAACCAAATTCACCATCGGATATTGATTATATGGTTGACAGAGTCAACAAATCAATGAACGAGGCCTTTAATAGAGCCTGCCCGATCAGCAGGCACAGAAAAGGGAGCAAACCACCGTGGTGGAGCACTCACCTATCAAAGTTGCGCAAAGAAAGCAGGAAATGCTTCAATTTGGCCAAATCCTCTCGCCTGCAAGAAGACTGGGACACATACAAAACTAGTCTGAGGCTATATAAGGCAGAGATCACAAAAGCACAAAAGCAATCATGGAGACTCTTCTGTGGTAGCATAGAGAGTACTACCGATTCGAGCAGGCTAAGGAAAATAATTTCCAAATCTCCACCCATGCCTAGTTTTATCCAAAAACCCAACGGGGAATGGACATCGTCTAACGAAGAGACTCTGGATCTTCTCATGAATACACACTTTCCTGGTAATTCAAAAGAGGCTATCTCATCAACGCCACCGAGCTTCCCGGCTCAAGAATCACCGGTTGGGATTGTCAACGGCCGCAGCATTTACTGGGCCGTCAACAGCTTCCTTCCGTATAAATCTCCTGGCCCAGATAAAATAACGCCAGTAGAAATACAGAAATCTCTAGATACTCTGACCCCCTGGCTCGTAGTGATCTTCCGAGCTTGTCTCAAATTCGGATACACTCCTGCATCATGGAAAAGGGTTAATGTGATTTTCATACCAAAGTGTGGCAAGGCCTCACACGTTTCCCCTAAGGATCTCAGGCCAATCAGTCTCTCCTCCTTCTTTCTGAAGACACTGGAGAGACTCATTGATTCATACATTCGTAAGAACTTATCCGCTAGCTCCCTGTCAGATTCCCAACATGCCTATCGCAAGGGTTTCTCGGTGGAGACAGCTCTACACTCACTAGTAGGCACCATTGAAAAATCTCTCTCAATCAAAGAGTATGCGATGGTATCTTTTCTAGACATCGAAGGCGTCTTCAATAACGTCAAAACAGAAGGCATTTCTAATGCACTCCGCAGACTGAATGTTGACAGCTGCATACGTGTCTGGATTGAAAACATGCTCAGTAGCAGAGTGATCCTATCTGAACTAGGTAGCTGTCAAACCAAACGGTTAGTGTATAGGGGAACACCCCAGGGGGGAGTGTTGTCGCCACTACTTTGGATCTTAGTAGTTGATGAAGCACTCACCATCCTGAGAAATATGGGTTGTAAAGTTATAGCCTATGCAGATGACATCGCTATTGCTGTAACTGGAAAATTCCCTAATATAATAAGAGACCTTATGGAATCCGCCCTTCATAGGTTAGTTAAATGGACGGTTACAGTCGGACTTGATATTAACCCATCCAAAACAGAGCTAATCTTGTTCACAAACAGATACAAAATTCTCAATTTAACTCCTCCAAAACTCAAAAATAAGAAGCTGAAATTTAGCAATCACGCCAAATATCTAGGTCTAATTTTAAACAGCAAGCTAAACTGGAAGCTTAATATTCAGGACCGCACTAGGAAAGCCGCGGTTGCTATCCACACATGCAGGAAGGTATTGGGCCCTAAATGGGGCCTCCAGCCTAGGGTAACAAACTGGCTCTATACTGCGGTAGTCAGACCAATTCTGTTCTACGGAATCCTGGTTTGGTGGCCCGCACTAAAGACAAAGCGTAACACCAGTTGTTTGGAACGGATACAAAGATCAGCCAGCATTTGCATCACAGGTGCACTCAGATCCACCCCTTCAGCCGCCTTAGACACAATACTACACCTTCTTTCTGTAGATATATACGGGAAACTAGTCGCGTCTATGGCAGCCTTAAGACTTAGAGAATCGCAGAAATGGACCAACCATCAAATAGGCCATACGAGCATTCTCCCTAATGCAATCCCAGATATAACGGATTACACCATACCTTTTGAGGACTTCAACATTAAATACAAAGTATTAATCCCAGATCGTTCCGAATGGGAGAATGGCACAATAGTTAACAATCTTGCACTTGAAGTCTATACAGATGGATCTAAAATGGCAACAGGCACGGGAGCTGGAGTCTATTCTCCATCACCCGCAATTAGTATTGCCTTACGTCTTCCAGACCACTGTAGCGTCTTTCAGGCTGAAATTATGGCTATACGCGAGGCAGCCTGCAGACTCGCCTTGTTTGCGATAGACAAAAAAGCTATCGTATTATACATAGACAGTCAGGCAGCAATAAAAGCTCTGAATACACCAACAATTAGATCAAAGTTGGTAAAACAATGCCGGGAATCTCTTAACGAGATTGCGGACAGATGTTCAGTAACCCTGTGCTGGGTTCCGGGGCACAGTGACATTCCTGGCAACTGCAAAGCGGACGAGCTAGCCAGACAAGGCAGCGGCCTTCACTCGAACAACAACAGTGAACCGTACGCTCCTATGCAATCGATTAAATTCTCCTTACTTAAGAAGGCAATAACGGTCGCGAACAACAGGTGGAACAGTATTAATACCTGCACCACATCGAAGCAAATGTGGCCAAACATAGATGCCAAAAGGACTCAGAAGCTTCTCTCTATCAGAAGAAATAGAATCAGCTCAGTAGTAGGAGTATTAACAGGGCACTGTTTAATAGGTAGACACGCTCGCAGACTAGGAGCACCCTACAACGACTTCTGCAGAAGCTGCATGGATGAGGAGGAAGAGGAAACCGTCCTCCATCTTCTGTGCACCTGCCCAGCTCTCGCAAACTTGCGCAAAACATACTTAGGTAAACACTTCTTCGTAGACCTCAGTGACTTGTCCCTCACAGACACACGCTGCATCAGCAAATATATTACCAAGACCAAATGGCTGCAATGATCACTATTACATTTTCAGTATCAGAAGTTGATCCCATTAGCCCCTATTTAGACAGATTGTTTATGGATTGCAATAGAGGGGAAACTGTTTCGGTTACCCCTCGTTGTTTATCCGAAACAACCAAAAATTCTTATCTCGAAATTGAAATATCTCTTTCGTTTTGGTAACAGTGCAGTTAGACTTTTCGAAAGCTTTCTTTCTGAGAGATTACAAAAAGTTATAACATCTGACTACTATTCATCTCTTTTACCAGTGAAGCAGGGTGTACCACAAGGTTCAATCCTCGGTCCCATTCTGTTCTGTTTATTCATTAATGACTTGCCATCTGTTTGTAAACATACTTCTGTCCATCTCTATGCTGATGATGTTCAGCTCTACTTGGCAAGGCCATTCAATAACACAGCTGAACTTGTGTCCAAACTAAATGAGGACCTTGGCAGTATTTATTCCTGGTCGGTAGTTAATGGATTATTTTTAAATCCAGTCAAATCGCAGGTTATTCCTATTTCAAGTAAAAAGTTGAACATAAACACTCTTCCTTGTGTCGTGCTTGCTGATTACCAACTAAAAGTTGCCCAGACTGTTACTAGCCTGGGATTTGTTATCAACTCACAGCTAACAGGATACGACCATATCAACTTTACAATAAGACGAATTTATGGATGTCTTCGGAAGTTGTGGATAAGCGCAAGTTTTACTCCAACTACCACCAGGCGTAAACTTGTAATAAGTCTTATATTACCATTAATTACATATGCTGGGGCTGTATATTGTAGCGTAGATTCATTATCCCAGCGCAAACTTCAAGTTGCGTTTAATGACGCAGTGAGATACATTCACGGACTACGTAGGTACGATCATATTTCGCAACAGTCTAGAAGCCTGTTGGGCACAACTCTCAAACACTATATTGACGCCAGAAATTGTATATTCTTACATACCATTATAATAACTAAGACTCCTATGTATTTATATGAAAAACTTAATGTCTCTCGTTCCCTTAGAACCCTTTGTTTGATTCCTTCACGTTTTCATTATCTTAATTCATCCCGTTTATTTTTTATTTATGCTATCAAGTTATGGAACTCTCTGCCAATAACTATTAGAACCATCTCCAATGCCAATCGCTTTAAATGTGCAGTCTTTCTTCATTTCTCTCGCTTACCCTAATTTCTTATCTATCTCTATTATAGCTATACCTAATTCTTTATTATTCTAATTCTATCTTCTTATACTCTTTCTCTTTTTATTTTCTCGTTTATTCTTCTCCTTCTATCACTTTATTATTTATGTAAATTTAACTTTAGGGATTACACATTGTTCTTTTGAAATTAATTTCTAATTATCTTAAATCTATGTACTATAAAAGATATTTATCTTAATGTACCCTCATAAAAATGTGTGTTTAGGAATAATCAAGCAATAATTCGATTATTCTCAACGAGACGAAGTGAAGGACCAGCACTTAGCAAAGAGAATCAACATCAACCCAAAAAAGTGAATAAAAAAACATCCAAGATAAAATAGCGTTGGTTTGTATATTGGTACTTAGCTGCTGTGGTTTGGTTGACGATCGAAATCCAAGTGGCAGAGAAATCGGTGTCGCCGATTCAACAAAGTTGTGTTATCAATGTGTTATACATAAAAAATAGCAGAAAAACCGGTATTGGACAAGAGCAAGAAAGAGAGATTATGTGTAAGATGTTACGTTAAATAGGGTATACATTAAATTTTAGGCAAATCAAATTAAGAAGTTATGCATTAATCAGAAAACGAATTAGAATTTTAACAATAATATACTAATTAATCAAATGAATTTAGATATAAGTATTTTCATGATATATTTTCCAACATTCCGCCGCCCCTGGAACATAGTTTCAGCTCATAGGGAGTGGTGCCAATTTATGAATAGGTCGCACTAAATTTCCATTAGCAGTGCGTAGGGTTACGACTCGAACTCGTCCGTCTTGACCTGGATGTATTGCTATGACTCGTCCCATAGCCCATTTCCCTGGTGGCAAGTTTGTGTCTTTGATGACAACCAGGTCGTTTAACTGCAGGTTTCGTTCGGGTTGCGACCATCGAGAGCGTTGTTGTAGCGAAGTCAGGTACTCCATACTCCATCGCTTCCAGTACCCATTGATTTTAGCCTGTATTGCTTGCCAAGCTGATAGCCGATTTTGAGGTATTTCAAGTGATGGTTCAGGAACAGCTGCGTATGATTCACCTATAATAAAATGAGCTGGGGTTAATGGGTCTAAGTCATTATCAGAATTTTGACACAAAGGACGACAATTTAAAAGGGCTTCAATTTGGGTGAGAAGGGTGTAAAGTTCTTCGAAGTTCATGACGTCAGAACCAATAACACGGCGAAGGTGCTGTTTAACAGACTTTACCCCCGCTTCCCACAACCCGCCGAAATGTGGAGCTGATGGAGGAATAAAGTGCCAGGTGATTGAATCGCGAGCAAGAGACTGTGCGACTATTGAGTTATGGTATTCCGACAAGGTGAGTTGGTGCATTTCGGATAGTCGCTTTGTAGCTCCTCGAAAATTTGTACCATTGTCTGAGTACATATGCGAAGGTTTCCCACGACGCGCAATGAAACGACGGAGAGCTGCGAGGAATGCGTCAGTAGTCAAATCACTGACTAGCTCCAAATGTATGGCTTTAGTGGCCAGACAGACAAAAAGCGATATATATCCTTTTGTATGGTGTGTTTTTCGACCGATTTTAACTTTGATGAAAATTGGACCAGCGTAATCACAGCCGCAGTGTGTAAATGGTCTACTCTGCTGAATGCGAGGTGCTGGAAGATTTCCCATGATCTGTGTAGCGGTAGACTTTCTTTGCCGAAAACAAGAAATACAGTCATGGGTTATCTTACGAAGTAGGTTTCTGCAGCCGATAATCCAATACTCCTGCCGAATGAGGACAAACAATGCAGAAACTCCAGGATGTAGCATGCGTCGATGAAAGTCAATTGCAATAAGTTGTGTCACTGGATGTTGCTTTGGTATGATGATTGGGTGTTTGACGTTGAATGCGACATTAGCTTCGAGAATCCTTCCTCCCACTCGCAATATATGCTGATCATCTAAAAATGGACAAAGATTAGCAATTCTACAACCTTTACTAAAATGCCCGTGGGTTTTGAAGTAAGCAATATCATCTGCGAAATAAAGATGCTGTAGCCATTTTATGATCATGCATTTCGCATTGTAGATTTCGTGAGAGTGAAGTTGAAGGGTTATTGCAGTTGTTTCTCGCGATAATTTGCGGCTTTTCGAAATAAACCGATACACAAAGGCGACGATTCGAATAAGGCGATACCAAGATGAAACTCTTGGGCATAGTTGATGAAGAGGGTGTTCATTGTTGACCACTAGACACGATTGTTGGTAGTTTTTCCTTTCTTCCAGTTTACAGCCTGGGTGGTCTTGGAGGTGACGTTCGATTGGCCAGTGCTCCTCAGACTTTCTTAACCAGTGGGGACCTGTCCACCAAATGGGATGTTGAACGAGAGCCGACGGTGCTAAACCGCGCGAAGCACAATCTGCTGGATTCTGCTCCGACCTTATATGAAACCATCTGTTTCTATCAATTGTGGTTAAAATCTCAGATGTCCGATTGCCGACGAATATATCCCAACGACGAGGGGGAGACGATAGCCAAGAAAGAACCACTTGGGAGTCACACCAAGCATAGATATTTGAGCAGGTTGTGCTCAACGACCTTTGAACAGTAACCAGCAGGCGTGCCAGTAAAAGCGCTCCACAAAGCTCCAGACGAGGAATGGTCAACTGTTTTATTGGAGCTACTCGGCTTTTGGCTGCCACGATGTTTGTTTCAATGCTTCCATTGGGTAAAACGTAGCGAGAGTAAATGACGGCAGCGTACGCGGAAGCCGAGGCATCAGAGAATCCGTGCAGTTGAAAGGTAGGGTCCGCTATGCCTATGCAACGGGGTATGATAAGTTTGGCTACATCAGGAAGTTCCTGGCGATGTTTACACCATTGTGTAACAATAAATTCAGGTAGAGGATCATCCCAGTCGAGTTTCCGATGCCACAATTGTTGGAATATGATTTTGAGTTGCACGACCGAGGGAGAGAGGAAACCGAGAGGGTCGAAAATTCGGGCAACTTCCCGCAAAATTTGACGTTTCGTTATAGGTTCGCTTGGCGTTAGATTTATACGATACGAGAAGCAATCGAGCTTAGAGTTCCAGTACAACCCGAGTACTTTCACCCATGAATCATTTTCAGATTCGAACGAGACGTTTTCACTTTGGATGGATTCCACTTCATGCAGAAGCTCTTTGCAATTACTTTGCCACTTGCTTAGTTCTAGGCCACATTTTGATAGGAGTTCGATTAAAGCGTCTTTTTTAGCAATTGCATCAGGAAGTGAATCTCCACCTGACACAACATCATCAACGTAAAAGTCATTAAGGAGTATTTCTGCTGCAACAGGATACTCTTCGCGATAGTCACAAGCAAGTTGTTGTAGAACACGTACCGATAAATATGGGGCACACGATGTGCCATATGTCACTGTACATAAACGAAAATGTTCAAGGGGATCTGTTGCCGATTTACGCCAAACAATCCGTTGGAAGTCGATATCTTCATCTGCTACCCAAATCTGGCGGAACATTTTTACGATATCGGCAGTAAAAACATATTTATGACGACGGAATCTCAAACAGACGGAAAAAAGGTTGCGTTGAATTGGTGGTCCGATCATAAGCGCGTCATTTAAAGAGTTTCCGCTCGAATCTCTAAACGACCCGTCGAAAACAACCCGAAGTTTCGTTGTTGCGCTGTCAGGCTTAAACACAGCGTGGTGTGGCAAATAGAAAACATTGCGTTTAGAAACCTCCGACGGGGGTACTCTACGCATGTGCCCGAGTCTCAAATATTCATCCAGAAAGTCGGAATAAGATTGAAAAAGCGCTTCGTCTTTTTGATATCTTCTTTCCATTGTCGTCAATCGAGAAACTGCACCCCCGAGGGTGCTCGCGAAAACCGGTGGTTGTTTAAAGGGAAGATGAACAATATATTTTCCATGTTTGTCCCTTCGATGTGTCCGAACAAAATGTTCTTCAATGGCTTTGTCTTCTTTTGAAACAATAGACTTCGGATCAACCTCTTCGATTGTCCAAAAGGCCTGTAAACTCGAATCGATATCAAGAATAGTATGATGAGATTGAATGTTATTGTCGACGCTTGAAACCAATTGTCCTGCTAACACCCATCCAAAGAGAGTTTTTTGTGCTATGGGATACCCATTGGCACCACGAACGTTTTCACCCTGTAGGATTTCCCAGACCTTATCAGCGCCGAGCAAAATATCGATAGCGCTAGGTTGATTGAATGACGGATCGGCTAAATCGAGTTTTGAAATATGAACCCAATCTTTGACATCAAATGAAACGGATGGCAATGCTGATGTTACGTTTGATAGGATGTAGGTATCTACCGGGATACTGACTGAATCAAACCGTGAACAAATTGCCAAAGAGACTAGACCCCTGGATGTTCCTGCGCAGGTTGCACCAATACCGCTTATCGGTATCCGGGCATTTGTTCTTTTAAGTCCGAGTCTTTGTACACAAGACTCGGTGATAAATGAAACCTGCGAACCCGAGTCTATCAAAAGACGAACAAGTTGGTATTTTCCTTTATAATCCTTAACCTTACCAATGGCTGTAGGAAGCAATGTTTTTGGAAGAAATTGGGTGAAATTAATGGAGTGATGAGTGACGAGTTGGTTTGTACTAAATGACGTAGATGGAAGATTTGAGTTAGATGAATGGGGACGAGATGTTGCAATATTTTCCGAAGAAGAGCTACCGATATTTGCAGTACCCGTACCGAGATGCACTAAGCTGTGGTGTGGTGAGTTGCAAGTGTTGCATCGAAACTTAGATTTACAATGAGCAGAATTATGTCCCCGACGCAAACAGTTAAAACAAAGTTTCTTCGATTTAACGAATTCCCTTTTCGATTCTATTCCCATACCGAGAAATTCTGGACATTGAGGAAGTGCATGGGACTCAGTACATCTTGGGCACTGTGTGTGTTTTTCGACCGATTTTAACTTTGATGAAAATTGGACCAGCGTAATCACAGCCGCAGTGTGTAAATGGTCTACTCTGCTGAATGCGAGGTGCTGGAAGATTTCCCATGATCTGTGTAGCGGTAGACTTTCTTTGCCGAAAACAAGAAATACAGTCATGGGTTATCTTACGAAGTAGGTTTCTGCAGCCGATAATCCAATACTCCTGCCGAATGAGGACAAACAATGCAGAAACTCCAGGATGTAGCATGCGTCGATGAAAGTCAATTGCAATAAGTTGTGTCACTGGATGTTGCTTTGGTATGATGATTGGGTGTTTGACGTTGAATGCGACATTAGCTTCGAGAATCCTTCCTCCCACTCGCAATATATGCTGATCATCTAAAAATGGACAAAGATTAGCAATTCTACAACCTTTACTAAAATGCCCGTGGGTTTTGAAGTAAGCAATATCATCTGCGAAATAAAGATGCTGTAGCCATTTTATGATCATGCATTTCGCATTGTAGATTTCGTGAGAGTGAAGTTGAAGGGTTATTGCAGTTGTTTCTCGCGATAATTTGCGGCTTTTCGAAATAAACCGATACACAAAGGCGACGATTCGAATAAGGCGATACCAAGATGAAACTCTTGGGCATAGTTGATGAAGAGGGTGTTCATTGTTGACCACTAGACACGATTGTTGGTAGTTTTTCCTTTCTTCCAGTTTACAGCCTGGGTGGTCTTGGAGGTGACGTTCGATTGGCCAGTGCTCCTCAGACTTTCTTAACCAGTGGGGACCTGTCCACCAAATGGGATGTTGAACGAGAGCCGACGGTGCTAAACCGCGCGAAGCACAATCTGCTGGATTCTGCTCCGACCTTATATGAAACCATCTGTTTCTATCAATTGTGGTTAAAATCTCAGATGTCCGATTGCCGACGAATATATCCCAACGACGAGGGGGAGACGATAGCCAAGAAAGAACCACTTGGGAGTCACACCAAGCATAGATATTTGAGCAGGTTGTGCTCAACGACCTTTGAACAGTAACCAGCAGGCGTGCCAGTAAAAGCGCTCCACAAAGCTCCAGACGAGGAATGGTCAACTGTTTTATTGGAGCTACTCGGCTTTTGGCTGCCACGATGTTTGTTTCAATGCTTCCATTGGGTAAAACGTAGCGAGAGTAAATGACGGCAGCGTACGCGGAAGCCGAGGCATCAGAGAATCCGTGCAGTTGAAAGGTAGGGTCCGCTATGCCTATGCAACGGGGTATGATAAGTTTGGCTACATCAGGAAGTTCCTGGCGATGTTTACACCATTGTGTAACAATAAATTCAGGTAGAGGATCATCCCAGTCGAGTTTCCGATGCCACAATTGTTGGAATATGATTTTGAGTTGCACGACCGAGGGAGAGAGGAAACCGAGAGGGTCGAAAATTCGGGCAACTTCCCGCAAAATTTGACGTTTCGTTATAGGTTCGCTTGGCGTTAGATTTATACGATACGAGAAGCAATCGAGCTTAGAGTTCCAGTACAACCCGAGTACTTTCACCCATGAATCATTTTCAGATTCGAACGAGACGTTTTCACTTTGGATGGATTCCACTTCATGCAGAAGCTCTTTGCAATTACTTTGCCACTTGCTTAGTTCTAGGCCACATTTTGATAGGAGTTCGATTAAAGCGTCTTTTTTAGCAATTGCATCAGGAAGTGAATCTCCACCTGACACAACATCATCAACGTAAAAGTCATTAAGGAGTATTTCTGCTGCAACAGGATACTCTTCGCGATAGTCACAAGCAAGTTGTTGTAGAACACGTACCGATAAATATGGGGCACACGATGTGCCATATGTCACTGTACATAAACGAAAATGTTCAAGGGGATCTGTTGCCGATTTACGCCAAACAATCCGTTGGAAGTCGATATCTTCATCTGCTACCCAAATCTGGCGGAACATTTTTACGATATCGGCAGTAAAAACATATTTATGACGACGGAATCTCAAACAGACGGAAAAAAGGTTGCGTTGAATTGGTGGTCCGATCATAAGCGCGTCATTTAAAGAGTTTCCGCTCGAATCTCTAAACGACCCGTCGAAAACAACCCGAAGTTTCGTTGTTGCGCTGTCAGGCTTAAACACAGCGTGGTGTGGCAAATAGAAAACATTGCGTTTAGAAACCTCCGACGGGGGTACTCTACGCATGTGCCCGAGTCTCAAATATTCATCCAGAAAGTCGGAATAAGATTGAAAAAGCGCTTCGTCTTTTTGATATCTTCTTTCCATTGTCGTCAATCGAGAAACTGCACCCCCGAGGGTGCTCGCGAAAACCGGTGGTTGTTTAAAGGGAAGATGAACAATATATTTTCCATGTTTGTCCCTTCGATGTGTCCGAACAAAATGTTCTTCAATGGCTTTGTCTTCTTTTGAAACAATAGACTTCGGATCAACCTCTTCGATTGTCCAAAAGGCCTGTAAACTCGAATCGATATCAAGAATAGTATGATGAGATTGAATGTTATTGTCGACGCTTGAAACCAATTGTCCTGCTAACACCCATCCAAAGAGAGTTTTTTGTGCTATGGGATACCCATTGGCACCACGAACGTTTTCACCCTGTAGGATTTCCCAGACCTTATCAGCGCCGAGCAAAATATCGATAGCGCTAGGTTGATTGAATGACGGATCGGCTAAATCGAGTTTTGAAATATGAACCCAATCTTTGACATCAAATGAAACGGATGGCAATGCTGATGTTACGTTTGATAGGATGTAGGTATCTACCGGGATACTGACTGAATCAAACCGTGAACAAATTGCCAAAGAGACTAGACCCCTGGATGTTCCTGCGCAGGTTGCACCAATACCGCTTATCGGTATCCGGGCATTTGTTCTTTTAAGTCCGAGTCTTTGTACACAAGACTCGGTGATAAATGAAACCTGCGAACCCGAGTCTATCAAAAGACGAACAAGTTGGTATTTTCCTTTATAATCCTTAACCTTACCAATGGCTGTAGGAAGCAATGTTTTTGGAAGAAATTGGGTGAAATTAATGGAGTGATGAGTGACGAGTTGGTTTGTACTAAATGACGTAGATGGAAGATTTGAGTTAGATGAATGGGGACGAGATGTTGCAATATTTTCCGAAGAAGAGCTACCGATATTTGCAGTACCCGTACCGAGATGCACTAAGCTGTGGTGTGGTGAGTTGCAAGTGTTGCATCGAAACTTAGATTTACAATGAGCAGAATTATGTCCCCGACGCAAACAGTTAAAACAAAGTTTCTTCGATTTAACGAATTCCCTTTTCGATTCTATTCCCATACCGAGAAATTCTGGACATTGAGGAAGTGCATGGGACTCAGTACATCTTGGGCACTGTGATGCGGACGAAACATGCATACTCTTCAAAGTCGCGGACTTCCGATTTGTTCCAGATTCACGAACATGTGATCGACACGACTCTAACGCTTCACACCGACGTTCCATGAAGTCTAGAAACTCCTGTATCGTGGGATAGTCGGAGTCTACACTCTCAGCTGACCAAGCCTGACGAGTATCTGGGTCCACTTTGCCTACTAATACATAAATCATCCATGGATCTCTTTCCATTGAGTTTAGCGAAGTTAGACCGCGTAAAATCTCATCAGCGCAGTCCGAAATCTTACGTAGAACTCTCACGTTTGAGCTCTGAATTGATGGTAGTTGCATAAAGGTTTCGAGAAGATTATTTATAATAAAACGCGGCCTATCATATCGTTTCTCTAATCTTTCCCATGCCTGTTCGTAGGTAGCATCAGACAACGGAAGATGAGACAGCAGATTTAAAGCATCGCCGCGAAGAGACGAACGTAGAAATTGAAATTTTTGTGTCGGCGACAAATTCATCTTGTTATGAACCGAACTTTCGAACATGTCGCGAAACGATGGCCAGTCACGATAATTACCAGAAAAGGGCTCGATATGGAATTTAGGCAGATGGTCATTAATATGACTAAATGAATTGGTTGCGAATGACTGCGAGACGATAGGTGCACGTGTGTCGATTGACTGTTGAACTTCGATTGCAGGCTTCTTTTTTTCCCTAATAGTTGAAAGCAAAACAGATTTGACAACAAGGTACTTTGATTCGAATTCTTCAAATTCAGATTCAGGATCAATGTAACCTTCTTCCTGCGCGAATGCATACATTTGTTGTTGAGAGGAATAGAACTTTTCCCACAGATCGTTAAGTTTCTCCAAACGTACTTCGAGTGCGTCTAAAGTGATCAATTCCGTAATCTTCTCGGAAAATGTGGCTAATTTAGTAAGCGAACCCTTTAGATTTCCGCGAGTAGCACGAAGAACCGACATATTACACGAGGTCATTTTAGAAAGAAGTCTCTAATTAATTCACGAAATATGAGCGCGAAGAAATAATATTAAAATGCAAACGAATAATCAGCACATGCAAATTTCAATTATTTTAGGTATATACAATATACACACGTGGGAGGTAGATTTTATTCACCACTTGATCAAACGAATGTCTATATCCACAAATGTTCACACTTTATTGTCCGAAAAATCAATTTTATTGATTGCAATGCTTGCAGCAACGACGAATGAACAAAATTCAATTAACGCAAACTCCGTTAATGATTGACAAGACCGATTAAAGTGAGTTAATGTCTGTATTTCGCAAGGAATCCTGATGTGGGTAATCTTAATTTAAACCCAGAATCCGGCTCGATTTGGACCACAAAATATGTTTAGGAATAATCAAGCAATAATTCGATTATTCTCAACGAGACGAAGTGAAGGACCAGCACTTAGCAAAGAGAATCAACATCAACCCAAAAAAGTGAATAAAAAAACATCCAAGATAAAATAGCGTTGGTTTGTATATTGGTACTTAGCTGCTGTGGTTTGGTTGACGATCGAAATCCAAGTGGCAGAGAAATCGGTGTCGCCGATTCAACAAAGTTGTGTTATCAATGTGTTATACATAAAAAATAGCAGAAAAACCGGTATTGGACAAGAGCAAGAAAGAGAGATTATGTGTAAGATGTTACGTTAAATAGGGTATACATTAAATTTTAGGCAAATCAAATTAAGAAGTTATGCATTAATCAGAAAACGAATTAGAATTTTAACAATAATATACTAATTAATCAAATGAATTTAGATATAAGTATTTTCATGATATATTTTCCAACAATGTGTGTTAATAAATTGAAATTGAAATTGAAATTGAAACAACCCGTCACTCGGTCAGACCCAATCTGTTACCAATCTGAGACACCTCACAATTTGCGCAGTAGTCAGAATGATTGATCCAATCACCTCTACTACTACGCCTCGCCCCATCGGCCCTTTCCGAGCAGTTACCAGAGGATTCAGGCGAGGGTCCAACCGTTACGGTTACCACCCGCCTATCTGAAGGCTAACTATCGACAGGTCAACTCCTCCTCGACCAACCTTACCAAGGGCCCCACAAAGAAAGGGCAGCTCTAACGATACTGAATCAAACGGTATACGTCATTTCGGACGATATGTCGAAGAATCATAAACGAAGGGTACACTGTTTCGGTCACCCCTCATATAATTCGAAGACATATCGCCCAATCAGGGCCGTTCGAGGTTCACGGGCAAGGGATAGACTGTATCGGCACCCTTACCCCGACCCAAGGACAAACCACCCCGTTTACCCTCGACGTGACACAGGAGGATTTTAGCCATGGGCAAATCGCCATCAGTATTGGGCAACAACAACGTTCCCACCAGCTTGTCCGGTCTAGTTATTTACTCTGGCCAAATAGTACAATAGTAGTAGGTGATAAGGAATATAAATTAATAAATGTGACCGATTACTTCGGTGTGTAAATCAATTCTGTTTATTTCTTAATTTCCAAACTTAAATCTACATTACATTAGAATTGCATAGTTGCAAAATTATAAAGGTAGGTCAATGACAATACAGTGGGTGAATGTGCTGTGTTGCTTACGATAAATGTGATTGTGCTGGGAAGTGCTGATAGAGCGGTTAGGTAAGTCGATGTGACGGAAGTGCAATATAATGGAAAATATAGTGTGCTAGGGAAACTGATTGTGGAAGTGTGCTGTGGGACTTGTGGGACGATGATTGCAATTAACTCCTCCCTCTGTTAAGTTTGAACGTCTCTGTTCAATATTTTATGGACTTGCATTCGAATTGCTTCAGTATCAAATGGCGTTTCTGCTTGGGGTTGCGTAGTAGTTATTGTTATATTTGTAGGCTTTATTTTGACGTATAGTATCACCAAAATTATCAAGAGGAAGGGTCCACTAACTCCGTACCAGGCCCATTTGCTATTTTCCAGTGTAACTTTAAATTCTTCAATTCGTTCATTGTTACGAATATGAAGTTTATGTAGATAAGGTAAAGAAACTTTTTGTTGAAATGCAGTCTCGTTATGACTTCACTCGGGTGAGTTGCGTCAAATTGTTTTCCATTAATCACAATTCGGTCCTGGAAGGTCACTAGAAAGGTTCCGTTTACACAAATACGTTGTCCTTTTTGTGCTATTAGTAAGCTCTCATCACGTGCTATAATTAATCCATCGTCAAGCAATTGAATTTTATCCAAGTGGTCGGCTGATGTTGTTGGGCAGTTGGCTGTGTGGTTGTTTAGGAGTTGGGAAAGGCAAGTGTCTGCGTTATTAATTTTGCAGTATGTGTAGGAAATAGCTTTTTTACAATTGTGTAGGGGGAAATAATTTTCATTGCAATTCGCAGTTAAATTGTTTTTTAAGTCTAATATCTTATTATTATGTATTACTGGAGCTATTTCAAAAAGTTTACAAGTTTCTTTAACTCTAGGGATCTATTAGATATATTAGATATAAAAGTGTTTCATTGTGGTAATACATTTTAACATCGGCAATAATTAACAATTCACGTATGGACGTTGCAGTGTTTTCTTTAAAATTAATGAATTCTATTTCTTCTATATTTAACATTAAAGGATTAACAATTTTGTGTTTTGCTAGTACAAGAGCATACAGATTATTCTTTAAGTTATCAATAACAATTCTGTTTCTTCTCCTCACCAACATTGTTAATATTTGATAATCTATTGTAACTTGATTATGGTTGATATTATTTATTTTATTGATTCTGTCAGTAATTTCATCTAGTTTATTTTCTATTTCTTTATTAATTTCTATTTGCCTATTATTTCCTCTGACTAATTCATTTTCTTGTCTAAGTATTTCGAAATCTTGAAAAATAGTAAATCTGGAAATAAGAAAATTTATCTCAAATTATTTTTATGCGCCTGTCTTCCATCAATTACTACAGCTGTTCCTAAGTCTGCCTGAACTGTTTTTTCATTGTAAATTTTGTAGAACTTATTTCCGATTCTTCTATTTGTTTTTAAATAAACTTTATCGCCTGGTTTGAATTCTTTAGGTGTAGTCTTTTTGTTGTGATATTTCAGATCTTTGGCCTGTTTTGTTTTGAGTTTTAAAGTGATTTCGTTTTTCAGTTGCTCAGGAATACTATGAAAAATATCTACAGGCCTATAACCGGTGACTGAGTGGATCGTGTTATTGTATTTGTGGGTTGAAAGAAGCATCAGTTCAGCAACATCTGCACTTGTTTCTTTTGTACATCGAGCAATTTCAGCAAGGGTTGAGTGAAATCGTTCAACCTGGCCGTTGCTTTGACTATGAAGTGCTGGTACTGTGTGTGTTGAGATATTGAACTCATTTTTTCATAGTGCCTGAGTTGAAATGGATGTAAAAGCTCCTTCGTTATCTGTGACTATTACCTTCGGATTTCTAAATTGAGAGATGATTTCTATTAAGGGTTTTCTTATAAATATCAGTAGAGTTTCTAGAAGCGATGTGTTTTATGATAGCAAACTTTGAGAATTTGTCGACACATGTAATAAAATAGTTTTGTCCTGTATTGTAAATATCTAAGTGAAGGATTTCTCCTACATTAGTGGGAATTGGTGTTGCACCGATTGGATGTTGTTTCGGCCTACGAAGATATTTATTTTCTTTGCAAATCTTACACTTAGATGCATAGTTTTTGCACAGTTTTTTTAAATTGGGAAAATAATATTCAGAAATTATTTGGTTATAGTTCTCATTTGGTCATCTGTGTGCTCTGTTGTGTTCGGTTATTAATATGTCGTCTTGGTCGTTTTTGTTAAATACGTCCTGTACAAGTTTGTTAATATATTTCATTTTAACTTTTGGAAATGAATCCATTAAGTCGTTCTGTATTTGTCCTAATGTTTCATGATCGCAATAAATTCCATTGGCTATATCGGTATTAAGAACTTTTTTTAGTAATTTTATTAGCCCTGGTATTGATGAAAATGTTACTGTGTGTCTAACTTGCTTTTGGAAAACTAATTTTATTTTTTTACTATTCTCAACACCCGGAAGAATAAGGATTTGGTTCTTGAAGTAATTGATAGGATTTCCTACTGATGGAATTATTTTTGTTAAAGATTCTTCGCTGTGAACAGTTCCTTCTGAAGTGGATAAGGTGTTAATGTATTGACGGGATAGCGCATCTGCCACTTTATTTTCTTACCTGGCTTATAGTGAAAAGTCGGTGAGTTTTCCTCAATAAATGCTCCCCATCTTTTGAGTTTGGTGTTTGGATTTTTATCAGATATAGCAAAAGTCAATGGCTGATGGTCAGTAAAGATGTTAATAATAGGCGCGCCATATAAATAATTTTTAAGTGTTTGCAATGCCCAAACTATCGCTAACATTTCGCGCTCGTTTGTAGCATAATTCTCTTCAGTTTTACTCAAAGTTCTAGATATCATTGTGATAGGTCTACCTCCTTGAGAGAGAACAGCTCCTATTGCTTGTGATGACGCATCGGTGGTCAGGTCAAGAGGCTTACGGAAATCAGGATGTAATAATAAAACGTCTTCCGATGCTAAGATATGTTTAATTCTGTTGAAGGCACATATGGCTTCAGAATCAAGTTGGATTTTTACATTCTTCGATCTATTTGTCCCTATACTACCATTTTCTCCTCTAAGGTACTTGGTTAACGGTTTTGCTATCTGCGCGTAGTCTTTTATGAACCTACGATAATAGCCCGAAAGTCCAAGAAAAGATCTTAAGCTTCGAAGTGATTTTGGTATTTCGTAGTTAACAATATCCTTAGCTTTGTTGGGACAAGTTTTAATGCCTTCACTAGATATTAGAAATCCTAGGAATTCTACTTCACTTTTAAAGAACTTGCACTTTTCTGGGGAAATTCGCATATTAGCCTCGAAGAGTTTGGAAAATATTATGCCAATATCTTCTAGGTGATTTTCTTCTGTTTTAGAAAAAATTATCACGTCGTCGATATATACGTGGCACCTTTTACCTATTTCACTCCTTAGCACGTCATCGATTGCTCGTTGAAATATGCTGGGAGCATTCTTCAACCCAAAAGGGGTTTTCCATTATTAATGGAAAATGCAGTTTTTTCCTATCCTTTTCATCTAAGAGTATCTGGTGAAACCCTGACTTTAGATCTATTGTTGTGAAGTATTTAGATTGGCCTAAATTAGATAAGATAAAAGAAGTTTCAGGAATTGGGCATCGATCGGAGACTGTGTGTTCATTTAGCTTTCTGTAATCGAATACTAATCTAGATTTGGGAGTACCATCTTCATTCGTTCCTTTCTTGCCAACTATTAATATGGGGGTATTGTATGGAGAGTGTGATGGCTGTATGATTCCATCGTCCAACAATCTTTTTATTTCTTTGTTAACAAATGGAGCAGCAGACATATTGTATGGTCGTGGCCTTGAGTAAATTGCTTCTGAATTTAAAGTTCTAATGGATGCTTTTATATTGGTGTTAAATGGCAATTTTTCATCAGGTTGTGCGAAAACTTCTGAGTAGTCTTTTATTAAATTTTGAAATTCATCTTTGATGCTCTCGGGAACTGATGTTGTATCAATTTCAATGTTATTTACTTGCTCACATTTACAAAATTTTATTTCTAACTGTCCATCTTCGTATGTCAGTAAAGAAGAGGCTGTATCGATTGTAGCTTTTATTTGGGAGAGGAAATCGTATCCGACTATTGCGTCAAATGTTTTGAGTTGGGGGAGAATAAAAAAATCAGTAGTTATTCCGCAAAAATTTATTTTGCATTTGCGTGAAATTTTATTTTGGCCGTTTAGGGTTTTGGAATTGAAGGGATTATTAATTTGAACGACGTTTTTTAAGTTAGGTATATCTTTTATATAATTTTTGGCTGTGCCCGTGTCAATTAAGATTCTCATTGTTGTTGATTTATTGAGTCTCGTTTCAACGTAGGGTAGAGCCGAAGTTATTCTAAAAAATTAATTTCGTCATCGTATTCGGGGTTAGATTCAGTTTCATAGTCGTTGTCATATTCGTCACTGTCCTCGGTACTATTGTGTATTTTTTCTTGTTGCATACAATTTATACGCTGAGTTTTTGGCAGATTGGCTCTATCTGATTCATATGGACGCTTCGGAGGTCTATTGGAATTGTTGGATTGAAATTGTTGAGGTTCTTGCCTATTGCTGGGTGCTTTGAGAGGGTTGGGTGGGTATTGATTTTGTACTTGCACTTGTGGAATACGTCTTGAATTATATCTGAATTTGGAGGATGAAGGGTCTACACTCATATGATCATCTTCTTGTTGCGAGTTATTTTTCGCTTGAATAGTTATAGGAGTCTTGTGAACAACTCTTTTATAATGCGGAGTGCTTCGAGGGTAAGCGTCGGCTATTTTGGTATATTGATTATCGAAAGCCCTTGCAAATTCATATCTGTGTTGATTTGCTTCGAGTTCATGAGCTTTGGCTAATGCAGAGGGTAAGTCCTCGCAACCAGCAGAGAAAAGAATATTGCATATTGGTTTGTTAAGGCCTGAAATAAAAATACGTAAAGCGTCTGTTCGGTATTTTGCTGCTAAAGAAGTAATAAGCTGATCATTTCCTGAGTATTCCATTGTTATTTTGCTCACAATTAATGTTAAATTCTTTTCAATTTGTACATAAAATCAGAAATCGACATTCGGCCCTGACATAAAATGCTCATATGGTTTTCTATCACATGTTAAGGTCTTTTGTCGCAATATGTGTGGTCTAATCTAGCTATAATGGCGTCAAATTTTAGTACAGTATTAAAAGAGGAAATTATCAAATCAGCAGGTCCAGTTATTTTGTTTCTAATGATTGCAACTGCTTGGTAATATTTCTCGGTACCAGCATATTGCTTAAATAATTCAATTGCGGTGTGCGCTGCTTGCCGCCACGAAAGATAACGCATTTGTTCACCTGCAAATTCTGTTAGTGATTTAACCAGATCTAATGTGACCGAACAATCGGCAGTGGATGTAACAGAAATGGGTTTATAACTGCAAATTGTTTCACCGGTAGGTTCTAGGTTTTTCAATCTATCTGCCAGGGCGTTTACCTGCGCTAATAAATCGTTTTGTTTCATTTCCGGAAGATATTTGAATCATTTGCTTGAGAACATTTTCACAAGCGGATTCTACTGCGACTTCTATGGCAGTTGAAAGGACACTAGTTGGTACAGTGTTACTTTGTGAAGGTGAAGCCATATTTTTTCTTTTATTTATTTTAGAAAATTAGATTAATCTTTGATTTGATGGCGAGAAGAAAATTCACTTTTTGTTCACTTAATATTCACTATTAACTATTCACTATTATCTTTTATAAAGAGAGTTTCAATATTCTTGAACTTTGCTTTAATCTATGCTTACAACACTAATAGGATCTGCATTATCTCCAGGTTAGGTGGTTGGTAGTTTAGCTCTTCGCGGTTTTCGTGTTTTTCTACTTATAGAATTGCTCTGTTATCTTATTATAAGGATGTTTGGAGCTCACAATACTTCACGAAAATTAAGCTGGGCGTTTTGATGTCCGTCGCGTTTTTTGTGTTACTTCATACGAATTTTTATTATTATTTGCTCTATTTTCTTCTTATGAAGATCTTTGGAGCACACAATACTTCGCGAAAATTTAGTTGGGCGCCAATGAATAAATGTGACCGATTACTTCGGTGTGTAAATCAATTCTGTTTATTTCTTTCCAAACTTAAATCTACATTACATTAGAATTGCATAGTTGCAAAATTATAAAGGTAGGGCAATGACAAGACAATGGGTGAATGTGCTGTGTTGCTTACGATGAATGTGATTGTGCTGGGAAGTGTTGATAGAGCGGTTAGGTAAGTCGATGTGACGGAAGTGCAATGTAAGGGAAAATATAGTGTGCTAGGGAAACTGATTGTGGAAGTGTGCTGTGGGACTTGTGGGACGATGATTGCAATTAACTTATACAATACATAATAACAATCTAATAAAATCTAGAAATACAAATTAAAATTCATAATATTTATTTAAATTTTTGAAATGTAAACAAATATTATATTTTTTAAAGGGGAGGGATGTAGTGTAATGACAGAGCATTCAAAAGTAAACAAAAACATTCATTGATACATGAGAACGTAAGTTCACAGCCCAATTTAATTTCTTGCTTTCAACATAATGCATTGACACCACGTCGATGACAATGCATTATGATCACATACTTTGATTAGATATCTGATTACACTGCACCCGATTGAGTCAAAGAGCTGCCTCCAATTTGTATGTATAAATAGTCATAAGGTTTTGATAATAAATTCAGTCTTGCACACTCTTGACTCTTGTTTACAACTGCGGCATTAATGCCATATGAATTCAGCGAGCTGCGCTTTAAAAACAGATATTCAAAGCGTGCTACGCTATAAAATAGCTTAGGGACCATTACAACGGCGATCCTTTATTACATAGCCATTACACCCACTCTAAACATGAACAAGCACATGCAATGTAAACTAACAGAAGCGAAAAGGGCAATTTGCTCAGTTTGGGGTTGTTCTATCAGCAATAAAAACGTCAACCATGAATCGAAACAGAAAATTCTCCGTGCTACAGCAGCTTCCATCCTGTTTTACGCTGCCCAAGTGTGGGGATATTGTTCATTTGATCTTGTAGAAAAGTTTCTTCGGTACTTTATCAAGAGAGTTTATAAATTACCAAGTAAATAGTTCGCCTAACTATATGCTTCATCTGGAGACTGGAGTAGCGCCCCTTTTTCTTTACTTTTTTATTTTACTACGAGCTGGGCTTATGAATCTTTTTGCCTGCCTCTGTCCTTTGGATTCCGTCCAGTATTAGGCAAGGTGATCATCTTCCCACTTCCTGAATATTGAGTGTACGTAACTCAAAGGTAACCCGAAGTAGGGCGCAGGACCAGTGAGCAGGCGTGATGCTCCTCTTCTCGCCAGACAATCCGCTCGTTCATTGCCCTCAAATCCCTCATGACCTGGTATCCAAGCAACGGTGACTATGTTGTCCTTGGCTTTCGTTGCATAGGTGATCATTGGTTTTATGATCGTTTTGTATGACCAATAGATGATTTTTGGTTTTAAGCCCCAGGTTTTGCCGTAAAAACAGTGGTACATATAAATTGCCTTTGTCGCCTTCTTGGTGACTTCATCAAGGTGTGAATTCCAGGTGAGAGTCTTGTCTAGGATTACTCCTAGATATTTTACCTATCCTGATAAGTCGATAACTGCGTTATTCAGCTTGATCGGTTTTTGTGCTAGTTTTCTCTTTCTTGAGAATGGTATCATGACTGTTTTTAAGGCATTTATGGTCAATCCTTTGTTCTGACACCATTTATAGGTTAAGTTTAGGACCTTTTGCATGATCTCTAATATCGTGGAGTCATGCTTGCCCCTAACAGTGATTACTACATCATCTGCATAACCTTGTATTATGTACCCCGATTGTGTGAGGTGGTCTAGGTGTTCATCTATGACTAAAGTCAACAGTAGAGGAGAAAGTACTCCTCCTTGAGGACAGGCCCTAGTGGCCTTAACAGTATTTTGTGAGCCTCCATACGCCAGATTAATGATTCTGTTTTCTAACATGTTTAGAACTCATTTAATGAATAATTGGCCAATGCCTTTCCTTATCATAGCTTTATTTATGGCATCGAAGGAGGTATTTTCAAACGCTCCCTGGATGTCTATGAAGGCACAGAGAGCCGTTTTATTTGCTGCCAAAGCTTTTTCAATCGTCGTTGTGAGGCTGTGTATTGAAGTTTCGGTAGACTTGTCGGCTTGGTATGCGAACTGGCTGACATGAAGTGGGTTACCTGTAAGGAACTGATTCCTTAGGTATTGATCGAGGACTTTCTCCATGGTTTTTAGTAGGAAGGAGCTAAGGCTAGTTCGGTTTTCCCACCTGCCTTTGGTATGAAAACCACCTCGACCTTAGTCCAGCTCAATGGTACGTGGCCTCGAGATACGCTGGATCTGAAGACCCTATTTACTTGAGTAGCCAATAGATCCATACCCTGTTGCAGTAGACAGGGGTAGATTCCATCGGTTCCCGGTGATTTAAAAGGGCTAATGGACGAGATCGCCCATTTCACCCTGTCTCGCTGAAATATTTTTCCGGATAGACTATAATCCCATTTTGATACCATGAGATCCTGGCGCCTCATCGGTACGAGTGGGTTGTCCATGCGGATGCATTCAGGGAAGTGTGTGTCAAGAAGAAGTTGACAGGTTTCCTCAGGGGTAAATTCATCATTGTGCTTTTTCAGAGAGCATGCCGTTTAAGACTGAGGCTGCGAAGATGGGTTTGGAGATTAATGAGGGCAAGACGAAGTATATGCTGTCAACTAAAAAGGACACCCAACACCGACGGCTCGGACAGAACGTTACAATAGACAGTGTTACGGAGCCATATGGGGAATCAAGAAAATGCGATTGGTCATTCGCGTTTCAACTAGGAATTTGCAATATTTACCAAGATTAGTTGGGTATCTGCAAAAAAAATAAAAAAAAAAAAAAAACAAGAATTAGAAAAAAAGAAACGTAAACAAACTCTCGCATTGGAGTTTGGCCGCTCAACCGCTTACTCAATGCGCGTTTAGAGGACAAACCCCAATGGGAGTGATATAAAACGTACCTGTGCAATAAATAAAATAAAAATCTGAAAAGAAAAGAAGATGAATTAATATAAATCAATAAAATAAAATATTTTCTTACCATGTTTACGTCCACTTGTTGCACTTCCCAATTGATTTTGACGTTTTGTCTGGTCAATCGTTTCCTTCGTTAAGTTTCTCTTCGTTCCTTTTCATTGTGTTCCCAGTTAGTGGGTGAGCGTAAAGATGAAGTTGAAAGTTTTTTTGTAAGTTATGTTATTTTCTCTATGTTAGGGATCGTTCTTTATGTATGTATGTTATTAGGAGAAAGGAAGACAAGACTGATATGACTTGACGATTAGGAATTAAGAGACCCCTCGCTCTCATTCCAAGAAAAGGAAGAAGTATTATGAGAAGACGAAATGGAAAATAAAAACAAAAGAAAGAAAAGAAAGAATTAGAAAATAGATATGAAAAAGAAAGACAGGGTCTGCGGAGATTTTGGGAAACAAAGGAAGGGGTAAAACAAATACACCGCAAATGCAAAATTGGTCTGCCGTAAGGCCTTCACAATTATCGTTAACTGACAGCAAGCGGTCGTTGCCCTTTTTCATCTAGTCAGCTGGACAACTTTTCTTTGTGTCACTTACAGTGAGGAAAAAAAAAAAAGTTTTGTTATAAGAATTCGCTGGTGAGTTAGAAAAAAGAATAGTTTTTATTACGAGCAGAATTAAAATTATAACTCCTTTTAGTTCAGGTATCGGAATCATTTGGACAAAAGGTATCCAAAACTTACCAGAGAGCTCTAACTGACGTTGTAGAGGTAGGCAAATCTATCGGATATTTTTTTTTCTTGTGGTTGATTTGACTTTTCCCCCGTTGTAGAGAGAGGTACATTTTCTGCGCAAAAGCTGACTCGGGCTTCTGTTAAGCCCAAACTAAGCTGTGTCCGTTCTGTGGGGCCGTAAAAGCGAAGTTTCTGCTGTTGGACTGCGACTCGCCAACATATATCCAGCCAACGGCCTCCGAACAAGAAACACGCACGGGTTCAAAGCCCACAGTTGCGGCACAAAGGCGCTTAACAGGCCCGAGTTTTTACGCTCCCAGCAAAAGGGAATTTTTCATCGGGGTGCAAGAAGGCGATACGCTCTTCTCCCCCCCGCCCGAACAACAATCGCCCAAGGGCATTTACAGCGTCAGGGTGCCTCGCCACCTCCAACGACAATAAACCCACAGCAGCATTAACATCTTTAATAGGACGAGAACCTGCAGCACCATCATCATTTTGAATTTTTTTGTGAAGTGCCACAGAATAGCTTTAGTTTTTTTTGGTTTAACGTAGTTTTTATTTTCTTTTTATTATTTAACGTAGTTTTTAAATTTCCTTTTTGCATTTCGGGTTGAACCTGCTTTTAGTAACTTAGTTTTGTGCGCGTATTATTATGAAAATAGGTATTTTAAGCCAAAAATTAACAGACAACGAAACTTCTTGTGCTGGCGCCAGAACAACGGGGGACGAAAAAAAACCGTGAGTAATTTTAGTTTTTTTTTATATTCTTGAATTTTGAATTTTAGTAGTATTTAGTTTTAACAGTATTAAGAGCAGAGGATTTTTTTTTTTTTTTTGTTTAATTTTGATTTCCTTTTGTATGTATCCTTAAGATACAAACATCTTTGAATTTTAGTTTTTTCTTATTACTCTTTTCTTTCGGTTTTGGGTTATATTTTCTTTTTTTAAATAGAGTTAAGTTTTCTATTGAATTTTTTTTTTAATAAAAGTGGCACTATCGTCAAATGTACACTAAAGTTTTCTGGTGTTTAGATACATCTGCAATATGAGCGGCTAGGTGAAAAGTTTACGGTGTGTGGATATTTGGGAAGGCCGTCCTTTTGTTAGATCGACGATGACAATACGCGACGTAAACTAACCGACGACTTTACATGACGCTTTTCAGTGTTGTCTTTCAGCCATTCTGGCTTGACTAGTGTTGTGACTGAAGGGTTCTTTAAGGGGCTATCTCTCGCAAGTTCGGCCAGAGAGGGATAGCTATTGGATATGTCTACGGACATGAAGGGTGGGTTGGCCATCCCTTGCCATTAACATCAGGCGTGTTTCGAGGTCATGACGAACCTCTACCTTCGAGAGACAACGGAAGGGCAAGTTGCGTTTAGGGTAAAAGTAGATAGGTTAGATTTAAGTATTAGTAGGTATAGTTTAGGGTTTAGTTTATTTCTTTTAGGTTAGTTTAGATGTAGATTAGGCTAGATAGGTTAGTTTCGCGGTGTCTCTTCCGTTCTTTCTTCGGGGTATTGGCAAAGGTCCTGGAACATTTTCCTTTTCTACACTATCCTTCAGTTTAATTGTCCGTTCGTCAGTCCGAGGTCAAAGTCGAGTAGCTTTCTTCCTTTTTCTTTTTTTTACCTTTTCTGGCATGATACAAAATGTTTGTTGAGCAGGTGGTATGTGGTGAGGGGGCAAGAACATCCCCCGTCCGACGAGCTGAGCCGAGCAACCACTAGCATGCCGCGCCCGCCTCACCTGTACCGAAGCTGCCCCTGTGGCTCGACCCAGGCTCACAACAAATGGCGCCCATCTCTGCGGAGATTTTGGGAAACAAAGGAAGGGGTAAAACAAATACACCGCAAATGCAAAATTGGTCTGCCGTAAGGCCTTCACAATTATCGTTAACTGACAGCAAGCGGTCGTTGCCCTTTTTCATCTAGTCAGCTGGACAACTTTTCTTTGTGTCACTTACAGTGAGGAAAAAAAAAAAAGTTTTGTTATAAGAATTCGCTGGTGAGTTAGAAAAAAGAATAGTTTTTATTACGAGCAGAATTAAAATTATAACTCCTTTTAGTTCAGGTATCGGAATCATTTGGACAAAAGGTATCCAAAACTTACCAGAGAGCTCTAACTGACGTTGTAGAGGTAGGCAAATCTATCGGATATTTTTTTTTCTTGTGGTTGATTTGACTTTTCCCCCGTTGTAGAGAGAGGTACATTTTCTGCGCAAAAGCTGACTCGGGCTTCTGTTAAGCCCAAACTAAGCTGTGTCCGTTCTGTGGGGCCGTAAAAGCGAAGTTTCTGCTGTTGGACTGCGACTCGCCAACATATATCCAGCCAACGGCCTCCGAACAAGAAACACGCACGGGTTCAAAGCCCACAGTTGCGGCACAAAGGCGCTTAACAGGCCCGAGTTTTTACGCTCCCAGCAAAAGGGAATTTTTCATCGGGGTGCAAGAAGGCGATACGCTCTTCTCCCCCCCGCCCGAACAACAATCGCCCAAGGGCATTTACAGCGTCAGGGTGCCTCGCCACCTCCAACGACAACAAACCCACAGCAGCATTAACATCTTTAATAGGACGAGAACCTGCAGCACCATCATCATTTTGAATTTTTTTGTGAAGTGCCACAGAATAGCTTTAGTTTTTTTTGGTTTAACGTAGTTTTTATTTTCTTTTTATTATTTAACGTAGTTTTTAAATTTCCTTTTTGCATTTCGGGTTGAACCTGCTTTTAGTAACTTAGTTTTGTGCGCGTATTATTATGAAAATAGGTATTTTAAGCCAAAAATTAACAGACAACGAAACTTCTTGTGCTGGCGCCAGAACAACGGGGGACGAAAAAAAACCGTGAGTAATTTTAGTTTTTTTTTATATTCTTGAATTTTGAATTTTAGTAGTATTTAGTTTTAACAGTATTAAGAGCAGAGGATTTTTTTTTTTTTTTTGTTTAATTTTGATTTCCTTTTGTATGTATCCTTAAGATACAAACATCTTTGAATTTTAGTTTTTTCTTATTACTCTTTTCTTTCGGTTTTGGGTTATATTTTCTTTTTTTAAATAGAGTTAAGTTTTCTATTGAATTTTTTTTTTAATAAAAGTGGCACTATCGTCAAATGTACACTAAAGTTTTCTGGTGTTTAGATACATCTGCAATATGAGCGGCTAGGCGAAAAGTTTACGGTGTGTGGATATTTGGGAAGGCCGTCCTTTTGTTAGATCGACGATGACAATACGCGACGTAAACTAACCGACGACTTTACATGACGCTTTTCAGTGTTGTCTTTCAGCCATTCTGGCTTGACTAGTGTTGTGACTGAAGGGTTCTTTAAGGGGCTATCTCTCGCAAGTTCGGCCAGAGAGGGATAGCTATTGGATATGTCTACGGACATGAAGGGTGGGTTGGCCATCCCTTGCCATTAACATCAGGCGTGTTTCGAGGTCATGACGAACCTCTACCTTCGAGAGACAACGGAAGGGCAAGTTGCGTTTAGGGTAAAAGTAGATAGGTTAGATTTAAGTATTAGTAGGTATAGTTTAGGGTTTAGTTTATTTCTTTTAGGTTAGTTTAGATGTAGATTAGGCTAGATAGGTTAGTTTCGCGGTGTCTCTTCCGTTCTTTCTTCGGGGTATTGGCAAAGGTCCTGGAACATTTTCCTTTTCTACACTATCCTTCAGTTTAATTGTCCGTTCGTCAGTCCGAGGTCAAAGTCGAGTAGCTTTCTTCCTTTTTCTTTTTTTTACCTTTTCTGGCATGATACAAAATGTTTGTTGAGCAGGTGGTATGTGGTGAGGGGGCAAGAACATCCCCCGTCCGACGAGCTGAGCCGAGCAACCACTAGCATGCCGCGCCCGCCTCACCTGTACCGAAGCTGCCCCTGTGGCTCGACCCAGGCTCACAACAAATGGCGCCCAACGTTTAAACCGGCTAGGCCGATTGCGACTTCAAGGGGATGATTTTCCTTTGAGAAGGTCATCGCTTTGGACTTGCAATAGCCTTCGCGATTTTTTTATTTTACATCTTTTATTTTTTTTTACTTTCCTGTCGATCTTTTGTTCAAGGACCGGTAGATCTTTTGGTTATAAAGCAGATTGAAGGCGGCTTTCCGATCGCTAGGTCATAAGCTTGGAGATTCAGTGAGGTAGCCTGAAGTCTGAAGAGTAACTAGAAGAAACTTTTGGTTTTATTACGGATTTGCGGCTGCTTTCCAATCCCCAAGCGTGCAGCTAAGGGGATGAGTGAGGTAGTCGGGGTCTGTGGTGGAACTAAAAGCTAGGTTAGGTTGACTGGACTTTACACTAACTGTTATCCTTAGGGTAGGAAGTCTATCCCGATCCTATGTGAGGCAGGGGTGGGGGTCTGGAAAACCTGATCAGGTTGGAGTGTATGTCGGAGACTTTGCTATCTTGGTATTTGGTACAGCCAGATAACAATCGTGGCAGAGAGGAAGGTATGTGCTTCAACCTTCGTCATGAGTTCGAAACACCAGTCACAACTTGACAGTACGTAGGACGGACTTTAACGAACTCTACACAGACTTACATACTTACTTACAGATCTACAAAACGGTTTTGCGGAAAAAAACCTTTCCTAGGTATTCACACACCAAAAGCAATCTTATATATCTAAATACACAAAGTAAATCTAAACACAAACGTTGAAAACATTGAAAACATTTATCATAGCGATACATTTAATACACAACTCAACATAATTTTATATAATACACATAACATTGAATTCTAAACCAAACACACATCTGAATTACATAAACATCTACACAAAGATTCAATTAGGAAAGAATTAATCTCGATTAATAGTTAAATGGATAAGGGACAACCCAATCCAGGAGCCGTCCCAAAGAGGGCCACGTTCCAAGAATCCGGAACTACCGGAAAATCTCTGGGGTATTTTACGATGGGGAACGTTAGGTTAGATCCAGGCCAACAAAAAGCCTCGTCTCTCAAGCCTCCTGCTACAGGGACGAACAGATTTGACTTTACGGACTTGTCAACATATTCGGCGGACTTTTTACAGTTTAGCCCAGACGACCCCAGACGAAAACACTCAACTAACACGACGACGAACTTGAATTTAGCTCAGCAAGAGCAACAACCCCTTCCAATAGGACGCGACGACTACAACTACGACACTAACGAACACGAGCAACGGACTTCGACCCAGAAGCGTCTGCCAATTCACCGCCAATTAGCGGTACAACAACAAGGACAGAAAACCCTGCCAACGGACGAACTTGGTGCAGGATCTGTAGCAGGAGGAGGACAACATAAGGAACAGGAACATTCGGTTCGCGAAGAGGACCACGACGAGCGACTTAATACGGTGGAGGAAGAAGGACCGACATCTCAAGACATGCCGGAGGAAATCTCTACTGCAATGGGAGGTAACCAGGCTGAAGTTCTCGCAGCGTTAGCGCAGACGATGAAGTCAATGATGCTGACCTTCGAAACCAACATGAAGGCCATCAATAGTAAAGTTTCCAGCCTGGAACTTTCCATTGCAGAACAGAGAGGACCAAAGGACACAGCTATACACCGACACGACGATACCTACAAACAGCGAACACAGCCCACCGTATCAACACAATACAACTACCACCAAACACCACAACTACTAGACCTCGACAATGAGAGACGAGGGCCTGAACAGTTTTACCCACAACAGTCAGGAACAAGAGTAATGACGCCTGTACACAAATGGGGGTTGAAGTTTGATGGCACCACGAAGGCAATGTCTGTAGAAAGCTTTTTGTTCAGGGTAGAGACTCTACAACGTCAGAGCGGGTTCTCCGGTAAACACCTGCTATCACAGTTTCACCACCTAGTAACAGGACCAGCAGAGAAATGGTACTGGCAGTTCTTGCAGGAAAACGAGGATTGTGAGGGCCTGAGATACTCAGATCTCAGAAAGGAGTTGGTAAACCAATTTAGCAAGAATAGGCGGGACCATGAAATCCTTAGGGCAATTATGGATAGGAGACAGCTACCCCATGAGTCATTCGACGACTTTTACAGCGACATTCGCTCAATGACTCTACAAATGACAAACAGACCCTACGAACTAGACCTGGTAGATATCCTTCGCCAAAATATAAAGGATAAGGTCGCCACTCTAATTTTCGGGTGCTCCATTAGGAGTATCCAGGACCTTCGCGAAGAGTGCAGACGAGCCGAGAAATATTTATCGGCAAGAGAATTAAAATTTAGACGACAGATAACGGAAATTGACGGTCATGAAGAGTATAGGGACCGCAATGAGCAGCTAATAGAATTTGACGACGAAAAGGATAACATGAACCTTGCAGCGCTGCAAAATCATCGGTCGAATAGACACGCAGGTCAAGTTAGAACAGATCGTAGGGGCGAACAGACGGGCATAGGAAAGGAAAATTTAGCCATAAAGACAGAAGGGACACAACCGACATGCCCTTCCAATTTCCATTCCCTGACTTGTTTTAACTGCGGTCAGGGAAACATAAGTTTTCACTGTGCTAAGTGCCAGGAAAACTTAAGAATCGGCAGTGCACCCGGGAGTCTCCAGCCGATGAATCCAGCTTTCCCGGAGAACCAAGTCCACCCGGACAAATAAAAATTTTAAAAAGAGACACGGCTAAGGAATGCGACTCCTCGAGTAAGGAGATTCCTCAGCGAAAGAGTCTACATGAAAGACTCCAATTTTACAACGAGGCTCGGAAGAGGATTTTCGGTGAGGAAGTGGCATCGTCGGTTAAGAAAACTAGGAATTACAAGAAAATAAGTAGGCTTAGGGAATTATGTGCAATTAATAGACGACGAAAGAGAAATATAGTAGCATCTGTGATAACGATCACTGACGACAATAGGCCCTACGCGAAAGTTAGGATAGCAGGCGAGGAGCTCCTGGGCCTATTGGATAGCGGAGCATCAATTAGCTGCCTTGGAAAAGGAGCTCTAGATTTTCTAGAAAAGCACAAAATTCAAATGACAAAAATGAAAACAGACATAAGGACAGCAGACGGAAACCACCAAAACATTCACGGACGATTCACGACAACCGTCTCATGGGGTGGCAAGTCACTCAAACTAGAAATATTTGTAGTCCCAAGTCTCCAGCAGACACTTTATTTAGGGGTTGATTTTTGGAGGACATTTAAGGTCGCTCCAAACATCATCGACGAACTTGACGTTCCATCGCCGACGGAGGATCGAACACCAATCCAGGCACTCTCACCAGAACAACATCATCAGCTGGAGAGAATCAAGCAGCTGTTCCCCTCCTTCGCACGGTTGGGGTTGGGTAAGACCGGACTCGAACAGCATATTATCGAGGTGGAAGACGACAAGATCCCCATAAAGCAAAGGCACTACCCGATCTCACCGGCGATCCAAAAACTCTTGTATGACGAGTTGGATCGAATGCTCTCCTTAGGGGTCATCGAGGAGAGCAACAGCGCATGGAGCTCTCCAGTTGTACTGGTGAGAAAACCAGGCAAAAACAGATTGTGCCTGGATTCCAGAAAAGTCAACGCGGTGACAAAGAAAGACGCTTACCCGCTTCCACATATAGAGGGGCTTTTGAGCCGACTGCAAAACACTAGGTTTATTTCAGGCATCGACCTGAAGGATGCGTTCTGGCAGATTCCACTGGAGCACAAATCAAGAGAGAAGACGGCCTTCACAGTCCCTGGGCGGCCTTTGTACCAGTTCACGGTGATGCCATTCGGGCTGTGCAATGCCGCGCAGAGAATGTGTCGGCTTATGGATAAAGCCATACCCGCTCGGTTGAGAGAGTATGTCTTTGTCTACCTTGACGATCTCTTGGTTTGTTCTCCGGACTTCGAGTCGCATGTTAGAGCGCTGGAAGAGGTAGCAAAATGTCTTGGGGAAGCGGGGCTCACGATTAACGTCGAAAAGAGTAAATTTTGTTACCGCGAAATAAAATATTTAGGGTATATCGTCGGTGATGGATGCCTACGAACTGACCCAGACAAGGTATCGGCGGTCGATGGTTTTCCGGTTCCCAAGACTCCCAAACAGCTCCGGCGGTTTCTGGGGATGACAGGATGGTACAGGAGGTTCATTCCGAACTTTTCCGGATTGTCCGCTCCAATGACTGACTGCCTTAAGAAAGGACTAACCTTCAGTATGACGGACGAAGCGCTAAACGCGTTTAACAAACTTAAGGCGACTTTGGTGTCCGCACCCATACTTACAAATCCCGACTTTACGAAACGCTTTTACATTCAATGTGACGCATCGACGACAGGAGTAGGGAGTGTGCTTTTCCAGATGGATGCGGAAAATAACGAGCGACCCATAGCTTTCATGTCCCAGAAGCTGAATTCCGCACAGCGAAATTACAGTGTGACGGAACTTGAGTGCTATGCGGCCGTTCTCTCGGTAAAAAAGTTCAGGGCCTATGTGGAAGGACTACCTTTCACGATTATCACGGACCATGCCAGCTTGAAGTGGCTCATGACGCAGAAGGATCTGTCTGGTCGTTTGGCCAGATGGAGCCTGAAGCTTCAAGGGTTCGACTTCGACATTGAGCATCGGAAGGGAGCCCAAAACATAGTCCCTGATACTCTATCCCGCGTCCATATGGATGAGCTCATTCCTGAAACGGACATACTCCAGGTTGACCTTGACTCACCATTCTTTTCTTCAGAAGAGTATGATGAGTTAAGAAAGACCGTTAACGAACGACAAGACCAACTCCCTGACATTTGCGTTTCAGACGGATTTGTCTATAAACGAACTGACATACGTACAGGAGACGTAATACAAGAGGACAGAGCTTGGAAACTCTGGATTCCGGTAGAGTTGCGTGGGAACCTTGTGGAATCCGCTCACAATTCGCCATCGGCAGGACATGGTGGCATTCACAAGACACTGTCCAGGTTACGACAGCTTTACTTTTGGCCTGGCATGGCCACCGACGTGCAGAATTGGGTGAAAGCCTGTGATGTCTGCAAGTGCACCAAACCCGTAAACATGATCTCGCGACCGCCGATGGGACAACAAACGATAACGGAGCGACCTTTCCAAAGACTTTATATTGACTTCCTAGGACCTTACACACGAACGAAAAACGGAAACACGCATATATTTATTGTCCTAGATCATTTTAGCAAATACGTATTTTTAAAACCTATTAGAAAAGCAACGGCTGCAGAGGTAGTTAAGTATTTAGAAGAATCAGTGTTTCATGTATTTGGTGTCCCGGAGTATATCCACTCTGACAATGGTAAGCAGTTCATTTCCGAATTGTTCGCCAGCTTATTAGCAAAATATGGGGTCAAGCATGTTCGAACAGCTTTCTACTCTCCTCAGGCAAACGCCTCAGAAAGAGTGAACCGTTCCGTCCTAGCCAAAATAAGGTCTTACTTAAAGGACGACCAAAGGACCTGGGACCAACACGTATCCGACGCGGCGTTTTCTTTGAGGAGCGTGGTCCATGATTCGACCTTGTTTGAACCCTACTACGCTGTGTTTGGCACAAACATGATCCAGCACGCAAGTGCATATAAGATTCTCCGACGCCTTGACACGATCAAAAACATGAACACGGAAATTGTAACACGAAACGACAAACTAGAGCTAATTAGGACTAAAATACTTGACAATCTAGGGCTAGCGCATCAAAAAGCTGAAAAAACATATAACACAAGAAGTAGGGACATAAAATACAAAGAAGGACAAATAGTTTATAGGAGAAATTTTAGACAGAGCAATCTAGTGGACAGATACAACGCTAAGTTGGGTCCTAAATTCATAAAATGTATAGTACTGAAAGCGATTGGCAATTCACTATATGAAATAGGAAACTTGACGGGAGAAAAAGTTGGAGTTTATCACGCCAAAGATCTCCATTCATAACAAAAGCCATGACGCACTCTTGCATGTCGTTGCTTGATTATCTGTAATATTCTATGTTATTTATTTATCCTATTTGTCCGTCTTAGAGCTTATATTTATTTATTTATTCACATAGTTTATTTATGTATAGAGTTATTTATTTTATTAGAGGTTTATTTATTTATTTATTTATTATTTTATTTATTTGTTTATTTATTTATTTATTAGCTTAGTTAGTCTGTGATATTAGAATAGGTTCCAAAGAAATGAACCCTGTGCTAAAACCGAGTAGTTCGGTAATTCCCCTATTCACTACTCACTTCCACACACCTTCTCCACGTGAAAATAAACAACAACAAACACAGACGTCAAGGCGAGAATTAACACCAATCGCATTACGATCAAGAGGATAGATGCTATCCGTTTTATTTTATTATTTGTATATTATCACCGAAACACAACACTACAACACTTTAAATGTTAAAACTGCCCGGCTAGATAATCTCAGGGTATGGGCCCTTGCCACACGATTCGGTTGACCATCAGCATCCAAGAATCCCCTTTCCAGGATGTCTACGTTTCTTACGAGATCGTTAGCCTCCCGACCACTCGGCGAACGCCGTCGAGCCTGTTACGGAGCCATATGGGGAATCAAGAAAATGCGATTGGTCATTCGCGTTTCAACTAGGAATTTGCAATATTTACCAAGATTAGTTGGGTATCTGCAAAAAAAATAAAAAAAAAAAAAAAACAAGAATTAGAAAAAAAGAAACGTAAACAAACTCTCGCATTGGAGTTTGGCCGCTCAACCGCTTACTCAATGCGCGTTTAGAGGACAAACCCCAATGGGAGTGATATAAAACGTACCTGTGCAATAAATAAAATAAAAATCTGAAAAGAAAAGAAGATGAATTAATATAAATCAATAAAATAAAATATTTTCTTACCATGTTTACGTCCACTTGTTGCACTTCCCAATTGATTTTGACGTTTTGTCTGGTCAATCGTTTCCTTCGTTAAGTTTCTCTTCGTTCCTTTTCATTGTGTTCCCAGTTAGTGGGTGAGCGTAAAGATGAAGTTGAAAGTTTTTTTGTAAGTTATGTTATTTTCTCTATGTTAGGGATCGTTCTTTATGTATGTATGTTATTAGGAGAAAGGAAGACAAGACTGATATGACTTGACGATTAGGAATTAAGAGACCCCTCGCTCTCATTCCAAGAAAAGGAAGAAGTATTATGAGAAGACGAAATGGAAAATAAAAACAAAAGAAAGAAAAGAAAGAATTAGAAAATAGATATGAAAAAGAAAGACAGGGTCTGCGGAGATTTTGGGAAACAAAGGAAGGGGTAAAACAAATACACCGCAAATGCAAAATTGGTCTGCCGTAAGGCCTTCACAATTATCGTTAACTGACAGCAAGCGGTCGTTGCCCTTTTTCATCTAGTCAGCTGGACAACTTTTCTTTGTGTCACTTACAGTGAGGAAAAAAAAAAAAGTTTTGTTATAAGAATTCGCTGGTGAGTTAGAAAAAAGAATAGTTTTTATTACGAGCAGAATTAAAATTATAACTCCTTTTAGTTCAGGTATCGGAATCATTTGGACAAAAGGTATCCAAAACTTACCAGAGAGCTCTAACTGACGTTGTAGAGGTAGGCAAATCTATCGGATATTTTTTTTTCTTGTGGTTGATTTGACTTTTCCCCCGTTGTAGAGAGAGGTACATTTTCTGCGCAAAAGCTGACTCGGGCTTCTGTTAAGCCCAAACTAAGCTGTGTCCGTTCTGTGGGGCCGTAAAAGCGAAGTTTCTGCTGTTGGACTGCGACTCGCCAACATATATCCAGCCAACGGCCTCCGAACAAGAAACACGCACGGGTTCAAAGCCCACAGTTGCGGCACAAAGGCGCTTAACAGGCCCGAGTTTTTACGCTCCCAGCAAAAGGGAATTTTTCATCGGGGTGCAAGAAGGCGATACGCTCTTCTCCCCCCCGCCCGAACAACAATCGCCCAAGGGCATTTACAGCGTCAGGGTGCCTCGCCACCTCCAACGACAACAAACCCACAGCAGCATTAACATCTTTAATAGGACGAGAACCTGCAGCACCATCATCATTTTGAATTTTTTTGTGAAGTGCCACAGAATAGCTTTAGTTTTTTTTGGTTTAACGTAGTTTTTATTTTATTTTTATTATTTAACGTAGTTTTTAAATTTCCTTTTTGCATTTCGGGTTGAACCTGCTTTTAGTAACTTAGTTTTGTGCGCGTATTATTATGAAAATAGGTATTTTAAGCCAAAAATTAACAGACAACGAAACTTCTTGTGCTGGCGCCAGAACAACGGGGGACGAAAAAAAACCGTGAGTAATTTTAGTTTTTTTTTATATTCTTGAATTTTGAATTTTAGTAGTATTTAGTTTTAACAGTATTAAGAGCAGAGGATTTTTTTTTTTTTTTTGTTTAATTTTGATTTCCTTTTGTATGTATCCTTAAGATACAAACATCTTTGAATTTTAGTTTTTTTCTTATTACTCTTTTCTTTCGGTTTTGGGTTATATTTTCTTTTTTTAAATAGAGTTAAGTTTTCTATTGAATTTTTTTTTTAATAAAAGTGGCACTATCGTCAAATGTACACTAAAGTTTTCTGGTGTTTAGATACATCTGCAATATGAGCGGCTAGGCGAAAAGTTTACGGTGTGTGGATATTTGGGAAGGCCGTCCTTTTGTTAGATCGACGATGACAATACGCGACGTAAACTAACCGACGACTTTACATGACGCTTTTCAGTGTTGTCTTTCAGCCATTCTGGCTTGACTAGTGTTGTGACTGAAGGGTTCTTTAAGGGGCTATCTCTCGCAAGTTCGGCCAGAGAGGGATAGCTATTGGATATGTCTACGGACATGAAGGGTGGGTTGGCCATCCCTTGCCATTAACATCAGGCGTGTTTCGAGGTCATGACGAACCTCTACCTTCGAGAGACAACGGAAGGGCAAGTTGCGTTTAGGGTAAAAGTAGATAGGTTAGATTTAAGTATTAGTAGGTATAGTTTAGGGTTTAGTTTATTTCTTTTAGGTTAGTTTAGATGTAGATTAGGCTAGATAGGTTAGTTTCGCGGTGTCTCTTCCGTTCTTTCTTCGGGGTATTGGCAAAGGTCCTGGAACATTTTCCTTTTCTACACTATCCTTCAGTTTAATTGTCCGTTCGTCAGTCCGAGGTCAAAGTCGAGTAGCTTTCTTCCTTTTTCTTTTTTTTACCTTTTCTGGCATGATACAAAATGTTTGTTGAGCAGGTGGTATGTGGTGAGGGGGCAAGAACATCCCCCGTCCGACGAGCTGAGCCGAGCAACACTAGCATGCCGCGCCCGCCTCACCTGTACCGAAGCTGCCCCTGTGGCTCGACCCAGGCTCACAACAACAGATATAACTTTGAGGTGGTTAAGGACTTTGTCTACTTAGGCTCCGCTATGAACTCAGACAATGACACCAGCGCTGAGGTTAAACGTAGAATAACTCTTGCCAATCGCTGTATCTTTGGGCTAAGAAGGCAATTGAGTAGCAAACCCCCTCTCGAATAACTAAAGTGACCCTTTATAAGACCCTAATCGTCCCAGTCATGCTATATGGCGATTAATGAGGGCAAGACGAAGTATATGCTGTCAACTAAAAAGGATACCCAACACCGACGGCTTGGACAGAACGTCACAATAGACAGATATAACTTTGAGGTGGTTAAGGACTTTGTCTACTTAGGCTCCGCTATGAACTCAGACAATGACACCAGCGCTGAGGTTAAACGTAGAATAACTCTTGCCAATGGCTGTATCTTTGGGCTAAGAAGGCAATTGAGTAGCAAAGCCCTCTCTCGAATAACTAAAGTGACCCTTTATAAGACCCTAATCGTCCCAGTCATGCTATATGGCGCAGAGGCATGCGAAGATGGGTTTGGCGATTAATGAGGGCAAGACGAAGTATATGCTGTCAACTAAAAAGGATACCCAACACCGACGGCTCGGACAGAACGTCACAATAGACAGATATAACTTTGAGGTGGTTAAGGACTTTGTCTACTTAGGCTCCGCTATGAACTCAGACAATGACACCAGCGCTGAGGTTAAACGTAGAATAACTCTTGCCAATCGCTGTTTCTTTGGGCTAAGAAGGCAAATCTCTCTAACTAAAGTGACCCTTTATAAGACCCTAATCGTCCCAGTCATGCTATATGGCGCAGAGGCATGGACTCTATCAAAAGCGGACGAGGTAACTATAGGTTGTTTCGAGAGGAAAATTCTTCGTATGATTTTTGGTCCCGTCTGCATTGACGGTGAATGGAGGAGGAGATTCAACGACGAACTTTACGGGCTGTACAGCGACATCGACCTAGTCAGAAGAGTGAAGGTCCAACGACTGAGGTGGCTGGGTCAATTAGAGCGTATGGACACGAATGCTCCGGCCCGGAAGAACTTCGAATCCACACCCGAGGGAAGGCGCAGTAGAGGAATACCGCGACTCAGGTGGCGCACGCAAGTGGAAGGGGACCTTAACCAACTTGAGAAACTGGAGACAGCTAGCTAAAGATCGCGCTGGCTGGAGACGCTTGTTGGTTGAGGCCCAGGTCCACCCCGGACTGTAGCGCCACCTTAAGTAAGTAAGTAAGTAAGATGCCGTTTGAGCGATCGCGAGCAAGGACTTTTTGGAGTCGTGTAGCTGCAGGGAGATTTTCAATGCTCTCACAGTGTTTCCTCCAAGTCACTCGTTTTGATTTTCTCAATTCGTAGCTGTATCAGTTAGAGCTTTTCTGTATTGCCATCAATTGCCATTGTTCTTAGCTCCATTGAAAAGTTTTCTTGCTGTGCTCCTAAGGGCAACTGCTTTCATAGGCGAAAGTTATGTCTTTTTGGAGATGTTCGGATTCATTTTTCGACTCCGGAATGGTCCCTACTGGAACTAAAGAACGATTTAGTTCTGATTCGAGCACTAACCAATAGGTTTCCCAGTCAGAGGATTTCGGGTTCCTGTAAACTGGGTTTCTTACGGAATATGCTTCCAAGTCGAATCTGATGTGATTGTGGTTAGACATGGATGCTTCTCCGGGAAAATGCCAGTTTGTGATGATATTATATATAAATGGACTTGCCAAAGTGAGAAGGTTGGTGCTATCCCTCTATTTACCACCACCAAATTATCAGCACAAATAAAGGGTGATTTTTTAGCTGGTTTGGTTTTGGCAACACTGGTTTTGACAGCTGACGTGTGTTTAGTACCTTGTGTCACTGTCAAACAGCTTCAGTTTGGTTTGCAATTTAACCATGGATCGTCTTACAAATGAACAACGCTTGCAAATTATTGAATTTTACTATCAAAATTCGTGCTCGGTTCGAAATGTTCTTTTTCGCTTTTTTATCGAAAAATTGTGTTCAGCGATGAGGCTCATTTTTGGTTGAATGGGTACGTAAAGAAGCAAAATTGCCGCATTTGGAGTGAAGATCAGCCAGAAGCATTGCAACAGCTACCAATGCATCCCGAAAAAGCCACTGTTTGGTGCGGTTTATGGGCCGGCGGCATTATTGGGCCATATTTCTTCAAAGATGATGCGAATCGCAGCGTTACTGTCAATGGTGAACGCTACCGAGCGATGATAACAAACTTTTTTTTGCCCGAAATGGAAGTTCTTGACTTGCATGATATGTGGTTTCAACAAGACGATGCCACATGCCACACAGCACGCGAAACAATGGCGCAATTGCGAGGCGAGTTTGATGAACAGTTAATTTCACGTTTCGGGCCGGTCAATTGGCCGCCTAGATCGTGCGATTTGACACCATTAGATTATTTTTTGTGGGGGTATGCCAAGGCTAATGTGTATAGGGACAAGCCCGCTTCGATTGACGCACTGGAAGCCAACATCCATGCATTCATTCGTGAGATACCGGCCGATATGTGTGAAAGAGTATGCCAAAATTGGACTCAGCGGATGGGCTACCTGAGACGCAGCCGCGGTCAACATTTGCATGAAATTATCTTTAAACATTAAATTGCAAGGTTCAAACTATCGATTCAAATAAATATTTCATTCATTTTTTCGAATTTTTTGTGTTTTTTCGTTAAAAAAAGTTCTAAACCTCTTAAAAAATCACCCTTTATATCCAAAAAGGGACTCACCTCTTTTGTTTACGTTGGTGCTCCCCCACACCGTGTGGTGGGCATTGGCGTCACAGCTGAGGATCCACTGTAGTCTCCTATCTTTGCAATATCTTATTAAAGCTGCCCCTCTATGCCACATTTTTACCCCTGCTACTGTTTAGTAGTGCCCCTCTTCAGGGTCTCCTCTCTCGCATTTGCGAGGTTTGCCAGAGACACGTTGCCTCTGTTATTCCCGACTTGCAGTGGTTTTTATGTTAGTTTTTGGCACCTTAGGCATCGGGCGTCTGTGCGAGCAGCTAGGGGTATCATCCCTTGTGGCCTTCGATGTATTAGCCACAGTCATGGGAGAACATTGAGCAGATGTTTTTGCTTTTGGGTCCTGGGTGCTCCCTGCGCTTGTGACTGCATTCTCCTTCTTGGCGACCTTTGGTTTCGGGAGGTCCTTATTTCTTGGCCGTAGATGTAACCGAAACAGTAGCTAATGCTGCCATTTAGGGCCTTGAAAGTATTTGCAGACTTTGGGTCTAGAGCTAAGGGAGCTCTGTCATTTAGGGCCTCTGCACCCAGTCGTTTACTCTCAGACCGTTGTTTTGGCTTTTAACGAGGCCAAGTATTTTGCTTGTTGGGGTTTCCTACCCAGGAAAGTAGCCGTCAAAGATTTGTGGCCGAGGAACTTCTTCCTCGTTCACAGCTCTGAGTTTGGCACCTTCCCATGGTATCAAAGTGTCCAGGACACTGTTTTGTACCAATTTTAGTTGGTCTGTGGACCATAGGGATGCAGGATAGTCTTTTGGAATCCCCCCAATCTTTTTGCATCCAACAACGTCCCGGAAGGTGGGTACCTGCTGAGGTGATAAATGTGCAGCCTCAGTAGCCTTCCGTTTAGGATTATTACTCGTTGGGTTTGAACTGTCTTTTGGGACAGTACCAAGGCCATTGAACGCGCCTCCTCAATCTGATACCCTGCGTCCAACAGTTTCTTCTGGCGTTTACGTCCAGCACCTGATAGCTTGACTTTGCCAGCATCGTTCAGCTTGACTGACCCAGATGGTCTGTCGATAGCTGTTGATGATTTCGGGGATGCGAGTAATGCAGCTTCTTCTTCCGCCGATATAAAATCCACGGGAGTGGTGACGACCGAGTCCTCTTCAATCAACATTTTTTTTTTTTTTTTTGAAGTTCCCATGCCCAGTTGGCAGACACTGCGACCTGAAAGATCTATTGTATCAATGGGGAGAGGTTTAATCTAAAAGACGTTCGACCTCCCTAATGAAGGTCAATAAGTCCTTAGTAGCAGAATGCGCTATATCTGCTGGTGTACGAGTCTCTCTATTAAAGACACGTTTTCTTAACCAATGAAAGGCCGGGCAGTCACAGAAGATGTGTTCGGAGGATTCGACATCCTCCAGACAAAATCTGCATTCTGTTTCCAGACACAGGTTCATTTTGTTGAGGTGGTATCTAAGGCCACAATGACCGGTGAGGAAGCCCACTAGCTTTCTTATATTTTCCTTACTAAGTCTAAGGATTTCCTTATAGGAGTAGGGCTTAATTATTAATCGTTTGGATTGTCTTAGACCTGCGACCTGTTCCCAGTGTTCAAGACGAAGCTGGTTTTCCCAATCGTTAATTTGCCTTAGCGCAGTAGTCCAATTGACTGTGCAGTAGGGTTCTGGTCCACAGAGAAGAGATTCGGAACCCGCCCTAGCTAGTTTGTCTGCATGTTCGTTGCCTGCAATACCCTGATGGCCCGGCACCCAGCCAAGCCTAACCTTGTTGTGTTTGGCTAGGGCTTGCAGAGCAACGTGACAGCATTTAACTGTTTTGGAGTCCATTGTATTGGATGCCAAAGCTTGTAAAGCTGCCTGACTGTCTGAGAAGATTTGAATGATTGCGCCTTTCATACTTTTTTTGGTTCAATCAACATGGTGACATAGTGTTCAGTTTCCGCAGCAGGACCAGGTGCCCTAGCTGTAGAAACTGGGAGATCGAAAGTGACCTCTGGTTGCAGTTTGAAGGGTGTGCATTCCTTTTTGTTTTCTGTTTGTATTGTTTGTTTCCATTAATTTTTTGAAACTGCGAGAATGGCGATCACCCGAGGCAGAGCTCCATACCTCGGGAGGGCTAGTTTAAACCGGAGTTCACCTGTTATCCGGAGTTTACCGTTATAAGACACATTTACGTAGTGCCATTCATCCCATAGGCACGGTTGGTTGACACCTGGGACTATGGGTTTTTATTGAGTTTTCGCTCTAGATCCGTCATATTCAGTCGAAAGCAGTGGTACCTCTTGCAGGCTGTAGCCCTGGTATCCTTTTGGCCCGGAAAGTGACTTACTTAAGGTGAGAGGTGATGGCTTTTCTCCTTGGTCCAGTCGAATTTCCTATTTATAAGAAACCTTCACCACCAAATAGGTATAGGCTGGTATAGAAAGGAAGTGATATGACAAATTACTGATTGCCTTCTTACTTCCTTCCCACTATACAATAATTCCATATGGTTTAATGTGACAATTGCATTCGCATATTTCCATATGATTTTATATGACAAATGCACGCAAACATTTCTTTCCCACGATCGCAGTAATTCGCGGCGTGAACCGGACACTGCCAGCTTCTTCTTCAAGGTAATCACACGTCCAGAAAAATTCATGTTTGGAGCCAGAGCAGACAGATAGTTAATTTTCATAGAGTAGTGTCGTCAGTTCGATACAAGTCGCTGCTTGTTAAAGCAAAAGTGTATAACAAAGAATAAAATATTAATGCAAAAAGAAAATAAACAAAACAAAAACTTCATTCAATCTTGCATTACCAATACTATATGAAATAAAATACAAATTATTTCTACCTAATACTTCTCGGCGAGTGTCTCTTCTGTTCATCTTCATCATAAACAAAATACGTTTTCAAGTGATGGTGTAAATCAACAAATAGAATCAGCAAAAAATAAAAATCATAACAATTGGCGCAGCCGGTAGGATTAAGGAGCAGAGACTCAGTAAAATTAGCCATCTGAAAGAAGCAACTGCACAATTTAAAAATGAATTTTTAGATTTTCAAGGTCAAGCGCCGTTTGATCCGTTCCTGAATCTGAAGAGGAATAATCCATTGAATCGCAAACTATAGAAAATAAACCAAAAACAAATTTTAATATGTCGGCAGATTACTGCAAAATCGCCAAACTAACTGCGCAGATAGTGCCACTATTTTCGGGTGACCAAAACCCTGCATTGAGTACAGAACTACAAACGTTTCCAAGCTGCTGTAAGAATGCCTACCTGATGCCGAACACCAAGCTTTTTTCCAAATATTCCCGACCAGACTGCGAGGGGATGCTTTTTTGTTAGTCGCATCTAACCAAATAACATCTTTTCAGGAAGCAGAACAGCTCCTCAACCGCACTTATCTGCCCCGTGAAACGTACCAAGAAGTGGTAAGTAAACTAATAACAATGAGACAGTACCCCTTTGAAGCTCTCATCGCTTTTACCACTAGGATAAAGCAGATGCTGCAGCTTTGCAAGAAGGCAGCGGACCTTAAATATGGCTGTGTGGCAACTCCAGCTGTGAAAACACAGTTGAAGATTTTGCCAAAAACGCTTTAAAAACTGGGGTCTCTAATCCGTATCTTTGTCGATATTTATTAACGGTAGGGGATGAATCTATAGACAAACTAGTGCAGCGAGCATTAGATATGGAACGGTTGCAACAAACTGCCCTTCCAACACAACAACTTGTGCATTCAAATGCCCAATTTCAACACCCTACCAATCCAACTCTTAACAAAATTTTATCGAATCCGAGCTTATGGCCCGGGAACAATAGTAGTTTTCCTCAACCGCAGCTAAATCCCCAAGTAACACCGTTCGATTTAAATATACAGCAATCCCATAACTTTGCCCAAGTTATAAACACTCAACTGTACCTAAAGCAAATAAACGCTAAAGATAAGAAACAACTTATCAGGAGATATACAACACAATCCACAAACATCCAAATAAAAATATCAACAACCCTACAAACAAGATAAGACTCACAACAGATTTTATAATCAACCCTACATAAATAGCAACTACACAAAGTAACCAACATGACCATAGACCTTGAAGATAAGGAAAACGACTCATTAGGATAATGGGTATAAATACCTACAACACGCTCGATCTAGCCAGTAGCTATCACCAGGTTCTGGTAGATCCAAAGGATCGACCAAAACCCGCTTTTAGCACCAACTACGGACACTATGAGTTTAAGCGTATGCCTTTCGGCTTAAAAGGAGCGCCGGCCACGTTCCAACGCTTGATGAACTATGTTCTTACCGGGTTACAAGGTATTGAATGATTAGTATACCTGGACGACATCGTCATCTACGGTAAAAACCTCACGGATCATAACATCAAACTGAAAAGGGTTTTTGATAGATTAAGAAGAAATAGCTTAAAACTGCAGCCGGAAAAGTGCAGATTCCTACAAAAAGAAGTAGTTTATTTGGGACATATATGTTCAGAATTAGGGCACTTCCAAATCCTAGCACAACTGCCACAGTGCAAAATTTTCCATCTCCACGACCAGTTAGGCAGGTGCAATCTTTTTTGGGGCTCGCTATCTACTACCGTAAATTTATCCCACAATTTTCTAAAATAGTTCGTCCCCTCACAAACCTACTCCGTAAGGATGTAAAGTTCAACTGGACTGAAAAATTCCAGAGAGCTTTTCAAGAAATCAAAGAACTTTTGGTCTCAACTCCTTTATTGATCTACCCGGATTTTTCTAAGCCTTTTAATCTGACGAAGGATGCAAGCGGTGAAGCGATCGATATGCTAGCCGCACCTTAAACAAAGCCGAACGTAACTGCTCTACTATTGAGAAACAGTTACTAGCAATCGTATGAGCTACTAAAAATTTTAGATGCTACCTTCAATGGCGCATTTACTGTATATACAGATCATAAGCCTTTAAAGCCCTTAGCCCAATTCCACAATGTAATGTGGCGAAACCTGCACAAGAACGGCAACCCAAACAGTGTATAGTTACAGACAAAATCATAACATATGCCGAATTCGTAGCCGAGAAAGCTAAGCCAACAATTGAAGAACCTGTAGAGTGCAAGTTTTGTGCGAATTTGAATGCATCTCAGTCAAGACACAAGAAACTACGGAGCCTTTTATAATTGAAGTACAAGCCGAGGTGCACCAACCACCGAACAAGGTCATGGAAATTGTACCGATTAAAAACAGCAGTATCTAATGCTGTAACGCGGTTACAAGCACGAACGAAAAGTCCATCTCCTGAGCCAGCACCTACAGTTAGTCAAAGCACCCAAATCACACAACAAAGCGATTCTGAAAAATCAAAAGCCTCCTTTATAACACAGAGCGCAATAGAATTATAAGCAGTAAATACAAAACCCATAGAAGAAATCAGTTGCCCCGGAGAGATACAAACCATTCTCAAGGACTACCATGACTCGATTTTTGGTGGTCATCAAGGCGTAATAAAAACACAGCTTTCAAAGTTGGTAGAAAAGAAGTTGTTATCCATAACAATCGGTTAAAGGCTTACTACGAATAAAAAAAAAAAAAATAGAATACTTGACTTTCCCACCACTTTTCAACCATTTTTTTTGTACATACTCTTTTTCATTTTCCTACAGTACATTATGCAGCTCATGATTATTTTCTTAACAATCATGCTTCCCCTTGGTCAAGCCTTCGAGCCACCGTACACGGTGAATTCTCTCAACAAAACAGGAGTGCTATATGAGGGTTTAGGTGACTTATGGGTCTACCACAACACATGGACCGTTCTCACAGAGATAGATTTATCCGAACTGAGCAACCAAACAATGCTGGCGGAACATGCGGAACACCTTGTCAGCCAACTGTGTAATACCAAAACTAGCACAAACTATTGCAAACTGCAACAACGGCACATTCATGCGGCGATGGAAACCCTTAAAAGTCGTACCAAAATAATCCACGAACTACTTCCGAAATCCAGGCAACCGAGGTCTCTCTTCAACGGCATCGGGAACTTTTCCCATTACCTTTTTTGCACAATGGATAATGAAAATAAAGAGGAAATCTACAGTAAACTAGAAGACCTACAAAGTGACGAACGAAAACTAGCTGAACTTAACCAGCATCAAATCTCTACCCTGAAAAAAACACCTTTAAGAACGCTAATGGACAGACAGCAACAAATTGGTCTCAAAATAAACGAGATCATACAACTGACTGACGACTTTACTAAAATACAGTTGAGGCAGAAAATTGTAACAAGTATCCTTCTACAAGTCCTCGAAATAGAAACCCGCCAAAGTACCCTAATTGATATCATACTAGCCTCCAAAAACAACGAAATACATCCATTATTAATATCCCCAAATTCTTTTTCTAAATATTTATAAAAGGTCGAACCCAATCTGCGAAAACAAATGCTTGTCAATGTTATATCAAACAGCAGAAGTAAAATCACATCTCTTACAGGAAAAACTAGTAGCTAAAATTATACTACCTATTTTTGCATTACCCAAAATGAAATTTCTTAAAATTCTTTGTTTCCCGATACACCTTTCAGCGGGCCACTCATTAGTACCCGATATCAAGTATTCACATATAGCTACGCAAACAGAATCCCAGGAGTTTCTCTTAATTAAGGTGAAGAAGTCAAATCTTTTATCACAATTACCCGTGGGTTGAACGTTACCACTCAAGTGGGAAAGCTAGAGATTCCCATAACACGAGCAACAGCCACAAACGAATGCATCGTCAAAGTATTCTTTAATCCTATTAATGAAAGCATCCAATGCCATTATCGAGTACAATATCCCTCACAAGATACATTAATCAAAAAGACTAGGCCAAATACGTGGTTGTATTCAGTTACCAAACCTACCATACTACATGTAGCCTGTTCGAAAATATTATCAACGCCAAGATTATCAACGCCAAGACTAACAGGACAAGGCATACTAACAATAAATGAACCGTGTGAAGTTCATGTTCTCGATAAGACGATCCATTATCAAGGTAATTCAGGACCCACTTTGTTCATTGTACAACCGAAATATTTTCCCCCCGCTAGTAAAGAATTCTTCAGCTTAAACCTTACTTCCCTTATCCCCAGTGCTGTAAGTTAAGATTAATAATAGGTTCAGATACAAATGAAATAATCCATCAAAGCACTCAATCCTTGGAGGAGATACAAGACAAGTTAGAGCAACTAAAAGATAATACCAAAGCTATCCATAACTTCCGTCTCAATTTTCAGTCTATCAATAATAGGAAAAATTCTAGTGTAGTAACTAAACTACATACACCCTATACCACACCCTCTACCAAAGACACGACTTATACCATACTTATCCCAAACCCAGTGCAGTGTCATTATCTATACTCACTACAAACCCAGTGCAGTGCCATTATCACTTAGTTCAAACACAGCCGAGCTCAGCCAATATGATTAGTTATGAATCGCTCGGTCACATTTCGGTTTAGCTCAAACCCATAAAATACCAAAGTGATGACCTCTAAACATGTCTCTCTTTTGGTAGGTGTAAATGTTAAATAGATTAAGATAATAGACAACGATTAAGGTATTGAACTATTCTTTATTTATTGCGTTTAATTTTATAACACGTGTGTTAAAACTTCAGCTCGCCGTCGCTGCCAATAAGTAAGAGACCGGAAAAAGGCCAATGTGACAGCTGGAAAGCGATGGTTGACAAAAAGGAGAACTTGTGTTGTTGTGGCTCTGTTCGCTGAGGGTTTAGTGTTGGATCGCCACAATACTCCCCCCTTACGAGTTAGTGAAGCGCACAGGAGCCCTGATGATTCGCCCGGAACGCTTACCGACCACTGCATCATCCAAGTCGGAGCTTTTTGCCTGAGGTGACGCAGTAGCTGGCGGTGATGATGTTTCTTGGTCCAAAAGCTGATAAGCTGGTTTCAAGCGTTGAGCAGACACATACGCATCCTTACTCGGCATAGACAATTTGTAGGCTTGAGGCCGACGCCCTAGGACTGGATATGGTCCGGTGTATGCAGGCTGCAACGATCGATGGCTACTGTCGGTGCGTACATATACATGTGAAACAGTACTGAGATCCTTGGGTACAAAAATTGGCTTCGTCTGTCGTGTGGCGAAAGTAGGCGATGTTCGCTGAAGCGCTTCCCTCAGCTCTTGAAGAAAGGCTATGGGCTCCATAACGTTGTTGGATTCCACCAAAAAATCTGAAGTTACAGATTCATTCACCATTGAACGATGTCCCAATAGCACGACTGGCAGTGCTTTCCGCCAGTTCGCGGTTAAGTGAGTAGTGAGCGCTGTCTTCAATGTACGATGCCATCGCTCGACTATCCCATTTGCCTGTGGGTGGTAGGCGGTAGTATGAATGCGGTAGCATCCGATAAGCTGGGAAAACCTTTTGGAACAGTGCTGACTCGAACTGACTCCCCTGGTCAGTGGTCAGACGAAGTGGGCAACCGAAGCGCGCAACCCAGTGCTGGAAAAACGCGTCGGCGACAGTTGATGCGGTGATGTCTTCGACAGCTATTGCCTCTGGCCAGCGTGTTGCACGGTCAATGCAAGTAACAATGTAACTACGGCCAGAGCAACTAGGCAGTGGACCCACAATGTCCATGTACACATGCTCGAATCTTTCGGCGGCTGCAAACTTTCCATAAGATGGTGTGGTATGCCTATGTATGTTGCTCCGCTGGCAGGCAGGACAGGCACGCACCCATTTGCCGATATCCGAGTTCATGGATGGCCAGAAAAATCGGAGTGCGACTGACTTTCGCGAGGCTCGTGTCCCGAGGTGACTGAGGTTGTGAACCGTGTCATAGGCAGAACGTCGGAGTGCCGGTATGGTCGAGCACGCCCGGCTGATGTTTCACATGTGACAGAAGTATGCGATTCTGGAAGAACAAGGTCAATAAACGTAAGTTTCCGACTCACCGCTTTTAATTTCTGTAGCTCCGGGTCGTTGCATTGCATCTTAGAGATGGCGGCATAGTCCAAAGATGTGGGACTTGCGATCGCTGAGATCCTTGAAAGGGCGTCGGCAGGTGCATTGTCCGCACCCTTGACATGACGAATATCAGTCAAGAATTGTACGACGTAGTCCATATGGCGTTGGCGACGAGGTGTTTCGCTGGGCGATGATGTGTTGCGAAAAGCAAAAGTCAGCGGCTTGTGATCGGTGAAGATTGCGAACGGTCGGCCTTCGACGAAGAGGCGAAAATGCTCAATCGCCTGCTTAATAGCCAACAATTCTTGATCGAATGTGCTTTACTTTTGTTGCGCGGACGTTAAAGTTTTCGAGTAGTATCCTAGTGGTTCAGATTTACCATCGACGAGTTGGAGCAACACTGCACCAACTGCAGTGTTTGATACGTCGCACATGAGGTGTAGTTCTGCGTCGGGCAACGGATGAGCGAGTGCAGCGGCCTCCGTAAGTGCCTTGCGACAACGTTGGAAAGCGGCTTGTGCTGTTGTAGACCACGAGAGAGGCGAGCGATCCCTCTTGGTAGCACCATGGAGCATTTGCGAAACTGGTGCTTGTTCGGCAGCTGCTCATTGGCGCACTGGCGAAAAAAAATTAAGTGCTCCCAAAAAGCGGCGGAGTTCACAAACGGTGGTTGGTTGTGGGAACTCGGAGATAGCTTTGATGGTGTCCTGCGGTGGCCGTATGCCAGAGCTGTCAACATGGTATCCCAGGAACTCAAGTGCGTTTTTGCCGAACTCACACTTTTCCATGTTGATGGTGATGCCGTTCGCTTGAAGACGACTAAAGATTTCTTCTAGATGTTTATAGTGTTCTTCCGACGATTTTGACGAGATAAGCATATCGTCAATGTATGTAAAGGCGTAGTCCAACTCACCAAACACGGAATTGACGAAACGCTGTTGGGTTTGCGCTGCATTGCGCAATCCAAATGTCATGCACGTGAATTCGTACAACCCAAATGGCGTGATGATGACGGTCTTCGGTATGTCCTCTGGGGCCATCGGAATTTGGTGGTATGCACGGGCGAGGTCTATCCTGCTGAATATTGCCTTGCCCTGCATGATATTTCGGAAGTCCGTCAGGCGTGGCAACGGGTATCGGTCCGGAAGCGTGATAGAATTGAGGCGACGATAGTCTCCGCACGGTCGAATTTTTCCGTTCTTCTTCTCCACGATGTGTAGCGGGCTGGCCCACGGACTACGTAATGGGCGACAGATTCCCACATCCTGCATGCGCTGAAATTCTGTTTTGGCGAGTGCGTAGAATTTTGGTGGGATAGGCCTCGCGCGGCAGGCGAGTGGCGGTCCTGTGGTCTCAAGATGATGGCGAACGTTGTGTGTAGGTTGGCGTTGAGACGAAAATGGAAGTGTTATGCTTCTGTACTGCTTGAGGAGTTCTGCGTATTTATTAGTGTGGTCGATGGAATCCACAACAGTATAGTCAGCTGAGATGAGTGCTGCTGGTGTACAGATGTTTGTTATCTGATCGATGAGACAGCGTCCATGTATGTCTAAGAGCAGGCGGAAATTAAGTTTGTAGGTTTAGGTATAGAATAGGGGGTCTTTGGGAGAGCCGTGCTAGCCAACATGAAAGAGTGCTTCCGAGACTGGACCGACGCCTAAGGCCTCGCTCGAGTCTCGGCGGCGCGTATGTGCACCTTGTTGGCGGCTTTCAGGCCGTAGTAGTTTTTAAGTTTAATAAATCAGTAATAAGGAATTCAAGTTTTCTAAAGTTTCTTGAAAATTAAAAAACAAAACAAATTATATATAGATAGATTTAAGGCCAAAAGGCAATAGTTTTAAGCATAACATTAAGTTTAGAGCGCTCGCCTAGAGCCAGTAAGCTAGAATAAGATAAATGTTAGTTTTCAATTAGATTTAATCGTTTTTGTATATATGTTTAAAGAATGAATTGAATAAAAATGAATTAAAAAGTAAAAGTAAAGCAGGCGGATTTGTTGAAGAAAGTCCGCTCCTAGAATGGACTGTGGCACAGCTGCACGAATGAACGTCCATTTAAATGAGCGTCGCAGACCCAAATCTAACTCAATTGTCGCTGACCCATACGTGCTGATTTTTGTACGGTTGACTGCGTACAGTGCATATGGTTGTTTTTGTAGTTTGCTTGTGTATTTGACAGCCAACACCGAAATAGCTGCGCCGCTGTCAATTAAAACTTACCAGCAACTGCAGACGCCTCCACTAATGTTGCTGATTGCCGTTTCCCTGCGTAAATGTACAAGGTTGCGAGCACTTACGTGCCCGAGAGCCGTAGCGTTGATGGAACCAACAGTTGCCGTTGTTTCTCGACTGGTCTCTGCTTGGTGGACGTGAGCGATTATTTGTGCTTCTTCTTCTGTACTGCTGACGGGATCTTCATCCTCCTTCAAGCGCGGCTAATCTTTGTTGGATATCACGCAGTACATCGTTGTTAACAGTCGTTGTAGGGTTTGACCTTGAAGGTGGTTGGTGCATTGCCGATACCATAGCCGATGGGTGACAGTGACCAACTACTTTGTCGGCGATCTGAGCGAGATCGTCTAGATCGCCCGTGACCGCAGAAAGCACCGCTCTCACGTGGGATGGCAATTTTGATAACCACAACACTTGAAGCACTGCGTCTGGTGTGCCTGAGGACCCTGAAAGATGTCGAATGAACAGCTGGCATGGCTGTGCGTCGCCTAGGTCGAGACCTTCGACCAGGCGCTGAAGTCGTCGTTCTTGGCTTTCTTCGTACACTTGGCTGAGCCTGGATTTCACACCGCTATATTTGTCCGTCGTCGGGGGTGATAGAAGAATGTCCGAAACTTGCTCAAGATCTCGCCGATCCAAATTCGCGATGACATATTGATATTTCATGTCATCAGAAGGTCTGGATGGGGCGAGGATAGCTTCCACTTGAGCGAACCACAGTGAGGGGCGGTCGCGCCAAAATTGTGGTAATCGCGCTGCGATAGAGAGCCCTGAGATGTGTGGCTGCTGTAGTCCGACGACAGCGTTGTGTCTGGCTCTGTCCTTGTTGTCTCTTCTGCTTGCTTTTCGGGTGTATCCATGATTATTGGAACACTCGATTATGGGAAAGTCAGACTAACGTACAATCCAATAGAACTGGCGTGGTGGTGAGAAAAAACATAACCGCGATTTAAGCAGCGGCGTGTGTTGGTGACAGCGGCGGCGAGTGTTTTTTTTTTTTACAACGAGTTCTTTAGCGGGGTCACCAATGTAAATGTAAAATAGATTTAGATAATAGACAATGATTTAGGTATTAAACTATTCTATATTTATTGCGTTAAATTTTATAACACGCCTGTGTAAACTTCTGCTCGCCGTCGCTGCCAATAAGTAAGAGACCGGAAAAAGGCCAATGTGACAGCTGGAAAGCGATGGTTGACAAAAAGGAGAACTTGTGTTGTTTCGGCTCTGTTCGCTGAGAGCGTTTAGTGTTGGATCGCAGTAGGTATTAAGAGTACGGCTCGCTTATCTCTTGCACATGCATGCTATGCAGTAATACAAATGCAACATAAACAAAGCCAGTATAAACAAACCGAAATGTGGGACGATGCCAAAACATAAACAAACTGAGTCGATGAGTTGCGCACTATGCTGATGATGCACTCTGACACATTGACCAATATATTGGGTGCGACAAACGAAAATGGTTACTATGCTGAGACACGCTGTGGGAATTGCGTAAGGCGTGTGCATGGTAGAAGCGAACACATTCGTAAAATTCGTATATAAAAGGGGAAGGATCGAAAGGAAAAGTCAGAAGAGGTTTAACATTAACACTCTAAGGTCGCAGCCATTGCATCGAAACAGCGGGCACTAGAGTCAAATAAAGAAATTAATACTAAATTGAGTTTTTGATTTCATAACTGTTCTCCCGGTTTCGACTCTTCTCCTTGACTTTAAGGAAAGCACGGCGAAATACCGGTCATAACACTAGTCAACTAGTAATTAGTGGAAATTAAATAATATCCAAAAAGTTTAGCGTAAAAAAAAAAAAATTCTAAATGTTGAAGTAAATGTAACAAAAAAAAAATTATATTTATCTATACCTAGTACCTATTTAAAATTAAAGAAAAACTAAAAATAATGGTAAACTAGGTAAAAACATTGTTAAATTGTCCTGTTCTGCCTTCAAACTGGTACCAAATACTGGAAACAATTTTCCGAGTCTTATTCTTCTTCAAAGAATAACACTTTAATTAGGGGGGAAGGATTTGTTGCATGCGCAAAACTCCTATATCTTACCTGCCTATCCTATCTTCCATTCATATACTTCTTCCCACAATAGAATATCTTCATATCGTGTTATATGGCCAAAGCACATTCACATATTTCTTTGCATACGTAAATATGCCTACCTTTTGCTTAATTCAAATTACTGATTGTCTTCTTACTTCCTTCCCACTATACAATAATTCCATACGGTTCTACGCTTCTCGGCGAGTGTCTTTTCTGTTCATCTTCATCATAAACAAAATACGTTTTCAAGTGCACTAATGTGATGGTGTAAATCAACAAATACAATCAGCAAAAAATAAAAATCATAACATAAGCATCACAACGTCATTAAAACCACAAGAACTTACTATACCAACCACGGTTGAAGTGGAAGCAACAACCGACAAGATGGGTGACTAGTTCAATTTCAGTATCGCCCAAAAACTGTCAACTCTTACTTATGACATTGACGACAAGCGCTCAGAACACATAAGTGACTTCATAAACAGAACGGGACTCTAACACGACACCTTGAAAGTCGCATCCAAGCCAACTCTAAAAAATTGCTATTGAAATTGAAACAGGGAAAAGCCTTAACCGAGTTAGGATCTGGCCAGCCATTCAGCTTTGAGGAACTAAAAGCCGCCTTGACCAACAAAATATGGTCCTAAGGAAACCCTTGAGACTCTACAATTCCGGTTTGACAGGCTTAGGCAAGGCAATAGGCAAAATGCGTGAATTCGTGTCCAAAGTGGAGGCGTTAATAGCTAGAATGGCAGCACTAAAAGTCTCCATCCAGGGAGAATCCGCACGAGCTACATTAACCCTAGATTACCAACCTTCGTCGAATCGACTACGCCTGTTCCAATTTCTTTTGTTTTCTTTTCGCTCAGTATTCTAGTCTCGCCCATTCCTCGCTCATTTAGTGTTGATCTCTCAAGGGTGACACATTCAGTGCGAGTATTTACGCAGCCGTTATTCAGTTATAACCACTTTCCGTGGTTAGTGATAACGTGACTTTTTGCTTGTTTAAGAAAAAAAAATTCTTCTCAATTTTATGCTAAATGTTTCAACAGATGAACGCCGAACAAATAAGTAGGTATTTAGAAAAGTTGGCAGCTGATTCTGGGAATGAAGAAAATTCAGGAAGTGAGATAGAAGATGTAATTTATCAAGAGGATCTGCAGTTGACGGATAGTGACAGTGATGTCGATTTGGAGAAAATAGCGAACGTTGCTGAGTCTGCTTCTACGTCAACAAATGTAACATATGTTCAAGAAAGTACTCAAAACACACAAGCAGATTAAGGGGCAAGAACAAGCACAAGTGGTCCACCATACGGGCTAAGCCTGCAAAAGTACCAGGCAGAAATATTGTTCATGTAAAGCCAGGACCTTCCCGTCATTGTCGAAAATTGTTGGACCCTTTGTCTTGTTTTGAACAGTTTATCACTCGTGATATTATTGATAAAATTGTTGCGTATACGAATGTAGAAATTGAAGTTCAGTCCCAAAAGTATGAAGAAATACGTTCGACGCAATCACCTGTAGACGGAACTGAACTTAAACCCCATTGGGTGTACTAGTACTTACAGCAGCTTTAAAAGATAATCACCTTACGTCCCGAGAAATTTTTGACAGCACTTATTGTGGAAACCGCTACAGAGCATGTATGATTGTTTAAGATTCGACGACAAGACCACTCGTTTGGAGCGCCGTGCTCAAGATTCATTTGCACCAATCCGAGAAATTTGGTCTTTGTTTATAGATAAGTGTGAAGAAAATTATAAGCCAAGTAGCTATGTCACAATTGATGAGCAGTTGCTGGCTTTTCGAGGTCGTTATGGTTTTAGAATGTATATCCCGAATTAACCAGCTAAGTATGGGATAAAGCTTGTAATGATGTGTGACAATTCAACCAAATATATGATTAACGCGATGCCATATTTAGGCTCTGGGACAAATTCAGGTGGCTTACCATTGGGTGAGTTTTACGTTAAGGAGCTAACTAAATCTATACATGGTACAAATCGGAACGTTACCACCGACAATTGGTTCACATCAGTGCCGCTAGCAAAAGCCTTACTAAAAGAACCATATAAGCTTACTCATTTAGGAACAATTCGATCAAACAAACGGGAAATACCACCCGAATTTCAAAACGATAGAAAAAGACTAATTGGAACATCCATGTTTTGCTTTGACGGTCCTCTCACTCTTCTATCTTATAAGCCTAAGGCTAACAAAGTTGTGTTTTTATTATCTACTTCTGATGAAGAGGCTAACATAAATCCAGTAACAAAAAAACCAAATATGGTTGAGTTTTATAATAAAACTAAAGGAGCAGTCGACACTTTAGACCAAATGTGCTCTATTATGACATGTAGCCGCAAGACCAGAAGATGGCCTCAATGCATTCTGTACGGCATTTTAAATACAGCTTTTGTCAACAGTTATGTAATTTACTGTTCAAATATGTATACAGAAAATAAAGAGCCACTTTCTCGCCGGAAATTTATGAAGGAATTACATAATTTGTTGACTAAAGAATGGATGGAAAAACGATTGCAGAAAAAAACAATTCCAACTTCGCTCAGAGGTGTCATAAATAATATATTGGAACCGAATGCTTTAAAGCAACCAGGAACTAGTTCAAGACAGCCAGAAAATAAAAAGAGAAAGATTTGTGCCTTTTGTCCATCGTCAAAGAGAAGAATGAGTAAGTCATTATGTGCCAAGTGCGGAAAAACCGTCTGTGGCGAGCACAAATTTGAAGTGTGCCACTCATGTACAAAAAACGAACTTTGAACTTTTTCGCATTTTTTTTTTGTTTTATACTTATATAATCTTTTGATTCCAAAAAAATATGAATAATGAAATTTCTGTTTTTGGTACTAAATTTTGTTCCTTTTAACATGACTATATGGATTTGAAGAGACTGCTTATAAAACCAAAATAAAGATAAAGTCTGTTTAGTATTATTATTTTTTATAACTTATAACAAAAGGCAATAAATGAATTAATATTTATAAAGTTAAAATAAATCGTTTTCCTTCGAAAATTTAAAAAAATTTGTTTTTTTTATACGTAGTCGAATCGACGATGATTAGTAATAACAACCTACTGAAATAGATTAGTAATCTAGGGCCACTGCAAATGACCGCCGAGATCTAGCATTTCTAAAGAAGGGTGTAAATGAAAGGTACAAACTTGTGCTGGATTGTGCTCGACACACCGACTTGCAAAGCGCCATCGATCACTTATTAGAATTAGACCCTGGCAATACACTTCCGTCAGCCGAGACAGTAGCACTCTTCAACATAATTTGGTAAATGTGTGTATACGATTGCGTTTTCCCAAATACGTTTATTGTGCGGAATTGTGGTCGCTGAAAACCACGCATTCAGCGAATTGTTTGGAGGGATAGTCCGGGGAAACCGATTGCACACTTTTGGCTAAGTACCGTGATCAATGGTACCTCACCTGCTCCATTTCTCTCCATGAAGAATCTTAAGCAACTTGCTGTCAGGGGCGATTCTTCTCAGTTAGCTAGTTTAGTGGCGCTAAACCAAGAAAATAAATTCTTCGAAATACATTTTATATAAATAACAAAACTACCTATTTACAAATCATATTTTCCTACACAAACACATAACACAATACTCCCATGCAAAAAGTTTCCCTTGAAATATTCTTTAGCGTTACAGTTTGCGATACCGCAAAATTCCTGCCTGCACGCACGCACACAATCTAAAACTCCCATAAAAAAAGGCTCCCGCTTGTAGCATTTTAGCGTACGAAATTGCGCTACCAAATTTCCTACAATCTGTATAAGAGTGTTTCAACCAGTCGTAAGCAAAGCCCAGTTAAATAAACGGAAGGGTAAGCGCAAACAAATGCGTTAAAACTTGAAAGTGCAGGTAAATTTTTTGAGTTATCTTTTTTTTGTGCTTTCGTATGTTTCTCTTTCTAGGAAAATTGCAGTAAGAATGTGTCGTTGTGTCCTTATTTGATTGAATTAATAGCCTTAATGAATCGCAAAAGTTCAGTGCGAATATTTTTGATTTATAATTTTATATTTGCGTGGATTATAAATGTGAGTAAATACATAATATGTTTGCGTATTAAGCTGGCTTTATTGATGATGATAACAAAAAATGCGGCTAGTGAAAAATAGACAAAAAACGCGTCGGTTATTTTTGATCATTGATCGACAAGTGTCTTTATTTTTGCGGATCGGAGAAAGACCAAGGTTACACATTTTGCAACTTGTGAGTGAGAAAATATTTCTTAAGGCCTAAACAGAATTTGAACAGCAAACATTCTCCCGCCGTTGAAGCATCCCTTCAACCAATTCGCAAAGGACATAGCTTGCAGACCGCACGCTTGACTTCTCCCTTAGCGGTGACTACAGGAGCAACTCGTAGTAGACCATCCAGCCCAGGATACGTTCTGCTGACCCTTCCAATATGCCACCTACATGGCGGTTGATTTTCATCCTTAACAATGACGACGTCATTGGGCTGAATATTTTTAGATTTTTCCATCCATTTGGGACGTCTTCGCAGCTGCGTGAGGTAGTCTTGGGACCATTTTTCCCAGAAAGTATGCACGAGTCCTTGTAGATACTGCCATCGGTTGGACAGGGATATATTCGAGTTACATTCGCTGGGGTCCGGTACCGTTGTCAAGGGTCGTGAAATGATAAAATGCGCCGGAGTTAAGGGATCAACGTCACCTTCAAAACGTGGGCACAATGGCCTGGAATTATCACATTCCTCGATTTGGCATAGAATCGTTGAAAGCTCTTCGTAGGTTGCCAATACCCTTCGTAAATAAAATTTTACGGCTTTAACGCCCGCCTCCCATAGGCCTACAAAATGTGGACCATGAGGTGGCGAAAACATCCAAGTTATTCCGTTATTCGTTAGCTCGTTTGAAACACCATCATTGAAAGCAGTTGAGTTCAGAAGATTTGCCCATTCGCGAAGTATTTGGTTTGCACCAACAAAATTAGTGCCGTTGTCGCTAAAAAGCGTGTGGCATCTCCCCCGTCTAGCGACAAATCTTCGCAATGCCGCTATAAATGCAGCCGATGAAAGCTCTGTCACGACCTCCAGGTGTATCGACTTTGTTGCCATCAAGATGAATAGGGCCACATCCACCTTGTACTGCTTAGCCCCGCGTCCTCTCCAAGACCGCGCCCGTATTGTCGAATGTAACACCCGGTTCTAATCGCTGCCTAGGTAAAGTGCCCATTTGCTGTTGATAGGGAATAGCTCGTTGTCGTACGCATGTCGTGCACTGGTAAATGCAATGCCTGATCAAGTGATAGACGCCGAAAATTAAATAATTAAGATGCAGCAGGTAAGTCATCTGACGCGTGCATGATGCATAATGTTCAATCGCTGACGATTAATCTTGTTAGGTGATCATTCTTGGATGCTTCTGTTCGAATGGTATTGAACCATTTTGAAGCCTTCCCCCTACGCGCAACACGCCGAATTCATCAATAAAAGGATCCATAAACAGATATTTGCTCCTTCTCGGGACCGCTTCACCGTTGATTAAATGGTTGATCTCGTCGCGAAAGAATTGCCCTTGCGAAATTCGAACCAGAGCGATTTTTGCCAAAAACAAATCCTGAGGCGAAAGAAAGTAAGTCGGTGCTTTAGTCGTCCGGCGCCTCCGAAATAATAATATGCACCGAGCAAAACTCGATTGAAATTCGAACGCGTAGAAATATCGAAATGCGTAGGGTTTGTGATATTAGTCAAACATACCACTTCGTCGTCTGATGCCTTATCCCTGTTGAACAGTGGCAGGCTTGAGAACGTAATTACTTTATCCCGTAAAGAACTTGGACCGTTCCACCATAGATCCAAGCTTGGTAAGCGATGCGGCATTATACCACGGGTGGCGGAATCAGCGGGGTTCTCGCCCGTTCGAATGTGGTGCCGTATAGAAGCTGGAAATCGACTGACGATTTGCGATATTCGAATTGTATCCAATGAAGCACGGTTGTAGAATCCGTGTAAGCGAAGCCTTCGACATTGTGAATCATTAGGGCATCCTTTACTTTGCTAAGCAATTTCGTTAGCAATAAAGAGCCGCATAATTGAAGGCGAGGTATTGCAAGAGCAGGTTTCAGTGGAGCGATTCGAGTTTTTGCGCAGATTAGCGCGGTTTGAACACCATCCGGCCCTAACACTATGGAGTATACTGCAGCAGCAAATGCTGACTCGGAAACATCAGCAAAGCCAGCTCCATTACCGTTCGTCGATTGGACTGTAGCCAGCGAGGAATTCCGACGCTATGCAAGGAACCCAAATCCGATCGAAATTCTGACCACTCCTCATACAGGTCCATAGGAGTAAACGTATCCCAACAGACCTTTCTTAGCCACAGACGCTTCATAAATACCTTCATTTTGATGACGGTCGGTGAAAGCCACCCTAGCGGGTCAAAGATGCGCGCTATATCGGACAGTACTTTTCGTTTGGTTACATGTGGGCCCATAGCAGCTAACGATGAGCGAAACTCTAAGCGGTCGGCCTCAACATTCCATAATAAACCCAAGGTTTTAATTCCGCCCTCTCCAATAGATCTCCCGATGCTCGGTATCGATGGTGTTTAGGAACTCTTGCGAATTCGAGGACCATTTTCGAAGATCCATGCCTGATTGCTTTAAAATATGGCAGAGATCCTCCTTGAGACTGATCGCATCTTCAACGCAATCGAAAGTCGACACAAAGTCATAAACTTAAAAATCATTTATGAGATTGTCCGATGCCCTTGGATATCTAGCAATGTTGTTGATGCCGATTTGCTTGAGAACCCTCGTGGCTAAAAAGGATGCAGACGCCGTTCCGTAAGTTACGGTTTGAAGCTGATAGTCGCGCGGCTCTTCGCTAACGTTGGGCCTCCAAACTATTCGCTGAAAGTCAACATCATTTGCATTTACCAGAATTTGGGTACATTTTCGCAATATCAGCCTTCACCGCAATTTTAAACTTTCGAAATTTAATAAGGTTTCTAAATTAATCCTTTTGTATCGTAGGACCTACACGCAAATAGTCATTTAACGAAAAACCATTAGAGGACTTATGGGACGCATCAAACACGACTCTTAATTTCGTAGTTGAACTGGTGGGCTTAAGAACCGCATGATGAGGTAAATAAAACGATGGCCGATTGATGTCACTAGCTGGTACAAGGGACATATAACCTCACTCCTCATACTCCTCCATTAAAGCAACGTATTCGCGTTTGAGATTTAGATCCTTTGAAAAACGCCTTTCCATCGCGGTGAGTCGTTTTAAGGCAGCGGCGCGCGAGTTTCCAAATTCGATCGCTGATTTCACAAACTAACTACATATCTACCATAAAATATGTGGAGGTGAAAGGATTTTCAACGGTGTCACTTACCTCGTACTCGACTTGCTCGATTCATGCTCAAAAAATCTTCGTAGAAGCAGATCTGCATCATGATCAAAAGTGCAGTGGAAAACTCCTAAGCTGCGTTCTGGAGCGAGTGAGATTACCAGCAAGCACCCATCCGAATATCGTATTTTGCGCGACCGGCGAACCTGAGGGATGCGTAATTCTCCCCTCTGCGGTAATGTCAAAAAATATGTCGGCCCCTAGTAAAATGTCGTTTTTATGGGGGCGATTACACGTAGTATCTGCTAATGACAGATTATCAAAGTACGATAAATTAGCACTTGGTATGTCAACACTTGGCAAATCCCCGGTAAGGGACGACAGCACAAAGGCCTGCACCGACAGGAAAATTTTGTTAAGGGATGATGAAATATTGAGCGTAACTTGTCCCCGAGTACCGTGAGCACTTTCGCGCTGCCCTAAGCCGAGAATAGGTAATTTACCATGAACGCGCGTCAAACCTAACCTCAGAAGGCATGATTCTGAAATTAACGTTGCCTGCGACCCAGAGTCAAGTAGAGCTCCGCACATCGGATATTCATCGCACGCATCTTGGACCATGATCACTACCGTTGGTAACATCGTGAAGCACTCGCGATAGCAATGAGCCGTATTAACCGTTAGACAATTTGAGGTACTCGGTTGAGGTAGAGGTCGCGAAAAGCTATTTGCCGCAATGGGTTGATCTTGGGCATGTGACAGGCCGCTTGAACTCTGATGAAACGCGGACTGTGAAGCATTATTCGAAAGACTTGTTTGCACTTGGGTATGTGGGGAGGATTCGTAATGAAGCATCGTATTATGCTTTAACCCGCACATTTTAAAATTTGAGAACTTGCAGTCACTTAAGTCGTGTTTCGCGCGAAGGCAGTTCTGGCAGATATTATTTGATTTAACGAAAGCAAACCGCGCGGACACCGGAAAGCCACGAAATTGTTGGCACTTATAAAAAAAATGCTTCTGTTTGCATTTCGGGCAAGATGGAACCGTTGCACTCATGAACCGTTTTCCCGATTCTTTCGACACAGATTTGTAGGCATTCGATGGACCCCGACCTACATTCGATAAATTTAAACCTTCCAACTCATTTATGCGATTGCCGCAAGGGTACTTCTCCGTAGAGAGAGGTAACGGGTGTAACGACCCCGCAGACCCTAGTCTCATAAACCCAGAAGCGTCTGACCCATATTGGGCGGCTCCCTGGTCAGCGGCTGTATACGTAAATAAAACAAAAAAAAGTTTAAACTTTTCACAAAAGTTAAAAAATTAATTATGCAATGAACAAAACAAAAAATATAATTACCCCAGGTGATAGGCCAGGTACACTGGTAAGTCCACCCTCTTCGGAGGTCGGTCCCTTGGATTCTGGGGGGGGACCATTTGTTGCTGAGGAATGACCCTTTTGGACGAAGTAAAAGGGTAAAAAGAACACCCCCATCGAAAAATGATGAAAATAAAAATGAAAAAATATTCAGGGCCAAATATTTAGAAGCCTGCGAAGAAAGAGATGGGTTTAAGCAACTCAATGAGACACTACTTAAGGAATTAAACAACCATAAGAAAGAGTTGCAAATGTTGAAAGATGAAATCAACAACCAAAAAAAAGTAAATGTTCAACCTGCCGAGTTCTCAACAGATGAAGAAGAACTCGAAAAAGAGACAGAGGGACATCGTCATATGGGGAATCAAAATAAGAAAAGACAAATGAGTACATCCCCAAAAAACTCATCCCCAAAAGAAAGCTGCACAATCACTGTGTATGCTTCAAACAAAGAAAATAAAATACAAAATCCATCCAAACCTCCACCAATTATTGCACTACAGGTCAATAAGTATGAAAGCTTAGTCAAATTATTGGAGGAAAATAAAATTAAAGCTTCTACAGCATTAATAAACAAAAATGACATCAAAATTAATGTCGATGAAGAAGAGGGATACAGAATTCTGACTAAAATACTAAGCCAGAAAAATGTGCAATGGTATTCTTATGAGAATAAGCAAACCAGACCAATTAAAGTTGTAGTAAAAAAACTGCATTTCTCATGCTCACCCGAAAGCATTAAAAACGAATTAAACCATAGAGGTTTTAAAATACTGGAAGTAGTAAATATGCTAAAATCTAAAAGCAAAGTACCGCTTCCAATGTTTATGCTCAGTTTCGAACATGACGAAGACAAAGAAAAAATATATGGCATTAAAAACATACTTGGGATGAAAGTTGAGATTCATACTTTACGTAAATCCAAATTAGTGCCCCAATGCAAAAATTGTCAAAGATACGGGCATACACATAAATACTGCAGCTCAAACCCAAGATGTGTAAAGTGTGCAGGAAGTCACCACACCAAAGAATGTGTGAAGAAAAAGGACGAACACCTTAAGTGTGTAAACTGCAATGAAAGCCATCCAGCTAACTATAGAGGATGCTTAGTTGCAAAAGAAATACAACTTGCAAAAGATAAAAAACAAAAGAAACCGCTTAAAAGCTCCAATAAGGAAGCACAAAAGGCCACAAAGGACTCACAAAAGAGCTCACAAAAAGAAAAAGCGAAAGATCAAGGGATCATCAAAAAGAACGCAATACAAAACACAGCGGGCAATAAAATGACATATGCTCAGGCAGCATCAAAAACAGTACAAATACCAGCAGAGAAAGCCGTAAAACGCAAAACAGAGCCATACACTGTAATGGAAACCCTCATGAAACAAGTCCTAAATAGGATTGGTTCCATGGAAAAAAACAGTAAAATGATATTAGATAGAATATCGTTGCTAGAGAGTCAGAACAGCAATAAAAGAGCTGTACCAAAAAGACAAACATGATGAATAAAATCAAAATTCTAGAATGGAATGCTAATGGTTTCGAGAATCGAAAGGAAGAGATACAAGTGACTCTCGAAATAAACCAGATAGACATATGTCTTATTTCAGAGACGCACTCCAAAATAAATTCTGACCTTAAACTGAAGGGATATAAATTATATCACTCCCCACATCCACATAACTGCGCAAAAGGCGGGGCTGCAGTGGTAATAAAGAATACGATTGAGCACCATTTAGAAGCAAAATTCCAATCATGTGCTATCCAAGGAATTTCCATATGCATAAAAACGAGCAGTGGCCAATTATCCGTCGCATCAGTATATTGCTCTCCTAGCTATAGAATAAAGACGAGTGATTTTAAAAACCTTTTCCGCATATTTCACAATAGATTAATGGTGGGAGGGGATTTTAATGCCAAGAATAAATATTGGGGATCTAGACTAACAAACACTAGAGGCAGAGAACTTTATAAATGTATTAAAGAAGATGGCGCGAAATACCACTCGACGGGAAAACCTACCTATTGGCCAACAGATAGGAATAAAACCCCAGATCTTGTCGACTTTTTTATATCTAAAAATATATCCTCAAATAAAATTAATGTGGAAGAAGGCCCTGATCTTCAATCAGATCACTCCTCAGTACTTCTTACACTTGGCGATAAAATAATGATAAAAGAACAAAGTCCAAAACTTGTTAATAGACTGACTGATTGGAACTACTTTCGACAGATGTTGGAAGAAAGTATCCAACTATCATCAGCTATTCAAACAGTAGACGAACTAGAAAAAGCTGTGCAAATACTATCACTGAACATACAAAATGCTGCATGGGCAGCAACTCCTAAAACAACAAAAAAGATTAAGCAAAATTCTTACCCTCCCGAAATATGTGAAATCATTACACGAAAGAGGAAAGCTAGAAAGCGTTGGCAACGGACAAGGGCGCCAAGAGACAAAACCACACTAAACAACTTGAATAATAAGCTCAGAAATTCTATAAAAGAATTCAAGAATGAGTCTTTAAAAAGTTACCTTAGCATTCTTACAAATGATGCTAGTACCGACTACTCGCTCTGGAAGGCAACAAAGAAAATGAACCGACCAATAGCCCACATTCCTCCAGTAAAAACCAAAGAAGGTAACTTGGCAAAAAGCAGCCAAGAGAAAGCAAACACTTTTGCAGAGTATCTTGAGGACGACTTCAAACCCTATGAAGATAAAAGTTACCAAGGAATCGAAGAAAGGTGCGAAGAAGATCGACCAATCCGATCGGTAACAGCTAAAGAACTTGCCAAAGAAATTAAAGAAAATATAAATATAAAAAAGGCCCCAGGGTTTGATCTGATTACAGGGGAAATCTTAAAACAATTCCCACAAAAAGGTCTAAAAAACTAGCGCAGATTATAAATGCTGCATTTAAGTTGAGATATGTGCCAAGCATGTGGAAGGTCGCGGAGGTAATAATGATACCAAAACCAGGCAAACCACCAAGCGAAGTAACCTCATATCGCCCAATATCGGTACTACCAATATTGTCAAAGTTATTTGAAAAAATGCTGGTAAAACGCCTGCAAAAAATAATCGATGAAAAATCGCTAGTCCCAAATCACCAATTTGGATTTAAAAATAAGCACTCTACAATTGACCAAGTGCATAGAATCACAGATAAGATCGAAAATGCATTTGAAGAGAAAATTGTGTGCTCTACAATATTCCTTGATATAGCACAGGCTTTCGATAAAGTCTGGCACAAAGGACTAATTCACAAGTTACAAAGGCAACTGCCGAATCAGTATTCGGCCATTCTGGAGTCTTATATATCAGGTCGATTCTTCAGAATTAAACAAGAGACACAGTACCCAACATTAAGAGAAATTAAAGCTGGTGTACCACAAGGCAGTGTGCTTGGGCCAGTGCTATACCTATTATTCACTAGCGATCTGCCTGAAAGTGGAGAGACCACTATAGCAACTTTTGCAGATGACACTGCTGTACTTGCTGTCGGAGCAACTGTTGAAATAGCAACAAAAAAGCTCCAAAGAGCAATAAACCGTATCTCAGAGTGGACTAAAAAGTGGCAGATTAGATTAAATGATCTAAAGTCTGTCCATATTAATTTTACGTATAAAAACGTACCACATATTCCAGTGTACATAGACAACAATGTAGTGGAATACTCAAATACAGCCAAATATCTAGGCATGACTCTAGACGCTAAACTGCGTTGGAAAACTCATGTGAAGAAAAAGAAAGACGAATTGAACATGCGATACAGTAAAATGTATTGGCTTATTGGGAGATACTCATCCCTGTCCAACTACAATAAGTTATTGCTATACAAGCAAGTTCTAAAACCAGTATGGACCTACGGGCTCCAGTTGTGGGCATGCACATGCCAAACAAATTTACAAAAATTTCAAATCTTCCTAAATAAAGTACTAAGGAACATAGTTAATGCACCTTGGTACATACGCAACGCTGATCTTCATAGAGATCTAAATATTGAAATGGTTGAAGACGAAATTAAAAAAGTTGCTCAAATGCACAGACGTAGGCTTCTCAACAACGTTAGCTTAGAAATGACCGAATTATTAAATACAGACCATGTAATCAGGAGATTAAGGCGGATAAAACCGCTTGATCTATAAAAATTAGTTAAAAAAGTTGCTCAAATGCACAGACGTAGGCTTCTCAACAACGTTAGCTTCGAAATGACAGAATTATTAAATACAGACCATGTAATCAGGAGATTAAGCCGGATAAAACCGCTTGATCTATAAAAATTAGTTAAGAATATAAATTAGGTTATATTTTCTACCAAAAAGGTTCAGAAATCCGACAACCGGCGGATTTCTCTTTTAAATTCTCAAACAATTCAAAAATAAATTGCCGATTAGTTGAACAACTAGGTGCAATCACATTCGGGATGACGAAAGTCAGTCCCCCAGGGAGGTTTTTTAGATGGGTTAAAGTCCCTCACTATTGCAGAAGCATCCCTCGCGTTCTAGCTCTGCAATGTCTTTCGATGATTTTCCCTTCCAGCGAACCCCCATACAAAAAAAAAAAAATGTATGCTATCTTTTAAGAAATCGTTGAATTCAGAGAGTGATGCATTTATTTTATCCTTCACGAAGCGAATCCATAACATTCTGTTTTCCGAGTCTAATTTGGGAGTATCAATCGGTTGATTTAAAGCACGAAGCGCATTAATATTTTCACTTGTTACCGCAAATAACCGTTTTATTTCGCTAAGTGAACCCGTTTTGAGAGATGCTTGATCGAATATATTGTCCAAATGGGCAATCATAATAAAATGCGGCTTATCGTAATACGATTTCACAAGGTTCCAGGCCGCGTGGAAGTTTTCGTTGCTTGGAGTAAGATGCTTTGTAGCCGATGAGGCATCTGCTTTTAGCCACGTCTGAGATATACGAACTTTTCAACACCTGTCACAGAATCTTTTGATTGCACAACGAACCCATTCGTCATAATACCGGGTCGTGTTTCGCTATCGTAATCGATCGTCGCGACGGTTCCGATAATGGTTTTACAATTTCGTTAAGCGAGCACTGGTTTTCCATTAACGATTTAAGAGTTTTAGCAATGTTGCATTCTTCTTCCGATTGCGAATCCGAGTTTGATTTTTCGTATTGTAATAACCCGGTTAGTTAGCAAAGAAAAGAAGATGTTTACGAACTCGGCGCGGAACTGCACTTCGTCCACCATTTGCGGTTCCTCGACCTTTGCCTCTTTTTCGTTTTGAATTCGTTCAAATTCAAGCATGTACTGCTCTAATTTGGTTTGGCGCAACGTTGATTCGGCCATAGACGTAGACGACGAATCGCAATATGCGCCGATCCGGGTTATCTGCCCGGGACGCTTTAACGCGTCCATCGCAAAAAAAAACGCGAGAGCTCCCGCCGGTGAGCTCGTTGGATCACAAACTGAATAGCAACAGCAACGATGAGAAAAATAATATATATTATATATATGTTTTACCACTCGATGGTATTTTTTTTGATGTACACTGGCGATTGCCGATTACCGAAATGTACCGTAGTCGATGGGCACTCCGCTGACCGCTGACAAAGGCAACAACGCCAATTTCGCTTTACACACTATTTTTAGTTGTTTTATTTTTGTATATTATTATATACTATACACAGGCACGCGCTTGTACAACCCGATGACAGCAAAAATCCGGAATTATCCGATAAATCCGAGCTCGAAAGGACCAATTTGTTTGCGTATTAAGCTGGCTTTATTGATGATGCCTTTACCGAACTTTTCTGGCTGAAATTTATAACAAAAAATGCGGCTAGTGAAAAATAGACAAAAAACGCGTCGGTTATTTTTGCGGAAACGGAAAAAGACCAAGGTTAAACATTTTGCAACTTGTGAGTGAGGAAATCTTTCTTAAGGCCTAACAGAATTTGAACAGCAAACATAATATATTTGTGGTGCTTTTGGAATATGAAAGTGCGCTCATGTTTTGTTTTTTTGTTTGTGAGAAGTGAGATGAAAGTAATACAAAGGGCTAAAAATAATGTTATACAGATCATTGTGAAATATTCATAAGCTTTATTTGTGCAAAAAGTCGCCACAGTAGCATCAACTACCGTGAATTTTTTTTTAAATTGTTAAATGAACTGAGTCTCTAATTCTCACATTGCTGGAATCTTTTTATGGGAAGTTTACCAGTTATTACAGATAAGCATTAGTTTTGGCTATTTGGCTATTTTTAAAGAGCTGAAAGAAAGTGACGAATTTTATAATTGTTCGGGCGTTGAACAAGAGAAAACTAACGCAAGTCTTATTGCTTGCGACTATACTGTTTTTAAGAAAAGAAACGCTTAAAAATTCCGCAATTAAATGAAACAACCGCTTTCCAACGTTATAAATAACAAAAAAAAAAAAAATGTATGCGATCTTTTAAGAAATCGTTGAATTCAGAGAGTGATGCATTTATTTTATCCTTCACTAAGCGAATCCATAACATTCTGTTTTCCGAGTCTAATTTGGGAGTATCAATCGGTTGATTTAAAGCACGAAGCGCATTAATATTTTCACTTGTTACCGCAAATAACCGTTTTATTTCGCTAAGTGAACCCGTTTTGAGAGATGCTTGATCGAATATATTGTCCAAATGGGCAATCATAATAAAATGCGGCTTATCGTAATACGATTTCACAAGGTTCCAGGCCGCGTGGAAGTTTTCGTTGCTTGGAGTAAGATGCTTTGTAGCCGATAAGGCATCTGCTTTTAGCCACGTCTGAGATATACGAACTTTTCAACACCTGTCACAGAATCTTTTGATTGCACAACGAACCCATTCGTCGTAATACCGGGTCGTGTTTCGCTATCGTAATCGATCGTCGCGACGGTTCCGATAATGGTTTTACAATTTCGTTAAGCGAGCACTGGTTTTCCATTAACGATTTAAGAGTTTTAGCAATGTTGCTGTTCATGTAGAAGCACATCACTATAATATACTCTTAAAAATATTGTACTAGATTATATAAGTTCCATATTTGAAATGCGTTAAATCCTGTTAGATGGAGCTTTGAGTTCCACTTTATTTTTCTTGATCTAATCTTTCTTTTGTACATCCATAATTATCTTCCTTCTTCTTGTTTCAACACTAGTCGAGGTAAGACATATGAATTTGAGAAAGAATTAAATCATCCGGAAACTTATTCTTTTTGGTGTTTCCTTTTTCTATTTCCTCCCATCTCAACCACGGCGAGATCCCATCGACAACCAGCGACTAGGTGCTCCTCGAACGCAACCTAACATTTGGTCCATCATAGCCGGATATTTTTTTCAAAAATCATCGAGATTTCTTAAAGATCCCTATATCTTTTAAGAAACTGTCCAAATTCGACATCATCCAAATTCAAATCATCATCCACTCATCATTACCCGAATTCATCATCACCCGCATTCAGCATATTATCATCATAATCATTCACATTCAGGAAAACCAGCTAAAATTGAATTTCGATCATCCGCTCACCCGCTCATCAAAATCCGACACACACATCATCCCAGTTAAGTCCCCCGCTTAGGAGACGCCAGATAATCAGCCGTACTCGTTATCATCAGCATCATTATCAGCACCGCTGAGCTGACAAAAGAGAGACCACGCTTTGTTCTAATCCCAAGAAACGTCCATCAGTTATAATTTGTTAACAGGTACGTGAACTTCCTTTAATCAGTGCGGTAGTGTAATTTTTGTTTCCTCTATATAAATATAAATTTTCTTATAAATCTATACGTTACATTAAATCGCGAGTAAGGAAATGTATACGCATGATACCTGTGTCATGGGAAGGGCATAATAATTGTTCAATTATATATTTATATATATCAATATATATAGGTATATACAATTTGATTACCAAGCCGTTGTGCAAAATATCGGTGAAAAGTGAAATCTCTTCCTCCCAACCAATATAATTTATTCAAAAACTAGCGGTGTGCCGAAAAAGCGTGAATTACCGTTTTTTCTCGCGATAAGTGTTCTTAATAATACTGAAATATTTCCTTTTGAGAAAAGCTATAGCGAATAGCGGTGATTATAACGTTTTGTGTTGAGAACTGTGCTATTTTCTATTGCTTTGGGGTGAGTCCTTCGTTCCTTTTCATTACCTATATATTCCATTAGACACATTTCAACAAGATCGGGTTAGAGGACTTTATCATTGCAGCAGATCAGTTAACGGAATTTCATGAGAAATTGAACAACATTACCCCAGTAGATCAAACCCCCGTCTCATTAAATACATCGAAAATTGAATTAAAGGAGCTGTGGGAAGAAGTTAAAAAATCATATTCCTTTTATTTACAATCTAATGAATATGCGAATTTAGGAGATTTAGAAGCCGTTAAATCTAAATATCACTCTTCATCAAGCACCTATATAACGTGCTTGAGTGAAATTATCGACTTAGTAAGAAAACTTGAATTAGTTAAAAGTGAGCGTCACTCAAACTTGAGTACATCAATTGGTCATGACGGTTCTGTTCTTAGCAGTGATTCCGCTTTGTGTATTAAGGTTCCGCCATGCGACACGGATACATTTCATGGCGATTACCTATCTTGGCCATCCTTCCGTGATTTGTTTACTGCCATTTATATCAAGCACCCGAAACTTTGTGCGGTGCAAAAATTATACCATCTTCGTTCAAAAACGAAAGGCGAGGCGAACAATATTGTTTGTAAATTGCTCTTATAGCGGACAATTTTAACCTCGCATGGAACGCTCTATCTGATCAATATGAGAACAAACGGATACTGGTTAATAGTCAATTAAGAGTTCTTTTTAATTTATCCGCGATTAATGTGGAATCTGGGAGAAATATTCAAAAATTGCAAAGCGAAATTAATGATTGCCTTTCCGTACTTAAAGCTTATCAAGTCGATACCAAATCTTGGGATCCCATCCTAGTCTTTTTGTGCTCCAGTCGTCTTCCGAAAAATACATTATCCATGTGGGAGCAATCACTCAAAAAACCTCGTGATCTTCCAGATTGGTCTGAAATGGACTTGTTCCTAACAAATCAGTATCAGATTTTAGAAACTGTCTCTGATATTAAAGAGCTTAATATCAAGGAACAAAAACCACGATTTATCCCAATGAAACAAACTCAACAGCAACATCGCTCTTTCCACACCAAGGCAAATAATTTCAGCTGTCAATTGTGTAAATCCCATCATCCGCTTCGTCTATGTCCTACCTTTTTGGAACTAGATATTTCCGATAGAATCTCTAAGGTTAAAGCCTTAAAATGTTGTTTGAATTGCCTCGCTTCAACGCATCTGATCAAAGATTGTCGCAGCATCTACACATGTATGATGTGTAAACAACGACATCACACTCTTTTACATATTCCTCCGCAAATAGAAGCAAGTCCTTTAGTACCTTCTCCTTCAGCAGCACCCGTTTCACACTCACTGCATTCATTACAACCCTCTCAGCAAATACAGTCCACTGCACCAATTCAACAACATCAAGTTAAATCGCATTTTACCCAAAATAACAAACGAATTCTTCTCGCCACCGCCTTAATCGATATCCATCACCTGGGCGATAAATTTACGTTGCGCGCGCTTCTGGACCCGGGATCTGAAGCTAGTTTTATTTCAGAAGAGGCTCAACGAAGATTGAATCTTCCAGTTACACCAATCCAAGCTGATATTTCTGGCATGAGCGCAGTAGTTACGACGACTTCCTTTAAACTTTGTTCACTCGTTTTAAGCTCCAAAAGAATGCCGTCGTTTTCCATTATAGCTAGTCTAATTGTCTTAAAGCGATTAACTGGTCACTTACCTTCTTGCATGGTAAGCGTAGATGAACTGGGTGGTCAATTAGATTTCGATCTTGCAGATCCCTTCTTTTATGAAAGCTCTAATATCGATTTTGTAGTAGGAGCTGATTTATATCCTTTCATAATAATGGACGGTATAAAACAAAATATCTATGGATCCCTTGTGGCGCAGAGCACGGTTTTTGGTTGGGTTCTTTCAGGTCCCTTGCCACAGGCAAATATAAGATCTTTTTGAACTACCCTCTCTTATTATTCGGAGGTTTCAATCGATCAGCAGCTAACTAAGTTTTGGGAAGTTGAGGAGATTTGTGGTTCCCCGTCTTTTTCTATTAGCGACGTGTTTTGTGAAACCTTGTACTCAAAAACTACAACCAAGGCTTTAGATGGTCGGTATGTAGTACGACTTCCTTTGAAGGAATCCTCAACAGCGCTAGGCCATTCCCGACATATAGCTCTTAAGCAGTTCTTACGTAATGAAAGATCGTTGCTTAAGAACCCAGATCTGCACTCCAATTATTCTAAAGTACTTGAAGAGTATTCTACTCTCGGTCATATGAAGATTGTTCCGCCACTTGAAATCATTCCGGATGATAAAATAACTTCGTATTACCTACCCCATCACGCAGTCATCAAACCAGAAAGCAAAACTACAAAACTTCGGGTTGTATTTAATGCGTCAAGTCCATCAAGCAACGGTATCAGCCTCAATGATATTTTACATATTGGCCCCGTTCTACAGACTGACCTTATGTTACTTTTCTTAAGGTGGCGATTGTATAAATACGTTTTCAGCGCCGATATTGAGAAAATGTATCGCCAAATATGGGTACATCCGGACGACACCCCATACCAAGGATTGTTTTCCAAGGTTCATCACAGAAAGAGTGTCGTGATTATGAACTAAAAACGGTCACCTTTGGAGTGAATTGTGCACCATATTTGGCGATACGAGCTGACGACATTGAAATAAAATATCCCATCGCATCTTCTATACTGAAAACCGATTTTTATGTTGATGACGTGCTGTCAGGTTCACATGATCTTGACTCAGCTGTTCAAGCCCAACAAGAGCTCTTAGCGGCTTTAACCTCGGCGGGTTTTCCGTTAAGAAAATGGACTTCGAATAGTTTAGACTTTCTCGAAACTCTTCCTCGTTCTTTTCTTTATGATGAAAATTTTCTAAAATTCGAAGACACCAGCATTGCTAAAACTTTAGGCTTACAATGGAATGCTAGCTCAGATTTCTTTCATTTTTTTCTAGACCTTGACAATCGATGCAGCGAATTCACTAAGCGATCTGTATTGTCAATTATAGCTCGCCTCTTTGACCCGGTCGGCTGGTTAGCGCCGATTCTGGTAGTTCCAAAAATTATTTTGCAGCAAATCTGGCAAGATGGGACGTGGTGGGACATGCCTCTAGTGCCCCTAACGTGTCATCGCTGGACATCGTTTTTTTCTGCTTTACCAGATATTCAAACAATTCAGGTCCCCCGTTGGGTTCAGTACGCACCCGACTGTTCAATTCAGGTACATGGGTTTTGTGACGCCTCAGAGAAAGCCTACGCCGCTGCCTTATATTTACGTATAAGCATGAGATCAAATAGTTGGTCTTCACATCCCCTATGTGCTAAAAGTAAAGTCGCGCCGGTTAAACAAATCTCCTTGCCTCGACTGGAACTGTGTGGCGCCGTACTCTTATCGAAATTAATACAAAAGGTTCTTAAGGAATTAAATATCCATGAACATGAGCTCATACTATGGACAGACAGTTCTATTGTTTTATCCTGTCTAGATAAACCTCCATTTACATGGAAAACGTTTATAGCGAACAGAGTTTCTAGCATTCAAACCCTTTTGCCAAATGTAAAATGGCTTCATGTACGTTCTGTGGATAATCCCGCCGACTTAGCAACTAGGGGCTTATCTCCAGCAGAACTCAAAATTAGTGACCTATGGTGGATGGGTCCAACGTGGCTCCGCCAGAATCAATCTTCTTGGCCTCAGCCATCATTTAAAATCCCAGACGAAGGGACATTAGAACGAAAACGTATCAAGTCTTCTTTAACGACTCTACCTATTAATATTGACGCGGTTTTACAAAGGTTTTCATCTTGGGCTCGCTGCCTTCACGTAGTGAGCTATATTCTGCGTTTCTTTCACCAAACAAATCCGAAACAAAAAGGGAGATTTTCTTATTCTTCCATAGTCCTTTCTCAAAATGAAGTATCTTATACAAAAACATTTCTTCTGCGAGGTACTCAACGCTCATACTTCCAAAAAGAATATTGGTGTTTAACTCGAGGTGAAAGAATTCCGCACAAAAGCCCTATACTAAATATGAATCCGATAATAGGTACTGATGGAGTAACCCGAGCTAACGGAAGATTGTCTTCTGCTACTCTTTCCTACAGTGAAAGATTTCCGATTCTGCTGCCATATACCGCTCACATGTCAACCCTTTTGGTAAATTTTCTTCATAATCTCTCGATGCACGGTGGAAATCAGCTTGTCTTAAGACTAATAAGAAGTGAGTTTTGGATTCCCAGAGTTAAAAACCTCGTTAAGAAATGCATTCGATCATGCAAAACTTGTAGGATTCATCAAAAACAGGTCCAAACTCAAATTATGGCCGCGTTACCGCCTGAGGGAACCATTATATCTTTGCCGTTTATACATACAGGCCTCGACTTTGCTGGTCCTTTCACCATAAGGAGTTTCTCAGGACGAACTTGTCGAATCTCAAAGGGATACGTTTGCCTTTTCGTGTGTTTTGCAACAAAAGCTATACATTTGGAAGCGACAAGTGACTTAACTACGGAATCCTTTCTGAGTGCTCTGAGTAGATTCGTCGCGAGACGTGGATTGCCCAAAGTCCTGTACTCCGATAACGGGACGAACTTCGTCGGTGCTAACAAAATTCTAGTAAAGGATTTGGATCGGTTTTTGAAGACGTTTTCTTTCGACGTGACAGAAAAGTACAAAGACTGTGGACTGCAGTGGAAGTTTATTCCACCTGGCGCTCCGCATATGGGAGGCCTCTGGGAGCCCGGAGTTAAGAGTTTTAAGGCACACTTCAAAAAAATCGCTGGCGATCAAAAGTTCACCTTTGAGGAGTTTTCAACTCTTTTAGCGCGAATAGAGTCTTGTCTTAATTCGAGGCCTATTTCCCCAGTATCAGAAAACCCCAATGACATCCCTCCTTTGACACCTGGGCATTTTCTACGTGGTGGCCCTCTTTTAGCTCTCCCAGAACCGGATTTAAGCAACCAATCCCTTAGCTGTATTAAACGGTGGGAACGATTAAAGATACTACACCATCAATTTTGCATTCGCTGGAAAGAGGAGTATCTGAAAGAGCTTCATAAAACATACAAATGGAAATATCCTCAAAGAGACGTATTATTAGTTGATTTGGTAGTTATTCGAGATGAGAGACTCCCCCCAAACGAGTGGCGATTAGGTCGTGTTATCAAATTATGTCCCGGTTCTGATGGAAGAGTACGCGTTCCTGAAATAAAAACGCAATCTGGACTTTTAACAAGGCCAATTGTTAAACTTTGCGTTCTAACACAATCTTAAAAAAAAAGGTGTGGTGCGTATACATAATCAACGACTTGTAATTATTTGAGCTTCCTTTAACGTCTTTATATTTGTACAATGTAAAATACTAAATAATTATCTGCACTGATTAAGGACGAATGTCACGTATTTGTTTGTGTACACCTTGTCACTATCACATTTTTAGTACTTATACATTTTATATACTTTTATTTACTATCCCCTACTAACATGTCCTCCCCAAACGGAGTGAGTGGAACCCCTCCGCTAACAAAAGGATCCCCATATATATATTATTGCCTTCGCTTCATTATATTTAGTTTTTCTTGCCTTTGCATCGGTTGCTGCAATGCGGCCGGCAATGTCCATGTAGAAGCACATCACTATAATATGCTCTTAAAAATATTGTACTAGATTATATAAGTTCCATATTTGAAATGCGTTAAATCCTGTTAGATGGAGCTTTGAGTTCCACTTTATTTTTCTTAATCTAACCTTTCTTTTGTACATCCATAATTTATTATCATCCTTCTTCTTGTTTCAACACTAGTCGAGGTAAGACATATGAATTTGAGAAAGAATTAAAACATCCGGGAACTTATTCTTTTTGGTGTTTCCTTTTTCTATTTCCTCCCATCTCAACCACGGCGAGATCCCATCGACAACCAGCGACTAGGTGCTCCTCGAACGCAACCTAACAGTTGCATTCTTCTTCCGATTGCGAATCCGAGTTTGATTTTTCGTATTGTAAAGTGTGATTTTTTAAGAGGTTTAGAACTTTTTTTAAAAAAAAACACAAAAAAATCGAAAAAATGAATGAAATATTTATTTGAATCGATAGTTTGAACCTTGCAATTTAATGTTTAAAGATAATTTCATGCAAATGTTGACCGCGGCTGCGTCTCAGGTAGCCCATCCGCTGAGTCCAATTTTGGCATACTCTTTCACACATATCGGCCGGTATCTCACGAATGAATGCATGGATGTTGGCTTCCAGTGCGTCAATCGAAGCGGGCTTGTCCCTATACACATTAGCCTTGGCATACCCCCACAAAAAATAATCTAATGGTGTCAAATCGCACGATCTAGGCGGCCAATTGACCGGCCCGAAACGTGAAATTAACTGTTCACCAAACTCGCCTCGCAATTGCGCCATTGTTTCGCGTGCTGTGTGGCATGTGGCACCGTCTTGTTGAAACCACATATCATGCAAGTCAAGAACTTCCATTTCGGGCAAAAAAAAGTTTGTTATCATCGCTCGGTAGCGTTCACCATTGACAGTAACGCTACGATTCGCATCATCTTTGAAGAAATATGGCCCAATAATGCCGCCGGCCCATAAACCGCATTGGTAGCTGTTGCAATGCTTCTGGCTGATCTTCACTCCAAATGCGGCAATTTTGCTTATTTACGTACCCATTCAACCAAAAATGAGCCTCATCGCTGAACACAATTTTTCGATAAAAAAGCGGATCCTCGGCCAGCTTTCCAAGAGCCCATTCACCAAAAATTCGGCGTTGTGGTAGGTCGGCTGGCTTTAGTTCTTGCACCAGCTGTATCTTAAAAGGCTTTACGCCTAAATCCTTCCGCAAAATTTTCCACGTAGTGCTGTAACAAAGGCCTAACTGCTGGGAACGGCGCCGAATCGACATTTCGCGGTCTTCTGTCACACTAGCTGATACGGCCGCAATATTTTCTTCACTACGCACAGTACGTAAACGTGTTGGTGGTTTAATGTCCAACAAAGTAAATTTGGTGCGAAATTTGGTCACAATCTTCCGAATAGACTGCTCAGAAGGTCGAGAATGCCGATCATAAAATGGAAGCAGCGCGCGATGAACATTTCGAACCGAGCACGAATTTTGATAGTAAAATTCAATAATTTGCAAGCGTTGTTCATTTGAAAGACGATCCATGGTTAGATTGCAAACCAAACTAAAGCTGTTTGACAGTGACACAAGGTACTAAACACACGTCAGCTGTCAAAACCAGTGTTGCCAAAACCAAACCAGCTAAAAAATCACCCTTTATTAACCCGGTTAGTTAGCAAAGAAAAGAAGATGTTTACGAACTCGGCGCGGAACTGCGCTTCGTCCACCATTTGCGGTTCCTCGACCTTTGCCTCTATTTCGTTTTGAATTCGTTCAAATTCAAGCATGTACTGCTCTAATTTGGTTTGGCGCAACGTTGATTCGGCCATAGACGTAGACGACGAATCGCAATATGCGCCGATCCGGGTTATCTGCCCGGGACGCTTTAACGCGTCCATCGCAAAAAAAACGCGAGAGCTCCCGCCGGTGACCTCGTTGGATCACAAACTGAATAGCAACAGCAACGATGAGAAAAATAATATATATTATATATATGTTTTACCACTCGATGGTATTTTTTTTTATGTACACTGGCGATTGCCGATTACCGAAATGTACCGTAGTCGATGGGCACTCCGCTGACCGCTGACAAAGGCAACAACGCCAATTTCGCTTTACACACTATTTTTAGTTGTTTTATTTTTGTATATTATTATATAAAGGGTGATTTTTTAAGAGGTTTAGAACTTTTTTTAAAAAAAAAACAAAAAAAATGAATGAAATATTTATTTGAATCGATAGTTTGAACCTTGCAATTTAATGTTTAAAGATAATTTCATGCAAATGTTGACCGCGGCTGCGTCTCAGGTAGCCCATCCGCTGAGTCCAATTTTGGCATACTCTTTCACACATATCGGCCGGTATCTCACGAATGAATGCATGGATGTTGGCTTCCAGTGCGTCAATCGAAGCGGGCTTGTCCCTATACACATTAGCCTTGGCATACCCCCACAAAAAATATTCTAATGGTGTCAAATCGCACGATCTAGGCGGCCAATTGACCGGCCCGAAACGTGAAATTAACTGTTCACCAAACTCGCCTCGCAATTGCGCCATTGTTTCGCGTGCTGTGTGGCATGTGGCACCGTCTTGTTGAAACCACATATCATGCAAGTCAAGAACTTCCATTTCGGGCAAAAAAAAGTTTGTTATCATCGCTCGGTAGCGTTCACCATTGACAGTAACGCTGCGATTCGCATCATCTTTGAAGAAATATGGCCCAATAATGCCGCCGGCCCATAAACCGCACCAAACAGTGGCTTTTTCGGGATGCATTGGTAGCTGTTGCAATGCTTCTGGCTGATCTTCACTCCAAATGCGGCAATTTTGCTTATTTACGTACCCATTCAACCAAAAATGAGCCTCATCGCTGAACACAATTTTTCGATAAAAAAGCGGATCCTCGGCCAGCTTTCCAAGAGCCCATTCACCAAAAATTCGGCGTTGTGGTAGGTCGGCTGGCTTTAGTTCTTGCACCAGCTGTATCTTAAAAGGCTTTACGCCCAAATCCTTCCGCAAAATTTTCCACGTAGTGCTGTAACAAAGGCCTAACTGCTGGGAACGGCGCCGAATCGACATTTCGCGGTCTTCTGTCACACTAGCTGATACGGCCGCAATATTTTCTTCACTACGCACAGTACGTAAACGTGTTGGTGGTTTAATGTCCAACAAAGTAAATTTGGTGCGAAATTTGGTCACAATCTTCCGAATAGACTGCTCAGAAGGTCGAGAATGCCGATCATAAAATGGAAGCAGCGCGCGATGAACATTTCGAACCGAGCACGAATTTTGATAGTAAAATTCAATAATTTGCAAGCGTTGTTCATTTGTAAGGCGATCCATGGTTAAATTGCAAACCAAACTGAAGCTGTTTGACAGTGACACAAGGTACTAAACACACGTCAGCTGTCAAAACCAGTGTTGCCAAAACCAAACCAGCTAAAAAATCACCCTTTACTATACACAGGCACGCGCTTGTACAACCCGATGACAGCAAAAATCCGGAATTATCCGATATATATATATATATATTTCGAGAGATAATCGAATCAGACCACCATTGTCGGGTCTCTTTTCGTCTCTCTACCACTGTAAATCTTACTCAGAGAGACTCTCTGGATTTCTCCACAGTTCTTCTCTGGGCTCAATTCCTAGTGTTAACGCTAGCATCTGTTTATGGGAGATCCGTTTTACCGACTGGGTCTCGACCCATTGATGTCCCAAGATCCTCATTCTTCTGCCAGCCAATGCCGGGCATTGACACAGTATATGTGCCGCTGTCTCGGATTCCTCCAGGCATAGTCTACAAGTATCATCCTCTATAAGGCCCATTTTCCTTAAGTGATACCTGAAATTACCATGTCCTGTAGACAAAGCCACCACCCATTTCAATGTTCCTCGACTCATGCTTAGAACTCTTCTTTGAGTGGAGCAGGTCGGCCACTTTATTGCCATTTTAGCTTGTCTACATTGTTCCACGGTTGACCACCTTCTCAGGTGTTCTGCCGTGATCCATTTGTGGACAAGCTGTTCAACCATTCCTCTGCCAATTGAAGAGAATGGTTCTGGTCCCAGCAACTTTTCAGTTGACCCCTGTTTCGCAAGGGAGTCCGCCTTTTCATTGCCTTCGATCCCTATGTGTCCTCGTACCCAAGTCAGTGTTACTTAATTTTTAGATGAACACTTATTGAGTTCAAGTACGCATTCCAGTGCCAGTGATGTTGTGATGTTTGTTTGTTCCATGCATCTGATCACCGCCTGATTGTCCAGTGCTATGAGGATATATCTTCCTTCCACCTGACACTCAAGCAAGTAGTCCAACGCATAAAGCAAGGCAATCATCTCAGCCTGGTATACTGAAGTGTATTTCCCGAGGCTAATGTGACGGGCAAGTCCAGCTCTTCTGAATAGATACCGGCCCCCGCCCCGCCATCCATCATGGATCCATCCGTGAAAATCACTATTTCACCATTTCTTTTTTCTGGAAGTAATCCGTTCTCAATACGAGTTTTGTGATTTGTTTCCATAATACGCACCCTTGTTATTCGATCCATAGGCATGTTTAGCTCCCTAATCTCGTCTTTAACAAGTTCCAGGATCTTCCTATGTCCATAGATCGTACCACGATTGTGCCATTTCGCATCTCGATGCAAGCGAAGTGCCGTTTGGGCCGCTTTTTTCTTAATAAATAAGTCTAGCGGTAATATCCCCATGATGACTTCCAATGCGCATGTTGGGGTTGTACGTATTGCACCTGTAATTCCCATACATGCTAAACGCTGAACCCTATCCAGGTGCTTCCTCACAGTTTTCTGAGAGGCTTTCGCCCACCATACAACCGAGGCGTACGTGATAATGGGTCTAGCTATCATCGTATACATCCAGTATGCTGACCTAGGCGAGAGTCCCCACCTCTGTCCACACACACGTTTGCACTGATGTAGTACTCTTTTTGCCTTCCGGACCTTCTCCTCAACATGGTAATTCCAAGTAAGTCCAGTATCTAGATAGACTTCCAGATACTTAACTTTCTTAGTCATTGTTAGTTCCGATCCGAAAAGTGTTAAGGGCCGAAATTCCAGATTTTTCCTCTTCCTAGTGAAGACTATTAGATCTGTTTTCGCCGCATTAATGGAGAGCCCTTGTTCCAGACACCACCGCTCAACCACTCTGAGTGCATTCCTCATGATATCTGCGGTGACGTCCATGAATTTGCCTCTGGCCATTATTGCTATGTCGTCTGTATATCCCACTGTGTGAATGCCCGTCGCCTCGAGTCTGTCGAGAAGAGAGTCCACAGTGATATTCCACAGTGTAGGTGAGAGAACACCTCCTTGTGGGCAACCTCTGCTAACCCTTCCTCTGAGTTTTGAGGTTCCCGTCTGAATATTAATCGCCCTTGTATTCAACATATTGTCCACCCATCTTACCACCAGTGGGTTAACCCTACGTTTTTCCAAGGCTTGTTTCGGACTTTCAAAGCATATCTTATCGAAGGCACCTTCAATGTCCATTATAGTGGTCATCGCAATGCCCCCGGTATTTAGCTCTTCCTCCGCAACGCGTACTACTTGGTGTAGCGCTGTTTCTGTAGACATACCTACCCTGTATGCATGCTGTCTACTATTTAAAGGATACATCTTAAGCGCAGTACTCTCCATACAGTCCACCATCACCCTTTCCATTATTTTTAACAGGAAGGATGTTAGGCTGACTGGTCTGAATGACTTTGCCTCGGTGTAGTCCTTTTTTCCCGGTTTTGGAAGGAAGACCACATTTGCTTCCCTCCATGTTATCGGGTTATAGCCTATTGCTAGGCATGCAACGTATATATTCCTGAGCCTTGGTGCAATTACGTCTATACCCCATTGCATTAGACCTGGAAATATACCACCCGGCCCCGCAGTTTTGAAGGGTGAGAATGTTGCTATCGCACCCTTGACCGCTTTTGGTGTCACGATCCGTTCTGCTTCCGTCCTATCCATCCTGTTCGCTCCTTGTTTCCTTGGAGCCCAGGGCTGATCTGACTTATAGCTTGCTGGAAAGTGTACCTCCATTAGGACCTCATTTGTGTGATCCAGTGTTTCCACCATCTCCCCCGCTCTATTACGAATGAGTCCGATCTTGGAAACTGGATCTCTCGAGACAATCTCTTGTAGTCTACTGACTTCAGATGTACTCCTCATACTCGAGCAAAAGTCCCTCCATGACTCCCTTTTACGTCGTCGCAGAGTAACGTTTAGCTCTTTCTTTTTCGCCTTATTTTCATCCCATGCTTCGGGTTCTCCCCTCCTCATGGCGTGATTGAAGGCCTTCCTCGCAGCCTTTTTTAGCTTTTCAAGTTCCCGGCACCACCAAGGCGCAGGATCTTGTTTTTCCACTAAAGTAGGTGTACAAGCCACTCGGTACGCAACTTCAACAGCTGATTGCAGATGCTTCAACTGTGATTCTGCATGCCAAGTGTTTTTCGGTATTCCGAATGTCATTACATTCAGTTTTTCCTCCAACACTTCAAGGTATTTTATCCTATCTGTGTTCTTCGGAATTCTGATGTATTTCCGATCTTTTTTCCTTTTAGATCCATAGCGAACATCAAATGAAATGGCTCTGTGATCCGACAATGTAGCATGATCCATTACCCTCCAATTTGATATTATTTCAATTATCTGGCTACTGCACAGGGTAACATCGATCACTTCCATTCGTCTCACATCGACGAAGGTTGGCTCTGTTCCCCGGCTTAAGATAGCTAGATGCTTGCATGATACAAATTCGAATAAGGCTTCTCCTCTGTAATTATCGTTGGTGCTGCCCCACACTGTATTATGTGCATTGGCATCACAACCAATTATTAGATCCCCGTTCCTGTTCCTGCATGCATTCACCAAAGACTCTAACTCTCTTGTCGGAGGAGGTTCTGGAGAATCATACGGCAGGTATGCAGATGCTATGACAAAACTTCCCGCACCTGATCCTACTCGTACTGTTGCAAGGTCTGGGGCACACAGATCCGGCAATTTATATGCTTGAACTCCGTGCCTCACCAAGATACAGGACCTAATTCTCCCGCTAGTTTGTGCATAATGCAACTCAGCCGTGCTATTTGGGAGTCCTCTAATCTTTCCTCTAAAGATCCAAGGCTCCTGTATCAGGGCTATATCAAACGAATCCTCATCAAAACATTTAGTCATCATTGCCGATGCTGCTTTGCTGTGATGAAGGTTCAATTGAATCACCCTCAGCTTTTCCCGGTACGGGCCCACCTCCCGCCCGACTTGTGTTGATCCCATCTCCATGGTGTCTATCACTTCGTCGCCCTACCGGGTGGCTTTCCAGGTTGAGTCTTTTCCGATGATCTTTGGAACTTCACGAATGCTATGTCCAACCCGCAAAAGAGTCTATCTCCCGCTTGTCTAACCAGCCTCGCTTCCTCCCTCGGACACAAGATCGTCAGCTTGGTTCCACCAATTTTTTTGTCATCATATCTTCCCACATGAATAACCCTCCATTTCGAAGTGTCCTTCACACAGGAATTTTGACGACAAAGTCTGGCAAGGATGACATCCTTGCTCACGGGTTCACCGGGAACGAAGATTATCAACCTTTCCACATCCTTTAGTATGTGAAGCCTGTCTATTTTAAGGTTGATTCGCTCCCGATATTCCCGAATTATCCGATAAATCCGAGCTCGAAAGGACCAATTTGTTTGCGTATTAAGCTGGCTTTATTGATGATGCCTTTACCGAACTTTTCTGGCTGAAATTTATAACAAAAAATGCGGCTAGTGAAAAATAGACAAAAAACGCGTCGGTTATTTTTGCGGAAACGGAAAAAGACCAAGGTTAAACATTTTGCAACTTGTGAGTGAGGAAATCTTTCTTAAGGCCTAACAGAATTTGAACAGCAAACATAATATATTTGTGGTGCTTTTGGAATATGAAAGTGCGCTCATGTTTTGTTTTTTTGTTTGTGAGAAGTGAGATGAAAGTAATACAAAGGGCTAAAAATAATGTTATGGGAAGTTTACCAGTTATTACAGATAAGCATTAGTTTTGGCTATTTGGCTATTTTTAAAGAGCTGAAAGAAAGTGACGAATTTTATAATTGTTCGGGCGTTGAACAAGAGAAAACTAACGCAAGTCTTATTGCTTGCGACTATACTGTTTTTAAGAAAAGAAACGCTTAAAAATTCCGCAATTAAATGAAACAACCGCTTTCCAACGTTATAAAAAGATTCTTATATTATATGACAAAAATGCAGTTCTTATATATACATTTTACTTTGTTCACAAAAATTATTGTTGACAGGTTTCACGTTTGACATAATTTCCCTTTGGAAAATTTCTGTGTGAGTGGGTGCGTTTGGTGCACATGCACTTGTTGACACAGGTTGTCGTCAACATTCTCCCCCAACGATGAACAAAGTTCTTAGCTTGCTGCTATGCGCCCCTTCTTTCTTCAGCTTCTCCTTATCGTCATGCTGGTGACCAAAATTGCTGCCACTGATCTGCCTGCTGTTAAATTGTATATAGGATGCATGTGTTTGGTACATGAAAAGAAACAACAGATTATTGTATTTTTTTGATACGAGGCTGACAACAAAAAATAGTAACAGACGGCACTATTAGAGAACACATAAACAGCAATAACAATTGCAGTCCAGCTGACAAGCTCACACATGATCCCGTTCATTTGCGATCGCATGCAAAGTTGTTTGCTTTGATTTGCATTGAAGCACCTTCTCCCGCTGATAATTGCCAACATAAGCACTGTGTGCAGCTTGCACATTGTGCGTTATTGTTGTTATTGCGATGACGAAGGCGAACACGAAGTCGAAATCCAATGCAGCTGTTGTTGGCGTGGAGATGGTGACAATGAAAGCTCTCTTGATGCAGTTGTTGTTGCTAGTTTATTCTTCATACAGTCGGGCGTTTGAGTTTCGGTGGTGCGTGAATTAATTATTATATTTAACAATTTATTATGAATAGTAGGGTTTAAATACGTGTTTTGGTGTGTGTTCCAGTATATTCCAGGTGAGTTAAATTAAAATTATATTAATTAAGTGTGAATTCAGTGTTGGTTTTGTTTAAAATGTTCGTTGGTGTCCATCGGTGATGTGCATGTATGTGTGTATTGGGTGAATGGAGTTTTGCACTGACGATGGTGCTTTGAAAGTGTGATTCAGTGAGAGTGTTAGAGCGTTGAACAAAGGAGTGGAATTTGGCATCCAGAGAATTCCGTGGCAAACTGTGTTTTTGCGAAATCGGTTAAATTGTTCCGTATACAAGAAAACCACTGTTTTTCAAAACATTATAAAACCAAGTAAGTATTTATTGGGATTCGGTTCTTTATATACAATTTTTCATTTGTCATTTTACAATAATTTCCCTTGTGGGATATTTGTTGTGGGTGGGTGTATTCCCCCCATTGGTGCAGTGTTGCCGTCGTCGACGTCAACATTCTCCCCCCACGATGAACAATATTCTTAGATTTCCTTCTTACGCCTTCCTGTCGTCATCTAAATTATAAATTGGTTGTATACAAAACATGTGTTTGGGTACATGAAAAAAAAACAACAGATTATTGAAAATAATTATAATACAGAACAGTGAAACGAGAAACAATAACAAACAAATCTACGAGAGAGCACATGACAGCAATTACTCCAGCTTTCCAGCATTGACTCTCACACAATGATCCCGTTTTGAATTGCGATCGACCGTGATGTGAGCTTGGTTCATTTTATTTTTTTTGTTATTTGTTTTTGCCTTTCTATTCTCTCGCAGGTACGAGTATTATGCATGCGGGCGATGATTACTCATTGCAGCTTGCATATTGTTGTTGTTAAATGTGCATTGTAAAGAATCCCACAAAGGTTGCTTTGTTTGTTTCTGGACTGGAAGCACAGATGCGACGTAAATACGAAGAGATTATATTGATTAGTCATAGACTGGAAGTTGAGATGAGGAGTGAAGACGAGGATTATGTTTTGGTCGGCGATGGACTGGAAGTTGAGGTGAAGTGTAAAGACGCAGTTTTATTTTGGATGGTGAAAGACTGGAACTCCAAGTGAGGTTGACGGGGGTGTCGATGCACCATTAGCCAATGTTGTGTGTGATTCCATTTTCAGTTTATTAAGGTTTTGACAGTTGTGTGGTGTAGTGTGGGAATTTAATGGGTTTTTTTTTTTTTTTGTTAATAATTATTAAATTATATAAATTTTCATGCTGATAATGCAAGTGAGTGAATTTGTCTACTTTATAGTGTTGTGTAGTTAAATTTAAATTTTTAAATGTGTACAGTGAAGGTTTTCTGATGATTGAAATATGTGTGCATATATATAGTGATGACGTCTTTCTCTTAACGCATGTGGATATGTGTTTTTCAGTTCAATAAATTTCATATGTTTCAATTCTTGGGTATTTGTTATTACTTATAATTGATAACAATATTAGCACGAATTGGGTATGTGTGCTTGTGTTTGTGTGGGATGATTGGACTGTATAGTGCATAGGTTTTGTGAGTTATTGGAAAAACGTTGCATGAAAAACGGATCTATTTGTGTGGTTGATACGGATGGACATCGCTGGTTTATGTGTTGTGTTGAGTGAGTTGTGGAATGAAAGTTTAATGTGGTTTATGAGTTGTTTTGTTGGTTTAGGGAATTGTCTTCTGTGTAGGTAGTGCTAACTGGTAGTAAGCACAGTTTTGTTATTGGCCTCTTAAATTCGCCAGCTACCGTTCTGAGCTTAACAACCCCAGTGATATTGTCTTCTCCGGTATAGGTCTCTGAGATGCGCCCAAGGCTCCATCTTGAAGGTGGGAGTCTTTCGTCCTTCAGGAGGACAAGATCTCCTATTTTTAATGGTGGTTGCTTTTTAAGCCATTTTGGCCGATGTTGCAGACGAGTCAGGTATTCTTGTTGCCATTGCTTCCAAAACGTCTGCATGCGGAGTTGTATTGCCTTCCAACGGTCGCTCAAGTTTATTTTTCCGGATGTCAAGTCTGGTTCCGGAACAGTTAAGACCCCTTGACCGATAAGGAAGTGTCCAGGAGCTAAGGCATGGAAGTCATCAGGGTCTTCTGATAAGGGACACAATGGTCTAGAGTTAAGACACGCTTCAATTTGTGTCAGAAGCGTAGTTAACTCTTCATATGTTAGTGTTCCCGTCCCGACAACTCTTTTGAGGTGGTGTTTTACACTCTTGACACCCGCTTCCCAGAGCCCTCCAAAATGAGGGGAAGCGGGGGGAATGAATTTCCACCGAGTTCCTTGGTTCGCTAAAACTTCAACTATCTCCTTCCAATCGGAATTTGCGTGGTTCATTAATCGACGTAGTTCGGCTTCCGCTCCGACGAAATTTGTGCCGCAGTCGCTGGATATTTCATGGCAGAGTCCTCCCCGCGCGGTAAACCTTCTAAATGCTGCCAGAAAGGCTTGGGTAGTGAGGTCTGTTACGGCCTCTAAGTGTATTGCCTTAGTTGTTAGGCAGACGAATATGGCCAGATAGCCCTTATAGCTCTTTTTAAGCCTTCCCCCGACCCTAAGGGTGCCTTCAGCGTCTGTAAACGGGCTCAATGACTTCATCCCTCTGACCTTATCTGACCCTTGCGGAAACATTTCGATCTGAGCCGAGTGTGCCAGAACGTTCATGGCCGCATCAAGTTCCGATGGATTAAGTGGTCCAAGCGTTCGTTCAGAGCTCCTATTTCGCGAATTGGCTACGAATCTTCTGCAGTAAGCGGTTATCCTGATGAGCCGGCTTAGCCTAGAGGATCGATGTGTAACTTTACTGAATTCATGGTCGCTGTTGTTGAGGTTGGCGAAATGAGTCATAACACCCCTTTTTTCCTCCTCTGTGTTGACATTAGCTGGTTGTTCTGGGAAGTCAAAGTCCCAGCCAGTTCTTAAAAACGTGGGTCCATTCCACCACAAGGTAGCCTGTACCAATGCAGATGGAAGCATTCCTCGAGAGACCAAATCTGCAGGATTTTGTTGTGTAGGAACATGGTGCCACATATCGATCTTCGTCAATCGCTGGATCTCTCCAACTCTATTTCGGAAAAAGGTTCCCCATTTCGCAAGCTCTGCACGTATCCAGCACAGCGTGATCATGGAATCTGTCCATGCGAAGATGGGAATTCCTCTCCCCTCAAGAATTTTTGTAAGGATGTTTATGAGCTTAGCGAGTGTGACAGCTGCGCATAATTCCAATCGCGGAAGAGTGACTGGGCTTACAGGTACGACCTTAGATTTGGACATGAGCAGGTGCATATAGTTACGATTAATTAGAACGAAACGATTAGTTATTTTAGAAATATGCTTTATTATTTTTAAATATTGGTGGGACAAGGTGTTTTACCATAGAATGCACGCGAAACACTAAATGCTTAGCACCGCAGTGTCGCCGGCTTGGCTATCGGTTAGCGGTTCTCTCTCTCTGCTTTGTCTTTAGATGAAGACAAAGCTAGAGAAAGAACTCGATCTGACCGCGCGTTTGCACCTTGTTCACCAGTTGGCTTGATTGTCAAGTGACTAGTAAACAAGGTACTGTTGGTTAGCAAGCCAAAGAACCGTTGGTGACCTACATACAATGTCTATTATGTAACACCTCCATCCCCAAGTATTTTTGGTCCCCAAAAACTTATCGATAAATTTAAGTTTGTTTTACATAGTTCACAGTTTTTAAATCATTTTTTTTTTTTGTTATAACTTTTGCTCCAATATTTTAATATTTACAAGATTAACTTATCGATACTAATATGTTTGGATTTTTTTTTTTTTTTACAAATTTTGACTTAAAATCTAAGTTGAACTTGGAGATATAAAAAAAACTATTCTTAGATGATGACAAAATTTAGAAAAGATGAACTTATTTTATATGTGAAAAAAAAACTAATAAATGCAGAATTGAGCCGATCATTTTAGTAAATTGAAAGCAAAGAGTAGCACAGAAAATCAATATGCGAGTAAATGTGACATAATAACTCTGCTTTTGATTAAAAGTTAATCTTGATATTTGTATTTTCTTTTCAATTGTTTCTTATGATATTTTATGTTTCGTTTAGTTGATACGTCTGTTGTGTAGTTATTTCGTGTTAAATACGAATGAAGTTTTTTGTACTTTGGTTTAATTTTCCCTATTATTCTGTTTTTTACGATGTCGGAGCATTATTGCAATTCTGAGTCTTTTCCTATGTTAAGTTTACTAATTCTTGTCTCCTTGCTTTTTTGAAATAAGTCTGCTAGTCTGTTTATGTCATCTTGAGTTAAGTTTTTTAAAATGAAGTCGTTAGGTTTTAGCTTACTGGTAGTGTGAATAGTGGTGTTATAAATGTTAATTATTTCAAAGATTTTATCGTCTAACTCTGAGCTATCTTTTGCTGCATTTCTTAGACGTAAATGTTCATTAAGGGTTCCGTGGAGACGTTCGATGTCAGCATTGCCTGTTTTTTGAAAAGCTGTGGTTCTGTGAAACAAGATGTTGTTTTCTTTCAAAAACAATTCCACCGCTGAATGAATAATGCAGGTATCCCCGTCTGAAATTAGTTTATTCGGTTTACCTAAAAACTGGATACGTTGCTTTATTGCTGCTAAAATAGCGATCCAATTCCTATTTTCCAAGTTGTGAATAGTGGCGTACTTTGAAAATTTGTCTATTGTCGTGAGGTACATTTTGTTCCGCTCAGGAAACCATATGTCCATGTGGACAATATCGTTAAAACATTTTGGTGTTTCTGTTATTACAAACGGAATTTTCAGAGGACGCCTGTCATGTTTAGCGAGAGCGCAAATGTCGCAATTATTTACGTATTTGTGTATTACCGTTTGTAAACTTGGATAGAAGTATTTTGTTTTCAATTCCAAAAACATTTCATTGATACCTCTGTGATTTTTGCTAATATGTTCATTTTTTATTATATCAAGAAGTTCATTTTTATCTAAAATATCTACTAGTTTTATGTTTGATTTTAAAACTTTAAAATTTTTGTTAAATGAAAAATATTTTACATAAAGGTTTTGAAACTCAAGGAAAAGGGGAAGGTCAGAAGAATATATGCAAAAATTTCCATTTTTTATAAGAATCCGTCTCATTATTTCTAGTAAATTGCTATTTTCCCTACTGAGTTGAATATGATTTTGAATTTTTTTATGAACAATTTTAAAATAACATTTTTCTTTAGCGGAGTATGATAAGTAAATTTGATTTTTGAACATGTTAATTGGCTTTTCAGAAATGTAAATATGGTTATTGGAATCCTCTGGTGCACTATGGATTGTCGCGCCCGTAGATATAACATCATCATTTTTAAGTTCAAAATCATTTTGAATTTCATTTAGGAAAATTGTTCCTCGATTTACTTTATCGGTATCCCTTTCTTCCTGGTTAAGTCTACTCAAACCATCCGCGACAAAATTTTCCTTCCCTTTTAAGTACTCGACATCAAAGTCGTACTCATTGAGAGAAATTTTCCACCGCTGCAGTTTCATATTTGGTTCTTTAATACCGTTAAGCCATACAAGCGGCTTGTGATCAGTACGTACTATGAATTTCCTACCATATAGGTAAGTTCTAAAATACTTGACTGACCACACAACTGCAAGAAGCTCTTTTTCTATCGTAGAGTATTTCTTTTCGTGATCATTCAAAGTTCTGGAAGCGAAACAAATTGGATGACTATTTTGACTTAACACGGCACCTAGGGCGTAATTAGATGCATCCGTTGTCAGAACGAACACTTTGCTAAAATCAGGACTTTTGAGAATGGGATCAGAAGTTAGAAGAGTTTTTAAATTTCGAAAAGCCCGGACATATTCGATGTCAGACGTATTAACTTTTTCAGTTTTCTTCAAATATCGTACTAAAGGGTATGCTACTTTCGCGTAGTCTTTAACAAATTTCCTATAATAACCTGTTATGCCAAGAAATTGTTTAATACCTTTCTTATCAGTTGGTATTTTTAAGGATACAATCGATTTAATTTTATTTTGGTCTGGTTTTATTCCGTCTCTAGTTATAATATGTCCTAAATAACTTGTTGAAGGCTCAGCAAAGCTGCATTTGTTTATTTGAATTTTCAAATTGCAATCCTTGAGTATTCGGAAAATTTTTCTGAGTGAATCTAAGTGTTCAGCAAAGCTTGTTGAAAAAATCAAGATGTCATCAAGATAAACAACACAGATTTTGTTAATAAAATCCTTTAAAATGGTGTTCATCAGTCTCTGAAATGTCGCTGGTGCATTTTTTAGACCAAACGGCATTCTCAGAAACTCGAAATGACCGTTTTTTGTTGAAAATGCTGTCTTTGCTCGATCAGCTGGATCAACTTCTATTTGATGAAAGCCTTTCGCCAAATCGATAGTTGAGAAATAATATACATTTGCCTAATTTGTCGAACAGCTCATCCATATTCGGCATAGGGAACCTGTGCTCTATGGTCTGCTCGTTGAGCTTCCGGTAGTCCACCACAACACGCCACTGCTTTTGGCCATCTATGCCAGCTTTTTTGGGCACTACCCAAATGGGTGAATTATACGGGCTACTACTGTATGTAATTATGTTTTGCCTCAACATATCATCGATCTGACTATCGACCTCCTCTGAATGAATCTCAGGATAACGATAAAGCTTGCTAAAGACTGGGATTTCATTTTTAGTTTTGATTTGGTGCTTAATTTCATCGGTAAATGAAAGATTATCACCTTCTTTGTAAAATACTGACCTAAATGAGTAAAGTAGGGATTTCAGCTTGGATACATCCGACTTATCGAGATGATTTGCAATTGCTTTGCTTGAAATCTGATTTTCATAAAAATCGTTGTGAAAAATGTTTACGCTTAAACACCTAGAATCGCAGAAATTGTTTGCGTAGATTTCTTCTTCCTGGTTAAAATAGAATGGTATACTTGAAGTTTCGGTAATGATAGATTGACTTTTATAGTTGATGATAGGGTTACGTTTTAAAAGAATATTATTGCCTATTAAGCCGTCGAAAAAATTGTGGAATTGGTACTCTAGGAATTCAACAAATATGTTCTTGGCTTTGAATTCCTCGAATAAGGGAACTTTGTACTTAACGCTAGTTTCGATATTACGGCCGAGAACCTTCAGTATATAATTTTGGGATGAAATTTTCCATTTTGGACTACAGACATTTGGATTGACGATGCTAAATTCTGCACCGCAATCAATAATAAAACGTAATGGCCTGATATTACTTTGAATGACTATATAGGGTAGTTTCTTCCTTGGTCGATCTGAAAATTTTGAGCTGCATTGCAGTTTATGCAAGCAACACAATTATTGGACTCATTTAGTGTGATATCCATGGGTTCATTACTTTGCCTCGTTCTGTAAGTCTGTCGAGATCGGTCACTCGGATTGAAATTTTGTTGGCGTCATTGTTCATTGTGTCCGTAGGTACTGTTAAATCTACTTTGTCCATTCTGTAAATTGTTTGTACTGTTATTGTTACTTATGTTTGCAACATTACTATAATTGCTATTACTATTCCTAAAATCAGTATTGTTGTTTCGGTTAATATTGTTTAGACTATTGTTGTTTCGTGTGTTTTGATAACGATTCGGATCATAGTTGTTTGTATTGAAATTTGCTTTGAATATTCGATTAAAGTTATCCGTTTCTATTAATATTAGTCGCGCTTCTCTAAAGCTCTTAGGGTTTCGAGACTGCAGAATGATTTTGGGTTCATTGGGGAGTTTATTTACAAAAATCTTCAATGCCATTTCCTCGTTGCTTTCACTATTATACCATGAAGGTATGTCTGTCGAGCCAATTCCGCATTTAATATTTAATTTAGTTAATAAACCTATTGTATCCTCAAAAAGTGACTTAACGGAAAATTGAAACTTTAACAATTTAATTTCGTTCACTAAACTTTCAACGCTATTATCAATTGTACAATTATTCTGCAAAATTAATTTTACTTCTGGCCATACTGTAGGGTTGCCATTGTTAATTAAGATAGTGTTAGCGTTATCTTTAATTTTTTGTCTAATTTTTAATTCAAAAAAACCTTTAGAGAGAGCATCTAAATTAGACGCATGAATATAAAGAAAATCTATGTTTTTAATAAAAATATCCAGCTCCTCGGGCAGACCCGTATAGTTGTCAATAGTGTTTATTAATTGGAATAAATTACTCGCCATACTGAAGAGCTTATAGTTGTGGATCGGTTCGGTGAAAGTGTTGAGGATGATGATGAAGCACGTGTTGAGTTTGACTTTATATTACTGTCCACTTTGAGGTGTTCACTGTTTCATTAATAATTAGTTTTTATTTGAACAGGCACGTGATGTTTTCGTGCGTCATTAAAAATTAAAACAAAACTTTTTTTTTTTTTTTATTGCGGCCTTTTTTTTTCCGACTGCGCCAGTTACGATTAATTAGAACGAAACGATTAGTTATTTTAGAAATATGCTTTATTATTTTTAAATATTGGTGGGACAAGGTGTTTTACCATAGAATGCACGCGAAACACTGAATGCTTAGCACCGCAGTGTCGCCGGCTTGGCTATCGGTTAGCGGTTCTCTCTCTCTGCTTTGTCTTTAGATGAAGACAAAGCTAGAGAAAGAACTCGATCTGACCGCGCGTTTGCACCTTGTTCACCAGTTGGCTTGATTGTCAAGTGACTAGTAAACAAGGTACTGTTGGTTAGCAAGCCAAAGAACCGTTGGTGACCTACATACAATGTCTATTATGTAACAATATGAATCTTGCCGTCCTCATCTTCTATTCTAAGGTAGACCGGTGCTCCATATGCAATTTCCGACGCATGGCAAAACCCATGTAATTGAAGACGATTGGCCTTCTCAGTTGTGTTCAACCACCGTGGAATGTGTAGGGTGTTGATGGCCTGCAAATCATTGTAGAACTCTGTCCAATCTTTCGAGATGTCGGGATCGACAGGATCATCCCAAGATTGTTTGCGGATCCACATAAGCTGCATTAAAAGTTTCGCTTTGATGATAGCAGGCGCGATCCATCTCATAGGATCGTATAAACGTGCTATCGACGATAGTATAGCTCGCTCCGCCCAAACCGGAGCAGCGTATAAGAGGACTGAGCTGACTACTCTAGATAGGAGAATCCTCCTAGCATATCCAGGTCCACCAATGTTTGGTAGTATTCTGGAAAGCGCTCCTTGCAGCAGTAAAGCCTTGTTACTGGAGTAGTCCACATGCGCTTTGAACTGTAACCTGTTGTCAAGTATTACTCCCAGGTATTTGATCGATTCTTTCGATCGGACTATTTGATATCCCACCCGTATACCGTCGTATTCCACAATTTTTCTACTGGTAATTAAGACGGCTTCCGTTTTATGTTCCGATAATTCTAGACCGGCGGATACTAACCAGTGTTTGATGCGAATAATTGCTTCATTTGTGGCTGACTCTATCTCCTTTATTCCTTTTGCCACCGTAACGATGGCGATGTCGTCTGCAAATCCGATTACTTAAACTCCTCGCGGCAACATAAGCCTTAGCACTCCGTCATACATAATGTTCCATAGGAGTGGACCGAGTACTGATCCTTGTGGAACCCCAGCTGAAACGCTGTAGTATTTCAATCCTTTATCAATTTTATACCTCAGTCTTTTGCTGGTAAAGTAGTTTTCTACTATCCTCAGCAGGTAATATGGCGTATTCATCCTGGCTAGTGATCTTCTGATGAACGCCCAGTTTGCCGAGTTAAAGGAATTTTTGATGTCCAAAGTCACCACTGCACAGTATTTTGTTGTGCCATACCGCCATCTTTCTCCTTGTATCGCTTCGGCCGCAATGTCGACCACAGTTTTTACGGCTTGAACAGTAGACCGTGATTTTCTGAAACCAAACTGATAGTCTGATAGTGCTCCTCTCTCTTCTCCTACCGCGAGCAATCTAGCATATATTATCCGTTCCAGTATCTTTCCCATTGTGTCTAGAAGGCATATTGGACGATACGAGGACGGTTCCCCAGGTGGCTTGTTTCCCTTTGGAAGCAGGACTAGGTGTTGTAGTTTCCAAGCATCCGGGAAAACTCCTTCTTCAAGACATTTTTGAATTGTGTCCATAAACGTGTCTGGCCGCTTATGGATAGCTGCTTTTAGTGCTTTATTTGGTATGCCATCAGGTCCGGGCGCTTTACTGTCGCCTATCTTCTTGCATGCGTTTATGAGTTCATCCGCTGTGACTATTGGGATATCCTCCGTGTTGGTCTCACTAATGATGTTGCACATAGTAGATGTACTTCGGGGGAAAAGGTGCTCTACTATGGAGCTTAGGATAGTTGGACAAGTTATATGAGGTGACCTGCTGCCCTTTATCTTACTCATAACGATCCTGTATGCTGTACCCCAAGGATTTATGTCGGCTTCTTCACAAAGTTTTTTAAAACATTTTGTCTTGCTCGCCTTGATTGCCCTTTTTAGGTCGCGTCTTGCTGTTTTAAAACCACTAAGGTGTTCCTCAAAGCGTTCTCTTCCCCTAGATCTTTGAACCTTGCGTCGGGCTTTTAAGCCATTTGCTCTAAGCTTTTTTATATCCTCATTCCACCAGTAGCATGGTGTTCCTCCTCTAGTACCCGTTCTTCTGGGCATTGATGCATCGCATGCAGTAGTGAGAATGCGGACGAGTTGTTGCATACAGGCTTCAGCTGTTCCGCTTTGAATGTTGCCGGTATTTATCATTTCTTCGAACGCGTCCAGGTCGAAGTGCGTGTCCTTCCATTTTGCGCCCGTTCGTTTAGCGCGTTGCACGGTACTCTTCTCCTTCGTCTCAAAAATGACTGCTTGGTGGTCGCTGTGCGTGTATTCCTCACTGACTCGCCATTTTATATTTCGCAAGAGGGTGTTGCTTGCTAACGTGATGGCAATAATCGAGCCCGTTCCTGCCTTGCGATATGTATTTGCACGACCTTGGTTTGCAATGCCTATGTTAAGGGTTGCAAAACTTTCTAGCAGACTACTTCCTCTGGCGTTTGGAAGTCTGCTACCGCACTCCGTTGCCCATGCATTAAAGTCACCGCCGATAACCACAGGGGTTCTACCATGAACATCGGCGGATAGGTTGTCTAGCACTGCCTAGTACTCGTTCATGGTCAAGCTTGGACGTGCATAGCAGCTGTAAAAATATATGCCATTTATTTTGGCCCGTACAAAGCCCTCCGCAATTCCGTTAGTTTCTTGAAAGGCATGCCTTCCACATATCCATATGGCAGCGTATTTTGTCCTATCACAGATCCATATATTGCTGTCAAGAGTTTTATACGGTTCACTTATCAGTCTACCACCTGTCTTTTTTTTTTTTTTTTTGGATGCGCCAACGGATGTGGTAATCTTCTAAAGATGCGGTAGCCCGTGCTACCAACATGCACGATTCGCAAAACCCGAATAATCGATGCCGGGAATACGCCTACGTACTAATCCACACCCCACACACTTCAACCACTCTCCCCGCGGGACTGCCGTTAGGTATTACTTCGCGGGGTTGGTTAGCCTTCAAGCTATTCGTGTTGTGTCACCTGCTTCTGGTGTTTCTGCAGTCTCTGAGGCTTCTGCTGTGGCTTTTCTTAGCCTTTCTATTCTCCGTAGCTCATTTTGTAGGATGGTTATAAAATTGCATAATTCCGCCCAATTCTCTTGAGACTGCAACATATGGTCGATGATTAGTGACGGGCTGGGCAAAGTATTTCTCCATGCCATGAAGCGTGGGCAATAAAATACTGCGTGCTCCGTGTCTTCATCTTTGTTTACGCATTCGGGGCAAGATGGTGAGCTGTCGTGCCCAAAACGGTGCAGATACTTGCGATAACCACCGTGGCCTGACAGGAACTGTGTAAGGTTATAGTTACAGTCTCCATCGTTACGTTCTATCCATTCCTTGATTGTCGGTATAAGTTTGTATGTCCATCTGCCTTTCGTTGTGCTATTCCAGCGAGCTTGCCACATAGCTATTGACGCTGCCTTTTCTTCGGTTTTAATCCTCTTGATTTCACTGGCATCGTATTGGTTTAAGGCTCTTTTGTTATATATCCTCAACATTTCGTCTGCAAGAATGTCAACGGGGACCATTCCAGCTACAACAAAGGCGGCCTCATCCGATATGGTTCGGAAGCCGCTGATTGTCCTTCGCGCGCAGAGCCTGTATGTTGATAATAGTCTCCTTTTGGTCTCCTTCGTCCTCAGTGCCTGCGCCCACACTGGGGCTGCATACAGCAGAACTGATGTAACAGCTCTGGAAAGTAGGATCCTTCTTGCGTATCCAGGTCCACCAATGTTAGGCATTATGCGCGAGAGAGCTCCCTGCATTTGCGATGCTTTCTTGGCTAAATATTCCACGTGTGTTTTGAACCGTAGTCTATTGTCCAGCATTACTCCAAGGTATTTAACCGCTTCTTTGGACTTGATTATTTGGTTACCAACCTGGAAGTTGGCAAACTCTACAGTTTTTCGGCTGGTTATGAGGACAGCTTCTGTTTTATGATCAGCTAGTTCCAGGCTGGCGGTTGATAGCCACTCCTTTACCCGGGCAATTGCTTCGTTTGTAACGGATTCAATGGTACGAATCTGTTTACCTACTGTCACAACGGCGATGTCATCGGCGAATCCAATTATCGTCACTCCCTCAGGCAGCACCAACCGTAAGACTCCGTCGTACATGATGTTCCACAATAACGGCCCCAAGACCGATCCCTGTGGAACTCCGGCAGTGACTTTGTAGTATTTTTCACCTTCATCTGTATTATATCTTAACTTCCTGTTGTTGAAGTAGCTCGTCATTATACGTAGCAAGTAGTACGGTGTATCCATCCTAGCGAGGGATCTTCTAATGAAAGACCAGTTCGCGGAGTTAAAAGCATTTTTAACGTCCAATGTTACTACTGCACAGTACTCCTTTGTCCCATAGAGCCATCTTTCCCCTTCGATGGCGCCTTTTGCAATATCAACTACTGCTCGTATGGCATCAACAGTGGATCTCCTTTTTCTAAAACCAAATTGGTAATCTGAAAGGGCCCCTTTTTCGTCTGCCACTGCGAGTAATCTATTGTAGATTATCTTCTCGAGGATCTTTCCCATGGTGTCCAATAGGCATATATAATACCAAGTGTTGCATTTTCCACTTTTCGGGAAACGTTCCTTCTTCGAGGCACTTCTGCATCGTCATCATAAACAGGTCTGGCCTCTTTTTTATAGCCGCTTTTATTGCCTTGTTTGGGATGCCGTCGGGTCCGGGGGCCTTGTTGTCGCCAATCTTGCTGCATGCCTCGAGCAGCTCCTCCTGGGTGATTAGTGGAATGTCATCTGTACTGACTTCTCTCACGATATAGTAGTTGGTACTTGGGGAAAGAGATGCTCTACTATGGATTTCAGTATTATTGGACACGTTATTGGAGGAGTTCTGTAGCCCCTCAGTTTGGTCATCACCATTCTGTATGCCGAACCCCATGGGTTAATGTCGGCCTCCTCACAAAGACGTTTAAAACACGTGGTTTTGCTCTCCTTAATAGTTATATTTAGTGTGCGTCTTGCCAGTCTAAGAGTGTCCAGGCATTGTTGGAAGTCTGGTCTTCTTCTTGAACGCTGAACCTTGCGTCGAGCTTGCAGACATTTTTTCCGAAGTGTCTTTATTTCCTCGTTCCACCAGTAACATGGCGGTGCCTTCCTGCTGTTTGTTCTTCTGGGCATGGATGCATCGCACGCGGTGGTGATGGTGTTTGTGAGGCGATGTGCGAGGGTCTCCGCTGTTCCATTTCGCGTTAGGTTGCCGTTCAACATCTCTTCGAATGTTTCCTTATCGAATTTTCTGTCGTTCCATTTTGGGCCCGTAAGTTTAGGGGGTACGACTGGTTTCATCCCTCTTATTTCCATTATTATCATTTGGTGGTCGCTGTGTGAGTATTCTTCACTGACTCTCCACTTTATGGTTCTCAGGATAGAACTACTCACAAGGGTGATGTCAATGATGGAGCCTATCCCAGCCTTCCTGTACGTATTTGCTCGACCCTTGTTGGCGATACTTGTCGATAGGGGAGCGAATGTTTCCAGTAGGGCCTGTCCTCTGGTATTCGTGAGTCTGCTGCCCCATTCCGTAGCTCACGCATTAAAGTCGCCACCTATGACCACTGGGGTTCTCCGAAGAGCGTCTGAGGTTAGATTGTCCAGCATTTGTTGGTATTCATTGGACGTTAAGCTGGGTCGGGCATAGCAACTGTAGAAATGGATCCCGTTTATTTTCGCCCGAACGAAGCCTTCTGTTTGATCGCTTGTGTCTTCGAAAGCATAGCGTCCACATATCCAAATGGCCGCCTGTTTTGCTTTGTCGCAGATCCAGTTATTGTTCCCGTCGGGACACTTATATGGTTCACTAATCATTATGACGTCCGCCCTTTCGTCCTTGGCCGTTTGTGCTAGGATGTCCTGGGCTACTCTACAGTGGTTGAGGTTTATCTGTAGTATCTTCATGGTCTCTTGCTAGTGATAGCTCTCCGAAAAACCGGGCATTTGTTACTGCCAGCTACATGCTTCGCGTCATCTGGATTGTCTCTCTTGCAGATCATACAGAATGGTTCCTTGTCACAGTTCTTTGCTATATGGCCTTCTGTCCCACATCTCCTACATAGTTTGGAGCGGTCTTCTTCGTTTTTGCATTGCCGGGCTAGGTGGCCAAACTCTAGACATTTGAAGCATTTTTTTAGCAGGGTCCGTTCGCGTATGCGACAGTTTACCCAGCCGATTTTAACCTTTCCGGCTTTTAAGAGTTTTCCTGCGTCTTCTGAGGGGAGGCTGATTGTTGCTGTTTGAGTTCCTCCGTAGCCCTTTCGCAGGGACAAGACGTCTGCTGGTAAAACTGTCACTTCGAGCTGGGCTTTGATGGCATCGGCTATGTCGTCTACAGCAGTGACCTCATCGATGTCTTTAATCTCAAGGACAGAGTGGTGTGTAAGTGACCTTACATTCGCCTGGTCAGCTAAGGTTTCACTAAGGAATCCTTTGAACTCAGAGGTCTTAATCCCCGTCTCCTTGAGTTGTATAAGGAGGTCTCCCTTTTGTGTCCTCCTAATTCTTGACACCGCCTTTCCCACTATTTCCAATTTTGGGTCTGCCTTTACCTTTTTTAGGATCTCCGCGTATGAGAGGGTCCCCGTCGCTTTGATGACGATAGCGTCAGGCCTAGGTTTTTTGTCCTCTATCTGCTTCTTTTTGGCGACCTTCTTTCTTGGGGCATTCTGCCACTCTTCCTCTCCTTTCGTCTGCTTCTTATCAATGCCTGCATTTTTCTTTTGATTGGGCCTGGTCACTGGAGTCTCAACTCCGGTTTTCCCATCTTTCTCCTTGGTTGATTTCACAGGTGGGGGTTTTTGTTTCCGTTTCTGCTCCGGGTATCTTTTGGCTGCAACGGTGTTTTCAGCATTAACTTGTCTCCTTTTTGGTTGCGGTAGTACGTTGTCTGCAGAACCATTTGGTAAGTTATGCTGCTTCCGCTTAGGCTCCGGGGATTCGTCTTCTGCAACCTGTCTCTTCTTGGGCTCTGTTGTTGCCTTTAGCCATGGCGAAGTTTGCGAGGAATTGTTCTGACGAATCACTTTCTTTGCTTTCTCGTCATGCAATTGAATCGCCGAGAGTTCGTAAAGCCATCTTATTTGCTCACCTAGCTTGTGAAAGTCTGATTGCTGGACGGTTGATTCGGCCGCCCTTGTTCGTACTGTGGGTGACTCGCGTCGTTCGGTACTTCTTTGTGGTACTGGTGACCTCAGCATTCTTGATCCTCCCTGAAAGGGATTTTCAATGGTCTCCTCTATTAGTCCTCCGGTGTTTTGGTCAATGTTGGTTGTATTCATTTCTATTTGGTCCCCCCTCAAAGCCGCTATCAATGTTCGAATGTGCAGTCACCTAAGGATCCCATGGTTGTCTTTGCAAGCAGTGAGGCCATGCGAGGGTTGACACAAGCCCTTATGGGGTTTTGTGCCAGAGCCGGATCGGTGCTAACCAGGAATATTACATCTGGACCTACACCACCAACTTAATGGTGACGAAACATTGAACGTACTTTGAGGCCTGCCAAGGTTTTAACGGGACGGAGGCGCTTGCAGCATTAGCCTGAAAGCCATTTCCGCAAGATTTCACTCTTGCTTACTCAGGTAACCGAATACTACAAACGTCAGCCCTCATAGCGATAGTTCCAATTCGTTTTCCAGTATGCGTTTTCTACCACCTGTCTACCACGCTGTGTGTGTGTGTGTGTATGTGCTGTTGGGAAGCAATTATATATTTTATTTAATATTATTTTTGTTGAAATGTTGATGAATGTTTGAATATTTATATATAACTGTGTAGAATTTGTGTTGTAGATTTAGTATAATTAATCGGTTTGATTCTGGATCGCATTTTCCGTAGCATGTGGTTCGTTCATTGGTAATCGACAAAGCTTAGTAATAGGTCGTTTAAAAATTCCCTGTTGTGTTTTAATTTTTACGACGCGTGTTATGTTTTCTGTTCCTGGGTAGGTTTCCGTGATGCGGCCTAGACTCCATTTCGCGGGGGGAAGTCGTTCGTCTTTACCAAGAACAAGGTCTCCTATTTTGAGTTGTGTCTGTACCTTAAGCCATTTCGGGCGTTGCTGCAGGTGAGTTAAATATTCTGCCCGCCATTGCTTCCAGAATGTTTGTAGATGCGCTTGTACTGCCTTCCATCTGTCGATGTGTCCTTGTTTGCCTGTGGATATGTCTGGTTCTGGTATGGTGAAAAGTGTTTCGCCTATAAGGAAGTGTGCTGGAGTTAGCGGTTGGAAGTCATCGGAGTTTTCGGTTAAAGGACAGAGAGGCCTCGAATCTAAACACGCTTCGATCTGCGTCAAAAGCGTGGCGAGCTCCTCAAACGTGAGTGTACCGTTTCCGACAATCCGTCTTAGGTGTTGCTTTACAGTCTTCACCCCTGCTTCCCACAATCCTCCGAAGTGCGGAGAAGCGGGGGGAATGAAATTCCACTTCGTTCCTTCTGTTGCTATTACATCTGCAACCTCCTTCCAGTCGTAAATCGCTCTTTTAATAAGGCGACGCAGTGCTGCATCGGCACCCACGAAGTTGGTGCCACAGTCGCTGTAGATTTGACCACAAACTCCCCGTCGTGCTGAGCAGAGCGTGCAACTATTTTTGCACTGTTGTCCAGCTCTTTGGGAGAAAGTGTTCCAAAGTGTCGGTTTAAGAGGTTGGTTCTTGCGTTATTAACAAACGCAGGCACCAGGCTGCTATTGGATGTACGATGAATTAATTGGGTAAGTACATTTGCTATGATTCCCGAATAGTGAACTTGAACCTTCCTTTTGCCTTCTTCCGTAGCGAGACTTGTTGGCGCAGGCAAATTGAAAATCCACGATGAACGCAAAAAATCCGGGCCGTTCCACCACAGTATGTCGCCCAATAAGGCCGATGGCAGCACCCCTCTGGATGCTAAGTCTGCAGGATTGAGATGTGTTGGGATATGCTTCCATGCGTAAATGTCCGTGAGTCGTTGGATCTCTCCTACTCGATTCCTGACGAATGTTTCCCATCTTGATGCCGGTGCAAGAATGAAAGGCAGTGTTATGGTTGAGTCGGTCCAGGCGTGAATAGTACAGTCGTTGAGCACGAGTGTGTGTGCTACGTAGTGTAGCAGTTTAGCCAACGTTACAGCACCGCAGAGCTCCAGACGTGGAAGACTAACTGGTTGTACTGGTGCGACCTTAGACTTTGACATCACGAGGTGCATATGTACTTTACCCTGGCTATCTTCTGCTCGAAGATAAACTGATGCTCCGTATGCCTTCTCAGATGCATCGCTAAGGCCGTGCAACTCGAAACAGTTCTTCTTGCCGACTGTTTGAACCCACCTTGGAATTCGAATGTTGTTAATGGCTGGTAAATCGTTATATAAGCTGGTCCATCCTTCAAGCATCTTGTTTTCGATTGGATCATCCCAAGATAGTTTCTGGATCCAGAGAAGCTGCATGATGATTTTTGCCTTCAAAATACAAGGAGATATCCAGCCCATTGGGTCAAACAGCCGAGCAATTGTTGACAGTATGAAGCGTTTTGTTGGCTGTTTTTGTCGATCTGGAGGCGTGAAGCGAAAACAGAAGCTGTTAGCGTTGGGAAGCCAATGAATACCCAACGTTTTGATTCGTTGCCTTTCTAAGACAGACTTAACCTCGTTCTTCTTACTTTCAGCTTCTTGAATGGAATCTGCACCAGAAAAAAGATCGTCGACATACATTTCCATTCGGATCATCTTGGCAGCTCTTGGATATTCACTTTCAGCCGCTTTCGCTGTTTCCATCAGTGTCCGAATTGCTAGGTAAGGAGCTGAAGACGTTTTATGTTGCTTGAATCCATGTCGTTCTCATCCTTCTTGACATCGTCCATCACATTCAACTTGTCGATTGCGTCGAGTATATCACCACGGTAATCAAGGTATGTTTCCCGAATTTCTTCAAAAACATTCTCGATTTCAGTGTCTTCTTCATCATCCTCCAGCGCACCAACGAACTTTTCATAAATTTCAGACGCCGACTCCATCGTTTGCTCTAAAAGAGTCAAGCGGCCTGACAAATAATTCGCCGTCCGTTTAGAACACTTTTTGGAGTAATTTACGACGTCCCTTTTGAGTTGGGTAAGTACGCGAGATAATTTCGTAGGTTTCATACTTGATTTTACCACTCTTGAATACGTAAATGCCACACAAAGTAAAGAGCACGAAGCTAGCCCAATGATTAAGACCAGGAATCGCCACTGCTTGCGGTCGACTACCGGTATCAGTTTCCATCGGCGTCTCGTTCCATTCTAAGTGATTTTTACTTTGATGACCTCCTGACCGGTGCCGATTCTATGGCCGAGATGGTTAAATTGAGGGAGCTACTATCTTGTGGAGGGTTCCAGCTCAGCGAATGGAGTTCGAATTGTTGCTCAATTTTAAGCGGTATCGACCAGAATGAAATCGTTTCACTTGAGTTGGACAGACGGAAAGGTTGCACAAAAGTACTGGGGTTAGTATGGAATCCATACCATGATATATTCACCTATAAAATCTCGGTAAAAGAAAGTTCGTCGGAAGTTGTCAAAATATTCGATCTATTGGGTTTTCTTTCCCCCTCCACTATCTTACCCAAAAAGCTCTTCCAAGAGTAAGTCGAAAAGGGGCTGGGTCGATCGTTTGCCGACGGAGGTAGCTCAAAGATGGATTCACTATCCGAATGATCTGCAACTTTTCGAAATGGTCAAGATTTTGAGTTGGTGTTCGTTTGACTAGCGAAGCTAGTGTTGTTGTTTATGCATGCAGTAACTCGGAACATAGCCAAATTGAATATCATTTTTTTGCTTATAAGAACCGCGTTGCGCCGATAAAACAATTAACTCTCCCTCGTCTCGAGTTGTGTGGGGCTCTCCTATTATTGTGTTTCACAATTCGATCTAGGACGCAAAATCACACGTTCTTCACACACATCATTACATTCTTCGTTTTGTAGAAAACTGCCAACTTCCTGCTAACGATCGAAGAAAAACATTCGTCTCATCGGTCGTCTGAACTCCTTCGGCAAAACAAACCTGTATTCGAATCATTCAAGAGGAGTTTCAAGACGAAATTACCGCTCTGAAATCCAATCGTTCCAAATTGTCATCGTAGGCTTGCTACGAGTTGGTGGACGAATACTGAATGATGTAAATGTTCCGGTAACTATAAAACATCCAATTATCCTGCCAAAAAACTCTTCAATAAATCTCTTAATTCTTCGTGCAGTTCACCTGAAGTTTCTCCATGCTGGAGTCACACATTTTTTCCGTTAGTAGGTCAAGAATATTGGGTTCTTAGATGCAGATTTTTGATACGGAAATTCGTTTTCGAATGCAATTAATGTTTTCGTTTGTGCCTGGAAATTAGTATCATAGTACAAATGAAAAAAGAGACAAAAATTGAAGAAAAAAATAAGTAAATAAAATTAATACAGAAAAAAAAGGAAGTACAAGGCTAATTAAAATCTGAGCAATACAATTACAACTGGAAATAATTAAACAAGATGGATTTTATTAATGGTATTGTCATGTTCATGTCAATTAAAGACGCACAATCATTATACATTTTGCATCGTAAAGCAATTGAGTGTGTTTAGTCTTAAGCATATCATTATTACTATAGTCTTAAACATATTATTATTACTTGACAAATAAATAAATAAATATTTCTACACCCTATTGTACAACGAACAACGAACAGCGTACCCTATTATTGACGCACTGTTGTTAGTATATATCATATTGCACTACACACACTTCATTTAGTAACCAATACATTTTTTCCCTTCCCACGATTTACCTTTTCCCTGTTTTATGTCACGTAACCAGTTTTAGAACAAGTCATATTTTATGCTAGGCTAAGCATTAATTCTGTATAAATAATGCCCAAATAAAGATTGGAGGCCAGATACTGTTAGAACGTTTTCCGACCATATGCCAGTAGAAATATCATGTACCTACTGTTTTGAACAAAGGAGCTGCAGCATCCTCAAAGCAGCTGGCTCTTCTGCCGAAGTTGGTTTGGAATGACAGACTTCGTCCCTCTTACCAAAATAAGTTTTACACTGAGCTTTTGAGCCTGAGTGAACAAAACACAGCGTCACATATCGACGTCCTTACCTAAATTATTAAGAGAGCTGCCCCGTCTGTTAATGTAAATGCAAAACATGCCGTAGTCAGTAGGCAGAAATGGTTCGATATTGACTGTCTGAAGGCGAGAAATAGATCATTTGCACTACTAAGGCGACTAAGGACTTGTGATACCAGCTCCTCCAAAGAGCTTTATGCTGAAGCAAATAAATATTTTAAATGCCTTTGCACAGAAAAAAGGAAACAATTTAATCAGCAGACCATAGCAGTTCTTAATCTCACAAGATCTTCGGCAGACTTCTGGAAAGCTGCCAAAATCGTTACGGGCAGAACTAATATGATTTCGCCAACATTGACTGCCCCAGAGCTGAGAGAGTATTTTAAGAATTTACTCAACACCCCGAAGTTTTCTCCATTACCGCAATATGCAGCCCCATACTTAACAGACGAGTTTCTAGACACGCCATTTACCCTATCTGAGGTAATAAGTGCAGTTGATTCATCTAAACTGAGAAAAGCTCCAGTAGACGATCGGATTCCTTTCGAGTTCTACAAGAACAGTACCCCAGAATTTCTCATTGCACTTACTAAGGAATTTAAGAGAATCTTCGAAACAGCCAGTGTTCCAGAAAGCTTTAAAAGAGCGATAATCTTCCCACTGCATAAAAAACGTGAGTTAAATAATCCAGCTAACTACAGAGGCATTTCCTTTTTGAATACCTCGGCGAAACTCTTTAGTACTGTGATCTTTAATAGGCTTACGCAATGGATAACAAACAACAAGATTCTAAATGAATACCAGGCAGGGTTCAGAAAGCACTATTCAACACTCGATCACATTTTCACTCTTACAAACATTGCTGAGACTTTTAAACAGAACCACAAAAAGCTATATGTCTTCTTTGTTGACTTTCGCGCAGCTTTTGACTCCATAGCACGTGAAGCTCTCTTTTATAAGCTATACAAAATCGGTGTGTCAAGCAAAATAATAAATGTGCTAACAGAGATGTACAAGAACAACGTGGCATACTTTTGGAATGGAGATTCTGTATCTGAAGAATTTGGATCGCAAATGGGTGTTAAACAAGGATGCATCTTAAGCACATTGCTCTTCATTTTATTTATAAATGATATAGTTGAGGAAGTAAGCGGAGGGATTGAACTTGGTGGTGTGTGGATACCAGCGTTAAAGTTTGCGGACGATATAGTGTTTTTGTCGGAGACAGTGGAGGGGATGCAGCTGGCTATTAATCGTCTTGAAAGCTACTGCAAGCAATGGAATTTGAGTGTTAATCTATCGAAATCAAAGATGATGATTTTTAGAAATGGTGGTGGAAGATACTCTCGTAACGAAAAGTGGTCCTATCAAGGTGTACCCGTTGAAATAGTGAAAGAGTACAAATACTTGGGTGTGTTAATTACATCTAACCTAAGTATGAAAAAACACTTCGAAGCAAATCTAGCAGCAGCTAAAAGAGCCATTTCATCAGTTTGGGGACGATGCATCGACAACAAGTATATTGAACACACGTCGAAAACCAATCTGTTCCGTGCTACCGCAGCTTCTATGCTGCTGTATGGAGCTCAAGTTTGGGGTTATTGTTATTTTGAAGAAGTTGAGAAATTCCTAAGGTACTTTCTGAAGAGAATCCTTCGACTTCCAGCTTGTACTCCGAATTATATGCTGCATTTAGAAACGGGAGTTGCCCCGCTCTTTTTGGATACCCTAAGGCTACATGCAGATTATATTGCAAAAATAGCGGAGATGGAAGAAGGAAGACTGCCAAGGATTGTCCTGAAGCACATACTTTTAACAAGAGGCCACTTGGTGCAAAAGTGGGAGGAGTTAGCAGCTAATTACCGCGTGAGCTTGAATATCTCAGCTGAAATTCAGCTTTCGATGCTGAAACCCATGTTTACCGACATCCTAAAAAAAGCGGGCAGTGACATGTACGACAGGTTTTTAGCTGAAGCACATTCATCGCAACATAGGCTGGTGTATAGTAGGTTAAATTATAATCACATTGAAAACGCTTCTACTTACTTCCTTAACCGCTATCCGCTGCAAATGATAAGCACGAGGTTATTAAAATATTGAACGGTAGTCTTGGGTGGGAAGTTTTATACAACTATGCCACAACTGCAAGTCGCTACAAAACGCGTATCTTGGAAGGCGATTTTTGAACACAAATACATTGTACATGTCATAACCTAAGTTGTCAATCTGGTAGACGGCCATAAGCCAAACCATAAAGACTTAGTTAACATTGTTTGTAAATTCGAGTAAAAAGATTATACATTTTTTTTTTTTTTTAATGTTAATAAAGTCACTATACTACTACTACTACTGTTAGAACGTCAATCAATTCAAGACTTTCTTTTTTATCTCGCAGTTGGGTGTTCTGGTTTACTACCAGCAATACAAGGGACAGTCAGGATACAAGAATCCTTGTCTGTCGATCTACACAACGATAAAAGAATCGTTACATTTTGTGGTGACCCCGACGTGATCTGTTTATTTGTTTCACCCCACCAGTGGTAAGGGGCATTTAGCAATTACGAATTAATAACAGCGTGCATCAGGGCTAAACACTAGTGCAATCACAAAATCATACAAGCGTTCACCAGGGCTAAGCACTGGTGACTTCAACATAAGAAGCGTTTGTCAGGGCTTACACTGGCAAGACCATAAATACAGAGTTTACGTGGGACAATTTCATCTAGAGGAACCGGCATGGACGAAACAGATATTTCCATCATCGTTGCCAGGCAGAAGGCCCTAGCAGAGTACCTAACAAGGCTGAAGATAAACATCGCAAAGGACAGTGCCTCAAGAAAAACACGACAATATCAACAAGACAGGCTTGAGCGCATTGAATTCTTGTGGAAGCAGTTTAAGGACAACCATGAATCAATCAGAGACATAGTCAAACATGACACCCCCTACATGGCAGGGGATATGCTCAGTAAAGTAGAACAACTGTACATCGAAATCAAGGTAACTTTACTAAATATAAAACCGGTGGACGAAGAGGGCGACGCAGACGTGGCGAGTGAGGATATGCCAGTTAATAACCCTACACCTCTTGTCCGAAACTCTCTCCAAACAATAGCTGAATCATCATCGGCAGTCAACATACTTATTAAACGACAACAAATTATTGCTGACACTCTTCAACGTCTCCTTAGCACGCTTGACGACTCCGTTACACATCGCTCAAAGGCGTTTTACGAACTAAAAATAGCCGGAATCAACAAATATTGGCTCCAAATGGAGGAATTGCATCAACAGATAGGAGAACATGAAGGTGACCCCACTCCATCTGGATACAGCATAGAGGAGTACATAGAACTGGAGGGAAGAACACAAGATTCCTTAGTCCAGCTGTCTATCAAGATTGAGGAATTGACTGTTCAGGCAACTACACATTCGTCTGCATCATCCATGACAAATTCCGTGCTTAATCCAAGATTTGCTTTGCCCAAATTCTATGGCGACAATTCCATGATCTCTTCACGGAATTGATTCACAATCAAGTAATTCCTCCATGCCAAAAAATGTTTTATTTGAAGACAACCCTCACAGGAGAGGCTGAAAAACTCATTCGACATTTTACAACATCCGATGCCAACTACGGCGCTGCATGGAAGGTCATAACAGATCGTTATGAGAACAAACGTCTACTTGTAACGGCTCTGTTGAACAAATTGATGACCCAACCACCAATTCAAAACGAGAGCTCATCTATGTTTAAGGGACTTCATGACACAACGCAAGAGTGCCTCCTAGCATTAAAGGGGGTAGGAATCGACACATCCACGTGGGACCCAATGCTCCTCCACGTTCTAGTGAAAAAACTAGACTTCAACACACATTCTTTGTGGGAGCAATCCATAAAGCAGCCAAAAACGTTACAACCACTGAAGGACTTCCTTCAATTTCTAGAAATCCGTTTTCAGTCGCTTGAAGTACTGGGCGGCAAAACAAAGTCTAATGACGCATCATACAGACGATTGCCTTATCAAAAATCTTTAGCTACAGCATCGGACACACACAATTCATATTCGTGCAAATGTTGCAAGGGAAGTCACCAATTGTTCGCTTGCAATACATTTTTGCAATTAACACCACCTCAACGGTTGGCGCTTGTGAAAGAATCAAACACCTGCATAAATTGCCTAAGGGTTGGACATATGGCATCAAAATGCTCATCTCGCGGATGCAGACAGTGTTCAAAAAAGCATAACATACTACTGCATCTGAACAATGCAGTTCAAGGCCCATCAGTCGCCAGCATAACCAGAGCAAACAGATCCACTAAAACTCAAGAGTCGAACAACTCGTTTTCAGATCAGCATGGTCCAGCATCCTCAAATATTGCTAGCGTCGATCTACATAAAAGCAACTTAGCCAGTAACTCCAATAGTTCGCTAGCGGCAGCTGACAAAAATCCAAAGCAAGGATATGTCTTCCTAAGCACCGTCATAGTAAAGCTGGTAAGCAACAGTGCCTCGCAGATAAACATAATAACAGAGCGAATGGGATACCACTCACACGCAATCCAATGATAGTAAATGGGATTGGACAATCCAGACGCGAAACACAGCTCAGAGCAAATGTCGAGTTATTATCCGGCGCAACTAACTATTCAACGAGGATAGAAGCCATCGTATTACCTCAAATGGCAAATTCCAAGGAATATTAAGCTGGCAGATCCGCAATTCAACGAGACTAATCGCGTTGACCTACTAATCGGAGCAAAATATTACCACCAGCTGCTTTGCATTGGACAAATAAGACTAGGGAAGGAGCTCCCACTACTTCAAAATACTCTCCTTGGATGGAGGGTAGGATTGGTGAAGCATTCACAGTAGCTTCAACTTGTAGTGTCTATACGCGAGATGAATCGCTGGAACAAGCAATTGAAAAAGTTTGGGACATCGAGAAATTACCAGAGACAGATTCCGAACGGACGTTAGCAGAACAACATTGTGAGGAACATTTCAATCAGATGACCAAAAGAGACTCATCAGGACGATTTGCTGTAAGATTACCTTTCTCCATAGAACCAAGGAAGTTAGGTGCATCCATGGACATAGGATTGAGTAGGTTCTACTCATTAGAGAGACGTTTAGCGAAGGACATAGACTAAAGAAACAATACGTTGAATTCATGGAGGATTACAAAAACCTGGGACACATGGAAGAAATTGATTACAACTCACTCACGACACCACATTGTTTCCTGCCGCATCATGGAGTGATTAATCCAGACAGTAGCAGCACAAGGCTGAGAGTAGATTTTGATGGTTCAGCTAAGACTTCCACAAATATCTCCTTAAACGATATTTTGCACACTGGTCCAACTATACAAGATGAGCTTTTCACAATTTTGATGCGTTTTAGGCTGCCAAGATATGTAGTTAAAGCCGATATTCAAAAAATGTATCGACAGATATGGTTGCAACCAGAAGACAGATGGTATCATTTAATCTGGTGGAGAGAAAATTCATATCAACCCGTCAAATGTTATCGACTCATTACGGTAACTTATGGAACAACAGCAGCTCCATACTTGGCAACTAGCTATCCATCAGGCTCAAGGGCACTCCAGAGAGACTTTTTTGTGGATGACGTAATGACTGGCGCAAATAGTATACCAATGGCGAAAGAAATTCAGACACTACTGTCAGCGCTTCTTTAGCAAGGGGGATTCAAGTTGAGAAAATGGAGCGCAAATCATAAACATCTACTAGAAAACATTCCATTGGATGACCAGGAAATTCGTTTTGATGAACACGAACAAGAAGGGTTTGTAAAAACACTCGGGCTGATATGGCTTCCAAAATCAGATGTATTCAGCATAAAAATTAATTGTCAACCACAAAAACGAGTTACCAAAAGATCAGTGGCATCTGAGATAGCAAAACTCTTCGATCCACTCGGCATTGCTGCACCGGTAGTGATCGTGGCCAACCTATTTCTTCAAGAATTATGGGAAATAAAATACGATTGGGATGCTGCCCTTCCAGTAGAAATGTATACTAGATGGTGCACGTATCGAAAATAGTTGCAAGCTTTGGATCAAATTTAAATACCAAGGCATGTATTTGCTCAATATACTCCAACATCAGTTCAACTCCACACATTTGCTGACGCATCCGAGAAGGTCTATGGTGCTGCCGTGTACGTAAGGTCCACTACCGAGGACGGCATGGTAATAGTCCGACTACTTTGTTCCAAATCCAGAGTGGCGCCAATCACCAAAAGACGGTTTCAGGAATAAGCTCATTGACTATCCCACGACTTGAACTATGTGCTGCTTTATTAGCAGCAGGTTATCTAACCGCGTGAGATCCGACCTACAAATTGATGGAGGATCTACACATTTCTGGACGGATTCCTTAGTCCAGCTGTCTATCAAGATTGAGGAATTGACTGTTCAGGCAACTACACCTTCGTCTGCATCATCCATGACAAATTTCGTGCTTAATCCAAGATTTGCTTTGCCCAAATTCTATGGCGACAATTCCATGATCTCTTCACGGAATTGATTCACAATCAAGTAATTCCTCCATGCCAAAAAATGTTTTATTTGAAGACAACCCTCACAGGAGAGGCTGAAAAACTCATTCGACATTTTACAACATCCGATGCCAACTACGGCGCTGCATGGAAGGTCATAACAGATCGTTATGAGAACAAACGTCTACTTGTAACGGCTCTGTTGAACAAATTGATGACCCAACCACCAATTCAAAACGAGAGCTCATCTATGATTAAGGGACTTCATGACACAACGCAAGAGTGCCTCCTAGCATTAAAGGGGGTAGGAATCGACACATCCACGTGGGACCCAATGCTCCTCCACGTTCTAGTGAAAAAACTAGACTTCAACACACATTCTTTGTCACCAATCACCAAAAGACGGTTTCAGGAATAAGCTCATTGACTATCCCACGACTTGAACTATGTGCTGCTTTATTAGCAGCAGGTTATCTAACCGCGTGAGATCCGACCTACAAATTGATGGAGGATCTACACATTTCTGGACGGACTCCCAGATAGTGCTCGACTGGATCAATCAGCCGATGTCTTATCAAGAGGAATCACCCCAGAGAAGTGCGAGAGCACAACTTGTGGTTCTACGGTCCCAGATTCTTAGGTGGGAATGAATCGGTATGGCCACCACCATATACAAGTCACAGTCCGCGTGCGGAAGAAAGGAAAAGAACAGCCTTATCAGTCAGCGTGGGAACACCGGAGATTGTGTTTGAACAAATCAATCATTCAAACTCATTTTGCAAACTTAAAAGGATAATAGCTTTCCATTCCAAGATTCATGCGCTGCGACATTCCCATTCACAACCGTCTAACCCAATCTCAGCGTTGACAGTTGCAGAGCTCAATAACGCTCTTCAACTCATTTTAAAACACATTCAAAAGTGCCAATTCAATACCGACATTCTTCATTTAAAGAAATACAAAGATCTAGACACAAAGAGTAAACTAATTGGGCTCTCCGTATTCTTGGATGAAAACGATCTCTTGCGAGTAGGAGGAAGGCTACAGGCATCTAGCTTAGCTTACGACGCAAAGCATCCCATATTATTGCTTTATTCCCACCCGTTCGTCAAAATGATAATGACAGAGATACATTCCGAAAACTTGCGTGTGGGACCTCAAGGTCTATTAGCAATAACTAGACAACGTTTTTGGCCGATCAAAGGAAAGAATATAGCGCGCTCAATCGTCCAGCAATGCACAGACTGCATAAGGGCTAGGCCAAAATTGTACGTTCAGATGATGGGCAACTTACCAGCCCACCGAGTTCAACCAGCACGTCCTTTCATCAATTGCGGAGTAGATTTTTGCGGCCCAATTTGGATTCACTACCGTTCGAGGGACAGCCGTCTACAAAAAAGCTACTTCTCAATATTCTGCTGCTTTAGTACGAAGGCTGTGCACATTGAAGTCGTCAGCGATCTATCCACGGAGGTTTATTGGTAGGCGAGGGCATTGTAAAAATCTTTACTGCGACAATGCCACCAACTTCGTCGATGCAAGGAATCAATTAGAGGAGCTACAAGCGGCTATATACTCAAATAAGGCTCAAACCCAAATATCAACCGCCTGCCACTCAAAAGGAATAGAATTCCATTTCATTCCTTTGGAGGTCTATGGGAAGCAGCCGTCAAATCCGCAAAACATCTTCAGCTTCAGCTTCATTTACATATGAAGAACTGTGCACCCTGAGTGTAAACGCAGAAGCTATCCTGAATTCAAGGCCACTCACAGCCCTCTCTACTGATCCAAACGACCTAACTGCCTTAACCCTTGGCCACTTTCTGATAGGAGAGCCTCTAAGAGCTATAACCGATCCGCAGGCGGAACCATTACGCGAAAGTCTTAGCAGTAGATGGAAACTAGTCTCTCATATCAAGGAAGAATTCTGGAGCCGATGGTCTCAGGAGTACCTAAACCAGCTGCAACACAGAAGCAAATGGAAGACTTCATCATCAAATGTTGAAATAGGCACAATCGTTATTATCAAGGAAGACAACATCCCGATCATGAAGTGGCCACTTGGTAGAATTGTCAAGGTATACCACGGCACTGACGGACTTATTAGATTCGCTGATGTCCGCACAAAATCAGGAATTCTCAAGCGGCCAATACATAAACTTGCTCCGCACATCAAGGACGAAATAACCGAAGCAGAAAAACCAACAACAAGTGACTCTCTAACTCAGGACCAATCATCAGTAGCTCCTCGGGATCGCAAAAGAGCAAATCAGTCAAAAATTCCCGACGCATCAAAAGATAAATCGGTCAAGAAAACTCGTAAGGTTGCATCAACGTTGCTTACCAACCTTCTGGTATGTCTTTTAGTGCCAGCTGTAAGAGGAAACTCTGGAGTGGAAATATCAGAATATGACCAATCTCCTGGAATACACTTCTTTAAGCAAGGAACTGTGAACTTGGTGGTGAATCAATGGAATTTAGTCACTTACTACGACCTTAATCCATATCGAAGAGAATTTGAAGCCCTCAAAAACAGCACGACGATATTAGAGCATGTTTGCCAGCAAATCAGATCAAAAAGCATATGCACGCAAGTCATCCAAGAAATTCAGTACATCCTTCAACAGCTCATTGATCAGAATCAATTACTCATAAATCAACCTCAGCCTAGACCACGAAAGACAAAAAGAGGAGCTGTGGACGCTATCGGCAATATCGCTAACGTTCTCTTTGGAGTACTTGATTCTCGATACGCTGAAGAAATGTCTGCTACTATTGATAAGGTGTACATAAACGAAAATCATCTGCTTGAATTGTTCAAAAACCACACATCAATCTTAGATTCCACTGTGAACATAATGACAAAAAACCAGACAGCTCTGGACCAACAGCATAACTCACTTGTGGCGCAACTGGAACAAATCATCAATCGCGTGCATAACATCACTGAAAACTCATATCAAATAAAGGTTCAGCAATTATTCTCATCATGGGCTATATACACTACACTCCTTATTACTAACATACAACGGACGCAATCATCTATTCTCACCGTGCTAGCAGATACTCATCATAAGAAAACGAATTATTTACTGATTTCACCACACCAATTGAAGGAAGAAGCCGTCAAAATTAAAAATCATCTACCATCAAGTCTTCACCTCCCTTTTGATCTTAACAATATAGGGGCGCTATACAAACTTATTACAACTGAAGGACGACTCATCAGCAACCACGTACTGTTCAGAATTAGTCTACCTCTATTAGGACAAGAAGAATTCACAATGTTTAAGAACATTCCAATTCCAGCGATTATAAACAATACTCTTATCGCCATAGAACCATCATCCACATATATTGCAGTAAACGCTCACCAAGATGAGTACTATATATTATCCAACGACGACTTTTCATTATGCAGCATTATCACGAACGAAAGGTATCTGTGCACCCAAAACCATCCCATCTACCGCCGAGGATCAAAATCAAATGTCAGCTTGTGCGAAGTCAGCCTGCTGAATAATATACCATCGCTGTCAGCATGCAGATTAAAAATCATTGAAACGCCTCCAGTCTACGTGACCAGACTAATGCCCAACAAACAGAACTTATCAGAACATACCATCGTGGGTTCCTGCGGACTAGGTATTCCTAGCGGTCACAGTTATACTGCATATACTGTGGAAACATAGACAAAGGTGTTATAAAATTACGACAGCCAAACCAACACCAAAACCAAGAAACTCACTCACGGTCACATCTGATAATCCGAGGATCATCAGCGAGGGGCAGGATGTTTAGTCTTAAGCATATCATTATTACTATTTAGTCTTAAGCATATTATTATTACTTGACAAATAAATAAATAAATATTTCTACACTCTATTGTAAATACAACGAACAACGAACAGCGTACCCTATTATTGACGCACTGTTGTTAGTATATCATATTGCACTACACACACTTCATTTAGTAACCAATACATTTTTTCCCTTCCCACGATTTACCTTTTCCCTGTTTTATGTCACGTAAGCAATTTTAGAATAAGTCATATTTTATGCTAGGCTAAGCATTAATTCTGTATAAATAATGACCAAATAAAGATTGGAGGCCAGATACTGTTAGAACGTCAATCAATTCAAGACTTTCTTTTTTATCTCGCCATTGGGTGTTCTGGTGTACTACCAGCAACACTAGGGACAGTCAGGATACAAGAATCCTGGTCTGTCGATCTCAACAACGATAAAAGAATCGTTACACAGTGCCTATTGAATTGTGTCAAATGTATAAGGCATAAAGGCAATACAACAAACTGCGGTGTCATATTGCAAACCTAAGCAATACTGACCCACCGCAGCGTGAGGTCGCCAGGTAAGAAAAATGTTGCACGTCCCATGAAATATACTGTGACAAGGGTACGAGCCATTTTGCGTGGCTGATCTAGAAACTGGTGTTGATCGGAGGCAACAAGGTGGCGATGACGATGAACAGAGGGCAGTGGAGAGAAATACGTGCAGATGCTAAGTCAAAAGAGTCTTTTTTTTTGTCATTGTGGTGTCGGACGAAACTCGTCACTTTACAAATTGGTATCTGTTTCCTAAGTAGGATGATTGCCATCTTAAAAACACTGTAGGAAACTCTGAACGTTCAAGTTTGTAAAGAATAAGCTTGTGGCCAACTCGGTCAAACGCTTTACTGAAATCAGTGTGAATTGCATCGACGTGATTACCCTTAGATATCTCACTAATAACAAAATTTGTGAAAAGGAGATTAATAGCACTGGATCTATTTTTTTACAGAACCATGTTGGTTATTGCGAATTGAATTTTTTTAAAAAAAAGTTTAACTTATCAGTCGCCAACTCATCAAACGATTGTTTACAGATCCCTCTTTAGTTTTCAATATAATTTTCCTACCGGATTTCAATATTGGTACTATAAAAGAATTTGTCCATAGGGAAGGAAAGTCTTCAACGATACATTGAATATATGCCAATGTATGGAATGTAAAGGAAGGGCACAGATTTTTAAAAAAAGTGTTCATCTATAACTGATCCAGGATTTGAATACACTGATTGAAAAAGAAAGAAAGTCATCTATTAACTGATCTTCATAGGAGAAAGAAGCCGGAAAACCATCAATATTCTCTTGTAAATTAACCAAATTATAAAAAAGGCGATAATTTGATTTTTGATTCGACATCATTGATATAAGCTGAGTAGGCATGGTGTATAGAAGTTTTAAGCTCGGTTAAAAGGGAAGAAACCGGAAATTATTAAAAGGAAGAGCTACGAAAGCACTACACTTGGAAATAGTAAGTGACTGGATGTATTTTTAGCCGCCCTACGCAGGTTCTTTGCCCGGCGAGGCAAATGCAGTGTTCTCACTCAGACAATGGCACCAACTTTTAAGGAGCATCGCGGATACTCTCCGATTGGTTGATGTTGGTGAGATCTAGGTGGATAACGAGAGAATAACTACCGCAATGCCTACGGACAATACTAAATGGGAGTTCATCCCGCCATATAGCCCTCATTTTGGTGGCGGTCAAGTGTATCAAACAGTATCTTCATCGTGTCGTGGGAAGCAACGTTGTCACCTTTGAGGAGATGACCACTTTACTTGCCCAAATCGAAGCTCTTCTTAATTCTAGGCCTCCTTGTGCAATTTCTGACACAGATTTGAATCCTTTAACCACCTCCCACTTTCTTACAGGAAGACAGTAATCTGGAGGTACCAATTAACCGCTTAGGACGATGGCAGTTAGTTCAAAATATGACGCAAAGGTTTTGGCAAAGGTGTAATACCGACTGCATCACCTTACTTCAGCGACGTCCCAAATGGAAGCAGCAGACCAGAGATCTAATAGTTGGTGATCTCTTCGTGGTCTCTAGGCATATCGAAGCCACTCATCCTGGGTCAGGTGGGCATGTACGAGTTGTGTCAATTCGCACTAACAACGCTATATACAAAAGGCCATTCACGAAATTGGGGCTCTTACCTAGTTCCTGAAATTTCTTAAGGGGGAGGCGGCTTACGAATACAAAGGCTACATTTTCTTATTAATAATCTTATTAATAAAAATTGCATATCCGTTTATACACAAATTTACCTAACTTCATTACTTAAAATTTATTAATAACATCATATAAATAAAATTGGTGTGGTTCTGTTCGACTAAGATTGAATTTGACTGCATGCCTTTAAATGCAAAAATCTAAGAAACTATTGAATATATTCTGATGCATTATTATCAGTCCTATAGAGGATAAATAGGCCCACAATATCCACTTTGTTTCAACTCTATATCGCTATAAATTCCGGAAAAAAATTGACAAGAGTAATTTATTTTATCGTTTGGTTTCGCTTTTTTCTTTGTCACGCTTTCCGTTCGAAAATACTGGGAGCATTTAAATATAGTAAACACCAGCTTATAGAGGACATCTGCGGTTGCATTTTAGGATATCCATGAATTCAATAACTTAAAAAGTTTTTAAATAAATAGGCAAAATTTGAAACATTTCTACGATTTTCACCTGGGTGAGTGGATAGGCACTTCATTCTCAAATCAAACACACTAACCGCGCAATATATTCAAATCTCTTTTAACCTCATTTTATTCCTGTGGCTGAGAGGGAGACAGACAGAGGCAGTATGCTGTTTGGTTTGCTAAGAAAAAAAAACCCATAAAAGAAATGTCAAATATGTAGGAAAAATATGTTTACTTCTGTTTTGCTTACAAAAAAAAAAAAATCTATGAAAGAAATATCAGATAGGTATAGCTTTCAGTGATACCAGATCGTGGGTAATTACCCATTTCGTTTTTTATAGAGTAGAGTTTTTAAATAGCGTTTTTAACAGCCCATGGCCTCAATGCTCATAAAATGGTATTAAAAGTTGGAGTTCCCATAACATAAGCAACATAATGCTTGACATGAGGCTTTAATTTTAACTGGGTGTGGTAAAGGAGATGCGGTGTTTATACCAAGAATACATAATATGTAAAGTGCTCCAGGGTAAGTAATGCAGCAAATATCACTATCTTAGTCGATAGAAACAAAACAGCCAAAAAAATTTGTCCCCAACAAGACAGCAAATTTCTTAATTTTGTTTCCATCAACTGTTCTGAAACCACATTTTACACGGGCGAAGCCGGGTGGGTACAGCTAGTATTATATATAACATATAACAAAAAAAAAATGTTTGCATAATTAGGAAATAGAAAATAGATTTAAGAAATAAACTTACCGGCGTTTCAAATTGTTGTGTGAATACTTTTTTTTGTTGCCTCCCTTCCCTTTCTCTCTCTTCGTTTAAAAGAAAGCTAGAAGAATGACAAAAAAAAAATGGTAGCAACAATTTCAACAGGATAAAATACTAACAAATGATCGAATGATTAAGAACAGATTCAAAGGGTTGGGTGCGATTAAGACCCACTGATGAAGAACTTTTTTAAACGTACAGTCGCCGAGGTAACATCTTCCAGCAGAAGAAGTAATAAGAAAAAAAAAGTGCAGTGTCTATTATAAAAAATTACCTTTTTTTTTTTTAAAAAAAGCCGAAACCAACACGACACAAAAAAATAAATTAATAAAAGAACAAAATCATGTGAAGATTTTACTGCTATATTTTTTGTGATGAGTGTGAGCAAATTATGATAATAGGCGTTCGTGGTTTGTGTTGTGATCCGCACAACCATACCATGATCCACCCTACTCATCACCTTCTCATGTTTTCCCACTCAAACCATACACTAAATACACTATTAGAGCGCACGGCTATTAGGTCATTCGCTTTGTTTTCATTCGTTTTCCTTTTACCCAAACGCTACCCAAGCGCAATGAGTCAAGTGCCTACCTACCCAAAACGATACACTCGTAACCCAACTCCGATTGCCCAGCTGCACACCAACATATGGCAAAACTGCAATAGTTGCATATCGGAGTATTACTACGTTGTGCTATCGAGGACGTAATAATAAGTTATGAATGGATGACACTTGACACCAGCGGAAGGCAAATGACACCCAAGATGTCATTTGGGTACTTTTAATGGGAACGGTAAACAATTAGGCAAGACCTGAAAGTAGCGCGTGGAGACGGGTCATGAAGAATAAAATGTATAAAAGACAAAGGTTGTGAACAGGAAGAACAGAGTATTATTAACGTAAGAACTAATGGGTCGCAGACAGACAGCGGGCCAACAGTTTAAAATTAAGAATTCAAGAATAAAAATCTTCCCTCGACATACTGAGGAAGCACGGTACTCGAAACGTAACATTGGTGGCAGCGGTGGGATCCACGTTAAAAGGATTACCCATACCAAAGACGGGTTCAAACTCGATGCGTTACTGGGGCTATACACCAGTTGAAAAATATAATAGTGAAAGTAAAAATAGTAAAACTTGTGTATAAAGCGTAACTGGGGTTAAACACCAGTTGAGTGAGTGATAAGTGAAAAAAAAAGTCCCATAAGCATAAAACCTACCGGATTCTTGCGGATGCCAAGTTTGGGCAGTAAATATACAAAAGACCAGGACACCTCAGCTCTAGGGGGTGAAGAATACCGGGCAATAACGAAGACCATCAGTAGCAGAAGTACACAGATCCAGAAGTACAACAAAAAAAACAATAAATGATGAAAATAATAAATAAGCCATTCAGACCTTCGAAGATGGTCTATATAGTCCCAACCTAAAACTCATGGTACAGAAACAGATTTGAAAAGAGCCATAGTCTTCGCAGAAGACCATGCAGCTCGGATCGAAAGAAGTTTTCCATCTTTCAAAACAAATAGACCACCGAAACCCACCTGCCGTATATGTGGAATCATTGGGCATACTGAACAGACTTGTTATCGAAACAAACAACTACCACACCTCACACAGCGAACGAATGGCGACTCCGACAATACCATTTACCAAATGGTAGTTCTCCACGAACAAATGAGAAATGGGGTAACAATTTCAGGCAATCTAACAATTTTTCTAGACATCCTCAACACAACTTTCGTGTAGAGACCCAATGTAATTCGCCCTCTACCTCAAGAAATTATCAAAATCAAAATTTCACAAACCCCCGAAACCAACAAGAAAATATTCCAAGAAATTCCCCGCGAAGAAATCGAGAAAATCCAAATAGAGATTTACGCCATCTTAGAACAAACCCTCAATACCAACAAGAAAGTGAGCATATCAACCACCAATTAATGGGAAACGACATGATCCGCGAGGGACCAATCGGCAACCCTTCCCGGATACAGACACAAGCCGAAATCTCGAACCACCAAAATTAAAAATTATAGTATTACTCTGCCCAGAATTGAAAGAACCAGTAACACGTATCAAATTTCAACCTTCGAGTAAAATATACTCTTCCTTTTTAATTGATACTGGAGCAGACATAAGTCTTTACAAGAACACAGAAAACTTTTTCCAAACCCCAAATCCAAACTGCATCATTTCCACAATCGCAGGAGATTCAATAAATACTCTTGGGGAAATCCAAGGAGCCCTGCGTTTCCAAAGCCCAACAGAAGATATCACTCTCGAACACCCCATACACTTATTATCTAATGGAATCAATTTACCATATGATGGTATAATAGGAAATGATTTCCTCTGCAAGTATAAATGCAACATAAACTATAAGGAACAATCTTTAGAGATAAGAGAAATACATAGCAACAAAGAAGTTATACACTGCGGCAAATCAAACGTTACTGCCAATATGCATCCTCAAGTAGCCAAAGGATTTCACCAAATCCTAATGGACAACGACGGAAAATGCAAAACTGGTTTCAGCACTCCCTATGGACACTACGAGTACACCCGTATGCCATTTGGTCTTAAGAATGTACCAGCCACCTTCCAGCGACTGATGATAGGATTACAAGGTTTTGATTGTTTTGTGTACGTCGACGACATAGTATCCTATACGGATATGATCTCAAGGAGCATAATAAAAAACTAATACGAGTCCTAAGCAAGTTGCAGGAACACAACCTCAAGCTTCAGCCTGATAAGTGTAACTTTTTAAAAAGAGAACTAATGTATCTCGGGCATATTATCACCGAAGACGGTCTTAAGCCAGATCCTGAATAAATAAATCCGGTTAAAACTTACTCTATACCAAAAAACGTAAAGGGAATTAAATCATTTGTCAACCATAGCCAAACCTTTGACCAAATTATTAAAAAAAGGACGTCGAATTCAAATGGGACGCGTTTGCCGACGAAGCATTCCGCAAACTCAAAAGCTTGCTCATTAAATTAATAGTTTTATTATTACAAATTACAAAGTCTTGTTGAAGAAACACGTTATGAAAACCAAATTCTCTTCCTTGTGGGAAGGTCCTTATGAGATCATCAAACTTATCTCTAAAGAGAATACCATGATAGAAGTAGGCAACAAAAAAACAAAAATAAGGTCTTCCACAACAACGACATAAAACTATACAATGAATAACATACACAATACACAGATATTTGATGTATGTTCTGTTCATTTCTTCCAGATCATGGAAACAATAAATTACACACCCAACTCCCAATGGAGCCTGTTCAATATAGTGTCCCAAACTACAATCTCTCTACGAACCGGGCTAGTATATAGGTATATAGGCATCGGATACCCTAATAACCTGCGCATCCCAAGCCTAATACTTTCTAAATACCATGCTATTATCCAGGTAAGTCCGGATGATAGTGTGATAACATTAAATGACTGCGCTGATTCTAATGACAAATATGTCAATGGTAAGACGCTTGACGGAGGTACAAAGGACATCGAGTTCGGGGACATCATCAGTTTTGGACTCCCAGAAGAAGATTTCGATCTGCGTACATCCTAAAACGCCAACCAGAAAGACATTGGAATAACCCCTTCCACATGGTCACCCATACTCGGAACATCCACACGATACATACCACACACCTCACACACACGCAAACAACCAATCGTTTACGAACTCAGTTGAAAAACTTCACGTTTTGCAGAAAATGGGTCTACGGCTGTTTCTTTTGTTGTTGAAAACCATTAGGGACAGCCCAGGGCTGAATTATACTCCAACGAGTGGAAACTGGCATCTATTATGACTTGGAAAAATTAGCGGAAGCACTAAGTCATGCCAACCAGTATGTAACAGAAATGAATCAGTTATGTGTGCAACTAAAGGGTTTTTCAACAGGGACGCTACAAGAACGAATTTCTTGCCGCTCTTTTGACATTTCTCTTCAGTAAGGTTTCCCATTTCATGGATGGAAAGATATACGAGCCAACAACGAGTCGAAATTATTAAAATTTACTACCGAAATTCGGAGTCAGTGGCCTCAACGTTAAAGCGCTACGTCCAATTTATGGTCGTCATAATCGTCCTAGCAGATCAACAATTGAGCGTCTAGTGGAAAAATTTGAATCCACAGGCAGAGTACAAAATGTTCCCGTGCCAGTGAGACAAAGAATTGCCCGTAGTTTCGAGAATATTGCTGCCGCTGAGGCTAGTAAGTAAGTAAGAGGCTTCAGTTGAAGAAAGCCCAAATGTGTCTCTCACACGTCGTTCTCAAGCGTTGGGCATCTCTGTGACGTCGTTATTGCGAATTTTGCGAAAAGATATTGGCCTACATCCTTACAAGATTAAATTGACGCAAGAACTGAAGCCGCTTGACAACCAGAAGCGTCGTATGTTCGTGAATTGGGCTGAGCAACAACTTGAAAATGATTCGGATTTTCATCGAAAAATCATCTTCAGCGATGAGGCTCATATCTGGCTGAATGGCTTCGTCAATAAACAAAATATACGGTATTGGTCAGACAGCAATTCACACGTACTCCATGAGTCATCATTGCATCCCGAAAAAATTACGGTTTGGTGCGGTTTATGGGCGGCGGGTCGTACTTCTTCCGTGATGATCAAGACCGGCACGTTACTGTGAATGGGAATCGCTATCGTTCAATGATAACCGAATATTTTTGGCCCCAATTGGATGATATTAACTTGGAGGACATGTGGTTCCAACAGGACGGCGCCACAAGCCACTAAGTGAATGTCACAATCAATTTATTGGAAACCAAGTTTGGAGAACGTGTTATCTCACGCAATGGTCCAGTCGCTTGGCCGCCTCGGTCATGCGATTTGACGCCATTAGACTATTTCCTGTGGGGCTACGTCAAGTCTATGGTCTATGCCAACAAGCCAGCGAGGATTGATAAACTTCGTACGAATATCGAACGTGAAATTGCAGCAGTATCGGCCGATTTATGCTTGAAAACCGTCGAAAATTGGGTTCAGCGTCTGGACTTCTGCAAGCGTGCCCGTGGTGGCCATGCAAAAGAAATCGAGTTCCATACAAAATGGCATCGAACTTACTTTCACAGGAATAAAGAATTTCATTGATATCCAAAACCGTTTTTGTTTTATTTAAAAATGTTGTATTTATTTTTTAGCGCTCTTATTGAAAAACCCTTTACAAGGTTAAGTGAGTTGTGACATAATATGTAACGGGGCAACAAACGAATTAAACCATTTCTTAATGGAAGTTTTACAAAAATATAGCTTAATATCAGTAAACCCTAACAATCGGGAAAGAAGAGCACTAATAAACGCAGTAGGGTTGATTAGTAAATTCTTGTTTGAAACTTTAAGTGAGGAAGAAACGATCTAAGATCTAAACTACGAACAGCAACTATATTCCGAGATAGAATCGCTAACTTCTCTTATCACCTTAATCATTATGCGTTACCAAAACACAGTAGACGAAATAATAGACCTTGTGAGCGATGTCTATCACGGCAAACCTCACCCAGCCATAGTTAATCCAAACCTGATAAAATCTGTACTAACAAAAATCAGGCAAGACCTTCCTGGTGGTACGAAAATTTCATCAATTGTCACAAACGATATTTTAACTCTATACCAAATCAGTTCAATTAGCGCTACTATACGCCGACAAAAAGTAATTTACGAATTTAAAATTTCCCTACCATATCTAGAAAATTTCCACATATTATAAATATAAAAGAATTCCCTTACCCACGAATTACAATAAACACTTCATATTCATACAACCAACAATAGAATATTTGTTAATAGACTATAACAAGGAATACTACAGCAACATCCATACAAACGACTTGGCAAGATGCAAAAACCAACCTTGTGTCCAATGACACACCCCTGTTTAATTCAAACTCAAAACTATCCACTTGTGAGGTAGAATTGTTACGACAAACCGAAATCTTACCATCCTCATGCGAAATAAAGCAATCAAACATCTCAACTATATGGATACAACTGTCTACACACAACAAATGGCTATTTTCTACAATAACGTACACCCTTCAAGGCACATCTATGGTTGACATCTCAGAAAATTGCTTCATTAAATCTAAGGACTTGATAATACGTTCGTTCAATGAACTAAATATAATTTCACACAATACCTTTATACCAAACATCAACATCTCAAACTGGCATTTATAAAATTTTCTAGCCAAGATTAAATTAAACTCATTTCAAAACAAATAAAAGATCTCAAATATGGCCATGTTGTCGCTAAGTTCCCACGACATCCATCACTATTATACTATTTCTCGTCTTGGCCGTTTGTCTATATAACCTACTTCAAAGTCTATAAGCGAAAGGTAACAAGATGGGAAGTACTAACCCGAACCACGAATCTATAGAACCTTTACCAACCACATCCCAAGCCCAAATTAAACATGAACCCCTTTCATCTTCAGGACCGAAGTTAGTTTTGACAACCGGTGTTTGAAAAGAAAATGTTACCCATTCTTACCCTTCCTTTCACCCTAACCCATTGAGAAAAATCATTTAAAAACCATGTGAACCAAATTATAAGCAAATCTATTATACAAAATATACGAAATTTTTTAACCTTTATGAAAAAACAAAAACATGTGTGTTTTACAAATAATATAAATTTAATATTTGAAGAATCAGATTGTTTGTGAAACAATAAAACATTTTTTTTATATACATTACTTTTAATTTTATATGTCAAAAAAAAAAAAAAACACTATAACCTAGCATATTAATATAATAATATTAAGAAAAATATTGTATATTAATCCAAGAGGGAACCACGAAATTGTTCAAGGGTGGAATTCTCTGATAACTCTTGAGTTAAGTTATCTATTTCAAATTATGTAATTTTGTTTAACCCAGCATATTAATGAAATAATATTAAGATAAATATTGTATATTAAATAAACATTGAACCACGAACCTCTTCAAGGGTGGAATAACCTAGGGTAGAATAACCTAAGATAATAACAAGAAAAATGTATTTAAACAAGGGTGGAATTCTCCTATTTTAATTTCTACCTATATATTATTATTAAAAAAAAAGAAATTTTTTTTGTTTATAATACCTATATCATAATTATTCTTAGCATTATATTTGTATATAATATCATAATATGTCTATTTTTTTTAAGATATTTCTTGTTCACACCCAAGCATACTTGCAGAAAATTCTAACCTTTCAGGTAAGAATTTTTTTTTCTAAGGGGGGTGGGATGTTGTGATTCGCGCAACCATACCATGATCCACCCTTCTCATGTTTTCCCACTCAATCCATACACCAAATACACTACCATAGCGCACGGCTATGAATAGGTCATTCGCTTGTTTTCATTCGTTTTCCTTTTACCCAAACGCTACCCAAGCGCAATGAGTCAAGTGCCTACCTACACAAAACGATACACTCCTAACCCAACTCCGATTGCCCAGCGGCACGCCAACATATGGCAAAACTGCAATAGTTACATATCGGAGTTTTACTACATTGTGCTATCGGGGACGTAATAATAATTTATGAATGGATGCCACTTGACACCAGCGGAAGGCAAATGACACCCAAGATGTCATTTGGGTACTTTTAATGGGAACCGAAAACAATTAGGCAATACCTAAAAATAGCGTGTGTGCACATATGGTAACTGTTAAGGAAAATATGGTGCGGGGAGGGGAAGATATGAGACGGGTCATGAGGAATAAAATGTATAAATGGCAAAAGTTGTGAGCAGGAAGAACAGAGTATTATTAACGTAAGAACTATTTGGTCGCAGCCTAGCTGAAGACAGCGGGCCAACAGTCTAAAATTAAAAATTCAAAAATAAAAAAATATTGGTCGCAGCCTGTTAAACCCACGATGAAACAAATAGAAGCGCTTACAAAATTCAATATAACTTTATTATTCCCGGTTAAAGAAAAGGAAAAGAAAGAACAAGTCAGGCTAGCGAAACTGATCGGATGAAAAACCACGAAAAGACTGCCAGACTATTAATTACAATTCATTTAGTATGTATGAAGTACATATAAAGTACATCCATGAAAGAAAGAGATAAATATAGAGGGATTTAGTTAGGATAGGAAATAGTTTTAACATCCTCCGGCCCGGGGTTGAATCGACAACTCCAGTGGATACAGGAGCTGAACTGGTCGTCGAAATAAGCGCCCATCCGCGCATCGGACTTCACAGGAACGCACCTTCCCATCTCGGCCTTCATGTGCTTTTTCAATGGCGACCATTTTCCAGTGAACGCTAGGAGTTGCGTGGTCGAAAAGAAGAACTATATCGCCTCGTTTGAGCTGGTTCGACGTTTTGTCCTTGGAGCAATGAAACGATCGCAAAAGTTGTAAGTATTCACATCGCCATCGTTTCGCCAACTTTGCTGAATATCTCATACGGTGCTTCCACAGCTCCCTCAGATTATTATCGTTAACTTCGTTGGCATTGGATGTATTGGCTGATTGAGGACTACCACATAAAAACTTTGCTGGTGTGAGCGGTGTCAAATCCATCGGTTCGCTGGAGACATACGTCAAAGGTCTTTCGTTGGCCATAGCTTCCGCTTCAACTAAAATAGTACGAAGTTGATCAAAATTAAGTTTTGCCTTACCAATAACTATTTTTAACGTATTCTTGACAACTCTAATCAGCCTCTCCCAGAATCCACCCCACCAGGGTGCTCGTTCAACGATGAATTCCCATTTTATTCTCTTCTGAGAAAAAAAATCCTGCAAGGCTTCTCCTTCAAAGATACCTTCAACCCCTTTTAGTTCTAAAGAGGCTCGTCGAAAGGTTTTGGCATTGTCCGAGAAGATCACTGATGGGGCACCACGCCTAGCGATGAAGCGCCTTATTGCCATGATGCAACTGTCAGTTGACACGCTAGTCGTCAACTCTAAGTGAATAGCTCGGATGGCAGCACACGTAAAAATTAGAATGTACGCCTTACACATTGATGTATCTCCAGGAGCCAGGTAGTATATAGCCGTTTAACAAGCTGACGCCCTTTGATCACCCAAAAACGCTCCCTCATTTTGGAGAGAACAGTATTCAGTCCTCCGTGAATAGTTTTCAGGTGGTAATCATCGATAATGAGAAAAACAAGATGATGACTCGAAGGCAAAATTATGGGATGTATGACATCAAACGTATCATCAAGCAACTGAAGTCTTCCTCCTAGCCTCAGTAAGCCGTCATCCAAAAAGGGGTGGAACGAAATGATTTTTGATGAAGACATCAACGGCGTCCTTTTCTGCAAGCATCGAACATCATTAGCAAAATAAATCGACTGAACATACCTGAGCCAATAACGTTCAGCTTCTTTGAGTTCCTTTTCCATCAAGAAACAGTGAGACAGCCTCTGCTTCGTTCTGCAGCAGTTGACAAATCGCAAAACCCAGCTGGTCACCCGCAGCAACCTTGACCAGCTACTGTAGTCATCACAGTTCAGGATTGGTACATTCGTCTGCAGGTCTTGGACCTCGGTCTCCACCAGCATTGTTGTTAAAAGATTGATCTTTGTATTCGTATGTTGATCTTCGTAGGCAGCATCACTAAGCCACTTTGGCCCCTGCGCCCACAGCAACGATGATTTGAGTTTCTCTCCGGATACGCCTCTGGTTATAAGGTCCGCCGGATTGTCTTTACCAGAGCAGTGGTTCCAATCCGAAATAGAGGTATGTCGGCGGATTTCAACCACTCTACTCTGAACGTATGGTTTCCAACGCTGCATTTGCCCATAGATCCAGCTGAGCGTGATTTTGGAGTCCGTCCACAGGAGGTACCTTTTAACTGAGATTTTAATTGTTTGTTTTAAGTAAGAACATACCCTGGCCGCAATTAAGGCTGCTGTCAGCTCCAGTTTCGGAAGAGTAAGCTCCTCTACTCCATCTTCTCTCAATGGTGCGATTCGGCTTTTAGCACACATGAACGAAACAGCAATTACACCAGATGAATCGACAGCCCGAATATAAGCCGCTGCTCCATATGCTTTTAAACTAGCATCGGCAAAGATATGGCACTGTATTCGACAAGACGATGACGACAAAGCAGATCTCGGAACTGACATATCTTTCAGCTGAAGAATATTTTTGACACAATCGTTCCATCCCATCAACAAATCCGGCGGCAATACCTCGTCCCAGGCCAGCTTCCTTCTCCACGTTGATTGAAACAGGATCTTCAATTTAATTATTGTGGGACTAACTATCCCCAGCGGATCGTAAACACGCGCCATAGCCGCGAGAACATTTCGCTTGCTTCCTCTAGACAAGTTTGCCTCCATAAAACGTTGAACAGACTCTAGTTGCACCGATAGCTCGTCGCTGAAAACAAGCCAGTTCAAACCCAAAACTTTTTGACATGTTGGAAAAATGTCCGCGTTAGCAGCATCACGAACGGCACGGCTGTTTGAATGCCACTTCCTCAAACGCATTGATGCAGCGGCCATGATTTCCGAAGCTTCTCTTTGGATCTGTTTTCCTTCATCGTCGGAGTCCACGCTTAAAACCAAGTCGTCCATATAGAAGCTGTCTGCAAGGATGTGGCAAGTCTCAGGAAACCTCTGCTTTTCGTTGGCTAGATGATATCGTATAGTTCCTGTAAGGAGAAAGGGGCTGAAATTCACACCAAAGGTCACTCTTGTCATTCGAAACTCCTGATAATCCCGCGGTCCTTTCTCGGTATCGACAAAAGAGGTCCAGAGAAAGCGGTGCGAATCTCGGTCGTCCTCTTTAAGCATTATCTGAAGGAATGCTTTCTCTATGTCGGCAACGATGCCGATTCGCCCAAGTCGAAAATTAAGCAATGTCTTCAACACATCTGGCAGCAAATTCGTGCCCGTAATTAACTGGTCATTCAAGGATGGAATTGCATCTGTCCGGCTGGAGGCGTCAAAAACTATCCGCAATTTCGTTGTCGTACTCTCATCCTTGTAAACGGGCCGATGCGGTAAATAAATTATCCTTTTAGCAGCTACATCCGAAGAATCCTTTACAGGCTCTGCTACCCCATCGATGATTAGTTGTCTTATGGCGTCATCGTATTCCTTCAGCTTAACTGGATCTCTAGACAGGCGATGAATAAGTGAATTAAGTCGAATTACCGCCTGGTTCCGGTTGCTATCAAATATTGCATTAGGATCTTTCCACGGTAAGGTCGCCTCATAACGATCTCCTTTTTTTATTAAGCATTGGGATGTTAGTTTTTCCGTAACATTTAATTTTTCAGCCTCCTCGCCTCGTATGCCAATAGACTCGAGAGACCATAGTGCAGACAAATCCAAATCATTAGAACCCATGGTGCTCAACACATTTCCAACAACTGCCGTAACACTTTCACTGCTAATTGCATCTGCTGTGGAATGGAAACCCTGAAGCGTCCATCCGAAAATTGTTTCTATTCCTCTGAGACGCGGCGATATTTGTCGCTGTTTCCCGGTGACAACGGCCCAGTAAAAATCGGACCCTATCAGCATGCTTAATCCATCTTCGATTGGAAGATTAATATGTGAGGTGTCTGCTAGTTTTAAATTCTTAAATGAGGGACACAAGGAATCGGGTGCTTGTAAAACATCCACACAAATCTCTGGCACTACTATCGCTTCTATCAATGCATACCGATCATCGTACTGGCTCTTTAATTCGATTTTCACTTTTGTGTATGTCTGCATTGGCGATTTTTCCTTTGACCCAAAGGGAATCACAGATATGCGCACTTTTTCGCTGCAGTGTGGAAAATTAAGTTTTTTGACAACACTTTCGCGCACATAACTTTGTTGGCTACCGCCGTCAATTACAACACGAATCAAACTGTTATTGCTATTCCCCCCAATAGCAACACAAACTGCCGTCTTTAGAAATACATTTGTATATGAACTGTGCACACACATATTGTATGCATCGCTCTCTTTGTCGCTCTCGGATGCACACATTTCCGCCGGCACTACCATGTTAGCGGTCGAATTGGTTTTCTCTTCGGCTGGTTCACACATTGAAGTCAAATGTTTCCCCCCACACTTCGCACACTTAAGAAAATGCAAGCTTCTGCACTTCCTCGAAGAATGCCCTATTTTCGCGCACCGAAAGCAACGGTTGGTTTTCCGGAGAATTTCTCGTTTCTGCTGCATGGACTTGTTATCGTCGCAATCTTTTGTCATGTGTTTTGAAGAGTGACAAAATACACATTCCCCTGCTGCATTCACTCGTACAAGGCTTGCCGCTGTCGTTGGTGATATTGCATTTACCTTCGTGTGGGTATGGAGGGGAGCAACTTTGCTTCTCTCCAAAGCTTCTACCTCGCTTTTAATGAATTGCATGATATTCTTTATGTGTTGATCATTCATACCATACAGAGAACCCTGCGATTGTGATTGCGTTTGTGCATCGTCCGACATGTCCGCCGATGTACCCTCGTCTCTTTCCTTTGCCCTATGATAATCTACTCGAAGTTCAACAGGCAAACAACGTAGCAGTATCGATTTCAACATCACGTCATATTGCTGAGAGGGTATGTGTAGTGCAGTTAGCGAACGAACAGAAGTGGCAATGGTATTATAAAGGGTGATTTTTTAAGAGGTTTAGAACTTTTTTTAAAAGAAAAACACAAAAAATTCGAAAAAATGAATGAAATATTTATTTGAATCGATAGTTTGAACCTTGCAATTTAATGTTTAAAGATAATTTCATGCAAATGTTGACCGCGGCTGCGTCTCAGGTAGCCCATCCGCTGAGTCCAATTTTGGCATACTCTTTCACACATATCGGCCGGTATCTCACGAATGAATGCATGGATGTTGGCTTCAAGTGCGTCAATCGAAGCGGGCTTGTCCCTATACACATTAGCCTTGGCATACCCCCACAAAAAATAATCTAATGGTGTCAAATCGCACGATCTAGGCGGCCAATTGGCCGGCCCGAAACGTGAAATTAACTGTTCACCAAACTCGCCTCGCAATTGCGCCATTGTTTCGCGTGCTGTGTGGAATGTGGCACCGTCTTGTTGAAACCACATATCATGCAAGTCAAGAACTTCCATTTCGGGCAAAAAAAAGTTTGTTATCATCGCTCGGTAGCGTTCACCATTGACAGTAACGCTGCGATTCGCATCATCTTTGAAGAAATATGGCCCAATAATGCCGCCGGCCCATAAACCGCACCAAACAGTGGCTTTTTCGGGATGCATTGGTAGCTGTTGCAATGCTTCTGGCTGATCTTCACTCCAAATGCGGCAATTTTGCTTATTTACGTACCCATTCAACCAAAAATGAGCCTCATCGCTGAACACAATTTTTCGATAAAAAAGCGGATCCTCGGCCAGCTTTCCAAGAGCCCATTCACCAAAAATTCGGCGTTGTGGTAGGTCGGCTGGCTTTAGTTCTTGCACCAGCTGTATCTTAAAAGGCTTTACGCCCAAATCCTTCCGCAAAATTTTCCACGTAGTGCTGTAACAAAGGCCTAACTGCTGGGAACGGCGCCGAATCGACATTTCGCGGTCTTCTGTCACACTAGCTGATACGGCCGCAATATTTTCTTCACTACGCACAGTACGTAAACGTGTTGGTGGTTTAATGTCCAACAAAGTAAATTTGGTGCGAAATTTGGTCACAATCTTCCGAATAGACTGCTCAGAAGGTCGAGAATGCCGATCATAAAATGGAAGCAGCGCGCGATGAACATTTCGAACCGAGCACGAATTTTGATAGTAAAATTCAATAATTTGCAAGCGTTGTTCATTTGTAAGACGATCCATGGTTAAATTGCAAACCAAACTGAAGCTGTTTGACAGTGACACAAGGTACTAAACACACGTCAGCTGTCAAAACCAGTGTTGCCAAAACCAAACCAGCTAAAAAATCACCCTTTATAAGTTCCGCAAGCCGACAACATCAGTTTTTGCAGTTATGGGTCGGAGCGTAATTAATTTCTGCATGTGGCCATCAACTAGCTTCTCCGTATCGCCGTACTGCTCTTTTAACAAAGCCACAGCTGCATCATAGCATGCAGTCGATGCTGTGAACCCCGCTATAACTTTTTTTGCCTCACCCCTTAATGCGCCTTCCAGATATTGAAATTTTTCTACCGTTGACAATTTATCGTTTTGATTCACCGCACCATCGAACTGATCCCAGAATGGGACCCAGTCTCGCATTTCTCCATCAAATGTTTTTAGTTGTAGTTTTGGGAGCTTCGTATTGCTTTTAGAAGATTCGGACTCCAATGGGCTACTGCTACTGTTTGGCTGTTGCTGCTTTGTACGCAACCTCTGCAAACGAAACTTCAATCGCGCGAGCGTCGATACAGCTGTATCATCGTATTCAGCTATCTTCTCCGATTCCTTCTCCTGATCGCTGGGCTTTATAAGATCCTTGTTGAGGATTTGCTGATCTGCCGTCTTCACACTTGCATGGACAGCGGTCAGGCGATCAATAAGCGTGACCAGCTCCTCCTCGATTGTGTCGAATCGGTCCAAATTTGTAACGCTAATTTGAGAGTCTGAACTTGTATGCAGTGGAGGGTATCAAGGCATCGGCCAGGCCGATGATAACACTTTTACTTGCTGTAATGTAAGGTAGAGATAGAATTAAAGAAAAAATAAATTTGAGCTCATTTTTGATAACTGAACGGGAAGGTTCTTTCATTGGCGCCCAACTTTTTTTTTTCCGAGACAACGCGAGTGTGGTTTCAAAAGTTCTTATAAAAGAACAATAGACCCATCCGTCAACCGTGACTCTTTGTCTAAGGACTCACGGACCTGAAAAAGGATAATATTTAATCGTGCTGTAGCGTTTGTTTCAAATTGACTGAAGCTGAAAATAGATTATTTTTTTAAAAAAACTGTGTCAAGCTCAAGAATCAAATTAAAAGTGTTCAAATTTAAAATTTGTAAATTAGAGTATGAAGAAATTGTGAAAATTGCAGACATAAAGCAGAATGAGGAGTATTTTCATGTAAGTGGAGTGCTCTGACCTTTGTTTTTGTACAGGATGCTATAGAGCATACCAAGCGAATTTTTGAAGGAAAAATTACTGAACTGACAAACCGACTACAAGTATTAGAAACCCAAATGACTGTAGAGGAATACAAACCCGTTTCATTTGACCCAGAGCAAATATGCAGTGAGTAGTTAGATTTAGTGAAATCCCTACGAGATGATCTACTCTAAGGCAAGGCGGGATGACAATAGCGAATGTTTACGACCAGGTTGAACAGAAACTGACACTAATATTAATAAGACTATTATGATCAATGAGGGAAACACTACACTCATCGAATCACTTAGTCAAGATGCCCTCAGGGTTTTTATCTCTGGATTAAATAGGCCAATGTGTGACATTCTATTTTCCTCAAAACCCAGTGATATGCCTAGCGCGTCAGCACTCGTTAAGGAATTAGACGCTGTCTAGAATCGTGCAACACAAAAGAAAACAGATAACCAACGGGCACTTAGACACCCGCAATAAATGTGCAAAAGAAAACCCTAATTACACCATCCACGGGCATATAAGTTAATAAAATGAAAGCCGAAATTTAATAAAAAAAATATTTATTGATTGAGTACTTGATTAAGACTAAAAATACAATATTATTCAATTCTACTACTCTACATGCATTCATGTATTTTTGCTGCACAGGTGTTGCTGAAATTGATTCTAAGAATTTCGATTCCAGGAACGTTGCAATATGAGTTTAGTCTGTCGATTCGTGGGAGCGGAAATTGGGTCGTGTGAATAACCTGCTGATTTAATTCACAAAGTTGATTTGTTTTATGTTAATTTATACCTACACACAACAAATCGTCATCGTGCGGCGCAAAGAAGGAGCAAGGAAAGAGGAACAACCGATCAACCGACAACTTGCGAGCTGTTGTAGCGGGACCTGAAACCGATGTATGTGCAACGCACAGCACACCACAGCAGCAGTTGTCGCGTTATGATCGCGATGATCATGAAATGTAAGCGGACTTACAAATTGAATTTAATTGAATTTGACTGATTAAGCAATTCTATGCTGACGACAAATAATGAAATGTAGGTGGATTTACAAAGTGAATTTAAACATAAGGCAATGACATTGTGCCGTAATTGAAATATTGAATTCGTCTGCTTAAGCAATTCTATGCGGAAGGGAAAATTGTATGGAAGGATGTGTGATAGGGAATGAGGAAATGTTGTGTTAACTCCCCCCCTTCTTAAGTATCTACTTCCCGTGGATCAAAAATTAAGTTTTATGGGATCGAGATGTGGAATCGTACGGGGTTTTTCATGGAGTTTATTTTTGCGCTTATTCTTTAGCCACAAAAATAATGCTATATTAAGTAAAAGTCCTATCAACAAAATAGTAATGTCTGAACCTACTGATATTATATTATTTAACGAAAGGTGAGATAATCGTTTTACGTTATCTAGGTGAAGTTTGTGAAGATATTGGAGATCTAATTTTATATCTCCTTCAGTAAGTCTACTTTGCAACAATGGGGGTAGGATTTGATGGGTTTTACTTTTCCAATTTGAATATTTAACGTTATAAAGCTCAATTGTCGCATTATAAAAGTTAATGATAAATGTGCCGTTTAGGCTTTTGGTTGTACTACCATAAGAAAGGTTCCCAAGGTAATTTGTAAGAAAAATAGTTCCTTCGTTCACTAATAATTCTACTACGGGTTTGCTTTCAAACTGATAGTCGCATGTTGTCTCTTCGCCATTCAGTACCTTAATAATACAGTGGTTTGGGGAAGTTTCTGGAGCTGACTCCTTTTACATATTGTAGTTTCCTGAATAACGGGGCACTTATCTATAATACCAAATTTCTCTTAGTGTGATAACAATATATTGGAAAAGCTTAAATACATTCTTTTGTTTTCTTTCACTGTTGATCGGATTAAAATATTGTTGTAAAGAGTCTCTTCTGTTTGGGGTAAGCATATTACGTATAGAAGCATCGAATCTTTTACATAGGTTCGGCGTACTCGATGGCTTCAAGTTCATTTTTAAAGGGTAGCGTTTCTATTTTTGATATGATTTCGGCGATTTCTGCTTTATTCAACAAGGTTGTGTGCACAATACCTTTCTTTGCGAGTTGTCCTGAAATTATTATTTGTTCGATTTCGTCCTCAAGAATCCCCAGTTTGTTTAAAATGATCTGTCCATACCTTAGAGTATTATCGCAATCTGTAGAGTCCGGATTTCCTGCTAGCTATTTCCAGGCGGATCCTATCCAGTTGATCGATCTTTTTGGTTTTCTTGATTTTGTTTCTTGGAGTTGTTCGAATAGGTTCTCTATCTTTGAATCTTGATGTTCTAGTTGGGGTGTTACGGGTCTTGCTTTGCTTACTTCGCGCATGTTTAACTTAATATTTGTTAGAATTCTCGTGTAGTCGGCCAAATTTATTGTGTGAATAATTTTGTAGTTTCCATTTGCGATTTTTCCATCTACTTGCTTGATCGCAACTATCGGGTTGTTGTATTCATAAGTGTTGACCGCGGCTTTCGTCCAGCACGCCATTAATCTGAAATGGTGGGTATATTTTTAAGGTGCGATTTGTGGATTCTTTTTCCGTCAGTGGTAGTTATAGTGACTTTATTATCTATTCCTACAGTTTCTTTTTGGAGGATAGGCTTTTCTATTCCCTTTATTTGCTTATCTCTTTTGTATACGGTGTCGCCAGGATTGAAGTATCTAGGCTTTGATCTTTTGTTATTATGTCTATTAATTTTGTTTCTTTGGTTACGAGAAATTTCGTTTCTTAAATCAGTGTTGACTATGTTTTTAAAGTATACAAGGTTCTGGTAGTTTCTTCCAAAGAATATATCAACAGGCTTTCTTTTTGTAACGGAGTGGACAGTATTATTATATCTGTCTACTGCGATGTTGACAATTTCTTTTATTGAATAGTTAGGGTACTCCCGTTGGAGACATCTAATTATTTCGATAATGGTGGAATGTACTCCTTCCACGGTTCCGTTAACTTCGCTTTTTTGTGGCGGGGCAAGATAAATGGTTATTCCTAGTCCTTCTAAATAGTTAAGTATTATTGGGCTAATGAAGCTTCCTTCATTGTCCAGTCCATGACTAACATTTTTGGGACAGTTAAAAAATGTAATAATTTAATTATTTTGTCTCGAACAGTGCCAGGTAGGCCTTAGCTAGCCTAAGCTTGCGACCTCTTGATAGTTTGATGGTGAATGGTCCAGCATAATCGCACCCAGTGTTGGCAAATGGGCGACTTTGTTGAACACGGGGCTGCGGTAAATCACCCATGAGTTGTGCGCTAGTGTCCTTCCGCTGCAGAAAACACAGTTTACGTGTGCACGATTTTTCTGATAAGATTGCGACTCCCCAGTATCCAATATTGTTGGCGAACAATGGCGAATGTCTCTGAAACACCTGGATGGAGATGGTTTGTGTGAATCTCTGTGGCTATAAGAGATGAAATATATGTGTTAGGGAGAATAATGGGATGTTTTATATTATAGGTCACATCAGAATTCTTAATACGGCCGCCAACGCGCAAGAGTCCATCATTATCAACGAATGGGTAGTATCGAATGAGTTTGGATTTATTTAGTAAGCCGCGATTGTTCACAAGCTCGCGAATTTCACTCCCGAATGTCTGTTGTTGCACATTTTTTAGAATATAGAGTCTTGCGGTCTTAGGTTCGGTTAACGAAATACCTTGTCCCCGAGGAATGTTTGCAATATGACAAGGACGACAGTGATTTATAAACCGCATGCAATACGAAAATTCGAAGCAACTGAGACCACGATGAGATTTTGAGGGTAAGACTGTTGATGACGTCCGTGTGAATCGATGATATTAAGACCTGCTTCGGCAATTGTTTTTTTTTTCCGCTACGATTACTGCTGGATCTGGTTGTGGCACGGAGGACCTTGATTCTGGCCAAAATTCTTGTGACAGCGCCAGACAGGATGGACCGGTCCACCAGAGATGATGATTGATGAGGTAGCACGCCGCGTGATGCACAATCTGCGGGATTAGATTCTGAAGCAATATAGTTCCAAGCATATCGCGGAATCTGTTCAAGAATTGCAGCTGTGCGATTGGCGACGAACGTAGTCCAACGACGAGGCGGTGAGGATAATCAGTGCAGAACGATTTCTGAATCGCACCAAGCGAAGATCTTCGATGTGGTATGGAAAGTTTGATTAGATTAATGACACGGCACAGCAGAAGCGCTCCACAGAGCTCAAGACGAGGAATGGAGACAGGTTTTAGTAGCGCTACCTTTGTCTTTGCTGCAACGAGAACGATCGTAAACTGATTGAGAATCCGTGGAGTTCAACCTCCTCACATGACGAGAAGACATGTCTTGCAATGAGGATTTGCTCAAAGAAGTGCAGCTCCCGTTGATAGCTAGTCCACCGATCAGCCAGGCATGATGGCAAAGGATCTTCCCAACTGAGCTTCAGTTCCGATGACCAAAGTTCCTGAAAAAGCAGCTTGAATAGGATAACCGGTGGTGCTAAAAATCCTAGTGGATCGAATCAAGCGATCTCCGACAGCAGGGTTCGTCGAGTTGGTGAAGTACAAAGCCGTGAGTCAGCCATCCGAAACGAGAATTAGTCTGAAGTAGGACTCCATTGTGCATACCGAAAACTTTGATCAACTATTTTGAACGTTCGGTATCAAACCAAGAAAATTCGCAATCTTCCTTTGGTAAACGTGTAAACAAGGGCCAACAATTCGAGTTCCACTTTCGGAGTTCGAGCTTCGCGAGGGATAAGAGTTGAACCAATTCCGTTTGTAGACTAATCAGCTCTTCCGATGGGTTAGCACCGGTCATGATGTCATCTACGTAAACATCTGTAGACAGGACACGAGCGGCGTATGGATACTGGCCTTGATAATCAATGGCGATCTGCTTCAACACGCGAACAGATAAAAACGGTGCCGAAGCCGTTCCATATGTGACTGTGCGTAGTCTGAAATGGCTGATTTTGTCGGATGGATTTTCGCGCCAAACTATACGCTGATAGTCTGTGTGACTGTCATCCACCCAAATTTGGCGGAACATTTTAACCACGTCAGCCGTAAAGACATATTTGTGCTGACGGAAGCGCAAACACACACCAACCAAATCCCTCTGAATTGGAGGGCCAACGAGCAGCTTGCTGTTAAGCGAATTGCCAAGTGAATCCCTAGCTGACCCATCAAACACGACGCGTAGTTTAGTCGTATGGCTGTCCGGTTTCAAAACAGGGTTGGTATGTAGTTCCGATTGTGGTATGCGAACCATGTGACCAAGACGAATATAGTCTTGCATAAATGTAATGTACATGCTGAGATTTGTGTCACGTTGGAAGCGACGTTCCATTGAGGTTAGACGACGAATAGCGAAATCGAGAGATTGTCCGAATATCGGCGATGGAGAGTTAAACGGCAACTGAACAACATATCTTCCGTCCGATGAACGCGAAAATGTTGTTCAGCTTCGTCATTGCTAAATGATTCGTCAGGATGGGGTGTTACATCATCAAGCTCCCAGAACCGTTGGAGTAGCACGTCAACATCCAATGTAGTATGAAGCGATGGAATGGAGGCATGATGGGACTGTTGAGTATCTATCAGCTCCCCTGTTACAACCCAACCGAATGACGTTTTCTGAGCTATGGGTAACCCTCTAGATCCTTGGATTTGATCCCCCTTCAGCAAACTTGTTTGTCTGCTCCAAGCAATACGTCGACTGGACTAGGGACGTTAAATCCGGGATCTGATAATTCAAGATTTTGAATATGGGACCACTCGGTTGTGTCAAGAGGTTGAGATGGCAGATTAGACGTCAATTTGGTCAAAACAAATGCGTCAACGAACAGATGCGATTGGTTTACACGAGAGCTAAGTTTCATTGAAATACAACCCCTAGTATGACCTGCTTCGGTTGATGATACTCCTAGGACAGGTATCCGAGCGTGCTTACGAGGAAGTCATAATCTCTGAGCAAAGGATTCGACAACAAAGGAGACTTGGGACCCAGAATCAAGTAGTATCCTACACGTTATTGAATTGCCCTGAATATCCTGCACTGTAGCCAATATGGTGGGTAGGATTGTTTGCTTAGAGAAGCCAATATCGATCGAGTGGTTATTGATCAAGGGACAGACAGGCGATAATGTAGAGCAGCACGGTTGAGGTTGAGGAAGATTTGGATTTTGTTGAGAGTCTTGAGCCGACGAAGAATTAGAAGGAATGGACGACGAAGGTTGAGTTTGTTTAGGCGGGTGAACCAGTGTGTGGTGAGCGACATTTGTTTGCGGAATGACCGATACGAAGACAATTATAACACAATGAGTTCGATATCAAATTTATTGAGCAGAAGAAAAATCAACCACGGATCGCGACTATTGGAACCCAGTGCATTGAGCCCACGAATAACTTCATCCGCACCGTCTGTTACCTTCCGTAGCATTTGTAGGTTTCCGGCGGTTACCGGTGGAAGGGACACAAACATTTGTATAAACGATTGCACAATGAGATATGATCGATCTTACCGTTTTTCTAACCTATCCCATGCTTCAAGATAATTTGCATCAGAGGTCGTCAGATGCCTTATTAAATTTTTAGAATCATCGCGAAGAAAAGATTTCAAATAATGAAACTTTTGTGTATCCGAAAGATTTGGTTGGGTTTCAATTGTGCCCATAAAAGAGTCCCGAAAAGAGGGCCAATCTTTATAATTTCCCGTGAAAGGTGATACCGTTAACTTTGGAAGGTGAATTTTCGAATTGGAATTATTGTCTGAAGTTGAGTTTAACTTTTCTAAAAACGTGGTTTGCTGTTTCGCGAGTTGCTTTACAGCCGAATCTTCATTTTCTTGTCCAACAGACTGTCTTTCACGAATAGACTTTACTATGCTTTAGAATGTTTAGAATGCGCGTTGAAGAATTTTTCTTCATAGTCACTGAACTCAATTTCCAATTCTTCACACACAGTTTTATCAGCCGCGTTTTTTAACGCTTCTTTATGTAACGCCACAAAATCCGACCACGTTTCATTCAACTTCACGAATTTTATTTCTAATAGCTCTAAAGTAGTTTCGGGTACAATTGAATCTGCAAACGACGCTGTACGAGTCAAACAACCCTTTGCAGTTCCCCGAATATGCATTAAATCGCTCATATTATTTAATACAGTCCGAATACCGCGAGCACCCGACAAAAAGTTCGATTTTGATTTCGCAGTTCAGCATAAACATAAACGTGTGGACGCAAATACCATGTTAATTGCAACAACAAAACCATCGATTGTTAGCTCTTAGAGCATAGCATTAGCATGATAAGCAAGTGAATTGTTGTTGCGACCATCCGGCACAAGAACTTGTCCTTGAACAAATACAGTGATACCAAATACCAATACCAAATTTTAACGATAATTTAACAATAAATGAATGGAAAATATATATAACAATTAGAACAATTTCACAAAAAATAGTATTCCTAAACACTTATGGTTTCTAATATGGAAATATCAGCAACTATTCTCTGTGTGATTCTAATTTTTATTTGATTGAAAAATGTCTTATATACTTCTTGTAGTAATGGAATATGTTTTTCCGGAATTTTAATACCGTTTAATATGCGAGGATAAAGTTTTTCTTTTAGTATTTGAACTAAATTGTCTTTATCAAATGATTATCTAATATAATTTACCTATTACCTGTCCTATTGTATGGTTGTGAGGTTTTCTGCTATGTTGACTACAACACTAGGCGCAAATTAAATGTTATTTACAATAGCCAAGCAAGATATGTTTTCAATAAACGTTTTATTGACCACATATCCAGTTACTCTCTGCAGATAATGGGCCTAACTTTCGATAACCTCATTAAGTTTAGAACACTTAGCCTCTTGCACGGAATTATGCAGTCGCAACAACCAGGGTATTTGTACAGCAGGCTAAGTTTTGCGAGTTCACTAAGAACAGCTATATTAATAAGGCCCAGATTCAATTGCATGCAATCTGAGCGTACATTTTTCGTCCATGCCCCTCTTCTATGGAACTCACTACCCATTGCACTAAGGAGAAACACAAACATAGGCACATTTAAAAATAAATTATTTAAACACTTGGCCAGTGATAATTAAAAGTAAGGGTGAATTTGAAAGGATTTTTTTTTTTGCTTTATAAAATGCTATTACTTGTGTTAAGATCTAATTAATGTTATCTTATTGTTTTACATTTAAATTTAAAGCTCTTAAACTAAATTTGTAAAGCCTTCACAAAATATGAGATTTAATCTTAATGTGAAACAATAATTTCGATTAATAATAATAATAATTAATAATAATAATTTCTGTGGAATTTTGGGTGTGGGTTTTCATAGCAGAACATTTCGTTTCCTTCTGAGAATATTATCTGATTTCTAAAGACGTTGATTGGTGCTTCACAATGTGGTATTAGGTCAGAGCTGTCTTCTTCAGCACTATGTTGTGTTCCAGAAGACGAAGTTAGAACGGTTGGCAGTCTCAATAGAACGTCTGCCACAACGTTTATTTTGCCAGGTTTGTATACTAATGAATGGTTGTATTCCTCGATGCTTGACTTCCATCGTTTGATTTTTGCATTGTTGTTGCGTTACTCAAGGCGAAAGTAAGGGGCTGGATATAAATGTGATAGGTCTATCTTTATTAATCTCGCCCTGTGAAAGACGGCTCCGATCGCAAGGTTAGAAGCGTCTGTGGTTAGTAGGAATGGTTTGTTGATTTAAGCATCTCCTTCAGGTCGTTTAATGCTTTTAGTGCCTGTTCGTCAAGGTTTATTTAGATTGGTTTGCTTTTATTTGTGCATTTGTTCCTCTGGAAATCTCTATGAATTTCCTATAATATGAGGCTAAAACCCAAAAAAACTTTTCAATTCCTTAAGGTTTTGAGGTGGTGGGATTCGGTTAATTGCTTCGACTTTTCTTGGGTCTGGGCGAATTCCGTTTTGGCTTTTTGATAGCCTTATAATACCATCTCCAAGCATTTTCTCAATTTCTTGCTCTACCTCTGATCTAGGTTAGCTGGATAGGGGCATGATTTTGTGTAAATTGGTTCGGATGTTGTGGTTTTTATTTCCGCGCATACACTTGTTCCGCTATCAGCAATGGGACAGACAAATTTTTATTATGTATAGCGAGAATGTGTTGGATTTCGCTGTCGGCGTTAATGTCTGTTTGGACGGTATTGACCTGCTTGGAATGTTTTGTCTTTAACTCTATCTTAATATTTGGAATTATATATAAGATACTGTTTTTTCTGTCGATTATGGCTTCCAATTTGTAGGCGCAGTGGCTTAGTGGTTAGTGTGTTGGACTACTAAGCGAGGGGTCCCAGGTTCGAATCCCGAAAAAAAACAAATTCCAACTTATGGTTTTTTTCCGCTGCGCCACCTCTCCCGAACGTCTGACAAACATCCGAGAGTATAACTGTTGGGCTGGGACAAATCCTCATTCTTCAGTCCTTCACATGGGCGCCCGCCTGAAAATGCCTAACCGGTCAAATGGTTAGTGTCAGCCAAGGATTTACGCTAACGTCTCAATCGTTTCCCGTGATCGATTAGTTTGAGGTAGGAGTAAACCTTTAAATCCAACCTAATTCCAGTGGTGGTGTTAGCAGATAGCAAACTGTACCCAAGGATGAAAGGCTGGGGGTAAAACCAGTCGCGAACGAGCTCCCTCCGACGCTCGAGTAAGGTCTATTGTAATAAGTGCCCTATCTCGGTAAGTCGGCTCTGCCGGGATCGACTTTCTTTCCGTACCTACTCGTGGGACCAAAATTAAAATGAACAAAAACTTAAACAAAAAAGAAACAGAAACTAAAAAAACAAAAAAGGAAGAATCCCTCTTAGGGACCTCTTCCGTGGAGAATCTACTAGCCTCCAGCCAGGAGACAGTAGTTGATCCCTCAAGCCTAAGGAGCACCAGCCATAGTACTCCTTCTGGCAGTCAATCAAGTACCTCATCCATAGCTACGGCAACAATAGGGGCCGAGGATACCAGACATAGTATCCAAAAGCCACCCAATAAAAATGATTCAGCCTCAACTGGGAGCACCAGCCATAGTGCACTCAAATCCAAAAAGTCCTCCGGCTCCATCTTGAAGTCAAGATATACTAGGGCTGTCTTTATTCTTGCAAAGATTGCGAAGAACGAAGAGACTGGTATGACTGACGAGAGGGATAAGGAGGACAAGATCAAATATCAAAAGACGGTCGACGAGTACGTTAAATACCACAACAATCCGAAGCAATCACAACAGAAAAAAGAGAGCGTGAAAAGAAACAGGTCCCAAAATGACCTCTGACGCCTCAAAAAAGTCGAAGATTGCTCCGAGACTTACCAACCTTCAAGGCCCATCCACTTCTCAGGCAAGCAGGACCTTCACCGAGGTGGTGAGGGATCACCTTCAAGTTGCCATCATGTGACAATCATGTCACACTGGAGCCGAATTGAAGCCAAACTATCAGAGATGGTTGTGGAACATGTTCTCTCTGGTGTTGATAGTAGACAACCAGGTTTTGACTGCGCGGAAATTGTTCGAAATTGAATTGTCCCTTACGCGTGGACCAATACTGCAAGAATTTTCTTCGATCCTGCATAGCCAAGATTGGCGAAGCTTGGGATGGCTTAAAGCTTAAACTCATCCCAGCCAGGGATATCCCCACAAGACCCAGGGCACGTATTTGGTTACCCGTTATGAAGATAGACTCTGAGAGTCTTCTGAAGTGCCTTAAGATGCAAAGCCCGCAAATACCCATGGGCGACTGGGCTGTCATCAAGGCAGAAGCTCCTCAGAAAAACAGCTTACCTTACCTGCTGCTCATCAACGAGGAGTTCCTAGGGGCACTAGAAGCGGCTGACTTTAAGCTCAGGATTGGCGTAAGGCTAGCCAAACTCAAAATTTTCCGTTCGACAGGACCTGAAGACGACACGGACGACGTCGTCGCTGCCAACAAGTTGTTGGAGGACCTGGCGATCGCTAGCAAGACCCAATAACCATTATGCTGAAAGTCATCCAAACGAATCTCCAGCACTCGAAAAGTGCATCGGAGAATCTTTTGGTCTTCCTCAGAGAGGAAGACATTGACATCGGCATAATTCAGGAGCCCTGGGTCAAGAAGACGACCATAATGGGCCTCTCAGACAGCAACTACAACCTTTTTTACAAAAGAGACGTCGGTAAGCCCAGAATAGGCATTTTAGCAAAAAAATACATTAACGCTTTCCTCTGTCCCAATTTTAGTTCGGGTGACTTAACCGTTGTTGAGGTAGAACACACACAAGGACTTACTTCACTCATATCGTCCGCCTATATTGCACACGACAGACCATCCCCGCCAGAAGAAGTGGAGCAGCTTACTGCAGCGATACAGGCGAGGCAAGGCAACCTCCTTATTGGCTGTGACGCTAACGCAAGACACCATCTCTGGGGCAGCAAGGAAATTAATGAACGTGGTGAGTCTTTATTTGATTTTTTTTAACTGCCGATCTATGCATATGTAATGTAGGTAACACCCCAACGTTTGTATTTCCTAGCACAGAAAATTATAATGGTTGGGAAGAAGTGTTAGACATTACACTCAAAACAAACAGTGATATCTTGGGGGTTGAGAATTGGAGAGTCTCCAACTTAAAGTCCTTCTCAGAACACGAGTGGAATCTCTTCAATCTTAGTATCAAGGTAGATACTCCAGTCCCAAATAGAAACCCAAAGAGAATTGACTGGAAGAAATTCGGTCAGATCTGAAAATCTAAACTGCCTAATATCCCACACCTAGAAAATGACTCAGGTGCAGAACTGGACACAATATCGTTCGCACTAGAAAGGGCGATGAATACAGCCTTTAAGGCATCGTGTCCCGTTAAATACAGCAAAAAAACCTTACCGCCGTGGTGGAATGAGGACCTAACCATCCTTAGAAGGATGACTAGGGACATTTTCAATATCTGCTACAAGCATAAGTTTTGGCAACCTTATAAAGACTGCCTAAAGTTCTACAAAAAGTCTATTAGATCAGCTAAGACAAAAGCATGGTCCGAATACTGCCAATCCTAGTCCATCTTTCATTAAGAGATCGAACGAAACCTGGACAGAATCAACTAAAGAATCCTTAGAACTTCTACTCAACACTCACTTTCCTGGTTGTAAAAACCACTGCGAAACTCCGTCCAGTTCGCGGGGGAGTTTTCCTTCGCACAGGGAAGAAGTTGAACGCATTATAACCAAGGAAAAGATCTCCTGGGCCATTCACAGTTTTGCTCCGTATAAATCATCGGGACAGGACGGCATTCTCCCCATCATGCTGCAAAAACATGAAGGGATCGTGCTGCCCTTACTCGTTAAAGTTTACAGAAGCAGTATATGTCCGTAGTAATAATGTCCGAGTAGTTTTTTTTCCGAAAGTCGGCAAAAGAGGTCACGAATCTGCGAAGGACTTCCGACCTATTAGCTTAACCTCCTTCATACTCAAAACTTTAGAACGTATACTTGACCTTCACATAAGAACAGGCCTTAAAAGGTCTCCCTTATGTCACTCACAGCACGCATACCTCAAGGGCAAGTCCACGGAGACAGCTCTCCATGAAGTATTGCGTACAGTTGAAAGGTCACTTTCCCATCATCAATACACCTTAGCTACCTTCTTAGACATAGAGGGCGCTTTTAACAACGTACACACTGAATCGATCCAGAAATCTCTCTTAGAACTTGGAGTAGAGGATTTCGTTACTTCATGGATCATTTCCATGCTGAAAGCAAGGATCATTCAAGCAAAACTTGGTAACACCCTTTTAACCAAATCAGTAAGCAGAGGAACACCTTAAGGTGGGGTAATTTCGCCACTCTTATGGATTATGGTACTCAACAAAATTCTGTCAAGACTCGACAGTGAAGGTATTAAAGTCGTTGCGTATGCGGATGACGTGGCTGTTCTAGTATCAGGAATGTTTCCGAACGCGATAAGCGAAATCATGGAAGGAGCACTGGGTAAGATTTGCGGGTGGGCCACAAGTTGTGGTCTTAGCGTTAACCCAAGTAAAACTGAACTGATGCTTTTCACCACCAAAACCAAAATACCAACCTTCTCACTTCCCCGCTTGAATAACCAAAATCTTACTCTATCCTCCAGTGCCATATACCTAGAAGTCATCCTCGACCCTAAACTTAACTGGAAGTCAATTGCAGCGTGTAGTGCAGTTAGATTGAAGGAATCTAAATGTTGGTCAGAAAGGCCTTATGGCCACTCCAGAATCCTAATGTCCCTCCCCGACGGAATAGGACGCTAATCTACAGACTACTCAGTACCCAAACTTAACTTCCATAAAAACTTCTCTGTTAGATTCCCCTCTAGATCAGAATGGGAGGAGGAGGAGGTAAACGAATTCGACATTCCTATCTTCACAGATGGTTCCAAAATGAACTGTGGAGTGGGAGCGGCCATTTTCTCAGCAGAGTTAGACATCTCCACATCCTTCCGCCTCCCCAACGCAGCCAGAGTCTTTCAAGCGGAAGTAATCGCAATCAAGGAGGCGTGTAGACTGCTCCTAACTGCACTCAGAAAAAAAACAGGCCGCTATTAAGGCTGTCGGTTCTACTAAATCAACGTCCAAACTTGTTGTGGATTGCAGGGAGACATTGACCAGGGCTTGCCATCGGTTTGAAATCACCCTCGTCTGGGTTCCCGGTCATAGGAACATAGACGGGAATGAAAAAGCCGATGAACTTGCCAGATGTGGCTCTGCTCTGTGCATGTCGCAGGCGGAGGAAGTCTTCTCTCCGCTGGGATACGTGAAGAGAGAAATCTCCCTGCACTTCTCCTCGAGGGCGGAGACGAGATGGGTGAATCTGACGAGCTGTATCATTTCAAGAAAGATATGGCCAAACTACGATGATGCCAGAACTAACAACCTTTTATCTAGAACGCGTGTAGATGTCGCCCGACTAACGGCAATTAGTACGGGCCATTGGCCCTTAGGAACTCACGCGGCCAAGCTTGGCATCCCTCATAACACCCACTGCCGTAGCTGCACTGACACAAACAAGAGTGAAACAGTGTTTCATCTTCTCTGTGAGTGTCCGGCACTAGCAAAAACCAGTCTCAATGCACTAGGTCATCACTTTTATGATGACCCTTCGGCTATCCAAAGTATCCATTTTAATAAAATTATAATCATAAACCCTTTTTATCTTCTGGTTCCGTTAGTTTGTGGTCTCAAAACGGCGCTTAATGCGTTACTTGTGTTTTTCCCTCGTCAGTAGACGGGAATACAGCCACTTAAACCAACCAACCATAACTGTCATGAAGGAGCTTCTCAATTAGCCGTTTGGACCCGGCATAAAATTGTAGATCCCTTCCATTCGTCCCAAAAATTAAAAACTCACACAAACGAATGGTTGTGAGAAGCTAGGCCTAGGGTCCCTACAGACCTGTTGCGCCAACTATTTATTTTTTATGGCTTCCAATTTCCTCAATGTGTCGTCTCCTATTATTCCGTCGAACGACTTTAAAGCAGGAAGTACAAGGAAATCTATTATGCTATCATTGCCTGGGCTCTTGAAAAATGGGCGACTTATTTTGTGGGTGATCTCGAGTTGTCCTGCTGCTGATTGGATTTTGAATGGTGTATTAATAAGTTTGCAATTAGCTGCGATTTGACTTGACACAAAGTTTTTATTAGCTCCTGTGTCGATGAGGAGTTCTAGAGCTTTACCGTCTCTGGTAACGTACTCTAAGTATGGTACGCTATAGAGGCTTCTGTCATAAAATTCATTTCGTCTTTACCTTGTTCCTCGTAATCTTCTTCGTATGTTTGGAAGGTGTCTTCGTCCCGGTCTATTTGTCCTGATTCTTCTACCGTGTTTGTAACAAAGAGCCTTTGCTGCTTTCGGGGTAAGTTCAATGACTCATTCGATCTTCTGGGAATGGGGTTATTTGCGGGTCGATTCATATAATTTACCCGATTTGTTTGAACGGATTGGTCAGTCACCATAGGCTGAGGTAGTTTTGGTTGTGTTGGCCTTGGGGGTGGGTTATTATATTGAATGGGGTGGTATTCAGCACGCTGGGGTGTATTATAGATAAGATTTCGTTCGCAAGGGGACAGCTGCCTAGTTGGCATCCTAGACCTTTGCTGGTATCTATTTGTGAATATTTGGTTTATAGGTGCTGAAATAGTGTTACCTATACCTCTGTTATGGATAGGAAGGTTTCTGAAGTTAAGGTTCTGAGACTCGAGGCATGACGTGTATGCCTCCGGCAATCAGGAAGTCTCTTGATTTCTTGCAGATCCTCCTCCGTTTGAGGAGTGGAGAGTGTTTGAGTGGAAGGTTTGGGGGGGGGGGGGGGGGGGGGCTGCTAACTCTACATCTACATTCGATTTGCTGTAGGCGATTATTCAATAATTTAATAATTTGCTCCATTTGAGTATTAACTGCACCCGTTAATTTGGCTATTACTTGATTTATTTGTTCCATTATTTTATAATAGGAATGTGTATTAAATCGGTGGTATTATAGGGGATACAAAGAATTGGTGTTGTTTCTACACTTTACAATTCAGAATTATTGTTTATATCTTAAATATTATACTTCATCCGCAAAACAAATGTTTAATGAATTGATTAAATAGGATTTGTATTAAAAAAAATGTTCTGGTGTTTATCTTAAATACTACTATAATTTTGGTCAAATATATTATTATTTATTTTATAAAACAATGCACTTGAATGGCTTACAGTATGATGAGTTAAAACATCTGGAGTTGCATCGGGTGGTCCGTAGTTTTCCCTTTTGGCTGGTTTCGGCTTACTCGTGGTACAGTTTCCGCCACAGTTGACTCGGTACAGTTGTTATCAGATTAGATTGTTCTTTAACGGTGTTCTTATGTGAACGGTGTATTTCAGTGAAGCACTTGCTTGTTTTCCGGTACGTGTTCTTATTCTTTAACCGTGTTCTTATAAATATGAACGGTGTATTTTAAATGTCACAGTCACGCACTTCTTATTAGCTGCACTGTTCTTCCTTTTAGTCGATGAATATGCTAACGACTTCACAATTTAGTCTTGGTACGCACAATTTAAATTTAGCACGCGCAATTTAAACTTAGTACGCGTTATTTATCTTAGTACGCACAAATGGTACTTGTGATATTGGTTTTTTATTACCACGGATATTGGATTTATAATTTGCTCGGGCGCCATTTATCGCGTTATGATCGCGGTAGAGGAAAAAAATAAACACAGTGCGTCTGATTGGAACAACGGAACAACTTTATTGGATTTTTACCTTATTTCATAGCTTAATTTGGTGTGTCGCAACAGGTAACAAATAAGTAATGAAATGTAGGCGGATTTACAAAATGAATTTAATTGAATTTAACAGATTAAGCAATTCTATGCTGACGACAAATAATGAAATGTGGGTGTATTTACAAAGTGAATTTAAACATAAGGGCAATGACATTGTGCCGTAATTGAAATATTGAATTCGTCTGCTTAAGCAATTTTAAAAGGAAAATTGTATGGAACGATGTGTGATAGGGAATGAGGAAATGTTGTGTTAACTTTATAGTGAAACCGTCGAGCACTCTTCACTGTTTTAAGTGAGACGTCAGGCAACCTGTGTGGTTTTTGTTTTGCCAATTTTTCTTTTCATTTAATAATCATTACTAGTTCATGTGCTTTTTAATATTTTCTTGATTCGAACATTTTGGTCCTGATCGAGCCACATAAAATCAGTGCAGTGCAATTACAGTGATAACGATACTTACTAAATACAATTCGCGCAATTATACAAATTATTTGTGCTTCTGCAGCAGAAATTTGTGTTTTGCTATACAGCACAACACATTGTCAAACAAATTGTGAATTTTTTCCGGCTTTTACGTCTGAACATTTACATCTCGATTTCGTGTGCGATACTGTGACTTCCGAGGGGTCGACCCGAGTTGTAGTGCATAGTCTCACGGGAAAGAGCAAGTGAGCAGTGGGAATATAAGACTTCCAACTACACGTAGTGATTAATGCAATGGGTGACATAGCCCGCAGAGACGTTTTTCGTTCATCGCTGAGCCCGAGTTCGATACGGCGAATGAGGAATTGCTTAGTGTAAAATTACGCGCGGCAGAGTGCGCCTACGAAAAGCTGCTGGAGCAGCACTTGTCATTAGTTGATTCCGCAGCAGGGAAGGATGAGCTAGATGTGCACGACAACTATCTGGCAAACGGAGGATGCTTTCCACGATACCACCGCGAAACTGCGCTCGCGCATAGCAGAAATTGGGCAGCGGGAGGCAGCAAATACAAGATCTGAACAGCTATCCACTCCCGGGGCAAACATCATACAAGTGAGACAAGAGCGTCCCACCAAAATCATAACTTTTAGAGGCGACTTCACAAAATGGCGTCAGTTTCGTGACATGTTTATTACTGAAGTGCACAGTAATGAACACATGACCAACGTCACGAAACTAAAGGAGATGAAACAAGCTTTGGAAGAGGCACCTGCCAGGCTCATCAACCGCTGGCAGATTACTGAAGCTAATTACATCGAGATCATAACTCACAGGGCATCGTAGACGCGCATTTAAATGCCCTACATGCCATACCGAATATCGGGAGAGGGTTGACGAGGTCCCGAGACATCCGTGACCTAATCAACGAGACAAATGCCCACCTTACATCATTGGGACCTCTCGGGGTAGATACATCATCCTATGATCGTGAATACGCTTAGAGTACGCCTTGATCCCGAAACCAACCACGTATGGCAGATGAACAGAGAGGACGTGAGCAGGATCGTCACACTCAAGGAGTTCCTCTCATTCCTGGAACGCAAAGCAAGCGCAATGGATTTGGTATTTTTTGATCAGACGTTCAAAAAGGATGAAAAGACTAAGGAACGCGATCACAGAATCCAGCAAGCCTTGGGCACAGCTAAGGTGCCACCTGTGCAAGTCAGCACATCTGCTTTATCGCTGCTCCGACTTTCTGGCACTTTCTATACAAGCCAGAAACGCAAAAGTACGAAAGTGGACACACCGCCAGAGCCAAATTGCAGTTGCTGCGACTTCAGAGCATCAGCAGTCAACTCCCTCAAATTCCAGGGAGCAACCTGAGGCATAGCAACTAGCGTGTAGTCTACCTACCCAAACAATTGTAGGTCAGGTCATAAAACCTAAGAGCAACGTCACCATCAAATCCAGAGTAGAGCAGAGCAGGATTTCAGAGCAGAAGAGCGCAGAAGAAACAAACAGCAGGACGAGCATTTCACGCTAGAGCTCTACTTGACAACGGAAGCCAGATCAACTTGATCACAGAGCAGTGTGTTCAGCGAATGGGCATCCAAAAGCATAGGTGCGGAATACAAGTGAGCGGAATTGGAGTCGAAACAAGCGTAAGGCTCACAGGAGTAATCAAAACTGACATACTGTCCAAGGTTAACTCAGATTTCGCCTTGAGCTGTGAGATGTTCACCATCAAAAGGATATCCTCGTGCATTCCAATAATAAATGTGCCACAAGGTCAGACAGTTGATTTGAGCCACATGGAACTGGCTGACCCTGCCTGAGTTGAGCTCCTGTTGGGGGCGCAAGTTTGGGCAGATGTCATCAAGGGAAACATCAAAAGGCACGCAACAGGGCTGACGGCGACCTACTGAAGAACGATCATTTAGAGCAATGGTTGCGACAGAAGACATGCGCTGTTGAACGAGCATATCAAGCTGTTATGGGAGATAGAAGAGCTGACCACAGCACCAACGATATCAACGGACGATAAATAGGTCGAGACGCTTCCGGGCGATATGTCGTTACAAGACAAGAGCTGCCAGCCTTGGCAGTTCAAAGGCCATAGCCATGAAAAGGTTTTTCCAAATGGAAAATAAATTGTGCGCAAACCGGGAGCTGAATGACAAATACACGAGTTTCATGCGTGAATATCAAGCACTGAATCACATGAGACCAGTGAATGCCGAAGAGCAGAGAGAAAGTGGAAGTACCTATTACATTCCCAATCACTGTGTCACCAAGAAATTCCGCGTCGTCTTCGACACATCGTGCCGAACAGACAATGGCGTTTTTTTGAACGATCTGCAGTTCCTAGGAGAAAAATTTCAGGACGATTTGGCAGCAATTGTTAAGTAAAAAATTCGGTGCAACGAACACCGCACCTAGTGACCCACTTAGTCACTAATAACAAATAAACCATCGTCAGCATACCAGAAGTTACAATCGCTGGTTACGCTGACGCATCATAGCATTAAGCAATTTAGGTTATTATAGCATTAAGAACTAGGTTGTTTAGGTTAGCACTCTGTAATTAATTATAAGTATAAAAGAGGCGTTCGGCCCAATAATAAAATCATTATTGATACATCAACCTCAAGGTGTTTGAATAATCATTCCGTGACCAAGTTTAAGTGCTTGTTTACAACCTCATCATAGTATCAAGTTTATGTGCTTGATGCCCATACTAGATAAACGCGTCTAAACAGCAATCATCACCAGATTCCGATGCTTCAAGGTGGCGATTACGGCAGATGTCCAAAAGATGTACAGGCAATTGCGAGTTAATCCAAACCAATGGGATCAGCAGAGAATTTTCTGGAGAGAGCATCCTGAAGACGAGCTTCAGGAGTATTTGCTAACAGTATTCACATACGGCATGACATCGATCAGTTTCAATGCGGTAAGAGCAATGCACCAATGCGCAGAAGATCACAAAGACAAGTATCCGTTAGCATACGAAGCAATCACCAAAAACTTCTATGTTGAAGACATGCTTTCTGGTGCAGGTGATGAAGAAAGAGCGATTACGTTGGGCAACGAAATAGCGTCATCACTACGTGCGGGCGGTTTTGAACTCACCAAGTATATTTGATACCCGGCGAATATCGAATACGAATATGGTTCGACAGAAAAATAGAAAGGAAACGCACACCAACAACGATTGGAAATATCAATATATCAGCTATATTTTACCAGAGGTGTTACGCTTCCTATGTCCAAGATCAAAGTGACCGAGACAAACTTGTAACAACAGCGATGTAGCAAAGAAATTGAGCTGTACATATAATATATAAAAGAGATTGACAAAGTTAACATGAAAATTGAGAGTATGAATTACTGTAGGTTTAAATATATGATGAACATAGGGTAAGTCATGATGATTTAACATTATGCAACAAATAAACAAAGAATATAACGAAACTTATTAGCACTAACAAGAAAATACGCAAATTATAATAGAATGAATTTGTTTTCAAATGACGTATATATGTGTTCCTAAACATTCCGCCGCCCCTGAACGAAGTTTCAGCATATTGGTAGGAAAGCCAGTTTGTGAATTGGTCGAACTAAACTCCCAGTAGCTGTATTTAGTATCACAATGGTGGATTTCAGTGACTCGTCCCATTGCCCATTTCTCTGGAGGTAGATCAGCATCCTTCAGTACCACCAGATAATTGACCTTTATGTTTGCTTGTCTCTGTTGCAAACGAGGCCTATGTTGTAGAGATGTTATATACTCCATCTGCCATCGCTTCCAATAACCTTGGACCTTGGATTGAAGAAGCTGCCAGCTGGACAAACGATTTGTTGGTAATTCTAGCAAAATTGGCTCTGGGATAGCGGCATACGATTCTCCTAAAAAGAAATACGCAAGTGTTAATGGGTCTAAGTCTTGGTCAGAAATTTGGCACAATGGTCGGGAATTAAGGATGGCTTCGATTTGTGTAAGCAACGTGTACAACTGCTCGAATGTTAGAATGTCTGTGCCTAAAACACGGCGGAGATGTTGTTTTACAGACTTCACCCTTGCCTCCCACAAACCGCCGAAATGTGGTGCTGAAGGAGGAATAAAGTGCAACGAAATACCATCACGAGCTAATGACTCTGCCACTATAGAGTTATGATTTTGGGATAAAACAAGTTCATTTTCGATATCAGACTTGCAGCTCCGCGAAAATTAGTAGCATTATCGGAATAAAGGTGCGAAGGTTTACGCCGGCGCGCGACAAATCGTCGAAAGGCTGCAAGGAACGCGTCCGTGGTTAAGTCACTCACAAGCTCTAGATGTATGGCTTTAATACTAGACACACAAAAAGCGATCAGTAACCCTTTGAAAAGGTGGGTTTCCGACCAGCTTTTACCTTCAGTGATATTGGTCCTGCGTAGTCACAGCCACAGTACGCGAACGGTCTATTTGGCATTTAAAAACCAAGCATGAGCGTCGAGTATTATTAACTTTGTTATGTCATTGTTCTTTGGGATTATCACTGGATGTTCTACATTATATTACATTATACGCGACCTTAGCTTCTTCAATTCGTCCTCCCACCCGTAGGATATTTTTATTATCTAGAAATGCAGATAGGTTAAGTAGATTACAGTGTTTTGGAGAGTTATTATTAGGGTTTTTAAGTGATTTGATATATTCACCAAAATGCCTTTCCTGAAGCCATTTGGTGGCTATTGTTTTCGAGTTGTAGATCGCTAGTGGCTGCAGATAGCTAGTGGAGGTCTGTGAATATTGAATGAAACGATAAATCTGTGCGACTGTTCTGAGAAGTGTGTTCCAAGACGAAATTCTTATTGTGAGTGTGTCAGAAGGGTGTTCTGCATGACGAGTTACGAAATATGAATTAGGATTAACCTTCCTTGCTTCCTCGGCGCATTTGGGATCTTCTTCGCTATGATGTCCAATTGGCCAACTGTCCAAATCTCGTTGCAGCCAAGTGGGGCCTGTCCACCATATCGGATGCGCAAGCAGCAATGACGGTTGTATACCACGAGAAGCACAGTCTGCTGGATTGCACTCCGATCTAACATGAAACCATCGGTGTCTCGATATTGTGGTAAGAATTTCAGCAGTTCGGTTTCCGATGAAAACATTCCAACGATGGCGGGGGGAGAGGAAAGCCACGATAAAACAACTTTGGAATCCGATTAAGCAAAAACATTGTCGAAAGTAATACCAAGGGAGTTCTGGACCTCATCGAGTAACCTTGCGAGTAAAAGAGCCGCACAAAGTTCTAAGCGTGGGATGCTTAGTTGTTTTAATGGAGACACACGGGACTTTGCAACTATAATGGTTGTTCGGAAATCTCCATTTGATAGTTGTTAAAATTACCCACAGGCAACCAACATCAACCTCTGAAAGAATGTCCCAAAGTAAAAATGAAACGCATGAGTCTTAATTATTGCTGCCGAACGGGTTGAAAGTCGTAGAAAGAAAAAATAGATGTGTGTTCTGGTCCCTTCGTCTGGTGATTGTGTGTGTGTATATGTGCTGCTGTTGTTGCCATCCCATAATATTGAAGTTCATACCGAGAGTAGATGACCGCGGCGTATGCTGATGCCGAAGAATCCGAGAAACCATATAGCTGAAACGAAGAATGTGACAAACCTATTGTCCTTTGTATTCTAATCTGAGTAAGCGCTGCAAGCTCATCACGAAACTTACTCCGTTTGGAACCAACTGAAGAAGGAATTTTATCGTCCCAACCGACTTTCAAATGCCACAATTCGTAATGGGTTCGTTTGAGGAATAGTTAAGATTGAAACTGAAGATATCGCACTGAGAGTTCCAGTAAACACCAAGCACTTTAGTCCAAGAGTCCGTGTAAGTATCTAACAAAATGTTTTTATCCGAAGGAGTATCAGAAGCTCAGCGCAATTACTTCTCCGTTTACTCAATTCCATGCCGCCTTTCAATAGAAGCTCAATTAGGGAATTTCGTTTTTCGATCGCTTCCGATAACGTGCTACCGCCCGAGACCACGTCGTCGACGTAGAAATCATTTAATATTATTTCCGATGCGATTGGAAACTCTTCGACGTGGTCTTTCGCGAGTTGTTCTAAGGTCCGTACTGACAGAAAGGCTGCGCATGTTCCGCAGGTAACAGTACACTGTCGAAAATGCTCCAATGGTTCCGAAGTGAATTCTTCCAAACTATACGTTGGAAGTTGGAATCCTTTTCCGACACAGAGATTTGGCGAAACATCTTAATGATGTCTGCTGTGAATACGAATCGGTGACGGCGAAACCTTAGGCACACCGAAAACAAATTGCTTGTATTGGTGGCCCAAACACAGCACGAAGTTTCGTGGTTGCGCTGTCCGGTTTCAGTACAGCATGATGAGGAAGGTAGAACACATTGGGCTTTGTTATTTCCATAGACATCTTAGACATAATGTCCCAGGGCTATATATTCTCCGAGGAGCAGCCTTCAAAGAGATCTTTGTCCTTTGAAAACTTCCACTCCATCGATTTTAGTCGCGAAACTGCTCCCTTTAGAGTATTGGCAAACTGAGGCGAAAATTTAAACGGGAGATCGACAACATACCTGCCGTTTGTATCACGAGGAAGTGAAAGGCAGAAGTCATCTTCAATTTGCTTATTTTCCAACGACAGTTTCGAAGTACAATTGACTTCTTCAATCGTCCGAAACGATTGTAAAATGGCATCGATATCTAGGGAGGTGTGGCGATAAAGTATACTTGGCTCGGTAGGCAATTTTCCAACTGAATATGGTTTCTTGTGCTATTGGCAGCCCTTGCCTATTACGGACAACATTTCCTTGCAAAATGTCCCAAGCTTTATCAGCTCCTAACAAGATATCAACGGAGTCCGAATGGTTTAAGGAAGGATCAGCTAAATTCAATCCATTCAAATGATCCCAATCCCCGATGTTGAACGAATTGGTTGGTAAGTTTGAGGTGACGCTTGATAATGTATGTATCAACGGATATACTAAATAAATCACAGCGTAACGTAATTGTCAACGAAATAAGGCCTCTGGATTTACTAGCGCTGGTAGAACCAATACCACTTATCGGTATACGAGCGTTTCGTCGTTTCAGCCCAAGTCTTTTGACACAAGACTCAGTGACGAAGGACACTTGTGAGCCTGAATCTATTAAAATTCGAACAAGTTGGTATTTGCCATTGATATCCAATACCTTTCTAATAGCAGTTGGAAGTAAAGTTCGAGGAATATATTGAGCGATGTCCCTGATTGACCGAGTTGCTAATAAAATCCGTAGCTGTTGGATTGAGATTGCTGTTCATTGAGTTATCATAAACCAAGGTGACGAGTGTTACATGTTTGACAACGGAATTTAGATTGACAACGAGCAGACGAATGACCTGCTCGCAAACAATTGAAGCAGATTTTGTTAGATTTGAAGTAATCTCTTCTTGACTGGACGGACATTCTAATGAAGTCGGGGCATTGAGAGAGCCCATGAGCAGCGTTGCACTTGGGGCAGCCTGGAGACGAAGACACGTGCATACTTCTGGCAGCAGGATTCCTAGATTTGATTTCGTGAACATTTACCTAACAGCTTTCTAACGCCTCACACTTGCGTTCCAAGAAATCGATGAAGTCTGCTATAGACGGATAATCTTCTAAGACACTTTCTGCAGACCACGCCTGGTGTGTTTCAGGGTCCACCTCGTTTAAAAGAATGTAAATAAGCCACGGATCCCTATTGAGCGAGTTTATCGCCTCTTACTATTTCATCCGCTCCATCTGTTATTTTTCGAAGATGGCTAACATTTGAACTGTGAGCTGATGGAAGTTCCGTGAAAGTTTTAATGTAGTTGTTTATTACATAACGCGGTCTATCGTAACGTTTTCCAATCCTTCCCACGCCTGTTCATATGTCGCATGGCAAATCGGTAAATGATTAAGCGGGCTGAGTGCTTCATTGCGAAGGGAAGATTTCAGAAAGTGAACCTCTAGCTCTACTATCGAGGTGATGTCGGTAATGGACCATGGTGTATGTAACAAGCTTGGTTAATGCACCTTTAATGTGACCACGAGTTAGCCGAAGTGCGGAAAGTGAAACGGTATCAGTCATTTTTAATTAAACGGTGTAATTAATCAAAAGACTAATAACTCCTCTAATTGCTATGTATAAACCGAATCAATCAAGCAAATAATATTTTTTCCTAAGCAGGGAAATGACTGTCGCATTAATAGTTTATGACGATCAAATTACGAATTATTTTATAGTGTTCCACACAAGCTAAGTCCAACACAATTTATATTCACTGTACTGCATAATATACCTATGGACCAGTACGAGCGCTATCAAAAGTAAATAAATAATTGCGAATCTTGATTCACAGCTCGATTAGTTCGATAACGACAACTTAGACGAACGATTTGCTAAAAATCCGTCTCGAAGGACCAAAAATGTTTGATACCCGGCGAATATCGAATACGAAGATGGGTCAACAGAAAAAAAAAGGAAACGCAAACCAACAACGATTGGAAATTTCAATATATCAGCTTTATTTTACCAGAAGTGTTACGCTTCCCATGTCCGAGACAAACTTGTAACAACAGCGATGTAGCAAAGAAAATGAGCTGTACATATAATATATAATAGAGATTGACAAAGTTAACATTAGAATTGAGAGTATGAATTATAATTAGGTTTAAATACATAAGCAACATAGGGTAATGATAATGATATAACATTATGCAACAAATAAACAAAGAATATAACGAAACTAATTATCACTAACAATAAAATACGCAAATTATAATAGAATGACTTTGTATTGAAATTATGTATATATGTGTTCCTTAACAAAGTCTTTGTCGTCAAGCAAGAGAGCACTATCGGAGCTGTGCAGTGCTGAAGGTGGTACCAATGAACTAACCATAGCCGAGCTTTCCAGTGCATCAATACTTGGTTTAGTATGGAATACCTTCACGGAGAAAATCCAGTTTAAAGTGCGCATCGACGAGGAGATTCGAAAGCTGACCAAGCGAGCCGTCATTAGCGAGATCGCAAGACCTTATGATCCCAACGGATATATTGGTCCCGTCACAGTGCAAGCCAAAATATTGATTCAATATCTGTACCGCTCAGGAGTGCAGTGGGATGAGCAGATACCTGCAGCCATAGCTCCTGATTGGGAATCCTTTCGTGAATAGTTATCGCACCTAGCCCATGTGCGCGTTCCCAGGTGGCTGGGAACGGAACGAGGCAATAAGGTAGAGCTCCACGGTTTCGCCGACGCTTCGAGCAGAGCATACCCGGCTGTTTAAACTTGCTCTGAAAAAACCCATGTTTATTCACTGGCAGACTTTCGATAACTAAAACTACTAAGAAAAAGGTAAGGTCGTTCGCGCAGTAGCACGACCGTACACTAAAGATACACTACTTGTTTTGGTAAAGAAGTATATTCACATTCATATTATTATAATAAGCTCGGATGTGTAGCATACGCTATAGGGCCGCCGAAAACAAACGTTTTCCTCTAGGTTCCCTCAGGTATACTCTGCCGTCGCCTTGCTGACTTCTGGCTCTTGTTATCTGATGTGTTAACTGGCAGGATACCAAATTTGCTGTACTGGTCTGGCTAGCTGTCCACTTTCGGTTTGAATTATCACTGATCTGACAAAACTATCCTGCCTGCTGGCGGAAAATGTTCACTCTTACAGCCCTATTATGGCTATCAAATATCAATTAATTGATACTTGATAACATCTCTATCAATTCGTCGATAATTTGGTATTATGCGTATCAATTGATAATTTTTACCCCATTGTGAATGCTAATCAAAATATCATTGAGAATGGGTTCTGTTTTGAAGTTTGACGTTTTTTATTGGTATTTGGTTTTTGTTTTGTGGCTGACGTCAAATTTTGGTAAAATAATGTAAGTTGTTTTTATTAAACAATATTCGCTTTTTTCTTAACACTTTTTTGTTTATTTAGGAGTAGAGTAGTACGCAATAGGAAACAAATCGAAAAACTGATAGAATTGATGGAAAAAGTCCAGACATCGCGAAGGGAATTTCATCAAAGCCAATAGCTTAGGGCCTCCAGAACGGGACTCAACCAAGTGGCAAAGAGTGAGCGTTTTAATTTGCATAATTTCGATATATTTATTTATTGAAGTAACCACGAAACCAAAATAAAAAAAAAACTTACTAACAACAAAATTGAAATGACTGCAACTGGTGGTGGGCCCAGTAACATTAGCCGATTGACTGACGCTGAAGAATCAGTCAGTCGTCTTATGCATTTCAATGCCTGTGTAGATCCACCAGGATTTGAACTTGGCTTGGAGGAACTACCCAGTTTTATAATTGCAGATGATGCAAATGACGAAGAAATTGCCATTGTGCAATCACCGAATTCTATTCACAAGAAGTCGTTATACAAGCAAAAAAATGAGTATAAAAGAATTGTTCTCTTGGAAAATCAGACGTCGGCGCAAGAAAAATTGTATAACAATATGACAAATATAATGATTGACATCGATACAAAATTGCAAACTATTGCAAAGAGTATTCCCAGCACAGAATATTATGCCAAAAAAACTTACAATATAAAAAAAGAAAACAAAAGTGAGGTGCTTAAGATTAAAAAGAAAAGTTGCAGCTTCATAAAGAACATATTAAAAAAAAAGGTAATTTAAAAAAGTACCTATACCTAACTTGTTGACAATCGGAGACTATATACCTACACAGTCTAACAAATATATGTATGTATGAGTATTGAGTAGCCTCCGACTGCCAAATAGGTAGTTATAGGTACTTAAATGCGTCTTGTTCAAATCTTTTTAATTCTTTGTTTTACAGTCAGTCAGGTTTTTTGGTTTTTTAAATTAATTTTTTTTTATTTTTATATTTTTAGCCTATAACACTCCGGGGAAGAATACGAATATTTTGACACCAGGGACTCCCGTAGGAACGTACATAGGATAAACTCCCTATTAATATGTATGTATGAATTCTTTTAAGATATTTTGGTTCTACTTTTTATTGTGCCTCAAGGTAATAAAAGCAAACAAAAAATGACAAAACTACTGATTTTTTATTTGTAATGCAGTATTTTATCTGACATTTATTCGTTTTGCATAAAACTTGCGATGGGATCTCTTATTCGTCTGCCTTCAGAGAATATTGGGTTTGTAGGATCAGCTAACACATCACGGTTTCCAAGACTATTGTCGTTTTCTTCATCGACGACTTCAGGATTTTCCAATCTGTACTTGACATAAATATTATGAAGAGCTGCACATACGTTAAATACCTGGGTGGCTTTCTTTGCGGTGTAGTGCAGTTCTCGTGCTTGCAATAAGCATCTAAATCTACTTTTTAACACTCCAATAGTCCGTTCGACAATATTTCGTTCGTTCTTCTTCCTGGGTGTAATTAAATCGGATCCATTTGGGACAAACGTACCTTTCCAAAACGTTAAGCAATTCACTTAACAACCGACACCGTTGGTTGTGCCATGCCAATGCGAAAGTCATTTCCATCGCTCAGTTGGTAGCTTCCTTGCGCAAAGAATTTTAAAACTGCTGCTAGTTTTAGTATATTTGGGATTGCTTGCTGACTTTTTATCGGTTTGAGTTTATCCTCAATAACCGTCAACACTTCTACGAAGGCTTGATTCGAAAGTCGAAAGTTCTGTACGAATCTGGAACCGAATCACATCAAGTAAAAAAAAATAATATACATATTAACTGCTCCATGGGGTTTGAAGCATCTCGTAAAGTCCTGCGTATGATGGCTTGTTCGCTTACGCTTACCTCACTTTAATCCCCTTCAAAAAATAAATCTACGGATGACATTTCGGTCGTTTTTTTTAACAATAAAAACAATTAAATAAATTTTATGACTTGATGTTATTAGATATTTTTAGCTGCCCGAATATTTGATACGTATCAACAATAAATTTTTGGTTGATAAAAAATTTGATGAATATCAAATGATGAATATCAAATTTTTTGACAACCGTAATATCAAGTTTATCGATAAAACTATTCACAATAGATCTTAAATCTAATACAATTCACAATTCATCAAAAATTTTGATAGGTTGATGACCATAATACCGATTCATTCATTTTGTTATATAATAGCCGTAATATGGCTGTTATTCAATACTAACTGTCCAACTTGCAAACATTCCTTTTCTCTTCTTCCTCTCTTGTTATGTCACAAGATACTTTTCCCGCCAACTCTTCCAGAAATGCTGTAACATCGCTTGCCTTTCTTTCCACAACCTTACGCCTTTCGTATTTGACTGTTCCACTATCGCAATTTGTATTGTTAACACTATGGGTTTGGTATGGCTTGCATGTCTGCGGGATCATCGCTCAATGGATGAAGTGGGAGTCAATATAATATGCCCTCTATCTCTATGAGTAGTGTTGAAAACTGCTCATACTCTAGCACACGCTGTCCAACTATTCTTTTCAAATGATATTTCATCGACTTGACTGCTGATGAGGGGCTGCTGGCACCATAAACTTCCATTCAGTCCCTCTCAGACTGAGACGGTTGAATACGTTACTCACTTGCCACTCTTCAAAGGCTCTCTTGATTTCCCTTGCAGAGCCGACATAGGATGTGCCATTGTCAATTATTAGCCATACCAACCGCGACCCGTTTGGTATAATCGCTAGATGACGCATTTCGTACTCTCCACTTGATCTATGAAGGCGCCCACCAACTCGTAGGATACCCTCACTATCGAACATCGGTTTAGTGACTCGATCTTGCTGCACACAGGTAACTGTCCCTTATCGCGAAGCGCTGCAATATCCCTTCCGTAGCTTTCTTCTTGCGCCTTAAGAATTAAATACTGCATTGCAGGTAGTCTTTCGCATGCTTGCAGTGCAACGGATGTAGATTCACTCCTTCGCTTCGCTCTTAGAGTATTCATGAAACGAAATGTATATCCGAGGGTACCCGGCGATTGAAACTGGCACTTGCTCCCTCGGCATCCATATGCTAAGACTTTCCATGAAATTCGTCACTATAAATACAAGCATCTCTTCTGATGCAGCTGCTGGCACTTTGTTTACTATCGGATTCACTGGCCATTTACTTCCCGTGCAACCATAACTCGCTTTTTATCAACTCTGCTGTCATTACTCCTGGACTGAATAAGTCAGCTGGATTGCCTTTCGTACCGACATGTACGATCAACCTGCAGACGGCCGCTGCAAGTTCCAAACTTGGTTGGTATAGTCACTGTATCTTGTTATCGCTGCAATCAACTTGCTCATTATCTGTCCATTCGCTTGCTCTACCCGCACATATACTCTCATCGAAGCATCCGAAAAACCATGAATTTGGATTTTCCCCTTTCCACCTGTAATCCACCACAGCACTTTCCATCTAGCCCTGATTTCTACTGGCACCTCCTAGTCCCATTAGAGACCCAATCGCGATCTATCTTGAATTAAATTTTTCCCCAATACTGTCACTGGCGCTATATAGGTACCCATTTGTTTAGTTGAGCTACACAACTCAATATCTTTCGCTATGTAATCTCTTCGGCTATCTCTTGTGTATTCACTACGAAAGTGAATTGATCGGCATCAACTAGCCACTGTAAACCTAAAATTGTCGCTTGCTCCCTACTATCAAAAACCATAGTTTTTGCACTGTCCAAACTTAACTTACTCGCTGGCCATTTACCTTTCGACTTCCACTTTCGTAGCTCAAAACCTGCTATCCTTAATACCCTGTTGACTGCATTCGCTACTAAACATGCTGGCTGTTCACTATCATTACCTGATACACAATCATCCATGTATAGGTCACCTTCGATTACTTTCGCTCCATTTGGACATGATTCACTTGCATTCCTTGCGCACTGTACAACCGCTCGCACTACATTATATGTAGATGCAGCTCTTCCTTTGGTGACTCACGCCAGGATATTCTTTGTAAGTCCCACTGTCGTCTTGCTACTTGCACTTGTCTGAACATCATCTTCATGTCAGCACTGAGCGCTATCCTTATCTCAAGTCTCGCTGAAGCTTCTCTCCAAGCTGTTGCACTTCATTAAGTGAAATTCCTCTATCCGTTCGACAATTAAAATCGAACACAACTCTGAACTTCTTAGCAACGCACGCTTGCTCTTTGCTGGCCAATCACATACTCTCACATGAAGTCACCATATGTCAACAAAGGTTTCCTGTCTTAGCTTCCGTATTCAACGGATGGTCACCAAAGACCACTGTCCGAAATGCAGTCTCTATCAAGCAACACCTTGTATGTTTCGAGGGATCGAGTTGGCCAACATCTTCGCAAAGAATTTGACTCCCAACAAGATATCAAATCGCGCTCTCTTCCAATAAGCTGGATCAGCAATTTGTCTGTCGCGACTAGCAACTATCGGCTGTAGATTCAATTGCGGTGTATAAACTGTCCAATTCGATTCTTTTGACAGAATCCAAAATTTATCCTCTATGTATGCGTTGTACGCAAACCAGGGCACTATTCGGACTGTCGCTTGTTTTCGTGATCGAATGGGATTCGCATCGATTCCGATAACTCTCCTTGCTGTAGACGATACTTCAATGTGAAGCGATTGAGAGAGAATGTCATTTGACTGAACTCTAACGGTCACTGTTGGCAGTAGTGCCGCTGTCGCACTCGCTTTAAAACTTGGGAAGAAGTAGAAAGAATTTAAGTAAGTGAGAAACAAGTTTTTTTTTTTAACTTTGCTGCTTCCTTATGTCATGACGAGAGCTGACTTATTTATGTCCCGAGAAGAGCATAAAACGCTGTTATGCTGCTGTCCCCCAGGGCATCGTGGACATGCACCCTGGCTTGCACTATGCCCCTACTTCAGGCAATTCTCGTAGAGACCTCTTGTCTGGGCAAACTCTCTCCTGGTTCGTAAGTTCAACTCTTTAAACTGCTCGCAGTTGTAGAGCTGATGCTCTCCGTTGCACACTTAGCACTTGTGACGATGCGGTGCAGTGTTGACGCTGGCCTTTTAAACTGGCTTTTGCTGGCGGATTCGGCACTCTAGCTGGTTCCTTTGCTGGTTGACTGGCAATGCTCTTTCGTTGACTGGCACTTCCGCATTCGAATCGGTTGGAGCTTCTTTCTGCACGATTTGCTTGTAAGCTACTCACGGATTCCATCGAACAGAACCTCTGGCTGTCCGGTAGATGGCTGCTTGCTGAAGCTTGCTTGTCCAAGAATTCAAGCATCTGTCGGTGTCTCGGACTGGCGCTGGAGCTCCCACTGCTTTCCAGTTTCACTGTCCAGCTGCTCGTGCAACATGTGCACCACGAACATATACCAATGCTCAGTGGGCAATCCTTTAAATTCACCACTATCTACTTGCACTGCTCTGTCTACTTCCTCAACTGTCTATACTAGCTTTCTATCCGTCTGCAAACACACTTTCCCACTTGCACTTATTATCATTGTTCATCGAATTTTATCTCTTGTGAATATTCGGACTTTCTGCATTAAGCACTATCTTCCTACCTACATTGGCATGCGCATGCGCCATACTGTACAGCTTGCCCTTGTATTTGTGCAAAAACAAAACACAGAAAAAATAACCCTTGCTTACACATCCACGAGTATTACTTCGCTTGTAGGTATGTATCACTATATGTTGCTGGCTAGTTTGTGCATGTTCGAACACGAATCATGACAACTACACTGTACACTGTGGGGTAGCAGACTTACAAACGCCAGAGGACGTAGTCTGCTAGAAAGTTTTGCAACCCTTAACATAGGCATTGCAAACCAAGGTCGTGCAAATACATATCGCAAGGCAGGAACGGGCTCGATTATTGACATCACGTTCGCAAGCAACACCCTCTTGCGAAATATAAAATGGCGAGTCAGTGAGGAATACACGCACAGCGACCACCAAGCAGTCAATTTTGAGACGAAGGAGAAGAGTACCGTGCAACGCGCTAAATGAACGGGCCCAAAATGGAAGGACACGCACTTCGACCTGGACGCGTTCGAAGAAATGATAAATACCGGCAACATTCAAAGCAGAACAGCTGAAGCCTGTATGCAACAACTCGTCCGCATTCTCACTACTGCGTGCGATGCATCAATGCGCAGAAGAACGGGTACTAGAGGAGGAACACCATGCTACTGGTGGAATGAGGATATAAAAAAGCTTAGAGCAAAGTGCTTAAAAGCCCGACTCAAGGTTCGAAGATCTAGGGGAAGAGAACGCTTTGAGGAACACCTTAGTGGTTTTAAATTAAAATAGCAAGACGCGACCTAAAAAGGGCAATCAAGGAGAGCAAGACAAAATGTTTTAAAAAACTTTGTGAAGAAGCCGACATAAATCCTTGGGGTACAGAATAGAGGATCGTCATGACTAAGATAAAGGGCAGCAGGTCGCCTCATATAACTTGTCCAACTATCCTAAGCTCCATAGTAGAGCACCTTTTCCCCCGAAGTACATCTACTATGTGCAACATCATTAGTGAGACCAACACGGAGGATATCCCAATAGTCACAGCGGATGAACTCATAAACGCATGCAAGAAGATAGGCGACAGTAAAGCGCCCGGACCTGATGGCATACCAAATAAAGCACTAAAAGCAGCTATCCATAAGCGGCCAGACATGTTTATGGGCACAATTCAAAAATGTCTTGAAGAAGGAGTTTTCCCGGATGCTTGGAAACTACAACACCTAGTCCTGCTTCCAAAGGGAAACAAGGCACCTGGGGAACCGTCCTCGTATCGTCCAATATGCCTTCTAGACACAATGGGAAAGATACTGGAACGGATAATATATGCTAGATTGCTCGCGGTAGCAGAGGAGAGAGGAGCACTATCAGACTATCAGTTTGGTTTCAGAAAATCACGGTCTACTGTTCAAGCCGTAAAAACTGTGGTCGACATTGCGGCCGAAGCGATACAAGGAGAAAGATGGCGGTATGGTACAAGAAAATACTGTGTAGTGGTGACTTTGGACATCAAAAATGCCTTTAACTCGGCAAACTGGGCGTTCATCAGAAGATCACTAGCCAGGATGAATACGCCATATTACCTGCTGAGGATAGTAGAAAACTACTTTACCAGCAGAAAACTGAGGTATGAAACCGATGAAGGGTTAAAATACTACAGCGTTTCAGCTGGGGTTCCACAAGGATCAGTACTCGGTCCACTCCTATGGAACATTATGTATGACGGAGTGCTAAGGCTTATGTTGCCGCAAGGAGTTCAAGTAATCGGATTTGCAGACGACATCGCCGTCGTTACGGTGGCAAAAGAAATAAAGGAGATAGAGTCAGCCACAAATGAAGCAATTATTCGCATCAAACACTGGTTAGTATCCGATCAAATACTTGGTAGTAATACTCGACAACAGGTTACAGTTCAAAGCGCATGTAGACTACTCCATTAACAAGGCTTTACTGCTGCAAGGAGCGCTTTCCAGAATACTACCAAACATTGGTGGACCTGGATATGCTAGGAGGATTCTCCTATCTAGAGTAGTCAGGTCAGTCGTCTTATACGCTGCTCCGATTTGGGCGGGGGCACTCGCCATAAAAGCAAACAAGAGAAAACTGTCGTCCGCATACAGACTCAGTGCATTAAGAGCGATCTGTGGACGTACAAGTTGATCCCGAACATCGAGATCTGGACAAAACGAGCACATGGGAATATCAACTTCCACCTTACACAGTTCCTATCTGGTCACGGCGGCTATCGCAAGTACTTGCACCGATTCGGACACGATAGCTCCCCTTTGTGCCCAGAATGCTCAAACGAGGAGGAAGATACGGAGCACGCCATATTTCATTGCCGGCGTTTTTCGCAGTGGAGAATTAATCTGCCCAGTCCAACATTACTTATAGACCGAATGTTGCAGTCGGAGCAAAATTGGATGTAAATCGGCACACTTGTGATAATTGTGCAAAACGAACTAAGAAGAATAGAAAAACTTAGAAGAGCTGAAGAAGCAAATACAAGAAGAATAGCATAAGTTGCTAACCAGCCCCCCAAAGTAATACCTAACGGCAGTTCCGCGGGAAGAGTGGTTGAAGGACGTAGTGGTGTGGATTAGGCGCATCCAAGAAAAAATAAAAAAAAACACTGTACACTGTAAATATATTCCATACCTACACACTCCCGTCATAAAAAAGAGGAAAAACACTGTGCTCGTTCGCTTGCGAAAAACCACCCTTATTCTTCGTCCACTTGCACTATGTATAAATACCCATATTGAGTATTAAACTTGAGCTTGCACTTTTTATTTGCTCATGTTAATATAAAGAGAATTTAAATTCAATACCAAGGATAAAATATTATCAGTTGCGCTTTTCACTTAAAGAATGGTAAAACACAAAAAATGCACTTGCGTATGGCACTAGCTCACACAACTCTCCACAACTCTCCAAACTCGGCTGGCTTACCTTGCACGCTGTCTGTCTCGCTCACTCGCACGCTTACCCTATCCTGCGATACACTTTTACCATCTGGCAGCTGGCGGTTTTACTGGCTCAGTGTGTGTGTGCCGCCGTCTGGGCTGGCTACTTCGTCCTCGACGAAGAATATTTCTTGCACATTTAAATTATTTTTTTTTTCACTTTTCATAAATATTACTATTTTACACTATGCACTTTTCCACTGGCCTGGTACTATCCGACTCTACATGGACCAAATGTTTAAACCTGAAAACTAGAAAATTGAAACGCAGAATATTTTTTTTGGGAAAAAGAGACTTGCTCTGAAAAAACCCATGTTTATTCACTGGCAGACTTTCGATAACTACAACCATAGACAAACCATACTGAGACCCCAAACTCACAATCCTCAATTTTTATTAAAATTCGCCATTTTGTATTCCTGTCGGTGCTATGTCAAAAAAGAATCCGTGTGACATGCACAAACATACAAAAAATACAAAAATAAATGCTGCCAACTGCCGCAACCGTGGGGAAATGTGAAAGAGTTCACCACATTTTTTTCATTATTGAATGCCATTGGTTAGTTATCATATACATTGTTAAAAGGCGAATAATTTGATTTGTTTGGTTAGTAAAAATATCTTCAGGGGATATTTTACATATAAGAAACATATTGGGACAAACATGGTTATGTATTTACCTCTTTTCGATAGCATTAAGATCGATGTATTGAGTGAATTTTTCTTAAATAACTGAAGAAAATTTGCTCAAAATCTTTTTATTTTCATGCTACCATTCTACAGGTCATACGAGCAGTAGCACGACCGTACAATAAACATGCATTGGTATACAAGTATATATTCACATTCATATTATTATAATAAACTCGTATGCGTAGCATACGATACACGGCGGTCGTTTATCTGCGATCAACTTTAAGCAATGGTGAAACTAGCTACTAGAGTAGCGCCTTTGAAAACCATCTCTATACCAAGACTGGAGTTGTGTGCAGCCGATCCTTTGTGCAAACTAATTGAGGAAGTGAGCGGGGCATGGAGTCTCCGGAATATACCAAGGAGGCATACGGTGACGAGCTACTGCAATTGAAGAACAGAAGGCCAGCTAGCAAATCCAGCAGCATCTCGACTCTAGCCCCGTTCGTGGATTCTAATGGTGTTATAAGGGTAGGAGGCCGACTGCAGGACGCAGAGCTACCCTATTCAAGCACTCATCCAGTCATCCTACCATCCAAGAGCGAGTTAAGCCGTCAAATCATCAGAGAGGTGCAGATTCGAACCCTGCATGGCGGAGTGCAATTATGCATCCAGTACATTTGGCCACAATTCTAGATGCCAACCTTGAGAAGAGCAGTAAAGTCTCACGTCGATAAGTGTGTGACTTGTTTTCGCCAAAATAATGCTGTTGCAGAGCAGCTAATGGGTAGCCTGCCAAAGGATCGCGTGCAAAAAGCAAGGGCATATAAACAAGCGGTGTCGACTATGCTGTACCGGTACAGAGCAAGGCCAGGGCAGGTCGATCGAAAATCATCGAAAAGGGCTATATAGCAGTTTTCGTGTGCATAGCGACCAGAGCGATTCACCTGGAGCTCGTGAGTAACCAGTCATCGGAGGCATTTCTTGCGGCCTTCCATCGTTTCACTGGACGGCGGGGTGCATGTGCGGTACTTTGGAGTGACAATGCCACAACCTTTGTAGGCGCAGATCGTAAGCTGAGGCGAAGTGCAGAGCATTGGGAAAACCAACTTCCCCTGGAGCAGATACGTGCAATGGGCACCCAATGGAAGTTCATCGTGCTAGGTGTACCTCATACAGGTGGCATCTGGGAAGCCGCAGTCAAATCTCTAAAACACCACCTGCGCAGATTTTTACGTTTGAGACGTTAGCGACAACATTAATGCAAATCGAAGCATGCTTCAACTCGAGTCCACTGAGTTCATTGGCGGACGACCCAGGGGACTCTAGCGCTCTTACACCCGGACACTTCCTAATTGGCGAACAAATCGTGCAACCATTTGCTGCAGACGTCAGTGAAATTTCGCAGAGAGGGCTCAAGCTATGACACTCAGACACCCGCAATAAATGTGCAAAAAAAACCCTAATTGCACCATCCACGGGCATATTACTACACACAACAAATCGTCATCGTGCGGCGCAAAGAAGGAGCAAGGAAAGAGGAACCACCGATCACCCGACAACTTGCGAGCCGTTGTAGCGGGACCTGCGACCGATGTCTGTGCAATGCACAGTACACCACAGCAGCATATATAGTGCAGCCGTCGAGCATTCTTCACTGTTTTTCGTCAGACGTCAGCCAACCAGTGCGGTTTTTGTTTTGCCAATTTTTCTTTCCGAATAAATAATCATTATTAGTTCATGTGCTTTTTAAATTTTTCTTGATTCGAACATGACTGTATTTGAAATCATTTATACATAACATACATAGGCATTCAATACAATGTTACAAAACTATATAATCACAATGCCCTATAAATATGAACAAAATATTTCCACATCGCTTAGTCGTGTTAATAAACTCTAAAATAAAGTAGTTCGTGTTTAATTTAACCCGTTTCATTTTTTCCCCAACAAAGGTTATGGGCCCAGAGACGCCATAGACCAACACGAAATTAAACGGTTTAAATTAGTTTTTAGTATTTTTATTGAATAAAACATCGAGTGAGTTTTAGTTGGCCACGATGAGTTCTAGCCTTTATCAGATTGATAAGCCCGACGACAATAACTACGATGTGTGGAAAGTGCACATGAAGTCGGTGTTTCCAAAAACCGCAAAAGAATTTCGCAGTACATAAGCAGAAAAGGAAATGCTATAAATGCAATAAAAAGGGTCACCTTGCAGCCGCTTGTAAAGGGTGATTTTTTAGCTGGTTTGGTTTTGGCAACACTGGTTTTGACAGCTGACGTGTGTTTAGTACCTTGTGTCACTGTCAAACAGCTTCAGTTTGGTTTGCAATTTAACCATGGATCGTCTTACAAATGAACAACGCTTGCAAATTATTGAATTTTACTATCAAAATTCGTGCTCGGTTCGAAATGTTCATCGCGCGCTGCTTCCATTTTATGATCGGCATTCTCGACCTTATGAGCAGTCTATTCGGAAGATTGTGACCAAATTTCGCACCAAATTTACTTTGTTGGACATTAAACCACCAACACGTTTACGTACTGTGCGTAGTGAAGAAAATATTGCGGCCGTATCAGCTAGTGTGACAGAAGACCGCGAAATGTCGATTCGGCGCCGTTCCCAGCAGTTAGGCCTTTGTTACAGCACTACGTGGAAAATTTTGCGGAAGGATTTGGGCGTAAAGCCTTTTAAGATACAGCTGGTGCAAGAACTAAAGCCAGCCGACCTACCACAACGCCGAATTTTTGGTGAATCGGCTCTTGGAAAGCTGGCCGAGGATCCGCTTTTTTATCGAAAAATTGTGTTCAGCGATGAGGCTCATTTTTGGTTGAATGGGTACGTAAATAAGCAAAATTGCCGCATTTGGAGTGAAGATCAGCCAGAAGCATTGCAACAGCTACCAATGCATCCCGAAAAAGCCACTGTTTGGTGCGGTTTATGGGCCGGCGGCATTATTGGGCCATATTTCTTCAAAGATGATGCGAATCGCAGCGTTACTGTCAATGGTGAACGCTACCGAGCGATGATAACAAACTTTTTTTTGCCCGAAATGGAAGTTCTTGACTTGCATGATATGTGGTTTCAACAAGACGGTGCCACATGCCACACAGCACGCGAAACAATGGCGCAATTGCGAGGCGAGTTTGGTGAACAGTTAATTTCACGTTTCGGGCCGGTCAATTGGCCGCCTAGATCGTGCGATTTGACACCATTAGATTATTTTTTGTGGGGGTATGCCAAGGCTAATGTGTATAGGGACAAGCCCGCTTCGATTGACGCACTGGAAGCCAACATCCATGCATTCATTCGTGAGATACCGGCCGATATGTGTGAAAGAGTATGCCAAAATTGGACTCAGCGGATGGGCTACCTGAGACGCAGCCGCGGTCAACATTTGCATGAAATTATCTTTAAACATTAAATTGCAAGGTTCAAACTATCGATTCAAATAAATATTTCATTCATTTTTTCGATTTTTTTGTGTTTTTTTTTTAAAAAAAGTTCTAAACCTCTTAAAAAATCACCCTTTACATCCACTTATACAGCGAAAAATAAGTCTACCGCTTCTTTCGTTATGTTGAATATAGCAAGCAACTCGCAGCTGGACAAAAATAGTTGGGTTTGGGATAGCGGTGCTAGTTGCCATATGTGTTGCGACAAAGACATGTTTACATATATAAAGCCACACGTCGAAAAAATAGAAGTAGCTGGAAATCAATTCATTTCCTCTGAAGGTATAGGAACGGTGAAAACTGATACAAAAAGCAGTGAAATTTCCTTAAGAGATGTATTGTATGTGCCGGTACTCCAATCAAATTTTATTTCGTTGCGAAAAGCAGTTGAAAACATCTATGCTGTTGAACTAAATAAAAATCGTGGATTAATAAAAAATACGAGTGGTGAAAAAATAATGCTAGCCAGAAAGTGTGGTGAATTTTTTATACTCGAATGTGGGAATGTTAATAATACATTATGTGTCGCAAAAGAAAAAAATGATACGTGTATTGCATAGAAAATATGGCCATCTGAATGTAAAAAGCCTTGAATTTCTTATCAAAAACAATATGGTTCGTGGAATAACACCAAAAAACATTGATTTGACATTGCAATTTGAGTGCGAAATTTGTCTTAAAGGAAAAATATGCACAAAACCCTTCGAAAAAGATTTGGATAAGCGAAGTAAAGACATATTATTGGAAATCATCCATAGTAATGTATGTGGACCAATGCGAAAGAATTCAATCTTACTTACTTACTTAAGGTGGCGCTACAGTCCGGGGTGGACCTGGGCCTCAACCAACAAGCGTCTCCAGCCAGCACGATCTTTGGTCAGCTGTCTCCAGTTTCGCACGCTAAGTTGGTTAAGGTCCCTTTCCACTTGCGCGCGCCACCTGAGTCGCGGTCTTCCTCTACTGCGCCGTCCCTCGGGTGTGGATTAGAAGATCTTCCGGGCCGGAGCATTGACGTCCATTCGCTCTACATGACCCAGTCACCTCAGCCGTTGGACCTTCACTCTTCTGGCTAGGTCGATGTCGCTGTACAGCCCGTACAGTTCGTCGTTGTATCTCCTCCTCCATTCACCGTCTATGCAGACGGGACCGAAGATTACTCGAAGAATTTTTCTCTCGAAGTAACCAAGAGTACAAGAGCCTCATCCGCTTTTGATAGAGTCCATGCCTCTGCACCATAAAGTAGGACTGGTATGATCAAGGTCTTATAAAGGGTCACTTTAGTTGTTCGAGAGAGGGCTTTGCTAGCAATTGCTTTCTTAGCCCAAAGAAACAGCGATTGGCAAGAGTTATTCTTCGTTTAATCTCAGCGCTGGTGTCATTGTCTGAAGTCATAGCGGAGCCTAGGTAGACAAAGTCCTTTACCACCTCAAAGTTATATCTGTCTATGGTGACATTTTGTCCAAGACGTCGGTGTTGGGTGTCCTTTCTTGATGACAGCATATACTTTGTCTTGCCCTCATTGACCGCCAAACCCATCTTTGCCGCTTCCGTCTCAATGCTCACGAACGCGTTGCGTTCTGCCGATTATGTCGATGTCGTCGGCGTAAGCGAGTAGGTGGACGGACTTTTGGAAGATAGTGCCTCTGGTGTTAGCGTTTGAGTTTTGCACTATTCTTTCAAGAACGATGTTAAAGAAGTCACATGACAGCGCATCGCCTTGTCTAAATCCTTTTTTGACATCGAAGGTCTCGGTGAGTTCTTTACCGACCTTAATGGAGCAGCGTGCACTCTCCATTGTCATCCTGCACAGACGGACGAGTTTGGCAGGGATGCCAAAACTAGACATTGCTCTGTATAGCTCGTCTCTATAAATGCTGTCATAGGCGGCCTTAAAATCGATAAAAAGGTGGTGGGTATCGATTTGGACTTCCTGGATTTTCTCCAAGATCTGTCGCAGTGTGAATATTTGGTCAGCGGTAGGCTTTCCTGGCCTGAAGCCACACTGATAGGGACCAATCAGGTTGTTGACGAAAGGCTTCAGGCGTTCACACAACACGGCAGATAAGATCTTGTAGGCGATGCTAAGAAGACTTATACCTCTGTAGTTGGCGCAGTTCAGAGGGTCTCCTTTCTTGAGGGTCGGGCAAACAATGCTGAGGTTCCATTCATCGGGCATACTTTCCTCCGACCATATGTTACAGATGAGTTGATGCATGCTCCTAACCAAGTCATCGCCTGCCGCTTTGAATAGCTCGGCGGCTAGGCCATCTGCTCCAGCGGCTTTGTTGCACTTAAGCTTGGATATGGCTATCTTCACTTCGTCCAGGTCGGGTGGACGGAATTGTTGGTCTTCATCGTCCAGGCTGAATGGTTCATTCTGCCTGACAGCGGGGTTTTGTTCGTCATCGCCCTTTAACAGTCTGCAGAAGTAGTTCTTGCATACCCTCAGCATCGACTGCGATTCTACTACGATGTTCCCTTGTTCGTTCTTGCAGGCTTCGGTTCGGGCTCTGTATCCTTGGGAGGTTCTTTTAACCCTTTGGTAAAACTTCCGAATCTCATTCCTGCAGTAGCATCTCTCTATTTCCTCGATTGCGCGCTTCTCATGCTCTTTCTTTTTCCTCCTCAGAAGCAGGTGTTCGTCTCTTATCTTCTGCGCGTAGAGCTCACGGGCAGCTCTTGTCCTCCTTTGCAGCGCCGCTTTGTATGCCTCTTGTTTCGCTGCATGCGCTTGCCGGCATTCGTCGTCGAACCAGGGGTTTCTTTGCGGTGGTCGGGTGAAACCCAGCACATCAGAGGCGGCGTCTCTAATGGCTATTTGGCAATGGCGCCACTGGTCTTCAATATTTGATGCTGGCTGCATCGTACATCTTGAGAGATTGAGAGAGACTCGATCGGAAAAGGCTCTGGAGATCTCTTGCGATTGTAGCCGTCCGACGTCAAACTTCCTCACAGTATTTACTTGTCTTGGCGGTGTTCGGGATATCCGCAGTCGTACCTTGGCTACAACAAGGCAGTGGTCCGAGTCAATGTTGGCCCCTCGGAACGTTCGGACATGCATAATACTGGAGGAGTGCCTTGCGTCGATCGCAATGTGGTAAGTCTGGTTGACGGTTGATTGGTCCGGAAATCCCCATGTGCCTTTGTGAATATCGAGATGCGGGAACCGCGTTTTTGCTACGATAACATTTCGCCCCGCCGCAAAGTCGATCAGCCTAAATCCGTTATCGGAGGTGTTGTCGTGTAGGCTGTACCTTCCGACAGTACTACCAAAGATCGCCTCTCTTCCTATCTTTGCATTAAAATCACCTAGGACAATTTTAATGTCATAGTTAGGGCACTGCTCGTACGTCTTGTCTAAGAGCTCGTAGAACCTCTCTTTGGTGTTGTCGTCTTTCTCCTCCGTGGGGGCATGGGCGCATATTAGGCTAATTTTGGCGAATTTAGCCTTGATGCGTATTGTCCTAAGGAGCTCGTTCACACAGCTGAAACTTAAGACTTCTTGCCTAAGTCTGCCGCCAACGACGAATCCACAACCAAATAAGCGCTGTTTGTGTTGCCGATAGCAGTCGCCATAATAAATATATATCGCAGTTGTTCATCCTCTTCTTGCCCGGTCCATCCCATCGCACAGCTTGGATGGCGGTTAGGTCTGCTTTATAGCAGTTCAGGGCCTCCGCTAGCTGTTCGGCTGCACGGGACCTGTTAAGGGACCTAACATTCCACGTGCAGATCCGAAATTCATTGTCCTTTATTCGTTTGCTAGGTTCGTCAACAGTAAATTCATCCGTATCCGAGGCTTGTTGTTGTTTCGGAACTGGGTTGGTTTTCCGCAGTCGGGCAGTTACCCCGGCGTACAACCCCCAACCTGAAGCGCCAGGCCCTTTGTTGGACCCCTTGGACGAAAGGGGCCGGATTCCTCCGGTGTCAGTAACCGACTTCGCGGATGTGAGAGCTGCCGTTGGCCCATAAATGGTTCATCCGCCACCATCTCTGTTTCAGGACCCTGACTAGTCCCGAAAAATCCTCACTGACCTTAGCTCCGAATATGTCGGAGTAGCAAAAGTAAGGTAGCTCTCATCCTGACTGTTGACGACACCGTTGATTCAGTCTAATGAATTCATCCGCCGTACGTCCTCTTTCTGAGGGGCTCATGTAAGACCTCTGAGACTCGGTCAGGCAGTCATTCCGACCGAGCATTATAGTGTTGCTATTTTCTTCGTGTTCAACACTCGCGCTTATTAGTTCAGCAAGTCATGCCCGGATGGGCAGACCAGTACCCGGTGGTTACAAGTTGATGCCAATCAGTGTCTACCCGATTCATGCATACCCAACCACCGAAAGAATTCAATCGGTGTTTCTAAATATTTTGTGTCCTTTATAGACGACTACAGCTGAAAACTGTTTGTATATTTTATTAAAACAAAAAGAGAAGTTCTTACAGTTTTTAAAGCATTTAAAAATGTCGTTGAGCGAGAAACAAATAAACGAATAAAAGTATTACGGACGGATAATGGTCGAGAGTATGTAAACAATAAGTTTGATACTTTTTTGGAAAAGGAAGGGATTCGTAGAGAACTTACAGTGGCGTACACCCCGCAACAAAATGGAGTTGCAGAACGTGCAAACAGAACCTTGGTGGAGATGTCACGGTGTATGCTGATTGACTCCGGGCTTCCTGAATTTCTTTGGGCGGAGGCCATAAATAAGGCCGTCTATTTACGTAACCGCTCGCCAACAAAAGTGTTAGGAAATGTTACCCCGTATAAATCCTGGTCTGGTTACAAGCCAAGCGTATCACACCTACAGGTCTTCGGTCGAAAGGCCATCATTTTGGACATACAGCCAGGAAGATCTAAATTTTCTCCAAAAGGCTTCGAATGTTTCATGGTGGGGTATTCAAAGGAATCGAAGGCCTACAGATTCTTCAAACCCAAAAGCAGGACAATTCATACAAGCCGAGATGCAAAGTTCCTAATGCAGATCGAGATGAAACCGGATGACTCAGATTACGTTTTGCTTGAAGATGAAAATGAGCTTGTTGGAGAGGATGTTGCTATTGGTGTCTGTGCTGATTATAATTCTATTGCTGGTGCTGTTAAGGAAAATGTTGGTTCTGCTGATGAAGAGGATGGCGAAATGGATGCGTTTGATGATGCTGTAGAGGGTAGATTTGTTGCTGATGATGAAGAAAATGCCGCTGAAAACGAAGATGCCGAAGATATTGGTGCTGAAAGTGTTCGCGATGAAGGACTTGCTCCTGCGAGTAATGTACGAGAGCTATCATCAGAGAAAATTTCTTCAAGAATGACGTTACGCCCACGTAAACCATCGAACTCAAATTTTTTCATTGAACCTAGAGAGTACTCGAGCAACCCACTCAGTGTGAAGGAAGCCTTGAGCAGAGCAGATGCAGTACAGTGGAAAACAGCTATGAAGGACGAAATTAATTCTTTAGCTAAAAAAACAACTTGGGAGTTAGTCAACTTGCCAAAAACCGCCAAGCCATAAAGTGCAAGTGGGTTTTTAATATAAAGCGTAACAAAAACGGTGAAATTGAGAGGTACAAAGCCAGAATAGTGGAAAAAGGATGTAGCCAGCGATTCGGAATAGACTATAAGGAAACTTTTTTCTCCGGTGGTCAGGTATTCCTCCATTCGACTAATACTTGCGTTGTCAGCTGAGCATAATTTAATACTACATCAAATGGACGTTTCATCCGCTTATTTAAATGGTGAATAATGAATGAACAGTGTTTCATCAATCCCATGCATCAAGAGAAGGTTTGCCGTTTAAGAAAAGGAGTACATGGCTCTCTCTGCAGCATCCAAAGAGGTCGTCTACTTGAGGAGTTTCCTACGAGAATTGGGATTTAATTCTCTTGCAGATGGCCCAACCGAGTTCTACGGTGACATAAGTGCGCAGCATTTAGTGAAGAATCCTGTGTATCACAACAGGACAAAACATTGAAAAGTACATTATATACGTCAAATCTATGAAAATGGACTTATAACATTAAAGTATATCCCGGCCGGTTACATGATTGCCGATATTTTTACAAAAAATCTAAAAAAAATAAGCACTCTGAATTAACTTCTTTGCTTGGTTTCATAGCCTAATATTCCTAAATTGTTCGTGATTTGTATGAATACATATTAAATTGAATTAAATTGATTTGCATATATTTGTATTATTATATAAAACAAATGTACAGGAATATCGTTTTGAGAGAAGGATTGATTGTATTTGAAATCATTTATACATAACATGTTTCGTTTTTTCCCCAACAGAGGCTAATCAGGCGCGTTATACGTTTGCTAATTCCTTCTCTAATCGAAATGACCATCTTAATTAAAAACCAAATTACAATATTCCATTTAATTCTCCTCTTTATAAACAAGTTCAACATAATCAACGTCGCACTGTACAGACACCCATGGAGGTTGATCCATCAACCTCGCAATTTAGATAACAGACGAGTTATCAGAACAAACCACCCATTCTCAATTCCAAGCCAAGGATCCCAACGATAGGAAACCAAAATAGATCAACCAAGAGGTATCGCGAATCTGACCGACAACCAATGGCTAAAGTACAGAGAATTAATCATATCAACCAGCAGGAACAACCAATGCACTACGAACAATACGACTATAATAATAATGACGACGACAAATACATATGAAGAATGGCAATACGAACAACCGTATAACTGCCCATACAACAACAATGAAATGCTAGATGATGTTAATTTTTTAGGGGTAAATCCCTCCTACCATACGTCAGGAGGGAAAGACATAAAATTACTTGTACTTTTACTGTTGGGATGTAAATCATATTTTGTACGACAGTACAACACGAGAAGAATTTTCATCAAGGCTGAACCAACGGCTAAAAGTATTTGCCGACCCAACCGAGTCCTTGCCCTATAACAGGAACATCTTTGCTACTATTAGAACAAGAGACAGTGAGCCCATTTATTTCAAAGCGTATCTTTACTCTATGGCTGCTAACGAGTTTGTATGGCATTATATGACCTTCACGGTCACCCTATAACAGTCCAATTTGGGTTGTTGATAAGAAGGGAACTGATGATAGTGGAAAGCGTAAGATGCGATTGGTTGTGGACTTCAGGAAACTGAATGAAAAAACCATTAGTGACAAGTACCCTATTCGAGACACATCTGTTATTCTTGCAAATTAGGGAAATCCCCGTTTTTTAAAACATTGGATCTAAAATCTTGGTTTCATCAGATTAAATTAGCAGAACGAAATAGGGAAAAACGGCTTTCTCCGTTAACAATAACGAGTTTTGTAGGCTTTGTAGAGTTTTCTCCGAAATTTTATTAAAAGCCAGGAAAGGAGAATTTTGTAGCAGATGCTCTATCTAGACAGCACATAAACGCCCTGCAGCAACAGGAATCGTCTAGCTCCATAACAGTGAGGAATTCCTCTCCGCAACTATTGGCACGGTATCAAATCCAGTAAATTGTTTTAAGAATCAGCTTATTCTCAATAAAAGTACAGAAACGTCAAAAGTAACCAAAATCATTTTTAGATCAAGAATCAGACACACAATTACGTTTTGTAGTCTTAACGAGCTTTTCCAAATCCTTAGGGAAAGTATAAACCCAGATGTGGTGAACGCAATTTTCTGTGACTTACCCATCCTTGCACAAATTCAAAATGATTTAATCAACAAATTTACTTCAGTTAAATTTCTGCACTCTTCAAAACTGGTCACCGTTATTTTTAATAGAAATGACCAAGAAGAAATTCTCATCGCTGGGCATAACAGAGCTCATCGGTCAGTACGTGAAAATATGAAGCAGATACTAAATGACTATATATAAGAAAGAAACTTAAAGAAGTTTATTTCAATTGTAAAATCTGACGCGAAGCAAAATACCAAAGGCACCCTCTTAAGGCCCAAATAAGGAGAACACCCTTCCAACCCGGTGAACTCCTTCATATTGATATCTACTCAACAGATAAAATTTTCAAAATTTGCTTTAGTGAAACCATTAAGATCTCGAGCAATTATTGATATTAAAGAACCTCTTTTGGAGATTATCAATATTTTTAAAAACACCAAGCCCATAGTCTGCGGTAATAAAAGATCACTTAATTCTGAAACCATTAAGTCGTTACCCAGAAATCGTTTTAACATTAACATTTTTACATCACCTCCTTTTCATAGCACAGCAAATAGGTGGTAGAAAGATTCCACTACACATTATCAGAAATTGCTAGATGCACAAAGTTAGAGCAAAATATAGATGGTACTGCATAATTAATCCTTATAGCGACCGTCAAATATAATATTTAGAACGATTCATTCGGTTACGAACCGACGACCAATTGACATAATCCACTCGATGCCCCGGACTTGGGAAACGAAATAAAAAACCGAATTGAAAAGACCCAACAAACAGATCTTAGCTACCATAATAGGAAAAGACTCACAAGAATATATAAACCTGGTGACAAGGTATTTGTTCGAACCAATAAGCGAATAGGGAATAAGTTCACAAAACTTTTTGTAGAAATCGTACAAAGAGATTTAGGAACCGTTGTTTTAATTGACAATAGACAAGTACATAAAAATAATTTACGATAATTTGTTTCTTCTTTCGAAGCGCCTTACATCTGATTTTCCTGCGGAACGCAAACACTAGACTTTTGAACTATTCCCAGGCCCACTATATACCTGTCCCCGATGGAAGAGACGCTATCGACACCAATAGTGACTACATCACGCATTGCACTAATCTAACAGCCTACGAAATTATGACCTACGAAGCTCTAAAGTTTGTTCCACTATTTACAAAAATATATGAGAAAGAGGCAATTGAGGTCGATGTGAAACAAATATTGCACCTTTTAAGCATTCTTCGATCTCACCACCGACATGCTCGTAGCATCAACTTTCTAGGCACAGCCCTGAAATACGTCGCTGGTACACCTGACTTCGACGATTTTTTATTGATTTTTTTATTTTTTATGGTCGGAGTTGGGTGGTATTGATCTGGACAACGTTTACTTTCAACAAGACGGCACTACGTGCCACACAAGCAACGAAACCATTGATCTGATTTATCACCTTGCGACTTCTTCCTTTGGGGCCACGTGAAAGATAAGGTCTACGCCAACTGCCCAGCGTCGATTCAAGACCTCAAAGATAAAATTTGTGAGGCTATCGAGGACATAGGGCAGCCACTTTGCGATTTGGTAATGAAAAATTTCATGTATGCGTGCTCGTGGTGGCCATTTGGCTGATGTTGTTTTTCATTATTAATGGCATACCTTCCTCTGTATTATGAAATAAACATCCGATCATTTATCTCAAAAAATTACATTTTTCTTTGAATACCAAAATAACACCTCTTATTGGAAAACCCTTTACAAACAATTGTCTAAAATATTCTTTTTACTATAACTAATGTTGTGTAGTAGATTGTCTGCCTACAAAAAATGAGTTTGATCAAATTTAGTAAAATTTGACTCAAATTTTCGGTTGCATTTTAGAACGGGAACAGGCCTCAAATCTAAAAAAATAAAACATACTGCACAAGGCGTTCCAAACATAAAACTCTATTGACATTTTCAAAGCTTTCTGTTTAGTTACTCATTTGCCGTTACAACTCATCCAAAATTTCATGTTTATTTATGACATTTACCGTCAAACAATATTCTTTATCCATCGAATAGGGTAATGAATGGAAAATCGATATTGGGTTTCGCACCACGCAAACTCCACAAATTTGTGTTTTAGTAGTTTAGTGTCTACTTCTTATATGGAAAACTCCCTATATTGCTATCTTAATATTAGTGTCTCTGTGCAGTATTATATTTTTGCTTTATTTCTTTGCAGAATATAGTGAAGTATATTAGTGTTTCAATTACACAAAGTGCTCCATTGTTACTTGTGCTATTCTATTTTATTAGAAAAAGGGCACAGATAAGTTTTATAGTATTCAAAGTTCTTGATTTCTTACATGGGGTTTTTAAAATAAACTCCATATTTCAAATGCTAAATAATAAAAATACAGTTTTAATTTTCGAAAAATCACAAATCGAAAAACAGCAAAGAAACAAGAAAGAAATTAAATATAATAAACAATAAGGAATCGGTCTGGAAATTAAATTCATTAACGAAGAGTTAAGGTAAGATAAAGGCAACGAATGAGTATTTTATGAAAATAAATAACAAATAATATCAAATAGTTAGGTTTGTGTGTACCATACTAATCTTTTCGAAGGAGAAATTTACAAAAGTACAAAATAAAATAAGAACTTGGTTTAAATAAAAGAAAATTGCATGCAACCGGACCATTGAATTATTTGTGTTCTGGTTTAAGTTGTGGTTGTGCCATAAGCAACTTTTATGAAAGTGAGTTCTTACTCTTTTGCGCATTCAATCCTTATCACACAAACTTTAGGATAGTCAGGATTTCATTATTGTTTCAAATATCAAGTATTTGATTATCTATTTTCTTTTTGTTTTAAATGTTGTTAGAAGCTATTTTCAATGAAAGTAGTTCTTCAAATATACCATCGGATTCAATGTAAGCATAAGAAGATATTTATGGTAATTTGGTTCACGTTCCTAAATGGTATGTAATTAGCATGAAGTACCTAGCTACAATTACCCAAGTAGAAATTTGTGACTATTAGCTGTTTTTTATTATCAGCGTGATCTGATTCGGATCATATCACGAAAATAAAACTCAACGGATCATTGAAAAGTTTAATTTTGGAATTGTGGCAACAGTTGCTTTCAAAAGCAAAACAGATAATACAGGGTATTTCAAACTTCATATTGCCACCAGCCATCTTGCAAATATTCTTCTCAACGTGACGTCATTTCACTTGCAAAGTCGGGGGTGTTACCATATTTGAATCAAATTTGCATAATTTTTCTTTTCAAATATATTTTTTGTGAAACAAATTTAGTATTTTATGTTCAAATATGAACCACATGTACAATATTTTGGTGCTAACGCTTGAGTTTATCTTGGCATATTAAGGTGTGTCCAGACCACCGAAATATTTCAGAAATGTTTATGAAATGTTTCTGAAGCAAAACGGACAGATTTTATAAACATTTATAAAAGATTTCTGAAATTTATTTATTAACCCCCGTATTAATAAACACTGCGTAAAAGTTATAAACTCGTTACTCAGCAGTTACGTCAAATTTTTGTAAGCTATCTGACGTCTACTAGCTAACTTACATTTTGCACATTTGTTTATTAATACGGGGGTAAAGGTTTATGAAATGTTTCAACTTTATCCTGTTTTGGACTAGAAGAAAAGAATGTGGTGGGATTATTAGCAACGAGTAAAGTTTTTATTTTTGTAATTTTGGTCTCGGCAATCACGCGACAGGCGATTTAATTCAAATAATCGTATTAAATGAATCACTTTCTCATTAGGTATTCCAAGCCTTTATGGACATTTTTATTTCATTTAAAAACAAATAATAATCGAAAAACAGCGCTCACTTTCTGCAGGGATGCTTGTAAAACAAAATTTATTTTCCATCACGATTGGGTAACTGTGAAACATTTCATAAATGTTTTTTTGGTGTCCAGATCCAAAGCTGCAAAACATTTTTAAACATTCCATAAAAATTGTTTTGTTAAATAAGTGTTTTAGAAATATTTATGGAGCATGTAGGTATTTCATTGTTTATCAAATGTTTGACTGGTTTGGACAACCTTTATAGAACGAGAAAAAACATCATAACTCGTATTACGGACAGGGAGTTTATTCGAATGCGAAATAAATCAATTGATTTTTTTGTGTTCCATTTTTCAGTCTGGCACCGTGATTTTGTGGCTATCGTTTACAGGCACACCAACATTTAAAAATAAAACAAGCCACCTAGTCGGAAATAGTAGAAATAATTTTCAGTTCATGATTCGTGATCTCGATGAGAAGCATGATCATGTGCAGTTGTTGTAAATGCATGTAAATCGATGATCTATATGAATCATAGCTGATAATAAAAAACAGCTATTATCCAAATTTAATTTAAATTAAAGTCACCACACCTCACCACTGTTGCTTTTGATTCCGTTAGATACATTTATGGACTGAAGAGATATGATCGAATCTCTCTTCAATATAGAAATGTCTTAGGTTGTACTCAGCGTTTCCAACCAATTTTGCGAAAAAATGCCTAACTTGGGAAAAAAGATGCCTTTTTTAATAAAATAATGCCTAAAATAATTTTTTTATGTAAACTGGAACAATAAATCAAAAATGAAACACTATACCAAAAAATAAACAAAAACATTTTTTTTTCAAAAAAAAAAATTAAATTATAAATCACAGAAGAAATTCTTAATAGGAACAAAATTCATAAGTAGGTAGGAAGTATTGAACAAAACAAACCTAGTTTTAGTCCATCAGATTGTCTTGGTCCTTGAAATCATACATTAAAAAAAATAAAAAGTCAGTACCTATGTTGAATAAAACAAATTTTAAAAATACTTAAAATATACTTTTTGAAAAAAAAACCTTTAAGCCTTAGCTAGTGAAATAATGCCTAAAAGGCATGAAAAAGCCTGAGTTGGCATCACTGGTTGTACTATATACCAATCTCGTAATCTCATATATTTTCACAAACTCCTTCATAGCAAAACACCGGGATATCTTTACAATAGATTAACTTTTTCACGATCTCAGAGAACACTTAATATCAACAACAATATTCCGTCCCTTAAATATTTAAGTTCCTCCCGTATTTTTTTCGTCCACTCTTCAAGGCTTTGGAACTCTTTACATATTAAACTGATTCGCAATTCCAATAACTTCAAATATAATATTTTTAAATACCTTTCAGCGCAGCAATGATGATAATAATAGTAATATATATATTTCATGATAATTATAATTTTATCCATGCTTAACGATAACCCTGAATTTTTGAATTTTTATGATAATCTTTCCTTATCTCATTTGTTACTTTTGCCTTATTTATTAATATTTATTCAATTTACATAGATGCAATTAATGTTTGTACTATAAAAGACCAAGTCTTATTGTACAATTCAAAAACGAAAGATGTTAATAAATTGAAACTGAAATTGTATATTTGACTCAATTTTGTGTCGATAGAGGTATTCCAATAAGATGGCCACTATTTGACATGTTTGTTACCATTACACGACTGAAAGATACAAATGTCCTTTACTGTAACATATTAAAACACACAAAAACTATGTAGTTGCCATTTAATGTTACCACTTATCAGCTACGCAAGTTGACTGCGCAAAGTCTGATTTGTGACCATTGGCACTTTTTCTGCAAAAAATATCCACACATACTACAAACTTATATATATGCTGTAGGTGTACACAGACCAAGTTGGTATAGCATTATAATTTTTTGTATATTATAATACTAGCTGGCCCGGCGAACTTCCTACCGCCTAAAATTGATTAAATTATTAACATCCCTTTTGATAGTTCAGCCTCTCTATTGAACGAATGAAACTCCATTGGAATTAAATTGAGTTCAATGCATAGAAACGACTTCATAGATTTCAGGGTCGGCTTCTTGATCGTTTTTTTCCGCTCTAATGATTGAATAGAGTTGGTCCGGTCAGATTTTCTCAATCAACCAAATCAACCAAAGCAGAATGTGGGCAATCGGCAATCCTCGCTTCTGCCATTCGACCGAGTACATCCAGAAACGCGATTGTCCAAAAACATTATTCTTAGCGATGAAACCCATGAACGCTTTTAGCTTTTCTATGAAAAATCGTGTGCTGACATCATGTTGGTCGCTCGAAGAAGCCCGGGAAGTAAGTATCATCGTTCGGATTATTTTTTTTCACTTCACTTTCGATATAGGTGATACAAAACAATAAATATCAGTAGTTGCGACTTGTAAACACGGTGTTTCAGTGGCTAGTATCCTGGACTACTTGAGTGTACGGCCTACGCCCACATATGCCACATGCCACATCACATATACTTAAATGCTTGCGATTTGCGCCCAATACCCCGAAGCAGAGCAAGAACGGAACTACCGGGTTAGCCATACCCATCCACAAAATTTCACTGAAATTCACGGTTTTGGAGATCGACAATCCGAGTCAGGTCCAAAACTATCGTTTCTTTCAAGGCGCAACCAACCATAAACATCCACAAAATTTCCGTGAAATTGGTTTAGTGGCTTCAGAGATGGACAACAGCGCCACCAACCGGGTCCAAAACAACATTGTTCTTTAAGCTCCAACCAAGCATACACATCCACAAAATTTGATTGAAATCAGTTGAGTGGTTTCGCAGATTGACTACAGCGCCCAGGTGGCCACCAAAACTGTCCTATTCTTTAAGCTGTAACCAACCATAAATATCCACAAAATTTAATTTAAAGTGGTTGAGGGCTTTCTTTTATTTATTTATTTATTTTCAATCAAATGAGTACATCTACTGTACTCGCTAGATTACTTAATACAAAAATATTCTTAAAAACGACCACCAAAGCTTAACAACAGAATTAATTTATTCCTAAACGAATCCCTACTAAGATGAAAATCGATTAAGCTACTATATTCATTGGATTCCCTAAGGTATCTAGAAATTGGTTCATTGTATCCATAATTAACTCTATGATAAGGTACATAAAATAAAAGACGATTGCTCTCGAAGGAGCATAAAATCCAATTAATGATAATAGGAAAGGGCAATCGATATGATCATTTATTAAATCACGAATAAACATAATAGAAAAATACTGCCTCCGTTTAAAGAGAGGTAAGACACCAAGTAATTTCCACCTCGTATCGTAAGATGGCAATTCAATATTCCATCACAGTCTACGAACAGCTACTCTAGTAAGACGCTTTTGGATCCTCTCTATTCTAATAGAATGAACTTCATAAAACGGATTTCATATTATACTGCAGTACTCAAGATGAGATCGGACAAATGCAAAAAATAAACATTTAAGAGTATGTGGATCTTTAAAGTCTTTCGAATTCCGCAATACGAAACCTAACATCTGATTACCTTTGGCAACCAAAGGCTCAATGTGCTTGAAAATAACTCCAAGATCTTTTTTGGATGAAATAATGGACAGAGGGGTATTATCGATTACGTACGTAAAGTGAATTCGGGAGAGGTTACGATAAAAAGAAAGGCTTTGACATTTAGAGATATTGAGATGATGATTACTGTGACACCATATGGACAGTCGTTTAAGATCCTCTTGTAGAAGAATACAATCGTGAATTGAACATATAGGCCGGAACACCTTCAAATCGTCGGCAAACATAAGACACTGGGAGCTCAAAAACAATTCAGGAATGTCATTAATAAACAAAAGGAAGAGCAGAGGGCCTAAATGGCTACTTTAATGTACTCCAGAGGCAACATAAACTGGTGACGAGAAAGTGTCATTTATGCGAACATACTGGATACGATCCGTTAAGTAGGAATGAATCCACATTAGGAAATTAGAGTGAAGTCCTAAGCCAGTTAGTTTAGAAATCAATATATTGTGGTTAACGCGATCAAACGCTTTGGCAAAATCAGTATATATGACATCACATTGCAAGCCCTTTTTAAGGTAATTCAAGACGGAATTACAAGAAATTGAGAGGTTTGTGGTAGTAGATCTGCCTGCGACGAAGCCATGTTGAAACGGAGAGAAAACTCTCTTTAAGAGAGGTGTAAGTTTGTCACAAACTAGTTTTTCAAACAACTTAGGAATAGTTGAAATCTTACAGATTGGACGATAGTTAGTAATATCATGTCTCGATCCAGATTTTTATATGGGCGTTAAAAATGACCTCTTCCAATTTTTCAAAAAATTTCCGGACCGGAGAGACAAATTAAAGACTAAACACAGAGGTACAGAAAACGCGAAGGAGCACTTTTGAAGTAAAATTGGCGCGATGCCATCGATACCAGGATTTTTATCTAAATTTAATAAAGAAAGAGCAATTTGAACTTTCGGGATTGAGTACTCTAACTTGCCGATATTAAGGAGATCACAGGACCTTGAGCAATTAATAGAGACTATAGATGTGGTAGTGCCACAAGAATATACAGATTGAAAGAGTTTAGCGAACATATTACAGATGGTTGAGAGATCAGATGAAGATCGTTATTTAGACGCATGCAGTTAGGAATACCATTAGATTGTTTTTTGCTATTAATAAAGTTCCAAACGTTTACTATTTGTCGTTAAATTTGATTCGACAGAGAGAACATACTGTCTGTAAAGAAACTTGTTTAAAACATCAAATTGTTTTTTGGAGCGTCCGATAAATTTTCAAAGGTTCCGGGTCGTTATTACTATTACGAAATCGTTTATAAGCCTTATTTTTCCTATTATTTAAATTTATGTTTCTATCATTAAACCAGATGGGTTTATTACCATTGACAGACTTTACTTTAGGTGTGAAAAGATCAATTGCCATTTTTACAGTATTCATAAATAAATTATAAGAATTATCTAAATTACAATTATTAAATATATCTAGCCAATTCATGTTATCTAAATAGTTAGAAATGTTGCTGAAGTTGGTTTTAGCATAGTTATATTTAAAATCAGTGTCACTTGAACCTGGTTTAAAAAATTCATAGAATTCAAATTACATCGATAATGCTACATGAAAAACAGAATTACGGAAAAGTGGGATCATGGAGTTGTTGATAGTGATGTCGAGCTTGGAGTCAACAAATACCAAATCAAGGATATTATTAAGTTCATTAGGAAAATTATTTATCTGACGAAGGTCAGACTTTGCAAGAGTATCAACGACTTCACGCTCATAATTTAAGTTAACATTAAATGGAAGAAGTTTAGAATCATCGCAGTCAAGTGACCAAATTAAGTTAGGTAAATTAAAGTCCCCAAGAAGGACAACGTGCTGATGATCTTTTAAATTATTTAAGATAAAGGATCAATTATCTATATGTGCTTTTTATAATAGGTAAGGACTCCTTGGTGGTATATAACTTACAATAACAATGACTTCAGTTCCAGAAATGAGTTTTATTGAGACTGCTACTTGGTCAACATCTAGATCTGTTGCTGTTGGAGGTAGATTGATTTCATCACTGCGCAAGGTGGCCCGAACCGAAACCAATACTCCACCGCCTCTCTCACAATTGCTTAGAACGGAGCAACGGTTCTTGCTTTCTGTATGTATGTTCACTAAAACTCGTATAACCAATACACATATAAAAACCGTATTTGGAGTTTCCAGAAACAAAATCTGTTCACGCATTAAGAGAACATCAATTCAAATACAATCTAACATATTTTGATATATATATAGAAGGGGATAGATGAAACACGAAATGTGCATACAGCGCACCTTTTGAGAATTTTCATTTATCCTAAACCATCCCTGATTCAAGAAAAACAAAATTAAAAAAAATCATTCAAATCCGTCGATATATCATAATCTACATCTACCCAACTGAGCATGAGCATTGAGCACTTGAGCAGACCAAATCCATTCGACTCCAGTTCCGATTCCGAGTATTTACATGAAAAAAAAAACACAACCGCTCTCTCAAAAAATACGACTATACCTTGAAAGAAAACTAAAAAGAAACCACCACTGAGATCGATTAAAAAATCTTGGTCAATTAACAAGTTGATAAAAAAGGAATTTCGCGAAGGATTTGTTAATATTGCTCATCTGATATAGCAAACAGAAACTAAATTTTGGACTTAAAAGATGCGCGTTTTAGATATCTCAAAACTGGAATTCATTCCATTCCAATAGACTAAAGAGAAGTTCACTTTTTTTGTGTTCAAAGTCTAATTATTAAATTTCTTGGACTTCCACAATCAAATGCAACAATTACCCCATGATCTAAATAGATCATTGATTTCCATGGTTTACAACAATAGTACGATATCCAGCCGTGTTGTTGTAAACCAAGGAAATCAATGATCTATTAAGATTATGTGGGTAAAATAAAAAACGCGAAACAGTAAAGAAATAATGCGCGTCACAAGTAGTGTAAGTAAGCCAAAGAGTTTATATTATTTTGCAAGCAATTTTAGGATTTTTAGGGGAACATTAATTAAAGATAAACCTATTATAATATACAAAAAAATATAATTTTGTATTTGTATTAAATTGTGATTTTATTTGCTATATTAAATTCATTTTGCATTTTTGACAATAACGTGCATTGGCAAATGCCGTCAGCTGGAAAAAGAGAATTCTTACAATATTGTTATTAAAAAAAGTTAAAATGCTTAGAAATTCAATTTTAATTTTAATAATGTTTCTATTAGAGCTAACACAAATAAGATTATATTTAAAATGCTTCATCTACAATATCTTGTCGATATTTCATAGCCGATCTTACATAACTTGAAAGTACATTCCAATCCTGGCCATTTAAGCACAGAACAACTTCATCTTCCGTAAGTGTAAATTTACCCCAATGTGCCCTTCTGATACCTCTTAGTATAGGACAGACACCCATGAAATGCTGAACGTCTTCCTTCACACGTAGATTACACAGATTGCATTCTGAATTGGTGTCCGATCCGTGTGGCATATAGTTTAAACGAAAAAGTTCCCCTCTGATCATAAAAATTGTTGAAATAATTTCTATACTATTTTCATCATGAAAGTAGTTTTGCTCCATAAGATCATGGTCGAGTATTCGATAAATAAGCCTGCTTTCACTTTGCTGTGCTCTGGCTCTACACTCAGCACGGTGAGCTTCATCGATTTTCCTTAACAACATTGTATATTTTCTTTCCATACTTCTGCTTTACATTCCGTTATCGGGACATTATGTTCGGCGCTCAATCTGGTCCATTCTTCGAAAAATTGAAGATAATAAAGTAGGAACAATTAAAAATCGTTCACTCCCGCAAACGTAAAAACAACTTAAACGTTTCCTTGGAGACTAGGATTATGCTACCATCGAGTGCATGCAAGAGAGTGCAGGAAAAAATCGTATTTTAAGTGCTAGTTACTGTGATTAATTGGTAAGTAAATTGAATACAGAAATATATTTTGGGAAAAGTGTTTAATTGTGATTGTTACTAATGCATTTTGAATGAAAAAAAAATATAAGTATAGCTTTGTGAGCGTTTTTATTACTAACGCCATATATGGCTTCGTATGCATTGCTGGCTGTTTCTTTCTATTAATTTCTATCCTTTTGGTGCCGTGTTCATTATTTTTTTTCTGCTTCAGCAATGGATCCTCTTCAATTTTATGGTAAATCGTTGCATGTAAATTGCATTCCTGGGGATGGATCAATTAGTAATGACGATCTAGCACCAGATTATGATATGGAATTTGAACCACAACTAAATTCCGAAAATGGTGATACTGATTGTTTTACAGTAGATGAAACTGACACAGAGTTTGAATTCGAAAACGAAGCCGTCGTTGCCTCAACCTCAAAGAAGAAAGGAAAGAAAACTGGTCTAAAGAAAACTAAAATTTTTTGGAACAAAGGACGCTTGACCCCATACGACGAACAAAACTTCAAATTTATGGGAGTTACTGAATTGCCAGAAACCGTAAAAGCGTTGAAAATACCAGCGGATTTTTTTTGTTCTTTTTTACAGAAGAAATGATTACATTTATTGTAGAGCAATCAAATATCAAAGCATTTCAAGACAGTAAATACTACAAAAACCGAAATGGAGCAATTTATCGGCATTGTAATTTACACGTCATGTGTCCAACTACCTTCATCGAGGCATCACTGGAGTAAAGCTGTTGGTCAGCGGAATTTTTTCGAGACGATGACGTGCAATATATGGGAAACCATTAAAAGATTCCTTCATCTCAATAATAACAATGATTTTAAGCCATTTGGGACAGAGGGATATGACAAACTTTTTAATGTAAGACCCCTTTTAGATAAATTAAGGGAAATGATGCTGCTAATTCCAAAGGAGGAGTTCCTAGCCGTGGATGAACAAATAATACCCACTAAGTGCCGCCACGAACTTAAGCAATACAATCCAGCCCAGCCTCATAAGTGGGGTTACAAAAACCAAGTTCTCAGTGGGGTATCTGGATTCAGTTACGATTTCGATATTTTTGCTGGTGAACAGAGCAATACATATCCTGAAGATGCGCCGGACTAAGGTGTAAGCGGGAGCGTCGTAACAAGGCTAACATCCACAGTAGTAAGGAATGTGAACCATAATTTTTTTTTTGATAATTGGTATAATAGTCCAAATTTAGAAGTCCACCTATTTAAAAATGGACTATTACCTTTGGGTACAGTTCGGCTAAACCGAGTACCCAATTCTAAAATGTCATCAGAAAAGGAAATGAAGATACAGGGACGGGGAGTATGAAAAGTGGCAACCATCGAGGGTGTTAAACTTAGTTTGGTATCTTGGTTTGACAACAAACTTGTAAGCATGTTGTCGCCTTATGTTGGAAGTGAACCGGTTACCAGCAAACGCCGATATTTCAGAAGGGATGAGCAATATAAAACAGTTCCTACTCCTCAAGCTGTAGAAATCTATAATAAATATATGGGTGGTGTGGATTTACTTGATTCGATGCTTGGACTGTATAGAATTCCACTGAGATCTAAGAAATGGTACAAAAAGATATTTTTCCATATAATAGATCTTTGTGCAATAAACGCTTGGATTCTTTGGCGGCGTGAGAACGATTTCCATATGCCTCTCTACGACTTCAAATTGGCAATATCTGAGCATTTACGAAAAGCTAACAAAGCACCTAGAAAACGTGCACGGCCGTCTACTGGATCTCTTACAGGAACGCCAATATCAGTCTGCAGTAGATCCGATCGAGAGACGGATACGGAATCGACTAGTACGCCAAAACGAAAACGACCCGCAAGACATCAAGATCTTCCTCTGCAATCCGTAAGAAGGAATAATTTGGGCCATTTTCCCAAATGGCAGACAAATCGGCAAATATGCCAAAACAATTGCACATTTCGGTCATATACTTTCTGTGAAAAATGTGAAGTATATTTATGTTACAACGAAAAGAGAAACTGTTTTACCCAGTTTCATCTAAAATAGACGAAGTGTCTTTCTTTTCTGCGTTAAACTTTTTATGTGATAGAATGAATTATGTCGTCTTTGTTTTTAATAATTTGTATGTGATACTAGAAATTGGGTTTTTTTTTTTTTTATTTAATATGTTTTGAAATAGCTTTATATTTTTTGTTATTTTTTGTTTTCACAATTCTTTTCTTTGTATGCAATGAACTTTTATAATTTTGTTTTTAATTATTTATTGTTATTATCAATCATCTAAGGTGCCAACAAACTTAACTAATGAATGTCTTAACCCTTTGTATCGCAAGGTGTTCAAATTTAAAAAAAAAATGATTTTCAGATTTCGTTGGTTGTACATATAATAATCGTATAAATGAAAACGCAATTATTTAGTTTTTTTTGTATTTTATTTATAAAAAACGATTTGTTGCATATCTGCAACATTGTGTTATAGAGGCTTTATTTTATTTTATTTTTTTTATTTTGTTGTAGCATAGTCCAACGCCACATTTTTCACATGATGTTTGTGTGTAACCTTTACAATTTGGATATTTGCACCTTATACGCTTGTCAGCCCATACAGGCCAATGTCCAATTTGATCCTGTCGAACCTGTTTTGGGGGAACATATTGTGTGGGCCCTTTGTGCTTTTTGGCTTGTATTTCTTCCTCCAAGCTCTTGCGTTTTCTTGTCTCTGCATGTTTAGTGCCTGCTTTGCAAAGAACTTCTGCGATTTCAAGTTGAAAATCAGCCGAATTTGTTATCTTTTCATTTGATGCTTTTTCTTTTTGCACCCGCTTATATAATAACCAAGCGTTAGCTATGGTCAAATCAAGCAGATGATAAAACATTCTGATTTGCCATCTTTTGCTTCGCAGCAAAATCTTGTACCTCCCCATAATGCTGTCAATTAAGTCAACGCCACCCATGTGCCTGTTGTATTCTCCAACGACAAACGGTCGGTCAATGGAGATATATCTTTAGTTTGCTTTGTCATATCTTTGGACTTTTGTCTTCGGATTTTCGCCGGCGAAAGTTGACGCTAAGTTGACAATTTTGTTATCTCGCCATGACGTAACGGAAATATCAATGCTATTAACGTTGGCTACAAATTCTACAGACGACCCACGAGGTTGTTTTTTAAAAATTTTCTCTTCTGGTAGTTTGGAATTGGGTATACGATTCCGCCTTACTGTTCCTAAGCAGAGAATGCCTTCCTTGGACAAATATTCCAATAATGGGATCGAAGTGAAATAATTGTCGAAGTAAAGTCGGTAATTCTGATGCCTAGGAATTATTCTGGCTAAACGCATGACAACGTTGGATGAGGCTCCGAGGTCTTGTTCTCCTGGATTGACAATATTTTCTTTTCCCGTTTCAGGTTCTACCATATAAGCGAATCCAGAAACACCACTCAGTACTTGTAATTTATAACCCCATTTATGGGGCTTGTTAGGATTATATCTCTTCAAATTGTTTCTAGACTTGGTAGAACAAATTTGTTCATCAACACAAAGATATTGTTCAAATGGGACTTTTCTAAAAGAATCATTTAATTTTTGAATAACAGGCCTTATTTTGAAGATTCTGTCGCTCTCTGGATGTGATATGGGAACATTGTTGCTGTTATCATTAAAATGTAGAAGCTGGCGAATCCTTTCAAATTTATTGAGAGACATTGTCTCTTGAATAGCCGGAATTATTATCGAATTCTTCCAATAGCTCCTAACTCTTGGCATGTGAGCTATAGACATAAAAAAAACGATGCCAATAAATTGACGTACGTCTAAAGTGGAAACGCTGAATGTGGTATTAGGGTCTTTTTGAACTGCATACAAATTGGTTTCATTTTTGATCATTTCGATAAGGTCGTTTGTGAACAAATATGTAAAATACTGAATCGGGGTCTCTAACTGTAGTATTTCAGTTGGCAAGGTTGTGTACCCGAGAAAAGAAAGCTGACTGTCACTCAAAACCAAATTCTTCTTTTTCCATGTAATGTTTTTTCCTTTTTTACTGGTTGAGGACGGAGTAGCTGCAGACAGTTCAGGTTGTGGTAAACTTACTTCTTGATATATTTCCTCTTCCAAGTTGTTGTTCACTTCGAGATTCACCACGTTTTCCTCTTCATCTTCATCTTCGGAATCAAGTTGTGGTACATAATTTGGGTCGTCCAAAAATTCATCATCCGAGAAATCCATTCCATCTTCACTATCGTTCATGTTTTCCAACATGTTCATAATATCTTCCTGAAGTAATCTTCGCGAAGCCATTCTAAAACATTCAAATCAAACCAAAATTTCCGTTACAAAGTAGCTTTAAAAATAAGTCTCATATCACAATGTTGCAGAAGTGCAACAAACGCAAATCGTTCATTTTCTACTATTCTAACAATATTTTTCGAAATTGTTTCATAGAAATTGAAAATATTTATACTCACTTGGTTAGTAAATCACTTTAATTACCACAAACACTATTTTTAGTTTTATAAAAAAAAATTACAAAGTTGCAAACCTCACTCGTTTGCTGGCTGAATGGAATGAACTACACAAAAGGGGAAACCCCCCCTATAAAATAACTTTCTGTCAATCATGAGTACATAGTTCATGGAAAAAAGAGTAGAAGATATGCGACAACTCTTAATTTACTCTCTTAAATGATATCTATTTATCTGAGAGATATTTTTGCAGTATGTTGCATTTCTGCAACATGGCGATACAAAGGGATTTACATTTTTAGTTAATGAATGTATCGCTTAATGCACACGAAGCCATATATGGCCTAGTTTTTTATTGTTTAAATAAAATAATTTTTTTAAGTTTTTTTAATAAAACTTGTTTAAGAAAAGCAAAAAAAAGGTAAAACAATCGATTTTTATTTTTTTTTTGTATTCGGGAAGTTCCATGCAGTAGAGAGTTAACCTGATAACACACTCAATCCATGAGTTTCCGGAATTTGAGAAACCATTCCAGCTATACACCGATGGAAGTAATTTCGCCATCGGAGCTGTCCTCACACAAGACAAACAACCATTTTGTTATATTCAAGAAACAATTCCGTGACGGACGAAGAATTATTTTTAGCTATCGTGTGGAGTGTGTCTAAATGAAGGCCATACCTGTGGGGGAATATGTAGCGACCAGCGCACAGATGGCGCAATAGGCGGTAAAAACAAAAGGAAAGGAAGTCAATCATGTTGTAAATTAGAATAAGAACTAGAACATAAGAGGAGGAACGCGAGATAAAAATTTGAAACAAAAGAAAAATAAGTACAACAATTTTTATTTATTATTTGATTGAGTACAACAATTTTTATTTATTTTTATTGAATCAATTTGGTTGAGTATGTAACGGTCGCTGTCGAAACAGGGCTGCACCGTTCAGTTTTGCTTTTGACGAAAGGCAGCAGAAAGGTTCTTCGTATTGTGACATCTTCCATTGCCTTGCTTGCCTTCACGTTATTTGTTACCCGAGGTCAGCAGTATTCACAGTATTTCTCAATAGGTTAACCCAATGCATTGGGTTCGTTTATTTACATTGTTTCTCAATAGGTTAACGCAATGGCTTAGTTTTTTTTTTGTTGTTCACATTGTCGGTCTTCGACACCTTTGCTGACTAATGATAATTTACGGTGTGGCGTATTTCGGTCGTCGTCACTTTTGTGTGTCACCATAAAAGTGATGACGATAATAACTTCCATATTACTCTAATAAAGGTGAATGCAAGCAAGCATGGTTGATGACGAGTATAGTATGGTTTCATGGCCAATACTTAACTCCTCCTTCCTTAGAGAAAATTTTCTCCTGGAAATTATTAAGGTTTGGGGTATCTGTAACATTTCCATCTTGTTTTTCCGTTAAGTTATTAATTTTGATTTTAATTTTTTCCGTTTTTCTGACATACTTGTACATTATACTTCCGACAACAATTGTTATTAATATGATTATGAAAATAGTTGTACCGGAAATTACATAGGTTTTATTTTATTGTATTCAACTAAATCTATGGTCTGTCTATTTTTAATTTCTTGCCATTTTTCAAATTTTTTAAATATGGTATTGGCAGTAACATTTTCTTTAATAATTTCTTCGTAATAAAATTGAAATGTATAATTCGTTTCCTTATTTTTAATTATAGCGTCATTAATTTTAATGTTACAATTCTGAATATTAATGATATAATTTCCTGTGAGAGTTAAGTCTCTGGAATCACAATTATTTTGTACGGTTTTATTTTCAGCATTTTTAACAATATAAGTTCTTTCATTTATTTTCATAATTTCGAAATTCATGTTAATTTTCATCAAACAATTTTGTTTAACAATACAATCATTTCTTCGTCTTAAATCATTAACGTTATTTTTTTCATTGTCATACTTGAAATCGTTTCCCTTATACACCGTTATAACGAATGGTTCTAAGTCTACTTCTTGTTTTTCATAATTTGTTATGGGTACAATTAACTTGATTGGGAGTGTAATGATTTCATCGGGTATTTTTAGTGCTATGATAATAGACTCATCTGTATATTTCATGACTCCTGACTTAATATTTTTTAACTTGCTTAAATTCATATCCGTCATTAATAACTCATCTCTTGTAAGTAAACTAGGGTGAGTAATCCCCAATTTGGTTGCAGCTATGGTATCTATTAAATTATCGATGATTTTTCTTAACATTTGTAATCTAGTGAGTACTTCCGTACGTTGTAGACGCTTAAGTATTGTCTTTTGTAGTAGACTTTCATTCTGATATCGTTCTATTTCTTCCCGGTCTTTTAAAACTAAATCTCTTATGTTCTTCATGTTTTCATCTAATTGTGTATTAATTTTAATTTGATTATTTAATTCCTGAATTGAATTTTTATTGTTAGTGTCTGTTATTCTAAGGTGTTCATCTATTTGCATCATCCATGGTGCCGTATAACCACTTCTGAGTAGTTCCTATAAAATTAAAGAGTCCTCTCTTGGATCGTGTCCTTGGAGGCATGATACTAAATATTTTCGTATAAATTGCTAAACATTCCTTTCTTATTTCTAGGTCTTGCCCAATGATCTCGAATTTTTTTATTTCCTGTAATGTTTCTACCAGCTTGTTTAACTTAACGATGTGAAGGATGGTTTGGGTCTGGTTGATGATCTTTCTTGATCCTTCTCCCATATTTATTACCGTGAATCCGCTGCTACTCTCGATTGGCGTTATTACCAGTGCCGCTTGTGCTAGGTTGGTCGTCATCATTAGGAAGATTAACATCAGCGGAAGATTCTGCAAATTGTCTTGGTCTTTTAATATTTGCTGTATGTACCCTATCTAGTTTTTTCAATCTAAAATTAGGTTCATTCTTATGTCGTACATGCTTATAATTTTTGATGTAGCCCACTTGCCTGGTTTCTATATAATCTTCCCTATTTTGATTCCTTTTCTTTATAACGCTTTTCTTCTTCTTTTAAGTCTCTCTAACACCGCTTCTAAATTTGTAAGTGAGACCTGTTCTGGTGACATGCCTATCGAAGTATGGTATCTTTTGGTATAAATCTGGAAAGCTCTAAACATCTTTGTGTTTACTGATTCTTCCTGGTTCATGGTAAGTAAAATCTCTGCTGAAGCGAGCGGGGTGCTTATGGGTGTATCGTGTGTATGGTAGGAGTGTATGTAGAGCTGTCGGCGACGAAGACGACCAGAGCCAGGCGACCAATGAATTGTTCAGCCTGTCTACTGTTCTATATAAAAAGGCAGAGTAGATCTTCCCGTTGGCGTAATCAGCGACAATGATGAGCAGAGCCAGGCGACCAAGAAATTGTTCAGCCTGTCTACTGTTAAGCAATTTGATAAAATAAAAAAGGAGACTCCAACTATTAGTTGTGTGTTCAGCTTTTGACTTTATTTACCAGACTGCGACTTAGGCTAATTCGTGTGGGCTTTTTATACACAAAATAGTAACGGTCACTTGCGTATTGTTTTTATTCTCCCGTTGCGTTTGTTCTATTTTGTGTGTAAACAACTACACGTTACATTTTTACTTTTTAGATTATTTTTACATAGTGATTGAAATTCAAATTTTTAAATTAGGTAATAATATAAGTAAACAAATTATAGAAGTGAATGAAAAAATTAATGGGTGAAATGAGAAAATATAATGGCATATATATATGATGACTGTTACATTCTCCCCCTCTTTGTGATTTGTGATTGGTGATGGGTTCCGTCTCTTGTGTTTGGTTTTGTCATCAGTTGTCTTCGTTGGTCTGCCTCTTTTTCTGAAAGGTATAAGAGGTTTAAGTGTAGGTAGTTCATCTGAACCACCAGAAAATGATGTTAGCATCGATGCGTGGTAGGTACCCAGTGGTACGGATGGATCGTCTTCTTTCGCGATGGTGAAACTTGTAGAACCCTTCTTTGCAGAAATTATGTAGGGTCCGTCTCTTTTTGGTGCGAACTTCGATGTAAAACCTTTTGAGGATTTACTTATAGGATGAGTTTTGACAAGAACTTTATCGCCAACTTAGAATTTCTCGTGGGGTCTTCGCTTCTTATCTGCATACACTTTATTTCGGTCCTGTGACTTCTCGCAGGATTCTTTCGCTTCTTCTAAGGAATCGGCCATTCGTCGTAAGTGCGGGGTGATTTGCGGAATAAAGTTTTCCGATCGAATGATAGCCTTAAGGTCGTGATTGACGTCATCTGGAGTTCGAAGCTCTCGTCCAAAGGTAAGAAATGCTGCAGAAAATCCAGTACTTGCACATTTAGCAGTGTTCATTGCAAATCTTATAGCAGGTAGCTTGAGATTCCATGTCGTGTGTTGGTTCCCAACCAAAATAGAGAGCTGCGTCTTAAGATCTCTATTCTTCTTCTCAACAGGGTTTGCTTCTGGGTGATAGACAGGCGTAAAGGATTGTGTTATCCCTAAGCAAAACGTAAGTTTCTGCATCACAGCAGATATGAATTGTGTTCCATTGTCACTATGGAGTCGTCTTGGGACACCAAAACGTAAAAAAACCTCGTTCAACAATACAAGTGCACAATTTTCAGCAGTGCCTTCCTTCAACGGATACAGTTCTACCCAGCGACTGCACAAGTTTTCAACAATTAAAATCCAGTGGTGCTCACTATCACTTTCAGGTAATGGTCCAAAAAGGTCTACCGCTATAACTTCGAATCGTTGGCTGCTTGGCGTTGACTGCAATAGACCAGCCGGTTTTAAATTTGAAGTTTTATATCGTCGGCACTCGGGGCAAACTTTAATATGATTGGCCACATCAGTTCTCATTCCAGGCCAATAGTAACGGCTAGAGATGCGAGCTAATGTTTTCTCACCACCATAATGTCCAGCTGTACAGTCATCATGGTACTTCTTCAGCATCAGTGCTTTCATTGTTTTGGGGATAACCAGTTGACCATTTTCGGAGTCATCGTCTTGACAATAGCGATATAAATAGAACTCCATCAAGTAGAATGTATCCTCGACCAGTCCAGCGAAGTAAGTTATCGTCGTTATTCTCCAATGAATCGATGATTATTTTGATATCTGGGTCGGCTAATTGTTCTTCTCTAAGCTCCTTTGATCCTCGTCGTGGCATATCTATTTCTACTGAACAAATAATACAGTTTTCTTGATGTTCTTTATCCGGACAGGGTGGTCGGGAAAGCGTGTCTGCAACAGCATTATTTCTCCCAGGATTATACCCTATCTCGATGTTATAAGGCTGTTGAAGTGCCCATCTGGCAAGTCTTCTGGTAGGAGATTTTAAGGTCATCAACCATTTTATGGGCTGATGGTCGGTTAGTATTTTAACTTCAGAACCTTCGATGTAGCCTCGGAATTTTTGCACTGCCATACTACAGCGAGCGCTTCTCTTTCGGTTGTCGAATAATTGCAATCAGCGGGTAAAAGTAAACGGCTTGCGTATTCAACAGGGTGTTCCATTTCATTCTCCCCCTGGAGCAAAACAGCACCGATAGCATAGTTACTTGCGTCGGTCTTCAAAATGAATGGAATACCTTCCTTTACCTGTTGTAGAATTGGAGCGGTTGTCAAGAGCTTCTTTAGCTTATCGAAAGCGTTCTGCTCTTCATTTTCCCATTTCCATATAGCTTTCTTCTTTGTAAGATTCGATAGAGGTTTTGAAATGTTCGCAAAGTTTGGTATGAACCTTCTATACCAGGAACAAGTTTGCAAAAACGACAGTACCTGTTTTTGATTTTTCGGCCTCAAGCGTTTTAAGATAGCATCTGTTTTCTCCGGATCAACTTTAAATCCACTCGGCGTTAAAATATGACCCAAGTATTTGACTTCTGAGCAGCAAAATTTACATTTTCCGCGATTAAGGCGAAATCCAAAATGTTTTAAACGTTGAAAAACTTTTCTCAGATCTTCTAAATGAATATCAAAACATTCAGAGCAGATAATGATATCATCAAGGTAGGCAAGTATCAAGATTTTTGGTAATCCGTTTCTAAATTTGTCGATTAGTCGTTGGAATGTGGCTGGTGCGTTTCGCAGTCCAAACGGCATTCGATTGAAAATGTAGGTACCAAATAGCGTTATAAAAGCTGTTTTGGGCTGATCCTCTTTTGCTACCTTTATCTGCCAGTATCCGGAACGTAGATCTAATGTGGACATATACGGAGTGCTTTTGGCTGCGTGGAGGAGATCATCAATCCGTGGTAGGGGATACCGATCTGGAAGGGTTATGGCATTCAGCTTTCGATAGTCAACACATACTCGTATGCTACCATCGCTCTTAGGGACCATTACGACTGGGCAAGCCCAAGGAGATTCCTTCTCTTCGATTATGCCTTTTCGCAACATACCGTCGATTTCCGTCTTTAGTTGATTTTTCCTTGCAGGTGAAATTCTGTAAGGGACATTTACAATAGGAGTGTGTGAACCAGTATTGATTTTATGTTCAATGTACGGGATCGGGGTTGTTATTTCCCCAAATATATCTTCTTGCTCTTTGAGCAGCTCTTCTAGCTTACGCTTCTCACTTGACTTTATTGCATGTCCTTCTTCCGGGCGTAGATTAATGTCAATGGAATCGAGTTCGAACCATTCATCAATATTTGAAACATCTACCCTTATTGGTGCGCTGAATAGCTCATTGCCTTTCTCTGGCGTTCTCATTTCCCGTGGTACAGCATCGGAGAAAATAGCTTGGATTCCGTGTGGAGAGTACTCATTGACCCTTTTTCGTTTTGGTGTATTACCAATAGGACTTATCGGCTCACGGTTTTCTACCCAAGTAAGGTACGCAGAAACAGACTTCAATTTATCGTCCTTTTGAAGCGCAGTATGATATCTTGGCTTCTGCTTGGATTGAGGAGGCTTAAAATGGCTCTCAACTCGCGTCTCAATAGGCTTCTTCAATGCGTTACTTTTCGGAAGCTTGAAATCAAAAATTGTTGCTGGATCATCAATGAAATGAAATGCTCTTTGAGCAATATTCAGGACTATACCGCATTGTTCAAGGAAATCGATTCCGAGTAACGTGCGATTTCCTTTGGCTTTGGGTAAAGCAATAAAAGGGATTTTTCGAAATCTTTTCCCAATGCTGATATCCGCAACAGTAGCAAACACTACTTCTTGCCTAAGAATTCCATCGGCCAACAAGCTGTTGGTACAAACGTGCTCCCGCAACGCTGGTTCTAGCTGCCGTATCAATATATGCCTCACCCTTGAGACCGTTTATATTAACATCAACCGCGGGGACATTTCTACCGATTACTGTCAAATCAAACAGGTTGAAATCTAGCATAGATGGGCTATTAGCATTCTTGTTACTACAGGTGGGACAATTAGTTCTACAATATCCAGCAGCTCCACAACCATAACAATTCAAGGTGGGTTTCTTAGCTGTATTCTGGTTGTTGTCAGCTTTCGTAAAGCACTGGTCAGCTGTATGTCCATTCTTCCTGCAATATGTGCAACGTTTTTTCCTCGTACCCTCAACAAGTTTTCCTAGAGGTCTGACTTCTTCATTTAATATCTCGGCCTCTCTAGCTTCCCTTAAGAGATCTTGGAAAGTCTCAACCGAGTTTCTAGGAACTTTTTCTCTAATTCTAAGGAGAATTTGCCCATAAATCATATTAATCATATTTTCTTCCGAAATTTGATCCGTTAATTGCGAAAATAGAGATCGCTTTTTACAAATGAATTCATCGGTGGGCTAATTATATTTTTGCTTTTGCTCAAACAATTCAGCATAGATTCTCCATGCAGGTTTTGGTGGAGCAAATGACGAACGTAGAAGTTTAATTGCGTCATCGAACGTTTTTGCCTCATTTTTCACACCTTGCCACCAGTTTGATGCAAAACCTTCTAGCAGGAGAGGGAAACCAATAACTGCATTAGCATCAGATACGTTTTCGGAGCTCTTATAAACCGTGATCGTCGCTATAAAATCTTCCAGCTTGGAAGTATTTCTTTCTCCATCAAACCGTGCGGTGCATCTGCCAAACGTACCATGGGTTTCTTTAACGCCAATAGCAGCAACCAAGCGTGTAAGCTGATCTTCCGAAAGACTGATTGGCGACGCCATCGTAGTTTGTTGAGAGGTAGTTGACGGACTCGATGATCGGATGTATTTAAGTTTTGATGATGTACTTGGTGTGGATCCTTCTATTATCGTGGGCTCGAAATCGGATAGTTCCGATGAGTAAGACTCAAATACAGGTGATTCAGATTCAGATGAAAAGGCTTGGGAATCGTTCTGTTTTTGTTTTCTCAACAAACGTTTACTTCTTCTCATCTGTCCAAATTTCCGGACCTCTACTGTATTATCATGTACAAATATTCCTTTGGTATTCCAAATAATTCTTGGGAGCAGAAAAAAAAAATTTCAACCCTAATCCACTTTTTCGGGGCTTTAGTGTATTCCACTTTTTCGGGGCTCTACTGTATCGTCTACCAAAACTGTTGTGATGACAGACGTCACCAGTAGCTTCAAATGTTAGGCGCCAATTGAAGCGAGCGGGGTGCTTGGGTGTATCGTGTGCATGGTAGGAGTGTATGTAGAGCTGTCGGCGACGAAGACGACCAGAGCCAGGCGACCAATGAATTGTTCAGCCTGTCTACTGTTCTATATAAAAATGCAGAGTAGATCTTCCCGTTGGCGTAATCAGCGACGATGATGAGCAGAGCCAGGCGGCCAAGAAATTGTTCAGCCTGTCTACTGTTAAGCAATTTGATAAAATAAAAAAGGAGACTCCAACTATTAGTTGTGTGTTCAGCTTTTGACTTTATTTACCAGACTGCGACTTAGGCTAATTCGTGTGGGCTTTTTATACACAAAATAGTAACGGTCACTTGCGTATTGTTTTTATTCTCCCGTTGCGTTTGTTCTATTTTGTGTGTAAACAACTACACGTTACATTTTTACTTTTTAGATTATTTTTACATAGTGATTGAAATTCAAATTTTTAAATTAGGTAATAATATAAGTAAACAAATTATAGAAGTGAATGAACAAATTAATGGGTGAAATGAGAAAATATAATGGCATATATACATGATGACTGTCACACTGCTATGGTACTATGCAAACGTTCTATATCAGCGTTTCCTGTATGAGAGTTTGGTTTGGTATAATGTACGTCAATGTTTCGTTCTCTAAAATAGTCTTTAATATACCCGGTGTTGAATTCGTTATCTGTGATTATTCGTCTAGGCGAACCTACCCTCGTCAAATGTTCAGTGATAGCATCCGTTTTGTGAATGTGGATTTTACTTTCAAGTCTGTAGACATAACCTTTCTTTGTTAATTTATCAATCATCGTTAGAAATATGTGTTTGTGGAAATGGTATATATCTAAATGAATTATTTCATTGGGTTGGTTAGGAGTCTCTGTTAATATGAATTTTTGTTTTATCGGCTTTCTCTCGTATTTAGCTTTCTGGCAGATATCGCAATTGTTTATTATTTGTGTAATTACTCGAGTAAGCTTAGGGTAATAAATTTGTTGCTTCAGTGTGTTATAAGATTCTATAACTCCCGAATGTTGACTCTCTCGGATGTGATAAATGGATATCTGTTTCCTAGCTTCAGCCTCTGTTCTTAAATCTCTTACCCTCCGTGTTAGCTTCACAAATTTCGTTTTTCTGTTTCCCGCATATAAATTAATGATTATTCGTTGGACTTTATTATAATCTGGATCTCTCACTTCAGCATAAATACCAATGAGTTGGTCAGTTAGTATTTCTATAGGGTCTGAGGCTCTAATATACACAATTATTTTACCATGAAGCGTTTCAATGTTTGGTTCCTTGTCGTAACTTACAATGATTTGTTGTTTGTATATATTGACTATACCCTCCTTGATAGGAATGTGATCAAGTTGTTCCTCCATACCCGAATGGACAGTTTCGTTGTCCGACAATTGACTACTTCCCAAGCCCGTTTCTTCAATTCTGCTTAGAAAGTCGGCAACTTTATTCTTCTGACCCTTGAGATATTCAATCTCATAATCAAATTTTTGCAATTTAAGTAACCATCTTTGGTTGCGTTGAGAGAATTCGGCACCATTATATTTGTTGTTCAGTTATTTTATAGGAAGATGGTCAGTAGTGATTTTGAACTTATTAACCCACAGGTATGGTCTTAACTTAGACACACTCCACACGATAGCTAAAAATTCTTTGTCCGTCACGGAATAGTTTCTTTCATGCTCGTTAAGAGTCCTTGAAATATAACAAACTGGTTGTTTATCTTGTGTGAGGACAGCTCCAATGGCGAAATTACTTGCATCGGTGTATAGTTGGAATGGTTTCTCAAATTCCGGAAACTTAAGGATTGGGTGTGTTATCAAGTTAAGTTTAAGGGTTTCGAATGCATTCACATACTCTGGGTCATTGACGTTTATTTTGGTGTTTTTTTTAAGATACCTGGTCATTGGATATGCTATTTTTGCATAATCCCGTATGAATTTCCGATAATACCCTGAGGCTCCTAGAAAACTCCTAAGTTGTTGTCCCGTTTGCGGGAGTGAAAGATCTTTAATTGTATCTACTTTGTTGGGGTTCGGTTTCATGCCTTCTTCCGTCAGGATGTGGCCTAAAAACTCCGTTTCTTTCTTGAGAAATGAGCATTTACCAATTTGCAACTTTAGATTATGTTTTTTTAGAATTAAGAAAATGTCTTTTAGATTTTTCAAATGTTCTTTTAGAGAAGTAGAGAATATCAAAATGTCGTCTAAGTAGACAACACAGGTTTTGTTTATGTATTCCCGTAATATGTGATTCATTAATCGTTGAAAGGTGGCTGGGGCGTTTTTAAGCCCGAAAGGCATACGGACATATTCGTATAATCCTTCTGGAGTTATAAATGCAGTTTTTGCTATATCGTTTGGATGCATCAATATTTGGTGATACCCTTTTGCTAAATCCAGAGTGGAAAATTGAATGGCTTTCCCTAACTTATCAAAGAGGTTGTCTATGTTTGGTAAAGGAAACCGGTCATCATCGGTGAGTGCATTTAATGCTCTGTAGTCGACACAAAGGCGATACTGTGGTTGACCATCTATATCTGGTTTCTTTGCAACAACTACGATCGGTGAAGCGTATCTACTCATACTCTTCCGAACTATCCTCTGTCGCTCCATGTCTGCAATCTGTTTAACGACTTCGTCTTCGTGTTTTCTTTGCAGTCTATACAGCTTTGAGTGTATTGGTTTATCTTCTTTAAGGCGAATTTCGTGTTTGATCGTCGAGGTATGGGTTAACTGATCGCCGTCCCGATATTGGATATCTTGGAACTGGTCTAGTAAGGAGGCCAATGCTGAGTATTCTTCGCGATTGAGGCTGCCGAAGTCAGGGTTACCTTCTTCTAGATAATTGCAGGCTAGCTCTTGTCCACGCTCTATCTTTAGAGTAGTCTTGTTTTTTAGCGTTATCTTTCCTTGATCGATATCAATAGTTTTAATTATACCTTTAAGAACATTCATACCTAGAAGTATGGTATAGTTTTTGTTCTCTAAGCTTTGAGCGTACGCTTTGATGAACGTGTTACTACTGTAGCCAAATTCTGTTGGCACGGGGAATTGAATTATATTCGTATTCTGAGTTACTGTACTATTAATAGTTTTTATTTCAACTTGCCGGGTTTCTAAAATTGGGTACAGTGTCATGTCGAGTTTGTTAGTGTTAACAATAGTCATGGCACTACCTATGTCTATTAAAATGTAATGACGTTGATTTTGAAAATTAGTGGCTATGGTCATTAGTTGTCCGAGACTCCATTCAGAAAAACCGGCAGTTCTACTGAATTAATTTCATGTCTGCTGGATTCTTGGTCCGTTTGTATGTTGTTAGAGTCCATGGGTTGTGGTCTTGGGAACTGATCCTGCCTGGCATTTCCTGAAGGTCTGAAATTTTGATCGCCCCCATTCCTAAAATTTCCTGAGTTCCTATAATTTCCCCCAGCTCTTTGTCCACTAGCACTATTACTATAGTGTGGCCTGCTTTCCCTATCATTAGAGGAACTATATCTAGGATTCCTCTGTTGATTATTTTGGTTGGGTGAATGCCTACTTGTCTCACTTATCTTGATGTTCCCATTATCATAGCCAATGTACGAATATAAAATTGTTTTTATCTCATGTATGTCATAAAGATTTCTTGTTTCTCGAGCTAAATTCCCTATTGTTACTTCTCGGATTTTATTTATTATAATATTATAATGCAGTAATTTTTCTTGTTCTTGGTTCTGACAAAACGCTACATACGTGTTGACTTTACTTAATACATATTCTAATTTATTGGTTAAATCATGAATTGAGCTTACTTTCATATTGGATATTTCCTTGGTTAGGTCTGCGCTGTTGATGACGGGTCTGTAGTGCTGTCTGAAGAGTTCCTTTGCCTGGGGCCATGTCGTCACGCCATTAACTAGGAGTAGGTCCATTGCTCGTCCTTTGATCTTCGTCTGCTGAATGATCGTCCAGGTTGCTTGCTGATCCTCTCCGGTATTTGCGAGGTGGTTTTCCACCATGGCTATGAAGTGTGTCAGCGTTCTACTATCTCCTTCGAATTCAGGTAGATGTTGGATTTCTCTTAATACATGACCGCCAATGCTAGCCGTCGGAATTCTGGCCACTATAGCCATTAGACTATTCAAAATGTCTCGATTAGATACTTCTGGCATTTCCCGTTGATTCTGTGCCATAATTAATGGTTGTTATTGGTACTTTGCCAAATAATTAATTGAATTGACTTGTATATAATTGCACAAAAATCACTTCACGAATTTGTTTAATCGAACTGTCGTGTCGTCGCGATTTAAGGATCTACGTAACGAACTTTCACGTTTTGGATCAGGATAGTTGTACCTGATCCTACCGACTGCGCCAGATAAAAATTTGAAACAAAATAAAAATAAGTACAACAATTTTTATTTATTTTTATTGAATCAATTTGGTTGAGTATGTAACGGTCGCTGTCGAAACAGGGCTGCACCGTTCAGTTTTGCTTTTGACGAAAAACTAACTTAACCTTAAAAAAGAATGCCAGCAGAAAGGTTCTTCGTATTGTGACATCTTCCATTGCCTTACTTGCCTTCACGTTATTTGTTACCCGAGGTCAGCAGTATTCACAGTATTTCTCAATAGGTTAACCCAATGCATTGGCTTAGTTTTTTTTTTTTTGTTGTTCACATTGTCGGTCTTCGACACCTTTGCTGACTAATGATAATTTACGGTGTGGCGTATTTCGGTCGTCGTCACTTTTGTGTGTCACCATAAAAGTGATGACGATAATAACTTCCATATTACTCTAATAAAGGTGAATGCAAGCAAGCATGGTTGATGACGAGTATAGTATGGTTTCATGACCAATACTTAACTCGCGCGACATTAATTTGTTTCCCTTGTGTGCGACTCAAGCATTAGCACGTTAGTTTAGCACAATTTCCATAATTTAAATACAGAGATATGACAAATTGATGTCTTTCTACTGGAAAAAGGTTACAGGTGACAAAATTAGAAAAAGAAAAAAAAGTATGTTTTTGAGGAAGCAACGACTAAATACCTCAAATTTGGAAAAAAAAAAAAATAATAAATAAAATATACATGAATGCATACATAAATAAATAATATAAACAAATAAATTAACTTATAGGTAAATAAATGAATAAATAAATAAAGAATTAAATAAATAAATAAATGAATAAACAAATAAGTAAATAAATAAATAAGTAAACAAATAAACATAAATGAATTGACAATGGAGAAACACTTGAGTAAATAAATAGATAATATAAAATTGACAAACATTTATAGTAATATAATAAAAAGAAAAATAGATAACATACAACTAAATTAACAAAAAGTTTAATATTGCTTTAGTTAATATCAGTGAAGTACGTGATATTCAATATATAAATGATGGATAAGAGGATTGTCGGGGATATCACATCTGATTTTAATTTGCCGATTAGTTTGCCTATTCTGCAGGAGATCATTTCAACATTATTTGCTCTTGCATGTAGATCTAGCGTAAAGTAATACCATGGGAGATTAAGCATAATTTTTAGTAACAATACCAACAATATCCCCAAACCGGGCAGCCATACAATAAGATGGATTGAAAAATTGTTTTATGGATTAATATTTTGTTTTCATTTGAAAGTGATGATTTCCTATTTATAAATGGATACGGATAGGTATAATATTTTGATGCCAATATTTATTTTGTTAAGTGTTTGCGTATTGTGTTCTTTAAACGTCAGTTTTGAGTCAAGATATACACCCAAATATTTTACAGAAGGCTTCCACGCAAATGAATACCCATTGACATTGGTTTTCTGGGAGAAAACATGGTCTTCTTTTTCGTGTGAAAAAGATAGCTTGTGTTTTTTCAGCATTCAGTTTTATTTTCAACTTTGTGTAGTAGGTTTGCAGTGCTTCAATCGCATTTTTCAGATTCGTCTCAATATTATTGCTGCTTCACATTGAAAGAGAAGAGGAAAATCGGATGTGTACAGATTGTAAAGAACTGGCCCAAGAACTCAGCCTTGGGGCACACCAGCGTGAAAGTTTATTACATTTGATACACTACCATTCACATGCACCATAAAACGTCGATTTGATACGAAACTTTGGATGATTTTACAGAGGAACGAAGGAAAATGTAGGTTTATCATTTTGTATATGGTGCCACACAGAATCAAAAGCTTTTTCAATATCTAGTATGATCATACCAGTTGATCTCCCTATTGCACGGTTCATTTCTACAATATTACACAATCTTAAAACTTGCTGGTAGGTACCATGACCACGCCTAAAACTAAACTGTTCATCGGAATATAGTTCATGAACCTCAATAAACTTGAAAATTTGTATACCCTCCACAGGAAGGTATATTCACTTTGTCATTACATTTATAACACCAAGATGGAGTATATATAAGTTAAATGAATTCACGCACTATTTATTATTTTATTATTGTTGTTTCAGCGGTTTGACTGGAACTGGGTTGTCGAAGTTTATTGATGACTTCTGGTCAAGTCAGCAATTTGGTCTATTGAAGGCAATTCCTGGAATTGGGTTGTCGGTCGCTATTGGTTCGCAGAAATTTGTCTGGCAGAATTTAGGTGCTGGGATTTCAGTTTTTTTTTGTTAACTCTTCCCCCTTTAAATGCGATGGTCCTTAATCGCTTAAAAGTAAGGAAGGTCATAGAACTTTGTTCGAGGAGTGATAAGATCATCTGATTTCGGTATGTTCTTGATGTGCGGGGGATTTTAACTAATTCTTCTTTTAAAATTTTAAACTTGTATTGGATGTTTAATATTACCTCTCTGTTGACAATTTTATTGGTTTTTAACATTGATTCAATCTCATTCGTAATCTTGGTTATGTTATTAATTCTTTCGTTATGCAATTTATTTATTATAACTTGATTGTTGGAGTTAGTAGGTAGATTATTCATCTTCTTTTTGATTGTAATAAAATCGTTGGTATAGGTATAGGTATAGGAAAAGGGAATCGTTCTTTGTTGCGTTAAGTTCAAGCATCGGAGAAATTTTAGTCAAAAGTTGTTCGTATTAGAGGTCAATGTCATGGATCAGTTTGAAATTTCCGTTCTGCAACTTCGTTTGTCCTGTGTGTATTGAAACAAATTGGGAATAAGAGAAATTCTTTTTTATATCGGACAGTGAGTTTAGAACCAATTCATTTGTTGTGCTTTATATAAATGACATCTCCAGGATAGTATTTCTTACATAGTTTTCTGGTTTGGTTATGATACCTTAAATCTTGTGCCTGTTTTTGGATAATTTTATCTATATTAATGTGAAATTGTACTCATTAGTAGCTCTTTCGAGCAGCTCCTCGAAGGATCGGGATACCTTTTCGGCTTTAAGGCATCTCATGATCTCTGAAAGAGTGGAATGGAACCTCTCAGTTTGACTGTTTACTTCGCTTCTCTAGGGTGGTTTTCTGTGAATACGTATTCCCAATTCATCTTCCATCATTGATAATATGGATATTGAATTAAGGGCCTTTTCATTGCGTATGACGACACTCTCGGGAATGCAAAAAGAGAATAAGATTTCTCGAATAGGTTGTCTGCCGTCAGTTATAGCTCTTGACTTGATAATTTTAGTTTTAGCGAACTTGGTGAGCTTACATATGGCGGTAAGCACCAGTGTTTTCTCTGTTGAATACATATCTAAGTGCAGAGTGTGGTCAGGATATTTAAGGATTGAAGTTGGTTCGAGAATTGGTTTATTTGGATGTCGTTCGTATTTGTTTTCTTTGCAGGTTCTACAGTTGTTTACTAGTCTTTTGATTTTTGCTGCCATTTTTGCAAAATAAAAATGTTCAAGCGTACAACTAGCTGTTTTCTTCTGGATTGGGGTGTGCCCTACGATGGATAGTTAAGATTTTTTCTTCCTGTTCTGTTTCATTGGCCAGATCTTCAACTATTGTTTAAGTGTACATAACTTTGTATTTGGAAAAATGTTCGGAATAAATGTTTTGTATGCGGCCCATAATTTCCTCATTAGTTTGCAAGCCATTTATTACGCTGGGATTTACGTATTTTTTTAGAAATTGAAATGATATCAGAGTTGCTATAACTAGGTTGAATAAAAACGTTCCTGTGATACGTGGGAAATGGAATTAAGAATTGATGGCTAGTTGCGTCCCCGATTTTTAAAATCAACTGATTTTGAAAAAACACTAATAGGTACTTCGACTGCTGGTATAAGGTTATGTGAAAAACTCTCATCACTATGTTGCTTCGTGGTCATTGAATTTATTTCTGTCCTTTGTGGGAGTCTGAATAAAGCATCGGCAACTACGTTTTCCTTTCCTGGCTTATATTTAAGTTCGTAATTATACTCTTCCACGATTGCCTTCCATCGCTTCATCTTGTGGTTCGTGTTACGATTGCTCAGCGCGTATGATAACGATGTCATCAATGTAGACGTAACATCGTTTTCCGATGTCCTCTCTTAGGATATCGTCGAGAGCATTTTTCAAACCAAAGGGAAGACGAGTGAACTCGAATTTCCCGTTATTAATGGAGAACGCCGTTTTCTCAATATCGGATTCTCTGAACTTGATTTGATGAAATCCGCTCTTCAAATCTACGACAGAAAACCATTTATTATCGCCGAGGTTGGCTAGAACCTCGTTAATCTCCGGAATAGGGTATTTATCGTCAATGGTGACCGAGTTGAGCTTTCGGTAATCGATAACCATTCGATATTTCCTTTCGCCTGAAGCGTCCATTTTTTTGTTGACTATCCAGACTGGCGAATTATATGGAGATTTTGAGGGTCTGATAATGTTATCGTTCAGAAGTAGGTTAATTTGTTTTTCGACTTCTTCTTTAAGTCCTCTAGGATATGGGTAGGATTTGGAATAAACTGGTTCGTTATTTATTGTACGAATTTCCCCTTTCACACTTGTTGTATAAGTAAGTTTTTCGTCAGGATCGGAGAAGAGTTTTGGAAACAAAACAATAATTTTAGTGAGAGAGTTAGAATCTTCATCGTTCAGATGAGAAGTTCGAATATTTACGCTATTAACAGTTTCAGTTAGATACTGTTTGAGTTGAATGAAGGTGTTCTGATGAATTCTCATGTAATTATCTTTTATATAAATGAGTGCATTCAGACTTTTAAGGGTGTCGTTTCCTATTATGCCGTCGAATGATATAAGGGTAGGAAGTATGGACAATTTTAAGCAGTCCATTTCAGTACCAAAAAGAGGAATGAGACTGGCGAGTTATTCTAATGTTTCCCCCTAATGAATTAGCATAAAAATACCTTTCTTTAGGGAGAGGATTGCGTATATGTCTTGGTTGAATATAGTTTTTGTTCGAGCCTGTATCAATTAGGAATTTGTAAACCTGTCCACTCTTTGCAACGTGCTCGAAATAAGGAAGCGAAGAGTGTTTTAATCTAACAAAATATATGTCGTCAACTTGTTGCGGAGGATCAAAATATTGTTCGTCTGTTTGAGCGTCATCGTATTCCGTAAGTGTTTGTTCATAATTCTGGTCTTCTTGATTTACCGTGGTTTCATATTGTTCTATTTCTTGTTCTTCGTTGACTGATTCTCCGGTATGGTAGACTCGTTGCATTTTATATGGTTGATGAACTTGTTGTGAGTGCTCCCGTTTTTGTGCAGTTGGTTGGTCTCTTGGTCTATTCAGATATTTTACTCTTTGAGTTCTAATTGAATGGTCTACGTCCATGGGTTTTGGAGGAAGTTCTCGCTGGTTTGGTGGAAGCCGTTGCGGCTGGGCTTGTTGAAAAGACATAGAATGGTATTGAGGTTCCCTGTGAAACTGGGGTTGCTGAGGATGACGAGGATTATGTAATAGTTGCGGGAAAAATTCTCGCCATGGGGCTGGAACCGGTACTGGATGTGAAGAACTAAATCGTCTAGGAGGGACCGGTGGGGGAGTTAGCTGGAAAGTTTTACGAGATGTAGACTGGGAGTTATTGGCATGTTGAGTTCTGAAATCAACATTTTGGAGTTTTAAACAAAGATGCAGAGCCTGTGGCAAGTCGGCGGGTTCTCTTATACTGAGTAATCTGGGAAGATCACCCTTTAGCCCTCTTACGAAGGTATCGAGTGCCTTATCTCTATAACATTGGGTCATGTTATTTAAGGATTCATGGCTCATGTCTATACAACCGAGTTCGTTGAGGATATTGGACAAATGGTGACAGACAGCTTGATAAAATTCGGGTATTGTATTGTTACCCTGTACCAGAGTCGTCATCTGGTACTCTAGGATTTCTAGATCCCTCTTGTCTGCGTAATGCAGAGTCAAACAAATTGAAATCTTGTCCCAATTCAAAGGGGTATTGTATGATTCGAGCGCTATGTCAGCGTGGCCTGTTATCTTATTTCTAATAACATACAAAATGCCATAATATTTTGGAGTACCCTTAAGGTGCTCGTAGATTTAAAGTATTCTCTCAACACTCCTCCTCCACGAGTTGAACTCTTGAGCTTCGCCCGAAAATTCGCGCAAACTTTTAACCACATCTGGAACCTTGTCCATGTCGGAGTGGTTCTGATCATTGGTGTTAATCGGTTGGTCGATATCGTTATTGATATCTGAGGCTGGATTCATAATTGAGTTAAATATATGTCGTCCCTGAATGTGTAGTGTTTCGGTTACAAGTCTTGTTATGAGCTGTACTAAATTATTGTCGTCGACTGGGTTTGGAAGAAGTGGAGCAAGGTGAGGGGCGGCATGTTCTGCCGGAATTTCTTATCGAGCTGGTCTAACTAAATCATTTTGGTTTGCCATTTTAAATTTAGGAATCGAGATTTATGTAGTAATCACACTACATACATACATTCCTACCATATAACAATGACCTACCAATCGCCTAACGAGTTACGCTAAGCAATACGCTCTTAGTTTCACACAACCGAGCTCAGCCAATATGATTTGGATATCGCTCGCATTATGTTTATGCTTAGCCCACACCCATAAAAAACCAAAGTGATGACCTCAAAAAAATGTCTCTCTCTGGCAGTGCGGCGCGCTCATCGTTATTGTTTAGTCATAATCATATGCACTTAAAAGCAAAACCAATGCGACATAAACAATACTCATATGCACTTGAAGTGAAAGCAAAACATAAACAAAACGAGCCGGCTGATTGAGTACTATGCTGATAATGCACTTGACGCGTTGACCAATATATTGGGTTCGATAAACAGAAATGGGTACTATGTGAATAATGCACTTATATACTTGTGATAATATGCTAAGTTAACACGATCGACTTCCAAGATCGATTCCCACGGTCAGTTTACAAATCAATTCCCACGATCGACGCCTTAAAGTTACCCACAGAAGACACCCGAACCAAACCACATGTGCGCATAACGATAGGACGAAATCCGATCCAAGCCACTCGTACGCAGGACGAATGTGACGATAAATAATCTGCTCTAGATAATTTACGATCACCCACTTGACAGCGTCACCAGCGCAACCAAATAACAACCCCAAAACATACACCACTCAAACATATAAATAGACAACACAATCACCAGGGAGTCAGTTCAACCCTCAGCCGACAACAGACAGGTCATACAATTTAAGTATTTTAATAAAATAAAAGTTGATTTTGTTAAAAGTTGTTGTGTAAAATTAATTGGCGCCCGAGCAGGGACACGTTTAAAAAAGTGCAAATCAAGTGTAGTAATCGAAGTGAAGTAAAAATAAAACATCACCTCTCGAACATTAAGCAAAGCAACTACATAAGTGAAACCACTACCGCAGTCAAGAAGGAAAAAATACCAATTATCCTTCCGCGGCGTGAACCACCAAAAATTAAATAGAAAAATTCAGATATAAATCTGAACAACGAGGGAAAGGGTTTGATAAACAAACTCCACCGAACTCAAAAAAGACTTCCGGACGTAAAGCACCTGGCAGCAACCAAGGACACATCAAGTGAACCAACAGATCAGGAAAAGTAGGCACATAAGCAGCCGAAGCTCCAGTAACAGCAAAGTAAATCCACGTAAAGAATTTTAAAGTTATTGTTATATATATATAAAGACAAACTGTGTTAATTTAAGTATTTAACCTAAGAGTTATTTTCCAAACTATCAATTCGCGTTAATCAGAAATTTATAAACGTAGCAATATGAATATGACAGCGGAACAGCTATCGGCAATCGTAGGTAAACTGGTGGCGGAATCCACAGCAGGGTTACAGAAACAAATAGAATTCCTTACAGGACAGTTAGCCTCACTTTCCCCTTGTGATGATATCGAATCATACAAGGATATAACAATAGATCCTACAGTAAAAGATGGGGAAGGGTTAGAAGTAGCAAAGTGCTTACCAAATTTTGATGGGGATAATTACGTCTCCTGGCGTACGGCGTTAACAAACGCAATGAAGGTATACGAAACGTGTAAAGGTGGTGCTAGGTATTATTCAGTTGTAAATATAGTTAGAAACAAGATAGTAGGGAAAGCTAACGACGTTTTAACAAGCCACGGGACACCACTCAATATTGACGCGATATTAGGACGACTAGATCTAACGTACAGCGATAAAAGGCCAGTACACATGCTAGAGACAGAATTGAGCAATATGCGACAGGATAGAAAATCATTACAAGAGTTCTACGACAATGTAACAAAGGTACTTACCCTTATAATAAATAAAACAATTATGACCTATGGTCCAAGAACGGCGCAAACCGAATGCTTGACAGATAGAGCACGGCAGAACGCATTAAGAGTCTTCGTTACTGGTTTAAACCAACCTGCCAGTAACATCGTGTTCGCACTTAATCCTGGGGACCTTCCAAACGCTCTAGCTAGAGCACAGGAAATAGAAACAAATGAAAGTCGTATTAAAACTTTCACCGAAAGACAAAACCCAAGGCAGATACCCCAACAACCCAACGGTAGACAACATTATATTCCCCAAAATAACTTTAACCATAATCAACATTATCCAATGAGAATGGATACCACTAGTGGGAATTTCGTGCCTCAACGGCAAAACCAATATAACAGATCATATTGGGAAAATCCTAACCGCAGTAATTATAGGAACCCGAATAACGCAACACGGGATTATATTAACGCATATAAAAGAGAGCGGCCGAATAGCGCCCAAGTACCTATAAACAAAGTCCCCCGGTTGAACAACTTAAGCGAAGGCGATCATTTTTTAGATTAAGGCACGACTTACCATATATAAGAAGAACGGATAGTAAGTCGGGTAGAATATTCAACATTTTAATTGACACAGGTGCCACGCATAGTTACGTAAAACCTGGACTGTTTTCTAATAAAATATTAGACATCCCATCTAGAGTAAAAAGCGTTCACGGAACAAGCATTATTAAAACATTTCAAGAAATAAACATTTTAGGAGTTAAGGAACGATTTTTTGAATTAAATAAACTTAAAGATTACGACGCGATCATTGGCATTAAATTATTACGTAAAGTAAAAGGCAACATTAACATAAGGGACTCGACACTAGAATATGACCAGGGCATAATACCCTTGATATTCAGTGATCAATTTATTAACAGTTTAGAGATTAACCTAGAAAGCAATGATCACAAAGGAAGGCTAAAAGAGATTTTAAGGAAATACCAAGGAGTGTTTACGGAAAATCTAAATTCTCTCCCATATAACACAAGCGTAAAATGTCGCATACATACTACGAATGACGCTGCCATATGGACAAAGGGTTACCCTTATCCACAATCTGTAGCTAACTTTGTGAACGAAGAAATAGGAAATCTCCTCTCGAACAATATTATACAACCTAGCAGAAGCGCATACAACTCTCCTGTCTGGGTTGTAGACAAAAAGGGTCTCAATGAAGACGGTTCAAAGAAACATAGATTGGTGATCGACTACAAAAAACTAAATTCATTCACTAAAACGGAAAAATATCCAATGGCCGATACCGCAGTGATTTTAGCAAATCTAGGGAAGGCAAGGTTTTTCACTACTTTGGACCTTCAAAGTGGATTCCACCAAATTCTAATGGAACAGAGTGATAGAGAAAAAACGGCATTTAGCGTTAATAATGGAAAGTATGAATTCCTTCGGATGCCCTTCGGATTGAAGAACGCACCCTCAATATTTCAAGGAGTCATGGATGACATACTCCGTGAATACATAGGAACATTTTGCCACGTCTACATCGACGATGTAATAATATTTTCGGAAACCGAAGAAGAACATTTGGCACACATTGAAGAAATAGTTAAAGCCTTAAGTCTAGCAAACATGCGGATTTCTAGCGAAAAATCAAAATACTTCATGAAAGAAGTAGAATTTCTGGGATACATAGTATCCTTCAACTGTATTAAAATGGACCCGAAAAAGACAGAGTGTATTAAAGAATTCCCCCAACCTAAGACCCTACGGCAACTTAGATCATTTTTAGGACTATCCGGATATTACCGCAAATTTATAAGAAATTATGCAATGATTTCTAAACCCCTTACAAAATATCTCAGAGGAGAAAATGGCCGAACTGGGCAAAATAATAGTAAGAAAATAGCAATCGAGTTTGACGACGAAGCTATCAAGGCGTTTAACACACTAAAAGATAGGCTATGCGAGCAAATAACGCTTAACCAACCCGATTTTAATAGCAGATTTGAGCTTACGACAGATGCTAGCAACTCAGCCATAGGTGCAGTGCTCAGCCAAGAAAAAAAACCGATTATCTTTATAAGCCGAACTCTTAGCAAGACAGAAGAAAATTACGCGACAAATGAGAAAGAACTACTCGCAATCGTTTGGGCATTAAAAAATTTAAGAAACTACTTATATGGCGTAAGTGGAATCCGCATATATACGGACCACCAACCACTGACAATCGCGATTGGCGACAAGAACCCTAACGCGAAGATTAAAAGATGGCGCGCATTCATAGAAGAGTACGCTCCGGATATTATTTATAAACCAGGGAAAGAAAACGTTGTTGCCGACGCTCTTAGCAGACAAGAGCTACACATGATGAACGCCGACGAATCATCAATTGAAGGGACTGTACATAGTGCAGAGAGTAGGCCCATACCAAAAATCAAAAGAGTAAACCAAAAAATTAATAGTTTTAAAACGCAATTTATTTTTTACGAAGCTTTAAATAAAAACATTATTTCAAAAGAAATCCACCCAGGTTACTGGAGACACACAATTTTATTTAAAGATTCCGAAATACTAGGAAAAATTAAAAAAATTACCGAGAAGGGTCTAACTATAGGTATATATAGTACCGAGGAGACATTCTCTAGAATTCAAAATAAACTTTTGCAACAATTCCCAACAATAAAATTTATATTTTGCAATCAAATAGTAGAAGATATAACGGAAAAGGAAGAACAATTAAAAATAGTCACGAATGAACACTGTTCGGTATTGGACCGAATTCGCCATCCAGCAAGGTTGCCTCCCACTGGCAAACGCGCCGACTCACGGTTGGCAACCCCTGACAACCGCAACGACAGCTATTCGATGACCCAGGCATTGTGAAACAATTTGGAAATCGAATCGCCCTGGTCACTATCCACTCATAGTGCACCGCTTACGAGGCACATTCCGGTCGCCTATCCTCGCCAGCAACTCATACGACGTATCATCGTGCTGATACTGGACACCACCTGACTGGCTCGCTGCTTGAACTTGGTCGTCGGACTCATGACTTGGTCATGGGTACTTGACACCTCGCGCCGCCGTTGATGTTCTAATGCCGTTGGGGATAAATACTGCATCGGCGGCGGCAACAACAATATTCTGTGTCGAAATGTATTACCCACGTCTACTACTCGTGATTGCTGGCGTCGGCGGTATCCTACTACTGTGCCGGTGGATATCCAAGGCGTGGGCTTGGTATCAGGTACTGGACTCCCTGCATCTATGGGACTTTTGATGACGAAGCGTTTCGGTTCCCATGGGGGTGACCGATGGTGATGAGCGACTTCGACTGGCGAAGCTCGGCTCAGTCAACTTCACATCGCTGTCTAGGGCAGAGATCAGATCCAAATAAAGTTCTAACAAACAAAGTACTTGGTCTATTGGTTTTCTTGGTTTATCTGGTTTTCGATTTTTCAACTCCACTCTTGATCGGAAGATTAATCCCCGACATTTTGGTGCCTCCTGTGAGGAATAAGTTAACTTTACGTCATATAGTACCCCTCGCGGTCTACCCCTAACCGATCTGCCCCTCGCGGTAATTTAGCCAAGTGAATTGACTATATGTGTGGTTGTGTCTGCGACAAGTGCCTAGTGATCTGTGCGTGTGCGACAACTGTTTGTGCGTCCTTTGCTTTGATTTACGCCGTGAGTACGCTATCCGGACTCTTAACAATTCTCTAAATGGCTGAATTGAACCTACGCACGGCGGCGAGCAACGCCATCCAACGGGTCCACGTGCGGATCATGGCCGCCGATCTGAAGGAATCAGACGAGGCACAACTCGAGCAAGAGCTGCGAGCGCTTAACACGCAGTTCTCACGGTTCACGGTGAACCAGGATGCGCTGGTGGCACAATCCACAGCAGAGGAGCTCGAAACACATGAGCTACTGGCGCAGCGCGTGGAACGCCAGTTCGACGAAGCGAGCGTGGTGTTACACCGACAGCTGAAGATGCTGGCGGCACAGGGGCCGTCAGGGTCAGCACAACCATCACCGGCTCCGGCTACGTTGGCAGCGCCGAGCTCGGCTAGGATGGACATGCGGTTGGACCCCATTTCCATCCCAACTTTCGACGGACAGGCGCAGAACTGGCTCGCCTTCAAGGATGCGTTCATGCACTTGGTGCATGATAACGAGTACCCGGAAGCATTCAAGCTTCAGCACCTGCGGACTGCCGTCCGTAACGTCGGACTGGTCGGCAACATCTACTCGGGTGGCTACGATGAGCTATGGAAGGAGCTCAACGACAGGTACGACAATCCACGGGTGCTGGCGGAGACCCACGCGTGTCGATTGCTGAACCTTCAGACCGCGCACACGGAGAGTGCTGCCATGCTGCACCGGATTGTGGACACGGTCCAGGAGTCGCTAAGAGCTCTCCGGGTGATGAAGCAGCCCGTGGAGCAATGGGATACCTTCATGGTCCCCTTGGTGGTGTCTCGGTTACCATCAACGACACAACAAGCTTGGCGGATGAATAGCCCCGCCAAGGAGATACCCGCACTAGCAGCGCTGATGGAGTTCCTGCTGCAGCGTGCGCACAGCCTGGCGACAGAGATAGCAGTCCCTTCGATGTGTCGCCGCCAAGAAGTCCGCGCCCAGGCGCCTGCGAGACAACGCCCCACCGTTCGGGCAATGGCCGCAGCGGTGGATGAGAGGCGATGCAGTCACTGCAAGGGATCACATCGCCTATACCAGTGCAAGCAGTTCATCGACATGGACACGAACCAGCGCTTAAAGGTGACGAGAACAGTGGATGCGTGTTTCAACTGCCTAGGACCGGGCCACAGTGCCGGTCAGTGCCCATCCAAGGTCACCTGCCGCAAGTGTAGCGGCAAACACCACACCCTGCTGTGTAAACCTACCCAAGCAGTAATGCCGCAGCCCAGCCGAGGACAGTCTACGCCACCACAACCAGCCCCGCAGTCGTACGCAGGCCCGTCAAACTGGGTTTCCTTCCGGGAGCCTCCAGAGCTCTATGACGAAGAGCAAGAGTGACTCTTTCATCCTAGCTCCACAGTGCTGCTGGCGACGGCGCTCGTCCACGCACGCGGAGCCGCCTCGGAGTCTCACCTCGCCCGTGCCCTATGCGACCTTGGGTCGCAGGTAAGTTTCATTACCACCGAACTAACACATAGACTTCGTCTTCGTAGAAGCAGACTCGATGTGGCCGTGCAAGGCATTGGAGCCTCTAGACACGCCATGGCGACGGGCCACGTGACGCTGTCACTGCGCTCCACCCGGTCAACGTTCACAATCACCCTGAAGGCATTGGTGATGCCTACCATCACGGCCATGCTGCCTGCCGCGCATGTCGACATCTCGCAATGGCCGCACTTGCGTGGTATTCCCCTGGCAGACAGGCACTTGGGTACGCCTGGAACCATCGACTTACTGCTGGGCGCTGATGTCTGGGGTCTGATCATCCAAGACGGGATCATCCATGGCCGACCCCAAGAACCTCATGCTCAACGAACTCAATTCGGTTGGGTAGTATTTGGTCCGGCTGCATTGGGGCAGCCGCCAGTCGCCATCCAGGCACTACACACTCAGTTGACGGAAGAGTCGACCCCGGAGTACTCCCTGGAGGAACTTGTGAAGAACTTCTGGAAGCTGGAAGAAGTTCCCATAGACGAGCCAGCGAACGATGACTGTGAACGACACTATGCGGCGACGCACGCCCGCACGTCGGATGGGCGATACATGGTGAACATCCCCTTCCGAGACGACGCGCCGCCATTGGGGGCGTCCTACCGTGGCGCCCTGCGCCAGTTCTACTGCCTGGAGCGACGTCTTCAGGCCAACCCGGAACTCCGGCATCGATACGTGGAGTTCATGCGCGAGTATGAGGGTCTTGGACACATGGAAAGGGCAGGTCAACATGGCGACCACCCCAGATGCTACTACATTCCGCATCACGCGGTAATCAGCAAATTCCGTGTGGTGTTTAATGCGTCTGCACGAACCACTACTGGAGTCTCGCTGAATGACGTCCAGCTGGTGGGACCTACCATCCAGGATTCTCTCGTCCATATCATCTTGCGGTTCCGGCGTTATTCAGTCGCGCTTACCGCCGATGTGGAGAAGATGTTCCGACAGGTGCTGGTGGCACCTGAGCACCGTGACTACCAACGGATTCTCTGGCGAGAATCACCGTCGGACGAATTGGCCGTCTTCCGCTTGACGACGGTTACTTACGGTATGGCATCCAGTCCATACACATCAGTGAGATGCATGGTGCAGTGTGCCAGCGACAATCATCACTTGATTCCTGATCGGGAGCGAGCCCGAGCTGCGAAGGAGACGATCGAGAAGGCTTTCTACGTGGACGACCTGCTGACGAGCTGTGACAGTGTCACCGAGGCGGTCAATGTGGCCACTGATGTCAACACCATCCTATTGGCAGGACATTTCCAACTGCGCAAATGGAACTCCAATAGCGCAGAGGTAATATCTTTGGTCTCTAACGATGTTTCCCTTTCGTCTATTTCCACAGAGCTTGTCATCGACTGCCCAACGGCAACAGTACTTGGACTGCGGTGGGATCCGGCAGCGGACGAGCTCTTCTTTCGGGTGGAGATAGAAGACATGGATGCACCTCCAACGAAGCGACGAGTGCTCAGTGAGGTGGCAAAGCTATTTGACCCTACTGGTCTTCTGGCTCCGGTCATCATCGTGGGGAAGATGTTTATCCAGACCCTTTGGTCCGCGGGCGTCACCTGGGACGTCCCGCTCCCCAGCGAACTACAACAAACGTGGACATCCTTTCGAGAGGGTCTCTCTGCGCTCAATCGGGTTCGAGTACCACGATGGCTAGGCATGCACAGCCAGCATGCTACGACTATCCACGGCTTCTGTGATGCTAGCGCACGAGCATACGCCGCTGTCATTTACCTGCGAACGACTTCGTCTGATGGCCAGAGTCAAGTGTCCCTGCTCACCGCACGGACTAAGGTGGCCCCTCTCAGGGGTGCTACCATTCCTCGCCTCGAGCTTTGCGCTGCCAGCCTCCTTGCACTCACCTTGGAGAACGTCCGCTGCGCCTTGGGGTTGCAGGCCGCACCCTATTACCTCTGGTCGGACTCCAGCATCGTCTTGTGCTGGTTACGAAAGGAGCCCTCCACGCTCAGACCCTACGCATCGAACCGAGTCCGACAGATTCAAGAACTGACCTCACCTGAGCGTTGGTACCACGACCGATCTGCTCAGAATCCAGCCGATTGCGCAAGCCGAGGCCTCAGCGCCGCCGATCTGCTCCAGCATACCCTCTGGTGGGAGGGTCCGAGTTGGTTGGTCGATGGGCCGCTACCACTACGCCCAACCGGGCAGCTACGCGATGAGGATATGGCGCTTATTTCCGAGGAGGTCAAGCACACAGTCATCACTGGCGTAGCCATCACCATACCCGAGCTGACGACACGACGTCGGGACGGCGTCATCGTCCCATTGACTGAACGATTTAGCTCCATACGACGGCTCCTACATACCGTTGCCTACATGCTTCGATGGCGAAGCACCTCTCGTCACTTGAGGATGGAACCCGTGATCGGAGCGGATGAGCTCCGAGAGGCCATGGACCGACTGACCCTCATCGAGCAAGCCGCTCATTTTTCATCCGAGATCCAGCAGCTACGCACTCAGGCTCCCCTGGCGAGTTCGAGTACACTGCTGTCATTGAACCCCTTCCTGGATGCACGGGGTATGCTCCGAGTCGGAGGTCGACTCACGCACTCATCACTTCCACTAGAGCAACGATTCCCGATCGTGCTACCGAAGACAGGAGCCCTGGTGTGGCTGCTCATACTCGCCACCCACGAAGAAACTCTACATGGCGGGGTCCAACTCATGCTGCAGACGCTGCGACGTAAATATTGGATCCTCCATGGCCGACAAGTGATCCGAACGCTGCTCCACAAGTGTACGATCTGCCGAAGACAGCGTGGAACGGTCATCAGGCAACAGATGGCCTCGCTCCCCAGTCAACGAGTCAATGCCGCTCGCCCATTCTTAGCTACCGGAGTGGACTACTGTGGACCCTTCACAGTCCGTGTGGGTACAAAGCGCTCTCGTGCCACTGTTAAAAGCTATTTGGGTATCTTCATATGTATGGCTACGAAGGCTGTACATCTTGAAGTTATCGAAGACCTCTCCGCGCAGGCGTTCTTGGATGCTTTCACCCGTTTCACCAGCCGACGCGGACCGTGCCCGGATCTCTATAGCGACAATGGGACTGCCTTCGTCGGCGCCAACCGGCTCCTCAGAGAGGATTTGGCAGGATTCCACTCTCGCTACAACCGACAAGCATTGGCACATACTGGCACGAGATGGCACTTCATTACCCCCGCAGCTCCTCACCAGGGTGGCTTGTGGGAAGCTGCTGTGAAGTCTGCGAAGCATCACTTGGTTCGCCTGGTGGGATCTCAGTCGTTGTGGTACCACCAGCTATATACCCTCGCAACACGGATTGAAGCCTGTCTCAACTCCCGCCCAATAGTGCCACTCCACGACGATCCCGAAGATAAATTAGCACTTACCCCGGGTGACTTCCTCATCGGTGCCCCCCTCCTGGCAGTACCAGAGCCGCACGTTGGGGACGTACCAATCAATCGGCTGAAGGAGTACCAGTGGATACGCAAGATCCATCAGGACTTTTGGCAGCGTTGGAGCGACGAATACCTCGTCACCCTCCAGACCCGTAACAAGTGGGAGAGGAGGGAGCCGAACCTTCAGGTCAACGACATCGTTCTCGTTCGTCATGAGAACCTACCCCCTACACATTGGAGATTGGGCCGAGTAATCGCCGTTCACCCGGGCAGTGACGGCTTGACCCGCAACGCCACGCTACGCACGAGTTCTGGTGAATGCCGGCGGCCAGTCCAGAAGCTCTGCCGGCTGCTGGATTCCCCTGATTAACGAGAGACGAACTCTGGATCCATTTCGAACCGGATGGTTCGACCGGGCAGAATGTTCGGTATTGGACCGAATTCGCCATCCAGCAAGGTTGCCTCCCACTGGCAAACGCGCCGACTCACGGTTGGCAACCCCTGACAACCGCAACGACAGCTATTCGATGACCCAGGCATTGTGACACAATTTGGAAATCGAATCGCCCTGGTCACTATCCACTCATAGTGCACCGCTTACGAGGCACATTCCGGTCGCCTATCCTCGCCAGCAACTCATACGACGTATCATCGTGCTGATACTGGACACCACCTGACTGGCTCGCTGCTTGAACTTGGTCGTCGGACTCATGACTTGGTCATGGGTACTTGACACCTCGCGCCGCCGTTGATGTTCTAATGCCGTTGGGGATAAATACTGCATCGGCGGCGGCAACAACAATATTCTGTGTCGAAATGTATTACCCACGTCTACTACTCGTGATTGCTGGCGTCGGCGGTATCCTACTACTGTGCCGGTGGATATCCAAGGCGTGGGCTTGGTATCAGGTACTGGACTCCCTGCATCTATGGGACTTTTGATGACGAAGCGTTTCGGTTCCCATGGGGGTGACCGATGGTGATGAGCGACTTCGACTGGCGAAGCTCGGCTCAGTCAACTTCACATCGCTGTCTAGGGCAGAGATCAGATCCAAATAAAGTTCTAACAAACAAAGTACTTGGTCTATTGGTTTTCTTGGTTTATCTGGTTTTCGATTTTTCAACTCCACTCTTGATCGGAAGATTAATCCCCGACAAACACAACAGAGCTCATAGACAAGCTAAAGAAGTATACAAGCAAATAATTAACAAATATTACTGGCCAAACGCATTCAAACGAATTTTGGAAATAAATGCTGGTTGTGAAATATGTAAAAAAAACAAATACGAGAGACACCCCAATAAACAGCCAATTGGAGAGACTCCAATTCCTAAAGAAGGAGGAGAACGTGTCCACGCAGACATTTATTACTGCGACAATGCAACCTTCCTCACAATGGCAGATCCATTCTCTAAATATCTAATAACCACTCAAGTAAGCTCAAAAACCGAAGCGAAAGATAGGATGATTGAATTGTTACCAATATTTGGTAACGTAAAAACTTTGATCACCGATAACGAGTCTGCGTTTTGCTCACCTTCTGCACAATGTGCCTACAACCTTTTAAACATCAATCATAAAACTACAGCACCCGCTCACTCAAAAAGCAATGGAACCATAGAAAGAATCCATTCTACGCTTACAGAACTTATAAGAATAGTAAAAGAATCTGCGCATTTAACAGATATTAAAGATATTATGCCTCTAGCCACTAAGAAATATAATGAAACAATTCATATGGTAACAGATAAAAGACCAATCGACATATTCCACAATTATAAAGCTAACGAAGAAACTAAGGATAAAATAGGTTTTCATCAACAGAAAATGATAAGATATTTTAATAAGCATAGGAAAAATAAAACTTATGAAGAAGGAGAAACAATTTTCGTAGATACAGGTCAAAGGAGAAGTAAAAACAAACCTCTATATGTCAAAAAGAAGGTCAAGAGAGACTTAGGGAATATCGTAATAGATATAAATAATAGACAGATTCACAAAGATAATATAAGAAATTAACTTTACAGATAATGCTTTTAATCTTGATGCTAGTTGCCTCCACAGCGGGCCAACAAATAACGGACTATTCTAAAGATGAATACATTTTAGTAGAGGATGCAACAGCTGCAATTTACACAGAAAGCGGAGAAATTTTCCACCTAATTAATCTAACTTCATATACGGAGATTTTAGGCAGTATGTCAGTTGAGAAAAAACCTTCAGATGAATTAAAACAGGAATTAGAAGCAGCGAATAAACTACTAAGTCAATTATTAATCAGGAATAGGGTACGTAGAGGTATAAACGAGATAGGAACCCTGTGGAAGTGGATTTCTGGTACCCCAGACCACGATGATATAATAAAAATAGAACTTAAGCTACAAGAGTTAATCGCGTCAAATAATAAACAAATAGCCATAAATACTCAATTGTTTAAAGCAACGGAAAAGTTAAATGTTGAACTAATTTCCAAAGAAACCAAAAAAATTAGAATTGTTAAATACATAGCAGTAGAATTAAGAGAAATAATAAACACAATTAATTTAAGCAAATCAAATATTTTAAATACATTAATCCTAGATGTAGATGAAATCAAAAGTATAATAAATAAAGAAAAAGAAAAAGTATCCATAACCGATGTATTAGACGCATCCGAGTTCAAGATTGTTCAAAAAAACGAAATTATTGTTGTATATATTAGATATCCGAAAGTTTTTGCTTTGGGTAATCAAAACAAAACCAGAAGTAATAATGTAAACGGTGGACAAATTATTATACCAAAAGAAGTAATTAAATTTCATAAGCAGTTTTATAATACGAAATGTAAAAGAGAATTAAACAATGACTTTTGCCTTATTCTTCACACTCCTAACTGCCTAACAGAACTACTCAATAATTTTGAAGCGAACTGCACGAAGATTAAAGAAAGAAATTTACCTGTAGAAATAATCACCGAAGGGAGTATCGTTATTACCGGCTCTCATATCGTTAATAACAAAGAATTATCAGGAATAAATTTAATCCAATTTGAAAGAAATGTTACAATAGATAATAAAACATATGTTAATTTTAAGAATAAAATAGTGGAACACATAAAATTAAGTAAACCTTCCAAAATAACAATACTTGAATTTGTAAGCTCACTTAACTCAGATTTAAAATACTGACCACATTGAGCCATATGTAACAGAAGTTAAAGAGCACCCGATATTGTGGGGACTAAAAACAATTCTATTCATAATTGTAACCACATTCGCCATCATTAAGATATATAAATATTACAAATTATTCAAAGCCAAGCGTACTAACCAAGATGTCATCGAACTCATGGAAGCAACCGAAAGCAGAGCGCACATCCTTATTCAAGAAAGATTGGGACAATCTTCTACTGACTAGGAGGAGAGTTAACACGATCGACTTCCAAGATCGATTCCCACGGTCAGTTTACAAATCAATTCCCACGATCGACGCCTTAAAGTTACCCACAGAAGACACCCGAACCAAACCACACGTGCGCATAACGATAGGACGAAATCCGATCCAAGCCACTCGTACGCAGGACGAATGTGACGATAAATAATCTGCTCTAGATAATTTACGATCACCCACTTGACAGCGTCACCAGCGCAACCAAATAACAACCCCAAAACATACACCACTCAAACATATAAATAGACAACACAATCACCAGGGAGTCAGTTCAACCCTCAGCCGACAACAGACAGGTCATACAATTTAAGTATTTTAATAAAATAAAAGTTGATTTTGTTAAAAGTTGTTGTGTAAAATTAATTTGCTATAGGTACGAATATGCGTTGCCCAATATATTGATCTAGATAACCAAAATAGCTGATACGACTGTGGGAATTGCGCAAGGTTCTTACATGGTAGAAGGGATAGATTATCCACAGACAAATAATATAAAAGAGGAAGGATTGGAAGGAAAGAAGCAGAATACATTTACGATCCCAACTCGAAGGTTGCAGCCAAAGCTTAAGACAGCGGGCCTTAGAGTCAATAAAATATTAAGAATATAAATTGTTGTTTCTTATTTTTTTTTTTTGCGTAATTATTCTCCCGTCTTCACTCTTCTCCTCGATCGTGAGGAAAGCACGGTGAAATTACGGTATAACAATTAATGGCAGCGGTGGGATCCACGTAAAAGGGTCCCAACTACCAAAAACAAGGCAAATATCTTGATGCGTGACAGGGGCTATACACCGTCGATATAAAAAAAATATATATATATATTTGTGTTAAAGTGATAGCGTCTCTGGGGTATACAGCAACATCAAAAACAGTAGCAGCACAGGAAACAGTGTGGACCAAGGACCAGCGAAGCAGCAAAACCAACAGCAATAGCAGGACCAACACGGAGCAGAACAACCGCAGGAGAGCAGCAAGGAAAAGAATTTATTTTAGAGTAAATATTATTTTTATAAATATACTATCTTGCACACTTTTTACACACTCATACCCAGCCGTCTATTTTTACCCGACGCAACGTCCACACTTTAGAGCTTTTTAAAGCCCTACCCTTCTCAGACTTTCCGACTCAACCAGACCCCACACCACATAACTCACCCACGATGAGCGTCAAACCCTCGTTGAACGATGTCTATAGCATCGTCCCCATGTTCGAAGGTAGACCCGACGAACTATGTAAATTTATTTCGTGTGGCAACACACTATTCTGCTTCATCACTGACGAATCTCAACACCGGCTATTCCTCAGTATTGTAAAAACCCGACTCCAAGGTCCCGCCTTTAAGCTTACACAGCACAAGGACCTGGCCACTTGGAAAGACCTGGTGACGGAACTGGAATCCCAGTTCAAAGAACGTAGGTCCCGCACTTCGGCGCAGAACCAGCTTCTCGCAGCCAAACAAAATACGCGAGAAACTATTAACGAATACGGCGACAGGCTATCTCACTTACTTCTTGCGCTCGATTCAGCTACATACGATAGCTCAAATGAGAAAGCTGTTCAAGATTTTCTCATATTAGAAAATCACAAACTTGCGCTACAGACTTTCGAATATGGAATCAGGAATCCCGACTTGAAATTACTAGTAAAAGCCCGCAGCGCAAATCAACTCAAAGAGGCTATATCCTACGCCATAGATCAATCCCTTCGTGTAGACCATAATTCCCCTCACTCAAATTCTTCCACACCTTCAGCAAAAAATAATGCACCTCGACCTATTTTCCAAACCTGCAATAAGGTAGGCCACACACATCGGCAACGTGTTACCAAAACACAAGACTGACAAACTTTGTTCCCCAACCGGTAAAACGTGAAGCGCGATGTAACCTACAAGCAGTCAGATGCGGTTACTGCGACAAGCGCTATCACACCGAAAGCGAGTGCCGACTCAAAATGGCCCACCTAAGGCAAAATCAACCGGCTACTCAATATCGAAACAATTATCCACCCCCTTCTAGAAATGGAAATAATCATCCACCAAATAATCAAGGCCGACAGGTAAATTTGCACCATGTGCAACAGCATCCACCTCCCCAAGGTAATAATTTGGGAAACGACCCTCGTCGAGAGGAAGTAGACGGCAACTCCTCCCGACTAACTCCCACTAACAATATTCTCAATAAAAATCTCCCTCGTAATCTGTCCATGATACAAATCCCTTTCAAGGATGCAAAATACAGAGATTTGGTCGTTGACACTGGAGCCGAAATCAATATCTTGCGAGGTACGACCAATTCGCCCTTACTAAATAGTGGCATGATAATATCCACTATGAGCGGCGAAAAGGTGACAAGTTCCAACGTGACTACTGAATCCTTGCTTTTCCAAATGGAAGAAGATTCGATCATGATATCGCACCCGTTTTACATACTGGACCATCAGGTTCAACAAAACTTCGACGGTATTATTGGGAACGATTTCTTAAAAAAGTATCAATGCCATATCGACTATCATAGTGATTTACTAATTATAAACCCCTTTGTGAATGATTCAACAGCCATTATAGATGGTTTAGGAAAGGTATTCAACAAATATCCACCTCCCTAATACATCTCAAGGCAACTATTATAACGAAAACCCCAGATACCAACAAAATTATTCTTTAAGAAAAACGTCAAGAAGATACACCTTCCGGGGTATTACCTACAGGTAATGCTGAGAAACATGGTAACAGAGCAGAAAGGTACGACTTAAGGCTACCAAACACTGACTCAACTTCCGGCAAACCCCAGCCTGCTATCGTTGGGTCCAAACGTATTGATTCTTGTTCTACCAAAACCATGTGTCATAGAGACACTGGGGTAAGAAAAGAATCAACATGGGAGCTGCAGTCTGACTCCACATCTCAAAACGGCAGCTCAGTAGTTCCACAAAGATTCCCACAGCAAGCCAGTAGCAAACCAATTTCCAGTAAGCCTCAACATTTGATAGAAAATCTAGACGAGATAATGTTGGTATCATCAGAGGAAATCGAATTTGAAAACCCAGATAATAGTAAGACCAGTTTAAACGAAAACCTGGCAGAAATTAAAACTGAGGTTACACACTCTCCGGCATACAAAAAGACTAAGATGACAAAACCCTTAGCAGAGCATAAGACCGAGAACGAAAAATGTATCACAATAAAACAAAGAAGTAATCAAATAGTCGAAATGCCTTTTAAACAAACAACCACCGCAGAAATAATAACAAAAAACAACAAATTATTCCAGGGGTTTACGTAGGTGAAACGCTAGCCAAACCTAACAACGCGAAAATTAAAATACTTCTGATGAACACATTAGAAACAGACCAGAAAATTAATATACACGCAATAAATTTAGAATGGGATGATATTAATAATTTCGATATAGTCAGGGGAGAACATTGTAAAAACCCTGTAAGGAATCGTTTAGAAAAATTATACGCATTAATTGAACTAGACCCTTGCAACAGAGAAGAAAAAGATTCTATTCTTAAAATCTGTCGCGAATAAAACGAACTTTTTTTTGTTGAGGGCGACCACCTGACACATACAAACTCTATAGTACACAAGGTAATTACTGAAGAAGGTAAGCCACCCTTATTTACAAGACCTTTTCGACTCCCTGAAAGCTAAAGGGAGGAAATCTACAAACAAATTAACGAAATGCTGGAAGACGGCATAGTACAGCCAAGTTATAGACCATGGAATTCACCTTTGCTTCTAGTTCCAAAGAAATCAGCCAAAGACGGATCAAAACGCTGGAGGGTAGTAGTCGATTTCAGGAAACTGAATGAACTAACCCTTGGAGACGCCTACCCGATAACCGATATTCTCGATCAGCTTGGTAAGTCAAAGTACTTTAGTACACTAGATCTGGCGAAAGGTTTCCACCAAATCCTAATGGATGAAAACGACAAAGGCAAAACGGCATTCAGTACTTCGTTTGGACATTATGAGTACAATCGCATGCCATTTGGACTAAAGAACGCACCAGCAACATTTCAAAGGTTAATGAATAATGTGTTGATGGGAATACAAGGCATCGAATGTTTTATCTATGTAGACGACATAGTCATCTATGGTTACGATCTACACGATCACAACAAACGGCTGATTAAGGTTCTCAAAAGTCTTCAAGAACACCATCTTCTGACAAGTGTCACTTCGTACGAAAAGAACTTACCTACCTAGGACACGTTATTTCTGAAGAAGGAATAAGACCGGATCATGAAAAAATTAAGGCAGTAAAAACCTTTCCGATACCAAAAAAAACCAAAAGATATCAAATCATTCCTCGGTTTTGTAGAATACTACAGGAAATTTATCCCTAATTTCGCGGATCTGGCCAAACCCTTAACCAAACTATTAAAGAAAAAGGCTGTTTTTAAGTGGGACGCTTTTTGTGACGAATCGTTCAGGAAGTTAAAAGAAAAAATCATAAAACCCCCTATTCTCGCTTACCCTGATTTGAGCCAAGAGTTTATTGTCACCACTGACGCAAGTGACATAGCATTAGGAGCAGTACTCTCCCAAGGCCCAATAGGGAAAAGACAAACCGACTTCTTTCTCCAGCCGAACTCTAAAAGATGCAGAAACAAGGTACACAACTTCTGAAAAGGAGCTACTCACCATCACTTATGCCCTGCAACAATTTCGACCGTACATTTTCGGAAGAAAGTTTACGATCTGCACTGAACACAATAATCTATTATGATTGATTGGACAAAAGAATCCTACATCAAGGCTCTTACGCTGGCGTATCTTGATGGAGGAATATGAGTTCAACATCTTGCACAAGTCAGGCAAAAGTAACGTCGTCGCCGACGCTCTCAGTCGTGGACGATTAAAAAACGAAGAAAATAATAAAGTGCTAATAACCACGAGACGTCAACAACAGATGCTTAACACAGGCAATAAAGCTAATGAGATGCTAACAAGACATACAGATTTTCAACCTACTTCAAGCCTGCAGCTTATCGATAAAACTGATTCAATATTTTTAGACAACAGAGTTCCATTTAAAATTATTCTCCTTCCAATCTTAAAATCCCACTATGAGGAAATCTTACAAAAACAATTTCAACAGTTTATAAAACCTGATATAGGACAAACCTTGACCATTTCCCAAACGAAGTCTGACGCACGAGTCTCCTTTTGGAGGACATCAAGGAGTAACTCGTACTATCAAACGAATAAAACAGAGTTACTACTGGCCGACCATAACTAAGGACACGACAGAATACATCCGCAAATGCGAATCATGCCAAAGGAACAAACCCTCCAAAAATCCGAAAATACCCTTAAAAATAACGACCACGAGTAAGACTCCATTCGAACGAGTAGCATTGGACATTGTGGGTCCCTTACCTGTCAGTCACGACAACAATAAATACATTCTGACTTTCCAGGACGACCTAACAAAATTTAGCGAAGCAATCGCATTTCTCAATGCAAAAGCTAATACAATAGCCCGAATGCTAATAGAGCGAATAGTCTGTCGATTCGGAATTCCGGACTCAATACTAACGGGCCAAGGTACGAACTTCCTCAGTACACTCTTCACGGAAGTATGCAAAGATCTTGAAGACAAAGAAGCTACAAACCACACCGTACCATCCTCAGACTAACGGAAGTCACAAGACCTTAGCAGAATACTTCAGACATTACGTTAATCAAGACCAACGCAATTGGGACACATGGCTCCCATACTCCATGTTCGTCTATAACACGACTCCACACTACACCCTTAAAATTTCACGCAATACAAATAGATACGCTGTATCTTTTTACAGAATGGAGAAAACGTACTACGTACCGGACTCGGAATGGATTTTAGTCAATACAGTGTCAAGAACTGAAATCCATCTGCGTCGCGGACCCAACAGAATAGGCAGAGGCTATCCGAATGATATATCCCTACATACCCTCCTTGTATCTACCTTGCAGTCGTCAATATTTATACATCCCGACGATAAGCAAGTTCATATAGGAGAACACAGCTACTCCCGCGGAACATACGTAAACGGGGAACGGCTAAAACCTGAAACAGTGAAGGAACTCCATTTCGGAGATACAATAAGCTTCGGGATACGAGAGGAAAATTTCGAGTTGGACTTCTGTCCTACCTATGTTCTAAAGGGTCCCTTGCCACGACGATGGAACCCCGTGATACATACGCCACCACACCAAACAATATACGACGACGAATCCAATGACGGTTACGAGTCCACCGATACTGTAGTATGGGAACCATTAAACAATTAATTATAAAAAAAAAAAAAACCTTTATTTTCTTCTTAACCCGAACCAACACACACACGCACACACATATATGTATTCAAACCTTTGGACAAAAGGTACACGACAAGGCACACGCTACCGGGTACGTAGGAGAAATCAACACTCTATGCCAACAACTTAAAGACCACGCAGACTTTGGAATAATATGCAACGGTGCGGTTACCGAGATGAAGCATCTCATGACGGACATACAAACCAAATACAGACTACTAAATCCAAGGTATAGAAACAAAAGAGCTCTACTCAATATAATAGGTACCATTAGCAAATCTCTGTTTGGAACATTAGACGAAGACGACGCTAGGTTTTACGACAAACAAATTGAACTGTCCAAAACTAACGAAAAAAACTTATTATCACTAATACAGAAACAAACAGTACTACTAGAAACAACTAAAAACGTTTTTAGCAAATCTGAGCAAACCATAGAGAACCAAATGACAGCAACCAACGCAAAAATAGAGAACGCAAAACACATAATAAACATCCTGGCTAACACTACGCACGATCAGAAGATATTCCTCGAAATAGAATCTTTAACCTCCCTGGTCACTTTAATCATTATACGATACCAAAACACTCTTAATGATATACTAGATTTGGTAACCGACGTCAAACATGGTGAACCCACATCCAGCAATCCATGGAGATACCAGACCAAGTAAAATCCGCTCTTGTTCAAATCAAGCAAGAAATACGAAACGGTATGAGACTACCATTCATAGTTAATAACGAAAATATCCTCCATTTATACCAAACATGTACCACTAGCGTAGCTATCCTAACAGGAAAAATTCTCTACGAAATTAAAATACCTCTCCCATTAATAGATAATTTCCGAATTTACAAAGTTATACCACTTCCAACCCGATACAACAACCAATTTTTATTTATACAACCTTCAACCCAATACCTGATCATAAATTATAGAAAAGATCGGTTTTCAAATTTGAACAAAGATGATTTAGCAAAGTGCAAATCCTTGAACGAAAAATTCATTTGCCCTCTAACGCACCTCTTATTCAATACAGATACTAATGACCTACAATGCGAGGTCCAATTGTTAAAAGAAAACACAATTCTCCCAAATACCTGCGAGATAAAGCACTCAAAACCCACGACAATATGGATCCAACTCTCCCAACCAAACAAATGGTTATTTTCGTCTCTCGACAAATACATAGTCGACATAATATGTGGAGAAAACACAACCACATATACGCTGATAAAAGTGGAAATACAGAAAAACTGCTACTTAAAATCAAAAGGACTCACCATACAAGCAGTTAGCGAGATTCCATCAACTTTCGCCAATTCCTATGTTCCTCCTTTAAACATCTCACACATCATCTCCAACAGTTTACCAAACTATACATCTAACATAGCAGTCGTAAAATTCTCAAGCCAAAATGACTTGAAACTGATTTCCCAGAACTTAAACTCGTCGAAACCCCTGCTAACACTAGACGGCCATGACCTGCACCACTACACACTAATCTATACCATAATAGTATTAGCGTTAGTCCTATTTGTCTATAGACGCTATCAAATTTACATAGTCAACAAAAAGGAAACCCTTGACAAAAACAAAGACCACAGACAGATTTCAAAGACAGACAAAAATTCGGAAGCCCACGAATTTAGACTAAACATTTCAAAAGACGGTTAGGTGTGTAAAAAGAAAAAAATAGATAAAACTTAAATTTTTTTTTCTTACCAATTAAATGAAATAACTTCATAAAAATAAATGTATTTCTCACTGACATGATAAAAACTCAAAATTCTATAGACATTAAGCAAAATAATGTTACCTCTTAAGATATAAATATAAGTCTAATTCTTTAACCTAAATCGCATCTACTTAAGAAAACATTAATCAAACAAACAATTTACATCTCAAATTAGATGAATATAACCAATTTGCACCTTACATTAGAAAACAAAAAATTATGAATGTAAAAAAAAAAAAAATATATATACATATATATATATAACACTAAGATCAAACAATTTTCAAATTCTCTATGTTAAAATAATGTTTTTATATACCTCTACATTCACTTTATCCAAAAAAAAATTTTCTAAAATAATTTTTCTGTAAGACTAGCAAGTAATATCAAAGCACACGCACTTTGTAAACCTAAAATTAAGATCCCAACTGTACACAATCCAGAATTGTAAAACTCTTCCTTTCAATCCTCCCACCATTCGTCAGAAAATTAACCTCTTCAAGGTGTAATTTCCTCCCTTTAAGGAGAGCGGGTTAGTAGTAATCACACTACATACATACTTACTTACTTACTTAGGTGGCGCTACAGTCCGGGGTGGACCTGGGCCTCAACCAAAACGCCTCTCCAGTTAGCGCGATCTTTGGCTAACTGCCTCCAGTTGCGCACTCCAAGTTGGTTGAGGTCCCCTTCCACTTGCGCGCGCCACCTAAGGCGAGGTCTTCCTCTACTGCCGTGTCCCTCCGGGTTGGAGTCGAATACTCTTCGGGCCGGAGCGCTGGTGTCCATTCGCTCTACATGTCCTAGCCATCTTAGTCGACTGATACGCACTTTTCTGACCAGGTCGATGTCGCTGTACAGCTCGTAGAGTTCGCTGTTAAATCTCCTCCTCCAAAGCCCGTCAACGCAAACGGGACCGAAAATCAGTCGAAGAATTTTTCGTTCAAAACGACCAAGGAGATCTTCGTCCGCCTTTGATAGTGTCCATGATTCTGCGCCATAGAGTAGGACTGGGATGATGAGGGTCTTATATAGAATCTCCTTAGTGGTTCTTGACAAGGCCTTACTTCTCAATTGCCTTCTAAGGCCATAGAAACAGCGGTTGGCAAGTGTAATTCTTCGCTTGATTTCTGATGTGATGTCGTTGTCAGAATTTATAGCGGAGCCGAGGTAGACAAATTCCCTAACTACCTCAAAATTATAGCTGTCTGTCGTGACGCTCTGACCGATTCGTCGATGTTGTGTGTCCCTTCTTGTTGACAGCATATATTTTGTTTTGCCCTCATTCACCACTAAACCCATTTTTGCCGCTTCTGTACTGATACTTGCAAACGCACCAGTGACAGCTCGCTGTGTTCTGCCAATGATGTCGATGTCGTCAGCGTATGCAAGTAGTTGCACAGACTTCTGGAAGATTGTGCCTCTGGTGTTGGCTTGTGAGTTTCACACAATCTTCTCAAGAATGATGTTGAAGAAGTCACACGACAGCGCGTCACCTTGTCTAAATCCTTTTTTGACATCAAAGGTCTCGGTGAGATTGTTTCCGACCTTTATGGAGCAGCGAGCGTTCTCCATTGTCATTCTGCACAATCGGACGAGTTTGGCAGGGATGTCAAAACTAGACATGGCTCTATATAGCTCGTCTCTATAGATGCTGTCGTATGCGGCCTTAAAATCGATGAAAAGATGGTGAGTATCGATCTGGACTTCTTGGGTTTTCTCCAGGATCTGCCGTAGTGTGAATATTTGGTCGGTTGTGGACTTACCGGGCCTAAAACCGCACTGGTAGGGACCAATCAGATCGTTGACAAAAGGTTTCAGGCGTTCACACAGTATGGCAGACAGGATCTTGTATGCGATGTTAAGAAGACTGATACCTCTATAGTTGGCGCAGTTTAGAGGGTCTCCTTTCTTGTGGATCGGGCAAACGATACTGAGGTTCCATTCATCAGGCATACTTTCCTCCGACCAAATCTTGGAAATGAGCTGGTGTATGCTCTCTGCCAAGTCATCTCCCGCTGCTTTAAAAAGCTCGGCAGTCAAGCCATCTGGACCAGCAGCCTTGTTGGTCTTAAGCTTGGATATTGCTATCCTCACTTCGTTTTGGTCGGGTGGACGGAAGTCTTGGCTTTCATCGTCTAAGTTGAATGGTTCGTTCTGCCTGACAGCGGAATTTGGGTCGTCCTCGCCGTTTAACAGTTTGCAGAAATGGTTTTTCCATATCCTCAGTACCGACTGTGACTCTACCACAAGGTTTCCTTGTTCGTCTCTAGAGGTCTCTGTTCGGGTCTTGTTGCAATGACACGTTCTTTTTACCCTTTGGTAAAACTTCCGAACATTGTTCCTGGAGTAGCACCTCTCTATTTCCTCGATCGCGCGCTTCTCATGCTCTTTCTTTTTCTTCCGGAGAAGCCGATGTTCTTCCCTCCTCTTTTGCTCGTAGAGCTCACGAGCTGCTCTCGTCCTTCTGTGCAGCGCCGCTTTGTATGCGATTTGTTTTGCTGCATGTGCTTGCCGGCATTCTTCATCAAACCAGGGGTTTCGCGAGGGTGGTCGTGTGAAACCCAGCACATCGGTTGCGGCGTTTCTGATGGCTTCTTGGCATCTATGCCACTGGTCTTCAGCACTTGATGCTGGCTGCATAGGACTTCTCGAGAGGTTGAGGGATACGCGATCGGCAAAGGTTCTGGCGGTTTGTTGCGATTGTAGCCGTTCAACGTTAAATCTCCTCAGAGTATTTCCTCGTTGTTGTGGCGTTTGAGATACCCGCATACGTACCTTGGCTACAACAAGGTAGTGGTCCGAGTCTATGTTGGCCGCTCGGAAAGTTCGGACATCTAGAACACTGGAGGAGTGCCTTACGTCGATCGCAACATGATCAATTTGGTTGACGGTTTGATGATCTGGCGACCGCCATGTTCCTTTGTGGATATTGAGGTGAGGAAACCGTGTGCTAGCTATAGTAACATTACGCCCCGCTGCGAAGTCAATTAGCCTAAGCCCGTTCCCGGACGTGGTGTCGTGTAGGCTGTGCTTCCCGATTGTGCTACCAAAGATGTCCTCCTTTCCTATTTTGGCGTTAAAATCACCTAAGACAATCTTAACGTCATACTTAGGACATTGCTCATACGTTTTGTCGAGGAGCTCGTAGAAACACTCTTTGGCAGCATCGTCTTTTTCTTCTGTGGGGGCGTGAGCGCATATTAGGCTGATGTTGGCGAATTTAGCCTTGATGCGGATTGTTGTAAGGCGTTCACTAACGTGTCGAAAGCTCAAGACTTCTTGCCTAAGTCTGCCGCTTACAACAAATCCGCATCCAAATAGACGCTGCTTTTGTTCCCTATAGCAATCACCGTAGTAAATGTCACAGATTTTCATCCTTCTTTTGCCCGGCCCATCCCACCGCACTTCCTGGATGGCGGTGATATCTGCTTTGTAGCAGTCTAGGGCCTCCGCTAATTGTTCGGCTGCACGCGGCCAGTTCAGGGTGCGAACATTCCACGTGCAGATACGAACGTCGTTGTCCTTTTTCCGTTTTCCAGGGTCGTCAACAGTGAATCCGTCCTTATCCGAGGCTTTTGGTTGCTTCGCAACAGTTTTCTTTTTCCGTGGTTGGGTAGTTAGCCCCACGCACAACCCCCAACTCGGAGGACCAGGCCCTAGCTCGACCCTAGGACAGCGGGTCGGATATTCCGTTGTCAGTAACCCACTTCGGGGATATGAGTGCTGCCGTTGGCCCGTAAAGGGGTTCATCCGCCACCATCTCTATTTCAGCACCCTGACTAGTGCTGAAAATTCCTTACTGACCTTAGCTCCAAATACGTCAGAGTAGCTCACGTAAGGTATCTGCCATCTTGACTGTTGGCACCACCGTTGATCCAACCTTGCGGATTCATTCGCTGTATGTCCTCTTTCTGAGGGGCTCATGTAAGACCTCTGAGACTCGATCAGGCAGTCATTCCGACAGAGCATTATAGTGTTGCTATTTTCTTCGTGCTCAACACTCGCACTTATAAGTTTAGCAAGTCAAGTCCGGGTGGACAAGACCAGTATCCGGTGGCTACCACGGGGAGGTAAAATAAGCACAATTGATGTGTATGAAAACAGTTGCAACAGCTGGGCATCGCCAAGTTGATGCCAATCAGTGTCTACCCTATTCATACAACACCCAACCACCCACTACATACATACATTCCTACCAAATAACAATGACCTACCAATCGCCTACCGAGTTACGCTAAGCAATAGTTTCACACAACCGAGCTCGGCCAATATGATTTGGATATTGCTCGCATTATGTTTATGCTTAGCCCACACCCATAAAATACCAAAGTGATGACCTCATAAAAATGTCTCTCTCTGGCAGTGCGGCGCGCTCATCGTTATGGTTTAGTCATAATCATATGCACTTAAAAGCAAAACAAATGCGACATAAACAATACTCATATGCACTTGAAGTGAAAGCAAAACATAAACAAAACGGGTCGGCTTATTGAGTACTAGCTGATAATGCACTTGACGCGTTGAACAATATATTGGGTTCGATAAACAGAAATGGGTACTATGTGAATAATGCACTTATACTTGTGACTATGCGTTGCCCAATATATTGATCTAGATAACCAAAATAGCTGATACTACTGTGGGAATTGCGCAAGGTTCTTACATGGTAGAAGGGATAGATTATCTGTCTGTCTGTCTCTCTGTCTTTTGAAAATACGATAGCGTCCAAAGGAACGCAAGGTTCTTACATGGTAGAAGGGATAGATTATCCACAGATAAATAATATAAAAGAGGAGAATACATTTACGATCCCAACTCGAAGGTTGCAACCAAAGCTTAAGACAGCGGGCCTTAGAGTCAATAAAATATAAAATAAATGATCCCCTACACGATCGTTAGGTAGTCTTGTAGCCTGGTGTCCACGTTACACACTTGTGGATTGGTGTCGACTTTGCTGTTTATATGCAAACTTTTGTTGCTTGGTGTCCACGTTACACGTTTGGGGCTTGGTGTCCACTTTGTTGTAAATGCACGCACTAGCAATAATGGCTTGGTGTCCACTTTGTTGCTTATAAACACTTGCAAAAACTTCGCGGCTTGGTGTCCACTATGTTTCGACTACAGACACTAGTACAACGAGATCGCGGCTTGGTGTCCACTGTTTCACGAACTAGCACTTTTTTGGCGATTGACTATGTGTCTTTAATTACACGCGTATTGACTATCTAACATATTCACGCACAATTTCCTTAAAAAAAATATTTTTTTAGGCAGATTGCCTGTTCTTTATTGACTGCAAAACTAAGACTAAAAATACAATGATTTTCTTACAGGTATTTATTATTTTATTATTGTTGTGTCAGCGGTTTGACTGGAACTGGGTTGTCGAAGTTTATTTATACTTCTGGTCAAGTCAGCAATTTGGTCTATTGGAGGCAATTCCTGGAATTGGGTTGTCGGTCGCTGTTGGTTTGCAGAACTTTGTCTGGGCGGAAATTAGGTGCTGGGATTTCAGTTTTTTTGTGTTAACTTATATTCTGAATCCGGATCACATTCTGAATCGATGTAGCCATGTCCATCTGTCTGTCTGTCTCTCTGTCTTTTGAAAATACGATAGCGTCCAAAGGAATTGACATAGGCGAATGAAATTGGGTGAAAGGACTTATTTTTATCCTCGTCAGGTTGGTATTGAAAATGGGCTATGTCGGTAAAGTAGTTGTGGTACCTCCCATACAAAATCAATATTAGGCGCATGTGTCTCTCTGTCTGTAGTTCAATGTAATTACGTACTACCTCACATGCCTAAAACTTTGCATGACTTGTATGCAGTGGAGGGTATCAAAGCATCGGCCAGGCCGATGATTACACTTTCACTTGTTATCGTCGTTATGTTGGTATTAAAAATGGGCTATGTCGGTCAAGTAGTTCAGGTACCTCCCATACAAAACCAATATTAGAAATCACAATATGTTGAAAACACGATTGCGTCGAAAAGAATCTACTTAGGCAACATTTTGTGAGAGGACTTATTTTTATTGTCGTCAATTTTGTATTAAAAATGGGCTATGTCGGTCAAGTAGTTCTAGTACCTCCCATACAAAACCAATAGTAGACCCATGTGTCTCTGTTTGTTGAAACACGATAGCGTCCAAAGGCATTTACGTAGGTAAATGAAGTTTGGTGAAAGGAGTTCCTTTTATCGTCCTCAGGTTTGTATTAAAAACGGGCTATGTCGGTCAAGTATTTCAGGTTCTTCTCCAAACCACTTTGCTATTATTACAAAAAGCTATTTTTACAAAAACCGCACTTTCTTGAAATTTCATTGCGTTTTAAAATTCAATGTGAAGAATCCAGTCAAGAAAATTTATCTTAGTTGACCTGTGCTATCGACTGGGCTTTTATAAACATACCCATTGATAATGTGAAAGGTATTGCATACGAAACTGCTCATAGCTATCATGAAGGCATTATTTTGCGTTTATGCTAGAGTAAGATCGCAAAAAATTAAAAACCATTCCAGGTCAATTTTAAACTTAGTACTTTCCAGAATTTTGCGCAATATAAACGATTAGCTGTAGGTACGGGTCATAAAATTTTAAGAAAACCTAAAAAATGTACGGAAGGGTTATAATAGTCAACCTTGAACAGGTAACAACTGGTAGAATTGTAATTAGATTACTTAAAAGCAGATTCTTATTATTTGTGGACCTGTACCTAACATGTTTATGAGAATCAAAGGCGATATATAACACTTTTTGAAAAAGTTGAGTTGATGATGCATTTTAATTTTTTTTCTTGAGATCTTTCTAAATATTACTGTTTTCGTTAGTTTCAAAAGCCAACTAATTCCAGAGACATTTTAAGTTGAATACTTGTTAAAATGAAAATAACTCTACTCCAGTAGTAAATATTTCCTTATGTAAAAATCGAAATAGGAGTATTCCACGGCTTAAGAAACGTTTTCTTTGAATATTTCAAAACTAGTAAAAGTGGAATACGTTATTTTTTATTCTGATAAACATCCTGTTCAATGTAATTACGTACTACCTCACATGCCTAAAATTTTGCACGACTTGTATGCAGTGGAGGGTATCAAAGCATCGGCCAGGCCGATGATAACACTTTTACTTGTTTCTTTTAGGATTTCTTTGTAAATCTTACTAAAGCTAGTATTAGACGATATGTTGGATCAGCATACGTGTAATAGCGAAATTTATGTCATCATATGTATGCTTAAAGGTGTTTGTTGGCATATTTGTTGACTAGTCAGCATATGTATGTTGGCGACCTAAACATATCGTGTAATACCCCTTTTGGGACCGTATGCTAACATTCGGACAAATTTTCGGCGTATACTGACTTGTATGATGTATGCTGACGAGATAAAGTGGGATCATCAGCATACGCCACATTTTTCAGCATACGGCTTTGATATTTTTGAAGTTTCGATAAATTTTGAGCGCACCGCACTTGTTTTTTGTGATTATATTGTCTTGATTTTTGGTGCTAGACGAGAAATGGCTGAGTTGGCTAGTTCGAATCTTATCATCGAGGACGAAGATAAAAATAGTAAGGATCCAAGGCATCCTGATGATTCGCAGGAGTCCGATTGTGGCAAAAAGCAAAAAGGAGATACAAGCAAGTAAGAGCTAATTTAAAGGGGGACTGGTCGCACGAAGACATCGTAAAACTAATAACAGTCGTCGAGCAATGCCGCACGTTGTGGGATATATCCGCTACAGAATATAAATTGCCCATGTGGCCCGTGTGGACGAAAATATCAGAGAGTTTTGGCCAATACCCGTTGGAGGATTGTAAGGCAAGGTGGACCAATCTGCGGGTCTTCTTTAAAAATAATTTGGCGAAGCATCGCGACAGTAAATACGGCCAAGCCACCAGCCAGCCGACTGAGACTGTTTGGAAGTATTTAAAACAAAGGTTTTTTTTTTAGAAGTTGAAGATAACCATCACTCAACGAAATTAACTTCGTCAATGGTCTTGGTAAATTTTTAAGCAATCCGCCGTTACTGACGAGTCGATTTTGAATAACTTGGGTGTACCAGAAATGCAGCAGCAATCAACGTCTGGACGCAAACGAGCAACGCCACAGCTGTCATCCACGTCGAATACGAAACTATTGGCGATTATATTTCAGGTGAATTGCGACATTTGCGAAACGTAAATTGGCCTGTGCACTGCTCGACATCTTGGACGATAAAAACCAAACAAAAACGATGAAAACAAATACAATTTAATTAATGAAATTATAATTATATAAGTACGATGAATTGAACACGTACCGTAGAATATAAATAACATTAATATTTATTATTAAATACTACAGTACTATACACAACACGAACACTTCACAAGAATATCGATATGCTTAAATCTCGATCTGTCAATTTTTCAGCATATAATCAAACGGGTCTTCAAATTTTTAAGCATACCGAATTCAACATATCGTGTATTAGGGCTTGTGTAATCGTGTAATCATTTATATATTTATATATTTTTGATATTACCAATCCACAAGGTATTTTATATCTGCTTCCGATACAAGTTCTTCCAAGGGAGTGTCAGGGTTACTTGCACTAAAGGCCTGCATAGTATTTTGGACAAGTGTGTCAGTGCTTTCATGATACTTCATGATTTTCTGAGAAACTTGAGCCAAGTGACTCCGCTTTCTCGGTGGTATAGAAGGTAGACAAACCATTTTTGAGACAAGGTATTTGTCTTTTTTTATTTTTAACAATTTTAACTATGTTCCAGAAGGGTTTTGTAGACATATCTAGTGAACTTAATTCATTGTTCCATTCTGCGTTTCGGAAATCTTGAATACTTTTGTTTAATAATTTATTAGTTTTTAACATTTGAATTCGGAAAATAGGTTGTCGGTATCTCTGCCAGTTTCTTCTGTGCATATTCCTTATTCTGATAAGTTTCAGGATGTGAGTTGGTAATCTTACCCATTTAGATTTTATGGGAACTTTGGGAATACAACTATTAGCTGAATTAATAATAGAAAATGTATGAATTAGGTCGTCAACATCGTGGTTACTTGAGATATTTTCTATAACTGTAGGAATTGTTCTAAGGTTTCTCATTACTTCGGTTCGATAACTCGACCAGTTTTCATTTTTTAGGTCTTGATAATATTGCACTTTTCCGACCGGAGATTGTTACAAGGAACAGGATTGTGGTGAGAGCTAAGCTCAATTACAGAAATGGGCTGGGATATAAGACTTTACACGTTCGATACAAATAAACCGATAACGGATGGACTACCATGAGAGCTAGCTGGAACCTAAGTCGGACTGGGCGGGTACATATGGACATTGCCAACATTACAGAAAGTTCGGACAAGACATTTCCCCAAGGATTTTTTCCAATGTAACCCCAATCTCTGTGTCTGCAATTTAAATCAACTCCAATTAAGAAAGCACAATTTAGACTAAACAATTTTCTTCGGTCATTTCTAAATCGTTCTCTTTTTCCAACTGGTGATAAGTCTCCTGTAATTTTACCTGGAAAATAAACACAATATAACCTAAATTTTCTTAAGTTACTTAATGATATTTCAACTATGTATGTTCTGTACATAATTAGTTTGTATGCAAGGCACAAGCTCATGTTGCAATGATCTCCTAATCAAAATAGAAACACCTCCACCTCTTTTATTTTTCCTATCTACCCTATAGCATTTATAAGCCGAATTCGAAATTCGATCTTTTTATCTCTGCCATGTTTCCGTTACTAACGCGATATCAACTTTATTATTAGTTAAAAAGTTAAAGAATTCTATTTTTTACGAATGCCTCTGGCATTCCATGTTACAATATTTATATTGTTAATATTAAAACTACGAAGCATTATTGTACAAAAACTTTGTCGCTAAGTATGCTATAACATACTAGTTTTATATGTTCTTAGCTTGGTGATGAACTAAATAAAACACTTCCGTTTCAAAGGTCGGCTTTAGACTTGTCGCTCTTTTATTTGAATCAAAGCTCACTTGATACTTTATAATCAGAATAAGAGAGTGATAATATAAGCAAATACATAAATATACCTACATATGGATGAAGTAAATGCATGTGCCATTATACGTATATAAAGATATAAATATATATTGCTACAACTCGGCCGTCCTGACTTATGAGATCACCTGATCTATAAATTTACAACTATCTACAACAATTAATTAACATTTATCCTTATCTATGTTTATTTACCTGTATTAATCATTTGACACCGCACGTCCTTTTAACCACGGACACATACCGTCGCTGTTCAAGAAAACCGACATAACTCAAAAAACTTGATTTTTCAGGAGAGCTGTTTCAAGTTTCTGAGTTGTAGAAATTTTCACACTTTTATTTTTTTCAAGTGACTATCAATCTTTTTTTTTTAAAAACTTAATTTGAAAGGGCCAGCTCCATTATTTTATCTAATGGAAACTAAAAAAAAAAAAGTTGAAATAATATATTAGGTATTAAAATTTTAGCGTTTTTGCATCCCTTTCCAACTTAGGTCACTTTTCCCGAAAAAAACTTTTGTATATAGTGAACTTTTTTATTGAATTGTATTTAGTTCATCTTGGATCGGACAAAAAAAAATCGATTTAACTCAAAAATAAAAATTATCAAAAATTATTTCTCTAAGAATTTTGAAAAATTATTTTATGGAAAAATGGCATAAATCATTAAAGTGTCACTGCAGAAAGCAAAAGTTTAGATCATTTCAGGAAAAGTGGCACAATGCGTTTTAGTGCAGAAAAAAAAGATTAAAATCATACTTACTTTTTCTTGAATAGCAGTCTAACAAAAAAAAGTCCGTTTTTCTCTAAACTTTGAAGCAAATCAACACGCACAACTCAAAATATGTCACTTTTCCGCACAAAACACTGGTCCAACCACTTTGAACATCTGCACGCTACTGAGTTATACCTTTATTGCACATAAAATAGGAGAGAAAAGAAGTGAAAAAAAATTGACACAATATCCATCTAGCGAGATTTTGAAGAGCTACAGTTATGCCGATTTTACAGAAAGATAGAGAATTTTTTTCTCATTCGAGTGGCATTATTAACTCAAAATTCGTATTTTTTGAGTTATGCCGGTTTTCTTAAACAGCGACGATATAAAGGGTGATTTTTTAAGAGGTTTAGAACTTTTAAAAAAAAAAAAACACAAAAAATTCGAAAAAATGAATGAAATATTTATTTGAATCGATAGTTTGAACCTTGCAATTTAATGTTTAAAGATAATTTCATGCAAATGTTGACCGCGGCTGCGTCTCAGGTAGCCCATCCGCTGAGTCCAATTTTGGCATACTCTTTCACACATATCGGCCGGTATCTCACGAATGAATGCATGGATGTTGGCTTCCAGTGCGTCAATCGAAGCGGGCTTGTCCTTATACACATTAGCCTTGGCATACCCCCACAAAAAATAATCTAATGGTGTCAAATCGCACGATCTAGGCGGCCAATTGACCGTCCCGAAACGTGAAATTAACTGTTCACCAAACTCGCCTCGCAATTGCGCCATTGTTTCGCGTGCTGTGTGGCATGTGGCACCGTCTTGTTGAAACCACATATCATGCAAGTCAAGAACGTCCATTTCGGGCAAAAAAAAGTTTGTTATCATCGCTCGGTAGCGTTCACCATTGACAGTAACGCTGCGATTCGCATCATCTTTGAAGAAATATGGCCCAATAATGCCGCCGGCCCATAAACCGCACCAAACAGTGGCTTTTTCGGGATGCATTGGTAGCTGTTGCAATGCTTCTGGCTGATCTTCACTCCAAATGCGGCAATTTTGCTTATTTACGTACCCATTCAACCAAAAATGAGCCTCATCGCTGAACACAATTTTTCGATAAAAAAGCGGATCCTCGGCCCGCTTTCCAAGAGCCCATTCACCAAAAATTCGGCGTTGTGGTAGGTCGGCTGGCTTTAGTTCTTGCACCAGCTGTATCTTAAAAGGCTTTACGCCCAAATCCTTCCGCAAAATTTTCCACGTAGTGCTGTAACAAAGGCCTAACTGCTGGGAACGGCGCCGAATCGACATTTCGCGGTCTTCTGTCACACTAGCTGATACGGCCGCAATATTTTCTTCACTATACGCACAGTACGTAAACGTGTTGGTGGTTTAATGTCCAACAAAGTAAATTTGGTGCGAAATTTGGTCACAATCTTCCGAATAGACTGCTCAGAAGGTCGAGAATTCCGATCATAAAATGGAAGCAGCGCGCGATGAACATTTCGAACCGAGCACGAATTTTGATAGTAAAATTCAATAATTTGCAAGCGTTGTTCATTTGTAAGACGATCCATGGTTAAATTGCAAACCAAACTGAAGCTGTTTGACAGTGACACAAGGTACTAAACGCACGTCAGCTGTCAAAACCAGTGTTGCCAAAACCAAACCAGCTAAAAAATCACCCTTTATTACCAACTGCCCAAACACCTTGACATGGTGTGCCTGCTGGGACTGCTGGAAACCGTCTACATCTTTGAGTATGTATCGATCATTACGCAACACTTTCGTGATTTGATATGGCCCATTGAATCTCGAAATTAATTTCTTGGAAGTGAATCGAAGTTTTTTACCACCACATAAATAGTTAAGTAGATTCCTGGACCAGGAAATGAGTCAAAAGAGAGAAATCATCGTGGTCACGATAAGACTTATATGCATGCAAGAAATCAGATTCAAGATAAGACTTGTATGTATGCGATGAATCAAAATCTTGGTTAAGCAAAACATGGTCAAGGTAAAAAAAGTTTTGCAGATAAGAGAATTAAAAAAGTATCAAGATCCACAAGGTCATGCAGAAAAAAATCAATCTTCTCTTATGTAGATAAGAAAGTCATGATGTTTCTACCCTATAAAAACAAAGTTCAATCAATTTTTGTTGTGAAAACATGTTAATATCCTAAGCAGTAAAATGTAGATTAAGAAGACCAAGCGAAATTGCTGTTGTTTAAAAGTAAACATTTCAACTATCTAATACATTTATGTACAAGTACATGCATATGCCGCAAAAATTAACTAATGTTTTATGAGAATAGAACTAAAGAGATTGATTTACATACATCGGTAGTAAAAAAGTGTGATTCAACTCAGCGCAAATTATATAATTATTGAATATAAATATTTAGTTGCAAAAGCAAAATGTTTTGCGGGGACTGTTGAGGGAAGGTAAAAGTCGCTGCTTATGAACCCAATGTATAAATAATAACTTATTGAAATAAAATGAAAAAAGAAAAAAATATATTAACTGTTTTTTATTTATCCATTAATTGTGAGTGGATGGAAAGCCCAACCATTTGACAAAAACTTCTTCATCTTTTGTTGCTATGACCTTTTCCACAAGATATATATCAGGAAATTTGGATTTTTGTAATTCTTCTTCATAAAAGGGGCACCACTTATAGATTGACCTTGATAGTCTTGAAGAAGGTAAGTAACCGGATTTGTTAGGTTCACTTTTCTTATTGTGAATAATTCTGTTGTCCAGTGGGGGTGTAACCTTTCTCGAAAACATGTTTAAACTTGCTAATTCGAATATTGCTACCAACTTTGAATTTTCCCTTGGGTGCGTATTTAATTCGATTATACACAGTTGATAACAGATCCTGAGCATTTTTCCTATTCACATCAACAGGTCGCCTTTTTATTGTTCTATGTGGTTGTCGTCTTCGGGTGTTTAACGTGTGGCTGATGGGTTGAGTTTAGGAGTGTTGTCATCTTGAAGATTGCTTTTACATCTAGAACTTTAAGACTTGAATTAGTATGTCTAATTATTTTAACAAGACGATGTTGTAGGTTAGATATCTTCTCCAGGTGGGTCTTTGCTGCATTTCCCCAGGCCAGAATCCCGTATCTAATGCGTGATTCTGCCAACGAGTAGTACACTTGCTTTTGTACTTCGATATGTGAGTAACGCTTAAGATACACCATTGCGAATATAGTGCTCTTAAGTTGAAGACGCAGGACGTTGATGTGCTCACGCCATAGGAATTTCTCGTCGATGCTAGCTCCGAGGTAATTAATGGTTTTAACTACCTCAATTCTGCTGTTGCTTCTCAGTAGTGGACAACGATCATTTCGACGATGAAAGATTTCAATGACATCCGTTGGCTTTGATGGAGTCCGAATATGAATCAACTTGGTTTTATTTGCGTTAATCACCAGGCCGTTGTCATGACACATTCAGATACAGGGTTGAACTCATCTTGCAGTATCTCTTTGGCTAAGTGCAGTCCTTGTGTTTCACGACGACTGCAATGTCATCAGCGTAGGCATACGCAGTAGCTTTCTTAAATGTTCTTAATAGTTCATTTGTGAACAGTATAAATAGAATAGGGCCCAGTTTGGAACCTTGTGGCACACCGTATTTACTTGTTCTTTCTTTGCTTAATGTGTGAGACACCTTGACTTGTATTACTCTATCACTCAAATAGCTTTTAAGCCAGTCTGACAGCACTCCTCTCAGTCCTAATCTATTGACACTCTCCACGAGTTTTTCAGGTGTCAGGGTATCAAACGCTTTGCTGAAATCTATAAAAAGCACAAGTACGTGGTGGTTTTTATTCAGTCCAGCATTTACGACATTGGTAAATTCCCCCAGTAACGATTGTGTGCTCTTGCCCTTTTGAAAACCAAATTGGTTTGGATGAATCACTTTATGCTTCGACATAAAACAATTAACTCGATTAACAACTACCTCTTCTAAACATTTTTCAATCGCTGGTAGAATTGAAATCGGCCTATAATTCTCTGTATCTTTTTTTATTCCTCCCTTGTATATTGGGCGAATTATTGAAGTTTTCACAAGCTTTGACACGCAGGACTGACATAGACTACGGTTTACGATCTTCGTATAACTGTGTTTCGATACCTTTTGTATTGGAATACAGTGGGCGCCGCACAATCTTTTTATAAGGAATTGTGAAACATTACCGAACAACTTCCCGATGACGAAATTAAGGGCGAATTTTGAGTGGAAAAATTAAAAGAATCGGATTTGCTTATTCTTTTAACGTCCAAGATCATCGCAGTAAGGCTTAAGGTCTTTTACGTTCCAAGTACCTTTCCCGTTGCCAACCCTGAAACCCTCTCTTTAATTTGAAAAGGGCCGACGTATTTTGAGGCCAGCTTTGCGGTGTAGTAATTGGCGGCGTCCGGGAGGACATCATTTTTCCTCCAAACTAGTTCATTCGGAAGGTATTGCACGTCCCTTCTCCGAAAATTATATGCCTGCGCTGACTTCTTGGATGCCGCTCCTAAGAGCCTTCAGTTCCTTACTCCGAAATTGTGGACCATTATCGCAGACAAGATATTTTGGAACACCAAGCAAAAGAAAAACGTTTTCTTCCAACTCCTTACAAACGGCTTTTGTCGTAGCCGACCTAAGAGCGAATAATATGGGGAATTTAGTAAAATAATCAACGACCGTTAAGATATAGATAAAACTCCTACTCGATTTTGGAAGTGGACCAACTAAATCTACCGAAACCATCTCCCACGGATCGATTACTCCTTTCCTTTCCGTCATGTACTTAGCCGGCTTATGGTTGACCGGTTTCATACTTTGACAAACTTTGCAGCTCCTAACATATTTTGTAATATCGGACCTCATTTTGGGCCAATAGCACTTCTCTAATATCCCAACTAAAGTTTTCCTAGCCCCCATATGTTCAGCTAGCGGATTGTCATGGCAATTCCCTAGTATCCTAGCCCTATCACTTTTCCCAACGACCACCTTCCACTCTAAGTTATAAAATCCCCTGCTCAACCCGCCACGTTGGAAAGTCCAACGGCTTTTCTTCTACCCTTTCGATCATCCGGATTATCCACGGATCGGACCTGTGCTCTTCAATCCCAGCTATCTCTGGCACGCTCCTGGAGAGCATATCTGGCACTACATGATCCCTACCCTTCCTATGCATAAACTCAAAGTCGAACTGTTGTAAACGAATAGCCCAACGCGCTAATCGACCAGCAGGATCTTTTAACTTACTAAGCCATACCAAGGAATAATGGTCGGTAATGACCGTAAACTTAATCCCTTCTAAGTATCGTCTTAGCTTCTCTATAGCCCACAACACAGCTAGACATTCCTTCTCTGTAGTTGAACAATTCCGTTCACACCTATTAAGTGACCTACTTCAGTAGCAAATCACTTTCTCTCCTTCATCAAAATTCTGGCTCAAGACCGCACCAATCCCAAAATCCGAGGCATCTGTCTGTACGACGAAAGACCTCGTAAAATCCGGACACGTCAGGATGGGCGCTGCTACCAAACACTCTTTGGCTTTTCTGAAGATTTCTTCGCATGCTTCTGACCAAAAAAATGTCCTACTTTTCTTGAGCAACTTGGTCATCGGTTTAACCAAACTCGCGAAGTTTGGCACAAATCTCCTATACCAGGATACCGTTCCGACGAAGCTCCTAACTTCTTTGACATTTTTAGGGGTTGGAATATTCAACATACTATCGACCTTCTCAGGGTCTACATGGAGGCCGTTGCGATCTACTACATAACCTACAAATTTAAGGGATGGTCTACAAAAATTACACTTCTGCCGACTGACGTTCAAACCTGCCTCCGTCAAGCGCCTAAATACCTCCTTTAAAATTTCTAAGTGCCTCTCGAACGAATTGGTAATGATTATTATGTCGTCTAGGTAGACAAAGACGTGCGGTTCCAAATCGGCTCCAAGCACGTTGTCTATGAATCGCTGCCAAGTCGCGGGGGCATTATGTAATCCAAAAGTCATCCTTTTGAACTGAAAAAGTCCCCTATTTGGGGTCGTGAACTTTCCTCCACGGGATTTTGCCAATAAGCTGATTTGATGTCCAAAGAAGACAGAAATTTCGCGTCCCTAAGCTTATCCAAGGTAGCTGAAATGAAGGGGAGAGGATAAGCATCCCTTTCAGTCACCTTGTTAAGTTTTCTATAATCTACACAAAACCTATAACTATTATTCTTCTTTCTAATCATGACTATAGGAGAAGCCCAAGGGCTATTCGATGTCTCAACGATATCGTCCTTAATCATTTCAGCTAATTCCCTACCTATATGGACCTGGACTGCTGGAGAAACCGGATAATACCGTTATTTTATAGGCTCAGCATAGGTCCTGATTTTATGTTTCACCAGATGGGTGCAACCAATACCTTCAGGCATGTCCCTAAATATTTCCTCTGTAAAGCTACCTAACAGTTGTTGTTGTGTCTCGTTTAAATCTGATAAGTCCCTATTCTCAGTTATTGAAGCCAACGAACTTTGGTTTGAAAAACTCCACTGCCCTGAAGCTAAGTCCGGTACGATTCCTGAAAGCTTCCAGAAATCTGCCCCTAAAATAAGAACTTGCGGAAGACTAGGAATAACGAGACACTCCAACAGAACAACTTTTCCCTGCACTATCATTGGCAACATTACGACACCTTCTACACCTATCCCTACGCCATCCGCTAGAGTGACCCTATCTACGTTGCCTTTCTGTAAAGCTAAACCTAAATCTTTTAATAGCGTCCATACATTCGTACCTATAATAGAGCGTGAAGCGCCGGAATCCACTAAACCTAACAAGTTAACCCCATAAATGCTGACCCTAAGGTAGGGACGCCTATCATTACAATTTGCTTCAAGTGTGAAACTCAACTGGACAACTTCACTACAAGCCAACTGGTTACCAGCAGGAGACCTAATCAGATAATTCAACGCCGCCCTTGTCCTGCCGACCCGAGAGTGCGTTGACCGTTTCCCGAACAATTCCTACAGTTTCTGCGAACAACCCCCCTTTGGCCAAAGCCTATACACCACCTAGGAGCAGAACACCTACTGGCAAAATGCCCTTCTTGGTTGCAGTTAAAGCACCTCACCGGTAGAGGTTCTCTACTTACAACCGCTACTACTGGTTCCTCGACCGCAACGTATGCTAAGTCGGGTTCCAGCAGGTTTCTAGAACGATTACTAGGTGGAGGAGTGAAAGTTTCCCCATTCGTCCTAACTGTCTCTAAACGTTTTCGGGTCAGCGAGACCAAGCTGTGTCTGGTAGAACGGTGCCAGATTTTTCTGAAGAATGGCTAGCATTCTTCGTTCAGATAATGATTCTGACAATCTTCTGAACATGTTTGACATCGTGGCGACGTATACACCAATCGACTCCGCCTGTCCTTGTGTACGTCGCCTAATCTCATCTATCAGAAGATCATCATAGTTTGGTGGTAGGAACTCTGCCTTTAGTTCACATACCAACTCATTCCATGTCCTAACATTAACTCGGATAGCCCTAAACGAGATGAGTGCCTTCCCGGTGAATAAATCTACCGCCGACCTAAAGAGGTGCGTTTCTGAAACGCTTCTTGCCTGCCTAAGCTCCTCAACTCTCTCTAAAAATGCGTTTACAGAAGCCCTACAGCGTTCCCCAGTAAACTTAACGTCCCATTCAATTCGCTCTGTGCATCTATCTTGAATCACCGATACTGATTCAATGGTTGTAGTTGTAAATGTTCAGCTTGTTGTAATGCCCTTACAGGTTGTATAGTTGGCGATGGTGGTGCGAGCCTTACTGCTCCCCTGGACGGAGCTGCCTTTTCCTCAGGTTCCGGTTCATCTTCGTCGCCGAACTCGAGTTTAGCCGCCAAGCATACCAACTGGTTTCGCAGTTTCAACTTGAAACTTTCCTCTTCACTGCCCTCAGCGCGAGCTCTATCTGCTCTGCTCAAACACCATTCGATCTTTGTTACTATCTTTAAAATCTCCCCTGACATAGGATCGCTAGGCTTATCCTTCAATAGATCTTCTATCTCCTGTGCTTTCGCTTCAATAACCTTTACATCCTCTTCAAAAGAGAAAGGGTAACTGGCATCAGTTCCCAAAGAGCCCCTACGCTCGAGCATTCTTACTGCCCTAGCTGTAATAAAACTGATAAAAAAAAATAAGACCTAGCTCAAATGATGCCTATATATGAATAAAAGAATTCCACAATATGCCCAAGGTTCCAAAGAGAATAAAAGAATTTACTTGTTGGTTGGTTAAAAGAACTATCGATTTCCAAAACCACAAAAGAAAAGATAAAATCACAACTTTAAGAAACTTCAAAAATACCGCAAGAATTTAAGAAAAAAACAGGAACTCCCATCCAGTAGAAGCAAAATGTTTCACTGGTTAATAAAATAAACCACATTAACGAGTAAAAGTTTCAATTCCACCAAAAAAAAATTAACGAAATCAAAAATCACGAATAAGTACCGAACCAAATAAGTCTCGTATTGAAAACTTTAAAACAAATTCCCCGCAAAAGCTGTAAAGACAAGTAATATATTTACACAAAGAACACCAGAAAATATTATTATCCTAATCACAAATATGGATGAATAAAAAGGAATAAATAAGAAAATGTATTGCAAAAGGTTATAAATCAATAATAATAAAATTATGATGAAATTGTGACAAAAAAAAATGATATCCAGCGAAAAGTTATCGATGGCAACCCTAAAATGACGTAGCCGCCAACCGATGTATCACAAGAAAACAAAAATCCACTATTCGTGGCGATGAACAAGAAAAAAATCCGCTACCGCTACAACTGTGCAATTCTGTTTTACAAGAAATGCAATTTCAATGTGCCGGTAGGTATATGTATATATATGTATATATGATGGCATATGATGAGATTGCGAATGCCACAATTCAACACACTTCTTTTGCTTGGGGTAGGTATCCAAATAGGGTTTTCCAATCCGAATGCTGGTTGAAACGTATCAACGACCAATCACACAACCTGGGAAAAGAAAAAACAAAAGTAAAAGGAACCAAAAAAATATAAAATACAAACTTCCCGATCAACCAACGAACACAACACAGCGGGTGTACACTGTACATATATATATGTGCTACACAAGTGGATTTTAAGATTTTATTTTAATATTATAATTTTTTTTTTGTAAGAACGGAATGAAAAGCCCCACGTTGGGTGTCAATTTGTTACACTTTTCCGGGTATAAATAAAACGATTGTAATTTTTCGTAAAGAGAAAAAAAAAACGCGAGAGAAATGTGTATGGGTAGAGAAATGTCAAATTGTCGATGCAATTCGCCGGTGGTATATGGTAGGGGAAAAGTGCAACAGGTAGCCGGTTGGATGCTACCACCTCGGTCGCTCAGCTGGGGTGGGTTCAGGGCTTTAACAATTAAACTAAAATTATGTATTCTGAAACGTAATTAGTAGTTAACCTTTTTTGGAGATGGTAAATCCAATTTTTAATTGGAATACAGTGGGCGCCACACAATCTTTTTATAAGGAATTGTGAAACATTACCGAACAACTTCCCGATGACAAAATTAAGGGCGAATTTTGGATAAGTGGAAAAATTAAAAGAATCGGTCTTCCCTTCGTTATAAAACTCCGTGAGGAGAAATGGCGTTTTATTTAGCGAATTGGTTGGGTGGTAAGACAAAAAAATGGTCGCCGATGAAATGGCTCACTATCACCACTCCCGGATTTTTTTTTACAGTTGAGTGATCGGGTCCCGCTTTTCCGGGATTTTTACCGAAACGAAAACCAACGTAATAAAATTAACGCTTTACTGTCCTAACTAACGCGGTTCTCTGAATTATTTCACAAATGCACATGAACAAAAAAACACTCTACTTAACTTGCTTCCTTCGTCCCCAAAGACGTGTCCTGGTAGGTAATTTTGTGTCTGTCCTGCCGCTTGTATTCCTCCTCTCTCGCCTCCTCTATTTCACTTATTTTTTATGGTAATATCTCCTAACCTTACTTCGCTATTCCACTAATAGCTTTTTAACTATGCAATTAATTTCTTAACTTGTATGTTTCTCAAAAAAACTTATCAGAATAAAGTTCGCTATCCGGATGTTACTCGAGCTATGTCTAGCCGATCTCGCAGTTAACCAAGAAGTGACCTTTTTTCTTCTTTTTCTTTTACCTCATACATACTGTTCTTACACTCAGCAAAACGGGACTATATTCTTGTCCGCGACTGCAACACTCCGTTTTTCTTTGGCGGAGATTCGTGCGGACTCCCGTTCTTGCTCTCAATCATGCTGGTTACGCTCTTTGGTGAATTCGCCCGAGTATTAGGGATATTCAGTAATCTAAAACTTTTCACTGAACGCACTCACACACACTCTTCACACATTACATTCATTGCATAAATTATTTTTTTGACGCTGTTACTCAATTGAGCAACTTTAAAATATTTTGGACCTTATAGCGCTTGAATAACATCCGCGTTAGAACTCGTTCGCGACATTATTCCCCTAGCGGTTCTATCTTGTTCCCTCTACCAACCAAAAGGATCTTTAGCAGGCGAGCTATTGGGACTTACATTGCTTAGGGATCATGAGACCTTGTTCCTATTTATGGAAAACAGCATCTTGGTGACAGAGGTTGCAAGTAAAAACTAGTTCGTACCTTTTCTTTTCTTTCCCTATTCTAATTACGTGGGCTTTCGCGCAGATTTTGGGGTTTGGGGATGAGCCGATAGTGTTCCATTTCTTACACATAAATTCTTTATGTTGGGGCCCTTAGCCACTGGATGCTGACATTGGGGTGGACATTTCGTATTCTCTGTTGATATTGTCTTGCGTTTGTGGATATGTTTTGTAAGATGTGACTCTGTTGTGTTTCGTATATTTGAGGGCGACTTTGTTGAGTTTGTATGTGTCTCGCGTTTTGAACGCGACACTACGAGTTGCTCATGTTACCACCGATGTAACTCACCTATGGCACTGCACTGCCCAACAGCACAAAAACTTTACTCAAAACGCATCGTAAATATCTTCATGTCAACAAAATTTGAAAGCAGTTGAAGATTTCAGTTCAAGTTAAACAAAATACTTTATTCATACAATAAAAAAACATGGGTCGAAAATGACGTCGAATCAGAGATATGCAACAACAACTACCGAAACAACAAAGATGATATTAAAATACATCCTAAATTTAAATTAATGGCTTTTGCCCCATAGATAGCATTAAAAATACATCTACCCGTTACAAAATCAATCACGCTTAAAAGTTCTCCGTTAAACGATTTATCTTAAGATAATATAATAGCGCTACTTTTTCTCTTCAAGAACCATCCTTCATTTGAATTCTATTTGGCATATTTCAGCTCAAAACATTTTTATTCTTCTTGCCCACGAATAAACAAAAAAATTTAATAACATCAACCCGGTGTATATGAATTGGAGCTAAGCATACGATATTAATTAATTTCGAATCTCAAAAAAAAAAAAAAAATTTTAAAATGTTTTACGATCAAAAAAACACTATCAAAATAGTTTAAACTAGTTCGTTCAAGAGCTATATTGAGACACTCACCGGTATATGTGTCACTTTCGTACATTTCTTCGATCAACTGTTGATTTTAATTCACTAAAGACGACTCCTCCATGGATGGTGTGCACAGCATTCATTGAGGGTCCTGATGATACATAAATTCACTAGGATAAAAAGAGAAGAAACTTTAACAAAATAAACAGCCTGATGTTGTTGCTGTTGGCTGACTCTCGTTGCTCCATCGTATTGGCGATTATGTGGCCACTTGCTGGTCTGGTGGGGTGTTCCGGGAAGAAAGGAATGGGTATAGCAGGCGGCTGATAGTGGATATTCACTCTCTTCGGAGATGTTTTTTGTGTCGTTGGATGATACTTTGTTGATTGTTGTTGCTGTGTTTTTTTTTGTTTTTTTTTGCTTTCTTAGCGAGGTTTAAGGGTTTGGATTTTTAACCTCACTTACACAGCACTGATGATTTCGGCCCGAAAAATTCGAAAACCACTCAATGATCTTTTCGTTCGCTATTCGGCAGTATATAGGGCCGTGGTGGATTTCGCACAAATATAATTCTCTGCCTCGGATAGGCACCGTAAAAAAACTTTTTTTTTAAAAAAATGAGGAATTATTTACGGTGAGTCTAAGCTTATAGCGAACCATCGTCGTCGGTGTCCAGAATTGAAGAGCGAGTGTCTTTTTTTTTGAGATGGTTGAGTTAGCCATCATCACGAAAAACGAACGAAAAGGGCATCACTCCCGCTTTTCGAGTGAACGAAAGGACTCAGCTGTTCCATGACAGAATTCCGTCTGGTTCAGAGATTGGCTTTGTGAAAAAAAGGAATAAAACAGGGTGTGTGTTACACCAACAGATTTAATTTTTATATTGAATTAATTTTATTATTTTTATTATTATTAATTTTGTTCCATATTTTCTTAGAATAGCAAGGAGTCCCCTATAAAATGCTTGCCTTGAAGGTAAACACGGAAACGCTGTAAAGCATTTATTATTGCTAGCTTTTCTAGTTCGAAACTGTGATACCTCAATTCAGCCTCAGTTGTTCGTTTCGAATAATAGAATACTGGGTGTAGTTTTCCATCACGTTTTTTTTGCATAAGGATACCTCCGAACCCAATGGAAGTAGCGTCGCAGTAAAGCTCCGTACTATCGCGCGGGTCATAGAGAGCTAATATGGGTGCCTCATCAATTTTTGTTTAAGAACTTCAAAACATGTTAACTCAGGTTCCCCTGAGTTTTTTGGTTTTGCGACCACAGAAAAATCTTTGACAAACCTACGAATATAAGTGCCAAGAAACTCTGAACTTCGTGTGGTTTCCTTGGGACTGCAAACTTTTGTATAGCTTGGATTCCTTTATCATCAGCTCGTATCCCTTCTCTCGAAACAGTGTAACCTAGGTATTTAACACTTTCTTGCAAAAATTCGCATTTATCTAATCTCAGGTCAAGTCTATTATCGACTAACCTCTTGAAAACCTTGTTTAGAACCTGGCAAAGTCTTTCGTGGCGGTCATAATGTCGTCTAAGTAAACAATTAGTTTTTCCTCATATTGTCCTAGAGGCGTTATAAACGAAGTAAATTTCACCGAATCCGGATTCATGTGTACGTGAAAAAAAAACATTTTTCAAGTCTAACTTTGTAAATATTCTTTTGTTCACTAATCTATCCAGTAGGTCATCTATGAGTGGAATTGGGTAACAATATTTAGCAGTAACTTTGTTTAATGAGCGATACTCCACGCACATTCTAAGGCCAGCGTTTTTTTTACTAGAACAATAAGGGAAACGAGCTCCGATTCACTTACTCGGATATATCCTTTTTCGAAATATTCATCCAACAACTTTTGTAGTTCTGTTTTTTCGGCATACGACAACCGGCGAGGGGGGCAATTGAAAGGTTTCGCGTTATTTAATGTTAGAGTCATTTCACTCTTTATAATTGGTTCGCTTGGACGTACAGGTGTCATATACTTATCACAGAAATCACTATAAAACCGCTCTTTTTTTTAAGATTTCATTTTTGCCAACATTTAAATCCAACATTTTAACACTTTCGTAATTTATAGAAATAAGTTGTTTTTCAAAATTAACACAGTCATCACGATCAATTTGCATTTCTATCATTTTTCTATCAATTATCGAGTCATCAGTTTCCGCACGGGACAACAGGATAAATTGACTCATCTGAAACAACATTCAAATTTACTTCTATTTTAGTATTGTCAACCATTGTAAAGCAGTTAACATTTCCATAAATTTCTATTTTACTTTTATTGAATACAAAATATCTTACATTTGAAGGTTTAAGTAATTTAATCTGTTTGGGGAGACAAGATTTTCTGATGAGGCTGATTGGGCTTCCTGAGTCTAGAAAGCGTTCTAAAAATAAACTAACACTAGCATCACTCTTTACAAACAAATTTAAATATCTTACATAATTATCGGTTTCCTCTTCTTTCGCTAACTGGACCGTTGTCTTTTTCCTCTCCGGGCATGTTGCAGCACGGTGTTGCATGGATCTACACGCAAAGCAAGCGCCGTACTCCCTCTTTGCTTTTTTGCAGTCAGCCGCTACGTGACCGACTGAATTTCAATTGTAGCACCGCAACGCCGAGGTCCTTGGCCGCTCACCTTGTCTCTGCTTTATTTTGGAAAACGCTTGTAGCTTGTGCTTTTATTTGTAAAGCACTGAATGTGGGCCTGTAGTCTTAGGTGCTCATCCGTTATTCCCTCCACTAGGTATTCGACCAACTCGTCGTCCTCGATTAATATCCCATTGGATAGAACAATCTTTTCGTTGAAATATTCGGCAAATGTTACGTTCCTTTTCCACTTTCGTGACTCAAATTTATGGCGCATTGCTAACTTGTTTTCTTTGCCACCGAAAAGCTCTTTCATCTGGAATAGTAAGTCTGCAACGCTCTCTTTCAGAAAATTTGGCTTGGAATGCAGCCAACTCAGTGGTTTTCCCCCTAGTCTGCACATCATCAACGCGCGCAACATGTTCTCATCGAACATCTACGATGCTTCGATACTTTGCAACTGTGCCACCCACACATACTCTGGCAGCAAGTCTTTGTATATGGCGAATGAGCTTGGCCCTGCTCCGCTAGCGACGGAGAGACCACTAGTCAGAGACAATACTGAGACCATCAACTCATGCCGATTTCCCGTTACTTAGCCTACAAGCTATATTTTTACGGATTGGTCACGATTTGGTGCGCTAGTATTGTTACATAGAAAATCGTATTGACAAATGGCACGAAACTTCAAAAATTCCGGCTCACCAACACACTCCCAGGAAATAGGAGACACTTCAGCTGTGGGCAAAGTTGCTGGCAGAGTTCATAGAATTCTATCCGTTTAATTTGAAATTGTTCGTTACGTGTGGATAATATTTTTTTTAGGAATAAGTGCACATTTGCTTAAAATGTTCATGAAAAATTAACAATAGATTGGTTGAGGGAAAATGAATTTTTGAGCAAATTTTCTTCATTATTTAAGAAAAATTTACACACGAAATCGAAGTTAATGATATCCAAAAGCGGAAAATACACAACCATGTTTGTCCTAATATGTTTCTGGTATATAGAACATCAACTTTAGATAGTTTTACTAACCAAACAAATCAAATTATTCGCCTTTTAACCAATGGCATTCAGTAATAAAAAAAAGTGGTATTCCCGAACTCTTTCACTTTCAGCATTTATTTTTGTATTTTTTGTATGTTTTTGCATGTCACACGGATTCTTTTTTCACATAACACCGATAGGAAAACAAAATGGCGAATTTGAAAAAAAATTGAGGGGCCCAGCGCAAGATGATTGTGAGTTGGGGGTCTCAGATGGTTTGTTTATGCCACTAGTCTGCTGCAATTGTACCTTAGCATTTGTTGTTTGGTTCTCTTTCTCTGTGCTTGTTTGCACAGATTTTTTTAGAAACTCGTTTTCTTTGGCAAGGAGGTCTCTTTCATGGCGTAATAAGTCAGCCTCTCTTCTATAGTAGTCACGTTCACGTTCTGATGCCGCTAACATGTTTTTGTGCGGATCTGTTTTTAACTGTGGTGGTGGACTGATCTCTTCATCGTCGCCATCAATGTATTGATTTCTGTCGCTTGCTTTCTCCGTCTCAATTTCTGCTGCTGCGGCTTCTTCGTCGTCCCTGCTTCCATCTCCTTCACCCTCTATGACTGCCAATTCATTTATGCGCGCAATTGGCACTTTTTCTTCTTTCTTTTTTTTTGGCACAATATCTTTTGACACCTCTTCTTTCTTTCACAATGTCTTTCGATTTCGATGCTTTTTCTATCGTTTTATTTTAATTTCACACTTCTTACACTTTTCTTCTTTTATTTTTTATTTTTTTTTTTTGAGTCACTATCTTTTGACCCTATTTTTTTTCTTATTTGTGGCTATATTATTTGGGTATATTCTTTTGTAAAAAAAAAACACTTCAGTTTCAAAGCGTGGTCGGCTTTAGACTGCCGCTCTTTTATTTGAATCAAAGCTCACTTCATGCATTAGAACAGTTATCAGAATAAGAGAGTGATGATATAAGTAAATACATAAATATACCTACAGTACTAAATTATACGTATATAAAGATATACATATATTGCTACAGTGACCATCTCCATTACAAGCGAATTCATTTCGTATATGGAGAATAATTCTCCACTGTTGCTGGTTGCAGCTTTGATGGTGTTTGTGCATGTTGTTGCAGCAGCTGAAATATACCCCCTCTCCCAAGTTCTCGTAGTAGAGTTGTTGGTAACTCTCGCTTCTCTATCTCGCTTCTAGATCCGGCCCGCCTTGGAAGCGCAGGGAAGTCGTTCATAGACAGCAACGAAATACCGTTGTTGTTGTTGTTAGTCTTATTGTTATTAAAGCCCGGCATCGGCATTGAGCGAGGGCGAATGATTTTATTTGCTGTTTTTTTGTCTCATTTCAATATTGTTCGGTATTGGATCGAATTCGCCATCCATCAAGGTTGCCCCACACTGGCAAATATGTTGCACTTTAATTTAATGGAAAACTGGTAAACGATTCTATAGCGTAAACAAATCGAGAGGTTATAGGTCGAAATGATAATTTTCTTCCGATCTGTCAAGTCGGAAGCGAATGGCGAGGGTAAAAGAGAATGTGCGAAAGTGCAACAAGCGGCACGTTGATGCCGCGATTTGGCTAGTCAGCTGGTTGTGGGTTTGATCACGGTAGAGAATTTTTCAATTACCAAAAAAAGGGAAGTGATCTATAATTTGAAATAAGGGCGCCACGCAGTCTTTGAAAAAATACGAAAAAATGAATTAAAAGCTTTCCAATATCTTCCCACAACTGGGAGTTTCACAAGTTTATCGACTTCGGTTAGTTTTAAAGAATTACAAATGGGGAAATGGCCACGGATTGTTTTAGAAAACCATCACAGAGCTGGATGCTCTCAATATCGCCTTACACAACTGTTTTTCGTTGCGCGACTTAGAATCTCCTTCGTTCGAAACAAGAACGAGAAGTTGGAACACAAAGTGTGAAGCAAGAAAAAAAATTATGAAGCGCGCAATTTCCAAATGGAAAAATGCACCAAACTTTATGAGACAACTATTTCACTTTGCGGTTTTGGCCAACGAATCCCAAAAGTTCAGTGCGTTAACATCCGATTACCATACGGTTTAGTGGATAACGGTCACGGCCGATAATGGCTATGGATAAATAAAACGGAACGAAACCTCACTCGATCAAACTTTTCGCAATTTATCAGAAAAATATAAGAACAACTTATTACACCTTCACAAAACTATACTTATCTGTTTTTTTCTCACCTAAGAAAACTCCTTAACGTCCTCTGTACGGCGAATGGGGTTGTCAAAAACTTCCCGCTACAACCACTGGATTCTTCGGAAGAGTCCAATTATTTCCACTGAACGCTTTCCTAAATACTCCTTTTAAAATTCTCCTTCTTAATTTCCTCTACTCTACTTTTTCCACTTTTGTGAACACTCCTTTTCTTTTTATACTTTTCTTGCGTCCTGTCTATCAGGCGGTTAACCAAAAAGTAAGTCAGCCGCTTTGACAGTCGAAGTAAGATCGGCTACAGCATTGCGCTGTCATTTTAGCCAATAGGGTAAACGAAACTACGTATGGAGAACATATACTACATGACAACGACAGCAACGTTCCCTATCGCTCTTTTTCGAGAGTTATTGAACATCACAGAGCCAAAGGCTTCTCAGTTCCTCTTTCTGTAACGATCCTCGTTGGTTACACGACTAAGGTCATCTTCGGGGTCCTCGTAGTATGGTTTGAGGTCTTTTACGTTCCACGTCCCGCGTTCGTGGTTATCTTTATCTATCAAGGTATAGGTCGACGGCGATACTCTCTTCTTTATGCGGAATGGGCCGATATAATTATTTCGGCGCTAGTGTAATAATTCGCAGCGTCGGATAGTATGAAGTTTAGTCTCCACACTAATTCATTTGGGAGATACTGGACATCTCTTCTCCGAAGATTGGAACCTTTGGCGGCCTTCGATGCTGCCTCCTCTAGCTTCTTGCCTAAACTTTCTCTCAGCATCCTAAACTGATCATTGATGTTGTCCGAAAGTCACCATGTTGAACTGTGCGTATACAACACGCGACTTTTGCTAATTGTGTGTCCCACCCACGGTGATTCTCTGATTCTTAGGGTACTCTTAATTATTCGATTTATCCGTTCTGCCGGTTTCGCTTGTGGATGATAAAGCACTGTAAAGCGTATTGTCGATACATACCTATCAGATAATGCCTTAAGTTCTCTACTCTTGAACTGTGGACCATTGTCACACACTATAATTCTGGGGATACCAAACAAGAAAAATGTTAACCTTTAACTCCTTAGAAATTGATTTTGACGTTGCAGATCTTAGAGCGAACAGCAATGGGAATTTAGTGAAGTAATCTACAACGGTGAGAATATAGTTAAAACCCCTATTCGATTTAGGAAGTGGACCAACAAAGTCCACACATTGGTTACCCCTTTCCTCTCCGTCATCAACCCAGCCGGCCTCTCATTCACTGGTTTCATACTCTGACAAACCTTACAGTTACGTACATATCTCGTGGTATATCACTTTTTCGCCATCTTCAAATATTTGGCTAAGTACAGCTCCTATCCCGAGATCCGAGGCATCGGTCTGAACGACGAAAGGCCTCGTAAAATCCGGGCACGTCAGGAGGGGGGCTGAAACCAGACACTCTTTTGCCTTCCTAAAGCTTTCCTCGCACTCATTACTCCAAGAAAACTAACTACTTTTCTTCAATAGGTCGGACAACGGCTTCAGCAAAACTGAAAAGTTTGCCACGAATCTCCTATACCAGGACTTACTTACTTAACGGGCTCCCGACCCGTGAAGAGTCTCTGCCTGAGACACTGCAGCCTTCCATCCTCTGTGTTTTTATTAAGGTCAGCTACGCCGAAGCAAATGGCAATTTTGATTTATTATATGGAGTTACATCGGATTACAGTCGCCTACATAGTGCTGACGGAATTTGAAAATTACAGTCACCCACAAAATTTGCTCATTTATAATAGAAAAATGTATGGTTTATAATGTCGGATATATCACATATATATGTATTTGGAGTCATTAAAAAAAAATTACGAAGTTAATTGTTCACACTAAAATTCATTAAAAAGATTACAATTGTCTGCAAAATACACAAATCAGTGCAAGACGATACCTCTTTAGCTATCACGCAAACGCTATCGTCTTGACAATAGTAGTCTGTCGATTATTGAGTTCCGTGAAGCAAACGATATTGTCTGGACGATGGACGATTATTGAAGTTACCTGAAGCAGAGCTATCGTCGAAACGCTATCGTCGGGCGATAATTGACATACGGAATGAGTGCCCTGTTTAACATTCTTGGGCGCTGGTATATCCAGCCTCACGAATACGTTTAAGAACCTCTTCCAATACCTCCAAATGATTTTCGAATGTGTTGGTGATGATGATAATGTCATCAAGGTAGACGAATACATATGGTTCCAGATCGGCTCCAAGTACGGTGTCAATAAATCTTTGCCAAGTCGCCGGAGCATAATGCAATCCGAATGGCATTGGAAATGTCCCCTATTTGGGACCGTAAAAGCTGTAAAACGACGTGATTCTCTCTCTACTGGAATCTGCCAGTAAGCTGACTTAATGTCCAATGAAGACAAAAACTTCGCATCCCTAAGCTTATCTAAAGTCGCTGAAATATAAGGGAGAGTTTATGCGTCTCTCTCAGTTACCTCGTTTAATTTTCTGTAGTCTACGCAAAATCTATATGTATTATATTTTTTCCTTTTCATCACAATGGGTGAAGGCCATGGACTATTTGGTTTTTCAACTATTCCTTCCCTAAGAATTTCTTCTAATTCCCTATCTTGAACTGCTGGAGACACTGGATAATACCGTTGCTTAATCGGCTCCGCGCTCGTCTTTGTTTTATGTTCCACTATATGTTTACACCCTAAACCTTCTGACGTGTCCCTAAAAGCATTTCCTATAACCGTCCCAAACTGGTGCTTTTGTGTTTCGTCTAAATCCGAAAGCTCTTTATTATCTGTTATCGATGCCAAAGTGTTTTGGTCTGAAAAATTCCATTGCCCTGATCGTAAATCCGGGACGATTCCCGATAGAGCCCAAAAATCTGCTCCTAAGATCAATATATGCGGAAGGCGCGGAATATCGAGACACTCCAACAAAAATGTATTTCCCTGCACTGTAATGGGTAATGTAACTGTGCCTTCAACTCCTATACCTGTACCATCCGCTAAATTAACCCTATTTATATTTCCTTTATCTAACCTTACTCCTAAATCTTGTAATATTTTCCACCCATCTCTACATACAATTGAGCGTGAAGCTCCGGAGCTACGTTAATGCCTGATTTGTCTCGAGTGTGAATCCTAAATGAACTTCCCTACACGCCGACTGGTTACCGGCAGGCAACCTATCTAACCTCAAAGATGCTCTCGTCCTGCCGACCTGAGAGTGCGTTGCCCGTTTCCCGAACAATTTGGCAATCTCTCCGAATGACACCAACCCTACCACAACCTATGCAACGCCTTGGAGCAGAACAAGTATTCGACAGGTGACCATATTCGTTGCAGTTAAAACATCTCAACCCCCGACAAGGCTGAGTATCTCGATTGACAACAGAAACTCTTGGTTCCTCGACCGCTACGTAAGCTAAATCGGGTTTCAACAAATTCCTTGAACGGGGGGAGGAGGTGGCGCAAATGTTTCCACATTCGCTAGAACCATCTCGAGTTTCCTACACAAGACAACTAAGTCCGAAATCGATTTGAGATCCGACAAGCCTAACTGTGTTTGATAAAATGGCGCTAAATTTCGCTGCAAAATCCCTAACTTCCGTTTTTCCGAGAGTGGCTCTGATAGCCTGCCAACCATACTTTGCATTATGGCCACATAAACTCCGATTGATTCATAGTTTGGGGGAAAAAATTATACTTTGAGTTCCCTAACCAATTCCTGCCAAGTACTAACAGTACGCCTAACCGCCCTCATCCATAAGAGTGCTCTACCAACAAAAAAATCAACCGAAGACTTGGAAAGCTGCATTTCGCTTACTCCCCGTGCCTCAAGTAATTCCTCCTCCCGTTCTGGGAAGGAATTTACGGACGCTCCACAACGCTCCCCTGAAAATTTAAGATCCCACTTGGATAAATTTTCAGTCCTCTCGGTACTAACGTAGACCGGAGTAGTATTCTCTACGACGGTTATATCTCCTCTCAATGTAGAGGTAGAAGTGGATGGTGGAGAAGGGTCTAGTGCTTGCGCCACTTGCGGCGTTTCTTCATCTTCTCCATCTTCTTCCAAACTAGCTAAGAGCATCGTCAGCTCGGTCTTGACGGGACGGGACGTGACCTTCCCATTCGCGTCATCGCCCACTCAATCTTGGTCATGAGGAGGGTTCTCCAACAACTTTTCTATCTCAGCTATTTTAAGCTGAACTGCCTCTTTGTCCGCTGCGAAGTCAAATAGTAATCGGTACAGTCGAAACATCCGTTACGTTCGAGAGTCCTTGCCGCCCGAAGTGATTTCCTCATTTTGTCTACCGATGTCGGCACTAAACCCCTACTTTCCATTTCATACGACAGCTCCTCTGCCGATAAACGATTAACCTCCATGTTATTTGCAACTTTACTATGATTAACAAAAAAAGAAAACAGGTAACGAAAACCCTAACAATGAATCAGAAGGAGTTTCTAACTAACTAAAGTTCCTGAAATCTTACAACTTAAATAAGTCCCACAAATTTGATCAATAAAATTTAAAATCCCATACCTTTTCTACTAATGAACCAGAAGACAATAAATCCCATTCAAAAAAAACCAAAATAAATTTCTGTAACAACGAAAAGCTTACAATTAATACACAATATAAATCAATAGAACAAAAAACAGGTCCAATAAAAAGTTCCTAAAAGGTAGCAACTAAATATTTCCACGATGGCAACACTAGGCCAGACACACACCGGTGGTCGAACAACAAAAGGAAAAAAAGACGACAGAATCAAGAAACCGTATGAAGAATTTACCGCACAATCAGATATATGTAAGTTTACACTCTAGTTTCCCCGCTGAACTATACCAACCAAAGTAACGCTAAACCAAGAAATGCAAGGGGTTTAAACGAATTCCCAAACTATTTTGGGAACAACGGATGATAGTGGGAACCGTCGAGGGTTATCTGGCGAGCGATCGTAAACCGATACAACAACGTGCATCATCCAACCCCTACCAGATCAACTCCAGTTACTTCTGGTGGGTGAACGATCGTGGGAGGCATCGAACAACATCTGGCGAACGATCAACACCACTATAAAAGGGAAATCAACAGCAACCAGGGTACTCAGATCAACACCCGGATTTGAACTCCCTGAGGTAAACCCAGACAACGATGCATACTACGAGTATGAATCCGAGAAGACAACCACAATTTATGTAAAATTGATCTAAGAAAACAAACACTGTATACCGTTGGGCCCCTGTTGTTGAGCCAACACATTTAAATATTAATTATTCACCATCATTTGTTACCTACTTTAAGTCAAATTGTATATACCAAAAGTTCAATAAAAGTAAATGTACCAGGGTACTCAGTAATCAGTGGAACATTACGCTGTTCAGACCTATTATTGGAATAAATATTTATTATAAAAAAACAATAAACTAAATTTTTTAATTGGTGGCTCAACCGGGACGCTCAAGTTTGATTAAAAGTTGAAAAAATAAAGTAAACTTAAACTCAGTGCATCGCTAAAAAATAACAGCCAAAGTACTCCGCAAGACAGAGGAAAGCGCAAATACAACAGAAAAGCAGAAGATTCATCAGATCCACAGGACGGAGTATCCAGCTTTGAAAACAGAAATCAGCAGAAGTATCCACAAATAAGGAGAAAATAATTGTAAGAAATATTTTTTTAAGAATTAGTAAAATTGTTAGAGTGAGAAGTTAGTGTTGTATGTTTAAAAAAAAGACTAAAAGTAGATATTTTAAGCCATTTAAAACTTTTTAAAAGAATCAGATTCAGAATCTGAAGAAGAAATAAAAATGGCTTTTGGTACTGCTCTAACTCAACAATCAGTTGACGAAATTATAGCAAAAGCTTTAGCACTCAATAACGAGTCAATTCAAAGGTCATTCCAAGACCAAGAGAATAAACACCAAAATGAAATTAATAAATTACAGAAGCTCATATCATCAATGGGAATTACTAGCTCTATTACGGAGTATAAAACACAAACAATGGATCCATCAATTACTTGCTCAGAAACATTAGATGTGATAAAATCGCTTCCCGAATTCAATGGTGAACAAAAAGCATACGTCAGTTGGTGTGAAGCTGCACAGAATTCAATGGTCCTATACACCATCGGTAGCTCCAAATATTTTGCAGCTCTGACTCTATTCAGGAACAAGATCACAATGGATGCTAATTATATACTCACATACTAATCATGGTACTGTCCTCAATTTCGAGGCAATTATTACCAGATTAGATTTCGCGTATGCCGATAAGCGGCCAGTACATATTATAAAACAGGAATTAAGCGTATTACGGCGGGGATCATCTTCGTTAATTGATTTTTGTAATCAAGTTAACCAGAAGCTCACACTTCTGACTAACAAAACAATAATGACCCATGGATCCAACACCCCTATTACGAACGAATTAAATAATATAAATAAAGGGTTTTTCAATAAGAGCACTACCAGGCGGCCAAGCGACTGGACCATTTCGTGAGATAACACGTTCTCCAAACTTGGTTTCCAATAAATTGATTGTGACATTCGCTGCGTGGCTTGTGGCGCCGTCCTGTTGGAACCACATGTCCCCCAAGTCCATAACATCCAATTGGGGCCAAAAATATTCGGTTATCATTGAACGGTAGCGATACCCATTCACAGTAACGTGCCGGTCTTGATCATCACGGAAGAAGTACGGCCCAATGACGCCGCCGGCCCATAAACCACACCAAACCGTAATTTTTTCGGGATGCAATGATGACTCATGGAGTACGTGTGGATTGCTGCCTGACCAATACCGCATATTTTGTTTATTGACGAAGCCATTCAGCCAGAAATGAGCCTCATCGCTGAAGATGATTTTTCGATGGAAATCCGAATCAGTTGTTGCTCAGCCCAATTCACGAACAAACGACGCTTCTGGTTGTCAAGCGACTTCAGTTCTTACGTCAATTTAATCTCGTAAGGATGTAGGCCAAGATCTTTTCGCAAAATTCGCCACAACGACGTCACAGAGATGCCCAACGCTTGAGAACGACGTGTGAGAGACATATTTGGGCTTTCTTTAACTGAAGCCTCAGCGGCAGCAATATTCTCGACACTACGGGCACTTCTTTGTCTCACTGGCACGGGAACATTTTGTACTGTGCCTGTGGATTCAAATTTTTCCACTAGACGCTCAATTGTTGATCTGCTAGGACGATTATGACGACCATAAATTGGACGTAGCGCTCTTAACGTTGAGGCCACTGACTCCGAATTTTGGTAGTAAATTTTAATAATTTCGACTCGTTGTTGGCTCGTATATCTTTCCACCATGAAATGGCAAACCTTACTGAAGAGAAGTGTTAAATGAGCGGCAAGAAATTCGGCGTCGTTTACTGTCCTGTCGCTCTACTTTTGTAGCGTCCCTGTTGAAAAACCCTTTAGAAGAATCGCTCTACGAGTGTTCATCACCGGGTTGAATGGACAACTGTCCAACATTCTATTCTCTTTAAATCCACAAGACCTGCCAAACGATCTGGCAAAGGCATAAGAATTAGAGAGCAATAATGTCCGCTCTAGCTTTGCTCTCCAGTTCTCCTTTCATAGAAGGGATACTGAGGCAAATCAGAATAATAATACTCTTAGATTCCCTAAAAACACGCAAAACAATACTGAATTTCACCAGCAAAAACTCAGCAGAGACAGCACGGCGATTACCGTCAACTGCCCCAGAGATTCGAACCCATGGTTCTCGGTAGTTCGGCCAATAGGCCAATCACACAACATGAATTGCAACGTTTCAAGCAAATTCATCAGAATAACCCAAATAATAACAATTATAACAACAATAAGCCAAATAATAATAATCCACATTGGCCAAAGCCAAATTATAGCACGTATAATAATAATACTACCCCTGGATCCAAAAGAGAGTGAGGGCTAAGTACTCAGCATTCGATGCAGCCACCTCCGGCAAAGATCGAGCGTATTAACAACATCAACGAAAAAAAGGAAAATTTTTTAGAGGAAATGTGAGATTGCCCCACATACGAAGATTAGTAAATGGCAAACAAATGAGAATTCTCATCGACACCGGAGCTAGTAGTAATTACTGCCAACCAGGTATTCTCAGCAATTAGATCATTCTCCCAATCAAGAAACGCGCACGTACGGTTAATGGTGACATGATCATTGATTCTTGTCTTGAAGTTCTTATTTTTGGAACGATAACTTGTTTTTATATTATAAAAAAATTAGAATATGAAGCTCTGATCGGAGTTAATTTATTGAGTCTTATGAACGCTCAAATAGACTTAGAAAAAAGTATCCCTAGCTATGGCGACAAGAAGGAGAAAATAAATTAATTAATTATTTAATTTCCACTAATTACTAATTACTTATTAATTGTTGTAATTCCAAAATAAATTTTTTTTTTGCATTAATTTTGTTTTATACTAACTGCATGGATTTTGGTAGTGTAAGTTACGTTGCCAGTTTCTTAAAATTTTGGGTATAGTTTTACAAACGATGATGACAAAAAGAGCTAATGTAAGTACACTTGAAATTGAGAAGGTAAAGCATGATTGTTGAGAAAAAAAATCATGAGCTGCATAATGTACTGTAGGAAAATGAAAAGGAAGATGTAAAAAAAAAAATGGTGGGAAAGTGGTGGGAAAGTCAAGTGTTAATCTATTTTTTATTTATTCGTAGTAAGGCTTTAACCGATTGTTATGGATCACAATTTTTTTTCTACCAACTTTGATAGCTGTGTTTACGGGTCCTTTTATACTTGTTACTGTATGAGGCCCTCTCCATATGGGTGATCATTTTCCTTTTCGGTTTTCGCTTTTGACGAGTACTTTATCCCCTACGTGAAATGAATGAGGTCTTAATGTTTCGTCAAAATAGGTTTTTGACCTGTGTTTGCTTGCTAAGAGGTTGCGCCTGGCTATGGAATACGATTTTTGAAGTCTATATCTTAGAAGATGGCAGTAATTTCCATGATTGTATACGGGTTCAGGCCCTCTTTTCAGGTGAGGCGGTATGTCAGGCGTGAAGAACCCATATAGACAATCCATAGGTGTAAGTTTCGTGCTATCATGAATACCAGAGACAATACTGAGATCACCAACTCCGGCCGATTTCCCGTTACTTAGCCTACAAGCTATATTTTTTATGGAGTGTACACATCTGGTGCGCTAGTATTGTTACATAGAAAATCGTATTGACAAATGTCACGAAACTTCAAAAATTCCGGCTCACCAACACACTCCCAGCAGATATGAGACACTTCCGCTGTGGGCAAAGTTGCTGGCAGAGTTCATAGAGTTTTATCCGTTAAATTTGAAATTGTTCGTTACGTTTGGATAATATTTTTTTTTAGGAATAAGTGCACATTTGCTTAAAATGTTCATGAAAAATTAACAATGTAGATTGGTTGAGGGAAAATGAAAACATTTTGAGCAAATTTTCTTCATTATTTAAGAAAAATTTACACACGAAATCAAAGTTAATGCTATCCAAAAGCGGAAAATACACAACCATGTTTGTTCTAGTATGTTTCTAGTATATAGAACATCAACTTTAGATAGTTTTACTAACCAAACAAATCAAATTATTCGCCTTTTAACAATTTATAATAACTAACCAATGGCGTTCAGTAATGAAAAAATGTGGTATTCCCGAACTCTTTCACATTTCCCCACGGTTGCCGAGGTTGGCAGCATTTATTTTAGCATTTTTTGTATGTTTTTGCATGTCACACGGATTGTTTTTTGACATAACACCGATAGGAAAACAAAATGGCGAATTTGAAAAAAAATTGAGGGGGCCAGCGGCAAGAGGATTGTGAGTTGGGGGTCTCAGTATGGTTTGTCTATGATGAATACTATTGTTATAAACAAAACTCGCTGTTCGCAAGAACTGATCCCACGACCTGGTGTTTTCGTCAGTTATGCTTCGCAGATACTCCACTATTGGCCGGTGTGCTCGTTCGAGTGCACCATTTGACTGGGGATGTTAAGCTGTGGTCTGCAACTTTTTTATCTTAAGCAGTTTGCAGAACCCTTTAAATAAATCACTGAGAAAGTTTGTCCCCTGATCCGTGACAATCTGTTTAGGAATACCGAAACGTGTAATGATATTATCGAAAACAACTTGAGCCACGGTTTGGGCCTCAGCATTTCGCATAGCATGGCAATCAACAATTTTCGTCAAATTATCCTGAAAGGTTAGAATATACAAATTTCCAGACTCTGACTGTTCTAATGGGCCGACGATATCTAAATAGACTTTATCGAAAGGTTTTTCGGCGATATCAGTGATCATCATTTGCATGCGTATCAAAGGTGTTGCTTTCATGGTCTGACATTTTTTACATTTTTTATGTAATTTTTGATGTTACAGCGTTACAGCATTAGATACTGCTGTTTTTATCGGTACAATGTCCATGGCCTTGTTCGGCTCCGTAGTTTCTTGTGTAATTGACTGAGATGCATTCAAATTCGCACAAAACTTGCACTCTACAGGTTCTTCAATTGTTGGCTTAGCTTTCTCGGCTGCGTATTCGGCATATGTTAGGATTTTGTCTGTAACTATACACTGTTTGGGTTGCCGTTCTTGTGCAGGTTTCGCCACATTACATTGTGAAATTCGGCTAAGGGCATCAGCATTGGTATTGTATTTGCCTGGCTTGTATTCTATTTTGTAATCGAATTCCGACAATTTGCGATGAAATCGAACGAGGCGAATTGTAGGATCGTTCACGTTAAATACTCCCTTTAAGGGCTTATGATCTGTATATACAGTAAATTTGCGCCCTTGAAGGTAGCATCTAAAATTTTTAGTAGCCCATACGATTGCTAGTAACTATTTCTCAATAGTAGAGTAGTTACGTTCGGCTTTGTTTAAGGTGCGACATCGCCCTGGGATACTACAGCTCCGATCGCTTCACCGCTTGCATCCGTCGTCAGATTAAAAGGCTTAGAAAAATTCGGGTAGATCAATAAAGAAATTGAGACCAAAAGTTCTTTGATTTCTTGAAAAGCTCTCTGGCATTTTTCAGTCCAGTTGAACTTTACATCCTTTCGGAGTAGATTTGTGAGGGGACGAACTATTTTAGAAAATTGTGGGATAAATTTACGGTAGTAGTTAGCGAGCCCCAAAAAAGATTGGACCTGCCATTGAGACCTGTTCGTGGAGATGGAATATTTTGCACTGTGGCAGTTGTGCTAGGATTTGGAAGTGCCCCTAATTCTGAACATATATGTCCCAAATAAAGAACTTCCTTTTGTAGGAATCTGCACTTTTCCGGCTGCAGTTTTAAGTTATTTCTTCTTAATCTATCAAAAACCCTTTTCAGTTTGATGTTATGATCCGTGAGGTTTTTCCCGTAGATGACGATGTCGTCCAGGTATACGAAGCATTCAATGCCTTGTAACCCGGTTAGAACATAGTGCATCAAGCGTTGGAACGTGGCCGGCGCTCCTTTTAAGCCGAAAGGCATACGCTTAAACTCATAGTGTCCGTAGTTGGTGCTAAAAGCGGTTTTTGGTCGATCCTTTGAATCTACCAGAACTTGGTGATAGCCACTGGCTAGATCGAGCGTGGAGAAATAACGGGAATGACCGAGTTGATCAAGTATGTCCTCAATTCGAGGAAGGGGGTAAGCATCGCCTATAGTGCAGTCATTCAGTTTGCGAAAGTCAACCACGACTCGCCATCTATTTTCACCATCCGGACCCGGCTTTTTGGGGAATACCAGGAGAGGTGAGTTCCAAGGACTTTTGCTAGGTTGGAGAATGTCGTCTTCCAACATCTCCTTTAACTGATCATTAATTACTTGCCTTTTAATCTGGGGTAGTCTGTACATTCTTTGATTTATCGCTGCCTGGTCCCGCACCAATGGTATTTCATGTGTTAGAGCAGAGATTTACAATGGCAGTCTTTTCTTCAGAACAGAGATTTTTCCCTATGTTGAGCTCGTTTTCGAGTTTTACTATCCGCATGTTATGTTGTGGATCGTGCGGATTCTCGTTGTCCGGTATGAAGTATTTTACGTGCCGAATTGAATTTTTGGTCTCTGGAGCATGTTCCTTCTCGGATTCCAGAGGAATTATTTTATAGTCTTGTGCTGGACTTAGTTGCAACCTTAATTTGTGTATGATAACTGTTTTGTTATTTATATTAAGGACACTTATTAAATATTTCTTTTGACCTGAAGGAAAAATACAGTTAGAGAGGAAGACTCCATCACCTACTTTATCGGGTAAGCAGAGCATTTCTTCCGACAACTCTAAAGGAATTGTTATAAGTTTTTGTGAACCTTCAGGCAGACAGATAGGCTTCTCAAGTACAACTTCCAAACACTTAAATTGGTTGTAGGTGTTGTTTCTGTACAAGTTGTTTTTTATTACAAAACAAGCATCCTTTGCTGAGGTTACGCAGTCAGCTTCTTGGGTGCAAGAAGCCTTAGAGACTATACGGCTTTTGGATTGGGCGACTGTTGGCTCCAATTTTGATGTATGTTGTCCCACTTTGACTGCCCTTTTAGGACTCGGAATAAAATCGGGGTAATTCAGAGGTATGCTAAGCTCCTGTGCATTGGTTTTCGTACAAGGGAATTTTAGTTGTTTGTTAGGTCCATCTACATTACAATGTTTTGACAGAAAGTCGTTTCCGAGTATTCCGTCGTCCGAAAACGTTGCGGTCTTACTCAGTACTTGGAAGGTGCAGGGAATTGTAGATTTAACATTAAACTGTCCCTGGCAGGCACCAACACTCTTTCCTTTACCAAAAGGAAACACAATACAATCCTGTCTGCGAATCTAGCTAGCCACAGACCGTCGCCACCTAGGGATCAGGCCGAACTAGATTCGCTAAACAACGTACTCACCTCAGCCTTGATAAGGCTTTCACGGGCTCCTGTCCTCCCACCATAGTGAGAGATGGCAGGAAACCCCCGTGGTGGTGCAAGCAACTTATTGCACCTCGCTGCAAGAGCAGGAAGGCCTTTAACAGAGCCAAAACAACGAAGCTAGACACGGACATTCCCAAAGCAGGTAAGGCCTCACATACACTTCCAAAGGAATTCAGACCAATCAGTCTGTCCTCCTTTCTATTGAAAACACTTGAGAGGATCATCGATCTTCACATCAAAAGTACTGTTGACCAAGCGCTAAAAGGGCAAATCCACTGAGACTCCCCAAGGGGGAGTGCTATCTCCACTACTGTGGAATCTAGTTCTCAACGAATTATTGATTTCTATGGAGCTTTCCGGATGCAAAGTCGTGGCCTACGCGGATGACGTCGCCTTACTCACTTCAGGAAAGTATCCACACACTCTTTCCGATATTATGCAATTCGCGATACGTTAACTAGTCGCCTGGACCAAAAGCTGCGGTCAATCCGACGAAAACGGAGCTAGTTCTATTCACTAGAAGTGTCAAGACTCCTCTTATCACCCCCCTAATCTCAATGCCACTCCACTCGAGTTTGTCAAAAGTGCCAAGTACTTGGGGTTTATATTAGACAGCAAACTTTTATGGGGGGGAAACATTGCCGAACGTTCTAGGAAATCCCTAGTGGCTCTTTAGTCCTGTAGGAGGGCTGTCGGCTCCAGATGGGGCCTCCAACCAATTATAATGCATTGGCTTTATACCGCGGTGATCAGACCGATCATTCTTTACGGCATCGTCGTATGGTGGCCGGCCTTGGATTAAAACTCCAACCTGAAGGCCCTTGAGAAGACTCAACGCCTGGCATGCATCAGCATTACGGGTGCATTGAAGACATCTCCTACCGCCGCTCTACAAGTAATGCTTAATCTTCTTCCTCTAGACATCGTCAGCAAGGAATACGCCGCTAACGCGGCTATCAGACTCAGGGAGGGTAAGCACTGGAGATGACAACCAACTGGACATGCCAGCATCCTCCTACAAACATGCCCCTTACCCTCTATCACTGACTATCTGCCTACGAAAATCGACTTCGAAAAGGGCTTTAAATGCGAAATACCGGACAGATCCCGATGGGACTCACGAAATGTCCTACACGAAGGAGCACTGTCAATTTTTACGGACGGTTCCAAAACATTAGAGGGAGTCGGAGCAGGGGTATTCTCAGAAGAACTGAGCCTGGGCCTCTCCTTCTCTCTCCCGGTACACTGTAGTGTCTTCCAAGCCGAAATCACATTCGTCAAGCCACAGCGTGGCTGTTGATTAATGAAATATCACACAGGGATATTGTTATATATATTGACAGTCAGGCTGCCATCAGATCCTTAGTATCCAGCGAAATAAGATCTAAAGCGGTGGAAGATTGCCGCGTATCTCTTAACGAGATAGCTGGACAGTACAACCTTACCCTTTGCTGGGTTCCGGGACACTGTGATATCCCAGGGAACTGTGCAGCTGACGAACTTGCTAGATTAGGCTGCTCCGGCGTTGATAGTGTTAGTCTGCACAACGTGCAGGCACCGCTGTCTTACGCTAAACAAATTATCAATGCGAACGCAACAGGGACAGCAAGTCATAGATGGAAACATCTAGGATATTGTGATGTTGCCAGGCTTGCTTGGCCGACACTGGATACTAAAAGATCCAAAGAGCTTCTGCGTCTCAATAGACTTAGTATTTCACTGGTCGCTAACGTCATCACCGGTCATTGTGTTCTGGGCAGACACGCGCAAAGACTTGGACTGCAACATAATGACTTTTGCAGAAGCTGTATGGATGAGGAAGAGGACGAATCCGTCACCCACCTCATCTGTAGCTGCCCTGCTCTATCCAACCTAAGGATGGCGCACTTAGGAAACTACTTCCTCAATGATCTTAGTGACCTATGCAATATTAGCGCTGCCAACATTCTTGGCTTTATCAACGGTAGTAAATCTAATGGTTCATAATGAGTAACCAGTAAAGGAACCCCTAAACACCAGTGGTATGCACAATGGGCCGCTCAACGGCCTAAGTGTTTCTCTCACCAAGAGCCACTTTAACATAACATAACATTACTTCTGTTTGATTAGACTAACATCGGAGCCGGTGTCTACGATTAGTTTTGCATGACCGTTTAGGCCTATGTGGAGAGGAAGAACTATTGTGGGGACACCGTGTTTGGGCTTCCGAAGGTTCCCTTTAGTTTTGTCGTTATAAGTTAATGTCGAGCCGGGGGTTTTGGGCTCGACAGTTGGGAGTTTCCCTGGTTCTCCGATTCCCATTTAATTTTTTGTCGGCATTCGGTGACATCATGGCCGGGTCGACCACAAAAATACATTTTTTTTTGTATGTTATAGACCCTGGGTATGTTTTCCGGCGGGCCATTGGTCGCCTGGATTGAGGGGGAATTTTCATAAACTCTATGGGGATTTCTTTGATTGAAGTGCCTTTTCCTATTATTGGCAAAATTGTTAGTATTTGGCTTGTTAGCTCGTCGGCAGTCTCTAATGTCCTGATTATATAGTCTGCAATTTGTGCAGAAAGGTGTATTTTTCCAACTTAGACAATCACTGTATGTATGCCCAGTTTTTCCGCAGAAACTGCAAATCACGCCGCGATTAAATCTATTATTTTGTGGAGTATTTGGAAGGATTTTATAGTGGGCAAAGTCAAGGGATTGCTGTATATTTAAATCGAACGGTGTTACTTGGGGATTTAACTGCGGTTGAGGAAAACTCTCCTCTTCAGATTCAGGAGCGGAAATGTCCAACCAGTTTAAATTAATTTCGCTATCCCTCAAATCACTTTCACTACTATCTTTCCGTGTTAACTTATTATCTATAGCAAGGGGGTGCGTTTGACCATGAAAATCTAGCCATTCCTTTTTAAATTATGCAGTTGCTTCTTTCAGATGGCTAATTTTACTGAGGGTCTGCTCACGGTTTTTTTCTAATTCTCTGTTTATATTTTCACACGACAGAACTGTTAGATTTTCATTGTTTCGCGCTTTATCTAGTAATAATTCTAAATAATCACTTAAACTTACACTATTATTATTTGATAATATCGTCCCGGATCGAAGTCTTCTGGGTGAAAATGCTGGTTGTAGTGGTTGCGGTGGATGTCCTGTTGAAGTTCCTGGTTGGTGGGATTTTCTTCTGGAGTTGAGTCCTCTCTAGTTGGTGTTGCTTGGTTCATTTACCTTTTATACCCTCGAAACTAGACTCAGTTTCGAGTTTAAGGGTAAGGTAGTCTTGCCCAGTATAATTATTCGGATTAAGGATTTTCAAGCTATTATCAGTTTAAAACTGTTGCTTCCTTAATCCTACCGGTTGCGCCAATTTGTTATGATTTTGATGTTTTGCTGCTTGTATTTGTTGATTTACACCATCACATTTGTGCACTTGAGAACGAATTTTGTTTATTTTTCTCAAAAGTAGATGTTCGAAAAAATCAAACAGAAAAAACACTCGCCGAGAAGTATTAGGTGGAGATAATTTTTATTTTATTTCATATAGTATTGGTAATGCAAGATGGAATGAAGTTTTTGTTTCATTTATTTTCTTATTGCATAAATATTTTATTCTACGTTATTCACTTTTGCTTTAACAAGGCAGGCAGCAGCGACTTGTATCGAACTGACGACACTGCTCTACGAAAATTAACTAACTGCTCTGGCTCCGAACATGAATTTTTCTGGACGTGTTATTACCTTGAAGAAGAACGCTGGCAGTGTCCGGTTTACGCCGCGAAGTACTGCGATCATGGGAAAGAAATGTTTGCGTGCATTTGTCATATAATCCAATTTGTCCAACCGTATGGAAAAATGCGAATGCACTTCTCACATTAAACCATATGGAATTATTGTATAGTGGGAAGGAAGTAAGAAGGCAATCAGTAATTTGAATTAAGCAAAAGGTAGGCATATTTACGTATGCAAAGAAATATGTGAATGTGCTTTGGCCATATAACACGATATGAAGATATTGTATTGTGGGAAGAAGTGTATGAATGGATTCATGCAACAGGGAGGTACCAGAACTACTTGACCGACATAGCCAATTTTTAATAACAACCTAACGACGATAAAAATAAGTCCTTTCACCAAACTTCATTCACCTAGGTTGATTCCTTTGGACGCTATCGTGTTTTCAACATGTGTTTTCTAATATTGGCTTTGTATGGGAGGTACCAGAACTACTTGACCGACATAGCCCATTTTTAATAAAAATCTACGCTATCGTGTTTTTAATAGAAAGAGAGGAACATGGGTCAGTATTGATTTTGTATGGGAGGTACCAGAAATACTTGACCGACATAGCCCATTTTCAATACCAATCTGACGACGATAAAAAGTAGTCCTCTCACCAAATTTCATTCACCTATGTCAATGACAGGCAGAGTAAATTCTTTTCGACGCTATCATGTTTTCAACATGTGTTTTCTAATTTTTATTTTATTTTTATTTTATTTTTATTTTATTTTTATTTTATTTTTATTTTATTTTTATTTTATTTTTATTTTATTTTTATTTTATTTTTATTTTATTTTTATTTTATTTTTATTTTATTTTTATTTTATTTTTATTTTATTTTTATTTTATTTTTATTTTATTTTTATTTTATTTTTATTTTATTTTTATTTTATTTTTATTTTATTTTTATTTTATTTTTATTTTATTTTTATTTTATTTTTATTTTATTTTTATTTTATTTTTATTTTATTTTTATTTTATTTTTATTTTATTTTTATTTTATTTTTATTTTATTTTTATTTTATTTTTATTTTATTTTTATTTTATTTTTATTTTATTTTTATTTTATTTTTATTTTATTTTTATTTTATTTTTATTTTATTTTTATTTTATTTTTATTTTATTTTTATTTAATTTTATTTTATTTTTATTTTATTTTTATTTTATTTTTATTTTTATTTTATTTTTATTTTTATTTTATTTTTATTTTATTTTTATTTTATTTTTATTTTATTTTTATTTTATTTTTATTTTATTTTTATTTTATTTTTATTTTATTTTTATTTTATTTTTATTTTATTTTTATTTTATTTTTATTTTATTTTTATTTTATTTTTATTTTATTTTTATTTTATTTTTATTTTATTTTTATTTTATTTTTATTTTATTTTTATTTTATTTTTATTTTATTTTTATTTTATTTTTATTTTATTTTTATTTTATTTTTATTTTATTTTTATTTTATTTTTATTTTATTTTTATTTTATTTTTATTTTATTTTTATTTTATTTTTATTTTACTTTTATTTTATTTTTATTTTATTTTTATTTTATTTTTATTTTATTTTTATTTTTATTTTATTTTTATTTTATTTTTATTTTATTTTTATTTTATTTTTATTTTATTTTATTTTTATTTTATTTTTATTTTATTTTTATTTTATTTTATTTTTATTTTATTTTTATTTTATTTTTATTTTATTTTTATTTTATTTTTATTTTATTTTATTTTTATTTTATTTTTATTTTATTTTTATTTTATTTTTATTTTATTTTATTTTATTTTTATTTTATTTTTATTTTATTTTTATTTTATTTTTATTTTATTTTTATTTTATTTTTATTTTATTTTTATTTTATTTTTATTTTATTTTTATTTTATTTTTATTTTATTTTTATTTTATTTTTATTTTATTTTTATTTTATTTTTATTTTATTTTTATTTTATTTTTATTTTAATTTTATTTTATTTTTATTTTATTTTTATTTTATTTTTATTTTATTTTTATTTTATTTTTATTTTATTTTTATTTTATTTTTATTTTATTTTTATTTTATTTTTATTTTATTTTTATTTTATTTTTATTTTATTTTTATTTTATTTTTATTTTATTTTTATTTTATTTTTATTTTATTTTTATTTTATTTTTATTTTATTTTTATTTTATTTTTATTTTATTTTTATTTTATTTTTATTTTATTTTTATTTTATTTTTATTTTATTTTTATTTTATTTTTATTTTATTTTTATTTTATTTTTATTTTATTTTTATTTTATTTTTATTTTATGTTTATTTTATTTTTATTTTATTTTTATTTTATTTTTATTTTATTTTTATTTTATTTTTATTTTATTTTTATTTTATTTTTGTTTTATTTTTATTTTATTTTTATTTTATTTTTATTTTATTTTTATTTTATTTTATTTTTATTTTATTTTTTATTTTATTTTATTTAATGAATGCTTAAAACAGTAATATTATCTTATAAGTTTGTCTTAAGCTGTCTTAAGCTAATTTTACAATTTTATAATTTTTAATTTTGTCTAAGACAGAGCTGCGAAAAAAGAAAATGAGACAGTATTTAATTTCATGATTAATACAGTTATATCTCCAGTTTATATACAATTTGTTATGTTAAAATTTACATATTTACTGAAAAGAAATCCTTTAATAATTTTTTAATTATATTCTGTGTTTCTTTAATGTAACGCGGTAAAGAATTCCACAGACGGACAGCATTGATAACAAATTGACGCTCCGATGAAAGACAAGAAAAGCGAGGATGAATCAATTGACGGGAAATCTGCGAAGATGTTATCCTAATTCTTTCAGCACAGTATTGAGGTTGTTCCGTTAGCAACAAATCTGATAACAGTGTCACAGTGCGAAGTTGAAGATAGCTTCAAAGGGCATACCAAGTAGGGAATTAGCAAAACCTGATACTCTATCATATCTGCGTAACCCAAAGACATATCGTACAGTGCTGTTAAAAGCAACATTGAGCTTCCTTTTACTTACATAGGTGCCCGTACAAAAAACTTCACACCCATAAATCAATATAGATATTATCAAGGTTTTAGCAAGTAGAACACGGGTTTTAACGCGTGTGAACGACTGCGTAACCCGTAAGTTGCGGAGTACTCCATATAGTTTTCTGACGAGTGTATTTTTATGGTTATCCCAAGATAGATACCGGTTAAATGTCACCCCAAGATTTTTTGCAGTTTCAACGTGTTCTATCGGAGCGTTGCTTAATACAGAACAAAAGAACAAAAGAGGACCAAGTATGGAACCTTGCGGAACGCCGGTAGAATTCTGAAGAAAATCTGACAAGATGTCTCCAACTTGAACTGCTTGCCTTCTATTTGTTAAATATATGTTCAGCATCAGCTGAAAAATTATTTTGCCGTATAAGCTTGTTACATTAGTTAATGTGATCAACTGAGGATCAAAAATGATTTGAGAAGTCGAGCAACATCAAAAAAGTTTCTTTATCTCTATCCAATGCCTGCCTCACATCGTCAATAACGCTTAGCAACGCTGTTATATACTACTACGTTTATCACGAAATCCAGATTGTGTTTGAGTATGCATATTATTTGACATAAGATAAGCGCTAATTTGTTTTTGTAGAACCCTTTCAAACACTTTGGATAAAAAGGGCAAGCTAGAAATAGGCCTATTGCATTTTCGGGAAGGGGTATAATCAAATATTTAACAACATCAGTACTATTAACAGCATGAAATCCAAAGCCAGGACCGTCAGACTGAGCTGCAAACAAAAAAGTAGCTTCAGTAGTATTCGACGGAGATAGCGATAGTGAGGATACAAATTGTTGGTTTAGAGTATTGCCATCAAACTCCACAGCTCGTCCGCCTTTTGACTTACCGATGCCCAACTTGCGTGGATTATTCCACAACTGCCGCCCACTCAATGAGGTACTAAGCTTGTTGGAGTACATTTGAGATTTAGCTTTACGTATTACCGTAACGACTTTATTGCGAAGTGAACTATACATTTGCTTGAACTCATTTAGCCGGTAACGTATCCAACATTTATAAGCCTCGTCACGTTGCTGCATCAACAAACGTACATTGCGGGTAAACCATGGTATATTGCAGGGATTTAAGTGTATTAATGTTTTCAGTTATATACTGCAACTGTGCATATGAACCAGTTCGTACCTCTTGTCTGTTCTTCTAAACTTTCAAAATTAATATTGTGGAATTCACGATACTTAATATATTTTATAGAGTGATTAATACTGAAATCCAACGTTAAGAAAATAAGATCATGTTTTAAGAAAGCTGGTGCAGAAAGCTATATCATATAAATAAAATTGGTGTAGTTCTGTTCGACTAAGATTGAATTTGACTGCATGTCTTTAAATGCAAAAATCTTCGAAACTGCTTAATATATTCTGATGCATTTTTCTCAGTCCTATAGAGGATAAATAGGCCTACAATATCCACTTTGTTTCAACTCTATATCTTTACAAATTCCGGAAAAAATTGGACAAGAGAAATAAATTTTTTCGTTTCGTTTCGCTTTTTTCTTTGTCACGCTTTCCGTTCGAAAATACTGGGAACATTTAAATATAGTAAACACCAGCTTATAGAGGACATCTGCGGTTACATTTTAGGATATCCATGAATTCAATAACTTAAAAAGTTTTTAAATAAATAGGCAAAATTTTAAACATTTCTACTTTTTTCACCTGGGTGAGTGGATATGCATTTCATTCTCAAATCAAACACACTAACCGCGCAATATATTCACATCTCTTTTAACCTTATTTTATTCCTGTGGCGGAGAGGGAGACAGACAGAGGCAATATGCTGTTTGGTTTGCTAAGAAAAAAAAAAAACATAAAAGAAATGTCAAATATGTAGGAAAAATATGTTTACCTCTGTTTTGCTGACAAAAAAAAAAAATTCTATGAATGAAATATCAGATAGGTATAGCTTTCAGTGATACCAGATCGTGGGTAATTACCCATTTCGTTTTTTATAGAGTAGAGTTTTTAAATAGCGTTTTTAACAGCCCATGGCCTCAATGCTCATAAAATGGTATTAAAAGTTGGAGTTCCCATAACATAAGCAACATAATGCTTGACATGAGGCTTTAATTTTAACTGGGTGTGGTAAAGGAGATGCGGTGTTTATACCAAGAATACAAATAATTCACAGTAATTATTAATTTCAGTTTAAACCGATTCGATTGCCTATTAATGTTTGTTTTGAAATGACAATCCATAAGTCACAGGATCAAACTTTAAGAAATGCGGGAGTTGATTTAAGCAAGAATTGCTTCAAGCATGGGCAGTTATATGTAAAGTGCTCCAGGGTAAGTAATGCAGCAAATATCACTATCTTAGTCGATAGAAACAAAACAGCCAAAAAAATGTGTCCCCAACAAGACAGCAAATTTCTTAATACAGCTAGTATATCATATAAAGCTACTTTGCTCACATCACTAACGAAGAATACGTGCAGAAGTGTTCACCGCTAAAGAAGTGAGTAGGAGTGCAGGTATTAACTGGTGTTAGGATAAACGTACGCATGTTTTGGGTTAAGGGATTCGAACCTAAAAGATTGCAATTAAGATCACCACATAATAAAATATTAGGGGAGATCAACGAGAATTCCTCTAAAAGTGTTAACAATGGTGATAGGTTGATGTATCTATTTGGCCTGTATATTGCACCAATAAGTAGTCGATCCTCACTGCCCACCAGGTCAACAAACACATACCCAGTGCTACTGCCAGCATCAGATGAAAACTTTGGTTTGCATTTAATTGTATCTTTAACAAACAGTGCCACCACTCCCCCAACACGATCCTTTCTGTTTGAAGGAAATGGTCGATGAAATCCTCCAAGAAGCAAGCCTCGTCTTTTAATTCATCAGTGAACCAAGTTTCACTAACACAGATATTGGTTTTGTATTTTTTGGGATGTTCCAGAACTATTTGACCGACATAGCCCATTTTTAATACCAGCATAACGACGATAAAAATAACTCCTTTCACCAACTTTCATTCGCCTATGTCGATTCCTTTGGGCGCTATCGTGATTTCAACAGACCGACAGACAGACGGACAAGGCTAAATCGATTCAGAATGTGATCCTGATTCAGAATATATATACTTTAGAAAGTCTCCGGTGACTCCTTCCTGGCGTTACAAATGTAATGACAAAGTGAATATATCTTCCTGTGGAGGGTATAAAAAGATAAACACAAAACACAAGACACTTGCTTGTCGAAACTTGTTGATGGACACAAGTTTGAATAAGGGGAAATGAAAATGCAAAATATATGCATAAGCACAGCATTCACAGTCAATAGAATTTTATTGGTTTCAAACAATTCTTAATCGACTTACGATTTATTATATCGCGGATGAATAGAATTATTCTATTGAAATATAGGACGGCCCCACATTGGGCGCCAATTTGTTGCACTTTAATTTAAGGGAAAACTGGTAAACGATTCTATAGCGTAAACAAATCGAATAAACAAATGCAGCCGCCGCTGCCCGAGAGGTTACAGGTCGAAATGATAATTTTCTTCCGATCTGCCAAGTCGGAAGCGAATGGCGAGGGTAAAAGAGAATATGCGAAAGTGCAACAAACGGCACGTTGACGCCGCGATTTGAATAGTCAGCTGGGTGTGGGTTTGATCATGGTAGAGAATTTGTAAATTACCAAAAAAAGGGAAGTGATCTATAAATTGAAATAAGGGCGCCACGCAGTCTTTGAAAAAGGGAGATTGCGAAACCTTGAGTACGGTGATTATCAATGGTAACAAACAAATACGAAACAATGAATTAAAAGCTTTCCATTATCTTCCCACAACGGGGAGTTTCACAAGTCTATTGACTTCGGTAAGTTTTAAAGAATTAGAAATGGGGAAATGGCCACGGATTGTTTTAGAAAACCATCACAGAGCTGGAAGCTCTCAGTATCGCTTTACACAACTGTTTTTCGTTGCGCGACTTAGAATCTCCTTCGTTCGAAACAAGAACGAGAAGCTAGAATGCAAAGTGTGAAGCAAGAAAAACAATTATGAAGCGCGCAATTTCCAAATGGGAAAATGCACCAAACTTTATGAGACAACTATTTCACTTTGCGGTTTTGGCCAACGGATAACTTCCGATTACCATACGGTTTAGTGGATAATTGTCACAAAATGACACAACGGGTCTCGAATTTATTAAGAAGCCGATAATGGCTATGGATAAAGAAAACGGAACGAAATTCGATCAAACTTTTCGCAATTTATCAGAAAAATATAAGAACAACTTATTACACCTTCACAAAACTCTACTTATCTGTTTTTTCTCTCCTAAGAAAACTCCTTAACGTCTTCTGTACAGGAAACGGGGTTGTCAAAAACTTCCCGCTACAACCACTGGATTCGGCACAGCCCAATTATTTCCACTGAACGCTTTCCTAAATACTCCTTTTTAATTTCCTCGGCTCTTCTTTTTCCACTTTTGTGAACTGTGAAGGGATCGCAACAGCGGCCACTTAAGTAATTGCCAAAACAATTACTAATATCCAAATCCACTTCGATACTTGATACCCAGAACTCGTCCAATTCATTTCGTTGTAGATAACATTGCTTCCAACATCAGAGTGATATGAACGACATGCAGACACTCACGAAGTGAACAATTAAATGAAAGAGTCATGTTACTCTGATGGCACACTCGGTGCATGAAGACAAACGGGTATACAAATGTATGTATATGCGATACTGGATCGAGGGCACGATCAGGGCTCATTTGTGAACGACACTTAATATGTCAACTAAGCTTCGTACGCAAGTGAACCCAAAACAGTTGAGGTGTTTTGTACGCTTACCCCCGTCAGGCAAATATGCTGATAAGGCATAATATCGGGGTATCGATATTCGAAGTGGATATTTCGATAACATATTTTGTAGTATAAAAGAGGTACCATTTGAAAATAAAGAAGATTTCTTTTTCAACCACAAACAACACAATTTGTTTTATTTGGCTCACGAGCCGTAGACTGTTGTTCTGTTTACAATTGGGATCCCCCGCCTTTGGTGTGCGATTTATTGCCGAAAGGTTTTATCTGTAGGCGCAATAGCCAGAGCTAGTGGGTGACACCTGGAGGTACGTTGGCCATAGGACCAGCCAACGTTACATGGCGATCCTGCCAGGAGTTAACTAACCAAACTAGATGCCAGAAACCGATTCCATTAGTAAGGAATAACTGGCCCTCGCAGCCACCTATATCGAAAAGGACGAGACCCTGCTGAAGCAGACAACCCCGCCAGAACCCGTCCTACGAGTTGGACCTAAGCCACTCACCATCGAGGAGTACAGGCGCCGTACACGACCCACACTATGCGAGAAACCCGTAATCCCGGTTAAACCGATATCAACACGTGGAGGAGTGCGCGTTAAGCAACGGAAAGAGTTAGCCGAATTAAAACGGCTATCCAACCTTCCCGGTCAGACCAAAGCTGCACGAGACGTGTTCCTGACCCAGCTGAGGGAGTAACGCAGGGAACAGCGAGCAAGGGAAAATAGCAAGCGTCTAGAAAAGAGACGTGATAAACTCTTTGACCTCACTGCAGCCCATTTAAAATCCTGGTCCGACGGGAGGACAGGAAAGTAAGGAGGTAATTAACACTGGCCCCCAATTGATTGCGGCCACTAACCTCGGACAGGAACAGCCGACGGACATGACTGCTGCCATCTTACTGCTAATCTTTATTACCGCGCTAGTAATTGGACTAGCGTATCTGGGACTCCAGCACTACCGGAGAAGGAACATCGCCGATACCATCAAGCACCTAGAGCGACGACCTGCCCAGATATAAGAAATTACAAAAAAAAAATAAAAAATGTGTTTTAATATTAAATAAAAATGTTTTAATAATAACTTCAATACAATATATTTTTCTAAGTTGAAAAAATTTTTTTTTATATGTTAATTTATGTTAATATAATCTAAATAAAGGGTTTTCCAATAAGAGGTGTTATTTTGGTATTCAAAGAAAAATACCATTTTTTGAGATAAATAATCGGATGTTTATTTCATAATAAAGAGGAAGGTATGCCGTTAATAACGAAAAACAACATCAGCCAAATGGCCATCACGAGCACGCATACAGGACCATATCCTTTTCACGGTCCGGAAACTTTTCCCGTAAAAGATCAATGGTTTCGTTGCTTGTGTGGCACGTAGCACCGTCTTGTTAAAAGTAAACGTTGTCCAGATCAATACCATCCAACTCCGACCATAAAAAATCATTAATCATCGACGACCAAAAAATGCTTTAGTTTTGCGAACTGTGACTGCAAGATTTTAACAATTTTTTTAATGAATTTTAATAATTTCAATGCGTTGTTGAAGCGTGTATCGTTCCATTTTTAGTAATGGCGTAGTTTCTACTTGTCAAATGTCAAAGATGCGGGTCATTCACAATAACACCTCTTATTGGAAAACTCTTTAGAAGAAAAAAAAAAAAATAAAGAATAGGATCTACTTTCTGAAATAGCTATACCTATTTCATTTTAGCCATTCCACCAAATGAACTTTCCTCAACTGCTCGAGACCTTATATGCATTTAAGCAATGCCACGCCAGCCTGAAGAAATCGCCTAATAGGACGAAAACTGAAGAAAGCGTCCATAGCAAATTAGAGCAGGTTGAAGGGTTTTGGACTGCATTCAGAGAACAGCTTGGTAACATTGATCAGGAATCCATTACCGAGATAGAGAGAGCCAAGTGTGATGAGGATGGCAAAAGAGCAGAAGACATTAGGGATTTCATAAACAATGTAGAATTTTACAGCGATACCCTTGATACAACCTCGAAAGCCTTGTTAGTGAAGTTTTTGTTACAATGCAAGATCCAGGGAAAAGCCCTTACAGAGTTAGGCAACCAAAAACCCGAAAATTTCGCCAGCATTACTCGAAAAATGTGGTCCGAAAGAAACTATTGGGACTATACAAACTAAACTCAGTAGAACGCACCAAGGAGATCGACCCATACGAGAATTTGTAACCGAAATAGAAACCCTTATAACAAGAATGACCGAACTTGAAGTATCTTGCCATGGTGAACAGACCAGGGAAACACTTACTACGGCCAATGACAGACGAGGATTAGCCTTCCTGAAAACGGGAGTGAATGATCGACTCGACTTAGATAGCGCCCGACATACCAAGCTTCAGGACGCTATACAACATCTTTTGGAGTTAGATCCATGTTTCACCCCTATCACCGACACAGTTAGGTATATACAGAATGGGAATAGAAATGCTCGCAGACAAAATTTCAGTTATAATAATCCCAATCCACCACAAACTATATCCAAAATGGGAGCCGGCCCATCGGGGGGGAATCAATAGATCCACCAATGCCAAATGCTGTTTGCACTGCTGAAATCTCAAACGGCATCTTCATACAAAAAAAAACTGAAAAATAATCAGAATAGATACAGGATACAGGCCTCAATTTGTGTAATAAAATGTAGTTCATTAAATAAACACATTCCCATATTCAAAAACAATAGCACAAAAGTTTTAGGCGTATCATGAGATTTACAGACAAAAGGAACATGCAATATTGAGATCCATTCAGGACAGCTTATAGAATTCCATGTATTATCAGATACTTTCCCAATTCCAGTCGAAGGCATAATAGGCGCGAATTATATTAAAAATCAGGGAAAATCATCAAACGGTTACCCTTATGTACATAACACAACATAAACTCAGTTTAAGTAGCTCCCAGGTGTGAAGCAACTTACTGGTTAGACACCCAACACACAGGCATATTTTATCCATAAGAATTATGTGAATACGTCTTCATGGCAGGTTCTTTATCTACTACCGTAAACGGAAAAATACCCGTTAAAATTCTAAACGCACGAGAGGCACCAGTAACTTTTAAGTGGGTTGAACCTATTTCTCAACCCGCTTCCGAACATTACATTCTACGTTACAACCAGACAGATAAAACAACAAACATCCGAGTCAAGAAAATACTAAGCGAAATTAATTCTGATACATTAAATAGCGAAGATAAATTAGAAATTGAAGCGATATGTTCTAAATTCCAAGACATTTTTAACGTAGATGGCGACAAACTCACATATACCCATATTGGTACAGCAGATATCACTCATAAGGACGGATCATCACCAAAGTATACAAAGCCGTATCGTTTGCCTCATACTCAAAAGCAAGACGTAAAAGAAGAGATACGAAAAATGCTAGCAGACGATATAATAGAACCATCTATTTCTCCTTGGAATTCTCCAATACTCATTGTACCCAAGAAGAAAGACCCTGTTACAGGTCTGCAAAAATTCCGAATGGTGATCGATTACCGTCACGTGAATGAGCGAATCGAAGATGACAAATTTCCCCTTCCAAACATAACAGACATTTATAATATGGTGGGTGGAGCAGTCTATTTTTCATGCATAGATTTAAGCCAGAGATACTACCAGATGGAACTAAATAGATGCCAATAGTAGACCAATTACAGCATTTTCAACTGAGAATGGTTAAAACGACTACCAATGGGATTAAAGATCTCACCCAGTAAATTCTCAAGAGTGATGTCCATAGCGATGTCTGGCCTAACATATTCACGATGTTTTGTCTATCTTGACGATCTTATAATTTTCGGTAGAAGTTTATTAGACCATAACAAAAACTTGATCCAAGTTTTTCAACGTCTCAGGGAAGTGAACCTCAAAATACACACAGGAAAATGTTCTTTCTTACGAAAGGGCGTATTGTACCTTGGACATGTGATATCCGAAAATGGCATTCTACCTGATCCCACTAAATCTAATGTAATGAAAAATTAACCAGCACCAACCAACGCTGATTTTCGGGTGATTCGACCAACCTTACCAAAGGCCCCACTAAGAAAGGGCAGCATCGTAGATACTGAATCAAACGGTATACGTCATTTCGGACGTTATGTCGAAGAATCATAAATGAAGGGTACACTGTTTCGGTCACCCCTCATATAATTCGAAGACATATCGCCCAATCAGAGTCGTCCGAAGTTCACGGGCAAGGGATAGACTGCATCGGCACCCTTACCCCGACCCAAGGACAAACCACCCCGTTTACCCTCGACGCGGCACAGGAGGATTTTAGCCATGGGCAAATCGCCATTTTTATTAGGCAACAACAACGTTCCCACCAGCATGTCCGGTCTAGTTATTTACTCTGGCCAACTCCCCCCCCCCCCCTGTTGGTACCACAAAGGACCTATATTTACTTTGGTCTAAGTGAGTCTCTTTTGACAGCCACCTTACCTAACCTAACCTAACCAATGCTGATAAAGTCCGAAGAATCGCAAACTATTATCGTAAATTCATTCCAAATTTTGCTTAGATTTCTATACAACTAAATCAACTTTTAAAGAAAAATGTGAAATTAAATTTCAATAAAGATTGCGAAGAATCGTTCAATCTGTTAAAGGAAATTCTGACTAGTCCTAAAATTCCCGAATTTTAACGAGGAATTCATTCTACGTACAGACGCTTCAGGTTTCGCTTTAGGAGCTGTGTTATCTAATTTCGACGATAGACCAATTGCCTACGCAAGCAAATCTCTTAACAAAGCAGAGAAAAACTATAGTACGATTAAGAAAGAATTACTACTTATCGACCCTATCTGTTCGGAAGAAGATTTAAAATCATGACCGACCCTTAGTATATTTGTTCTCGTTGAAAGAACCCAGTAGAAGATTAACCAAATTTAGACTATTACTGGAGGAATACAATTTTTATGTAGAATATTCTCCTGGTAAAGATAATTGTACCGCTGATGCACTGAGTCGGATAAAATTGGACTCTGAAGAATTCAGAAACCTATATATCTGTGTTGTAACGAGAAATCAATCAAAAACGAATAACCAGTCAGCAACAACAAATAACAAAAATCAAGAAGACAATAACGTAAAAAGCGATGAACAGCTGGTAACAGAACTACTAAAATTACCAGAAACTGGATTAAAACTCATAGAACTAAAAATTGTTGACAATTTTACGGAAGATTTAGTTGATTTCAATGAATTCGGAGACGTAATAATCGGACCAAACAAAGTTTTGGCATATATTCCAAATGGAAATTTCTTACTCCTAATACGGCCCAAGGACAGCACTACCACTCAATCGACATTGTTTGGCAAAATACTGTCGAGGGATGTGCAAGAACTCTGCGGACCCACATCAATTAAGAGAATATATATTACTAAAAATGAATTAAAGAAGCTTACAGGCGGCCGCCAACAATGCAGCATTAATGATTTAAAAAAGAAATTAGGAGAAATGATTAAGGAGAGTAATATTAAAGTGCACCTTATAGATACAAATATTGAAATAACCGATCCTTCTAAAAAGAAATTGATACTAAATGACTATCACATACTTACAGCGGACATGCAGGAATAGGCCGCATGATCCAGAACATAAAGAAAAAGTACTTTTGGACGGGAATGCAAAACGATGTGGCCACATTTGTAATACATTGCCCTATCTGTCAACGAAATAAGTATTTACATACAACCGAAAACACAACCCTTGACTATAACATCGACAGCTGAATCAGGTTTTGACAAAATATTTTTAGATTTCGTAGGACCTCTAGAAGAATCAGAAGATGGATCCATATACATCCTAACCGTACAAGACGAATTAACAAAATTTGTCGAAGCTATACCAATTCCTAACAAAGAAGCAAACACCGTAGGAAACGCACTAGTAGTAGGTTTTATCCTTAGATATGGAGTACCGCGTACAATAGCGTCTGATCAGGGAACTGAATTTTTAAATCAGGTATTTAAGGATATCTGTAAGTTACTGAGAATAGAGCAATTACAATCTACATCATGAAAGCATCGGAGCACTTGAAAACTCACATAAGGTTTTAGGAGCTTATCTTAGAAGTTGCGTTTCAGAAAACCATAGCGACTGGAGCACCTGGTTGCCATATTATGTTTTCTGTTATAATACCTCTGTACACTCCGAGACAGGTTTTACACCATTTGAGTTAATATTCGGGAAACAGTGTAATCTGCCAACAAATTTAACAAAAAATGTAGACCCCGTGTATAACTACCTACCAGGATTATGTAATTGATTTAAAACATAAATTACAAATTGCTCATAGAGATGCCCGCGAAACTCTTATAAGGACGAAAACTATACGAAAAGGTAGATACGATGGAGACGGACAAGTAAATAATGTTAGTTTTGAAGTAGGAAGCTTAATATTACTAAGGAATGAGGCAAGAAGGAAATTAGATCCAATTTTTGTAGAACCTTACGAAGTTTTGTCGCAAAATGGTCTAAACTGTGGTATTAAATATGAAAACAAAAGAATAACAGTTCACAAAAATAGATTAAAACCATTATATATATATTTAACACTTTTAGAAACATGTACCATTTAGTTTTTTTTCTCATTATAAAAAAAAAGGGGCAGAAAGTCCCGTAAATAAACACATATGCATATACTCAAACTAACGAAAACAGTAATAGAAAGATGTCAAGAAAGGGAATTAAAATGCATTGTCAACTCGACCTTTCAGAAAGTGGAATATTGTAATGCCAAATATTTGTAAATGTAACTCACTCTTCAGCATTGGAGAGCGCCATCTACAATCGCACGCTATTTAGCATTAACTGCAGCCAACTTAAAGGCAGAAAAGAAAAGATATGAAGAGGAAGAAGGAGGGCGGCCAACTTGAGAGGCATTTGGGAAAAGGGAACGAATAGAAAAAAGAATAAAATAAAAAGATACGGACACATCGTTCAGAAATAAAGCGTTTTATTCCTCAGTTTAAATCTTAGATGTGGGGTACACCCAAATTAATACAATTAGTAAATATTTAATAATTGAAGACCGGTTTTATACATTTTTCGTCTCTGTCGAAATTGGCTGATCCGCGTGTGACACGTCAAACAATGCAAGCTATGGTAGACGCACTCAATAATGCAGAAATCGACTTCCCAGCAAGTGCCACAGTTTCCCAAATAAGATTGCTGTATGATGAGCTCTTACCGAATCATACTACAGTAGGTGAAACTGAACACAAGGTGCGGACATCGTCGGATGAAATTTATGACGACGTCATTGACGTTGAGGAATTAGCCACAATCCAACAAATCGCAGTTCAACAATCCGCAGGTCAGCAAGTAGCCGCAGTTCTACAATCCGCAGACCAGCAAGCAGCCGCAGTTCAACAATCCGTAGTGAATACCGAAGCAGACGAAGTTGATACCAGATTGGAGGCAGAGCAGGCGCATACGGCGCGAAATTTAGGCGCTCCACCAAGAAATTAGCAACATGGAGGGTATATCATCCAATGGAAACCCGACTGGTCGCCGTAATATCAATTTTGACCATTTCGAAAACGCGCTTAATACATTCAGCGAAAAAAAACACTACGATATACGCAAATGGTTCGAAGACTTCGAGCAGTACACAACGTCGCGTAACTACACACCGGATGAAAAGTGCATGGGCGTGCGTCGACTACTCAGGGAGACAGCAAAGGATTTCCTTAGCACAATAGGCGTCGTCGACTACGACCAGTTAAAGGAAGCGCTTGTGGAACCCTTTGGGAGGCAAGTCACTTACCGTGACGTTTATCGACAGCTGGAACACCGACGAATAGCTCCAGACGAATCATGTCTGGAATTCGTTATTTCAATGAAATCACTTGCCGCGAAGATATCCGTTCCAGAGGCATAATTGGTGGATTTTATCATCGACGGGTTCGATGACGACAGTGCAAACATTACACTGATAAACGACGCAAGGACCATTTCTGAACTGTTGAGCCGACTCGACCGATATCAGGAAAAACGTTCATTATACCTCGCACGTAAACCTACAGTCGAGCCAGGACACAGTGCCAACACCGCAGTCAAGCCGAAGTCCGCTACTCTTGCCGGCGCAAGAGCAAAGGAACTATCCGAAGTACGATGTTTTAATTGCTCGAAGTTCGGCCACTACAAAAGTAGCTGCACAAAATCACCAAGACCGGTAAACACTTGCTTCATATGCAATGAAGTCGGCCATTTTCATCACAGTTGCCCGAAGGCTCAACGAAAGCACAAGAAAATTGTCGCTGCTGTTACCAAGGCTTTAGCTGAAGAAGATATACACAGTGAAGAAGAATTGGCTGGCGCCATCAGCGCCTTGCAAATCGTAAGTGTTGCCTTTAATAATTGTGATCAGGTTGGATGCGTCAGATTAACAAATTGTTTTTCTCTCTTTGATACTGGTAGCGCAACTAATTTCATTAGACGTTCCATAATCCCAAGTAACATTAGAGTGTCGAAATTACTAAAAGAAACTAAATATTCCGGAATTGGTCGAACCAAACTCTATTCATACGGTATAAATGAGGAAAAGAAAATTTTACTTTGGATTCTTCCAGATAACGTAATTTAAAACAAAAAAAACCGCGAATTCGTTAATTGAAGAGAATTTTGAATTAAATAAAAAACAATTTGTTGGTCAGGATGCGTTTAACTTGAATAAGTTATGTATTGGTAGTGATTTCAATTCCGCCGTGTAGTATAAAGATAAACGAAATCAATGATGACTCGATTTCGCCGACTCTTGATCCGCGGCCGGCACACTCCGACGACGAATTTATTTCTGAGATTTCCGCGATCGACCTCTGCGAAGTACAGTCTGAAGTGAATATTTGTTCGTGTTTAGATAAGCGTCCGACTGAAGCTGTTAGGGCGGTAATTGATTGTAATTACTTGAACCCGACCGATATTGAGTGCACTCGGCACAATTATCGGATGAAGATTAACTTGACTGATGATACACCTTTTCACTGTTCTCCGAGACCACTGTCTGTATTTGAGAGAAAGGAAATACGAAGCAAAATAAAAGATATGTTAGAGCGAAAAATAATCCAACATAGTAAATCACCGCATGCCTCGCAAATAGTACTTTTAATAAATAAAAATAGTAGTTTGCGATTGTGCATTAACTATCGCGAGCTAAATAAAAATACTGTTCGGGATAATTATCCTTTACCGTTGATAGATTACTGCATCGAGTTCTTAGGGGGTAAGCGCTGGTTTACCTTTCTTGACTTAAAAGAGGGGTTCAATCAGGTGCTCATGGAGGAAAATTCAGTACTACTCACTGCTTTTGTAACACCGGAAGGCCAGTATGAGTACCTAAGGATGCCATTCGGCCTCCGGCAGTTTTCCAACGATTTTTGCATGAAAAATTCCACGATTTGATGGAAGCAGGCAAGCTAATCATCTACTTGGATGATATTTTAATTGCTACTTCCGATTTCGATTCTCACCTGGAAATAGTTATTGAGGTGTTGCGCCGAATTTATATGAAGGGGCTTAGGATGACCAAGTGCAGGTTTGGCTATGACAAACTAGGGTATTTAGGATATTCGGTAAATTCATCAGGCCTAAGACTGACGGATGCACACATACAAATCATAAAGCAGTACCCCATGCCCACGAACCAAAATGAGTTGCAAAGGTGTTTAGGTCTATTTTCATATTCCCGCCGTTTCATTCCTTCGTTTTCAAAAGTTGCTAAGCCACTTTCAGATTTGATGCGGAAAGAAATGAGGTATGAGTTAACGGACGAATGTGTAAAGGCTATCAGACAACTCCGCGATAAGTTAGTGTCAGCTCCGGTGTTAGCAGTGTATAACCCAGGTAAGGAAACTGAGTTGCACTGCGATGCCAGCACCCATGGGTTTGACTCAGCGTTAATGCAGCACCAGGAAGATGGAAAATTTCACGCAGTCGCGTATTTTTCAAAGACCACTACTGCAGCTGAAACAAAATACCACAGCTTTGAGCTGGAAACTTTGGCTATAATTTACTCGTTGCGAAGTTTCCGGGTATACCTAGAGGGTATACTGTTTAAGATTATCACTGATTGCAACTCACTAACGCTGACGTTGGGCAAAAAGCAGGTAAATCTTAGAATCGCTAAGTGGGCTTTAGAGATAGAAAACTATGACTATTCTATACAACATCGAAGCGGTGCATTCATGGGTCACGTGGATGCATTAAGCCGATGCAATGTTGTTGCCGCCTAAAGCGGTGACGAAGTGGACTTTTAGGTTCAAGTGGCACAAAATCGAGATCCTGACATTAGAGAATTACGTGAAAAGTTAGAACTGGAAGCGCTTCAACACTACGAGTTGCAGGATGGATTGGTTTTCCGTAAGTCAGATCTTGATCTGATCTCAGATCTTGAACAAGTTGATGATTTATGTCCCTGCCGAAATGCAGAAGAATGTCATACGTATGGTATGGTACACGAAAAGATTGGTCATCTAGGAGTTGACAAATGCTACCATCAGATAAAAAATAACTATTGGTTCCCTAGTATGAAGAAAAAAATGTAAGGATTTATACAAAACTGTATCAAATGCATATTGTACGCCGTGCCTGCTAGGTCAAATGACCCTAATATGTACAGCATTCCGAAAAAACCTGTTAATTCGAACAGCACGAAAGAAGTTTGTGCCTCGTTAGATAAATATTTCAGTTACTTCCTACTTAGGAACAATGTAGAACATGTGAAAGTCGCCGTAGCATCCCCACAAGCCAACGGACAAGTTGAACGAGTAAATAGAGTAATTAAGGCAATGCTTAGTAAAGTCAGTGAACCCATAAATCACGCAGACTTGTCCACCAAGTTAACTCAAGTAGAACATGCAATCGATAGGCTTTTTTACTTTACCCACATGATCTATATAGATCATTTGAGCACAATAAAAACGGCCTAATAACACAGTGCACAATTCAACGAAAGAGACACCAAGCAAACTAGTTTTCGGCATAGATCAGCGCGGACCGATTGTCGATGAACTGTCGGAATATTTAAGCGACAAGACTGGTCGAGTTGTAGAACGTGACCTACCCACGACTCGGTTAAATGCATCTATCGCTATAAAAAAGTCTCAGGAATATAACGAAAAGTATTTTTTAAGGCTAGGGTATACGCGATCGGCGACTTCGTGGTAGTAAAACATATTGATACAGCGGTCGGAACCAATAAAAAATTTGTTCAAAAGTATCGATGCCATTATATCATACAAAAAATTCTAACGACCGTTATGTAATTACCGATATCGATAATTGTCAATTAACACAATTACCCTATAACAATGTTGTAGAAGCCATTCGAATGAGGAAATGGTTAGCTCCAAACTTGAAGACGGGACTTAACACAACACAATACGCAACACAATATTTAGGATACGTATATTAGAGTGGCGCTCAACTTTATTAGTATTCAATTTAATCTAAGCTTTTCATTTGTTTGTATTCAGTCTTTTTCCTCTCATAATCGAGGTCGATTATAAAATCAGATTGGCCGAGTTGTAATGCCAACTATTTGTAAATGTAACTCACTATTCAGTATTGGAGAGCGCCATCTACAATCGAACATTATGTAGCATTAACTGCAGCCAACTTAAAGGCAGAAAAGAAAAGATATGAAGAGGAAGAAGGAGGGCGGCCATCTTGAGAGGCACTTGGGAAAAGGGAACGAATAGAAAAAAGAATAAAATAAAAAGATCCGGACACATCGTTCAGAAATAAAGCGTTTTATTCCTCAGTTTAAAATATATCGCCGTTGATTCTCATAAACACGTATAGGTACAGGTCCACAAATAATAAAGATCAGCTTTTGAGTAATCTAATTACAATTCGACCTGTTGTTACCTGTTCAATGTAACAATATATAATATTGGTGGATTTTATCATCGACGGGTTCGATGACGACAGTGCAAACATTACACTGATAAACGACGCAAGGACCATTTCTGAACTGTTGAGCCGACTCGACCGATATCAGGAAAAACGTTCACTATACCTCGCACGTAAACCTACAGTCAAGCCAGGACACAGTGCCAACACCGCAGTCAAGCCGAAGTCCGCTACTCTTGCCGGCGCAAGAGCAAAGGAACTATCCGAAGTACGATGTTTTAATTGCTCGAAGTTCGGCCACTACAAAAGTAGCTGCACAAAATCACCAAGACCGGTAAACGCTTGCTTCATATGCAATGAAGTCGGCCATTTTCATCACAGTTGCCCGAAGGCTCAACGAAAGCACCAGAAAATTGTCGCTGCTGTTACCAAGGCTTTAGCTGAAGAAGATGTAGACAGTGAAGAAGAATTGGCTGGCGCCATCAGCGCCTTGCAAATCGTAAGTGTTGCCTTTAATAATTGTGATCAGGTTGGATGCGTCAGATTAACAAATTGTTTTTCTCTCTTTGATACTGGTAGCGCAACTAATTTCATTAGACGTTCCATAATCCCAAGTAACATTAGAGTGTCGAAATTACTAAAAGAAACTAAATATTCCGGAATTGGTCGAACCAAACTCTATTCATACGGTATAATACAATGCTTTATTACATTTTTAAATGAGGAAAAGAAAATTTTACTTTGGATTCTTCCAGATAACGTAATTTAAAACAAAAAAAAACGCGAATTCGTTAATTGAAGATAATTTTGAATTAAATAAAAAACAATTTGTTGGTCAGGATGCGTTTAACTTGAATAAGTTATGTATTGGTAGTGATTTCAATTCCGCCGTGTAGTATAAAGATAAACGAAATCAATGATGACTCGATTTCGCCGACTCTTGATCCGCGGCCGGCACACTCCGACGACGAATTTATTTCTGAGATTTCCGCGATCGACCTCTGCGAAGTACAGTCTGAAGTGAATATTTGTTCGTGTTTAGATAAGCGTCAGACTGAAGCTGTTAGGGCGGTAATTGATTGTAATTACTTGAACCCGACCGATATTGAGTGCACTCGGCACAATTATCGGATGAAGATTAACTTGACTGATGATACACCTTTTCACTGTTCTCCGAGACCACTGTCTGTATTTGAGAGAAAGGAAATACGAAGCAAAATAAAAGATATGTTAGAGCGAAAAATAATCCAACATAGTAAATCACCGCATGCCTCGCAAATAGTACTTTTAAAAAATAAAAATAGTAGTTTGCGATTGTGCATTAACTATCGCGAGCTAAATAAAAATACTGTTCGGGATAATTATCCTTTACCGTTGATAGATTACTGCATCGAGTTCTTAGGGGGTAAGCGCTGGTTTACCTTTCTTGACTTAAAAGAGGGGTTCAATCAGGTGCTCATGGAGGAAAATTCAGTACTACTCACTGCTTTTGTAACACCGGAAGGCCAGTATGAGTACCTAAGGATGCCATTCGGCCTCCGGCAGTTTTCTAACGATTTTTGCATGAAAAATTCCACGATTTGATGGAAGCAGGCAAGCTAATCATCTACTTGGATGATATTTTAATTGCTACTTCCGATTTCTATTCTCACCTGGAAATAGTTATTGAGGTGTTGCGCCGAATTTATATGAAGGGGGTTAGGATGACCAAGTGCAGGTTTGGCTATGACAAACTAGGGTATTTAGGATATTCGGTAAATTCATCAGGCCTAAGACTGACGGATGCACACATACAAATCATAAAGCAGTACCCCATGCCCACGAACCAAAATGAGTTGCAAAGGTGTTTAGGTCTATTTTCATATTCCCGCCGTTTCATTCCTTCGTTTTCAAAAGTTGCTAAGCCACTTTCAGATTTGATGCGGAAAGAAATGAGGTATGAGTTAACGGACGAATGTGTAAAGGCTATCAGACAACTCCGCGATAAGTTAGTGTCAGCTCCGGTGTTAGCAGTGTATAACCCAGATAAGGAAACTGAGTTGCACTGCGATGCCAGCACCCATGGGTTTGACTCAGCGTTAATGCAGCACCAGGAAGATGGAAAATTTCACGCAGTCGCGTATTTTTCAAAGACCACTACTGCAGCTGAAACAAAATACCACAGCTTTGAGCTGGAAACTTTGGCTATAATTTACTCGTTGCGAAGTTTCCGGGTATACCTAGAGGGTATACTGTTTAAGATTATCACTGATTGCAACTCACTAACGCTGACGTTGGGCAAAAAGCAGGTAAATCTTAGAATCGCTAAGTGGGCTTTAGAGATAGAAAACTATGACTATTCTATACAACATCGAAGCGGTGCATTCATGGGTCACGTGGATGCATTAAGCCGATGCAATGTTGTTGCCGCCTTAAGCGGTGACGAAGTGGACTTTTAGGTTCAAGTGGCACAAAATCGAGATCCTGACATTAGAGAATTACGTGAAAAGTTAGAACTGGAAGCGCTTCAACACTACGAGTTGCAGGATGGATTGGTTTTCCGTAAGTCAGATCTTGATCTGATCTCAGATCTTGAACAAGTTGATGATTTATGTCCCTGCCGAAATGCAGAAGAATGTCATACGTATGGTATGGTACACGAAAAGATTGGTCATCTAGGAGTTGACAAATGCTACCATCAGATAAAAAATAACTATTGGTTCCCTAGTATGAAGAAAAAAATGTAAGGATTTATACAAAACTGTATCAAATGCATATTGTACGCCGTGCCTGCTAGGTCAAATGACCCTAATATGTACAGCATTCCGAAAAAACCTGTTAATTCGAACAGCACGAAAGAAGTTTGTGCCTCGTTAGATAAATATTTCAGTTACTTCCTACTTAGGAACAATCTAGAACATGTGAAAGTCGCCGTAGCATCCCCACAAGCCAACGGACAAGTTGAACGAGTAAATAGAGTAATTAAGGCAATGCTTAGTAAAGTCAGTGAACCCATAAATCACGCAGACTGGTCCACCAAGTTAACTCAAGTAGAACATGCAATCGATAGGCTTTTTTACTTTACCCACATGATCTATATAGATCATTTGAGCACAATAAAAACGGCCTAATAACACAGTGCACAATTCAACGAAAGAGACACCAAGCAAACTAGTTTTCGGCATAGATCAGCGCGGACCGATTGTCGATGAACTGTCGGAATATTTAAGCGACAAGACTGGTCGAGTTGTAGAACGTGACCTACCCACGACTCGGTTAAATGCATCTATCGCTATAAAAAAGTCTCAGGAATATAACGAAAAGTATTTTTTAAGGCTAGGGTATACGCGATCGGCGACTTCGTGGTAGTAAAACATATTGATACAGCGGTCGGAACCAATTAAAAATTTGTTCAAAAGTATCGATGCCATTATATCATACAAAAAATTCTAACGACCGTTATGTAATTACCGATATCGATAATTGTCAATTAACACAATTACCCTATAACAATGTTGTAGAAGCCATTCGAATGAGGAAATGGTTAGCTCCAAACTTGAAGACGGGACTTAACACAACACAATACGCAACACAATATTTAGGATACGTATATTAGAGTGGCGCTCAACTTTATTAGTATTCAATTTAATCTAAGCTTTTCATTTGTTTGTATTCAGTCTTTTTCCTCTCATAATCGAGGTCGATTATAAAATCAGATTGGCCGAGTTGTAATGCCAACTATTTGTAAATGTAACTCACTCTTCAGTATTGGAGAGCGCCATCTACAATCGAACATTATGTAGCATTAACTGCAGCCAACTTAAAGGCAGAAAAGAAAAGATATGAAGAGGAAGAAGGAGGGCGGCCATCTTGAGAGGCACTTGGGAAAAGGGAACGAATAGAAAAAAGAATAAAATAAAAAGATCCGGACACATCGTTCAGAAATAAAGCGTTTTATTCCTCAGTTTAAAATATATCGCCGTTGATTCTCATAAACACGTATAGGTACAGGTCCACAAATAATAAAGATCAGCTTTTGAGTAATCTAATTACAATTCGACCTGTTGTTACCTGTTCAATGTAACAATATAGCTTTTTAGGAAATTTTGAAATTTCTTGAATTTTTTATTATTTATGGACTATTAAAGGGTGATTTTTTAAGAGGTTTAGAACTTTTTTTTAAAAAAAAACACAAAAAATTCGAAAAAATGAATGAAATATTTATTTGAATCGATAGTTTGAACCTTGCAATTTAATGTTTAAAGATAATTTCATGCAAATGTTGACCGCGGCTGCGTCTCAGGTAGCCCATCCGCTGAGTCCAATTTTGGCATACTCTTTCACACATATCGGCCGGTATCTCACGAATGAATGCATGGATGTTGGCTTCCAGTGCGTCAATCGAAGCGGGCTTGTCCCTATACACATTAGCCTTGGCATACCCCCACAAAAAATAATCTAATGGTGTCAAATCGCACGATCTAGGCGGCCAATTGACCGGCCCGAAACGTGAAATTAACTGTTCACCAAACTCGCCTCGCAATTGCGCCATTGTTTCGCGTGCTGTGTGGCATGTGGCACCGTCTTGTTGAAACCACATATCATGCAAGTCAAGAACTTCCATTTCGGGCAAAAAAAAGTTTGTTATCATCGCTCGGTAGCGTTCACCATTGACAGTAACGCTGCGATTCGCATCATCTTTGAAGAAATATGGCCCAATAATGCCGCCGGCCCATAAACCGCACCAAACAGTGGCTTTTTCGGGATGCATTGGTAGCTGTTGCAATGCTTCTGGCTGATCTTCACTCCAAATGCGGCAATTTTGCTTATTTACGTACCCATTCAACCAAAAATGAGCCTCATAGCTGAACACAATTTTTCGATAAAAAAGCGGATCCTCGGCCAGCTTTCCAAGAGCCCATTCACCAAAAATTCGGCGTTGTGGTAGGTCGGCTGGCTTTAGTTCTTGCACCAGCTGTATCTTAAAAGGCTTTACGCCCAAATCCTTCCGCAAAATTTTCCACGTAGTGCTGTAACAAAGGCCTAACTGCTGGGAACGGCGCCGAATCGACATTTCGCGGTCTTCTGTCACACTACCTGATACGGCCGCAATATTTTCTTCACTACGCACAGTACGTAAACGTGTTGGTGGTTTAATGTCCAACAAAGTAAATTTGGTGCGAAATTTGGTCACAATCTTCCGAATAGACTGCTCAGAAGGTCGAGAATGCCGATCATAAAATGGAAGCAGCGCGCGATGAACATTTCGAACCGAGCACGAATTTTGATAGTAAAATTCAATAATTTGCAAGCGTTGTTCATTTGTAAGACGATCCATGGTTAAATTGCAAACCAAACTGAAGCTGTTTGACAGTGACACAAGGTACTAAACACACGTCAGCTGTCAAAACCAGTGTTGCCAAAACCAAACCAGCTAAAAAATCACCCTTTATAACCAGGGAACGGGTTTTTTTGACCTTGCCTTTTTTTGCCTTTTTTTACCCATATTGCCTATTTTTGCCTTTTTTTGCCATATTTATGAAGTTTATGTGCACTTTCGTCTTAACTATAAAATTTAAAAAATAAAATCTCCGAAACACCACCGAAGTTTAATCTAATCTCGCCAACAGAGTACTCTGATGCGACTAGAATGTCGCATTTTTGTTTACGTTTAAGCATGGAAAACAAGATTTTGGGACAAAATGCCTGCGTTTTGTTTGGCTTTACTTTCGCGTCGAAGCAAAATGTTTAGATATGTTTCTCACAAACTGCAACTGCGTTTGTGTGCGAGCTTTCACTGTGTGTTTGCACTAATGCGCATTGCGCTGCAAAAAATATCTATATCTACATTCTACTAGTGTTTTGTGTAGTGTTTGCAATTTCCAGTAATTTATTTCTCCGGTAGACATCTGTGAGGCACTTCCTCGGCAGTGCGAACGGTGTCATCTAGGTGCATATTTCATCGCACACTGGTCCCAATAAGAACTTTCTCAGTGATTTCCCGAATTTTGTTTGTGAGTAAAGGTACAGTGCTATTATAATGCTTTAAAAATATCTCCTTTTTAATAAAAGGCATTTATGATTTTTTCACAGTTTAGTTTTTCCTCTTTTTGATTTTTTAGGTCAACAAAATAACATAACAAAGTTCCCTGATTATAACCCTTCCGTAAATTTTTTAGGTTTTCTTAAAATTGTATGACCCGTAAATTACCTACAGGCAATCAGCTTTTTTGTAAAAAATAGTGTAGGTGACATACTTAATAACAAAGTGGTTTAATCGTCTTTGGAGTAGTACCCGAAATACTTGACCGACATAGCCCATTTTTAATACCCACCTGACGACGATAAAAATAAGTCCGTTCACCAAACCTGATTTACCTACGTTGATTCCTTTGGACGCTATCGTGATTTCAACAGACAGAGAGACACATGGGTTTACTATTGGTTTTGTATGGGATTTACCAGAACTGCTTGACCGACATAGACCATTTTTAATACCAACATAACGACGATAAAAATAAGTCTTTTCACAAAACTTCATTCGCTTAGGTTAATTCCTTTGGACGCTATCGTGTTTTCAACAGACAGAGAGACACATGGGTCTAATATTGATTTTGTATGGGAGGTACCAGAACTACTTGACCGACATAGCGCATTTTCAATACCAACCTGACGACGATAAAAAGAAGTCCTATCACCAAATTTCATTCGCCTATGTCAATTCCTTTTTGCGCTATCGTGCTTTCAATAGACAGACAGACGGACATTGCTAAATCGATTCAGAATGTGATCCTGATTCAGAACTTATATACTTTATGAGGTCTCCGGTGACTCCTTCTTGGCGTTACAAATGTAATGACAAAGTGAATATTAGTTATATATAATAATAATGTTTGTAAGAGAATGTAAGCGAAACAATAACGTCAAATCAAAGCAATAGAAAAACATCAATAGATCCCTTATTGTGCAAGTGCGCGTAAAAGAAGAAATCAAGTTGTATCATGATTACTCCTTTTCCCCCAGCAAGGGTGGTGTGAAGGGATCGCAACAGCGGCCACTTAAGTAATTGCCAAAACAATTACTAATATCCAAATCCACTTCGATACTTGATACCCAGAACTCGTTAAATTCATTTCGTTGTATATAACATTGCTTCCAACATCAGAGTGATATGAACGACATGCAGACACTCACGAAGTGAACAATTAAATAAAAGAGTCATGTTACTCTGATGGCACACTCGGTGCATGAAGACAAACGGGTATACAAATGTATGTATATGCGATACTGGATCGAGGGCACGATCAGCGTTCATTTGTGAACGACACTAAATATGTCAACTAAGCGTCGTACGCTAGTGAACCCAAAGCACTTGAAGTTTTTGTTTGATTTATTTGGCTCACGAGCCGTAGATTATTGTTCTGTTTACAATTGGGATCCGCCGCCTTTGGTATGCAATTTATTGCCGAAAGGTTTTAGCTGTAGGCACAATAGCCAGAGCTAGTGGGTGACAACTAGAGGTACGTTGACCATAGGACCAGCCAACGTTACATGACAACTAGAGGTACGTTGGCTATAGGACCAGCCAACGTTATAGAACACTACTTTTCTTTTTAACCTTTTCTTGCGTCCTGTCTATCAAGGGGTTAACCAAAAAGTAAGTCAGCCGCTCTGACAGCTATTCGCATTCCGAGCTCTGACAGCTTCTTCTCCGACTATGATCCACATTCATTCAAGCAGTATTCACAAAAGTGATCTCGCGCTGTTCGATTAAACAACCTTTCGCCTTTACCAACCACTACAAGACTAATTTATTATTTTTAATATTATTTCTAAAACAACTCTACGAGTGGATATGCAATTCGCGACCAAAACACTAATGTCGAGTGAGCTTCCAGGCATAAAGGTTAAGCTAACAGAACCCATGTAGTTGGAAGTTATCGTTTACAATACTATTTACTTTTCTTCAATTTGTAGGATGGGTACATGCGGCCTTTGGACGATTGATCGTCGTGAATTGGGGACCGTCCTATCCGGTTTGTTTTTATTTTCGCTTGGTGAAGTCTCCGCTCTCGACTCCTTATCTGATCGGAAGAGAATTTTGGTGCCTCCTGTGAGGACTGATGAGAGAGAGGACTGATGAGAGACTAACTATAATTGTGAGAAGTGCTTTAGAGTGTGTTGGCTCTCGTGGATGTCCAATACAACGCGATATTCCGGGTTTTCAGCGAGCGCCTCAAGGAGGTGTCGGCAGTCCAGGAAGACCTACCGAAGGCCACCCACAGCGATACGAGCTCGCGTATGGACCTTAAACTGGAGTCCATACAAATTCCCTCCTTCGACTTGAAATTGCAGAACTGGTTGGCGTTTAAGGACGTCTTCTAGAACCTAGTCCACAATGCCGACCTCCCGATCGCCTACAAACTGCAGAAGCTTCGGGCGGCGATCCAGCCGGGCAGCGTCGACATGGTAGGTAGTATCTACAGCGGTGGATACGACACCCTATAGGGAGAACTCAAAGAGAGGTTCGACAACCCCAGACGTCTGGCGGAAGCGCATGTGCTTAGGATCCTCAACTTAGCATCAGCACACGAGGAATCTTCGGTTCAGGAGTCGTTGCTCTCACTCGAATTCATGGACCAGCAGGTCGCACACTGGGACACACTTATGGTTCTTATAGTCGTCACGCGGCTGTCAAAGTTCACTCAACAGGGTTGGCGAGTGTATGGGGCCAAAGGACATTCCCACGTTCCGCTCTCTACTGGACTTTTTGAAACAAAGAGCAGTCCTTCCCACTACGTCCTGCCGACGGGGGGACAGCGATCAACGAAACGTGCAACCGCGTCCCACAGCACCTAGCAGCAACAGACGAGAAGCGATGCAGCCATTGCAAGGGGTCTCATCGCTTATATCAGTGCAAGCAGTTCATCGACATGGACATGAACCAGTGCCTAAGCGTGAGGAGAACGGTGGATGCGTGTTTCAACTGCCTGGGATCGGGCCACAATGCCGGTCAGTTTCCTTCAAAGGTCACCTGCCGCAAGTGTTCCGGTAAACACCACACACTCCTGTGTAAATCTACCCAAGCAGTTCCACGGCAGGCCAGTAGAGGACAGTCAGCGCCATCACAGCCAGCCCCGCAGTCGTACGCAGGCCCGTCAAACTGGGTTTCTTTCCGGGGGCCTCCAAACCTCTATGCCGAAGAGCAGCAGTGACTTTATAATTCTTGCTCCACAGTTCTGCTGGCGACGGCGCTCATCCACGCATGCGGAGCAGCCTCGGAGTCTTACCTCGCCCGTGCCCTCTGCGACCTTGGGTTTCATTACCACTCAATTAACAAATAGACTTCGTCTTCGCAGGAGCAAACTCGATGTGTCCGTGCAAGGCATTGGAGCCTCTAGACACGCCATGACAAAGGGCCACGTGACTCTGTCACTGCGCTCCACCCGGTCAACGTTCACCATCACCCTGAAGGCCTACCATCACCTCCATGCTGCCTGCCGCGCATGTCGACATCTCGCAATGGTCGCACTTGCGTGGTATTCCACTGGCATACAGGCACTTGGGTACACTTGGGGCAGCCGCCACCCACCATCCATTCACTTCACGGAAGAGTCGACCCCGGAGTATTCCCTGGAGGAACTCGTTAAGAACTTCTGGAAGTTAGAAGAAGTTCCCATTGATGAGGCTGCGACACACGCCCGCACGTCGGATGGGCGATACATGGTGAGCATCCCCTTTCGACACGATACCGCCGCCATTGGGTGCGTCCTACCGTGGCGCCCTGCGCCAGTTCTACTGCCTGGAGCGGCGTCTCCAGGCCAACCCAGAACTACGTCATCGATACGTAGAGTTCAAGCGCGAGTATGAAGGTCTTGGACACATGGAAAGGGCAGTTCAACATGGCGACCACCCCAGATGCTACTACATTCCTCATCACACGGTAATCAGCAAATTACGTGTGGTGTTTAATGCACGAACCACTACTGGAGTCTCTCTAAATGTCGTCCAGCTGGTGGGACCCACCATTCAGGATTTTCTCGTCCATATCATCTTGCGGTTCCGGCGTTATCCAGTTGCGCTTACCGCGGATGTGGAGAACATGTGCCGACAGGTGCTGGTGGCACCCGAGCACTGCGACTACCAACGGATTCTCTGGCGAGAATCACCGTCGGACGAAGTCGCCGTCTTCCGCTTGACGACGGTTACATACGGTATGGGATCCAGTCCATACACCTCAGTGAGATGCATGGTGCAGTGTGCCAGCGACAATCAACACTTGATTCCTGATCAGGAACGAGCCCGAGTTGCGAAAGATGACGTGCTGACGAGCTGTGACAGCTCGCCGAAGCGGTCAGTCAGGCCACTGATGTCAACACAATCCTATTGGCAGGACATTTCCAACTGCGCAAATGGAACTCCAATAGCGCTGAGGTAATATCATTGGTGTCTAAGATGTTTCCCTTTCTTCTATTTCTACAGAGCTTGTCATCGACTGCCCGAAGGCAACAGTACTTGGACTGCGGTGGGGCCGGCAGCGGACGAGCTCTTCTTTCGGGTGGAAGTAGAAGCCATGGGTTCACCCCCAATGAAGCGATGAGTGCTCAGCGAAGTGGTAACCCTATTCGACCATACTGGTCTTCTGGCTCCGGTCATCATCGTTGGAAAGATCTATATCCAGACCCTTTGGTCAGCAGGCATCACCTGAGATGTCCCGCTCCCAACAGATCTACAACATACCTGGACATCCTTTCGAGGGGGGCTCTCTGCACTCAATCGAGTCCGAGTACCACGATGGCTAGGCATGCACAGCCAGCATGCTACGACTATCCATGGATTTTGCGATGCCAGCGTGCGAGCTTATGCCGCTGTCTACTTGCGAACGACTTCGTCTGATGTTCAGATTCAAGTGTCCCTGCTCACCGCACGGACTAAGGTGGCCAATCTAAGGGGTGCTACCATTCCTTGCCTCAAGCTTTGCGCTGCTAGCCTCCTTGAACTCACCTTGGAAAACGTCCGCTACGCCCTGGGGTTGCAGGCCGCAGCCTACTACCAAACCATACGCTTCTGCTTAGAGTCCAGCTGACTGCGCAAGCCGAGGCCTAAGCGCATCCGATCTTCTCCAGCATACCATCTGGTGGAAGGGTCCGAGTTGGTTGGTCAACGGGCCACTACCACAACTCCCAACGGGGCAGCTACGCGACGCGGATATGACACATATCGCCGAGGAGGTCAAGCACACAGTCATTACTGGCGTAGCCACCACTATACCCGAGCTGACGACACGGCGTCGGAACGGCGTCATCGTCCCATTGACTGAACGATTTAGCTCCATACGACGGCTTCTCCATACCGTTTCCTACATGCTTCGATGGCGAAGCACCTATCGTCATCTGAGGAGGGAACCCGTGGTCGGAGCGGATGAGCTCCATGGACCGACATCGAGCAAGCCGCTCATTTTTCATCCGAGATCCAGCAGCTACGCACTCAGTCTCCCCTGGCGAGCTCTACTACACTGCTGTCATTGAACCCCTTCCTGGATACACGGGGTGTGCTCCAAGTCGGAGGTCGACTCACACACTCCTCACTCCCATCAGAGCAACGATTCCCGATCGTGCTACCGAAGACGGGGGCCCTGGTGTGGCTGCTCATACTCGCCACCCATGAAGAAAATCTACATGGCGGTGTCGAACTAATGCTCCAGACGCTGAGACGTAAATATTGGATTCTCCATGGCCGACAAGTGTTCCGAACGCTGCTCCGCAAGTGCACGATCTGCCGACGACAGCGTGGAGCGGTCATAAAGCAACAGATCGCCTCGCTCCCCAGTCGACGAGTCAACGCCGCTCGCCCATTCATAACTACCGAAGTGGACTACTGTGGCCCCTTCACAGTCCGTGTGGGTACAAAGCGCTCTTGAACCACTGTCAAAAGCTATTTGGGTATCTTCATATGTATGGCTACGAAGGCTGTGCATCTTGAAGTCATTGAAGACCTCTCCTCGCAGGCCTTCTTGCATGCCTTCACTCGTTTCACCAGCCGACATGGAGCGTGCCCGGGTATCGACAATGGGACTGCCTTCGTCGGCGCCAATCGGCACTTCAAGGAAGACTTGGCAGCCTTCCACTCTCACTACAACCGACAAGCATTGACACATAACCGGCACGAGATGGCACTAAATTACCCCCGCGGCTGAACTCACGCCTAGTAGTACCACTCCACGACGATCCCGGAGACAAATTAGCACTTACCCCCTCTTGCCTTCCTCATCGGTGCTCCCCTCCTGGCAGTACCAGAGCCGTACGTTGGAAACGTGCCACTTAATAGACTTAAACAGTATCAGTGGATACCCAAGGTCCATCAGGACTTCTGGCAGCGTAGGAGCGACGAATACCTTGTCACACTTCAGACACGCTATAGATGGGAGAGGAGGGAGCCGAACCTTGGGCTTGGTATCAGGTGCTGGACTCCCTGCACCTTTGGGATTTCTAATGACGCTGCGTTTCGGTTCCCATGGGGGTGCCTGGTGGTGGCGAGCGACTTCGACTGGCGGAGCTCTAGTCAGTTCTCGATACATAATTGCACTGGGCAGTAACTCTGCTAATAAATAAATAAAGGTCTTCTAAATTAAAGTTTCTGGTTTGTTTTTATTGTCGCTTGTTTCGCTTGGCGAAGTCTCCGCTCTCGACTCCTTATCTGATCGGAAGAGAAATCTCCGACAAATATATTTATTTCGACTGACGCATGCGCTGTCTGTAGACTTGTGATTTCCCTTGCAATTAGCGCACTTGTGCATATCAGAGTTATTACAGTCAACAGTCTTGTGATGACCTGCGCAGATTGAACAGTAGGTATGTGTTAATGCTTTACATCATGAAATTAGAAACACTTGGTTTATATTAAATGAATTAGATTATGAACTTCTAATATGCATGTTATACCTACATAATTTTGGAAGACTAAACTTGTCAGCACTTAAATTATTAATTATATGAATATTCTATGTATAGTATTTTTTTTTGTGGAATCCAAGTTTGTATCTTTGTCATATAAAAGAACAATAAAAACATAGGATGTCTCTCTTTGATTTGAAAATTCTTGCCGAACACTCTTGATTTTTTAATTGAAAATTCAAGTTAAAAAACGCTTTGAAAATTTTTTGGTGCCGAAACCCGGGACAATAGTTTATAAATAGTTGTTGAAGTCCCCATCATAAAAGTAAGGCTGAATAAAACATAAAATTAGTGTAAATTAAAGTTAGTAAATTAGATTTTGTTGTTTTTATTTTTGTACATACAAGCAAAGTACAAAATAGAAGATCAAGAACAAGAAATAGAAGAGGTGGTTGAACTGGTGAATAGAGAGCAGGCCCAGGCAGTTGTAGGGGGCTGGATACTGAACTGCGACGGCAGTAAGCTGAGTTGAAAGTTTTATTATCCACAACCAAAGGCAATATAAGAAGAATAAAAAAGCTTATTACAGAAAGAGGTTCAACTATTTCTGTAACTGAGTTGGAGTGTCGATTAGGTATACTTGAATCCTATTTCAAACTTTGAATGTTCAGATGTCTATAGAAAAGATAAATGCCGTTGGTGAGGAGAAAACAAATGCGACAAGCAGAGCAGAAGTTGAAGAACTGTATGTCGTTACCAAATCGGAAATTTTAACGTTGTTCCCAGAAAAGAAACCAAGTGCTAGTGCGTGTGATAACTTAAATGTCACATTGCTACCTTTTCAACATTCGCCAAGGTCGTCAAATCTGGAGAAAGTGAAATTGCCATCATTTTCCGGAAAATTTTCAGAATTTCCCAATTTCATAGGACTTCTTAGTAGTCTGGTAGATAAGGATGACTCATTGGATAATTTGCAAAAATTCAATTACTTGAGAAACTGCTTAGCAGGGTCAGCTTTGAGTGCAGTAAAGGAATTCGATCTGACGAGTGGGAACTACGCTAAGTCGCTAATCCGTTTAAAAACACATTTTGATAGCAAGGCGAAGATATTCCAAGAGCATATCAATGGGATTTTAGCCATCCCAAAGATCACAAAGTGTTCCGCCTTTCAGTTGCGGAACTTGGAAGATAGTTTTAACACACATCTCGCTGCAATGCTTATTATATGTGATTATAAGGATATTGCAGAGTCAATTTTGATTTCGTTCGCACTTGATAGGGTCGATGTGGAGACAAAGGCCAAATGGGATGAGGCGACTGATCATTGCAATATATTGTCAAAGTTTTCAGAGTTGTTCAAAAATTGAAGTCCCATAAGGCCCAAGCCCATACATTAGTTTCTGGAATAGGAAAATCCAACGCTGTTGTTCAACATAAGACAGAAGCTTAAATCAATAACGAATATTCAACCTGAAAGAGAAATGGATATTTCTGATTGGAATATCCCCAAGAACATTTCTCTTGTGGATCATTATTTTAACGTTCCGAGTCGTATAGACCTATTGATTGGTGCCGATAGATTTTGCCATCGCCTTTGTGGCGGACGAATTAAACTTGGCCCCAGCTACCGGTGTTGCAGAAAACGTTGCTAGGTTGGATAGCCTCCGGGAGCTATGGATTATCCGAGGTTCCCCAAGCTGCATGCATGTTAGTTGATTGTTTTGATTTTGAAAAGGCTTCGTTGAATTAGACGGTGAAAGGGAAGAAGTAAACAGAAGAAGAATTTTTGAGGAGCGTTCGAGGTGATGAAGGTGGTCGTTTTGTTGTAAAAATTGTTCTGAATCCAATTAAAAGCTAGTTGGGAGTTTCGTTAAGCCAGGCAAGAAGACGATTTATGAGCTTGGAAAAGCGACTTCTGAAGAATGACGAAGTGCGAGACCAGTATATCCAATTCATGGATGAATATGAGAGCCTGGGTCATAAGGAAGTTGTCCCGAGAGATCAAGTTTGTCTCATTCGATACTTTGCTCCTCACCAATTTGTTCTAAGGCCCGATTCACTAACTATACAAAGCTAAGGGTAGTCATCGACTGTAGCGCCAAAACATCCTCAATTTAAATTATCTACTGTTGAAGGGGCCGGTTTTACAAGATGATCTTTACGACATTGTATTACGCTTTAGATCTTATCAGTTGGTAATCTCTGCAGATATCTCTATAATGTATCGTCGGATAAAGAAGATCGAAATTTTCAATGCATTTTATGGAGGTCCAACCAACAAATGGAATTAATACCATATCGGTTGAAAACAGTGACCTACGGGCAGTGCCGGCTAAAGTCAAACTAGCGCCCTGTGCAATATTTACAGAAAGCGCCCTTTTTTATATTTGCACACATGCATAAGTCTTGTCCACATCACCCAGAAGGTAGACTTTCAATGCGTTTTTTTATGGCGGTATTTTTTTGTTTTGAGATCTTTGAATTGGATTCCCTTGTAAAATGTAAGTGGATGTGCAAGGAATATACCTACTAGGGTGGGTCAAAAAATTTTTTTTTCTTAAATCGATTTGTAATAGCGATATTATGTTGTCTTATTAGTTCAATTACAGATCTGTAAAATATTGTTGACTTATTTTTAGTGTAACAGTCCGCGCATCGACCCCCAAGTTTAATATAGAAACGTACAGTGGTATTATCAAAAGTAGTCGCTGGTCCCGTGCGTATCGCGTCACATTTCAGTACGATCATTGTTTTAGTTTAATTTTAGTGCGGCAAACATATTTAGTTAAGTTGTACGCGATACACATTTAACACTTCTAACTCTATTTTCTCTAACGTAGATAGATCAGTATGGAAACTAGAAGACAGAGTTATAAGTGCCCTATATTCGGTAGTGTAGAAGATATTAAGGATAATGTTCTGCCGACCTACGAAGATATCATGAAATGCTACGAATGGAATAGACAACAACTAAAAATTAGTAGAAATACCATCAAAGAGCCATCATTTTTAGATATTGCCGATCTTGTGTCTCAGAAAGTAGAAGATGTCTGGAGAAAATCGTCCCTTCCTACGGTTTCTCGAACCAGAATCATTCAGCTATTAAAGGCGTATCATATAAAGTGCAAAAATCTGATAAAGTCTTTAAAAAGATTATCCGCTGATCAGAAAAATGATTTTATAAACCACAGCAGAGTTCTTTTCGACATTTGTTCATGTAAATGTAAACAAATTCAATTTTGTTGTTGTCCAAGAGAAAAAAAGGTACAGAAAGAAGAGCAGGAGTTTTTGCTTGACCAAAGACAGGCTAGGAGGATGCGAATTGGTGGAATAGACCACATTCTTACATCTAAATTACAAAAAAAGGTACAGCGTGCCTCAAAGACAACAAAAACTAATTTGGACATTAAGAGAAATCAAGAGAAGTGTAACACTGAACAGCAGGAGTTGGTGAAAATTTCGAGTGAGTCGGAAAGCAATTTTTCTTCCCCTGATAGGCTAAACTTACCCTCGACATCACAAACAAAGAAGAAAACAACAAAGTCTGTAAAAACGTTGCCTATGCTGTCAAAAACCTGCGACCGTTACGGTATTTCTGACAGAGCAGCCGCAGCGATTGTTTCTTCAGTATTGCACGATATATCTTCGGATATTGAAGTTGTTGATAAATCAAAAATACGCCGGGAAAGGAAGAAAGAACGCAATCAATTATCTAAACAACAAATGCACCTTCACTTACCTGCTTTATACTTTGATGGCCGAAAAGATAAGACACTAAGTATTGTAAAGAAAGGAGCAAAAATGTACAGACAAACAGTGATTGAGGAACATATATCTGTTATTAAAGAGCCTGATTCAGTTTATGTTGGTTACGCCACGCCAGTTCAAGGTACTGCCAAAAGTATTGTAAAGGGTGATTTTTTAGCTGGTTTGGTTTTGGCAACACTGGTTTTGACAGCTGACGTGTGCTTAGTACCTTGTGTCACTGTCAAACAGCTTCAGTATGGTTTGCAATTTAACCATGGATCGTCTTACAAATGAACAACGCTTGATAATTATTGAATTTTACTATCAAAATTCGTGCTCGGTTCGAAATGTTCATCGCGCGCTGCTTCCATTTTATGATCGGCATTCTCGACCTTCTGAGCAGTCTATTCGGAAGATTGTGACCAAATTTCGCACCAAATTTACTTTGTTGGACATTAAACCACCAACACGTTTACGTACTGTGCGTAGTGAAGAAAATATTGCGGCCGTATCAGCTAGTGTGACAGAAGACCGCGAAATGTCGATTCGGCGCCGTTCCCAGCAGTTAGGCCTTTGTTACAGCACTACGTGGAAAATTTTGCGGAAGGATTTGGGCGTAAAGCCTTTTAAGATACAGCTGGTGCAAGAACTAAAGCCAGCCGACCTACCACAACGCCGAATTTTTGGTGAATGGGCTCTTGGAAAGCTGGCCGAGGATCCGCTTTTTTATCGAAAAATTGTGTTCAGCGATGAGGCTCATTTTTGGTTGAATGGGTACGTAAATAAGCAAAATTGCCGCATTTGGAGTGAAGATCAGCCAGAAGCATTGCAACAGCTACCAATGCATCCCGAAAAAGCCACTGTTTGGTGCGGTTTATGGGCCGGCGGCATTATTGGGCCATATTTCTTCAAAGATGATGCGAATCGCAGCGTTACTGTCAATGGTGAACGCTACCGAGCGATGATAACAAACTTTTTTTTGCCCGAAATGGAAGTTCTTGACTTGCATGATATGTGGTTTCAACAAGACGGTGCCACATGCCACACAGCACGCGAAACAATGGCGCAATTGCGAGGCGAGTTTGGTGAACAGTTAATTTCACGTTTCGGGCCGGTCAATTGGCCACCTAGATCGTGCGATTTGACACCATTAGATTATTTTTTGTGGGGGTATGCCAAGGCTAATGTGTATAGGGACAAGCCCGCTTCGATTGACGCACTGGAAGCCAACATCCATGCATTCATTCGTGAGATACCGGCCGATATGTGTGAAAGAGTATGCCAAAATTGGACTCAGCGGATGGGCTACCTGAGACGCAGCCGCGGTCAACATTTGCATGAAATTATCTTTAAACATTAAATTGCAAGGTTCAAACTATCGATTCAAATAAATATTTCATTCATTTTTTCGAATTTTTTGTGTTTTTTTTTTAAAAAAAGTTCTAAACCTCTTAAAAAATCACCCTTTAGAATCGATTAATGCGCTTCTTTTGTCACAAACAATTGGACTAGATGATTTGGTGGCTCTTGGTTGTGATGGAACGGTTACTAACTCAGGAAAATTTAACGGCGTGATTAGACTCTTCGAAAAACAGCTTCAACGCCCCTTGCAGTGGATTATTTGCATGCTTCATTTAAACGAATTACCTTTGAGGCATCTATTTAACAAACTAGATGGTGTTACCACTGGCCCATCCTCACATGCTGGTCCTATTGGCAAATCATTAGAAAATTGTGAAAAATTGCCAATAACAAAATACGAAGAAATACAAAGCGAACTCCCAGAAGTTAATTTCGAAGATTTAAGTACAGATCAAAAATACTTACACGAAATAACAATGTCAGTTATTTGTGGAAAATGCTCTGAAGATGTGACTAACAGATCCCCAGGAAAAATGTCCCATGCCCGATGGTTAACAAAAGCAAATAGAATATTGCGACTATATATTTCTACATCAAGTCCTTCATGTGAATTAAAGTTATTAGCCGAATATTGCGTCAAAGTATATGCTCCGGTATGGTTTGAAATAAAAAAAAATCCAACTTGCAAGGATGGGTCTAAGAATTTGTGGAAATTAATTAAGAGTTCTCGATACCTACCAGCAGAGTTTAAACTAATAGTAGATCCCGTAATTCAACGTAACGCGTATTTTGCTCACCCTGAAAATTTGCTTCTGTCTATGTTGTCTGATGAGAATAAAAGAGTAAGGGAACTCGCTGCCAGGAGGATACTTAAAGCACGAAATGTACCTCATACAGGAAAACTACCTCGTCTGTTTGAAGTACCGCAAATCAATTTTGATGCTGATAGATATATTGACCTCATAGATTGGCAACAACACGTTTTCGATCCACCAATTCTTCGAAACATCACAAATCAAGAAATAAACGAGGTTGTTGAGTCACACGGTGCCAAAAACTTACATTTTTTAAAGCTGCCATGTCATACACAGGCAGTCGAACGTTCTGTTAAAATAGTGACGGAAGCATCCATGTCTTTGTGCGACAAAAAATCAAGAGAAGGTTTAATACAAGCAAAACTTGCATCCAGAAAACTTATGCCCCGATTTGAGAGTAAACAAGATTTTGTGGTGAACTCATATCAAGTTACATTTTTTTACATTACATTAATGTTTTCTATTACCGAATTTTTCGTCTATGCTGTTTGTTCCCAAATGTTTTATGTAATATTTCCTAATTTTCAATTAATATTTATTTGATTCTTAATAAAATATGAAGTTTCCCATACCGTGTTTTTTTGGAGTTTCCCTAAACTTTGGATCGCATGCGCGGGCTAAAGATACGAATAAATTAAATTTTTTATAATGATTTTTTATTTGTTTAGACCTAAGACAACATAATATCACTATTAGAATATTATTAAACAACTTTTATTTATTCCCATATACTAGCGACCCACCCTACCTACATCAACAGGGTGGAATATTTTAAGATTATGTAGGTAAGAAGTGAACTTGCAGGTCTAGTGGGATTTTTTATTTTGCGATATTTTGAGTTAGATTCTCCTTGAAGTTGAAACATTGCAAGTGATGTGAGTTAATGCGCAAGAAATAATTCATCACAGATGTGATGCATATTGTTATTTTGGGCTTATTTGAACAATTTGCACATCTTGCACATATGGTTGGTCCGGCCCTGACTGTGTGTCTTGAATAGCTTGTATTACGGTACAGGTTGTGTTGACCTGTGTAGCAGACTATGATGCAATTGCTTGCAGTTTTTACACCTGTATGGCGAAGAGCAATTTGATGCGCTATGACCCTTACCTAAACAATTCAAACATAGCCTTAAGTCTCTTAACATTGGCAAAACGATCCTTTACCGACAATATAGTGAAGTTTGGATAAGCCGAAATGGAATGATTGATATCCCTAAAAAATACGCAAGAACGTTGAGTGACAGCTAGTGAAGTTTGAGAACGTTGATTAAATTTTTGAGCCTTTATGACTTGTTTAACCACTTTTGACCAAAATCTGGTCGCATCTGCTTAGTGTCACGCACTTCCAGGTATTCACAACGCTTGCCAAGGACCTTTGCACATTCGGCCCAAGTGGGGAGGTGGCTGTGGTCAAGTTGCTCATCCCATTTGTATTGCGTTTCTGGATCGACTTTCGACATGGCAATATATATGATAATTGCATTGCAAATATTTTCAAAGTTTTTAATGAGTTGAACAAGGCAGAAATATTATCTACCAAACTTCTAAGAGCGCTTGAAGACGCTTTAGGAACCTTGGGTAACTCAAATAGTTCTGAAATGTTTTCCGAGAATATTAAGCAGTCGTTGTCATACCGCTCTTTTAATCTGTTTAATGCTTCGGATAATTGTCTTCTGTGACCTGAAAGGCTTTCCCAGTATAAAGTGCTTGGTCGTTAAGACACGTTAACGTTTCGATTTTGAATAAGCTAGCATCATTATCAATTAGTATTTTGAATGAATTCATGAAATTTTTGTATTCCGAATATTTTCAGATGCAGTAGCCATTCTCCTAAATGCATTCGATCGACAAAGCAACAATAAGTAGAGTCCAAGTACCAACGACGATTGTTATTACAGAATAAATCCCAGAAATAAAATGCTATGCGACAGGTACACAGTTTTCTCGTAGGGAAACTCAGAAGAATACAAAATTATAGAAATGGCAATACTTGTTCCAAATGAAGGAAGTAATTTTAAAAACGGCGAAAAAATCCCTTTTAAGTGTGAACCGACAACAGCAATAATTGGTTGGAACGAAAGTTCTCTATTACCAACAATTGGCATGTATGTATTTTTTTTTTGTATACCCTCCACAGTAAGGTATATTCACTTTGTCATTACATTTGTGACGCCAGGAAGGAGTCACCGGAGACCTCATAAAGTGCAAATATTCTGAATCAGGATCACATTATGAATCGATTTAGCCGTCTGTCTGTCTGTCCTTCTGTTTGTCTGTTGAAAGCACGATAGCGCCCAAAGGAATTGACATAGGCGAATGAAAGTTGGTGAAAGGAATTATTTTTATCGTCGTCAGGTTGGTATTGAAAATGGGCTATGTCGGTCAAGTAGTTCTGGTACTTCCCATACAAAATCAATATTAGACCCAAGTGTCTCTGTCTGTTGAAAATACGATAGCGTTCAAAGGAATCAACCTAGGCGAATCGAGTTTGGTGAGAGGACTTATTTTTATTGTCGTTGGGTTGGTATTAAAAATGGTCTATGTCGGTCAAGTAGTTCGGGTACCTCCCATACAAAACCAATATTAGAAAACGCATGTTGAAAGGACGATAGCGTCGAAAAGAATCTACCTAGGCAAGTGCAATTTTGTGAGAGGACCTATTTTTATTGACGTCAAGTTGGTATTAAAAATGGGCTATGTCGGTCAAGTAGTACTGGTACCTCCATTACAAAATCAATATTAGGCCCATGCGTCTCTCTGTCTGTTGTTCAATGTAATTACGTACTACCTCACATGCCTAAAACTTTGCATGACTTGTATGCAGTGGAGGGCATCAAAGCATCGGCGTGGCCGATGATAACACTTTTACTTGTTTTTTTATTTGTTAGTTTACGAGCTGGCAATTCCAACGAAAAACTTTCTTTCAATGCATTTGATTGCAGCAACCTCTGATAACGATGTGGGAGACATTTTTTTTCAGCAATATAGTGAATGACTCGATTTATCGAAATATATTGTTTTATTGTAATATACAATGACTGTTTCTACGCTACTATTAATTTCACTATGTAGCTTACAACATGCACGTCTCAATTATGTCGAAGGTGCGTTTTTTATTTGCTTAATTTGAATTTAGTTGTGATGTAGTTTAGTTTGAAGCTTTTCGTTGCTTGGTATTACTCATCGCATATTCGCATCACAATATTTAAAATCTATATAGTGAGTTTACCTTTTTACATTTTGTTTTAGTTTATTAATTCAATTTCTACTTAATAGTTTTATGTGTATATTAATTAGGGATATTATAAGTTTTTAGGGAGTTTAAGATAAAAAGAATTTTTTTAAGAGTTTTTTTCTGACTTTAAAGTTTATAATACTTCTTAAGTTAGCTGGAAGTTCGTTGAACAGCCTTGGAAAACTGCATACCAATTGCCTTCTACCATAGATGTTGTGCGCTCTTGAAATTTGTAACATTCCTTGGGCGCGTCTTCTCGTGTTCTGCTCGTGATCTATGGTCTTCTTAAAACGTGCGTCATCGTAGTACTCCAGCAACACCGTCATCTTAAATATACTCTTGACTCCCAGAACTATAAAAGGTGCAAGGTTATGTATGAAGCTCGAATTTGCAGCTCTGATGAGTTTTAGGGCCTTATTTTGCAGCCGTTGTAGCTTCAATAAATGTGTATCTGAAGCATTGCCCCACGCAAGTATACCGTATCTCAGCTTCGATTCAAACAGGGCGTAGTAGACTTGTTTTAGGACACTCTGTGTTGAGTAGTATCCTAGATGCGCTAGACCATAAAGAGCTCTTCTTAAGTCCAAACGTAAGTTGTCGATATGTTTATCCCATATGAAATGACTGTCAATTATTACGCCTAGACACTTAAAGTTTTCAACGATTTCAATAGGTTGACTAGAAGTTGCGCCTGGGCACGAATCATTTTTGAGAAGTATGTTATTCTTTGTCGCTGGTTGACGTGTACCACGAATGTGCATCATTTTAGTTTTGGATGGTTGATTGATCAGTTGTGCAACTGATATTCACGTTTTGAAATGTTTACAGTGTGAATCTCTGAACAGCTTATAGTTAGGATCTTTTTGAATCCTTGGATTAAGGAAGAGGTGATCCTGGTTGTGTGTGTTGACCGATTTTCAACCGATGCAGTTGTATCTACGAAAATTAAAAAAACCACTAGGGAATTTACCGGCCTTGCGAATGACTTTTACCTTCAGTTGACCGATGCAACGACGATGCGAAAAAGAAGCGAGATATACCAATTCAAAAGACGGTTCTTTCCCCTTAGGGTTTCAAATACAAAAACCTTTTGAACTATGAACTATGTTCGTATTTATAAAAATGTGTGTAAATGGTTTGTTTTAATTTAGTGAGAAAGACTACGTTATTCTCAAACGTTTTAATATTATGGCGAATTCAAATTACAATTAATTATGGTGACTGGTCTAAATTGACCGCCAGATTTGAATATATGGCAACAGAGGTCCTTGGATACGTTGGAAACTTGAGATAGTGGTGAGTATTTGAATTGCTAATGATATAAAGGTTTGCGCTAAGTCTTCTTCTTCTTGATTTAGATCACTGTAGGCTGACAAGATCTCAAATTGTGGGGCTATGGTTTCTTGATCGCTATTTGATTTATAATGTGGTTCCTTAGTAATTCTGCATTTGTCTTCATGCCCTCAATTGTCCTTGAAATTTGGTCGGCGTAGTCTGAGTCCAGGAAACCGAACATTGTGTTGCTTTACTACAAGGTTGAGGGCGCCTCGTTTCATTGGGTTACCGTTAGACGGTGGTATCAATTACCCATTGGTTCTTACGAGTTCTCCCTCCAGATTTTGTATCTGTATGATTACTTTTTCGCACAGAGTGCCAGACTTAATTAGCTGGAAAAGATGTATCAACCAACCGTAGGTTCTGCTCGTCCGTCGACGTTTGATGTTTATGACTCTCCAATTTAAAAATGCCTTGGCGTCAGGGCAGTAAGATGATTGGGATCAGTTACACTGGAACCAGGGGTCTGGAGCTAAGTATGCCTTCTACTTCGATCAATAGCGTTTCTAGTTCTTCATACGTTAAGTTGGCTGAGAGAAGTTTGCGTTTCAAGAGATGTTTGACTGATTTCACAGCCGCCTCCCATAGCCTGCCGAAATGAGGTGCTCGAGTCGGATGAAATGGAATTCCATACTTCTAGTCGTGCAGAATGAAGATATTTTTTCCTTCGATACCGCTGCGTATATTGAGGATTGAATTTCCATGAGTTGATTTCTTTCTCCGACGAAGTTTGTCGCATTGTCGCAATAAAGTTCTAGGCAGTTTCCTCTTCTTCCTATAAAACGCTTGAGCGCACCGATGAATGCTTCTGTAGTTAAATCTCCTACGACTTCCAAGTGTACTGCCCTTGATGGGCCAGTATTTTTGGCGCATTGCTGCCAGCAGACCCTGTTTTCCAATATGTAGGTATTTGAGATGAACCTCTTGCATTAATAATATGCTGACCTTATGGTTGTAGGGTAACAATATTGGATGCTTGGCGTCGCAACTCAACTCTGCTGCTTCTAAGTGTCCTCCTACGCGAAGAATTCCATCTCCGTCCAAAAATGGGGACAAACTATTCATTGGGCTGTGAACATTGACATAGTTGCCCTTGCCCTGGCCTTGAACTTCTCTTATTATGATATTGTTGGCGTTCTCTAGCTCAGACAGGGAGAGATGGTCATGTAACCGTTGACATCGATTGTTCTTTTTGCAGTTATTTATGAATTGGTTGATATATGCAACAATCCTTTGCAGGCCCCGGAAGGAATTGTGATTATCAACTATTTGGATGATAATTGCTGAAGATCCTGGATTTTTTCTTCTCATGATCAGTGGTTTTCGCTTCGAAATTGCCTGGCCAAGTATTCTATGAACCATATAGATATAAGGGTCCGTAAAACCGAGATCCCTCGGGAGACTATGTCCGCCGGATTTTGTTTTGTAGGCACATGTCGCCACTGCGGTACCGTCGTAGTTAATTGACCTTATGTATATCGCTACGCCAAACGCCTAAGCATCTGAATATCTTTGCCGTGATTGTGATTGGATTTACGATATGAAGTGAATCGATTATATGCGCAATTTCTGATAAGGCTGTGCTTTTTCTGATTCTTTTGTTCACTTGTAATGCCGAGTTGATTAGGAATTCATCGGATCGTAGATTCCAACTAAGTCCTAGGGTTTTCAATGTTTATGCTTCCTCATCCTTGACATCAGAGTGTATGGCTCGATCATTTGGCGGTATGTGGCTAAGCAGCTGTGGTATATTTCTGCACCACTTTCGAAGATTGAATTGTGCTGATTGCCAAATTTGAATTAGTTGCTTTTGCATGGCGATGGCTGTCGATAGGCTGTTAGAGCCGGACATAACGTCATCGTCGTCATCGTCGAAGACCACCCTGAGTTTGGTCGTGTTACTATCGGACTTAAACACTCCATGATGGGGAAGAAAGTAGTGTGGTGACCTTATAGTACCTTTGTCGATCTCGCTCATATGTCCTAGATCGATATACTCTTGTATAAAGTTGGCATATAGATTTTTGAACTCGGCGTCTTTGCCTAATCTTCTTTCCATGGTAAAAAATCTTCGTAGCGCTATTTCTATGGATTCTGAAGGGCAAGCTTACAATGCACCTGCATTGGTTGTGTCGCGTTGAAATGTCTTTTCAAATTGCCTTCACATTTTTGCTCTGCTATAGTACTGCTGCTGGCGTCTTCCAATCGCCAATATTTTTCGATGGTCGTAGTGAGGTATCTCTCTTCGATTCATGTTGCACATGTTACCGTCGTGGCTACTACTCTGTTTACTTTGCCTGCTATCACCCAACCCAATACTGTATCTTGGAGTATTGGTAGGTCTCCGGCCAATCGTATCTGCCCGACAACCGAAAGTTGATGGCAAAATTCTGCAAGATGTCTATTTTGTCTGGTCGGTTGAATTTGGGAACATTCCATGCCGTAGTATTCAATGGTTGAGCTGGCTGATAAGAAACTATTTTGGGAAGACGAAGGCCTCGATTCTGCATGAGTATGAATTTACTCAAGATTGTATTTCTGTATAGATCCTTTGGTTGGATCGTTGCTTGCCTTAGCCAATTCCTTCAATGAACGATTCATCTGCCATCGTACCCAGACCAACATTTGCTACCATGCGCTGACTGATGATGTTTACTTGTGAGACAGAGTCCAGCATCGCACGACATTCCCAGGTATTCCCACTGAGTCCGACTATTGTTTCTCTTGCCGCTCTTAACAGCACGAATGCTTGAAATTTATTATTAAGCATTGCGCTAACCACTGGTTCTGGTTCCCTTGCTATCGCAGCTGTCCGACTTGTTGAAGGTTCCTCGTCCTTGATTATCATTGGGGGTTTTGATGGACGCTTGATGTCGCATAGTGTTATGCTTTTTGTGACTTTTCGAACAATTACTGGAACTGCAGTTTGACGCTAAGTGCCTATCTCGCAGACAATTGATACACAGGTTATTTTGTTTTACGATGTTTAATAGTTTTGCTGATTTCGACTCCAAACACTGTTTACATTTATAAGTTAGGTGATTGTATTAGCATAAATTAAACAACCTATTTGCGGAGACACAATTGCTGATAACGTCTTAAACCCTTGTTTTTGAGTTCTGCTTTCTTCAGCTGTGTCCTTATTACTCAATGCTACGAGAGCTTGAAAGCGGTTTTCTAGGAAATCGAGAAACTTCTGTAATTAAGGAAGTTGTCTTGTTTGCACCAATGACTGTTCGTACAGCGTGTGTGCATCTATGTCCAATTTTTTATGAAACATGTGAAGCAAGATCGGGTCCCATGCCTTTGTATTCACATCTAATCTAATCTTCTAGTCCTAGCAAACACTCTTGTATAGTGTCGTGTAAGCTGCGAATTGTTCTGTCATTTCCAATTTGGACGGTCGGGTGGGACAACATTTTTGATATCCAAGATGAGATCAACAATCGAGGGTTATCGTAGCGCCCTTGTATTATCCTCCATGATGCATGCGTATAGTTGGCACCTGACACTGTTAGATGACGCACCAATTTTTCGGCCTCTCCTGTAAGGCTTGATTTAAGAAACCACATTTTTGGCCCATCTGACAGCCCTTGGTTGTGGATCATTTCTGTGTACAGATCATTGAATTGCTGCCACTGGAAGTAGTTACCGTCAAACTTTGGTAACTCAACTTTGGGTATTTTCATCGTTGTTGGAAGCTTTTCCAAGCCTTGAGCTAATGATGATTCCATTATCCTATAGAGTTCTTGCAATAGTTCCGCAAATCGATTTGTACGATTACTCCAATTGAAGAAAAGACGGTACGAATTTTATCGTGGCAAAAATATATGAAAAAAACCCACATTTATTATTCTCCACTTCCTCGGAGGAAAAATACGTCTCTCTCGGCCAGAGACCGATCAAGCACTAACTCTACATGTCATTTTACAATATAACACGTATGGCCAGTGTTGCCATACGGAACAGTCCCGGCTAAAAACATTGTTTTTAATTATTACGATTCTATGGGCAAAATATAAATCTTCTGCACAGGCCGCTTCAATTGATTGGTTGCAGTCTGCACGATGACGTTTCTGACAAGCCCATCCCGACTTGGTAGAAGTTCACATATCCTGCCCATCGCCCAACTGGTTGGTGGAAAGTTCTCGCTTCTGAGGACCACCAACTGTCCGACTTTTAAGCTCTCCTTCTCCTTTTTCCATTTTTTCCGCTCCTGCAGAGTAGTCAAGTATTCTGATTGCCATCGGTTCCAGAAATGGTTGACCATCTGCTGTCTCTCCTTAAACAATATAGCTCCCGCCTTCTCCGGTCTTTCTTCTAATCTGAAAGGAATAGGTAAAATTAATGGTTCACCCACCAGAAAGTGTCCCGGCGTTAGCGCCTGAAAAATATGAAGAAGTCTCGAATTGAGAATGGCTTCTATTTGAGTGAGTAAAGTTCCGAACTCCTCGTAAGGCAATATCCTTTGCACAATCCGCTTCAAATGAAACTTCATTGACTTGACAGCGGCTTCATAAATCCCTCCTTGACGAGGTGCTGCTGGTGTCATAAAGTCCCAGTCAGTACCTTTTTGATGAAGATTCTCCAATACTCCTTTATCTGAAAATACTTTCAAATCTTTATTTAATTCCTTCCTAAATATTTTTTCACATCTCCCTCTCCTTGCAATAAATCTCTCATAACAAGCTATGAAAGCTATTGAAGATAAATCTCCTACGATTTCAATATGTACTAGTCCTAAGACAGATAGATATTGCAACCCAACATTTTCTCCTATTTCTCCTTCCTACTCCGCCGACCACTTTTACTTCAAAAGGGCCAGCATAATCCACTCCTGTAGCTAAGAATGGTTTCCCAACCTGGACTCTTTCTGATGGTAATTTAGCCATCAGCTGTCCCTCCATTCGCGCATTTAAACGCACACACACAACACATTTATGAATATGACTCCGTAATCCACTCCTTAGTTTTGGTATCCAGTACCTTTGCCTAATAAATTGCATCATAGCTTGGATGCCTCCATGTTCCGTCTCCCTGTGAGAAGAGTACATTAACAATTCTGCTAACCTTGATCCGTTAGCGATGATTGCTGGATGTTTCATCTCATAATCAATCTATGATCTCCCTAATCTCCCACCTAATCCGTGAATTTGTATCTTTGGAATTTTCCCTGTACCCAACCACTTATCGAATCTAAATTTTTCTAAACAAATAAGAGAATTCCAAAATTCTAACCACCTGTTTTCTAGTTCAACTGGCGTCCTATCATCCCAATCTATTTTAAGTTACCATAGCTCCTGAATTAATATTTTTCCGATAACTGTTACTGGATATATATATATACATTTGAATCATATAGTCGCGCTACATGACTCACAATTCTCCTCTCCATTGAATGTAGGATTTTTTACTACAAAATTAAACTTGTCCTCCTCTATCAACCATTTAAGTCCTAAAATGGTTGTACCTTCCCCCTCCGAAAACAATAGTGTTTTCTGCAATTCTGAATTCATGGCACTTACAACCCCCCGGCTGTTTGACTTCCATTTCCGTAATTCGAAATTAGCTCCTTTCAGTTTCAATCACTGAACGCATAGCAACGAATGGCGATGCTGTTAATCCAAATGCGACTACTGTTAGCCAATACTCCTGCAATCCTTGATTTGCATTCTCCCTCCAAAATATCCTTTGTAGGTTCCACTGTTCCCTATCTAACCTAATCTGATTAAACATTTTGCGAATATTTGCATATATCGCTATTTTATGTCTCCGAAAACGCATAATGGTTTCATGCAAATCCTTTTGCAACTTTGGACCAAGCATTTCAATGTCATTAAGCGACAACCCTTTGTCTGTTTTGCAACTTGCATCGTACACAATCCGATTGTCCTTCGGAATGTTGTGGTATGTAATATACCATTTCTCCTTCTCTTGGTTTCTCCCTGGCCAAAACAAGATGACCTAATTGTATTTCTTTCCTCATTTTCTCCACATAAATTCTCCTCATCTCCTGATTCTTTGCAAGACGCCTCTCTAAATATAGGAAACGCCTTAACGCTATCTCCCTTGAATTTCCCAGTTCTTTAATATTCTCCTTTAACGGGATTTTTACTATGAACCTTCCTGATTCATCCCGTCTAAATGTCTCCATGAAATGTTTTTCAACTAACATTTCTTCCTCCGTAAACATAGAGCATGATCTGACCTGATTTTGTTGCCCAAGTCGCTCTAATACCTTATCTAATTGCTCCTCCTCCTTATATTGAATAGAGGAAATCGATTGCCCTGTCAACTCGTCTATTGTTTCATTTTGTGTTCCTAAAACAATAACTCCCAAAAGCGTTTCTAATAGCGCTACTCCACTCATATTTCTTTGAATAACTGATCTGACAATTTTTGCAAAGAAACCTACTCCAAAAAGTATGTAAGTTGGATTTGGTTTCCAATAGTCTGGGTCCGCCCAGGGTATTCCAGTTGGATTATGCACTATAGTAGGATACAAAGCCGCTGATGGCATTATTGGACCCCAATTACTTTCTTTTGGTAAAACCCAAATAATTTCCTCCATGTATCAAATGAATACCTATTTTAATAATAAAAAATAAACCCCAAGATTGTGCGTGTGTCCGCCAAAGCGTATGATGTGCAAACCAAAAAAAAAATATATGTATATAGGCCTACATAAATATAAATGAAATATTATTTTTATAAAGAACAAAATCACATTACCACGCAATTGTGTTCCCGCTCCTTCTTCCTTGAAGACTGCTCCTCCGAATTATTCCTTCCTAGAAATAATATAAAATAATAAGGAAAAAATGCTTCCTCCAGGAAGATCTCCTCTCTACATATTCTCCATTTTTCATTTTTAGAATTATTCTCAAGTCCCCAAGAGGAAAATTTAAAAAAATATTAATTTAAAATATAATTGTGTTTGCAGTCCACGCATCTATGTGCTCGCGCGAAACACTTTCTCCGACTCCCTCCAATTTTAGCTAAATTAATTCTCCCTTCCTCCAGTCCTCAAGAGGAATAATCTCCAGAAAATCCAAAAAAAAAAAAATTTTAATTTTGTTTGCGGTCCACGCATCTATGTGCTCACGCGAAACAATTTCCTCTAACTCAAATTTTCTCCCGAAAATATATATATAGCTCCATTTTTCTCCCGAAAAATATATATATAACTCCAAAATAGAATATGATCAATGAATGAAAATATTCTGACTCCAAGAAACGAATAAAATATTCCCATATTTTTCGTTCCAATCCTATCCTACCTAGCGAGAAAAAATTACAAAGCCCCATTTGATTTCAGTCAAGAAAGATGCAATTCCAAGCCCGATTTCTCCTTTTCTCGTCTCCAAAATAAATTTAAAAACATCCATAGTTACAAATTTGCAACATAAAGAACTATTTCTATTTGCAGAGTTTTGCAGTGATCGGTTGTGTTAATTATATTTCTCTTATTTCTCTTAAAATGGTTGTTACTAATTGCGCCAAATGCGGTAATGAAGTAATTGATTGCAATTTTGTGAAATGTGATTCCTTTTGCAATTTAATTTTTCACAAGAAATGTGCCAACATCTCTGATTTAGTTCATAAACTTTTAACTAATGATTCGAGCATTATGTGGAGATGCACTTCGTGCATTGTTATAGTTTCATTTTCCATCGTATATATATATATATATTTCGAGAGATAATCGAATCAGACCACCATTGTCGGGTCTCTTTTCGTCTCTCTACCACTGTAAATCTTACTCAGAGAGACTCTCTGGATTTCTCCACAGTTCTTCTCTGGGCTCAATTCCTAGTGTTAACGCTAGCATCTGTTTATGGGAGATCCGTTTCATCGACTGGGTCTCGACCCATTGATGTCCCAAGATCCTCATTCTTCTGCCAGCCAATGCCGGGCATTGACACAGTATATGTGCCGCTGTCTCAGATTCCTCCAGGCATAGTCTACAAGTATCATCCTCTATAAGGCCCATTTTCCTTAAGTGATACCTGAAATTACCATGTCCTGTAGACAAAGCCACCACCCATTTCAATGTTCCTCGACTCATGCTTAGAACTCTTCTTTGAGTGGAGCAGGTAGGCCACTTTATTGCCATTTTAGCTTGTCTACATTGTTCCACGGTTGACCACCTTCTCAGGTGTTCTGCCGTGATCCATTTGTGGACAAGCTGTTCAACCATTCCTCTGCCAATTGAAGAGAATGGTTCTGGTCCCAGCAACTTTTCAGTTGACCCCTGTTTTGCAAGGGAGTCCGCCTTTTCATTGCCTTCGATCCCTATGTGTCCTCGTACCCAAGTCAGTGTTACTTCATTTTTAGATGAACACTTATTGAGTTTAAGTACGCATTCCAGTGCCAGTGATGTTGTGATGTTTGTTTGTTCCATGCATCTGATCACCGCCTGATTGTCCAGTGCTATGAGGATATTTCTTCCTTCCACCTGACACTCAAGCAAGTAGTCCAACGCATAAAGCAAGGCAATCATCTCAGCCTGGTATACTGAAGTGTATTTCCCGAGGCTAATGTGACGGGCAAGTTCCAGCTCTTCTGAATAGATACCGGCCCCCGCCCCGCCATCCATCATGGATCCATCCGTGAAAATCACTATTTCACCATTTCTTTTTTCTGGAAGTAATCCGTTCTCAATACGAGTTTTATGATTTCTTTCCATAATACGCACCCTTGTTATTCGATCCATAGGCATGTTTAGCTCCCTAATCTCGTCTTTAACAAGTTCCAGGATCTTCCTATGTCCATAGATCGTACCACGATGGTGCCATTTCGCATCTCGATGCAAGCGAAGTGCCGTTTGGGCCGCTGTTTTCTTAATAAATAAGTCTAGCGGTAATATCCCCATGATGACTTCCAATGCGCATGTTGGGGTTGTACGTATTGCACCTGTAATTCCCATACATGCTAAACGCTGAACCCTATCCAGGTGCTTCCTCACAGTTTTCTGAGAGGCTTTCGCCCACCATACAACCGAGGCGTACGTGATAATGGGTCTAGTTATCATCGTATACATCCAGTATGCTGACCTAGGCGAGAGTCCCCACCTCTGTCCACATACACGTTTGCACTGATGTAGTACCCTCTTTGCCTTCCGGACCTTCTCCTCAACATGGTAATTCCAAGTAAGTCCAGTATCTAGATAGACTCCCAGATACTTAACCTTCTTAGTCATTGTTAGTTCCGATCCGAAAAGTGTTAAGGGCCGAAATTCCAGATTTTTCCTCTTCCTAGTGAAGACTATTAGATCTGTTTTCGCCGCATTAATGGAGAGCCCTTGTTCCAGACACCACCGCTCAACCACTCTGAGTGCATTCCTCATGATATCTGCTGTGACGTCCATGAATTTGCCTCTGGCCATTATTGCTATGTCGTCGGCATATCCCACTGTGTGAATGCCCGTCGCCTCGAGTCTGTCGAGAAGAGAGTCCACAGTGATATTCCACAGTGTAGGTGAGAGAACACCTCCTTGTGGGCAACCTCTGCTAACCCTTCCTCTGAGTTTTGAGGTTCCCGTCTGAATATTAATCGCCCTCGTATTCAACATATTGTCCACCCATCTTACCACCAGTGGGTTAACCCTACGTTTTTCCAAGGCTTGTTTCAGACTTTCAAAGCATATCTTATCGAAGGCACCTTCAATGTCCATTATAGTGGTCATCGCAATGCCCCCGGTATTTAGCTCTTCCTCCGCAACGCGTACTACTTGGTGTAGCGCTGTTTCTGTAGACATACCTACCCTGTATGCATGCTGTCTACTATTTAAAGGATACATCTTAAGCGCAGTACTCTCCATATAGTCCACCATCACCCTTTCCATTATTTTTAACAGGAAGGATGTTAGGCTGACTGGTCTGAATGACTTTGCTTCGGTGTAGTCCTTTTTTCCCGGTTTTGGAAGGAAGACTACATTTGCTTCCCTCCATGTTATCGGGATATAGCCTATTGCTAGGCATGCAACGTATATATTCCTGAGCCTTGGTGCAATTAGGTCTATACCCCATTGCATTAGACCTGGAAATATACCATCCGGCCCCGCAGTTTTGAAGGGTGAGAATGTTGCTATCGCACCCTTGACCGCTTTTGGTGTCACGATCCGTTCTGCTTCCGTCCTATCCATCCTGTTCGCTCCTTGTTTCCTTGGAGCCCAGGGCTGAGCTGACTTATAGCTTCCTGGAAAGTGTACCTCCATTAGGACCTCATTTGTGTGATCCAGTGTTTCCACCATCTCCCCCGCTCTATTACGAATGAGTCCGATCTTAGAAACTGGATCTCTCGAGACAATCTTTTGTAGTCTACTGACTTCAGATGTACTCCTCATACTCGAGCAAAAGTCCCTCCATGACTCCCTTTTACGTCGTCGCAGAGTAACGTTTAGCTCTTTCTTTTTCGCCTTATATTCATCCCATGCTTCGGGTTCTCCCCTCCTCATGGCGTGATTGAAGGCCTTCCTCGCAGCCTTTTTTAGCTTTTCAAGTTCCCGGCACCACCAAGGCGCAGGATCTTGTTTTTCCACTAAAGTAGGTGTACAAGCCACTCGGTACGCAACTTCAACAGCTGATTGCAGATGCTTCAACTGTGATTCTACATGCCAAGTGTTTTTCGGTATTCCGAATGTCATTACATTCAGTTTTTCCTCCAACACTTCAAGGTATTTTATCCTATCTGTGTTCTTCGGAATTCTGATGTATTTCCGATCTTTTTTCCTTTTAGATCCATAGCGAACATCAAATGAAATGGCTCTGTGATCCGACAATGTAGCCTGATCCATTACCCTCCAATTTGATATTCTTTCAATTATCTGGCTACTGCACAGGGTAACATCGATCACTTCCATTCGTCTCACATCGACGAAGGTTGGCTCTGTTCCCCGGTTTAAGATAGCTAGATCCTTGCATGATACAAATTCGAATAAGGCTTCTCCTCTGTAATTATCGTTGGTGCTGCCCCACACTGTATTATGTGCATTGGCATCACAACCAATTATTAGATCCTCGTTCCTGTTCCTGCATGCATTCACCAAAGACTCTAACTCTCTTGTCGGAGGAGGTTCTGGAGAATCATACGGCAGGTATGCAGATGCTATGACAAAACTTCCCGCACCTGATCCTACTCGTACTGTTGCAAGGTCTGGGGCACACAGATCCGGCAATTTATATGCTTGAACTCCGTGCCTCACCAAGATACAGGACCTAATTCTTCCGCTAGTTTGTGCATAATGCAACTCAGCCATGCTATTTGGGAGTCCTCTAATCTTTCCTCTAAAGATCCAAGGCTCCTGTATCAGGGCTATATCAAACGAATCCTCATCAAAACACTTAGTCATCATTGCCGATGCTGCTTTGCTGTGATGAAGGTTCAATTGAATCACCCTCAGCTTTTCCCGGTACGGGCCCACCTCCCGCCCGACTTGTGTTGATCCCATCTCCATGGTGTCTATCACTTCGTCGCCCTACCGGGTGGCTTTCCAGGTTGAGTCTTTTCCGATGATCTTTGGAACTTCACGAATGCTATGTCCAACCCGCAAAAGAGTCTATCTCCTGCTTGTCTAACCAGCCTCGCTTCCTCCCTCGGACACCAGATCGTCAGCTTGGTTCCACCAATTTTTTTGTCATCATATCTTCCCACATGAATAACCCTCCATTTCGAAGTGTCCTTCACACAGGAATTTTGACGACAAAGTCTGGCAAGGATGACATCCTTGCTCACGGGTTCACCGGGAACGAAGATTATCAACCTTTCCACATCCTTTAGTATGTGAAGCCTGTCTATTTTAAGGTTGATTCCCTCCCATAGGTCGGTCATCTTCCCTACAGTCTCACATAGCCACCCTTTGGTTTCTTGGTTTACGCATTTTATTGCTATAATCCCTTCCTCCAAGGTTATCTCCTTTACACCGATATCACCTGCATTTGTCGGAAGTAAGTCAAGAGCCCTCAGCAGAGCATTCTTGAAAATACTCAACTGTGAAGCTTCTATCCCCCCCTCTCGACTCATGTCGGCAACACCCATTTGGAGATCGTTCGCCGCTGTCTGAGCAAAGGTTTTTACACCCCTGTCAACTTTGGCTCTCTCACTCCTAGCGTAAGGCTTTGCAGCATCTGATGCTTGCTTTGCTCTCCTTCCCATAGCTTGGCTCAGCTTTCGCTTTACCTTGCTTGGTCCAGGTTGCTCGGCCTTGCACGATTTCTGCTTTCCGGGTTGACTAATAGTCCGTTGTAAATGTTGTCCATCCACATAACCACTGGAGTGTGGTACCTGTAGACTGACCCCATATTGTACAGACTGTCCGTCTTCCCTTCCGCCTTCCGTCCCCTTCTTCACAGTTTTAGGTGGATTCATGGTCCCGGAACATTTGAACCGTTTCCTAGATCCACCGTCTTCTGGAGAGGTTTCGGTCGACGTCAAGTTGGCAACCATTTCAGTCAACTCCTCAACCGACTTACTTATGCCTTTCGCCGAGACAGATTTGGCCAAGGCCAATCTTTGCCTCCTTCTGACCCTCTTCATTCTTTGCTTCAGTTGCTGGTGCAACTTCCGCTCGGAGTCGGGACTTCTCTCCTCTTCCAATCCGGCTTCCGCAGTTCCGGCTGACCTCTTGGCGCATTTCTGCCCCGCATTGTCCACCTCCACTGACGATTGGTCTGCTAACTCTTTTGGTTTCCCATCAGAGTCCACTGACCCCTCGAGCTTATTCGGGTTCATGTCAGCACTTTCCAGCGCCTTCTCGACCCCTCCTAAGCCTTCCACCTCGTTTTCCGAAGGAATATTATTTTTATTATTTAAATTTAGGTCCATATATGTACCCACGAGTAGGGGAGAATTAAACGGACCGAATAGGCAGAGATCCCCAATACCTATCCTACTCAACTAAATTACAACAGAGGATTGAGCTGCCCCTGAGGAGTCTCCATTAGCGGTTCAATTACCCCTGAACCCTGTGAACAAGTAGTTTTACCTACCTCATCACAGCTCCCTCGACATTGCAGACTAGTCATCTTGGAGTTTAAGGGTTGATCGATTGATCGGATTGAGTCTTGGTTCTTCAATTCACATTCAGCTCTACCAGAGGAGTTGGGCCACTACCCTGGTCTAGCATCCTGTTAATCTACTTAAGCCGCCCCACCACGACAAGGTGCCCAATCTTCGGATAAAGGTAGATGAACTTACCGGAGATTTTCCATCGTAAATGCAACTTAAGATCTCCAGGAAATAAATCAATATTCCCATATTAACTCAATATAACTTCCTAGCTATACCTACTTTTTTTCCACACAAAGATTTCACAGAAAAAAAAATATATTGAATTTTGTTTTCATGAATTTAATTAACTCCCTATTCCTCCTGGAAACATTTTGGAAACTCCTAATAATTTTCATTTTTAATCCTAGACACCGAAATGCACTTTTATATTCCCGTTCACTCCAAGATCATACGCAGAATTTAATTCGACGCAGTTTTTATTCCATCTATTTTTTTTTTTGTTTACCTGACTACCTACAGACTGCGTCGGCGTAGCATACCTAATTATGCACACACAACACGCTGCAAAACACAAATCAACCCTTGTGGTCATAGCAACACACAAAAAGAATATTTTTATTCGGCGTAGTTTATTTTATTTATTCACTATTTGGTTAAATATTATTTGGTTTGTTGTTACCTTTTTTGTTTTTATTCATTGTGTTTTTTTTTTCTTATTCTTTCTTCTTCGATTTTAGCCGCGATTGCTTTGTTTTCTCTTTGGCTTATTAACAACGAGTAAAACATTTTCGTTTTCCATCGTTTTGTTCCATTCCACCCATTTGACTCACTTCGAGACTCGAGTCTCTTTTGTGGGTTTTGTTGTGCGCAAATGAACTGCACATGGCTGTATGCATACTGATACATATTTTTATCGGTTTTTTTTGGTCATATTGTGTGAATGTGAATTCAGCACAATAATAATCTCCGTTGCATGTTCCTACATGTTCTTGTGTATTTCTCTCCGATTTTGTTCCGTTTATTTAATTATTTTGTGTGAATTGGTATTCAGCACAAAATCTCCAATCTCCATCGCATGTCATTGCATGCCTTCCATGATTGTATGTATTGTAGGTACATACAGATATCTCCTTTGCACGTTCCGACATGCATTATATATCTCCATTTTCATTTTAGTGGTTGTAAGTCACCAAATAAACAGAATTTCTCCTTTGCACGTTCCGACATGCATTCCATGATTATATGTACGGTATGTGCATAAGCTGTCTGAAATTTATTGGTTGTAAGGCACTAGAAACAAACATATAATTATCCCTGAAAACAGTGATTGTAAGTCGCCAAAAATGTAAAGGATATTTATTTTGTGTGAAATATAATGAGAAAAGAGAGAAAAATTAAGTAAAACTCCCTTTGTGTGTGAGTGATTTGCACACATCCTTGTGTTGCAAACCCGTTTCACACTCAAACCTTCCAGTAGTTTCTCCATAACTCCGTTATAACTCCGTTGCTCTTCTCACTTTCTCACCACTAACACAAATTATCCTAACTTTTTTTATTTTTATCCGGCTCGAAGGACCATAATGTACGATTACTCCGATTGAAGAAAAGACGGCACGAATTTTATCGCGGGAAAAATATATGAAAAAAACCCACATTTATTATTCTCCGCTTCCTCGGAGGAAAAATACGTCTCTCTCGGCCAGAGACCGATCAAGCACTAACTCTACATGTCATTTTACAATATAACACGTATGGCCACTGTTGCCATTCGTAACACGGTTCTCCATTTTTCGGTATATAGTAGTTAACTCTTCCCAATTTTGCTCCAATGTCCGAATTTTGATTTAGCAAAAGGCCTTGGTTTAATTCCGCTGTTATATCATCTTATCCAGTGATCCTCTTATGATCCCTTACAATATGGTATCGCTGTCTTAAGGAACTGATGGGTGGGTCATACAAGGTTGGAGTGCGCTCTGTTTGCTGGTTGCTCTTGGGCTCATTTTGATATTTCTTCCTTAGCTGCCATCTCCACTCCATCTCTCTTTGATGGATTCACAACTTATTAAACAGTAAAATAGCAACATTTAATAAAGTCAAAAGTCAGCATATACAATCGATCGAGGAAATAACAACTGCAATGATCCTGCTTAACGACTTTAATTGAACTCTCTCAGCCGAATTTACACCTCGGAACCTTACTGGTACCGTACCTTCCTTATTAAATACGAGAAGACCAACATAACAATAAATAATAGAATATTTGCGGCATACGAAGCTTCTACGCACACCGTTCTTATCTAGCTATACTGCAACCAATACCCATAGAAAACAAATTCCATCGGCTATTGTCGCTCGAAATGATGGGCGAACTCTACATCAAAAACACAAAAAGTATTGAGATGCTCAAGAGCGAAAAAGAAACCTACGCATTCATAAGCTGCGGAACAATACGTTTCATCGGGACTATCCTATCGTATTCACGATTCACGATTACCATCATGAATCAGGACCAAGTCGAGGCCAGAGAACGCATGACCTCCCTTCAAAATCAAACCGAACAAATTATTTTTGCTCGGTTTGGGGAAGCCTCTGAGCAATCCAAGATCATCCAGATATTTACATCACTAACAATACAACTAATGCTTGTGGCTGCCAACCTGCAACGAATGTAAACAGCATTCATAAGTACATTAACAGACGCACACTATAGCACTATCAGCCCACTTCTGCTGTCTCCAGCTCAACTAAGGTCAGAAATCACAAACATCAAAAATCACCTGCCTCTGTCGACTGTCGCAAAAACTACCATTTGATCAAGAGGACTTGATTCACTTTTACGAGATCCTAACCACTCAAGGAGAAGCCACTGACAATCATCTTATGATTATCATCAAAATTCCACAAAATTCCAGGTGCTGTATTTTATTTTATTGTTATTGCACGGGCCACTTTTTGCTGTATTTGACTGTTCACTTTTTGCACTTTTAATTTATTGAATTGTTTATTTGTCTATTAAAGCTTCTTATGTTGAACAAAATTCTTCAAAGCAAATAACTCAAATGATATTTATGAAAACAAGTCAAAATCTATACAAAATTAAGAACACAAAGAGCGAATAGTTCGCGAATTAGCGTGATCGTGGGAAAGGAACTTGGAAATCCTTTTTTCTTATTATATCTTTATTTTCACTTGTCATATTAAACCATTTGAAATTATTGTGGAATTAACATAGGTAGGTAGGGAACAGTAAAATCATATAAGATAAGAAATTATTGTGATTTCAGATTGATTCTTTGAAGAGGAAAAATACTCGGAAAATAATCCCTATCCCTAATAATCCCTAATAGTATGAAACAAAGTTCATTTTTTTTTGCATGAAGCTACACAACAAACGGATGAACGGATTTTTATTTTTATGAGGAGCAAGTTCGTTTATTTAAAAATATTTGGTTTTGATTGTGGAAGTCCAAGAAATTCAATAATTAGACTTTGTACACAAAAAAGTGTTCTTTCGTTTATTTGAATGGAATTAATACAAGTTTTTAGATATCTAAAACGCGCATCTTTTAAGTCCAAAATTTAGTTTATATTTGCTATATCAGCTGAGCAATATTAACAAATCCTTCGCGATATTCCTTTTTTATCAATTTGTTAATTGACCAAGATTTTCAAATCGATCTCAGTGGTGGTTTCTTTTTAGTTTTCTTTCAAGGTACACTGCGTGTCATCAGGTTAGCACAGCTTCATCAGCCTAATACGATTGCTTCTGATTTTGTTGTTGTTAACTTGCAGTTACTTTTTTGTTTTCTATTTTTCTCATCATTGTATGGACTATCATTGGCAGAGAACATGCAATAACAATGTACCGTTATATGGTTTTTGCTATTTTCTTTTAGTTTTAATGGAAATATGAGCTTAATTTTTGCGTCATCAGGTTAGCACATGCACCTTGTCTTTCATTTATCTTCGGAATTTGAACACGTATTGGCACCAAATTTTATTTACTGCTCAAGTGATCTATTTTTTTTAATATGGGTAAAGGAAAAATGCTATCGGTTGAAGAGAAAGCAAAAATTGAAGCTTATAAAGAGCTCAGGTTTTCAATAAGTGAAATATCAAAAAAAGTTGGCAGAAGACGAAAAGTGATATACAATTTTTTACGTAATAAGTCGGGATATGGTCGAAATAATAAAGGCGGTAATAATAAAGTGATTTCCGATGCTGATAAGAGAGCAATTTTGAGAAACGCATCCAACTCTCATGAATCTACCGCAAAAATCAGGGCAAATGTTGGTGTTAAAGCGAGCTTATCTACTGTTCAAAGGGTGATAAGGAATGCTCCACAATTGAAAAGATTAAAACTATAGAAAAAACCACCACTTACGATGCTCGAAAAAAAATGCGAATAAATTTCGCACGAGAGCACATGGCCTGGAAATCTGATTGGCACTATGTTGTCTTTTCGGATGAAAAGAAATTTAATTTGGAAGGACCCGATGGATACAACTATTATTTCCATGATTTTCGGAAGGAGGAACATCAGTTGGATCGACTTCATAGTTGTGTGGGCGGTGTGATGGTGTGGGGAGCTATCTCCTACGTGCGAGCTGCAATTTTTGAACACAAATATGAATGCAAACACTTATAAAAACTTACTGGAAACTGCTTTTCCCCATTTTAAAAATTTATTTGGAAATGTGCCATGGCGTTTCCAACACGACAATGCTCCGATTCACACTGCCCGGCTGATTAGGTCTTGGATTGAAGCACAAAACGTCGATTTATTGAAGTGGCCGCCTTACTCACCGGACATCAATATAATAGAAAACGTATGGGGATGGCTGGCTCGCAAAGTTTACGAATCTGGCAGGCAATATTCTACCAAAGAGGAATTAATTGAAGGCATTAAAAGCGCTTGGTCAGCCATTTCCTTGAATTATATTGGAAAGTTGTACGAATCGCTTCCCAATCAGATCTATGAGATGATTCTCAACAAGGGAGGATCGACTCATTATTAAAATTGTAAAAAAATGTTTAAATTAGTTAATTTATAAGTTTAAAAATAAGTTCTTACCTGAAAAAGTTAAAAAAATTAAAAAAAGTAATGTGTGCTAACCTGATGACCTAATTTAATTTTTTAATTTTTCAGTTGATTTCGAAAATAAATTATAAAAAAATATTGACAAATAGAGAAACACTAATTTTTGTTTTATTTAGTTGAAAATTGAATTGTTAATAATCGCTAGAATTTTTAGAATTTTAGCTTTCTTACTTTTATTAGAAATGAGCGATAACTATTAAAAGCAGGGGTGTGCTAACCTGATGACGCGCAGTGTATATTCGTATTTTTTGAGAGAGCGGGAGGGTTTTTTTTTTCTATAAATACTTGGAATCGGAACTGGAGTCGAATGGATTTGGTCTGCTCAAGTGCTCAATGCTCATGCGTTTAAGGTTTTGCGGAGTGAATTTTTTTTTCCAGTTGGGTAGATGTAGATTATTTGTATAAGAATGTGTGTTTATACTACCTCATACTTACAAATTATTATTACAAATTAGTATTTGCACTCCAATATCAAATCAACCAGTGGCCTGGCTACGGCCACCATGGATGGCGATGGAGGGCGAGTGTACGGAGAATGATCGAGTGAGATGAGTATAATATAATAATAAAAATCATTTGCGGTGCGTTAGTGGGGTAAATACTCAAGAACGACTCGACGGACTTGAATGATTTTTTTATATTTTGTTTTTATTGAATCAGGGATGGTTCAGGATAAATGAAAATTCTCAAAAGGTGCGCTGTATGCACATTTCGTGTTTCATCTATCTCCTTCTATATATATGTATATCAAAGTATGTCAGATTGTGTTTGAATTGATGTTCTCTTAATGCGTGAATCGATTTTGTTTCTAGAAACTCCAAATGAAAGGTGACGTCAATACCAAGGTTTGTATTGTATATACGGTCTTTGTATGTGTATTGGTTGTACGAGTTATAAGCATTTTAGTGAACATACATGTGATGTCGACCTCAGAAAGCCCTCAACCACTTCAAATTAAATTTTGTGGATATGTATGGTTGGTTGCAGCTTAAAAGATAGGACAGTTTTGGTGGCCACCCGACAAGTGGCGCTGTAGTCAATCTGCGAAACCACTCAACTGATTTCAATGAAATTTTGTGGATGTTTATGGTTGGTTGCGGCTTGAAAGATACGATAGTTTTCGACCGGACTCGGATTGTCGAAATCGCAAGCATTTAAGAATATGTGATGTGGCATGTGGCATATGTGGGCCTGATATTTATTGTTCTATAGCACCTATATCGAAAGTGAAGTGAAGAAAAATTATCCGAACGATGCTACTTACTTCCCGAGCTTCTTCGAGCGACCAACATGACATCACCTCACGATTTTTCAAAGAAAAGCTAAAAGCGTTCATGGGTTTCATCGTTAAGCACAATGTTTTTGGACAATCGCGTTTCTGGATGTACTCGGTCGAATGGCAGAAGCGAGGATTACCGATTGCCACATTATGCTTTGGTTGATTGAGAAAATCTTACCGAACCAACTCTATTCAATCATTAGAGCGGAAAAAAAACGATCAAGAAGCCGATTCCGAAATCTATGAAGTCGTTTCGATGCATTGAATTCAATTTAATTACAAGGGAGTTTCATTCGTTCAATAGAGAGGCTCAACTATCAAAAGGGATGTTAATAATTTAATCAATTTTAGGCGGTACGACGTTCGGGGTGTCAGCTAGTCTATATAATATAAAAGAGAGTGACGTTAGTTACTACGCCTATACTCGAGAACGCCTGGACCAATTTTGATGATTCGCACCAATTCGGACTGGTCACCGGCCAAACAAGAAGAATACCCAACAAAATTCCCAAAAATCCCCGAAAGAAAAATATGAAAAAAATTAATTTTCCAATACATATTTTTATTTTACTTTCTGACAATTTTTTTTTACAATTTCTTGCGACAATTGATTTTTCACAAAATTTGTGTGATAATGGTTTTTGTAACAATCAAAACGTTAATTACGGATTGTGCAATTTCGCTGAAGAACCTGTTTTCGCATCTCCAAGTCAGATACGGACATAATTTGCAATCATTATTTACACATGTTTTCCAACGAATCCACGTGAATTGTGGGACAAGTACAAGGATGACATTTCAGAAGACATTTTGCATCGAGTTCGTGTCCATTCAGAGAATCCCCATCTTGAGATGAATGAAGAGATGCACAACCAGGCTTTGGTTTTGATAGAAGATATGTGTTACCACATGTGCGGCAGCTTGTTAGTCAGGTTGGGGATGCCATCGCCAGATCGTGGAATAAACGACGCTTTCGAACGGGAATTGTTTGAATTTTGAATCACCAACAAAAAAAGTGTATGATACGGTGATGAAGAAGCAACATGTAACATAGCGAAACATTCAGCAATGGCCAAAGTTTTGGTAGCAAGCAAAATCATTATCTGGGACGAATGCATAATGTCGCATAAACGTGCGTTAAAAGCTCTGAATCGCACTATGAAAGACGCAAGACATTTTGGGGGTGCATTGATTTTACTCTCAGGCGATTTCCGGCAAACACTACCAGTAATACCACGATCGACCGCTGACGATGAGATAAATGCTTGCTTCAAATCATCGACATTGTGCCGTTATGTGAAGAAACTTCAGCTGACGACAAACATGCGAGTTGCATTGCTAAATGATCCATCCGCCGAAATGATCTCAAATCAACTGCTAACTATCGGTAATGGTCGTGTTCCTGTCGACGCATCGAATGGATTGATTTCATTTCCGCCGAATTTTTTTCAATTTCGTCTCAACGAAAGAGGAGCTCATCAACAAAGTTTATCCAAACATCATTGCCAACCACAAAAACTACGATTGGTTGAGTGAAAGAGCAATTTTAGCGGCAAACTGCACTTAAACTGCATAATTCAAAATCAAATCGTTGGTTCCCTGCATTCCTTCAAATCTATCGACTGTGTAATAAACCAAGACGACGCAACCAACTATCCAACTGAATTTTTGAATTCATTGGATGTGCCTGGCTTGCCACCGCACAATTTACAATTGATAGTTGGTTTAGTCGTCATCATGCTTCGCAATCTCAACCAACCAAAATTATGCAACGGAACGCGTTAAGCGGTCACAAAACTAATGAGCAATGATTCACGTGATAGTACTAAGAGGAAAGTTCAAAGGTGAGGAAGTTCTCATTCTGAGAATTTCAATGATGTATGTTTATGACATATACGGGTATTTTATTCAAACAGGATTTACAAATTTCAAAATCTAATGATATTGTTTGTTTGATAGTCTGTCCTATGTATATAGTTAAATCTAATATTATATTTTATTTATATTTATATACTAGCTGACCCGGCGAACTTCGTACCGCCTACAATTTATTAAATTATTAACATCCGTTTTGATAGTTGAGCCTCTCTATTGAACGAATGAAACTCCATTGGAATTAAATTGAGTTCAATGCATAGAAACGACTTCATAGATTTCCGGGTCTGTTTCTTGATCGTTTTTTTCATCTCTAATGATGAATAGAGTTGGTCCGGTCAGATTTTCTCAATCAACCAAAGCAGAATGTGGGCAATCCTCGCTTCTGTCATTCGACCGAGTACATCCAGAAACGTGATTGTCCAAAAACATTGTTCTTAACGATGAAACCAATGAACGCTTTTAGCTTTTCTTTGAAAAATCGTGCGCTGATGTCATTTTGGTCGCTCGAAGAAGCCCGGGAAGTAAGTATCATCGTTCGGATAATTTTTCTTCACTTCACTTTCGATATAGGTGCTACAGAACAATAAATATCAGTAGTTGCGACTTGTGAACACGGTGTTTCAGTGGTTAGTATCCTGGACTACTTGAGTGTACGGCCTACTCCCACACATGCCACATGCCACATCACATATTCTTAAATGCTTGCGATTTCGACAATCCGAGTCCGGTCCAAAACTATCGTATCTTTCAAGCCGCAAACAACCATAAACTGTTGTAGAAAAGTATAAGACATTGCTCTACATTACATATATTACGCAAACCAGTGGTTTCGCAGATTGACTACCTGTCGGATGGCCACCAAAACTGTCCTATCTTCTAAGCTTCAACCAACCATACATATCCACAAAATTTAATTCAAAGTGGTTGAGGTCTATCTGACACCACATGTAAAGACCGTATATACATACAAACCTTGGTATTGACGTCACCCTTCATTTGGAGTTTCTAGAAACAAAATCGGTTCACGCATTAAGAGAACATCAATTCAAACACAATCTGACATATTTTGATATATAAATATATAGAAGGAGATAGATGAAACACGAAATGTGCATAAAGCGCACCTTTTGAGAATTTTCATTTATCCTAAACCATCCCTGATTCAAGAAAAACAAAATCAAAAAAAAATCATTCAAATCCGTCGAGTCTTTCTTGACTGTTTACGCGACTAACGCACCTCAATTGATTTTTATTATTATATTATACTCATCTTACTCGATCTCGATTCTCGATCCCATCCTCCGTCCCACTCAAACCCACAGTACACTTGCCCTCCATCGCCATCCATGGTGGCAGTGGGCAGGCCAGTGGTTGATTTGATATTGGAATGCAAATAAATATTGTAATTTGTAAGTATGAGGCAGTATATACAAACATTCATATAGATAATCTACATCTGCCCAACTGTAAACAAAAATTCACTGCGCAAAACCTTAAACGCATGAGCACTGAGCACTTCAGCAGACCAAATCCATTTGACTCTAGTTCCGATTCCGAGTATTTATATGAAAAAAAACGCTCCCGCTCTCTCGAAAATTACGAATATACCTTGAATGGAAACTAAGAAGAAACCACCACTGAGATCGGTTTGAAAATCTTGGTCAGTTAACAAATTGATAAAAAAGGAATTTCGCAAAGGATTTGTTAATATTGCTCAGCTGATATAGCAAATAGAAACTACATTTTGGACTTAAAAGATGCGCGTTTTAGATATCTGAAAACTGGAATTATTCCATTCCAATAGACTAAAGAGAAGTTCACTTTTTTTGTGTTCAAAGTCTAATTATTGATTTTCTTGGACTTCCATAATCAAAATCAAATATTTTTAAATGCACGAACTTGTTCCTCAAATAAACTTAATAACTAAAAAATCCGTTCACCGGTTATCTTCCGTGACTTGTAGGTCCTCACAGTACCTGTATATATCCGTCTAAGCTAAGCCTAGTCTCATGGCATGCTTCCTTAGAAGGCAGTGTCCAGAGAGTATTCCTACCGTTAATCTTAACTTTGTTCTACTGAGATTTAGTAGTTCTTCAGATTTTTTCCTATTTAAGACGGGACAGAGTGCCTTTGAGACCCTGTGCACTTCTCACTGTGACCATCTTGTGGCTGCTTTATTGGAGGTTTTCTCGAAGATAACCCTTTTAGCAACAGCCATAGGTGGTCTGATACCCTTAATCTTTGTGTTTAGTGGGAGCTCCGCTCCTTCCTTAGCCAGAACGTCGGCTTTCTCGATACCCTCAATATCGCAATGCCCAGGTACCCAACACAATCTGACACGGTTCTGCAAACGTAATACCTTAAGCATTGTGCGGCAATTCCTGACTAGTTCAGATTTGGTGGTATGTGATTCTAGCGCTTTGAGCGCAGCCTGGCTATCAATGTAGATGGCGATATTCTTATTGGATATCGATCTCATCTCAAGTTCCTCCGCAGCTTTGAGTACAGCCAGAATCTCTGCCTGGAACACACTGCATGTGTCCGGGAGTCTCAGGGCCATATGTAGGTCCAACTCGCTGGAGTATATACCTGACCCCGTACCCTTACTGGTTCTAGAACCGTCAGTATATACTGAGGTCTCATTTTCCCTCGAGACTAGCTTCCTATGCCAGTCTTGTCTGTCCGGGTACGACATATTGTATGGAGTGCCGAAATCAAGTGTACCAAGACTTTCATCCGCTTTTTGCGGGATTTCGGAGAAAGATTCCTTTAAGATAGTGCTGTCTCCTATCCTATTGTTTTTAAAAAGCCCTGTGTTAGTGAGCCGTAGCGCACTATTACCTGCATTTGATTGTATTTGTAAGTCCAGTGGTAAAAGAGGCAAGAATGCTTTCAGTGCAGCCGTTGGTGTGGTACGTAAAGCACCTGTAACAATGCACCTGTAGCAATGCAGGCTGTTCTTTTTACCCTGATCAACATATCCCGTACATACTTCTTGTTCACGGCTTTCCATCAGACAAGAGCCCCATATGTAACTATGGGCCTTACTAAAATTATTTATAGCCAATACAACATTGACGGCCTAATGCCCCATTTCTTTCCTGCTGTCCTCTTACAGATGAAGAGAGCGGTTTGAGCCTATTGGACTCTTTCCTGAACGTTAAGTTTACAGTTTAGTTTCCTGTCCAATACCGTACCAAGATATTTTGCGCTCTCCGAGAGGGAAAGCTCTACTTTAGCAAGTCTGGGCAGCTTGAATGGCGGTATCTAGTATTTTGTACTAAATAGTACGAGTTCGGTTTTCTCCGGGTTGACTCGTAGTCCACACCCTTCGGCCCATATTCTGAGCCTGTTGAGGGCTGTTTCCATAATTTCACTTAACGTATTAAGGAATTTTCCTTGAAGAATGATGACTATGTCATCCGCGTAGGCAGTGACGCTGAATCCTGCATTATTTAGTTCTTTGAGTATATCATCTATGACCAGCACCCAGAGAAGGGGGGAGATAACTCCTCCTTGGGGGGTGCCTCTAGTTACAGATTTTCTTATTGAACTATTTCCGAGTGTGGAATTGATATTTCTTGTCGAGAGCATTTCGCATAGCCAATTGGTAATGCGCTGTTCGACATTGATCTTTACCAAAGCATTTTTGATTGCATCTCTCCTGACATTATTAAAGGCTCCCTTAATGTGCAAAAAGGCAGCTAGTGCAAATTCTTTCTGGTGAAGGGTGCTCTCTATTTTGCCTACTACTTCGTGTAGAGCCGTCTCTACTGATTTACCTTTTAAATATGCATGCTGACCATTACGAAGAGTTCCGCTGCAACACTTGCTTCTTATATGAATGTCTTGAGGGGAAATGACGATAGACTAATAGATCTGAATTATGACTTTCGCTGAAGTATGACTTGGTTTACACGCTTTAGGTATAAAAACCACTCGTACTTCTCTCCACGCCCTAGGTACATAGCCTAATCGCAGGCAGTGAATAAAAATATTTCCGATCATATCTGACTGTACCTGGCGCCCTTTGAAGCATAACCGGCAGAATTCGCTGTTATGTTTTTTTTACATTTTTTGATGTAATTTTTTTATGTCTCTGAGCATGTGTTGCCACTAATATTTTTTACGAATTCGTTTATGCGTTTTTACTACACCATGATGACCGCCGAACATTGAGTCGTGATAGTCCTTAAGAATGGTTGGTATTTCCTTGGAGCTACTGATTACTTCTATGGGTTTTGCATTTACCGCCTGCAATTCCATTTCGCTCTGTGTTATGGAAACCTCCGGCTTTTCAGAATCGTTTAGTTTGGTTTGATTGCTTTGAATAACTGTAGGTGGTGGCTCCGGAGCTGTATTCGCCCTTTGTGATTGCAATCGCGTTACAGCATTATATGCTGCTGTATTTATCGGTGTTTGGATGAGCTCGCCCGTTGGCCGGTGCACCTCGGCTTGTGCCCGAATTATTAAAGGCTCTGCTGTTTCTTGCACAATTGACCTAGACGCATCCGAATTCCGAAAATCCAGCACTATACAGGATTTTCAATAATTATGTCTGCTTTCGCACCATTAAATTCTGGAATTCGACTAAGGGCCTCAGCATTAGTATTGTATTTGCCTGGCTTATATTCCATTTTGTAATCGAATTCCGACAATTCGTGATGGGATCTAACAAGGCGATTTGTCGGATCTTTGACATTAAATACTCCCTTCAAGGGCTTATTATCTGTAAATATAGTAAATCTACGCCCTTTAAGGTAGCATCTAATGTTTTTAGTAGCCCATACGTTTGCTAGTAGCTCTTTCTCAATAGTAGAGTAGTAACATTCGGCTTTGTTTAAGGTGCGGGTAGCATATGCAATGGGCTGGTCTTTAGGTACATCGCCCTGGGAGAGTAGAGCTCCGATCGCTTCACCTCTTGCATCCGTCGTCAGATTCAAAGCCTTTGAAAAATCAGGGTAGATCAACAGATGAGGGGAGTCCAATAGGTCCTTGATTTCTTGAAATGCTCTTTGGTATTTCTCAGTCAATGTGAATTTACCTGGTTTTTGAGGGGACGAACTATTTTAGAAAATTGTGGGATACATTAACGGTAGTAAAGGGTGATTTTTTAGCTGGTTTGGTTTTGGCAACACTGGTTTTGACAGCTGACGTGTGTTTAGTACCTTGTGTCACTGTCAAACAGCTTCAGTTTGGTTTGCAATTTAACCATGGATCGTCTTACAAATGAACAACGCTTGCAAATTATTGAATTTTACTATCAAAATTCGTGCTCGGTTCGAAATGTTCATCGCGCGCTGCTTCCATTTTATGATCGGCATTCTCGACCTTCTGAGCAGTCTATTCGGAAGATTGTGACCAAATTTCGCACCAAATTTACTTTGTTGGACATTAAACCACCAACACGTTTACGTACTGTGCGTAGTGAAGAAAATATTGCGGCCGTATCAGCTAGTGTGACAGAAGACCGCGAAATGTCGATTCGGCGCCATTCCCAGCAGTTAGGCCTTTGTTACAGCACTACGTGGAAAATTTTGCGGAAGGATTTGGGCGTAAAGCCTTTTAAGATACAGCTGGTGCAAGAACTAAAGCCAGCCGACCTACCACAACGCCGAATTTTTGGTGAATGGGCTCTTGGAAAGCTGGCCGAGGATCCGCTTTTTTATCGAAAAATTGTGTTCAGCGATGAGGCTCATTTTTGGTTGAATGGGTACGTAAATAAGCAAAATTGCCGCATTTGGAGTGAAGATCAGCCAGAAGCATCGCAACAGCTACCAATGCATCCCGAAAAAGCCACTGTTTGGTGCGGTTTATGGGCCGGCGGCATTATTGGGCCATATTTCTTCAAAGATGATGCGAATCGCAGCGTTACTGTCAATGGTGAACGCTACCGAGCGATGATAACAAACTTTTTTTTGCCCGAAATGGAAGTTCTTGACTTGCATGATATGTGGTTTCAACAAGACGGTGCCACATGCCACACAGCACGCGAAACAATGGCGCAATTGCGAGGCGAGTTTGGTGAACAGTTAATTTCACGTTTCGGGCCGGTCAATTGGCCGCCTAGATCGTGCGATTTGACACCATTAGATTATTTTTTGTGGGGGTATGCCAAGGCTAATGTGTATAGGGACAAGCCCGCTTCGATTGACGCACTGGAAGCCAACATCCATGCATTCATTCGTGAGATACCGGCCGATATGTGTGAAAGAGTATGCCAAAATTGGACTCAGCGGATGGGCTACCTGAGACGCAGCCGCGGTCAACATTTGCATGAAATTATCTTTAAACATTAAATTGCAAGGTTCAAACTATCGATTCAAATAAATATTTCATTTATTTTTTCGAATTTTTTGTGTTTTTTTTTTTAAAAAGTTCTAAACCTCTTAAAAAATCACCCTTTAGTTGGCGAGTCCCAAAAAAGATTGGTCCTGCCTATCTGTTCGTGGAGATGGAACATTTTGAACAGTGCCAGTGAAGTGCCCCTAATTCTCAACATACATATATGTCCCAAATAAACTACTTCCTTTTTTAGGAATCTGCACTTTTCCGGCTGCAGCTTTAAGTAATTTTTTCTTAATCTATCAAAAACCTTTTTCAGCTTGTTGTTATGATCCATGAGGTTTTCACCGTAGATGACGATATCATCTAAATATATGCTGAAGGCGGTTTTTGGTTGATGCTTTGGATCTACCAGAACTTGGTGGTAGCCACTAGCTAGATCGATCTTGGAAAAATAACGGGAATGACCTAGTTGATCAAGTATATCCTCTATTCGCGGAAGACGGTAAGCATCGCCAATGGTCTTATCATTCAATTTACGAAAATCGACCACAACTCTACATCTGCTGTCTCCATCCGGACGTGCTTTCTTCGGAATGACTGAGAGGGGTGAGTTTCACGGGGTTTTGCTGGGTTGAACAATGTCATTTTCCAACATTTCCTAAATTTGTTCGTTGATTATTTGCCTTTTTGTCTCGGGCAGTCTGTACATTCTCTGGTTTATCGGTGCCTGATCCTCCACTAGTGGTATCGTATGGGTAGTTGCGTCGGTGTACGTTAGATAATCGCCTTTAAGATGGAATATGTCATTATATTCAATACATACATTCGAAATCGTTTGTTTTTCATCAAGACTACGATTTTTTCTACATTGAGTTCTTTTTTTGAGGTTTTCTAGCCGCAGATTATGCCGTGGGTGGTCCGGAATTTCGTTGTCAGTTAGGAAGTATTTCACGTGATGAATTTATAATTCGTGTATGATTGCCGTTTTGTTATTTATATAGAGGGCACTTATTAAATATTTATTTTAGCCTGAAGGAAAAATACAGTTAGAGAGGAAGAATGCATCGCCTACTTTATCGGCAGAGAGAGTTCGAATTTTTTGTCACCGTTCATCGGCAGATGGGCTTATCAAATTTAATTTCCAATTTAGTGGTACTGGAATCCGCTTCGCCACATGAAGAGGTTGGTAAGTTTGACCGTTTAATACCAGAGCCACCTTCGCTATAGGAAGAGGTTATTTGTAGTTTGCTCATGTTTGCCTATATTTCGGTGAAAAGTATAGTGATTATTTGAGGTGAGAGGTATACTGAACAGCTCGGGATTCGTTTTTGTGCGTAGGAATTTAAGCCGTTGGTTATGTCATTCCACGTAACCATTTGTTGACAGAAAATCGTTTCAATCTTCTTAACAAAAATACAGTACCATCATGCAACCTGATGCAACCAACCAATAATATGATATGGACACAGTTGATTCCTCCTACGTCAGCTTTAAGAACCTCTCTTCAATCGCCAAGCTGAACGAGGTGCATGCCGCACTAAAATTCAGTTCTCCAGCATTTACGAGCACCTCGCTTGAATCTTTGAATGCTCTTCAAGATCAGCTTGCAGTCTTAAAAACCCATGGATTCCCAGAAATGCATGACACCGTATTCGTAAACAGCATTCATCACCATCTAATTAGTTATTTGGCCCTGATACTATCAATTTCCATCGAAATAATGATCATCTGCAAATTGCGCAGCCGAATTACGTTAAATCCAAGGTCTACACCTGTTCCCCAGCCTTGAGCCAAATACAACGTAAGCGAAATATGAGGACACAGTTGAATGCAACCACATTCAACGTGGGGAAGAATGTTCAGAAACATATTTGGTGCACCGAGTACCCTACTAGGCTGACCCTACTTAACAACCGTCACAGCACAATGATCGTTCATTAACCCACCTGACCCACTAGACGTCAGCTAACTATCAACAGAGTCAACATAACTGAGGACAGCGACAGTTATTACAACATATTTCTGACTCACTGTAGTGTTATGCATTTTATGTTTAAGTAATGTATATAGGCGCAGTGGCTTAGTGGTTAGTGTGTTGGACTACTAAGCGAGGGGTCCCAGGTTCGAATCCCGAAAAAACCCAAATTCCAACTTATGGTCTTTTTCCGCTGCGCCACCTCTCGCGAACGTCTGACAAACATCCGAGAGTATAATTGTCATGAAGGAGCTGATCAGTTAGCCGTTTGGACCCGTCATAAAATTGTAGATCCCTTGCATTCGTCCCAAAAATGAGAAACTCACACAAACGAATGGCTGTGAGAAGCTAGGCCTAAGGTCCCTACAGACCTGTTGCGCCAACTATTTATTTATTTTTAATGTATATAGATCAGTATTTAGATCAGATTTTCATTGTAATTAATTATAAGTATAAAAGAGGCATTTGGCCCACCAATAAACATAAATTTTCTTTAATCCATCATAAAGGGAACGCTGATTTTCATTTCCTTATCGACTGATCATTTACAGTGAACAAGTTCAAGTGTTTGGCTCACATTTCCACAAGATAACAAATTAATACGCTCGGTATCTCTACCTGATTATCGCAACACTTATAGTTTAATACCTATAATATATTTAATGAGGTGTTATAATAATTATGATTATAAACATTCTACAACTGTATCAATTTATTAACTCTAATTTCAGACTTAAATGGCAGCCCGTATTAGCGGTTTGGCTAATATCACCCGTTGAATTGTGTCTAATATATCATGGATAAAATATCAACCTCATTCCTCTTCTTGTGTGCAGCTGCTAACTTTTTGAGATCATTTTCGCAGACAATCCAAGGTATGTTACTGATTAAATACACAATAATATATTAAATTGACTCTGACTGTTGTGACATTGTTAAAATAATCCCATCGATAATTCCATTATTAATTAATTTTCAAATGCCGCGTCTATCCATTATTTCAATTGTACCTCTATAGCTCTCGATTTTCTGCTACTGTTTTGGATTATTGTGCGAAGTTTGTTCATTTATTAATTCTTGCCTTAATATATTCATTTCATCTTATCTTATCTTAATTGTTAATTATATTTTTTCGTTAAAAGTTCATCACCCCGTTATAAGTACTAGAGTCAGTATGTACTAGCCTTTGGCAATGTATTTGTCTCATTCTTTTGTAGTCACTCTTCTGTTAATGTCAATGTCAAAATGTTAAAATCAAAAAACGTGGAGATCGAGGTTAACTTACAACGAGAGCGGTTGCCTTTTCTTTTTCCTTGGTCGATTGTTCTAATCCTCTACATAAAAACTGGTCCTTCGAGCCGGATTATATATTAAATTAGTCCAAAGATTTACCAGTTTTTATGTAGAGGATTAGAACAATCGACCAAGGAAAAAGAAAAGGCAACCGCTCTCGTTGTAAGTTAACCTCGATCTCCAGGTATTTTATTTTAACATTTTGACATTGACATTAACAGAAGAGTTCCCGATTTTGAAGGGAAGTAAGATACTCGGAGTGCCAACGCTTCCAAAATCCCTGGGCCATATGTTGAACTCTCTGCCAATTAGAAAGTAAATTAGGATTGATTTCAGTCAATGTAGGTTCTGAAATAGATGTAAAAGGACGACCGATTAAAAAATGAGCCGGTGTAAGTGCGTCAAAATCATCATCCGAACGAGCACATAATGGTCGAGAGTTAAGCAGAGCCTCGATGCGTGTTAATAACGTGTAGAACTCCTCGTAGGTAAGTATTTGATCACCAATAACACGTTTAATGTGAAGTTTTACGGACCTTACGCCGGCCTCCCACAAGCCTCCGAATTGCGGTGAAGATGGTGGTATGAACTGCCAGAAGATCCCGTCTTTAGATAAGTGATTGGCAATGACTCCCTCGTTGTGAATGCATTTCAGTTCTGAAATTCGTTCTATTGTCCGAAAAAAGTATTGTCGGTTTTCCGCGTCGGGCCACGAACCTGCTCAAAGCGGCCAAGAATGCATCAGTAGATAGGGCACCCACGAGTTCCAAATGTAAAGCTTTGGTAACGAAGCATACAAAAAGCGAAATGTACGCTTTGATAAATGTAGGACGCCTACCTCGAACTAATGGAAGGTTTCCCATTAATTGGGAGCATGTAGTTTTCCGTTGTTTAGCACATAGGACACATCCATAAACAACCTTGCGAACCAAATTACGGCATCCTAAGGTCCAAAATTGTTGCCGCAGGATGCTAAATAATTCCGCAGCTCCTACATGCAGATACATTTCATGGTAGTTTAATGAAGAATGCTGGATTCTGCCCCCTACGCGGAGTAGTCCCTGAGTATCAGTGAATGGAGTTAGTTTTAATATCTGAGATTTTTGATGAAGAGGCTTATGCTTGCTGATATTATTCAGTTCCCTCGAAAAAAATATCTTCTGTATCCTCATGAATAGGAATACTTTCGCACGCTGTATTTCAAATGCATTCAACGGACTAGGAGTACGTTGAGACGATGACATACGATAATTTACAGCAAAGCGGAAGCAGAGATTGTTCGTACAACCCTCATATACGAAGACGAACGAGACACGAGATTGTCTATGAGATCATCATCTACGTGATTAGCTGCATGTAAAACACAAATAGCTGAGTTTTTGCGTAGTTCTAATAACGGCTCTGGAAAATCAGTATCCAATGTGATATCTTTATTGCTGGGCCAATGATGGGATGATTCAGCAAGCCAAGGGGGTCCAGTCCATCACAGGTCGAATTCCTTTAACTTTGAAGGGCGAACACCCCGCGAAGCGCAATCAGCTGGGTTTGATTTCGAAGGAATATAACTCCAACAAGATGACGGAATTATTGAGTCTCTTTCTGTAACTCGATTTGCAATAAAGGTTGCCCAGCGGCTGGGATGACCATGCAACCAATGAAGAACTATTTGAGAATCACTCCATGCGTGTATTCGCAGTGACTCATCTTGCAATGAAATTTTCAATTTGGAAAAGAGTCGAGCGAGGAGGATAGCACCACATAATTCCAGGCGAGGAATTGTCAACTCTTTGAACGGAGCAACTCTACTTTTTGCAGCAACTTATTAAAATACAAAGGATCCATCGGACGCCATACTTCGAGAATAAATCACAGCTGCATAAGCTCTAGATGATGCGTCGCAAAACCCATGATACTCAACATCATGACTATACCAGATTCGACGACGTATTTCCAACCCCTGAAGCAATGGAGGTTCGGATCGAATACTCAACCAATCTTGTGCAATATCATCAGGAACAATATCATCCCAGTTCAGCTTCAAACGCCATAGCTGTTGAAATATAATTTTTAACCCAATGATGCTTGGTGTCAAAAATCCGAGGGGGTCGAATACTCGAGATGTGTCTAATAGAATTTGACGTTTAGTGCAATTATTATCTCTATCGGGTAGCGAAACTTTGAATGTAAAAGAGTCTCTGGAAGGACTCCAAAGTAATCCCAACAGTTTTATAGATTCAAAGAATTCATATTCGAAGGTTGAATGTTCACGAAGGTTGTCAGGAAGTGATTCCAAGAACGTTCGAGAGTTTGAGCTCCATTTCCACAAATTAAAACCAGCGTCACTCAATAAGTCAGTTAACTCCCCATGCAGTACAAAAAGCTCCTCAACGGTGTCTGCCCCGGTCAACAGGTCGTCCACATAGAAATCATTTACGACGATATTCGATGCAACTGGATACTTTTTCGACGCATTATTGGCGAGCTGGCGTAACGTACGGATTGCTAAATATGGAGCACAGGATGTTCCGTATGTAACGGTTAAAAGACGATAATGTCGAATTGGTTCAGAGGACGTTGTTCTCCATAAGATCCTTTGGAAATCGACATGTTTTTTTGAAACCCATATTTGCCGGAACATTTTTTCAATATCCCCGGATATTGTATATCTATGTCGCCGAAAACGCAGAAGAACTGAAAATAGATCTCGCTGTATAGGAGGACCAATCTCTAATGTTTCGTTAAGAGGAGACCTTGCACCAGACTTATAAGAGCAATCAAAAACAACTCTCATTTATGTAGTTTATGTACTCCGACATAAATGAGCAGTATTTACTTTTTAGGTCAGGGTTTTTCTCAAACCGTCGTTCATTACTAAGCAAACGACGGAGAGCTCGTGAGAATGAATCGCCATAATCAACCAAGAGATTCGATCGAAATGGTAGTTCAACAATAAACCTTCCATCCGACGAACGAGAGTGGGTAGTTACGAAATGTTCTTCTATCTGTGATTAAGACGAACTGGACACTACTGGATTGCTCACATTTTCTTCAACTTCCCAAAATTTTTGTAATTGCATATCCAAACCGATATTATGAAGAACAACATTCAATGTGGTAGATTCCTTTTCGCTGCAAGTTTCAGCTATGCTGCCTCCAAAGACCCAACCAAATATTGTTAATACTGCATCGGGAAAGCCAGTTTTACTTCGGACAGGCGCTGACTCGATTTTGTTGAAAACAGAATCAACTCCCAAAATTATATCGATGGGGGCCCTTAAATTAAATCCAGGATCTGCTAATTTGTCATGTTTATGACCAATACTATCCAAAGAATAGTTAAATGATTGTTCAGGTAAAGAATCAGTCAATTTGGCTACGATATATACGTCGATATGAATGGAGTTATGATTGAAACGAGAATAAAGTTGAATATATACTCTTCCATGAGTGCTTCCAGCAATTGAGGCACCTACTCCTTTGAGAGCAAAATGTGCAGAATGCCGAGTGAGTCCTAGCCTGCGAACACACGACTCAGAAATAAATGATGCCTGAGACCCGCTGTCCAAAAGAATTCGACAGGCTTGCAAATGTCCGAGTGAGTCAGGAACCAATACGAGAGCAGTCGGCAATAAATTGTTAGAAGTGGGTGACGAAAGACGATGGTGATAAGAAGAAATTCCGTTGCTAGTAGATGGCAAATTGGCTTGGTTATTAGGAGTGGGAAATGAAACACGATTGTGGTAAAAAGACATTCCCTGGCTAGTAGATGGTAGGCTGGCTTGTTTATCAGAAGACGATGACTCGGACGATAGTGGTGGTGGATGAACAATTGTACGATGCCTTCCATGGCATTGTCTGCATCGAAACTTCGAGTTACATTTTACTGACTTATGTCCGGATCGAAGACAATTAAAGCAGACTGAACTTTCTTTGACGAACGATCGTCGTTGTTCCGAGCCAAGCGCCAGAAATTGAGGGCAATGCGTTAGCTCATGCTGCTGTTTGCATTTTGTGCAGCCAGACCTTTCAGCACTTATATGGTAATTTTTCAAGAAATGGGGCTTAGAATTAGATTTAACTTTTGGTGTATCATGACAAACTTCGATTGAGTCACAACGTTGTTCAAGAAAACTAAAAAATGTGTCTATATCAGGAAAGTCCACTTCATGAGTAGAATCTGCCCACTTTTGCAGAGTATCACTATCCAATTTGGAGCTGATTAGATGGATTAAGATCACATCCCGACCTTCAGCTTCTGGTCCTAATGATTTTAAACCACGCACCAAATCATCCGCTTGGTCTGTCAACTTCCTTAAATTGGTTGCATTAGAAACAGATGGAAGGGATAACAACTTTTTAACAAAAGACGACGCAATAAGTCCTTTTTTGTTATACCTGGTTATCAATTTCTCCCATGCTATCAAGTAAGTACTGTCAGAAATCAGAGTATGCTTTAAAAGACCTGCAGCCTCCCCATCCAGAAAACTTTTCAAATAATTACATTTTTGTGATGGTGTCAAATGAGGGTTATTATGAACACTACTTACAAATAGATCGTGAAATGTGATCCAATCACTTAGGGCACCTGTGAATGTCTTAATGACAATATTTGGCAGCTTCTGATCCATACGTGCTGAGTTTAATGACATCTTGCCATGAGTTCTGTATGTTGATCCGCCAATTGCTTGAAACTCCTATTTAATTCATCTGTCTCCAACGATGGGCCTTTAATTCTTGCCATTAGTTTTGCCTTCAACTCGAAGTATTTGGTTTCACAATCTGCAAAGTCGCTGTCGTCTATGAAACCTTCGGGGTCGTCCAGTTTTTCCAGCATTGCCTCTTGAATATCCTGATATTGTAGCCAAGCAGTCTCCAGTCTCTCCAACCTCAATTGGCACTCGGTGCTGCTCACATTTTCTGTGATAGAAGATACGAAATTTGCAATTCGCGTTATGCTGCCTTTTACCACGGAACGTTTAGCTTTTAACACTTTCATCTTTGGACTAATTTAATATATAATCCGGCTCGAAGGACCAGTTTTTATGTAGAGGATTAGAAAAATCGACCAAGGAAAAAGAAAAGGCAACCGCTCTCGTTGTAAGTTAACCTCGATCTCCACGTTTTTTTATTTTAACATTTTGACATTGACATTAACAGAAGAGTGACTACAAAAGAATGAGACAAATACATTGCCAAAGGCTAGTACATACTGACTCTAGTAAATACTTATAACAGGGTGATGAACTTTTAACGAAAAAATATAATTAACAATTAAGATAAGATAAGATGAAATAAATATATTAAGGCAAGAATTAATAAATGAACAAACTTCGCACAATAATCCAAAACAGCTTCCGAATCTAAAATCTAAATAATCAGTGGAAAACGCTATATGGGTAGAGATCTCTGATTCATTTCCGCCGGAAATGAAAATAAGCACTTCAACCTTAGTGTACCTAGTGGAAGCCTGGCCGCTGGCACGGATTCCATAGCATGTCTTGGAGTCCATGTTCGGTACAAATACCAGAAGTATGATCCACTTCATACGGAGAATTAGCTGCTCAATACAATATACCTCAGGTATTATGGCATATCTTATACAATCTCATTTCGGTCAATCTCGAGTTAAGAACGGATAAACTAGTTTTGAGACTAAGAGTTATAGCAGAAGCTATACCCAAACCAGTAATATAATAAGTCGCAACACTCGATTGCACAACACTCAAATATTCATAATTAATTAGGAGCAATGTCCGGCGAATGAACACCTGACATTGCTCAAGTTACGAACCCATAGATTCATCAAAATTAATTCCAAGAAGCAATGCATACTGACCAGACACACTTAATGACTCGTCAGCATGCATTGGTGATAAATAGAAGAGAAAAGTCTTTTTGCGGTCACTTCAGTTTTTGTCTTTGGCTCGGCGTTGAAGTCTATTCGAACAATAAAATTATATTTTTTTCAACAATAACAAACAAGATGTTTTAACTGGCGCAGTCGGTAGGATTCGAAAACACGACTATCCGTAACAAGAAATAATTGTCTACGAAAAAGACAACATATTTCAGTGTGCAAAAAGAAATAATTATCTACGAAAAAGATAACATATTTCAGTGTGTGTGTAATAAGAAATAATTGTCTACGAAAAAGACAACAAATTTCAGTGTGCAAAAAGAAATACTTATCTACAAAAAAGATAACATATTTCAGTGTGTGTGTAACAAGAAGTAATTGTCTACGAAAAAGACAACAAATTTCAGTGTGCAAAAAGAAATAATTATCTACGAAAAAGATAACATATTTCAGTGTGTGTGTAACAAGGAATAATTGTCTACGAAAAAGACAACAAATTTCAGTGTGCAAAAAGAAATAATTATCTACGAAAAAGATAACATATTTCAGTGTGTGTGCTTCCAGAAACAATTGCCAACCATGTGAAACCTATTGCGTGAAAAAAAAAAAAAAAACTGACAACGAACATTGGAGAACCAGGAACTAGGCAAAAAAAACAGCAACAGCCAAAGACAACTGAGGTGAACATCATAGACAAACCATACTGAGACCACCAACTCACAATCCTCTTGCCGCTGGCCCCCTCAATTTTTTTTCAAATTCGCCATTTTGTTTTCCTATCGGTGTTATGTCAAAAAAGAATCCGTGTGACATGCAAAAACATACAAAAAATGCTAAAATAAATGCTGCCAACCTCGGCAACCGTGGGGAAATGTGAAAGAGTTCGGGAATACCACATTTTTTCATTACTGAACGCCATTGGTTAGTTATTATAAATTGTTAAAAGGCGAATAATTTGATTTGTTTGGTTAGTAAAACTATCTAAAGTTGATGTTCTATATACTAGAAACATACTAGAACAAACATGGTTGTGTATTTTCCGCTTTTGGATAGCATTAACTTTGATTTCGTGTGTAAATTTTTCTTAAATAATGAAGAAAATTTGCTCAAAATGTTTTCATTTTCCCTCAACCAATCTACATTGTTAATTTTTCATGAACATTTTAAGCAAATGTGCACTTATTCCTAAAAAAAAATATTATCCAAACGTAACGAACAATTTCAAATTTAACGGATAAAACTCTATGAACTCTGCCAGCAACTTTGCCCACAGCGGAAGTGTCTCATATCTGATGGGAGTGTGTTGGTGAGCCGGAATTTTTGAAGTTTCGTGACATTTGTCAATACGATTTTCTATGTAACAATACTAGCGCACCAGATGTGTACACTCCATAAAAAATATAGCTTGTAGGCTAAGTAACGGGAAATCGGCCGGAGTTGGTGGTCTCAGTATTGTCTCTGGTGAACATTCTCAGAACATTTTTTTTTTATTCACACACACCAAAAAAAAAAAATAATTTTTAACACTTATTCTTATTTAATTTTACCATTATATATACATACATATTTTATATTTCTTTCTTTAATACTTCTATTTCTTTCTTGATCCAACTAATAAAATTTATTACATGTATTTTATCCGATATCAAAGCGGTAATATTATCCTAAATGAATAACGAGATCGAACATAACTTAGCAACCATAAGAGGTCAATCAAGAAATTTAAGTAATATTATCTCTAATTTACGTTCCGAACTAGGAATCAACGATACTGAAACATCTGAATCGACAATTCAGGAATTAACTAACATCAACATGCTGTCACTAACAATCGACCCTTTAAAATATCTATCCCAGTTACCCGAATTTAATGGGAATTACAAGGAACTTCAAAATTTTATTGACTTAACAGGTAAAATTCATCCCATTTTACTTAAGTATGACACACTTTCGCAGAGTATATTTTCAGACATAATCAGATCCAAACTAAAAGATAGGGCTAGGGAAGTCAACGAAATAAACTATCATATTACCACTTGGAAACATATACGAACTGTATTAATAAATAATTTTGGTGACAGGTCAAGTCTAGAAGAGTTATTTGACGAACTCCGTGCAGCTACTTTTAGAAACAATAGTGTTGAATTTTATAACTTAATCAAATCTATTCTTAGACGTTTGAACAACAAAACAAAACAAGCATTTGAATCAAATCCAGTTGGCACAGAAGCTAACATTACGCAAAATATTAAATCTGCCTTACATATCTTCAAGGCGAAATCTCCAGAACCGATGAGATCTATACTCTTCTGTAGGGATCCACAATCAATTGAAGAAGCAATAAATATACTACATGAAGCAGGTTATGCTTATCACAACCCACAAATAGGTAACAATAAAAATATAACGGTAGCACATCGAGTAGAACCGAATAAATCTTTTCATCCAACACAACCATCAACTCCAAATAAAAGCTCAACAATTAATCACAGAGGTGATTCAAACTATCCACAAAAAAGAGAAGCCCGGAGTTATTATCAGTACCACCCAATTCAATGGAACCATCACAGATCTCAAAATACCAGAGGCATAAGCTACAACCCTCAATACTCCAGAAACCCAAATTCTTATCCCAGAAATACAAACTATCACCCTTATTGCGGTTGTCAATTAACAATCGATTGATAGTTGATAAAATTTATCAATCAATTGATACTTTGGTATTGTATAACTCAATTGATAAAGGTTGTGATTATTGTGACTGAAATTGACAGTTGTGAATAAAATATGCTCTTTGACATTTGCTATTGGAAAATAAGTTTGCTGTGGATATTTTTTGTGAAAATTTTTATAAAATTGTATTTAATTATGAGTTCTGTTGAATTGTGGTTTGACAGCGATGAGGAAGAGGATGCTTTTCTCGAAATAGCAAGAAGAAGGAAGCAACTAAGGGATGCTTTAAGCCCTCTAGAATTGGAACAACAAATGTGGGTATTCTGTTCTCAGCAGTCATACCTATCTTCTTAACTTTTCCTTTTCAGTTTGATTTCAAATTTTCGTTTATCGAAGGCAGCTTTTACATATATTTTATCGGAAATAGAAGCCAAGATTAAAACACCGAAAAGATGCACATCAGTTCCCAACATTATAAAGTTGTGCGCAGCCTTACGTTTCTTTGCGCAAGGGTCGTACCAATTAAGTGTCGGAAATGAATTTTGGAAAGTTTGTTTAACAAAAAACATGCTAAGGCCAGAAATATCATCGAACGTACAATAGGCGTATTAAAAAACAGATTTAGATGCTTACTCAGAGCTCGGGAATTGCACTATACCCCGCGAAAGGCTACGCAAATATCAAATGCTTGTGCGGCTTTACACAATATTTGCATTAATTTCAATATTCCTGAAGTCGAGGAACATGTTGATGATAGCATGGACGTCGATGATGAGACGAATGAAGCAAATTTCACCGAATCAGAAGATTTAATTCAATTTCCTGAAAATGTAAGAGCTGTGGCAGTTCGAAACCATATCCTAAGAACTTTGTAACTTTATGGTTGAAATTAAATGAAAAAATGTATATTATTGGTTTTTTATTTCTATTTTATAAGTCTTTTGAATTTCATTTATCACTCTTTGCATCACATGCTTCTAATTAAATAATATTAAAAAAAGAAAAAAACGATTAAGCAGTCAAATCTTAAGTCTTCACATAGAAGTCCATAACTTCTTGCTTCTTTTTGTTTATTTCCAGGATTTCTATTTTTATTTTTAACTTGGCCATTCGGTCTCTATCTTTATTTGCTTTGTTTTCCTTGTAAGCTTTTAATTTCTCCCTTTTGATTTGTATTATTTCGTCTCTTTGTTTCACATTTTTCTTCGAATAGTATTCAATATTTTTCATGCTTTTTCGTTTATCACGCATTACAGTATTCATATTATCATAGAACTCTTTCTGTGCAGAAGTTTGAGTTTCTAGTAGAGCTTTGCGTTCTGTTTTTACTTTTTCAACGCGCGATATTTTTCTTACATATTTTTGGCCAAAGTCATCAGGATCCTCCTCCTCAGAGTTTTCTATGGCATTCGAAACGGCAGCATCTTCGGTTACATTTTCATCCTCTTGCCCAAATTCTCTGCCAGGTGGATTGACGCAGGTTTCCATTTCCAATATTCTTATAATGGATTCTTCCAAATTGTTAAAAATGTGTATTTTATTTGGTCCACCCCCAGTTGCCGAAATTTCAATTTTGTTTTGTGTTTTTTTTTTTTTTTTTTGCATTTGAAATCGATCCAAACCAAGAAGTTATCATGACAATAAACAATAGATTAAATATAATGGTGAATAAATTTACCCTTTGCCATTTGTGCCATTCCCGAGAGGGTGGACCTAAAATGTTAAGATCCGTTGCGATGTCCATCCACTTTTTATGCGCTGCTGTTTTGGAGCACAATCCTTTGGCAACGTCTAAGTTTTGCTCCATTAGCTCAACCAACCCACCCAATTGCTTTTTGTTGCTAACTATTTTAGCCCTGTGAAAAATAGTTAAAATCAGTTGAATAAACTTGAAACTTTAAATTAAAACCTTACATTTTACTGCAGTCCCACACAAATTAATTTTAGCAATCAGTTTTTTCCGGTTGAAAGAAACAGATAGGAAATGACAGAAAAGTCAATGACAATTGACACTCGCAATACCGATTTTTGTATTCACAATCAAAAATCAATAGAAATTGACAATGAATCAACAACCTACCTATATAATGTCAATCAGATACCTGATAGTTCACATTACCACTATAATAGGGAATATACTCCCAGATACCCCAATAACTCAAACCAAGGAAACACAGCTTCTCAAAACTCATATACCTTTAATAACCAACAAAATAGTGGGTTTAACAATTCATCTCCCCAAGACAAAAGACAAATAGAACCAATGGAAGTAAATAACCAAATATCCGCTGAAATTGGAAATTTTCGGATAGATCATCTAACAAACTCCCATACATAAAAATAAAAGAACGAACATTTCTTATACACTCTGGGGCTACGAATTCGCTTATTAACCCAGGAGTCTTTAAAGAATGCCTAACGCAAAAATTGATAAAACCTATCGTACTCCGATCCCTAAATAAAGACACCATAATAACCCATAAAGCATCATTAGTAGGCCCCCAATTGCTAGAACCCTTGAAAGGTACCATCGATTTTTTTGTTCATCCATTTCACAAACATTATGATGGACTGTTAGGTACCGACGTTCTCGATGCTAATAATGCAATCATTGATTTAAAAAATAAGAAAATACAAATTAATAACGTCAAACTGAAAATATATTTTAGCGACTTGCAAGAAAATACAATATACCAAATTGACCCAGGTGAATACACTTATAAAAAACCGGTAAAGGAGAATTCCGGTATAGTATTAATTAATAGCACTAAATTAAATGATCTCGTAGCAATATGCGAAGGCATTTATACTGTAGAAAATTCCAAAGCATACGCTAGAATTATCAATGAGGACAACCAACCTCACATTTTTAATTTTGATAAGCCTTTCGCCACAACCGAAATTGGAGAAATCCATGAATTCAAGCATTTTCAACCCCACGAAACAAAAAGCTAATCAAAAATAGATATCAAACAAAAAATTAGAACGGACCACTTAAATAAGGAAGAACAAAACTAATTAATAAAGGCTTTAATCGAAAACAAAGAAGTTTGTCGTAGTCAGGCATTTATACCTTCTATTTAATAACCCAATAAAACACCAGATAAGAACAACTGACGATATACCTGTCAAAAGCAAGATATATAGATATCCGTATATCCATAAGGTAGAGATACAAAAACAGATCCAGAGAATGTTAGAAAAGGGTATTATAAGACCAAGTATCAGTCCATATAGCAGCCCTGTTTGGGTCGTCCCCAAAAAACAGGATGCTTCGGGACAAATCAAATGGAGACTTGTTATTGATTATAGAAAGCTCAATGAGAAAACTATAGATGAATGTCATCCAATCCCAAAAATCGAAGACATATTAGATAGATTAGGGAAAAGTAATTATTTTACAACAATTGATCTAGAAAGTGGATTCCACCAGATTGAAATGAAAGAGGAAGACATAGAAAAAACAGCTTTTACAATTGATAACGGGCACTACGAGTTCTGTAGAATGCCGTTCGGGCTTAAAAATGCCCCTAGTACTTTCCAACGCTTTATAGAAAACATTCTAAGAAAACACTTAGGTACAATATGTCTAGTCTACATGGACGACATAATAGTGTTTTCAAATGGTCTCGAAGAACACATGAAAAATGTTAAATCAATATTAGGAGTACTCAAACAAGCTAAACTAAAAATACAGTTAGATAAGTGCGAATTTCTAAGAAAAGAAGTCGAGTTCCTAGGCCACTTAGTAAATGAAAAAGGTATACAGCCAAACCCTAAGAAAGTTGAAGTTATAAAAAAATATCAATTACCAAAGACACAAAAAGAAATAAAAAGCTTTCTCGGTAAGGCCGGATGTTACCGGAAATTTATACAAAACTTTGCGGAATTAGCAAAACCAATGACAAAATTCCTCAAGAAAAATTCAAGGGTTGACACGAATGAAACTAAATACATTGAAAGTTTTGAAACTCTTAAAGAAAAACTAATCACGGCACCAATACTAATATACCCCGATTTTTCAAAAACTTTTGAAAACACAACCGATGCTAGCCAATATGCCATTGGAGCTGTTTTATCACAAGATAATCAACCCATTTCCTATATATCACGTACACTGAACGAACATGAAATCCATTATTCCACCATAGAGAAAGTATAGTTTGGAGTTTTAAACAATTTAGACCCTACATATACGGAAGGAAAATACACCTTTATACAGATCATGAACCCCTAGTATGGTTGCATAACATTGAACAACCTAACAGCAAATTAATTCGCTGGAAATTACAAATAGGAGAATATAATTTTAAAACCTTCCATAAGAAAGGAAAGGAAAATAAAGTAGCGGATTTTTTAAGTCGCATAGAAGTAAATGTCTTAGAGAATTTAACAACAACTATTACACAAACAGTAACACCAATAAATTTATACAAATATCAAATAATTTTTCATAAAGTAACATCAGGCTCAGCATATATAAAAAATAAAAATATATTTGATAAAAAACGAAAAATAATTGGAGTAAAGAATATCGATAATGAAAGCCTTATTCAGATAATAAAAAATCATTTCAATCCATCTGCTACAAACGCTATTTTAGTTGACGATGAAATGTTTGGAAAATACCAAAATGTAGTCAGTAATCACGTTGGAAACTATAAAATAATAAGATGCAGTAAACTACTTAAAGATATAACGAATGATGAAGAAATAGAAAAACTTATACAAAAGGAACATCTAACAAACAACCATCGTGGAATAAGTGAAGTTTACGAAGAATTGAAAAAGGAATACTTTTATCCAAATATGAAGATGAAAGTCACTGAGTTTATTAACAATTGCGAAATATGTGCATTAGAAGAATATGAAAGAAACCCTATAAAAATACTATACAAAATGTCGGAGACACCAACCAAACCGAACCAAATAATTCATTTGGACGTTTTCTATTCCATAAACAAAACAATTTTTGCAACCATGATAGATAAATTTACTAAAACCGCCATGTTTGTAAAAATGAATGGTAGAAGTGAAGCAGAATTTAGAAAAGCTCTTATGAAATACATAAGTCTATATGGCAAGATAGAAAAAATTGTCACAGATAACGAACTAGGAATGAAATCAAAATTGATGAAAGAATTTCTAAAAGAAAGTAATATTGAAATTCACTTCACCTCGAACTCAAACCACAATAGTAATGCAGATATAGAAAGACTGCATAATACAATAAACGAACACCTCAGAATAATGAAGCACAGTAAAAGACATTTGCCTATAGAAGAACAAATGATTTTGATCAACGGATTCTATAACAACTCCATTCACGCAACTACAAAGCATAAGCCATTAGATTTTGTACAAGGTAGGGTTAAAAATGAGGAGTATGATGAAATTTACAATAACATTATAGAAAGAAAAAGGAAAATTATAAATAACCTAAACAAGAACAGAATAGATGTAGAAATAGAACCAGGTATTAATTTTATCAAAGAAATAAGGGGCGGGAAAAATCACTCCAAATTTAGGAAAATAGATCAGAATTACTTGATACTGAGCATGTGAAAGAAAAAAGATCAGGACTTAAATATTACAAAACGCATATTAAGAAAAAAAGGAAATTTCAAGATTGTAATAAAACAAGATTTAAAGTTAAGCAATTAAAGAAGAAACATAACTCCATTTCAGACAACAATGATACTGACGCTCCTTCTTATCAACCTTCTACAAGCGAACTCGCAACAACTTGAGATACAAGACTTAGCTAACAATGACGGATATGTACCAATAAAAATAGGACATAGAAAATTAGTAAAGGAATATACGAATTTTACATATTTTAAACATTACAGAATACGAAACTGCTATGACTTCTGTACAGAAGAACATCCGAATATTAGAACCAGAATATGATACAATAGGCCCAATGCTTAATACCATCAAACATAACTTTAACTTGTTCCAAAACAAGATCAACTTTCTTAAACCACATTTTAAAACAAAGAGGGCGATGATGGATATAGTAGGAAAAGGGCTGAAATAGGTACATTGCGGGTACATTAGATAGTGACGATGAGGCAGAAATCCAAGCAAAACTGGACAATATGGTTACGAACATTAACAATATCATATATGAAAGCAATAAACAGATCAAAATTAATAAAGAAATTTCTGAACAAATAACGAATATAACCACTCACATTATGAACCAGCAGACTATAATAGAAGTTTATCTAACCAACTTTACTAAACTAACAAATCAAAGATTAAAAAACATAGAGAACGAAATAACTTACATGCAATACATTTATACCAATTAAATTATGACATAAATCTTCTAAAAACCACATAGACGACATTGAACAAGTAATAATGACAAGCAAACTAGGAATATTAACAAAAAACATTCTAACACCTAATGAAATAAGCCTTATCCAAGATATAGAGACATATCCTTTTATCAAAGTAACAGTTACATTTTACAAAAACCAGATTGTTATCGTATTGTTGATTCCCCAAATGTCCGAATTAGATTTTACTGAAATTCAAATAGAACCAATACCAAACAAACAAAACAAATCATTACATGTTCTAACATATAACATTCTAATTGATAAAAATAATTTAGCATATTATAACGAAGTAAAGGGTAATTTAAAAAAGAATTTAAACGAAATTAAAGATAATTGTATAACTAATATCATTAATATGAAAGAAGCCCATTGTAACATGCAAATGTATAGAAACGAAGATGTTAAAGAAATTGATGCAGGACTTATAATTACAAAAAACCTTCAAAACACACAATTGAAACATAATTGCAACAAATTAAGAATACAAATTGAAGGTACTAAATTGATAAAATTTAAAAATTGAAACATAGAATTTAAGGAAATAATATTTGAGAATAAAGAAACAAAGATAAATGATGAAGTAATTTTACCAAATTTTTTAACAAAAATAAAAGAAAATATTACATTTGTAAACCTAAATCTAGAGGAACTTCACCTAAATACTTTAGACATAAAAAATAAAATTGAGAAAATCAAATACCAGAACAAGTTTAAACATACAACAAGTTTTAGTATTCATAGTATAACAATTTGCATAACCTTAACCGTTGTTATAATATTAATCTATAGAATAAGAAAAAATAACAATGTACATGTAAAAATAACTTCGTCGGAGCTTCAGACAAACGCGGGGGAGTTATAGCAGAAGCTATACCCAAACCAGTAATATAATAAGTCGCAACACTCGATTGCACAACACTCAAATATTCATAATTACTCAGGAGCAATGTCCGGCGAATGAACACCTGACATTGCTCAAGTTACGAACCCATAGATTCATCAAAATTAATTCCAAGAAGCAATGCATACTGACCAGACACACTTAATGAGTCGTCAGCATGCATTGGTGATAAATAGAAGAGAAAAGTCTTTTTGCGGTCACTTCAGTTTTTGTCTTTGGCTCGGCGTTGAAGTCTATTCGAACAATAAAATTATATTTTTTTCAACAATAACAAACAAGATGTTTTAACTACTAAGCTCGGTCGCCCTGATAAACTAAAGTGTGACCCATTCTAACCAATCCTAAAGCAAGGCTCTGAACACCTACTGGCTGCGCTCGTAAAGAAGACCCCATAAACTTCTTTACTTGATTCAATTTAAATCCATTAATATTCAGACTTCACGATGAAATGTGTGTTTTTTCGGAGATCGAACCTGAGACCCCTAGTCCATCACTGCTTGTAATAAAATGTAGCAAGGCGGACGTCGTACGTCGGAGGAATTCAAAGGTCCACAGCAATATCAGGTGTGTGAGGACGATGCACTACTTATGCTTACTTCAGCAACTAGAGATTGGAGGGCACTGACATCCTCTTGATCTCTCTTGAACTCCAATCAATCGTCATTTGATTCTCCGTAACTGGCAGACTTAACAAGAACTAAAAATATTATTTTTTGGGCAGATGCATGTGCTCCACAAAGTAAAAACAGACATTGACATTGCTTAAATAATTAATGGAGCTATATAAATGAAATGAGTTAAGGCTATTGTGAAAAAATAACAGTAAAAAAAGTAAACTACATATAATAATAACTAGCTGACCCGGCGAACTTCGTACCGCCTAAAATTTATTAAATTATAAACATCCGCTTTGATAGTTGAGCCTCTCTATTGAACGAATGAAACTCCCTTGGAATTAAATTGAGTTCAATGCATAGAAACGACTTCATAGATTTCCGGGTCGGTTTCTTGATCGTTTTTTTCATCTCTTATGATGAATAGAGTTGGTCCGGTCAGATTTTCTCAATCAACCAAATCAACCAAAGCAGAATGTGGGCAATCGGCAATCCTCGCTTCTGCCATTCGACCGAGTACATCCAGAAACTCGATTGTCCAAAAACATTGTTCCGAACGATGAAACCCATGAACGCTTTTAGCTTTTCTTTGAAAAATCGTGCGCTGATGTCATTTTGGTCGCTCGAAGAAGGGAAGTAAGTATCATCGTTCGGATCATTTTTTTTCACTTCACTTTCGATATAGGTGCTACAGAACAATAAATATCAGTAGTTGCGACTTGTGAACACGGAGTTTCATTGGTTAGTATCCTGGACTACTTGAGTGTACGGCCTGAGCCCACATATGGCACATGGCACAGCACATATTCTTAAATGCTTGCGATTTGCGCCCACCACCCCAAATCAGAGCAAGAACGGAACTATCGGGCTAACCATGCACATCCACAAAATTTCAATGAAATTGGTTGAGCGGTTTTGGAGATCGACAATCCGAGTCAGGTCCAAAAATATCTTATCTTTCAAGCCGCAAACAACCATAAACTGTTGTATAAAAGTATAAGACATATGCTATACATTACATATATTACGCAAACCAGAACAACAGTAACAGTACAAAGTCATGAACCACTTGCAATCTCTCTCTCAGTGAATCAGTGAATGAGCCAGTTAGTTGTCTTTGACTATTTGACATCGAACACGAGAAACAAAAAATAAACATCCACAAAATTTCCTTGAAATTGATGGACAACAGCGCCACCTATCGGGTCTAAATCTATCCTGTTCTTTAAACTCCAACCAACCATACACATCCACAAAATTTCATTGAAATCAGTTGAGTGGTTTCGCAGATTGACTACAGCGCCACCTGTCGGATGGCCACCAAAACTGTCCTATCTTCGAAGCTGCAACCAACCACACATATCCACAAAGTTTCATTTAAAGTGGTTGAGGTCTTTCTGACACCACATGTAATGACCGTATATACATACAAACCTTGGTATTGACGTCACCTTACATTTATAGTTTCTAGAAACAAAATCGGTTCACGCATTAAGAGAACATCAATTCAAATACAATCTTACATATTTTGATATATAAATATATAGAAGGAGATAGATGAAACACGAAATGTGCATAAAGCGCACCTTTTGAGAATTTTCATTTATCCTAAACCATCCCTGATTCAAGAAAAACAAAATCAAAAAAAAAACATTCAAATCCGTCGAGTCTTTCTTGACTGTTTACGCGACTAACGCACCTCAATTGATTTTTATTATTATATTATACTCATCTTACTCGATCTCGATTCTCGATCCCATCCTCCGTCCCACTCAAACCCACAGTACACTTGCCCTCCATCGCCATCCATGGTGGCAGTGGGCAGGCCAGTGGTTGATTTGATATTGGAATGCAAATAAATATTGTAATTTGTAAGTATGAGGCAGTATATACAAACATTCATATAAAGGGTGATTTTTTAAGAGGTTTAGAACTTTTTTTAAAAAAAAAACACAAAAAATTCGAAAAAATGAATGAAATATTTATTTGAATCGATAGTTTGAACCTTGCAATTTAATGTTTAAAGATAATTTCATGCAAATGTTGACCGCGGCTGCGTCTCAGGTAGCCCATCCGCTGAGTTCAATTTTGGCATACTCTTTCACACATATCGGCCGGTATCTCACGAATGAATGCATGGATGTTGGCTTCCAGTGCGTCAATCGAAGCGGGATTGTCCCTATACACATTAGCCTTGGCATACCCCCACAAAAAATAATCTAATGGTGTCAAATCGCACGATCTAGGCGGCCAATTGACCGGCCCGAAACGTGAAATTAACTGTTCACCAAACTCGCCTCGCAATTGCGCCATTGTTTCGCGTGCTGTGTGGCATGTGGCACCGTCTTGTTGAAACCACATATCATGCAAGTCAAGAACTTCCATTTCGGGCAAAAAAAAGTTTGTTATCATCGCTCGGTAGCGTTCACCATTGACAGTAACACTGCGATTCGCATCATCTTTGAAGAAATATGGCCCAATAATGCCGCCGGCCCATAAACCGCACCAAACAGTGGCTTTTGGGATGCATTGGTAGCTGTTGCAATGCTTCTGGCTGATCTTCACTCCAAATGCGGCAATTTTGCTTATTTACGTACCCATTCAACCAAAAATGAGCCTCATCGCTGAACACAATTTTTCGATAAAAAAGCGGATCCTCGGCCAGCTTTCCAAGAGCCCATTCACCAAAAATTCGGCGTTGTGGTAGGTCGGCTGGCTTTAGTTCTTGCACCAGCTGTATCTTAAAAGGCTTTACGCCCAAATCCTTCCGCAAAATTTTCCACGTAGTGCTGTAACAAAGGCCTAACTGCTGGGAACGGCGCCGAATCGACATTTCGCGGTCTTCTGTCACACTAGCTGATACGGCCGCAATATTTTCTTCACTACGCACAGTACGTAAACGTGTTGGTGGTTTAATGTCCAACAAAGTAAATTTGGTGCGAAATTTGGTCACAATCTTCCGAATAGACTGCTCAGAATGTCGAGAATGCCGATCATAAAATGGAAGCAGCGCGCGATGAACATTTCGAACCGAGCACGAATTTTGATAGTAAAATTCAATAATTTGCAAGCGTTGTTCATTTGTAAGACGATCCATGGTTAAATTGCAAACCAAACTGAAGCTGTTTGACAGTGACACAAGGTACTAAACACACGTCAGCTGTCAAAACCAGTGTTGCCAAAACCAAACCAGCTAAAAAATCACCCTTTACATAATCTACATCTACCCAACTGCAAAAAAAAAATTCACTCCGCAAAACCTTAAACGCATGAGCATTGAGCACTTGAGCAGACCAAATCCATTTGACTCTAGTTCCGATTTCGCGTATTTATATGAAAAAAAAAAACCCTCCCGCTCTCTCAAAAAATACGAATATACCTTGAATGAAAACTAAGAAGAAACCACCCGAGATCGATTTGAAAATCTTGGTCAATTAACAAATTGATAAAAAACTAATTTCGGAAAGGATTTGTTAATAGCTGTTTTTTATTATCAGCTATGATCCATATAGATCATCGATTTACATGCATTTACAACAACAGCACATGATCCTGCTTCTCATCGAGATCACGAATCATGATCTGAAAATTATTTCTACTATTTCCGACTAGGTGGCTTGTTTTATTTTTAAATGTTGGTGTGCCTGTAAACGATAGCCACACAATCACGTTGCCAGACTGAAAAATGGAACACAAAAAAATCAATTGATTTATTTCGCATTCGAATAAACTCGCTGTCCGTATTCCGAGTTATGTTGTTTTTTCTCGTTCTATAAAGGTATGTCCAGACCAGCCAAACATTTGATAAACTATGAAATAAATACATGTTCCATAAATATTTCTAAAACACTTCTTAAACAAAACAATTTTTATGGAATGTTTAAAAATGTTTTGCGAGTTTGGATCTGGACACAAAAAAAAATTTATGAAATGTTTCACAGTTACCCAATCATGATGGGAAATAATTTTTGTTTTACAAATATCCTTGCAGAAAGTGAGCGCTCTTTTTCGATTATTATTTCTTTTTAAATAAATTAAAAATGCCCAGAAAAGCTTTGAATACCTAATGAGAAAGTGATTCATTTAATACGATTATTTGAACTAAATCGCGTGTCGCGTGATTGCCGAGACCAAAATTACAAAAATAAGAACTTTACTCGTCGCTAATAATCCCACCACATTATTTTCTTCTAGTCCAAAACAGGATAAAGTTGAAACATTTCATAAACCTTTACAAAAGTATTAATAAACAAATATGCAAAATGTAAGTTACCTAGTAGACGTCAGACAGCATACAAAAATTTGACGTAACTGCTGAGTAACGAGTTGATAACTTTTATGCAGTGCTTATTAATACGGAGGTTAACAAATAAATTTCAGAAATCTTTTATAAATGTTTATGAATTCTGTCCCATTTGCTTCAGACACATTTCATAACCATTTCTGAAATGTTTCGGTGGTCTGGACACACCCTAATATGCCAAGATAAACTCAAGCGGCAGCAGCAAAATATTGTTCATGTGTTGCATATTTGAATCTAAAATACTAAATTTGTTTCACAAAAATATATTTGAAACGAAAAATTATGCAAATTTGATTCAAATATGGTAGCACCCGCGACATTGCAAGTGAAATGACATGTGCCTTGTGTGACGTCACGTTGAGAAGAATATTTGCAAGATGGCTGCTGGCAATACGAAGTTTGAAATACCCTGTATTATCTGTTTTGCTTTTGAAAGCAACTGTTGCCACAATTCGAAAATTAAACTTTTCAATGATCCGTTCTGTTTTATTTTCGTGATCTGATCCGAATCAGATCACGCTGATAATAAAAAACAGCTAATATTGATCAGCTGATATAGCAAATAGAAACTACATTTTGGCCTTAAAAGATGCGCGTTTTAGGTATCCAAAAACTGGAATTAATTCCTTTCCAATAGACTAAAGAAAAGTTCACTTGTTTGTGTTCAAAGTCTAATTATTGAATTTCTTGGAATTCTACAATCAAAATCAAATATTTTTAAGTGCACGAACTTGCTCCTCATAAAAACCTAATAAATAAAAAACAAAATTCAAAATCCGTTCACCGGTTAGTTGTTGTTTCTTAGAAAAAAAATATTCACTTTGTTTTATATTATTAGGGATTAAGTTAAGTGTTTTTTCTTTATCTAATTTAGTTTATAAGTAGTAGTAGTAGTATAGTGACTTTATTAACATTTAATATAATTTTATAATCTTTTTGTTCGTATTTACAAACAATGTTAACTTAGTCTTTTATGGTTTGGCTTATGGCCGTCTACCAGATTGACAATTTAGCTTTCATAAACTATAGAATAAACTAGTAACTATGACTTTTAACATGTACAATATATTTATGTTCAAAAATCGACTTCCAAGATACGAGTTCAGTAGCGACAGTTGCAGTTGTGGTATAGTTGTATAAAACTTCCCCCAAGACTACCGTACAATATGTTAATAACCTCGTCCAAGTCCAGTAAAGTACGTCCGAAGTATCTTATACGGAAATCTCTTAAAATGGGGCATCTTCCGATGAAATGGTATACATCCTCAATCTCATTAAGGTTGCACAAGTCACATAAAACTGGAAGATTAGGTCGATGCTTCTGAAAAGGTCCGGCGAAATCTACATGTATACGTTCCCACACTTCCTCAGCTCGCGGCCCGCTCGTGTACTACCTTGGTGAATTGGTCGCATTTGTTTGGCATGCGACACAATTTGAAATCATCTTGGTGATGTCGTCATCAATGCTGGGCCACCAGCAGTATCGCCGTGACATTTGTTTCATGCGGGTGAGGCCCCAGTGCCCTTGATGAAGAAGTTCCAGTACTTTCGGTTGCATCTGCTTGAGTATAACCACGCAAGGGCTTCCACTGTGGAAGAGAAGAATTAAATTAAATATTTCGAAAGAAAATCTTCTACGAAAATAGGACAAGAGCGAATTGTTATTTAATTGCCTCCCCAAAGGATTGGATCATCCCTTCTGGATATGCTGAATGACCTTAGTGAGAGTCGGATCGTTCTGAGTAGCTTTGGCTATAGTTTTAGCATCTATAGGGAAATCCTCAACTAGTGACGAACAAACTTCATCCACTTGATGGCCAGATTCCTCGGAGTCGTCAAAAATGTCATCAGGTCCACTTGGTAACCGCGACAGGCAGTCGGCGTTCCCGTGTTGTTTTGTTGTCATGAGTGGTAACTTTTTGGACGGACTGAAAATTGTAACCAGCGGCTGGTGGTCAGTGATTAATTCAAATTGACGTCAAAAAAGGTACTGGTGAAATTTTCTAACTCCATAAATGATGGAAAGAGCCTCCTTTTCAATCTGGCTGTATTTTTTTTGGGCTTCATCGAGTGTTTTCGATGCGAAAGCGATCGGTCTTTCCGTCCTGTCTGGATAGACATGGGAAATGACGACGTGGATGCCATGTGATGATGCATCGGTGGCTAAGGTGATTGGTAAGACGTCACGTAAATGCACCAAACGTGACACATGCTTGAACTGATCGAATGCGCGTTGTTGCTCCCTTCCCCAGATGAAAGGCTGATTCGACGATCGTAGTTTATTTAGTGGGGCGGCTACTTGGGCGAAATTTTCGATAAACTGATTGTAGTAATTTAATTTCCCGATAAACGCGACCTTAGTGAGAGTCGGATCGTTCTGAGTAGCTTTGGCTATAGTTTTAGCATCTATAGGGAAATCCTCAACTAGTGACGAACAAACTTCATCCACTTGATGGCCAGATTCCTCGGAGTCGTCAAAAATGTCATCAGGTCCACTTGGTAACCGCGACAGGCAGTCGGCGTTCCCGTGTTGTTTTGTTGTCATGAGTGGTAACTTTTTGGACGGACTGAAAATTGTAACCAGCGGCTGGTGGTCAGTGATTAATTCAAATTGACGTCAAAAAAGGTACTGGTGAAATTTTCTAACTCCATAAATGATGGAAAGAGCCTCCTTTTCAATCTGGCTGTATTTTTTTTGGGCTTCATCGAGTGTTTTCGATGCGAAAGCGATCGGTCTTTCCGTCCTGTCTGGATAGACATGGGAAATGACGACGTGGATGCCATGTGATGATGCATCGGTGGCTAAGGTGATTGGTAAGACGTCACGTAAATGCACCAAACGTGACACATGCTTGAACTGATCGAATGCGCGTTGTTGCTCCCTTCCCCAGATGAAAGGCTGATTCGACGATCGTAGTTTATTTAGTGGGGCGGCTACTTGGGCGAAATTTTCGATAAACTGATTGTAGTAATTTAATTTCCCGATAAACGCCTCAAGGTCCTTTAAATTCCTTGGTACAGGTAGATCTCGAATTGCTGCAACCCGCGTCTCCGACGGACGTATACCTGTAGCATCGATGGTGTGGCCCAAGTAACCGATTGCGCTCCTTGCAAATTGGCATTTCTCCAAGCGGCACCTTAATCCATTACGTTCTTAACGCTCCAGAAGTGTTTGGAGGTTCAGCACATGCTCAGCGTTAGTGCGCCCAGACACGATAATGCCATCTAGTGCAATAGTCGATGTCAGATGTTAATTGTTCAAAGTACCTCTGAAAAATTCCGGTGGAATTTTCATAAACTGCAAGAAAACTTTTGCGTTATAAGTACTTCAAGTTCCACCGAAATTTTTCAGAGGGACATTGAACAATTAACATCTGACATCGACATATTGTTTTAAAACGCTCACAGATTGACTTTGCTTCAGATGGCAGAACATCCCTTGCTTCGTTCGCTATTTGTAGAACTGATTCCCTATTTGAGAAATTAATTGTAAAATCGAACGCTTACTAAAAGTGACAGATTGCAAGTTTTGTTTTTCCATCTAACTGATACGGGTACAATCCCCTTGATCGGTACGCTTACACCTCCATAAGCCTTTAATGAACGGTGAGTTTCTGGTGTACGCGTTGAAGTAATGAAAGCGTATAAATACTTAGGTGTGTTAATTACATCTAACCTAAGTATTAAAAAACACTTCGAAGCTAATCTAGCAGCAGCTAAAGGAGCCGTTTCATCAGTTTGGGGACGATGAATCGACAACAAGTATATCGAAAACACGTCGAAAACCAATCTATTCCATGCTACCGCAGCTTCTATACTCTTGTATGGAGCTCAAATTTGGGGTTATTGTTATTTTGAATATATTTCCCAGCTTGTACTCCGAATTATATGCTGCATTTAGAAACGGGAGCTTCCTCGCTCTTTTTGGATGCCCTAAAGCTGCATGCAGATTTGTTGTGATCTGGCACCACTGTCGAGGTATATCAATATAGTTTTTCGTTAAGCCGACTAAAAAGAGGCTGTCAAGAAGAACCTGTTTTTTCCGCCACAACCCGACTGACTTCCCGCCATGATCTTACTTTTCCTTCCTGAGAGCTCACCGATTATCATACGTAGTTTTTAAGTTAAATATTAATTTGTAATAAAGAGTTGAATTCGAATCGAGTCTTTATAATCGAGACAAGAAGCATTACATATTTGGCGACGAGGTAAAAAAAGACAAAGAATTCATGGACCTAGAATTGGTGGAGAGACTACTAAAGCAGCAGAAGGAATGGATGGAAAGTGTCTTAAAAAAAAAATCGTTTGGAGAAAATGTTGCAAAAACCATTTCCATCTACCATTCAGGCGACATCCAGCTCCATTCAACAGTTTCGCGGGTTTTGATTAGAAAAAGAGACTTGGGGTAACTACTTGTTTCAGCTGCAGCAGCATTTCAAAGCAAACGCAGTAGAAGACGACCGTTTAAAGAAGGCGCATTTTTTGTCAAACACCGCACCGGGTCAAACATATGCTGACTGGATCGCCGATTTACGGGGATTAGCCAGAGACTGTAATTTTGTTTGTGCAAAGCAAGGCTGTGGTACCTCATATGCCGACTGCATGATTAGAGACATGATCGTGTACTACACCCCGCATGCGTCCGAATGGCAGCAACACAAAAGAAAGACCCAACTTTGGAAGAAATCGAGGAACTAGTTACAGCATTCGAGTCAACTCAAACAGCCGCTGAAATTTTCAAGGGAAATATAGCTGGGACAACAACGTCAACATTGGAAATAAATCAACTTAGCCGTAAATGCGACCGCCAATATTCAAGTAAGTCAAACGAACTATTCCTTGCTAGAAAGTCTTGCTCTGGCTGTTTGGTTCACCATGATAGAGAGCAATGCAAACACATGAACTCAATTTGCAATAATTGTCACCGACGAGGGAACATAAGTACTGTTTGTATATCAGCCAAAAACAATGAAACAGGTTTTCGTGTGAAGTCGAGACAGCGATCCAAAAGCCGTGGACGTAGGTCGTCGTCACTCTCTTGCTAGACATCAAAATGAAAATCGCTCAAATACAAATCACCGCTCACACTGAGAAACAAACCACTCATTCAATTAAATAGTCGAAATAGTCGACGAAGTTTCGTCTGCACAGTGGGAGGCCGAACGAAAAGGCTGTACAATTTTTGTGTCGCTTCACGTTAATCAGCAACCAATGCTTTCCTATCGTATCTAACTGATACGGTTATGCAGTGGGTAGATTATAAAGTATAAAGTATAAAGCTTTCTGGAACACTGGCTGTTTCGAAGATTCTGTTAAATTCCTTAGTAAGTGCAATGAGAAATTCTGTGGAACTGTTCTTGTAGAACTCGAAAGGAATGCGATCGTCTCCTGGGGCTTTTCTCGGTTTAGATGAATCAACTGCACTTATCACCACAGATAGTGTAAATGGCGTGTCATTCATTTTTTCTGTGCAAATGCATTTGAAATATTTATTTGCTTCAGCATAAAGCTCTTTGGAGGAGATGGTGTCACATGTCTTTAGTGCAAATTAGTGTTGGGGACTATCGAATACAAATTATCGACTTCGATAGTTGCTCAAAATTCGCTCATTCGATAGTAAGTGTCGGGGATTATTCTTCCGATCAAGAGTCAAGAGAAAAGTACCAAGTAAAACAACACGTCGAATAAAACCACAGAAACTTCGAGTTAGAACTTTATTGTCGATGCATCTGCCCTAGACGAGATGTGTAATTGACTGAGCCGAGCTTCGCCAGTCGAAGTCGCTCATCACCATCGGTCACCCCCATGGGAACCGAAACGCTTCGTCATCAAAAGTCCCATAGATGCAGGGAGTCCAGTACCTGATACCAAGCCCACGCCTTGGATATCCACCGGCACAGTAGTAGGATACCGCCGACGCCAGCAATCACGAGTAGTAGACGTGGGTAATACATTTCGACACAGAATATTGTTGTTGCCGCCGCCGATGCAGTATTTATCCCCAACGGCATTAGACTATCAACGGCGGCGCGAGGTGTCAAGTACCCATGACCAAGTCATGAGTCCGACGACCAAGTTCAAGCAGCGAGCCAGTCAGGTGGTGTCCAGTATCAGCACGATGATACGTCGTATGAGTTGCGGGCGAGGATAGGCGACCGGAATGTGCCTCGTAAGCGGTGCGCTATGAGTGAATAGTGACCAGAGCGATTCGATTTCCAATGTGTGTCACAATGCCTGGGTCATCGAATAGCTGTCGTTGCGGTTGTCAGGGGTTGCCAACCGTGAGTCGGCGCGTTTGCCAGTGGGAGGCAACCTCGCTGGATGGCGAATTCGGTCCAATACCGAACAGTAAGGGTTTTCCAATAAGAGGTGTTATTTTGGTATTCAAAGAAAAATGATCGGATGTTTATTTCATAATAAAGAGGAAGGTGTGCTGTTAATAATGCCACCACGAGCACGCATACAGGACCATATCCTTTTCATGAAATTTTCCATAACAAAATCGCAAAGTGGCTGCCATATGTCCTTGTTAGCCTCACGAATATTATCTTTGAGGTCTTGAATCGACGCTGGGCAGTTGGCGTAGACCTTATCTTTCACGTGGCCCCAAAGGAAGAAGTCGCAAGGTGTTAAATCAGAAGATCTCGGTGGCCAATTGTGATCACCTCTTCGAGAGATAACACGGTCCGGAAACTTTTCCCGTAGAAGATCAATGGTTTCGTTGCTTGTGTGCCACGTTGCGCCGTCTTGTTGAAAGTAAACGTTGTCCAGATCATTATCATCCAACTCCGACCATAAAAAATCATTAATCATCGACGACCAAAAAATGCTTTAGTTTTGCCAACTGTGACTGCAAGATTTTCACCATTTTTGTAGTGAATTTTAATAGTTTCAATGCGTTGTTGAAGAGTGTATCGTTCTATTTTTAGTAATGGCGTAGTTTCTACTTGTCAAATGTCAAAGAATAAAAGCTTCAAAAGTGACAGCTACCGAAATAGCGGGTCATAACACCTCTTATTGGAAAACTCGTTAGTTGAAAAAATAGTAATGAACGAAAAGTTATTCAACTACTACTTTTTTCACTCCATAGCAGGTTCATTCGATAGTAGGCTTGAATGAATGATTTCATTCCTTCAACTTTTCGTTCGTTCAACGTAGGTACCTACTATTTTCATTCGATAGTAGGTTTGATTGAATGATTTCATTCCTTCAACTTTTCGTTCATTCAACTACTATTTTCATTTGGTGTGCTTGCTTGAACGATTTACTTTTTCCTATCGATATTAGTTTTTTAAAGTTTTATAGCAATAGCCAATGGGTATAGAATTATAAATTATTAGAAGTGCGTATTATAATAATATACCTATTGCAATTATTGTATTGCACTTTGTTTGAATTCTTCAGATGTTGTTTTATTATTCGATAGTTGCGTGATTATTTTGTTTTTTGTGCATAACCGGTTATATTCTAGAACTTTTAAGGCGATTGTTCTTGATTTGATTTTTAATTGGAGTGTTTATTCTTTGGGTTATAAATTGATTAATAAATTACGTTGGAATTTGACTTTAAGTGGATGTCTGATTTGTTGTGCAAACTTTTTCTATTTATGTGTAAATTAGCAAATTAGCACATAAAATCTTTAATTTTTTGTAGCAATACAATATGCCCTACCTATTGAACAATATGTGTTGTCTTAAAGTCAACAAAAAAAAAAACAATTTGAAATGTACTCGTTCCAAATATCGAACCATTTCTGCCTACTGACTACCGCATGTCTTGCATTTGCAGTAGACGGGGCAGCTCTTTTAATAATTTGGGTAAGGTCGTCGATATGTGGCGCTGTGTTGTCATTCCAAACCAACTTCGGTAGAAGAGCCAGCTGCTTTGAGGATGCTGCAGCTCCTGCGTTTAAAACAGTACATGATATTTCTACTGGCATACGGAAAACGTTTGAGCAGCTATTGAAAAATCGTTGACGATTGAGTTCCAACTCCCAGACATAAAGCAGTTATCAATAACAGGGCACGATATCCCACGGATGAAAGTCAGTTCTCCATCTATGTCGCCTTTATAGCTTCCATTTAATATCTTACATTCATACTCATCAGCAATTTCCATAATCTTTGCTCTCTTTCCATCGCAAAAGTCATCTTTAGATCTCCGAGATGCATTTGCAATTGATGTCACATGTACACCTGAAAAGTTATTTTGCGATAGTCCTAAATCCTTGCATTAAAGCCGCCCGAAATAAGTTACTAAGAATCTTTTAGTTAAAATAATGTACTTTTATCTTACTTAAAATGTCTTAGGAGCTAAGTAACATGTAGTATTTCTCTACGATATAATTATAACTAACTAAAGGAACCAAAATGTTCCTATATATATACTTCGTCGTTATGAGGTATCGATACTGTTTTTATGATACCTAAAAATAGATAACGAGTGTTATCTTGTTTACTTGGGTCATTCCTTTTCTCCTAATCTCTTCTCAGAAAGATACTTGGGATGTTTGTTTGGTCCGTTGATAGTGAGGGTATTCCGTCGCCATCCGGTTGACATGTGTTTTGGCTGTTACTTGTTATCTCTAACATAACTCCTCCCTCCTTTGTCTTTTGTTTCTCCCGAAACAAGTATATTAAAAAAAATTAAATTGTTATAACTATAATTAAAGTAATTCCATGCATACCAAGGTTTATGTTTTTGTGTGAATGGAATTTTTCTTCTATTTCGTTTATATTATTTATGTTTATGTATTTTTTAATTTTACGTTCGTTATATCATATGGATGTTCTGTATCTATAGGGATGGGTTGATTTACAATTGCGTATTTGTTAGAAAACGTTTGGTTATTAATTTCCAATGTACAGTTTTCAAAAGTGATCAAAGCATTTCTTTTGATTACAATTAATTTCATTTCGTCACAATTATTATTTATTTTAACATCGTTATTTTTTGCAAGTACTGCTCCTTCTATTAATTCTACGATTACATTTTTATTTTTATTTGTCTTCTTAGTACAATTTATAATTTTATTGAGACAATTTACAAGTGGTTTTAGATGTCTTATTTCTTTATTTTCTTTATACATGTAAATAATTACTTCCATTTATTTTTATAAAAAATTCACTTTCAATATCTAATTCTTCATTGTCTTCATTAGGTATTGAAGTAAGGAAATATTTATCAAAAGTTAACATTTTATCAGGAACTTGGATTATAAATATTAATAAATTTTCGTAATATTCTCCAACTGATAATTTAATTTGTTTTAGTTTATACAGATCAACATCATTCTTATCAATTTCTTTAGATGTTAGTAGACTTTCTACCATTATTTGCAGTCTACTAGCTAGTACTATATTTTGGATTTTTTCAATAAGTTCTTTTAATGAGTCTGTTTAATAACGCAATTTATTATAATAAAAATGTTCCTTAACTTTAACTTTAATTACCAAATGTATGTAGCATACTGCATACCCTATGGTTCAAGTAATATTCTTATATGTTTTCGAATTCCTGCTTTCTAATGCAAGTGCCGTTGGTATCATCAACTCGAATGTCGAATTTGGTTTGTGCCAACTGTGCTTGCTACTGAGAGCAATGCCGTTAAACATTTTTTGCTATTCCTCTTTCTTTGCTGATTCGGTTTGTTGGCGATGCAGCTTAGAATTATTGGGCACTTCGATCCCAGCCGCCACCCAGCTAACAGCCAGCGAACCATATAGTGATAATTTGTGTTAATTTTGATTGATTTGAATAAAGAATTATAACGTGCTGCAGTTCGTGGAGTTTCATTCAAAATCAAGTTGGTCCTTCAAGTTTCCGGATATTTTGGAATTGGTTTTCGTTTGCTAGTTGGTGGTGCTTGACTTTGGATTCCTGCACAGATAAGTATCAATCGCAAATCTGAGTTTTGTCTATTGCTCCTGTTTGTTTCTTTTTTTTTGGGGCCTCGATTTGCTGATGCTGTTTGGATAATTGTTGCTTAGTTTGCTGGAATTTTTCAAATTTGGTGAAAGCCGTAGGAATTTCGGTTTATCCGGTTGTGCTAGACTTAGTGTTATAAACCCACGTGTTCGGTAGTTGAACTTTCGTTGTAAATATAATGGAAACCTTGAAACAAACACGCGGTCATTATAAAGGTTCAATAACCAGACTCCTTACTTTTGCGCAAAACATTCCCGAAAATGTCCATGTTTTAGAATTGGAAGTGCGGTTAGAGAGACTAGAGAAGGCATGGAATGATATTTGTGATACTCAATCGGCTCTTTGTGAGTTTCATGCTGAGGAGTATTACGGTGATCCTGAAGCAGAGTTCGAGGTAATCGAATCAAAATATATCATGGCGAAATGTGCATCTTTAAAGCATATCAAATTATTATCTCCGGTGTGCGAAAATGTTCGAGAGCCAGACACTTCGCTAAGAGAACTAGTTGCTTCTCAAACTGAACTTTTGGATAGGTTAGGTCAGACGACTTCCTCCAACACTAGCGATAGGGAGGCATCGGCGGTAGCGCTACAGCCCATGCAAATTACACCATTTTCCGGTGATTACCGTGATTGGCCAGGTTTTCCTGACGTGTTTATGCAAACGGTGGACTGCAATGCTAAGCTTTCCGGTGCTCAAAAATTTCGGTACTTGAAATCGGTCTTACGCGAAGATGCCTTTAATCTGTTGAATGGTGTCAACGTTTCAGACTCCAATTATCTCCTTGCTTGGGAGAAGCTAGAACGTCGGTACGATAAGCCTCTCTACATAATTAATGCGCTTATTGAACAATTTCTTAAATTACCAGGCGTCAATCCGGGTGATGGTGCTCATTTGCGCAAACTTGTTGATAAAGCGGACGAGGTTATTCGTGGTCTAGAAGCGATTAAGGCAGAAGGTAGAGATCCGTGGCTAGTTTACTTACTGTTAAATAAAACCGACTCGGAAACTCGAAAGGCTTGGGCGCTAGACAATAAAAACTCGGATAAGGCTACCATCAAGGAACTTCTAGAGTTCTTAGAAGAACGTTCTAGTGCTTTAGAGTGTAGTGATCCAAAATCGAACCGGGTAGGAAAGAACTTTCGCGCGTCAAATCCTATGAACATTAAAAGCCTTGCCGTGGCAAATGTATCATGCACTAAATACCAAGGTGAACATTATCTTCCACAGTGCCCAGAATTCGGTTCAATGTCGGTTAGTTCGCGTCGCAGCTTCGCGCGGGATCAGCGATTATGTTATAACTGTCTCGGTACTAAGCACTCCTCGATACGATGTCGAGTCAAGGCTCGTTGTTCCTTTTGCAATGTTCGTCATCATAGTTTGGTACACATAGATAACGCTAGTCAACCCACTAGTTCGGGTAGCAATTGCCCCGAAGTCGTTGAAGCTACCCCAAGCTCTTCTGTATCGGTCGTAAGCAACCATATGAAAAATGAATCGCGTTCGTCGGGAATACTACCCACAGTGGTTGTTAAAGTGTTTGATGCCCTTGGAAAGACTCATCTCGCGCGCGTTTTATTGGATACCGGTTCACAAGTGTCGTTTGTGACAGATAGTTTGGTAAAAAGACTTGGACTTCATCGTTCCCATGCTCGGTTGCCTATAACTGGAATTTCGTCGGTTGAAGCTGGCGTGACTCAAGGTGCGGTCAATTTAACCTTGAAATCTCGCATTAGTCCGCATTTCATTGAAATGGAGGCTTACATTTTGAGCAAAACTACCTCACAAACTCCATCGCTCTCGTTTGACTGTGACAACTTTTCTTTCCTTGAAGGCCTTCCCTTGGCAGATGTAGGATTCAATTCCCCAGGACTCATTGATATACTGCTAGGGGCTGACAAGGCTTGGAGTATTTTGCGAGGTGGTCATCGTTCCGATGAGGAAGGAAGGGTTGTTGCACATGAGACACTTTTTGGATGGGTTATAACGGGTTGCTTGCCAGAAAAACCTATCGTTTCGTTGCACGCAGGCGTTGACCTTGACGTGATTTTGAAATCATTTTGGGAAATTGAGGAGGTTCCGCATAGATTTGGTTTGACAGTAGGTGAAGATGAGGTTGATGTCCATTTTTCTAAGACCCTTACTCGAACTTCGGATAATAGGTACATGGTGGAGCTTCCTTTTCGACAAGATAATGTTAAGTTTTCTAATACCATTTCTGGAGCTTTGTCAAGACTCTCTGCTATGGAAGGTCGATTTTTACGTGATGAAGCCTTAAAAATAGAATATCAGAAGTTTATGCAAGCGTATTTGGATTTGGGCCACATGGAGCGTATTCCTAATGCTGAAATTGAGCCGACGTCGGGGAGTGTTTTTTATTTGCCTCATCACGCCGTTGTCACTAATAAAATTCGCGTCGTTTTCGATGGTTCACATAAGGATACCAAGCAATGTAGCCTTAATGAAATGCTTCATGTAGGAACCCCTCTTCAACGCAACCTGATCAACGTTTGTATAAGATTTCGCTTACATCGTTTTGTTTTTTGTGCTGATATTGTCAAAATGTTTCGGCAAATTTGGGTGCATCCAAAACATCGAGATTTTCAACGGATTGTGTGGAGAGAATCTCCTGATAACCCAATTTAGCATTTTCTCTCTCCCGCACCCTATTTGTCAATGAAAGTTCTCCGCCAAATAGCGCTTGATTACCAATATCAGTTCCCTTTAGCGTCGCATGCCATTCTGCATGATATGTATGTCGACGATCTAATGACAGGGGCTGATTCGTTGTCGGAGACAATAGAGCTGAAGAAGCAGATCGTCGAAATGCTGTCTTGTGGAGGTCTAGAGCTCAGTAAATGGAGCTCCAATTGTTGGGATATTTTGCGGGGAAGCGATTGTGAGGAAGATATTTCACTCAACTTGGATAGTTCATCGCAGTGTACCAAGGGTCTTGGATTGGTTTGGAACCCGCATTGTGACACCTTTACCTACAAAATTCATTTGCCTGACCAATTTGTGCCTACTAAGCGAAAACTGCTTTCGGAGGTTGCGAAGATTTTCGATCCCTTGGGGTTCCTGGCTCCCTCCACTATTTTGATGAAAATATTGTTTCAGGAGCTGTGGACCACAAAGATAAAATTAGATTGGGACGACCCCTTACCTTTGGAAGTAGCAGAAAAATGGAAGCTGTATCGGGAGAATTTGAACTATTTCGAAAACTTTAGGATTACTCGCAGGTTTACCCTAAATTCTAAACGCTTGGAGTTAATAGGATTTTCAGATGCTTCAGAGAAGTCTTATTCTGCGGTGGTGTACAGTCGGAGTTGGTCGGGAGAAGGTGTGTTTGAAGTTCAATTAGTTGTAGCCAAGACTCGGGTAGCTCCGGTAAAACAGCTGTCGATTCCTCGCATCGAGCTCTGTGGAGCCTTACTTTTGTGTCGATTGATGGAGCTGATTCGGTCGTCGTTAGAGGACACATCTGTTAAAGTTTTTGCATTTTGTGATTCGCAAATCGTTTTGTCTTGGCTCTCTTCGCCTCCGCGAAGATGGAATACGTTTGTAGCGAACCGAACTTCTGAAATCTTGTCGTTTTTGCCTCGTTCTTCTTGGTATTATGTTTGCTCTGCTGAAAACCCTGCCGATTGCGCTTCCAGGGGTCTTGCACCCAACGAGCTAATGGAATTTAAACTGTGGTGGAAAGGGCCAGAATGGATGTCTCAGGAGTTAGATCATTGGCCAATGAATCGGGAAATTGTAGTTGAAGAGATTCCGGAGGAGAGAAAGAGGTGCATTGAAGTTCACGTTTCCGTGCCGGTTGAGCATTTTCTTGAAAATCTTTCGCAAAAAGTATCTTCGTGGAGAAAACTCGTTAGAATCGTTGGGTATATTTATCGCTTTATAAAGCTATGTCGGTTGACCAAAGAAGATAGGAAACGGGGATATCTTTCGATCTCAGAGCTTCGTCTTGCTAAAGCAGTATGTCTCGTGTGGTCTCAAAATGTGTTCCAGGCTGAAAGAACTGCCCTCAAGACTGCTCGTTGTGTTGACAAAAAATCGAAATTGCTATCACTGTCGCCTTTTATTGATGATGTCGGATTGTTGCGGGTCGGTGGCAGAATTTCAAATGCTGGCGGTGTTCCTTATAGTATGAGACATCCTATTATACTGCCCAAAGGTCACCGTATTACCCAGCTGGTCCTATTGGATGCTCACAGAAACTTTCTTCATATCGGCGTTTCGGGACTTTTCACGTTGGTTCATCAGGAGTATTGGATCATCGGGAGCAGAAACCTTATTCGGAAAATGGTTCACGATTGCATAATGTGTTTTCGCCATCGACAGTCTACGTCTACACAGCTTATGGGGAATTTACCCTCGTCCCGTGTGAATCCATCCTTTGCTTTCGCTCACACAGGATGTGACTACGCTGGACCCATAACTCTTCGTTTGTCTAGGGGAAGAAAACCTAAGTTGGATAAAGGATATATTTGTTTATTTGTCTGTATGACAACCAAGGCTCTTCACCTTGAGATGGTTTCGGACCTAACCACGGAGGCCTTTCTAGCCGCGCTCAAAAGGTTCATCGCGAGACGTGGAAAGTGCAGCGTAATATACTCCGACAATGGAACAAACTTCCAGGGAGCAGCTCGGGTTCTATCGGAGATGCACAAATTGGTGCAATCACAGGAGCACAACAGCGCGGTTGCTGAAATGTTGGCTGCAGAAAGCATCGATTGGCAATTTATCCCTCCGCACAGCCCCCACTTTGGCGGGCTTTGGGAAGCGGGGGTGAAATTGGTAAAACAACATATTCGTCGCGTCGTTGGAAATAGTGTTCTGACCTTTGAAGAAATGTGTACCTTGTTAGCTCAAATCGAAGCCCTTTTGAATTCCAGACCCCTCTGTGCTTCCTCTGACTTAGATCTTGATCCACTAACACCTTCTCATTTTCTTCTAGGAAGGCCATATACTGCGATCTCTGAGCCCAGTTATCTGGAGACCCCGGTTAATCGGCTGGGAAGATGGGAATTGCTACAAAATCTGATGCAAAGTTTCTGGCGAAGGTGGTACATCGATTACCTGACAGCCTTACAACAACGTCCAAAATTGAGCGAACCTTCAAGAGATTTCCGGGTTGGTGATATGGTAGTTCTTAAGGTGCCAAATCTGCCACCTAGGGAGAATAATTGAAGTCCACCCCGGACAAGATGGACATGTGCGAGTGGTTACCCTGCGAACGAAAAGCGGAACGTTCAAGCGCCCCATCACAAAACTAGAATTCTGCCATGTTCCTGAAATTCCTTCAGCGGGGGCGGCATGTTTAATAACGCAATTTATTATAATAAATATTTTCCTTAACTTTAACTTTAATTACCAAATGTATGTAGCATACTGCATACCCTATGGTTCAAGTAATATTCTTATATGTTTTCGAATTCCTGCTTTCTAATGCAAGTGCCGTTGGTATCATCAACTCGAATGTCGAATTTGGTTTGTGCCAACTGTGCTTGGTACTGAGAGCAATGCCGTTAAACATTTTTTGCTATTCCTCTTTCTTTGCTGATTCGGTTTGTTGGCGATGCAGCTTAGAATTATTGGGCACTTCGATCCCAGCCGCCACCCAGCTAACAGCCAGCGAACCATATAGTGATAATTTGTGTTAATTTTGATTGATTTGAATAAAGAATTATAACGTGCTGCAGTTCGTGGAGTTTCATTCAAAATCAAGTTGGTCCTTCAAGTTTCCGGATATTTTGGAATTGGTTTTCGTTTGCTAGTTGGTGGTGCTTGACTTGGGATTCCTGCACAGATAAGTATCAATCGCAAATCTGAGTTTTGTCTATTGCTCCTGTTTGTTTCTTTTTTTTGGGGCCTCGATTTGCTGATGCTGTTTGGATAATTGTTGCTTAGTTTGCTGGAATTTTTCAAATTTGGTGAAAGCCGTAGGAATTTCGGTTTATCCGGTTGTGCTAGACTTAGTGTTATAAACCCACGTGTTCGGTAGTTGAACTTTCGTTGTAAATATAATGGAAACCTTGAAACAAACACGCGGTCATTATAAAGGTTCAATAACCAGACTCCTTACTTTTGCGCAAAACATTCCCGAAAATGTCCATGTTTTAGAATTGGAAGTGCGGTTAGAGAGACTAGAAAAGGCATGGAATGATATTTGTGATACTCAATCGGCTCTTTGTGAGTTTCATGCTGAGGAGTATTACGGTGATCCTGAAGCAGAGTTCGAGGTAATCGAATCAAAATATATCATGGCGAAATGTGCATCTTTAAAGCATATCAAATTATTATCTCCGGTGTGCGAAAATGTTCGAGAGCCAGACACTTCGCTAAGAGAACTGAACTTTTGGATAGGTTAGGTCAGACGACTTCCTCCAACACTAGCGATAGGGAGGCATCGGCGGTAGCGCTTATTGAACAATTTCTTAAATTACCAGGCGTCAATCCGGGTGATGGTGCTCATTTGCGCAAACTTGTTGATAAAGCGGACGAGGTTATTCGTGGTCTAGAAGCGATTAAGGCAGAAGGTAGAGATCCGTGGCTAGTTTACTTACTGTTAAATAAAACCGACTCGGAAACTCGAAAGGCTTGGGCGCTAGACAATAAAAACTCGGATAAGGCTACCATCAAGGAACTTCTAGAGTTCTTAGAAGAACGTTCTAGTGCTTTAGAGTGTAGTGATCCAAAATCGAACCGGGTAGGAAAGAACTTTCGCGCGTCAAATCCTATGAACATTAAAAGCCTTGCCGTGGCAAATGTATCATGCACTAAATACCAAGGTGAACATTATCTTCCCCAGTGCCCAGAATTCGGTTCAATGTCGGTTAGTTCGCGTCGCAGCTTCGTGCGGGATCAGCGATTATGTTATAACTGTCTCGGTACTAAGCACTCCTCGATACGATGTCGAGTCAAGGCTCGTTGTTCCTTTTGCAATGTTCGTCATCATAGTTTGGTACACATAGATAACGCTAGTCAACCCACTAGTTCGGGTAGCAATTGCCCCGAAGTCGTTGAAGCTACCCCAAGCTCTTCTGTATCGGTCGTAAGCAACCATATGAAAAATGAATCGCGTTCGTCGGGAATACTACCCACAGTGGTTGTTAAAGTGTTTGATGCCCTTGGAAAGACTCATCTCGCGCGCGTTTTATTGGATACCGGTTCACAAGTGTCGTTTGTGACAGATAGTTTGGTAAAAAGACTTGGACTTCATCGTTCCCATGCTCGGTTGCCTATAACTGGAATTTCGTCGGTTGAAGCTGGCGTGACTCAAGGTGCGGTCAATTTAACCTTGAAATCTCGCATTAGTCCGCATTTCATTGAAATGGAGGCTTACATTTTGAGCAAAACTACCTCACAAACTCCATCGCTCTCGTTTGACTGTGACAACTTTTCTTTCCTTGAAGGCCTTCCCTTGGCAGATGTAGGATTCAATTCCCCAGGACTCATTGATATACTGCTAGGGGCTGACAAGGCTTGGAGTATTTTGCGAGGTGGTCATCGTTCCGATGAGGAAGGAAGGGTTGTTGCACATGAGACACTTTTTGGATGGGTTATAACGGGTTGCTTGCCAGAAAAACCTATCGTTTCGTTGCACGCAGGCGTTGACCTTGACGTGATTTTGAAATCATTTTGGGAAATTGAGGAGGTTCCGCATAGATTTGGTTTGACAGTAGGTGAAGATGAGGTTGATGTCCATTTTTCTAAGACCCTTACTCGAACTTCGGATAATAGGTACATGGTGGAGCTTCCTTTTCGACAAGATAATGTTAAGTTTTCTAATACCATTTCTGGAGCTTTGTCAAGACTCTCTGCTATGGAAGGTCGATTTTTACGTGATGAAGCCTTAAAAATAGAATATCAGAAGTTTATGCAAGCGTATTTGGATTTGGGCCACATGGAGCGTATTCCTAATGCTGAAATTGAGCCGACGTCGGGGAGTGTTTTTTATTTGCCTCATCACGTCGTTGTCACTAATAAAATTCGCGTCGTTTTCGATGGTTCACATAAGGATACCAAGCAATGTAGCCTTAATGAAATGCTTCATGTAGGAACCCCTCTTCAACGCAACCTGATCAACGTTTGTATAAGATTTCGCTTACATCGTTTTGTTTTTTGTGCTGATATTGTCAAAATGTTTCGGCAAATTTGGGTGCATCCAAAACATCGAGATTTTCAACGGATTGTGTGGAGAGAATCTCCTGATAACCCAATTTAGCATTTTCTCTCTCCCGCACCCTATTTGTCAATGAAAGTTCTCCGCCAAATAGCGCTTGATTACCAATATCAGTTCCCTTTAGCGTCGCATGCCATTCTGCATGATATGTATGTCGACGATCTAATGACAGGGGCTGATTCGTTGTCGGAGACAATAGAGCTGAAGAAGCAGATCGTCGAAATGCTGTCTTGTGGAGGTCTAGAGCTCAGTAAATGGAGCTCCAATTGTTGGGATATTTTGCGGGGAAGCGATTGTGAGGAAGATATTTCACTCGACTTGGATAGTTCATCGCAGTGTACCAAGGTTCTTGGATTGGTTTGGAACCCGCATCGTGACACCTTTACCTACAAAATTCATTTGCTTGACCAATTTGTGCCTACTAAGCGAAAACTGCTTTCGGAGGTTGCGAAGATTTTCGATCCCTTGGGGTTCCTGGCTCCCTCCACTATTTTGATGAAAATATTGTTTCAGGAGCTGTGGACCACAAAGATAAAATTAGATTGGGACGACCCCTTACCTTTGGAAGTAGCAGAAAAATGGAAGCTGTATCGGGAGAATTTGAACTATTTCGAAAACTTTAGGATTACTCGCAGGTTTACCCCAAATTCTAAACGCTTGGAGTTAATAGGATTTTCAGATGCTTCAGAGAAGTCTTATTCTGCGGTGGTGTACAGTCGGAGTTGGTCGGGAGAAGGTGTGTTTGAAGTTCAATTAGTTGTAGCCAAGACTCGGGTAGCTCCGGTAAAACAGCTGTCGATTCCTCGCATCGAGCTCTGTGGAGCCTTACTTTTGTGTCGATTGATGGAGCTGATTCGGTCGTCGTTAGAGGACACATCTGTTAAAGTTTTTGCATTTTGTGATTCGCAAATCGTTTTGTCTTGGCTCTCTTCGCCTCCGCGAAGATGGAATACGTTTGTAGCGAACCAAACTTCTGAAATCTTGTCGTTTTTGCCTCGTTCTTCTTGGTATTATGTTTGCTCTGCTGAAAACCCTTCCGATTGCGCTTCCAGGGGTCTTGCACCCAACGAGCTAATGGAATTTAAACTGTGGTGGAAAGGGCCAGAATGGATGTCTCAGGAGTTAGATCATTGGCCAATGAATCGGGAAATTGTAGTTGAAGAGATTCCGGAGGAGAGAAAGAGGTGCATTGAAGTTCACGTTTCCGTGCCGGTTGAGCATTTTCTTGAAAATCTTTCGCAAAAAGTATCTTCGTGGAGAAAACTCGTTAGAATCGTTGGGTATATTTATCGCTTTATAAAGCTATGTCGGTTGACCAAAGAAGATAGGAAACGGGGATATCTTTCGATCTCAGAGCTTCGTCTTGCTAAAGCAGTATGTCTCGTGTGGTCTCAAAATGTGTTCCAGGCTGAAAGAACTGCCCTCAAGACTGCTCGTTGTGTTGACAAAAAATCGAAATTGCTATCACTGTCGCCTTTTATTGATGATGTCGGATTGTTGCGGGTCGGTGGCAGAATTTCAAATGCTGGCGGTGTTCCTTATAGTATGAGACATCCTATTATACTGCCCAAAGGTCACCGTATTACCCAGCTGGTCCTATTGGATGCTCACAGAAACTTTCTTCATATCGGCGTTTCGGGACTTTTCACGTTGGTTCATCAGGAGTATTGGATCATCGGGAGCAGAAACCTTATTCGGAAAATGGTTCACGATTGCATAATGTGTTTTCGCCATCGACAGTCTACGTCTACACAGCTTATGGGGAATTTACCCTCGTCCCGTGTGAATCCATCCTTTGCTTTCGCTCACACAGGATGTGACTACGCTGGACCCATAACTCTACGTTTGTCTAGGGGAAGAAAACCTAAGTTGGATAAAGGATATATTTGTTTATTTGTCTGTATGACAACCAAGGCTCTTCACCTTGAGATGGTTTCGGACCTAACCATGGAGGCCTTTCTAGCCGCGCTCAAAAGGTTCATCGCGAGACGTGGAAAGTGCAGCGTAATATACTCCGACAATGGAACAAACTTCCAGGGAGCAGCTCGGGTTCTATCGGAGATGCACAAATTGGTGCAATCACAGGAGCACAACAGCGCGGTTGCTGAAATGTTGGCTGCAGAAAGCATCGATTGGCAATTTATCCCTCCGCACAGCCCCCACTTTGGCGGGCTTTGGGAAGCGGGGGTGAAATTGGTAAAACAACATATTCGTCGCGTCGTTGGAAATAGTGTTCTGACCTTTGAAGAAATGTGTACCTTGTTAGCTCAAATCGAAGCCCTTTTGAATTCCAGACCCCTCTGTGCTTCCTCTGACTTAGATCTTGATCCACTAACACCTTCTCATTTTCTTCTAGGAAGGCCATATACTGCGATCTCTGAGCCCAGTTATCTGGAGACCCCGGTTAATCGGCTGGGAAGATGGGAATTGCTACAAAATCTGATGCAAAGTTTCTGGCGAAGGTGGTACATCGATTACCTGACAGCCTTACAACAACGTCCAAAATGGAGCGAACCTTCAAGAGATTTCCGGGTTGGTGATATGGTAGTTCTTAAGGTGCCAAATCTGCCACCTAGGGAGAATAATTGAAGTCCACCCCGGACAAGATGGACATGTGCGAGTGGTTACCCTGCGAACGAAAAGCGGAACGTTCAAGCGCCCCATCACAAAACTAGCAATTCTGCCATGTTCCTGAAATTCCTTCAGCGGGGGCGGCATGTTTAATAACGCAATTTATTATAATAAATATTTTCCTTAACTTTAACTTTAATTACCAAATGTATGTAGCATACTGCATACCCTATGGTTCAAGTAATATTCTTATATGTTTTCGAATTCCTGCTTTCTAATGCAAGTGCCGTTGGTATCATCAACTCGAATGTCGAATTTGGTTTGTGCTAACTGTGCTTGCTACTGAGAGTAATGCCGTTAAACATTTTTTGCTATTCCTCTTTCTTTGCTGATTCGGTTTGTTGGCGATGTAAGCTGAATTATTGGGCACTTTGATCCCAGCCGCCACTCAGCTAACAGCCAGCGAACCATATAGTGATAATTTGTGTTAATTTTGATTGATTTGAATAAAGAATTATAACGTGCTGCAGTTCGTGGAGTTTCATTCAAAATCAAGTTGGTCCTTCAAGTTTCCGGATATTTTGGAATTGGTTTTCGTTTGCTAGTTGGTGGTGCTTGACTTTGGATTCCTGCACAGATAAGTATCAATCGCAAATCTGAGTTTTGTCTATTGCTCCTGTTTGTTTCTTTTTTTTGGGGCCTCGATTTGCTGATGCTGTTTGGATAATTGTTGCTTAGTTTGCTGGAATTTTTCAAATTTGGTGAAAGCCGTAGGAATTTCGGTTTATCCGGTTGTGCTAGACTTAGTGTTATAAACCCACGTGTTCGGTAGTTGAACTTTCGTTGTAAATATAATGGAAACCTTGAAACAAACACGCGGTCATTATAAAGGTTCAATAACCAGACTCCTTACTTTTGCGCAAAACATTCCCGAAAATGTCCATGTTTTAGAATTGGAAGTGCGGTTAGAGAGACTAGAAAAGGCATGGAATGATATTTGTGATACTCAATCGGCTCTTTGTGAGTTTCATGCTGAGGAGTATTACGGTGATCCTGAAGCAGAGTTCGAGGTAATCGAATCAAAATATATCATGGCGAAATGTGCATCTTTAAAGCATATCAAATTATTATCTCCGGTGTGCGAAAATGTTCGAGAGCCAGACACTTCGCTAAGAGAACTGAACTTTTGGATAGGTTAGGTCAGACGACTTCCTCCAACACTAGCGATAGGGAGGCATCGGCGGTAGCGCTACAGCCCATGCAAATTACACCATTTTCCGGTGATTACCGTGATTGGCCAGGTTTTCCTGACGTGTTTATGCAAACGGTGGACTGCAATGCTAAGCTTTCCGGTGCTCAAAAATTTCGGTACTTGAAATCGGTCTTACGCGAAGATGCCTTTAATCTGTTGAATGGTGTCAACGTTTCAGACTCCAATTATCTCCTTGCTTGGGAGAAGCTAGAACGTCGGTACGATAAGCCTCTCTACATAATTAATGCGCTTATTGAACAATTTCTTAAATTACCAGGCGTCAATCCGGGTGATGGTGCTCATTTGCGCAAACTTGTTGATAAAGCGGACGAGGTTATTCGTGGTCTAGAAGCGATTAAGGCAGAAGGTAGAGATCCGTGGCTAGTTTACTTACTGTTAAATAAAACCGACTCGGAAACTCGAAAGGCTTGGGCGCTAGACAATAAAAACTCGGATAAGGCTACCATCAAGGAACTTCTAGAGTTCTTAGAAGAACGTTCTAGTGCTTTAGAGTGTAGTGATCCAAAATCGAACCGGGTAGGAAAGAACTTTCGCGCGTCAAATCCTATGAACATTAAAAGCCTTGCCGTGGCAAATGTATCATGCACTAAATACCAAGGTGAACATTATCTTCCCCAGTGCCCAGAATTCGGTTCAATGTCGGTTAGTTCGCGTCGCAGCTTCGTGCGGGATCAGCGATTATGTTATAACTGTCTCGGTACTAAGCACTCCTCGATACGATGTCGAGTCAAGGCTCGTTGTTCCTTTTGCAATGTTCGTCATCATAGTTTGGTACACATAGATAACGCTAGTCAACCCACTAGTTCGGGTAGCAATTGCCCCGAAGTCGTTGAAGCTACCCCAAGCTCTTCTGTATCGGTCGTAAGCAACCATATGAAAAATGAATCGCGTTCGTCGGGAATACTACCCACAGTGGTTGTTAAAGTGTTTGATGCCCTTGGAAAGACTCATCTCGCGCGCGTTTTATTGGATACCGGTTCACAAGTGTCGTTTGTGACAGATAGTTTGGTAAAAAGACTTGGACTTCATCGTTCCCATGCTCGGTTGCCTATAACTGGAATTTCGTCGGTTGAAGCTGGCGTGACTCAAGGTGCGGTCAATTTAACCTTGAAATCTCGCATTAGTCCGCATTTCATTGAAATGGAGGCTTACATTTTGAGCAAAACTACCTCACAAACTCCATCGCTCTCGTTTGACTGTGACAACTTTTCTTTCCTTGAAGGCCTTCCCTTGGCAGATGTAGGATTCAATTCCCCAGGACTCATTGATATACTGCTAGGGGCTGACAAGGCTTGGAGTATTTTGCGAGGTGGTCATCGTTCCGATGAGGAAGGAAGGGTTGTTGCACATGAGACACTTTTTGGATGGGTTATAACGGGTTGCTTGCCAGAAAAACCTATCGTTTCGTTGCACGCAGGCGTTGACCTTGACGTGATTTTGAAATCATTTTGGGAAATTGAGGAGGTTCCGCATAGATTTGGTTTGACAGTAGGTGAAGATGAGGTTGATGTCCATTTTTCTAAGACCCTTACTCGAACTTCGGATAATAGGTACATGGTGGAGCTTCCTTTTCGACAAGATAATGTTAAGTTTTCTAATACCATTTCTGGAGCTTTGTCAAGACTCTCTGCTATGGAAGGTCGATTTTTACGTGATGAAGCCTTAAAAATAGAATATCAGAAGTTTATGCAAGCGTATTTGGATTTGGGCCACATGGAGCGTATTCCTAATGCTGAAATTGAGCCGACGTCGGGGAGTGTTTTTTATTTGCCTCATCACGCCGTTGTCACTAATAAAATTCGCGTCGTTTTCGATGGTTCACATAAGGATACCAAGCAATGTAGCCTTAATGAAATGCTTCATGTAGGAACCCCTCTTCAACGCAACCTGATCAACGTTTGTATAAGATTTCGCTTACATCGTTTTGTTTTTTGTGCTGATATTGTCAAAATGTTTCGGCAAATTTGGGTGCATCCAAAACATCGAGATTTTCAACGGATTGTGTGGAGAGAATCTCCTGATAACCCAATTTAGCATTTTCTCTCTCCCGCACCCTATTTGTCAATGAAAGTTCTCCGCCAAATAGCGCTTGATTACCAATATCAGTTCCCTTTAGCGTCGCATGCCATTCTGCATGATATGTATGTCGACGATCTAATGACAGGGGCTGATTCGTTGTCGGAGACAATAGAGCTGAAGAAGCAGATCGTCGAAATGCTGTCTTGTGGAGGTCTAGAGCTCAGTAAATGGAGCTCCAATTGTTGGGATATTTTGCGGGGAAGCGATTGTGAGGAAGCTATTTCACTCAACTTGGATAGTTCATCGCAGTGTACCAAGGGTCTTGGATTGGTTTGGAACCCGTATTGTGACACCTTTACCTACAAAATTCATTTGCCTGACCAATTTGTGCCTACTAAGCGAAAACTGCTTTCGGAGGTTGCGAAGATTTTCGATCCCTTGGGGTTCCTGGCTCCCTCCACTATTTTGATGAAAATATTGTTTCAGGAGCTGTGGACCACAAAGATAAAATTAGATTGGGACGACCCCTTACCTTTGGAAGTAGCAGAAAAATGGAAGCTGTATCGGGAGAATTTGAACTATTTCGAAAACTTTAGGATTACTCGCAGGTTTACCCTAAATTCTAAACGCTTGGAGTTAATAGGATTTTCAGATGCTTCAGAGAAGTCTTATTCTGCGGTGGTGTACAGTCGGAGTTGGTCGGGAGAAGGTGTGTTTGAAGTTCAATTAGTTGTAGCCAAGACTCGGGTAGCTCCGGTAAAACAGCTGTCGATTCCTCGCATCGAGCTCTGTGGAGCCTTACTTTTGTGTCGATTGATGGAGCTGATTCGGTCGTCGTTAGAGGACACATCTGTTAAAGTTTTTGCATTTTGTGATTCGCAAATCGTTTTGTCTTGGCTCTCTTCGCCTCCGCGAAGATGGAATACGTTTGTAGCGAACCGAACTTCTGAAATCTTGTCGTTTTTGCCTCGTTCTTCTTGGTATTATGTTTGCTCTGCTGAAAACCCTGCCGATTGCGCTTCCAGGGGTCTTGCACCCAACGAGCTAATGGAATTTAAACTGTGGTGGAAAGGGCCAGAATGGATGTCTCAGGAGTTAGATCATTGGCCAATGAATCGGGAAATTGTAGTTGAAGAGATTCCGGAGGAGAGAAAGAGGTGCATTGAAGTTCACGTTTCCGTGCCGGTTGAGCATTTTCTTGAAAATCTTTCGCAAAAAGTATCTTCGTGGAGAAAACTCGTTAGAATCGTTGGGTATATTTATCGCTTTATAAAGCTATGTCGGTTGACCAAAGAAGATAGGAAACGGGGATATCTTTCGATCTCAGAGCTTCGTCTTGCTAAAGCAGTATGTCTCGTGTGGTCTCAAAATGTGTTCCAGGCTGAAAGAACTGCCCTCAAGACTGCTCGTTGTGTTGACAAAAAATCGAAATTGCTATCACTGTCGCCTTTTATTGATGATGTCGGATTGTTGCGGGTCGGTGGCAGAATTTCAAATGCTGGCGGTGTTCCTTATAGTATGAGACATCCTATTATACTGCCCAAAGGTCACCGTATTACCCAGCTGGTCCTATTGGATGCTCACAGAAACTTTCTTCATATCGGCGTTTCGGGACTTTTCACGTTGGTTCATCAGGAGTATTGGATCATCGGGAGCAGAAACCTTATTCGGAAAATGGTTCACGATTGCATAATGTGTTTTCGCCATCGACAGTCTACGTCTACACAGCTTATGGGGAATTTACCCTCGTCCCGTGTGAATCCATCCTTTGCTTTCGCTCACACAGGATGTGACTACGCTGGACCCATAACTCTTCGTTTGTCTAGGGGAAGAAAACCTAAGTTGGATAAAGGATATATTTGTTTATTTGTCTGTATGACAACCAAGGCTCTTCACCTTGAGATGGTTTCGGACCTAACCACGGAGGCCTTTCTAGCCGCGCTCAAAAGGTTCATCGGGAGACGTGGAAAGTGCAGCGTAATATACTCCGACAATGGAACAAACTTCCAGGGAGCAGCTCGGGTTCTATCGGAGATGCACAAATTGGTGCAATCACAGGAGCACAACAGCGCGGTTGCTGAAATGTTGGCTGCAGAAAGCATCGATTGGCAATTTATCCCTCCGCACAGCCCCCACTTTGGCGGGCTTTGGGAAGCGGGGGTGAAATTGGTAAAACAACATATTCGTCGCGTCGTTGGAAATAGTGTTCTGACCTTTGAAGAAATGTGTACCTTGTTAGCTCAAATCGAAGCCCTTTTGAATTCCAGACCCCTCTGTGCTTCCTCTGACTTAGATCTTGATCCACTAACACCTTCTCATTTTCTTCTAGGAAGGCCATATACTGCGATCTCTGAGCCCAGTTATCTGGAGACCCCGGTTAATCGGCTGGGAAGATGGGAATTGCTACAAAATCTGATGCAAAGTTTCTGGCGAAGGTGGTACATCGATTACCTGACAGCCTTACAACAACGTCCAAAATTGAGCGAACCTTCAAGAGATTTCCGGGTTGGTGATATGGTAGTTCTTAAGGTGCCAAATCTGCCACCTAGGGAGAATAATTGAAGTCCACCCCGGACAAGATGGACATGTGCGAGTGGTTACCCTGCGAACGAAAAGCGGAACGTTCAAGCGCCCCATCACAAAACTAGCAATTCTGCCATGTTCCTGAAATTCCTTCAGCGGGGGCGGCATGTTTAATAACGCAATTTATTATAATAAATATTTTCCTTAACTTTAACTTTAATTACCAAATGTATGTAGCATACTGCATACCCTATGGTTCAAGTAATATTCTTATATGTTTTCGAATTCCTGCTTTCTAATGCAAGTGCCGTTGGTATCATCAACTCGAATGTCGAATTTGGTTTGTGCCAACTGTGCTTGGTACTGAGAGCAATGCCGTTAAACATTTTTTGCTATTCCTCTTTCTTTGCTGATTCGGTTTGTTGGCGATGCAGCTTAGAATTATTGGGCACTTCGATCCCAGCCGCCACCCAGCTAACAGCCAGCGAACCATATAGTGATAATTTGTGTTAATTTTGATTGATTTGAATAAAGAATTATAACATGCTGCAGTTCGTGGAGTTTCATTCAAAATCAAGTTGGTCCTTCAAGTTTCCGGATATTTTGGAATTGGTTTTCGTTTGCTAGTTGGTGGTGCTTGACTTGGGATTCCTGCACAGATAAGTATCAATCGCAAATCTGAGTTTTGTCTATTGCTCCTGTTTGTTTCTTTTTTTTGGGGCCTCGATTTGCTGATGCTGTTTGGATAATTGTTGCTTAGTTTGCTGGAATTTTTCAAATTTGGTGAAAGCCGTAGGAATTTCGGTTTATCCGGTTGTGCTAGACTTAGTGTTATAAACCCACGTGTTCGGTAGTTGAACTTTCGTTGTAAATATAATGGAAACCTTGAAACAAACACGCGGTCATTATAAAGGTTCAATAACCAGACTCCTTACTTTTGCGCAAAACATTCCCGAAAATGTCCATGTTTTAGAATTGGAAGTGCGGTTAGAGAGACTAGAAAAGGCATGGAATGATATTTGTGATACTCAATCGGCTCTTTGTGAGTTTCATGCTGAGGAGTATTACGGTGATCCTGAAGCAGAGTTCGAGGTAATCGAATCAAAATATATCATGGCGAAATGTGCATCTTTAAAGCATATCAAATTATTATCTCCGGTGTGCGAAAATGTTCGAGAGCCAGACACTTCGCTAAGAGAACTAGTTGCTTCTCAAACTGAACTTTTGGATAGGTTAGGTCAGACGACTTCCTCCAACACTAGCGATAGGGAGGCATCGGCGGTAGCGCTACAGCCCATGCAAATTACACCATTTTCCGGTGATTACCGTGATTGGCCAGGTTTTCCTGACGTGTTTATGCAAACGGTGGACTGCAATGCTAAGCTTTCCGGTGCTCAAAAATTTCGGTACTTGAAATCGGTCTTACGCGAAGATGCCTTTAATCTGTTGAATGGTGTCAACGTTTCAGACTCCAATTATCTCCTTGCTTGGGAGAAGCTAGAACGTCGGTACGATAAGCCTCTCTACATAATTAATGCGCTTATTGAACAATTTCTTAAATTACCAGGCGTCAATCCGGGTGATGGTGTTCATTTGCGCAAACTTGTTGATAAAGCGGACGAGGTTATTCGTGGTCTAGAAGCGATTAAGGCAGAAGGTAGAGATCCGTGGCTAGTTTACTTACTGTTAAATAAAACCGACTCGGAAACTCGAAAGGCTTGGGCGCTAGACAATAAAAACTCGGATAAGGCTACCATCAAGGAACTTCTAGAGTTCTTAGAAGAACGTTCTAGTGCTTTAGAGTGTAGTGATCCAAAATCGAACCGGGTAGGAAAGAACTTTCGCGCGTCAAATCCTATGAACATTAAAAGCCTTGCCGTGGCAAATGTATCATGCACTAAATACCAAGGTGAACATTATCTTCCACAGTGCCCAGAATTCGGTTCAATGTCGGTTATGTTATAACTGTCTCGGTACTAAGCACTCCTCGATACGATGTCGAGTCAAGGCTCGTTGTTCCTTTTGCAATGCTCGTCATCATAGTTTGGTACACATAGATAACGCTAGTCAACCCACTAGTTCGGGTAGCAATTGCCCCGAAGTCGTTGAAGCTACCCCAAGCTCTTCTGTATCGGTCGTAAGCAACCATATGAAAAATGAATCGCGTTCGTCGGGAATACTACCCACAGTGGTTGTTAAAGTGTTTGATGCCCTTGGAAAGACTCATCTCGCGCGCGTTTTATTGGATACCGGTTCACAAGTGTCGTTTGTGACAGATAGTTTGGTAAAAAGACTTGGACTTCATCGTTCCCATGCTCGGTTGCCTATAACTGGAATTTCGTCGGTTGAAGCTGGCGTGACTCAAGGTGCGGTCAATTTAACCTTGAAATCTCGCATTAGTCCGCATTTCATTGAAATGGAGGCTTACATTTTGAGCAAAACTACCTCACAAACTCCATCGCTCTCGTTTGACTGTGACAACTTTTCTTTCCTTGAAGGCCTTCCCTTGGCAGATGTAGGATTCAATTCCCCAGGACTCATTGATATACTGCTAGGGGCTGACAAGGCTTGGAGTATTTTGCGAGGTGGTCATCGTTCCGATGAGGAAGGAAGGGTTGTTGCACATGAGACACTTTTTGGATGGGTTATAACGGGTTGCTTGCCAGAAAAACCTATCGTTTCGTTGCACTCAGGCGTTGACCTTGACGAGATTTTGAAATCATTTTGGGAAATTGAGGAGGTTCCGCATAGATTTGGTTTGACAGTAGGTGAAGATGAGGTTGATGTCCATTTTTCTAAGACCCTTACTCGAACTTCGGATAATAGGTACATGGTGGAGCTTCCTTTTCGACAAGATAATGTTAAGTTTTCTAATACCATTTCTGGAGCTTTGTCAAGACTCTCTGCTATGGAAGGTCGATTTTTACGTGATGAAGCCTTAAAAATAGAATATCAGAAGTTTATGCAAGCGTATTTGGATTTGGGCCACATGGAGCGTATTCCTAATGCTGAAATTGAGCCGACGTCGGGGAGTGTTTTTTATTTGCCTCATCACGTCGTTGTCACTAATAAAATTCGCGTCGTTTTCGATGGTTCACATAAGGATACCAAGCAATGTAGCCTTAATGAAATGCTTCATGTAGGAACCCCTCTTCAACGCAACCTGATCAACGTTTGTATAAGATTTCGCTTACATCGTTTTGTTTTTTGTGCTGATATTGTCAAAATGTTTCGGCAAATTTGGGTGCATCCAAAACATCGAGATTTTCAACGGATTGTGTGGAGAGAATCTCCTGATAACCCAATTTAGCATTTTCTCTCTCCCGCACCCTATTTGTCAATGAAAGTTCTCCGCCAAATAGCGCTTGATTACCAATATCAGTTCCCTTTAGCGTCGCATGCCATTCTGCATGATATGTATGTCGACGATCTAATGACAGGGGCTGATTCGTTGTCGGAGACAATAGAGCTGAAGAAGCAGATCGTCGAAATGCTGTCTTGTGGAGGTCTAGAGCTCAGTAAATGGAGCTCCAATTGTTGGGATATTTTGCGGGGAAGCGATTGTGAGGAAGCTATTTCACTCGACTTGGATAGTTCATCGCAGTGTACCAAGGTTCTTGGATTGGTTTGGAACCCGCATCGTGACACCTTTACCTACAAAATTCATTTGCCTGACCAATTTGTGCCTACTAAGCGAAAACTGCTTTCGGAGGTTGCGAAGATTTTCGATCCCTTGGGGTTCCTGGCTCCCTCCACTATTTTGATGAAAATATTGTTTCAGGAGCTGTGGACCACAAAGATAAAATTAGATTGGGACGACCCCTTACCTTTGGAAGTAGCAGAAAAATGGAAGCTGTATCGGGAGAATTTGAACTATTTCGAAAACTTTAGGATTACTTGCAGGTTTACCCTAAATTCTAAACGCTTGGAGTTAATAGGATTTTCAGATGCTTCAGAGAAGGCTTATTCTGCGGTGGTGTACAGTCGGAGTTGGTCGGAAGAAGGTGTGTTTGAAGTTCAATTAGTTGTAGCCAAGACTCGGGTAGCTCCGGTAAAACAGCTGTCGATTCCTCGCCTCGAGCTCTGTGGAGCCTTACTTTTGTGTCGATTGATGGAGCTGATTCGGTCGTCGTTAGAGGACACATCTGTTAAAGTTTTTGCATTTTGTGATTCGCAAATCGTTTTGTCTTGGCTCTCTTCGCCTCCGCGAAGATGGAATACGTTTGTAGCGAACCGAACTTCTGAAATCTTGTCGTTTTTGCCTCGTTCTTCTTGGTATTATGTTTGCTCTGCTGAAAACCCTGCCGATTGCGCTTCCAGGGGTCTTGCACCCAACGAGCTAATGGAATTTAAACTGTGGTGGAAAGGGCCAGAATGGATGTCTCAGGAGTTAGATCATTGGCCAATGAATCGGGAAATTGTAGTTGAAGAGATTCCGGAGGAGAGAAAGAGGTGCATTGAAGTTCACGTTTCCGTGCCGGTTGAGCATTTTCTTGAAAATCTTTCGCAAAAAGTATCTTCGTGGAGAAAACTCGTTAGAATCGTTGGGTGTATTTATCGCTTTATAAAGCTATGTCGGTTGACCAAAGAAGATAGGAAACGGGGATATCTTTCGATCTCAGAGCTTCGTCTTGCTAAAGCAGTATGTCTCGTGTGGTCTGAAAATGTGTTCCAGGCTGAAAGAACTGCCCTCAAGACTGCTCGTTGTGTTGACAAAAAATCGAAATTGCTATCACTGTCGCCTTTTATTGATGATGTCGGATTGTTGCGGGTCGGTGGCAGAATTTCAAATGCTGGCGGTGTTCCTTATAGTATGAGACATCCTATTATACTGCCCAAACGTCACCGTATTACCCAGCTGGTCCTATTGGATGCTCACAGAAACTTTCTTCATATCGGCGTTTCGGGACTTTTCACGTTGGTTCATCAGGAGTATTGGATCATCGGGAGCAGAAACCTTATTCGGAAAATGGTTCACGATTGCATAACGTGTTTTCGCCATCGACAGTCTATGTCTACACAGCTTATGGGGAATTTACCCTCGTCCCGTGTGAATCCATCCTTTGCTTTCGCTCACACAGGATGTGACTACGCTGGACCCATAACTCTTCGTTTGTCTAGGGGAAGAAAACCTAAGTTGGATAAAGGATATATTTGTTTATTTGTCTGTATGACAACCAAGGCTCTTCACCTTGAGATGGTTTCGGACCTAACCACGGAGGCCTTTCTAGCCGCGCTCAAAAGGTTCATCGCGAGACGTGGAAAGTGCAGCGTAATATACTCCGACAATGGAACAAACTTCCAGGGAGCAGCTCGGGTTCTATCGGAGATGCACAAATTGGTGCAATCACAGGAGCACAACAGCGCGGTTGCTGAAATGTTGGCTGCAGAAAGCATCGATTGGCAATTTATCCCTCCGCTTTGGGAAGCGGGGGTGAAATTGCTAAAACAACATATTCGTCGCGTCGTTGGAAATAGTGTTCTGACCTTTGAAGAAATGTGTACCTTGTTAGCTCAAATCGAAGCCCTTTTGAATTCCAGACCCCTCTGTGCTTCCTCGGACTTAGATCTTGATCCACTAACACCTTCTCATTTTCTTCTAGGAAGGCCATATACTGCGATCTCTGAGCCCAGTTATCTGGAGACCCCGGTTAATCGGCTGGGAAGATGGGAATTGCTACAAAATCTGATGCAAAGTTTCTGGCGAAGGTGGTACATCGATTACCTGACAGCCTTACAACAACGTCCAAAATGGAGCGAACCTTCAAGAGATTTCCGGGTTGGTGATATGGTAGTTCTTAAGGTGCCAAATCTGCCACCCTCACAATGGTCCCTAGGGAGAATAATTGAAGTCCAACCCGGACAAGATGGACATGTGCGAGTGGTTACCCTGCGAACGAAAAGCGGAACGTTCAAGCGCCCCATCACAAAACTAGCAATTCTGCCATGTTCCTGAAATTCCTTCAGCGGGGGCGGCATGTTTAATAAAGCAATTTATTATAATAAATATTTTCCTTAACTGTAACTTTAATTACCAAATGTATGTAGCATACTGCATACCCTATGGTTCAAGTAATATTCTTATATGTTTTCGCATTCCTGCTTTCTAATGCAAGTGCCGTTGGTATCATCAACTCGAATGTCGAATTTGGTTTGTGCCAACTGTGCTTGCTACTGAGAGCAATGCCGTTAAACATTTTTTTGCTATTCCTCTTTCTTTGCTGATTCGGTTTGTTGGCGATGCAGCTTAGAATTATTGGGCACTTCGATCCCAGCCGCCACCCAGCTAACAGCCAGCGAACCATTTAGTAATCATTTGTGTTAATTTTGATTGATTTGAATAAAGAATTATAACGTGCTGCAGTTCGTGGAGTTTCATTCAAAATCAGAGTCTAATCTTCTCTGGTATTCTAGGATATTAAGTCTTTGCTCGATTAAATTTAATTTTCCTTTAAGTCCTAACTCTATGTTGACGTCCATTGTTAAGCTTTGTTTCAAAATATTTATCTCTTCTTGAAACTGGTTATTGATTTTTATTTGTTTGTTGTTATTTGTTATGAGGTTATGATTATTGTTGCTAATTGTTTCTAACTGATCTTCTATTTCTTTTTGATCTTCATCGTCCATAGTTCCAAACATAAATTTAAAAGCTCGTCCGCCAAGGTTTAATAGTCCTCTTCTTTACCTTTTATTCTGGTACCCTTTAATACTTTTTAATTCACTTTGAACTAAATTAAATTTTTTTTCGATTAATGCGAACGATTTGGATTGACTATAGCTAGATGGTATTATTAATTTTTTTTATCGAAGTCCATTGTTCGGCTAGTGTATTACATATAGAATTTATTTCAGTTAAATTTATGATATGTATTATTGAGTTAAATTTATTCACTATTTGTATTTTTCCTAATTTGATCATAGCGTAGCCATCACTATTGTGAATCTCTTACTATGTACTAAACAGGTTATCACTAAAATTATAACGATCTTCATTTCTTGACTTGTTCGATAGGCGTTCACTATTCGACTGATGAATTCTTTTATCTTTTATTCTGAGTCAGGTACTGTGTTATCTACTACTCGTATTTTCGAAGTTGAAGGGCAATTTTCAGTGGTTTGTTTTCTAGTTTGAGTGTATGTGCTGTTGGGTTTTGCTTTGATTATATTGTCGTTATTTTTAAATTTTGATTTTCTTTCTTTCTGTATGTTGTTGTGGTGTTGTTTATCTAATCTATTAAATTTATATATTGTGGTTCAGTTTTATGTCGTTCTGTTCTAGAGTTTTTAAGAAAGCTTGGTATCTCTGTTCTTCGTAATTTTCACGGTTCTCGTTCCTTTTATTGATTTTTCTTAATTTGTTTGTATGGATGTGTTGGTATATTTTTTCTTTAGCAAAATTACCCTTCTGAATTTCATATGGGGTATGTTTTGTTGTTGAATGCACCGAGTTATTATAATAAAGTGTTGCTTTGTGTAAAGCCATGCGAATTTCGTGTATGTTGGGTGTAGTTTTTCCATTTAAAATAGCACGTACTTTTTCAGCAAGTGTTCTATGAAATACCTCTATATCAGAGTTCCCTGTATGACTATAGGGCTTGGAAAAATGAATTTCAATACCTAATTCTTCTAACATTTTTGCTATTCTGGGGAAGTTGAATTCATTATCCATAACGTATCGTTTGGGCTTACCATGCGAAGCTATTAGCTGTAAAATTGTTTCTTCTAAAGTTTCGTGTGAAACATTAGGTACATATGTGGTTGTGGTTAGTTTAGAAAATTTATCTATGTTAGTTAAATAATTTGTCTTAGCTATACAGTAGATATCCAAATGAACTATTTCGTTAATATCTTTTGGTGTGTCTGATAAGCAGAATTTCTTTTTAATGGGGTATTTGCTTTGTTTGCAAATATTGCATGAATTTATCACGTCGTTAATTAGTTCTCTCAGATTTTTGAAATAGATTTTTGTTTTTAATCCTTAGTAATTCTCTTCGATACCAGAATGTCCGGTTTCATTCTCGTGGTATAATTTAATCTGTTTAACAGCTTCTTCTTCTGAGTTAATGTCTTTTGCGTAGGACATGCATTTTATAAGCTTTATCCTATTTCCGTATAATCTAATTAATTGTTGTTGTAGTAAATTGAAGTCAATTTCATTTACTACAGGGTTTACATAAATTCCCGTTATTTTGTTTTCTATCAGAGGTATTAACCTATCTTCTATATCTTTTTGTTTTGAAGAATCTATACCTACGAATATTCTTCGTTTTTTATTTAACATTTTAACTTTCGTTTGATAACCTAATGTCAGTACTATTTGCTGACTATATATATTTATATAGGTATCTTTTATGGGGAAGTGGTCATTTGCTTCTTCGTGTTGAGAATGGATCGTTGGTTCTACAGAGTCTAAGCGTTTATTTCTTCGATATTTGTGATTCCTCTACTGAGAAAGTCTGCAACTGTATTGCTTGTTCCTTTGAGATACTCGATTCTCATGTCATATTCACCTAGTTGAAGTACCCATCGCTGGAGTCGAGGTGAAATATCTTTGCCGAGGTTTTTGGTTTGAAGCCATTTTAGCGGTTGGTGGTCCGTTTTTAACTCAAAACGTCTACCATATAAATAAGGTCGCAGATGTCTTACTGACCAAACAATTGCAAGTAATTCTTTCTCGGTCGTACTGTAGTTTCTCTCATGTTCATTGAGTGTTCTACTAATGTACGTTATTGGATGACCTTTTTGAGATAATACTGCACCAATTGCATACTTGGATGCATCTGTCGTTAATACGAATATTTCATTAAAATCAGGGTATGCAAGTACAGGTTCTCTTTGAAGTGCATTTTTGAGCTCCTGATGTGCTTTTACATAGCTTATATCAAATTTATCAATTTTCGTATCCTTTTTAAGATATTTAGTTATAGGTTGGGTGATCTTTGCATAATCTTTTATAAATTTTCTGTAATAACCTGTTATACCCAGAAAAGATTTAATTTCTTTTTTTGTAGTAGGCAGTGGCATTCTTTCGATAACTGTAGTTTTGTCAGAATTAGGTTTAATACCCTTGTCAGTAATAATATGACCTAAAAATTTGGTTTCTCTTTTAAGAAAATGGCATTTATCAATTTGAATTTTTAGGTTATATTTCTTTAATCTCTGGAATACCAAATTCAAATTAATCATGTGTTCTTCAAGAGAAGTGCTGAGGATTAGAATATCGTCTAAATAAACTACACAGATTTTATTAATCAGTTCGTCTAAAACTTCTGTTTTGGAATGTGTGTTTGAGTATTTTGTGTTTAATGTGTAATTGAATATTAATTTTTAAATGTGTTAATATTAGTAGGTATATGTTGTGTACTCAGCCTTTGTCAACAGCAATGTGTATATATTGTGTTGTATGTGTGTTATGTGTAGGTATTGCTTTACATAAAAAACAAATCAAAATTCGTTATAATTTTTATTTTGCCAACCGATCTCGTTGGCGATCAAAGAACTACTGACTCGAGCATCAAAAAATACAAAAATATTCATAAATGTCCGTTAGAAAAGTGGAGAGATTTTGATAACTGTTCGGTATTGGACCGAATTCGCCATCCAGCAAGGTTGCCTCCCACTGGCAAACGCGCCGACTCACGGTTGGCAACCCCTGACAACCGCAACGACAGCTATTCGATGACCCAGGCATTGTGACACACATTGGAAATCGAATCGCCCTGGTCACTATCCACTCATAGTGCACCGCTTACGAGGCACATTCCGGTCGCCTATCCTCGCCAGCAACTCATACGACGTATCATCGTGCTGATACTGGACACCACCTGACTGGCTCGCTGCTTGAACTTGGTCGTCGGACTCATGACTTGGTCATGGGTACTTGACACCTCGCGCCGCCGTTGATGTTCTAATGCCGTTGGGGATAAATACTGCATCGGCGGCGGCAACAACAATATTCTGTGTCGAAATGTATTACCCACGTCTACTACTCGTGATTGCTGGCGTCGGCGGTATCCTACTACTGTGCCGGTGGATATCCAAGGCGTGGGCTTGGTATCAGGTACTGGACTCCCTGCATCTATGGGACTTTTGATGACGAAGCGTTTCGGTTCCCATGGGGGTGACCGATGGTGATGAGCGACTTCGACTGGCGAAGCTCGGCTCAGTCAATTACACATCTCGTCTAGGGCAGATGCATCAACAATAAAGTTCTAACTCGAAGTTTCTGTGGTTTTATTCGACGTGTTGTTTTACTTGGTACTTTTCTCTTGACTCTTGATCGGAAGAATAATCCCCGACATTTTGGTGCCTCCTGTGAGGAATAAGTTAACTTTTACGTCATAAAGTACCCCTAACCGATCTGCCCCTCGCGGTAATTTAGCCAAGTGAATTGACTATATGTGTGGTTGTGTCTGCGACAAGTGCCTAGTGATCTGTGCGTGTGCGACAACTGTTTGTGCGTCCTTTGCTTTGATTTACGCCGTGAGTACGCTATCCGGACTCTTAACAATTCTCTAAATGGCTGAATTGAACCTACGCACGGCGGCGAGCAACGCCATCCAACGGGTCCACGTGCGGATCATGGCCGCCGATCTGAAGGAATCAGACGAGGCACAACTCGAGCAAGAGCTGCGAGCGCTGAACACTCAGTTCTCACGGTTCACGGTGAACCAGGATGCGCTGGTGTCACAATCCACGGCAGAGGAGCTCGAAACACATGAGCTACTGGCGCAACGCGTGGAACGCCAGTTCGACGAAGCGAGCGTGGTGTTACACCGACAGCTGAAGATGCTGGCGGCACAGGGGCCGTCAGGGTCAGCACAACTATCACCGGCTCCGGCTACGTTGGCAGCGCCGAGCTCGGCTAGGATGGACATGCGGTTGGACCCCATCTCCATCCCAACTTTCGACGGACAGGCTCAGAACTGGCTCGCCTTCAAGGATGCGTTCATGCACTTGGTGCATGATAACGAGTACCCGGAAGCATTCAAGCTTCAGCACCTGCGGACTGCCGTCCGTAACGTGGGACTGGTCGGCAACATCTACTCGGGTGGCTACGATGAGCTATGGAAGGAGCTCAACGACCGGTATGACAATCCACGGGTGCTGGCGGAGACCCACGCGTGTCGGTTGCTGAATCTTCAGACGGCGCACACGGAGAGCGCTGCCATGCTGCACCGGATTGTGGACACGGTCCAGGAATCGTTACGAGCTCTTCGGGTGATGAAGCAGCCCGTGGAGCAATGGGACACATTCATGGTCCCCTTGGTGGTGTCTCGGTTACCATCAACGACACAACAAGCTTGGCGGATGAATAGCCCCGCCAAGGAGATACCCGCACTAGCAGCGCTGATGGAGTTTCTGCTGCAGCGTGCGCACAGCCTGGCGACAGAGATAGCAGTCCCTTCGACGTCGCGCCGCCAAGAAGCCCGCGCCCAGGCGCCTGCGAGACAACGTCCCACCGTTCGGGCAATGGCCGCAGCGGTGGATGAGAGGCGGTGCAGTCACTGCAAGGGATCACATCGCCTATACCAGTGCAAGCAGTTCATCGACATGGACACGAACCAGCGCCTAAAGGTGACGAGAACAGTGGATGCGTGTTTCAACTGCCTAGGACCGGGCCACAGTGCCGGTCAGTGCCCATCCAAGGTCACCTGCCGCAAGTGTAGCGGCAAACACCACACCCTGCTGTGTAAACCTACCCAAGCAGTAATGCCGCAGCCCAGCCGAGGACAGTCTACGCCACCACAACCAGCCCCGCAGTCGTACGCAGGCCCGTCAAACTGGGCTTCCTTCCGGGGGCCTCCAGAGCTCTATGACGAAGAGCAAGAGTGACTCTTTCATCCTAGCTCCACAGTGCTGCTGGCGACGGCGCTCGTCCACGCACGCGGAGCCGCCTCGGAGTCTCACCTCGCCCGTGCCCTATGCGACCTTGGGTCGCAGGTAAGTTTCATTACCACCGAACTAACACATAGACTTCGTCTTCGTAGAAGCAGACTCGATGTGGCCGTGCAAGGCATTGGAGCCTCTAGACACGCCACGGCGACGGGCCACGTGACGCTGTCACTGCGCTCCACCCGGTCAACGTTCACCATCACCCTGAAGGCATTGGTGATGCCTACCATCACGTCCATGCTGTCTGCCGCGCATGTCGACATCTCGCAATGGCCGCACTTGCGTGGTATTCCCCTGGCAGACAGGCACTTGGGTACGCCTGGAACCATCGACTTACTGCTGGGCGCTGATGTCTGGGGTCTGATCATCCAAGACGGGAGCATCCATGGCCGACCCCAAGAACCTCATGCTCAACGAACTCAATTCGGTTGGGTAGTATTTGGTCCGGCTGCATTGGGGCAGCCGCCAGTCGCCATCCAGGCACTACACACTCAGTTGACGGAAGAGTCGACCCCGGAGTACTCCCTGGAGGAACTTGTGAAGAACTTCTGGAAGCTGGAAGAAGTTCCCATAGACGAGCCAGCGAACGATGACTGTGAACGGCACTATGCGGCGACGCACGCCCGCACGTCGGATGGGCGATACATGGTGAACATCCCCTTCCGAGACGACGCGCCGCCATTGGGGGCGTCCTACCGTGGCGCCCTGCGCCAGTTCTACTGCCTGGAGCGACGTCTTCAGGCCAACCCGGAACTCCGGCATCGATACGTGGAGTTCATGCGCGAGTATGAGGGTCTTGGACACATGGAAAGGGCAGGTCAACATGGCGACCACCCCAGATGCTACTACATTCCGCATCACGCGGTAATCAGCAAATTCCGTGTGGTGTTTAATGCATCTGCACGAACCACTACTGGAGTCTCGCTGAATGACGTCCAGCTGGTGGGACCTACCATCCAGGATACTCTCGTCCATATCATCTTGCGGTTCCGGCGTTATTCAGTCGTGCTTACTGCCGATGTGGAGAAGATGTTCCGACAGGTGCTGGTGGCACCTGAGCACCGCGACTACCAACGGATTCTCTGGCGAGAATCACCGTCGGACGAATTGGCCGTCTTCCGCTTGACGACGGTTACTTACGGTATGGCATCCAGTCCATACACATCAGTGAGATGCATGGTGCAGTGTGCCAGCGACAATCATCACTTGATTCCTGATCAGGAGCGAGCCCGAGCTGCGAAGGAGACGATCGAGAAGGCTTTCTACGTGGACGACCTGCTGACGAGCTGTGACAGTGTCACCGAGGCGGTCAATGTGGCCACTGATGTCAACACCATCCTATTGGCAGGACATTTCCAACTGCGCAAATGGAACTCCAATAGCGCAGAGGTAATATCTTTGGTCTCTAACGATGTTTCCCTTTCGTCTATTTCCACAGAGCTTGTCATCGACTGCCCAACGGCAACAGTACTTGGACTGCGGTGGGGTCCGGCAGCGGACGAGCTCTTCTTTCGGGTGGAGATAGAAGACATGGATGCACCTCCAACGAAGCGACGAGTGCTCAGTGAGGTGGCAAAGCTATTTGACCCTACTGGTCTTCTGGCTCCGGTCATCATCGTGGGGAAGATGTTTATCCAGACCCTTTGGTCCGCGGGCGTCACCTAGGACGTCCCGCTCCCCAGCGAACTACAACAAACCTGGACATCCTTTCGAGAGGGTCTCTCTGCGCTCAATCGGGTTCGAGTACCACGATGGCTAGGCATGCACAGCCAGCATGCTACGACTATCCACGGCTTCTGTGATGCTAGCGCACGAGCATACGCCGCTGTCATTTACCTGCGAACGACTTCGTCTGATGGCCAGAGTCAAGTGTCCCTACTCACCGCACGGACTAAGGTGGCCCCTCTCAGGGGTGCTACCATTCCTCGCCTCGAGCTTTGCGCTGCCAGCCTCCTTGCACTCACCTTGGAGAACGTCCGCTGCGCCTTGGGGTTGCAGGCCGCACCCTATTACCTCTGGTCGGACTCCAGCATCGTCTTGTGCTGGTTACGAAAGGAGCCCTCCACGCTCAGACCCTACGCATCGAACCGAGTCCGACAGATTCAAGAACTGACCTCACCTGAGCGTTGGTACCACGTCCGATCTGCTCAGAATCCAGCCGATTGCGCAAGCCGGGGCCTCAGCGCCGCCGATCTTCTCCAGCACACCCTCTGGTGGGAGGGTCCGAGTTGGTTGGTCGATGGGCCGCTACCACTACGCCCAACCGGGCAGCTACGCGATGAGGATATGGCGCTTATCTCCGAGGAGGTCAAGCACACAGTCATCACTGGCGTAGCCATCACGATACCCGAGCTGACGACACGACGTCGGGACGGCGTCATCATCCCGTTGACTGAACGATTTAGCTCCATACGACGGCTCCTACATACCGTTGCCTACATGCTTCGATGGCGAAGCACCTCTCGTCACTTGAGGATGGAACCTGTGATCGGAGCGGATGAGCTCCGAGAGGCCATGGACCGACTGACCCTCGTCGAGCAAGCCGCTCATTTTTCATCCGAGATTCAGCAGCTACGCACTCAGGCTCCCCTGGCGAGTTCGAGTACGAGCACGGGGTATGCTCCGAGTCGGAGGTCGACTCACACACTCATCACTTCCACTAGAGCAACGATTCCCGATCGTGCTACCGAAGACAGGAGCCCTGGTGTGGCTGCTCATACTCGCCACCCATGAAGAAACTCTACATGGCGGTGTCCAACTCATGCTGCAGACGCTGCGACGTAGATATTGGATCCTCCATGGCCGACAAGTGATCCGAACGCTGCTCCACAAGTGTACGATCTGCCGAAGACAGCGTGGAACGGTCATCAGGCAACAGATGGCCTCGCTCCCCAGTCGACGAGTCAACGCCGTTCGCCCATTCTTAGCTACCGGAGTGGACTACTTTGGCCCCTTCACAGTCCGTGTGGGTACAAAGCGCTCTCGTGCCACTGTTAAAAGCTATTTGGGTATCTTCATATGTATGGCTACGAAAGCTGTACATCTTGAAGTTATCGAAGACCTCTCCGCGCAGGCATTCTTGGATGCTTTCACCCGTTTCACCAGCCGACGCGGACCGTGCCCGGATCTCTATAGCGACAATGGGACTGCCTTCGTCGGCGCCAACCAGCTCCTCAGAGAGGATTTGGCAGTATTCCACTCTCGCTACAACCGACAAGCATTGGCCCATACCGGCACGAGATGGCACTTCATTACCCCCGCAGCTCCTCACCAGGGTGGCTTGTGGGAAGCTGCTGTGAAGTCTGCAAAACATCACTTGGTTCGCCTGGTGGGATCTCAGTCGTTGTGGTACCACCAGCTATATACCCTCGCAACACGGATTGAAGCCTGTCTCAACTCCCGCCCAATAGTGCCACTCCACGACGATCCCGAAGATAAATTGGCACTTACCCCGGGTGACTTCCTCATCGGTGCCCCCCTCCTGGCAGTACCAGAGCCGCACGTTGGGGACGTACCAATCAATCGGCTGAAGGAGTACCAGTGGATACGCAAGATCCATCAGGACTTTTGGCAGCGTTGGAGCGACGAATACCTCGTCACCCTCCAGACCCGTAACAAGTGGGAGAGGAGGGAGCCGAACCTTCAGGTCAACGACATCGTTCTCGTTCGTCATGAGAACCTACCCCCTACACATTGGAGATTGGGCCGAGTAATCGCCGTTCACCCGGGCAGTGACGGCTTGACCCGCAACGCCACGCTACGCACGAGTTCTGGTGAATGCCGGCGGCCAGTCCAGAAGCTCTGCCGGCTGTTGGATTCCCCTGATTAACGAGAGACGAACTCTGGATCCATTTCGAACCGGATGGTTCGACCGGGCAGAATGTACGGTATTGGACCGAATTCGCCATCCAGCAAGGTTGCCTCCCACTGGCAAACGCGCCGACTCACGGTTGGCAACCCCTGACAACCGCAACGACAGCTATTCGATGACCCAGGCATTGTGACACACATTGGAAATCGAATCGCCCTGGTCACTATCCACTCATAGTGCACCGCTTACGAGGCACATTCCGGTCGCCTATCCTCGCCAGCAACTCATACGACGTATCATCGTGCTGATACTGGACACCACCTGACTGGCTCGCTGCTTGAACTTGGTCGTCGGACTCATGACTTGGTCATGGGTACTTGACACCTCGCGCCGCCGTTGATGTTCTAATGCCGTTGGGGATAAATACTGCATCGGCGGCGGCAACAACAATATTCTGTGTCGAAATGTATTACCCACGTCTACTACTCGTGATTGCTGGCGTCGGCGGTATCCTACTACTGTGCCGGTGGATATCCAAGGCGTGGGCTTGGTATCAGGTACTGGACTCCCTGCATCTATGGGACTTTTGATGACGAAGCGTTTCGGTTCCCATGGGGGTGACCGATGGTGATGAGCGACTTCGACTGGCGAAGCTCGGCTCAGTCAATTACACATCTCGTCTAGGGCAGATGCATCAACAATAAAGTTCTAACTCGAAGTTTCTGTGGTTTTATTCGACGTGTTGTTTTACTTGGTACTTTTCTCTTGACTCTTGATCGGAAGAATAATCCCCGACAATAACATTACTTGCAAGTGCAATGTGAAAACTGTTACAGAGAGCAAAATCAAATATGACACAAAAGGAATTCAAAAGTTAGTGTGCATTAGCGTAGGTATGGCAATATATCAATATGTTAACGTAAGCAAAATATATATCAATTGTTTTGGATTGTTTATAATGTTGCTAGTACGATCTAAGACATCCAGCCCCCCCTGAAAGCCTATGGTCTTTCAGAAAATTGCAATGGAGCAATCTTTATGGTCGGTCGCACGTAGTCTCCAAAGTTAGTATGAACGGTCACCACTCTTATCGGCTCCAGGATGCGTTTTAATAATGCGTCCAATAATCCAACGTGAAGGTGGTAGGTTGGGTTCCCTCAGAAGAACCTGCTTCTGCCATTTCGGGCGTTGTTGCAAAGACGTAAGGTATTCGTTATGCCACCGTTTCCAAAAACCTTGAAGCATTGCCTGCAAAAGAGACCAGTTAGAATGAATTGAGACAGAGTTAGGAGTATCTGGGTGAGGAACTGCAGTATATGCCTCCCCTATCAAAAAATGAGAAGGTGTAAGTGCTACTGGGTCAGTGTTGGATGTCTGCCACATCGCACGAGAGTTAAGTAAGGCCTCAATTTTGGTGAGAAGTGTGTACATTTCTTCGTATGTGAGCTTGTGGTCACCTATGACGCGTTTCAGGTGCATCTGTACAGATTTAACACCTGATTCCCACAAGCCACCAAAATGAGTAGAGGAAGGTGGAATAAATTTCCACTCGATGCTGTCCTTTGACAAGTGGTCGATGATAATGCTGTTGCGATGTTGACTGCATAGGACATCATGCAGTTCGCCAAGAATCCTTTTGGCTCCACGAAAATTGGTGCCATTGTCGCTCCATATCTCACATGGCTTACCGCGACAGGCCACAAAGCGATCTAACGTGAGGAGAAATGCGTTTGAAGACAAATCACCAACAAGCTCCAAGTGTATGGCCTTTGTCACAAAACATACAAAGAGCGCTATGTATGCCTTCACGAACTTGGGGTTTCTCCCTCGACTTAGACGTAGTGTGATGGGGCCGGCGTAATCGCAGCCACTTCTGCTGAATGGACGAATGGAATGGAATAGCGAATGCGTTCGGCCGGAAGATTCCCCATGAACAGACTGGCTGACGATCGACGATGACGAAAGCAGATAACACACTCATGCACCACCCTTCGTGCGAGTCTCCTGCATCCAAGTATGTAGAACCGTTGTTTTATTAACGCGAATAAAAGCGATGATCCAGCGTGTAGGTTTTGTTTGTGTGTGTGCTCGGCAATGAGTTTTGCGATTGGATGTGAGTTGCATAATATTATAGGGTGCTTTTCGGAGTAGGTTAAAATTGAGTGCTCTAAGCGACCACCAACTCGAAGTATGCCATTGGAATCAATAAAGGGACTCAAACACAGGAGTCTATTTTTTGACGGTAGTTCCCTTTTGTCCTTGAGAGCGGCGATCTCTTCATGAAACGTTAAAAGTTGAGCAGCCTTAATTAGTTGAGTCGTTGCGCGTAAAATTTCGTCAGCCAATACCGGTCCCTGTGTTCGAGAAAATTTTCTTGGAAAACAATTATTGTGGAAACGAAATAAATAGGCAACAACACGTATACATTTAAGCCAGCTAGAGTATTTGAAGAGAATGTTTGTTAGAACTTTTGGCGATGATGTGGTTAAATGAAACACCTGTGGGCTGATTACCTTCCGTTCTTCGAGTTGAGTGGAATCAATATCTTGCATGTTGAAAGTAGACATCTTCCATTGATCCCTGTGCTTTTTCAGCCAAAGCGGTCCCTTCCACCATAGATCTGATTCTGTCAACATGGATGGTGATATTCCTCGTGTGGCAATATCAGCAGGATTAGATGCAGATCGGACGTGACTCCAAGATTTTGCGGGAACCGATGTAAGTATCTCTGACGTTCTATTACCTACAAAAACTGACCACTTCTTTGGTGGAGCTGCGAGCTAATGTAGCACAATGGACGAATCTGTTCATGCATATATCTGAACATCTGGTTTCTGTAAAGAATTCTTAATTTCGTTGATAAGGCGAGTTAGTAGTAAGGCCCCGCAGAGCTCAAGCCTTGGAATTGCTAGAACCTTAAGAGGAGCTACCTTTGTTTTAGCTGCAACTATTGTTACGACAATAGAGTTGTCTGACTAGATGCTTCGAAAATAAACAACTGCAGCGTAAGCATCCAACGAAGCGTCACGAAAGCCGTGTAGTTCCCAGGCGTCTTTGTTGTGGAGTATAAGTCTGGGAATGGAGATTCATTCGATGAGGGGTAGTTCATTTCTTATAGTGATCCACTGCTGTGCTAGATTTTCATGTACTTCTTCGTCCCATTGAAGTTGCTTTCTCCAAAGCTCCTGAAACATTATTTTTATTGCGATGACAACGGGTGAGAGGAATCCTAGAGGATCAAAAATGAGAGCGCGTCTGATAAAATTCGTCGTTTTGTACAAATGCTTGAGGTGGATAGTTGGACCTTATAGGTAAAACAGTCGCGTGAAGGGCACCATTGTAGGCCAAGAATTTTGATCGAATTGGATTCCTTAAAATCAATCGGAGAGAGTTCCCGTTGATCTTCAGGTAGCGAAATTAGAAGTGGCCAACAGTTTGTCGTCCACTTACGTAAATTGAAGCCGGCAGATTTTAAGACGTCAATCAATTCCGTACGGAGTGCAATGACGTCGTCGACGTAAAAATCGTTCATGATTACTGCAGATGCACGAGGATGTGAACTTGCCGTGTCTGCAGCCAACTGCTGTAAGACTCGTACTGCGAGGAATGGGGCAGCCGAAGTTCCATAGGTAACCGTGAGAAGTCGATAATGACGTAGAATGTCTTCTGGTCTCTCACGCCAAAGGATCCTCTGAAGATTAGTATGGCCGCGTAAAGCCCAGATTTGCCTATACATCTTCTTAATATCTCCTGTGATTAAATATTTATGCCGCCGTGATCGCAAGCAAATGGAGAATATATCATGTTGAATAGTAGGGCCAACAAGTAACGATTCATTTAATGACATTGAGTTATAGGACTTGGCGGATGCATCAAATACCACCCGTATTTTGGTCGTACTGCTGTCGCATTTAAACACGGCATGGTGCGGAAGATAATAGCAGGGTTGATTTGTAGTTTGAAGTACTTCACTGTGCGGAATTTCTTCCATATGTCCAAGTGACAAATACTCCTGCATGAAGGAAGAATATTGAGCCCTTAACTCGCTATTTGAATTAAGTCTACGCTCAATTGAATGAAAACGGTTTAGTGCGGTGTCAAAGGAATTTCTAAAGTTGAGCTCGACTGGCAGCTGCACCTCGTATTTACCATCTGGGCGACGAACATGGGTTTCGGTAAAGTTTTCTTCAGCAAGCTGCTCCTCAAGGGAAAGTGGTGGTTTATTCAAGATATCCTCTAACTTCCAAAATTGCTCCAAATCAAACGCCTGCTGAAGATCTAAACGAGTGCAGTGAGCGTTTACCTCCGAAATCGTTGACGAAAGTTGCGAATCGCTTCCTGCTATTATCCAACCAAAAATAGTTGGAATTGATATTAAGCCTTCGAGACTCCGTTTTTCCTGCTCCCTTTATAATGCTGAAAAACTTAGCAGCACCTAGCAGAATGTCGATGGGACCAGCTGAGTAGAAATAGGGATCAGCCAAATCGACAGGAAACATGTTGTATGTGATCAAGGGCGAAAGAAGGAAGATTGGACGAAATCTTTGGCAAAACGTAGCAGTTAGCTTCAACGAATTCCGAATTATGGAGAGAGTTGATTCTAAGGTTAACTAATCCGTTGGTTACTCCAGCAGATGTGGAGGCGATTCCTAGTATTGGAACACGAGATCATTTGCGAGGCAATCCCAAGCTTTGAGCAACTCGCTCGGTTATGAATGATGCTTGTGATCCTGAGTCGAGAAGGATCCGAACAATTTGATTAACTCCTTGCTTATTCTGTATCTGTGCTAGCGCGGTGGGTAATATAGTTGAGAAACGATGTTTGGTTTCTATGGCTTGGGTTGCTTCTTCTTCTTGTGGGGTGGTATTGATTGCTTGTACAGAAAGGTCTGTAGAGTGTACCAGCGTATGATGTCGCGAATTGCACTGGCGGAAACGGAAATTCGAACGGCATCTGTTAGATGCATGGCCTTGACGCAGGCAATTAAAACAAAGCGAATTGTGAAGGTCCTACTAAATGTGACCGAACCACAGCTGTATTCTTACTGCGGGGTTGGTTTGATCGAGAGGAAGCTGAGAGACAAGACTCTAGACAGGTGCAACGGTTTCGTAGATATTCGATGAGTTCATCAATGGTGCAGTCAGGGTTAGAAACCACTTCTTCAGCCCAAGCTTGCTTTGTATCGTGGTCTAGCTTTTGTGTCAAGAGATAGATTAGCCGTGGATCACGTTCATTGGAATCTAATGCATTAAGCCCACGGACGGCCTCAAATGCCCCATCAGAAATTTTGCGAAGCGTATGAATATTCGGTGTACTGCAGGAGGGTAGCGATAAAAATGATTGAATAAACGATTGAACAATTAGATTTTTTTTATCGTAGCGTTTTTCTAAACGGTCCCAGGCCTCGACATAGTTCTGCTCTGAACATGAAACGTGTTTAATAAGGTTTGCTGCATCGCCACGAAGAAATGATTTGAGGTAATGCAGTTTTTGGGTACAAGTGATTGTTGAATTTGAATCAACCGTTGCGATGAATAGGTCACGAAATGCGGGCCAGTCTTTATAGTCCCCTGTAAAATGAGGGATTGTAATTTTGGGCAAATGAACCGAATTTGGAGGGTTTGAATCAACCGCATTTTTTGGGGATGCAACACTTTTTGCATCTTCGACATTTTCAGTTGACTCCTTCTTTAAGCGCTTTATCACGTCGGAAAGAATCGAATGCGCGCGAAAATATTTCTCTTCATATTCAGAGAACTCCGGTTCACGATCGACGTAATCTGGATGGTCTATGAAATTCAAGAGCTCATTTTGCAAGCTAACAAATTCTTGATATGCTTCATCAAGTTTTTTAATACGAAATTCGATCGTTGAAAGCGATGTATTTGCATCAATGGTATCAGCAAATGATGCCAACGTTGTGATGCACCCTTTAGCACGACCGCGTTTTGCAACTACTTTGTTCATTTTTGTAATTTGTCTATGTGGCTATATTGTTGCTCGACAAAAAAAAAAAAATCGCTTTTGAAAATACCACAAAGGATGAAACGGTAGGTTGCTGAATTGTCCCGTTCAAATGAAAACGCGTGATCTAGCGGCTCTTATGTACTTAAGTATATAATTCATATTAAAGCATGTATCTATTACGTCTTTAATTTTCGCGGTAAACGGCACTTCACTAATTAGAAATGTTTATCCGCCTCGAAGGACCATAATATGTTTTGAAATGTGTGTTTGAGTATTTTGTGTTTAATGTGTAATTGAATATTAATTTTTAAATGTATTAATATTAGTAGGTATATGTTGTGTACTCAGCCTTTGTCAGCAGCAATGTGTATACATTGTGTTGTATGTGTGTTATGTGTATTGCTTTACAACTTCGTTCATCATTCTTTGGAAGGTAGCTGGGGCGTTTTTTAATCCAAATGGCATACGTAACCATTCGTAATATCCATATGGAGTTGAGAAGGCAGTTTTCTCAATTTCTGACGGATCCATTTTAATCTGATGGAATCCTTTCGCAAGATCTAAGGTCGAAAAATATTGGGCTCTTCCGAGTTTGTCCAATATCTCATCGATATTAGGTAAAGGGTGTTTGAACTCGATTGTTTTCTCGTTCAATTTGCGATAGTCGATCACCATACGCCACTTCTGTCTTCCAGAATTATCTTCTTTCTTAGGGACTACCCAAATAGGTGCATTATAGGGTGAGGTACTTTTCTTAATAATGCCCTGAGCTAATAAATCCTTAACTTGTTTTTCGATCTCTTGCTCGTGTATTTTAGGATAACGGTAGATTTTGCTAAATATTGGACTATCATGTTCGGTCCTAATATTGTGCATGGTTTGAGTGGTAGATGTTAATTTATCTCCTTCTTTAAAAAATACGTGTTTATTTTTCCCAATAAATTTATTTAAAATGTTTTTCTCTTCTAAATTCAAATCCCCACTAATTAATTGATTTATTTCAGTTGAGTTACAATAATTAAGTGTTTGGATTTCTTCGAATTCATACGGACATTTATTTTTATTCCTATAATTTTCGAAATAAGTTTTTCTATTATTTATTTCTACAAATCCTTCTCCTAGGTTTATATTTGCTTTGATGGGCTTTAATAGGTTTTGACCTATTATTCCATCGAATTTTTTATTTTTTATTTTCATCAACTTCCATGCCATTGTTGCTTCATTTTCGTTGAATTCAACAGGCACTTTAGTTATGATTTCTTCTTTAATGGTACTAATTGCATTATTAGCGCCTTTTATTTGAGTTGGTATCCGTACAGGATTCGGTGGTATTTCTAATAGTTCAGATTCGTCTAGTATACTTGTAGTCGAACCTGTGTCTATTAGAATTTTTAGTTTTTTATTATTAATAGTTGCAATTATTATGGGAAGTGCAGTTACTAAGAATCTTTTAGTTAAAATAATGTACTTTTATTTTACTTAAAATATCTTAGGAGCTAAGTAACATGTAGTATTTCTCTACGATATAATTATAACTAACTAAAGGAACCAAAATGTTCCTATATATATACTTCGTCGATATGAGGTATCGATACTGTTTTTATGATACCTAAATATAGATAACGAGTGTTATCTTGTTTACTTGGGTCATTCCTTTTCTCTTAATCTCTTCTCAGAAAGATACTTGGGATGTTTGTTTGGTCCGTTGATAGTGAGGGTATTCCGTCGCCATCCGGTTGACATGTGTGTTGGCTGTTACTTGTTATCTCTAATATAACTCCCGCAAGCAGAAGATCCTTCGATCTTAAGGTCTGAAGAATATCAGAGAGTCTGTCGTAATCACGCATCCAGTGATTGCAGTTTAAATAGATAGGCACTATGCAGAGGGTTTCTCCATTGGTTCTTACATCGAGAACGTATGTTCATTTCACCAATTTAAAATTTATATTGACCACTTTAATATATTTCCGATAGCCTAGCAGCTCACCACCCCTTCCTGTTCGAAATATATTTATCTTGGCTGCTGGTATCTATTTTGTTTCGTAGTCCTTAAATATATTACTAAATCTACATTTTTTACTGGCTAATAAAGAGTTATTCAACAGGGACGCTACAAAAGTAGAGCGACAGGGACAGCAAACGACGCCGAATTTCTTGCCGCTCTTTGAGATTTCTCTTCAGTAAGGTTTGCCATTTCATGATGGAAAGCCAACAACGAGTGGAAGTTATTAAAATTTAATACAGAAATTCGGAAAATGATTCGGATTTTCATCGAAAAATCATCTTCAGCGATGAGGCTCATTTCTGGCTGTATGGCTTCGTCAATAAACAAAATATGCGGTAGTGGTGAGGCAGCAATCCACACGTACTCCATGAGTCATCATTGCATCCCGAAAAAAATACGGTTTGGTGTGGTTTATGGGCCGGCGGCGTCATTGGGCATTGTTACTGTGAATGGGAATCGCTACCGTTTAATGATAACCGAATATTTTTGGACCCAATTAGATGATATGGACTTGGAGGACATGAGGTTCCAACAGGACGGCGCCACAAGCCACACAGCGAATGTCACAATCAATTTATTGGAAACCAAGTTTGGAGAACGTGTTATCTCCCGAAATGGTCCAGTCGCTTGGCCGCCTCGGTCGTGCGATTTGACGCCGTTAGACCATTTCCTGTGGGGCTACGTCAAGCCTATGGTCTATGCCAACAAGCCAGCGACGATTGATGAACTTCGTACGAATATCGAACGTGAAATTGCAGCAGTATCGGCCGATTTATGCTTGAAAACCGTCGAATATTGGGTTCAGCGTCTGGACTTCTGCAAGCGTGCCCGTGGTGGCCATGCAAAAGAAATCGAGTTCCATACATAATGGCATCGAACGTACTTTCACAGGAATAAAGAATTTCATTGATATCCAAAACCGTTTTTGTTTTATTTAAACTTATTTTATTTTATTTACTTTTGTAGCGCTCTTATTGATAAACCCTTTACATGTGTTTGATAAAGCATAAACACATCAAAACTTTTTATATAATTGAAAAAAATCGGGAAAAATAACTTGTTTTTTAAGCCTGAAACATTATAACTTAATATATTAAACGACAATGTAGGCGCAGTGGCTTAGTGGTTAGTGTGTTGGACTACTAAGCGAGGGGTCCCAGGTTCGAATCCCGAAAAAACCCAAATTCCAACTTATGGTTTTTTCCGCTGCGCCACCTCTCGCGAACGTCTGACAAACATCCGAGAGTATAAATTTTTTTTTTTTTATATTATACGACAATATTTCATGGTTTTCAATTTCATTTCTACTATAATCTTCATTTTCATTGATTAACATTTTTCTATTTTGTATTTTATTTCGGCAGACGGCATTAGTATTTAGTACTAAAAATTAGGATGAGACGCCAAAAACGAGGAACTGCTACTTCTTACGTTTCCACCCATTCCACCGAATGCATTTCCGCCTTCGGTATTTACATTTCTGACAGCTGCACCTGTCACTATAGAGCTGCCATCGACGATCTGCTGCAGAAGTGACATTCCACATTCGCTGTCATAAAACTCACATCGTAGATTATTATTGTTGTCGAAGTAAAATGTTTTATCATTAATTTTAGGCTTTTGTCCAATGACTGAGGCTTTCGTGTTTTTATTTTTGCTGTCGATGTCGGATTTTAGCTTTAGAAAATGCTTTCTTCGATTACGTGAAGCTTCAGTGTAGTCTCTGTGCATAATTACCTCGGTGTCTCTTAGTGTTGATGAGTTGCTTATCACGCGTCGAAAGTCATCTTTCTTGTGCAATTTTACGATGATTTTAGCTACGTTGTTGCTTGCCCGTAAGGCCCGAATGTCAGATATTAACGATGGATCGTCGCTCCGCAGGAGTTGCAGTAATAGGCTTTTAGCCTTTACATCTGGATTAGTGCTGGTATCCACAGGCGTATGTACTACAACATTGCTTTCAATGACCTTTTCTCCGACATCTCCACTTTTCGTACCAATGTTGAATAACAAGCTTCCATTGCCTGCAATTTTTGACGTAGCTCTGTGTTGTCTTTTTGCATTGCTTGAATTTCTATGGAAACTCCTTCAACATCAGCTTTAGTTGCAAAATTCCTTAGTCATGCCATGGAACCCTCTATAAGGGACTTTAGGTCTCCAAGTCAATTGCAAATTTGCAAGTATGTGCTTTATAATAAAGTTGACTCACCAATAAAATCGAAACGCTTTATTTGTATGTTAATTCTACACTATGAATCACTTTTTGGAAAGATTTATTGAGTAAAATTTATAATATTTATATCTACTTCGACGAGCGATTTTACTTGCTGACTAGGCTGGAATAAATAATGTTTTAGTAGACTATTATATTTGAAAAAAAGGACGTTTGTACTTTAAGTACTTTATGTACCTACCTAACACAACAGCAATAAAAGAAAGGAAAGAATCTCTGGCTCAGTATAAGAAATATCTATAGGACTGGATTCCGGAAAAGCTAATATTTTAAAAGATATGTACAAAAAACTGTCAATCACAATATATGGCTCCTTTTAACCATTTTTCATTCGATTCTAATTGGAATTTTCAAAGCATACTGAACTCTACTCATACTCATTCACACACGTACACAACAGTCACAGACCACACTCCACACTAATGTTTGTGCTCTCGGTCATCTCCATTCTCCAATTCCATTCCTTAAATCGTATTCTCTTAATCGTTTTCCATTGGCACTTTTCCAATGCATACTCTTCCTCACGCACACATGAGACATGGATGTGTTTTTAACTGGGTGGCGAGCTACGTTGCTATGACAAGTGTGGAAATGATTTTGGCCTTCTGACTTCTGTGTTATATGTTTCATTTTAGTATTCGTTGGTTATATATATGATCCCATATGGTTCCTGGTAAAAAAAGGAATGAACTAAGGCAAACACACTTACCTACTTATTTAAGGTGGCGCTACAGTCCGGGGTGGACCTGGGCCTCAACCAACAAGCGTCTCCAGCCAGCGCGATCTTTAGCTAACTGTCTCCAGTTTCGCACGCTATGTTGGTTAATGTCCCCTTCCACTTGCGTGCGCCACCTGAGTCGCGGTCTTCCTCTACTGCGCCTTCCCTCGGGTATGGATTCGAAGATCTTCCGGGCCGAAACATTCGTGCCCATACGCTCTACATGACCCAGCCACCTCAGTCGTTGGACCTTCACTCTTCTGACTAGGTCGATGTCGCTGTACAGCCCGTACAGTTCGTCGTTGAATCTCCTCCTCCATTCACCGGCAATGCAGACGGGACCAAAAATCACTCGAAGAATTTTCCTCTCGAAACAACCTAGAGTTACCTCATCCGATTTTGATAGAATCCATGCCTCTGCGCCATATAGCATGACTGCGACGATTAGGGTCTTATAAAGGGTCACTTTAGTTGTTCGAGAGAGGGCTTTGTTATTCAATTACCTTCTTAGCCCAAAGAAACAGCAATTGGCAAGAGTTATTCTACGTTTAACCTCAGCGCTGGTGTCATTGTCTGAGTTCATAGCGGAGCCTAAGTAGACAAAGTCCTTCACCACCTCAAAGTTATATCTGTCTATTGTGACGTTCTGTCCGAGCCGTCGGTGTTGGGTGTCCTTTGTAGTTGACAGAATATAACTACTTCGTCTTGACCTCATTAATCGCCAAACCCATCTTCGCCGCCTGAGTCTCAATACTCAGAAACGCGCCATTTACATCACGCTGCATTCTGCCAATTATGTCAATGTCGTCAGCGTACGTGAGCAATTGGACGGAGTTTTGAAAGATCGTGCCTCTGGTGTTGGCGTTTGAGTTTTGCACTATTCTTTCAAGAACGATGTCACATGACAGCGCATCGCCTTGCCTAAGTCCTTTTTTGACATCGAAGGTCTCGGTGAGTTCTTTACCGACCTTGATGGAGCAGCGTGCATTCTCTAGACATTGGTCTGTATAGCTCGTCCCTATAAATGCTGTCATAGGCGGCCTTAAAATCGATGAAAAGGTGATGGGTACCGATTTGAAGTTCCTGGGTTTTCTCCAAGATCTGCCGCAGTCTGAATATTTGGTACCTCCGTCAATTTGGCAGAGCACATATGTCAAAAATCGATTTTAAATAGCTCTGAATTATGTGCTATTTATGTGCTAATTTTGTGTGAAGTTTTTGATTTCTGTTCTCCAACGGTTTCGGAAAAAATCTCCCTTGCAAAGTGCTCTGCCAAGTTAACGTCAAGCCAGCAGAGCACATAGTTAAATTGGCCGAAAAATAAAAAAAATAATATCCCATATTGAAACCTGATTTATGTGCTTTTTTTGTGTAAGGTTTCCAACTTTGTAGCTCAAGCCTTTCAGCTAGAAATCGCATTAGAAACCTCTATTCTAATAAGTTCATAGAAAACTGTTAACGCAAATCCTAAAAACGGATGAAAATCGAAAAAATAACCAGTCGGGTAAAAAGCAAATACATATTTATGTGCTTTTGATTTGCTAAGTCATTGATTTTTGTGCTATACTAATTTAGCCTCTAATCTAAGTTTTAGGTTTCGCTCTGTAAGTAAAAGACCTTTTACAGCTCTGCTAAAAATTTCAGCCGCAAGAAAGGAAAATCACAATGCAGAACGGCGATAGAATAATCCTTGCAAAATAAATACATTTCCATTGCGCACTGGTAGGTAGGTTGTTTAGTATGCGTGAATTAACACATATAAACCCAGCCAAATGTTGTTATGGCTGGCTGGGTAGGTAGCTATGCATGGCGGAAAAGGAAACAAATTGTGTGAGTCTTTGAGGGTGTGGATGTTTCATTGAAAATTTAGTTGCCGTACGCTGTAAATATTATGTTCGCCTGGTGTAATAATATTGATCGCATCTGTATTGTTATAATAAAGGGTGATTTTTTAAGAGGTTTAGAACTTTTTTTAAAAAAAAAAACACAAAAAATTCGAAAAAATGAATGAAATATTTATTTGAATCGATAGTTTGAACCTTGCAATTTAATGTTTAAAGATAATTTCATGCAAATGTTGACCGCGGCTGCGTCTCAGGTAGCCCATCCGCTGAGTCCAATTTTGGCATACTCTTTCACACATATCGGCCGGTATCTTACGAATGAATGCATGGATGTTGGCTTCCAGTGCGTCAATCGAAGCGGGCTTGTCCCTATGCCTTTGCCTGGTACCTACGATCGTCAGCCACAACATTGAAACGACAATACACACACATTTTCATTATTCCTGCAAAAAGAATACAATATACCATGGGGGAATGTGTTTAAATTCTTGGAGCACATAATTTATTGCAACATTTCGCTTAAAAAACTTAACATGGCACTGGCATTCCTGTTAAGAATTAAAAGTGTTAAAATTTCAGTTGCCGCCAGTACACATACTTTTTGTTTGCACTAATGCATTCGTTTTCTGATTTACTAACACAGGCGTACATCCACCAGAAATTCGTCACCGTAATTTTTTTGTGGATTTCTTTCCTTTCCCATCCCTTCCACCCGCAATTAATCGGGTAAGCATTGGGTCCCGTGTGTGAACCGCGTTTTTTTTTCAATTATGTGTACAAGATTTTTTTAAGGCGCCACAATGCCGATCCTCATTCGATGCGATCAATATTATTACACCAGGCGAACATAATATTTACTGCCTACGGCAACTAAATTTTCAATGAAACATCCTCACCACAGACTGACACAATTTGTTTCCTTTTCCGCCATGCATAGCTACCCACCCAGCCAGCCATAACAACATTTGGCTGGGTTCATATGTGTTAATTCACGCATACTGAACAGCCTACCTACCAGTGCGCAATGGAAATGTATTTATTTTGCAAGGATTATTCTATCCATACCTACTAAAGGGTGATTTTTTAAGAGGTTTAGAACTTTTTTAAAAAAAAAAACACAAAAAAATCGAAAAAATGAATGAAATATTTATTTGAATCGATAGTTTGAACCTTGCAATTTAATGTTTAAAGATAATTTCATGCAAATGTTGACCGCGGCTGCGTCTCAGGTAGCCCATCCGCTCATTCCAATTTTGGCATACTCTTTCACACATATCGGCCGGTATCTCACGAATGAATGCATGGATGTTGGCTTCCAGTGCGTCAATCGAAGCGGGCTTGTCCCTATACACATTAGCCTTGGCATACCCCCACAAAAAATAATCTAATGGTGTCAAATCGCACGATCTAGGCGGCCAATTGACCGGCCCGAAACGTGAAATTAACTGTTCACCAAACTCGCCTCGCAATTGCGCCATTGTTTCGCGTGCTGTGTGGCATGTGGCACCGTCTTGTTGAAACCACATATCATGCAAGTCAAGAACTTCAATTTCGGGCAAAAAAAAGGTTGTTATCATCGCTCGGTAGCGTTCACCATTGACAGTAACGCTGCGATTCGCATCATCTTTGAAGAAATATGGCCCAATAATGCCGCCGGCCCATAAACCGCACCAAACAGTGGCTTTTTCGGGATGCATTGGTAGCTGTTGCAATGCTTCTGGCTGATCTTCACTCCAAATGCGGCAATTTTGCTTATTTACGTACCCATTCAACCAAAAATGAGCCTCATCGCTGAACACAATTTTTCGATAAAAAAGCGGATCCTCGGCCAGCTTTCCAAGAGCCCATTCACCAAAAATTCGGCGTTGTGGTAGGTCGGCTGGCTTTAGTTCTTGCACCAGCTGTATCTTAAAAGGCTTTACGCCCAAATCCTTCCGCAAAATTTTCCACGTAGTGCTGTAACAAAGGCCTAACTGCTGGGAACGGCGCCGAATCGACATTTCGCGGTCTTCTGTCACACTAGCTGATACGGCCGCAATATTTTCTTCACTACGCACAGTACGTAAACGTGTTGGTGGTTTAATGTCCAACAAAGTAAATTTGGTGCGAAATTTGGTCACAATCTTCCGAATAGACTGCTCAGAAGGTCGAGAATGCCGATCATAAAATGGAAGCAGCGCGCGATAAACATTTCGAACCGAGCACGAATTTTGATAGTAAAATTCAATAATTTGCAAGCGTTGTTCATTTGTAAGACGATCCATGGTTAAATTGCAAACCAAACTGAAGCTGTTTGACAGTGACACAAGGTACTAAACACACGTCAGCTGTCAAAACCAGTGTTGCCAAAACCAAACCAGCTAAAAAATCACCCTTTATAATTGCTGTGGGCCTGTTAAAATCAGACATATGTATTTGCTTTTTATTTTTTCGATTTTCATCCGTTTTTAGGATTTGCGTTAACAGTTTTCTATGAACTTATTAGAATAGAGATTTCTAGTGCGATTTCTAGCTGACTGAGCTACAAAGTTGAAAACCTTGCACAAAAAAGCACATAAATCAAGCTTCAATATGGTATATTATTTTTTTTATTTTTCGGCCGATTTAACTATGTGCTCTGCTGGCTTGACGTTAACTTGGCAGGTCGATTTTCTCCGAAACCGTTGGAGCACAAAAATCAAAAACTTCACACAAAATTAGCACATAAATAGCAATAAGTCAGGGCTATTCAAAATCGATTTTTGACATATGTGCTCTGCCAAGTTGACGGAGGTATATTTGGTCGATGGTTGATTTTCCTGGCCTGGCTTCAGCCACGCTGATATGAACCAATCAGGTTGTTTACGAAAGGCTTCAGGCGTTCACACAAAACGGCAGATAAGATCTTGTAGGCAATGTTAAGAAGACTGATACCTCTGTCGCAGTTCAGAGGGTCTCCTTTCTTGAGGATCGGGCAAACAATTCTGAGGTTCCATTCATCGGGCATACTTTCCTCCGACCATATTTTACAGATCAGTTGGTGCATGCTCCTAACCAAGTCATCGCCTGCCGCTTTGAACAGCTCGGCGGCTATGCCATCTGCTCCAGCGGCTTTGTTGGACTTAAGTTTAGATATAGCTATCTTCACTTCGTCCAGGTCGGGTGGACGGTATTGTTGATCCTCATCGTCCAGGTTGGATGGTTCATTCTGCCTGACAGCCAGGGATGCCAGATTGAGGGATTTTTCCTGTTTTTGGGACTATTTGACCATAAAGGGAAAAAGGGAAAACTAACCCAGAAAACGGGAAAATAAGTCATCCCGAAAACTTTCACTTTTGAATACCAAAACTTATTTTTACAACGTTCAGAAAAAAGACAAATCATGATAAATTCAATAAAAAAACACTTGATGAACATAGATAGCCCTTAGTCTTGACATTTGTGGTTCTAAATATTTTTGATATTTTTTAAAATAATTAATTAAATAAATTATTGTCATGCGAAATGGCAAGTGTACATGGATTTTAATGTTGTATGTATGTATGCGTACCATACAAATTGTTTTACTTTTTCCTTTCCGAGAAAAAAAAAGGGAATAAAAACGGGAAAAACTGGTATTAAAAATGGGAAAAACAATAATTTTGGATGAGAAAAAAAGGAATCCACATGCCAAAAGTCATGACAGCGGGATTTAAGCCGTCACCGCCGTTAAACAGTATGCAGAAGTAGTTTTTCCATATCCTCAGCATCGACTGCGATTCTACTACGATGTTCCCTTGTTCGTCCTTGCAGGCTTCGATTCGGGCTCTGTAGCCATGTGTGGTTCTTTTTACTCTTTGGTAAAACTTCCGAATTTCATTCCTGCAGTAGCATCTCTCTATTTCCTCGATCGCGCGCTTCTCATGCTCTTCCTTTTTCCTAATCAGCAGCCGGTGTTCGTATCTTCTCTTCTGCGCGTAGAGCTCACGAGCTCTTGTCCTCCTTTGCAGCGCCGGTTTATATGTCTCTTGTTTCGCTTCATGTTGTTGAACCAGGGGTTTCGTTACGGTGGTCGGATGAAACCCAGCACATCAGAGGCGGTGTCTCTGATGGCTTTTTGGCAATGTTGCCACTGATCTTCAATACTTGATGCTGGCTGCATAGGATCTTTTGAGAGATTGAGAGAGACTCGATCGGAAAAGGATCTGGTGATCTCTTGGGATTGTAGCCGTCCGACGTCAAACTTCCTCACAGTATTAACTTGTCTTGGCGGTGTTCGGGATATACGAAGTCGTACCTTGGCTGAAAAATTTGGGCTAAACTTACTCAGATAAGTGAATTTCCCGAGAACTCTCTGAAGTTCTTTTCTGTTTTTTGGTGATTTCAAACGTTGAATTGCCTCCGTTTTGTCTGGGTCAGCTGTCACTCCGTTCTCGCTTATGATGTGTCCTAGGTATTTGACCTTCCGTGGCTCGAACACACATTTTGTTTTGTTTAGCTTTAAGCCGTTGTCGTTCAGGATCTTGATGACTTCTGTTGTGGTTTTTCGAAGCTCTTCACTTGATCTGGAATGAATTAAGATGTCATCAATTGAAATTTTTATATTTGGTAGGTGTGATAGGAGGGATTCCATTATGCTTTGGAACACATCGGGGGCGGCGGAGATACCCAATGGTAGCCTTTTGCAGGCGTATCTTTTCCAGGGTGTGGAAAACGTAAGTATTTTCTTGGTTCTATCGGAGACTCGGACTTGCCAAAATCCTCGTTTGCAGTCCAGAAGTGTGAAGTATTTGGAACCATTAAGATGAGCAGAAATCTCTTCAATTGTTTGCATAGGATGGTGGCGACGCATTATGTTTTTATTGACAATTGTGGGGTCTATGCAGATTCTTATTTTGTTGTTTTTGCGGACGACAACCATGGGCGATACGGATGGGGTAGCGTCTTTCATGGGTTCAATGACATCCAGTTTTACCATTCTGTCGAGTTCTTGCTTAACGTCGTCGCGAATTTTGTGTGGTATTCGTCGATGGGGCGTTATTACGAATATTGGGTTTTCTATTAGGTCAATTTCATATTCGTAGCCTTTGAGACAACCTAGGCCTTCAAAAATGCTGTCATCAACCTTTACCTGGTTAACTCTGGTAACTAGTCCAAGTTTTTCGCAAGCATTGGCTCCGAGAATTGGTTTGATGTTTTCGTCTACTACCTTGAAGCATATTTCGCACTGTCGTCCAGCAATTTAGCATGGTACAAGTGCTTCGCCGATTATTCTCATTCGATGGTTGACAAGGTGCTTTACCTGACTTGGATTGAGGCAAAAATTTGTATTTTGGATGACACATTTGGGTATAACATTGCATTGTGCGCCTGTGTCTAGTTTTATAATATACGATTCACCTTCTATGAAGAGTTTTTCTGTGAAGTTGTCCCTTAGAAGGTTAGCACTATCAGAAACTGTACCGATGAAAAGTGAACTGTCGTCGTCATCATCGGATTCTTCGCATAGGTTTATTTGTTTGGGAGTGTCACCGTTTTTTTGGTTGTTTTTCCATGCTTTCTTTTTGCAAAATTTCTCGAAGTGATTTTTCTTGTTGCATTTCTTGCATACGTGATTATACGCCGTACACTTTCGAATCTCGTGGTTTTTTCCGCAATTACGGCAATCAAATCTTTTGGCTTTTAATGAACTACCTTTTTGAACGAAGTTTACTTTCTTGTCGCCTTCGTTGACGATTTGCGCTGATTGCTTTTGAGCCATTTCCGTAGCCTGACAGAGTTGAATTGCCTTTTCAAGATCGATATCCTGGGATAGTTTGGTGCGGAGGTCATCGCTTTGGATTCCGAGTATGAGTTGATCTCTCAGTAAGCTATCGTTGAGTCCCTCGAAGGCACAGTTTTGAGCTTGTAATCGTAGTCTGGACATAAGTTCGTCTATAGTTTCGCCGTCTTTTTGAGCTATTTTATTAAATTTGTATCTCTCAAAGGTGGTGTTAATTTTTGGAGTGAAATAATCCTGAAAAAGATTCTTTACCTCGGCGAGGGTCCTTTCCGCGGTCGGTTGTGAGCGGGAGTTGTATATTTGGAGGGCAGAGTATCCGATTGCGGACATAAATGTTGCTACCTGTACTTTTTGGGGTTTGGTGTCCATGCCAGTAGCAATTTCGAAAAATTCGTATTGCTGCTTCCATAGTTTCCACTTATTAGCCATGTCTTTGTCGTGTTCGATGACAATTGGTTTTGGCGGTCTAAGAAATTGGCATAGATTACTGTCTGCCGCGACCTGTGACGTAGTCGCCATTTTTTAGTTAATTAATTTAATTTAATAATACTATTTTAATTGTAAAATAAATCGGGTTTCGGCACCATGTGAATAATAAACAACGCATTACTATTAATCCAATTACTTTATTCCTAATACAATGATCAAGGGTCGGTTACAATGCTTAGCTGAATGAGGTTAATGAATGCCAATGCGGGTAGATGTCATAATCACGCATTAGAGTCCTGAGGGCCAGGCCACATTGCAAGATTTAGTTCACGATTTAAAAATTGTTTCTCTTTCACAACCACGATAGTTACTCAAAACGAAGTTTCTAATGCTAAGAACTTGGTTATTCGAATGACACAGACGTTTTATTTCCCCAATGAATAGGTACTCTACGCTTCTGAAAAACGAACCTCTTTCTAAGAAAAGCTCATTGGCAAATTTAAACCCCATTTTGGACGAAAATCGAATTCTTCGGTCAAATGGAAGACTCACCTGCTCTACTTTGTCTTTCAACGAAAGATATCCAATTATTCTTCCTTATCAAGCAACCATAACTGCTCTTTTGGTAAAATTTGTTCATGAAATCTCACTTCACGGAGGTAACTAATTGGTAGTTCGCTTGGTTCGGAGTGAATTTTGGATACCAAAATTAAAAAACCTGGTTAAAAAACACATCCGATCATGTAAAATATGTATTATTCAAAAAAAGAAAGTACAAACCCAGATAATGGGAGCCTTACCATTAGAAAGGACCCAAATCTCATCACCGTTTACCAACACGGGCATTGATTTCGCTGGTCCCTTTATGATACGTAGCTCATTAGCACGAAACTGTCGACTAACGAAAGCATATGCCTGTATATTTGTATGTTTCGCTACTAGGGCTATTCATCTGGAGGCAGCTAGCGACTTATCTACGCAGTATTTTTTAGCAGCGTTGAGTCGGTTCATGGCTCGGCGTGGTATACCGAAAACTATATTCTCTGACAATGGCACTAACTTTGTCGGAGCTAGCAAAGTCATTGCAAACGATTTTAAACAATTTGTGAAATCGATCTCTATCGAAGTCTCTAAAAGGTATGTGGATCAGAATTTGGAGTGGACATTCATTCCTCGCGGCGCACCTCATATGGGTGGACTCTGGGAAGCCGGAGTAAAAAGTTTCAAACTCCATTTTCGGAAAGTAGCTGGAACTAATAAGTTTACATTTGAGGAGTTTGCAACCCTTCTAGCAACATTCGAAGCTTGCTTAAACTCGCGTCCCATATCTCCGATTTCCGAAGATTCGTCTGAGATTCTTCCATTGACTCCCGGTCACTTCCTGCGAGGTGGTCCTTTGTTAAGTCCACTTGAGCCTGCTCTTGACAGTCAATCCCTGAACTGCGTCAAAAGATGGGAAAGGGTAAAGATATTGCATCACCAATTTTGTCGCAGATGGAAAGATGAGTATCTTAAGGAACTTAACAAAAGATATAAATGGAAATTCCCACAGAGAGATGTATCTATTGATGATTTAGTTGTGGTCAAAGTGGTGGTTGGCCTCCCTCCAAATGAATGGCGGCTCGGTCGTATTATAAAAGTTGACCCGGGTTCTGACAGTCGAGTTCGCGTAGTTCGACATGCGGACTCGGAATGGAGTCATAACGCGCCCAATAGCTAAACTGTGTATAATCACTCCTTCATCAACTAATTTAAACTCAACTTCTCCCCCATGAATTCATCCATTTACGATGCATAATAACATTTGAAGTAATATTTTTTTTTTTTAACTAAATAATTTGAATTATTGACCTTTAAGATATTGCACTGATCTAAAAGAATATTGCTCGCTACTGTATCTAAATATTTAAGATTATTTGTACAATTTGCTTTGAATTTAATTTTTTCACATATGTATTTCTCTTTGTAATGGCATAAGCGATTTCCGGAATTCAAATAGCCCCCGCGTATTTAATTAGTAACATTTGCAGCCATAGCTGCAAGGCGGCCGGCAATGTTCAAGCCAATGCTCATTGAACGTATCCAAAAAGTCTAGCAGTTCTTTTATCTCGAATTGTTAGAGGTCGCTTTACACGATCTATTTGAGATCGGAAACCGCTCAGCTATATTCTTTGATTTCGTATGTTCACCCTTCTTGATTTCGACCTCGTCGAGGTAAGACCTATACTTACAAAGGAAAATAAAGAATTGTTATTTATCCCACGGAGAAATCATCTATTTCTTTCTTGGTCATCCGGAATCATTGAGCAACCAGCAGGGGTTATTACTCACCCCAACATTTGGCCCATTCAGGCCGAATAGTATTTCTTAAAATACTCAAAACTTTTCATTCGCAAAGTATCAAATTTGCATGAAAGGTTAATTTCATACATCGACTGCACCGTAGAAAAGGCTCATATATATCCGTATATACCTACGTCCTACATACATCGATCGTCGAATGTGTACATAAAACGCTCTTCGAACAGTCATCTCTCAAAAATAATTGTCGAAGGAACATACATTGTGCGTCGAATACACAAGGTCCCGCATCTACCAAAAACCGTCGCACCATCACCCAAATACGCTCTCCGAGCCACCATAAGCGAGAAGATCCCCGCATCTTACACCACACGATCAACAATCATATCAGCCGAATGTGATGTTTAAAAGTCCACAAACAAGAGACTTATTCCGCGCTCCCAACAAACCATAGCACAAGCCAGCATGTCCAGTCCTATCAACACACAACCGTCGAAGTTCATCCAGTGGGCATACCTTTTGCTCTCCCAATTACTCACCGATCTAGTTGCCAGACCCCAGCTCTGAAATCTTGCTCAGCATCCATCGCACCAATCGCACACAAAACTAGAATATTGCATGTACCCACCACCATACATTGCATAAGAGCAAAGTTAGTCATCAACCAACTCCTTGTGATTATCTCTCCTGGCCGTCGTTTAGAGATATGTTTACGGTGGTATACATAAACCATCCGAAATTGTGCTAATCGGTCCAAAAATTGTTTCATCTTCGTTCGAAGACTAAAAATGAAGCAAATGATATTGTTACGAGGTTTTCCCTTACCGCAGATAGTTTCGAATTAGCGTGGAAAGCACTTTCCGATCAGTATGATAACAAGAGAATTTTAGTGAATAAACAATTAAAAAAACTTTTTAATTTAACTGCTATTGCAAACCAATCTGGCAAAAGCATTAAGGATCTACAGAGGGAGATCAATGATTGTTTATCGATTCTCGAAGCCCATAAGGTTTCTACGGCCTCTTGGGATCCCATTCTTGTTTTTTTGTGTTCTAATCGGTTGCCGGAAAATACTCAGCGTTATGGGAACAAGCCATTCAGAAACCACGAGAGATTCCATCATGGACTGAAATGGATTCATTTTTAACTAGCCGTTATTGTGTGCTGGAAACAGTATCCGATATTAAATGTCCTTCCAAAGCAAAAGGTCAATTTAAAGGTCAAATTCCCTATCAAAATAAGGAAAAACATAAAGCTTTTCATTCGAAAGCAAATAAATATGTTTGCAAACTTTGTAGAGGTTCCCATTCACTTCGACAATGCCAAACATTTCTGCAATTGAATACTACGGATCGAATTTCCAAGGTCGATTCATTAGGGTATTGCAAAAATTGTCTATCCTCCACTCATTCGCAAAAAGATTGCAGAAGTGTTCACACGTGTATGCAGTGTAAGCAAAAGCACCATACACTTTTGCACTCGACTACTCTAAATGCGTCACAAGACAAGCCTTCAACATCGGGAACGGGGAATCAGTTCCAATCAATTCCCCAATCGCAAACTATACAGTCCACTGAGAATCGAAGTCTTTGTCAATTTGAATCTTACTTCTTTCGCAATAACAAGCGGATTCTTTTAGCAACGGCGTTGATCGACATCCACCATTTAGGAAGTAAGTTTACATTGCGCGCACTCTTAGATACTGGCTCAGAGGTTACCTTTATATCCGAAGAAGCGCAGAGAAGGTTGAATCTACCTGTGAAGCCAATCCAGGCTCAGATATCTGGGATGAGCGCAATGGTAACCGCAACTGCATCAAACTTGTGTTCATTGTGTATAGGTTCAAAATATGTTCCAACTTTCACAATCTTGGCCAACGCTATTGTTTTGAAACGGCTTACTGGTGATTTTTTTTATTGAACATACTCTTGAAGAGAGCGGACGTGTTTTTTCTCTAAGTTTCGTGGGGTGTAAAGTTTTTGATTATTTACGTTTAGTTCTTGCATAAAAACTTTATCAAAATGCAGTGTCTAATTTGCAATAAAAAAATAGATCGCGGATGTGAAACCAAAATCACTTGCATCGACTGCAATATCTATTTCCATTGTTTGTGTGCGAAACTAACTCCGTCGGATATAGAGTACATGAACACTCACAGTGTTCCATATCGTTGCGACAAATGCACGGCTCTTCGTCGTAAATCCCTACAGCAACAAAGTGTATCGTCACCATCACCATCGACAGCAACAGTAGTAGTAGCGAAACAGAAGCCAAGGCGGAATCAGCAAACAGTCGCTAGGCTACAGAGCACCACTGAGACGACAGTTGAAGGGCAAGCAGCAGCATACGATCTACCACAACTGTCCGGCGATGGCATAGTTACAATGCAAATGCTTTACGAAGAAATCATATGTTTAAAGAAAATCAACTGTGACTTTCTCAGCACAATTAGTCAGCTGAAAAAGGAGAACGAGAAGCTTAATTCAAAAGTTGCATCGCTCGAGAGCAAACTGAATTGGAGAGAGCAGAAGAGCGTTGAGAATGTCATCGAGATCACTGGTGTGCCTGGAGTCAGCAATACGAATGTAAAAGAATGCGTTCAAACAATTTTCAACAAGGCGTTGGATATCTCTCTGTCATCTTCAGATATCCAGAAATGCTACGTCAAACGCGTATGGAAGAAAACCAACAACAACAACCAGCAAAGTGATAAAATTTGTGTTGAATTCTCTGGATTGGCGGCAAAAGAACGAGTAATGAAAGCGAAGAAAACTGCAATGAGGAAACTAAATTCGTCTTTATTTCTTGAGGGTACGAAGAATAATGTTTTCATAAATGATTGCTTCACAAGTTATACTAGAGCTTTATTTATGGAAGCTAAAAAAGTTAAAGCTGAAAAAAACTACAAATATTTGTGGTTTAAAAATTCGCGGATTCTAATGAAAAAAACTGAAAAGGGTAGGGTTGTTGCTATTAGATCGTTTCTTGATCTTTCAGCACTGAAAGACTAATTGTCTTTTGTTTCACCTAAATATAATTTAGTATGTCTTTTTTGAATATCAATGATTATCTTTTTAGCAACAACCCAACCCCTAATACAATTGTAAACATTAATGATAACCAATTTTTTTGTAATTCAAATAATTGCAACTCTTTTTTTGTTGTGCATCAGAACATTCGTAGTTTGCGGCAAAATTTTGATTTGTTAGTGTGCAATCTAGAAGCGCTTGAATTCTTACCCCACTTGATATTTGTAAGCGAGATATGGATTTTTGATTGCGAAAAAGAGGATTATCATATTCCGGGTTATAATTTGTATGTTAACCCTAATGAAAAGTATGCTGCAGGTGGAGTAGGAGTTTTTGTAAGTGATTACCTGGATTCTGGTAGCTATAAAGTAAATTGTCTTAATTTGTTGAGCGCGGATGTAATTGAATTGTCTTGCAAGTTATGTGATGATGTTTTTAAATTTGTTTGTGTATACAGATTACACCTCTATGATATTCAAGTGTTTTTGAATGAATTTTCAGTGCTCTTAAGAAACGAAAAAGTAGTTAATCTTATTTTCCTGGGTGATTTTAATATAGACATTTTAACTCCCAGTACTTTAACGGATCTTTATCTTGCTACAATGGCTGAGCATGGTCTATCACCTTTTATAAACGAAATTACTAGACCAATTTCAGGTACTTGTCTTGACCATGTATTTGGACGTTTAAAAAAAATATCCGTAAACGAATGTGCTGGTATTAATTTTGATCTCCGCATTACTGATCACTGTATGACTGGTATTCTCTTCAGTACGTTAAATACTAAGAAACCCGCGAAGCATACTTTGTCATCTACGGTAACGAAAGTAAACTTCGACTTGCTTAATATTGAACTACGTTCCGAAACCTGGGAGGAAATATATGAGGAAGTTAATGCTTCTAAGGCTTATGATCTATTTTTATCATTTCTTCAGAATTACATAAGTAATTTTACATATACTATCGTCCGTAAAAAGTCTGAAAAAAGTTTAAAGCCTTGGATTACTTATTCTGTGTTAAAAAAAATTAAGCTTAAAAATAAATTAAGAAAAAAGTGCTCCAAACATCCTCTTAATACAGCGCTGAAAAATCGTTTCAGAATATTGAGTAAGGAAGTAAACAACGATATAAGGACAGCTCGAAATAGATACTTCTACTCTAAAGTCCGTAATGCACTTGGTAATCCAAGAAAGGAATGGAAGGCTATAAATAGTATCATTGATAGCAACTCTCCCAATATCTCCAAAGCTATATGTCTATGTAATGATGGTGTTATTATTGATGACCCTACAACAGTATCAAACATATTAAATGATTACTTTTCTTCGGTTGGTCTGATGTCTTTTTCAAGTGAGTCTCCTACATTTAGTCAACGACTTTGCTATAAATAATAGCTTCTTTTATGAAGAAATAACAGGCTTAGAATTGTATAAAATTATCTGTTCCCTTAACAGCTCAAGATCTTGTGGTTGTGATGGAATTTCCAACCCTACCCTCAAGAGCATAGCACTTAATGTTGTCAGCATATTAGCTTATATTTTTAACTTAAGTATTTCAACCGGCGTCTTCCCAGACAAATTAAAATGTGCTAATGTGATCCCTCTTTACAAAAAAGGTAGTAAGAGTGACAAAAACAATTATAGGCCAATTTCTTTATTGTCATCAGTCTCTAAAGTCTTTGAAAAAGCCATTAAGAATAGAGTTTTGAGATACCTGGCAAAAGTTAATTTCCTAAGTCCTGCTCAGTTCGGTTTTAGGGAAGGCCTTTCTACAGAAGATGCCTTCTTGGAATTCTGCTCCTTTATTTATAAAGCTCTGGATGATAGAAAATGTTGCGCCGGGCTTTTTGTAGACATTACCAAAGCTTTTGACATGGTCAACCACAGAGTTCTACTAAACAAACTGCACTATGCAGGATTTCGTGGATTTATGCACAACTGGTTTGAGTCCTACCTAAAGGATAGAACTCAAAAAGTTGTAATAGGTAACTATGTTAGCAGACCAAAAACAATGAACTTAGGTGTACCCCAGGGATCAGTCCTTGGTCCAATACTATTTCTTATTTACATCAACTCATTATTTAGTCAACCGCTTACAGGGAATGTTACAGCTTTTGCAGATGATCTGGGCATTGCATACCGCTCGGATAGTCCTCTTAACTTAAGCGCGGACATAAACCATGATGTTCACCTCCTGGGATTGTGGTTTTCGGAACACAAACTAGTTGTCAGCAATAAAACTAAATTACTTCACTTCAGTCTTAATGTGCAAGAGTCCCTAAGCTCCGAAATTTTCTTTCATGCAAACAATTGCGAATGGTCAAATGCGTCAAATTGTGTCTGTACTGAAGAAGCCACAAGTACAATGTTGTTTGAGCAGGCATCTTGTAACACATGCTGTTTTAAAATTGAAACAATTAATCAGTTTAAATATTTAGGCATCACTTTTGAACAAAATATGAGTTGGTCCAAACATATTTCGATTCTGAAACAATATTTACGATCTTCAGTACGAAGCTTTTATCGCCTTAGACAATTCTGTGACAAAAATACTTTGAAAACAGTATATTATGGAATATTTCAATCAAAACTACAATACGGAATAAGTTGCTGGGGTGGCGCTTACCAAACGAAGATTGAACCATTGATTGTTTTGCAAAAATGTGCTATAAGAAAAGTATGTGGGGTAAATCGTTTGGCTCCTTCTATAGTTTTGTTCAGAGCATTGAAAATTCTGCCACTAAAACATTTGTACTATTTCAAAGTTTCAAAAATCTTTTTTTATGAGAGGTGGCTATTTACGGAGCCCTATTTCAAACAATCGCAATTTGCGAAGCAATTCAACTAATGCCGTCATTATTCCTCCTTTCCGTACTACTCTATTCAAAAACTTTTACTCCATCGTGTCGTGCAAACTATTTAATCAACTTCCTACAGATATCCGAGGAATAAGATCATTGCCCCTATTCCTAAAATACGTAAAAATATGGCTTCTTGATTTTGATCACGAGGAAATTAAAGTTTTGCTGCCCTATGTTGTCTAAACATGTACGTTACATTGTTCTATTTGCTGTTTTATGTACAAATTAATGTTCTTTTAAATTTACGTTTTCTTTCTTTTTTATTGTTAATTTTGTGTAAAAATATGTATAAACTCATAAAATGTTTTTCTTTTAAAATTTATTAAACAATTCACCCCACACTTCCAAGCTATTTTTTCTGAAGTGACATTATCACTATTTGTTACTACACAAATACAAATGTCACTACCTATTCTTGTACTTAATATTGTTATGGTAGATTAAGTAAATACAAAGTTTGTTAAGTCAAGAATCATGAAAATAAATAAATAAATAAATAAAAAAAGAAATTTGCCATTTGCATGATAGATCGAGAGGAAGTTTCATCACCGATTGAGTTCGAACTCGCTGATCCCCATTTCTATGAAAGTTCGAAAATAGATATGGTGTTTGGTTCCGACTTATATCAATCCATTGTTTTAGAAGGGCTGAAACCCAATGTTTTGGGATCCCTCATAGCCCAGAATACCATATTTGGATGGGTACTCTCAGGACCTCTTTCACAAAACCCAGTTAATTCCTTTTCGACACTGTTGTCATATTAATGTGAGACTTCGGTTGATCAACAAATAGCAACATTTTGGGAAGTTGAGGAGATACCTGATCGAAACTCGCTATCGAGCGAAGATATTTATTGTGAACAACTTTACTCCGATACAACTACTCGAAACGCCGACGGTCGTTATGTAGTTCGTCTTCCGTTCAGAAACCCTAGTCTCTCATTAGGTCATTCAAGAAACCGAGCTATAAACCAGCTTCATCGCATGAGTAAGTTTTTAGTAAGACATCCTGACCTTCGGTCAAAATACTACGATGTGCTTCAAGAATATGTCACACTTGGACACATGGAGGCTGTTTCATCTGAGGACATTATTAAAAACCATCAGCTATGTACTTACTATCTGCCGCATCATGCGGTTATAAAGGCAGATAGTGTTACAACCAAGGTGCGGGTAGTTTTTAATGCCTCGTGTCCCTCAAGCAACGGAACTAGTTTAAATGATATGTTGTATACGGGCCCCGTTAAACAAACCGACCTTACGACACTAATTTTAAAATGGCGTTTCTATCGATACGTTTTTAATGCCGACATCGAAAAGATGTATCGGCAGATAATTGTTCATCCTGAACATTCGACCTTTCAGCGTATATTATTTTGTACGTCCGATCATAGCGATAGTCCTTTTCAGGACTATGAGCTAAAAGCGGTCACCTTTGGCGTCAATTGCGCGCCATATCTAGCCATACGTACATTGCTACGTCTTGCAGATGATGTGCAAACTACTTTTCCTCTTGCTTCGTCCATTCTTAAAAATAACTTTTATGTCGATGACGTGCTGTCTGGAGCCCATGGTGTTGAGACAGCCCTCAAAGCACAAAGTGAACTCATAGATGCTCTCAGCTCAGCTGGGTTTTCTTTAAAAATGGACTTCCAATTGCTTGGATTTACTTCAAAATTTCCCATCCTCACGATGCCAGTCAAGATTTTCTTAACCTCGAAGATAAAAGTATCTCAAAAACTCTTGGGATTCAGTGGAATGCTAGATCTGATAGTTTTCATTTCCTTTGTTCTATAGTTACAGAAGATCGACTATTAACTAAAAGAGAGTTCCGAACACCAAATGGAATCATGTTAGATCAGCTGAAAATCCTGCAGATCTAGCGACAAGAGGCCTTTCCCCTACAGACCTTCAGGCAAGCAATTTATGGTGGCATGGCCCTGCCTGGCTTTGTCACCCTCAAACTTCTTGGCCTGAATCCATTTTTAAAAAACCTGATGATGCGGATTTCGAAATAAAACCAATAAAAGCTAATCTAACTACAACTCTGCCTAATGTTGAAACAATCGTTGAACGATTTTCTTCCTGGTCCAGGGTTTTGCATGTAATATGCTATATTTTGCGGTTTTACCACAGAACTAGTTCACGATTAAAAAATTGTTTCTTTTTCACAACCACGATAGTTACTCAAAACGAAGTTTCTAATGCTAAGAACTTGGTTATTCGAGTGACACAGGCGTTTTATTTCCCCAATGAATACTCTACGCTTCTGAAAAACAAACCTCTTTCTAAGAAAAGCTCATTGGCAAATTTAAACCCCATTTTGGACGAAAATCTAATTCTTCGGTCAAATGGAAGACTCACCTGCTCTACTTTGTCTTTTAACGAAAGATATCTAATTATTCTTCCTAATCAAGCAACCATAACTGCTCTTTAAAAAATGGTAAAATTTGTCCATGAAATCTCACTTCACGGAGGTAACCAATTGGTAGTTCGCTTGGTTCGGAGTGAATTTTGGATACCAAAATTAAAAACCTGGTTAAAAAACACATCCGATCATGTAAAATATGTATTATTCAAAAAAAGAAAGTACAAACCCAGATAATGGGAGCCTTACCATTAGAAAGGACCCAAATCTCATCACCGTTTACCAACACGGGCATCGATTTCGCTGGTCCCCTTATGATACGTAGCTCATTAGCACGAAACTGTCGACTAACGAAAGCATATGCCTGTATATTTGTATGTCTCGCTACTAGGGCTATTCATCTGGAGGCAGCTAGCGACTTATCTACGCAGTATTTTTTAGCAGCGTTGAGTCGGTTCATGGCTCGGCGTGGTATACCGAAAACTATATTCTCTGACAATGGCACTAACTTTGTCGGAGCTAGCAAAGTCATTGCAAACGATTTTAAACAATTTGTGAAATCTATCTCTATCGAAGTCTCTAAAAGGTATGTGGATCAGAATTTGGAGTGGAAATTCATTCCTCCCGGCGCACCTCATATGGGTGGACTCTGGGAAGCCGGAGTAAAAAGTTTCAAACTCCATTTTCGGAAAGTAGCTGGAACTAATAAGTTTACATTTGAGGAGTTTGCAACCCTTCTAGCAAAAATCGAAGCTTGCTTAAACTCGCGTCCCATATCTCCGATTTCCGAAGATTCGTCTGAGATTCTTCCATTGACTCCCGGTCACTTCCTGCGAGGTGGTCCTGCTCTCGACAGTCAATCCCTGAACTGCGTCAAAAGATGGGAAAGGGTAAAGATATTGCATCACCAATTTTGTCGCAGATGGAAAGATGAGTATCTTAAGGAACTTAACAAAAGATATAAATGGAAATTCCCACAGAGAGATGTATCTATTGATGATTTAGTTGTGGTCAAAGTGGTGGTTGGCCTCCCCCCAAATGAATAGCGGCTCGGTCGTATTATAAAAGTTGACCCGGGTTCTGACAGTCGAGTTCGCGTAGTTCGACATGCGGACTCAGAATGGAGTCATAACGCGCCCAATAGCTAAACTGTGTATAATCACTCCTTCATCAACTAATTTAAACTCAACTTCTCCCCCATGAATTCATCCATTTACGATGCATAATAACATTTGAAGTAATATTTTTTTTGTTTAACTAAATAATTTGAATTATTGACCTTTAAGATATTGCACTGATCTAAAAGAATATTGCTCGCTACTGTATCTAAATATTTAAGATTATTTGTACAATTTGCTTTGAATTTAATTTTTTCACATATGTATTTCGCATTGTAATGGCGTAAGCGATTTCCGGAATTCAAATAGCCCCCACGTATTTACTTAGTAACCTTTGCAGCCATAGCTGCAAGGCGGCCGTCAATGTTCAAGCCAATGCTCATTGAACGTATCCCAAAAGTCTAGCAGTTCTTTTATCTCGAATTGTTAGAGGTCGCTTTACACGATCTATTTGAGATCGGAAACCGCTCAGCTATATTCTTTGATTTCCTATGTTCTTGATCTCGACCTCGTCGAGGTAAGACCTATACTTACAAAGGAAAATAAAGAATTGTTATTTATCCCACGGAGAAATCATCTATTTCTTTCTTGGTCATACGGAATCATTGAGCAACCAGCAGGGGTTATTACTCACCCCAACACAAGTCATTAGGGGAAATGTAGCCGATTGTTGTGGTAAGCAGCTTGGAGGAGCAGGGTTTTTCTCAGAATTTGATGGGTTTTCTAAATCTATGTGGAAATTCCTCTGAATTTTCGGGGGAACCCAATTTCGGAATGAGGGGTTATGAAGAAGGGCCTTTTTCCGGCATACTTGAAAGGTTTTGGTTGTTATGGTAATTAATTGCTGGTGTTCCAATTGTTGATACTTCCATTGGCTCTGGCTTATGTTGCGGCTTAGGTGTAATTGGCCTAGGAGGCGGTTGATAGGTATTATTAAACGGGTAGTTATATTGCGGTTATCCTGGGAAGTTTAGCTGCGGATAGACCTGCGGAGATATGCTAAACGGGGATAAAAAGGTTGCTTGTCGGGGACACTTTGCTGTGTGTATTTATTACGCTGTTGTAGGGATGGAGGCGCTTAGGCTGACATCATGACTAAGAGAGTACCTATTATGTGCATAATTTGATCTAAAGTTTTGGTTTTCCAATTTGAGGCATAAGTTTAAGGCTTGCGGTAAGCCCGTAGGCTCCCGAATACCTAAAAGCTTTGGCAAGTCGCCATTTAAGCCTCGAAAGAACGTATCTAGTGCCTTTTCCCTGTACGTATTAGTGAGTATGAAAAGTGACTCGCTTTCTACGTTCCTGCACAGTATCTTATCTTGTTACTTCGGCGCTGAACGAATGTTACGTATTTTCATGCCACAAAGGAGATGTTGCTATCTGGAAATTGTATTCTAATGAGGCGCTTCTAACCTATCATCATACGACTTCTTGGGGAGATTATATGTTCCTTAACATATGCAATTACCAAACAAACATCTTCTCGCTCACGACAATTGGGAGAAATGCCCACTCCGAAAGAGTGGCGGACATAGCCTAGACTATTAATTCTATTAATTCTTCGAGCGGTTTCAATATCGAATAGGAAAATATTCTAAATTTATTCAAACTCTCCACTTGGAACAAAGCCTTCCAAACATAAATGGAGTTTTGCGGTGGCATGCAGGTTATATCCCAGCCGTCAGCACTGTCGCTTCGTCGGCGACCAAAAAAAAAAATTTTTGAAATCACCGTTCCACCAGCTCCTCAGTACCTAAATCTAGTTCCGATTCAGTGGTAGTGACGTGAATCCTCCTACTATGTCTTGTTCCATCCTTTATACAAATCAAACTTACAGACCCTTAGATCGACTCAGGATTACCTATTACGGCGGGGTGGCCGAACCGCTAGTGGCTCAGGCATTGTCTCCTCTCCCGGTAGCTCATCGAAAGGGTGTAGGAACTTGCCACTAGTTCCGGACGGGTGTCACATTTAGTTTTAAATGCCAGTTCTTCAAAAAAAAAAAAACTAAAAAGGTCTAGTACATTCCTGCAACATAAAAGAAATTTGTGAGGCCCGAAGCTATGTGCGTTTATTAGTTATCCCAGTTAGAGAATCCCTAACAAAAGAAAGGGGGAAGGGAGTGAAGATGTTGATTTCCCCTCCCAAGAGCTGACTCACCCCTCGCTAAATCCAGGATTCAGCTTCCATGCCCCTCGCGCCGCTCTATTGCGAAGGCCCCTTATATGAACCGGTGACTAACCTACCAATGGTTCAACGTCCGCTGAAAACCATCTCTCGGTTTAAGAGAGGTGGCTTTTGGTACCACGCGCATTGGAATTTTGAAGAACTTGTGCGAGAATAATTATCCTTTGAGCCATGTCTTATGGATATGCCGCCTGACGCAATGCCACCAGAAATCCTACTGCGACAAAACTAAAATGTCAACTTTCTTCTGGAAATGGAATTGCTTCGGCCAGACTCTGAACCAGGGAAAGAATGCCATCGTGTATTCATTCGTGTAAAGCGAGAACATTAGACTACACTACCCCTGTAGGTAACCATGCGTCTGTCTTCCAAGCGGACATTTTCGCTATCCTTACGGCGATGCGCTATATTGGCACAAACAGGTGGAGGTCTAGAAGCATTTGCGTTTGCAGTGATAGCCGTGACTGTGCTGGGTGCAGACTGACTAAACGACTGCGTCCGGATATCTGTAAAAGGTCGGCGTCTTTCCTTCTGTCCCTTAGGAGAATTGACTGCAGACTGTGGGCGTCCTTTCGGGCCACCAAGCTTTTGCCAAACACTTAAATGTATTGGGTTTGAGCGACACCACCATCTGTCCTGCTTGTGGAGAGGACGACGATACAGCGGAACACTTCCTCTGTAGCTGTCCTGCCTTTGCTCGCATCAGGTGGCGGATCTTTGGGGCTGATGTGGTGATTGCCGAACATCTAAGCTCTTGATCACTGAAGCTTTTTCTCCTCTTTCTTCGAAAGACGGGAAAACTAAGTACATAAAAGTAAGATGTCTGTTTGGCAGTACAATGGACCAGTAGCTGTGTCTGAGTGCTCCAACGGATAGAAACAACCTCCAACAAAAAAAAAACCTACCAACCTTGATACCCTCAAGGGAAAGAAACGCTGACACGGTTGGCAGATAATTATACATTAGTTCACCTTCGAAGATCTTTATTAAAAATTAAGACTCTTAGCAACTAAATCTTTCAAATTCAAAACAACCTTAATCGTTCCTTATAATACTCAATCGATCTTTTTATTAGATAATAAAATCCTTACACATCTTCTTAAATCATTAAATTCTTAAAACCGTAGCGTAGCCACGGTGGTTGGTGTCTATGGTGGGGTGAGACCTTATCTACCAATGGTGACGAACTTCGCCTCGTGGTGTCTATACCGATGATGGCTGATTGGGATTCGTATTCTTACTACATGCGATGGTGTTGCATTTTCTTATTGGGACTTGGACGATGGAAATTTGTTTCTGCTTGTGTCATGGCGAATGCAGAAATTATTAATTCGCTTAGCGCACTACGATTTTTCTTGTTTTTCTTTCGGGTCTACTATTTTCTTTACTTTCCGCCGAAAAATATTAGACGAGAAACTCGTGGGGATTAGTGGGGTTTCCTCCATAGGGCCTGGTCATTTTCGATGGAGTTGACCAGTATGGGGGTGGAAACTACCGCTTACCGCGAACCTCGTTGCACTCGACTAGCGCTGGGGTGGATTTTGCGTTTTATGTCCTTTTTTTCTGACTGCACGTTTTATTGTTTATTATTTCGGTTCGGTTCTTTCGTCGTCTGGTTGCTGGTACTTAGGGTTTTTTTCTGGGTTTATTTGTCAAGATTTTGTTATTTCTGTCGGCGTGGGTTTATTTTTTTTTTCTCCCTTTTCCGCGAGGGGGAAAAACGAGCGAAACTGCGCACAGAGGAAGTGATAGGTTTTTTTTTTGTTATTTGTTCACTTCGGCGCGACACAAGACAATTGCGAACTGATCCTTTTTAGGATTCCCGGAATATTTATTTTCCACGCTTTCGCAGGCTATGGGGTTGACGACGATTTACCACAGACTGACTGCACGAGTCGAATTTTTTTCGCTGTGTACGTAAGGTACGCCAATAAGCGTTCGCCTATCGCGCCACCAGCTCGCAGCTTGTGTGTATCCCGCTCTCTCTCGTATGACATGAATATGCGCAGAAACATAATTATCCCTAGCTTCGCAACCTATCACTAGAAAAATGTATTTAGGGCTTTAAAATGTTCGTGGGATTTTTCTCCTCCTTTTGTAATCCAAATTATTTCGTTGTTGATTAAATCTACTAAATCAAAATTGATACCATAAACTGAGCCGCCTGACCATCATTATGGTAGCCTATACACCTACCTGACTTTCTCAACCTGTCCTGCCTCTAAGTCCCGCCATGTTGGGTGGAATTTCAAACATTGCACGTTGACCTACAACTTTCCCCACAAAACTTGTTTTTATCACAAGCACAAGCGTGTGCTAAGAATAAGCAAAAGAACGTTTCTCAAATTCACTAACGACCCTGCCCTGAGATACCTCTAGCAAATCGTGCCAAAAAAAAAAAATTTAATAAACTTAAGATACGCAAAAAAAGGATGAAAGTAAAGAGTTTACTGCACGCTCTGTTATTGAAGGATTAGGTATTTTTCGCGCCGGATGTCAGTAATAAGCGATTTTACATGGCGACCGTGACAGGACTATATTGTTTCAATAAAGATTCGGGAAAACAAAAAAAGGAGACTAAAGACAATAAAGTGGAACTAATTCGGTGTCGGTTTCGCGATCGGTTGAAATTCATCAACATACAGAGGAAACCATTCAACGAGAACAGGAAAATTGGTGAGTCTGTATCGTTCAATTTTATTATGCTCACACAAAATGCGCACTTCAAGCTAATTTGAAACAGCCGCATGTCACCAATTCCTCAATCGTCAAATTCGCTTCGTATTCACATGTAATTCCACAATTATAGGTTCCCAGTTTCACTGCAAATTTCATGTTGCAATTCAACACCTTCGTGACCATATCATATATGTATGAATCGCATACATTATTCGAATATTTGAATTCATTCTTTGCTTCACCACTGCATTTCACACCTCTTGATGCAAATCATAGTTCGGACTCTCAACTGCAAAAATCATAGAGAGTTGTCACAAGTTTAAAATTGCAGACACTGATTCGCAGCTGGCAATTGCAAACATTGCACACTGCTTTGTCCGTTAAGTGCTTTGAACCCCACGGACCGTTGGACATCGATAGTTTTTGTTGTTCGCCCTTATAGACAAAAACTGGGCGAGTTGAAAACTGGTGCTACCGACGCTGTTGTGTCGAAAACTTTGGGCATTTAAAGCGCCTTCTGCATCAACGTGAGCGAGAACATACAATGTTGCTCTCCCAGCATCTGTGTCAATTTATTGAAATCTTGTGGCTGTGCTTTCTCTTCTTCCTTTAACTTCAGCAGCGTTGCTCTTCCCTCTGCTTCTAGTTCGTCATTGGTAGTAAATTCAAATTCGCCGCTTTTGAAGCTTTGAACATTTTTGGGACTTCTCTCTTGGAATACTCGATCACTACGAAGCTTGTTGTAGATCGTCGTTTTCGTTGGCATAAATCGTTGGAAGACATTTACTTGTCATTGCTGATAGCAGCAAAGAATATCGTTGCTTCAGAAAGAACATAGGTGTGGTATATCACCGCTCTCAAAAAGAAAAAATAGCTGCAGACATAATTGAGATCTCTGCGTGAGAAAGGTTCAATATATCATGACAGAATCAGAGAAATCTCTTGATACATTAAAGGTAAATCGCGAATCCACCAAGGGAAGCATTACTCGAATTAAAACTTTGGTCGAGTCCAAGTCGACATCTTTTGAATTATCGGAACTAGAATGTCGGTTGGGAATCCTCGAGTAGTATTTCAAACAAGCTCTTAATTACCAAACAAGAATAGAGGAATTAGTTCCACTCGATCTTGGTCGGAGTGATATTGAGGAGTTGTATTGTACAACAAATGCTAAGAAATTATCGCTAATAATAATAACGCAGTAGTACAACAGATGCATCAAGGCTTTTAAAGTAACGGAGGAGAATTATTGGAAAGCATTCAAACGCCTTGAGGAAAGGTACGATAATAAGTACTTGATATTTTTGGAACATATTTATAACCTGTTTGAGCTACAAAAAACGTTTCATCGAGTACGCTTAGAAATTTGTTTGAAAATGTGTCTGCGTTATTTGATTCTCTAACATCATTGGGTAGTCATGAGGAAATTTGCAATGCCATGGTAATCTATTTGGTGATGTCAAAGGTAGATGAGGAGACTCATACAAAATGGAATGAGTCTTTGAATTATTCAGAATTGCCCACTTGTAATTCATGTTCAGAGCTTCTTAATAAACGGTGTCAATATTTGGAGAGCAGGGACTCACAAGGTTCATATGTCGGATCGAAACTTGATCAATCATCCAAGCCAAGTTATCGGAAACCAACCAATGTGTCTCTGTCCGTTGCTAGTTCTTCGTGGATTTGTCATTTTTGCAGGGCGTCAAATCATATGATAGTCGACTGTAACAATTTCAAAGGGCTGCGCGTGTATGATCGTTACAAACAAGCGAATTTTCTAGGACTTTGTATTTATTGTCTCAACAAAGGGCACGAAGTGAGCAACTGCGCATCCAATAGATGTGGAGTCTGTTTAGATCCTCATCATCAACTGCTGCATAGATTTAGCAACAGCAATGCACAAGCCCACGATGAACCATCTCCCTCAGGTTCACATGCCTTTAATGACAACATACGTCAGTATGCGACATCGTCAGCATCTTCGGACGAACAGACGGACTCGCAAGTCATTTTAGCGACAGTTGTCGTCAAGGTCAAGTGCCTGGTAGGCGAATTTGTACCAGCTCGAGCTCTGCTTGGTTCACAAATAAACTTAATGACTCAAGCCTTAGCAAACAATCTTATCAGCTTAAGTCTGTGTCCAGACCTATAGAAATAAATGTAGTAGGCTCAATTGGCACAAAGGGAGTGCGGGACCTTTCTTTATTCACGAGTATTTGGCTTTGTGCTCTCTGCAAATGTAAGCGGGGGGATTCATGGAATCGGAATCATTTGTGTTACGGTGATCGGCTGAGCTTGCTAATCGGGTTCACTATGGCACCGTCCCGCCTCGAGTGCCGATTGGGCTAACAGAGGGAGAAGGGGGAGGGGGAACGTCGAACCAACAGTTGGTCTAAACTGGAGGTTATTATTTGTCCGTGTACCTTAGTGATATATACATACATATTTTTTTAGAGTACGGCTAATGTGTCGTGTGAAAAAAGGATTTACCTGTGTTTCTAAGAAACACGACTCCTGGAAAACACGATCTAGTTGTCTCCGGCAGGACTCAAGTTTCAGCACTATTTATTCTCGTCTGATTTTGTTTCTAGGAGGTCGAGTTAGCTATGCGTTGAGGAAAATGCAATATTGCTGCAAAAGGAAAAGAGTCGAATTCTCTTCTTTTTTTTTGTTGTTGTTTATAGACCCAAATTCTCGGTGGAAAATGGACTACTTACGTGCTTACCTTGAACAATTTGCGGATGGTTGGGCCGACAATACAGGAGGAAGTGTACTCGATAGTGTTGTGATTTCGAAGTCACCAATATGCCTTAACGTCAGATCGAAGTTGATAGCAACGATCGGCAGTTCCAGTTAATACTGTGGAGAAATAACTCCTGCGATAGGCTACAAACGTATTGCCTCAACACTGTTACGTACGGAACTGCCTGCGCACCGTTTCTGGCCACTTGATGTTTGCAGGAAATTGGAATACGCAACAAAAGTCACCCAGCAAGTCAAATAATCTTGCTTGATTTTTATGTTGACGATTTAATTACAGGCGCCAGCTCAAAAGACGAGCTCCAAAAATTGCCGCGTGAAGTTACAGCACTTTTACAATCTGTCCACTTTGATCTACACAAGTGGCATTCCAACGTCGAGCTATCTCCGTCAACAAGGACAACTACTATTGAGCTCAAAACGAGTGATACGGAAACAACAAAAACATTAGGAATTGAATGGAATCCTAGGGATGATATATTTCAACATGTCTACAAAGAAGCGTTTTCTGTGAACAAATTAACAAAACGCACAGTACTTTCCTCGTCAAGCAGGTTGTTTGATCCATTAGGTTTGATTGGTCCAATAGTGATAAAGGCAAAGCTTTTTCTTAAAGCATTATGGATGGAAAGGCTAGATTGGGACGAACCGTTACCAAACAATCTAGGGTCGTTGTGGAGGGAGTACATAGAAGATCTCCAAAACTTAAACTGCATCAACGTTCCACGTTTTGTTTTTCAACTAAAGACAAAAAATTTTCAAATACATGGGTTTTCAGGTGCGTCGATAAAGGCGTATGGTTGTTGTCTGTATGCCAGGTGTGTAGATGAATTCGGTTGCGTGTCTGTAAGACTTTTAACCGGAAAATCAAGGGTCGCACCATCAAAAACTTTGTCATTGCCTTGTTTAGAATTGTGTGGTGCACAACTGCTGGCAAAATGATGGCTGAAGGTAAAGGCAGCGTTAAAAATGGAGTTTGAGGAAATTTATTCTTGGGTGGACTCAGAAATCGTTTTGTATTAGCTAACGTCACCTTCTAATTTAATAACAATCCGACTAGTTGGTTGGAAATCAAATCGGTTCTTAGATTGAATTGTTATATAAGCGAAAGTTTTGAAGGCATTATTAACCAAATAAAAATGTTAAATTTTTTTTTAACAAAACTTAATATTAAAGCAAGCCTTAGTACTGATGGTATGATAGTAGTCAAAATGGAAAAATTGGAATTCAAATTATTTATAAATAAATTGCCAAACAATCTTAAAATCAACCTAAATGCTAGAAACCAATCTACACTAACGGATGGTAAATCTAACTTCTATAACATGATTGGTAACAACAATAATAACCAAAACAACTACCAACAGTTCGCAGGTAGGAATTCAGACTCGAAAAATCTAACTAATAATAGCTTGACAGATTTTGAGAATGGGAATAAAAACACTGGAAATATGGGTTATGGGGGAAATATAATGCAAAATAATTAAGGTAACTTTCAGAACCTAAATACACACAATTCAGGAAATCTTTATGTTGCATCCACAGGAAATAATTAGGAGTTGGCATCACCTATTTTTCAAGTCCTACTTCAAACCACCACTGAACTATCATCGCTGAGCTGTCATCTGTCACTCTCTGTCTCTGCTTAAATTATTCGGTGCGCGCTGCACTTTCCTTATTTTGTTAATATTAATGTAATTTAGTATTTAGATTAAATCTTTTCTATAATAAATCTAGCAACGAGAATAAGCGATTGTAATTAATCGCACAGCACACAAAAGGGTTGCAACAGGGGCGACGAGGATTACGGAAATAAATAAAGATGTCTTTTCATCATGAGCAATGGCCAATCCACAACCTCAAATACCTCAGCATGTTCCGCAGGATTTTATTGCATTTTTCCAAGCGTTGATGAAGGGCGTTAATGCTGCTCAGGTTTCAATTGAATACGTTTCAACCACAGATTTTGGTGACGCAGATGTTTTATCACGCTTAATTGGTCAACACTCACAAACCACCATGGAAGAGTACGTCATCGCGATCACCACAGTGGAAGTCGACGCTTCTGCCGATTTGACACGTACCATTCAACAACTGCCACTTATATTCCATATGGTGCGCAGTGAAACAATGAGATCCCCGGTCCTACAAGAAGTGGGCGGATTCATCAGAACAACCTGGCCCAATAAAAATTAAATATCTCCAACTGTGCTTCAGTTCTTCAACAGACGCGAAGCTTTGTCGTTAGTTAACGATTGTATTATGTTCTGAGATAGACTAGCCATTCCAGAATACTTCTTCACCAAGTACATCGTGGACATCCTGGCGTGGAGAAAATGAAGGCTATCGCTAGAGGGTATATTTACTGGCCGCAAATCGACAAGGACATTGAGCAGTATGTGAAGCGATGCTGGACATCATTCCCTGAAACTGGCCTGAAATCATTGCCACTACCTCAATAACTGCAACTTCAACTATCAACATATTGAGGGAAATTTTCTCAAGGCACGGTTATCCAAAAACACTTGTTTCGGACAACGGAACACAATTTTGTATCAGTTCAAAATTTTCTGCGATTCTGCTGGCATTGATCACATTAGAGCTGCGCCGTTTCACCCCCAATCCAACGGACAAGCAGAGAGATTCGTCGACACACTCAAACGGTCTCTTCAAAAGTTGAAAAGGGAGGGAACCATACAAGAGATTCTTCAGCAATTTTTGTTCATGTATAGAACAACACCCAACCGAAGTACACCAAACGGAGCATCTCCAGCCGAACTAATATATGGACGCAAAATAAGAACGTCGACTTACTTCACCAATCCTGCCCTCCGGTTAAAGGCCTTACCAATGATAAACAAAATCAGCAGTTTAACAGACAGCGAGAGAAAGGACCTTCAACCCAGGAGAAAAGATCTTCGTAAAGATCTACAAATTTAACAAAAGCAGTTGGGTTTCAGGCGAGATAATCGAAAGAATCGGAGCTGTTAACTATTTATAACGTCATGGTCAACACAAGAGACAAACCTGTTCGGGCGCACATAAATGAACTCCGACGTAGCAGTTCAACTGGGCCGAGCAATCGAGCAATCAGTAGTATATTCTATAGTATTTATGTGGTATTCGATTGGGATCTCTCAGAGCACTTTTTTGCTCTCAGATCACTTTTTATATTCGTTTGGTACAAAAAAAAGCAATCTTTTTAAGATTTCAGAGCACTTTTGCGAATCCGGGTTTTTTCCCAGAGTTGCTTCAATTTACCAATACACCTACTTCTGATTTGACATTTCGCCTACAAAGAAAATAAACAGAAGACAAAAATGTAAGCACAATTTGACAGATACCCCACTAACACCAACAAAACACAATCAGATTACTTTTTGTGTTCGATTTGCCACACGAAACCTGAAATCTTAGAGCGAATCTATAGAAGCCCAAACGAATGTCACATTAAAGTGGAAAATAAGTGTTACCATATTATAAAACCAGTTTGACAAATGGAGTAGTTGCTACCAAGCCAGGTTAAATTCACTTATGTAACGGACATCCATGGACGGATGAATATTTTTGCGAATTTTTGTCTTTTATACCCTCAAGTTCTCTAAAGTTAAAAAAAAACGCAAATTTTTTACTTTTATTTTCTCAAATATTCTAAAGCTAAAAGTCTATTTATTTTCTCAAAAACCTTTTTGTTTTAGCTTCAGATTTAAATTAATTAAATATTTACAGCCTTGAAATCTTATAACTCCATTCAGGTACCACAAACATAAAGCATTTTCAACCCTTATATCTTCTACCTAACATTACATAAAATTGGTACCTCCTTTCTTCCCTCATATAATTATTATTCCAAATTCCACATGTATAAGTTTTTTAGCTGTCACTTGGCTTTTTGTTCTTCTTATTTGACATTGACGTTGTCGCAGCTACCCTATTGCAGGTTGACATTGGAAAAGTCCATTCGAAAGCATTTTGGAATTGTGCCAGATAATTTGACTTTTTTTTGTGTAATGGATTTTAGTGTTTCCTGTAATAGTTTATCGAAATTTTACCTTACTAAACACAAATCACGTTTGGTAAGGTTACAGCGAAAAAATCTTTATAAATAAAAATGTCAGGTAAGCCACGTAAAGGCTGCGTAAATTTGGGAATATTTGGGTTTTTTTGGCAAAATGAACTTGTTAGCCTTTGACACATTTAGAGAAGAGCGACAAATTATTTTATGAATTGGGCTGATAGCTAATGAATACACGCTTTTAATGAGCTATGTCACATAGTAGGATTCGAACGGGATATATGGATATTTCCAAATTTTCCAATTTTTTTTTTGTACTAGGGGAATATTTGGGTTTTTTTTGGCAAAATGAACTTGTTAGCCTTTGACACATTTAGAGAAGAGCGACAAATTATTTTATAAATTGGGCTGATAGCTAATGAATACACGCTTCTAATGAGCTATGTCACATAGTAGGATTCGAACGGGATACATGAATTTTTAGTATTGAACATTTTTATTTTTGTACTTTTAGCTTACTTTTTTTCTCTTAAAATAAACTTTTTAGTTTTTGCAACATTTAGAGAAGAGCAACAAAATATTTAATTCTATGAGCTGATAGGTAATGAATAGATGCATCTTTTAGTGTATATGACTTTGTTAAATTGTAACGGAATATATTTTTTTTAATTTTTCAAAGTGTTTGTTTATGATGGATCTATCCTACCGTTTTTGGCCCATTTGGGGAAGAGCGACAAAATATTTGATTTAAACTGATAGTAGCCTATAGTTATACGCTTCTTTTAAGATATGTAGTATATTAATATTCGAAAGGGTTATTTTTTTATGAATTTTTTAATAATCTATTTGATTTTCCTTCAAATTTAAAAGAGTTTTATAGCGAACTGACCGTTACAAAAAACGCAAATTTGAAATTGTGGGCGAACGGCTTACCCGGCTGGAAAAATTTTTACATTTCCCCAGAGCGATTAAATCGGTAATTGGTATGCGCAAAAAAAAATCCTTCAAAAGTCAATGTGGCGGTTCCAGCTTTACCGGTAAGATAGGTCCGCCACAAAATCTCCCACTTCCCGAAGAGCGGAAAAATCAAGAATAGAGCAATTAATTAGCGATTAAATAGCAATTAAATCCCATGTACTTTGTTTGGCAAAACTCGAATGTGGCGGTTCCAGCTTTACCCACGTTATAAATCTTTAGGGCACAATCAAAAACTATGGAAGAAGTAAGGAAATCAAGTTACGAAATTTTAAAGGAGTTCGTTCGAAATGGTAAAGATCTAAATTGACTTACCCCGGTTCTGATCTTTGATCATATGGAAAATACCTGTTGGATATTCAGACGGCGTCCAGATGGTGTGCACAGCATCATGGGGAATCAGCTTTTGTATCAAGTGTTGTCTTTCACTCTATTTTTTTTTCATATATAGTTTATAATTAAACGCGAAAGAAATTTTGAACGAACTTTTACCGCTACAAAACTACAAAAAAGGGAAATAAAAAGGGAATTGAGATGGGGAAAATAAAGGAAAAAAAATGCTTAGTTTTTCCTACAACCAACGGATACACTTTTAAATTTCGAATTTTTTGATGAAATGAATTGCGGATGTATGATCGTTGATGATAAGTCCAGATGGTCCACAGCACAGGTGAATGATGGGGATGTTGATTCCTGCGCTGATGATTTGAATGGGTGTGGGATGCTTTTTGTTTCTGCGGTCGTTTGAAAATTGTGGACGATAACTTTACGTTTCTCTTAGGTGCAGTTTTGATTTTTAATGCTGTATGGTTGCTTTTAGGTATTGTAAGATGCACGTGGGTTGAATGATTTTTTTTTTCTTTTGGGTTTGAGTGCCGAAAACGTGGTCTCGATGGATTTGGGTGTTTTCAGTGATTTTGCGAAACGTGTTGTGTGGGGGGGGGGGGGGGGGGGGGGTTAAAATGCAAGAGGTGGCGGAATAGGAGGATCTGGCATTGATTTACGTCTATCTGTGTGGTGAAAGATTAGGCATGTGGCTTTCACTATAAGCTTGGTCCCCGACATGCGGTTTTTTTTATTTTGTTTATTGCTTATGATGCGATATCAAAATGTCGCCACACAAATTTGAGTTCACTTAATTCAATTTTTTTTTTGTTTTTTCACTTAAGGCACTTCACCCTTTATGGAGTTTAGATTGTTCACAAGAATTTTTTTTTTCCGACTTGGCACTTCGCGATACGTAAAACCCGAGTAAAAAAATCTCGACACGTTCAAAACCTTCCACGCAATACCAGCAAAAACAGAGGACGAATTTAGCGTGACAGGGCTTTTTATAGGGTCCAATTAGGACGCCTCTTGCTACTTCCGCGTCTTAGCTGAATAGCTTATTTTTCCTTAGAAAATTTGTGTTTCTGTCTTAAAATTCAAATTCGAATTGAATTCGAAAATAGGTGAGACCGAATTAATTATTTGAATTGGATTTTATTAATTATAAGCAACAGGAAATCGTCCATGCTTGTTCGCCATTGATAGTCGTAATAGTATGTGTGTAATAAACCGCATGTTTATTTACATTGTTTTTTTTACCATTGCTAAATAATTATCCGACCCCAATATATCATTTTAGTCAGACGATCGACATAATAAGATTCGGCGTAGTGGTCAAAAGAGGTGATCTTGTTAAGTTTAGAGCGCTCGCTAAGAGCCAGTAAGCTAGAATAAGATAAATGTTAGTTTTAAATTTGATTTAATCGTTTTTGTCTAGAATATAAGTTTAAAGAATGAATAAATAAAAATGAATTGCAAAAAAAAAAAAAAAGAGGTGACCTTTTACTTTTTTCCTCGATCCCGAATGAGTGGGTTCGAAGCTGGACCAAGTCGTTTTTTTTTTTTTTTGTTCTTTCCCCCGTGCTCCCGCACCTTTACAAGTCCGAAACTGAAATTCGGTACCTGGCTTCGTTATGGATTATTTCACCACACCGCATTCAATATCCGCACCAAAGCATGTACACCAACCATTGTCGACCAGATCTCATCGTGAACCAATTGAAAATTGTCAGAGCCTCCTGGTCAGACTAAACTCGGGCGAATACAGTTGCAATAGTAACCGCGTTTCCCTAGGGCTAACATTTGGTATTAAATCCGTAACTCTATAGGTACACTACCTTAGCGCCGAATATCTTTTGTATGCGTGACGCCTAGGCTATTACCAGCTCTATCAACTAACTCATAGAGGTTGTTCCCTATAACTTTCCTGATCCTAGCTTTATTGCATTTTGGACAAAGTTTCGAATTCCTGGCCTTTGATGCATCACTCAAAACTAAATTGCGGCTGTACACTTCCTGTTGCTGAGCTACACGGTTCTTTTCTAGCTCTTCTCGTATAAAGCGAAGTTCGTTCGTCCGGTTTATTCCAACCGTTGCGGATACGACGTCTTGAAAATATTGTTCGAAATGCGCGATTTCGTCGGCATCGTCAGACCTTACAGGAGTCGGCTGGTTGTACCCCGGTTGTACCAAAGAAGGTTGAAGAGGACTCGCCACTTGACGGTCAACAGAACTATCTTGTGGGTTCTCCATTCCCTGGCCTTCCGACATATTGCCTAAATGATGGGACCTTTCCTCTCCTCTACTATTATTCCTAATAGTTCTATTACTTGGACGACTATGGCCTGGTTCAGACATGGTAAATTAACCTTAAGAGACTTAAAACTAATAAATAAACGAAAGAGGAGAAAAAAAAATAAAAAGTAATATACTCGATATGAGGCAGAAAAAATAAAATTGTAACCTTTAATGTAGGTAATTATCTCTACCAAATACTATCTCTTAACTTAAATTCCAAAACTATAGCTAACGCTCACCAATAATCAAAGAAATGAATGGGGAAAATTTGTTTGTTATAATTGTATTAGATATTGTATGGGGGATGTGTAACACCAGGATTTGGACGCTATACCAAAGGATATAATCTAAAATTTCATATTCCACTAAGAATTCCTTAAATGATTCTGCTATTATATACTATACCAATGTTCAATAAGATGAAGTTTGAACTATAGTTATATTGCTATTTCATCTGCATCATAATTTAAGCCAGGCAGAGAGTCATGAAGCAACTGACGTAAGTGGGGACTCAGTTCAACCCACTCACCAGACTTAACATAACAACTACCCTAACGTTAACCTTGTGAACAGCCCTAGCCATGAAACCATGCAACGGACGTAAACGAAGATCGGATTTCATCCATTTACCGGATAATAGTTCCATACACTAAGGTTAACAAGAACGCAAACTCGTAGACTTCCGAACGAATGCAACTGACGTAGCTGAGGACCAATGCCAACTTAACTAACGGACATGCGACCAAAAGGAAAAGGAAGAACAAATTTCAAAGGAAAAATATTGGTTTAGCTATCGTTAATCGAATTCTGATTTCCAATACTGCGACGCTGACGGTGAGGAACAGACTTCGACTCACTGACCGGACATACTAGAAAGCAAAATATCGAACATTTGTATGCTTACAGCAAACTTACAGAATGTAAGCGCAATCGCATTTACTAGAATGATAACCGAAGTAGTTGTTACGACAAAATTTCGGGCCCCACGTTGGGCGCCATCTGTAATGAACCTCGACCCCAGCCATATGTGGAAGAGATGATTTTTCGGAGCATTAGATCAATTGGAACCGACCAGATCTACTCCGGTACTATCACCCGTGCCGGCGAAGACTTAGACCGTTGATGGTCGCAATTCCTACCACTACAGCTTTAATCCGAGAATGACCCTCCCACTACCACTATCTCCACCCTTATGACCCAAACTAACAGGACCTTTGGGTCAGTCCGGGCAGACTAGAAGGAGGGGTGTCCAGGCCACCTGCGGCTCAGGCATAATCTTCCACTGTGTAGCTCAACGAAGGGTATGGGATCTTGCCGGACGGGGGTTACATTATTTTTACATGCCTGTAAACTTTCGAAAAAAAAGACTAGAACCATCACAACCATAACCAAAAAAAAACCGAAAGATTGCGAGGCCCGAATTCTGTCTAACTTGCCCTCAGTTAGGTGCTTCCATAGCGAAAATGAAGCGGAGAGTTAGATGGTAGTTCTCTCCTTGAGCTGGCCCACCCCTATCTAAATTCAAATTTAGCAAGCTTGGCTATCGTGGCGCTCTATTGCGATAGCCCCTAAGACGACTATGTCAACTCCTGTTTACAAAACTATTATAACAGGTAGTCAAATATCGCCAAAAGCTCACCGTTCAAAACTACAACTAGAGCGCGATAAAGTCAGGAACTGTCATAAACCATCGTCCATCCTCGCGGTACAGTCTCCGGCTGGTCACACCCACCCCCCTCCTAAGATTCTAGCTCTTCATTTTAAAATTTAGCACTCCGAAGTAAAAGAAAAAATTAAGAAAATAACGTCCACTTTGAAAACCATATCAACAAATCGAGCGGAACCGGAACCTTCAAAATCAAAATGCGGAAATGTTTCTCTTCACAAATTTATACAAGGGTATTTTATTGCATAATATTACTAACTACCTTCCCGAAGAGTATGCAATAGAAATAAGAAATTAAAAAAAAACAGCAATTATAAAAATAACATTCGAGCAGTGGTTTCATCTGGTATGTATAATATTTTCTTAATAAATTAAATATGGGTATCAACAATATCTGAATCATTTGGTTCATTTGATACAATTTTTATTTTACGATTAATAGGTAAGGTACCGATGGGAATATCATTTCATGACGTTGCAAAAATTATAAAAGACTAATTTTTATCGGTTTGATTCACAATTAGCACAATTTTTTTCCTTTCATACAATTGAGGCATACCAAAAGGGAATTGAGAGGGAAAAAAAAAGGAAAAAAAATGCTTAGTTTTTCCTAAAACCAACGGATACACTTTTAATTTTTGAATTTTTTTGTAAAATGAATTGCGGATGGATGATCGTGGATGATAAGTCCAGATGGTCCACAGCAAAGGTGAATGATGGGGATGTTGATTCCTGCGTTGATGATTTGAATGAACTTTACAGGTGAGTTTGCGGCTGTCCATACAGGGTGTGGGATGCTTTTTGTTTCTGCGGTCGTTTGAAAATTGTGGACGATAACGTTACGTTTCTCTCAGGTGCAGTCTTGATTTTTAATGCTGTATGGTTGCTTTTAGGTATTGCTAGATGCAATTGGGTGTGGGGTTGAATGATTTTTTCTTTTTTTTTTTTTTTCTTTTGGGTATGAGTGCCGAAAACGTGGTCTCGATGGATTTGGGTGTTTTCAGGGATTTTGCGAAACGTGTTGTGTGGGGGGATTTAAAATGCAAGAGGTGGCGGAATAGGAGGATCTGGCATTGATTTACGTCTATCTGTGCGGCGAAAGATTAGGCATGTGGCATGTTCACTATAAGCTTGGTCCCCGACATGCGTTTTTTTTTATTTTGTTTATAGCTTATGATGCGATATCAAATTAATTAATTTTTTTTTCCGGCACTTCGCCATACGTAAAACCCGAGTAAGAAAAAATCTCGACACGTTCGATACAAAAAAACAGAGGGCGAATTTAGCGTGACAGGGCTTTTTATAGGGTCCAATTAGGACGCCTTTTTACTCACACAGCCACAGGCAGATCGCATGATGGATACACCAATTTCCGCGTCTTAGCTGAATAGCTTATATTTCCTTAGAAAATTTGTATTTCTGTCTTAAAATTCAAATTCGAATTTTTCGAAAATAGGTGAGACCGAAATGTAATTATTTGAATTGGATTTTATTAATTATAAGCAACAGGAAATCTTGTTCGCCATTGATAGGCGTAATAGTATGTGTGTAATATACTGCATGTTTGTTTACATTGTTTTTTTACCATTGCTGAATAATTATCCGACCCCAATATATCATTTTAGTCAGACGATCGACATAATAAGATTCGGCGTAGTGGTCAAAATACGTGATCTTTCCCTTTTTTCCTCGATCCCGAATGAGTGGGTTCGAAACTAGACCAAGTCGTTTTATTAAATTTGTTTTGTTCTTTCCCCCGCGCTTCCGCACCTTTACTAGTCCGAAACTGAAATTCGGTATCTGGCTTCGTTATGGATTATTTCACCACACTGCATTCAACATCCGCATTCAATTGTCGACCAGATCTCATCGTAAACCATCCATCCACAATTCATTTCGCGGTCACCTAATAAAAGCTTATCAGAAACAGAAACCAGATGAAACCACTTAATACCATAGACTCTTAAACATAGTTTCATTGTGAGAGAGGCGGTGGAGTCAATCTACCTCCAACAATTTAATGGTATTCCTAACTGTATGCGTCTAAATAACGTATCTTCATCTGATCTTTCAACCATCTGTAATATGTTCCCTAAACACTTTCTATCTGTATATTCTTGTGGTACTACCACATCTATAGTCTCTAGTAATAGCTCAATGTCCTGTGATCTCTTTAATATCGGCAACTTAGCGTGCTCAATCCCGGAAGTTCAAATTGCTCTTTCTTTATTAAATTTAGATAAAAATCCTGGTATGGATGGCATCGCGCCAATTTTACTTCAAAAGTGCTCCTTCGCGTTTTCTGTACCTCTGTGTTTAGTCTCTCCGGAAATTTTTTAAAAAATTGGAAGAGCTCATTTTTAACGCCCATATATAAATCTGGATCGAGACATGATATTACTAACTATCGTCCAATCTGTAAGATTTCAACTATTCCTAAGTTGTTTAAAAACTAGTTTGTGACAAACTTACACCTCTCTTAAAGAGATTTATCTCTCCGTTTCAACATGGCGTCGTCGCAGGCAGATCTACTACAACAAATCTTTCAATTTCTTGTAATTCCGTCTTGAATTACCTTGAGAAGGGCTTGCAATGTGATGTCATATATACTCATTTTGCCAAAGCGTTTGATCGCGTTAACCACAATATATTAATTTCTAAACTAACTGGCCTGGGACTTCAGTCTAATTTCCTAATGTGGATTCATTCCTACTTAACGCATCGTATACAGTAAGTAGGTAATGGGTCGGTTGGGGGTGGGAATTCCGTGCTAGAGTGAGAGGGAAGATATGGCCATGGAGTGATAGTGTTGTCTTTGTCGCTCGTATGTTAATTAGATATGTAGTGTGTTTGATGTGTCGCCGCCGCTGCCGCCGCAGTTGGTTGTTAGTTTTTTGTTATCAGTTTAGTGTGTTTGATGTGTCGCTGGCGCCGGCGCTGGCGAGATGACGTAATTATTGTTATTCGTCGTCGATGAAAATTAAAAAAAGCGAGATGCGTGGCTGTGGTTTGAACTTGGTACGATGAGTTTTGGGGTCGGGTGTCGTAGCTTAGCGCTATAGCGTATGCTGTGAGATGTAGGTTCAAGTGTTAAAATATATTGATGGTTGGGTGGGGGCGCCGCCGAGCGACGGTTATCGTGGCTGTTGATTTGTATGGTGGATCGTTGCCATGCGACGGTTATCGTGAGTCGTTGCCGTGGTCATGGGTTGCTTGTGGGATTGTTATAATTGGTAATCTTATTCATTGTATAAAAGAAGATAAGTAAATGAGAAGAGGTCATACATTAAGTAATGTTGTATGAGAATAGAACACAGGAAGTTCATGTGAAAATATTAGGTGATAGTTCAGTTCATCGATCAAAGAGACATTTTAGGGAGCACTTAGTAAGGTTCAGATTGACTGCGAAACCGATAAGAAGGGGTCTTCAGATATTATTGAATATACTTGCAAAAGTGAAATGTTTTGGTGCGAATCATTGAGAGAAGGTGATAATCTATGTGTTTGTGAAGTAGGATGGACCGAGATAAATTTCTCATACATACAATTTCATAGGTCGACTTGTGAGCTTTATATGACTCCTGAAAATGGAAATAGCTGTTTAATTTTTCGCTTAAGAAATGGAGAATCAACATCTTCTTTAGCTAATTTTAAAATAAAACTTCACAGATTTCAACATGTCAAAATGTATGTTGTTGGTGGTGAATTGACGATGCATGGAACAGTTTCATCAAAGCCAAAAAGGAAAACCAATCGGTTTCCAACGGATTGTCCCTTTGGTGATGATGTTGAAACATTAAAATTGGTTTTATCTGAAGGCAAAAAAACCAATACTCGAAATCCTAGGGCAACGGCTGAGAAGGAGGAGGAGCAGGAAAATGTTGTTGTAGAAAATACTTTATAAATGAAGGATATAATTCGCAGATTGTGATATTAATTTATGATTTAAAAGAAGTTGTTGACTTTTAATTATTCATTTCAGTGATAGCCTCCGACGAATTAAGACTTATTTAATACGAGAATGTTTTTAATTGTTTTATCGATTTTCTCAATTTTTCCATTATTTCTCTATGGATTCCCGCTTGAATTTGACTTAAGAAATATAAATTCTATGGAAAATGTAACTTTTGCATTGAGTTTGCCCAATAATGACACAGTAGAAGTTGGATTATCGTTTCGCTTATTGACGGTTTCAACATTAAAAACTAACAACAACAACAACAATAACACTACTGTAAATCCATCTCTAAATAATGACATCATAACACCAACAACAGAGAGAATCGAAGGGAAAAAATTTGTTACTGTGCATGAAGCAATCGAAGGATTTAGGCAAGATTTGATTAAAAAAGAAATCGAAATATCAGAGATAATCGAGAGCAAAGAAGTTTTTTATAGGCATTTTAAACTGCAGTTCGACGACGACAAGGAACTAGCTATTCGCTGCACATATGATAGCAATTATAAGCTACGATCTTTGGGTATTTCATGCTTCGAGTATCGAGAATATGAACAGGAGAGGATTCTAAGTAATGGTGAAATCGAGTTCTTTACAAATCAGGAATTGAGACATGAGCCCAACGTGGAACTAGTGAATCTCAAATCGATGAAACAATCATATAGAATGACCATTTCATAAAATTGTTATTAATTTTTAGTAAAATAAAAAAAATAAAGCCGTTAAATTAATTGTTTTTTTTTTTTATTAACCTATGAATTGTTAGTGGACGGAGAAACCCAACTAAATGTAGCACGATGGAACATGTTACTCTTATCATTCTGGTCATATTGTTTTTCAGAGGAATTTCTTTGAAGAAATATAATGTTATCCGCAAAACCACCCACTAATGCAGCACGATGGAACATGTTACTCTTACCATTCTGGTCATATTGTTTTTCAGAGGAATTTCTTTGAAGAAATATAATGTTATCCGCAAAACCACCCACTAATGTAGCACGATGGAGCATGTTACTCTTATCTTACTCTGACCATATTGTTTTTTCGGGGATTTCTTTAAAGAAGTATGGTGTTATCTGAAAAACCGCCCACTAATGTAGCACGATGGAGCATGTTACTCCCATCATTCGGACCATATTGTTTTTTTTCTGACATTTCTTTAAAGATTTTCAGTATAAAAACTCTTTGGAATCTAAGCATAGCATTACTTCATTTCACAAACCTAACTTGAGAACACGACGACGACGACGAGTAAAAATGGAAGCCTTGTTAAACATTTTCGAGGAGGAGAAAAATAAGATCTCGGCGGTATGCTGGGAGTTTGAGGATCTGAAGAAGGAGCTGGAGGCCTCTATAGAGGAGGTCAGCAGAACCAGGAGCTGGCTAAACTTAAAAGCAGCTATTCATCTATTGGCCGCATACAATGCGAGAGCCATGGTTGCAGATTTCATAGACAGCGACATTAGTCCTGTCTTACTAGCACTATTATATTTTAAATAAATAAAAATAAAAATAAAAAATAAATACATTATAACAATTGCTTTTTATTAATCCAGGAGTTGTTAGTGGTTGGGAAACCCAACCATTTGACATATACTTTTTCGCCTTTTGTTGCGAGAATCTTTTCCACGAGAAATATGTTGGGGAAGTTCGTCTTTTGTAATTCGTGTGTATAGAAACTCCCTCTAATAGGTTGGCCTTGAAAATCTTCAACTAGATATGTAATAGGGTTTGTTATCTGAACTTTTCTTATTTTGAATATTTCAGTTGTCCAATTTGGTGTGTATCCTTTTTCGAAAGCATGTTTAAACTTGCTTATTCGAACACTATTGCCAACTTCGTATTTTCCCTTCTCAGCAATTTTTATTCGTTTATAAACTCTTGATAGTAGTTCTTTGGCATTGTTTTTATTTATATCGACGGGACGTCTTTTTATTGTTCTATGTATCGTGTGATTATATGCATGCACCAAATCCTTATAAATGGGTAGCCATTTGTAGTTCCCATTGAAACTGAATTCTTTCCACATTTTCTCCTTATGGGTGCGGTTAAAGCGTTCAACAATTGATGCTTTTAATGTACTGTACGTTGAGTAGTGATTAATTTCGTAGGTATTCATCAAATTTTGGAAGACCTTGTTGAAGAATTCTTTACCATCGTCGGTTTGTAGATTTTTAGGTGCTCGATTTGAATTGGTAAAAATTGTTCTCATAGCTTGTGTTGTAGCTGATGCAGTCTTATGTTTCAAAGGAACGACCCAAGCATACTTTGAAAAAGTATCAATTACGGTTAGTAAATAGTTGAAGCCCTCATTCTCATCACTGTATGGTATCATTTCAACCAAGTCTGCTTGCCACAGATCATCAAAACCCTTAATAATAACTCTACGCCTTTTGAAATTCCTTCGGGCTGGCTTGTGCAGCTCACCAACAACTTTTCTTTTACTCATTATAAAAACGAATGAATAGAAACAAGGAGAGTTTTTGTATTTTATTAGATATTTTATTTGACCAAACGTCGATAAAGTAACATCAATTTCTTAATTCTAATCAATCTGCTTTCAACCATATAGCATGCGCAAGTATCTGGTCCTTCTTGACAGAGATTTGCAGACCAGGGACAGTTTATAAAATGACACCCATGAACAGAGGTGGTGGAGGATACGTTTTCAAAGTTCCTCAGAAAACTAATGCAATCAATAAATTCATTGAAATGTTCCTCAAGAAGAGTTTGGTTATTTGTTTTTAGAAATTTTAACATCTCATCGAAGATCGTAGACGTATTTACTGTAGACATCATTTCAAATCGAATTCCGAATGCGTACTAAATTGGTGAAAAACTAGTTGCTGTCCCGCTAATAGGTTCACCGCTATTTTTATACTTCTCGAAAATATCCAACATATACTTTCTAATTTTGTTTAATAATTCAAGAGTCTTCAAATTTTGCTCATCAGTGTATGACCGCAAATCCGCACCCATTTTTTCCAGTTTATCTTCGATGATTTGTAGCTTCAGTGTCTCATCATTTATAGTCCCTATGAGTGCGTTGAAATTGTTGTCTACATACCGTCGATGATTTAGCATGTTTTTATCATTAATGACCATAGTGCTATCAACATATTCCTTATTTGCCGCCTGTGTTGGGTTTACAGGTTTTCCAACATTGTTTAGACATTTTCCCTCAATATCGAAATCACCATTAGGTAGTAGTCTAAATCCTACGCCAGCAGGTCCTCGCGAACTCTCAGCTGTTCTATGAAATTGATTGGAGCTTCGTCCGAACTTGTCAACACTCATTTTATTAATAATGAAGATTATTCTCTAGACGATGTCTATTATATAGATAATGTTCGTTTTCAATGCGAATTGACTTTATATAGGCCAATTCCTGAACCAAGTGTTGAGGTCAAATCCGGTTGGTTCCTATCCGGTCGGTTCCTATACAGTCGGTTCGGGTGTGGGACCATACTGATTTACTTGCTTTTAATGTATTGAATTGATTATTAGTGTATGATATTTGATTCACGTAATTCTTCTACAATTGAGTTAACCTCATTTTGAAGATTATTATTGCCGGCTCTTTGAGATGTAATTAAAAGTCTTAATCTATTGACGAGTTCATTGGGGCTATCCCAGTACACATATTCGATGGGTTTATTCGAATAACTCATATCAGATGAGCTACTATTGTATGCTTTTCCAATTTTCTTTATGACTCTCGGCGTTAGGTGTTAAGGTAAAGGTCGGATTATATGTTTATACTTATAACCTCTGTTGCCTTTAACTTGTAAGTTACTATCATAGTTTTTCAAGTGTGTTTTTGTTTTTTGTAATATCTTTAGATATTGATCCAAGTCTTCATTGGTATATCGATCTTTTCTAGGATTTTTTCGAAATATTAATTCATAAAGGCCATTCGTTCCATGGAAGATTTCATCATCAATGACGAAATTCTTGTGTTCGTTAATTACAAAACTTGATCTACCTAATTTCATTGAATTTGATTCCACGTCGAAATGCGGACCATAGATTTTGTCACGATTCGAATCTGATGGGGATGATCGATTAATTGGAGTGCTTTGATCAAGGCTATTGTCGTAGGGTGTCCTAAATGAATTATCATTGTTCGTTGTCTGATTTGATTCTGGAGATGAGAAGTCAAAACTTGCATTAGAAATGGATTTTTTTTCTTCTTCAGGGTATTGTAAACGTCGGCGTCGTAGTAGTTGTTGATTCTTTATTTTCATATCTATATTATTGTAAGCAACATCTGCAACAGCAGCAGTATCATTTTGAGTATGAGCACTTTTGACATTTTTCACGATTTCCTTTAAGGGCTCAACTATTGGTTTAAAAGTATTCTCAAGTTCCGCATCCTTCGTAGTTTTTCCCGACTGAAGAAACATATATTTTCTCTTTAAAGCTTTTTTAGTTTTTACTAAATCTTTAAGTAAATTTTCATCAACATCCATAATTGACGAATACAGGGACGAATGCTCTAATCGAATGTAATCATTTAAACGGTTGATTTATGACTGAATAGATTTATATAGATACAGTTTCTTTAAATGAATTATTATAGCGACCTTTATTCAAGCTAAAATCCTTATTAATTACCAAGAACCCATATGTATCTTTGCAGCATTTTTTACACAATTGCTTGAATTGATTGAATGTCATGTCAGAGTTGACATGATCGTTGTATATATGCTTCAGATTAAGTTCGTCTTGTTTAAAAATAACTAAATAGTTTGCATTGTCTCGAATCAAGTATTTTGGTATATGCGTATAAGATTGACACAAGTAGAAACTATCCACGTCATTATGTCGGCCCATGCAGAAATATTCTCGAATATTGTTTTGCTTATCACAAGCCACATCATCGAATATAAAAACTGAGTTTCGATTTGCTTCAGAAGGCGTAATAATTTCGCAATTATTTGAAAATTCATTATATCCCATACCCTTGATGGACTCTATTAGCTTTCTCAGGTATGTATACTTTGGTTGATGCAGAGACTTTGAGTATATGTAGAGATTTTCAAATTTTAAACCATTTGGATCGAGGAGAATGCTCAACATGACATTGGTTTTTCCACAATTTGATGGACCCACAATTATTCCTCTAATACTATTAGGGAATATTGCTCCATGTTTCCTGCGTACTTTAATTTTACTATCAAAGTTCTTGACTTTAATAAAATCTCGTTGTTGTTGTTGTTTTATGAACCTCATTCTACTATTGAATGAAACTAATCAATATAAAAGATCATGTTTTATAGTTGAGAAATTCATAATTGTTCAACATATACAACAAGAAAGTCGTATAAAATGATAGATTATAGTGTGAAAGCCAACAGTTGGAAAGATACATTCAAAGGGTACGGATTAGTGAATTCCTTAATCGAAAAATTACCATTTGAATTACATCTTCCCTCGTATAACTTCTGTGGGCCAGGGACTAAATTGAAAGAACGCCTTGCTAGAGGAGATAGGGGAGTTAATCAGTTGGATGAAGCTTGTCGCGAACACGATATTGCATATGCTAACAATAAAAATCTACCCGACCGACATATTGCAGACAAAATTTTAACTGAAAAGGCCTGGCAGAGAGTAAAGGCAAAAGACTCATCGATAGCAGAGAAAATAAATAGTATATTAGTAACGAATATGATGAAAGCTAAAACGAAACTTGGTATGGGTTGCAAAGCCAAGAGAAGCAAAAGAAACCCACGCAAAAAGAATAATTTATTTAAAAAAGCCATTATGGAGGCTAGAAATGCTATTCGAGACACCAGTAACGAAGATCCTAACGTAATTGCAACAACTGCTCTACAAGCAGCTAAAAAGATCATTAAAAATAAACGAAAGAGCATTACAATTCCTCGAGTAATACCTCTACCGAAAATTGGTGGTTTCTTACCATTGTTACCTATTTTAGCTGGGCTATCAGCTATTGGATCAGTAGCGGGAGGAGCTGCGGGCGTAGTTAAAGCTATAAATGAATCAAAGGTAGCTAAGAAACAGTTGGAAGAGAATAAACGTCACAATCAGACTATGGAAGGAATTAAAATTAGCATGGTAGTGGACTTTATCTACAGCCATATAAAAAAGGATTTGGACTCTTCCTTAAACCACACGATTCAAAAAACTTTTAAATTCGCTACCTAATCGTCCACTCACCAATATTGATATTATGAAATTTGGAAAATTGAATATACCATGCTTCAGGGGTGTTTACATGAGAGATAAATTACCAGTAAGATCTGATAACAAGGAATGTGGTGTAATTAATTTGGACAATGAGAGTGGACCAGGGACACATTGGGTAGCATACATTAAGAATAAAAATATTGTCAAATATTTCGATAGTTTTGGTAACTTAAGACCACCCATAGAGGTTGTACGATATTTAGGTGAAAATATTCACTATAATTATAACAGCTGTCAAAATTTCAATACATTTATATGTGGTCATCTATGTTTAAAGTTTCTAATTGAGCAAAATATAAATAAATAGAGTAAAATCAAAATATTGTGTTTCATTTCTATTCCAATAGTTATGTCGTTAACACTCACTTTAAGTGGAAATCAATCTACTCTCACTGCAGAGTACTTTCCTCCAATTATCCTAAATTCTGATTATGTATGTGGCTTAGTTGATCTGCAGACCTATAATTCCATACCTAATGTGGATAAATTAAATAATTTATTTCATTGTGGTGATGGTGATGGTGATGGAGAAATCAAGATTGAATTTACAGTGGGTTCTTATGAAATTGAGGATATTAATGAAATAATTCAGAAGGTTCTGAACACACACAATGAGAATAGCGTTGAAAAAGTTATAATCAAATTAAAAGCCAATAATAATACTTTGAAATGTGAACTGTACAGCAATGTGGAAATCGATTTTACACAAGACCGATCTATTGGTTCTCTTTTAGGATTCAGTAAGAAGAAACTAGCTCCTAATATTCTACATGCATCTGATCAGTATGTTAATATCAATAGAGTGAATATTGTACGAGTTGAATGTAATTTAATTGACGAAACATATATCAATAGTCAACCTGCTCATATACTACATGAATTTTCAGTCAACGTTAGTCCAGGATATAAAATAGTTGAAGTTTCACACAATGTCATCTATTTGCCAGTGAACGCTAAGAGGATAAGTTCTATAACATTGAATCTCTTGGATCAGGACGGAAATCGTATAAACTTTCGAAACGAAATCATAACAATTCGCTTGCATTTGAAACCACAATAATGATAGTATATAACTGCCCCTCAAGTTATAAAAGAGCAGGTAACACTACTAGCTCTAGCAATATACTATCATCTTCTGACAAGAGAACATCAAAACTTACTATAGAAAATCAACAATTTCTATTGTCACTGGGATATAAATTAAAACATTAAATCAATCCCCAAACAACATGCTGAATATTTTCGAAGAACCAAAGTTTGAGGAGAGTATCTCAAAAATGGATTATCACACCTATTCACCATATCTGAATAACTTTGAGAAAAATGACATTATACAAATCTGTGTCCAGCATCAAAATCTTAATATTTTGCCTTCAGAAAGTTACATTTATATTGAAGGTACTGTATCGAAATCTGATGGATCGGCAGTTACGAAAACAAAACTTGTAAACAACGGAATAGCTTTCTTATTTGACGAAATACGTTATCAATTAAATGGCATGGAAATTGATAGCAATCGTAGTGTCGGCATAACATCAACTATTAAAAACTACATTTCTTTAAACAAAAACGAAAGCGATATGCTATTGAATGCATCTTGGTCGCCCAACTCTTCAATTAATCTGGATAGTTTCTACTTTAATTTTTGTATACCTCTAAATAAATTACTGGGTTTTGCTGAAGACTATAAGAGAGTAATACCCAATGGACGCCATGATTTGATTCTAACAAGATCACGCACAGATGATAATTCATTAATTGCTGACGATGATGAAAAAGCAAAGATAAAATTACTTAAAGTACAATGGAAAATTCCTCATATTACACTGTCTGATTCTTACAAATTAAAACTTTACAAACCTATTAATAATGGTCAAACTATGAAGATTGCCTTTCGTAACTGGGATCTGTATGAATATCCTGCTTTGCCCAGCACCAATCATCATATTTGGAATGTGAAGACAACCTCACAAATGGAGAAGCCACGCTACATTCTCATTGCATTGCAAACTAACAAACGTAATCTACTAAAAGGAAATCCAACTTATTTCGATCATTGTGATATTACAAACGTGAAGGCATACTTAAATTCTGATGCCTACCCCTGTGAAGATTTAAATTTATCCTTTGATAAAAATAATTACAGTTTACTATACAATATGTACTGTGACTTTCAAAAAACCTACTACAACCGACTAGTTGCTGAACCACTCTTTTCAAGAGATACATTTAAATCTCAAGCGACAATTTTCGTTATAGATTGCAGACATCAGAGTGAAATAATCAAAAATGGTCCAGTTGATATTCGCATTGAATTCAAAACAACAGGAACAAAACCAATCCCAGCAAATACGTCAGCCTACTGTTTAATGTTACACGATCGCGTCGTAAATTATAATCCACTCACTCAAATAGTTTCGCGAGAAATCTAATTTCTTAGTTCAAAGTTAACTCTTGTCGGGAAAAGACACGCACGCATAAACCATGTATTTTATACTTGACGTACAAGGTTTCAAAGGACCTAATAATAGGTTTATCGCTAAAGAAATAGCAATACTACACAATGGCCATCATCATCATTTCATCATCAAACAACCATTCAACTCTGACCAATTATCATCTGCATTAAGAAGATAAGCTCAATGGCTTTACCAAAATCATCATGGCCTAGTTTGGGATGGAGGTTTCACCGAATTTAAGAAAGTTCAGAAATACCTTCGCATGAAAATAAAAAATACAATTTTGTACGTCAAAGGAGATGAAAAAGTTCAATGGATGAAGGAGTTACTTTGTGATGATGGATATGTTGAAGTGATGAATATCGAAGAAGTTGGCTGTCCTAATTTCAACGAATTGAAGCGACTCTATCCTTGTGAAATAAAATGTTCGCTCCATAGCAAATGCTGTGCCCTACAAAATGTATACCTGTTGGATAAATTCTTATCTGGAAATTAAATAAAAAAAAAAAAAAAAATTTCTTCTTTTTTTTCTTTATTTATGTCTTTTATAACCATATGGAAGGGAACTATTGTCTTCGAGAAATCTACGTTTTTCTGACCGGGGTTTGTATGTTTTTGTTTCGGCAATTGTTATGACCTCGTGCTCTCGTGTCCGGCGAATATTATCATCTTTTGTACTAAAGACTTTGTAGGAATAATTTTTGGGGCCTCCACTCACGAATTCGGTAATATAACTTCCATGCCCGTAGCATTGTAATTCGTCAGTCATATCCCCTATAAATTCACCAGTCTGTGGATCAGGTTCTCCTTCACGACTTACATAGATTACGGAATCGGTGTCGTAGTACAAAACTCTGCCTCCTAATATTTCCAGGTAACTATACAATTTCAGACGAGCTTGTGTGGTAGTAAAGGGTGATTTTTTAAGAGGTTTAGAACTTTTTTTAAAAAAAAAACACAAAAAATTCGAAAAAATGAATGAAATATTTATTTGAATCGATAGTTTGAACCTTGCAATTTAATGTTTCAAGATAATTTCATGTAAATGTTGACCGCGGCTGCGTCTCAGGTAGCCCATCCGCTGAGTCCAATTTTGGCATACTCTTTCACACATATCGGCCGGTATCTCACGACTGAATGCATGGATGTTGGCTTCCAGTGCGTCAATCGAAGCGGGCTTGTCCCTATACACATTAGCCTTGGCATACCCCCACAAAAAATAATCTAATGGTGTCAAATCGCACGATCTAGGCGGCCAATTGACCGGCCCGAAACGTGAAATTAACTGTTCACCAAACTCGCCTCGCAATTGCGCCATTGTTTCGCGTGCTGTGTGGCATGTGGCACCGTCTTGTTGAAACCACATATCATGCAAGTCAAGAACTTCCATTTCGGGCAAAAAAAAGTTTGTTATCATCGCTCGGTAGCGTTCACCATTGACAGTAACGCTGCGATTCGCATCATCTTTGAAGAAATATGGCCCAATAATGCCCCCGGCCCATAAACCGCACCAAACAGTGGTTTTTTCGGGATGCATTGGTAGCTGTTGCAATGCTTCTGGCTGATCTTCACTCCAAATGCGGCAATTTTGCTTATTTACGTACCCATTCAACCAAAAATAAGCCTCATCGCTGAACACAATTTTTCGATAAAAAAGCGGATCCTCGGCCAGCTTTCCAAGAGCCCATTCACCAAAAATTCGGCGTTGTGGTAGGTCGGCTGGCTTTAGTTCTTGCACCAGCTGTATCTTAAAAGGCTTTACGCCCAAATCCTTCCGCAAAATTTTCCACGTAGTGCTGTAACAAAGGCCTAACTGCTGGGAACGGCGCCGAATCGACATTTCGCGGTCTTCTGTCACACTAGCTGATACGGCCGCAATATTTTCTTCACTACGCACAGTACGTAAACGTGTTGGTGGTTTAATGTCCAACAAAGTAAATTTGGTGCGAAATTTGGTCACAATCTTCCGAATAGACTGCTCAGAAGGTCGAGAATGCCGATCATAAAATGGAAGCAGCGCGCGATGAACATTTCGAACCGAGCACGAATTTTGATAGTAAAATTCAATAATTTGCAAGCGTTGTTCATTTGTAAGACGATCCATGGTTAAATTGCAAACCAAACTGAAGCTGTTTGACAGTGACACAAGGTACTAAACACACGTCAGCTGTCAAAACCAGTGTTGCCAAAACCAAACCAGCTAAAAAATCACCCTTTATAAGCTGTAATACACACATTAACGGTTGATAAGGTCTCCGCTTCTTCTTCTTTATACAACCAACTTACTATAACGTTTTCCTCATTTATAGGTAGAATGTGACAGACTTCAATAGTTGGATTTGTAATCATTTCGAATAATTCTGATGGACTATTAATTATACATGTTTTCTGTTGATTTTCTCTTTGTCCGAATTTACCCCAAAATGAATTAAGTATGAGTTTAGCAAAAGATCTCTTCCCAGGGTTATCACAAATTTGTTCAAAATCGAGTTTAACATCTTCATTAGCCAAAAAGTCAGCTACATATTTCTTTTTCTCTTCCATTGTAGCGCATTTATCTGGCCAGCCTGATGCTTCTTGTTTCATTTTAATGAATTTATTCATCATTTGACTGAAAAGGCCATCTGATTTTTCCATTTTATTATATTGAACCATAGAATATTCCCATATTTCGAAAATATCTACTATCTTATACCCTTTCTCCATTGCTTTTAAGACCTCATCAATAATCCAGGTGCCGTGTATAGCTCTTTCATCATCAGTATGGGCGCAGCGTTCGTCTTGAGACATTTGTTTGCTGCATGTTCTACACAATGTAAATATAAGCTTATTATTTTGTTTAATAGGCAATACCGGATGTAACAGCTGCTCTGGAGGTATTATTTTGCATTTTATAATCCCATTCGTGTTTTTTAAGTCGATTTGAGAACAATCGGTGGTGTGAACTTTCGGGTGATCCACTGGATATTTTCCGTATTTGCAAACCCACGGGTATAGGGAACATACATCTATGTACTTGATTTTTTCACCTTCTTTACATTTATAATAATTATATGCGTTCCCCGTACGGCCCCCGTAAAATGCGTCGCGAGGATTTAACGGGCTTTGTTGTATTAAAGGATGTGTTTTTAAATATTTGACATCATCGATACTCAATTGTTTCTCGAATTCACAAGCCCACATTTCAATTACCTCGTATCCGAACTGCCTTAGCCGTGTAGATTTAGACATGGTTTGTTCATAGCGTAGACTTAACGTGTCGCACGGATCTTTGCTTAAAGGCATGTCGCGAATCGTTTTCAAACATGAGTGGCCATGATAATAACAACCGTGGAACTCAAACACCTCTTTGGTTTCCTTGCAAAAACCGTCAACTTTCACACCACATACTACCGCTTCTCGCTGCTTAGCTGCATGTTGAATGTAACAATTCCGTCTCCTTTCTTCCAAAATAAGCCATTTAATTGCCTGAATCGACTGATTATCAGCTTGTCTATATCCATTTCTTGGTATTAAGCCTATAGTGTCTGGTTTAAGAAAATTACGACGGTACACCAAGTTGCATGCCGATGCTATAGTCACAGCTTCCAAAAACGGTTCCACATTACACTGCTTAAGGAAAATATTTCTGAATTTTATACATGCCTCAGATAAGATCTGTACATCGCTTTCACAGTATGCAACAAGGTCACGCTGCATATTAAATTCACTTTGTTTATTTTCTTCATACCATTTAAAGAATACATCCCGATCATTTACCTTCATGGCATCTGGATTGTAATATTCTGCAGGCGGCAGTGGACCAATATAGTTTTCATTTTCGATGGTATTAAAGAAATGCGGAAAATACCCCTTTTTTAACTCTTGCGGTAAATCGAAAGCTTTTGGAAGAACTGATAGAGCCATGGGAAAATAGTTCAATGAGTCTATGAATTTCACATTCCCCAATCCCATGAGTATTATTTTAGTTCCTCTCATAATCAATTCGGGTTGAAACTTTGTATTTTGCAGGATATAGTTTAAAATAAATTGATGATCATATGCCTGCCCATTGTGAGCCAAAACAATAACTTTTGTGAAACTTTTTCGGGCGTTCAAAATGTGCTCTAAGAACTCGGATATAACATTATGACCCTTTTTTATATTAAGTCTGAATTTACATTTCTGACAGAAGTGTAGATTATTCTCACTCAAACAATGGTCACATCTTTGCTGGAAAACACATAAATTCGGTTCATGAAGTCTTACTGGAACAGCATTGTCTTTTATCACTTTTTCACCAATAATTGTTTCTTGACGACTCTCCAAATCATAAAACACATAGAGAACATTGCCTAATTTTGGGCTTCTAGTGTCGCGTCGAATATAACACAAGTGTTCTTGGGAAACGTGCTTATTACAATTTTTACAATAGTATTCATTGCACGTATGTTCTCTATCTCTTCTATATGTTTTCAGACATTCAACACATTTTTTAACTGTTTCACAAATTGCTTGGTTGCCTGTTGACCCCGAAGCCTTATGGTTATCAAAACATTCCTGTCCTCTAAAACTTCTATTGCAATCTTTACATACAATTTCGGATAGATTTTGAGGACATATGGGTGATTGCTGACATTGAGGGCATGACTTTACGCATCTATGATCGGTTTTATTATTGAATGGTACACTGCAAATTTCGCAAAAATAAACACAACAAAATGCCGCTGTCAAAGATGTTATAACGTTGAAGTGTCCTTTGTAATACAGTAAATTTATTCTCTTATCACTGTTATATGTATCGTCTTCGAATATAATACTTCGTCCTTTTTGCTCATATTCGTAGACTGTGATCTTATAATTCTTCAAATAACTTTGAAAAGTGCGAAGCTCTGGAATACCGCAACCTTTGGAAGGTATACTAACACCGGTCAAAGTTATTAGATTAGCCGCTCGAAGATCTTGAGATTTACCAAAATTGCACCGAATTTTTTCATATTCTGAATCTTTATCAATACGGGCAATTGCAACAACTAAAGCACGAGGTAAACATAGATTGTCTTTGTTTCTTATTACAATGATTCCCCTCCGCTTTTTACATTCTTCATCGAAAGAATTGTATTTATTATTTCGAACGTTTCCTTGTCCTTTAGGAAGTCTTATCGACGTAAGATTTATACGGAAAGTATCCGTGCTTAAGCCCACGGAATTGCTTTGGAAAATTTTAGTAATTAAATCCCACACCTCGCTCCACTTTAAATCGGATGCCTTTCTATAGCTCATCCAACCAGGACCATGGTGTTCGAAATTCTTCCCTATAAATGTTATACCCACCATATCAGAAGGATCCAAATCGTCAGTCACTTTTTTAAATATCCCTTTCACTGCACTTTGAATCCAGCTAGATGGTTCAATGTTGTCTGCTACATCCCTAATCCGGAATTCAATTTTACGACCACGCAAATTGAATCTTTTCACAAAGGTTGGGTAATCTTTAACCACCTCAAAACACTTAAAAGTCTAATAAACCAATAAAAAGAAAAAGAACAGTTAATTTCTTTGTTTCACTTTTTTAATTTATTTTTTTTATTTTATAAAAATGGTTGCGAGTAGAGAATAGGCACCTCATCGTCTTCCTCTGCAACAGGATGGAACGCCAGCTCAAAGGAACTTCCAACTTCTTTGAGGACTTCCATCTCATATAAGTGTAGTTGGTTAATGGTGTCCTCATCCATCGCGTTGAATCGGAGAGGCAAAAATACCTTTTTCGCCTCCAGCTCTACCAGGACCCTTGGTCCATACCTGGTCTGGCACCGCATCGCCTTCAAGATACGACACCGTTTCCCCAATCCGACCGTCTTCAGACCCTCTAGGGGCTTTACTTTACCCAGTTGGTTAAGGAAATCCATGTTCTTTGCAGCGATTAATTTGAAAGTAAACTGTTGTCTAGTTCCTTCAACACTCGCCTTTTATACATGAAAATACCTCCGGAAATATCACAATTTCTTTTCAAACAATGTGTGGTCAGAGTAAGATAAGAGTAACATATTTCATCGTGCTACATTAGTGGGCGGTTTTTCAGATAACACCATACTTCTTTAAAGAAATCCCCGAAAAAACAATATGGTCAGAGTAAGATAAGAGTAACATGTTCCATCGTGCTGCATTAGCGGCTGGTTTTTCTGAAAATACCGACGGAAATATCACAATTTTTTTTTCAAACAATGTGTGGTCAGTAAGATAAGAGTAACATATTTCATCGTGCTACATTAGCGGTTGGTTTTCGGATAACATTATACTTCTTTAAAGAAATCCCCGAAAAAACAATATGGTCAGAGTAAGATAAGAGTAACATGTTCCATCGTGCTACATTAACCCCCCTCCGATCAAATAAACCATACCAAAACCACATCTAATTAACATCCAAAATCAACAGCCACGATAACCGTCCCAAGCAACCCATGACCACGGCAACGACTCACGATAACCGTCGCATGGCAACGATCCACCATACAAATCAACAGCCACGATAACCGTCGCTCGGCGGCGCCCCCACCCAACCATCAATATATTTTAACACTTGAACCTACATCTCACAGCATACGCTATAGCGCTAAGCTACGACACCCGACCCCAAAACTCATCGTACCAAGTTCAAACCACAGCCACGCATCTCGCTTTTTTTAATTTTCATCGACGACGAATAACAATAATTACGTCATCTCGCCAGCGCCGGCGCCAGCGACACATCAAACACACTAAACTGATAACAAAAAACTAACAACCAACTGCGGCGGCGACACATCAAACACACTACATATCTAATTAACATACGAGCGACAAAGACAACACTATCACTCCATGGTCATATCTTCCCTCTCACTCTAGCACGGAATTCCCACCCCCAACCGACCCATTACCTACTACAGTATGTTCGCATGAATGACACTTTTTCGTTACCAGTTTATGTTACCTCTGGAGTACCTCAAAGTAGTCATTTAGGCCCTCTGCTCTTCCTTTTGTTTATTAATGACATTCCTGACTTGTTTTTGAGTTCCCAGTGTCTTATGTTTGCCGACGATTTGAAGGTGTTCCGGCCTATATGTTCAGTTCACGATTGTATTCTTTTACAAGAGGATCTTAAACGATTGTCCATATGGTGTCACAGTAATGATCTTCATCTCAATGTCTCTAAATGTCAAAGCCTTTCTTTTTATCCTAACTTCTCCCCAATTCAATTTACATACGTAATCGATAATACCCCTCTGTCCATTATTACATCCAAAAAAGATCTTGGATTAATTTTTGACGCAAAACTTAGCTTTTGCAAGCACATTGAGTCTTTGGTTGCCAAAGGTAATCAGATGTTAGGTTTCATATTGCGGAATTCGAAATACTTTAAAAGATCCACATACTCTTAAATGTTTTTTTTTTGCATTTGTCCGATCTCATCTTGAGTACCGCAGTATAATATGGAATCCGTTTTATGAAGTTCATTCTATTAGAATAGAGAGGATCCAAAAGCGTCTTACTAGAGTAGCTGTTCGTAGACTGTATGTACTCATTTGATTGAAAATGAAATAAATAAAATGAAATAAATAAAATAAAATAAATAAAATTCACAGAAGAGTTAACTCCAGAAGAGATTAACAGTTTTAGTAGTGATAGAAGTGAAATAAATTTTGAGTTAGAAAATCTCAACAAAGATGAAATAAAGTGTTTAAGTGAGGGTGAACATTTGTCAGAAGTAGTTAAATATACCCACAAAATCCCAACAAAAAACCATATTCCTGTATTTTCTAAAACATACAGATATCCTGAAGCGCACAAAACAGAGGTTAACAAGCAGATTTCAGAAATGCTTGAATCCGGAATAATTGTAAATTCCATCAGCCCATATAATGCTCCGATTTGGGTCGTCCCAAAAAAAGTTGACAATTCCGGTCAACAAAAGTGGCGCATCGTTGTTGACTATCGGAAAATTAACGATATCACAAGAGAAGACAAATTCCCAATTCCTAATATGGAGGATATGTTCTCCAAATTGGGTAATGCGCTTTATTTTTCATCAACCAATCTTGCCAAAGGATTTCACCAAATCCCTATTGACAAAAGAGAAAGACACAAAACTGCTTTCTCAACTGCGGACGGCCACTACGAATTTACACGTATGCCGTTTGCACTGAAAAATGCCCCCGCATCATTCCAAAGATTATTTATATTATATTAAATATTTATATTAAAATACCTCAATCAGCAAAACAAATAAAATCCTTCCTGAGTATTAGGGAATTCTACAGAAAATTTATAAAGGACTACTCCAAAGTAGCCCTTCCTATGACTAAATGCCTAAAACAAAAAGTTAAAATTAACTGTAATGACAGACAGTACATTGAGTCATTTAACTAGCTTAAAGAACTCATATGTACTTGTCCCATTTTGGCATTCCCTGATTTTGAAAAGAAATTTACCTTAACAGCTGATGCTAGCAATGCAGCTTTAGGAGCTGTGCTATCCCAAAATAAACACCCGATAGCCTTTGCCTCGAGAACTTTCAACGCTCATGAGAGAAACTATAGTACTATAGAGAAAGAACTCCTCTCGATAGTTTGGGCTGCAAAGTATTTTAGGCCATATATCTACGGGCGTAAATTCAAAATTCAAACTGATCACCGGCCTTTAATGTGGCTGCACTCATTAAAGGAACCAAATTGCAAGTTACAGCGCTGGAAGATCAGATTAAACGAATTTGACTTTGAAATGAAAATTGTGTGGCTGATTTTCGACTAGAAACGAACTGTGTAGACTTGAACGACGCTAGGTCCGATATTGCTACAATACATAGCGGTATTGAAAACTTAAATGACCACATTTATATAGCAGAGAGTCCCTTAAATATATATAAAAACCAATTCATTATTCAAAAAGCAAATTCAAGATCTTATACAAATAAAATTTTATATCGACGGAAAAGAAGATGAATTATTTCGCTACCAGATTATAACGAGGAATTTGTGCTTAACATATTAAGTGAACTTTTGCCTGTTAAAGGTATTGTAGGAGTTTTCTGTCAAATCCCAAAAGACAAACGGAAAAGACAATTATTGATTTATTAAAGCAGAGGCTTTCAATTTTAGGAAAACCGGTCAAAATAGTAGCTGATAACGAATTTAATACAGCATATATATCAAAAACTATTTCAATAGTACGAATATTAGCTACCATTTTACATCCCCAAATACGCATACGGGTAACTCCGTTATTGAGAGATTTCATTTAACTCTGAATGAGCATATGAGATTGCTCAAACTAAATAAAAAAATAAGGATATTGAAGACAGAGTACTAGCTTTTAAGGCCGTCGAAATAAAGGGTGATTTTTTAAGAGGTTTAGAACTTTTTTTAAAAAAAAAACTCAAAAAATTCGAAAAAATGAATGAAATATTTATTTGAATCGATAGTTTGAACCTTGCAATTTAATGTTTAAAGATAATTTCATGCAAATGTTGACCGCGGCTGCGTCTCAGGTAGCCCATCCGCTGAGTCCAATTTTGGCATACTCTTTCACACATATCGGCCGGTATCTCACGAATGAATGCATGGATGTTGGCTTCCAGTGCGTCAATCGAAGCGGGCTTGTCCCTATACACATTAGCCTTGGCATACCCCCACAAAAAATAATCTAATGGTGTCAAATCGCACGATCTAGGCGGCCAATTGACCGGCCCGAAACGTGAAATTAACTGTTCACCAAACTCGCCTCGCAATTGCGCCATTGTTTCGCGTGCTGTGTGGCATGTGGCACCGTCTTGTTGAAACCACATATCATGCAAGTCAAGAACTTCCATTTCGGGCAAAAAAAAGTTTGTTATCATCGCTCGGTAGCGTTCACCATTGACAGTAACGCTGCGATTCGCATCATCTTTGAAGAAATATGGCCCAATAATGCCGCCGGCCCATAAACCGCACCAAACAGTGGCTTTTTCGGGATGCATTGGTAGCTGTTGCAATGCTTCTGGCTGATCTTCACTCCAAATGCGGCAATTTTGCTTATTTACGTACCCATTCAACCAAAAATGAGCCTCATCGCTGAACACAATTTTTCGATAAAAAAGCGGATCCTCGGCCAGCTTTCCAAGAGCCCATTCACCAAAAATTCGGCGTTGTGGTAGGTCGGCTGGCTTTAGTTCTTGCACCAGCTGTATCTTAAAAGGCTTTACGCCCAAATCCTTCCGCAAAATTTTCCACGTAGTGCTGTAACAAAGGCCTAACTGCTGGGAACGGCGCCGAATCGACATTTCGCGGTCTTCTGTCACACTAGCTGATACGGCCGCAATATTTTCTTCACTACGCACAGTACGTAAACGTGTTGGTGGTTTAATGTCCAACAAAGTAAATTTGGTGCGAAATTTGGTCACAGTCTTCCGAATAGACTGCTCAGAAGGTCGAGAATGCCGATCATAAAATGGAAGCAGCGCGCGATGAACATTTCGAACCGAGCACGAATTTTGATAGTAAAATTCAATAATTTGCAAGCGTTGTTCATTTGTAAGACGATCCATGGTTAAATTGCAAACCAAACTGAAGCTGTTTGACAGTGACACAAGGTACTAAACACACGTCAGCTGTCAAAACCAGTGTTGCCAAAACCAAACCAGCTAAAAAATCACCCTTTATATAACAACAACGTACATATTCCACTTTTAATTGTTTTGAGATATTCAAAGAAAATGTTTCTTAAGCCGTGGAATACTCATATTTTGAACTACATATGTTTTGATTGTAACCCAAGTATTCAACTTAAAATATCTCTGGAATTAGTTGGCTTTTGAAACTAACGAAAACAGTAATAGAAAGATCTCAAGAAAGGGAATTAAAATGCATTGTCAACTCGACTTTTTCAAAAAGTGGAATATATCACATATATATATACAATTCTATCTGTTGTTACCTGTTCATTGTAACATTATAGCTTTTTAGGAAATTTTTTAGGTTTTCTTAAATTTTTTTATTATCTATTTATTGACTATTATAACCTGGGAACGGGTTTTTTGACCTTGCCTTTTTTCGCCTTTTTTTTTACCCATATTGCCTTTTTTTGCCATATTTATGAAGTTTATGTGCACTTTCGTCTTAACTATAAAATTAAAAAAAAAAATCGCCGAAACACCACCGAAGTTTGCACCAATTACTAATCTCGCAAATAGAGTACTTTGATGCGACTAGAATGTCGCATTTTTGTTTACGTGTTACCATGGAAACCAAACTTTTGGGACAAAATGCCTGCGTTTTCCGTACATTTTTTAGGTTTTCTTAAAATTGTATGACCCGTACCTACAGGTAATAATCATATATATTGCGCCAAATTCTGGAAAGTACTAAGTTTAAAATTGACCTGAAATGGTTTTTAATTTTTTTTGCGGTAAGGCCGAATTCATAAAAAAAAAATTTATAGAAAAAACATTGGTTGGCTAATAACATAATATCCATTGTCTCTGGAGATGTTTTCATTGAAAATATGAGAGAGACTAAGCTAATAAAAGTGCAATTAAAGAGATAATTTATTGTAATATTTTATTTTTCATAGTAAAATATATTGTAATATAGAATAGGTATGTATATGATAGCTAAAGGGTGATTTTTTAAGAGGTTTAGAACTTTTTTTAACGAAAAAACACAAAAAATTCGAAAAAATGAATGAAATATTTATTTGAATCGATAGTTTGAACCTTGCAATTTAATGTTTAAAGATAATTTCATGCAAATGTTGACCGCGGCTGCGTCTCAGGTAGCCCATCCGCTGAGTCCAATTTTGGCATACTCTTTCACACATATCGGCCGGTATCTCACGAATGAATGCATGGATGTTGGCTTCCAGTGCGTCAATCGAAGCGGGCTTGTCCCTATACACATTAGCCTTGGCATACCCCCACAAAAAATAATCTAATGGTGTCAAATCGCACGATCTAGGCGGCCAATTGACCGGCCCGAAACGTGAAATTAACTGTTCACCAAACTCGCCTCGCAATTGCGCCATTGTTTCGCGTGCTGTGTGGCATGTGGCACCGTCTTGTTGAAACCACATATCATGCAAGTCAAGAACTTCCATTTCGGGCAAAAAAAGTTTGTTATCATCGCTCGGTAGCGTTCACCATTGACAGTAACGCTGCGATTCGCATCATCTTTGAAGAAATATGGCCCAATAATGCCGCCGGCCCATAAACCGCACCAAACAGTGGCTTTTTCGGGATGCATTGGTAGCTGTTGCAATGCTTCTGGCTGATCTTCACTCCAAATGCGGCAATTTTGCTTATTTACGTACCCATTCAACCAAAAATGAGCCTCATCGCTGAACACAATTTTTCGATAAAAAAGCGGATCCTCGGCCAGCTTTCCAAGAGCCCATTCACCAAAAATTCGGCGTTGTGGTAGGTCGGCTGGCTTTAGTTCTCGCACCAGCTGTATCTTAAAAGGCTTTACGCCCAAATCCTTCCGCAAAATTTTCCACGTAGTGCTGTAACAAAAGCCTAACTGCTGGGAACGGCGCCGAATCGACATTTCGCGGTCTTCTGTCACACTAGCTGATACGGCCGCAATATTTTCTTCACTACGCACAGTACGTAAACGTGTTGGTGGTTTAATGTCCAACAAAGTAAATTTGGTGCGAAATTTGGTCACAATCTTCCGAATAGACTGCTCAGAAGGTCGAGAATGCCGATCATAAAATGGAAGCAGCGCGCGATGAACATTTCGAACCGAGCACGAATTTTGATAGTAAAATTCAATAATTTGCAAGCGTTGTTCATTTGTAAGACGATCCATGGTTAAATTGCAAACCAAACTGAAGATGTTTGCAGTGACACAAGGTACTAAACACACGTCAGCTGTCAAAACCAGTGTTGCCAAAACCAAACCAGCTAAAAAATCACCCTTTATAAGCAGTTTCGTATGGATTCTTCACATTGAATTTTAAAACGCAATGACATTTCCAGAAAGTGTTTCTTTTATAAAAATATTATAGGTGACATACTTAATAACAAAGTGGTTTAATCGTCTTTGGAGAAGTACCTGAAATACTTGACCGACATAGCCCATTTTGAATAACAACCTGACGACTATAAGAAGAAGTCCGTTCAACAAACCTTATTTGCCTACGTTGATTTCTTTTTTACGCTATCGTGTTTTCAACAGACAGAGAGACACATGGGTCTACTATTGGTTGTTTTGTATGGGATGTACCAGAACTACTTGACTAACATAGTTCATTTTTAACACCAAATTGACGACAATAAAAATATGTCCTTTCACAATATGTTGCCTAAGGAGATTCTTTTTCGACGCTATCGTGTTTTCAACATTTGTTTTCTAATATTGGTTTTGTATGGGAGATACCAGAACTACTTGACCGACATAGCCCATTTTAAGACCAACCTGACGACGATAAAAATAAGTCTTATCACCAAATTTCATTCGCTTATGTCAATTCCTTTGAGCGCTATCGTGCTTTCAACAGACAGATAGACGGACAGACAGACAGACAGACGGATATGGCTAAATCGATTCAGAATGTGATCCTGATTCAGAATATAAATATATACTTTATGAGGTCTTCGGTGACTCCTTCTTGGCGTTACAAATGTAATGACAAAATGAATATACCTTCCTGTGGAGGGTATTAAAACAAAACTTACTTTAGGGATAACTTTGGGCTAAAACGGGATAGGCAAATTATTAAAAAAAGACACAAATACCAAAATCCTTTACAAAATATCAAATTTGATAGAAAATATACAGGCCGAGACTACAGCAAAAGAAACAGAATAAGAAAGAAACGTAACTATGTTTAAGCATTTATAAAACCACATGTTTATATCTCATAACCATCAGCAAATGTGTATTACAAGCCTAATTATTTTGTGTAAAATTGATCACAGCTAAATGATAAGAAAAATCAAACGAAATTTTCATCAACAACCAGCGAACTCATCAACATGTTCTAATTCAAACTTTATGGACATAAAGTCTTAGAATGTACTCATATCGTATAATATATAAAGTTTATATACAATGATATAGCCGCCAACAAAGATGGGTATATGACGCCGAAGATGCACATTGTTGCCATGCACAATAAATAGAGGAATGTGTTATTAGTATTCTTTTCTTTAAACTCTCGCTGTACAAGTTCTGTTAATTATACAGGGTGTCCGCCGGGAAGGTATACTACTTTGTTTGTTTATAATTTTTGATTACATGAAAGAGAATGGATCTTATATTGATAAATGTTTTATTTAATGTCGGCAATTATGTATGGAATACAATATCAGGTAAATGTCCGCCTCTGTTAGTCTCACAAATGCGAACCCTTTTGAGCACATTTTTCATTACATTCTTACACATTTAATTAATTTCATTAATTTCATCACGAATATTTTGTTTGAGTTGCTCAAGCGTTTCTGGTTTGTTTGTATCAACCTTGCTTTTCAGATATCCCCACAAAAAGAAGTCCGGAGCAGTCAAATCAGGCTACCGCGGAGGCCAATCAACATCATCATTTCTTGAAATAACTTGTTGTGGAAAGAGGTCTCGCAGTAATTCCATTGTAATCCTGTCTGTATGCGATGTGGCACCGTCTTGTTGATACCACATGTTAATCAAGCCCAAAGCATGAAGTTGTGGTGTTAAAACTTCACAGTTACCGTTACACCGTTTATATTTTCAAAGAAGTAAGGTCCAATGATTTCTCCTGACCAAATTGCACACCAGACTGTAACTTTTAATGGATGCAAAGGTGACTGATGAATAATTTGAGGTTTTCTATTCAAATGAAAATGTGTTTTCCCAAAAATTTCACGTAACTTTGTTATCGTCACAGTAATCGATGATTGATTTTGATAAAATGTTTTAACGATTAAAACAGGTTGGTTTATCAAATATTTTTCCACAATAAATTTGCAATGTGTCTACTTCACGACTGCCAAATATGAACTGTCAAGGCTAATGTTTACCAAAATGGCGGCAAAACAAAGTAGCATACCTTCCCGGCGGGCACCCTGTGGGGCGTTGCACAATTGTTGCTTAAGCTCTTTGAAGCTATTTTCACACTCACCTGCCCATTTGAATTGTAAATCTTTTTCTGTCAGTTGTTGCAAACTCCTTGCGATCCTAGCAAAGTCCTTTACAAACCATCTGTCATAGGTCGCAAGTCCCAGGAAACTTCTCAGTTGATGTTTGCCTTTGGGAACCGGCCACTGAATCGACCTTCTCTGGATCAGTCTTGACTCCTTTGGAAGAGATGATGTGCCAGAGATACTTCGCTTCTGGTCTGAATAGAGAAAACTTTTTCGGGGTCAGTTTTAATTGCGCACCTCGTAGTCTTTGGACACTTCCTTTAGGTTATTCCGATGTTCGTTAAACGTTTTTCCACGATGACATCGTTTATGTAGACCAAACTGGTTTTCCACATTATTCCCATCAGACGTTCAAAAGTTCCTGGAGCATTGCACAGTCATTGACATTACTGTAAACTGCCAAAGCCCGTTTCCTTCTGTGAATGGGGTTTTCTCGCAGTCTCCTGGATGGATCTGCACTTATCAGTAGCCACTCCTCAGATCAAGAGTCAAAAACCATTTGACTCCGGATAGTGTGTCCAGGGTATCGTCAATTCTTGTCAGGGGATAGCTTGGTGAAGTTATTTAGCTGGCGATAGTCTACGCCGAATCCCGTACTTGTTTCTTTCTTCTCGACCAGGAAGACCGGCGATGCCCACGGACTTTTTGAACTTTTAATCAGTCCCTCCTTTTCCATTGTCGACACTATTTCTGTAACCTCTGTCTGCTTAGCCAATGGTAGTCGTCTCGGAGGCTGACAAATTGGTCTCGCATCCCCGGTGTCGATTTGGTGTTGTACGAGATGTGTTCGGCCATACTCACTGCTCTGTGAAGCGAATATATCAGCGAACTCGTTGAATAGACTCATAGCCCGCTGCCCGTGATCCAGCTTACACTCTTCGAGTGTGTTCTTTTTCGTTTACGATATCTCCGTAGATCTCCGATTTCGCAGGTCTTTCCCCTTGCTTCAGTTTTACGCTTTTGTGTTCCACATTGAGGATTGAGGACACGAACGGAAACCAAGTTGTTTTTAGGTTCAACAATCGTTTTTCCCACGATATAGTTCTGATAATAATTTTCTGGATTTGGCTCGATTAGGTAGAATCGGTGGCTCCCAGGATTACCTTCCAGCTTTGTCCAAATAAGTGCCTCTTACGAACGTGGTAATATATCGTCCCCACTTACAACTATCCTTAGAGCTGCGACGTTCTCACCCCCGTAAACCATTGGAATCTCGACACCTTTGCCGTTGCTCCAATTGCTGTTTTTAGGCAGAAGCTGCTGGTGTTGTGCAGCCATGATTGTCGAACGATGTTCCATCGGATTATGAGCTTCTATTCCTATTACATCGTTTGGTTGATTCTAGAACTATCGAGTTTGTTCGGAACGAACTGCAATAAACGAGAAACTTATCGATAGATGGCGGAGCGGATATAAAGGCAGATCCAATAAAAAGGTTTTGTCACTGATGATACTAAAGGGTGATTTTTTAGCTGGTTTGGTTTTGGCAACACTGGTTTTGACAGCTGACGTGTGTTTAGTACCTTTTGTCACTGTCAAACAGCTTCAGTTTGGTTTGCAATTTAACCATGGATCGTCTTACAAATGAACAACGCTTGCAAATTATTGAATTTTACTATCAAAATTCGTGCTCGGTTCGAAATGTTCATCGCGCGCTGCTTCCATTTTATGATCGGCATTCTCGACCTTCTGAGCAGTCTATTCGGAAGATTGTGACCAAATTTCGCACCAAATTTACTTTGTTGGACATTAAACCACCAACACGTTTACGTACTGTGCGTAGTGAAGAAAATATTGCGGCCGTATCAGCTAGTGTGACAGAAGACCGCGAAATGTCGATTCGGCGCCGTTCCCAGCAGTTAGGCCTTTGTTACAGCACTACGTGGAAAATTTTGCGGAAGGATTTGGGCGTAAAGCCTTTTAAGATACAGCTGGTGCAAGAACTAAAGCCAGCCGACCTACCACAACGCCGAATTTTTGGTGAATCGGCTCTTGGAAAGCTGGCCGAGGATCCGCTTTTTTATCGAAAAATTGTGTTCAGCGATGAGGCTCATTTTTGGTTGAATGGGTACGTAAATAAGCAAAATTGCCGCATTTGGAGTGAAGATCAGCCAGAAGCATTGCAACAGCTACCAATGCATCCCGAAAAAGCCACTGTTTGGTGCGGTTTATGGGCCGGCGGCATTATTGGGCCATATTTCTTCAAAGATGATGCGAATCGCAGCGTTACTGTCAATGGTGAACGCTACCGAGCGATGATAACAAACTTTTTTTTGCCCGAAATGGAAGTTCTTGACTTGCATGATATGTGGTTTCAACAAGACGGTGCCACATGCCACACAGCACGCGAAACAATGGCGCAATTGCGAGGCGAGTTTGGTGAACAGTTAATTTCACGTTTCGGGCCGGTCAATTGGCCGCCTAGATCGTGCGATTTGACACCATTAGATTATTTTTTGGGGGGGTATGCCAAGGCTAATGTGTATAGGGACAATCCCGCTTCGATTGACGCACTGGAAGCCAACATCCATGCATTCATTCGTGAGATACCGGCCGATATGTGTGAAAGAGTATGCCAAAATTGGACTCAGCGGATGGGCTACCTGAGACGCAGCCGCGGTCAACATTTGCATGAAATTATCTTTAAACATTAAATTGCAAGGTTCAAACTATCGATTCAAATAAATATTTCATTCATTTTTTCGAATTTTTTGTGTTTTTTTTTTAAAAAAAGTTCTAAACCTCTTAAAAAATCACCCTTTACTTTTGCAGCAAGACCTTAGGCGACAGTATTTCCTTCTTTATGCACGCAGAGGGGGAGAAAAGGTTTCTGAGTCGCATTCCCACTAAATTTGTCTGGTTTAGCAGGCATATATTGTTTGACAACGTTCTTGAAATATCAAGTTTTTTTATATCTAACATCGCACTACAACGACCTTTTTTTTCCTACAATTACAATAACAGTCGTTATACTCTCTTGTAGGCACTATTACGGAACACAACTGAAACATCACATCAAGAAAATGGGTATCAATACGGATGACCTGTGCAGAGGATGTGCATGAGGACACTCCACACTTCCTTTGCCACTGCCTGGCACTCTGGCAGACATTTTTTCCAAGACTTATAAGACCTCTCTGAGATGTCTATAAAAGACGTACATAGATTTGCATTATCTTCGTGTGGCTTTACTAGCCGGCTTAATAGGTTTCCATAGTATGGGGGTCATTTAGAACCCCAAGGGCATCACAACGGATCTACATTGATCTAAGTGCGGCGGAGGCAGGTTCCTCCTGTCTCTCCAACCCGCTAACCTAACCTAACCCTTCCTATATAATTATAAAAAATGTTCCTACACATACCGCAAAAAAGGCGTCTTTTATTTTACCCTCAACAAGATTTGGATCCTGTGGGTAACATAAAAATTCCTATTAATATAGAAGATACTTGACTTTGCCAAGTCTTTTATACGTTAAAATAGGATCTAAAATTATAACAATAACAAATACTCAAACACAAGCAGAAACACGGCCATCTAATGCGGAAGTTATTTAAATGAAAGTGGAATCCATTCACTTTAAATACTGTAAAATAGAATTAAGACTTAAAAAAAAAAAAGATGTTTTTTCTCTGATTACTAACCAAAAATGGTCTCTTCCTTTTTTCGATTTTTCGTTAAAATATTCAATTTGGATTCTTAGCTGATGATCTGATTCATCAGTGAAGATGGGTATTTTCACTTTCTTAAGAATATTCAAAATAATATTAACTTTTTCAATTGTACGAAAATACTTACTAAATATTTTTCTCCTCCAATAGATATCAATCACGTTAACCTGGATCCTGATCCAGAATTTATTGGTACTATAAGCAATGTGACATATCCTGCTGGAAGAGAAGCAATACTCGCATGCACAGTCCGAAATCTCGGAAACAATAAGGTTGAGTACTACGCATTGCTGGATTCGTTTAAAAAACAATTATGTTTGATTTAAAGGTAGGATGGCTACGTGCATCTGACCAAACTGTTTTGGCATTGCAAGGCAGGGTTGTAACACACAACGCAAGGATAAGCGTAACGCATGAAAATTTTCATACTTGGAAAATCAGAATAAATAAACTGAGAGAGAGCGATAAAGGATGTTACATGTGCCAAATTAATACGAGCCCTATGAAAAAGCAAATTGGATGCATAGATGTGCAAGGTTTGTTAAATAATTTAAAAATTGTATAACAATCAACATTTCATATCTTTTATAAATCGGTTACTCTTGAGGAAACCCACAGCAAAGTATCAAAAAAAAATTATTTTTATTTTTTATATTCACAAACCACCTAAGGTTTTTTTTCATACTTTTCAGGAGAGCAGTTTAAATTTTCAAGGAAAATCAAATAGATTATTAAAAAATTAATAAAAAAATAACCCATTCGAATTTTACTATGCTGCATATCTTAAAAGAAGCGTATATTGGTAGACTACTATCAGTTTAAATCAAATATTTTGCCGCTCTTCTATAAATGGGCCAAAAACGGTAGGATAGATCCATCATAAACAAACACTTTTAAAAATTAAAAAAAATATATTCCGTTACAATTTAACAAAGTCATATAGACCAAAAGAAGCGTCTATTCATTACCTATCAGCTCGTATAATAAATTAATTTGTCGCTCTTCTCTAAATGTTGCAAAAACTAAAAAGTTTATTTTAAGACCAAAAAAGTAAGCTAAAAATAAAAAAATAAAAATGTTGAATACTTAAAATTCATATATCCCGTTGGAATCCTACTATGACAAATAACTCATTAGAAGCGTGTATTCATTAGCTTTCAAAAGCTAACAAGCTCATTTTGCCAAAAAATAATAATTTGTCGCTCTTCTCTAAATGTGTCAAAAGCTAACAAGTTTATTTTGACAAAAAAAAAAGAAGCAAATATACCACTAGTACAAAATTTGGTAGCCCATAAATTATGCATCAGATTTGGAATGTTGTAAATCCTGCCTAACAATTTTTATAAATCCTGAAAGTATGCAATACCTCTACGATAAAATTTCGCTAACCCTGAACGTCTGTATTGATTTTAACTTCGAAATTTCCATACATATACTGGCTGATTAAAAATGGATCGTGTTCAAGTCAACCCCACCAAGCGCCATATATAAAATTCGCATTACTCAGCCTTAGCTGATAGTGTTACCGTCAAACGAGTATTATTTTGGGTATTAAGGTTTCTCTAAAGTCTAACAGCCGAATTTATTACATTCCCTTACAACGCGTAAAGATTTACGCAGCCTTTACGTCGCTTACCTGAAATTTTTATTTATAAACATTTTTTCGCTGTAACCTTACCAAACGTGATTTGTGTTTAGTTAGGTAAAATTTCGATAAACTATTAGAGGAAACACTGAAATTCATTACACAAAAAAAGCGAAACTTGGCTGGGGATGAAAAATTCATTGAAAATATATCAAATTACATTTTTCAGGTGCAGGCAGACTTTGCAAACAGTTGTTGCCATCCGTTTCGCAACATAATTTTTGTCTCTTTCACATATAATCATATAAGCCTTTAAAATTCTTGAACATTTTCTCCTACAGGTTTAAATATTGCAACGATCTATATTGAAAAAATAATAAAAGCAATTGAAATAAATCTTGAAAAGTCAGCTGCTTGTAAAAGAAATTGTAATTGTATTGCGAAACGGATGGTAACAACTTTTATTATTTTTTCAAGATAGACGGTAGCACTATCCACTAAGGCTGAGTAATGCGAATTTTGTAGATGGCGCTAGTTGGGGTTGACTACCAGTATATGTATGGAAATTTCGAAGTTAAAATCAATGCATACGTTCAGGGTTAGCGAAATTTGATCGTGGGGGTATTGCATACTTTCAGGATTTATAAAAATTGTCAGGCAGGATTTACAACAATCCAAATCTGATGCATACTTTGTGGGCTACCAAATTTTGTACTAGGGGTATATTTGCTTCTTTTTTTTTTGTCAAAATGAACTTGTTAGCTTTTGACACATTTAGAGAAGAGCGACAAATTATTTTGAATATTATGAATTGGGTTGATAGCTAATGAATACACGCTTCTAATGAGCTATGTGACATAGTAGGATTCGAGCGGGATATATGGATTTTAAGAATTCAACATTTTTATTTTTTTATTTTTACCTTACTTTTTTGGTCTTAAAATAAACTTTTTAGTTTTTGCAACATTTAGAGAAGAGCGACAAATTATTTTATTATATAAGGTGATAGGTAATGCATGGATGCTTCTTTTTGTCTATATGGCTTTGTTAAATTGTAACGCAATATTTTTTTTTAATTTTTCAAAGTGTTTGTTTATGATGGATCTATCCTACCGTTTTTGGCGCATTTAGAGAAGAGCGACAAAATATTTGATTTAAACTGAAAGTCGCCTACAATTATACGCTTCTTTAAGATATTTAGCATAGTAAAATTCGAAAGGGTTATTTTTTTATAAATTTTTTAATAATCTATTTATCAAAAGAGTTTTATAGCGAAATGACCGTTACAAAAAACGCCAATTTGAAATTGTGGGCGAACGGCTTACCCGACTGGAAAAATTTTTACATTTCCCCAGAGCGATTAAATTGTAATTGGTATGCGCAAAAAAAATCCTTCAAAAGTCAATGTGGCGGTTCCAGCTTTACCGGTAAGCTAGGTACGCCACAAAATCTCCCACTTCCCGAAGAGTGGGAAAATCAAGAATAGAGCAATTAATTAGCGATAAAATAGCAATTAAATCCCATGTACTTTGTTTGGCGAAATTCGAATGCGGCGGTTCCAGCTTTACCCACGTTAAATTCCCGTATGACCACCACTTGCAAAAACTCTATAATCCCAATTGGAGGCATACCGAATATCGGAATCCACTAAGTCATCGAAGTAGTATAGGAATTCGGTTATCCGAAGATTGTTCGGAAATACCCTCGGATTAAAAAGGTTCCTGTCCAGAGTAGAAATAATTTTCACTTGGAATAGTTCATATTCCCCCGCATAGATGACACTTCGGAGAGTGCTCGTGTGGCGACTTCAGCTAAACACAATCTGCAAGATAATAACGAGACATAGATGTCGCGCTCAACGCCAGGCAGTTTTCTTAATGAAGGGAAGATTGCAGCGTAGTTTTTAAAGAGACACGTTTTTTGAGTTTGTCTGAATGTAACATTTTTTGCTTAATAAAAGAAATAATAAAGTACACGCCTGTGTCAAAGGAAATAAATAAAGTACACGCCCGTGCCTGAAGTATTGATAAGGTACTAGTGAGTGCCTAAAAGTGGTGACCCCGACGTGATACAAACAAGTTTTCACACCAAGGCACGTACGCCATTTTTCCCTGTTGTAGTTTTGATGCGATACAATCTTTGCAGATTAAAAGGGCGTAGACTCAATCTCTCAAGGTCGGAATCGTCGTCCGACGAAGAAAACACGCTTCCTATTCAGCGAGACAGCCCCCGTACAACAATGACCAATCCTGCAGACGATTTGACCGTAGAGCTCATTAACAAGCTCCGCGAGGAACTCCGTGAAGCAAACGAAGCCATGGAGCAACTCAGAAAAGTAAACATTGCCCAAACTGGTGCCACTACTTCACAGGGAACGATTCCTCTCGAAGGTTTTGCAAACCCAAGCGCAAAACATTCAGAGCAACTTGCTACCCTCGTTTGCAAGTCGAGCTGGACGACACCAGCTATCTGTTCAACGCGTTCGTCTGCCAAAGTTCAACCCGCAATATCCACAACTCTGGCTTACGCAAGTGAAAATGTCGTTTCAACTCGCTGATGTCAACAACGATGATGAACGCTATGCCAATTTGCTGGTTAGTCTTGAAGGCGATGCCTTGATTTGGCAAGTAATCCACCTTGCAACAACAAATTCGTCGCACTCAAAGAACGATTGGTGAATCATTTTGCCCCACTGCAGAATCACAATTACGAAGAATGCTACGAGGTGAAGACATGTGCGGAAAAAAACCATCAGCCATCCTAGCACACATGAGGCATCTCTCTGATGGTCGCTGCGATCCTTCAATCATGCGCACACTCTTCTTTGATCGACTTCCTGAGAATATCTCTACAGTTCTGCTAGCAACCGGACAAGATGACCTCGACAAGCTGGCCGAAGTGGCAGACAAAATATTCGACATGACCACCACGCATCACTTATGCACCGTTTCTAATCCTCCGACAGCAGTAGCTTCAGCGGAAAACATACAAGCTAATTCAAGGGTAGACACGACAGCGTTGGATGACATCAAAAAATCGATCGAATTTTTGCGCAAGGAAATTCAGATCCTAAAATCGAAGAAACAACCGAACAACAGATCCTCGTCACGCAACAGATCTCAAAGCAGACCACGAGCCGTGAAAGGTGAACATGCCGACCTGTGCTACTTTCATCAAAGGTTTGGCAGTGATGCACGAAAATGCAAAGCCGGCTGTCGTAACTGGACGGAAAACTGAAACTGCCGTCGGGTGTACTGGCGGTCACTCACGGCAACAGAGATTTTCACCATCTACAAATCACTGACAAAACCAAAGGAATGTCATTCTTAATCGACACTGGAGCTGACATTTCCGTTTTGCCAAAGAAATATTCTAATAGTGCCTCACCAGCCTCGTCTCAACAATGGTACAACAATATCGAACTACGGTACTAAAACTATGGTACTCGACCTTGGTCTTCGACGAGAATTTCGTTGGCTATTCACAATTGCCGATGTAAAACAACCTATCATTGGTGCAGACTTTATTCATCACTTTGATCTAACCATCCGATTAAGCCAAAAGATGATCAGCGACAACAAAATAGATCTCAGCGTACAAGGCCGTATCATCAGCAGTTCACAACCAACACTTAGAACCATAGACGAAAACAACCGCTTTGCCAATATTTTAAAGGATTTCATCGACATCACACTTGACAAACAGAGCTGCGTACAAGATCACTACGTACAGCATCACATCATAACCAAAGGACATCCAGTTGCGGAACGGGTTCGTCGGCTTGCCGGTGAGAAGTTCAAAGCAGCCAAGGATAAGTTCAAAAACATGATGCTTCAAGGGATCTGCAAGCCATCTAAGAGTGAGTGGGCATCTCCGCTACAAATGGTACAAAAGAAATCCGGAGGTTGGAGGCCCTGCGGTGACTACCGTCGCCTAAATAATATAACCGTACCAGATCGGTATCCAATACCACACCTCCGAGATTTCAGTCATCAACTCAACGGTTGCACCATTTTCACGACCCTCGACCTGAAAAGGGCATATAATCAGATTCCACTCGCTCCAGAAGATCGACCTAAGACCGCTGTCATAACCCCTTTTGGCCTCTTTGAGTTCAACGCAATGACATTTGGTTTATGCAATGCCGCCCAAACAATGCAACGTTTCATGGACTCAACACTAAGAGGACTTGAATTCTGTTTTTGGTACATCGACGACATACTCATTGCGTCAACTAATGAAGAAAAGCATAGACAACATTTGCGCACAGTTTTTGAAAACCTCCAACAGTTCGGCCTAGTCATCAATGTATCCAAGTGTCACTTTGGACAATCAGAGGTAAGATACTTAGGATACACCGTAGATAAGACAGGTATAAAACCTCCATCCGACCGTGTCGAAGCACTCACAAGCTATCCAAAGCCGACGGCGGTGGATCAACTACGAAAATTCTTAGGTTCCTGGAACTTCTATCGAAGCTGTATACCTGCTGCATCAACATCTCAAGCTCCTCTCGTAAATTTAACCATTGGAGCTAAGAAAAACGACAAGAGGCTTATCAAGTGGGACCCCGAAGCAGACCGAGCATTCGATGAATGCAAACCCAAGTTGAGGGACGCAGTGCAGCTAGCACATCCACGTCCAGATGTGCCTTTGGTCCTAAGGTGTGACGCCTCAGACGTCGCAATTGGAGCCGCGCTCGATCAGCGCGACAACAAACAACCACAACCGCTCGGTTTCTTTTCAAGAAAACTTAATCCCAAAGAGGCGAAGTACAAAGTCTATGACCGAGAACTCTTAGCCATACACAGAGCCATAAAACACTTCCAACACCTCATAGAAGGCAGAGAACTTATCATCCTCACCGACCACAAGCCATTGATATACGCTTTCGATCAGAAATCCAATCATGCATGTGACCGCATCGCAAGGCAACTCGAGGAAATTAGCCGCTTCTCAACGAGGATAGAATTTGTCTCGGGAAAGGAGAACGTCGTAGCCGATGCTTACTCCCGCATTGAAACCATCAACATGCCTGTCACAATCAGCACTACAGACTTGTTCGAGATGCAACGAGATGACGACGAACTGAAGTTTCTTCTTAAAACCCCCGGTAAAAATTCACTTCAACTACGACGATTACGAACAGATGATACCGACACCACAGTGTATTGCGATGTTGGAGGCAACGACATTCGTCCATATGTGCCAAGAACCCTTCGCAAAAAAGTTTTCGACAGCGTACATAAACTGTCACATCCCAGTGGAAGAGCGAATAAACAACAAATACGCACCAAGTATGTGTGGCAAAACATGTCAAAAGACATACTTTCGTGGGCCAGATCATGCATACAATGCCAACGTAGCAAGACATCACAGCGGAAACTATCGTCAGCTCATTCTTCAACCATTGGGTATGCAGATTTGGGGCCCCTAAAATAATAACGACTGACAGGGGAGCACAATTCGAATCTGCATTATTCGAAGCGCTCACGAAACTCATCGGAAGCAAGCGTATCAGGACTACTGCCTATCACCCAGCCTCCAACGGAATGATCGAGCGCTGGCATAGGTCACTGAAATCGCCGATAAAGTGCCAGGAAGTAACTGCAATTCAATTCAATTCAACACCTTCGGCTCATCACTGCCGAACAAAACCATTCGCACACAAAACACTTGCTCTCATGTTTTTGTGAGAGTTGATGCGGTTCAGAAACCGTGTGAACAGCCGTACGATGGACCATATGAAGTGATGGAACGTACCTCGGACTACATGTTCAAAGTCAACATCGAGGGAACACGGACAACAATATCCACAGAACGTCTCAAGCCAGCATTTTATGAAAACTTCGCCGACGAAGCAGACAGTCCAAGATGCAGCTATGCTCCAATCAATTTTCCATCACGACTAGAATGTAGAACATCAGCTCCAAGTACAACATAGGCCAGCTCACATCCCATGATTGTGTCATCACGGCCAGAATGCAGAACATCATCGTCACCTTCAATTACATCTTCATCAGCTAGAAGTACAGCACCGACCACCAGTTCAGCTGCAGTACGACCAGCGCCCACGTCGACAAATTTCTTGGGTTAATTGAAAACATATCCTGCACAGAAAAAGCTAAAACAAATAAGATTTGCAAATTAAAGAAAGAAAAAAAAAACAACAAAAGGAAAACATTCATCGCTGTCACTTGGGGAGGAGTACTGTTGCGACTTCAGCGAAACACAATCTGCAAAATAACAACGAGACATAGATGTCGCGCTCAACGCCAGGGAGTTTTCTTAATGAAGGGAAGATTGCAACGTAGTTTTTAGAGAGAAAAATTTTTTGAGTTTGTCTGAATGTAACATTTTTTGCTTAATAAAAGAAATAATAAAGTACACGCCTGTGTCAAAAGAAATAAATAAAGTACATGCCCGTGCCTGAAGTATTGATAAGGTACTAGTGAGTGCCTAAGCTCGTGCTAAATTTAGTGGTGGTAATGCATAAGAAAAGGCCAGAACCAGAGGGAAATATATGTATACCCACGACGTTGACGAGTCGACATAGTACATTGCCCATGCCCATTGGTAGGCCAGAAAAAGGAAAAAATGCCGAACAACCAAAGGAACAATAAATATGCTTACGGCGTGTGCCGTATGTATTGGAAGCTGGGATCACTCCATGCATTGTACGGCATGATGGCTTTTTAGTTTTCTTGTGTGGTTTTCTTATGGGGACTGTACTGGCACTAATGTGTGGAATTTTTTTGTTGTCGCGCTCGCCTGTTGGGGTTTACGGTTACGGTTGGGTCAGTATTTTTCCATACATAAGCGGCTGGCTGCGTGGTTGCAAAAAAAATGGCGTCCTCCGGAATGTTCGAGGTGGGATATAATTTCTCATGTCGGGAGTTGTTAGTTAGCAGAGCGAGTGATCAGCCGTGATGTCTGGGGGAGTGTGCGCGCGAAGTGGTCGTGGACGTCAGGGTTGATTAGCCCTACCGGTCTGCCTAAATTCATTAAATCTCCGGGTTGACTCATAAGTCCGTGACGAATATATTATGCAAGTGACGCTAAAATTCCTATGACCTTAACCGTGTTCTCCATGCCTAATGCTAAACTCGCGCCACCCAAATAAATCACGCCACCCAAAACGTGTGCCACCCTAATAAAGGGTGATTTTTTAAGAGGTTTAGAACTTTTTTTAAAAAAAAAACACAAAAAATTCGAAAAAATGAATGAAATATTTATTTGAATCGATAGTTTGAACCTTGCAATTTAATGTTTAAAGATAATTTCATGCAAATGTTGACCGCGGCTGCGTCTCAGGTAGCCCATCCGCTGAGTCCAATTTTGGCATACTCTTTCACACATATCGGCCGGTAGCTCACGAATGAATGCATGGATGTTGGCTTCCAGTGCGTCAATCGAAGCGGGCTTGTCCCTATACACATTAGCCTTGGCATACCCCCACAAAAAATAATCTAATGGTGTCAAATCGCACGATCTAGGCGGCCAATTGACCGGCCCGAAACGTGAAATTAACTGTTCACCAAACTCGCCTCGCAATTGCGCCATTGTTTCGCGTGCTGTGTGGCATGTGGCACCGTTTTGTTGAAACCACATATCATGCAAGTCAAGAACTTCCATTTCGGGCAAAAAAAAGTTTGTTATCATCGCTCGGTAGCGTTCACCATTGACAGTAACGCTGCGATTCGCATCATCTTTGAAGAAATATGGCCCAATAATGCCGCCGGCCCATAAACCGCACCAAACAGTGGCTTTTTCGGGATGCATTGGTAGCTGTTGCAATGATTCTGGCTGATCTTCACTCCAAATGCGGCAATTTTGCTTATTTACGTACCCATTCAACCAAAAATGAGCCTCATCGCTGAACACAATTTTTCGATAAAAAAGCGGATCCTCGGCCAGCTTTCCAAGAGCCCATTCACCAAAAATTCGGCGTTGTGGTAGGTCGGCTGGCTTTAGTTCTTACACCAGCTGTATCTTAAAAGGCTTTACGCCCAAATCCTTCCGCAAAATTTTCCACGTAGTGCTGTAACAAAGGCCTAACTGCTGGGAACGGCGCCGAATCGACATTTCGAGGTCTTCTGTCACACTAGCTGATACGGCCGCAATATTTTCTTCACTACGCACAGTACGTAAACGTGTTGGTGGTTTAATGTCCAACAAAGTAAATTTGGTGCGAAATTTGGTCACAATCTTCCGAATAGACTGCTCAGAAGGTCGAGAATGCCGATCATAAAATGGAAGCAGCGCGCGATGAACATTTCGAACCGAGCACGAATTTTGATAGTAAAATTCAATAATTTGCAAGCGTTGTTCATTTGTAAGACGATCCATGGTTAAATTGCAAACCAAACTGAAGCTGTTTGACAGTGACACAAGGTACTAAACACACGTCAGCTGTCAAAACCAGTGTTGCCAAAACCAAACCAGCTAAAAAATCACCCTTTACATCCGTCCCCCCTCCCCCTGCTCGTTGCAAGTGCTTTGTTTTACAGACTCAAAAGAAAGGACTCCGAAAGACTGTTGCCTGAGTGAATGCTGATCCAAAGATTGGCCTGGCCACGTTAGCGACGCAGTGTCCTGCACGGTTAACCGACGGGGAAATATATTTTTAAACATTCTCTCGTTATACCAAACAATACAAAATCAAAAGAAGAAATACAAAAAAAAGGGGGAAATAAAATTATTTATTTTTTTTATTCAAATGGATGGAAGGATTTCCTTCGGTTCAAATTTAAATAATTGCTTTTAACCCTTTTGCCGCGAAAATCTAGCGGTGAATATTATCATCCAAACGTAGGAGATGCTGTTGTCACCATCACCCTGCCGCTGAAGATCGTTTTCCGTATAATTACGGGGTAAGTTTTTTCATTTCGTTGTTTCTTTTTGAATTTAAACTGAGCGAAACTTGAAGTACATAGACATTTTTTTTGTTATGTTACAAAACTGTAATTCAATTAATAATCTATTGCTACGAATTAGGAAATTTACTTAAATTACACTAATTAGATCATGGTATAAGTAGTGGTTGCTGAAAATTTATATGAATTACATCTCCTCCCCTTACCTCTCGCGGATATTAGGTATTTAGAGTAGAAGGACAGATTCAAGCAAATTCTTGAAGTCATAATTTTACTTTCTGAGCGAACTTAAAAGCGTCAATTATAACTTCGTTTGAGTTATTTTTTTTTATGACAATGTTTGAATTCCTTCATTGATGTAATGGAATAGCTGTAAGCATTAATTTAAATTACAAAAAATAATATTTGTTACAGGTGGGGCCCCAACGTGGGGCCCGAATGTCGTGGCATACCGCCTTTATACTTTTTCTTGACGTATGTGGACACGCTCTAAATCGTTTCCCATACCCTCTCATAAATTATTTCTTTATTTTGGTTTTGAACTCTTGATCGAGCCTGCTCTCAAGTTGTTCCTGCTATACATATACATTTACTGAATTTTCATCAGGTTTTTGATCTCCCTTGTGGTTGTCCGTTGTGTTCGTGGTTTCTCGCCCAGACCAACGTTTTGCCGCCAGTTCGGGTCTTTGGATCCGATCTCCAGAAGTTATCTAGAAGTTTTTTTTTAATTCACTCGTAAAGGAAAGTTTTGGAGAATCTTGTTCTCCACATCTACCACCTGCGTTATTTCATTATAGGCCGCTCCGTCCGGTAAGTTAAGACAAGTGTACCTGACTTATGTCAGTTTATTCTGTTATTCTTTTTTGAAGGGGAGCTAAAACTTTGTTTTAGTATTTTACCTGTTCGTCTTAAAACCTACCTTACGTATGCATCTAACAATATCCCAGAAATACAATTCCATACCTTCCATATTAAATTCCATGGTCTACCAATTCTACGCCACACTAAGTCATCGCATCCAAATTTTTAATGATTTTTTGTTTTCTCTTGCGAAAGTATAGTATAGTATAGTACCTATAGTATCTTATAAGTATTTATTATTAAAGGTTGATTTAATTACACGTTAATATTTGTTTTTGGTTTTGATTAGTTCGAATCTCAGAAGGGCTAATATATTTTTTAAATATGTCTCACCCAAATGTTTCGTATGATGGACTCCTACGTCCAAAGAAGGATAAAAGGATGAAAGATACCCGTCTGTCGTAAGGACCCGGAGCGAAAGTCTCGCTATCGAAGCCCCGGTCCACAGCTAACGATCCGGTTACGTCTACTTCTAAGGAAGCACGCGAGTATTTCGGTGATACTCGTCCCGATAACACGAGTCAAATCGAAGAGCATTCAAATGTACACGAGGAGTCGGATGTAGGTAGAAGTCGACGCTTTCGTCAATGATAGAGATAATGTGCAGGAAGTGGTTACGGCATCCGTAGGTCTGAGCCGCACCGACGACTTGCGCGTAATAAGAGAGGAAGAATTAGAGAAGAATCGAGTCACTACCCGCAATGAAATTACTATGCTCTTCCGAGACTTATTACACGCCCAGACCCCCATCAGAAATCCTCCTCCTAGCAACTTATTCCGAACTATCACGAAAAATGTCGGACAGACGTCAAAGGCCTAACGAACCTTTCGACGATTTTTATAATGAGATCTTACAGTTAAATTCCTGTTTGAGGATCCCTAAACCGAACCCCGAGATAATCGAAATCATTAATCAGAACGTAGGTAAGCGTATGGGTGAACTCCTCATAACATTTAATACCAGCAGCTTGCCAGAATTGGTTTATGTGTGTCGCACCATTGAAAAATATCTCAGCGACAACGAGCCCCCTAAAGTTCGAGCAATACCAGCTCCAGGTTTCAGAATGTTGGCGAGATAGAAATCGACGACGAACCCTCCTGTAGCGGGGTAGGTTTTCATGTCGACGCGGTGGAAGCTCATAGGAACCAAACTCCTATCACCTCTTGGAACTGCAAGCTCGTTGGGCACACATTTTTGAGTGCGATAGTCCCCAGAGAAATCTCTTTTCTTCAAGTGTGGAAAGTAAGACACCACCACTCCAAAATGTTCGAGATGCTCGCTAAACTCCCGACCGAACAGATCATCAATCAGTGTGATTTGTTCACAGGAGCGAAACCCGGCCCACCATTAACTTCGAATATCGCTACCCCCGTTCCAACACCTTCTCTCCTAAAGGGTACGAATCAAATTACGTTACTCAAACGAGAGGTACCTTCTCCTCAGCCAGTTCCAGCCGAAAACACCTCAGCTATGTTATAACCGGTATTTCGCCGTGCTTTCCTTAAAGGCGAGAAGAAGAGTCGAAACCGGGAGAACAGTTATGAAATCAAAAACTCAATTTAGTATTAATTTCTTTATTTGACTCTAGGGCCCGCTGTCTCGATGCAATGGATGCGACCTTAGAGTGTTAACGTTAAACCTGTTCTGACTTTTCCTTTCGATCCTTCCCCTTTTATATACGAATTTTACGAATGTGTTCCCTTCTACCATGGACACGCCTTACGCAATTCCCACAGTCGTATCAGCTATTCTTAATATAGATCAATATATTGGGCAACACAACAGGCTCAAGCGCGTGTCTCAGCATAGTACCCGTCATAGACAAACCATACTGAGACCCCCAACTCACAATCCTCTTGCCGCTGGGCCCCTCAATTTTTTTCAAATTCGCCATTTTGTATTCCTATCGGTGTTATGTCAAAGAGGAATCAGTGTGACATGCAAAAACACACAAAAACTACAAAAATAAATGCTGCCAATCGCGGCAACCGTGGGGAAATGTGAAAGAGTTCGCGAATACCACATTTCTACATAACTGAATGCCATTGGTTAGTTATTATAAATTGTTAAAAGGCGAATAATTTGATTTGGTTGGTTAGTAATATTATCTAAAACATATGTTTTATATACTAGAACATATTAGGACAAACATGGTTGTGTATTTACCTCTTTTCGATATCATTAAGATCGATTTATTGTGTGATTTTTTCTTTAATAACTGAAGAAAATTTGCTCAAAATGTTTTTATTTTCATGCAACCATTCTGCATTGACAATTTTATAAATATTTTAAGCAAATGTACACTTATTCCTAGAAAAAATACTATCCACACGTATATAAATAATTTCAAATTTAACGGACAAAAATTTATGAACGCTGTCAGCAGCTTTGCCCACAGCGGAAGTGGCATATGCAAGGTGCGAGTGTGTTGGTGTAACGCACTTAGCGTTTGCCACCCCATGAAAATATAGCTTGCAGGCAAGTAACGGGAAATCGACCGAAGTTGGTGGTATCAGTATTGTCTCTGGTACCCATTTTCGTTTGTCGCACCCAATATATTCGTCAATGTGTCAAAGTGCATCATCAGCATAGTGCGCAACTCATCGACTCAACTGTGTGGGAACCAAGTGATAAAGGCACTGCACTGGGCTTGTAGTGAGTATAGATAATGACACTGCACTGGGTTTGGGATAAGTATGGTATAGATCGTGTCATTGGCAGAGGGTGTGGTATAGGGTGTATGTGGTGTAGTTACTACAGCTAAAACCTTACACGACCGATTGCTAAGCTATTATGCAACCAAAAGAAGAATATTTAAAGATCCTCCCACTTTCGTGACTAATAAAATACTGCGCCTACGCACTAAATTTAACGAAAAGAAGCGAATATTGCAGCCACTACCCTCTGCAGTCCCGAGCATGATCCACGTCCTTATGCGATGGTAAATATTGTCGGGCAAAATATCTTAGGACTGTTGGATAGTGGAGCCGCGGTTAGTTGTCTAGGGAAAGATGGTTGTAGACTCCTTCACGAAAATAATATCTCTATCAAGAAATTTCAATCGATGGTCAAGACTGCTGATGGTCAAAGTCAGTTGGTCGTGGGACAAGCTACTCTTGACATCTCATACAAGGGTGTCGTGAAGCAGTTGACCCTTTTTCTAGTACATTCTCTAAACCAAGCCTTATACCTAGGGATAGATTTCTGGAAAGAATTTCAGAAAAGAAAAAAAGAAAAAAAAAAGGGGGAAATAAATTTATTTATTTTTTTTTATTCCCATGGATGTAAACGGATTCTTTCGTTCGGTTCAAATTTAAATAATTGCTTTTAACCCTTTTGCCGCGAAAATCTAGCTTTGAATATATATCATCCAAACGTAGGAGATGCTGTGCACACCATCACCCTGCCGATGAAGATCGTTTTTCATATAATTACGGGGTAAGTTTTTTCATCTCGTTGTTTCTTTTTGAATTTAAACTGAGCGAAAGTTGAAGTACATAGACATTTTTTTTTGTTATGTTATAAAACTGTAAGTTGAATTTCAATTAATAATCTATTGCTACGAATTAGGAAATTTACTTAAATTACACTAATTAGATCATGGTATAAGTAGTGGTTGCTGAAAATTTATATGAATTACATCTCCTCCCCTTACCTCTCGCGGATATAAGTTTAAGTATTTAGAGTAGTAGGACAGGTTCAAGCAAATTCTTGAAGTCATAATTTTACTTTCTGAGCGAACCTAAAAGCGTTCCTTTCAATAATAACTTCGTTTGAGTTATTTTTTTTATGTGTATGTTTGAATTCCTTCATTGATGTAATGGAATAGCTGTAAGTTTTCTTTCCTTATTTTTTGGAAGTTATGAACAAATAAAAACAAAAACCCTTGGAAAGAATTGTGGTAATACATAAACTCTTGTGCCATGATTTGTGTTTTCGGTTCATTTTGAGATAGGTTTACCCTACCGGTACCAGCGAGCGATGAAGCATGAGATTACTCATTTTCACCGTATACTAGCGAAGATGTTGATGAAGTAAGAAGATTCTATTTGCATGCGATGACGAAGTGCAGGTGCACTGTGAAGGTAGTAAAGCTACCGCCGAAGGTTAAGACCTCGTACTTATTTAGGGGTGACTAACTTATATAATGTTTGAGGGGCTTAGTCACCAAGGTGGAGGGTTTTTGATGTAATTATGTCAGAACCACCATAGGGGTGGGTTACCCTCGGAGAGAACGTTCATCATCTAGCTCTCTCCCGCAATCGAATGTGGAAAGGCAGTGTAGGGGTAGTAGAGACACCTGTACGGTGTACAAGAGAAAAATCACTATATGTATATATTTATATATATATATATATAGCATATAATCAGGATATTTCCTTTTTATAAACATTCCTCTCAAACACCACCTAGAGCCAGTCATGAGAAAAAAAATGTACCACCATTCGGCATCATATGTAGCAAGATTCCCCCCCCCCCCCCATTCCGACGAGCTTAGGACGGAGCCTCGACTAGCATGCCTGACGCTACTTAATGTCCGAACACCCTCTCACCTTAGCCCGGACTGACTTCCAGTGGTACCTGTAGTACGGGGGTCATAAGTGTTACCGAAAGGCTGGGAAGTTTGTGGAAGAATAGCATTTCGTTTCGATATTAATTCGGAACAGATGGAAACAATATAACGTTTATATTTTCGTTACAAGTTGGCCCTAAATCGGTGGGATTCGATTTGTCCGTAATTATAGAGTTATTAATAGCATTAATTTAAATTACAAAAAATAAATTTGTTACAGGTGGGGCCCCAACGTGGGGCCCGAATGTCGTGGCATACCGCCTTTATACTTTTTCTTGACGTATGTGGACACGCTCTAAATCGTTTCGCATACCCTCTCATAAATTATTTCTTTATTTTGGTTTTGAACTCTTGATCGAGCCTGCTCTCAAGTTGTTCCTGCTATACATATACATTTACTGAATTTTCATCAGGTTTTTGATCTCCCTTGTGGTTGTCCGTTGTGTTCGTGGTTTATCGCCCAGACCAACGTTTTGCCGCCAGTTCGGGTCTTTGGATCCGATCTCCAGAAGTTATCTAGAAGTTTTTTTTTAATTCACTCGTAAAGGAAAGTTTTGGAGAATCTTGTTCTCCACATCTACCACCTGCGTTATTTCATTATAGGCCGCTTAGTCCGTTAATTTAAGACAAGTGTACCTGACTTATGTCAGTTTATTCTGTTATTCTTTTTTGAAGGGGAGCTAAAACTTTGTTTTAGTATTTCACCTGTTCGTCTTAAAACCTACCTTACGTATGCATCTAACAATATCCCAGAAATACAATTCCATACCTTCCATATTAAATTCCATGGTCTACCAATTCTACGCCGCACTAAGTCATCGCATCCAAATTTTTAAAGATTTTTTGTTTTCTCTTGCGAAAATATAGTATAGTATAGTATAGTATCTTATAAGTATTTATTATTAAAGGTTGATTTAATTACACGTTAGTATTTGTTTTTGGTTTTGATTAGTTCGAATCTCAGAAGGGCTAATATATTTTTTAAATATGTCTCACCCAAATGTTTCGTATGATGGACTCCTACGTCCAAAGAAGGATAAAAGGATGAAAGATACCCGTCTGTCGTAAGGACCCGGAGCGAAAGTCTCGCTATCGAAGCCCCGGTCCACAGCTAACGATCCGGTTAGCACGCGAGTATTTCGGTGATACTCGTCCCGATAACACGAGTCAAATCGAAGAGCATTCAAATGTACACGAGGAATCGGATGTAGAAGTCGACGCTTTCGTCAATGATAGAGATAATGTACAGGAAGTGGTTACGGCATCCGTAGGTCTGAGCCGCACCGACGACTTGCGCGTAATAAGAGAGGAAGAATTAGAGAAGAATCGAGTCACTACCCGCAATGAAATTACTATGCTCTTCCGAGACTTATTACACGCCCAGACCCCCATCAGAAATCCTCCTCCTAGCAACGTATTCCGAACTATTACGAAAAATGTCGGACAGACGTCAAAGGCCTAACGCACCTTTCGACGATTTTTATAATGAGATCTTACAGTTAAATTCCTGTTTGAGGATCCCTAAACCGAACCCCGAGATAATCGAAATCATTAATCAGAACGTAGGTAAGCGTATGGGTGAACTCCTCATAACATTTAATACCAGCAGCTTGCCAGAATTGGTTTATGTGTGTCGCACCATTGAAAAATATCTCAGCGACAAGGAGCCCCCTAAAGTTCGAGCAAAACCAGCTCCAGGTTTCAGAATGTTACCGGGAGAACAGTTATGAAATCAAAAACTCAATTTAGTATTAATTTCTTTATTTGACTCTAGGGCCCGCTGTCTCGATGCAATGGCTGCGACCTTAGAGTGTTAACGTTAAACCTGTTCTGACTTTTCCTTTCGTTCCTTCCCCTTTTATATACGAATTTTACGAATGTGTTCCCTTCTACCATGCACACGCCTTACACAATTCCCATAGTCGTATCAGCTATTCTTAATATAGATCAATATATTGGGCAACGCAACAGGCTCAAGGGCGTGTCTCAGCATACTCCCCATTTTCGTTTGTCGCACCCAATATATTCGTCAATGTGTCAAAGTGCATCATCAGCATAGTGCGCAACTCATCGACTCAACTGTGTGGGAACCAAGTGATAATGGCACTGCACTGGGTTTGTAGTGAGTATAGATAATGACACTGCACTGGGTTTGCGATAAGTATGGTATAGATCGTGTCATTGGCAGAGGGTGTGGTATAGGGTGTATGTGGTGTAGTTACTACAGCTAAAACCTTACACGACCGATTGCTAAGCTATTATGCAACCAAAAGAAGAATATTTAAAGATCCTCCCACTTTCGTGACTAATAAAATACTGCGCCTACGCACTAAATTTAACGAAAAGAAGCGAATATTGCAGCCACTACCCTCTGCAGTCCCGAGCATGATCCACGTCCTTATGCGATGGTAAATATTGTCGGGCAAAATATCTTAGGACTGTTGGATAGTGGAGCCGCGGTTAGTTGTCTAGGGAAAGATGGTTGTAGACTCCTTCACGAAAATAATATCTCTATCAAGAAATTTCAATCGATGGTCAAGACTGCTGATGGTCAAAGTCAGTTGGTCGTGGGACAAGCTACTCTTGACATCTCATACAAGGGTGTCGTGAAGCAGTTGACCCTTTTTCTAGTACATTCTCTAAACCAAGCCTTATACCTAGGGATAGATTTCTGGAAAGAATTTCAGAAAAGAAAAAAGGAAAAAAAAAGGGGGAAATAAATTTATTTATTTTTGTTTATTCCCATGGATGTAAACGGATTCTTTCGTTCGGTTCAAATTTAAATAATTACTTTTAACCCTTTTGCCGCGAAAATCTAGCTTTGAATATATATCATCCAAACGTAGGAGATGCTGTGCACACCATCACCCTGCCGCTGAAGATCGTTTTTCATATAATTACGAGGTAAGTTTTTTCATCTCGTTGTTTCTTTTTGAATTTAAACTGAGCGAAACTTGAAGTACATAGACATTTTTTTGTTATGTTATAAAACTGTAAGTTGAATTTCAATTAATAATCTATTGCTACGAATTAGGAAATTTACTTAAATTACACTAATTAGATCATGGTATAAGTAGTGGTTGCTGAAAATTTATATGAATTACATCTCCTCCCCTTACCTCTCGCGGATATAAGTTTAAGTATTTAGAGTAGTAGGACAGGTTCAAGCAAATTCTTGAAGTCATAATTTTACTTTCTGAGCGAACTTAGAAGCTTACCCTGCCGGTACCAGCGAGCGATGAAGCATGAGATTACTCATTTTCACCGTATACTAGCGAAGATGTTGATGAAGTAAGAAGATTCTATTTGCATGCGATGACGAAGTGCAGGTGCACTGTGAAGGTAGTAAAGCTACCGCCGAAAGGTTAAGACCTCGTACTTATTTAGGGGTGACTAACTTATATAATGTTTGAGGGGCTTAGTCACCAAGGTAGGGGGTTTTTGATGTAATTATGTCAGAACCACCATAGGGGTAGGTTAACCTCGGAGAGAACGTTCATCATCTAGCTCTCTTCCGCAATCGAATGTGGAAAGGCAGTGTAGGGGTAGTAGAGACACCTGTAAGGTGTACAAGAGAAAAATCACTATATGTATATATTTATATATATATATATATAGCATATAATCAGGATATTTCCTTTTTATAAACATTCCTCTCAAACACCACCTAGAGCCAGTCATGAGAAAAAAAAATGTAGCACCGTTCGGCATCATATGTTGTACGATTATATCGCAGCGTCGACCAAGGTGCATAAACCTTGACGACGAGTGGGTAGTACCGGTACGTGAACAAGAACACCCAAGTCGATATGGCGATCGTCGCGTCCTTCTCGTTTAGATCTCGTTTCGAATTGCGAAGACTCCTTACCACTGGTGGGTGGCAGTCTTGGCTTGATAAATAAACTCTATGATTCGATTATCGAAATGGTAATAATATTTCTTTATTCAATTAAATTCTTATATACTAATATAATTGCTTACCTAAATAGAATGAACAATTAAAATTATTGGGCAATAGTGCTGACATCTCATGAAGGAAACAATCAGTGGAAAAGGTGAGTGAAATGGGAGCGAAAAGTGTTGTCTTGTTGTCAGCAAAAACGTGAGTTAGTGAATTTAAATTATATTATTGGGTGTGTGCTGATAGATGTAGGTCAAGAAAAGGTGAACATTCGGAAAATTATGCTTATAACTATATGTGCGGGTAATGACCGCCTGGGAAGTGAACATTCTCCCCACCTTGAACTACAGTTCAAATGTGAACAGTGAAGGGTTCTTCGTGTAGAGTCCGAGGAGCTGGTACTGGAGGATTTTTTGGTAGACATCTGTGGCAGCATATCCTTGTGAATATGAAGTACCCGAGGATTATTATGATGCAGATGATGGAGCAATAGCTAACGATAAACTGATGGGTGTCTGTAGTTTTTACTTGAACCAGTGTTTCTTCAAGTTGCTGCTTGGTTGGTCTTCCTGCATTCGCCCTTCTATTTCGATTGGCAGAGGGGCTATTCGATGTACTGGTCTTCGAAGTACGCTGGTGGCTGTTCGAATTTCGGCAACCCTCACAGCTCCATCTGCCCCTGGAAAGGTTTGGATGACTCTTCCAAGTGGCCATTTCATTACAGGACAGTTATCTTCCTTGATGACGACCATTGTTCCTGGGAGCAAATTTTCGCATTTGTGCTGCCACTTATGTCTCTGTTGTAGCTCGTTGAGATATTCCCTTTGCCATCTTTTCCAGAAGTCCTGTTTTATATTGGAAATGATTTTTAGTTTGGCGGGAAGGCCTTCTCTTAGAGCTTCTGTTGTCGGATCGATTGAGTTAGTGAGTGGCTCACCTATGAGGAAATGTCCTGGCGTAAGTGCCGTCAGGTCATTAGGGTCGGTTGATATTGGAGTGAGTGGTCGAGAGTTCAGAACTGCCTCGATTTCTATTATGATGGTTTCAAGTTCTTCATACGTTAGCGAAGTCGGTCCTAAGTAGCGTTGCAATAGATATTTCGCCGATTTGACGGCAGCCTCCCAGAGTCCTCCAAAATGTGGTGCTCTCGGAGGTATAAAATGAAATTCAATGCCCTTTGCTGCAAACACTGTTTGAAGTCGCTCTTGTGCCGCTTCCGAATGTATGTGGCTGGTTAATTCTTGAAGTTGGTTGTTCGCACCCACGAAATTTGTCGCATTGTCGCAATACAAGTGTTGGCAGTTGCCTCGTCTTCCAATGAATCTCTTTATTGCGGCGATGAAGCCGTTGGTTGATAGGTCTGTAACTAGTTTGAGGTGAACCGCCTTTGTGGAGAAGCAGCAGAATACAGCCACGTACGTTTTCTGAGGATGCTTTCCTCTTACCTTATAGTGAGTCTTGATGGGTCCGCAAAAATCAACTCCAGTATTGATGAATGGGCGCGCGGGCTGTACTCTGTGAGCTGGAAGATTACCCATTATTTGAGTGAGTAGTCTGGGTTTGGCTCTCGTACATCGCACGCATTGCTGAACTATTGACCTGGCTATTTTTTTCCCTTGATTGGCCAGAATTTCTGTTTTGTGGTTGCTAATAACGCTTGGGGTCCGCAATGAAGATGTTCCTTGTGTATTGAAGTCATCAGCATCTTTGTATGTGGATGTGAGTAAGGCAACAGCAAGGGATGTTTGGCTTCGTATGGAATGGTTGAAGCTTCAAGACGCCCTCCGACCCTGATGGCTCCTTCTTCATCGATAAATGGTGTCATACTGGAGATCGGGCTATTCCTTGGTGTTTCAGAAAATCGCTGAAGGTGTTCGATGTCCCTTTTGAACTCTTCCATTTGCATGTTTTTTACAACGAAGATGAGGGCCTTGTGTAGTTCGGTGGGCTTAAGAGCGCCAGATTTCTTAATTAATTCCCTTTTGGTTGCGGCCTTTAAGTTATGACAAAGGCGTTGGACATATGCAATAACTCGCTGTAATCGTCTAAAGTTGTTATGGTGGTCAATGTCATAGATGAAACTTGTGGTTTGGGTGACAGCGGACAACACTTGCGCTGTACCTTTTCTTTCTATTTCGCATTCTGCCTCCTTTATATATGGTGGAGGCCAGAAGGATTCCTTGCCATGCAGGAAGAGAGGTCCATAAAACCATAGCCTGCATGTTGCTAATTTATCCGCGGGTATTCCACGAGATAATATGTCAGCCGGGTTGTCACTAGAGCGAACGTGGCGCCAGTTTGCAATGTTAGTCAGTCTCTGGATGGAGGAGATTCTATTGGCCACGAATGTGTGGAATGATGACGAAGTTGCGTTGATCCATCCCAGTACAATCTCTGAATCTGTCCACATGTACTTCTGGTATTCTTCTAAGTGCAAATCCTTGGTAACTCGATGTGCCAGTTCTGCCGCCAGCGTTGCCGCACATAGTTCTAGTCTTGGTATTGTGAGAGTTTTTAGTGGTGCTACTCTGGACTTAGCGCAGAGCAGCCGGACAGTTATGATTTTGTCCTTGTTGACCGCTCGTAAGTATATTGCAGCCCCATATGCCCTTTCGGAAGCATCTGCAAATGCATGAAGTTGGATGGTTTGAGGAATTCTGTGCGAGAAGACATGTCGGTCAACCTTGATTTCCTGCAAGTTTTTCAGGTTTTCTCGGAAGCTCTTCCACTCAGCTTGAAATCCTTCAGGAAGGGGAGTGTCCCAGTCAAAACCACTTGTCCACAGTTTTTGCATGAAAATCTTGGCCGTAATTATCACTGGTCCTAAAAATCCAAGTGGATCAAATAGCTGTGCGATATCAGACAGCGCCGTCCGCTTGCTCACCTGTCGATTTTCGCTGAGTTTAATGTTTATGACGAACTGGTCTGTACTTGGGACCCATCCCTGGCCCAGAGTTTTGATGTGGTTGGTGTTGTCAATGTCGAGATCTAGATGAAGCGCAACATCATTAGCCGGTATGTTTTTTAGCAGGTTTTCGTTGTTTGCACACCATTTTCTCAGGGTGAATCCTGCCGTCTGCAATAACTCGTTTAATTGCCCTTGCATGTTAATAGCCGTGGCTAAGTTTTCCGATCCAGTCATAACATCATCAACATAAAAATAATTTTTCAAAACTTCTGCGCCCAGTGGAAATCGTTTTGCTCCTTCAAAAGCCAGCCTTTGTAGGCATTTGGTGGCTAAATACGGTGCTGATGTTGTGCCGTATGTGACTGTATTGAGTTGGTAAGTTTGAAGTTCGTCCGATGGATCATCTCTCCATAAGATCAGTTGAAATTGTCGATCGTCTTGATCAACCAGTATTTGTCGATACATTTTTTCTATGTCTGCCGTAAACATATATCTATGGAGGCGAAATTGAAGGAGTGTGGTGAATAGTTCCCTTTGAATAGTAGGACCGGTTGCTAAAACATCGTTAAGGGACACATTGGTTGACGTTTTTGCGGAGGCATCGAAGACTACTCGCAGCTTTGTCGTTGTACTATCGAGCTTAAATACACAATGATGAGGGAGAAAGCAGCGCGGTCCCTGAATTTTGCTAACATCGATTTTCTGCATGTGGCCTAGTCGGTTGTACTCGGCCATGAACTGACTGTATTGCCTTTTAAGTTCACCATTTTTCGCCAATCTCTTTTCTAGTGCTGTGAACCTTTGAAGAGCAATGCCGTGTGAGGTTCCCAATTCATTTTTGTTTGTCTTGAAGGGGAGCCGAACCACAAATCGTCCCTCTGGGAGCCTAGTGGTGGTTTTTGCAAAGTGGGTCTCACATCTTCTTTCTTCGATTGTATGACATTCGTTTGCCTCTTGAATTTCTTCCACCTTCCAGAACCTTTCGATGTCTTGCTTTATTTCATCTTCGATGGAGATTCCGCAAACTGCCGTGGATGATGATGTGCCTCCTACCTTGCCCGCAACTATCCAGCCAAGATGCGTGTTTTGGAGTACGGGGAAACCTTCTCCGATATTAAGTTGCCCTACTGTCAAGAGTTGATGATATAGCTCTGCTCCAATTAATACATCGATCGGCCCAGGTTCGCCGAAGTGTGGGTCTGCTAATTGAAGTCACTGGGAATATTCCAATGAGCAGTGTTGATCCTCTGAGTTGGTTGATTGGGCGTTATTTGTCGTAACACAAATGCTTCTAGATTGACGGAGAAGCTTGACGTTCTGGAGTTCAGAATAAGATTGACTCGTTTGGTTGCTTGTTTGGTTCCTTCTCCTATTCCAAGAATCCTCATTGTTTCTGCGAATTCTGGAATCTTTAGCCTTCGTGCTAGCTTCTCGGTGATAAAGTTCAGCTGTGACCCGGAATCTAGCAGTGCTCGGCATTGCAACGTATTGCCGTCGTGGTCCTCCAGGCTGATAATCACCGTGCTGAGAAAGACATATCCCTTGCTCTTAGGGGCGACTGCTGTCGCTGATGTGATAGGCACCATTGCTGCTGAGGTTGTTGGCTCCTCGTTTTCAGTGCGTTGGTTTTGCTGACGGGTGCCTCTCTCTGTGGTGTTCGCTGAACGCCTGGTCATGTGCAAAAGAGTGTTGTGCCTTCCGGAGCATTTGAGGCAGTTTCGAGCTGAACAAGCCGAGGCCATGTGCCCTGGACTGAGGCAGTTTATGCAGAACTTAAATCTTCTGACTGCTGATAGGCGACATTCTGGGGTGAGTTGCAAGAACTGTGGGCATGCGTAGATGTTGTGATTGCCATTGTTGCAGCAAACACAGACTGACTTGGTTGGGTTCCCTGCTGCCACTGATGTGAGAGAGCATGCTGCTGGTTTTCGGCCGTGTTCTTCTGTGCCACGACCCTTATTTCCGAGCGTCTCTAAGGATTGGAATCGGGTCTCCAAGAACCTGAGAAATTCAGTGAGGGATGGCAGTGCTCTTGGTTGTTTCAGCGATTGTTCATAGAGTGCGTGCGTTGCCCGGTCCAGTTTTTTCATAAACAGATGGACGATGAGCGGGTCCCATGTGTTAGTGTCCACTCCAATGTTCTTAAGACCTTGTAAGCACTCGTTTGTCGTATCATGGAGTGCCTTAATGCTGCTCGCCGACTCCGTCGTACTAGTGGGCTGTTGAAGTAGTCGATTGAAGAAGGCTGTCGACAGCATTCTGATATTGTTGTATCTGTCTTGCAGCATTTGCCATGCAGAGGTGTAGCTATCTTCTGTAAGAGGCAGATGACGAATGAGTTTTTCTGCTTCATCCGTCAGGTTTGTTTTCAGGTACCACATTTTCTGGCACTTGGGCATTGGTTGTTTGTCGACCATCTGTGTGAAGAGGTCGAAGAATTGTCTCCAAAGCAGGTAGTCTCCATTGAATTTCGGGATCGCGATTTTGGGTAGACTGAATTGACTGCTTCCTTCTGAACCTCTGAGTATTGCGGATTGTTGCGGCATGTTACAATCTTCGATTTCTGCCGCGCACCTCACTAGCATTCTTTGGACCTGATCTTCCATTTCAATGTACTTGGACGTGTCCTCGCTAGATGAAGGAGAACTGCTTGTCTCCACATGGATCGACTCAATTTGAGCCCAATATTTATTGACATTTGTACGATTGAGTTCCCAAAAATGCTTGGATCCCACTGGTGTGGTCTCTACATTATCCAAGATGCGTTGCAGCGTGTCCATCAAACATCGCTGACGCTGTCTCAACTGGGCTACCTCGACGCCGTTGTTAGCTTGGTCGCCCTTGGTAGCCTGGGTTTGGAGAGGTGTTGATGTGTCATCGGTCTCCGATTCGTCGGGCTTGATCTGCCCTTGCAGACGCTCAATTCTGAAGGTGAATAGCGTCTTGTGCTCTTCATATGCCGTTCTTATGGCATCAAAATACCCCCTTTTAAAATATTGGTGATCCAGTTGAGGAGGGAATGAGCTCCTGAGGTCGCTATTTGTCGCGTCGAAGCATTTCCATTGCTCCTCTAGTCGACGCAGACGTTCCTGGTAGTATTCTAATGTTTTCCTTGACGGGGAATCCTTCTTGAAATTGGCGATGATTCGCTCAATTTCGGATCCCGTTTCTTGTTGTATTGTTGCCAGGTGTTCCATGGCTTCGAATTCAATCCCGCGATTCGAGACGACTGCCGAAAAACTTGGTCCAAATAAAACGAGAGGAAAACGAGGAAAGACGTCGAACAGTGATCACCAGATCACGTCGGGGTCACCAAAATGTACGATTATATCGCAGCGTCGACCAAGGTGCATAAACCTTGACGACGAGTGGGTAGTTCCGGTACGTGAACAAGAACACCCAAGTCGATATGGCGATCGTCGCGTTCTTCTCGTTTAGATCTCGTTTCGAATTGCGAAGACTCCTTACCACTGGTGGGGGGCAGTCTTGGCTTGATAAATAAACTCGATGATTCGATTATCGAAATGGTAATAATATTTCTTTATTCAATTAAATTCTTATATACTAATATAATTGCTTACCTAAATAGAATGAACAATTAAAATTATTGGGCAATAGTGCTGACATCTCATGAAGGAAACAATCAGTGGAAAAGGTGAGTGAAATGGGAGCGAAAAGTGTTGTCAGCAAAAACGTGAGGTAGTGAATTTAAATTATATTATTGGGTGTGTGCTGATAGATGTAGGTCAAGAAAAAGTGAACATTCGGAAAATTATGCTTATAACTATATGTGCGGGTAATGACCGCCTGGGAAGTGAACATATGTAGCAAGATCCCCCCATTCCGACGAGCTTAGGACGGAGCCTCGACTAGCATGCCTGACGCTACTTAATGTCCGAACACCCTCTCACCTTAGCCCGGACTGACTTCCAGTGGTACCTGTAGTACGGGGGTCATAAGGGTTATGGGAGGTTTGTGGAAAAATAGCATTTCGTTTCGATATTAATTCGGAAGAGATGGAAACAATATAACGTTTATAATTTCGTTACAAGTTGGCCCTAAATCGGTGGGATTCGATTTGTCCGTAATTATAGAGTTATTAATAGCATTAATTTAAATTACAAAAAATAATATTTGTTACAGGTGGGGCCCCAACGTGGGGCCCGGATGTCGTGACATACCGCCTTTATACTTTTTCTTGACGTATGTGGACACGCTCTAAATCGTTTCCCATACCCTCTCATAAATTATTTCTTTATTTTGGTTTTGAAATCTTGATCGAGCCTGCTCTCAAGTTGTTCCTGCTATACATATACATTTACTGAATTTTCATCAGGTTTTTGAATTCCCTTGTGGTTGTCCGTTGTGTTCGTGGTTTCTCGCCCAGACCAACGTTTTGCCGCCACTTCGGGTCTTTGGATCCGATCTCCAGTAGTTCGTGTTCTATTTTTTTCTTAATGCAGGCCACGGCCTTGAGTTGACCTGTTATTCATGTTATGAACTACATATCATCAGGGCTTTCTCTTTTGCTTTATCTCAAAGAAGATTTGGTGACTTTGTCCGGTAGATTAGTGATTAAATTTCTGATCTACGTCTGTTGCTAAGCACTCGTACTTTCTTTGATCGTAAAGATCCTCTGGACGCTGATCAAACGTTAGCCCATCAATATCTAGAAGTTTTTTTTTAATTCACTCGTAAAGGAAAGTTTTGGAGAATCTTGTTCTCCACATCTACCACCTGCGTTATTTCATTATAGGCCGCTCAGTCCGGTAAGTTAAGACAAGTGTACCTGACTTATGTCAGTTTATTCTGTTATTATTTTTTGAAGGGGAGCTAAAACTTTGTTTTAGTATTTCACCTGTTCGTCTTAAACCTACCTTAAGTATGCATCTAACAATATCCCAGAAATACAATTCCATACCTTCCATATTAAATTCCATGGTCTACCATGAACCCTCCTGTAGCGGGGTAGGTTTTCATGTCGACGCGGTGGAAGTTCATAGGAACCAAACTTCTATCACCTGTTGGAACTGCAAGCTCGTTGGGCACACATTTTATGAGTGCAATAGTCCCCAGAGAAATCTCTTTTCTTCAAGTGTGGAAAGGAAGACACCACCACTCCAAAATGTTCGAGATGCTCGCGAAACTCCCGACCGAACAGATCATCAACCGGTGTGATTTGTTCACAGGAGCGAAACCCGGCCCACTATTAACTTCGAATATCGCTACCCCCGTTCCAACACCTTCTCTCCTAAAGGGTACGAATCAAATTACGTTACTCAAACGAGAGGTACCTTCTCCTCAGCCAGTTCCAGCCGAAAACACCTCAGCTATGTTATAACCGGTATTTCGCCGTGCTTTCCTTAAAGGCAAGGAGAAGAGTCGAAACCGGGAGAACAGTTATGAAATCAAAAACTCAATTTAGTATTAATTTCTTTATTTGACTCTAGGGCCCGCTGTCTCGATGCAATGGCTGCGACCTTAGAGTGTTAATGTTAAACCTGTTCTGACTTTTCCTTTCGATCCTTCCCCTTTTATATACGAATTTTACGAATGTGTTCCCTTCTACCATGCACACGCCTTACGCAATTCCCACAGTCGTATCAGCTATTCTTAATATAGATCAATATATTGGGCAACGCAACAGGCTCAAGCGCGTGTCTCAGCATAGAACCCATTTTCGTTTGTCGCACCCAATGTGTCAGAGTGCATCATCAGCATAGTGCGCAACTCATCGACTCAGTTTGTTTATGTTTTGGCGTCGTCCCACATTTCGTTTTATTTATACTGGCTTTGTTTATGTCGCATTTGTATCACTGCATAGCATGTGCAAGAGATAAGCGAGCCGTATTCTTAATACCTACCAAAAGAGAGACATGTTTATGAGGTCATCACTTTGGTATTTTATGGGTGTGAGCTAAACCGAAATGTGAGCGAGCGAATCATAAATAATCATATTGGCTGAGCTCGGCTGTGTGGGAACCAAGTGATAATGGCACTGCACTGGGTTTGTAGTGAGTATAGATAATGACACTGCACTGGGTGTGGGATAAGTATGGTATAGTTCGTGTCATTGGCAGAGGGTGTGGTATAGGGTGTATGTAGTGTAATTACTACATCCCGCTCTCCTTAAAGGGAGAAAATTATGCCTTGAAGAGGTTAATTTTCTGACGTAAGTGGGAGGATCGAAAACAAGAGTTTACAATTTTAGCTAGAATTTGTATAAAAATGATTTTCTAATTTTTAGATTTGTTATTTTAGGGTAAAATAATTTTTAGCTAAGGTGGATGAGGTAAGTTCTTATTTTCTAGTTAACAAAATGCTAGATTTACAAACCTGTTGTTTATTTAAGAAATATATATATGTATTTAGGGATTTTTTTTTTTTATTAGTTAATGCACCTAACCTAGCCGTCTGTTAAAATGCTCAGTCTGAATTCAGGGGTTTCAGTTTTTTTTTTCTGTCTGTGAAGTCGTTTCAGTCGTTATTATGTTGTTCTTGTTTTTGTCAGGTGTTTTGTTTTTGTTTACTACATAAATTTGATAGTGATTATAGCAAAATAGAACTAGTATTAGTGCTACTATCGTATATATCAGTGTATAATGGTGTAGATTATGGTTTTCGAGTGTCAGCATAGGTTTTGCCTCTTCCTTTTTTAAAGCATCTATACTCTGTGAAATCAGTTTCAAGTCATTTTGGCTTGAGAATTTTATGACTGTTATGTTAGATGTGAAATTGGCTAAATTATTAGAGATGATATGTGAGATGTTTAAAGGGGGAACATAGGAATTGGTGAAATTTGATGGAATCTCGCTAACTGCTTGTATTGTGAGAGCATGCTAATCTTGTAGGTGTTGTATGTTGTTGTTGTGTAGTAGTTTCGATTTTCTTCCGATCTGGACTACCGTGTTCTCGTCGGAGATAATTTTTTTTACAACGTAAGGTCCTTCCCAGAGGGTAGAAAGTTTGTTTTGTCTTGTCTGGTTCCTTATTAGGACTTTGTCTTCTACGTTAAACCGTTCTGCCTGGCACTTTTTGTCATATTGTAGCTTCGTTTTTTCTTTCTTATCATGCAGATGTTCTCTGGCAATTTTGTAGCCATGCTGTAGTCGAGCTGTGGGTTTCTGTAGAGGGAGCTTGGAATTTTGCTGCGTAGCCATATAGTTATTCATGTGGGCTAAAAGTCGACCTGGTGTGTGGAGTCGTGTTATAGACGAACATGGAGTATGGGAGCCATGTGTCCCAAGTGAGCGGGTCTTGATTAACGTAATGTCTCAAGTATTCTGCTAGGGTCTTGTGACTTCGTTCAAGTGCGCCGTTAGTCTGAGGATGGTACGGTGTGGTTTGTAGCTTCTTTGTCTTCAAGATCTTGCATACTTCCTTGAAGAGTGTACTGAGGAAGCTCGTACCTTGGACCGTTAGTATTGAGTCCGGAATTCCGAATCGACAGACTATTCGCTCTATTAGCATTCGGGCTATTGTATTAGCTTCTGCATTTGGAAATTGCGAATGCTTCGCTAAATTTTATTAGGTCGTCCTGGAAAGTCAGTATGTATTTATTGTTGTCGTGACTCATAGGTAAGGGACCCCCAATGTCCAATGCTACTCGTTCGAATATAGTCTTACTCGTGGTCGTTATTTTTAAGGGTATTTTCGGATTTTTGGAGGGTTTGTTCCTTTGGCATGATTCGCATTTGCGGATGTATTCTGTCGTGTCCTTAGTTATGGTCGGCCAGTAGTAACTCTGTTTTATTCGTTTGATAGTACGAGTTACTCCTTGATGTCCTCCAAAAGGAGACTCGTGGTTTTCGTGCAAAACTCGTGCTATGTCTTCTGATTTGTCTAGTATAAGTCTTTTGTCCGTATAAATGTAAAGGGTTACATGTTCTTGGTTGAAAATTTCTTTAATAATTTTTTTGATATCATCTTGGTTGTTACCGTTATTTGGAAGGGAAAATGCCAGTACATCCTGCTTCTTTCTTACATTCTTGAAGGATGTTTTGTAGACAATTTGTTACGGTTTGACGATCAGTGGTACTTCTCAAAGGATTCGGTAAGGTGGCTATATTATAATAGCAATTAAGTTTCGTTTGGGAAATGGTCAAGGTTTGTCCTATGTCAGTTTTTATAAATTGTTGAAATTGTTTTTGTAAGATTTCCTCGTCATGGGATTTTAAGATTGGAAGGAGAATAATTTTAAATGGAACTCTGTTGTCTAAAAATATTGAATCGTTTTTTTTCGATAAGCTACAAGCTTGAAGCAGGTTGAAAATCTGTATGTCTTGTTCGTATCTCATTAGCTTTGTTGTCTGCGTTAAGCATCTGTTGTTGACGTCTCGTGGTTATTAGCACTTTATTATTTTCTTCGTTTTTTAATCGTACACGACTGAGAACGTCGGCGACGACGTTGTTTTTGCCTGACTTGTGCACGATTTTGAACTCATATTTGTTACGCCTCAGTCCGTGCTTCCTCGATAATCCGAGGGAAGAAACAATTTAACAATTAGTACAAGGAAATATTAAAAAATGTTTTTTTTTTTTCCTTTTATTTTAAACTCCTGTAGTTAATACAAATGTTGTTTTAGGAGATGGTGGTTCGATTTGATTATTACTTATTTCTAGTATGTGTTGGGTTGGACGATTTATGTGTTCAGTTGGGATAGGATGGGATATTTGTGCTGTTAGTTCGTTGGTATCTTTCGTTATTTGTGTTTTTAAATTTCTTCTAAAGGTGTATATAAAGGTAGCTACTACTGCCAGAATTACATAGATCGAGATATAGTGGTGGATATTGTGCGAATCTAACGGTGCCAGTAGTTCTTTTTCTGCAGTTTTCAATTGCTTTATCTGGTTTGATACTGATTTAAGTTCGTCTTGACTAGAGAACCTTATGTAGGCTACGTCGCTTGTTTGGTTGAATTTTATGTATGTGTTGTTTTTTAGAAAATGTGAAATATTGAGGGGTGGTACATAAGAATTATGAATGGAGGAGGATTTTTCGTTGTATGAGTGTATGATTAACTCCTTGGATTTAATGTAACAATCCCCTGTTATTTCTATTGTCGCTGTGTTTTCTAGTTTGTATGACGTTACATTGTCGTTGCAAATTTCGTCAATTTCATACTCGCCGAGTGATGAAATCAGCCATTTATTGCCTTGGGAGCGCTGAACCCATATGGTTGATGGGTTTGTTTGTTTTATGTCGCATGAAGTGGGGAAAGTACTAGCCTTACGTAGTAATTCTACTTCACATAGGGAGTGTTTTGAATTACTGTTGAACAAAGGGTGTAACATAGGGCATAGGAATTGATTCCCTTTGACTTTGCAATTAGCCAAGTCGTCGGTACTCAAACTGGAGTAATATTCTTTCCTGAAGTCTATAAGTAAGTATTTTGCGTTTGGTTGTATGAAAATAAAGTTATTTTTGAAATTCGTGGGTAAAGGTATGGTTTTGTAAATATGATAATTCTCTATGTAAGGTAGTGGGATTTTCAATTCATATATCACTTTGTTGTTTCGAACAATTGCGCTCATTGTAGTAATGTGGTATATTTTTAAAATATCGTCGGTAACGATGGAAGAGATTTTCAATCCGTCAGTAAGTTCTTGTTTAATTTTTGTTACTACTGTCTTGAGCTGTTCTGGGGTAACTATTGCCGGCCATGTTTAACATCAGTTATTAGGTCTATAATGTCGTTTACTGTGTTTTGGTATCTAATAATAATTAATGTGACAAAACTAGTTAGTGATTCTATTTCAGAGAAAATACGTTGTTCGTTTTCGTTGCTAGTTAGTGTGTTTACCATATCTTTTAATGTGTTAAGTTTGGCGTTGACGGTGCCTAATTGGTTTCCTATTGTTTTTTCGGTGTTCTTAAATATGTTTGCTGTAGTTTCGAGTATCATTGTATGATTTTTTAGTAGTGTGAGTAGGTGATTTTCGTTCATTTGTAATTTTGTTATTTGTTTATCGTAAAAAGTTGCGTCTTCGTTGTCTAGGGTACCAAATAAAGATTTGCTTAATATACCAACTGCGTCAATCAGTCCTCGTTTCTGCCTGCTGTTAGTATTTAATAGTTCGTATTTGTTATTCATGCGCATCATTAAGTTGTTTAGTTCGCCCGTAGCGCTGTTACAGAGGATGTCACAACTTGTTTTTCCCTGCAGTCGTGAACACAGTTTATTGATCTCTAATACATACTGGTGGATGTGGTCTAATTCTTCTGTTAGCGTTTGTAGGTCATAATACACTATTAGTTTCCATTCTGTGGAATATAGATCTGCTTTTCCTATTTGCTCGAAGTAGATCCCTGGATTATCTTTTATAGGAGTTAGCTGAAGTAATCCGTTTATAAGTGGGATTAATCTTATTAGTAAGGTAATAGATTTCATGATTGGAAAGAGTTTGTCGATGTACTTCATTGCTTTTGCAATGGCGTTTAGAACTAAACATTTTTTTTTTTTTTATTGTTGCCTTGATGGTTCCCACACTACGGTGTCGGAAGATTCATAACCCGATGCGTCGTCATCGTCGTCGTCGTACTCGATTCGGTGTGGCGGACTACGTGTAATGGGGTTCCAACGTCGTGGGAGTGGACCTTTCAGTACGTAGGTAGGACAGAAGTCTAGTTCGAAATCTTCCTCCCATACTCCGAAACTGATTGTGTCCCCGAAATGGAGTTCTCTTATGGTGCAAGGGGTGAGTATTTCTCCGTTGACATATGTTCCACGTGAGGTATGGTAGTCAGCAATGTGCACTTTTTGATCGTTAAGATCTACGTGAATTGCTGACTGTCCAGGGGACACAAACGGGTTATCCAGCTCAATGTCGTTTGGATGTCCTCTGCCTATCTTAGTGGTCCTACGACGCAACCGGAGTTTCTTTTGCGTAACCGTGTTAAAAAGTCCCCATTCCGAATCTGGCTCGTAGTATGTTGACTCCATCTTTTAAAAGACGAAGGATAGGGTGAGATTTACTTGACGACTTTAATCGTGTTTGTGTGTATGTTGGTTTATGTAGTGAAATTTACGAGATTATTATTATGTACTACTTTCGATTTGTTTCTTATTTTAATTCTTGTATTCTCATCGGATAATATTTCCAAAACCTCATAGGGGCCTTCCCAAAGGGATGAAAACTTATTTTTTCTTGCTTGGTTTTTTAGAAGAATCTTTTCACCTATATTAATTTTCTTGGTTTTTGTTGACAGATCATACAGTTCTTTGGAGATTACTTTCTTTTTATTGAAAATTACTTTCGCTGCCTGGTATCCGTGCTGTAATCTAGCCTTTAACTCGTTGACGTAGTTTTCGTAGTTGTATAGTGTTTTTGGGATTTGTAGCAGGATTCTGGGGATATTGGCAGGGAATCCGTAAAGGAGTTCGTATGGCGTAAAGCCTGTGTTCGTGAGTCATGAAAGTCAAAGAGTGCCTTTCTTATAAGTTCGGGTTCATTCAGAGTGATTCTTTCGTTAGTATAGAGCCGAATTTCCAGATCGTCTTTGTCAAATAATTTTTCCAGTACTATTTTTATAGTATTTTTTGCATTGTTGCCCAAGTTTGGTAATGAAAACCCGATCATTTTAAAATGTCGGTTTTGAATTTTCTCTTTTATATTTTTCAAACATTTTTCTGCAACTGATTCATCCTTCGTGCTTCTAAAGGGTATTGGTAAGGTAATCACAAAACAAAATTCTGTCTCAAAACATTTACCTACATCAGGTTTAATAAAGATTGGTATGAGTTCTTTGAGTGCTTCCTCATCTGGTGAATTTATTAGAGGCAAAATTACGGTTTTTAATGATAAATTATAATCTTTGTGGATATCAACGGTTTTTTCTGTCAGAATAAAGCTAGAAACCTGTAGCAACTCGTCTTCGCATGACCGAGTATTGGTATTGGTTTCATTTCGGTCTTCCAGACGATGTCTTTGATTTCGAGTTACTACCATTACCTTATTACTTTGTTCGGAATGGGGAGTTACGTTGTTTTGGCTCTTTTTCGTTGTAGTTGTCATGGCCACTGCCGGTATTCGACTTAAAGCGGCAGCGTTGGAGTTATGTTTGCCGGCTTTGTATTTGATTTCGTATTCGTATTCCTCTAGATCTATTCGCCAACGTGCTAATCTAGATGAAGGATCTTTCAGATTCAATAGCCATTGTAGTGGTCTGTGATCGGTTAGAATGGTGAATTTTCTTCCATAAATGTAAGGACGAAATTGTCGTACTGCAAATAATATTGCGAGTAGTTCCTTTTCAGTAGTTGTATACTTAGTTTCTGCTGAATTTAAATTACGACTAACGTAATAAACAGGCTTGTCTTCACCTATATTCCCTTGGGACAAAACAGCGACTATTGCGAAATCGCTTGCGTCTGTGGTTATTAGAAAATGTTCCTTAAAGTCAGGATATATCAATATAGGGGAAGTGATTAATTTCTCTTTAAGTCTTGTGAAAGCCTCTTCGCAGAATGCGTCCCATTTGAAATTTATACCCTTTTTTAAAAGATTCGTTAGGGGTTTCGCTATGAGAGCAAAATTAGGAATAAACCGACGATAATAGCCAACGAAACCTAGAAATGCCTTTATATCTTTAGCCTTTTAAAGTGACATTTGTCAGGTTGTAATTTTAAATTATGCTCTCGTAGTCTTGCTAATACGTTTCGCAATTTCTCATTGTGGTCTGTTAAATTGGAACCATATATAACGATGTTGTCGACATATACGAAACACTCAATGCCAATCATTCCCATAAGAACATTGTTCATTGTCCGTTGGAACGTAGCTGGAGCGTTTTTAAGTCCGAATGGCATCCTGTTATACTCATAGTCACCGAAAGCAGTGCTAAACGCGGTCTTTTCTCGATCTTCTTCTTCTACCAATATTTGGTGAAAACCGTTCGCAAGATCGAGCGTACTAAAATATTTAGCTTTGCCTAACTGATCTAATACGTCAGTTATGTTTGGGAGAGGAAATGCATCACCTACAGTGGCATCGTTCAGGCGCCTATAGTCTACTACTACCCGCCATTTTTTATTTCCTTGTGCGTCTGGTTTCTTGGGGACGAGCAGCAAGGGTGAGTTCCACGGGCTGTAACTTGGTCTGATTATATTAGTGTCTAGCATCTCGTTTACTTGTTTATATATTTCATTTCTACTGGTTTCGGGCAGCCTATAAGGTCTTACGTATATGGGTGGTTTTCCTACTTCCGTTATTATTTTGTGGGTACTCGCTTTAGTAAAAGACAATTTATCACCCGGTAAAAAGAATAGATCATTAAACTCACGGCATATCTGTATAATAGCAGTTTTTTCTTCATGGTTGCAGTGATCTGTGTTTAAATTTTTTCCAGATTTTCCAATCTTTTATATATTGGATCCTGTTCTAGATTTGGCTTAATGAAATCAAATTCTTCTAGCTTGTCCCATTCTAAGCCCATATCTTTTGTGTTGATATTTACTTGTTTTTCATTAGTGTTGAGAAGTAATATTTTGGCTCGATTCTTGTTTGATTCTGCATTGGAAGAGGCCAAAAAGACCCCAGGAGAAACCTGTTTCTTCCTGAACACTACGTCTTGTTCTGAGTTAAATGCAATCTCTGTCACTAGCCTGCTTCTAGGGGGAATACAGATTTTATTGAAATGCTGTTCTACCCGACGTGATTCCGCAGTTGTGTCCTCGGGATGTGGATATGTAGCATTGTACTGTCCCCCGGAGTTATCTACTTCAGCGATTGAATCATCTTTTTCTTCCCGCTCCGTTTCTACGTTGGTGTACTTTGGATATGGAAGTTTATCTTCCCCATTTTTGTACGTTAGACCTGTAGAATTGTTCGAAACGTATGGACGAATGCCTAGAGTGCTAGTTTTATGACAAATGTAACAAGAGTATTTTTGCAGAAAATCATTGCCAATGATTCCGTCGAATTCTGGAATGTAGTCATTTTTTTACCACATAAAATACATGTTTTAATTTAATTTTTTCTTCACCTGATTGAAAGACTAAAGTTTCTGTTGCGGTGAAGGGACTAATGATACTTTTACCTACTATGGAGGTTATTACCATTTCGTTATAATTCAATGGTTTAAGGTTAGTATAGTTTTTAATTACGCTAATTTCTGCTCCTGTGTCTATCAGAAGAGTTTTGATTATACCATTTTCGAATGGGATGCGGATCATGCTTAAATTATTTTGAGGGATAAGGGAAATTTGAATCAAAATCGAGTTTAACTCCTCGCTTGGTGCACCTCGGCTTGAATGTTTACTCGGGAAGGATCGCCGGGGTTTTCCTCCCGAGACAGTTCGTTTCCCTGAAATTCGATTTCGTTGCTTTGATTGGACGGGTTTTGATGATCCGGTATGTGGTGGTAATTGATTTGCCGATTAGGGTTGGTACGCTGGTCTTGGTAATGATTTTGGTTCTGATTATGATTATTGTTATTACGGTTTTGATAATTATTTTGATTATGGTTATTATAATTGTTGATATTGCCTCTGTTTTGTTCGTTTTGAACATTTTGTCGAGCTTGCGCTAGACGAGTCCTACAGTTTTGGAACGAATGACTAGGTTTTTGGCAAAATGTACACGAGAGGAATTGCACTTCTCTTTTAACTGAGTTTGGAAATTGTGGGAGTCTGTTAGTATTTTGGTAGCATGTTTCAGACTAATGCCCTACTTTGTTACATGTTCGGCAAATGGGTCTGGTTGCGTTTGATGTGCTACCGGTAGGTGAAGAAAAGTGATGAGGAGATTTGTCCAGTCGAAATGACTGTTCAACTGCGTAGGCTACTGCGTTTTTGAGGTTATCTGCCTTATGAGCTTTAACCAAAATTTTTAGGGTGTGATTCCTGAGATTATCTTCGAATGTTTGCAGAGCCAATTTGCTGTTTTCTTTCGTTAAGAAATCCCTGACTGGTTTTTCACTAACAGTTCCTAACGTGGCTGAATTTAAAGCAGAGAGGAGTTGTGCAAGTCTGTCGCCGAATTCATAGACACTTTCCTTGGCCCCTTGTTTGGCGGACATTAGTTCGTTTTGGGCGGAAGATCGTGACTTCTCTTGCTTGAATTGGCTTTCGATGATTGAACTGAATCAGTTCGAAAGCTGCCCCCTGTAGCCTGGTCTTGACGAGTAGTTCCTTTTCAGTAGTTGTATACTTAGTTTCTGCTGAATTTAAATTACGACTAACGTAATAAACAGGCTTGTCTTCACCTATATTCCCTTGGGACAAAACAGCGACTATTGCGAAATCGCTTGCGTCTGTGGTTATTAGAAAATGTTCCTTAAAGTCAGGATATATCAATATAGGGGAAGTGATTAATTTCTCTTTAAGTCTTGTGAAAGCCTCTTCGCAGAATGCGTCCCATTTGAAATTTATACCCTTTTTTAAAAGATTCGTTAGGGGTTTCGCTATGAGAGCAAAATTAGGAATAAACCGACGGTAATAGCCAACGAAACCTAGAAATGCCTTTATATCTTTAGCCTTTTAAAGTGACATTTGTCAGGTTGTAATTTTAAATTATGCTCTCGTAGTCTTGCTAATACGTTTCGCAATTTCTCATTGTGGTCTGTTAAATTGGAACCATATATAACGATGTTGTCGACATATACGAAACACTCAATGCCAATCATTCCCATAAGAACATTGTTCATTGTCCGTTGGAACGTAGCTGGAGCGTTTTTAAGTCCGAATGGCATCCTGTTATACTCATAGTCACCGAAAGCAGTGCTAAACGCGGTCTTTTCTCGATCTTCTTCTTCTACCAATATTTGGTGAAAACCGTTCGCAAGATCGAGCGTACTAAAATATTTAGCTTTGCCTAACTGATCTAATACGTCAGTTATGTTTGGGAGAGGAAATGCATCACCTACAGTGGCATCGTTCAGGCGCCTATAGTCTACTACTACCCGCCATTTTTTATTTCCTTGTGCGTCTGGTTTCTTGGGGACGAGCAGCAAGGGTGAGTTCCACGGGCTGTAACTTGGTCTGATTATATTAGTGTCTAGCATCTCGTTTACTTGTTTATATATTTCATTTCTACTGGTTTCGGGCAGCCTATAAGGTCTTACGTATATGGGTGGTTTTCCTACTTCCGTTATTATTTTGTGGGTACTCGCTTTAGTAAAAGACAATTTATCACCCGGTAAAAAGAATAGATCATTAAACTCACGGCATATCTGTATAATAGCAGTTTTTTCTTCATGGTTGCAGTGATCTGTGTTTAAATTTTTTCCAGATTTTCCAATCTTTTATATATTGGATCCTGTTCTAGATTTGGCTTAATGAAATCAAATTCTTCTAGCTTGTCCCATTCTAAGCCCATATCTTTTGTGTTGATATTTACTTGTTTTTCATTAGTGTTGAGAAGTAATATTTTGGCTCGATTCTTGTTTGATTCTGCATTGGAAGAGGCCAAAAAGACCCCAGGAGAAACCTGTTTCTTCCTGAACACTACGTCTTGTTCTGAGTTAAATGCAATCTCTGTCACTAGCCTGCTTCTAGGGGGAATACAGATTTTATTGAAATGCTGTTCTACCCGACGTGATTCCGCAGTTGTGTCCTCGGGATGTGGATATGTAGCATTGTACTGTCCCCCGGAGTTATCTACTTCAGCGATTGAATCATCTTTTTCTTCCCGCTCCGTTTCTACGTTGGTGTACTTTGGATATGGAAGTTTATCTTCCCCATTTTTGTACGTTAGACCTGTAGAATTGTTCGAAACGTATGGACGAATGCCTAGAGTGCTAGTTTTATGACAAATGTAACAAGAGTATTTTTGCAGAAAATCATTGCCAATGATTCCGTCGAATTCTGGAATGTAGTCATTTTTTTACCACATAAAATACATGTTTTAATTTAATTTTTTCTTCACCTGATTGAAAGACTAAAGTTTCTGTTGCGGTGAAGAGACTAATGATACTTTTACCTACTATGGAGGTTATTACCATTTCGTTATAATTCAATGGTTTAAGGTTAGTATAGTTTTTAATTACGCTAATTTCTGCTCCTGTGTCTATCAGAAGAGTTTTGATTATACCATTTTCGAATGGGATGCGGATCATGCTTAAATTATTTTGAGGGATAAGGGAAATTTGAATCAAAATCGAGTTTAACTCCTCGCTTGGTGCACCTCGGCTTGAATGTTTACTCGGGAAGGATCGCCGGGGTTTTCCTCCCGAGACAGTTCGTTTCCCTGAAATTCGATTTCGTTGCTTTGATTGGACGGGTTTTGATGATCCGGTATGTGGTGGTAATTGATTTGCCGATTAGGGTTGGTACGCTGGTCTTGGTAATGATTTTGGTTCTGATTATGATTATTGTTATTACGGTTTTGATAATTATTTTGATTATGGTTATTATAATTGTTGATATTGCCTCTGTTTTGTTCGTTTTGAACATTTTGTCGAGCTTGCGCTAGACGAGTCCTACAGTTTTGGAACGAATGACTAGGTTTTTGGCAAAATGTACACGAGAGGAATTGCACTTCTCTTTTAACTGAGTTTGGAAATTGTGGGAGTCTGTTAGTATTTTGGTAGCATGTTTCAGACTAATGCCCTACTTTGTTACATGTTCGGCAAATGGGTCTGGTTGCGTTTGATGTGCTACCGGTAGGTGAAGAAAAGTGATGAGGAGATTTGTCCAGTCGAAATGACTGTTCAACTGCGTAGGCTACTGCGTTTTTGAGGTTATCTGCCTTATGAGCTTTAACCAAAATTTTTAGGGTGTGATTCCTGAGATTATCTTCGAATGTTTGCAGAGCCAATTTGCTGTTTTCTTTCGTTAAGAAATCCCTGACTGGTTTTTCACTAATAGTTCCTAACGTGGCTGAATTTAAAGCAGAGAGGAGTTGTGCAAGTCTGTCGCCGAATTCATAGACACTTTCCTTGGCCCCTTGTTTGGCGGACATTAGTTCGTTTTGGGCGGAAGATCGTGACTTCTCTTGCTTGAATTGGCTTTCGATGATTGAACTGAATCAGTTCGAAAGCTGCCCCCTGTAGCCTGGTCTTGACGAGTAGTTCCTTTTCAGTAGTTGTATACTTAGTTTCTGCTGAATTTAAATTACGACTAACGTAATAAACAGGCTTGTCTTCACCTATATTCCCTTGGGACAAAACAGCGACTATTGCGAAATCGCTTGCGTCTGTGGTTATTAGAAAATGTTCCTTAAAGTCAGGATATATCAATATAGGGGAAGTGATTAATTTCTCTTTAAGTCTTGTGAAAGCCTCTTCGCAGAATGCGTCCCATTTGAAATTTATACCCTTTTTTAAAAGATTCGTTAGGGGTTTCGCTATGAGAGCAAAATTAGGAATAAACCGACGGTAATAGCCAACGAAACCTAGAAATGCCTTTATATCTTTAGCCTTTTAAAGTGACATTTGTCAGGTTGTAATTTTAAATTATGCTCTCGTAGTCTTGCTAATACGTTTCGCAATTTCTCATTGTGGTCTGTTAAATTGGAACCATATAAATATAACGATGTTGTCGACATATACGAAACACTCAATGCCAATCATTCCCATAAGAACATTGTTCATTGTCCGTTGGAACGTAGCTGGAGCGTTTTTAAGTCCGAATGGCATCCTGTTATACTCATAGTCACCGAAAGCAGTGCTAAACGCGGTCTTTTCTCGATCTTCTTCTTCTACCAATATTTGGTGAAAACCGTTCGCAAGATCGAGCGTACTAAAATATTTAGCTTTGCCTAACTGATCTAATACGTCAGTTATGTTTGGGAGAGGAAATGCATCACCTACAGTGGCATCGTCTAGGCGCCTATAGTCTACTACTACCCGCCATTTTTTATTTCCTTGTGCGTCTGGTTTCTTGGGGACGAGCAGCAAGGGTGAGTTCCACGGGCTGTAACTTGGTCTGATTATAAAGGGTGATTTTTTAGCTGGTTTGGTTTTGGCAACACTGGTTTTGACAGCTGACGTGTGTTTAGTACCTTGTGTCACTGTCAAACAGCTTCAGTTTGGTTTGCAATTTAACCATGGATCGTCTTACAAATGAACAACGCTTGCAAATTATTGAATTTTACTATCAAAATTCGTGCTCGGTTCGAAATGTTCATCGCGCGCTGCTTCCATTTTATGATCGGCATTCTCGACCTTCTGAGCAGTCTATTCGGAAGATTGTGACCAAATTTCGCACCAAATTTACTTTGTTGGACATTAAACCACCAACACGTTTACGTACTGTGCGTAGTGAAGAAAATATTGCGGTCGTATCAGCTAGTGTGACAGAAGACCGCGAAATGTCGATTCGGCGCCGTTCCCAGCAGTTAGGCCTTTGTTACAGCACTACGTGGAAAATTTTGCGGAAGGATTTGGGCGTAAAGCCTTTTAAGATACAGCTGGTGCAAGAACTAAAGCCAGCCGACCTACCACAACGCCGAATTTTTGGTGAATGGGCTCTTGGAAAGCTGGACGAGGATCCGCTTTTTTATCGAAAAATTGTGTTCAGCGATGAGGCTCATTTTTGGTTGAATGGGTACGTAAATAAGCAAAATTGCCGCATTTGGAGTGAAGATCAGCCAGAAGCATTGCAACAGCTACCAATGCATCCCGAAAAAGCCACTGTTTGGTGCGGTTTATGGGCCGGCGGCATTATTGGGCCATATTTCTCCAAAGATGATGCGAATCGCAGCGTTACTGTCAATGGTGAACGCTACCGAGCGATGATAACAAACTTTTTTTTGCCCGAAATGGAAGTTCTTGACTTGCATGATATGTGGTTTCAACAAGACGGTGCCACATGCCACACAGCACGCGAAACAATGGCGCAATTGCGAGGCGAGTTTGGTGAACAGTTAATTTCACGTTTCGGGCCGGTCAATTGGCCGCCTAGATCGTGCGATTTGACACCATTAGATTATTTTTTGTGGGGGTATGCCAAGGCTAATGTGTATAGGGACAAGCTCGCTTCGATTGACGCGCTGGAAGCCAACATCCATGCATTCATTCGTGAGATACCGGCCGATATGTGTGAAAGAGTATGCCAAAATTGGACTCAGCGGATGGGCTACATGAGACGCAGCCGCGGTCAACATTTGCATGAAATTATCTTTAAACATTAAATTGCAAGGTTCAAACTATCGATTCAAATAAATATTTCATTCATTTTTTCGATTTTTTTGTGTTTTTTTTTTAAAAAAAGTTCTAAACCTCTTAAAAAATCACCCTTTATTAGTGTCTAGCATCTCGTTTACTTGTTTATATATTTCATTTCTACTGGTTTCGGGCAGCCTATAAGGTCTTACGTATATGGGTGGTTTTCCTACTTCCGTTATTATTTTGTGGGTACTCGCTTTAGTAAAAGACAATTTATCACCCGGTAAAAAGAATAGATCATTAAACTCACGGCATATCTGTATAATAGCAGTTTTTTCTTCATGGTTGCAGTGATCTGTGTTTAATTTTTTTCCAGATTTTCCAATCTTTTATATATTGGATCCTGTTCTAGATTTGGCTTAATGAAATCAAATTCTTCTAGCTTGTCCCAATCTAAGCCCATATCTTTTGTGTTGATATTTACTTGTTTTTCATTAGTGTTGAGAAGTAATATTTTGGCTCGATTCTTTTATATATTGGATCCTGTTCTAGATTTGGCTTAATGAAATCAAATTCTTCTAGCTTGTCCCATTCTAAGCCCATATCTTTTGTGTTGATATTTACTTGTTTTTCATTAGTGTTGAGAAGTAATATTTTGGCTCGATTCTTGTTTGATTCTGCATTGGAAGAGGCCAAAAAGACCCCAGGAGAAACCTGTTTCTTCCTGAACACTACGTCTTGTTCTGAGTTAAATGCAATCTCTGTCACTAGCCTGCTTCTAGGGGGAATACAGATTTTATTGAAATGCTGTTCTACCCGACGTGATTCCGCAGTTGTGTCCTCGGGATGTGGATATGTAGCATTGTACTGTCCCCCGGAGTTATCTACTTCAGCGATTGAATCATCTTTTTCTTCCCGCTCCGTTTCTACGTTGGTGTACTTTGGATATGGAAGTTTATCTTCCCCATTTTTGTACGTTAGACCTGTAGAATTGTTCGAAACGTATGGACGAATGCCTAGAGTGCTAGTTTTATGACAAATGTAACAAGAGTATTTTTGCAGAAAATCATTGCCAATGATTCCGTCGAATTCTGGAATGTAGTCATTTTTTTACCACATAAAATACATGTTTTAATTTAATTTTTTCTTCACCTGATTGAAAGACTAAAGTTTCTGTTGCGGTGAAGGGACTAATGATACTTTTACCTACTATGGAGGTTATTACCATTTCGTTATAATTCAATGGTTTAAGGTTAGTATAGTTTTTAATTACGCTAATTTCTGCTCCTGTGTCTATCAGAAGAGTTTTGATTATACCATTTTCGAATGGGATGCGGATCATGCTTAAATTATTTTGAGGGATAAGGGAAATTTGAATCAAAATCGAGTTTAACTCCTCGCTTGGTGCACCTCGGCTTGAATGTTTACTCGGGAAGGATCGCCGGGGTTTTCCTCCCGAGACAGTTCGTTTCCCTGAAATTCGATTTCGTTGCTTTGATTGGACGGGTTTTGATGATCCGGTATGTGGTGGTAATTGATTTGCCGATTAGGGTTGGTACGCTGGTCTTGGTAATGATTTTGGTTCTGATTATGATTATTGTTATTACGGTTTTGATAATTATTTTGATTATGGTTATTATAATTGTTGATATTGCCTCTGTTTTGTTCGTTTTGAACATTTTGTCGAGCTTGCGCTAGACGAGTCCTACAGTTTTGGAACGAATGACTAGGTTTTTGGCAAAATGTACACGAGAGGAATTGCACTTCTCTTTTAACTGAGTTTGGAAATTGTGGGAGTCTGTTAGTATTTTGGTAGCATGTTTCAGACTAATGCCCTACTTTGTTACATGTTCGGCAAATGGGTCTGGTTGCGTTTGATGTGCTACCGGTAGGTGAAGAAAAGTGATGAGGAGATTTGTCCAGTCGAAATGACTGTTCAACTGCGTAGGCTACTGCGTTTTTGAGGTTATCTGCCTTATGAGCTTTAACCAAAATTTTTAGGGTGTGATTCCTGAGATTATCTTCGAATGTTTGCAGAGCCAATTTGCTGTTTTCTTTCGTTAAGAAATCCCTGACTGGTTTTTCACTAACAGTTCCTAACGTGGCTGAATTTAAAGCAGAGAGGAGTTGTGCAAGTCTGTCGCCGAATTCATAGACACTTTCCTTGGCCCCTTGTTTGGCGGACATTAGTTCGTTTTGGGCGGAAGATCGTGACTTCTCTTGCTTGAATTGGCTTTCGATGATTGAACTGAATCAGTTCGAAAGCTGCCCCCTGTAGCCTGGTCTTGACGAGTAGTTCCTTTTCAGTAGTTGTATACTTAGTTTCTGCTGAATTTAAATTACGACTAACGTAATAAACAGGCTTGTCTTCACCTATATTCCCTTGGGACAAAACAGCGACTATTGCGAAATCGCTTGCGTCTGTGGTTATTAGAAAATGTTCCTTAAAGTCAGGATATATCAATATAGGGGAAGTGATTAATTTCTCTTTAAGTCTTGTGAAAGCCTCTTCGCAGAATGCGTCCCATTTGAAATTTATACCCTTTTTTAAAAGATTCGTTAGGGGTTTCGCTATGAGAGCAAAATTAGGAATAAACCGACGGTAATAGCCAACGAAACCTAGAAATGCCTTTATATCTTTAGCCTTTTAAAGTGACATTTGTCAGGTTGTAATTTTAAATTATGCTCTCGTAGTCTTGCTAATACGTTTCGCAATTTCTCATTGTGGTCTGTTAAATTGGAACCATATATAACGATGTTGTCGACATATACGAAACACTCAATGCCAATCATTCCCATAAGAACATTGTTCATTGTCCGTTGGAACGTAGCTGGAGCGTTTTTAAGTCCGAATGGCATCCTGTTATACTCATAGTCACCGAAAGCAGTGCTAAACGCGGTCTTTTCTCGATCTTCTTCTTCTACCAATATTTGGTGAAAACCGTTCGCAAGATCGAGCGTACTAAAATATTTAGCTTTGCCTAACTGATCTAATACGTCAGTTATGTTTGGGAGAGGAAATGCATCACCTACAGTGGCATCGTTCAGGCGCCTATAGTCTACTACTACCCGCCATTTTTTATTTCCTTGTGCGTCTGGTTTCTTGGGGACGAGCAGCAAGGGTGAGTTCCACGGGCTGTAACTTGGTCTGATTATATTAGTGTCTAGCATCTCGTTTACTTGTTTATATATTTCATTTCTACTGGTTTCGGGCAGCCTATAAGGTCTTACGTATATGGGTGGTTTTCCTACTTCCGTTATTATTTTGTGGGTACTCGCTTTAGTAAAAGACAATTTATCACCCGGTAAAAAGAATAGATCATTAAACTCACGGCATATCTGTATAATAGCAGTTTTTTCTTCATGGTTGCAGTGATCTGTGTTTAAATTTTTTCCAGATTTTCCAATCTTTTATATATTGGATCCTGTTCTAGATTTGGCTTAATGAAATCAAATTCTTCTAGCTTGTCCCATTCTAAGCCCATATCTTTTGTGTTGATATTTACTTGTTTTTCATTAGTGTTGAGAAGTAATATTTTGGCTCGATTCTTGTTTGATTCTGCATTGGAAGAGGCCAAAAAGACCCCAGGAGAAACCTGTTTCTTCCTGAACACTACGTCTTGTTCTGAGTTAAATGCAATCTCTGTCACTAGCCTGCTTCTAGGGGGAATACAGATTTTATTGAAATGCTGTTCTACCCGACGTGATTCCGCAGTTGTGTCCTCGGGATGTGGATATGTAGCATTGTACTGTCCCCCGGAGTTATCTACTTCAGCGATTGAATCATCTTTTTCTTCCCGCTCCGTTTCTACGTTGGTGTACTTTGGATATGGAAGTTTATCTTCCCCATTTTTGTACGTTAGACCTGTAGAATTGTTCGAAACGTATGGACGAATGCCTAGAGTGCTAGTTTTATGACAAATGTAACAAGAGTATTTTTGCAGAAAATCATTGCCAATGATTCCGTCGAATTCTGGAATGTAGTCATTTTTTTACCACATAAAATACATGTTTTAATTTAATTTTTTCTTCACCTGATTGAAAGACTAAAGTTTCTGTTGCGGTGAAGAGACTAATGATACTTTTACCTACTATGGAGGTTATTACCATTTCGTTATAATTCAATGGTTTAAGGTTAGTATAGTTTTTAATTACGCTAATTTCTGCTCCTGTGTCTATCAGAAGAGTTTTGATTATACCATTTTCGAATGGGATGCGGATCATGCTTAAATTATTTTGAGGGATAAGGGAAATTTGAATCAAAATCGAGTTTAACTCCTCGCTTGGTGCACCTCGGCTTGAATGTTTACTCGGGAAGGATCGCCGGGGTTTTCCTCCCGAGACAGTTCGTTTCCCTGAAATTCGATTTCGTTGCTTTGATTGGACGGGTTTTGATGATCCGGTATGTGGTGGTAATTGATTTGCCGATTAGGGTTGGTACGCTGGTCTTGGTAATGATTTTGGTTCTGATTATGATTATTGTTATTACGGTTTTGATAATTATTTTGATTATGGTTATTATAATTGTTGATATTGCCTCTGTTTTGTTCGTTTTGAACATTTTGTCGAGCTTGCGCTAGACGAGTCCTACAGTTTTGGAACGAATGACTAGGTTTTTGGCAAAATGTACACGAGAGGAATTGCACTTCTCTTTTAACTGAGTTTGGAAATTGTGGGAGTCTGTTAGTATTTTGGTAGCATGTTTCAGACTAATGCCCTACTTTGTTACATGTTCGGCAAATGGGTCTGGTTGCGTTTGATGTGCTACCGGTAGGTGAAGAAAAGTGATGAGGAGATTTGTCCAGTCGAAATGACTGTTCAACTGCGTAGGCTACTGCGTTTTTGAGGTTATCTGCCTTATGAGCTTTAACCAAAATTTTTAGGGTGTGATTCCTGAGATTATCTTCGAATGTTTGCAGAGCCAATTTGCTGTTTTCTTTCGTTAAGAAATCCCTGACTGGTTTTTCACTAACAGTTCCTAACGTGGCTGAATTTAAAGCAGAGAGGAGTTGTGCAAGTCTGTCGCCGAATTCATAGACACTTTCCTTGGCCCCTTGTTTGGCGGACATTAGTTCGTTTTGGGCGGAAGATCGTGACTTCTCTTGCTTGAATTGGCTTTCGATGATTGAACTGAATCAGTTCGAAAGCTGCCCCCTGTAGCCTGGTCTTGACGAGTAGTTCCTTTTCAGTAGTTGTATACTTAGTTTCTGCTGAATTTAAATTACGACTAACGTAATAAACAGGCTTGTCTTCACCTATATTCCCTTGGGACAAAACAGCGACTATTGCGAAATCGCTTGCGTCTGTGGTTATTAGAAAATGTTCCTTAAAGTCAGGATATATCAATATAGGGGAAGTGATTAATTTCTCTTTAAGTCTTGTGAAAGCCTCTTCGCAGAATGCGTCCCATTTGAAATTTATACCCTTTTTTAAAAGATTCGTTAGGGGTTTCGCTATGAGAGCAAAATTAGGAATAAACCGACGGTAATAGCCAACGAAACCTAGAAATGCCTTTATATCTTTAGCCTTTTAAAGTGACATTTGTCAGGTTGTAATTTTAAATTATGCTCTCGTAGTCTTGCTAATACGTTTCGCAATTTCTCATTGTGGTCTGTTAAATTGGAACCTTATAAATATAACGATGTTGTCGACATATACGAAACACTCAATGCCAATCATTCCCATAAGAACATTGTTCATTGTCCGTTGGAACGTAGCTGGAGCGTTTTTAAGTCCGAATGGCATCCTGTTATACTCATAGTCACCGAAAGCAGTGCTAAACGCGGTCTTTTCTCGATCTTCTTCTTCTACCAATATTTGGTGAAAACCGTTCGCAAGATCGAGCGTACTAAAATATTTAGCTTTGCCTAACTGATCTAATACGTCAGTTATGTTTGGGAGAGGAAATGCATCACCTACAGTGGCATCGTCTAGGCGCCTATAGTCTACTACTACCCGCCATTTTTTATTTCCTTGTGCGTCTGGTTTCTTGGGGACGAGCAGCAAGGGTGAGTTCCACGGGCTGTAACTTGGTCTGATTATATTAGTGTCTAGCATCTCGTTTACTTGTTTATATATTTCATTTCTACTGGTTTCGGGCAGCCTATAAGGTCTTACGTATATGGGTGGTTTTCCTACTTCCGTTATTATTTTGTGGGTACTCGCTTTAGTAAAAGACAATTTATCACCCGGTAAAAAGAATAGATCATTAAACTCACGGCATATCTGTATAATAGCAGTTTTTTCTTCATGGTTGCAGTGATCTGTGTTTAATTTTTTTCCAGATTTTCCAATCTTTTATATATTGGATCCTGTTCTAGATTTGGCTTAATGAAATCAAATTCTTCTAGCTTGTCCCAATCTAAGCCCATATCTTTTGTGTTGATATTTACTTGTTTTTCATTAGTGTTGAGAAGTAATATTTTGGCTCGATTCTTGTTTGATTCTGCATTGGAAGAGGCCAAAAAGACCCCAGGAGAAACCTGTTTCTTCCTGAACACTACGTCTTGTTCTGAGTTAAATGCAATCTCTGTCACTAGCCTGCTTCTAGGGGGAATACAGATTTTATTGAAATGCTGTTCTACCCGACGTGATTCCGCAGTTGTGTCCTCGGGATGTGGATATGTAGCATTGTACTGTCCCCCGGAGTTATCTACTTCAGCGATTGAATCATCTTTTTCTTCCCGCTCCGTTTCTACGTTGGTGTACTTTGGATATGGAAGTTTATCTTCCCCATTTTTGTACGTTAGACCTGTAGAATTGTTCGAAACGTATGGACGAATGCCTAGAGTGCTAGTTTTATGACAAATGTAACAAGAGTATTTTTGCAGAAAATCATTGCCAATGATTCCGTCGAATTCTGGAATGTAGTCATTTTTTTACCACATGAAATACATGTTTTAATTTAATTTTTTCTTCACCTGATTGAAAGACTAAAGTTTCTGTTGCGGTGAAGGGACTAATGATACTTTTACCTACTATGGAGGTTATTACCATTTCGTTATAATTCAATGGTTTAAGGTTAGTATAGTTTTTAATTACGCTAATTTCTGCTCCTGTGTCTATCAGAAGAGTTTTGATTATACCATTTTCGAATGGGATGCGGATCATGCTTAAATTATTTTGAGGGATAAGGGAAATTTGAATCAAAATCGAGTTTAACTCCTCGCTTGGTGCACCTCGGCTTGAATGTTTACTCGGGAAGGATCGCCGGGGTTTTCCTCCCGAGACAGTTCGTTTCCCTGAAATTCGATTTCGTTGCTTTGATTGGACGGGTTTTGATGATCCGGTATGTGGTGGTAATTGATTTGCCGATTAGGGTTGGTACGCTGGTCTTGGTAATGATTTTGGTTCTGATTATGATTATTGTTATTACGGTTTTGATAATTATTTTGATTATGGTTATTATAATTGTTGATATTGCCTCTGTTTTGTTCGTTTTGAACATTTTGTCGAGCTTGCGCTAGACGAGTCCTACAGTTTTGGAACGAATGACTAGGTTTTTGGCAAAATGTACACGAGAGGAATTGCACTTCTCTTTTAACTGAGTTTGGAAATTGTGGGAGTCTGTTAGTATTTTGGTAGCATGTTTCAGACGAATGCCCTACTTTGTTACATGTTCGGCAAATGGGTCTGGTTGCGTTTGATGTGCTACCGGTAGGTGAAGAAAAGTGATGAGGAGATTTGTCCAGTCGAAATGACTGTTCAACTGCGTAGGCTACTGCGTTTTTGAGGTTATCTGCCTTATGAGCTTTAACCAAAATTTTTAGGGTGTGATTCCTGAGATTATCTTCGAATGTTTGCAGAGCCAATTTGCTGTTTTTTTATTTCGTTAAGAAATCCCTGACTGGTTTTTCACTAACAGTTCCTAACGTGGCTGAATTTAAAGCAGAGAGGAGTTGTGCAAGTCTGTCGCCGAATTCATAGACACTTTCCTTGGCCCCTTGTTTGGCGGACATTAGTTCGTTTTGGGCGGAAGATCGTGACTTCTCTTGCTTGAATTGGCTTTCGATGATTGAACTGAATCAGTTCGAAAGCTGCCCCCTGTAGCCTGGTCTTGACGATCTCGAGGAAGGTTTTATGTTTGTCGGTATCGACAGAGGAAAACAATATGTTACCGCATGCGATAAATTTGTTAAGGTCGCCGGGACTTCCGTCGAAAGTTGGCACGATATTGAATATATCGTTTATGCTTACTTTGAATTCCATCTTGGGTTCTTCTACTATGGAATGGAGAGGAAGGAATTCGAATAATTCCGCTATTCGCTTATTTCGACGCGTAAGAATTTTGACAAGAAAATTTAAAAAAAAATGCTCACAAAAAGATACCGAACTTAGCACGAAATAGTAATTTGGGGTGTGTGTTTAAAAAATATTTGGTTGTGTTCTGTATGTATAAGAAAAATAAAATATCTTAATAGAAATACCTTATTTAATTTTTACGCTGCTACTAGTGAACCGAAATAAAATTAAAGACAATTTGTTCCTTTTATTTTAACTGCAGAGCCCGCTGTCTATAGCTGAGCTGCGGCTCTGAGTTTTTTTTTTATTAAGTTCAAAAAAGAAATCGTTTAATTGTTTAAAGAAATAAAGGTCCGCTGTCTTCAGCTGGCTGCAACCTTGTAGTTTCGGTGTTTTAATTAGCTCTGTCCTTCCTTGTCACAACCTTTGCCTTTTATACAATTATTGTTCATGACCCATCTCCTATCTTCCCCCTCCACGCACCATTGGTTTCCTTACCAATTACCATATGTGCATACGCGCTACTTTAAGTTATTGCTTAATTGTTTTCCGTTCCCATTACAAGTACCCAAATGACATCTTCGGTGTCATTTGCCTTACGCTGGTGTCAAGTGTCATCCATTCATAAATTATTATTATTCCTCTGATACCACAACGTAGTATTCCTCCGATATGCAACCTTTGCAGTTTTGCCATGTGTCGGCGTGCCGCTGTGCAATCGGGGTTGGTTTACGTGTGTATCGTATTAGGTAGGTATGCATTTCACTCGTTGCGCTTGGGTGGCGTTTGGGTAAATGGAAAAACAAATGAAAACAAAGCAAATGATCTATTAATAGCCGTATGCTCTCGTAATGTATGGAATGGATCGCTAGTGAGAAGGTGATAATTAGGGTAGGTCATGAGTAGGGTTATGGTGCGGATCACAACATATTCCTCCATCAAGATACGCCAGCGTAAGAGTCTTGAGGTAGGATTCTTTTGTCCAATTAACCATACTAGATTATTGTGGTCAGTGCAGATCGTAAACTTTCTTCCGAAAATGTACGGTCGAAATTGTTGCAGGGCATAAGTGATGGCAAGTAACTCCTTTTCAGAAGTTGTGTACCATGTTTCTGCGTCGTGTAGAGTGCGGCTGGAGAAAGAAATTGGTTTGTCTTCTCCTATTGGGCCTTGGGAGAGTACTGCTCCTAATGCTATGTCACTTGCGTCAGTGGTGACAATAAATTCTTGACTGAAATCAGGGTAAGCGAGAATAGGGGGTTTTATGATTTTTTCTTTTAACTTCCTGAACGATTCGTCACAAAAAGCATCATATTTGAAATCAACGTTTTTCCTTAGTAGTTTTGTTAGGGGTTTGGCCAGGGTCTTCTCAGGGTCTGGTCTAATTCGTTCTTCGGAAATAACGTGTCCTAGTTAGGTAAGTTCTTTTCGTACGAAGTGACACTTGTCAGGTTGTTACTTTAGATGGTGTTCTTGAAGACGTTTGAGAACCTTAATCAGCCGTTTGTTGTGATCGTGTAGATCGTTACCATAGATGACTATGTCGTCTACATAGACAAAATATCCGATGCCTTGTAGTCCCATCAACAGATTATTCATTAACCTTTGAAATGTTGCCGGTGCGTTCTTTAATCCAAATGGCATGCGATTGTACTCATAATGTCCAAACGGAGTACTGAATGCCGTTTTGCCTTTGTCATTTTCATCCATCAGGATTTGGTGGAAACCTTTCGCCAGATCTAGTGTACTACAGTACTTTGATTTACCAAGATGATCGCGAATATCGGTTATGTTTGGTAGTGGGAAGGCGTCTCCAAGAGTTAGGTCATTCAGTTTCCTGAAATCGACTACTACCCTCCAACGTTTTGATCCATCTTTGGCTGATTTCTTTGGAACTAGAAGCAGAGGTGAATTCCATGGACTATAAATTGGCTGTACTATGCCGTCTTCCAGCATTTCGTTAATTTGTTTGTGGATTTCCTCCCTTTGGCTTTCAGGGAGTCGATAAGGTCCTGTAAATAAGGGTGGCTTACCTTCTTCAGTTATTACCTTGTGTACTATAGAGTTTGTATGTGTCAGGTGGTCGCCCTCAACATACAAAAGTTCGTTATATTCGCGACAGATTTGAAGGATAGAATCTTTTTCTTCTCTGTTGCAATGGTGTAGTTCAATTAGAGCGTTTACTTTTTCTAACCGGTTCCTTACAGGGTTTTTAAAATTGTCTCCCCTGACTATATCGAAATTATTAATATCATCCCATTGTTGTGATCCGTACCATAACCCTCCTCATGACCTACCCTAATCATCACCTTCTCACTAGCGATCCATTCCATACATTACGAGAGCATACGGCTATTAATAGGTCATTTGCTTTGTTTTCATTTGTTTTTGCATTTACCCAAACGCCACCCAAGCGCAATGATTGAAGTGCATACCTACCCAATACGATACACACGTAACCCAACCCCGATTGCACAGCGGAACGCCGACACATGGCAAAACTGCAAAGGTTGCATATCGGAGGAATACTACGTTGTGGTATCAGGGGAATAATAATAATTTATGAATGGATGACACTTGACACCAGCGTAAGGCAAATGACACCGAAGATGTCATTTGGGTACTTGTAATGGGAACGGAAAACAATTAAGCAATAACTTAAAGTAGCGCGTATGTACATATGGTAATTGGTAAGGAAACCAATGGTGCGTGGAGGGGGAAGATAGGAGATGGGTCATGAACAATAATTGTATAAAAGGCAAAGGTTGTGACAAGGAAGGACAGAGCTAATTAAAACACTGAAGCTACAAGGTTGCAGCCAGCTGAAGACAGCGGACCTTTATTTCTTTAAACAATTAAACGATTTCTTTTTTGAACTTAATAAAAAAAAAAACTCAGAGCCGCAGCCCAGCTATAGACAGCGGGCTCTGCAGTTAAAATAAAAGGAACAAATTGTCTTAAATATTATTTCGGCTCTCCGCTCAGTACTCTTCTGAGACGGAGACTGAGACGTAACACCATTCTAAATTTATTGCGTGTGTATTAATTGTCTGGTCTGTTTCTAATGTGTTCATCAGAAGTATTTTAATTTACGCGTTGTTAGGTTTGGCTAACGTCTCACCTAGGTAAACCCCTGGAATAATTTGTTGTTTTTTTTGTTATTATTTCTGGGGTGGTTGTTTGTTTAAAAGGAATTTCGACTATTTGTTTACTTCTTTGTTTTAATGTGATACATTTTTCGTTCTCGGTCTTATGCTCTAAGGTTTCTTTCTTCTTAGTCCTTTTGTCTGCCGGTTTTGTTTTTATCGCAGGCTTACTTTCTGCAGAGGCACTTTTCTCCTCAGGCTTACGTTTTGCTGGGTTTTCGAATTCAATTTCCTCTGATGATACCAGAATTATCTCGTCTAGATTATCCGTCAAATGTTGAAGCCTACTGAAAATCGGTTTCCTCCTGACTTGTTCGGGGTATCTTTGTGGAACTACTGATCCGTTTTGAGTTGCGGAATCAGATGTTGGTTCCCATCTTGATTTCTCTCCTACTCTGGTGTCTGTTTGACAAACAGTATTGGTAGCAGAAGAACGGAAATCAATCTGTTTGGACCCGTCAATTGCAGGTTGATGCTCACCGGTAATTGAGTTAGTGTTTGGTCGCCTTAGGTCGCACCGTTTTACACTACTACTATTTTCAGCACTACCCGTAGGTAACACCTCGTAAGGTGTAGCTTCTTGAGATTTTTCTATGAGAATAATTTTGTTGGTATCATCGAATTTTGTTACAAGTTTTCTTATGGTATTTTGGGGAGGTGAATATTCGTTAAATACTTTTCCTAACCCGTATACAATAGCCGTGGAATTTTGTGAAAAGGGATTTATTGTTAAAAGGTTATTCCGATAATTGATTTGGCATTCATAATGTTTTAGGAAGTCGTTTCCAATAATGCCGTCAACGTTTTGTTGAGCCTGATGGTCCAAGATATGAAATGGGTGCGGTATCATGCTTGGAAAAACAAGGTTTCAGTGGTCATATTGGAACTTATTACCTTTTCGCCACTCATAGTGGATATAATCATATCCTTCTTAAGCAACGGCGAGTTGGTGGAGCTTCGCATGATACTGATTTCAACTCTGATGTTACTGATGGTGTAGAACGGCTTGAATTGTCAGTCGGGGGGAGTTGCCGTTTATTTCCTCCCGAGGAAGATCGTTTCCCAAGTTATTACTTTGGGAAATTGGTGCAAATTAACTTGTCGTCGACCTTGGTTATTCGGTTGGTTACTATTCCGATTTTTCGGTGGGGGTTGGTTATTATTTTGGTATTGAGTAGCCTGTTGATTTCGTCTCATGTGAGACATCTTGAGTCGGCACTCGTTTTCCGTGTGATAGCGCTTGTCACAGTAACCGCATCTGACCATTTGTAGGTTACATTGCGCTTCGCGCTTTACCGGATGGGGGTGAAACTTGGCAAATTCGTGTTTCGGTAACACGTCACCGAAGTGTGGCCTACCTTATTGCAGGTTTGGCAGATTGGTCGAGGTGTATTATTTCTCGCCGAAAATGTGGAAGTATTGGATTGAGGATAGTCGTGGTCTATCTGAAGGGATTGGTCTATGGTGTGAGATATAGCTTCTGTTAGCTGGCTAGCATTGTGTGCTTTCACCATCAACCTTAAACTGGAATTCTTAATTCCATCCTCAAATGTTTGGAGAGCGAGTTTGTGGTTTTCTGAAAGGAGAAAGTCTTTAACGGCTTTCTCATTGGAGTTATAGTATGTAGCCGAATCGAGAGCAAGTAGTAATTGCGAGAGCCTGTCACCATAGTCTTTAATGGTTTCCCTAGCATTTTGTTTGGCTGCCAGAAGTTGGTTCTGCGCCGAAGTACGGGACCTATGTTCTTTGAAATGGGATTCCAGTTCGATTACCAGGTTTTTCCATGTGTCCAGGTCTTTGTGCTGTATAAGCTTGAAGGCGGGACCTTGGAGTCGTGTCTTGACGATGCTCAGAAATAATTTGTGTTGCGCTTCGTCTTTTATGTAGCAAAACAAAGTGTTGCCACATGAAATTAACTTACAAAGTTCGTCGTGCTTACCGTCGAACGTAGGGGCCATACTGTATATATCGTTCAATGATAGTTTAACGTCCATATTGGGTGAAATACTGGGTCTAAGGTCGGTTAGTGTCGAGAAAGTTATTCCTTTAAAGAGCTCTAAGGTTTGAAAGTTGCGTCGGGTGAAAATGTTTGTAATTTTATGTAGACGGTTAAGTATGTAAATGTGCTATACAATAAAGATATAATTTCTTACTTAAGTTTTTTTTTTTTTTTTCGACCGCTTCTACAGTTGTTTTGACGTCTTCTTGCTGTCAGGCTGTCTTCGCGCTTTAAAGCTGGGGTCCTCTGTTCTTTTCACTGCCAAAATTTCTGCTTCCGGCGTCCGTTATGGAATTCGCCAGGTCTTACGCTTATGGGACTTTTCAGCACTTTTGTCACTTTTATTCACTTTCTGGTGTATAGCCCCAGAAACGCCTCGTGTTTTAATTCGTATTTGGTAGTGGGGACCGTTCGATTACATGGATCCCACGGCTGCCACCAATGTTATGACCGGTATTTCGCCGTGCTTTCCTTAAAGGCAAGGAGAAGAGTCGAAACCAGGAGAACAGTTATGAAATCAAAAACTCAATTTAGTATTAATTTCTTTATTTGACTCTAGCGCCCGCTGTCTCGATGCAATGGCTGCGACCCTAGAGTGTTAATGTTAAACCTGTTCTGACTTTTCCTTTCGATCCTTCCCCTTTTATATACGAATTTTACGAATGTGTTCCCTTCGACCATGCACACGCCTTACACAATTCCCATAGTCGTATCAGCTATTCTTAATATAGATTAATATATTGGGCAACGCAACAGGCTCAAGGGCGTGTCTCAGCATACTCCCCATTTTCGTTTGTCGCACCCAATATATTCGTCAATGTGTCAAAGTGCATCATCAGCATAGTGCGCAACTCATCGACTCAGTTTGTTTATGTTTTGGCGTTGCATAGCACGTGCAAGAGATAAGCCGTACTCTTAATACCTACCAAATGAGAGCTAAACCGAAATGTGAGCGAGCGATTCATAAATAATCATATTGGCTGAGCTCGGCTGTGTGGGAACCAAGTGATAATGGCACTGCACTTTGTTTGTAGTGAGTATAGATAGTGACACTGCACTGAGTTTGGGATAAGTATGGTATAGATCGTGCCATTGGCAGAGGGTGTGGTATAGGGTGTATGTAGTGTAGTTACTACAGCTAAAACCTTACACGACCTATTGCTTAGCTATTATGCAACCAGAAGAATACTATTTAAAGATCCTCCCACTTTTGTGTCTAATAAAATACTGCGCCTACGCACTACATTTAACGAAAAGAAGCGCATTTATCAGTCTATTGCAGCCACTACCCTCTGCAGTCTCGAGCATGATCCACGTCCTTATGCGATGGTAAATATTGTCGGACAAAATATCTTAGGACTGTTGGATAGTGGAGCCGCGGTTAGTTGTCTAGGGAAAGATGGTTGTAGACTCCTTCACGAAAATAATATCTCTATCAAGAAATTTCAATCGATGGTCAAGACTGCTGATGGTCAAAGTCAGTTGGTCGTGGGACAAGCTACTCTTGACATCTCATACAAGGGTGTCGTGAAGCAGTTGACCCTTTTTCTAGTACATTCTCTAAACCAAGCCTTATACCTAGGGATAGATTTCTGGAAAGAATTTCAGAAAAGAAAAAAAGAAAAAAAAAGGGGGAAATAAATTTATTTATTTTTTTTTATTCCCATGGATGTAAACGGATTCTTTCGTTCGGTTCAAATTTAAATAATTGCTTTTAACCCTTTTGCCGCGAAAATCTAGCCTTGAATATATATCATCCAAACGTAGGAGATGCTGTGCACACCATCACCCTGCCGCTGAAGATCGTTTTTCATATAATTACGGGGTAAGTTTTTTCATCTCGTTGTTTCTTTTTGAATTTAAACTGAGCGAAACTTGAAGTACATAGACATTTTTTTTGTTATGTTATAAAACTGTAAGTTGAATTTCAATTAATAATCTATTGCTACGAATTAGGAAATTTACTTAAATTACACTAATTAGATCATGGTATAAGTAGTGGTTGCTGAAAATTTATATGAATTACATCTCCTCCCCTTACCTCTCGCGGATATAAGTTTAAGTATTTAGAGTTGTAGGACAGGTTCAAGCAAATTCTTGAAGTCATAATTTTACTTTCTGAGCGAACTTAAAAGCGTTCCTTTCAATAATAACTTCGTTTGAGTTATTTTTTTTATGACTATGTTTGAATTCCTTCATTGATGTAATGGAATAGCTGTAAGTTTTCTTTCCTTATTTTTTGGAAGTTATGAACAAATAAAAACAAAAACCCTTGGAAAGAATTGTGGTAATACATAAACTCTTGTGCCATGATTTGTGTTTTCGGTTCATTTTGAGATAGGCTTACCCTGCCGGTACCAGCGAGCGATGAAGCATGAGATTACTCATTTTCACCGTATACTTGCGAAGATGTTGATGAAGTAAGAAGATTCTATTTTCATGCGATGACGAAGTGCAGGTGCACTGTGAAGGTAGTAAAGCTACCGCCGAAGGTTAAGACCTCGTACTTATTTAGGGGTGACTAACTTATATAATGTTTGAGGGGCTTAGTCACCAAGGTGGAGGGTTTTTGATGTAATTATGTCAGAACCACCATAGGGGTGGGTTACCCTCGGAGAGAACGTTCATCATCTAGCTCTCTCCCGCAATCGAATGTGGAAAGGCAGTGTAGGGGTAGTAGAGACACCTGTAAGGTGTACAAGAGAAAAATCACTATATGTATATATTTATATATATATATAGCATATAATCAGGATATTTCCTTTTTATAAACATTCCTCTCAAACACCACCTAGAGCCAGTCATGAGAAAAAAAATGTACCACCATTCGGCATCATATGTAGCAAGATTGCCCCCCCCCCCATTCCGACGAGCTTAGGACGGAGCCTCGACTAGCATGCCTGACGCTACTTAATGTCCGAACACCCTCTCACCTTAGCCCGGACTGACTTCCAGTGGTACCTGTAGTACGGGGGTCATAAGTGTTACCGAAAGGCTGGGAGGTTTGTGGAAAAATAGCATTTCGTTTCGATATTAATTCGGAACAGATGGAAACAATATAACGTTTATATTTTCGTTTCAAGTTGGCCCTAAATCGGTGGGACTCGATTTGTCCGTAATTATAGAGTTATTAATAGCATTAATTTAAATTACAAAAAATAAATTTGTTACAGGTGGGGCCCCAACGTGGGGCCCGAATGTCGTGGCATACCGCCTTTATACTTTTTCTTGACGTATGTGGACACGCTCTAAATCGTTTCCCATACCCTCTCATAAATTATTTTTTTATTTTGGTTTTGAACTCTTGATCGAGCCTGCTCTCAAGTTGTTCCTGCTATACATATACATTTACTGAATTTTCATCAGGTTTTTGATCTCCCTTGTGGTTGTCCGTTGTGTTCGTGGTTTCTCGCCCAGACCAACGTTTTGCCGCCAGTTCGGGTCTTTGGATCCGATCTCCAGAAGTTATCTAGAAGTTTTTTTTTAATTCACTCGTAAAGGAAAGTTTTGGAGAATCTTGTTCTCCACATCTACCACCTGCGTTATTTCATTATAGGCCGCTTAGTCCGTTAATTTAAGACAAGTGTACCTGACTTATGTCAGTTTATTCTGTTATTCTTTTTTGAAGGGGAGCTAAAACTTTGTTTTAGTATTTCACCTGTTCGTCTTAAAACCTACCTTACGTATGCATCTAACAATATCCCAGAAATACAATTCCATACCTTCCATATTAAATTCCATGGTCTACCAATTCTACGCCGCACTAAGTCATCGCATCCAAATTTTTAAAGATTTTTTGTTTTCTCTTGCGAAAATATAGTATAGTATAGTATAGTATCTTATAAGTATTTATTATTAAAGGTTGATTTAATTACACGTTAATATTTGTTTTTGATTTTGATTAGTTCGAATCTCAGAAGGGCTAATATATTTTGTAAATATGTCTCACCCAAATGTTTCGTATGATGGACTCCTACGTCCAAAGAAGGATAAAAGGATGAAAGATACCCGTCTGTCGTAAGGACCCGGAGCGAAAGTCTCGCTATCGAAGCCCCGGTCCACAGCTAACGATCCGGTTACGTCTACTTCTAAGGAAGCACGCGAGTATTTCGGTGATACTCGTCCCGATAACACGAGTCAAATCGAAGAGCATTCAAATGTACACGAGGAATCGGATGTAGGTAGAAGTCGACGCTTTCGTCAATGATAGAGATAATGTGCAGGAAGTGGTTACGGCATCCGTAGGTCTGAGCCGCACCGACGACTTGCGCGTAATAAGAGAGGAAGAATTAGAGAAGAATCGAGTCACTACCCGCAATGAAATTACTATGCTCTTCCGAGACTTATTACACGCCCAGCCCCCATCAGAAATCCTCCTCCTAGCAACGTATTCCGAACTATCACGAAAAATGTCGGACAGACGTCAAAGGCCTAACGAACCTTTCGACGATTTTTATAATGAGATCTTACAGTTAAATTCCTGTTTGAGGATCCCTAAACCGAACCCCGAGATAATCGAAATCATTAATCAGAACGTAGGTAAGCGTATGGGTGAACTCCTCATAACATTTAATACCAGCAGCTTGCCAGAATTGGTTTATGTGTGTCGCACCATTGAAAAATATCTCAGCGACAAGGAGCCCCCTAAAGTTCGAGCAATACCAGCTCCAGGTTTCAGAATTTTGGCGAGATAGAAATCGACGACGAACCCTCCTGTAGCGGGGTAGGTTTTCATGTCGACGCGGTGGAAGCTCATAGGAACCAAACTCCTATCACCTCTTGGAACTGCAAGCTCGTTGGGCACACATTTTATGAGTGCGATAGTCCCCAAAGAAATCTCTTTTCTTCAAGTGTGAAAAGGAAGACACCACCACTCCAAAATGTTCGAGATGCTCGCGAAAATCCCGACCGAACAGATCATCAATCAGTGTGATTTGTTCACAGGAGCGAAACCCGGCCCACCATTAATTTCGAATATCGCTACCCCCGTTCCAACACCTTCTCTCCTAAAGGGTACGAATCAAATTACGTTACTCAAACGAGAGGTACCTTCTCCTCAGCCAGTTCCAGCCGAAAACACCTCAGCTATGTTATAACCGGTATTTCGCCGTGCTTTCCTTAAAGGCGAGGAGAAGAGTCGAAACCGGGAGAACAGTTATGAAATCAAAAACTCAATTTAGTATTAATTTCTTTATTTGACTCTAGGGCCCGCTGTCTCGATGCAATGGCTGCGACCTTAGAGTGTTAACGTTAAACCTGTTCTGACTTTTCCTTTCGATCCTTCCCCTTTTATATACGAATTTTACGAATGTGTTCCCTTCTACCATGCACACGCCTTACACAATTCCCATAGTCGTATCAGCTATTCTTAATATAGATCAATATATTGGGCAACGCAACAGCCTCAAGGGCGTGTCTCAGCATACTCCCCATTTTCGCTTGTCGCACCCAATATATTCGTCAATGTGTCAAAGTGCATCATCAGCATAGTGCGCAACTCATCGACTCAACTGTGTGGGAACCAAGTGATAATGGCACTGCACTGGGCTTGTAGTGAGTATAGATAATGACACTGCACTGGGTTTGGGATAAGTATGGTATAGATCGTGTCATTGGCAGAGGGTGTGGTATAGGGTGTATGTGGTGTAGTTACTACAGCTAAAACCTTACACGACCGATTGCTAAGCTATTATGCAACCAAAAGAAGAATATTTAAAGATCCTCCCACTTTCGTGACTAATAAAATACTGCGCCTACGCACTAAATTTAACGAAAAGAAGCGAATATTGCAGCCACTACCCTCTGCAGTCCCGAGCATGATCCACGTCCTTATGCGATGGTAAATATTGTCGGGCAAAATATCTTAGGACTGTTGGATAGTGGAGCCGCGGTTAGTTGTCTAGGGAAAGATGGTTGTAGACTCCTTCACGAAAATAATGTCTCTATCAAGAAATTCCAATCGAAGGTCAAGACTGCTTATGGTCAAAGTCAGGGGTATCGTAAAGCAGCAGATCGCTCCCCATCTTATTTCCGAACTATCGATTAATCCCCCTGAGCGTTCAAGTGATGAGTTATTTTGTAAATTGTACAGTAGATTATGCGAAGCCATAAGTTTGTTCCCCTCCTTTGCCACTGTTGTCCTAGGAAAGACAAACCTAGAGGTACTTGTGATAGACACCGGTGACGCTGAACCCGTCAAACAGCGACACTATCCCCTTTCTCCGGCGATACAAACATTACTTTATGGGGAATTGCATCGCATGCTGGACCTGAGGATCATAGAAAAGAGTTCAAGTGCATGGAGCTCACCAGTCGTGCTCATACGTAAGCCTGTGGAGAGCTGCTGGCTTATCTATAAATATTCAGAAGTCAACATTTTTTTTCCGTCAACTGTTTGTCGTAGGGGAAGGTTGTCTCAAAACCGATCCGGAGAAGGTCTCAGCGATACAGGATTTCCCGATACCAAAAACACCCGATTCCTGGGTATGGCCGGATGGTACCGGAGATTCATAAAAGAGTTTTCATCGATAATATTCCTAACACCTTGAAGAAAGGGGTAAAATTCCCGCGAAGAAGCGCACTCCTCTTTCAATCAGCTTAAAGCTAGGTTGACTACCGCGCCAATTCTAGCTAACCCGGACTATGACAAGGAATTCATAATAATTTGTGATGCTTCAGCGACCGGGATAGGGTGTGTTTTGTGTCAGTGCGACGAAAATGGTGCTGAACGCCCAATTTACTACTATTCCCATGCGTTAAATGCGGCGCAACGTAACTACAGCGTTACCGAACGCGAATGCCTCGCCGCAGTCATGGGAGTGCAAAGTTTAGGGCGTATGTAGAAGGGCACCAATTCAAAATTATAACCGATCACGCTAGTTTTTTTTTTTTTTTTTTTCAATTCATTTTTATTAATTCATTCTTTAAACTTATATTCTAGACAAAAACGATTAAATCTAATTAAAAAACTAACATTTATCTTATTCTAGCTTACTGGCTCTTAGCGAGCGCTCTAAACTTAACAATATGCTTAAAACTATTGCCTTTCGGCCTTAAATCTATCAATCGCTATTTTGTTTTGTTTTTTTTTTATTTTCAAGAAACTTTATAAAACTTGAATTCTTTATTATTGTTTATTACTTAAAACTACTTAAAACTACCTAAGCTACTTAATCTAAAATACCTATAATCAGGGAGGTGAGCAATCTCTCCGATTGGTCACCATCCTGATTGCGTCCATGGGCGCCTGGCAGCCGCCAAAGAGGTGCACATACGCGCCGCCGAGACTCGAGCGAGGCCTTAAGCTACGGTCCAGTCTCGGTAGCACTCTTTCATGTTGGTTAGCCCTGCTCTCCCAAGGACCCCCTACTCTAAGCCTAAACCTACAAAACTTAAATTCTAGCTTAAAACTAAGGAGGATGCTACGTAAGTAGCGCACCGGCCCGGGAGAGCGTATCAACCCCCACCTCTTCATCAAGCCACCAATATTCGGTGAACTGCTTTAACGTATCGACCTTGTCCCGATCCGCAATTGCGGTGCTAAAACGGAGGAGCTTCTGAGCATTGGCGGCGTACCCGTCATGGATGAGCCGCTTATCCCTCGCGCCGCGGTGGCTGTGGTACAATACCGGCACACCATCTTTTTTCTGGACTAAACCTTTCATATCAACATGAAGAAATGCCTCAGGCGGGATAAAGCCAGACCGAAGCGTACTCTCATGGTACATTAAATTGGGGTAGTAAGCCCCTGAGATCAGGTTATTATCACTGGCCATCGCCCTTGCAACGTGCCTCCGAATCACCTTAATAAGGAAATTGTCAATCCTATTCAGTCGAGCCCCATTGTATAGGGTCTCGTTGGGATAGTATTTATGTACTGAGATTCGGGAGTTCTAAACAACCCTAGACAGGCCCTGAGACATTGCCTCTCAAACACCCGAATCTTTTCCATATCCGATCACGCTAGCTTAAGATGGCTTATGAACAAAAGGGATTTAGATGGTCGGTTGGCTCGCTGGAGCCTAAAGTTACAGAGCCTTACCTTTAGTATTGTGCATCGAAAAGGCTCTCTTGGAGTTTCTCCTTTTGAAGCCCTATTCGGGCAAGGCATGATTGAACATGGCTCTACATATGAACTTCTCCGGAATCTCGACGGTCTAAACAATTCCAATCTGAAGGTATTAGTGAAACCCGATAAAATGAACATTCTACACAGCCATCTGAAAATGGCACTGGAAGACAGTCAAAAAAAGTATGAAAAGATATATTATCTAGTAGTACCAGGTACCGTAGTACCAACCGTAGATTTAAAGTAGGAGACCTGGTATACAAGAGGAACTTTATTCTCAGTGACACATCGAAAGGGCTAAACGCTAAGCATTGCCCTAAATTCGTGAAAACGCAGGTTCGAAAAGTGTTGGCAATAATCTTTATGATTTACAGGACATGAAAGGAAAACCCATAGGAGTTTTCCACATAAAAGATCTACGAACTTAATTATCGTGAATTACTAGGTATATGCCGGCTCACTCAGTTTCAGCATGAGAGCTCGTTGTTAGGAGAATTCGTTCAAGTGATTTGCTTTCTTATCCCTTGTGCTCGTTCGCTCTTGCAAAAGTGACAAGTTTGCAAATTGTTGTTGGTTTATTCTTTGGTAAATTCCCGTATTACCACCACTTGCAAAAACTCTATAATCCCAATTGGAGGCATACCAAATATCGGAATCCACTAAGTCATCGAGGTAGTACAGGTTATCCGAAGATTATTCGGAAATACCCTCGGATTAAAAAGGTTCGTGCCCAGAGTAGAAATAATTTCCACTTGGAATAGTTCATATTCCCCGCATAGATGACACTTCGGAGAGTGCTCGTGCGAAATTTTGTGGTGGTAATGCATAAGAAAAGGCCAGAACCAGAGGGAAATACAAGGTGGCGCAAAATTAATCCTCCTATATGAAAATGCACTGAGTTCAGTGCCAGTGAAGTGTTGTGTAAAAGAAAAATAAAAAAGAGGAAAAAGGAAAGAAAGACCAAATTTTGCGATTGGCCCCTAATGTCAGTTCTGTTTTGACATTTGTGTAGTAAACACATGCGAAATACACGTTAATAAACAATGTTACGCTACACTGCTCCAGAACGCTCAAGCTCAAGCCATCCTTAATCACCACCAAGAGGAAGATGATTTTTCATCAAAAATAATCATGAGTGATGAGGCCCATTTCCATCTTAGCGGATACGTAAATAAGCAAAATTTACGCTTCTGGGGCACTGAAAATCCGCGTGTAACCCACGAAGAGCCATTACACCCGCTCAAAGTCACTGTATGGTGTGCTGTTTTCGCTGGAGGAGTCATCGGACCTTTTTTCTTCGAAGACGTCGCGGGCCAAACGGTTACTGTGAATAGTGAGCGCTACAGAGCAATGATCAACGAGTTCTTTTGGCCGCAACTTGATGAATTGGGATTGGAAAACATGTGGTTCCAACAGGACGGTGCAACGGCACACACTACACGTGCCACAACCGGTATGCTGAAGGATGCATTTCCCGGGCGCCTAATCTTCCGTTTTGGCGATTTGCACTGGCCAGCAAGATCGCCTGATTTGACCGCTCCAGACTTCTTTTTGTGGGGCTTTTTAAAGTCGCGGGTTTATGTCAACAAGCCTCAGACTCTTGCAGCTCTTTAAGACAATATCCGTGAAGAATGTGAGGACCTATCGCCGCAACTGTGGCGGCGGCCATTTACATGACATCATATTCTCGACTTGATGTAGAAAAAATTAAAAGACCAAATAAAAATAATCCACAAGAAGAATCAAAGTTTTTCATTTTTTTTTTAAATTACAGCCAAAAAACATCGGAATGTTATATTTGCTCCACCTTGTATATAGTATATTATCAGGATATTTCGACCCTCCTTTTTATAAACATTGCTCTCAAACACCACCTAGAGACAGGCACGAGAAAAAAAAATGTAAAACCATTCGGCATCATATGTAGCAAGATCCCCCCCTCCCCATTCGGTGGGATTCGATTTGTCCGTAATTATAGAGTTATTAATAGCATTCATTTAAATTACAAACATATATATATATACAACATATACCGTCGCTAGAAAAAATTAAAGATTTGACGAACCTAATACGAGAATTATTACACAAAACATCCCACAAAAAATTCCTTTTTATAAAAAACCATTCGAGCAAAGACTGCTCGAATATAACAAAATTAGAAACAAAATTGTCAGAATAGAAGAGATGGTGCCATTACAGGTCCCTTTAAGAATTATAAAAACAGGACAAAGATGTAGGATGAAACGTGCTTAGCGGAAGCTCATTAGTGTATCATTTCTTAACAATGCCTTAACTGATTCAAGGCCCTACGCTAAAGTTCTGCTTCTAGGAAAATGCAAGGACTGCTGGATAGTGGTGCTTCAATTTCTTGCTTAGGGAAAAATTGCCTGGATATAGTGAAGGCACTTGGTATTCCAATTGTTTGTTTTAGTTCGAAGATAAACACAGCGGATGGGAAGGGACAGAAAATAATTGGTCGAATTAACGTTGCTGTAGGGCACAACAACAAATTGGAATCTTTAGACGTCTATCTAGTTCCCGACCTAGTCCAAGCTCTTTATCTTGGCGTTGACTTTTGGTCAAAGTTCCAAGTTGCTCCTCATATAATCAGCGAAGTTAATTCTCCTTTGGATTCTAACGACAATTGCCGAAATACCAAACTAAAGCTCACCCACCAATGCATAGTCTCACCACCGAGCAAGAACTAAAACTACAGTCAGCGATATCTCACTTTCCGTCTTTTTCCAAATTCGGCCTAGGTAAAACCTCCGTCGAAAAACATGTGATTGACACTCAGGATGCTGACCCGGTAAAGCAACGGCATTACCCTATATCCCCGGCCATTCAACAAATAATTTATGATGAACTGGATCGAATGATCTCTTTGGGGGTGATTTAAGAGAGTAACAGTAGTGCCTGGAGTTCACCCATAGTCCTTATTAGAAAACCTGGTAAGAATAGGCTATGCTTAGTTTATCGCAAGGTGAACTCTCTCACAAAGAGGGATGCGTACCCGTTGCCTCATATAGAGGGTCTGCTGAGCCGACTTGGGGATACACATTACATAAGTAGTGTGGATCTCAAGGACGTGTTCTGGTAGATCCCTCTAGAGGAAGAGTCAAGGGAGAAGACCGCTTTTACTGTGCCGAGTCGACCTCTCTATCAGTTCAGCGTCATGCCCTTTGGGTTGTGTAACGCACCCCAAAGGATGTGTCGGTTGATGGATAATGTGACACCCGGCGCACTAAGGGAGAACGTGTTTGTATACCTTGACGATCTTTTGATTATATCTCCGGATTTTCACCACCATATATCTGTCTTGGAGGAGGTAGCGGCGTGTTTGAAAAAGGCTAACCTGACAATAAACGTTGAAAAGTAATTATTTTGCTTCAAGGATCTTCGGTATCTGGGATATATAGTTGGGCAAGGCCACATAAAACCCAATCCGGATAAGGTATCTGCAATTCAATTTCCAATGCCATCCACACAGAAACAGGTGAGGCGCTTTCTAGGCCTTGGCGGATGGAATCGCAAATTTATACGGAATTTTTCTTTCCTAGCGACACCCCTTACATATTCTCTTAAAAAGAGTAAAGCGTTTTGTTTATCCATTTGAAGCATTGAAAAATGCATTACTTTCAGCACCGCTGCTTAGCAATCCTGATTTTACGAAACCATTTTCTATTCTGTGTGATGCCTCGTCCAAAGGGATTGGCGGCGTATTGTTTCAGTATGACGAAGAGCAAAACGAGAAGCCAATAGCATATTTTTCTGAAAAGCTTAACGCCTGTCAGCAGAAGTACAGCGTGACAGAATTTGAATGTTTGGCGACCGTTAGGGCCATCCATAAGTTTCGTCCGTATGTAGAAGGAACACAATTCACAATTATAACCGACCACGCAAGCCTTAAATGGCTTATGAGTCTTAAGGATCTCAGTGGCAGGCTTGCTCATTGGTCATTAAAACTTCAAGCGTTTACGTTTAATATCGAACATAGAAAAGGCACCCAGAATATTGTACCGGATACGTTATCTCGGGCATATGTGGAACATATTTCTTCAATAAATTAAAAAAAAAAATTCTCCGCTGGACTTAAGCTCTCCGGAATTCCATTCGCCAGAATATTTAAATATTGTGGCGTCTATTCAACAAAATCAGGACAATTTAATTTATCTAAAAGTTCAAGACGGACTGGTTTTCAAGCAAGTTCCTTGTACTGGCAATAACAATCCTAGCAACCATGGGTCATGGAAACTATGGATAGCCTCAAGTTTGACGAAAACTGATAAAAAAAAATCACAATCCACCCAATTGCTCACATGCCGGTATTCCTTAGACGTTAGAAAGAATTAAGAGTTGTTTTATTGGCCGAATATGGTTTCGCAAGTCTCAGGCGCACCTCATGAAATAGAGGTACCATTTCAAAATGTTTATATCGATTTCATGGGACCATATGTTCGTATCAAATCAGGAAATAGTTTTATTTTCATTGTGCTCGATCAGTTTTCGAAATTTGTATTCCTCAAAGCAATGCATAAGCCGCTTCCAAATTATGTATACAGTTTTTGGAGAAGGAAGTATTCCATAAGCTTAGAGTTCCTGAATTCGTGCATAGCGATAACGGCAATCAATCTATCTCGCGAGAATTTGGTAACTTTTTGTCAAAATATAGCATAAAACACATTACAAATGCTGTTTATTCGCCGCAAACCAATGCTTCGGAACGGTCTATTCGATCTATTCTCTCAGGTATTCGTACGTATTTGAATCTCAAATCCAACGGGCTCTTTGCACTTCGATACATCAATCGATAGGGATGTCACCGTACTTTGTTCTTTTCGGACGTCACATGATCGCACATGCGGATATCTACTAATTAAATAAGAAATTGGAAAGCTTAAGCGACGGTGAGATTGTATTAAAACTAGTTAGAAAAAAGTTTCAAGAGAATTTAGCGATGGTATTCAAACGTTCGGAAAAATCGTACAACCTTCGATCCACAGTTCGAATTATTCAGTCCGGAGAAGAAGTCTATAGGAGACATTTTGTTCTCAGCAAAGCTTAAAAATTCTTCAACTCTAAGCTAAGCCCAAAGTTTACAAAGTTTCGCATTGTAAGGAAAATTGGTAATTCAATTTACAAAATTGAAAATATGCAAGGCAAAACTATAGGAACTTACCATGCTAAGGACTAGCGGAAGTAAACTTCTGTAACAGAGGTTTTAGATATTGCTACTCACAACTTTAGCAATACCTCAGGGAGATGGGTCGATTCAACCGCAACATTTTCATTTCAAGTACCAGTGCTTCGGTCTTCATGCCTTTTTACTACACAGGTGTAATAAAAATGCACGACTTTGTAGCGTATCCCTATGTCCTATATTTTGTCAGTTGAAGATTAATTATTATTTTCCAATTGTTTCCCGCTTACAAAAAGTAACCGTCGTTGCTTAAAATGTTTTCGTCATGGCGCATCCTACCGGGAAAGCCCCTGTATTTGCATTACAGCGCCACGAAATTAATTTTTGGGAGTACGTTTTCTTTTTTTTTTTCTCCACGACAGAGATATAAAGACCCATGTGCTACCGCCGACGATCTTTTCATTAACTGGTGTATGAGCTGTCAGGTCTACTTTTGCGCGTAAATTTTGCACAAGGTTCCGGAAGTTTAGTGAGAAATTCCTAACCCTAATCAATTTTATGAACTTCATTAAGCGCGTTTATGGAAAAAAAAATAAAAAGAAAAATAATAATCGGTACGCATATTTCCAATTGGAGAGGTAAGAATTTGACGCTATCTTTCATATCATTTACCTGTAATTATATCTTCGAATATGTCATGCTTCACAGACCCCATTAATTTGCCGATTGGGAAAAATTGTTCCTTGAAACACCCCAATTTGGCAAACATCTATAAGAAGTGCTCTACACCAGTAAGGACGTTCTGCCAGCTAGTCCATCGACCGAATCTAGTGGCTCATTTATGGCCGCTCTTCAATCGAGGCACACCGAAACATAATTGCACGTGGATCACTCCTCAACTATCGTCGATCGTCAATAGAACGATAAATGTGCACACCTCTCTTCCACCAATATCTTCAGCGTCCTATCCAAGCGTTATCGACATTCGCGGGTAAAGTGCATGAGACGCGGAACCGATGATCTAACCTCCCTGCCACATTGCGCTTTTATTCACACGGGTCGAGCGGAAAATTTTCTTAAAAAGCCCACATCTCAACCCGTGTAAATTAGTGTATGACATCGTCGTCAGGCAGTCGGTATCTACACCAACCCTCCGCCGTACGCAACATTCTCAACGACAGTCGCCCGATCGATTGCCTATCTACTAAAACGGCGAGTCTGTCCGATGCTCCCTGGACAAACCAAAGAATTCATCACAATTAGGTTTAAGTAGATAAGATTTAGCTTAATTTACATTTTTTTCCATGTTGTCTCTAGCATTAAGAATCACATTCCCAGGTAATGCCAATTCATGAATTACAAAATTATCATACATTATTACAAACTCTTATATTTTTAATAGCATGCAAGCTCAGTCAAAACAATCAACACACAAACACACAAGAAATCGAAATAAACATAAACAACGACGTTTTGTGCGCACAAACCAGAGTTCCGAACATTGCAACAATTAGCAGAATAAACGCGAACGTTGATCAAGAAAACACACCGTAAGACAGTAGATAGGATAGGTAGGTTCTGGGACCTCTAGAGTGGTGGAATTCACCACCCTGCGGTTAAAGAGTTTGATTGACAGCTGAGTGTTCCAATTGTGGTTTTTATGTTCCAATTGCAGTTAAGTTGTTTACAATTTATTTTAGGAATTGTGGTTTTGTTGTTCCAATTGCTGTTAAGTTGTTTACAATTTATTTTAGGAATTGTGGTTTTGATGTTCCAATTGCGGTTAAGTTGTTTACAATTTATTTTAGGAATTGTGGTTTTGATGTTCCAATTGCGGTTAAGTTGTTTACAATTTATTTTTATCATGACATTGACATTGGTAATGAATTTTTGGGGGCCGAATGATAATGTTTCCTATAGGAGCTATTTTTAGGGGTCTAGGTTTTGTGTTGTTGTTGTGCATATATTATTTATTCTATAAATAGAATTGTTGTCATTATAGTTTGATCAATTGTTAAAAATGATTTTGTCGCATTTGGTCAAGACGAGTAGTAAAAATTGTGGTTGTCTTTCGTTGTCTTCCAATGGGGGTACATGTTGCCTACGTGTTTATAAAATAGTTTTTATCTAAGAGAAAACCAATGTTTTGGATTCAAACTATATAAAATATGGTGATAAATATTGCATTTGTCATATATCGTGGAAATTTTTTTAAATTGTAACAGTGGACGTAATTGATTATAGTTTATCAGTTCATCTAACACCAGAGGATGGTAATAAATGCTTGTTGTTGAAAATGTGTAGAGGAGACCAGTACCAGGAAACAACAGTACCGTATCAATTTACTGTAAACGAACATTTAAAAATTGAAGTAATCGGTGGTTCAATAACTATATTGGAGTGACAACCGATGGTTTTCATCCCTTGAGAATACGAATAATTTTAATGAGCTGTGTGTATTTAATTAATTAATAAGAAAGATATAAGGTTGTTAAATAAATCTAAGTAGTAAAAGCGCCGCACTGAAAGGATGGTGGACACAGGTTGTGATCAGCTTATGAAACTAATTCCTGACTTCTTAATAGATCACAAGGAAAATTTGTTGGATGATCACTACAGGGAGATTCTAAATAGTCACATTAAATTATGTGAATACGCTTATGTTTCTATTGTTAACTCTAAATATGGATGTCATTATTCAACATGCAGCTGGTCATCGGATGCATGTGAAGTGGGACCCGACACTTGTGGTTGTTATATGTTAAAAAGTATATGCAAAAAAAAAAAATAATGTCACTATAAAACAGAATAAATAAAAAGAGTTGATTCAAAGATGATTGATTTAGTTTCCATTTGACTTTTCAGTGCTGTGGTGTGTCTATCTCTCTCTCTATATATATCAAATCAAACAAAATGTATAAATTGTTCTTTCTGATAAGCTGCCTTTCATGGGGTTTATTACAAGCCATCCCAATACCGTTAAATCTATCAGCTAATAAAGGAAATTTGGAATTTCCTTTGCTGCTACCTAATAATGATACTTTAAAAATTGATTTGTCCTTTCAATTGATGAAGATCTATGAGATCATACAAAATGATCAACAAAATAATGACACAATCAAAGCAACAACAACAGAAGAACCTGTAAAACAATATTTTACTGTCGAAGAGGCCATAGAAGCATTCAGGCAAGATTTGCTGAAAAAAGAAAATTATATCCAAGGAATAATTGAAAGTGAAAATATTTTTTACAGACGTTTTAACTTAGAATACGATCAGTTGGATCTAACAATACGGTGCTCTTCCGATAGTAATTATAAGAGACGTACGCTCGCCATAAATTGTTATGAATATCGTGAATATTCCAATGAAAGAATTACGAGTAATGGTGAAATTGAAATATCTACATCACAAGACACGACGTTCCGGTTCGGATGTTGAATTGATCGATGTGAAGAAGTCTAAGCAAACATATGATATGACAATTTCATAGATTGTGAAATGATTTGCATATTGCGATGAAATGAGAACGAAAAATTGATGTTGTCTGGGGGGCGGATCAGTTTAGTCACAGCATCCAAACGGGAACGATGGATAAAGATAAAATCGAAATGAAAGTTACAACATTCAAAAAGTGGCAGTATGCAGTCATATCTAAGAACCCTTTCAAATCTAACACGGACAAGAAAGAAGAAAAAACCTCATCATCATCATCTTCATATTCAAAATATCCTTATAAAAAATTATAATAAAGAAAACAGTTTGCTTTTTTAAATATTGTTTATTTTTTAATTCATTTCTTATTGTTTTTTTTTATTTGAAGAGAAATTTCAGACACAAGTGACCGCAGTTAAAAGAATTATAATTTTGGTGTTGCTGATAGTTGTATTCTATGTTGTTTCCTAGATAATTCACAATTTCTTGCGGTGGTTGAAGGTTTCCAAAGCTATCGAAATACTCTTTACGGTTCTTATCTTTTCTATATGCTACCCAGTGAGTTCCAGAACCGAAAGAAGAATCCAGATTAACACTACCACACTCAATTTGATAAGGTTTTTTTGGTAACGTATCGCGCATAAAACCACCTCTAAAGTGTGGCACATGTTTTGTATATCTGACCAAATCGCTATCTGTAAGTGCTCGCCTGGGTAGCTTTCTCAATAGTTTTTTAGCTGCGAATGATAAAATAAACCGTAGCCCTTCCGGTATGGTTTCATATATAGGCCTTTTCCCATAGGCCTCCATAGTTTTATTATGACGATTTGCTTCTTCCAATTGCTTTCGAGCAGACTTGGCTTCATGTAAAGCCCTAGCGATAGCGGATCCACCAGATGCTAGACCTCCAATTGCTCCGGGGGCTGTTAGTATTGGAACTAGAGGTAGAAAACCTCAAATTTTAGGTAGCGGTATTATACGTGGTATTTGAATCATTGATTTTTTTCTTTTCAATGTGTTAGATATGACTTTTCTAGCAATTTGTATTGCACTCTCAATATCAGTGGGTTTTTCTTGTAATAAAACTTTTTTAGCATTTTGCACGGCCTTATTAAAAAGTTTATTACCGGCATTAAATTTTTTCTTCCCATCAGATTTCCCTTAGTTTTGTTGCCCATGCCGAATTTTACTTTTGCCTTCATGGTATTTGTGACTAACCAAGCGTTTGCACGTTCAGCGAAACTACTGTCCTTGGAATTTACTCTTGTCCACGCCTTATTACTTAATATTTGATCTGCTGCGTGCCGTTTATTTATATCTTTTGTATGAGAATAGGCAATATCATGTTCTCTACAGGCAGCGTCTAATGGTTTTACTCCCTTTTCCCCTCTGATCAAACGCTCTTAAAGTTTAGTGCCGGGTCCACAAAATTGATAGCCTGGTAAGTGAAGTTCAACTGGTAAGGGAATTAATAATATTATCTACAAGTCCTTGTCCAGCTGTGTTTCGATTGTGACGTGCTTTTTATAAGTGCTTTTTATAAAAGACTACCATTTTCAGTGCGCGGTGATCAAGTCTGTTGAACATATTTTCAAAGACTAAAACAAAATCAATAAAAGCACAGGTTTTTAGTACATGTGTCAACACTCATTATTGAGATGCGTTTCATTAATCAGCAAAACGATCTTGTTGTTCGCAAGAGAGATTTTTCAACTAATAGTTTATCATCACCGAGACATAGTTTACTTTTACCAAACACAATAAGAGCATTGACAGTGGGTCCATCAAACTGCGGCAAAACCAATGTTATGATAGGTTTAATCGAAAGTTCCAATGGAGTAGAGTTCAAGAATATTTATTTGTATTTAAAGTCGTTGTATCAACCAAAGTATCAATAGCTGTTTTTTATTATCAGCTATGATACTAAAACAACAGCACATGATCCTGCTTCTCATCGAGATTATGTATCATGATCTGAAATTTTTTTTTACTATTTTCGACTAGGTGGCTTGTTTTATTTTTAAATGTTGGTGTGCCTATAAACGATAGCCACACAATCACGTTGCCAGACTAAAAAATGGAACACAAAAAATCAATTGTTTTTTTTCGCATTCGAATAAATTCCCTGTGCGTATTCCGAGTTATTTTGTTTTTTCTCGTTCTATACAGGTATGTCCAGACCAGCCAAACATTTGAAAAACAATGAAATATATACATGTTCCATATTTATTTCTAAAATACTTATTAAACAAAACAATTTTTCTGAAATGCTTAGAAATTTTTTGCTGGTTTGGATCTGGACACCAAAAAAAACATTTATGAAATGTTTCACAGTTGCCCAATAGTGATGGGAATTAATTTTTGTTTTACAAGTATCCCTGCAGAAAGTGAGCGCTGTTCTTCGATTATCATTTGTTTTTAAATAAAAGAAAAATGTCCAAAAAAACTTGGAATACCTAATGGGAAAGTGATTCATTTAATACGATTATTTGAATTAAATCGCGTGTCGCGTGATTGCCGAGACCAAAATTACAAAAATAAAAACTTCACTCGCTGCTAATAATCTCACCACATTATTTTCTTTTAGAAATCTTTTATAAATGTTTATAAAATCTGTCCGATTTGCTTCAGAAAGAAACATTTCATAAACATTTCTGGAATCTTTCGGTGGTCTGGACACACCATAATATGCCAAGATAAACTCAAGTGTTAGCAGCAAAATATTGTACATGTGTTGCATATTTGAACATAAAATACTAAATTTGTTTCCAAAAATATATTTGAAAAAAAAAATTATGGAAATTTGATTCAAATATGGTAACACCCCCGAAATTTCAAGTGAAATGACATCTGCCTTGTGTGACGTCACGTTGAGAAGAATATTTGCAATATGGCTGGTGGCAATATCAAGTTTGAAATACCCTGTATTATCTGTTTTGTTTTTGAAAGAAACTGTTGCCACAATTCCAAAATTAAACTTTTCAATGATACGTTTTGTTTTATTTTCGTCATCTGATTCGGATCAGATCTAGCTGATAATAGCTGTTTTTTATTATCAGCTATGATCCATATAGATCATGAACCTAATCATTCGACAAGCTATGGAATGAATGAGCCTTTAACAAGGTGCATTAGGAGTTTTAATTCAATATGCAACTCCGTTGATTCCAGTGTTGATATTTCGATCAACAGAATTGCATTTTAAAAAAGATTAAATGAATTGTTATAATTGCTCATAGGGTTTTTTTACTTTTGCTTACAATTTTACGAATGTAATTATGATTGATTATATTTTTTCTTGCACACTAATTTCTTTTTTTTACTATATATACATATATTTAGTTATTTATTATTATTTTTTATTTTTTTTTTATTGTTAAATATTTGTTCTCTTATTGTTTTTACTTCACCTCAGTTCAAGAACCACGATTTAAATTAAATTATACAACTGGGTTGATTTTACTTTACAATTTGTACTTTATTAAAAAATGTGCCCAATATGGCGTATAGTCTAGTATTCGCCACAGCGTGAAAAAAAGGAAGAGAGACAAACACAATGGCGACGCCGGTTTTATACAAGAAGAAATTTAAAATAGAATTACAACCAACTTCGCTTGGTGAGATCGCCATCTAGTGGTAAAATACAAGATAAGGGTTAGATAACATCAAGCTAGTTGCTATAATAAATGACATAATATTACTGATACCAATTTTGGGTTTCGATTTAAACATTACCGGCCGCGGCTAAATGAATATATACTTATTTTAATTACAAAATTTTCCAAACTGATATATTGATTACAGATAATTATATACCATAATTAAGATAATTACAACTATAGTGTTGTGCATTCAGTAGATATAAAAGTTATTTCAAATTCAAGTGAATAAATTGTGATAAACAAGATTTCCAACATAATTGCAGATACTTTATTTAAGTTTATAGATACTTCATCTAAAATAATAATTCAGAGTTCACGTAAGTTTATAGATACTTCATCTAAAGAAAAAATTAACTTTTGGGTTATTGGAGGCATATTATATATTTGGGAGTACGCAAACCTTAACAATTGGTCTGGTTATATCTCCAAGTTTGGTTTTTATCGTCACGACTTTCACTCGACCCAAGACGCCATTCCGTAGAAGGTAAGTTTTCGTTTTTAATGACCACAAGGTCATCTATTTTCACGTCGGTTTTGGGATATTTCCATTTATAGCGTTTGGACAGTTCCCTTATGTATTCATCTTTCCAGCGGCGGCAAAATTCCTGTTGCATAAATTTGAGTTTTTCCCACCGATTGATGATTGAAAGAGAAGATTCGGTTATCTGTGGCTCGGGTAACGCCAGCAGAGGGCTTCCGCGCAAAAAATGACCGGGGGTGAGAGCCAGCAAATCTGCAGGATTTTCCGACATCGGCGAAATAGGCCTTGAATTAAGACAGGCTTCTATACGAGCTAATAACGTCGAGAACTCTTCAAATGTCAATTTCGTTGAGCTAGCAATTTTTCTAAAGTGAGTTTTGAAGCTTTTAACACCGGCTTCCCACAAGCCGCCTATGTGCGGAGCGCCAGGTGGTATGAATCTCCAAACGAGTCCTTGAATACCATACCTTGACGCAATTCCACTCGAACCTGATTTAAGAAACACCCGAAAATCTCTTTGAATTAAATAATTGGCGCCAACAAAGTTGGTTCCATGATCAGAGAACATCTCCTTTGGTAGGCCACGCCGAGCAAACGCTGCCAAAAATACTTGGGATGAAAGATCGCTAACGGCTTCGAGATGGATAGCTTTAGTGGAGAAGCATACGAATAAACAAACGTATCCCTTTGACATACGACAGTTTCGCCCGCTAAAGCTTTTAATATCGAAAGGACCAGCAAAGTCAACACCTGTATAAGTGAAAGGGGGGAGAAAGTGCATCGCTGTGAAGGTAGAGCTGCCATCAACTGCGTACTCATTTTGTGTTTGTGAACGACACATGTTTTGCAACGACTTAACCTCGTCTTAATTAATGTTTTTAACCTTGGAACCCAATATACTTGTCTGACCATACGTAAAACAAGTGCGTTGCCGCCATGCAGTGTTAAGTCGTGAATGTAGTCAATTAAAAGGGAAGAGTACGGTGAAGCGTATGGCAATATGATTGGATGTCGCTCACTGTATGGGAGATCCGCATGAGTCAATCTGCCATTGCTACGAAGAGTTTGATGACAATCAAGATATGGATTGAGGGTCAGCAAAGGACTTTTAGCATTAATTAGTGCTCCCTTCGATAAAAGATGAAACTCTGTAGGAAAGTATCTTCGTTGTGTCAAATGAATAAGTTTCAGTTTGACCCGTTCTACTTCATTTTGAGTGAGTGTGTGCGTGCTAGGACGTGATTTAGGTTGAATGTAATTACGAGCATGATAATAAAATCGAAACATGTAAGAGATTACTCTCAGTGCATGACCGAAAGAGGAGAATCGTGTTAAAATGTCCTCATTATCTTGGATGAGGAATGATTTTAAAGGTTTTGCCTCCAGCACGTCCTTAGGAAATGAACCTGGACAACTATTCGGCCAGTCACACTCTGGCCACTGGAGCCATGGAGGTCCATTCCACCACAGAGAATTGTTTTTAAGGTCGAGGGGAACGACGCCACGAGTGGCGAGATCCGCGGGATTATCGAGAGACCTAACATGCCTCCACTGAGTATTTCCGATGTTGTCCAGTATAATGGTTATGCGATTAGCTATGAAAGTCTTCCAAGTACGAGGGGGCTTATTAAGCCAAGCAAGCACAATTGATGAATCAGTCCATAAAAACAATTTATAGGATTCGACCGGAAAATTGGGAAGATAAAACTTGACGAGTTTCGACAAAAGTACAGCACCACACAACTCTAAGCGTGGTAAAGAGATTTGTTTAATTGGTGCTACCTTTGTTTTAGCGCATATTAAGTTAGAAAATATGGTGGAATCTTCATTAATGACTTGTATGTATAAAGCCGCAGAGAATGCGTGTTCCGACGCATCACAAAATCCGTGAAATTGAACACAGGACGAAGATTCATAATTAACCCAACGATGAATTTTCAGACATTGAATGTCTGGTAAGGTGTTGATAAATGTATTCCAGCGTTCAGCTGATTCTGATTTCAGATATTCATCCCAATCAGTACCGTCGGACCAAATCTGTTGCATAAGGATTTTTGAGACCACAATAACAGGTGCGAGCCAGCCAGCAGGATCAAAGAGGCGTGCTATTTTCGAAAATACTTCTCGTTTTGTTGGTAGACTGGAAGTCTGATAAGGTTGAATAGTGAAATAAAAATAATCGCCTTTAGCGTTCCAGCGAACGCCCAGAGTTTTAACTGAGCTATCCTCATCGAGGTTAAGAAAACTTTGGTCGAGAACATGATCTGGAGGCAGATGTTGCAAAAGATATGAAGAATTGGAAGTTCATTTGCGAATTGAAAACCCAGCGGATAAAAGAGCCTCGATCAATTCAGATTGTGCACGTTTAGCTGTACGAAGATCATGAGCACCCGACATCAAATCATCAACATAGAAGTCTTCTTCAATTATCCTTGAAGCGATAGGAAACTGTTGTTTAACGTCTTCAGCCAATTGGCGCATTGTACGGAGTGCAAGATACGGTGCACAGTTGACACCGAAAGTGACAGTAAGCAGTTCATGGTCTTCGATCTCGGAATCAGACGTTTCTCTAAAAAGTATTCGCTGGAAGGGGGTCTCTTCCGGATGCACCCAGATTTGGCGATACATTTTTTCAATATCCCCATTAAAGACGAATTTGAAGAATCTCCATCGTATAATAAGCGACGTTAAATCACGTTCGAGAGCAGGTCCAGGATGCAGAAGGTCGTTTAGGCTTTTTCCGTTGCTGGAAGAACTAGATGCGTTAAAGACTATGCGAACTTTTGTGGAAGCGCTTTCTGGTTTAAACACTGCATGATGTGGCAGATAGAACGAGGAGACAACGTTATCACTTACCTTCTCTAGAGCCTTGATTTTACGCATATGGCCTAGAGCAAGATACTCTTTGAGAACTTGTGAATAGGTAGAGTGTAGGGTTTTTAACGAGAGATTTTTCAGAACGCAGAAACTGATTTAATGCAATATGCCGTGAGAACCCTAGCTTAACATCAGATTCCGTTTTAAATGGTAATCGCACGATGTACTTTCCATCAGGACTCCTTTTGGGTGTAGTTCGGTAGAGTTCTTCACAAAACTGGTCTGCATCAGAAGCAGAGAGAGTTGTATCCGGTATATCCTCTAGTTCCCAAAATTTTTTGATTTGACTTTCAAGGGTCGAGTATGAGCAACTTATAGTGGCAGCAATACGATTATTTGAATTAAATCGCGTGTCGCGTGATTGCCGAGACCAAAATTACAAAAATAAAAACTTCACTCGCTGCTAATAATCTCACCACATTATTTTCTTTTAGAAATCTTTTATAAATGTTTATAAAATCTGTCCGATTTGCCTCAGAAAGAAACATTTCATAAACATTTCTGAAATCTTTCGGTGGTCTGGAGACACCTTAATATGCCAAGATAAACTCAAGCGGCCGCAGTAAAATATTGTTCATGTGTTGCATATTTGAACATAAAATACTAAATTTGTTTCACAAAAATGTATTTGAAAAGAAAAATTATGGAAATTTGATTCAAATATGCTAACACCCCCGACATTGCAAGTGAAATGAGATGTGCCTTGTGTGATGTCACGTTGAGAAGAATATTTCCAATATGGCTGGTGGCAATATGAAGTTTGAAATACCCTGTATTATCTGTTTTGCTTTTGAAAGCAACTGTTGCCACAATTCCAAAATTAAACTTTTCAATGATCCGTTTTGTTTTATTTTCGTGATCTGATCCGAATCAGATCACGCTGATGATAAAAAACAGCTAATATCTACAACAAGTACTACAGCCTTTAAAAGGTATGGGATTTCATACATTCTCTGCAAATGAAGATGTTCTATAGCCCGATGAAGCAAAAATTGATTCGATTATTATTTTCGATGATGTGAGAAACAAAACAATATTCGGTCATATTTTTGTATGGGTCGTCATAGGAAGATTGATTGCTTTTATTTATGTCAAACATATACACGAATTCCTAAACATTTTATACAAGATAATGCAAATATGATTATCATGTTCAAACAGGATGAAATGAATATGAAGCATATATATTTAGAACGATCATGTGGGTGCTAATATGAAATTTGAAGATTTCTCAAATAATGCAGCAAGTGTTGGAAGGATTAATATGGATTTCTTGTTATCAACAAAGACGATCCAATCGATGATGGTCGTTATAGAAAAGGATTTGATATCTTTATTCAACAATAAATATTCAATATTACACAATTTTCGGATCAGTATATAATATGTACCGAAGCCTGCAAGAACGAACAAGGGAACATCGTAGTAGAATCGCAGTCGATGCTGAGGGTATGGAAGAATTACTTCTGCAGACTGTTTAACGGCGATGACGAACAAAACCCCGCTGTCAGGCAGAATGAACCATTCAAACTGGACGATGAAGACCAACAATTCCGTCCACCCGACCTGGACGAAGTGAAGATAGCCATATCTAAGCTTAAGTCCAACAAAGCCGCTGGAGCAGATGGCCTAGCCGCCGAGCTATTCAAAGCGGCAGGCGATGACTTGGTTAGGAGCATGCACCAACTCATCTGTAAAATATGGTCGGAGGAAAGTATGCCCGATGAATGGAATCTCAGCATTGTTTGCCCGATCCTCAAGAAAGGAGACCCTCTGAACTGCGCCATTTACAGAGGTATAAGTCTTCTTAACATCGCCTACAAGATCTTATCTGCCGTGTCCAAATCGATACCCACCACCTTTTTATCGATTTTAAGGCCGCCTATGACAGCATTTATAGAGACGAGCTATACAGAGCAATGTCTAGTTTTGGCATCCCTGCCAAACTCGTCCGTTTGTGCAGGATGACAATGGAGAATGCACGCTGCTCCATTAAGGTCGGTAAAGAACTCACCGAGACCTTCGATGTCAAAAAAGGATTTAGACAAGGCGATGCGCTGTCATGTGACTTCTTTAACATCGTTCTTGAAAGAATAGTGCAAAACTCAAACGCTAACACCAGAGGCACTATCTTCCAAAAGTCCGTCCACCTACTCGCTTACGCCGACGACATCGACATAATCGCCAGAACGCGACGCGTTCGTGAGCATTGAGACGGAAGGGGCAAAGATGGGTTTGGCGGTCAATGAGGGCAAGACAAAGTATATGCTGTCATCAAGAAAGGACACCCAACACCGACGTCTTGGACAAAATGTCACCATAGACAGATATAACTTTTAGGTGGTAAAGGACTCTGTCTACCTAGGCTCCGCTATGACTTCGGACAATGACACTAGCGTTGAGATTAAACGAAGAATAACTCTTGCCAATCGCTGTTTCTTTGGGCTAAGAAAGCAATTGAGTAGCAAAGCCCTCTCTCGAACAACTAAAGTGACCCTTTATAAGACCTTGATCACCCCAGTCCTACTTTATGGTGCAGAGGCATGGACTCTATCAAAAGCGGATGAGGCTACTCTTGGTTACTTCGAGAGAAAAATTCTTCGAGTAATTTTCGGTCCCGTATGCATAGACGGTGAATTGAGGAGGAGATACAACGACGAACTGTACGGGCTGTACAGCGACATCGACCTAGCCAGAAGAGTGAAGGTCCAACGGCTAAGGTGGCTGTGTCATGTAGAGCGAATGGACGTAAATGCTCCGGCCCGGAAGATCTTCGAATCCACACCCGAGGGACGGCGCAGTAGAGGAAGACCGCGACTCAGGTGGCGCGCGCAAGTGGAAAGGAACCTTAACCAACTTAGCGTGCGACACTGGAGACGCTTGTTGGTTGAGGCCCAGGTCCACCCCGGACTGTAGCGCCACCTTAAGTAAGTAAGTATATAATAATGTTCTCAAGCTGTTACAACAGCATGAGACTAATCTGATCTGATCTTATCTGGTAACTACAAGCTGATCTGATCAAAATGAATTTAAAAATAGTAAGAGATGTTATAAAGACTAGAAATGTATTGCGGAAAAAGTTCAACAGTTCAAGTCACTGGACTTGTTGGAAGACACATTTAAACCAATCACCAAACTTCTTAACCAAATCGTTGAAAGTTATGGAAATGAAACCAAACCTAGACTTTTAAAATCTCAGCTGGAAGGTAATACAAGTACACCTTTGAAAAAGGACAACACACCGGTTGATTTTGACTATAAAGATGAGAGTGATACGATTAAATTCCATTCAAGTGATTCAAGTCAGGAAGATGCAAACGGTGTCATCGTTGTACATATATTCAAAATCGGATTTGACCCAATTGGAACGGAACAAAAAATTAGATAATTTATATGGTCCACATGGAGATTCAAACACAAAATGGAAATTTGGTAATAAAGAGTACTAAGAGAAAATAGTATTTCAATTGGTGATCAAATCTGGCCCCTAACACCCGGACTATTTGAGCTTTTGTTTTACAAAACACCATCGAAAAACTACAATTCTTCTGATTTGCAAATTTACAAAGAAATTCTCATTAAACACTCAAGTGCACATAAACGCCAATACGATAAAAATTACCAAATCAAAGGCACAAAGGCATTCAAGTACAAACATATTATAAAAAGGTTATTCAATGATAAAACAATTCGTAAAGGATCTGGTCTAATGAGCGTAAATCTGAAAAAAACTAATTATATTTACTGGGATGATCCCAATGAAATAGTCGATAGATTGCGACTTTTAATTTCATCACAATCGGCAGGTCACACAGGTCATAATAATGAAATTGTTTCCATTATTGAAGAACTCAAAGAGAGCAATATAGTAGCATAATTCTAGTTACATATAATCATTTGCAAAATGAGTGTCGACAAGTTTGGTCACTTTTCTCCCAATATCTTCAAAGATAATAGACTTAAAAAAGCCAATGGGTTTAATATGGATCGTGATCGGAATATAAACCAATTGAAGACGATGATGCAGTGTCAAAGAAATTCATCACAGACAGTCAAAGTCAGTTGGCTTTAAAATCACAAAAAGACAACACACTTTTGGCGGACAATTTTAGAAAAAACCTTGAAAAAGTCACAAAGGATTTATAATCGGAAATAAAATCAAATAAATTGCTCATTGAAAATCTAAGCAAGGATATAAAAGAACTTGCTAAATATATTGAAGATAGACTGGCAGGGTTTGAAGCATACACATTCAAACAAATCGCGGAACCGAGAATCCTGAATAAATTAGGGCATATGCATTCGCCAAAGAAATTAATATTAATGTGAAAAAAGGACTAGTAGGTGAGCTGCATAGACAAGCTCGCAAAAATTTCCAACGTCGTCGGGTCATAATGAAGGGAATAGATGACCTTTGGCAGGCAGATTTAGTAGAAATGGGTCAATATTCAAAAGTTGACAAGGGGCACCGTTTTCTTCTCACCCTCATTGATACATTTTCGAAATTTGCCTGGGTTGTACCGCTTAAAACTAAAACAGCTTCCAGTGTCAGCGAAGCAATGAAAAGTATTCTTGCCGATTCGCACCGCTCACCAAAGAATCTACAAACCGATGATGGAAAAGAATTTTTCAACAAACAATTTCAAACTCTAATGCAACAGTACATTATTAATCACTATTCAACATTTAGTATTTTAAAGGCATCAATAGTTGAACGTTTCAATATAACTTTCAAGGCTTTAATGTGGAAAGAGTTTAGTTACCGTGGATCATATCAATGGATACATTTCCACAAACAATTGATTGCTAGATATAATAATACAAAACATCGTACCATTAAAATGCCACCGAGCAGAGAACATATTTAATAAACCAATGTTTCATAGGCGAGACAGTGTACGAATCAGTAAATATAAACACATTTTCGAAATGGGTTACACCCCCAATTGGAAGACTGAAATCTTTAAAATCAAAACAGTTCAAAATACTAATCCAACTACATACATTTTGGAGGACTATAAGGGCAATGTCATCAAAGGAGGGTTCTATGAGTATGAGCTGACGAAAACAAGATATCCAAATAGTTATCTCGTGGAGAAAGTTCTCAACACCAGGGGAAACAGGGCTCTAGTCAAATGGTTGGGATTTTCAAGCGAACATAATTCTTGGATTAACAAAAATGATGTATTGTAATACAAAAAACAATTCGAATAAAATATATGTAAAATTTGTTTTCAATTTCGTTGTTCAACTAACGCTCAAGATGTCAGTAACACTAATTTTAACTGGCGACACACCAAATCTGTAGGCAAATTATTTTCCATCAATAGATTTGGGTAGGGATTACGAGTGTGGTCTCGTTGATTTCCATACATTTAACTCTGCACCTAATATCGATTTGGAAAACAATTTGTTTCATGTGCGAGACACAGTCATTGAACTTCCAATTGGTTCGTATGAATTCGAAGATATAGCTACATTCTTGCAGAAAAAGTATGAGAGTATAAACAAAACTGGAGAATTTTATATTGACGCCAATTACAATACATTGAAAACTGAAATTTACTGTAGTGATGGCGTTGATTTTACCGCAGATCGAACAATCGGTTCATTATTGGGATTTAGTAAGATAAAGTTAAAAGGAGGAGAAGAGAACAATTCGGACCTGCCTATCAATATAACAAGAGTCAATGCTGTACGTATTGATCATTGATCAAAACGGTAATCTGATAAATTTTCATGGAGAAACCATTACACTTAGGCTTCATTTAAGACCAAAGGACCAATGATTGTTTACAATAAAAACAACAATAATTCAACACCCACAACAGTGTTTAAGAGGGAAAAGAAAAAAATTAACTGCAATCAATAGGGAATATTTAAAATCATTGGGTTTCCGGCTGCTAACAACAACCAAAAAATCATGAGTGAAATATTGAATGTATTACAAAAGCCCACATATGATGAAAGCATCATAAAAAAGGAATACCATAGCTACACACCATATGCGCAATCGTTTAAAAATAATGATGAGATAAGAACATCGATTCAAAATCAAGATCTCTATGTGCTACCTAGTGATAGTTATATTTATATCGAGGGATTTGTAAGGACATTTGCTGTTTTCGTCCTAAGAATTTTAACCTCTTAGATCTAGTCAGTCCGAACATAAGAGAAGAGTCTCTCTTGTAATAATTTCAGGACTTGACAGTAATAAACGAACGCCTTGACCTTCACCCGGCTATTGCGCCCTGGTTAAAACTCTCAGCACGTATGCGGTAGAGCGGGTAGCCTGAAAGGGATTTGGGCTGTATAGCCAGTAAAACACCTTTCTGTTTGACTCTCGTGTGAAAAGTGAGTTTATTATTAAAATTTCTGGTTTATATACAGTTTTCAATTCTTAAAATCTATACCTACTTCGATTCTTGAACCCTAACACCATTAACCATATTTATTGCATATTATGCATAATTCTATGACGACCGGCATAATGTTGGGACAGGCAAACGACCCTCATCGTTGTCGTTGCCTGCGCTCGGTAATATGAGCGTTTTTTTCACGTCGTCTGCTTTGAACATGTCTTTCATGTGCAGTATGTGTATCTAAATAAATATGGTTAACGATCTATGGCATGTGCCGAGTTCAAGAAACGAAATAGTATCTTTAAACAATTAGTTAAGTGGTCGCTGGTGCGATCCCGTCACGCCACCCTTCTAGGGGAAAAAGGAGAAATCTTATATTGTCAAGATTTCTTCTTTTACGCGCCACTTTTACAATAATGGGATTTCCGAACTAATTGTAATGTGTGAATTGTAAATTAGGATTTTACGTTTTCAATGAAAAGATTTTTATTATTCTTTAGTCCGTAAGACTTTTCCTTACATGTATAATATGGTACTTATAAGTATACTTTCTTCTAGTTTATTTTTCATTCTATGCATTCGGATTTTATAAAATTTTCCGTTATCTCATTTTACTTATAGTTACGTTATTTTATACAATGTTTCTTATTCCATTCTACTTTTTATACTTTTAAAAATTACATAGGAATTTTATATTTAATCTTAACATACTTAATTTTATTTTATAGAGTTTATATTTCATAGTAGTTTTAACATTCATTTTAACATCCCTTAGGTTCTTATTCTAGGTTGATCAACATATAATATATACAGTGTACACGTGTTTCTCCCTTAAACTTAATAAAAAAAATGTTTATTATAAAAAAAACATTTTTTTTTTTTTATATTAATGCTATAAAGATATAAAAGGGCTTAAGTCTATTCTTATGAACTAGACATTTTTTGTTTTCCTGCTTTATTTCGCAGTTTACGCCTTTCTGCGCTATTACCTCGTATGGCCCTACGTAGATTGGATCTAGTTTCTTTCTGTGCTAATTTCGTAACAACACTAGACTTCCTGCCTCAAAATTAACATTCTTTGTTCGCCGACTTGCATCGTATTGGCATTTTCTAGCTTTTTTCTCTATTAAAGTCTCTCTAGCGTCCCTATGTGCTACTTGTAGTTTGTGTTTTAGATCAATGACGTAATCATCATAGTTATACACGGGTTCTACCTGTTTCGTTAAGTTTGAGAGTAGATTACAATGTCCTCCAAACATTAGTTCAAAAGGTGTGTACCCGGTTTCTGAGTGGACAGAAGTGTTGTAGCAGAAAACATAGTAAGGTAGCCATGTGCTCCAATCCGAATGTTTCTCTGATACATAACTTCTGAGATACGCTCCTAGAACTTTATGAGAATTTCGTGGTGGTATGCCGTGGACTGAATTTGTTCCACTTTCAATAGCGTACAAATACTCCTGAACACTTGATTTAGAAACTCGGTACCCTGGTCTATTGCTATCGTTTTGGGTACTCCATACCTTAGAATAAGACATTCTACCAGTCCCCTTGCTATCGTGGTTGCTTCTTTATTCGGAAGTGGTATTGCCTCGATAAACGTGTTAGCTGATCTTGCACGGTCAGGATGTAAATACTTTGATCCATATTCGGCTTCATCTAAAGCACCTACTAAGTCTAAGAATAGTTTGTCGAAACTTGATTCTGCTGTTGTTGTTATTGTCATTGGTTGTTTTCGAGGTTGTATGTTTTTATTCCTCTGACATATGGTGCAATGCTTAACGTATGTCGTCACATCGTTTTGCATGCCTGTCCAAAAATATTTCTTCTTGATATTTCTTATCATGCGGTTTATACCTGCATGTCCACTGGTTGGTAACATGTGGTAGTCGTTGAATATTAGTTTCCTTTTATATGGGTCGGTGATTTGTGTTGTATTATTTATTAAGTGCACTTTTATATTACTCGAGTTAAACATTTCTCCTAATATTTTCTTTATATTATTAATTGTACGTGTATGGCGGCCAATTGGAATTTTATTTAATTCATCTTTAGTAATAAAAATTCTTTTAATTAATAGGGGTCCGCAGATTGTTCGCACGTCCCTCAACAACATTCTGTCGAATGATGCTGATCGGGCTATAGTGCAATCCTTGTCCCATTTTAGGAGTATACAATTTTCTTTCGGTATGTAGGCCAATATTTTGCTTGGACCTGTTATTATTTCCAAACCCTTATTTGGTATGTTATCGAAACTATCTATTATCTTTAGTTCAACGAGTTTTAAACCTATCTTTCAATGAAAATAGGTATTCTAATGGTCTATGGTCGGTGAGAATCTTAAAACGTCATCCGAAAAGATACGGTCTATAGTGTTTGATTGCCCAAACTATAGCTAGTAGTTCCTTTTCTATCATACTGTAGTTTCTTTTGGTGTTATTTAGGGTTTTACTAGCATAAGCTACGGGTCTATCGTCATAGTTTGATAAGACTGCTCCTACGGCGAACCCTGAGGCATCAGTTCTTAGGATGAATTCCTCCTCAAAGTTCGGAAATTGTAGAACTTGTGGACTTGCCAGTATTTCCTTGCATGTTGAATGATTCTACGCAATCTTGGTTGAATTTGAATTCTGTATCTTTTTTTAGTAGTTTATTTAGTGGAATGGCTATTGTTGCGAAATTTTGGATGAATTTGCGATAATAATTGGCAAATGCAACGAATCTTCTTACTTCGTCTGCATTGGTAGGGATGGGGAAATTTCGTATAGCTGCTGATTTAGATAGGTCGGGCACAATGCCTTTGTCTGAGATAATATGACCCAGGTATAGTATTTCTTTGCGGAGAAAAGTGCATTTTCCAGGGTGTATTTTTAAGTTCACTTCTCTAAGTCTTTGAAATACGTCCATTAGGTTTTTGTTGTGTTGATGTAAACTATTACCAAAAACAATTAGGTGGTCCAGGTAGACAAAACACCTTGAATATGTCAGCCCGGATAACGCGATGGACATCATCCTGGAAAAAGTGCTTGGTGAGATCTTGAGTCCCATGGGCAGGCGTTTTAGCTGGTAGTGCCCGTTTTCCGTCGAGAAAGCTGGTCTGCATTCAGCTTATAACTCCATTTGGTAGTAGCCTTGACTTAAGTCTATGCATGAAAACCATTTGGCTCCTCCTACCATATCGTAGATATCCGTTATGTTAGGCAACGGGAACTTGTCATCTTCTATGACTTCGTTCAGTTTTCGGTAATCGATCACGATCCTAAACTTTTGTAATCCGGTCACAGGGTCTTTTTTCTTTGGCACGATAAGGATGGGTGAGTTCCAAGCGGATAAAGATGGTTCTATAATGTCGTCTTGAAGCATTTTCTGTACTTCCTCCTCTATGTTTTGCTTTGGTAGCCTATATGGTTTTGTATACTTTGGAGTAGTTCCATTCTTAAGTTGTATGTTGGCGCTTCCTATGTGTGTATAGGTAAGTTTGTCGCCACTGAGATGAAAGATATCTTGAAACTTTGTGCAGATGGATATGATTTCGCATTTTTCTTCTTCATTTAATTTGGTGAGATCCATTTCTTCTATCAACTTTTTAGTTCTTTTTGTCGGTAATTCCTCTGATTTGTCGTATTTTAGAACGTAATAATCGAACAATGGCGAGGACACTGGTTCTACCCATTTCAAAACTGCTTCCGTTTCTCGAGTATTAAGAATTTTTATTGGTATTTTGCCATCTATTGGTTTGGAAATTGACCCTGCTATGAAGATTCCTTCGCAGAGTTCTTGGGGGTGGAATATGCGATCGTCTGCATGCTTGCATGGATTGTATACATCCGGCTATTCCCATAATAGACGTGCGCGCCTCGCTGTTAATGCGCGTTCGTCCTCCGAGTGCTTGTTTTCACAAAGTGCATATGGATGCTCCTGTATCTACCAAGAATTTTATTTCGTTATTGTCTATAGTTTTAAAAATGACATATAGGCCGTTCGCGATTCCTCCCGTGCAAATGCCAATAGGTGGTGGCGTACTTGTTGTACCCCCTCCGATGGGTTGGCTTGCCCGCCGTGGGGTATGTCGTCTCCCGAGTCAAAAGCTAGAACTTGATTTTGACCATTATATTGGTTGCTGTCAGAGCCGTAGTTGTTGTTTCTCCCATTGGTGTTTCGGTTATTTCCTCGATTTTGGTTGTTCCGTCTATTATTACGATTATTCGATCGTTGTTGGTGTTGATGTTGGGGTTGTTGGTAGTTACTATTTCGACCTTGTTGCGCATTCCTCGCACCTTGATACGAGTTTTGGTTATTGTAATTGGGGCGGTTTTGGGACCCCCCTGTAACCATGTCTGTAGCTACCCCTGTTTGTATTGGGTGGGTTATAGCCGTTTGGATGCTGTCGATATTGGTACTGTTGCCGTGGTAAAAAACCATTTGTGTATCGGACTGTTTCAGTCTGAGGAAGAGTGTTACCAGGGTCTAACTCTAGCAAATGCTCAATTGCGCTCTGCATGTTGGTATGTCGAGCACAATCCAGTACAAACTTGTACCTTTCATTTACCCCCTTCTTTAAAAAGGCGAGATCTCGGCGGTCATTCGCAGTTGTTAGCGTAGCCCGTGCTGATTCTCCCTGGGCGGATACTTCCAAAGTGGTCATCCTAGCGATTAGGGTTTCCACATCGGACACGTACTCACGCATCGGCCTATTGCCTTGTTTGAGCCTGTCTAACCTGCACTGCAGAGTCTCGAGGTTTTCTTTGGGACCGCATTTATTGTTCAGGGCGGCCTTTAGCTCTGCAAAGGTAGATGGCTGGCACGACCCTAACTCGGTTAGAGCTTTCCCTTGTACCTTACATTTTAGAAGGAACTTGAGCAAGGTTGGTTTGCTTATGTTGTTGAGGGTGTCGTGATAGAACTCTGTACTATTCACAAAGTCCCTGATTTGTTCTGAACGCTTATCGTCCGTGTCTGTAGGCGCAGTGGCTTAGTGGTTAGTGTGTTGGACTACTAAGCGAGGGGTCCCAGGTTCGAATCCCGAAAAACCCAAATTCCAACTAATGGTTTTTTCCGCTGCGCCACCTCTCGCGAACGTCTGACAAACATCCGAGAGTATAACTGTCATGAAGGAGCTTCTCAATTAGCCGTTTGGACCCGGCATAAAATTGTAGATCCCTTCCATTCGTCCCAAAAATGAGAAACGCACACAAACGAATGGTTGTGAGAAGCTAGGCCTTGGGTCTCTATAGACCTGTTGCGCCAACTATTTATTTTTTTTTATTTATTTATCGTCCGTGTCACAAATGAGAGTGGGCAGTTTTTGGGCGGTGCTAAAACTGAAATCGTCACCCATATTGTTGGGTATGGTTTCTGTTTCAACCGTGACTGGTATCGGATTATCTTTCCCTGTTTTTTTATGTTTGGCCAGATTTTTGTTGCCTACTTCAGAGTCTGTCCCCTCGGAGTCTGTTTCGGAGCTAGAATCGGTGTCGTCGAGACTATTCTTTACTAAGTTTTCCGATCCCTCCTTATAGCTTTGAGCGATAGTTACTGTACTTCTTAGTTAAGTACGTTCTAACTCGGAAAGAGTGGTCTGGTCTATTAGAGCTAGTTGGTAACAAAAGGCAGCCCAGAGCTGATCTATTTTTTCGCTTTCGCTTTGGAGACTTTTTTAGGCTGTTGTAACAGACTTGGAGCGAAGAGAGACTTTCGCGGAGCGGAGCAAAGTTCATGGAACCGTGAAGCTATGATTAAGAGACGTGAAATCAAAGGAAGCTAGTGATCAAGAGATCAAAAGAAAAATAACAACGATGAAATGTTCATGAGAGGTGAAATCTAAATCCAATCCTATTTATACAATTATTTTAAAGGTCTATAAACTTTATTTATTCATATTTTTTTTTTTTTTATATTTTTTTTTCTCTAGTAGACAATTTGTAATGATAATGATAAGTTAACCTATACCGTGATATTTCTCCTCTCCAGGTGGCGAACTGTATCGGCAATGATTTTCCGTCTGTAATGTTGCAGACCCAGATAGGCGAGTCCGACTATTATTGCTGTGATGAATATTAACATCAGTACAGCGGCGGTCAGATCAGTGCGTTGGGGTTGGGCTATGTTGGCGGCTAGAAATTGGGGCCCGGTGTTTATTGTTTCCTGCTTGCTTTCGGTGCCTCCCATTTAGAGTGGTTCTCTCTAGTCTTCTTCTTTAAAGTAGCTTCGGCACGCTGCTGTCGTCGTAGTTCGCGGAGCTGTTTTAGGAAGTCGTAGCGTTCGGCAGTGGCTAGTCCGGGTATGCCGGCTAACCTTTTTAGCTCAATTTGCCGCAACCTTCGTCGGTGTTGTGCGCCTCCTCGTGTTTTTGGCTTCGGGGCTTCCGGCTGCTGGGGTTTTGGCGGCTGCTTATTCATTTGCCTTTGCTGGTATTGGGCAATGGTCAGCGGCTTGGGTCCCGCAGTTTTCGCTGTTGGTTTGTAGAATGGGACTTCGTAGGTGAGGTTACCTTCGGGAACGTATTCTTCTACGGTGGTGTAGCTGCCATCTAGACGCTCAAACAGTGCATCTAACTCTTGCTTGTCGTATGACATCCGGTATCTGATGTGCTTATAGTGATGGAGATGGGTTGACAAGTTTATTGTTAGCGGCGGTGGTTGGCTCCTGGCAGGCGCCATGTAATAATTTCAGGACTTGACTGTAATAAACGAACGCTTTGACCCTCACCGTATAGCCAGCAAAACCCCTTTCTGTTTGACTCTCGTGTGAAATGTGAGTTTATTATTAAAATTTCGGGCTTATATACAGTTTTCAATTCTTAAAATCTATACCTACTTCGATTCTTGAACCCTAACACCATTAACCATATTTATTGCATATTATGCATAATTCTATGACGACCGGGGGCACTTGAATTGTACCTAATTGAAATGTTATGCCTAATCGGCTTAATGTTGGGACAGGCAAACGACCCTCATCGTTGTCGTTGCCTGCGCTCGGTAATATGAGCGTTTTTTTCACGTCGTCTGCTTTGAACATGTTTTTCATGTGCAGTATGTGTATCTAAATAAATATGGTTAACGATCTATGGCATGTGCCGAGTTCAAGAAACGAAATAGTATCTTTAAACAATTAGTTAAGTGGTCACTGGTGCGATCCCGTCACACTCTTTTGGAGTTGTGGATTCGGTTTTGTTAGAGCTCTAATACGGTTTCATTTCCTTAATCTTTTCATTCGTTAGAGCTCCTGAAAATCTTAAGTTGTGTAGGAAACCGGTGTCACCTTAATAAAAAAAATTGTTTTCTTCGTTTCCGGTAACAAACTGTTTTAAAATCGGAAAAGTGGTGGCGACCGTAACTTCCGGATAATCTCCGCACTGAGCGTAAATAAAAAGACAGGCGTTGAGAAGAGCACCCGTGACTCGTCCATAGTCCATCTTTGTGTCTTAGCTTTGTTTTTTCTTTTCGCTCAGTTGGCAGGATTTTTAGACGCTTCATGGCGAGAACATTTTATTTAAAGAAATATGCATTTGCATTCAAAAGGTGCAAAGAAATCAGGTTAGTATTTTTAGGGGTAAATTGTATTTTTCCTAATACAAATGAGATTGTTAGGCGTTAGAAAAGATCTTGCCGTGAGGTTCTTACATAAGAGCACAAGAGACGATGGGAATGGCAAAATTATGGCAGACCGCTTACGGAGATTTTGACACTCCAGAAAGGAAGAAAGTTTGGAATCGGCGAGCTGTTCGGACGTGTTGCTGCCGGAAATTTGGGAATTTCGCGAAACAACAGACAGTGGTGGCGTGAGAAGTGCTGCTACGGACTTCTACACGGTATATCCAAAAAAAACTATTTTGTGTTCAGCGAAAATTTAAAATCTCTTGTTTTTACATCGCACGAGTCGAGAAACGCACCAAATATATTTTTTACACGACATTCGATACGCACCGAAAGAGCCTTCCATGCTACACCATGCGGTCCATGAGCCGTTGTCATATCGCGACGCACATCATCTCCTCCTTAAGTTCTTCGTTTGAGGAACCCACCGTCCCGAACCGCCACAGACAACCTCAACCAAGGTCTGGAAAATAAACTTTGATTTCCAACGATTTCATTGATTGTGCTTGGCAAATCAGCGAAGCTTGCTCACAGCACGTTGGTAACGCTGCAGGGAGGATCGATGCTTTAATTCGACCACAGCCATACGAAGTCGGACCTTCTATCGAACTCCAGCACGAACACCCGCTTTCACCATTCTGCTTGTGTCCAAGGCCACCGTCAGTGAAAAGCGAAAGCCCCGTAAGTGCTATCACTACATCTGGTACAAGCCACGTCACTAGCACTCGACAGCAAAGGCACCTTCAACCTCGCCCCCCACATCTCCTCGATAAACGAGAAAAAAAGTCTTCGTGGAAAAGCTTATCAACATCAGAGATCGGCATCCAGCCAAATCCATCGCCGAATTCGCCATCCAGCAACAACACCAGCAGTGACACCATCCAGGGATTTATTTTTGTAGCGCTATTGCTCACTAGCGGGCTCTAAATGAGGGATTAGGAAAGCTAAGTGTTTGGTAATTTTAATTGTAACACACGTGTTCAAATTAATATTTGTTTCCGAATACGATACCTATGTAAACAGATTTTGTACGCGACATCATAATCGAAGGACGGAATTCTGTTCACCTCATCACCCACCCTTGGGCAACAGCTTGGTTATAATAACCCTTATAATTTTGATGTAATTGATGTACTGCGCTACACGACAAAGAGCTCGTATATCAAGTACCTATAAATTTAGCTTTTTTGGTCTTAAAGTTTTGAACTAAAATTACTCCTACTAGACGTTCGGAATGTATGGTTGTGCTTATTTGATTATTAAGGTATGTACATAAACTTTAGGTTAATTTGTTTTTGAAAATAAAGGATCTTGTATGAATTTTTGAATAGGACTAACTGAGTTCTCTTTTGTTAATTTGCCGGAAACAGTAAAGGGGAGGGTGATATTTAGAGATACGAGAGAGAGAAGAAATAGGGGTATTAAATCATTTCGATTACAAGCCCCTGTTAGTTAGGGATCGTCGTTAGTAGAGCGCCGCGATGACCAAGGGGTTGAACATTACGCTCAGATAGAGGTGGGTCAGCTCGCGGAGAGGAATTTCATTTTTATCTCTTCGCCTTATCTACATCATAGGGACTTCATGTTAAAAGGAATGTGTATTAGCTTAACTCGCAGTTTATTTCTTTTTCCGGTATTTGCATTCGGTTACAGCATAAACATAGTTTAGTCAACAGGTATGTAAAAACAAATAACCCATGTTCAGGGCTTGTGGCAAGATCCCCACCCACCAACGAGCTAGCGCGGGAAGGGGGTCAAGCCTGAACCTCAAGTGCCTGGACACCCCTCTTGTCTTGCCGCCCGGACTACCACAAGGGTCCTGTGACCATGGGTCATATGGGTGGAAAGAGTTAACAGGAGGGTTACGCGATCGTCGGCAGGAGCGGACGAACATCCGACAATCCGACCATGGCGGGTTCGATCCTTACTTGCATGGGTGATAGTGCAAGAAGGGGTTCAGTTCGAACGCTTCAAACACTTATCCTTTTCGGGTTCTGGTATGCTTCTGGGGGCGGTGGTGCGTTACAATTCTCTTAGGTTAGGTTGAGTGGGGTTGTGCGATCGTCACAAAAGACGAGGCACCAAGACGGGTCCATCGCCATCCCCAGGGAACCATTACGGTCAAAAACCTAAACCAAATCGCCCAAGCATTCAATTTCCCTACAGAATTTAATTATTGTCCCGATATTGTTGGAGGAACCAACCTCCTCTAAGCTGTCAAAGAAGTACCTGCCTAGGTGGTTCCTTCTACTCCGTGCAATTGCTTGACACTCGCACAGAAGGTGGGAGACATCTTCCGTGACTTGTAGGTCCTCACAGTACCTGCATATAGCCGTATTAGCCAAGCCTACTCTCATGGCATGCTTCCTTAGAAGGCAGTGTCCAGAGAGTATTCCTACCGTTAATCTTAACTTTGTTCTACTGCGATTTAGTAGTTCTTCTGATTTTTTCCTATTTAAGACGGGCCAGAGTGCCTTTGAGACCCTGTGCCCTTCTAACTGTGACCATCTTGTGGCTGCTTAATTGGAGGTTTTCTCGAAGATAACCCTTTTAGCAACGGCCATAGGTGGTCTGATACCCTTAATCATTGTGTTTCCTTTCTTAGCCAGAACGTCGGCTTTCTCGTTACCCTTAATTTCGCAATGCCCAGGTACCCAATACATCTGACCCGGCTGTGCAAACATAATACCTTAAGCATTGTGTGGCAATTCCTGACTAGTTCAGATTTGGTGGTATGTGATTCTAGCGAATTGAGCGCAGCCTGGCTATCAATGTAGATGGCGATATTCTTATTGGATATCGATCTCATCTTAAGATCCTCCGCAGCTTCGAGTACGGCCAGAATCTCTGCCTGGAACACACTGCATGTGTACGGGAGTCTCAGGGCCATATGTAGGTCCAATTCGCTGGAGTATTTACCTGACCCCGTACCCTCCCTGGTTTTGGAACCGTCAGTATATACTGAGGTCTCATCTTCCCTCGAGACTAGCTGCCTATGCCAGTCTTGTCTGTCAGGGTACGACACATTGTATTGAGTGTCGAAATCAAGTGTACCAAGACTTTTATCCGCTTTTTCTGGGATTTAGGAGAAAGATTTATTTTATTTATTCCTTTAAGATAGTGCTGTGTCCTATCCTATTGTTTTTAAAAAGCCCTGCGTTAGTGAGCCGTAGCGCACTATTACCTGCATTTGATTCTATTTGTAAGTCCAGTGGTAAAAGGTTCAAGAATGCTTCCAGTGCAGCCGTTGGTGTGGTACGTAAAGCACCCGTAGCGGCAATGCAGGCTGTTCTTTGTAACCTGGTCAACATATCCCGTACATACTTCTTGGTCCCGGCTTTCCACCAGACAAGAGCCCCATAAGTAACTATGGGTCTTACTACCACTATGTATAGCCAATACAACATTGATGGCCTAATGCTTGATTTCTTTCCTGCTGTCCTATATTTTGCGCTCTCCGAAAGGGAAAGCTCCACTCTAGCAAGGCTGGGCAGTTTGAATGGCGGTGTCTTGTATTTTGTACTAAATCGCCCTTCGTCCCATATTCTGAGCCAAAACAATTTGTTTCATGTGCGAGACACAGTCATTGAACTTCCAATTGGTTCGTATGAATTCAAAGATATAGCTACATTTTTGCAGAAAAAGTATGAGAGTATAAACAAAACTGGAGAATTTTATATTGACGCCAATTACAATACATTGAAAACTGTAATGTGCTGTAGTGATGACATTGATTTTACCGCAGATCGAACAATCGGTTCATTATTGGGATTTAGTAAGAGAAAGTTAAAAGGAGGAGAAGAGAACAATTCGGACTTGCCTATCAATATAACAAGAGTCAATGCTATACGTATTGAATGTAATATCGTGGGTGGATCGTATATTAATAATGCACCAGCACACACCCTTCATGAGTTTTCGCTAAATGGTAGCCCCGGATATAAATTAGATGAAATTCCTAAAAATTTTATCTATTTCATAGTAACCACCCGACAGATAAGTTCAATAGCTGTTAAAGTCATTGATCAAAACGGTAATCTGATAAATTTTCGTGGAGAAACCAATACACTTAGGCTTCATTTAAGACCAAAGGACCAATGATTGTTTACAATAAAAACAACAATAAATCAACACCCTTCATCACTTCATCAACAGCAGCCACACGACCCACAACAGTGTTTAAGAGGGAACCGTTGCGAAAAAGAAAAAAATTAACTGCAATCAATAGGGAATATTTAAAATCATTGGGTTTCCGGCTGCTAACAAAAACCAAAAAATCATGAGTCAAATATTGAATGTATTACAAAAGCCCACGTATGATGAAAGCATCATAGAAAACCATATGCAAAAACCATATGCGCAACCGTTTAAAAATAATGATGAGATAAGAACATCGATTCAAAATCAAGATCTCTATGTGCTACCTAGTGATAGTTATATTTATATCGAGGGATTTGTAAGGACATTTGCTGTTTTGGTCCTAACAATTTTAACCTCTTAGATCTAGTCAGTCCGAACATGAGAGAAGAGTCTCTCTTTTGGAGTTGTGGATTCGGTTTTGTTAGAGCTCTAATACGGTTTCTTTTCCTTAATCTTTTCATTCGTTAGAGGTACTGAAAATCTTAAGTTGTGTTTGAAACCGGTGTCACCTTAATAAAAAAAATTGTTTTCTTCGTTTCCGGTAACAAACTGTTTTAAAATCGGAAAAGTGGTGGCGACCGTAACTTCCGGATAATCTCCGCACTGAGCGTAAATAAAAAGACAGGCGTTGAGAAGAGCACCCGTGACTCGTCCATAGTCCATCTTTGTGTCTTAGCTTTGTTTTTTCTTTTCGCTCAGTTGGCAGGATTTTTAGACGCTTCATGGCGAGAACATTTTATTTAAAGAAATATGCATTTGCATTCAAAAGGTGCAAAGAAATCAGGTTAGTATTTTTAGGGGTAAATTGTATTTTTCCTAATACAAATGAGATTGTTAGGCGTTAGAAAAGATCTTGCCGTGAGGTTCTTACATAAGAGCACAAGAGACGATGGGAATGGCAAAATTATGGCAGACCGCTTACGGAGATTTTGACACTCCAGAAAGGAAGAAAGTTTGGAATCGGCGAGCTGTTCGGACGTGTTGCTGCCGGAAATTTGGGAATTTCGCGAAACAACAGACAGTGGTGGCGTGAGAAGTGCTGCTACGGACTTCTACACGGTATATCCAAAAAAAACTATTTTGTGTTCAGCGAAAATTTAAAATCTCTTGTTTTTACATCGCACGAGTCGAGAAACGCACCAAATATATTTTTTACACGACATTCGATACGCACCGAAAGAGCCTTCCATGCTACACCATGCGGTCCATGAGCCGTTGTCATATCGCGACGCACATCATCTCCTCCTTAAGTTCTTCGTTTGAGGAACCCACCGTCCCGAACCGCCACAGACAACCTCAACCAAGGTCTGGAAAATAAACTTTGATTTCCAACGATTTCATCGATTGTGCTTGGCAAATCAGCGAAGCTTGCTCACAGCACGTAGGTAACGCTGCAGGGAGGATCGATGCTTTAATTCGACCACAGCCATACGAAGTCGGACCTTCTATCGAACTCCAGCACGAACACCCGCTTTCACCATTCTGCTTGTGTCCAAGGCCACCGTCAGTGAAAAGCGAAAGCCCCGTAAGTGCTATCACTACATCTGGTACAAGCCACGTCACTAGCACTCGACAGCAAAGGAACCTTCAACCTCGCCCCCCACATCTCCTCGATAAACGAGAAAAAAAGTCTTCGTGGAAAAGCTTATCAACATCAGAGATCGGCATCCAGCCAAATCCATCGCCGAATTCGCCATCCAGCAACAACACCAGCAGTGACACCATCCAGGGATTTATTTTTGTAGCGCTATTGCTCACTAGCGGGCTCTAAATGAGGGATTAGGAAAGCTAAGTGTTTGGTAATTTTAATTGTAACACACGTGTTCAAATGAATATTTGTTTCCGAATACGATACCTATGTAAACAGATTTTGTACGCGACATCATAATCGAAGGACGGAATTCTGTTCACCTCATCACCCACCCTTGGGCAACAGCTTGGTTAAAATAACCCTTATAATTTTGATGTAATTGATGTACTGCGCTACACGACAAAGAGCTCGTATATCAAGTACCTATAAATTTAGCTTTTTTGGTCTTAACGTTTTGAACTAAAATTACTCCGTACTAGACGTTCGGAATGTATGGTTGTGCTTATTTGATTATTAAGGTATGTACATATATTTTAGGTTAATTTGTTTTTGAAAATAAAGGATCTTGTATGAATTTTTGAATAGGACTAACTGAGTTCTCTTTTGTTAATTTGCGGGAAACAGTAAAGGGGAGGGTGATATTTAGAGATACGAGAGAGAGAAGAAATAGGGGTATTTAATCATTTCGATTACAAGCCCCTGTTAGTTAGGGATCATCGTTAGTAGAGCGTCGCGATGACCAAGGGGTTGAACATTACGCTCAGATAGAGGTGGGTCAGCTCGCGGAGAGGAATTTCATTTTTATCTCTTCGCCTTATCTACATCATAGGTATTTCATGTTAAAAGGAATGTGTATTAGCTTAACTCGGGCCTCGCAGTTTATTTCTTTTTCCGGTATTTGCCTTCGGTTACAGCATAAACATACTTTAGTCAACAGGTATGTAAAAACAAGTAACCCATGTTCAGGGCTTGTGGCAAGATCCCCACCCACCGACGAGCTAGCGCGGGAAGGGGGTCAAGCCTGAACCTCAAGTGCCTGGACACCCCTCTTTTCTTGCCGCCCGGACTACCTCAAGGGTCCTGTGACCGTGGGTCATATGGGTGGAAAGAGTTAACAGGAGGGTTACACGATCGTCGGCAGAAGCGGACGAACATCCGACAATCCGACCATGGCGGATTCGATCCTTACTTGCATGGGTGATAGTGCAAGAAGGGGTTCAGTTCGAACGCTTCAAACACTTATCCTTTTCGGGTTCTGGTATGCTTCTGGGGGCGGTGGTGCGTTACAATTCTCTTAGGTTAGGTTGAGTGGGGTTGTGCGATCGTCACAAAAGACGAGGCACCAAGACGGGTCCATCGCCATCCCCAGGGAACCATTACGGTCAAAAACCTAAACCAAATCGCCCAAGCATTCAATTTCCCTACAGAATTTAATTATTGTCCCGATATTGTTGGAGGAACCAACCTCCTCTAAGCTGTCAAAGAAGTACCTGCCTAGGTGGTTCCTTCTACTCCGCGCAATTGCTTGACACTCGCACTGAAGGTGGGAGACATCTTCCGTGACTTGTAGGTCCTCACAGTACCTGCATATAGCCGTATTAGCCAAGCCTACTCTCATGGCATGCTTCCTTAGAATGTAGTGTCCAGAGGGTATTCCTATCGTTAATCTTAACTTTGTTCTACTGCGATTTAGTAGTTCTTCAGATTTTTTCCTATTTAAGACGGGCCAGAGTGCCTTTGAGACCCTGTGCCCTTCTAACTGTGACCATCTTGTGGCTGCTTTATTGGAGGTATTCTCGAAGATAACCCTTTTAGCAACGGCCATAGGTGGTCTGATACCCTTAATCATTGTGTTTAGTGGGAGCTCCGCTCCTTTCTTAGCCAGAACGTCGGCTTTCTCGTTACCCTTAATATCGCAATGCCCAGGTACCCAACACATCTGACCCGGCTGTGCAAACATAATACCTTCAGCATTGTGCGGCAATTCCTGACTAGTTCAGATTTGGTGGTATGTGATTCTAGCGAATTGAGCGCAGCCTGGCTTTCAATGTAGATGGCGATATTCTTATTGGATATCGATCTCATCTTAAGATCCTCCGCAGCTTTGAGTACGGCCAGAATCTCTGCCTGGAACACACTGCATGTGTACGGGAGTTTCAGGGCCATATGTAGGTCCAATTCGCTGGAGTATTTACTTGACCCCGTACCCTCCCTGGTTTTGGAACCGCACGGAAAGAATTGAAAATCACCAATTGCAAAATTTTGAGTTGCAATTTACGATTTATATATTTCTCGCAAATCACAACGAAGTTTTCATGGATTGATACAGAAATTGGTAATTTGACATTGAAAACGGCGGAGAATACCAAATTCTGTTTGTTGTAATTTACGATTAGAAGTATCAATTCGAGCTTCTTTTATTTGTCGTGATTTGCGAGATTGTTTGGCGAAATTTACCACTCTAATAGGTCAATTTCTCAAACACCACTTCACAATCTCAAATTGCGAAAAATATTTGGTGATTTACCAAAACTGAATGATGAATCAATAAAATCTTGTAATAATTTAACACATGAAACTGAAAACGTATATTGACGTAGAGAAGTCGTAAATTGCCAAATATTTTTTGTAATTTCCATGGAATCAACTACCTGATGTGTGGATTTTTTTTATGACAGTTCATAGTCCATGTACCTATCGAAATCCTTTTAAGTAATTTCTTTTTATGGATGAATGTATGTATGTGGTATTGCTAGACAGCTGCAATCATGAAGATAAATCTTCATTGTGCACATTGCGTTGCGGTGCAGAGACAGGCAGTCGATATTCAATCTTTGCTTAAAGCAGTCGGGTTAAAGTTGTTTAAATTTAAATATAACTAATTCGTATGGGTAGTGAGTGTCCTACTAATTATAAAGTATTCTGGAATACATTTTGTAAGTACCTATTGAATTCCAAAAACCCTGAAGAACCTATGCATATAAATCTGTATTTTTTTTCAGAAGTTACATCTTGCTATTAGAAAAGAAATATCAATTGAAATGTATTCTAAAATATGTAATCGAAAATAATTGTAAAGGTTCGTATCAATGTCAAGTTCATCTAAATATTTTATTTGTGATTTAAATTTCAGCAAAGACTAAAAAACCACCCCAGACAAATCCCGTTGTCTCCGGACGATATGGCGCCGTATGATTTTCTTGGATATCAGGAGGAATACGAAAATAACCTAATTAATAAAACGATGAATTTTTTTTGTAAATCACAAGATATAAGTTGCAAATTGAGAATAAAGTTTTCTAATTTCACGATACAACATTTTCAATTTAATACGGTGATACCTCAAATCACTACTCAAAAAACGTAAATTGCAAAATATGAATTGCAAATTGATAAAAAAAAGTTTCAATTTACGACTAAGAATTTATAAATTACAACCACTGAAGTAGTAAATCTCCCCTGTTAGTTTGCAAATCAACACTATTGAGTTGCAATTCAAGACTAAATGGTTGTAATTTGCTAAGGGATGAAATCGTAATTTACAACAGAAAAGTGGTAATTTACGAATTGTGTTTGCAATTTGCAATCCATGTAATATCAAATTGATAACTATTTGTGTCAAATTGCGATCGGTTATGGCAATATGTATTTCTCGTTTGATCGCATTATTGACAATGAAAAGTGTTGATTCACGACTTTTGAGGGTCAATATCTTCACTTCGTACAATTTCTAGAATTGCGAATAAAAAGTCGTGAATTACTAAATCCTTAGCTAAGCTCTAAAACTAGACAAACTTTTCGTGATTCTGCGCTTATTTTTATTGATTTGATCTTAAAATTCTTTCCGTGCGTCAGTATTATACTGAGGTCAAGTGTACAAATACTTTTATTCGCTTTTTCCGGGATTTAGGAGAAAGATTTATTTTATTTATTCCTTTAAGATAGTGCTGTGTCCTATCCTATTGTTTTTAAAAAGCCCTGCGTTAGTGAGACGTAGCGCACTATTACCTGCATTTGATTGTATTTGTAAGTCCAGTGGTAAAAGATGCAAGAATGCAGTGCAGCCGTTGGTGTGGTACGTAAAGCACCCGTAGCGGCAATGCAGGCTGTTCTTTGTAACCTGGTCAACATATCCCGTACATACTTCTTGTTCGCGGCTTTCCAACAGACAATAGCCCCATAAGTAACTATGGGTCTTACTACCACTATCTATAGCCAATACAACATTGATGGCCTAATGCTTGATTTCTTTCCTGCTGTCCTATATTTTGCGCTCTCCGAAAGGGAAAGCTCCACTCTAGCAAGTCTGGGCAGTTTGAATGGCGGTGTCTTGTATTTTATTCTGAGCCTGAGCTTCCATAAGTTCACTTAACGTATTAAGGAATTTTCCTTGAACAATGATGACTACGTCATCCGCGTAAGCAGTGGCGCTGAATCCAGCATTTTTTAGTTCTTTGAGTGTGACCAGTGACCAGCACCCAGAGAAAGGGGAGATGACTTCTCCTTGGGGGGTGCCTCTAGTAACAGATTTTCTTATGGAACTATTTCCGAGTGTGGAATTGATATTTCTCGTCGAGAGCATTTCGCATAGCCAATTGGTAATGCGCTGTTTGACATAGATATTTACCAAAGCATTTTTGATTGCATCTCTCTTGAAATTATTAAAGGTTCCCTTAATGTCCAAAGAGGCAGCTAGTGCAAATTCTTTCTGGTCAAGGCTGCTCTTTATTATGCCTACTACTTCGTGTAGAGCCGTCTCAACTGATTTACAAAGAAGCAAGCACAAAATGTAAACAATAAACCTGGACCAACATCTCTGCCAGTGAGAACTGCAGTCCTGATTTGATGGGGTCTGATATGATAAAAGTTTCGTGGTTTAGAGATGTTAACAAATTAGTTTTTATGTGTTTTTATAGACTTCATGAAAGGAGTAGAGATGTTTTTGTTGATGAGTTATCCTCCCTTTTGTGTGACGAACGCTCAAGAAATCTTTTCATTATAGGTGATATGAATATAGACATTTTACATGAATCTGTAGTAGTGGAAAAATATCTTACGTTAATGTCTGCGAATGGGTTGGAATCTTGTTTCAATGAACCAACAAGGACTTCTGGTAGTACTCAAACTTGTATTGACCATATTTTTGCTAGGTTGGATCTAAATGCCAATGTCTCATTAATAACTACAATTTCAGACTTCTCAATTACTGATCATAGCATGACTAGCCTTTTACTAAAAAGTGATATGACTAAACGCACAAAGAATATAGTGCCTGATTCTTTAACTCAGAAAACCAATTTTAATTCTCTCAATGCAAGCTTGCTACAGGAAAACTGGTATGGCGTTTACAGGGAAAACAACCCTTCTACTGCATTTGACATATTTTCTAACATTTTAGATTGCCACCTAAACAAAAAAGACTCAAACCTTGGATGTCTGATTATTTATTACAGCGGATTGCAGAGAAAAATAAACTACGGGCTAAGTCCAAAAAACAATCTGGAGATGCAGATCTGACCAAAATGTATAATCAAATCTGTAAAGAGGTTGCCTCTGAAGTTTCTATCTGCAAAGATAACTATAACATAAACAAATTTCACTGTGCGAAAGGTATTATAAGAAAGGAATGGAAAATCGTCAACAACTTGTTCAATAAAAAAATAAAAATGTCACTTTTGATGGACCATCTAAAATAAAGCTTAATAATAATAGCTAATTCTGTAGAAATTAAATTGCAAAAGATACACTGCTGCACGTTTTTTAACATACCAACTCTAGATAGGTACTCTCCTAATTGTATTTTTCATAGTTTTGATTGTAAGAAGATGTGCTTTAGTAATAGTAATTATGTTGCAAATAACTGTCAAAAAAACTCTAATTCGAAAAGCCTGACTTGCTCTGCAAAATGATTTTCTATTGCAAATGTTAAGGCCAGAGTAAATAACTAGACCGGACAAGCTGGTGGGAACGTTGTTGTTGCCTAATACTGATGGCGATTTGCCCATGGCTAAAATCCTCCTGTGTCACGTCGAGGGTAAACGGGGTGGTTTGTCCTTGGGTCGGGGTAAGGGTGCCGATACAGTCTATCCCTTGCCCGTGAACCTCGGACGACCCTGATTGGGCGATATGTCTTCGAATTATATGAGGGGTGACCGAAACAGTGTACCCTTCGTTTATGATTCTTCGACATATCGTCCGAAATGACGTATACCGTTTGATTCAGTATCGTTAGGGCTGCCCTTTCTTTGTGGGGCCCTTGGTAGGTTGGTCGAGGAGGAGTTGACCTGTCGATAGTTAGCCTTCAGATAGGCGGGTGGTAACCGTAACGGTTGGACCCTCGCCTGAATCCTCTGGTAACTGCTCGGAAAGGGCCGATGGGGCGAGGCGTAGTAGTAGAGGTGATTGGACCAATCGTTCTGACTACTGCGCAAATTGTGAGGTGTCTCAGATTGGTAACAGATTGGGTCTGACCGAGTGACGGGTTGTTTCGGATCAACAACGAGGGGTAACCGAATTTTTAAAGGTTTACTCCTACCTCAAACTAAATGGATCACGACAAACCATTGAGACGTTAGCGTAAATCCTTGGCTGACATTAACCATTTGACCGTTAACCGGTTAGCCATTTTCAGGCGGGCGCCCACCTACAGTTCTCTTAATCGATTCCAATTGGAATTTGCAACGCATACTGAACTCTACTCATGCTCATTCACACACCGACACCACAGTCACTGCACAGACCAAACTCCACACTTGTGTCTCCAATTCTCCATTCCTTAAATCGTATTCTCTTAGTCGTCGAATCTTTTCCAATGAATACTCTTCCTCATGCACACATGCGTGTTTTTAGCTGGGAGGGGGGCTACGTTGCCATGAGAAATGTGGAAATGATTCTGGCCTTCTGACTTCTGAGTTATATGTTTCATTTCACCATTCGTTGGCTGTTAATGAAAACTTCCCAATTGATTTATTTAGTTATCACAATCCTATATGGTTCCAGGTAAAAATAAAGAATGAACTAAGCCAAACACACACCTCATAAATTATGTGTCGGCTAACATCCCCCAATTAAGGAATGCTAAACAATGGTTGGTGGTGGTAGTGGATTAAAGTCCCACACACAGGGTTTCGATGCTGCCCACCTTCTTACAAAAAGAAAAGAATCTTCGCATTTTCCAACTCTAGCGAAGTACGGAACCTTCGGTGCGCGGGTGACACTCGCACTTGGCCGTTTTTTTCAAGAGTTAGTCCGGTTTTTTGGTTTTCTAAATTTCCTTTTTTGTTTTTGTAGACATTAAACATATAGATTTAGTACAAAGACTTGTCTAATATAAAATGTATATAGAGTCGACAGCATGAGCTATGAATTACTAAAAGAAACAAATAAGACATTTCGGAAATGCAACAGATCATGATGGCCATAAATTAACTTTGTTTATCGCTAAACTGTATTTCGCATTATTTCGTGGTGGGACATAATAGATTGGAATAAAAATGTTGTTCACCGGAAACTATCTGACCATTTGAAAAACTCGTTCACTACGTTCTGAAACGTTTCGAAAAAATCGCAAAAGTGAAAGATGTGGCAACACAATTGACGCTTTTAAAAGCTGATAAGTGGCGAAAAATACGAGCTCCTAAATTATTGTGTGTACCGTTAGACCTCTTGCGAGGAGTTAGAATGCATGTGTTACCTCACTAAGAAATCATAATAATCTAGAGCCGTTAGTTGTTATGGAACGTTTCAAGAGTAATCAGTTGCTAAATATATAGCTGAACGATGATAAAGAATACCACTACGTCATTGAATTTAGCCAATCCTTTATATTACGCAAAGGTCAGCGAGCCAAACAAATAGAAACTTAATATAGGTAAAGAGAAGACTCAATAAATATATACATACTGTCTGATGCATATTAATTGGTGACCTTCTAGATATTTGATCATTTAAAATTCTTTGATTTTTCATTACCTTCGATAGTACAGGGTGTCCGCCGGGAAGGTATACTACTTTGTTTTGCCTCCATTTTGGTAAACATTAGTCTTGACAGTTCATATTTGGTCGTGAAGTAGACACGTGGCAAATTTATTATGGAAAAACATTCGATAAACCAACGTGCTTTAATCGTTAAAACATTTTATCAAAATCAATCAATGAAATTTTTGGGAGAACACATTTTCATTTGAATGGATATGTGAATAAACAGAATGGTCGGTTCTGGGCAATGGAAAGCTCTCAAATTATTCATCAGTCACCTTAGCATCCATTAAAAGTTACAGTCTGGTGTGCAATTTGGTCAGGCGGAATCAATGGACCTTACTTCTTTGAAAATGAAAACGGCATAACGGTAACTGTGATTGGGAGCGATATCGTGATATGATTGAAAACTTTTTAACGCCACAACTTCATGCTTTGGGCTTGATTAACATGTGGTGTCAACAAGTCGGTGCCACATCGCATACAGCCAGGATTACAATGGAATTACTGCGAGATCTCTTTCCACAACAAGTTATTTCAAGAAATGGTGATGTTGATTGGCCTCCACGGTCGCCTGATTTGACTGCTCCGGACTTCTTTTTGGGGGGAAATCTGAAAAGCAAGGTTTATGCAAACAAACCAGAAACGCTTGAGCAACTCAAACAAAATATTCGTGATGAAATTAATGAAATACCGCGTGAAATGTGTGAGAATGTAATGAAAAATGTGCTCAAAAGGGCTCGCATTTGTGAGACTAACAGAGGCGGACATTTACCTGATATTGTATTCCATACATAATTGCCGACATTAAATAAAACATTTATCAATGTAAGATCCATTCTCTTTGACTTAATCAAAAATTATAAACAAACAAAGTAGTATACCTTCCCGGCGGACACCCTGTATAAATGGAAAGTTATGCTATTGGAAGGTAGTATTTCTTTTTTTATTTAAAGTCGGTCTAATCTTAAAAGTTTTCCAACAAGAAGGAGGGCTATGACACGTTAAACATCTATCACTATGGTATGTTAAACATCGTCCAAACCAACGAAATATTTCGTAAACAATTATTTAGCAACAAAAAATGTTAATGAAAATTTGTATAAAAGATTGAAGTGGCCTGTACCCTCTCGCCCAAATGTGGGGGGAGGGCTAGTCAGTAAATGAACCACCACATCTTTCTAGACAAATGCTTACATTCTGAAACTTATGAAACAAACCGAAACGACCGTCTTGTTCTTTCTTCTATTAGCATATAACTGCAATTTTTAAACGTTGATTGTTTCTTTAATGCCGATCAGCAAATACAAACATTTTTTTTTAAACTTTTATTCACTTACATTTATATACTAGTGGATCCGGTGCATTAAGTAAAAGAAAACATTTTGATAATAGTAGCTTAGCGTATCCCTTCTGAAATATACAATTTTTAAAATGCTCAACAAAAATTTCGAAAATGGAACCATAAGGAGCTTTAATCCCAACCTAATATGAAATACCTTGACATAATACGAATAACGTGTTCCATAAGATACTTAAGGGCATTGAATTATTTGCTATTTGATCCATTTGTAACAGTGTTCATTTAATTTATGATTGTGTGTATATTTACTACAATCGCATGATAATATCTTTCAATACTACTATTCATTGCAGTTCCTCCCGATATACTTAATGAAGACTCTTCTTCCGATTTGGCAGTACCCGAAGGTGAAGATGTTATACTTACATGCAAAACTACAGGAAATCCTGTTCCAAGAGTGATATGGAAAAGAGAAGATGGAGAATTTTTGTTACTTAAAAAGCCAGGGAGCAGAGAACTTCTCCGAGGTATTTATCTTAGCTTTTTTTGTGTTCATACATATTCGCGTAGCTTATACCACTATGTTTTTATCATAATGCCGCGGTTGGTTATAAATAAGAGAAGCGATAACGTGTTAGATTGTTAATTTTTATTCAAATACCGGCCAATACGATAATAAAAACAAATTAAAAAGCTCATCGAAAGCCATCCCTAAGCGAATCTTAAGGAAGTAAATAAATAACACACGTAGGTGTTCTTTTCAGGACGAAGAGAAGAGACCTACAATTCAATGAAAGCCTGCATTAGAAGTAACATGAGTCCTCTCGCTCAGCTATCGAATACACTGAGCAGCTGTACCCATACAACAATTCCTCTATTTTGTAAAGTATCCTCCGTAAGCAAAGAGTCACAAGGCCGAACATTAAGCTAACAAAATTATACCAATCAGTGTTATAAAGACTTTTTGTTTATATCTCAATGGGCTAATTTTTCTTCGCTCGTATGTATCTCCGTTTCATGTGACCTCCTGTAGCCTAAACGGCTTCACCGATTTTGAAGAATGAAGTGTTATTAGATTCGTAGCTGCTAAAAATGAAAAGAGGTAATTTAAAAAAAAATGTCTGACTAAAACAAAAACTAAAAACTAATTGGCAGTGCTTATTTTTGTTAATCTGTGTAGGTAGCATGCGATTCTTTTGCAGTCAGTCGGGTTTTTTGGTTTTTAAATAATTTATCAAAATATTACATAAACACCGACAAAAATAAAAAAAATAAATCACATGCTGTAATGACATGTATTTTTATTGGTGAAACAAAGAAACCAAAAGTAATAAAAGACCACGTTCACAACGTTGTAATGATTGTATTTGAATGTTCGAGAAGTTTCTTAAAAAAATAATTGTACACTAGTTTAGTACACTAAATCCAATTATGTATAATGCTTTCTTTTATGTTTTACAATATAGATGTTTTGTTTATACATGTTTATAGTTTCGTTAATAAATGTCAAAATAGATATGTTTATGTTTTAGTATTTGTCATCGATGTCATTCTATTATGAATGGGTGTGGGCATTGTCTAGTAGGAATGTGCTTCTTTACTTCGCAACAATCTCCCCGCCCGTGAACGTAGTTCGCAAAACTTCCTTCATTAGTTATTATGATGAAGCCTTAATGCTGATGAGATTCGTCCACCTCACTAACGACCCCGTCAATTTTGACTACTTTGCCGACCTTCGGCACCTCCACAAAATACATGTAAAGAGAGAGACAATTAATATTCTGACATAAAAAATAACAAGCTTTCCACGTAAGAGAGACAAAGACAAACATAATCACGAAGTACCACAAAAAATATAAACATTGGTGCGATTGTGCAACATGCATCTCCCTTGCACTGATTGTCTCGTACTCCACTCCAAATCCAGTTCCGTCTCCATGTGTATTTTTTTGCGATGAATGGGGATCGTTCGGTGCCGGCGAATATTTATTTTGTTAAGTAAGTGTTAAGTGTTGTTGTAAAAATATGTATAGTGTTTGTGTATATTGTTATTCCGGAACAATAAACATTTATATGTCGCTGCCGAGACATATCGATTTAATGTGCGATTAACATATTGATGATGACGATGAAAACGATGATGAGAACGATTAGTTGCTGTACAACAGGTAGGTAACAACATTATGTAAATTGCATGCATTTGATCAGATTTAAATTTGATTTATTTATCGTAGTTTCGTTGCATGTACCTACATATTATATTATTTTTAGAATTGATACTAGTGTGTGTGTGTGTTCGCGCAAAAAATTTAATTCATAACTTGACATATGAGTTGAGTGCATTTTGTTTTTGCATTTGTTTAGTTAGAGTGGTTAGGGTTGCGATTGGTTCGATAACTATCGATAACCGATAACAACGTAGTTCTGTTCGATATTATATTTATTTTTTTTGTATTCGATATTTGCGTAGATGAATGCGTTTTATGTTATAATAATTAAAAGAAATATTTGTTAAATGTTTGGTTATGGCGTGTTTTTGATACGACGCGATTTTTTTTTTTCTTAATGCAAAAAATTGAATTCATAACTTGACATATGAGTTGATAGCATTTTGTTTTTGCATTTGTTTAGTTAGAGTGGTTAGGGTTGCGATTGGTTCGATAACTATCGATAACCGATAACAACGTAGTTGTGTTCGATATTATATTTTTTTTTGTATTCGATATTTGCGTAGATGAATGCGTTTTATGTTATAATAATTAAAAGAAATATTTGTTAAATGTTTGGTTATGGCGTGTTTTTGATACGACGCGATTTTTTTTTTTTTTAATGTCTTGATTATGAAATCGCATGCTTGGCACAGTGCACTTCGGAATTTGTTTGTTTGTGAACGTTTTGATTGTGATGTTTAGAAATTGCATGTTTGACCCAGTACAGATTTCGGAATTTGTTTCGTCAACGTTTGTGTTTTGTTTGAATGTGGACTGTATAATAAAATGTGCTGGCGTGATGACTTCCAGGTCATCGACGTTGTCGGACAGGGGGCATAAGGGCCTTGAATTTAGACACGCCTCTACTTGTGTCAGAAGCGTGGTGAGTTCCTCATAGGTAAGCCTCTCATTGCCGACAATCCTTTTCAAGTGGTACTTGACCGACTTCACCCCGGCTTCCCATAAGCCTCCAAAATGAGGGGAAGCGGGAGGAATGAAATGCCATTCGGTACCTAAATTCGCCAATATGCCAGCGACCTCTTTCCAATCGTGCTGAGCATCTCGTAATAGTTTTCGTAGTTCTGTGTTGGCTCCCACAAAATTGGTCCCGAAATCACTGTAGACCTTAGTACATACTCCACGTCGTGCCGTAAAACGCCGAAAAGCTGCCAAAAATGCCTGTGTTGTTAGGTCAGAGACCATCTCGATATGAATCGCCTTCGTCGCCAAACAGATGAATAGTGCGAAATATCCTTTAAAGCATCTACCACCACGACCTTTCCATGATTTTAATTCGATCGGCCCCGCGTAGTCGACTCCAGTATGGCTAAAAGGTCTTGCCATTCGCACCCTGGCAGCTGGTAAGCTCCCCATGAGTTGTTCCATCTCCTTAGCCTTTTGTCGGAAGCAATCCTTGCATCCGTGGATGTGATACTTAACGGCTCTTTTTATTTGTCCAATCCAGTATGTCCGTCTTATGTAGGCAACCATTTGCTGGATTCCACCATGCAGCGTTTTAGTATGAGCATCGCGCACTACAATCCTGGTGAAGTGGTGATTAGATTTTAATAGTATCGGATGTTGCTCATCATAGTCGAGATGCGAGTTTTGCAACCGACCTCCCACACGCAGTACCCCATGAGCATCGATGAATGCGTTTAGTGGACGTAAATGCTTTGGGATTCCACCAGATTTCTCAAGCTCCATCAACTCTGATGAAAACATCTCTCTCTGTGCTGCTTTGACTGCGAGCACAGTTGCTGCCTTTAACTCTTGCGGACTCAGTGGCTGGGACTTTCTCTCATTTTTGATGGCTTTGCAGTTGTTGATGAATCGCAAGCAGGTTGCTAAGACCCTTACCACCTTTGCAAGCTGTGAAAAATGGTGAACCACTTCGCTGACACAGTCGTACTCCTTGTTTTGAGCGCAATGTACCCTGACTGTTTGTCTTTCCTCCTTTCCACCAAAATACCAGGGACTCTAGAGCTCCAGGAAAGGCCTTCAATGTTGTGGCTTGCTTCTCCAAAATTTGACGATACAATTTTTCGATGTCTGCCGTAAACGTCACTCGATGAGTCCTCCATCGTAGAATTAAGTTAACAATGTTTGTTTGCAGCTTCAAACAAACGATCGTTTAAAGACGTACCATCCGATGTCTTAGCCGCTGCATCAAATACCACCCTCAATTTCGTCGTGGAACTAGCCTCCTTAAACACAGCATGGTGTGGCAGGAAGTAATGGTACGGAGTCTTAAGTGTTGCATCGTACAACTGATCTACCTCCTCTATGTGCTGGAATGTAATATATTCCCGAATACAGGTGCTGTAATCTTCATGCAGTTTCGGATCCGACGCAAACCTCTTCTCCAAATGTGCAAATCGATGAACGGCGCATTCCCTACTGGACCCCATCGCTGGATGATATACCTCCTTAAATGGCAGCATGACTTCATAACGTCCGCTGGACCAACGTTTGGTATTTTTATCGAAGTGTTCTTCACAAACGACGTCTTCTTCAGGATCCCTGGTTTACCACAAAATGAACTGTCAGGCAACTGTCAGGTTCCTATGTGCGAGAGTATGTGTGCGGCTAATCTACTTTAACATGGCACACATACTTTGCCACATAGAAACACGGAAAACAGCTTGTAGGCAAATTCTCTTAAGTTGCAAGAGCTGACGGTCTATTTAATACTTAGTTTATGTTATCCATGAATGGCACTTGCATCGCCGAAACCGAAAGACTTTCCATTCTCGGTATGTGTGTCCATGACAAACTTCGTTGGAACGACCACATACACGAAGTCGCCAAGAACGCTGCGAAATGTCTAGGTTTCCTCAAACGGTGCAAGAAATATTTCACCCCTTCTGATCTCGCTGCCATATAAAGGGTGATTTTTTAGCTGGTTTGGTTTTGGCAACACTGGTTTTGACAGCTGACGTGTGTTTAGTACCTTGTGTCACTGTCAAACAGCTTCAGTTTGGTTTGCAATTTAACCATGGATCGTCTTACAAATGAACAACGCTTGCAAATTATTGAATTTTACTATAAAAATTCGTGCTCGGTTCGAAATGTTCATCGCGCGCTGCTTCCATTTTATGATCGGCATTCTCGACCTTCTGAGCAGTCTATTCGGAAGATTGTGACCAAATTTCGCACCAAATTTACTTTGTTGGACATTAAACCACCAACACGTTTACGTACTGTGCGTAGTGAAGAAAATATTGCGGCCGTATCAGCTAGTGTGACAGAAGACCGCGAAATGTCGATTCGGCGCCGTTCCCAGCAGTTAGGCCTTTGTTACAGCACTACGTGGAAAATTTTGCGGAAGGATTTGGGCGTAAAGCCTTTTAAGATACAGCTGGTGCAAGAACTAAAGCCAGCCGACCTACCACAACGCCGAATTCTTGGTGAATGGGCTCTTGGAAAGCTGGCCGAGGATCCGCTTTTTTATCGAAAAATTGTGTTCAGCGATGAGGCTCATTTTTGGTTGAATGGGTACGTAAATAAGCAAAATTGCCGCATTTGGAGTGAAGATCAGCCAGAAGCATTGCAACAGCTACCAATGCATCCCGAAAAAGCCACTGTTTGGTGCGGTTTATGGGCCGGCGGCATTATTGGGCCATATTTCTTCAAAGATGATGCGAATCGCAGCGTTACTGTCAATGGTGAACGCTACCGAGCGATGATAACAAACTTTTTTTTGCCCGAAATGGAAGTTCTTGACTTGCATGATATGTGGTTTCAACAAGACGGTGCCACATGCCACACAGCACGCGAAACAATGGCGCAATTGCGAGGCGAGTTTGGTGAACAGTTAATTTCACGTTTCGGGCCGGTCAATTGGCCGCCTAGATCGTGCGATTTGACACCATTAGATTATTTTTCGTGGGGGTATGCCAAGGCTAATGTGTATAGGGACAAGCCCGCTTCGATTGACGCACTGGAAGCCAACATCCATGCATTCATTCGTGAGATACCGGCCGATATGTGTGAAAGACTATGCCAAAATTGGACTCAGCGGATGGGCTACCTGAGACGCAGCCGCGGTCAACATTTGCATGAAATTATCTTTAAACATTAAATTGCAAGGTTCAAACTATCGATTCAAATAAATATTTCATTCATTTTTTCGAATTTTTTGTGTTTTTTTTTTAAAAAAGTTCTAAACCTCTTAAAAAATCACCCTTTATATAGTACGGGATGTTTTCATCTTTGTTGTAAAAAATCGAAATCGATAAACTATATGAATCATTGACAAAAATAAAAAAAAAACGCTTATTAATATAAAAAAATATTTGATTACTAATGATTATGAATCGTATATATTAAAAGCAAATAAATTGTAAGCAGCAAAACTTAAATGCGTGAGACATATCAAGGTACAAATCAGTAAACATGTTTATTAGACTTTTTCGTTATAAATGAACATTATTCATATTCTCGGCTGACGCAATTGATTTCAAATGTAATTTTATTAATTATGTCAATTGTTACAAATTTTCTAATAAACAACATTTTTTTTTTTTTTAATAAACGGAATCTTCATGAAAATATTATAACTAAAAACTCATATTATTTCAAATCTTAAGATTCGTAATCAATTCTTCTCTTTAAATTCTTTGCCGTTTTTCTGTGGACATTAACGGTGAAATCATTTTTCCCCAAAAACAGCAAACGAAAACAGACACAATAATTATAGGAACAAAAATATCTTATTTTATTTCACACATTATTCATTTGTTTATTTATGTTGATTACATTTGCTATTTTCATTTTGGAGAATATCTACATGTTTTCGTGGTGAAATAAAACAACGAGCTTAAACTCTCAGAACGCATCCATCAGCTGACAGAAACTCACCAAATACACTAACTCTCAGTCAGTGCTCTCAGCACTCTCTCTTTATTTTTCACACGAAGCGTGTTCATTTTTCCCTTTTCACTAAACTCAAATTCCCTTAGTTTTGTTTAAGGAAAAAACATACTTTTAAAAGTAAAATTTGTATTGTTCGGAGAGAAAATCATATTAAATTAATCTTCAGTATAAAAATCGCAGTTTGCTAACATTATAATGATATTTTTTGATAATAGAAATTTTTGCTTAAGGCAAATCTCTTTTTTATGTACATTTAGTGCTTTGATATTCATAGTGAAATGTAGTTTGACTGTTTTTCTGCCAGATTATTGATAGTCCAACAATTAAGACATTTTTTCCTCTTACGCAGGAAAGTGTTTTAAAAATTTAAATTCCCACAAAAAGGTAGAGATACCACAATGCAGGAACACTGCAGAGTGTCAGTATTTTATTACTCCTCCCACCTTTTAAAAATTATTTTTTTGCTGCTTCACACGTATTCACAGATAGGAAATTTAAGAGAGAATTTTATATTAAAAATTTGCGGGGGGAATCGGGTAGGTGCGCGGGAGCTGACGGTCTATTTAATACTTAGTTTATGATGGATAATGGCTGAAGATTCTGGTTTCGCTTTAATGACAGCAGACAGCATTGTGTTTTGGAAGCATTAAATTCCACTCTATTGGCTAAACCCCATTTTATAATGCTGTCGAGATCGGAATTTAATGAGCTTAACATACGTTGCCGTTCCAGTTCTACGGCCGAAGAGCAGGGACGTGAGTCTTGGAATGAATATGAGAAGCTGAGGGTGCTGTCATCAGCGAAGGAGTGGATTGGATTAGAGGTTGCAGACAGGAGATCATTTATGAAAATGAGAAAGAGAGTCGGAGACAAAACGGAGCCTTGGGGAACACCAGCATTTATATGGTGAATTTCAGACTTGAAGCCATCCAATACAACTTGAATTGAACGGCCAGAGAGGTAGTTTCTAATCCATTGAAGAAGAGACGCATCGAGCCCATATGCACGCATTTTCGATAAAAGAGCTTGGTGCCAAACTCTGTCAAATGCCTTTGAAATATCAAGTGCAAGAATCTTCGTTTCACCAGAGTGATGTAGAGATTGGTTCCACTTTTCTGTGAGATAAGCCATCAAATCACCAGTGGATCTGTTGCCACGAAAACCGTACTGTCGGTCATTAATGAGTTTTCGTGATTCAATATATTTCATGAGCTGACGATTTATCAGCGTTTCCATGACTGTCTGGGAATACGAGGAGGTTATTGCGACAAAGCTTATTCGAGTGTCCTGAACCAAGGCGACGATGAATCGCAGCGAAAATATAAAAAATCAGATAATAAGAAAATAATTTATTGGTGTTACCACGGCTGTGTTCTCGATCAGAATGAACGAGACAACGTTTTTTTCTCTAAGTCAAAAATACATTGCGAATGACAATTAAAGAGGAATACAAAAGAGAAAATTAGCGTTAGACATTAGACTCTTATACTAGAGTAGACCAAAGGAAAAAGAAAATCTAAAATGCAACTGTTTAACATTAGGGTAAGTTACGTTATGTAATTTACAATTAACGAATAACAAATAAAGAAAACAATATTAAATAACAAAGATAGTAAACGAAAAACCAGTTTCGGAAAGCATTTCGGCAGCCGATTATCCAATACTCTTGTCGGATAAGAGCAAACGAAGTCGATATGCCAGGATGCAGAAACCGTACATGTGCGTCGCGGACGATGAGCTTTGTTAGAATATGTCCCTTGGGTATGATGATCGGATGTCGGGTGTTGAATGCTATATTCGCCTTTTGAATTCTTCCACCGACCCGCAGAATATCGTCTGTATCTAGAAAGCGAGATAGACTAATAATTTTGCAACTTTGTGGAAAGGAGCCATGTTTTTTATAGAATTTAATGTAGTCACCAAAGTATCGATTCTGTAACCATATAATGATCCTTGTTTTGGCGTTATGGATCTCCTGTGGCTTTAGATAATGCGACGATGACTTTACCTTGCTTGCGTTTCTATCGAATAAACCATGTAATCTTGCGACTGTTCTAATAAGCGTGTTCCAAGATGAAATCCGAGTCGATAGCACTTCGTATGGATGTTCGTCGTGGGTCGCAAGATATGACTGCTGTACATGTACAACCTTCCTTTCCTCTGGCAAAGATTTAGGGTCTTCTTCGAAGTCACTTTCAATTGGCCAGTCGTCAGAAGGCTTTCCAAGCCAGTGTGGACCATTCCACCAGATCCGATGCTCCAGGAGTTGCGATGGTGGTATACCACGAGATGCAGAATCGGCCGGATTGCACTGAGATCTGACATGGAACCAACGGTTTCTGGGAATTGCATTTAAGATCTCAGAAGTACGATTTCCTATGAAGACATTCCAACGGCGAGGAGGAGACGATAGCCATGATAGGACGACCTTCGAGTCCGACCATGCATAAACATTAGCAAATTGAACGTTTAGAGAATTTTGGACTGCGACGAGTAGCCGTGCTAGCAAAACGGCTCCGCAAAGCTCAAGGCGTGGTATGCTCAGTTGTTTGATCGGAGCGACTCGAGATTTAGAAGCAACAACAATAGTTTCATAGCTTCCATTGGGAAGTTGGTAGCGCGAATATATGACTGCTGCATACGCGGATGCCGATGCATCAGAGAATCCTAGCAGCTCGAACGACGCATTCGAAAGACCGATAGATCGAGGTATTTGGATTTTGGTGAATAGCGAAAGTTCAGCGCGATATCTTCTCCATTGAGCAGCGATAGGATATGGGACTTCGTCATCCCACTCCAGTTTTCTATGCCATAGTTCCTGGAATAGTATTTTCAGTTGCACGACCGAAGGGGACAAGAAACCGAGGGGGTCAAAAATGCGTGCTACGTCTTTAAGGATTTGGCGTTTTGTAATGGGTTCATTCGGAACGTAGTTTAGGGAGAAACTGAATACGTCAGATTTTGAGTTCCAATATAACCCGAGCACCTTCACCCACGAGTCCGCGTCTGTGTCCAACGAAATATTTTCCCGAGCAGGAGTTTCATCGCCTTGAAGAAGATCGATACAATTGCTTTGCCATTTGCTTAATTGCATACCGCATTTAGACAAGAGTTCAATTAATGAATTTCGTTTGAAAATGGCGTCAGCTAAGGTATCGGCACCCGATACCGCATCATCAACGTAAAAGTCATTGCGTACCATTTCTGAGGCTATTGGGAACTCATCTTGGTAGTTTTTCGCGTGTTGTTCCAGTGTCCGGACCGACAGATATGGTGCACAAGATACCGTACGTCACGGTATTTAGCCGAAAATGTTCGATTGGATCTGAAGGCGATTTCCGCCAAGCAATGCGTTGGAAGTCGGAGTCCTTCTCAGATACCCGGATTTGGCGGAACATCTTAACGATGTCAGCGGTAAAAACGAACCGAAAACGACGAAATCTGATGCCGACCGAAAAAAGGTTACGTTGAATAGGAGGTCCAATCAATAGCGTGTTGTTCAGTGAATTTCCGCAGGTGTCTTTGTAGGACCCATCGAAAACGACGCAAATCTTGGTTGTCGTACTGTCGGGCTTCATAACAGCATGGTGAGGGAGATAAAATACATTCGATCTCCCGATTTCCGAGCTAGGAATTTTCGACATGTGTCCTAACGATAAATACTCGTCGAGAAAGTCAGAGTACATTTGCAAAAGGTCGGGTCTTTTAGAAAATTTATGCTCCATCGATTTGAGACTAGAAACGGCCCCAGTTAAGGTATCAGCAAACTGTGGAGGTGATTTGAATGGAAGGTCGACAATATATCGTCCGTCCGAGTCACGACGATGCGTATGACGAAAATGTTCCTCGATTTGTTTGTCCTCATTTGACGAGATCGATTTAGGATCAACCTCTTCGATTGTCCAGAACGATTGCAGTATTGAGTCGATGTCTAATGTGGAATGATGCGAAATGACGTCCGATTCTGAACTGGATGGCAGTTGACCAGCTAATACCCAACCAAAGATTGTTTGCTGCGCGATGACCCTTTTCGCTATGGACAACATTGCCTAGCAAAATCTCCCAAGCCTTATCGGCTCCTAACAAAATGTCAATAGACCCCGATTGGTTGAAAGAAGGATCAGCTAGGTCCAATTGATTTAGATGCGTCCAGTCTTCGACGTTGAATGAAGTTGTTGGTAGGTTTGTGGTAACGCTTGATAGTATATAAGTATCGACGATAATACTAAATAAATCACAGCGTGACGAAATTACAACTGATACAAGGCCTCTGGATGTACCCGCACTGGTAGATCAAATACCATTGATGGAAATTCTAGCATTTCTTCGTTTGAGCCCGAGCCGTTGAATGCAAGACTCGGTAACAAAGGAAACCTGAGAGCCTGAATCGATAAGGATGCGCACCAGTTGGTATTTACCGTTTACATCCAAGACCTTTCCGATAGCGGTGGGGAGTAGAGTACATCGTACCTGATGCGCAACGTTTATGGAATGATGATTTTCCACCGATGCCGAAGTAAAAGAGGGATTTGAGGTGCCTGAAGCACATTCACGATCACGAGTTAAGTCACTGGTTGGCTGACCGATCGAGTAATTAATTCCCGCATTTACCAAGTTATTGACTGGTGCTTGCTGACGGGGATTGTTGACCCTATCATCATGAACCAAGCTATGATGCCTTGACTTACAGGATCTGCATCGAAATTTAGATGAGCACCGAGCTGCTGAGTGCCCAGTTCGAAGGCAATTAAAACAAATTTTAGCGGATTTGACGAAATCTCTTCGAGATTGCTCATCCAAATCGATAAATTGTGGGCATTGAGGAAGCCCGTGAGTATCATTGCACTTTGCGCAATTTAAAGACGGCGAAACATGCATACTTTTTACAGCTGGGTTTTTTTTTTTTTTTTTGGATGCGCCAACGGATGTGATAATCTGCTAAAGATGCGGTAGCCCGTGCTACCAACATGCACGATTCGCAAACCCGGATAATCGATGCCGGGAATACGCCTACGTACTAATCCACACCCCACACACTTCAACCACTCTCCCCGCGGGACTGCCGTTAGGTATTACTTCGCGGGGTTGGTTAGCCTTCAAGCTATTCGTGTTGTGTCACCTGCTTCTGGTGTTTCTGCGGTCTCTGAGGCTTCTGCTGTGGCTTTTCTTAGCCTTTCTATTCTCCGTAGCTCATTTTGTAGGATGGTTATAAAATTGCATAATTCCGCCCAATTCTCTTGAGACTGCAACATATGGTCGATGATTAGTGACGGGCTGGGCAAAGTATTTCTCCATGCCATGAAGCGTGGGCAATAAAATATTGCGTGCTCCGTGTCTTCATCTTTGTTTACGCATTCGGGGCAAGATGGTGAGCTGTCGTGCCCAAAACGGTGCAGATACTTGCGATAACCACCGTGGCCTGACAGGAACTGTGTAAGGTTATAGTTACAGTCTCCATGGTTACGTTCTATCCATTCCTTGATTGTCGGTATAAGTTTGTATGTCCATCTGCCTTTCGTTGTGCTATTCCAGCGAGCTTGCCACATAGCTATTGACGCTGCCTTTTCTTCGGTTTTAATCCTCTTGATTTCACTGGCATCGTATTGGTTTAAGGCTCTTTTGTTATATATCCTCAACATTTCGTCTGCAAGAATGTCGACGGGGACCATTCCAGCTATAACAAAGGCGGCCTCATCCGATATGGTTCGGAAGCCGCTGATTGTCCGTAGCGCGCAGAGCCTGTATGTTGATAATAGTCTCCTTTTGGTCTCCTTCGTCCTCAGTGCCTGCGCCCAGACTGGGGCTGCATACAGCAGAACTGATGTAACAACTCTGGAAAGTAGGATCCTTCTTGCGTATCCAGGTCCACCAATGTTAGGCATTATGCGCGAGAGAGCTCCCTGCATTTGCGATGCTTTCTTGGCTAAATATTCCACGTGTGTTTTGAACCGTAGTCTATTGTCCAGCATTACTCCAAGGTATTTAACCGCTTCTTTGGACTTGATTATTTGGTTACCAACCTGGAAGTTGGCAAACTCTACAGTTTTTCGGCTGGTTATGATGACAGCTTCTGTTTTATGATCAGCTAGTTCCAGGCTGGCGGTTGATAGGCACTCCTTCACCCGGGCAATTGCTTCGTTTGTAACGGATTCAATGGTACGAATCTGTTTACCTACTGTCACAACGGCGATGTCATCGGCGAATCCAATTATCGTCACTCCCTCAGGCAGCACCAACCGTAAGACTCCGTCGTACATGATGTTCCACAATAACGGCCCCAAGACCGATCCCTGTGGAACTCCGTCAGTGACTTTGTAGTATTTTTCACCTTCATCTGTATTATATCTTAACTTCCTGTTGTTGAAGTAGCTCGTCATTATACGTAGCAAGTAGTACGGTGTATCCATCCTAGCGAGGGATCTTCTAATGAAAGACCAGTTCGCGGAGTTAAAAGCATTTTTAACGTCCAATGTTACTACTGCACAGTACTCCTTTGTCCCATAGAGCCATCTTTCCCCATCGATGGCGCCTTTTGCAATATCAACTACTGCTCGTATGGCATCAACAGTGGATCTCCTTTTTCTAAAACCAAATTGGTAATCTGAAAGGGCCCCTTTTTCGTCTGCCACTGCGAGTAATCTATTGTAGATTATCTTCTCGAGGATCTTTCCCATGGTGTCCAATAGGCATATTGGGCGATAGGACGATGGTTCTCCTGGAGGCTTCTTTCCTTTTGGTAGCAGGACCAAGTGTTGCATTTTCCACTTTTCGGGAAACGTTCCTTCTTCGAGGCACTTCTGCATCGTCATCATAAACAGGTCTGGCCTCTTTTTTATAGCCGCTTTTATTGCCTTGTTTGGGATGCCGTCGGGTCCGGGGGCCTTGTTGTCGCCAATCTTGCTGCATGCCTCGAGCAGCTCCTCCTGGGTGATTAGTGGAATGTCATCTGTACTGACTTCTCTCACGATATTGCACATAGTAGTTGGTACTTGGGGAAAGAGATGCTCTACTATGGATATCAGTATTATTGGACACGTTATTGGAGGAGTTCTGTAGCCCCTCAGTTTGGTCATCACCATTCTGTATGCCGAACCCCATGGGTTAATGTCGGCCTCCTCACAAAGACGTTTAAAACACGTGGTTTTGCTCTCCTTAATAGTTCTATTTAGTGTGCGTCTTGCCAGTCTAAGAGTGTCCAGGCATTGTTGGAAGTCTGGTCTTCTTCTTGAACGCTGAACCTTGCGTCGAGCTTGCAGACATTTTTTCCGAAGTGTCTTTATTTCCTCGTTCCACCAGTAACATGGCGGTGCCTTCCTGCTGTTTGTTCTTCTGGGCATGGATGCATCGCACGCGGTGGTGATGGTGTTTGTGAGGCGATGTGCGAGGGTCTCCGCTGTTCCATTTCGCGTTAGGTTGCCGTTCAACATCTCTTCGAATGTTTCCTTATCGAATTTTCTTTCGTTCCATTTTGGTACGACTGGTTTCATCCCTCTTATTTCCATTATTATCATTTGGTGGTCGCTGTGTGAGTATTCTTCACTGACTCTCCACTTTATGGTTCTCAGGATAGAACTACTCACAAGGGTGATGTCAATGATGGAGCCTATCCCAGCCTTCCTGTACGTATTTGCTCGACCCTTGTTGGCGATACTTGTCGATAGGGGAGCGAATGTTTCCAGTAGGGCCTGTCCTCTGGTATTCGTGAGTCTGCTGCCCCATTCCGTAGCCCACGCATTAAAGTCGCCACCTATGACCACTGGGGTTCTCCGAAGAGCGTCTGAGGTTAGATTGTCCAGCATTTGTTGGTATTCATTGGACGTTAAGCTGGGTCGGGCATAGCAACTGTAGAAATGGATCCCGTTTATTTTCGCCCGAACGAAGCCTTCTGTTTGATCGCTTGTGTCTTCGAAAGCATAGCGTCCACATATCCAAATGGCCGCCTGTTTTGCTTTGTCGCAGATCCAGTTATTGTTCCCGTCGGGACACTTATATGGTTCACTAATCATTATGACGTCCGCCCTTTCGTCCTTGGCCGTTTGTGCTAGGATGTCCTGGGCTACTCTACAGTGGTTGAGGTTTATCTGTAGTATCTTCATGGTCTCTTGCTAGTGATAGCTCTCCGAAAAACCGGGCATTTTTTACTGCCAGCTACATGCTTCGCGTCATCTGGATTGTCTCTCTTGCAGATCATACAGAATGGTTCCTTGTCACAGTTCTTTGCTATATGGCCTTCTGTCCCACATCTCCTACATAGTTTGGAGCGGTCTTCTTCGTTTTTGCATTGCCGGGCTAGGTGGCCAAACTCTAGACATTTGAAGCATTTTTTTAGCAGGGTCCGTTCGCGTATGCGACAGTTTACCCAGCCGATTTTAACCTTTCCGGCTTTTAAGAGTTTTCCTGCGTCTTCTGAGGGGAGGCTGATTGTTGCTGTTTGAGTTCCTCCGTAACCCTTTCGCAGGGACAAGACGTCTGCTGGTAAAACTGTCACTTCGAGCTGGGCTTTGATGGCATCGGCTATGTCGTCTACAGCAGTGACCTCATCGATGTCTTTAATCTCAAGGACAGAGTGGTGTGTAAGTGACCTTACATTCGCCTGGTCAGCTAAGGTTTCACTAAGGAATCCTTTGAACTCAGAGGTTTTCATCCCCGTCTCCTTGAGTTGTATAAGGAGGTCTCCCTTTTGTGTCCTCCTAATTCTTGACACCGCCTTTCCCACTATTTCCAATTTTGGGTCTGCCTTTACCTTTTTTAGGATCTCCGCGTATGAGAGGGTCCCCGTCGCTTTGATGACGATAGCGTCAGGCCTAGGTTTTTTGTCCTCTATCTGCTTCTTTTTGGCGACCTTCTTTCTTGAGGCATTCTGCCACTCTTCCTCTCCTTTCGTCTGCTTCTTATCAATGCCTGCATTTTTCTTTTGATTGGGCCTGGTCACTGGAGTCTCAACTCCGGTTTTCCCATCTTTCTCCTTGGTTGATTTCACAGGTGGGGGTTTTTGTTTCCGTTTCTGCTCCGGGTATCTTTTGGCTGCAACGGTGTTTTCAGCATTAACTTGTCTCCTTTTTGGTTCCGGTAGTACGTTGTCTGCAGAACCATTTGGTAAGTTATGCTGCTTCCGTTTAGGCTCCGGGGACTCGTCTTCTGCAACCTGTCTCTTCTTGGGCTCTGTTGTTGCCTTTAGCCATGGCGAAGTTTGCGAGGAATTGTTCTGACGAATCACTTTCTTTGCTTTCTCGTCATGCAATTGAATCGCCGAGAGTTCGTAAAGAGCTCTGATGCTTTCAATAGCATCTCTCATCGGTTGGTGGATCGAGATCTTTTGCCATCTTCCATCATTTCTATCAGCCATCTTATTTGCTCACCTAGCTTGTGAAAGTCTGATTGCTGGACGGTTGATTCGGCCGCCCTTGTTCGTACTGTGGGTGACTCGCGTCGTTCGGTACTTCTTTGTGGTACTGGTGACCTCAGCATTCTTGATCCTCCCTGAAAGGGATTTTCAATGGTCTCCTCTATTAGTCCTCCGGTGTTTTGGTCAATGTTGGTTGTATTCATTTCTATTTGGTCCCCCCTCAAAGCCGCTATCAATGTTCGAATGTGCAGTCACCTAAGGATCCCATGGTTGTCTTTGCAAGCAGTGAGGCCATGCGAGGGTTGACACAAGCCCTTATGGGGTTTTGTGCCAGAGCCGGATCGGTGCTAACCAGGAATATTACATCTGGACCTACACCACCAACTTAATGGTGACGAAACATTGAACGTACTTTGAGGCGTGCCAAGGTTTTAACGGGACGGAGGCGCTTGCAGCATTAGCCTGAAAGCCATTTCCGCAAGATTTCACTCTTGCTTACTCAGGTAACAGAATACTACAAACGTCAGCCCTCATAGCGATAGTTCCAATTCGTTTTCCAGTATGCCATAATTAAGACCTTACTGGACTCGGTCTTAATGTTTTGTTTTAGAAGAATACTATACTAATGTTATTGCATTATACTACAATGCAATATAAATATATGTATGTGCAGTCGCTTCCAGGTTGAGAAGCTGCACATTTCGCGGTGTGGCGGGTGCCGCCGGATCTCGCCAGTTGCTTCTTGCTGTATCCCTCGGTGCCACCTTATGTGGTGGGGAGCACTTACTTGGAAGACGGTGCTTGCTCGTCTTGTCGCAGAGAGTTCATAGGGGTTCCTTTGACCTTTTCAGCTACGCCCTCCTTCTCCGCCTCTCTGGATGGGGGACTGCTTATTGGGTGTTCGCAGTTAACTCCTTTAACGATGCTGCATTTTTCTATCCCCAGCATACGAGTGGATTTTAGTCGCCTCTTACGACAGACACCCCGAACCTGAAGGGGCTTTTTTTTTACAGCTGGGTGCCTATGTCTATTTGCTTCACGAGTGTTAAGTTTCGCACTTTCTAGTGCCTCACAACGGTTTTCCAAAAAGTTGATGAATTGATCGATTGTAGGGTAATCTTCAGAAACGCTTTCTGTATACCACGCCTGTCGAGTATCAGGGTCCAATTTGTTCAATAGAATATGGATGAGCCACGGATCCCTATTTAACGAGTTGAGCGAAATAAGACCTCTAACTACCTCATCAGCACCGTCGGCTATTTTTCGAAGAAGGCTTACGTTTGACACATGAGTAGATGGGAGCTCCATAAACGACTTTATATAGTTATTAATCACATACCGGGGTCAATCGTAGCGCTTCTCCAATCTTTCTCAAGCTTGTTCGTAAGTAGCGTCACACAAGGGTAGATGGTTAAGCAGACTTAATGCTTCGTTCCGCAAACACGATTTTAGAAAATGGAATTTCTGTATGGGTGTTAGGTTGTCTTTGTTGTGGACAGCACCTTCGAACATATCTCGGAAAGCCGGCCATTCCTGATAGCTTCCCGAGAACGGTTCGATTCGAATGGTAGGAAGAAAAAACTCGGAATTCTTTGATGACGCATTAGTGCGGCTTAACGTTTCGATTAAAGCTTGCTGTTGATCAGCTAATCTGCTAATGGTATCTTTATTTCGATCAGCACGCTCGCGTTCCCTAAGGGCAGATAACAAAATTGACTTGATCATTAGATATTTAGCCTCGAACTCCTCAAATTCAGGTACTGGATCCATATAACCTTCTTTCTCGACGAACTCGTAGACGCGTGTCTGAGAAAAATTGAACTCGTTCCATAACTCATCCGCTTTAATGAGTTTAACTTCGAGCTCCGCTAGCGAAACAGAATCTTTTATGCTCTCTGTATAGGTGGCTAGCTTTGTCAAGGAACCTTTTAAATGGCCACGTGTAAGCCGAAGAACTGAAAGGGAGACTGTTTCAGTCATTTTGCAGTAAAAATCACTGAGCACAAACAAGTAGGGCTTTTTCAAGGGATATTCACATGCGATCTAATCACCGACAGTTTATTTTCCTTCGAGGCGAGCGACAATATTGAAAAATGTTTCTTATAGCTTTCAGCGCGGGAAAGTCAATGCTTTGCACGTGACAAACGAATAACCAACGAAAACCTGTTGCCACTAATTATCCTAATCCTGCGATTATGTATATAATTCACGTCCGAAAATTGCCTATTAATCAACGATAATCAAATTCAGAAAATCCGGCTCGAATTTGGACCAAATGTCTGGGAATACGACGAGGTTATTGCGACAAAGCTTATTCGAGTGTCCTGAACCAAGGTGACGATGAATCGCAGCGAAAATATAAAAAATCAGATAATAAGGAAATAATTTATTGGTGTTACCACGGCTGTGTTCTCGATCAGAATGAACGAGACAACGTTTTTTTCTCTAAGTCAAAAATACATTGCGAATGACAATTAAAGAGGAATACAAAAGAGAAAATTAGCGTTAGACATTAGACTCTTATACTAGAGTAGACCAAAGGAGAAAGAAAATCTAAAATGCAACTGTTTAACATTAGGGTAAGTTACGTTATGTAATTTACAATTAACGAATAACAAATAAAGAAAACAATATTAAATAACAAAGATAGTAAACAAATAAGTTTCGGGAAGCATTCTCAAACAATTACCTTAGAAAGAATGGATGTAAGTGCTATGGGTCGGTAGTTGGTGGGAGAAGAAGATTCGCCTTTTTTGGAGACGGGCTGGACAAATGCTGTTTTCCACCTTCTCGGGAAGAGTCCAGAAGAATAGGATAGATGGAAAAGCGTACGCAGTGTTTTGCCAGCGTGGAAGAACACCTCTTCAGAACAATTGGGGAAATACAATCTGGACCAGCGGATTTATATATGTTGAGATCATTAAGTACTCTTGCCACTGTACGAGTGCGAAAATGGATTTGTGCCATGCTGTATTCGACGCTCTCAAGTACAGGTAGAGGCAAAGCGCAATCTGGGAGCATTGAGCTGGCTGCAAAATGTGCAGCAAGCAGATTCGCTTTGTCTAAAGAGTTGACAGGCGGAATGTGTTTGTAAATGAGCGTTGGGATCGAAGATGTGGCCGAATTCTTTATATTTTTTACAAAAAACCAAAAGTTTTTACTACCCTTGGGACATTGTAGTATTTTTTGCCTCAACTTTTGGTCATACGAGAATTTAACACGCTTGATAGTGGTATTGCAGTCATTTCTGGCTCGCTTGAACTTTTTTCGGTTTTCCTCAGATGGGTTGGCCTTATATGACCGAAAACTTAACTCCTTTTGTCTGATAGCCTCTTTACAGCTCGAGTCGTACCACGTATTTTCTTTCGGTATGATACTCTTTATTCTGTTAGGAATAAAGGATTTCATACCTATACCTATATACCTATAATACTGGACACCATATCAGCGGCGGCATCCACGTCGTTATCGAGGAAGCATAACGACCAGTTAAAACTCTTAAAGAAGCTGTTAAGTCCGCTCCAGTTGGCTTTCTCGTATTGCCATACGGTTCTTTTCGGAGATTTTTGCAGTGGTCCGACGAGCCTAAGGGCGATAATACTTCTAAAGTGTATTTATCACGGTGGGAGGTAAGAAACAAGTCCAGGGTGTTGGCATTATGACCGTCAATATCAGGTACGCGTGTTGGCTCATTTACAAGCTGGGTTAAATGATTTACCTCAGCGAATATCTGAACATAAATTCCTTCGGGTGTTGTCTGTCCAGTATGTCGAAGCCAGTTAGAATTGTGAATATTGAAATCGCCCGCAATGACAATTTCAGTATTAGGATACAGTGTCTCCCTTCTTGTAATGGAGTCAGACTCGACTCGTTAAAAGTCGAGTTGCTATCAAGATTGGGGCTTCTGTAAATGAAACAATAATGAATGATTTGCCTACGGATGTGGAATTTCAGCCATATGAAATTAAATTCCGAATTGGAACACTCCCCATAGGAACCTGGAGTTTGATAGGCAATATCATCACGAACGTAGATGGCGAGACCGCGGTGGAGAAAGAATAAAGGCACTAGACGATACCCAGGTAGATCAAACTCCGATTTATCAGAATTTACACCCACCTGGGCCTCGCTCAGTGCCAAAACAGCTGGTTTATATTTAGCAACGTGGACATACGCCGAGAAGAGATTCGATCGTAGCCCACGAATGTTGCACATGTCAACCCTAAAATTTCCCATCAATACAAAAAACAGACACCAAAAAACACAACTCCGACGCTTCTAAGCAGGGCTGTGAAGTGAAAATCCAATGTTGGATTCTCAAATCAAACCGTCATAGGTGTTATGCCCGTATGACAGTTTGCTTTGGTCCACCAACAAAACTTTAACACACAACCCGCTATCCGCCAGATGTTGCTCTCACCCACTCATTGCAATTGCCTTATGTACAACAGTACAAGCACTATCGCTTGTACGTTGGCGGCCGGCGATTGCAAGACCACGAAAGTGCAACAGCAAACGAGTTGGAATGGGAGAGGAGGGAATCGCCCACGCTAATGGTCTTTCTTTCCTTTTTCCTCTTTTTTATTTTTCTTTTACACAACACTTCACTGGCACTGAACTCAGGATTGATTTAATTGCGCGGCCGATGATTATGATTTGGTAATTTAATTAATAAATTAACAATTTTTCGCTCTTTTTTTTTTTGTTGTTGTTTATTTTGTTTGTGTGTTATTTGCGCGACTAAGGGGGAGAGGGCTACGCGACGGGTTGCAGTTCGGAACATAATTTATTGTGGTGCTGAAAATACAGCAGCTCTATCGGATGATGGAACACCAAATGTTTTTTCACAATCCCGGTTTTGCTAAACGTTTAAAAAAACTTATGGTTTACTTACCATTGTGGACTGGAGTTATGGCTCCTTTTTTCAGAATTGGAGAAATAGTAGCAACATCATCGACCGCCGACCAGTTTTAATGATCTGAAAAGCCGTTTATTTAAAAATCTGTTGCCAATGAGGGTGGATAAATTATTGATGCAATTGATGGTAAACTTCTTAGTCGTAGCACGACCATGTTCCTGCGAAAAAACGTAAAGCGTAACCTAACTATCTTGGCGATTGTCCTGATGAGGACTTTGTTAAGACTGCCACAGGATTTGGAACTCCCACTTAAAGGAATGGAAACGTTTGTGGCAAGACTATTTTTAATAAGACTAATGTTTTCGTTTCCAATAAATGTGCTTTTGATTCAGTGTCTCAAATTATCATGAACAGTCTCGCAATTTATGAAAACTACGGACAGCACTTCGATTAAACAGACAACCAAACAATTACATTTTGTAAGGAAATTGAATCTCGTGGGAAAATATTGTCCAAGGACTATGCTGAACGAGCTAAAATTCTTCTAAATATACCCATTTTCGCACAAAAATACACGAGGAGTGTCGTCCTTTGCTGCATCTTGCAATACTTTGGAATTAATTGAATATTTGTTCCGTGGTATTCCAAGTGTTTTTAGGACTAAGGCTTGTCAAAACTGTAAAAGAAACTACTCCGATCGAGATGGTGACCTGTAATGTCAATGTTGGTATCCTACATAATAAGGGTCTTGGTTTTATGCAGCAGGCAATAGATGACTGCGTGATAGACGGTGTAACTACAGAGTTACGGACGGACCGCAGAGTCCCAAAATACTGCAGCCAAAAGACTACTATCCTCCATTCAAAAATCTGTCAAAATACAGAGGCAAACATACAAATTAGCGGGATAAGTTAGCTATACAAACGTTGGTCATTATACAGCATTGATTTGTTCTGGACTGAAGTGGTACAAATACGATGACTTACTTAGACATCAACTTGTGCTTAAGGAAGACCACCAGGTTAGTCCCCACGCTTATATTTATATCGTCAATATACATCGTTGATTGATAAATTATCATTTACCAACAGCAATAAAAACAATATTAGTTAAAGTTAACATGCACATTTCTTTATTCACTCCTAAAAAATTAACAAAATTTAAAAACAATAAAACTTGAAAATAAACAAAAAAAATTTTAATTTGAAAACAAAAAAAATAGCAATAAAAATTGTAAATATAAAGAAAACTCTAAAATTTTAAAACAAAAAACAAAAACAATAAAACTCGAAAACAAAAAAAAACTATAAAATTTAAAAAAAAACTTTAAAATTGGAAAACAATAAAACCCGAAAACAAAAAAAAAACTATAAGATTGGAAAACAAAAAAAAAATAAAACTTGAAAACAAGAAAAAAAAACTCTAAAAATTACGAACACAAAGAAAAAAAAAATATAAAATTTGAAAACAAAAAGAAATATGTTAATTTTTTTTTGGTTTTTTGTTTTTGTGTTAAGGCTTAGAAATAAATTTTTTGTTGTGTTTCTCAAGCACTTTCCAGAACTCTAATCAGAACTCATGAAAACAAAAAAAATATCCTTTTGTTTATAATCCAATTTTTTTTTCTTGTATGGGGAAGTGCAGAACTCTTGTTGTTGTCCATTATTTTCATAAAAAAAATATTTTTTTGGGATTATATTCATATAATCGAAAAATATGTTTTTGGGCGTACTTTGGCAAATTTTTTGGAAAAAAAACTTTGGGGTACTCTAGAACTATGTTGTTTCTATGCGAAGAAAAAAGAAAAAAATAATTTTTTTAAAAAATGGGGTGAATTTAGCAACCCTTATATAAAAAAATTAAAAAAAAAAACTAAACGAACGAAAACTAAAGTTCTTAGCAGGAACTCTAGAACTCTTGCTTAGCCACCCGGAACTCTAAAAAAAATTAAAACAAGTAAAAGTGTTATCATCGGCCTGGCCGATGCTTTGATACCCTCCACTGTATACAAGTCATGCGAAGTTTTAAGCATGTGAGATAGTACGTAATTACATTGAACAACAGACAGAGAGACACATGGGCCTAATATTGATTTTGTATGGGAGGTACCAGAACTACTTGACCGACATAGCCCATTTTAAATACCAACTTGACGACAATAAAAATAAGTCCTCTCATAAAATTTCACTAACCTAGGTAGATTCTTTTCGACGATATCGTACTTTCAACATGTGTTTTCTAATATTGGTTTTGTATGGGAAGTACCAGAACTACTTGACCGACATAGCATATTTTTAATACCAACCTAACGACGATAAGAAAAAGTCCTTACACCAAACTTCATTCGCCTAGGTTGATTCCTTTGGACGCTATCGTGTTTTCAACAGAGAGAGACACAAGGGTCTAATATTGATTTTGTATGGGAGCTACCAGAACTACTTGACCGACATAGCCCATTTTCAATACCAACCTGACGACGATAAAAATAAGTTCTTTCACTAACTTTCATTGGCCTATGTCAATTCCTTTGGGCGCTATCGTGCTTTCAACAGACAGGCAGACAGACAGACAGACAGACGGACATGGCTAAATCGATTCAGAATGTGATCCTGATTCAGAATATATATACTTTATGAGGTATCCGGTGACTCCTTCTTGGCGTTACAAATGTAATGACAAAGTGAATATATAAATTTGGATGTTTGTGTATAACTGAATTTAGCATATGTTTTTGAGCAGTTGTTAAATCATCAGTGTTTTCTGCTATTGAGTTAACTGACTGCGATTTGAGTTGTTTAATCTTGATGTTTACCTCATTGAGGATTGTCATAAAGCTGCCTTGCGTATGAATTACAGAGACTTAAGGCTGTCGTTGCCTAAGATGCCATGGAAGATTTTAAGCGTTGGTAAGGCGCAGTGGCTTAGTGTGTTGGACTACTAAGCGAGGGTTCGCAAGTTCGAATCCCGAAAAATCCTAATTCCAACTTATGGTTTTTTTTCCGCTGCGCCACCTCTCGCGAACGTCTGACAAACATCCGAGAGTATAACTGTCATGAAGGAGCTTCTCAATTAGCCGTTTGGACCCGGCATAAAATTGTAGATCCCTTCCATTCGTCCCAAAAATGAAAAACTCACACCATCGAATGGTTGTGAGAAGCTAGGCATAGGGTCGCAAAAGACCTGTTGCGCCAACTATCTATGTATTTATTAAGATATTTTTAATGCTGACATCGTTTACTCCCAAAAGATTGAGATAAATGTGATGGCTGATTATTAAATCGCCGGCTATTGACTTAGCATAAAATACGTTTCATTCATTTAACAGTGGCCGTTAAAGGCGTTTGGACCCGGCATAAAATTGTAGATCCCTTCCATTCGTCCCTAAAAAGGAAAAACGCACACAAACGAATGGTTGTGAGAAGCTAGGCCTTGGGTCTCTACAGACCTGTTGTGCCAACTATTTATTTAAAAGTGGTTTACTGACCAGCTCAGGTTTTATGTAATTCTTACTGGAACCGGTGTCGATTAAAAATTTTAAAATTTCGCCAGTCCCCGCCTTACATTCGAAATAGGGTAATGAGGACTGGGTTAGTCTAAAAAAATGGATATTGTGGCGAACTTCTATCGTTCTTTATCTTCCTTTCACAAACAAAAATAAATCTGAAATTAGGTATGTAAATTTCCGATTTACACATGAGAGAATTTACCACCCTGTACGAAAATGCTGCATATGGAATTCTATATGAAGTCGCTAAAAACTAGAGCTGTAAGCCGTCAAAGTTTGCGGAAGTACCACTTTTTATTTTGCTAAGCTTAGCGAGAAAAGCAATACGCTCTTTCGCATTTCGGACGTCAAAGAAAGTGGTGGCTTCTATCCAAAGATCAGCGAGTGGTGTGGTCTTATTCTTGGGAAAGCGAAGAAAACAAGAAGACGGCAAATTTAATATTGTCATATATATATTTAATATTGGACACACTAAAAGGCTACATAAACCAACACAGAAAATACATATTTTCTATTAATCTCCACCATAGTAAGTACCTGCTGATTGTGTTTGAGTGCACGAGTTAATTCAACGCTTCTTGAATAGAATTTGGTTTCTCTCTCTGTACAGCAGAAGCGGGCTGAAGTGACATATAAGTGCACACCGTACCAAATCCGATCAGCTGTAGTATAGCGGTGGATCGTCGCCTACATCTTATAACAGATAACCATTATAGAGGCACCGAGAAAAAAAAATGATTAAATCCTCCCTTCACCTCCTCTCCTTCTGCATAACTCGGAGTTACTTACCGCGCTGTGTATATCTTACGGATCCCGAAAGCCAGACTTATCCCACACTTCACACTGCGATCGTGCATTTATCGATCCAACTACAAAATCTCTCGACATGTGTTGAGAACACAAGCCACCGACCGTTTTGGCGTGGTGAAAAGAAAAGTGATTTTTATTTTTGCCATCAGTCATCAGAGGACAGCGATCTACACCTCAAGCAAGATCAGTCGTCATAAGTTTGTAGCCGCACTAACGACCCATACCACAACCTACCCAACGCCACCATCAGCCACGTCCAAATTCAGCTGATTGTTCCACCCGATCGAGAATTTCGCTCGCCGCACTACGTCTATCAGTGGATTGTCACTCAGCAGCAATCCACCCCCACCCGCTGCATTAGCCGTATGGTATCACCAAGTGAAATACATTGCATTTCGTCAAACAACCACTGATCAAGCAGCCAGTCATCAACAAGAATAGAGATTTACAAGAAAATCTCCCTTCCCGCAGATCGACATTAGGATTAGGCGCTTATTGCTCAGACTTTCTCTCAATAAAGTGCAAGTAAAGGGTGATTTTTTAGCTGGTTTGGTTTTGGCAACACTGGTTTTGACAGCTGACGTGTGTTTAGTACCTTGTGTCACTGTCAAACAGCTTCAGTTTGGTTTTCAATTTAACCATGGATCGTCTTACAAATGAACAACGCTTGCAAATTATTGAATTTTACTATCAAAATTCGTGCTCGGTTCGAAATGTTCATCGCGCGCTGCTTCCATTTTATGATCGGCATTCTCGACCTTCTGAGCAGTCTATTCGGAAGATCGTGACCAAATTTCGCACCAAATTTACTTTGTTGGACATTAAACCACCAACACGTTTACGTACTGTGCGTAGTGAAGAAAATATTGCGGCCGTATCAGCTAGTGTGACAGAAGACCGCGAAATGTCGATTCGGCGCCGTTCCCAGCAGTTAGGCCTTTGTTACAGCACTACGTGGAAAATTTTGCGGAAGGATTTGGGCGTAAAGCCTTTTAAGATACAGCTGGTGCAAGAACTAAAGCCAGCCGACCTACCACAACGCCGAATTTTTGGTGAATGGGCTCTTGGAAAGCTGGCCGAGGATCCGCTTTTTTATCGAAAAATTGGGTTCAGCGATGAGGCTCATTTTTGGTTGAATGGGTACGTAAATAAGCAAAATTGCCGCATTTGGAGTGAAGATCAGCCAGAAGCATTGCAACAGCTACCAATGCATCCCGAAAAAGCCACTGTTTGGTGCGGTTTATGGGCCGGCGGCATTATTGGGCCATATTTCTTCAAAGATGATGCGAATCGCAGCGTTACTGTCAATGGTGAACGCTACCGAGCGATGATAACAAACTTTTTTTTGCCCGAAATGGAAGTTCTTGACTTGCATGATATGTGGTTTCAACAAGACGGTGCCACATGCCACACAGCACGCGAAACAATGGCGCAATTGCGAGGCGAGTTTGGTGAAAAGTTAATTTCACGTTTCGGGCCGGTCAATTGGCCGCCTAGATCGTGCGATTTGACACCATTAGATTATTTTTTGTGGGGGTATGCCAAGGATAATGTGTATAGGGACAAGCCCGCTTCGATTGACGCACTGGAAGCCAACATCCATGCATTCATTCGTGAGATACCGGCCGATATGTGTGAAAGAGTATGCCAAAATTGGACTCAGCGGATGGGCTACCTGAGACGCAGCCGCGGTCAACATTTGCATGAAATTATCTTTAAACATTAAATTGCAAGGTTCAAACTATCGATTCAAATAAATATTTCATTCATTTTTTCGAATTTTTTGTGTTTTTTTTTTAAAAAAAGTTCTAAACCTCTTAAAAAATCACCCTTTATATACGCAATGTTATTAGTTTCAGGCAAAAGCTAAGTATTTAATTTGATAGTATTATAAAGCTCGTCAGTTACAAAACAATTTGTTTCTTTTCATGATTACCAATTTAGATACCCAAGCCTTCACTGTATGCTGTGCACACCATTCATTGATGATATTCTTCGTATAATTAATCGTCGATCAAAAGATAGACAAAACGCATGCGAAAAGTGCATGCCAGAAATCCGGTGAGTCAGTTTATTTTGTTTTGTTTTTGAACGAGCTGAGTTAATATTTTGCTAATAGTGTTTCATTGAGTGACTTAATTAGTTTTAATTAAAATTAACCAGTTTTGATCGCGGGAATAAGCGAATTGGTAATGGTGGTTATCTACTTTATCTACACATATGGAAATTTGAGAGAGAATGCTAATCTTCCTGAAACAAACTACAATTATTTAAAAATAAGGAAATCTGCTCAAGGAAGCTCTAGATTTATTGAGAAACCTTAAATACAATGGAACTAGACATATATATACATACTAATACATACAGTTTTTAATTTAGACAAGGCATGAATTATATGTACGGCCGTCCTGCAGGAAGTGCAAGAACCCAAGCGTCCGCCGAGCTATATGTCGCGCATTACTCTAGCATGCCTGCTTGCACTTATTTGTCAGGACACCCACCTCACAACACACAGATTCTTTATGAATTCTTTGGAAGATGGTAACAGCATATCCGTTACACAGGTGGCGCCCAGCGTGGGCCGGAACCAATATCCCATCCACCAATTAAGACTTGAACATTTAACTAGATTTTGTTGTTCTCAATAAATGGGTTACCGAATTATGTGACCAGAAGATGTAAATCTGTTCTTACTGTTGACTTCCTCATTTAAATTGTCTCTACTATTTAGTTCTTCAACGACCGAGAATTGCCGGCTCATTCAACGTTACGTCAAGTTCTATTTAGTAGTTGTTGAAGATTTACTAACTTTTCGCTTACGCAGCTTGTAAGACGGCCGGAAGTCATCGATACATATGATATCACCTCTTCGTCAGAAGCGCCTTCTTTCTGTTTTAACCAACATGGATGTAAAGGGTGATTTTTTAAGAGGTATAGAACTTTTTTTAAAAAAAAAACACAAAAAATTCGAAAAAATTAATGAAATATTTATTTGAATCGATAGTTTGAACCTTGCAATTTATTGTTTAAAGATAATTTCATGCAAATGTTGACCGCGGCTGCGTCTCAGGTAGCCCATCCGCTGAGTCCAATTTTGGCATACTCTTTCACACATATCGGCCGGTATCTCACGAATGAATGCATGGATGTTGGCTTCCAGTGCGTCAATCGAAGCGGGCTTGTCCCTATACACATTAGCCTTGGCATACCCCCACAAAAAATAATCTAATGGTGTCAAATCGCACGATCTAGGCGGCCAATTGACCGGCCCGAAACGTGAAATTAACTGTTCACCAAACTCGCCTCGCAATTGCGCCATTGTTTCGCGTGCTGTGTGGCATGTGTCACCGTCTTGTTGAAACCACATATCATGCAAGTCAAGAACTTCCATTTCGGGCAAAAAAAAAGTTTGTTATCATCGCTCGGTAGCGTTCACCATTGACAGTAACGCTGCGATTCGCATCATCTTTGAAGAAATATGGCCCAATAATGCCGCCGGCCCATAAACCGCACCAAACAGTGGCTTTTTCGGGATGCATTGGTAGCTGTTGCAATGCTTCTGGCTGATCTTCACTCCAAATGCGGCAATTTTGCTTATTTACGTACCCATTCAACCAAAAATGAGCCTCATCGCTGAACACAATTTTTCGATAAAAAAGCGGATCCTCGGCCAGCTTTCCAAGAGCCCATTCACCAAAAATTCGGCGTTGTGGTAGGTCGGCTGGCTTTAGTTCTTGCACCAGCTGTATCTTAAAAGGCTTTACGCCCAAATCCTTCCGCAAAATTTTCCACGTAGTGCTGTAACAAAGGCCTAACTGCTGGGAACGGCGCCGAATCGACATTTCGCGGTCTTCTGTCACACTAGCTGATACGGCCGCAATATTTTCTTCACTACGCACAGTACGTAAACGTGTTGGTGGTTTAATGTCCAACAAAGTAAATTTGGTGCGAAATTTGGTCACAATCTTCCGAATAGACTGCTCAGAAGGTCGAGAATGCCGATCATAAAATGGAAGCAGCGCGCGATGAACATTTCGAACCGAGCACGAATTTTGATAGTAAAATTCAATAATTTGCAAGCGTTGTTCATTTGTAAGACGATCCATGGTTAAATTGTGTTACGATTTTGATGTTTGTAGATTGTAATTGCTGATTTACACCATCACATTTGTGCACTTGAGAACGAATTTTGTTTAGTTTTCTCAAAACTAGATGTTCGGCAATATCGAACATAAAAAAAAACACTCGCCGAGAAGTATTAGGTAGAGATGAATTTTATTTTATTTCATATAGTATTGGCAATGCAAGATTGAATTAAGTTCTTGTTTTGTTTATTTTCTTATTGCATAAATATTTTATTCTACGTTATTCACTGTTGCTTTAACAAGGCAAGGTATCGAACTTACAACACTGCTCTACGAAAATATACTAACTGTCTGCCCTGGCTCCAAACATGAATTTTTCTGGACGTGTCATTATCTTGAAGAAGAAGCTGGCAGTGTCCGATTCACGCCGCGAAGTACTGCGATCATGGGAAAGAAATGTTTGCTTGCATTTGTAATATAAAACCATATGGAAATATGCGATGCACTTGTCACATTAAACCATAAATGGAATTATTGTATAGTGGGAAGGAAGTAAGAAGGCAATCATTAATTTGAATTAAGCAAAACGTAGGCATATTTACGTATGCAAAGAAATATGTGAATGTGCTTTCGCCATATAACACGATATGAAGATATTGTATTTTGAGAAGAAGTATATGAATGGAAGATAGGATAGGCGGGTAAGATATAGGAGTTTTGCGCATGCAACAAATCCTTCCCCCCTAATTAAAGAGTGTTATTCTTTGAAGAGGAATAAGACTCGGAAAATATTTTCCAGTATTTGGTACCAGTTTGAAAGCAGAACAGGACAATTTAACAATGTTTTTGCCTAGTTTACCATTATTTTTAGTTTTTCTTTAATTTTAAATAGGTACTAGGTATGAATATATATAATTTTTTTTGTTACATTTACTTTAATATTTAGAATTATTTTTTTTTTTTTAACGCTAACCTTTTTGGATATTTTTTAATTTGCACTAATTACTAATTACTTATTAATTGTTGTAAGTATAGTCTTTTACAATTTTTGTTTGTTACTTTTACTTTAATTTTTAGAAAATTTTTTTTTTACGCTAAACCTTTTGGAAATTTTTCAATTTGCTCTAATTACTAATTACTTATTAATTGTTGTAAGTATAGTCTTTTACAATTTTTGTTTGTTACTTTTACTTTAATTTTTAGAAATTTTTTTTTTACGCTAAACTTTTTGGAAATTTTTCAATTTGCACTAATTACTAATTACTTACTAATTGTTGTAAGTATGGTCTTTTACAATTTTTGTTTGTTACTTTTACTTTAATTTTTAGAAATTTTTTTTTTTACGCTAAACTTTTTGGAAATTTTTCAATTTGCACTAATTACTAATTACTTATTAATTGTTGTAAGTATAGTCTTTTACAATTTTTGTTTGTTACTTTTACGTTAATTTTAAAATTTTTTTTTTTTATTAAATTTTTTTTTATTATTAACTGCACGGATTTTGGTAGTGTAAGTGATCGAGTTAACGGTTTACTGGGGGTTTCACTACATGAAGGTGTACTGTTGTTGGAGGGCTCCGTAGCGGGGTCTATAACCTGCATTTCTATATCTTTGGGCCGTAAAGCCTTTTCACTTTGCCAGTTTCTTAAAATTTTGGGTATAGTTTTACAAACGATGACGACATAAAGAGCTAATGTAAGTACACATGATATTGAGAAGGAAGTCAATAAGGTACGGTGGCTCGAAAAGTTGACTAAAGGGAAGCATGATTGCATAATGTACTGTAGGAAAATGAAAAAGAAGATGTAAAAAAAAATGGTGGAAAAGTTGTGGGAAAGTCAAGTGTTAATCTATTTTTATTTTATTCGTAGTAAGGCTTTAACCGATTGTTATGGATCACAATTTCTTTTCTACCAACTTTGATAGCTGTGTTTACGGGTCCTTTTATACTTGTTACTGTATGAGGCCCTCTCCATATGGGTGATAGTTTTCCTTTTCGGTTTTCGCTTTTGACGAGTACTTTATCCCCTACGTGAAATGAATGAGGTCTTATTGTTTTGTCAAAATAGGTTTTTGACCTGTGTTTGCTTGCTAAAAGGTTGCGCCTGGCTATGGAATATGATTTTTGAAGTCTATATCTTAGAAGATGGCAGTAATTTTCGTGATTGTATATGGGTTCAGGATCTCTTTTGAGGTTAGAAGGTATGTCAGGCGTGAACCCATAGAGACATTCCATGGGTGTGAGTTTCGTGCTATCATGAATACTATTATTATAAACGAAGGTTGCTGTTCGCAAGAACTGATCCCACGACCTGGGGTTTTCGTCAGTTATGCTTCGCAGATACTCCACTATTGGCCGGTGTGCTCGTTCGAGTGCACCATTTGACTGGGGATGGTAGGCTGTGGTCTGCAACTTTTTTATCTTAAGCAGTTTGCAGAACCCTTTAAATAAATCACTGAGAAAGTTTGTCCCCTGATCCGTGACAATCTGTTTAGGAATACCGAAACGTGTAATTATATTATCGAAAACAACCTGAGCCACGGTTTGGGCCTCTGCATTTTGCATAGCATGGCAATCAACAATTTTCGTCAAGTTATCCTGAAAGGTTAGAATATACAAATTTCCAGACTCTGACTGTTCTAAGGGGCCTACGATATCTAAGTAGACTTTATCGAAAGGTTTTTCGGCGATATCAGTGATCATCATTGGCATGCGTATCAAAGGTGTTGCTTTCATGGTCTGACATTTTTTACATTTTTTGATGTAAGTTTTGATGTCTCTAAGCATGTGCCGCCACCAATATTTTTTGCGAATTCTTTTATACGTTTTTACTACACCTTGATGACCACCAAACATCGAGTCATGGTAGTCCTTGAGAATGGTTTGTATCTCTTCGGGGCTACTGATTTCTTCTATGGGTTTTGTATTTACTGCTTGTAATTCCATTGCGCTCTGTGTTATAAAGGAGGCTTTTGATTTTTCAGAATCGCTTGGTTGTGTGATTTGGGTGCTTTGACTAACTATAGGTGCTGGCTCAGGAGATGGACTTTTCGTTTGTGCTTGTAACCTCGTTACAGCATTAGATACTGCTGTTTTTATCGCTAGAATGTCCATGACTTTGTTCGGTGGTTGGTGCACCTCGGCTTGTACTTCAATTATAAAAGGCTCCGTAGTTTCTTATGTAATTGACTGAGATGTATTTAAATTCGCACAAAACTTGCACTCTACAGGTTCTTCAATTGTTGGCTTAGCTTTCTCGGCTTCGTATTCGGCATATGTTAGGATTTTGTCTGTAACTATACACTGTTTCGGTTGCCGTTCTTGTGCAGGTTTCGCCACATTACATTGTGGAATTCGGCTAAGGGCATCAGCATTGGTATTGTATTTGCCTGGCTTGTATTCTATTTCGTAATCGAATTCCGACAATTTGTGATGAAATCGAACGAGGCGAGTTGTAGGATCTTTCACGTTAAATACTCCCTTTAAAGGCTTATGATCTGTATATACAGTAAATTTGCGCCCTTGAAGGTAGCATCTAAAATTTTTAGTAGCCCATACGATTGCTAGTAACTCTTTCTCAATAGTAGAGTAGTTACGTTCGGCTTTGTTTAAGGTGCGGCTAGCATATGCAATGGGCTGGTCTTTACCTACATAGCCCTGGGATAGTACAGCTCCGATCGCTTCACCGCTTGCATCCGTCGTCAGATTAAAAGGCTTAGAAAAATCCGGATAGATCAATAAAGGAGGTGAGACCAAAAGTTCTTTGATTTCTTGAAAAGCTCTCTGGCATTTTTCAGTCCAGTTGAACTTTACATCCTTACGGAGTAGGTTTGTGAGGGGACGAACTATTTTAGAAAATTGTGGGATAAATTTACGGTAGTAGTTAGCGAGCCCCAGAAAAGATTGGACCTGCCTAACTGTTCGTGGGGATGGAAAATGTTGCACTGTGGCAGTTGTGCTAGGATTTGGAAGTGCCCCTAATTCTGAACATATATGTCCCAAATAAACTACTTCCTTTTGTAGGAATCTGCACTTTTCCGGCTGCAGTTTTAAGTTATTTCTTCTCAATCTATCAAAAACCCTTTTCAGTTTGATGTTATGATCAGTGAGGTTTTTCCCGTAGATGACGATGTCGTCCAGGTATACGAAGCATTCAATACCTTGTAACCCGGTAAGAACATAGTTCATCAAGCGTTGGAACGTGGCCGGCGCTCCTTTTAAGCCGAAAGGCATACGCTTAAACTCATAGTGTCCGTAGTTGGTGCTAAAAGCGGTTTTCGGTCGATCCTTCTGATCTACCAGAACCTGGTGATAGCCACTGGCTAGATCGAGCGTGGAAAAATAACGGGAATGACCGAGTTGATCAAGTATGTCCTCAATTCGAGGAAGAGGGTAAGCATCACCTATAGTGCAATCATTCAGTTTGCGAAAATCAACCACGACTCGCCATCTATTTTCACCATCCGGACCCGGCTTTTTGGGGACTACCAGGAGAGGTGAGTTCCAAGGACTTTTGCTAGGTTGGACAATGTCGTCCTCCAACATCTCCTTTAACTGATCATTAATTACTTGCCTTTTAATGTGGGGTAGTCTGTACATTCTTTGATTTATCGCTGCCTGGTCCTGCACCAATGGTATTTCATGTGTTAGAGCGGTTGTGTATGAAAGGCGATCGCCTTTTAAATGAAAAATATCGCAATACTCATTGCAGAGATTAACAATGGCAGTCTTTTCTTCAGAACAGAGATTTTTCCCTATGTTGAGCTCGTTTTCGAGTTTTACTATTCGCATGTTACGTTGTAGATCGTCCGAATTCTCGTTGTCCGGTATGAAGTATTTTACGTGCTGAATTGAATGTTTCGTCTCTGGAGCATGTTCCTTTTCGGATTCCAGAGGAATTATTTTATAGTCTTGTGCTGGACTTAGTTGCAACCTTAATTTGTGTATGATAACTGTTTTGTTATTTATATTAAGGGCACTTATTAAATATTTCTTTTGACCTGAAGGAAAAATACAGTTAGAGAGGAAGACTCCATCACCTACTTTATCGGGCAAGCAGAGCATTTCTTCCGAAAACTCTAAAGGAATTGTTATAAGTTTTTGTGACCGTTCAGGCAGACAGACAGGCTTCTCAAGTACAACATCCAAACACTTAAATTGGTTGTAGGCGTTGTTTCTATCCAAATTGTTTTTTACTACAAAACAAGCATCCTTTGTTGAGGTTACGCAGTCAGCTTCTTGGTTGTAAGAAGCCTTAGAGACTATACGGCTTTTGGATTGGGCGACTGTTGGCTCCAATTTTGCTGTATATTGTCCCACTTCGACTGCCCTTTTAGGACTCGGAATAAAATCGGGGTAATTCAGAGGTATGCTAAACTCCTGTGCATTGGTTTTCGTACAAGGGAATTTCAGTTGATGGTTAGGCCCATCTACATTACAATGTTTTGATAGAAAGTCGTTTCCGAGTATTCCGTCATCCGAAAACGTTGCGGTCTTACCCAGTACTTGGAAGGTGCAGGGAATTTTAGATTTAACATTAAACTGTCCCTGGCAGGCACCAACACTCTTTCCTTTACCAAAAGGTGTTTGCAGTAGGCATGCCTCATCTGTTTCTAATTTTACTTCTGGCTTGAGTGACTTCTGTTTAATTAGACTAACTTCGGAGCCGGTGTCTACGATTAGCTTTGCATGACCGTTTAGGCCTATGTCGAGAGGAAGAACTATTGTGGGGACACCGTGTTTGGGCTTCCGAAGGTTCCCTTTAGTTTTGTCGTTATAAGTTAATGTCGAGCCGGGGGTTTTGGGCTCGACAGTTGGGAGTTTCCCTGGTTCTCCGATTCCCATTTCATTTTTTGTCGGCATTCGTTGACATCATGGCCGGGTCGACCACAAAAATTACATTTTTTTTGTATGTTATAGACCCTGGGTATGTTTTCCGGCGGGCCATTGGTCGCCTGGATTGAGGGGGAATTTTCATAAACTCTATGGGAATTTCTTTGATTGAAGTGATTTTTCCTATTATGGGCAAAATTGTTAGTATTTGCCTTGTTGGCTCGTCGGCAGTCTCTAATGTCGTGATTATATAGTCTGCAATTTGTGCAGAAAGGTGTATTTTTCCTACTTAGACAATCACTGTATGTATGCCCAGTTTTTCCGCAGAAGCTGCAAATCACGCCGTGATTTTGTGAATTATTTGGAAGGATTTTATTGTGGACAAAGTTATGGGATTGCTGTATATTTAAATCGAACGGTGTTACTTGGGGATTTAGCTGCGGTTGAGAAAAACTAGTGTTGTTCCCGGGCCAAAAGCTCGGATTCGGGAAAATATTGTTAAAAGTTGGATTGGTAGGCGGTTGAAATTGTGCATTTAAATGCACAAGTTGTTGTGTTGGAAGGACAGTTTGCTGCAACCGTTCCATATCTAATGCTCGTTGCACTAGTTTGTCTATAGATTCATCCCCTACCGTTAATAAATATTGACAAAGATACGGATTAGAGACCCCTGTTTTTAAAGCGTTTTTGGCAAAATCTTCCAACTGTGTTTTCACAGCTGGAATTGCTACACAGCCATATTTAAGATCCGCTGCCTCCTTGCAAAGCTGCAGCATCTGCTTTATCCTAGTGGTAAAAGCGATGAGAGCTTCCAAGGGGTACTGTCTCATTGTTATTAGTTTATTTACCACTTCTTGGTACGTTTCACGGGGCAGATAAGTGCGGTTGAGGAGCTGTTCTGCTTCCTCAAAAGATGTTATTTGATTAGATGCGACTAACAAATAAGCATCCCCTCGCAGTCTGGTAGGGAATATTTGGACAAAAGCTTGGTGTTCGGCATCAGGTAGGCATTCAAGTACCTTCTTACAACAGCCTAGAAACGTTTGTAGTTCTGTACTCAATGCAGGGCTTTGTTCACCCGAAAATAGTGGCACTATCTGCGCAGTTAGTTTGGCGATTTTGCAGTAATCTGCCGACATTTTAAAATTTGTTTCTGGTTTATTTTCTATAGTTTGCGATTCAATGGATAATTCCTCTTCAGATTCATTAACGGAAATGTCCAACCAGTTTAAAATAATTTCGCTATCCCTCAAATCACTTTCACTACTATCTTTCCGTGTTAATTTATTATCTATAGCCAGGGGGTGCGTTTGACCTTGAAAATCTAACAATTCTTTTTTAAATTGTGCAGTGGTCTCTTTCAGATGGCTAATTTTACTGAGTCTCTGCTCACGGGTTTTTTCTAATTCTCTGTTTATATTTTCACACTGCAGAACTGTTAGATTGTCATTGTTTCGCGCTTTATCTAATATTAATTCTAAATAATCACTTAAACTTACACTATTTGACAATATCGTCCCGGATCGAAGTCTTCTAGGTGAAAGTCCTGTTGAAGTTCCTGGTTGGTCGGCGGGATTTTCTTCTGGAGTTGAGTCCCCTCTGTTTGGTGTTGCTTGGTTCATTTACGTATTCATATACCCTCGAAACCAGACTCAGTTTCGAGTTTAAGGGTAAGGTAGTCTTGCCCAGTATAATTATTCGGATTAAGGCTTTTCAAGCTATTATCAGTTTAAAACTGTTGCTTCCTTAATCCTACCGGCTGCGCCAATTTGTTACGATTTTGATGTTTGTAGATTGTAATTGCTGATTTACACCATCACATTTGTGCACTTGAGAACGAATTTTGTTTAGTTTTCTCAAAACTAGATGTTCGGCAATATCGAACATAAAAAAAAACACTCGCCGAGAAGTATTAGGTAGAGATGAATTTTATTTTATTTCATATAGTATTGGCAATGCAAGATTGAATTAAGTTCTTGTTTTGTTTATTTTCTTATTGCATAAATATTTTATTCTACGTTATTCACTGTTGCTTTAACAAGGCAAGGTATCGAACTTACAACACTGCTCTACGAAAATATACTAACTGTCTGCCCTGGCTCCAAACATGAATTTTTCTGGACGTGTCATTATCTTGAAGAAGAAGCTGGCAGTGTCCGATTCACGCCGCGAAGTACTGCGATCATGGGAAAGAAATGTTTGCTTGCATTTGTAATATAAAACCATATGGAAATATGCGATGCACTTGTCACATTAAACCATAAATGGAATTATTGTATAGTGGGAAGGAAGTAAGAAGGCAATCATTAATTTGAATTAAGCAAAACGTAGGCATATTTACGTATGCAAAGAAATATGTGAATGTGCTTTCGCCATATAACACGATATGAAGATATTGTATTTTGAGAAGAAGTATATGAATGGAAGATAGGATAGGCGGGTAAGATATAGGAGTTTTGCGCATGCAACAATTGCAAACCAAACTGAAGCTGTTTGACAGTGACACAAGGTACTAAACACACGTCAGCTGTCAAAACCAGTGTTGCCAAAACCAAACCAGCTAAAAAATCACCCTTTATTTCCATTTCAGTCAAGTATAAATTTCTCGTTGAAAACAAGCATATCTTTAATCAAATCTATGAGATTGAATACCATTTAAACACCTCATGATGAAATTTTAAATTAAATGCGCAAATAGGTATACATAAATAGAAAGCAACTGAGAGATTCGGTTTAGTTTACACCAATTTTTCTTAATTCGCGCTTAGTTACCTCGATGGGCTAACCAATTCGAAGTGCAAATAATTTTAGCTCGAAATCAGAAGTATACATCTTATATGCACTTATTCATATACCTCACACACACCCCAGCACTGAATTTATTTATTACAACAAAGCAAATAACCGTTTGACATAAAAGAAATTCACTTATTTGTTTTGTTAACTTTACCTGTAAATACCATCATGCCTCCAAGATTTGCTAATGCTAATCGAGGTAATCTCAGTCAAAACACTCGAAGTTTACGATCCAATCGTAGATTAAGTTGAAATGGAAGAGGTAATATAGGGAATTCGGCTAGTTCTAGCGATACTACTAATCAGCTTCAGCCTATATCAGAGCAAAATAATGAAAGCCATGCGTCGAATCAGCAAAATGAAACCTTCAATTGCCCAATCTTCTCTTGCGAATCAGAGTCTATCTCAATACATTCAGGAGGTAGTAACAGCAACGATAGGGCTAGGCAGATCAGCAGACTTGCAAACAAAGCCAGAAGAATTCGAAAGAGAGACTCAAGTCATTCGAAGGCAAGTAGCTGACACTATTCAGGAAATGCTCCGAGCCATTAAGCTTCAGCGCAACCCAGTCGAATATAACGTTAATCGACCCCAACCTCAAAGAAGTCATAGACAGCCGGTCATTGAGAATGAGCAAGTCATCCCTAATAATAACACAGAGCAAGTTCCAGCGGAGTTCAGTTCGAATACTCACAACTTTATTAACCAGCTCAATGCGTTGAATCTCAACTCCGACTCTCCTAGAGAGAGGAACCTTCCTTCCTCTACTTCCCAAAGGACAATTGAGTTCCAAAAATGGGGTTTAAAATTTGATAATCAACACATGACTGTTGATGATTTCATATTTCGGTTAAGCCGACTGAAGGAATGCTATGGATCTTCGTGGGAAGATATCTTTCTTCACTTTCATCTGTTCTTCTCTGGGCAAGTAGAGAATTGATAAAACAGAATGTCAAACGCCGTATTGGTGAACTTCTCATCACATACAGCACCAACAGTTTGCCAGAAATGGTCTACATATGTAGAAACATAGAAAAATATGTTAACCAAAGTGATGGGTTGCGAACAAGACAGATCCAACAACCGAATTTTAGGAGACAGGTTAGTGAGCTTGAGCTTTCTTATACCAAAGAGCCATTGTTGGAAGTAGAAGCTGTACAGGTAACGCGCGCTAAGCGTGACCCATCCTCCTATGTTTGCTGGAATTGCAAGCAAAGAGGTCATTCATTTGTACAATGTCCTTGCCCACAACGCAATCTTTTTTGCTACAAATGCGGCTTAGAGGACACGACCACACCACAATGTGCTAACTGTTCGGGAAACCGAACGCAGGGCAGTAAGAACTGAGAAATCTTTCCCAACATTCGAACCCAAATCGTTGCATAAGCGACAGGTTAATTATTACGAAGCTCGCGCTCGAATTTTCAATTCCAAGCCTTCGGCCAAAATCCAAAAGCTGAGCACAAGATTTCGAACAAAGCGGAGTCTCCATAAGTGTTTTTAATAGAATAAATAATAATAGTGCACGATAAAATTGTCTCAAGAAATCAAGTGTCATTTTAACTTCATTAGGTGAGGAAAAGCTGCATGTTTTAGGGAAGAGCAGATTGAATGCCACTGCACGCATCCACAAAAAGTTCAAACATTTTCAAATTGAGTTCGCAGTAATTAATAATTCGTGTCCAACCATTATCGATTTGCCTGATTGTATCAGACTCGGTCTTGTGAAAAAAATGTGTTCGGTGGAAGTATAAATAGATACCGTCGATTTTAGAAATATGTACGAAGAATTATTTAAGGGTTTAGGATGTCTCGACGTAACTTGCAGTTTAAAAATTAAAGAAAATTATTGTGAACCAATTGTTGACCCACCGCGTAAAGTCCCATACAAATTTTATGATAGACTAAAATGTGAATTACAACGGATGGAGGGATTAAATGTCATAGAGAAGGTGCCTGGTCCAACACCATGGGTCAATTCCATTGTATTAGTTGAGAAATCTAACAAGTCGCTTCGGGTTTGTTTAGATCCCCGCAATTTAAATGAGGTTTTATTAAGATCCCACTATCCAATCCCAAGTATAGAATTTGTGAAGTCAAAATTATCTGGCGCGCGTTATTTTTCGGTATTTGACGCTAGTAATGGTTTCTGGATGGTAAGGTTGGATAAACCATCTTCATTGTTATGTACATTTAATACACCATTTGGAAGATATAAGTTTCTTCGTCTTCCGTATGGTTTGAGTGTTGCACCGGAGATTTTCCACAGACTGATGACCGAGATATTCGTTGATCTGGACGCCATTGTCTATATAGACGATATTCTGGTCTGGGGAAAAACGATAGAAGAGCATGACGCCCGAGTTAAAGATGTATTAGATAGAGCAATGTCTGCTAATGTTAAGTTAAATAAAGCTAAATGTGATTTCGGGTTGAAGGACGTCAAGTACTTTATATACTATATTTTTAATGAACATGGTGTATGTCCTGATAATTCGAAGATATCTGCTATAGATGCCTCCTCCTTCATCCGTCAAAGACCTTCAACGATTCTTGGGAATGTTAAATTATTTGGCCCCTTTCATTAAAAATTTATCCGCGGAGTCGGCATCTCTTAGACATTTACGAAAGAAAAATGTTGAATGGCAATGGAACGATAGTCATCAAAGGGTTTTTGATAATCTCAAGGATTTGATAACGAGACCACTCATTCTGGCATATTTTAAGCCAGATGAGCCCTTAGTCCTATCCACAGATGCTTCGAAGTTTACCGTTGGTGCAGTTCTATTTCAATAATAAACCAATTGCGTTTGCGTCGAAAACCCTAACAGAATGCCAACAGAGATATGCGCAAATTGAAAAAGAATTGTATGCAATAGTTTTTGGCGCAACAAAGTTTCACCAATACATTTATGGTCAGGAAACTAGATCTGAAACTGACCATAAGCCATTGGTCTCATTATTTGGCGAACCTTTAGCGGGAATTCCTCCTATTGAAATTGCTAAATTAACGTCTAATAAGGCCTCAGCTGTCATCATACAGTTTAAGTCAATCTTTTCTAGGTATGGTATACCAAAGTTATTGATTTCAAAACATTTTTGAGCTCTTGGGGAATCCAACACAAAACAAGCAGGCCATATCTAGCGCTTCTCAACATGCGAACCACACCTAATAATGGCTACTCTCCATCCCAATTGTTAATGTCAAGAAATTTAAAAACAAAACAGCCGGTTATGGAGAAATATCTTCAACCACATATCGTAAATATTTGCGACTATAAGAACACTCTAAAACGAGAACAACTCGCCTGGAAGACATATTATGACGCACACGCCAAAGAGTTATCGAATTTGAATATTATAATAATAATATTGAAAAATATAAAAATTAATATCCCATATTAAAGAATGACTTTTGAGCTTTTTTTGTGTCAAGTTTCCAACTTTGTAGCCCAAGCCATTCAGCTAGAAATAGTATTAGAAATCTCTATTCTAATAAGTTAATAGAAAACTGTTAACGCAAATCCTAAAAACGGATGAAAATCGAAAAAATTAAAAGCACATACAGGGTGTTTTTTTAGAGGTATAGAAGTTTAAGTTGGCAACACTATTTTAACTGCCGGCCATTTTGTCAGCTGTCAAGTGATTTATTTTTAGTTTGGTTTGCCATTTCATCATGAACAAGTTGACACTTGAGCTTTGTCCATCAACTTTATGGAAGATTTTGCGCAAAGATCTTAGCTTACGACCTTACAAGATCCAGCTTGTGCAAGAATTAAAGCCGCGAGACCATGCAATGCGTCGTGATTTTGGTGTATGAGCCGAAAATGAGATTGATATCGATGCTGATTTTCATCGCAAAATTTTGTTCAGTGATGAGGCTCATTTTTGGTTCAATGGCTACGTCAACAAGCAAAATTGCCGAATTTTGGAGTGAAGAGAATCCACATGAGACCCTTGAGACGCCATAACATCCACCAAAACAGACTGTTTGGTGTGCTCTACGGGCTGGTAGAGTCATTGGGCCATACTTCTTCCGAAATGATGGTGGAGAGTCAGTTACCTTTAATGGAGACAGGTTCTATACCATGATAACCGACTATTTTGTTCCCGAATTGGATGGCATGAATGTGGATGAGATGTGGTTCCAACAAGACGGCGCTACATGCCACACAGCGCAAGTCACAATCGATTTATTGAAGGAAACATTCGATGAGCGCATAATTTCGCGGAATGGGCCTGTCAATTGGCCACCAAGATCGTGTGATTTGACACCATTGGATTATTTTCTTTGGGTATATGTGAAGTCGCTCGCCTACGCCAACAAACCAGAAACGTTAGGGGACTTGGAAGCCAACATTCGTGGCGTTATTGCCGACATACAGCCCCAAATGCTCGAAAAAGTGGTTGAAAATTGGACCTCTAGACTTGGCTTTATTCGAAGCAGCCGCGGCGGCCACATGCCCGAAATCATATTTAAACATTAATGGCATAAAATTATCCTTCCAATAAAGCCAAATTGATGGACATTAAAACGATTTTTTTGTGTTTTATTTCAATTCGAAGTTCTATACCTCTAAAAAAAACACCCTTTACATATGTCTGATTTATGTGCTTTTGATTTGCTGAGTCATTGATTTTTGTGCTATCCTAATTTAGCCTCTAATCCAAGTTGTAGGTTTGGCTCTGTCAGTAAAAGCCCTTTAACAGCTCTGCTAAAACAAACCAGAACGTCGACATTGTGGCGCCATAACAAAAACACCACCTAAAAATAGAAATATGTCGTCATTTTAAGGCAAGTACAATCCATATTACCACAGATATTATAGTAGGTATGGGTAGAATAATCCTTGCCAAATAAATACATTTCCATTGCGCACTGGTAGGTAGGCTGTTTAGTATGTGTGAATCACCTATATTAACCCAGCCAAATGTTGTTACGGCTGGGTGGGCAGCTATGCATGGCGGAAAAGGAAACCAATTGTGTGAGGCTGTGAGGGTGAGTATGTTCATTGAAAATTTAGTTGCCGTAGGCTGTGAGTATTATGTTTGCTTGGTGTAATAATATTGATCGTATCCGAATGAAGATCGACATTGTGGCGCCTTAAAAAAATCTTGTACACATAATAGAAAAAAAAAACTCTGTTCGCACACGGGACAAAATGCTTACCTGATTAATTGCGGGTGGAAGGGGTGGGAAAGGGAAAGAGATCCACAAAAAATTACCTTGACGAATTTCTGGTGGATATACGCATGTAAATCAAAAAACGAAAGCATTAGTGGAAACAAAACTGGCGGCAACTCAAATCTTAACACTTTTAATTCTTAACAGGAATGCCAATGCCATGTTAAATTTTTTTTATTGCAATAAATTATGTGCTCCAAGAATTGAAACACATTCCCCCATGGTATATTGTATTATTTTTGCAGGAATAATGAAAATGTATTTGTATTGTCGTTTCAATGTTGTGGCTTACGATCGTAGGTACCTGGGAAACAGCTTAAGGAAACATATATAGAATTAGCTGGGAAAGCACCGTATCGGGGTAGATGTTTGGGGGTGTGAGTACGAGATTTCGTTTAATCCTTTGAAAGGAGAGAAAATGAGACGGGGCATTTAGCGAAGTAATAAGCAATACTATTCCTAGTTGTAATTATAAGAAAAAAGGATAGGGTACAAAATGGTGTCTGCTTGAGTAGTGTGGGTAACTTGTATGTTCCTCTGATCGTTGCTGCTATTCGTTAAGCACAAAATTGAATGTCAAATGGGTGGAGTATAGGCAATATATTACGCGAAACGAAACTAAGTGTACTTACGTTCTACAGGGTGTCCGCCGGGATGGTATACTACTTTGTTTGCTTATAATTTTTGATTAAATGAAAGAGAATGGATCTTATATTCATAAATGTTTTATTTAATGTCGGCAATTATGTATGGAATACAATATCAGGTAAATGTCCGTTTCTGTTAGTCTTACAAATGCGAGCCCTTTTGAGCACATTTTTCTTTACATTCTCACACATTTCACGCGGTATTTCCTTAATTTCATCACGAATATTTTGTTTGAGTTGCTCAAGCGTTTATGGTTTGTTTGCATAAGCCTTGCTTTTCAAATATCCACAAAAAGAAGTCCGGAGCAGTCAAGTCAGGCGACCGTGGAGGCCAATCAACATCACCATTTCTTGAAAGACCTTGTTGTGGAAAGAGGTCTCGCAGTAATTCCATTGTACATAATCAATTTCAATTTCAATTTATTAACATCTTTCGTTTTGAACTGTACAATAAGACTTGGTCTTTTATAGTACAAACATTAATTGCATCTATGTACATTGAATATATATTAATAAAAAAAAATAATAACAAATAAGATAAAGAATGATTATCATCAAAAATTAAAAAATTCAGGGTGAACATTAAGCATGGATAAAATTATAATTATATAGAAATATATACATTACTATTATTATCACCACTGCTGCGCTGAAAGGTATTTAAAAATATTATAAATATTTGAAGTTCTTGGAATTGCGAATCAGTTTAATATGTAAAGAGTTCCAAAGCCTTGAAGAGTGGACGAAAAACATACGGGAGGAACTTAAATATTTAAAGGACGGAATGATGATATAAGGTGTTCTCTGAGATCGTGAAAAAGTTAATCTATTGTAAAGATATCTCGGAGTTTTGCTATGAAGGAGTTTGTGAAAAAATATGAGATTACGAGCATTTAAGACATTTCTAGATAGAAGAGAGATTCGATCATATCTCTTCAGTCCATAAATGTATCTAACGGAATCATTAAAAGCAACTCGTAGTTTATGCTGAGATAGAGAGTCCAAGTCACTAAATACTACCTCGGCATACGTGATGATAGGTAAAATCAGAGCAATGACAAGTTTGCGCTGAGTTTCTTTAGGAGTAAAACTAGCAGACAGCCAAAGTTTTCTAAGACAACCATAAATGCGGCCAACAACAAAATTAGCGTGATTATAAGAAGACAAGGTACGGTTCAGTTTGAAACCTAAGCAACTGTATTAGCGTAACTAATTATTACGTTAGATAGATATAAATTCGGCAAGATGTTTGGTTCTATTAGCTTATTCGCAATTGCAATAATTTGAGATTTTGACGGATTTAAAACTAGTCCATTAACAACGGACCATCTAAAAATCGAAGACAAGTCTTCATTATATTTACTTGCAAGATCAAGGACATCACAAGGAGGACGAGATAAGCATAATTGAACATCATCAGCATAGAGGTAGGTAGTCACGTACCTACAGACAGTTGGTAGATCATTAATAAACATACAAAACATAATTGGACCGAGAATTGAACCTTGAGGAACGCCCTTAGTAATAGATTTAAACGAGGAAGACTTACCACCAACTATTACATTTTGTTGCCTGTTACTTAAAAAAATCTCGATTAGCTTTGTAGCACTATGGCTAAAATTGGAAAACTGTCGCAACTTCCAGCACAAGAGTTTGTGATTAACAGAATCAAATGCCTTGGAAAAGTCAAGCAGACAAAGAAAATTAGCATGGCGCTTATCAATATTTAACCTGATATCATCCATAATATATTAACCATTGCTGTCGAACAGATATGACCTTCTCTTAAACTAGACTGGAGTTCATGAAGTAAGGTGTTACTTTGAAGGTGTTGGGAAATTTGCCTCGCGATTACCAAGTACCTTAGATAGGCAAGGTAGTATGCTAATTGGCCTAAAATCCTCAACCGATTTGGCGTTACGCTTTTTAGCAACAGGTATTACCCCAGCAGATTTCCAAACTTCCTTCCCAAATGTTCCTGACATTAAACAGAAATTTATTAGTTGTGTGAGATGGCCAATTATGTGTGGTAAAATTTAAGCGGTATCCCATCCTCACCAATTGCATTAGACTTAATCTTCGCCATGATGCCAATGACATCAGACTCAGATACAGAAATGAACTGTAGCTCTGGCGAGTGGTTCCTTGAACCGATGTGAGGGGTATAAATATGACACACTTGATCATCACCAAAGAGAAAGTAGTCATTTAACACTTCAGGTTCAATCGCACAAACAGAACAGTTGTCATTATTAATACCAAGCTCACGTAGATTTTTCCATAGAATTTTAGATGGAAGCGAAGCATTAAGCCAAGCGCTAAAGTAACTACGTTTAGAAGCTCGCGTAACACTTGTAGCATGATTACGGGCAGATTTAAACAAATTCCAAGTATATGTGTTCGGCAACCTCTTCTATCTGCTGTAGGATCTATTTCGGATCTTAATCGCATTAATAACATCGGTTGTGAACCATGGACAGTTCTTGTCACTAATTTTTATAGTTTTAGTAGGCACAAAGCTTCCATACAAGTGTGCCACTATAGACTGGAAACAGTTAATTCACTCATTAGGATCAACAATAAGTCTAAAATATTCCCGCGGTGCTAGGGATATTCCTCTTTCAAGGGCAACAATATCAATGGAGTTGAAGTCTTTATAAGAAAACTCAACAGGAATAACAGTATGCTTAAAACTGATATCATAGGTAACAAAAAGTAAATCATGATCCGAGATGCCATCTAAGAGTAGAATTGCAGAGTTATCAGAAACAATGACTATAGATCCAAAAGACTAGGAATGCGTTGCATTGGATTTAACAATCGACAGACCAAACGAAGAACACATATCACAAATTTTATAAGCACTAGAATCGCGTCTTAACAAATTACTGTTATTCTCCATCGAGCCAAACGAGGTTTCGGTTTCATTCTCCGCGAGGCTAAGGTCTCATCACCGCTGATGCAATTGAAGCCGTCCGATCGATTTCCAGCTCTGCAATATCTCCTTGCTGTATGCGATGTGGCACCGTCTTGTTGATACCACATCTTAATCAAGCCCAAAGCTTGAAGTTATGGCGTTAAACAGTTTTAAATCATATCACGATATCGCTCCCCATTCACACTTACCGTTACGCCGTTTTCATTTTCAAAGAAGTAAGGTCCAATGATTCCTCCTGACCACATTGCACTTCAGACTGTAACTTTTAATGGATGCAAAGGATGCTTGGGCCTATCACCTACACCCTCTTTCTTCGAAAGCATTCACTACACGATAAATAGTGCGTTTTGTTGGCACGTTGTTTCTCCCAAAAATTTCACGTAACTTTGTCATCGTAATTGATTTTGATAAAATGTTTTAACGATTAAAATACGTTGGTTTATCGAATAATTTTCCATAATAAATTTGCCACGTGTCTAATTCACGACTGCCAAATATGAACTGTCAAGACTAATGTTTACCAAAATGGCGGCAAAACGAAGAAGTATACCTTCCCGACGGACACCCTGTGTTCACATAGGTGTTGCCTCCTTTTGAGCCTCAGCCAGCTGGCCCTAGATGGCGCCACGAACATTATGTGGCTTTCCCACAACCACTACCCCCTCTTGTTCCACAAGGCAAAAAGCGACGGTGCGAGCGATCATTGACCACAACATGACTGATACCACCCAGTCAGCCATCTTTTTTTTGCCTTTTTTTCTTGTGACAGCAAGAATATATATAAGTGCGTTGTTCAGCAATAGTCCCCCCTTTTTTTCTCTTTTTTTTGTTATAACTCGACGCTCGACCGTGTACAATGTGTAAAATTTAATCTTCAAGTGAAATAAAACCGAAGATAAAGCGAATTTCTTGTAATTTTTCTTTTTCTGTAATTAAAAGTGAAATTAGTACAACTATCCTCAACATTTTTGGTCCAATCGAGCACGGATATATATAAAAAAAAAAAAATTACGTGCAATCTGCCGTTTATCGACGCCATCAGCTACCAAAAGCACAGCGCAACACACGTGCCGAGAAAAGCTTAGACGATAGCTCCCACATTGTCTCCCGACAGTTCCTGTTTCAAATTCAACCTTTTTTCGGGATTATTCATCAACTACGAAAAGGTAGTCCACCAATTGTGCCGTAAACCGTGAATAGTGCGCCATTACGATATAACAAGTGTAACGCACAGCCACGTTGCAGTCCCATCGCGTCGCGCATGAGAATTGTAGTGCAGTACAAAATCACGCTGCCGCCTCAATTTAGTATATCACGTGTCTCACGGATTCCGGATTCTGCCCCAAACAAAGTGAAGCACGCGTACCCAAAGTGTTCACCCCAAATATCACACGTGTCCCCATACACTGTGTTCTCAGCATCCTTCAATACCGTCAACGAATCACAGCATCAAGCTCCCACCATGCGATACCGAGATTTTTCACGGAAATTATGTGGAGTGGCCCGCCTTTAGGGACATGTTCACCGCGGTTTACATTAACCATCCAAAAATAAGTCCAGTACAAAAACGTTTTCATCTTCGAGCGAAGACAAAGGGCGATGCCTTAAATATTGTCAACAAGTTCTCCTTGACAGACGAGAATTTTCGTTTAGCCTGGACGGCTTTAAAAGACCACTTTGAAAACAAACGGGTTCTGGTCAATAACCATCTTAAGGTATTACTCAACCAGCCGCCCATTTCGTTTGAATCAGCTAAAGCAATAAAGGAATTGCAAAGCAGTATCAATGACGCGTTGCTTGCATTAAAGGCAAATGACTTGGAGGTTAAAAAATGGGATGCAATGGTGACATATATATGTTCGACCCGACTTCCAGCTACGACACTTGCGCTCTGGGAGGACTCTTTAAAAAACCCAACCGACATTCCCTCATGGGAAAGCATGAATATGTTTCTATCCAATCGTTTCCGGGTTTTAGAAAGTGTCTCTGAACTGCATCCGAGCAACAAACCCATTCGCCCAAATAGCGAACCCAAACACCCAAACACCTCTGCTTCGCGTGTCCGTTCTCACTATACCAAGGTAGCACCGATTTGTAAGCTTTGTCAGGAACACCACCCACTCCGACTTTGCCCTGACTTTTTAAAAATGGATGTCGAGGCCAAACGAGAGACAGTGCGGAAGCTTAAGTATTGCTACAATTGTCTTGCAGTCACACATACAGTAGCGACTTGCAAAAGCACGAACACCTGCTTCCAGTGCCAAGGCAAGCACCATACGCTTCTTCACTCTCCAACAACCCGCCCAGCTCAATCGATTTCATCGGGTATACAGTCCACCCCAGACATTTCGTCCAATTCATTTTTTTCTACGACTCGTTCACAGGCTCTATTAGCAACAGCGATAGTAAGAATTCATCATCACAATTCCGATTTCGATCTAAGGGCTTTACTCGACCCCGGCTCTGAAGTATCCTTCATAGCGGAAGATATTCAGACTCGGTTGAAGTTGCCAACTCAACCTGTACGAGCTCAAGTCCCCGGGATGAGCTCAACCGTTACTGCTTCATCTTCCAAGCTGTGCTCGTTCACCCTTTGCTCAAAACATGACACAGAATTCGCCCTCAATGTACAAGCATTGGTGCTCCCGAAGTTGACCGGAAATCTACCTTCTATCTCAATTGAACTGGGGGATCGACAACGTACTATTGGCTTGTCATTAGCCGATCCCTTCTTTAACAAGAGTTCTCGCATCGATATGCTCATTGGCGCTGACTTGTACCCCTTCATTATTCGAGATGGCTTAAAACACAACGTACTAAAATCCCTCATGGCTCAGAACACCGTTTTTGGGTGGGTCCTACTTGGCCCGCTCATGCCTGCATCTTCGTCTGAAGTATTATCCTACCCAACCGTAGTATCGTTCTTCAACGATGTGACTATAGAACAGGATCTGCAAAGGTTCTGGAGGCTGGAAGAACTTCCCCAAACACCAATACTTTCCTCAGCAGAGGTGTTTTGTGAGACCTTATTTGCAGAGTCCACCTACCGTGACCCCTCTGGACGATATGTCGTTCGCATGCCCTTTAAAGCTGAACTCTCGGATCAAGCCAAGCTTGGATCTTCGCGAGCTATTGCCATGAGACAATTTGTTCGCAACGAATCACGACTTCTCAACAAGCCAAGCTTGAAGAAAGAATACGATTCTGTTCTCAACGAATACCGGTCTCTTGGTCACATGCAACGTACGACTCTTTCCGAGAATGTTTCAGATACGAGTTTCAGTTCATATTATTTACCACATCATGCCGTTATTAAACCTCACAGCCTCACGACTAAGGTGAGAGTTGTCTTTAATGCCTCGCAGGCATCCTCTAATGGAAAGAGCCTAAACGATTTGTTGTATCCCGGACCTATTCTGCAATCGGATATCACGTTATTAATGCTAAATTGGCGCTTCGATAAATACGTTTTTAACAGCGACATCGAGAAGATGTATAGACAAATTCTGATACACCCCGATCAGACTAGCTATCAACGCATTCTTTTTCGTGAATCTCCAGACGAGGGTATTTCCGACTACGAACTCAAAACGGTAACGTTCGGCGTTACTTGCGCTCCGTATCTGGCGATCCGTACTCTACGACAATTGGCGGATGAAGTCAAAGTTTCCCATCCCTTAGCAGCACACATTCTCAACCGTGAAATTTATGTCGATGATGTTCTTTCCGGAGCTCACGACTTACCCACTGCGCAACGATCGCAGCATGAATTGATTGCCGCCCTGAAATCCGCCGGCTTCCATTTACGAAAATGGACCTCAAACTCGCTCGAATTGTTAGACCATCTCCCGAAAGAGTTCCTTCTTAATCAGGACTTTCTCAAATTCGAAGATAAGAGCTCGTTGAAAATGCTCGGCATCAAGTGGAATGCAATTTCTGACCAATTCTCTTTCTCAGTCCAACCCCCACCCGATACCGGGTCGTTCACCAAACGCTCAGTGCTGTCTGTCATTGCCAAACTTTTCGACCCTGCCGGATGGCTAGCACCGGTCGTTGTTACAGCAAAGATACTCTTGCAGCAAATATGGAAGGATCAAACTGATTGGGATAAAAGCCTTTTATCCTCTACCGAGCAACGGTGGAAACGTTTTTTATTAGCTCTTCCAGATATCGAAACTATCCGGATTCCGAGATGGGTAGAGTATGCTCCTTGGGCTCCCTTGCTCCTGACTGGTTTTTGTGACGCCTCGGAAATGGCCTACGCTGCGTGTATATATCTTCGGGTACAACATGACTCGACTTCCTTTACGTCGCGCCTGCTGTGGGCCAAATCCAAAGTCGCCCCGGTCAACCCCATTTCTTTGCCACGGTTGGAGCTTCAGGGTGCAGTCCTGCTTTCTAAGATGCTACGAATAACTTTGGAAGGTCTTCCCTTTCTCCAAGGTTCGGAAATACGATTATGGACCGACTCCACCATTGTATTGGCATGGCTTAACAAGCACCCGAGCTCGTGGAAAACTTTTATCGCTAATCGGACGTCTGAGATCCTCCGTAACACCTCTGCTCGCGACTGGTATCATGTGGCTTCATATGATAACCCTGCGGATTTGGCTACTCGAGGGTTAACTCCTCTGGAATTGAAAAACCGTCCGCTATGGTGGGAAGGACCTCACTGGCTTAAAAACCCACAGCCCGATTGGCCTTCTTCAAACCCGAGCCCTGCGGATGAGTCTCTTCTGGAGCAGAGACCGGTCCGAGTCCTCGTTAACCAAGTGTCCCCCGATTTTGAAACGATCCTCGGTAACTTTTCGTCTTGGCATCGAGCCATTCGGATTCTAGCCTATATTTATCGCTTTATCGACTCTTTACGTGATGCTACTGTCCGAATTAACTGTTTAACGCACACCCTCTCTCATCAAGAAATTCTCCGCACGAGAGATAGACTTATTCGTTTAACAAAACAAAAATACTTTTCGGTTGAGTACCAATCATTGTCTCGTGGGCAACAATTGTCAGCCAAAAGTTGGCTGGTGAGCTTTAACGCCTTTCTTGACTCCAACGGCCTCGTTCGGTCGCACGGCAGACTATCGTCCTCCACCCTATCTTTCCGAGAACGATTCCCCATTCTTCTTCCGTATAACTGTATGTTCACCCGACTTTTCGTCTCCTATATTCACCAGTTGTCGCTACATGGTGAAATCCAGCTCATGACTCGTATGATACGGTCTGAGTATTGGATCCCTAGGCTAAAAAACTTAGTCAGAAAGAGTATTCGTGAATGTCAGGTGTGCACCCGATATAAAAAACGACTCTTAACCCAACTAATGGGCACGCTGCCTAAGGAGCGTACCACATTTAGCCGCCCTTTCACGAACACCGGCATTGATTTCGCCGGCCCATTTCTCATAAAAACCTATTTCGGAAGACGATGCCGCCTAGACAAAGGCTACGTCTGTCTCTTCGTCTGTTTTTCGACTCGTGCTATCCACTTGGAGGCTGTCAGTGACCTGACCGCCCAAGCTTTCCTAGCCGCCTTTACTCGCTTCGTTGCACGGCGCGGCACTCCTGAACAGGTGTTTTCGGATCAGGGTACCAATTTTGTGGGATCCGAAAAGTTACTTTTCCAAGACTGTCAAAAGGCCCTCAATCACCACTCTGGCGAACATTCGCATCATTTCATCCAAATGAAATGGAACTTTATTCCCCCCGGCTCACCCCATATGGGAGGCCTTTGGGAAGCGGGTGTCAAAAGTTTTAAACTCCACTTTCGAAAGGCTGTTGGAAATCATAAATTTACCTTTGAGGAGTTCACGACCCTCCTAGCCCGTATAGAATCGAGTCTGAATTCGCGACCGTTGTCTCCAATGTCAGATAATGTGACGGACATGGTTCCGCTTACCCCCGGTCATTTTCGTACGGGCAGCGCATTGTTGACTCCTCCTGAGCCTCCATACTCCGATCAATCGTTGAGCATCATGAATAGGTGGCGGCAATTGAAAATTCTCCACCATCAGTTCTGCACCCGTTGGAAAGAGGAATATCTTAAAGAGCTGCATAAGCGTAACAAGTGGAAGTATCCCCAGAGGAATCTCCAGGTTGATGATTTGGTTATCATAAGAAATGAGAATTTGCCGCCCAACGAATGGAGATTGGGACGCGTTCTTAAAGTATACCCCGGTTGTGACCAAAGAGTACGCGTTGCTGATGTCAAGACTCAGCGAGGAATTCTCAAGCGTTCAATAGCCAAACTTTGCGTCCTATTACCTCAATAACTACCAGATCACTCAATATCGCAGTTCTCAACAAAAAAAAAATTATTACTTGCAAACATCATGAAGAAAGAATACCTCTAGCTACCAGGTGGTTGTGCTTACCAACGTTTCGTATCTCTTTTACAATGGGGATCTCTTTATATATATATATTGTCTCCTTAAGTCTCTTACAACAATTAACAATGTAAACTAAGATTCTTTTTCTTAAGCCTGTACAGAAACTGTGAGGAAAACCAGCTGCGCATATATTAATAGAAGAATTGAAATGTTATTTCGTATTACTAACTTGTTAAGAACATCCCCCCCTGATATTCCATATTTTTTTTGTTTTAAAATGAATTTTGATTTACAACGAGTGTTCACGCTAATTGAGTTTGTAGTCCATCCTTTTAGTTCTGCCACATGTATCATGATCTCTCACATCTCGCTGTCCTACCATTGCGGTCTTAATTCCTTTTGTTTTTGCATCCAGCGCTGCAAGGCGGGCGGTAATGTTCACATAGGTGTTGCCTCCTTTTGAGCCTCAGCCAGCTGGCCCTAGATGGCGCCACGAACATTATGTGGCTTTCCCACAACCACTACCCCCTCTTGTTCCACAAGGCAAAAAGCGACGGTGCGAGCGATCATTGACCACAACATGACTGATACCACCCAGTCAGCCATCTTTTTTTTGCCTTTTTTTCTTGTGACAGCAAGAATATATATAAGTGCGTTGTTCAGCAATAGTCCCCCCTTTTTTTCTCTTTTTTTTGTTATACCTCGACGCTCGACCGTGTACAATGTGTAAAATTTAATCTTCAAGTGAAATAAAACCGAAGATAAAGCGAATTTCTTGTGATTTTTCTTTTTCTGTAATTAAAAGTGAAATTAGTACAACTATCCTCAACACCCTGTATTAACTCTGAACTACTGATGGATATTAATTTCAAGCCTACAACTACCCATTTTCAAGTCTCCAACTTAAATTTGTTTAAATCCTTTCCAGACTCAAGCTTATATGAGCATTGTCGAGACATTGCGAATCAACCTTGCTGATAGTGGCTACAAAAATGATTAATGTTGTAATAATCTGTTGGGAGAAGGGTCTGAAGTTTGTGTAATAGTCCCTTATGCCAAACCATGTCAAACGCCTTTGCCACGTCTAGAAATACTCCGATGCAGTACCTCTTTTCCTCAAAATCAGTTGTAATTTTATTTGCTACCCTGTGGACCTGCTGGATAGTTGAATGCTAACTGCTGAAACCAAATTGGTGGTCAGGTATTGATTTGTTGTTGATGCCGCTCGTATAGGAGTTTCTCAAAAACTTTTCCTAATATTGGGAGTAGGCTTATTGGTCTATAGGATGATGTGTATATTGCGTTCTTACCAGGTTTTAACACTGCAGTGATTTGAGCAACCTTCCAAGTTTTGGGAAAGTATTTCAGTCCGATTAGTGAATTGAAGATGTTTCTAAGGTACTCTAAGCCTTGTCTTCATTCACTTAGCATTTTACCATTTACAAAGTCATATCCTGGAGCTTTTTTTTAATATAGTGCTCAATTTCGGTTATCTTTATTTTCTTTAGTCTTAGATTGCAGGGGATAACGTCAGGTTGATGTGGGGTGTCCGCATCGTCCTTTGCATTTGTGAAGACTTGTTCAAAGCACTTACCAAAAGCATCTGCTTTGTCATGATTCGTTCTGGCCCACGATCCATCTGGTTTCTTAAGTGGTGGTTCATGAGTTATATTGTTATTGAGTTTTTTCGTAGCTTTCCATAGAGAGTGATTAGTTTCTGATGTCGAGGAGAGATTTTTTAAATATTCACTTATTTGTGCGTTTTGAAGCATTTTCAGACTTGCTTTAAGTTCTTTTGTCGCTTTGTTGTATTTCTTTTTGTCTTCTGGTAATCTGCTGGATTTCCATTGTTTTGTAAGTTTTCTTTTATCTTGTATTTGTCGACGTATTTTAGATGGTGTAAAGTATTTATATTCGTTTTGACTGATTACCGGCGTCGTTTTAATGGTTGATTCAGTAACTGTTTCGTTAAAGTGGATTATTGCCCATTCAACGTCATTTTGCAATTTTAATGGTATGTCAGTTAGTAGAATTTTGTTTATGAGGTGTCTAAAGGAGTCCCAATCTGTCTTACGGTTATATAGCTAATATGGTCTAGGAGTATTTGTTATTTCAGATACATATTTCAGATGTATAGGAGAGTGGTCCGATGAGAGTTCAAATCGAGATTTTAACGTTAATTCTTGTAAGGGAATGTTTTTGACTATGCTAAAATCTATTAGATCTGGGCGTTTATTTGGATCAGTACGTAGGTTCACCTGTGCTGAGATGTTTGCAGTTGTGCTTGTACATAGCTTTATGTAAAATTGTTCCTTTTGTGTTCGATAGCCTTGAGCCCCAGTCCACGTGTTAAGCGTTAAAATCACCTGCAGCTATAAATCCGCTGCCTAGTGTTTTAATAAAATCGTCGTACTGTGCACTAGTTAATTTATGTTTAGGAGGGCAGTATACTGCTGCCAACGTGAATAGCCCTCTCTTGTCTTCTAGTTGGACTGATGTCGATTGAATGTGCTCATATTTGTATTGTTCAAGTTCTATGCATTTAATTTTGTTATTAATGATTATTACAGAGCCTCCATGGGCAGTTCCGTCAGGATGTATCGAAGGAAAATGTAAACGGCTGAAAGGATTCCGATAGAAATAAAACTATATTAAATTTTGGTTGGGGAAAAGAGCTTTGTTCATAAAAAACCCAAATTTATTTTATCTGGCACACTATCCGTAGCACAGCTGGCTTGCTTGCGAGTTGATTCAAGAATGATTTTAAGTCGTACGCGCAGTAGTACGAATAACCCAAGTGTTACAATATTATATGGGTGTAAAGGGAATATGTATATGTATATGTAATGTATGTTGGATGTATTTATAGGAAATACACTCGTAGGCATCGCATACGATACAGTGCCGCCGAAAACGCTCGTTTTCCTCTAGGTTATCCGCAGTAGGCTTTGTCGTTGTTCCGCTTGCTCCTGGCCCTCTGGACCAGCTGTGTCGACTGGCAGGATACACACCTTCTGTACTGATCTAGCAAACTGTCCGGTTTCGGTTTGTATCATTACAAACTCTTACCAGCTCTTAATAAGCTGGTGTTCGGTATTGGACCGAATTCGCCATCCAGCAAGGTTGCCTCCCACTGGCAAACGCGCCGACTCACGGTTGGCAACCCCTGACAACCGCAACGACAGCTATTCGATGACCCAGGCATTGTGACACACATTGGAAATCGAATCGCCCTGGTCACTATCCACTCATAGTGCACCGCTTGCGAGGCACATTCCGGTCGCCTATCCTCGCCCGCAACTCATACGACGTATCATCGTGCGGATACTGGACACCACCTGACTGGCTCGCTGCTTGAACTTGGTCGTCGGACTCATGACTTGGTCATGGGTACTTGACACCTCGCGCCGCCGTTGATGTTCTAATGCCGTTGGGGATAAATACTGCATCGGCGGCGGCAACAACAATATTCTGTGTCGAAATGTATTACCCACGTCTACTACTCGTGATTGCTGGCGTCGGCGGTATCCTACTACTGTGCCGGTGGATATCCAAGGCGTGGGCTTGGTATCAGGTACTGGACTCCCTGCATCTATGGGACTTTTGATGACGAAGCGTTTCGGTTCCCATGGGGGTGACCGATGGTGATGAGCGACTTCGACTGGCGAAGCTCGGCTCAGTCAATTACACATCTCGTCTAGGGCAGATGCATCAACAATAAAGTTCTAACTCGAAGTTTCTGTGGTTTTATTCGACGTGTTGTTTTACTTGGTACTTTTCTCTTGACTCTTGATCGGAAGAATAATCCCCGACATTTTGGTGCCTCCTGTGAGGTATAAGTTAACTTTTACGTCATAAAGTACCCCTCGCGGTCTACCCCTAACCGATCTGCCCCTCGCGGTAATTTAGCCAAGTGAATTGACTATATGTGTGGTTGTGTCTGCGACAAGTGCCTAGTGATCTGTGCGTGTGCGACAACTGTTTGTGCGTCCTTTGCTTTGATTTACGCCGTGAGTACGCTATCCGGACTCTTAACAATTCTCTAAATGGCTGAATTGAACCTACGCACGGCGGCGAGCAACGCCATCCAACGGGTCCACGTGCGGATCATGGCCGCCGATCTGAAGGAATCAGACGAGGCACAACTCGAGCAAGAGCTGCGAGCGCTGAACACTCAGTTCTCACGGTTCACGGTGAACCAGGATGCGCTGGTGGCACAATCCACAGCAGAGGAGCTCGAAACACATGAGCTACTGGCGCAACGCGTGGAACGCCAGTTCGACGAAGCGAGCGTGGTGTTACACCGACAGCTGAAGATGCTGGCGGCACAGGGGCCGTCAGGGTCAGCACAACCATCACCGGCTCCGGCTACGTTGGCAGCGCCGAGCTCGGCTAGGATGGACATGCGGTTGGACCCCATCTCCATCCCAACTTTCGACGGACAGGCGCAGAACTGGCTCGCCTTCAAGGATGCGTTCATGCACTTGGTGCATGATAACGAGTACCCGGAAGCAATCAAGCTTCAGCACCTGCGGACTGCCGTCCGTAACGTCGGGCTGGTCGGCAACATCTACTCGGGTGGCTACGATGAGCTATGGAAGGAGCTCAACGACAGGTACGACAATCCACGGGTGCTGGCGGAGACCCACGCGTGTCGATTGCTGAACCTTCAGACCGCGCACACGGAGAGTGCTGCCATGCTGCACCGGATTGTGGACACGGTCCAGGAGTCGCTAAGAGCTCTCCGGGTGATGAAGCAGCCCGTGGAGCAATGGGATACCTTCATGGTCCCCTTGGTGGTGTCTCGGTTACCATCAACGACACAACAAGCTTGGCGGATGAATAGCCCCGCCAAGGAGATACCCGCACTAGCAGCGCTGATGGAGTTCCTGCTGCAGCGTGCGCACAGCCTGGCGACAGAGATAGCAGTCCCTTCGATGTCTCGCCGCCAAGAAGTCCGCGCCCAGGCGCCTGCAAGACAACGTCCCACCGTTCGGGCAATGGCCGCCGCGGTGGATGAGAGGCGATGCAGTCACTGCAAGGGATCACATCGCCTATACCAGTGCAAACAGTTCATCGACATGGACACGAACCAGCGCTTAAAGGTGACGAGAACAGTGGATGCGTGTTTCAACTGCCTGGGACCGGGCCACAGTGCCGGTCAGTGCCCATCCAAGGTCACCTGCCGCAAGTGTAGCGGCAAACACCACACCCTGCTGTGTAAACCTACCCAAGCAGTAATGCCGCAGCCCAGCCGAGGACAGTCTACGCCACCACAACCAGCCCCGCAGTCGTACGCAGGCCCGTCAAACTGGGTTTCCTTCCGGGGGCCGCCAGAGCTCTATGACGAAGAGCAAGAGTGACTCTTTCATCCTAGCTCCACAGTGCTGCTGGCGACGGCGCTCGTCCACGCACGCGGAGCCGCCTCGGAGTCTCACCTCGCCCGTGCCCTATGCGACCTTGGGTCGCAGGTAAGTTTCATTACCACCGAACTAACACATAGACTTCGTCTTCGTAGAAGCAGACTCGATGTGGCCGTGCAAGGCATTGGAGCCTCTAGACACGCCATGGCGACGGGCCACGTGACGCTGTCACTGCGCTCCACCCGGTCAACGTTCACCATCACCCTGAAGGCATTGGTGATGCCTACCATCACGTCCATGCTGCCTGCCGCGCATGTCGACATCTCGCAATGGCCGCACTTGCGTGGTATTCCCCTGGCAGACAGGCACTTGGGTACGCCTGGAACCATCGACTTACTGCTGGGCGCTGATGTCTGGGGTCTGATCATCCAAGACGGGATCATCCATGGCCGACCCCAAGAACCTCATGCTCAACGAACTCAATTCGGTTGGGTAGTATTTGGTCCGGCAGCATTGGGGCAGCCGCCAGCCGCCATCCAGGCACTACACACTCAGTTGACGGAAGAGTCGACCCCGGAGTACTCCCTGGAGGAACTTGTGAAGAACTTCTGGAAGCTGGAAGAAGTTCCCATCGACGAGCCAGCGAACGATGACTGTGAACGACACTATGCGGCGACGCACGCCCGCACGTCGGATGGGCGATACATGGTGAACATCCCCTTCCGAGACGACGCGCCGCCATTGGGGGCGTCCTACCGTGGCGCCCTGCGCCAGTTCTACTGCCTGGAGCGACGACTTCAGGCCAACCCGGAACTCCGGCATCGATACGTGGAGTTCATGCGCGAGTATGAGGGTCTTGGACACATGGAAAGGGCAGGTCAACATGGCGACCACCCCAGATGCTACTACATTCCGCATCACGCGGTAATCAGCAAATTCCGTGTGGTGTTTAATGCATCTGCACGAACCACTACTGGAGTCTCGCTGAATGACGTCCAGCTGGTGGGACCTACCATCCAGGATTCTCTCGTCCACATCATCTTGCGGTTCCGGCGTTATTCAGTCGCGCTTACCGCCGATGTGGAGAAGATGTTCCGACAGGTGCTGGTGGCCCCTGAGCACCGCGACTACCAACGGATTCTCTGGCGAGAATCACCGTCGGACGAATTGGCCGTCTTCCGCTTGACGACGGTTACTTACGGTATGGCATCCAGTCCATACACTTCAGTGAGATGCATGGTGCAGTGTGCCAGCGACAATCACCACTTGATTCCTGATCGGGAGCGAGCCCGAGCTGCGAAGGAGACGATCGAGAAGGCTTTCTACGTGGACGACCTGCTGACGAGCTGTGACAGTGTCACCGAGGCGGTCAATGTGGCCACTGATGTCAACACCATCCTATTGGCAGGACATTTCCAACTGCGCAAATGGAACTCCAATAGCGCAGAGGTAATATCTTTGGTCTCTAACGATGTTTCCCTTTCGTCTATTTCCACAGAGCTTGTCATCGACTGCCCAACGGCAACAGTACTTGGACTGCGGTGGGATCCGGCAGCGGACGAGCTCTTCTTTCGGGTGGAGATAGAAGACATGGATGCACCTCCAACGAAGCGACGAGTGCTCAGTGAGGTGGCAAAGCTATTTGACCCTACTGGTCTTCTGGCTCCGGTCATCATCGTGGGGAAGATGTTTATCCAGACCCTTTGGTCCGCGGGCGTCACCTGGGACGTCCCGCTCCCCAGCGAACTACAACAAACCTGGACATCCTTTCGAGAGGGTCTCTCTGCGCTCAATCGGGTTCGAGTACCACGATGGCTAGGCATGCACAGCCAGCATGCTACGACTATCCACGGCTTCTGTGATGCTAGCGCACGAGCATACGCCGCTGTCATTTACCTGCGAACGACTTCGTCTGATGGCCAGAGTCAAGTGTCCCTGCTCACCGCACGGACTAAGGTGGCCCCTCTCAGGGGTGCTACCATTCCTCGCCTCGAGCTTTGCGCTGCCAGCCTCCTTGCACTCACCTTGGAGAACGTCCGCTGCGCCTTGGGGTTGCAGGCCGCACCCTATTACCTCTGGTCGGACTCCAGCATCGTCTTGTGCTGGTTACGAAAGGAGCCCTCCACGCTCAGACCCTACGCATCGAACCGAGTCCGACAGATTCAAGAACTGACCTCACCTGAGCGTTGGTACCACGTCCGATCTGCTCAGAATCCAGCCGATTGCGCAAGCCGGGGCCTCAGCGCCGCCGATCTTCTCCAGCATACCCTCTGGTGGGAGGGTCCGAGTTGGTTGGTCGATGGGCCGCTACCACTACGCCCAACCGGGCAGCTACGCGATGAGGATATGGCGCTTATTTCCGAGGAGGTCAAGCACACAGTCATCACTGGCGTAGCCATCACGATACCCGAGCTGACGACACGACGTCGGGACGGCGTCATCATCCCGTTGCCTGAACGATTTAGCTCCATACGACGGCTCCTACATACCGTTGCCTACATGCTTCGATGGCGAAGCACCTCTCGTCACTTGAGGATGGAACCTGTGATCGGAGCGGATGAGCTCCGGGAGGCCATGGACCGACTGACCCTCATCGAGCAAGCCGCTCATTTTTCATCCGAGATTCAGCAGCTACGCACTCAGGCTCCCCTGGCGAGTTCGAGTACACTGCTGTCATTGAACCCCTTCCTGGATGCACGGGGTATGCTCCGAGTCGGAGGTCGACTCACACACTCATCACTTCCACTAGAGCAACGATTCCCGATCGTGCTACCGAAGACAGGAGCCCTGGTGTGGCTGCTCATACTCGCCACCCATGAAGAAACTCTACATGGCGGTGTCCAACTCATGCTGCAGACGCTGCGACGTAAATATTGGATCCTCCATGGCCGACAAGTGATCCGAACGCTGCTCCACAAGTGTACGATCTGCCGAAGACAGCGTGGAACGGTCATCAGGCAACAGATGGCCTCGCTCCCCAGTCAACGAGTCAATGCCGCTCGCCCATTCTTAGCTACCGGAGTGGACTACTGTGGCCCCTTCACAGTCCGTGTGGGTACAAAGCGCTCTCGTACCACTGTCAAAAGCTATTTGGGTATCTTCATATGTATGGCTACGAAGGCTGTACATCTTGAAGTTATCGAAGATCTCTCCGCGCAGGCGTTCTTGGATGCTTTCACCCGCTTCACCAGCCGACGCGGACCGTGCCCGGATCTCTATAGCGACAATGGGACTGCCTTCGTCGGCGCCAACCGGCTCCTCAGAGAGGATTTGGCAGTATTCCACTCTCGCTACAACCGACAAGCATTGGCCCATACCGGCACGAGATGGCACTTCATTACCCCCGCAGCTCCTCACCAGGGTGGCTTGTGGGAAGCTGCTGTGAAGTCTGCAAAACATCACTTGGTTCGCCTGGTGGGATCTCAGTCGTTGTGGTACCACCAGCTATATACCCTCGCAACACGGATTGAAGCCTGTCTCAACTCCCGCCCAATAGTGCCACTCCACGACGATCCCGAAGATAAATTGGCACTTACCCCGGGTGACTTCCTCATCGGTGCCCCCCTCCTGGCAGTACCAGAGCCGCACGTTGGGGACGTACCAATCAATCGGCTGAAGGAGTACCAGTGGATACGCAAGATCCATCAGGACTTTTGGCAGCGTTGGAGCGACGAATACCTCGTCACCCTCCAGACCCGTAACAAGTGGGAGAGGAGGGAGCCGAACCTTCAGGTCAACGACATCGTTCTCGTTCGTCATGAGAACCTACCCCCTACACATTGGAGATTGGGCCGAGTAATCGCCGTTCACCCGGGCAGTGACGGCTTGACCCGCAACGCCACGCTACGCACGAGTTCTGGTGAATGCCGGCGGCCAGTCCAGAAGCTCTGCCGGCTGCTGGATTCCCCTGATTAACGAGAGACGAACTCTGGATCCATTTCGAACCGGATGGTTCGACCGGGCAGAATGTTCGGTATTGGACCGAATTCGCCATCCAGCAAGGTTGCCTCCCACTGGCAAACGCGCCGACTCACGGTTGGCAACCCCTGACAACCGCAACGACAGCTATTCGATGACCCAGGCATTGTGACACACATTGGAAATCGAATCGCCCTGGTCACTATCCACTCATAGTGCACCGCTTGCGAGGCACATTCCGGTCGCCTATCCTCGCCCGCAACTCATACGACGTATCATCGTGCGGATACTGGACACCACCTGACTGGCTCGCTGCTTGAACTTGGTCGTCGGACTCATGACTTGGTCATGGGTACTTGACACCTCGCGCCGCCGTTGATGTTCTAATGCCGTTGGGGATAAATACTGCATCGGCGGCGGCAACAACAATATTCTGTGTCGAAATGTATTACCCACGTCTACTACTCGTGATTGCTGGCGTCGGCGGTATCCTACTACTGTGCCGGTGGATATCCAAGGCGTGGGCTTGGTATCAGGTACTGGACTCCCTGCATCTATGGGACTTTTGATGACGAAGCGTTTCGGTTCCCATGGGGGTGACCGATGGTGATGAGCGACTTCGACTGGCGAAGCTCGGCTCAGTCAATTACACATCTCGTCTAGGGCAGATGCATCAACAATAAAGTTCTAACTCGAAGTTTCTGTGGTTTTATTCGACGTGTTGTTTTACTTGGTACTTTTCTCTTGACTCTTGATCGGAAGAATAATCCCCGACAGCTGGCAAACTCTTCCCATTGACCGCTGTGCTTACGCAAAACTTTCGCTTTTGATCAATAATAGCTGTCCAAATTGCAAACTTTCCCTTTCTCTTCTCCACTTCTTCCTCTCTTGTAATGTTACAAGATACTCTTCTCGCCATCTCTTCCAGAAATGCTGTAACATTGCTGGCCTTTCTTTCCACAACATTATCCCTTTTGTATTTGACTGCTCCACTATCGCAATTGGTATTGGTAACACTAGGGGTTCACCAATCAGGAAATGCACTGGCGTTAACGCTTGCGTCTCTGCGGCATCATCGCTCAATGGATGAAGTGGGCGTGAATTTAGTATGCCCTCTATCTCTATGAGTAGTGTTGAAAACTGCTGATACTCTAGCACACGCTGTCCAACTATACTTTTCAAATGATATTTCATCGATTTGACTGCTGCTTCATATTTGCCACCGTGATGAGGGGCTGCTGGCACCATACAAAAAATTGGCATCCAAGATTTTTCCTGATATCCTGCCTTCCTTCTCTATCCAATACTTTAAGCGTGAATGGTCCTGAATAATCAACATCAGTATGCAGGACCGGCTTTCTCACTTGCACCCTATCAACTGGCAATTCTGACATAATTGTATCTTACACAAGTCACATTTATGTAAGAAGTTCCTGAGCTCATTTCTTAGCTTCGGAATCCAAAATCGCTGGCGTATGTACTGCCTCATCATTGGCACACCTCCTTGCTTTGTCATTCGATCTGTATTATCAATTACTAGCCATGCCAACCGCGACCTATTGGGTATTATTTCTAGATGGCGCAATTAATACTTTCCACTTGCTCTGTGAAGACGCCCACCGACACGTAGGATACCATCCCTATCGAACACGGGTCAAAGAGATTCGAATTTTGCTGGCTTCGGGAAGCTGTCCATTGTTTCGAATTGCAGAAACATCTTTCTTATAACTATCTCCTTTTGACTTAAAATACTGAATGGCAGGTACCCTTTCACATACTTGCAGTGCAACGGATGTAGATTCACTCCTTAGCCGTATTATCTTTCGTCGCTTCGCTCTTAAAGTATTCATGAAACGAAATATATATCCGAGGATGGCCAACGCCTTTTCCAGGCTGCCGGCATACCCGGCGATTGAAACTGTCACTTGCTGGCTCGGCATCCATATGCTAAGACTTTCCATGAAATTCGTCACTATACATACATGCATCTCTTCTGGTGCAGCTGCTGGCACTTTGTTTACTATCGGATTCACTTGCCATTTACTTTCCGCTGAAGTCAGTCATGCTGGCCCGTGCAATCATAACTCGCTTTTTATCAACTCTGCTGGCATTACTCCTCGACTGAATAAGTCCGCTGGATAGCCTTTCGTACCAACATGTACGATCAACCATCAGACGGCTCAGCAACTCAGCCGCTGCAAGTTCCAAACTTGGTATAGTCACAGTGTCTTGTTATCGCTGCAATCAACTTGCTCATTATCTGTCCATTCACTTGCTCTATTCGCACATATACTGTCATCGAAGCATCCGAAAAACCATGAATTTGGATTTTCCCCTTTCCACCTGTATCTCTTTCCACAGCACTTTCCATCTAGCCCCGATTTCTACTGGTACCTCCTAGTCCCATTAGAGACCCAATCGTCATCTATCTTGAATTCAATTTTTCCCCAATACTGTCACTGGCGCTATAAAGGTACCCATTTGTTTAATTGAGCTACACAACTCAATATCTTTCGCTTGTAATCTCTTCGGTTATCTCTTGTGTATTCACTATGAAAGTTAATTGATTGGCATCAACTAGCCACTGTAAACCTAAAACTGTCGCTTGCTCCCTACTATCAAAAACCATAGTTTTTGCACTGTCCAAACTTAACTTACTCGCTGGCCATTTACTTTTCGACTTCCACTTTCGTAGCTCAAAACCTGCTATCCTTAATACCCTGTTGACTGCATTCGCTACTAAACATGCTGGCTGTTCACTATCATTACCTGATACACAATCATCCATGTATAGGTCACCTTCGATTACTTTCGCTCCATTTGGACATGATTCACTTGCATTCCTTGCACACTGTACAACCGCTCGCACTACATTATATGTAGATGCAGCTCTTCCTTTGGTGACTCACGCCAGGATATTCTTTGTAAGTCCCACTGTCGTCTTGCTACTTGCACTTGTCTGAACATCATCTTCATGTCAGCACTGAGCGCTATCCTTATCTCAAGTCTCGCTGAAGCTTCTCTCCAAGCTGTTGCACTTCATTAAGTGAAATTCCTCTATCCGTTCGACAATTAAAATCGAACACAACTCTGAACTTCTTAGCAACGCACGCTTGCTCTTTGCTGGCCAATCACATACTCTCACATGAAGTCACCATATGTCAACAAAGGTTTCCTGTCTTAGCTTCCGTATTCAACGGATGGTCACCAAAGACCACTGTCCGAAATGCAGTCTCTATCAAGCAACACCTTGTATGTTTCGAGGGATCGAGTTGGCCAACATCTTCGCAAAGAATTTGACTCCCAACAAGATATCAAATCGAGCTCTCTTCCAATAAGCTGGATCAGCAATTTGTCTGTCGCGACTAGCAACTATCGGCTGTAGATTCAATTGCGGTGTATAAACTGTCCAATTCGATTCTTTTGACAGAATCCAAAATTTATCCTCTATGTATGCGTTGTACGCAAACCAGGGCACTATTCGGACTATCGCTTGTTTTCGTGATCGAATGGGATTCGCATCGATTCCGATAACTCTCCTTGCTGTAGACGATACTTCAATGTGAAGCGATTGAGAGAGAATGTCATTTGACTGAACTCTCACGGTCACTGGTGGCAGTAGTGCCGCTGTCGCACTCGCTTTAAAACTTGGTTATGAGTAGAAAGAATCTTTGCTGCTTCCTCTTATGAAATAGAGGCACTATCTATGCTGGCTGTCTTTCGGCGCTTGCTCGCTTTCTACTCTAGTCATTCGTTATGACGCTTGCGCTTTCTGGCTGTAGTTTCGACCCTCATGACGACGCTGCTGTCCCCCAGGGCATCGTGGACATGCACCCTAGTAACACTGGCTTGCACTATGCCCCTACTTCAGATAATTCTTGTAGAGACCTCTTGTCTGGGCAAACTCTCTCCTGGTTCGTAAGTTCAACTCTTTAAACTGCTCGCAGTTGCAGAGCTGATGCTCTCCGTTGCACACTTAGCACTTGTGACGATGCGGTGCAGTGTTGACGCTGGCCTTTTGAACTGGCTTTGCTGGCGGATTCGTCACTCTAGCTGGTTCCTTTGCTGGCTGACTGGCAATGCTATTTCGTTGATGGCATTCGAATCGGTTGAAGCTTCTGTCAGCACAATTTGCTTGTAAGCTACTCACTGATCCCATCGAACAGAACCTCTGGCTGTCCGGTAGATGACTGCTTGCTGAAGCTTGCTTGTCCAGGAATTCAAGCATCTGCTTGGCTTTTGGACTGGCGCTGGAGCTCCCACTGCTTTCCAGTTTCACTGTCCAGCCGCTCGTGCAACATGTGCACCACGAACATATCCCAATGCTCAGTGGGCAATACTTGGGCTCGCAGCTGGCGTAATGTCTCGTAGGTGACATTGGACATCTGTTGCAAGTCACCCGACCTTGGATTTCCTTGCAGAGCTGGCAAATATATAAGCTGGCGCAATAGTTCACGACAGGTAGAGTATTTCCTGTCGTACAGCTGGTTGAGACGCTCCCAAGCCTAGTGGTAGTTCTCGTCCGTTAACTGCCACTCTCCCATGGTACGTGCTGCTTTGCCGACCAATGATTTTCTCAAAAAGGAAAATTTTAACGCTGGCGACACGCTGTCCCTGTCGTGGATGGCTGCCACGAAGCGGTCCCGGAAACCCTGCCATTTGCTAAGGGACCCGTCGAACTCAACCCAGGAGTTCTTAATATCCTGACGACGTCGGAACGCTGCCTTGGTGTCATAGTAGAGGGACTCTGCCTTCACCATGACCTTCTTCATTTTTACTTGCTCTTTGCTGGCAATCGTGTCGAGCAGCTCGGTATGTACATATGGTCTGAAATAAAGCCCATGCATCATCAAGCCGCTCGAGACGCACTTTCAGTCCCTCGCAGTCATTGAGGGAGAACTCCACGCTTTCCACATAAACAGCCAAACGCTGGATGGTGTCCATTACTGCTTCATGCCCCTTCGTACTTGCTATCGGTCTGTAAGAAATATCAAGAAAAAGGAAAAACGAAAACGAGAAAAAAAAGTAAAATAACACCAAAAAAGGCAGAACTAATAATTAGTTAAATGTCGTACTGGCACTGCTGTAGGAAATGTTATTATTACTTTATTATGCTGGCTCTTAATCAAATGCTTTTTGATAGCAAATTTTATTTTGCTTTGGGTATCCATGGCAAACGAACGTAAACACAAACAAACACTAGTGGCTCTACTCTCTCTATTTGCTTAGCTATCTGTACTGGAACACTATCTATCTGACCACAACTCATGAATTTGTTTTTAAATTCACCACTATCTACTTGCACTGCTCTGTCTACTTGCTCAACTGTCTATACTAGCACACTATCCGTCTGCAGACACACTTTTCCACTTGCACTTATTATCATTGTTCATCGAATTGCATCTCTTGTGAATATTCGGACTTTTCGCTGTAAGCACTATCTTCCTACCTACTTTGACATGCGCATGCCGTACTGTATAACTTGCCCTTGTGTTTGTATAAAAACAAAACACAGAAAATGCCTTGCTTATTACTTCGCTTGTGTGTATCACTATCTGTTGCTGGCTACGTTATGCATGTTCGAACACGAATCATGACAACTACACTGTACACTGTACACTCTCCACTTGCACATACCTAAACAAAACAACTCTTTCCTACCTAGTCTACAAGAAAAAAATAAATTCCATACCTACACACTCCCGTCATAAAAAAGAGGAAAAACACTGTGCTCGTTCGCTTGCCAAAAACCACCCTTATTCTTCGTCCACTTGCACTATGTATAAATACCCATATTGAGTATTAAACTTGAGCTGCTCTGGCACACTTACTTTATCCTGCTCATGTTAATATAATGAGAATTTAATACCAAGGATAAAATATCATAAAAATCAGTTGCTCTTGCGTATGTCACTAGCGGACACAACTCTCCAAACTCGGCTGGCTTACATTGCACGCTGTTTGTCTCGCTCACTCGCACGCTTACCCTATCCTGCGATATACTTTTACCATCTGGCGATTTTACTGGCTCGGTGTGTGTGTGCCGCCGTCTGGGCTGGCTACTTCGTCATCGACGATGCATTTTTTTTGCACATTTAAATTATTTTGTTTCACTTTTCACAAATGTTACTATTTTACACTGTGCACTTTTTCACTAGCCGCTGGTACTATCCGGCTCTACATGGGCCAAAATGTATCGAAGGAAAATGTAAACAGCTGAAAGGATTCCGATCGAAATAAAACTATATTAAATTTTGGTTGGGAAAAAGAGCTTTGCTCATAAAAAACCCAAGTTTATTTTATCTGGCACTGTTTTCTCCGAAGATAAATGGACTGTATTTTATTAAACGACTTTATTTGAATTTATAACCGAAACAATTATTTATCACTTAAACAAACAGAAACCACAGTGAGTGTTGATATGACGACTGGACTGGTGGACTTGTGAACAACTTCTTCTTCTTCGTCGTTGTCGTTGGTTCCTCAATGCCTCGCATTTGCATCTCCACCGTTGCTCTTGCTTTTCGATGCAGCTATTGCTGTTCTTGACCACCGTTGATGTTGCGGATGGTGACTGGGGTCATTGGCCATTCTGTATAGGTTCGTGGGCGCCCTGTGGTATGCACGGATTATATGGGTACATCCGACCGCGCATAGCCCCCCAAAGTATGCTGTACAGAGCGGCCACATTTATATGGGATGGATGGATATCGATGCATTCAACCGCACAGCAACAGGCACACTATCCGTATCACAGCTGGCTTGCTTGCGAGTTGATACAAGAATGATTTTAAGTCGTACGCGCAGTAGTACGAATAACCCAAGTGTTACAATATTATATGGGTGTAAGGGAATATGTATATGTATATGTAATGTATGTTGGATGTATTTATAGGAAATACACTCGTAGGCATCGCATACGATACACAGGATGATTAGGTAGTGTTGAAGATTGTGTATCCTGGTATTATAAGAAAGCTATTACTGGTAAAGTGTGTCTCAGATATCATCAATACTTCAGTTTGATTGTTTTTTATTAATTGCTTTAGTTCTAGTGCATGATTGGATAGTCCGTTTGCGTTCCAGATTAAAATATTCAGGATTTTGTATTGTTTCTATTGGAGGAGTAAAATTTTCAATGTCGTTTAATGTTATAGAGGTTTTTTTTTTGTGGTTGAAGATCGGGATTATTTGTTTTAGATGCTACTTGTGCATAGGTTAAGTTTTGTTTGTTGTCGTAAGAGTCCTTTTGGCAATTAGTGCACTGGGCTATAATCCTCTTGTGATGTGGTGGTTCGAATTCTACTTTGCACTGAAGGAGGTGGGTAATGTCGTAAATATTTTTGTTGTTCTCAGCCATTTCCACCTTAACAAAGAATAGGGTAAGTGGTTTTCTTGTGCTTCTTTGAAGGATGTTGTGTACGTTTTTTACCTTATGACCCTTCTTCTCCAGTTCGTTTTTAATGTCTTCGATGTCCGTTGAGTAGTGCATGTTCCGCAGATCCACCCGGAAACCTCTCTCATCTCTTGGTTTGAATGTACATATAATATTTTGTGTCATTTTTGCACAGCATGCTTACAATTGTTCTGTAGTGTACAGAGTCTGAAGACTGAATTCGGATTTCATTATTTTTTAGTACCATTAGTTAAAAATTCTCTTTTGCAACGTCATTTAGAGCATTGTTCAGCGTTTTCATACATTCAACACCTTGGACGTAAATTGGCGGAGGTTTGTTTGGCATTTTATGTGTTACATGGTTGTCGGGTTAAGGAGATTTGTCCGCAGCTGCATTATCATTTGGTTTGCTTTCTAGGTTTTGGTCCGTGTTAAGGCTTTCGAAACGATTAGTGGAGATTAAGCCAGGAGTCTTGCTTAGCCAGTAATAATTGTTGTTTGGTTTTTATGTTTGAATTTTTTCTCGTTGTTAGTGATTCCATTCAATCTGATTGGAGACGATCGGTCTCTTTTTTGAGTAGAGGGGTTGCAGTGATTACTTTTTGATATCAGATCGCTAGAGTTGAAGATAGTTTGATTTGTTTGTTTGTTTTTAACATCCGTATGGGCGGACGAGATAATCCTTGAGGATATAGCTGATGAACTTGCAATGGAATTTGTTATTGTTGACGATGAGAATACGTTTGTTGCTGTTGTAGTAGTAATAATTGTTGTTGTCGTTGGTGTAGTTGTTGTGGTGGATACAGGAATGTAAGCACGGGTGTTGGATGATTGGAGAGTACAGTCGCGCCCCGGTGGGGGCGATCGACGAACACTCATATTAGGTCTTGATCTTTGCAGTATACATTCGGGCTGTTCTGCGCACGCACTGATTCCACAGGCTCCACAAATGATTGCGCCAAATTGTGGACAGCTGGTAGCCGTCAAAACTGCAGATGGAAATTATAGAAATTGAATTTACCTATTCTGAGTAAAGTTTATGTTCCAGATCGGGAATTTCAGTTGCCTGAGGTGCAGAGTCAGGGATTTTTTACGATGGAATGTAAAAGAGAGTTACTTGAAAAGGGTAACTAAGTGATTTCACTTTTGTTTTGAGAGTACTATTGACACTAGATTTACACTGTTTAGGGTTGTCGGATTGAAAGCGAGTCAGAGTAGCTACTGTGAAAATGTCCAAGGGAGAAATAAGACGCAAGCTAGCAATCATACCCTCTTAAAAGCCGGTGCTTTGAAAGGCAGCGGAATGTTGGGTAATCATCATCATCGTCATTCTCATCATTCTAATTTTTAATTTATATTTGAAATTGTTTTTTTGAATCTGGCGCCTTAAATTATACCAATCATCATACTTTTGCCTCTTCACCACATAATTTAAACATTTAAAAATAACGTAATGTCTCTCTCAAGCGAAAGAAAACCTGTTATTTTTTATAAACCAACCATGAAATAAAGCTTTGTTATTTTTGTTGAAAACCCTTTGGGGAAAATATCGCATTTCAATTCGCCAACTCGCTTTTCGTTGTCGCATCCACAAAGACTCTGCTGGTTAATCTTTTCCAAACGATTCGCATCCTTTTGACAATCGGTCAAACACAACACCCAAGAAATACCTAGTCCTTACTCGAAGGTTAACTAGAGGCCCCGAGGTCGACGGTCGGAGAACCCCACAATCGTTCACTGGATATAAATACTGTTGCTGTCTTGGACATTACTTGTGTAGGTTGCGGCTACTCACAGGTTCGAATCCCGCAAAAACCCAAATTCCAACTTATGGTTTTTTCCGCTGCGCCACCTCTCGCGAACGTCTGACAAACATCCGAGAGTATAACTGTCATGAAGAAGCTTCTCAATTAGCCGTTTGGACTCGGCATAAAATTGTAGATCCCTTCCATTCGTCCCAAAAATGAAAAACTCACACAAACGAATGGTTGTGAGAAGCTAGGCCATAGATCAAAATAATGATACCTACACAACCCGTTTGTCATGCCATACATCACTGAAGATACGCCCACTGTCGGCGCAATTTGGCGACAACAGAGACCTTTTGTTAACTCAAACACGAATTTCCATGTGATGATGAGTTACAAATTCCTTTATTAAATAATTCATATATAATTCAATAAAAATGCAATTCTAATATAACTAACAAAATTTAACTTACTTTAGTCTCTTTTTTTGGGATTACCTTTCAAAATTACAGAGTTAATACGAGAGAATAAACCACGTTTCGAAACGTCAAAGGTGTTCTAAGGTTAGTTAATATGACAGGACAATCGACAAATTGTCAGCTTCTCTAAGGGGGAACTACACGGCTCGTTTACATTCGTAGTTAGCACGTATAACTACTAACACTCCCCCTGGTAGTTCACCCTGTGGGCTTAAGCTACTTTGGCTTGGTCACAACATCTAGGATTGCCAGCTTAACGGCAGGCCTCGTGGATAAGCCGCTCTGTGTTTGGACGACAGCACTCCTTACTTGACCATCCTTTGACGCATTGGTTTGGGCAACTCGTCTACCAGCACTTCTTTGGGCCCCACGTCGATCGGTTTGACCGGTAGAAACCATTTTGTTCGACGAGTTAGCGTAGGAAGATATTTCCTTACCCACCGCCTCCAGAAGCGATCCGCATACTGCTGCGAAGTTTGCCAATTTCGTTTAAGTACCTTGAGCTCATCGTTGAATACTGCAAGAGGCTTCGATCCTAAAAGTAAGTGGTTGGGTGTGAGAACCTCCTCACTTTCGTTGTCGATTGGAATATAGGTTAAAGGGCGCGAGTTTACGATGTTTTCAACCTCTAACTAAGAGTCCGATGTCATGGTTTGCGCGATTTCTATATGAACTGCTCTCGTTGTCAAACAGGTCAACAGGACTCCCCATCGTTTTTCCGATCTTCGGAGGACAGTCATTGGTCCAAAATAGTCGACTCCGACAAATGAAAAGGGCCGAGAAAATGGTGCAAGACGTGCGGGAGGGAGCTGAGTCGTGATCGGTGGTTGAGGTTGCGTGGTGTTGTTATTACAATGCTGGCAGGACTGCCTCACTGCATTAAGAGTGACACGCATCCGGGGTATGTGGAACCTTTGACGAAGCTCATTTATCACTGTCTCGTGATTTTTGTTTTTATACCGACAATGATAATCCATAATAATTAAACGAGTGATCCGATGATGTCTCGGGAGAACTATCTGATTTCTGAAGTAGTCGGAAACCCCTTTAGAGCGAGCGATTCGCCCATTAATCAGAAGAAGTCTATGTTATCTAAATACGGACACAAATTAAAGATTGGGCTGCACCTTTCGATGATCCGTTTTGCGAGCAATTCTGCGATTTCATCCTGGTAGGCACTCGCCTGAGCTTCCCTTAATAAGGCGTTTTCTGCTACAACAAGTTAATTTTTTGACAGTACTCCAGTCACTAATTCTAAACCTGCTTGACTTTTCTTTGCCTTTATGTTGTTGATAAATCGGAAGCCAAATGCGCTACTTCGAAGCAATCGGTTCCAGCACGATATGTCGTTAACCTGAAAGATATCTCCCCGAGATTCAATGTGGACATTAATACAGTGGGTTTTCAATTCTTCAGTTGTTGATTCTGTGAAGACTGTTTCATGGGGCCAACTATCCTGAGGTGCCTGGAGAAATTCGGGTCCCATAAACCATCTACTTTGCGTGCTAAACTCAGGTAATTTTTGCCATTTTGTGCCTTCATCAGCCACGTTTTTCTTTGTTGGAATCCATCGCCAATCTGATACTTGCGTGAGGTCCAAAATTTCACTGACTCGAAATGCCACAAACTGTGGCATTTCGAACGAAGCCAACTGAGAACGTTTTTGGAATCCGACCAAAGGAATTGCTGGGAGAAACTAACTGCATGAGACACAGTAATACATCTCGCGAATCGCGTCCCAAGAACTGCGGCCTGTAACTCGAGTCGAGGAATTGACAGTGTCTTGAGGGGCACGAATCTGGTCTTTGCTCCTATCAGTGCACACTCTACTAAATCATCGTTAGAAGTTCTCACGTACGCCACATCTGCGAACCCGTTCTCGCTTGTGTCAACGAACACATGCAGTTGCCTTTCCGAGGTGGTGTTAGTTGTAACGTAACATCTGGGAATCTTAAGTTTTTCTATTGCTGGTAGGTTGCGGATCTACTTAAGCCATTTTCCGTACTCTTCATCTTTCATATCCGTATCCCAGTCGACTTTGGAGCGCCATATATCCTGAAGAAGTATCTTTACATACATAAGGTAATGTGCCAGTAAACCAAGCGGATCAAATATCACCACCACATTCCTAACACATTTTCCGTACCCAGTTCAACATCAACGTTCAGCTCAATTTTTTCGGTGGACTCGCACTTTAGTGACTTAAGAACCTAAGACGAGTTTGACATCCAATTTCTAATGTGAAAGCCGCCTTTTTTATGTATGTAGCGAATTTCCTTTGCGAACTTAACGGCCTCTTCTTCTTCTTCGTCCATCAGATCATCAGCATAGTGATTCGCACGAATAGAGCGAACGGCTCGTGGAAATTCATTCGCAAATTCGTCAGCATTTTTGTTTTTTATGAATTGGGCGCAGCAGGGAGAGCATGTAGCCCCAAAGGTCATACAGGTCATGACATGAACGTCGTGCAGTTTTTCAGCGCTTTGACTCCATAGAAATCTTTGGTATTGTTGATCCTCCTCTCGGATACGTACCTGATGGAACATTTCCATAATGTCTTCACAAATCACGATCGGTTTCTCTCTAAACTTATAGATCACTGAAGTCAAAGATGCAAGTTGGTCTGGCCCTGTCAATAGAAACGAGTTTAGTGAAACACCCTGCACTTTGGCAGCTGCATCCCAAACGATCCTAAGCTTTCCTGGTTTATTCGGGCTATGCACTGGAAATATGGGAAGATACCACGAGCGACTATGTTTTTCTGCAATTTCCTTGTCGGAAAGCTTACGTGCATACCCTTTAGAAACATATTCTTCTATTTTTCAACCGAGCGCTTCAGGTAAGTTTCGGTCCCGCACCATTCGTCTTTGTAGACATGCTAATCGCTTCTGGGCCATGGAGAGACTATCTGGCAGCTGAAACTCGTCAAACTTCCAAAGCAGTGCAGTTTCAAAATGCCCATCTTTGCGAACTGTATATGTGCTTAGCAAATCCAACGCACGTTTCCTCAGTCGAGAGTACTATTTTCCCGGAGTTCGATGTTCCGAAGTTATCCATGACAATGAACTCTCTCACTACCCGCTGAAGCTCATCGTCGTTGCATTCACACATATGAGAACTGTGATGTTCATACATGTCAGAAGAGTGACATTGAGAGCAACTACCATGCACAATCCATCCAAGGCGCGTTTTAGTAGCAACAGGCTCTCCCAGGCCTCCCTCCTTACATCTCAGTGGCAGTCCCAATTTTGTATTATTAAGACCTATGAGCAAGCGAGGTACAGCATTCTCATATCCCTCTATAGCTAGCGTTCTTAGATGTTCGTATTTGTTTTGCAGATCTGTGCAATATATCGATTGCCGAGGCAGATTTAAACTCTCAACAGTGCGTACATCTGATAGGATCTACTTTCATGCATTAGGTTCCGCGCTGGAAATTTCTAAAGTGATAACTTCAGACTTAGTCTCATATCTGTGGGTAATCCCTGTCCACTTTAAACATAGCGGTTGTGGCTTGCCCCTAACATTAATTTTTTTTGCGATTTCTTCGTCTACCAAGGTTAACGACGAACCATCATCTAAAAACGCATAAGTCCGGAGTTGAATGCCGTTACTATGCAAGACTACGGGAACTACGCGGAACAAGACAGAATTGGGCTCATGACGATGACTTTTGCAGTGCTGCTGATGGTGTGTGTGCACTGAAATTTTCCCGTCCGTTGTTATCGGAGATTGCTCAGTGTCTTTGTCATTGTAGTAGCCTGTGGTGCTTAAACGTTATTTATCCCACAAACTGCTGTTGAAAAGCATCTATTGTTAGATCTGTTCACAATCAGCGACAGAATTGCAATTTCCATTGCAGATGCGGCAATTAGTTGAAGATGGTGACAGCTTACTGTTGTTATCCGTCTCTGTGTAGTTAAGAAATCCCTTTTCTCTTTGGCGGCTATGGGATTTGCTCTCTGTAGCTGAATGCGACATGATTGGATTTGGAACTAGAACACCATTGGCCACTTCGGCAATTTGATACAACCACAAACTAAAATGTGAGAGAGTGCAATCTGCAAGTGGTTGCTTATATATCGCCCAATTTAGTCGAATTGTAGGAGGCAATTTGTCTATTGTTGCACAAAGGTTTTGCACAGCGAGGGCATAGCTCACAACGGTTCCCAGCTTGTCTGCTTTCGGGGGCGGTGTTGTGTGAATTTTTTGAAGTAGTGTATTGATAATCAGCTCTGGTCTTCCGTATAGCATTTTGAATGTAGCAATTACTCGTTGAACACAATTTGGCTATATTAGGAGGCTTCTTACCGCGTCCAGCGTTTTACCCTTGAGGACTCGTTGCAAACGGAGTAGGTTCTCCTAGTCGGTAAATCCACAAAGCTCGGTGCTCCTATGAAAATTGGATATAAATAGAGGCCATTCCTCTGGGTTTCCGGCGAAAGTTTGCAAGTCGCGTGATGCTAAGTGACGGGCGGCTATATTATTTCGAGTCAAGCATTGAGATTGCAAGAGCAAGAGCGGAGAAGATGTTATAGGACGTGAGATCTCGTTTTGTTGTTGTTGATCTTCAAGTAGCAGTCGTTGTGTGGCATGCATACTATCTGCTGGTGGCTGCGACATTGCGTTTGGCACAGATGCAAAAACTGGTTTCGTTATTAACTGCAGTTGTTGTTGTTCTTGTGATTGTTGGAGTCGATTTGACGTACCAACCCGATTTCCTTTTATTTCGTGTTTATTGGTATTAGGATGCAGTACCATCGGAGCTAGTGGATTGGCGTTTCTTACCGTATTGACTGTGGGTTATTCTGAACCTGCATGTTTATTAACCAGTCGTTAACTTTCGACTTAGATTGACATGAATCCCCATCCTCACTCTCCGTAGTCTCATCAACCAGCTGACTCAGCAGTTGGTATTTTTTTTGTAAGATATTCACTATCTTCCTTTTGTCGGCATTCTCGTTTCTCTTTTCCACGTTTCTCCTTCAATGCCCTCTCTTCTTCCAGTAACTGCAGCTCTACTTGGATTGTTTAGCGCGTGAAGTCCTTGATGCTCTGGAGCATACTGATGATTCCGTACCTTTTCGAAGCTGACTTGTAAACATAAGCGGAGCTTCGGAAGAAAATCCTCCGGCGGCGGCCTTGCTAGAAGCAGTTGTGAGGTTATCAGTAGGAAAACCACCAACAGCTGCTGTAGTGCACACAGTAGGGACCTTTGGGGCGTGTAACTTACCAGTAGTGGCCATATTTAAGGTCACAGTGTTGGCATAAGATGTCGCAGTTGTTGAAGTTTCAGCTCTTGAAAGGGCAGTTGCAGTAAAAGGCAATGTGGTTGCTAACGTAGAACATGCAAATCCAGTAGTCGAAGAAGCAGTAGTCGAATAGGCAGTAGTCGAAGAAGCAGTAGTTAAGGCTGCGGTACATTTGGCAATGTTTTCAGTGACAGTAACACTCTGGCTGGCAAAGTTGCCGTAAAGAATTTGTAATTTGTTGGCGCAAATTGGCGACGACAGAAACCTTTTGTTAACTCAGACACGAATTTCCATGTGATGATGAGTTACAAATTCCTTTATTAAATAATTCATATATAATTCAATAAAAATTCAATTCGAATATAATTAACAAAATTTAACTTACTTTAATCTCTTTTTTTGGGATTACCTTTCTAAAGTACAGAGTAAATACGAGAGAATAAACCACGTTTCGAAACGTCAAATGTGTTCTAATATTAAGGTTAGTTAATATGACAGGACAATCGACAAGTTGTCAGCTTCTCTAAGGGGGAACTACCCGGCTCGTTTACATTCCTAGTTAGCACGTATAACTACTAACACCCACTAAAGTCCTTTTGCAAGTGGATGCTATGTTGCAAATCAAAGAGAGATGGCGCTTCACGTTACAACTTTTGTAGAACATTGTGGGTAGAAAAGCAAAAATAAAGTGCACGACTGGGTGGAACGAAACTTTCTTGATCATCAAAAGTTTGGTTGGTTGTTTCCTTATTTTATGAGGTAGCTAGGTACAAATCTGAGAAACAATGCTAGATAAATGAAACGGTGCATAGAATATAGGAAAAGGAATAGTGTTAAATAAAATTAATTTTAATTTTTTTAAATTAATAATTAATTTTACTGAATTTTTAAAAGTTGAAGCTCTCAGTAACAGGGAATTGTCGCAAGTTCTGGTTAGAGAGTTATAAGCACCTACTGTACTGGATTTTGAAAAATAATTATAAAACGGGTTTATTCCAATCGTTTGAGAAAAACTAAATAAATACTTTGATCAACATCGTTAGAGCAGTTTTTGTAAAATTATGCAGACTAAACTGTAACAAATATTGCGATGCTTACTTTGAAAAATATAATTATTGCTTAACTATAAAGCTGGAAACTGAGGTATTGTTCGGGATGTAAACATAACTTGATTTTTAACGTTTTATCAAAATCGAAAATGGGGTTTTCGAGATATGAATTGAAAACACAATAATTATGTAAACATAGATTTTACTCTAAGTATGCATTTTAGTCAAAATCGTTGTTGCCGTTTTCAGGTACATTAAAGAAAACGGAATTTAAAAAAAATTTCGACATATGTCCAAATTTCAAATATACCGTTATTCGATTTTTCAGCGGAAAACTAAGTACGCAGTCATTCTCACCTACTTAAGCTCAAATAAAATTGTTGGCTCAAATTGTTTAAGCCGTTTTCGAACAAATCAAACAGAAATGAACATTTTATATGGGAAGTTCCAATAATATTGAGGTTACCATGCAAAAAAAAAGTCCGGGCAGCCGTTTAGGCTGCATGCCTCGGGACATACAGACAGACATAGCACTTCCAAAATTGTGGTTTTTGTTGAGTCTGTTTTGCATGTGCGCTGTAGTGTATTATATGCAGGACTATAAAAATATAATTCAAATCGATCAGGCGACGGCGTAGAGTTGCGAAATAAAAAAGTAATTGTGGACTGTGGAAATAATTTAAGTTTACAGAATCATAACAACCTAACCTCGAAGCTGTGACTTTGCTTTTTTATACCCTCCATAGGCAGGTATATTCACTTTGTCATTACATTTGTAACGCCAAAAAGGAGTCACTGGAAACCTCATAAAGTATATATATTCTCAATCAGGATCACATTCTGAATCGATTTATCCATGTCCGTCTGTCTGTCTGTCTGTCTGTTGAAAGCACGATAGCGCACAAAGGAATTGAATTGGCGAATAATGTTTGGTGTAAGGACTTCTTTTTATCTTCGTCAGGTTGGTATTGAAAATGGGCTATGTCGGTCAAGTAGTTCTGGTCCCATACAAAATCAATATTAGACCCATCCCAAGTACACCCAGAGAAAAAACAACGTAAAATCAAAGTAAACCACTTTAAATCAAAGTTTTTTCGGAACGATTTAGCTTCGAAGATGAAAATTTTAAAATCAAAGTGATATGCCATTAATTCAAAATGCTTTCCCACTTTAAAACGAATGTATTTCGTATTTGATTTAACCACGTTCTTACCTTGATTTAAGGTGGAATCATCGTTAAATCAAGTTCGTTTATCTTCAAAACAACGTCTGTCAACTTTGATACAACCATAATGCATCGTAGATTAAAGTGCATTCAACTTTAAAAATACTATGCTCTAACTTTAATTTGATAATGAAGCATCGTACAACCAAATGCGTCCGACTTTAAAATCACTATGGATACATTTTGATTTAATCACAGTGCATTGTAGTTTCAAATATACCCAATTTTGAATATAAAATGTTTCAACTTTAATTTAACTTCGTTCAAGTATTGATTCGAAGTGAACCCACTTTGAATTAATATTTTTTAACTTCAATCTAACCATGTTGCATCGTAGACCTTACTGCTTTCGACTTTGAAAATATCACAGTAAATATTTGATCCAACCATAGATCGTTGTAAAACCAAATGTTTTAAACTTTAAAAGTAGTACATTTAAAGTTTGATTTTACAACTTCCTGAATATTTGTAGAATAAATTCGTCGGTAAATTTGAAATTAATGTACATAGGTACACCTTTTTCAAATACAAAAATACAGCAATTCAGAATTCATAAATTTTATTTCCAACAAACATAATTACATAAAATTCTTTCCATATTTGCACTTCGAAAGAGAAACACGAATGAGCTTGCTACCGCGACACTTAGCTGTTTTTCCCTTTTCACAAGAATGAACACGTTTTTCTTTTAATCTACGTTGATCGTTATTAAAATGAGTAACATCAAAGTAAAAATAAACATGGTCTACTTTGATTCTACATCGCTGTCACTTTAAACTGAATATGCAACACCTTAAATCAACGTTGATCCAAATTTGAAGTTACATTGTAGGGAAAAAAATGTATGTTAGTATTATTTGTACCGTTAAATATCAACACAGAAATAAATAGGCAACATTTTGAAGTGGATGGCGTTTTAAAATAACTATGCAGCACTTTGAAAGTACGTTAATGACACTTTGAAACTTAATTATTGACAAATATTACCATGTTGCACTTTAAAACAACGTTGAGAGTACTTTAAATATTACAAAAAATGGTTTCAATGTAAAAGTGACTACGTTTCACTTTGAATCTATGTTGCCTATATTTAAAATAACATTGCATATTTAAATCAAATAGTTTTCAACGTTAAATCAAATATGCTTCAGATAATTTTATTCAACGTAAAATCAAATAGAACATAGTTGATTTTAGAATTCATTTTTTCCCTCAGTGATAGCATTCGAATACACATTGTGGGCCTGTCCACGTTCTGGTGTCAATTCTTGATCCTATTTAGGAACTTATGTTTCGAAACAACGAAGTAACAGTTCCCTTTTTGTTTCGGAAGTGGCGCAACACAAAGTTGGAATTTTTTTTGACGCAAATCATATATACCATCTTTGAACACACTATTTTAGCCCAAAGTGTGAGGCCATAACAATTTTCAACACAAATTGGGAAAAATACCTTATTAATTCTATTATTGTGTATGTATACCATATAATTGCGATGTGTGATATTCATTCATTTTGTTTTATGTACCAAAACAATATTCTGACTGCATCAACCATTCATTATTAAACAGAAAGCATTTTAATTCGACAACTCGCTTTTCGTTGTCGCATCCACAAAGTCTCTGCTAGTTAATTTTTTCCGAACGATTCGCATCCTTCTGACAATCGGTCAAACACAAAACCCAAGATCTTACTCGAAGGTTAACTAGAAGTCCCGAGGTTGACGGTCGGAGAACCCCACAATCGTTCACTGGATATAAATACTTTTGCTGTTTTGGACTTTTACTTTGTGTAGGTTCCGGATACTCACACTTGGAGGAAATTGTATTTTTATAAAATTCTCGTATTACTCGGGGAATGGAAGTGCGAAAACCACAATCACAGGATAAACCAGCTGAAACAGCAGAGTAGTAGGCACTACATTAGCAGTTATATTATTTTCTTCGCTTATGTTACTAAATTAAATAAATTAAGTAATGTTTTCAGCCATACACTTAGAATGTATGGAAGGACCTATACAATTTTATTTGCAAAATTATTCCCCAAGTAATACTAAATTCCTGTTTCATATGTCAAATCCAGGAGTTTGGATCGAAACCTAAAGCAATGGAGCCAATATATTTTTCCTTTCACCCTCCCAACATTCACTAACTTCTTTTATTCATACTAAATTTGAGGAAAAACAAGTAAAAGTGTTATCATCGGCCTGGCCGATGCTTTGATACCCTCCACTGCATACAAGTCATGCAAAGTTTTAGGCATGTGAGGTAGTACCTACGTAATTACATTGATCAACAGACAGAGAGACACATGGGTCTAATATTGATTTTGTATGGGAGGTACCAGAACTACTTGACCGACATAGCCCATTTTTAATACCAACTTGACGACAATAAAAATAGGGCCTCTCACAAAATTTCACTTGCCTAGGTATATTCTTTTCGACGCTATCGTGCTTTCAACATGTGTGCCCTAATATTGGTTTTGTATGGGAGGTACCAGAACTACTTGACCGACATAGCCCATTTTTATTACCAACCTGACGACGGTAAAAAGAAGTCCTTTCACCAAATTTCATTCGCCTATGTCAATTCCTTTGGGCACTATAGTGCTTTCAACAGACAGACAGGCAGACGGACAGACAGACAGACAGACAGACGGACATGGCTAAATCGATTCAGGATGTGATCCTGATTCAGAATATATATACTTCATGAGGTCTCCGGTGACTCCATCTTGGCGTTACAAATGTAATGACAAAGTGAGGAGGGTATAAAAATCATAAGGCAAAAGTCGAGCGGTAGCTATAGAAAAAAAAAGTTACTATTTCAATATGCCTAAAAATTACCTATCCCGAAGTATAAATGTATTTCAGAATGTGCATCATACACAGCTCAAAACCATACCACCCAAAATCACTCACTTTAACATTCGTTTGCTTTTTGTTTTTACAACAAAAATATTGTCTCAAGAAAAAAATTGCATTGATATCCACTTCTAACGAAAAACAAACCTAATAGATACATACATACACGATCAGCATATGATACCTACACAGCCCGTTTGCCATGACATACATCACTGAAGGTACGCCCACTAAAGTCCTTTTGCAAGTGGATGTTATGCTGCAAATCAAAGAGAGATGGAGCTTCACGTTACAACTTTTGTAGAACATTATGGTTAGTGCTCGCCGCTCTCTTATATATCTCTCTATAACAATGAATTCAATGTGCTTTAAATTTTTAAATCCAATAACAAACAATGAATTCCTATCTTGTGGTGTATGCGATTTAAACGCACATATAAATTGTTGTTCGGTTCATAAAAACGATGTTAAAGTTAAAAAAACAAATGCTAATATTTTCTTCAAGTTTAAAAATTGTATAAATACCCCACAGCTATTATACATACAAAAAATGAGTGAACTTTCTATTTTCCTGCAAAATAACATTAATGAAATTAAAAAGATTGGTTTATGATCATTAGAATCTGTTAAATCTAAAAGCACATTAATAAATTCTAATTCTAATGCAACGCCCTTGAATATCAGTCGTGACAGATATTCACGGTTTTGTTGTTTCCTTATTTTATGAGGTAGCTAGGTAAATATCTGAGAAACAATGCTAGATAAATAAAACGGTGCATAGAATATAGGAAAAGGAATAGTGTTAAATAAAATTAATTTCAATTTCATTTACTGAGTTTTTAAAAGTTGAAGCTCTCAGTAACAGGGAATTGTCGCAAGTTCTGGTTAGAGAGTTAAAAGCACCTACTGTACTGGATTTAGAAAAATTATTATAAAACGGGTTTATTCGAATCGTTTGAGAAAAACTAAGTACCTACATACTTCTGGGATATCATTTAGAATACTTAAATTATCTTAAATAAGCACTTTGATCAACATCGTTAGAGCAGTTTTTGTAAAATTATGCAGACAAAACTGTAACAAATATTGCGATGTTTAATTTGAAAAATATAATTATTGCTTAACTTTGAAGCTGAAAACTGAGGTATTTAAACATAACTTGATTTTTAACGTTTTATTAAAATCGAAAATGGGGTTTTCGAGATATGAATTGAAAACACAATAATTATGTAAGCATAGATTTTACTCTAAGTATGCATTTTAGTGAAAATCGTTGTTGCCGTTTTCAGGTACATTAAAGAAAACCAAATTTAAAAAAAATCCCTTTCTTCTAAAATATACTCGATTGGACCGTTTTCGACATATGTCCAAATTTCAAATATACCGTTATTCGATTTTTCAGCGGAAAACTAAGTACGCAGTCATTCTCACCTACTTAAGCTCAAATAAAATTGTTGGTTCAAATTGTTTCAGTCGTTTTCGAACAAATCAAACAGGTATGAACATTTTATATGGGAAGTTCCATTAATATTGAGATTACGACGCAAAAAAAAAAGTCCGGGCAGCCGTTTAGGCTGCATGCCTCGGGACATACAGACAGACATAGCACTTCCAAAATTGTGGTTTTTGTTGAGTCTGTTTTGCATGTGCGCTGTAGTGCATTATATGCAGGACTATAAAAATATAATTCAAATCGATCAGGCGACGGCGTAGAGTTGCGAAATAAAAAAGGAATTGTGGACTGTGGAAATAATTTAAGGTTACAGAGTCATAACATTGTGGCGCGTCGTCACGTCTTTTAATCAATGATCAAGCAATCAACACACTATGACAGTCACTGTTGCGTCTGAACACATTCAATTATTCAAGCAGCTAAAAGATCGATGATTTGACAGTCCGTCGAACCTAACCTCGAAGCTGTGACTTTGCCTTTTTTATACCCTCCATAGGCAGGTATATTCACTTTGTCATTACATTTGTAACGCCAAAAAGGAGTCACTGGAGACCTCATAAAGTATATATATACTGAATCAGGATCACATTCTGAATCGATTTATCTGTCTGTCTGTCTGTTGAAAGTACGATAGCGCACAAAGGACTTGACATAGGCGAATGAAGTTTGGTATTGAAAATGGGCTATGTCGGTCAAGTAGTTCTGGTCCCATACAAAATCAATATTAGACCCATCCCAAGTAGCATTCGAATACACATTGTAGGCCTGTCGACGTTCTGGTGTCAATTCGTGATCCTATTTAGGAACTTATGTTTCGAAACAACGAAGTAACAGTTCCTTTTTTGTTTCAGAAGTGGCGCAACACAAAGTTGGAATTGTTTTTGACGCAAATCCTATATCCAACTTTGAACACACAATTTCAGCCCAGAGTGTGAGGCCATAACAATCTTCAACACAAAATGGGAAAAATACCTTATTAATATTTAATTCTATTATTGTGCATGTATACCATATAATTGTGATGTGTGATATTCATTCATTTTGTTTTATGCACCAAAATTATATTCTGACTGCATCAACCATTTCATTATCAAACAAAAAGCAGCTACTGACATTTTATGGGGAACATCAACTGGCCTTGAAATGTTATTAATGTACTTCGAAAAAAACCTTGATCCTTACAAAATATTCTATATTTTATCAAGAATCTCTCTTATAATTATTTATGCTATTTTAAATGCTGATAGGGAGCATTGTAAAATCAGTATAAAATAAATCTACGATGTCTATATAGACATAATAGTAAAATTGTAATCTATTTAATTACACCAAAACCCCCAAAACTGTAAATTTAAAATTTCTTATTTTCCATATTATTTTTTTTTATACAAAATGGATACCTAACAAATTCCTATTTGGGAATAGTGGTTACAGTAAAATATTCCAAATTAGGAAATGTGTGCACGAACACACATCTCCACACATTTTACACGCTGCGGACATAATGTTTCATTGAAGAAACAATTTTGACACAATAACGCACCTCTGTAGATATTAAACTCCCAAGATAGGAATATTCCTAAAGGGGAAATGTTACCTAGCATGTGTCTTAAATGTTACTTGTTGGGAATATTTTCTGGTAAAAAAACCGTCTTAACGACGTCGCTCATGACAAATGTGACACATGAAGTCGCAAAATTCTCCTTGGGATGTGTCTCTCTGTCTGTTGAAAACAGGATAGCGTCGAAACAAACCGACCTAGGCAAGTGAAATTTTGTGAGAGGACTTACTTTTATCGTCGTCAGGTTGATATTGAAAATGGGCTATGTCTGTTGAAAACACGATAGCGTCGAAAATAATCTACCTAGGCAAGTGAAATTTTGTGAAAGGCCTTATTTTTATTGTCGCCAAGTTGGTATTAAAAATGGGCTATGGTGTCGGTCAAATAGTTCTGGTAATTCTGATTGGTAGACAAAACTAATATTAGACTACAGCGTCTATTCAATTATTCGAATGAAATTTTGTGAAGAAATCCTAAAAAACATTCTAAAATGCTAAAGTGTTACATTGAACAGTTAACAACAGGGAGAATTATAATTAGATTACTCAAAAGCTGAAGTTATCACCACCCGATATACACCTGTAAAAATATATCAAGTCAGCATTTATCACCACCGGACACACCATATGCATAAGTGCATATCATATGAACACCATAGACCACCGTATGCATAAATGCATATCACGAACAAACCTGTTCCCACCGATATAGCTATATCAGCATGATGACACCCGATGCAGGCGGATACACGCGCCGCGTATATTCTGGCGACTCAGCGGATTGGCGATGGGCCATGGGACTACCCCTGGCACTTAGGGATAGATTTATTTTTAGTCTTAATTCTGACTTGTAGCGGACAGGAGAATACATTTTTATAACGTTTAAATATCGGACCAACCCAGGTTGGTGTTCGGTTTTTTTTTGAGAGATCCTCGTCAGGATTCTCTAACTGGCGTCCGAGCAGGGACCGGCTTCAAAATCATTTTCCTTTATCCGTGTGATGGTGGTGTCCTTTCATACAGGACTTTGGATTACTACGCTTTATCGAGTGCAAATTGCTGTACCCATGGGAACACAGTAACCACCGTAATCTAAAATACTACAATATTTCTGTCATACCCATGGGAACATGACGGAGATCACTAAAGGATAAAGGAGTGGGATTGTGAAGTTAATCGTGCCACTAGTAGGTCGCTTGCAATTATAAACGCTTGCGACTAAACGGGAAAAACACGATCCTTCCGAAGTCGGTTCCTTGAAGTAATTCAGTAAATCTTCCTTTTTAGATCGCGAAGTGGAATAAAATAAGAGCTATAAAAGGCTAGAATGATCTCCCCAGTCTCAATGTGAGTGCAGGAAAAAGCGATCGAAAGAATTTGAAATTGATTGTGAAATTTGAATTAAGAATTTTAAATTGCGAAGTTAAATGCCCTTTATGAAGAAGCAATATTAAATATCACACGAAGAATAATTGTGGAGTTTGAATCCAAATAAGAGCGAAAGAATTTGAAATTGATCGAGAAATTTGAATTTAGAATTTGAAATTGTGAAATTAAATCCAAGCAGTAAAATAAATAAAGTTAAAGTGAAAAAATAGCAGGCGTAATAAAGCACGAAGAGGATACATAATTTGTTAAAATTAAGGAAATGAGTAGCTGTAATAAAGGTAAGGTGCATTGTCTTTCTATAGATTGATAAGTATAGTGCTGTGCATTGGTTTCATATTAATTAAGTAATTAATAACAATTAAACATGGATGCGGTTGCCAAGTCTGTGACTGAGTTAAGTGGTGCAGTGAATCTTATACTGGCCCAGTTAAAGGACCTTGATGAACGGCTTAGGGCCATAGAGGCAATTAACAACCCTGAACCTGAAACTAGATGTGTGGACGCACCCCTTTGCGAGTCGAAGACGGAAGCTGACCTGAAGGAAATAAGTGGGCTTCCTGATTGTGTGAAAGAACTGCAGGTGTTTGAGGGTGAGCCTACACAATATATTGGTTTATCTTTAACATGTGCCCGGTACCAGAAATACAGTAACGACACCCCGTAACCAATCTTTCAGGAGGGATAACAGACCTTCCTCTCCTCCATCAAGGTTTGTTCCCAACTATAATTTTTCAAATGGTCAAAACCATTACCCTGCAAATCGCGATGTGCCTCCACGACCGAATGGTCTAAAACCCCACGAAAGGATGGAAGTGGATCGGTCCGTGCAGACCAAACAGATCAACTACATGAATTATCCGCGTAATAATTCTTTCAAGAGAAAATCATACTCCGATAACTTTCCCCGCAAACAGCAGAGGGTATTTAATCTGCAAACCCGCGTCGACGTCTCCCCAGAAGAGTACCGCGAGGCAGCGGAGGAGGCTTGTAACGAAGAGGTAACTTTTATGACGGGCGCTTATCCAGCGTACCATACATAGAATATATCCTCAGAAATGGTAAGAAGTTGAGCTTTCTTGTGGATACTGGAGCCAATAAAAATTTTATTGGCCCACATGTGTCGCACGGGACAAGCCGCCTAGCTCAACCATTCATTGTAAATTCGGCGGCAGGTAATATACAAATTAATAGCAAGGTCGTAGGTAAATTCTTTCAAAATGTGGGTAACGATTCTATTATAACTTTTTACGTCCTCCCTGGCCTGAAGTCTTTCGATGGCATCATCGGTGATGACACATTGAAGCAGCTGGAGGCTGTCAATGATCGCAAACATAACACCTTAACCTTGATGAAGGGTACACGGATTCCGCTTAGGAATAAATTGTCACAAGAGGTCAATGCCATGCTTACAGGAAATATACCAGAGGAAATCCGGCATAGACTCTCTACATTAATAGGTAAATTCGGAACTGTTTTTGGTCCACTTAACGCTAACGAACAAGTCAAAACCGTCGTGAGAGCGGAGATAAGGACTAGCACGGATGAGCCTATCTACACCAAGAGTTACCCGTATCCACCGTGTATGAGGAAAGAGGTGGAGAAGGAGATTAAAGAGCTCTTAGCGGAGGGAATAATCCGCCCTTCCAAAACTCTCCTATTTGGGTTGTTCCCAAAAAACCCAAGCCCACCGGGGAACTCCAATATCGGATGGTGATCGATTTCAAAAGATTGAATCTTGTCACCATCGCTGATGCGTATCCAATTCCGGATATAACCTCCACGCTTGCCAGCCTGGGTAAAGCGAAGTATTTCACCACGTTAGACCTTACGTCTGGGTTCCACCAGATACCAATGAAGGAAGCGGATATACCAAAAACCGCTTTCTCTACAATGAACGGAAAATACGAATGGTTGAGGCTTCCGTTCGGCCTAAAAAATGCGCCGGCGATCTTCCAAAGAATGATTGACGATGTATTAAAGGAATATATCGGCAGGATATGCTATGTGTATATCGACGATATCGTCATGGAGTATCCTTGAGGGAATATTGAACAACATCGAGTCAGTTCTCTCTAGACTACAAGAGGTAAATCTCAAAGTGAACTTAGAAAAGATGCAATTTTTGAGAACCGAAGTAGAGTTTCTGGGCTATATTATTGCCCCCGATGATATTCGGGCGGACCCAAAAAAGGTTGAGGCTATCCAAAAATTGCTACCACCTGAGAACCTTAAAGAACTAAAAAGCTTTTTGGACCTCACTTCCTACTATAGGAAGTTCATTCGTGATAACGCCAAAGTGGCGAAACCCTTAACCAACCTGACCAGGGGAGAGAATGCCCAGATTAAAGCTAATCAATCACAACGCATTCCAATCAAGTTAGATGAGGGAGCACTGTGGGCATTCGAGGATCTTAAGGTCCTGCTTACATCGTCCGAAATTCTCGCTTTTCCTGATTTTGAAAAGCCATTTAATTTAACCACGGACGCTTCGAACTTCGCCATTGGGGCGGTGCTTTCACAAGACATATCGGGTATTGACAGACCGATCGCGTACATCTCACGCTCACTCAATAAGACAGAGGAGAACTATGCAACCAACGAAAAAGAGATGATGAACAAAGAGTACCTTTCATGAGTTCTGAAAGTCAAATTGAGGCCTAACATCCTGAATGGCATCAAAATTCCGGAGTCACATCTGGCCCTGCTACAAGAAACATACATAGAAAACTTCGTGAATTATAAACTCAGAATCACGCAGAGGATTGTTGAGGACGTTGCGGACCCAGATCGTGTGTTAACACTCATTATGAGCGAACACAAAAGGGGACACCGTAATGCTAGGGAAAATAAAGACCAACTCTTGGAGAAACACTATTTTCCAAAGATGAACAGTTTAATAAAAAAATACACCAATACTTGCGAAGTGTGTAAACTAAACAAGTACGACAGACATCCCATCAACCCAGAGTACCAAGCTACGCCTGTGCCCTCCTACCCATGCGAAATCCTGCATCTAGATATTGTGGAAATCCAGAATGAGAAGTTTATAAGTTGTATAGACAAATTCTCGAAATTTGGTAAGTTATTCCATATAAAAAGCAGGGCAGTCCTCCATCTGAAGGACAAAATTACCAAGATATTGCACTACTTCACAGTCCCAAAAATACTGGTGACTGATAATGAGAGGAGCTTTCTCAGTCCGATTATGCTAAACTTTTTAAGCATACTAGGCATTAAGCTCTACCCTACGCCTGTTAACCGAAGTGAGGTGAACGGGCAGGTAGAGAGATTTCATTCTACTATATTGGAGATCTTTAGATGTCTCAGATTTGAGTATAAAGGCCTACGACTCAAGGAGCTAATCAATATATCCGTGGACAGATATAACAACTGCATCCACTCTGTCACTGGGAGGAAGCCATCCGATATCTTTTTTAACAGATATCAAAGAATCAACTACCAGCAATTGGTTGACTTCCGGAAAAAAGTGAACAGGGAGCTTAGGGGGGAGATTATGCGCAAACAACAATCTAGTAACGCTAGACAAAACGAAGAAAGGTCCTAGCCGAAAACGTACCGCAAAGGGGACATCGTTTACACAAGAGTAAAGGGAATTCAGGTTAAGAGTAAACCGATTTTTCGAAGGGAAATTGTTGAAAAAAACAATATGGTTACGATCACCACAACCAGTGGCCGAAAGGTACATAAAACATACCTAAAAAATGTTTCACCCTAAAGTCAAAAAAAAAAAAGGGAGGGAGTGTATGCACAGCACCTATACGATTGTTATACAATGCACCTACGGTAGGCCAGACGTAAAAACTATTTAATCTATTTTGCTCAGATTGATGTGTCGAATATATTTATTTTTTTATTTTTTTTTAAAGATCATTCACCTAACTCTAAGACCATAGTGGCTTCAATTCTGGAAGACCGGTAGTAAATATATTAGTTTTAATTTGAAGCGGTAAATGTTAATCTTAAGTCCTCAGAAAAAAAAATAAAAAATTTAACGATGAAGTAGCTCCTTGTCATTTTTATTTGAACGTGGAGTCTCCACTCTTGCATCACTTATCTTAGCGTAAACCTACGGCTGCTATAACCCCAAAAGAAAGAAAAAGAAGACTATTTTTGTATTTACTTTACAGATTCTTACTGCTAACAGTCGTCCAGGGATACCAAATTTTTAATTACAAGTCACCAATAGTCTCCTTAAAGGAAGGCCGAGGATGGAGCGTCGATGGTAGCTTTAAGCTAGTACACACCATTGGCCTGGCGCAATTTCAGAACCTTGTGGATGGGGTAACCAACTCCAACATCGGGGATGAGGACAGGAAGCGCATAATGGAATTTCATGTGCGACAGATCAAGGATCACCTCGGTTTACTTAAGGGCATACCTCCAAGAAAGGCTAGGTCTATCGATTGGATCGGAACAGCCTGGAAGTGGGTAGCTGGCAGTCCCGATGCTACGGATTGGAACGAAATACTCCGCAGCCAAGAAAGAATAGGTGAGAACAACGATCAACAGTACCAAGTCAACGAGAAACTCTTTGATGTTACAAGGGACATAACTCGGAAAATTAACCTGGTGATAGACAGATATGAACAAGGAATTCAAGACACCATTTCTGGAAGATTTGAACAAGACGCCTTGGATGAGATCTTTCTCATAAAAGGGGAAGTAAATGAGATTGTACGAGCCTGCCAACTGGCGAAGAGCGGCCTGATCAACACGAATCTGCTAGATATCGAGGTGATCAACAAGGTCGTCAGCGAATTGGAAACTCTCCCGTATGTTAACGAAATTGAGGCAATCGAGTACGGAACTCCATCAATCTTTACCAATGGGTCGATGCTGTTATATGTTGTCTCAGTGCCGAAGGTGGGGCGAGAGGAATTTAACTTACTGATAACAAGACCATCGATAATTGAAGGAAAGCAGATCGAGCTGAAATTCAAAAAAATGCTAGTCAACCATAGAGCATCTTATGGCATCGTATCGAGTTGCTTTTCTATTAATAATTCGACCATTTGCGAGGACAAAGCACTGCAAAGAGTTCCTGAGGATGCCTGCGTTCCTAGGCTATTGAAAGGCGGATCCGCGAATTGTACTTTCCAGACGAATAATGAAGAAATTATCGAACTCATCAAGGAGGACACTATTTTCGTCACTAATTTTAATGGTGACTCAACCTCTAATAATGTTTCAGAATTTCTTTCAGGTACATATGTGATCCAACTCTTTAACGAGAGTATTCAGCTAAAGGACGGGACATTTTCCAGTTCCACAGTCACAACTCTACAGGCTCTTCCGCCGGCCTTGATGAACATTACCAAACATGACCCCAAAATTGACTTAGGATACGTGCACGGCCTCAGCGTTCGGAACGTAGAACGTCTAGGTAACTTAACTCGAGAGTTTAAAATTTCTATAATTACAGAAGCCGCAATATTAACTTTGGTGGCTTTGATCGTCTTCGCCATCTGGAAGAAAATATAATCGAAACCGAGCATCCCAACAATCTCATCTATTGACCTATCCTAGGATCTACGGGTCGTAGATTTTCGAAGGGGGAGGAGTTATCACCACCCGATAGACCACACCTGTAAAAATATATCAAGTCAGCATTTATCACACCATATGCATAAGTGCATATCATATGAACACCATAGACGCACCGTATGCATAAATGCATATCACGAACAAACCTGTTCCCACCGATATAGCTATATCAGCATGATGACACCCGATGCAGGCGGATACACGCGCCGCGTATATTCTGGCGACTCAGCGGATTGGCGATGGGCCATGGGACTACCCCTGGCACTTAGGGATAGATTTATTTTTAGTCTTAATTCTGACTTGTAGCGGACAGGAGAATTCATTTTTATAACGTTTAAATATCGGTCTTTTCATTTTCCAGCCAATACGAACGAGTTAGATCCTCGTCAGGATTCTCTAACTCTGATTTTTATTATTTGTTGACCTGAACCTATACCTGTTCAATGTAATAGCGTACTTCCTCGCATGCCTAAAATTTTGCATGACTTGTATGCAGTGGAGGGTATCATAGCATCGGTCAGGCCGATGATAACACTTTTGCTTGTTCTTCTTGTCTTTTGCCGCCACCTGATGTCGTATCATAATTTTCTATAATCCATATAATTGAATCGTCCTTACAACGAACAAAAGCGAATTGGAATTATATCTAGTATTTTTCAATGGCGACGAGGATGGGATTGATTAAGTAGGATCAGATTCCATACGCAATTTAACCAAGTTAATGGAGAACGGCGAGGACGTAAAGGACGAGCAAATTACGATTTCCACTCAAAACCTAAGCAGTAAGATGACTTCCGTTGATGTTATCGAACCATTCGATGAAGCCAATCCAGCGGTTTGGAGTTCCTACAAACGTTGGTTCGATATGTTCGTGGTTGGCAATTCGATCACCAAAAAGCAGATACAAAAGGCAACTTTTTTGACAGTCTGCGGCCCAGCGTGTTTCGATTTGGATGATTCGACAATCGTTGATGTGCTAACGAAACATTTTACCCCCACCTCCCTCTGAAATTGCAGCTTTTTTTTTTAATTTTTCAAGAGGGATCAGCAGCTCAACGCGACGGTTGCCGAGTACATAGCAGAACTTCGTCGACTAATTATAGACTGCAATTTTTACGGCGACGTTATTGATGGCATGCTGCGGGAAAGGCTAGCTTGTGGACTGAAGAATACCCACTTACAACAGAGTTTACTGGCGGAGAGCAAAATTACTTACAGATTGTGCAAGAGAAGGCTGTGGCAACAGAAGCAGCAGCGAAAAACCAACAAGAGATCCAATCGACATCTTTGTCGCACACAGATATTCATTCAATCCGTGTCAAGAACAATAGGAACATGAGAGATTGTAAGAGTGGAAGTGGCAAATCAGACAGTTTATTAGATGTAACGGATGTGGTAACAGACATGCCAGAGGTGATTGCCCATTCAAAGCTGCGAAATGTAATAAGTGCGGGAGAGTCGGTCATATAAAGAGGGTCCGGTTGATGCATCAGTCCGCATTTGTGGGGACTACAGGTGCACCGTTAATAAGGCACTAACCCCACATTGTTTTCAAACACCATCGATCGCGGATATCTTGGCATCCATGCCAGCAGGTAATACGTTCGCTAAAATCAATTTATCTCAGGCGTATCAGCAAATGGTCATGGACGAATAGTCGGTGTAAATGTAAAAATGTAAAATAGATTCAAACAAAGATTAAGGTATTAAACTATTCTATATTTATTGCGTTTAATTTTATAGCACGTGTGTGAAAACTGCCGATAAGTAAGAGACCGGAAAAAGGTCAATGTGACAGCTGGAAAGTGATGGTTGACAAAAAGGAGAACTTGTGTTATTGTGGCTCTGTTCCCTGAGAGCGTTTAGTTTTGGATCGCCACAGTCGGCAAAGGTACTCATACTTATTACACACAAATGGGCGTACAAGGTAAGAAGGCTGCCGTTCGAAATATCCAGCGCGCCGGGGATTTTTTTGATGCGAATTGAGAAGCTACTGTTTGGCTGAAGATTTTTCCATCCGCCAACCTGGGATCTCTTTGAATCCTTCGATTAACGAAGAGCTGATCCTGCTTGTGTGCTTGACCGATTGCCAAAAAAATGCAAATCTGCAACTATATGCAGAACAAACGAGTTTAAAATTCGATGATTATGACTCTACAACGATTCAATGACGATCGAAATAAAAAGGCAATTGTTCAACTATTAATACAATATATTTATTTCTCAGGGGTTTTTATATGGAGGTGAAATAACAGGTTTTTTGTCTTTAAAGAGAGAGATTGCGTTAAATTTAATGTTTTTAATTTGTGGCGAATTGGTAAGTTAACTAAATATGGTGACTGGTATAGTATATGGTGCTGATTCTACCCAAGGGCCATTTCTGGGGTGAGACGTTTTCTTCGTGAATGACGACGAGGCTGCCCACGCTGATGTTCGGGCTGGATGACGTCCATTTAGCACGACCTTGAAGCTCCACGATGTACTCCTTTGACCACCTCTGCCAGAAGTGGGTCTTGACAGCATTAATCCTTCTCCATCTTTGTATGTAGCTAATATCTGCAACTTCATCTAATGGCTCTGGGATTGCCTTGAGCGATGAACCAATGAGCAAGTGTCCTGGTGTAACGGCTTCAAAGTCATTTGGATCGGAAGACATCGGAGTGATGGATCTCGAGTTCATGACCGCTTCGAGCTGTTGAAAGTTCCTCGAACGTCAATTTTGCACCACTTAAGCTCCGGTATAAATGGCCCTTAGCCACCTTGACAGCCGCCTCCCATATTCCTCCAAAGTGAGGTGCCCTGGGGGGTATAAAGTGAAAATGTATGCTTTTGTTAGTACAATAATTAGAAATTGTTTCTCTAGACGACTGTTTAAACAACATATTGCACAACTCGATTAGTTTTGACTGTGCCCCTACGAAGTTTGTTGCGTTGTCGCAATGGATATCTGATGGAAGACCCCTTCGTCCTATCATTCTTTTTAACGCCGCTATGAAAGCCTCAGCTGAGAGGTCTGATACGGCCTCTAGATGGACTGCCTTTGATGAGAAACAGACAAATACTGCAATATAGCTCTTGTAAGGTACCTTTCCACGAATTTTATTGTGCGTGTAAATTGGACCGGCGAAATCGACCCCGCAACATAAAAATGGACGAGAAGGAGTTAACCTCTCCGATGGCAAGTCTCCCATTACTTGCTCGAACAACTTTGGTCGATACCTGACACAGTGCATTGTCGAACTGTCTGCCGTGCTACATCCCTAACGTTGATAATCCAAAATTGTTGCCTTACTAATGCTACCAAAGCTTTTGGACCGGCATGGAAATTTGAAAGATGTAGATGCCTGACGAGAATTCTAGCAATGTTGTTGTTTTTTGGAAGCAAAAGAGGATGCTTACAATCCTCCGGAATACTTGCATGCTTTAGCCGTCCTCCAACCCTCAACAATGAAAAGCCGTTTGCTTCCTCGACGAATGGATTTAACCACTGTATCGATCCTTTCAGTTTCCGCTGGTTTTGGATGCTTGAAATTTCTTCAGAGAACGAACTCATTTGCACAACATGGACAATTCGAAGAAGTGCATTTTCTAGCTCTGCAGGAGATAGGAACTGGTCCTTTGTGGGTGTTTGACTTCCCTTTCGATTTCCGAATCTAAGTAAATATATATGAAAATATTCTACACAATTTCGTAAATGAGCTGTATCTATCAAAAATTTCCTTATTCGAATCGGTTGCAGCTTGAATTAAGCTGGGGCTATTGCTATTCCATTTAGACAACTCGAACCCCGCCGACTTGAAAATATCAACTACTTCTCTTTTGAATTGTTTCAACGTATCCAAATCATCGCGTCCTGTGAGCATATCATGGACGTAAAAATCGGACTCCATGACGCGTGAACCTAGTTTGAACATGTCCCTATTTCGTTCAGCTAAGTAGAGAAGAGAACGAATGGCGGAGTATGGTGCCGATGAAGTACCATATGTTATGGTGTTGAGTTGGTACGTCAGTACTGGTGTACGTTCGCTTTCTCTCCATAGAATATATTGGAACTTTCGATGATCCGGGTGTACTAAAATCTGCCGAAACATCTTAACAATGTCTGCAATCTGTGCAATCGAAAGTGAAAAGATCATTAGAATTTCTTTCTGTATTGTTGGTCCGATCATTAGTATTGAGTTTAAGGAAAGCTGGGAAGAAGTGCGACAAGACGCATCAAAAACGACCCTCAATTTAGTGGACGCGCTTTCTGGCCTAATGACCCATTGATGTGGTAAGTAAAAATGTGGTTCGTCAAGATTGGGATTCCTAACAAGAGACATGTGCCCTAGCGATTCGTATTCTTGTAAGAATGCTGTGTATTGGGATTTCAACTGTAAGTCCTTTGACAATCTGCGTTCCAGTGAAAGAAATCGTCGAAAGGCTGTCATATGATGCTCCTTAGCAGCTGGGATTTTTCTTAAACGGTAACTTTAACATAATCCGTCCACTAGGCAGAATCTCGACATTGTCCTTGAAATGCGCCTCGCATTCCTTCCAGTCGTTCGATTTGTGTCTGGTATGCCAAAATCTGCTTGAAATATGACTCAAAAACTCAAATATTTCTCTGAAACAGTCTCCAACGGCGAAATCAACTGGTGTATTTGTTTTTCCTTATCTCCAATGTGAACTATTTTCTTTTCTAATGGTTATAAACTGGCAACACTAATGCAAAAGCTTTCTTGTAATGCATGTGATTAATGCAGCAAGCTCTCCGGCAACGGCGACGACGATAACGTACTATTCCAATTGGCAATAGTCACAGCGAAATAAAAATCCATGCAGTGAAAGAATAAACGAAATTGGCGAAATGTCTACCAATGATGATCGTTGTGTTGTAGAGTTTTTCAAATTATATGTTGATGCCAACTATGATATTGTGCGAGCTCCAAATGAAGATATTAAACGAACGAAAGCGATTGAAGTTTTTTATTTTTGTTGTTTGTAGGAGAGAAAAACTCTTGCTACAGCAGCAGAGCTTTTGCTATTGCAAGCAAAACGATCGACGAAAAGAGAACGACGAAAAGTGCAATGGTAGAAAGAACAAAATGTAATTTTGGGCGAGACGTTTTCGGCTGGAGATTTTTCCAACCGCCAACCTGGGATCTCTTTGAAGTAAAATTGTGTGTTTATATGCGAATGTGTAAAACGGCTACGAAGCGAAGTGGAACTAAATTGTTCTCTTGTGGATTGTAATTAAACTGGGCTAGTGGTAGGATCGCCGTAAGTTGAGCGGAAAATGATTCTATGATGCGTGAATATATATATTTAATTTTTTTTTTTTCTTCGAATCACAATGTTTCGATTGTCGAAATATGTTGTTTAATTGTATGTAAAAAATGTTAAATGCAAATTTCTATAGTACTATGAAGTTAACAACATGCACGTCAGTATTATTACGATTTGACTGTAATGACATACCTGGGGTGGGAGATTTTATACTTATCTTCCCACTTTATATATATTCTCCATTTTTGTTGGCGCTTGCGATCTTCAGCTGGTGTACGGGTGCAGATTTTTTCCAGAGTTCTTCTTTCTGCTTCTCCTTCTGGTTCTCTTAAATTTCTGTCACTACCATGCACTCGCGAGACCGACACCGAACCGAAACCGAACCAGATAGCGCGATTATTGAATTGTCTATCTTAGTTCTTGTAATGTATTTAAACGCTTTTAAGTTTATTAATTTGTACTGCCACACTATTCACTATTATATGATAGGTTTTTCACTTAAACCACGTTGGGCGCCAAAATGTTTGGCTGTAGATTTTTCCAACCGCCAACCTGGGATCTCTTTGAATCCTTCGGATTAAGGAAGAGCTGATCCTGGTTGTGTGCTTAACCGATTGCCAAGAAAATGCAAGTTTAAAATTCGATGATTATGACTCTACAACGATTCAACGACGAGCGAAATTAGCGATGATAAAAAAGCAATTGTTCTAAACCTCTTAAAAAATCACCCTTTATTAATACAATATATTTATTTCTCAGGGGTTTTTATATAGAGATGAAATAACAGGTCTTTTGTCTTAAAGAGAGAGATTGCGTTAAATTTAATGTTTTTAATTTGTGGCGAATTGGTAAGTTAACTAAATATGGTGACTGGTATAAGTAATGAGCGCCAGATTTAAATATTCAACAATTACAATATTCTAAGTATTGCCAGAAAGAAGTTTATTCAAATGACATTCTTAATTCATGTGACTATTGACAAATATTGTTATGTGTCTATGGTGATGATTGAGATGATGATAACGATGAATGCGATGATGATGACGATGCTGGCGATGATGATGACGATTCTGCTCCAACAGCTACTACGAGGTGTACAGGGAGTAACAGTTTACTTTAATGACATAGTGGTCATCGGTAAAAATTTATCACAGCAAGTGAAACATTTGAGGGAATATTCCGACGCTTAAGCGAGGCTGGGTTGCGCCTTCGAAAGGACAAGTGCAAGATCAATTTCTCTTTTACCTCTTTTCTCGGCTACGACATCGATCATCGTGGAACTCGTCTGTCAGATGATAAGGTCCGTGTAATTTAAGAAACTCCCCGACCTGTTGATAAGAAGCAGTTATTGCAAGCATTTATGGGCCTTATAAATTTTTACCACGCATTTATGAAGGATAAATCAACCATCGCACAGGCTGCTGGACAAAAAGGCCGACTGGAAGTGGGACACGCAACATGAAAACGCATTTAATCGACTTAAGACCTTACTGTCAGGTGAGGACATTCTAATTACTTACAGTAAAAAGCTTCCAATTGCAGTGGTCTGCGACGCATCACCATATGGGATTGCTGCAGTACTAACACATATTATGCCCAATAGGCAAGAACGCCCAATCTCGTTCTACTCGCGTACGTTATCTACAACCGAAAGGAACTACGCACAGATTGACAAAGAGGCCCTGGCAATTATCGCAGGTGTGAAGAAGTTCCATAGTTTCCTGAATGGATGACAATTTTTGATCATTACGGATCATGGGTTGTTTAACCCAGAAAAGCCAACTCCGGTTATACTTTCGCCCAGTATGCTCAGGTGGAGTGTTTTCTTAAATGGATACAACTTAAAAATTCAACATCGGTCCGGAGAGAAGAACTGCAATGCTAAAGCACTCAGTCGTCTACCAATTATATCAACAGAGACGGATGACAGTCTCCAACTGAACATGATAGAAGAAATAGACGGACACATTCTGGAGTCCAGCGACATTGGCAGGATGACACCCAAGGACAAAATCCTAAAACAAATTTTTCATTGGGCGTTAATTGTGATGGCCGGATCGGCAGACAGATGAACAATTTAAGCCATATCTACAACACCAGAATTAGATCACGGTAAATAAGAATTGCTTATTTTCTTGGTTCTCTTATAATTCCAGATGCCGCGCGGTGTAATGGGAGCAGCCCCCAAGACAACACATTCAAACGTCATCGTTGATAGTTGTCAGACTAAAACGTCAATTACAACCCAACGTCAAGAATCTCCCACGCGACCATTCGCACCTAACCACACTCTCGTGTGTCACCTATCAGGGAATTGAATTAGTAACTTAATAACTATTTGTAGCGTAAAAATAAATACTTGAAATCAAATCTAAATAACGCGTTTGATTTACATGGTGCCGAAACCCATTTCACTTCATTGATTAATTCGACATTAAATTGATATATATTTATTACAGCAAATAATGTCAGAAAACCACTGCAGCTTTCTGCGTCCACCAAAACCACTCATCGTAGAGCACGATAAGGATATGGCGCGGGAATGGAAGCTCTGGAAGCAGCAGTACGAATACTTTGAAGTTGCAACCGGTATGACCGAAAAACCACAAAATATACAGATCGCCACATTCATGTCCGCAATCGGATATACTGCGATCCAAGTCTACAACTCCTTACCAGTGTCTTTATCGCCTGGCGAACAGACACTTGATCAGGTAAAATCTAAATTCGAAACATATTTTATGCCCAAAGTTAACACCACCTTCGAGCGCTATAAATTCAACAAAATAACACAAAAAGAGTGAGAGACCATCGACGAGTTAGTAACTAGACTTCGGCTACAAGCGAATAATTGTGCCTTCGAACAGCTGACGGACAGCTTGTTGCGAGACCAACTAATATTAGGTATACGAAATGATGAGCTTAGAACCAAACTATTGTCGGAAGATATAGGACTAACTAAAGCGATCCAAATGTGCCAATCAACAGAATTAGCACAAAAGCAAACTGCACTTATAATAGAAGAAAACGAACGAAAGGTCAACGCAATAGAGAAGTCAAGTAAATCCATCGCCAAGACTTTTGACTGTCGCAATTGTGGTAAGAACCACAGTTTCCGAAACTGTCCAGCTTACCAACACGTCTGCAAGCTGTGCAAGCAACGTAATCACTACGAAGCGTACTGCAAAAAGAATAAGTCCCAATTTAAAAATAAAAACAAAGCTAGCACGTCGAAAAACATAAACCTTTGCGAAGAACAAAGTGATGATGACGACTTTCCTTTGTTTATCGGAAGTGTGTCTCATAATAAATTTGCCAAGGGTGACAAATTCACTGAAACAATAAAGATTAACGGCAAAAGTCACGAAATTAAACTTGATACGGGTGCTCAATGCAATGTCTTACCACAAAAAATCGTCGAAAGTTCAGAGTCGAAAATAATCCCTTGTACAACCAAAAATCTCATATCCTTCAGCAACCATCGACTAAAAGTACTTGGCGAATCAACAATTCCATGCACAATTGCTAATCGGCAAAGCAACATCACATTTAAGATCGTGGCCGAAGAGATTAATCCGATTCTAGGTGCAGACACATGCGAAGAGCTTGGCCTCATAAGTCGTGTTAATGAAGTTGGCCAACAAGATAGCATTTTTGAAGGCTTAGGCTGCCTAAAAAATTATGAATATGACATTGATTTGGTAGAAAATCCAAAGTTTGAGATAACACCAGCACGGCGCGTTCCGTATAAAATTCGAGAGGAAGTAAAGAATGAACTCGACAACATGGTTAAATTAGGCGTCATTGTGCCGACCAAAGAGGCCACGAAGTCAGTGTCACCAATGGTCGTAGTACGAAAAAACAAAAAAATTCGAATTTGCATCGACCCAACCAATGTTAATCGAAACATAATGCGCCGTCACCATCCAATGCAAACTATTGAGGAAATCGCAGCTCAAATACAAGGTTCCAAATTTTTCACCCTTTTAGATTGCATGCGAGGCTTTTGGCAAGTCCGCGTATCAGAACGTACGGAAAAAATTCTTACTTTTGCTACACCGTGGGGAAGGTATAGTTGTAAGAGGCTCCCGTTCGGAATTTGCTCGGCTCCCGAGGTATTTCAACGTATCATGCAAAATTTACTGGGTAAATTACCAAATGTAAAAGTGTCAATGGATGACATCCTAATCCATGCAAAATCAATCGTCGGCTTGAGACGAACCACAGAACTTGTTATCAACATCTTAAAAGAAAATGGATTAAAGTTGAATAAATCAAAATGTATGTTCGACCAACAAAAAATTAAATTCCTAGGTCACGTCATCAGCGCAAAGGGCATGAGCCCCGATCCGGAAAAAACAGATGCGATTAAACGACTTAAAGCACCAACAAACCGTAAGGAATTAATGAGAGTTTTGGGAAAATTCACCTACCTCAGCAAGTTTATCAAAAACTTCTCGTCCATCACGAAACCACTACGCTCACTCCTGGAAAAATCAACACCTTGGATTTGGGAAATCGATCAACATGAAGCGTTCGAAACACTGAAAGCAAAAATAAGCGAACCCCCGGTGCTCAGACTGTATGATGTGAACGACGACGTAAAACTGCAAGTCGACGCCAGCTCTACGGCACTAGGCGCAGTTTTAATGCAAAAAGAACAACCCGTTGGATTTGCCTCGAAAGCACTAACCGAATGTCAGACTCGTTACTCACAATTAGAAAAGGAAGCACTCGCAATAAAATTTGGCTGTGAAAAATTCCATGAATACGTGTGGGGAAAAACAATCGTGGTTGAGTCCGACCACAAGCCATTGGAGGTAATATTCCAAAAACCAATTCACTCCTCACCCGCACGGCTGCAACGGATTCGACTAAGCTTACTTACATACAACCCAACAGTTGTTTATAAACGAGGCGAGCATATGCACCTAGCCGACCCGTTAAGCAGAGACTGCGAAAATAGAGCAGAAAGAGATGACGATGAAAATGACTTACAGATTCAACTCATACTTTCGATGTCTGATAAAGAGCTCGATCGGCTAGTCAACCTTACCAGGCAAGACGAGACGTTCAATCAACTCAAACATTATATCATGAAAGGCTGGCCATCAACCATAGACAGTCTCCCAAAGAGCATAAAGCCCTACTGGAACTTCAGAGAAGAGCTATCGATAGAGGATGAAATCATATTCAAAGCACAACAAGCATTGATCCCATTACAAATGAGAGAAGAAGTACTTAAGTATATTCACAACGGTCATTTTAGCTATGAAAAATGTGTTCGGAAGGCCAGAGACGTTATTTTTTGGCCTAACATGAGTACCGACATCGCCAATTACATCAAAAAGTGCGCCGCTTGTCAAGTTCACCAACGACAGAGTAACAAAATCGAACTAGGAACTAAAAAGATACCAATTCACCCATTTGAAGTAGCAGCCGCAGATTTATTTTACTTTGGTGGTGAGGACTACATAGTTATAACAGACAGCTACTCAGGTTACATCAACTTTCAAATTTTACAAGAAGCTACGGCAAACAATGTCATACAATTTCTTAAAACCATTTTTTCCAGCAATGGCATACCTCGTACTTTGGAAACAGACAACGGACCACAATTCTCATGCCGACGTTTCAAGAATTTTTCAACCGAATGGAAATTTAATCATCGAACGAGTTCTCCTTATCACCCAAAAGGTAACGGTCTTGCAGAAAGGGCAGTACAAACAGCAAAAAACATTTTAAAGAAATGCAAATATGATGGCACAGACTACCAACTAGGAATCCTGAACTTTATGAACTTCCCGAGAGGAGAGCTGGGAAGCCCTGCGCAACGACTCTTCGGTCGAGATATACGATCACCATTACCAACGACCATTTCATCACTTATTCCTCAATCAAAAACACCTGACATACCACAACTACTAAAACGGGAACGGCAAAAACAAGCCAACTACGCAAACAAGGGAGCTATGGAAGACAAACAGCTGCATCTAGGACAAAATGTCGTCACCCGAATTAAGGGCTCAGAGAAGTGGAAGCCAGCGGTCATAATAGATCAACTCCATCCAAGATCTTATATCATACGTGATGAAGGAGGAAAGACTTTCCGTCGCAACTCCTGCAACATCAAACCTACTGAAGCTAACATCCGTAATCCTCCAAACAGTGTCCCAGACTTTGAATTGCCCCAAAATCCATCCAACCAGAACTCTCAAACATCATCGCCACCCACACAAAACGAGATTCATCCAGCATCTAATGCTGAAGTTCAAGATCCACCACCGCCTACTTCCATGTCCTCATCGACCGCCTACACAACCAGGTATGGAAGATCAGTCAAACCACCTCAGCGTTTAATCTACCATCGTTAACTTCTGTCATCAAGCAACCTCAAAGAAGGGGGATGTAATGGGAGCAGCCCCCAAGACAACACATTCAAACGTCATCGTTGATAGTTGTCAGACTAAAACGTCAATTACAACCCAACGTCAAGAATCTCCCACGCGACCATTCGCACCTAACCACACTCACGTGTGTCACCTATCAGGGAATTGAATTAGTAACTTAATAACTATTTGTAGCGTAAAAATAAATACTTGAAATCAAATCTAAATAACGCGTTCGATTTACACGCGGGACCACATTTCAAAAACGCTAAATGCTGCTCATCCGGATGTGGTAAAGATGAAAGCTCTCGCCAGAAGCTATATTTGGTGCCGAAAACTGCTATTCATCCTTGGGAGGAGACACATAAGCCATGGTCCCGCCTGCATGTGGATTTCCTTGGGCCTTTTCAGGGCCCAACCTTCTTTATACTCGTCGACTCATACTCCAAATGGGTCGAGGTGAGACGCGTCTCAACAACACGCGCAGCGTGTGCTATCAATAGCTTGAGCTCCATCTTCGCAACACATGGGTTACCAGACTCTATCGTCTCCGATAATGGAACAGCGTTCACTTCGGATGAATTTGACGGATTTTGCAAAAGAAACCTGATCTCCCATGAACTAACAGCGCCTTTTCATCCAGCGAGCAACGGCCAAGCTGAGAGGATGGTTCGAACTACGAAGGAGTACCTAAAGCCAAGTAAACTAGCTCTTGTCGAGAGTGGACGTGTTCTCTCTAAGTTCCGTGGGGTGTAAACTTTTGGATTATTTACGTTTAGTTCTTGCATAAAATAATTTTAAAAATGCACTGTCTAATTTGCAATAAAAAAGTAGATCGAGGATGTGAGACCAAAATCTGTGTTCATTTCTCTTGTTTAGATGCAAAAGAAAAGTTACTGAAAGCGAAGAAAACTGCAATGAAGAAATTAAACTCGTCCTTATTTGTCGCGTTTTCATAAACGATTACTTAACAAATTACACGAAAGCTTTATTTATGGAAGCAAAAAAAGTAAAAGCAGAAAAAAACTTTAAATACTTGTGGATTAAGAATTCACAAATTCTAATGAGAAAAGCTGATAAGGGTAGGGTTGTTGCTATTAGATCGTTTCTGGATCTTACAGCATTGAAAGACTGATTGTCTTTTAATTTACCCAAAAGTATTGTCTTTCTAAATATCAATGAAAATCTTTTAAGCAACAACCCAATTCCTAATACAATTGTAAACACAAATGATGAACTTTTTTTTTGTAATTCAAATGAGCGCAAATCTTTTTTTGTTGTGCATCAGAATATTCGTAGTTTACGGCAAAACTTTGATTTGTTAGTGTGTAATCTAGAAGCCCTTGCATCCTTACCAAATTTAATATTTGTGAGTGAGATATGGATTTTTGACTGTGAAAAAGATAATTATCATATTCCGGGCTATAAGTTGTTCGATAACGCTAATGAAACGTATGCTGCAGGTGGAGTAGGAGTTTTTGTTAGTGATTACCTAGTTTCTGGTAACTTTAAAGTAAATTGTCCTAATTTTTTGAGCGCGGATGTAATTGAATTGTCTTTCAAACTACGTGATTTAAAATTTGTATGTATGTACAGGTTACACCTTAACGATATACAAGTGTTTTTAAATAAATTTTCAGTGCTCTTAAGAAACGAAAGAGAGGGTAATCTTTTTTTCCTGGGTGATTTTAATATAGACATTTTAAATTCCACTACTCCTTTTGATCTTTTTCTTGCTACAATGGCTGACCATGGTCTATCATCTTTTGTAAACGAAATTACTTGACCAATTTCAAATACTTGTCTTGATCATGTGTTTGGCCGTTTTAAAAAATTATCCATAAATGAATGTGTTGGTATTAACTTTTTTTATATTCACATTACTGATCACTGCACGACTGGTATTTTGTTCAGCCCGTTGAAAGTTGAGAAAACTGTTAGGTATAATATGTCACCAATGGTAACGAAAGTAAAGCTAGACCTGCTAAATATTGAGCTACGTTTCGAAACTTGGGAGGAAATTTATGAGGAAAGTAATGCTTCTAAGGCTTATGACCTGTTGTTAACATTTTTTCAAAATTATATAAGTAATTTCACATAATACTATTGTCCACAAAAAGTCTGAACAAAGATTAAAGCCTTGGATTACCTATTCCGTGTTAAAAAAATTAAAGCTTAAAAATAAACTACGTAAAAAATGCCTAAACATCCTCTTAATACAGCGTTAAAAACCCCTTTTTAAATTCTGAGTAAGGAAGTTAACGATAATACATACGTATCAGGACAGCTCGGGACAGATATTTCTACTCCAAAATACGTAATGCACTTGGTAATACAAGGAAGGAATGGAAAGCTATTAATAGCATCATTGATGGCAACTCTCCCAATATATCTGAAGCTATAGGTCTTTGTAATAACGGTATCACGGTTAATGACCCTATAATAGTATCAAATATATTTAATGATTTATTTTCTTCGGTTGGTTTGATGACTTCTTTTAATGAGTCTCCTACATATTGTAGTCGCTGCGTTAGGTCTCGTTTATTCAATGATATTGTTTTAAACAATAGCTTCTTTTATGAAGAAAAAAAAGGCTTAGAACTGTATAAAATTATCTGTTCACTTAACCACTCAAGCTCTTGTGGTAGTGATGGAATTTCCAATTCTATCCTTAAGAACATAGCACTATATATTGTAGATATATTAGCTTATATATTTAACTTAAGTGTTTTAACTGGAGTTTTCCTTGATAAATTAAAATGTGCTAATGTTATCCCTCTTTACAAAAAAGGTAGTAAAAGTGAAAAAAACAACTATAGACCTATTTCTTTATTGTCATCAGTCTCTAAAGTTTTTGAGAAAGCCATTAGGAGTAGAGTGTTAAGTTACTTGGCAAAATTAAATTTCCTTGGCCCTGCTCAGTTCAGGTTTAGGGAAGGCCTCTCTACAGAAGATGCCCTCTTGGAGTTGGAGTTTTGCTCCTTCATTTATAAAGCTCTGGATGATAAAAAATTTTGCGCTAGTCTTTTTGTAGACATTACCAAAGCTTTTGACATGGTCAACCACAGAGTTCTACTGAACAAATTACACTGTACAGGATTTCGGGGTTTTATTCACAAATGGTTTGAGTCTTACATAAAGGATAGAACTCAAAAAGTCAAAGTAGGTAACTTTATTAGCGGCCCAAAATGTATGAACTTAGGTGTGCCTCAGGGTTCAGTCATTGGTCCCATTCTGTTCCTAATTTACATCAATTCTTTATTTAGCCAATCATTTAAAGGTAGAATTACAGCTTTCGCAGAAACAGTGTATTAGGGAATATTTCAATCAAAACTATAGTACGGACTAAGCTGCTGGGGTGGGCCTTACCAAACAAAGCTTGAACCATTGGTTGTTTTGCAAAAGTATGCTATAAGAAAAGTATGTGGTGTCAATCGTTCAGCTTTTTGTTTAGATCATTGAAAATTCTGCCTATAAAACATTTGTACTATTTCAAAGTTTCAAACATTTTTTTTATGAGAGGCGGCTATTTGCAGAGCCCTATATCTAAAACTCGCAGTTTGCGAATAAACTTCCCCTAAATATCCGAAGAATGAGATCCTTGTCCCAATTCATTAAATGTGTAAAAATGTGGCTTCTCGATTTTAATCACGAGGAAATTAAAGTTTTGCTGCCCTATTTTGTCTAACTATGTACCTATAATTCACATTGCTCTACTATTGTTTTACGTTCAAAAATTTGTTTTATATGCTATCTTTTTACGTTTTTTTCTCTTTCATGTTAAACTTAAATTTTATTGTAAATTTTGTTATTATATAATGAACTTAACAATTCACCCCCACTTCAAAGTTATTTTATGATTTTATGAAGTGACATTATCACTATATCTTTTAAATATTTATGTCACTGCCTATTCTTAGTTTCAAAATTGTAAAAATAGATTAAGTAATGCAAGATTGTCAAACTAAGAGCTAAGAATAATGATTAAATAAATAAAAAGAAAAAAAAAAAAAAAACCGGAACCCGGTGGGCAGTTTACAACTTCGACTGGCAAGGTTCTTACCTAAGCAGCACACATTACCATCAGCAACAACGGGTAAATCACCTGCGGAGTTGCTTCTGAGAAGGATACCGATGACTTATTTTGACAGGCTGCAACCGAACAAGAATCCAGTGCGATTCACCAAAAAGAGTACTTCAATTACCCCTGTTGCACAGCTAAATGTAAACGAACCAGTGTGGGCGAGGAATTACTGCAGTGAACCTGTATGGATTCCAGCCATAATTGCAAAACAAAATGGCCCCGTTTCATACGCTGTGTCAACAGAAAAAGATAACACAATCAGGAGGCATATAGATCAACTTCGCTCTAGAACCCAAGAGGACAACGCAGGCCATCTGAGCGAGAAGAACTTCCCCAGAGTCACCAGGAGCAGCAAGGACAACAAAGCCACCAGAAGAATCAGAAAGAAAACGCAGCAGGAACCCTACTGCAAGTTAAGTGGGGAGGGATATTGCGTCTGAACACATTCAATTATTCAAGCAGCTAAAAGCTCGATGATTTGACAGTCCGACGAACCTTACCTCGCCGCTGCTACTTAGCCTTTTTTCTTATTGTCTTTTGATGCCACCTGCTGTCGTATCACAATTTTCTATAATTAATCTTTGTATAATTTTTTTATAATATATTATCTTCTTATTTAAATTGAATTGTCGTAACAACGAATAAAAGCTAATTGGAGTTATATCTAGTATTCTTCAGTCACAGTGGTGTTCGAGCGCAATAAATCGGTGCTAAATCATCGAAAATAAGCTTTCGAGTGAAATTATCGATATTTTTTTACGAAAATATCCATAAATCGAGTGATTCGATATAAAACGTCAACTATGTCTTAAGGTTTTTTCCACTGCACCACCTCTCACTAATGTCGAACACGAACCAAACTATAACTGCCATGAAAGAGCTTCTGTTCTTTTGTTTAATGATAATATGCATGAAAAGTGGTACAGTCCTCTATTCCCTAAAGGAATATGTATGGTTACCCTCCGTCTGCAAGCGATTTTCGCACTTCGTAGATAGTAGCAGTTAATTTAAATATTTGGCAGCTTTCACATCATATATTTAAAATCGACGCCAGTCATTCCGACAGAGCCTTATAACTTTTCGGTTTTTTTATTTATTCGATTAATTTAGTTTAGTTTACTAACTCTAAACCAGATGGGTTAGACGATCAGTATAATTGTTTTAATTTGTCATGAATAATTATGAACATGGTCTAGTGTTTGTCGTGACATCAATACCGGTTCACCAAACCTAAAAAAAATACGTACAGTGTCTGAGTTTTGCAACCCTTAGATTAGCTTACGAAATTTGATGATTATGTGTAATAATTAAATCATGTATATATGTACAACATATCTAAATAAAATCTCTTATTTTTAGTTGAATCTTATTCGGGCTCATCGTTAAAGCTTGTGAGACTGGAAAGACGACAAATGGGAGCTTATTTATGCATAGCATCGAACGATGTTCCCCCTGCTGTAAGCAAGCGCATATCCCTTAGCGTGCAATGTAAGTATAATAATATCTACTGGCAAATTCGTTAAAGCTCACTCCATATTCATTGAGAGCATTATTTTAATGAATAATAATATGAATACATCAACATCTATATTAGCGGAGCCATTTTGGCTAACCAAGATTTTAAAGATTTTTTTTGTGAAAGCTACGATATCTTCAAATACGAAATCCTACAAAAACCGATTGTCAAGCATACATCACTGAAGGAACGTCGCCTAAAGACCTTGTGCAAGTGGATGCCATGTTGCAAATCAAAGAGAGATGGCGCTGCAAGTTTCAATCTTCGAAGAACGATGTGGGTACACTCGTATTAAGTAATTTTGATGAAAACGCAGACAAAATGTAGGCGTGAATCTGAACGACATACGCCATAGTATTCATAGAGTCCTAGGAAACATTTCAAAAACAGTTTTATCGATATCTGGCCAGTAGTCTTCATGCCAATATCTAACAAACACAGAACCTCCCACAGTTGATTGATTGATTGATAGAAATTTACTTAGCATTATTAAGCTCTTAGATACAATTACTTTTTTTATTAAAAATTAAAATTAATTAAATTAGATGTCTACAGGCTACATTTATTAGAACTGTGCTAAGAATGACCATTCTACATTAACCTCTTTATTCACATCAGTGTCAAACATAATAGGTACAAAGTGTTATAATGCTAAGTAGTTTCGTTAAGTAGAAGTGATGCCAATACAACATTCCCCTTTAGATATTTAAGTTAAACAAATGCTTTAAATTAATATTTAAATTCTAATAACATGTTATAAATTCAGATAATGTTATTCATTATAATTTAATATTCGTTTTCTTAAGGAGGTATTAATCAATTCAAAATAAATTCAAATATTTACAAAAGGATTTTTCCCCAGTTTACGAACGATATATTCGCCTGCCCGATCTGGTCACTAAAGCGTCATATGATTTTCGTCTAGGCGCTGGGATCTGCTCACTCGCTCCCGTTTCCAATGGCGGGTGTTCATCTTCTGTACATGTTCTTGTCTCTTCGCCTGAATCTCCATCCGATAAATCGCTCCGGAAACCTTCTAAAGTTGGATTAGTGATCGAATTTGGCTGTAACGAATCTAAATACGATGCTTTAATAAGGTGGAATCTATTTCTACGAATAATACGTTTATTGGTTTCGATTAGATATGATCTCCGCTGAACTTTTTTAATGACCTTCCCATGTCGTCTGAGGTCAACAATCCATACAAAATCTCCTGTCTGCAAACTCACTCAATTCCTTTACCCTATGTCTTTTGTCATAATTCTCCTTATAGCCGCTCCTGTATAAAGCCTCTTTATCGTTCAAGTTTTTGAGATCTGGTTTTTCCGTTATGTTCACACTCGGTATATTGTCCCGTAGTCTCCTTCCGAAACTAAGTTCTGCTGGACTAAAACCATTTGAGCGCGGTGTATTCCTATAGGCTAACAATGCCAGTTCGAGCTTTCCCGTATTTTTTTTAAGTAAGTTTTTTGCTATTTTTACGCCCGCTTCTGCAGCGCCGTTTGCTTGGTGGTATTGGGGACTGCTAGAAATGATCTTAAACGACCACTCTGCAGCAAACTGCCGAAACTCCGATGATTCTAAATTTTGAAATTGTGTACCGCTGTCGGTGTATATAAATTGTGGTATACCATGACGACTGAAAACTGTTTTACATATTTGTATGATGTCTCCCATCCGCATCCGTTTTAATTCCTCTACTTCAAAATATCGCGAAAAACAGTCAATTATTACGATATACCATTTGTTTTCAAATTTCAACAAATCCATAGCTACCTTCTGCCAAGGATAATCAGGAAATTCGGACGTTATTAACGGTTCGTGTTTATTCTTCGCATGCTGAACGCATGCTGGGCAATTTTTGATTTTTTTTCCGATTTCCTGTGAGATTCCTGGCCACCACATAGTCCTTTGTGCTCGTATTCTCGTTTTAGTTATACCCAAGTGCCCCTCATGTAGCTTTGCTAGCATTATACCTCTTAGGCTTTTAGGAATTATCATCCTGTTCCGCCGTAAAAGCAGATTGTCTATAATCGACATTTCATCCCTGACCGAGTGATAACGCCTCATCTCAGCACTGAGCATTTTACGTGACGGCCATCCCCTGTTGATGTACTGCCTGAGTTCCTGGCACTCTGTGTCTGCTAATTGCGCCTTAATGATACATGTGATGTTTTCATCCTTCGTATAAATATTTTTTAAACATATTTCATGAACATATGCATCTATTTCTTCCTCTATTTCATCACTGATTGCTTTGCGCTTAATGGGCGTTCGGGACAAATGATCGGCAACAACTAAATTTTTCCCTGGTATATACATTATTGAAAAATCGTACCTCATCATTCTCATACGTATTCGCTGCAATCGCTGTGATAAGTCATCTAAGCTCTTCGTTTTTAAAAGTTGAAGAAGAGGCTTATGGTCCGTTTCCACTGAAAAATGCCTCCCTAACAAATAGTTTCTGAATTTTTCACATGCCCATGCAATAGCTAAAGCCTCTCGTTCAATATTAGCATCATTTTTTTCGGCTGGTGTTAACGTTCGTGAAATATATGCAACTGGATATGTATTTCCTTCATACCTTTGCAAAAGTACAGCACCTAACCCTAACATTGATGCATCGCAAGACACTGTAGTTTCCCTTGCGGGGTCATACATTTTTAAGTTGGGTGGTGATGTGAGAAGATTTTTAATTTCCTTGAACGCCCTATCTTGGGCGTCCGCCCAAATGAATGCATTTTTATTGCAGAGCAAACTTGTAATCGGTTCGAGGATAGTGGATTTGTTCGGGATATACTTTCCAATAAAATTTACCATCCCCAAGAACCTCTGCACTTCCGTAGGATTTGTTGGAGCTTGCATTTCCACAATTGCGTTTATCTTCTCCTCATTAAGCCTAATTTCACCTTCAGTGATTGTGTGACCCAAATACGTAATTTTTGTTTTACCAAACTCCGATTTGTTCTTGCTGAGTGTCATTCCAGATTCTCGTATTTTGCTGAGTACCGCTTCTACACATTGATCATGGTCCCTGATCGTTTCTCCCCATATAAGAACGTCATCCATATGCACTATGCAATTCCTCATTCCCGCTAAAAGTTGTGTCATTTCCCTTTGGAAAAATTCTGGGGCCGATGTTATGCCGAATGGAAGTCTCAAAAATTTATATCTACCGAATGGCGTAAGAAAGGTTGTCAAATCTTGTGATTCCTTAGATAAAGGGATCTGCCAAAATCCGCTGTTTGCATCCAACTTTGTAAAAATCTTTGCCCCCGATAATTGTGCTAGCGAGTAATCTATACCCGGGATCGGATGTATCTGCCTTTTTACCCATTTGTTGAGTTTCCCTAGATCAACGCAAATCCTGATACCGTGTTTTTTCGGTACAATCACCATCGGTGCACACCACTCTGTGGCTTTCTCAACAGGCGCTATTACCCCCTCTCTCTCCATTTTATTTAACTCCTCCTGAACCTTTTCCCTGAGATGAACGGGTATTGTTCGCGGAGTGGATATGGCATATGGTTCAGCTTTTTGCTTTAGTTCGATTACATATTTTTTTTTTAATTTCCCAAGTCCACCAAAAACTTCCTTAAATTCTTGCACCCAATTCCTCGAAGAAACTTCAAATAATTTTTTGACCAAACCGAGTTTCTCTATTCCTGTTTTTCCCAGTAATGGCGTAATAGTATCCTTTGTAATATACACCACCTCATCCACTTCGGTTTGTCCGTATTGTAAACAAACCTTAGCCTTTCCTAGTATATCAACTTTCTGTCCCACTCCATATAGTTTTGTTTCCGTTTTCTCAACACATATATTTCTCATGTCTGCTACTGCTGACCAGGGTACTAATGTGACGACTGCCCCTGTGTCGACTTTAAATGAAATCTTTTTGTTGTTTAGTCACAAATCCACAGACCACTTATCAGTCACCATGCTAACAAAGTATTCGTATTCTCCCTCTCTGCCTGCGTCATATTCTTCCTCTATGCCTGCATTGTCTCTACTCCCCCCCTCTCTAACTTCACAGACTCCTCTTGTCCTACAGACTCTTGCGTAATGCCCTGGCTTATTGCATTTTTTGCACTTTGTACTTATCGCTGGACACCTATCATAACTATGTCGTTCGTACCCACATCGCATGCACTTATCGGTTCCTGCCTCCGCTCTCTGATGTCTGTGTTTTGTTTTGTCCCCCACTTTTTTTTGTTTATCAAATCTGTGTTGTTGATCTCCTGCTCGATCGATTTTATAAATATGTGATTCTGGTGTTAGTTGGAGATCTTTCTTTTGTCGGTGTAGCTCTTCTACCTGTCGCAGTGAATTAATTGCCTTTTCTAATGTAAGACTCGGGTCAAGCTGTAGCCTATCGCTTAAACTTTCGTCTCGCATGCCTACGACTAGAGTTAATAATATCATGTCATCTGAAAGAGTGCCCCAATCACAGTGTTTTGCTAGTGCATATAAAGCTGTTATGAATTCTTCGCCAGATTCATCGCCCTGTTTTCTTTTCAGAAATTTAGTTCCTTCGTAGATTATGTTTCGTTTCGGTATAAAGTATTCTTCTAATTTGTTTATGCATGCCTTATATGTTTCGGGTTGTGGTTTAAAAGATGCGTAAATTTCCTCGGCTTTTTCGCCCATGCAATATATGAGAATATTTACCTGTGTCTTCTCAGCCGCCTCGTGTAGTCCGTTTCCAATGCGATATCTCTCAAACCTTTTGGCCCATTTTTCCCATTCAGATGGTATAAATGAAAATTCTTCTGGTGCCGAAAGTGTCAATTGCGCCTGCATTTTGGAGATTCTGGGTGGTGTTGGAGGTGGGATGGGTGGTAATGCTGTCGTTTTTAGTCTCGCTGAGGTGGTCGCTTGTTCTTCCTTCGATTCCTCGGTCATATCATCTCATGCAATTACACGTGTTTGGTAATTTTTTCTTATTTTTCCACTATTATACTTTAATTACCTTTTCTTGTTTTTTTTCTTTTATTATAATTTTCCGGTTTCTTTTTTTTTTTTTTCCTTCGATAATTTTTTTACTATTTTTTCAATGTTTCTTTTTTAATTAAATTATTTTTTGACCGCTGCCACCATGTGCTAAGAATGACCATTCTACATTAACCTCTTTATTCACATCAGTGTCAAACATAATAGGTACAAAGTGTTATAATGCTAAGTAGTTTCGTTAAGTAGAAGTGATGCCAATACAACAAGAATTTTAATTTCACAAATTCTATAACCAGTTTTTTTGAAAATTCTTATACTGCAAGTATTTTTAATGTTAATTGGTAAGTTATTAAATAGTTTAACCCTTATATACTAGGGAATTCTGTGCACCTACCGTTAAGTAATTTGGCAAACGGAAATCTCCCGCATTCCTTAGTGGATATGGCTGTATATCATTAATATATTGGATATATTTAGTTAAATACTTTGTCATTAACTTATTCCTAATTTTAAAGACAAACACTAATATATTTACAATAATCCTCTGTTTTACAGATATCCACATTAAGGCATTTAACATTTAATTGGACTTTAAATATTCCACTTAAAAACTCTCATAGCCTTATCTTGTAATAATTGAAGTCTTGAAATTAGGCCATCATTAAATATTTAGAAATAAGATCGTTGGACAATACTCGTAGTGTGGTTTCGCGATTCGACTTTCACGTTATAAATTTGTATCGCCGTTAAAGTTGACACATCTTTACGTATTCTTCTCATAAAGCATATCTTTTTAGAAATTTTATTTCAAAGATAGTTTATGTGGCTTTTAAATGTTAGATTGTTATCAATTATTATCCCTGGGTATTTTATTTCTTCAACCCTTTCAATAATTTATATTTTTACTTAAAATCATACACTTTGTTTTCCTAGTATTTATCATAAGCTTGTTTTGGCACAGCCAGTCGAGAACCTTGTTCAAGTTCTGTTGAATTTTAGGGTGACACTCTTCGACGTCTGCTCCCTCAGCATACAACAGTGCATCGTCCGCAAATAGTACAAGGTGACATTATTTACTAATACTACTAATACAGCTAATAATACAGCTCCACGTATCGGGTCCAAGGACTTTCTTTTTATTAAAATATAATATATAATAAATATAATTTTAGCTAATCGGTCCATATATACGAATTTTCGAAAAAACGACCCCAGAGCCACCTAGAGTCATTCAGTAAATATTTCAAAAGATTGTTTTGCAAAAATTTGAAATTAAATTCTTAATTTAATTTTTCATTAGTCCAAGTTTAAAACGATTACTAGGAACGATTTGTCGATTAAAAGTTTACAGTTTCTGGAAACGGCTGAAAACGCAATTGAACGATTTGTCGATTAAAAGTATATAGATTCTGGAAATGGCTGAAAACGTAATTGAATGTTTATAAATTTATTCGAAATTAATAGATGTGGTATTGTAATCCGCAACGAATAATAATTTGCTCTTGAGTTAACTTTTTGCTTAAAATGGTGAAGTAAGTACATATAAATAGACTGACAGCAATCGTACGTCTCTTCCGCAATTCTTAAATTATAAAAATTACGTTGAAGAAATACTGCATATAAATTATATTTAATTTATATGCAGTATGATAATGCATTAAATTTCAATTGTTGTAAGACATTTAGCCATCCGAGGCTTGTTAGCATTTCATGTATTGGAGTTCTATATTCACACTTAAGCATCGTTTTTTTTCACTGTTTGACATTAGATTAGATTGGATTAAAGAGCGGGAGAGACAACAAGGGGCTCTGGCACTGCGGCTTCTTAAAGGAGCCTATTGTGCCTACCCTGGTAAATTCCTAGAGCAATATTTTCACTCCAAAGGCAGTCAGGAAGACAAGAATCTTCTCTGGGTGTATGTCAGAAAGGGTTGTTGAATTGACAATTTAATCGCCAAGGATGTTTTTTCTGAGACGACATAGAGCCGGACATTCTGTGAGTATGTGAAGAGAGGACTCGCAGATAAAGTCTGCAAATAGTACCCGGTGAAACGCCAATGCGGTGGAGATGTGCGGTGGCCGCTTATTATTCCTATTAGGATCCCCAGGTTATTTTTGTCCAGATTATTAGTCAGGAAGATCGGTTTTCTGGGGGAGAATTTGCGGATAAATTGTCTGGTGCAGTTCTGCCCAGCTGTACTGTGCCAGATCTCATTTGACTCGATGCAAGATAGGTTTTTAATGTAGTTTCTGAAATGGTTTTTGGTGACTCCGCAGAAGGGTTCAGGTCCGATAAGTGAAGTGATTGCTCCGATTTTCGCAAGTGAGTCTGCTGATTCGTTACGCTCAAATCCTCTATGGGCTGGAATCCAGTGGAGGATGACTAGGTTTTTCTTAGAAAGTTCATAGATTGTTGTGAATGTTTCTAAGACAAGTTTAGATTTTATGACAGATGAGTCAAGGGATTTGAGAGCTGCTTGGCTATCTAAAAAGATAAATATGTTTTTTTTTCACGTATGTTAGAACTTAGATTCATTCTAGCGCAATGGTTGATTGCATGAAATATGGATACGTTTTTCTCAAGGCTGACTGACAAGTTCACCTGGGGTGACTCTCCGTAGATTCCAGAACCAGTCCCTGACTTTATCGTAGAACCGTCTGTGTAACAGATAATGTCAAATCGTGATGGATCGGGTTCATATTTTTCCCAGTCAGACCTAGGGGGTATAATTACGGAAGCCATATTCCGGTAGCATGTCATCAAGAGCCATGCTAAATGGGCTTGAAAGCTCCATGGTGTCGAGCAAAGACAGATGACCCCGGCTGGTTCCATGAAAGTTTGCTGTCAAGGATAATTCCCTGGTATTTGGTTTCGCCAAACAAGGTGGGCCGAATAAGGAGATCAAGTTTCCTTCGTTTTGTAAAAGGGACTATAGTTGTCTTCTTCGGATTAACAGAAAGACCTTCTTTATTACAACATCTCTGAACAGTATTTCTGAAACCGTGTTTTCGAATTTGCCACTGACGACGATTGCTACGTCATCGGCATATCCAACGGCATGAATCCCCTGATTTGCTAAGGATTGGAGCAAGTCTTCAATGATTAGGGACGATAAGAGAGGCGAGAGGACACCCCCTTGAGGACACCCTCTAGTTGTGATTGCCGAGATTTCCACATCATCTGTCTGAATTATTCTGCCATTCAGAATTAACATTATCCATTTTCCAATGATAGGAGATAGATTCAAATTGTTAAGAGCCCTGTGGGCAGACTCAAAAGATTATTTTATTTTTTTTTTGTTGGGAATTCGCTGGAAGTAAAAAATCATCGAAAGACATTGCAGAGCTAGTACGCGAGGGATGCTTCTGCAATAGTGATGCAGATGGCAAAAACGACCTATATTCGTTCGCACCTTCCACCTGCTATGCTACCCCTATGACCCCAGGTTCACAGGACCCTTGGAGTCAGTCCGGGTAGCTGAAGCGGAAGGGTGTTCAGGCCTTAGTAGCGCGAGGCATGCTAGCACATGCTCGTCCTAGCTCGTCGGATGGGGGGGATTCTTGCTTCTTGTTACGTTATTACATGCCTCAGAAAAGATGTTGGTATCTGTTGATGTTCGAAGACGGAGCCGCGAAAAGTTTCTATTCCGTATTTGTTTTCCCTGTTCTAGCTATTCCAAGTGGGAGGCAAGCGGGAGATGGAGAATGCTCGCCTGAGTGTGCCCAACCGCATCGTAGAAACTACACTACTACGACATCCTTGGCTATCACGCCACTCAATATCGATGATAGCCCCTAATCAGACCGGTATTACCGAATCAAACTCGTCAATTCTTCATCCTTTGTCTCGCCTTCGAAGCGCGTCACATCCACCTAAAAACTAGAATTAATGCGATCTCATGATCCTAGAGAAAATCTTCCCTTATAATTCGCGTCCCCAATTTCAGAAGTAGAGACTGAAGGCAAAACCCGTGAAAATCTCGACCGAATGAATTTAACCCGAGTAAAACATTGGATTACAAATGATCCCTAATAGGAATTACAATCGTTTATTAGATAAAAAAAAACTAAACTTAGCCTACCCAACTAACATTATGATCAAAACAAAAAATTCTAAAGAAAATCTCATTAAAAGCTTGATGAAAACTCTCTTCGATTAACGCTTCTGGTTATCATTATTCGATAACATGTATGTAGAATTCTCGATATACTTGATGTTATTATCCATTTCTGTTGTTTACATCATTTGTAAACAACAGAACGAAAGCGACGTACAAATCCACTCTTAAGCTGCGTTTTAATTTACCGACGAAAATATAGGTACGAAAATAAATGCTGAAGCAAGAAGTTAAATCTGATATCTTTAACAACATTATATAATGTCTAATAAAGGGTGATTTTTTAGCTGGTTTGGTTTTGGCAATACTGGTTTTGACAGCTGACGTGTGTTTAGTACCTTGTGTCACTGTCAAACAGCTTCAGTTTGGTTTGCAATTTAACCATGGATCGTCTTACAAATGAACAACGCTTGCAAATTATTGAATTTTACTATCAAAATTCGTGCTCGGTTCGAAATGTTCTTTTTCGCTTTTTTATCGAAAAATTGTGTTCAGCGATGAGGCTCATTTTTGGTTGAATGGGTACGTAAATAAGCAAAATTGCCGCATTTGGAGTGAAGATCAGCCAGAAGCATTGCAACAGCTACCAATGCATCCCGAAAAAGCCACTGTTTGGTGCGGTTTATGGGCCGGCGGCATTATTGGGCCATATTTCTTCAAAGATGATGCGAATCGCAGCGTTACTGTCAATGGTGAACGCTACCGAGCGATGATAACAAACTTTTTTTTGCCCAAAATGGAAGTTCTTGACTTGCATGATATGTGGTTTCAACAAGACGGTGCCACATGCCACACAGCACGCGAAACAATGGCGCAATTGCGAGGCGAGTTTGGTGAACAGTTAATTTCACGTTTCGGGCCGGTCAATTGGCCGCCCGTGGGGGTATGCCAAGGCTAATGTGTATAGGGACAAGCCCGCTTCGATTGACGCACTGGAAGCCAACATCCATGCATTCATTCGTGAGATACCGGCCGATATGTGTGAAAGAGTATGCCAAAATTGGACTCAGCGGATGGGCTACCTGAGACGCAGCCGCGGTCAACATTTGCATGAAATTATCTTTAAACATTAAATTGCAAGGTTCAAACTATCGATTCAAATAAATATTTCATTAATTTTTTCGAATTTTTTGTGTTTTTTTTTAAAAAAAAGTTCTAAACCTCTTAAAAAATCACCCTTTATAAACAGTCCGCAAAGTGGGAATAATGCACATAAAAAGAACAAGTGATAAGGAAATTATGATCACTTACCAAAGAAAGTATATACGAGTACTCGAAACTATACGATGGTCCCAGGGGTGAGGTCGACGTTGTGCACAATGTCTACCGCCCGTGGATGACGAAAGCGATGACGTTCTTTTGCGAACGCTGTTGTTTGTTGATAGGCTATGAGAAGAAGATGATTTTTATATGCATTTATATATGTGCGGAACTACTAAGTACATAGAACAAAAAAACTGATATCACTACTTAACTAAATAATGCTGCTGATGTGGATCGTCGCGGGTGGCTCCGTGAGATGATGGTCGTTGGTTGAAGCGGTTGTCGCTGTTGATGTTCCTGTTACTGATGCCTGAAGCAAAGTGTTGTTGTTGGTTGTTGTTGGTAGGTATACACTACTGATGCTTGGTTGGTACGTTGGAAACTGTTGTAGGTAGCTGAGTGTTGTGTCCGGGACGATCGGTTTCGAGGAGGTATTTGATCGTGTCACAGCGATATTCAATTGCGTCGACTCGATTCTGCGAGCTGGTTCGATGTCCGGCGTGTTGTTGTTGCCGTGTATGGATATGGAGTCCGGCTTATCAACTGGTGGTATTTTGTGGGTTAGCTTTCAGTTTTCTTTTAGCGGCCGGAATTTAGGCGTAGGCGCTTTCGTCTGGACGAATGGTACCGAGGACAGATACGGTTTACAATATGTAGATCGTGCTAAGCGAAGGCTTCGGATGATGAAGGTGAAACCTGCGTGCTGCCGCGGGTTTTTTTTTTTTTTGTTGAGTAAAACACTGATCTTTGTGATCTATTGTTCTGGCACACGTGTGGGTATTTTATTTAGGGTGCTTTACACTGGATGCACTATCACGATACAGTTTCCTTTTTATAGCAATTTAAACGACGATATCACGCTAAATTCCACTTAAACTTGTAAGAAATCTGCGCGCCCAAGGTACAGTCTCAATTATACATAACAGACGAGAAAGAAAAAACAAAATCTATTGTCACCGCTGTCGACTAAGGCGACTACCACACTGACGAATCAAGCAAAAACGAACTCTCGAAACATGCGACTTTAAGCTTTTATACTGGCGTGGGTTTTACTGGGGTTGCGGTATCTATTGCCCGATGTCACCGTTTCTTCTTGTCGCATTGTGTCGGACCATTTTATGGCAAATTTATATGAAGCTTAGCCAATATGAACCTATATACCTGGCCTCTTACCACGTTTGAGAGACTGGCCACCCATCCCGTGGTGGAGGTGGATTTATTCTTAATGGTCAGCCTATACACGAACCACAAAAATTTATACAGATGATATTTCTAAGAGCGGTTTGGAAAATAGATGTGGAACTACCTAAATCTACTCCTAAAGTCTCCCATAGGACATTGGTTGTCAAACTGAATTTATTTTCCTGTAAGAAGAGCACATAAGTCGAACGTTTCCCACATCTTTTCAAATCTTTGCTATGAAAAACTCATGTACGGACACCGTTTAGGTTTTCCAGTTCATAAAGGTTATTTCCAACACATTTACGTACTTTTTCCTTTACAAATTTAAAGCAGAGTTTTGCATTCCGATGCTTAACGGCATCACTTAAAACTAAATTTCTACGAAATACAATTTCGCCTACTTTATAGTTGACACTTTTGCTTCTAGTATTGTAAGCTTTTTCGTATGTCCAGTGAGTGTTTTCTAACGATTGCTTAATGTAGCTATGCAATATATTCATTTTTGAAGGTTTTGGCAAATGATCTAACTCCGAATTGTTTAGCCCGTCTAAATGTTTAAGCAACTCATACGTGGACCCATGCTCAACCATTTTCTGCCCAAAGAGTGCCTCGTAGGGGGACATATTAATCGCCGAATGAACAGCTGTTCGAAGCGCGCAGGTGATGGCAGGTAATTGAGCGTCCCAATTTGTCTGTCCTGGATCGTATTGCTGCAAGTATAGACCTATTAACCCTTTCGCTAGCATTTGATTGAGGTGCATATGAAGCTGTTTTAATATGTCTGATACCAAATGTTTTCATTATTTTCTGGAAATCATGACTTGTGAATTGCTTCCCATTATCTGTCAATACCGATTCTGGCACACCAAATAAAAAAAATACTTGTTCTTTTAGGAACTTGGAGGTCGCATCCGTAGTCGCTTTTCTTAAGGGTTGGACTATAACAAACTTGGTTAGTTTGTCTAAAGCAATTATAATACAGGTATTACCAGCTTTGGATCTAGGATAGGGACCAAGAAAGTCTAGATAAAGATGCTGAAATGGTCTTTCGACGACAAATTGTTTACCCATCGGGGCCCTAAGAATAGCATTTGGCGCCTTTGTAGATTTACACATGTCACACCTACCGATGAACGATTTTACATGCGCTGGCATATTCGGCCAATAAAATTGCTCCCGCAGGCGATACAAAGTTTTCCCGATTCCGCCGTGTGCCGCTCTAGGTGGTTGATGAGCCAGGCGAATTAAGTTTTCAGTTAACTGTGGAGGTACCCACAGTTTCCACACCAGATCGTCAAGTAGTGGATGACCGGTGCAATGCTTAACCCTTTTATAGACGAAATTGTCCGTAAATCCGGCAATTGAGTAGCATTTTCTTTGACGGTATTGACTATGCTTCTGTACTCTTCCGATTGGAAGCTGGGATCTTCGAGATCAATCTGCAGCACTTCAAGCTCATTCCCTACCATCGTCAGAGTCGGATATATCGCATCAACCGCATACACTCTTGAGAGGGCGTCGGGAACCACGTTCAGTGATCCCTTACGATGTTATATTTCAAAATCATAACCTTGTAAGTACATACTCCACCTTGCCAACTTCCCACTCAAATCTTTATGGCTCATCAGCCACTTAAGGCTTGCGTGGTCATTAATTATCTTAAACTTGTGCCCTTCTACATAGGCGCGAAATTTAGTGACTCCCCAAACTGCAGCTAGGCACTCGCGTTCGGTCGCATTGTAGTTTTGTTGTGCGGCGTTTAATTTGTGTGAGTAATAGTAGATTGGTCTCTCACATCCATCTACGTCCACCTGACACAACACGCAACCAATGCCCGTCGCAGAAGCGTCACATAGGATTACAAACTCCTTGCTATAGTCTGGGTTTATGAGGATGGGGGCTGAAGTTAACAACGTTTTCAACTTCTTGAATGCTTCCAATGCCTTATCGGTGAGCTCGAATTTTATGCCTTTCTTCAGGGTGTCAGTCAGAGGAGCTGCTACGGACGAAAAATTGCTAACGAACCTACGGTACCTGCCGGTCATACCTAAGAATCTCCTTACTTGCCTGGCAGTTTTAGGAGCTGGAAAGTCAGTTATTGCTTGTATCTTAGCAGGATCTGTCTTCAAGCAACCGTCTCCAACAATATAACCCAAATACTTAAGTTGTTTGTAACAAAATTTTGATTTCTCCAAATTAATAGTCAACCCTGCATCCTTCAATCGTTTTGCTACTACCGACAACATGTAAATGTGCTCATCAAATGTGCGTGAAGTCACCAGCAAATCGTCCAAGTAGACGAAAATATGTTGTCTGAGTTCGTGAGGTACCACTTTATCCATCAGTCTGCATAAGCGTTGAGGCGCATTACAGAGACCAAAGGGCATGACTCTGAACTGGTAAAGGGGATGACCGGCCCAAGTAACAATTTTACTTCAGTAAGGTTCAAATTTGTAATTTCTGTAGGCAACAGCTTCGATAGAGCTTCTATAGTCTTTGTTAAACGAAGTTGATCTATTTCGAAGCAATTGTTTCGATAATAACTTCAGTAAGTCCTTTACGAAGCATATACATAGGCTTTATAGAGGGATATGGAATTAAGCTTCGATAAGATCTCTATTAGACATCTGAAAATGTGTCTGGAGATGTGTGGAAAGTGAATTGCTTCGATAAAGCTTGTGGTTCGAAGCGCTTCCTAGAAGCTTCTTTAGAGCTTCTGACCGAAGGCATTATAAATAGAAGCAATGAACTGTCATGCAGTGAACCGCTTGCGATTGGAAGCTGTACAGAAGCACTTACTCGTACTTCCTCCTAACTTACACATGGAGGCTTTATAGAGGTAAAAATTAATTTCATATGAAATGAATCAAAGCTGTCTAAAGAAACCATAATTAATGAATCGGGGAAAAATTACAAGAAATAAAATACTTCTAGCACATTGAAAAATATGTCAGTAATGTGATTTTAAATAAACACTTTTCGCCCATGAATAAATAAGGGTAACATTAAATGTCTTGCTTACAACTTCGGTCGAGTAAGCTGCAAGTTTATTGCAAATCTTAACCAAACTCTAAAATGTACCAAGTAGTTCAGATTTAGCACTGCTACAGCATTATGACGAATTAGCGTAGGGGGTAGTGTATTGGACTACAACGCAACAGGACCCATGTTCGATTCTCAGTGCGGCGCATGTAAGTAAAATGTAAATTATAACGAGGTACGTAAATGTAAACTCCATGAAAATTGCAAAAAGTCTTTGAAAATGTTTATTAAGAAGATAAACAAAATTTAAAAAAATAAGAAAATGGAAAATTGAAAAATGTAATAAGAAAAATAAAAATATTTCTTGTTCATTCTTGAGCCTCTATAAAGCTTCCATAAAGTTTCGGTAAGGTCTATCCAAGTTGTTCAGGAAGTCTTAAATAAGTAAATACTTGCATTAAAGTGCGCCAAATGCGTTTTCTTTAGACCTTATGCAGTTAATATTGCGGGAGGTGAAATAGCTTCGATAGCGCCTTACCGAAGTCAAATTGTTACTTGGGCGGGGACGGTGAATGCGGTCTTTTCCCTGGATCTGTGCTCCAGCGGTATCTGCCAAAACGCATCTTTCAGATCCACACTAGATATATAGTGTGTATCTGTCAGACGCGATAGCAAGCCCTCTATATGTGGCAGTGGATACGCATCCTTTTTGGTGACCTTGTTCACTTTCCGTATGTCCAAGCACATCCTGTCTTTCCCCGGCCGCTGTATTAGAACGACTGGGGAACTCCATGCGCTTGAACTCACTTCAATGACACCAAGTCGTAGCATACGATCCAATTCCACATACAGACTCTTTTGCACCGCTGGAGATATGGGATAGTGTCGCTGCTTGACGGGTTCAGCCGTCCCGGTGTCGATGATGTGCTCCTCTAAGCTGGTTTTACCCAAGCCCAGAGTAGCTAGAGCCCGGATGGACTCTTCGCTAGACAATTCACGGGCATCTGAGAGACTTACTACTACATTATATTCCGGAAATTCATTGGATTTTATGGGAAACAAATGCGGAGCAACTTCAAATATTTGCCAAAAGTTCACTTCCAAGAACAAGGGTTGTTTTAATGACGGTACTATAAAAAGCAATAGTTCATTTTCTCGGTTTTTGTATTTTACTTTCGCTCTAAGATATCCTACAATTTGCTGTCTATTTCCATCAGCAGTCCTAACAATCGATTTGAATTTGGTAAATTGAATATTTTTCCTTAGCACGATATTATACCCTTCTGAACCCAAGCAACTTACGGCTGCGCCGCTATCTAGTAGTCCAGACAAAACTTCACCGAAAATCCGTACCTGAGCATAAGACCGAGGATCATTTGGAGGAAAGTTGATTTCAGAAACTGCCGAAGCTGCTTTATGAAAAAGTTTCTTCTCTCGAAAACGCGATCTTAATTTGCTTATCCGTTTAGAAATGGGAGGCTTCGAATTTCCGAAAATTCGGTTTTGTGTCTCGTAGTAAAAGTTTAAGCGTTCGTGTAGAAATTTCCGAGGTTCTCGTGCGTTACCGGGCTCGGAGACTATTTTGTTATCAATATGAACCGCCGACGGTTCTTTTCGTTTTAAAATTAAAATTGGTGGGATTGATAGGGAGGTATTTTCTAAATGTCCGGATTTCTCTGTTGAGAGCGAATTGTCCCGGATGTCAACTGGCTTCTTTGCAAGTTTTCCGCGCAACGCGGACATTGCGGTGTAATTGTATTCTCCTGACCACATTTGTAACAGAACAAACTTCTCTGCTGACTGTTACATTCCTTGAAGGAGTGTCCTGCGAGCTTGCAGTTCCAGCAGATCATGGGGGCTCTAGGTCGGGGAGTGCTGACAGCATCGACTGAATGAAACGAGCTGCTAGCTACCTCATCATCTACAAGCTCCAGTTCACTAACCATTCGCCGGTTTGGTTGGAAGTGCGAAACTCGGGGCTTCGGAATATCGTGATCACTGGTCAATCAAAGCCAAGCGAAGAACAGGCCAGGTTATGTTTTGATTGGATTTAATGAAAACCCAGAACCAGGTTTCCGCTTGCCCTGATACGAAGTGGTGGAAATTTCGGACTACTTCTTCCCAAGGGACACCATATCCCTCCCTAATACGATCTAATCGAAACAAAAAGTCGTCAATTGTTATGTTTCGATTGTCGAACTTTATTCCCCATTTATGAAAATGGTGGGCTTTGAAACTGGAAGAGGTTGGGGTATTCGATTTTGAAACCAAATTGGGCGGGGGTCTGGATGGATTGTCATTCAGGTTCAGACTATTAAGCTGGGCTAAAAATTCATCAGCATTGTTGGTTCGGGACTCGGCAGGGTATATTGGAACTTCATTCCCTGCATCTGGAATTGGTTCTGGCATTCGAGTCATAAGAGGCGTTTGCGCAGAAAAAAGTTCACGCATCATGGTAGCGAATTCTGTGCGGATGTCTGCCCTACTCTTGGACAGCTCCTCGCGAATGAAACGCAAATCATCTGCCCTGTTCAAGCCTACCGTTGCCGTTACAATTTCTTGAACATAATTAGAAAGTTGTCCTCTCTCATCCGATTCTACTTCATCATCAGATCCCGGTGCATCCTCAGATGCAAATACATTGGAAAGTCGGGGGGCTTCTGTGGTGAGATTATCTTGCATGGCTTCCATGGAAGCTAAAGCTTGCGCTGATGTTGTTGCGACTTCTGGTTCGGATATCTCCGCGGTTTTGCTTTGACGGTGCTTTTTCGATGTTTTAGTACCGACTGCTAAAACCGACATATTCGATTTATCTTTTTTTTCCGCAGGACATAATCGGACTTAATAGGTGCTCTATTACGTGCGGCCATTATGGATGTGTAAATGAAAATAAAAAAGATTAGGTATGGAAATGAAATAGTGCGAATATCAAAAAAAAAGATATGTATTCAAAGAAGCTGTTTCGTCCTACGAGATACGTAGCAAAAGATCAATCCAAAAAAATAATAATAAAAGCTACTTCGAGCTTTATTCGAATTACCTTGCAAAGAATTGTACTACTTTCCCCAAATGAAGACGAAAATCAAAAAGAAGTGTGTAACTGTAACTGTGTATGTACCACAAAATAAATTCGGTGGATATGACGAGATTCTGGCGAGACGGACGAGTTGATAAGAGTTTTTGTTTATTTCTACCACTATGGAATTTCATTTAAAAGAAAAGTTTTGTTTTGGAGTCTGATTTGCATGTTCTCTGTAACCTTTACGGAATAACTGTGCAATCGATGCAGCTAGCTACCCGCCGCTTTATTGGGCGATGTCGCCGGTCATTCAACTTGCGGTTCTTATATTCTGACAATGTTTTGATAGGTGTACAGGTACGCGAATTTCAAAGAGAATTTAGTAAATCGTACACCGACGTAGCAGAAAATTTGTCACTACCGGACAATGAATACTTCCACTCTCTGAAAGTGTACTGAAAAAAAAAGTTCAGTCTACTATTTGCAACAGACCTTGAACATTCTTACAAATATTCACTTGGACAAATATGTAGACTTTCCTATTAAGGGCATACTACCATACACACGTGACGATATGGTTTCGCAACGGCCGTAGACGAATTCTCGAAATCCTATCTACCGGACAAAACCATGCGTCGTGCAATGATATTACTCTCTAACAGAAACTAAAAGCATTTCAGAAAACAAAAGCGAATTTGCTACAGAGAAAATAAAAATTCTAACTCTGGTTCAAAATAACTGGTATCTAACATTACTGCCATACCAAACTAGAACTTCATTAGAACTCGAAAAAGGAAAATAGAATACGGAAAATGAAACAATTCGTGCCCCACGTTGGGCGCCACCTGTAACGAAACTTCACCATCGAAGTTTTAAAATTGCATCGAGATGTCCTTACATCAGCATAATAGCCGCTACCCTGCTAATGCAGAACGTCTCTGGTCGTACCGTAACGGGATATGCTCACTTACACGAGCAGATGGCAAAAACGACCTATATTCGTTCGCACCTTCCACCTGCTATGCTACCCCTATGACCCCAGGTTCACAGGACCCTTGGAGTCAGTCCGGGCAGCTGAAGTGGAAGGGTGTTCAGGCCTTAGTAGCGCGAGGCATGCTAGCACATGCTCGTCCTAGCTCGTCGGATGGGGGGATTCTTGCTACTTTAGCGCTGAATGGTGTTACGTTATTACATGCCTCAGAAAAGATGTTGGTATCTGTTGATGTTCGAAGACGGAGCCGCGAAAAGTTTCTATTCCATATTTGTTTTCCCTGTTCTAGCTATTCTAAGTGGGAGGCAAGCGGGAGATGGAGAATGCTCGCCTGAGTGTGCCCACCCGCATCGTAGAAACTACACTACTACGACATCCTTGGCTATCACGCCACTAAATATCGATGATAGCCCCTAATCATACCGGTATTACCGATTCAAACTCGTCTATTCGTCATCCTTTGTCTCGCCTTCGAAACGCGTCACATCCACCTAAAAACTAGAATTAATGCGATCTCATGATCCTAGAGAAAATCTTCCCTTATAATTCGCGTCCCCAATTTCAGAAGTAGAGACTGAAGGCAAAACCCGTGAAAATCTCGACCGAACGAATTTAACCCGAGTAAAACATTGGATTACAAATGATCCCTAAAAGGAATTACAATCGTTTATTAGATAAAAAAAAAACTAAACCCAACTAACATTATAATCAAAACAAAAAATTCTAAAGAAAATCTCATTAAAAGCTTGATGCTGTTATATCAATCAAAAATTCTCAGAAATCCTTAAAACTAACTTACATACTAACTACACAATAGGAAATGTTCAAATGACTTACAATCTAACTTAAATTTAAAAGAATCCTTGCAATATGAAATGCGTCCAATAGAAAAATTTTCGTAAATAATTTTATGTATATAAAACTCTCTTCGATTAACGCTTCTGGTTATCATTATTCGATAACATGTATGTAGAATTCTCGATATACTTGATGTTATTATCCATTTCTGTTGTTTACATCATTTGTAAACAACAGAACGAAAGCGACGTACAAATCCACTCTTAAGCTGCGTTTTAATTTACCGACGAAAATATAGGTACGAAAATAAATGCTGAAGCAAGAAGTTAAATCTGATATCTTTAACAACATATATAATGTCTAATAAAGGGTGATTTTTTAGCTGGTTTGGTTTTGGCAATACTGGTTTTGACAGCTGACGTGTGTTTAGTACCTTGTGTCACTGTCAAACAGCTTCAGTTTGGTTTGCAATTTAACCATGGATCGTCTTACAAATGAACAACGCTTGCAAATTATTGAATTTTACTATCAAAATTCGTGCTCGGTTCGAAATGTTCTTTTTCGCTTTTTTATCGAAAAATTGTGTTCAGCGATGAGGCTCATTTTTGGTTGAATGGGTACGTAAATAAGCAAAATTGCCGCATTTGGAGTGAAGATCAGCCAGAAGCATTGCAACAGCTACCAATGCATCCCGAAAAAGCCACTGTTTGGTGCGGTTTATGGGCCGGCGGCATTATTGGGCCATATTTCTTCAAAGATGATGCGAATCGCAGCGTTACTGTCAATGGTGAACGCTACCGAGCGATGATAACAAACTTTTTTTTGCCCAAAATGGAAGTTCTTGACTTGCATGATATGTGGTTTCAACAAGACGGTGCCACATGCCACACAGCACGCGAAACAATGGCGCAATTGCGAGGCGAGTTTGGTGAACAGTTAATTTCACGTTTCGGGCCGGTCAATTGGCCGCCCGTGGGGGTATGCCAAGGCTAATGTGTATAGGGACAAGCCCGCTTCGATTGACGCACTGGAAGCCAACATCCATGCATTCATTCGTGAGATACCGGCCGATATGTGTGAAAGAGTATGCCAAAATTGGACTCAGCGGATGGGCTACCTGAGACGCAGCCGCGGTCAACATTTGCATGAAATTATCTTTAAACATTAAATTGCAAGGTTCAAACTATCGATTCAAATAAATATTTCATTAATTTTTTCGAATTTTTTGTGTTTTTTTTTAAAAAAAAGTTCTAAACCTCTTAAAAAATCACCCTTTATAAACAGTCCGCAAAGTGGGAATAATGCACATAAAAAGAACAAGTGATAAGGAAATTATGATCACTTACCAAAGAAAGTATATACGAGTACTCGAAACTATACGATGGTCCCAGGGGTGAGGTCGACGTTGTGCACAATGTCTACCGCCCGTGGATGACGAAAGCGATGACGTTCTTTTGCGAACGCTGTTGTTTGTTGATAGGCTATGAGAAGAAGATGATTTTTATATGCATTTATATATGTGCGGAACTACTAAGTACATAGAACAAAAAAACTGATATCACTACTTAACTAAATAATGCTGCTGATGTGGATCGTCGCGGGTGGCTCCGTGAGATGATGGTCGTTGGTTGAAGCGGTTGTCGCTGTTGATGTTCCTGTTACTGATGCCTGAAGCAAAGTGTTGTTGTTGGTTGTTGTTGGTAGGTATACACTACTGATGCTTGGTTGGTACGTTGGAAACTGTTGTAGGTAGCTGAGTGTTGTCTCCGGGACGATCGGTTTCGAGGAGGTATTTGATCGTGTCACAGCGATATTCAATTGCGTCGACTCGATTCTGCGAGCTGGTTCGATGTCCGGCGTGTTGTTGTTGCCGTGTATGGATATGGAGTCCGGCTTATCAACTGGTGGTATTTTGTGGGTTAGCTTTCAGTTTTCTTTTAGCGGCCGGAATTTAGGCGTAGGCGCTTTCGTCTGGACGAATGGTACCGAGGACAGATACGGTTTACAATATGTAGATCGTGCTAAGCGAAGGCTTCGGATGATGAAGGTGAAACCTGCGTGCTGCCGCGGGTTTTTTTTTTTTTTGTTGAGTAAAACACTGATCTTTGTGATCTATTGTTCTGGCACACGTGTGGGTATTTTATTTAGGGTGCTTTACACTGGATGCACTATCACGATACAGTTTCCTTTTTATAGCAATTTAAACGACGATATCACGCTAAATTCCACTTAAACTTGTAAGAAATCTGCGCGCCCAAGGTACAGTCTCAATTATACATAACAGACGAGAAAGAAAAAACAAAATCTATTGTCACCGCTGTCGACTAAGGCGACTACCACACTGACGAATCAAGCAAAAACGAACTCTCGAAACATGCGACTTTAAGCTTTTATACTGGCGTGGGTTTTACTGGGGTTGCGGTATCTATTGCCCGATGTCACCGTTTCTTCTTGTCGCATTGTGTCGGACCATTTTATGGCAAATTTATATGAAGCTTAGCCAATATGAACCTATATACCTGGCCTCTTACCACGTTTGAGAGACTGGCCACCCATCCCGTGGTGGAGGTGGATTTATTCTTAATGGTCAGCCTATACACGAACCACAACAATTTATACAGATGATATTTCTAAGAGCGGTTTGGAAAATAGATGTGGAACTACCTAAATCTACTCCTAAAGTCTCCCATAGGACATTGGTTGTCAAACTGAATTTATTTTCCTGTAAGAAGAGCACATAAGTCGAACGTTTCCCACATCTTTTCAAATCTTTGCTATGAAAAACTCATGTACGGACACCGTTTAGGTTTTCCAGTTCATAAAGGTTATTTCCAACACATTTACGTACTTTTTCCTTTACAAATTTAAAGCAGAGTTTTGCATTCCGATGCTTAACGGCATCACTTAAAACTAAATTTCTACGAAATACAATTTCGCCTACTTTATAGTTGACACTTTTGCTTCTAGTATTGTAAGCTTTTTCGTATGTCCAGTGAGTGTTTTCTAACGATTGCTTAATGTAGCTATGCAATATATTCATTTTTGAAGGTTTTGGCAAATGATCTAACTCCGAATTGTTTAGCCCGTCTAAATGTTTAAGCAACTCATACGTGGACCCATGCTCAACCATTTTCTGCCCAAAGAGTGCCTCGTAGGGGGACATATTAATCGCCGAATGAACAGCTGTTCGAAGCGCGCAGGTGATGGCAGGTAATTGAGCGTCCCAATTTGTCTGTCCTGGATCGTATTGCTGCAAGTATAGACCTATTAACCCTTTCGCTAGCATTTGATTGAGGTGCATATGAAGCTGTTTTAATATGTCTGATACCAAATGTTTTCATTATTTTCTGGAAATCATGACTTGTGAATTGCTTCCCATTATCTGTCAATACCGATTCTGGCACACCAAATAAAAAAAATACTTGTTCTTTTAGGAACTTGGAGGTCGCATCCGTAGTCGCTTTTCTTAAGGGTTGGACTATAACAAACTTGGTTAGTTTGTCTAAAGCAATTATAATACAGGTATTACCAGCTTTGGATCTAGGATAAGGACCAAGAAAGTCTAGATAAAGATGCTGAAATGGTCTTTCGACGACAAATTGTTTACCCATCGGGGCCCTAAGAATAGCATTTGGCGCCTTTGTAGATTTACACATGTCACACCTACCGATGAACGATTTTACATGCGCTGGCATATTCGGCCAATAAAATTGCTCCCGCAGGCGGTACAAAGTTTTCCCGATTCCGCCGTGTGCCGCTCTAGGTGGTTGATGAGCCAGGCGAATTAAGTTTTCAGTTAACTGTGGAGGTACCCACAGTTTCCACACCAGATCGTCAAGTAGTGGATGACCGGTGCAATGCTTAACCCTTTTATAGACGAAATTGTCCGTAAATCCGGCAATTGAGTAGCATTTTCTTTGACGGTATTGACTATGCTTCTGTACTCTTCCGATTGGAAGCTGGGATCTTCGAGATCAATCTGCAGCACTTCAAGCTCATTCCCTACCATCGTCAGAGTCGGATATATCGCATCAACCGCATACACTCTTGAGAGGGCGTCGGGAACCACGTTCAGTGATCCCTTACGATGTTATATTTCAAAATCATAACCTTGTAAGTACATACTCCATCTTGCCAACTTCCCACTCAAATCTTTATGGCTCATCAGCCACTTAAGGCTTGCGTGGTCATTAATTATCTTAAACTTGTGCCCTTCTACATAGGCGCGAAATTTAGTGACTCCCCAAACTGCAGCTAGGCACTCGCGTTCGGTCGCATTGTAGTTTTGTTGTGCGGCGTTTAATTTGTGTGAGTAATAGTAGATTGGTCTCTCACATCCATCTACGTCCACCTGACACAACACGCAACCAATGCCCGTCGCAGAAGCGTCACATAGGATTACAAACTCCTTGCTATAGTCTGGGTTTATGAGGATGGGGGCTGAAGTTAACAACGTTTTCAACTTCTTGAATGCTTCCAATGCCTTATCGGTGAGCTCGAATTTTATGCCTTTCTTCAGGGTGTCAGTCAGAGGAGCTGCTACGGACGAAAAATTGCTAACGAACCTACGGTACCTGCCGGTCATACCTAAGAATCTCCTTACTTGCCTGGCAGTTTTAGGAGCTGGAAAGTCAGTTATTGCTTGTATCTTAGCAGGATCTGTCTTCAAGCAACCGTCTCCAACAATATAACCCAAATACTTAAGTTGTTTGTAACAAAATTTTGATTTCTCCAAATTAATAGTCAACCCTGCATCCTTCAATCGTTTTGCTACTACCGACAACATGTAAATGTGCTCATCAAATGTGCGTGAAGTCACCAGCAAATCGTCCAAGTAGACGAAAATATGTTGTCTGAGTTCGTGAGGTACCACTTTATCCATCAGTCTGCATAAGCGTTGAGGCGCATTACAGAGACCAAAGGGCATGACTCTGAACTGGTAAAGGGGATGACCGGCCCAAGTAACAATTTTACTTCAGTAAGGTTCAAATTTGTAATTTCTGTAGCTTCTATAGTCTTTGTTAAACGAAGTTGATCTATTTCGAAGCAATTGTTTCGATAATAACTTCAGTAAGTCCTTTACGAAGCATATACATAGGCTTTATAGAGGGATATGGAATTAAGCTTCGATAAGATCTCTTTAGACATCTGAAAATGTGTCTGGAGATGTGTGGAAAGTGAATTGCTTCGATAAAGCTTGTGGTTCGAAGCGCTTCCTAGAAGCTTCTTTAGAGCTTCTGACCGAAGGCATTATAAATAGAAGCAATGAACTGTCATGCAGTGAACCGCTTGCGATTGGAAGCTGTACAGAAGCACTTACTCGTACTTCCTCCTAACTTACACATGGAGGCTTTATAGAGGTAAAAATTAATTTCATATGAAATGAATCAAAGCTGTCTAAAGAAACCATAATTAATGAATCGGGGAAAAATTACAAGAAATAAAATACTTCTAGCATATTGAAAAATATGTCAGTAATGTGATTTTAAATAAACACTTTTCGCCCATGAATAAATAAGGGTAACATTAAATGTCTTGCTTACAACTTCGGTCGAGTAAGCTGCAAGTTTATTGCAAATCTTAACCAAACTCTAAAATGTACCAAGTAGTTCAGATTTAGCACTGCTACAGCATTATGACGAATTAGCGTAGGGGGTAGTGTATTGGACTACAACGCAACAGGACCCATGTTCGATTCTCAGTGCGGCGCATGTAAGTAAAATGTAAATTATAACGAGGTACGTAAATGTAAACTCCATGAAAATTGCAAAAAGTCTTTGAAAATGTTTATTAAGAAGATAAACAAAATTTAAAAAAATAAGAAAATGGAAAATTGAAAAATGTAATAAGAAAAATAAAAATATTTCTTGTTCATTCTTGAGCCTCTATAAAGCTTCCATAAAGTTTCGGTAAGGTCTATCCAAGTTGTTCAGGAAGTCTTAAATAAGTAAATACTTGCATTAAAGTGCGCCAAATGCGTTTTCTTTAGACCTTATGCAGTTAATATTGCGGGAGGTGAAATAGCTTCGATAGCGCCTTACCGAAGTCAAATTGTTACTTGGGCGGGGACGGTGAATGCGGTCTTTTCCCTGGATCTTTGCTCCAGCGGTATCTGCCAAAACGCATCTTTCAGATCCACACTAGATATATAGTGTGTATCTGTCAGACGCGATAGCAAGCCCTCTATATGTGGCAGTGGATACGCATCCTTTTTGGTGACCTTGTTCACTTTCCGTATGTCCAAGCACATTGTGTCTTTCCCCGGCCGCTGTATTAGAACGACTGGGGAACTCCATGCGCTTGAACTCACTTCAATGACACCAAGTCGTAGCATACGATCCAATTCCACATACAGACTCTTTTGCACCGCTGGAGATATGGGATAGTGTCGCTGCTTGACGGGTTCAGCCGTCCCGGTGTCGATGATGTGCTCCTCTAAGCTGGTTTTACCCAAGCCCAGAGTAGCAGACGAAGGAAATAACTGGATGACATCTTTAAGTCGGATGGACTCTTCGCTAGACAATTCACGGGCATCTGAGAGACTTACTACTACATTATATTCCGGAAATTCATTGGATTTTATGGGAAACAAATGCGGAGCAACTTCAAATATTTGCCAAAAGTTCACTTCCAAGAACAAGGGTTGTTTTAATGACGGTACTATAAAAAGCAATAGTTCATTTTCTCGGTTTTTGTATTTTACTTTCGCTCTAAGATATCCTACAATTTGCTGTCTATTTCCATCAGCAGTCCTAACAATCGATTTGAATTTGGTAAATTGAATATTTTTCCTTAGCACGATATTATACCCTTCTGAACCCAAGCAACTTACGGCTGCGCCGCTATCTAGTAGTCCAGACAAAACTTCACCGAAAATCCGTACCTGAGCATAAGACCGAGGATCATTTGGAGGAAAGTTGATTTCAGAAACTGCCGAAGCTGCTTTATGAAAAAGTTTCTTCTCTCGAAAACGCGATCTTAATTTGCTTATCCGTTTAGAAATGGGAGGCTTCGAATTTCCGAAAATTCGGTTTTGTGTCTCGTAGTAAAAGTTTAAGCGTTCGTGTAGAAATTTCCGAGGTTCTCGTGCGTTACCGGGCTCGGAGACTATTTTGTTATCAATATGAACCGCCGACGGTTCTTTTCGTTTTAAAATTAAAATTGGTGGGATTGATAGGGAGGTATTTTCTAAATGTCCGGATTTCTCTGTTGAGAGCGAATTGTCCCGGATGTCAACTGGCTTCTTTGCAAGTTTTCCGCGCAACGCGGACATTGCGGTGTAATTGTATTCTCCTGACCACATTTGTAACAGAACAAACTTCTCTGCTGACTGTTACATTCCTTGAAGGAGTGTCCTGCGAGCTTGCAGTTCCAGCAGATCATGGGGGCTCTAGGTCGGGGAGTGCTGACAGCATCGACTGAATGAAACGAGCTGCTAGCTACCTCATCATCTACAAGCTCCAGTTCACTAACCATTCGCCGGTTTGGTTGGAAGTGCGAAACTCGGGGCTTCGGAATATCGTGATCACTGGTCAATCAAAGCCAAGCGAAGAACAGGCCAGGTTATGTTTTGATTGGATTTAATGAAAACCCAGAACCAGGTTTCCGCTTGCCCTGATACGAAGTGGTGGAAATTTCGGACTACTTCTTCCCAAGGGACACCATATCCCTCCCTAATACGATCTAATCGAAACAAAAAGTCGTCAATTGTTATGTTTCGATTGTCGAACTTTATTCCCCATTTATGAAAATGGTGGGCTTTGAAACTGGAAGAGGTTGGGGTATTCGATTTTGAAACCAAATTGGGCGGGGGTCTGGATGGATTGTCATTCAGGTTCAGACTATTAAGCTGGGCTAAAAATTCATCAGCATTGTTGGTTCGGGACTCGGCAGGGTATATTGGAACTTCATTCCCTGCATCTGGAATTGGTTCTGGCATTCGAGTCATAAGAGGCGTTTGCGCAGAAAAAAGTTCACGCATCATGGTAGCGAATTCTGTGCGGATGTCTGCCCTACTCTTGGACAGCTCCTCGCGAATGAAACGCAAATCATCTGCCCTGTTCAAGCCTACCGTTGCCGTTACAATTTCTTGAACATAATTAGAAAGTTGTCCTCTCTCATCCGATTCTACTTCATCATCAGATCCCGGTGCATCCTCAGATGCAAATACATTGGAAAGTCGGGGGGCTTCTGTGGTGAGATTATCTTGCATGGCTTCCATGGAAGCTAAAGCTTGCGCTGATGTTGTTGCGACTTCTGGTTCGGATATCTCCGCGGTTTTGCTTTGACGGTGCTTTTTCGATGTTTTAGTACCGACTGCTAAAACCGACATATTCGATTTATCTTTTTTTTCCGCAGGACATAATCGGACTTAATAGGTGCTCTATTACGTGCGGCCATTATGGATGTGTAAATGAAAATAAAAAAGATTAGGTATGGAAATGAAATAGTGCGAATATCAAAAAAAAAGATATGTATTCAAAGAAGCTGTTTCGTCCTACGAGATACGTAGCAAAAGATCAATCCAAAAAAATAATAATAAAAGCTACTTCGAGCTTTATTCGAATTACCTTGCAAAGAATTGTACTACTTTCCCCAAATGAAGACGAAAATCAAAAAGAAGTGTGTAACTGTAACTGTGTATGTACCACAAAATAAATTCGGTGGATATGACGAGATTCTGGCGAGACGGACGAGTTGATAAGAGTTTTTGTTTATTTCTACCACTATGGAATTTCATTTAAAAGAAAAGTTTTGTTTTGGAGTCTGATTTGCATGTTCTCTGTAACCTTTACGGAATAACTGTGCAATCGATGCAGCTAGCTACCCGCCGCTTTATTGGGCGATGTCGCCGGTCATTCAACTTGCGGTTCTTATATTCTGACAATGTTTTGATAGGTGTACAGGTACGCGAATTTCAAAGAGAATTTAGTAAATCGTACACCGACGTAGCAGAAAATTTGTCACTACCGGACAATGAATACTTCCACTCTCTGAAAGTGTACTGAAAAAAAAAGTTCAGTCTACTATTTGCAACAGATCTTGAACATTCTTACAAATATTCACTTGGACAAATATGTAGACTTTCCTATTAAGGGCATACTACCATACACACGTGACGATATGGTTTCGCAACGGCCGTAGACGAATTCTCGAAATCCTATCTACCGGACAAAACCATGCGTCGTGCAATGATATTACTCTCTAACAGAAACTAAAAGCATTTCAGAAAACAAAAGCGAATTTGCTACAGAGAAAATAAAAATTCTAACTCTGGTTCAAAATAACTGGTATCTAACATTACTGCCATACCAGACTAGAACTTCATTAGAACTCGAAAAAGGAAAATAGAATACGGAAAATGAAACAATTCGTGCCCCACGTTGGGCGCCACCTAACGAAACTTCACCATCGAAGTTTTAAAATTGCATCGAGATGTCCTTACATCAGCATAATAGCCGCTACCCTGCTAATGCAGAACGTCTCTGGTCGTACCGTAACGGGATATGCTCACTTACACGAGCAGATGGCAAAAACGACCTATATTCGTTCGCACCTTCCACCTGCTATGCTACCCCTATGACCCCAGGTTCACAGGACCCTTGGAGTCAGTCCGGGCAGCTGAAGTGGAAGGGTGTTCAGGCCTTAGTAGCGCGAGGCATGCTAGCACATGCTCGTCCTAGCTCGTCGGATGGGGGGGATTCTTGCTACTTTAGCGCTGAATGGTGTTACGTTATTATATGCCTCAGAAAAGATGTTGGTATCTGTTGATGTTCGAAGACGGAGCCGCGAAAAGTTTCTATTCCATATTTGTTTTCCCTGTTCTAGCTATTCCAAGTGGGAGGCAAGCGGGAGATGGAGAATGCTCGCCTGAGTGTGCCCACCCGCATCGTAGAAACTACACTACTACGACATCCTTGGCTATCACGCCACTAAATATCGATGATAGCCCCTAATCATACCGGTATTACCGATTCAAACTCGTCTATTCGTCATCCTTTGTCTCGCCTTCGAAACGCGTCACATCCACCTAAAAACTAGAATTAATGCGATCTCATGATCCTAGAGAAAATCTTCCCTTATAATTCGCGTCCCCAATTTCAGAAGTAGAGACTGAAGGCAAAACCCGTGAAAATCTCGACCGAACGAATTTAACCCGAGTAAAACATTGGATTACAAATGATCCCTAATAGGAATTACAATCGTTTATTAGATAAAAAAAAAACTAAACCCAACTAACATTATGATCAAAACAAAAAATTCTAAAGAAAATCTCATTAAAAGCTTCAAGCTGTTATATCAATCAAAAATTCTCAGAAATCCTTAAAACTAACTTACATACTAACTACACAATAGGAAATGTTCAAATCACTTACAATCTAACTTAAATTTAAAAGAATCCTTGCAATATGAAATGAGGCCAATAGAAAAATTTTCGTAAATAATTTTATATACAACTCTCTTCGATTAACGCTTCAGGTTATCATTATTCGATAACATGTATGTAGAATTCTCGATATACTTGATGTTATTATCTCTTTCTGTTGTTTACATCATTTGAATGCAATAAACCTATCATATATATATAGAACGAACGAAAGCGACGTACAAATCCAATCTTAAGCTGCGTTTTAATTTACCGACGAAAATTTAGGTACGAAAATAAATGCTGAAGCAAGAAGTTAAATCTGATATCTTTAACAACATATATATAATATCTAATATAAACAGTCAGTCCGCAAAGTGGGAATAATGCACATAAAAAGAACAAGTGATAAGGAAATGATGATCACTTACCAAAGAAAGTATATACGAGTACTTGACGCTCGAAACTATACGATGGTCCCAGGGGTGAGGTCGACGTTGTGCAAATTAAACTTATTTGCGTTAAGTTGTCTTAAAAAAAAACTTTATTTCAAACAAACAACTGGCAGCGATTCTGCCTCTTAAAATTATGACACAAAATTTCTTAAAACCTAGACCTTAAATACTATTCTTAATGCTAGCGACAGCAACAATGTTCCCACAGGTTCTCGTGTCTCGTCTATTACACTACACGTCGTACGTGCTGGAATGCGCTATTGTGCAAAAGGGTTTCCGGTGTCGATCTGGCCTGAATGCTGGACGTTGCGCGTGCAGGTTTCGGATTTCGGTACCTGTCTGCGCTGGATCGCATATGAGAATATTATCTGTCTTAACTCTTCCACCTTTAAGTTCGAGTGTCCTCACTCGTGACCTTGTAGAATGGTGGGTATTGACTTATTCCAATTCTTTTTACAGGTGATGGTCGATCCGAAATCTCTGGAGATAATTCTATTGGCGATTCTACTGTTGCTTGTGTTTCCATTGCTTCTATTGTTGTGGAGATTGTTAAGTTATTCTTCTTTCGCATGAAAAACAGTATCAGAGATATTACCGCGATAGCGATAATGATGATGGTTGACAAACTGTAGGTAGCTATCAGATGTGACTTGTTCCTCCCTTCAAGTTGGCTAATGTAGTAGGTACTGTTTAGGTGGAGTTCTTTAATCGCTTCGAGGGTCAGGAGTTCCTCAAATACTTTCGAAGGTGAGTCTAGCTGTACGATGGCCGGAAGAGGTCTTGAGGTAGGGATTTCGTTAAAGGCAAAGGTCCGTTTGTTTACAACAATGGTGGCGTTTTGGTATTGTACTATAAATGTTCCCATTATATCGAGGGCATCGTTGTTGACTAATATTGTCCCATTGAACTGGTTAAGGAGTAGTGACCCAGGAATTACTTCTTCGACTGTTGGGATATGCTGGTTGTTGACTTCTGTGCAATTTGCTGGTCTGCTTCGCAATAGGTTTGGTATGCATTCCGTGTCGCTTAAATCTATAATATCATTAATCTTACAAATTGTTAAATCATTAAATGCTTGACAATTATTTTTTATTCCATGATACTCGTTCTCACATTGGAGTATATTATTAAAATCAATTCTGGCTATAACAGATTTTCTTTTAACTGGTTTGATTAATAATTTTTTACAATCTTCCTTTCTTGTGGTTGGCACACTCACAATATAGATCATGGTTGTTTTATTAGAGGCTATTTTTACATTGGCAAATTCAAATGCCTCTTCCATGTTTACATAAGGTAAGTTGTTTTCTTCAAAATGGGCCTTAACTAAATTTATTTCGGTATTTGAAAGTATAAAAGAATTTACTATACCAGCCTTCGCCCACTGTAAGGCATGTTCTATGTTTATTATTTCTTCTTTAATTACATCGAGTCTGTATTTAAGGCTATTAGAATACTCGTTCTTAATTTCGGCATTTGTTTTTAAGCTCTTGATTATGTTGTTGGTGATATTTGTAATATTGTTTATTTTCTCTAAAGATAGTCTGTTTATAATTAATTGCCTATTGTTATTGTCTAGTAAATTTTGAGTTTTTTCTTTCACAATTTGAAAATCGTGGTGATCCGGTGTACCGGCTATCCACTTCCATGTTGTTCCTAAAAAGTTTATTGCCCTCTTATCTTTGATTACAGGTTTAATACGTTGGAATCGGTTAAGGATTTCGGTGATTTCATGTGATAGGTAGGGGTAGATGGGATTGTTCTTACTTACGTTAGTTTGGACTCTGGACTGTACGTCATCAATTATATCCTGGTATGCTGCAAGGTCGATTACATGCACCAGTTTAAATGTACCTATTTGCAGTTTTGCAATTCCTGTGTTAAAGGTAACCAGTTTTGAATTGGAATAGTCCAATATCTGAACCCTTGCGAGGCACAAGGATAAGCAGGACCTAAAAGAAGATATTACGCTTTAATATTAGCCTTGTGGACTATTTTTCCCGATTTTGTAATAACACTGGTATTTCTATTTTCTCCTACTATTTCTTTTTTATATCTTGGCGAAAGTTTGTTACCTATTCGCTTATTTATTTTTACATAAATTTTGTCTCCGACAGGATAGTTTTTTAGGGGTAACCTCTTCTTATTATGATAATCTAAATCTGCGACCTGTTTTCTTTTAATTCTTTCTGCAATTTCCTCTCTTTCCGAGTTGATTTGTTCGGGGTTATTTAGTTTCTGTTTCCCGAAAAAAACCTCTATAGGTTTCTTTCCTGTCGTGGAGTGTATAGACCTATTATACTCATAGATTGACATATCCAATAATTCTGAGAAAGTGTTGTGGATTTTCTTGGCCTTAATACAACGCATTAATTCTGAGAGCGTGGAATGAAATCGTTCCACCTGTCCATTAGCTGAGCTTGTGTAAGGGGGAACTTTGAATACTTTAATTTTAAAAAGGTTTTCCAACATAGATGAAACGGGACTTGAGCTGAGGGATTTCTCATTATCCATTACGATTATTTCCGGTACTCCGAGAGCTAAAATGATTTCTCGGAGTGGTTGTTTTATGTCTTCGGCAGCTCTGGACTTTAAAATTTTCGTTAATGCATACTTAGAGAATTTGTCGATAGCGGTCAGGACTATTTTCCCGTCAGTAAAATAAATATCTATATGCGCGATTTGACCAGGGAATAAAGGAATGGGGGTTGGTTGGATTTCGGGTTTTTCAGGTTTTCGATCATACTTGTTCTGCTTACATACGGAACAGGTTTGTGTGATTGTGTTAACTTTTTGAGCCATAGAAGGGAAATAGTATTTTTCAAGAATTTGGAGTCTATTTTCTTTCGCGTTCCTATGAGCGCGATTGTGGGTCTCTATTATAATGGTTTCTTGGTCTTCCTTGTTCAGAATATCTTCTACCTGCATTTGTGTGAATCTTATTTTATAACTATTGAAATTACTGGGGTAGATTTCTTGTATAATGCTCATGATATGTTCTGTGGTTTTGATACCGTTAATCACTGAGGGGTTTAATACCTTCTTAAGGATTTGCGTAAGATTTTCTTCGTTGAATTCGGTTTCTATTACCGTATGCCTATGATACGTAGGAAAGATTATTTGAAAATTATTGATAGGAGTTTCACCTCGTTGTAAGATAATCTGGTTTTTATATACGTTTATTGGAACCTCGACAATTTTTATAGCGTCTTGCGATGAACTCCCATCGCTATGTTCTGAAGGTGTAAGGGAATATACTTGTGAACTCACTTGAGGAGGGCGCGACAGTGCGTCCGCCACAATATTTGTCCTACCGGGTTTGTAGTTTAGCTCATAGTGGTATTCCTCCAATATTGACTTCCACCGCTTCATCTTACTGTTGTTGTTCTTATTGCTAAGAGCGTAAGTGAGAGGCTGGTGGTCGGTATATATTTTGACATGTGCTGAACCGTAAAGGTAATTTCGCAGAGAATTCAATGCCCATATGATTGCTAACATTTCTTTTTCGTTAGCTGCGTAACCCTCTTCAGTTGCGCTAAGCGTTCGTGAAACAAATGTTATTGGTCTGTCTTCCTGTGAGAGAACAGCACCAATAGCGAAATTGGACGCATCTGTGGTTAGTTCGAAGGGCTTATTGAAGTTAGGGTACGCGAGCACTATGTCTTTTGAAGTAAGCGCGTTTTTAATTTTCTTGAAGGCGTCCATAGCTGCGGGATCAAGAAAAATTTGCTTTTTAGCGGACTGTGTCTTGGATACACGTCCCTCCTCCCCTCTTAAAAGGGTCGTCAGGGGCTTCGCAAGTTTTGCGTAGTCCTTGATGAATCGGCGATAGTAGCCGGAAAGTCCGAGGAAAGAACGCAAATCTTTCAGAGTTTGGGGTACTGGAAAATTGTTTATCACTTCCACCTTTGCGGGGTTGGTCATAATTCCCTCTGATGAGATTATGAATCCCAAAAATTCGACTTCCTTTTGGAAGAAATGACATTTATCCAATTGCACCTTCATATTGGCATCATAAAGTGTCTTAAAAATGTTCTTTATGTGACGGGCATGATCGTCTTCTGTCTTGCTGAATATTACTATGTCATCAATATAGACATAGCAGGTTTTGCCTATATGTTCCCGCAAGATGTCATCTAGTGCCCTTTGGAAGATCGAAGGCGCGTTCTTAAGGCCGAATGGGAGCCTAGTGAACTCAAATTTTCCGTTGTTTATTGAAAAAGCTGTCTTCTCCACATCAGATTCCTTGAGGGGAATTTGGTGGAAACCGCTTTTCAGGTCCAAGACAGTGAAAAATGTATTATTTCCCAACTGAGCTAGGACTTCGTTGATATCCGGGATGGGATATCGATCAGCTATAGTTACTGCGTTAAGCTTCCTATAGTCTATTACTATCCTATATTGTTTAGCGCCGGTTGAGTCTGGTTTTTTGGGCACAATCCAGACAGGTGAATTATAGGGTGACCGTGAAGGTCTGATAATGCCATCGTCCAATAACTGCTGTATTTGCTTCTCGACTTCTCCCTTAAGTGAAGCGGGAAAAGGATAATATCTTGTATAGACCGGTGAGTCAACGGACGTTCGGATTTCTCCAATAACTCTAGTTGTATACGTGAGGCTTTCATTGGGGTCAGAAAATAAATTTGGGGAATCTTTTATTATGTCCTCCAGTAAAGATTTCTGCACTGGGGACATATGGTCTGTTTTAATATTGATTGAGTTCACAGCCTGAGATGGTAACTGTTTTAATCTAATTTTTATTGAGTTAAGTACTGACATATAGCTCTCTTCTGCGTGGATAATCGCAGAGAGCTCCCTGAGGCTGTCGTTACCTATGATTCCGTGAAAGGTTGTCAGGTTGGGAAGAAGGAAGAATTTCAAATTGACGTCTTTAAGTCCAAATAGGTTAAGTAGGGTATGGTGGCTAATTTTTACGTCACCTGCTACTGACTTAGCATAAAAACATTTCTCATTTGGGATTGGTTTTGGTACAATTTCTGGTTGTATGTAGTTCCGGCTGGATCCTGTATCTACTAGGAATTTGTATTTTCCACCACTCTTCGTTTCACACTCGAAGTATGGCAACGAAGAGGACCCTAATCTAAAAAATTCAGGTTGATGTTTTCGTGAATTGGCTCTCCACCTTCGCGTGTGTCTCTCTCCGATACATCCAATGCTTGCATGTATTCACTTAGACTTTCGTCACATCTTTCGTCTTCTGACGTCATAGCTTGCTCATATTCGGCTGGGTTCGGTTCCTCTGAATAAATATGGAAATTTTGCTGTTGACGGTTTTGATGATTGAAGTATTGTGGTCTCGGGATCTGTTGTTGCGGTCTGGGGGTCTGGCCTCTTTGTTGGGAGTGATTTGGTTGTGCTCTCATTTGGGTATTTTGACCCATTGGTTCTGTTTTAATATTACTAGAATGTCCCGGTCCCGGAGGGGGATAATTGCCTGGTGGGGCATTATTCTGTAATTGGAAGTTCACTGGTATAGATTGGGAGTAATTTTGATATAAAGGCCTTGGTGAGATAGGATTAGAGAATCGGGCATAATTAGAGTATTGCTGCCTTTGCTGTAAATATGGATTCTGTGGAGGTGTCGAGTAGAAGCTAGGAGAAGGATTTTGTTTTTGATGGGAGTTTACAGTTGGGGAAACATTTGGTCTCCTTGAGTTTTGGTGCACATTGTGCGCATAATTTGCCCTGAAATTTTGGTTCTCCAGTTTTAAGCACAAGTGAAGTGCTTGTGGTAGGTCTACTGGTTCTCTTATTGCGAGGAGTTTGGGTAAGTCTCCCTTGAGGCCTCTGACAAACGTGTCTAGAGCCTTGTCTCTATAAGTATTGGTTAACAGATTCATGGATTCTGCACCTACGTCCATGCATGCGATTTTATTCAGGATAAGTGATAAGTGAGAGTATACTGTTTGATAAAATGCTTGGATCGAACTATTCCCCTGTACCAATGAGGACATCTGGTATTCTAAAGTACCCAGGTCCCTTTTATCGGCATAATGCATTATCAAACAGCGAGAAATGCTGTCCCAATTTAACGGCGTGTTGTAACTTTCAAGGGCTATATCAGCGTTTCCTATTATTTTATTACGGATGACGCTCAGTATCCCATAGTATTTCGGGGTACCCCTAATCGAATCGTAGATTTGAAGGATTCGGTCTACGCTTTTCTTCCAGGAGCTAAATTCTCCCGGGTCTCCCGAAAAATCCCTCAGGCATCGAACCACATCGGGAATCTTGTCTAAATCAGCGAGATTTTCCCTATGTTCTAGTGCGATGGTCTGGTCTACACCCGAAAACCTGTCGGCACTAGGATTCAGCGCATTCTGGACTAACGCTCGTCCTTGTTGTTCAAATACTCTACAAACAATAGTGGAAATAAGGGAATCTAATTCCGGAGTTCCTCTAACGCTTTGTTGGGGAATGTCTTGGTGTGATGCACTAGACATAAATGAAGTGTTAAGAATTGGAGCGGGATTGGGGGGAATGTTTTGTGGAGGAATTGACGATTGGTGTGCAGCAGGGGAAGGATTCTGTGGTAAAGGGTCTGTTGAATTGCCTGATCTAAGGTCCGGCATTTTAGATTTTTTTCTAAATTTATAACTTGGGCTTAGGGTAATTTAATTTCTTAATTCGTAAAATCTTAATAATATAATTTCGTTTTTATGTTTCTCCTTACGGGTATGCTAGAACTTCTTATTTAATTAAATATTTTACTTCTTTCGTTTACTTTAGTTTGATGTTCTTATTTTCGCTTTACGTTTACTTAATTATATATTTACTTTCTGCTTTACAGATATGTTTGGAATTTCTTAACTAATTAAATATTTCACTTCTTTCATTTACTTTGCTTTGATGTTCTAACTTTCACTTTAATTTACGTTTACTTAATTCTATATTCACTTCCTACTTTATTTCTTAATAATTAACTTACATAACCACTAACGGGAACATTACAGTTGCTTTATCCTTGGGTTCCTGGACCGGTATATCTTCCTGGGCGGTAGTTCCTAGTGCGTAGGTTTCACGGACGCACTCGAGCTGCTTGAGGTCACTGGCGTATTGTTTTTGCGAATAGCGCGGGAGCTACTTAAGGTCACTGGCTTATTAATTCGCTAAAGCGCGGGAGCTACTTGAGGCCACTGGCTTATTGACTTGTGAAACCACGGGAACTTCTTGAGGTCACTGGCGTATTGTCTTTGCGAAGGCGCGGGAGCTACTTGAGGTCACTGGCTTGTTAATTCGCTAAAGCGCGGGAGCTACTTGAGGCCACTGGCTTATTGACTTGCACGCACTAATCACAACGCGACGAGAATACCGGTCCCTGCTCGGGCGCCAATTAAACTTATTTGCGTTAAGTTGTCTTAAAAAAAAACTTTATTTCAAACAAACAACTGGCAGCGATTCTGCCTCTTAAAATTATGACACAAAATTTCTTAAAACCTAGACCTTAAATACTATTCTTAATGCTAGCGACAGCAACAATGTTCCCACAGGTTCTCGTGTCTCGTCTATTACACTACACGTCGTACGTGCTGGAATGCGCTATTGTGCAAAAGGGTTTCCGGTGTCGATCTGGCCTGAATGCTGGACGTTGCGCGTGCAGGTTTCGGATTTCGGTACCTGTCTGCGCTGGATCGCATATGAGAATATTATCTGTCTTAACTTGCACAATGTTTCCCGCCCGTGGATGACGAAAGCGATGACATTCTTTTGCGAACGCTGTTGTTTGTTGATAGGCTATGAGAAGAAGATGATTTTTATATGCATTTATATATGTGCGGAACTACTAAGTACATAGAACAAAAAAACTGATATCACTACTTAACTAAATAACGCTGCTGATGTGGATCGTCGCGGGTGGCTCCGTGAGATGATGGTCGTTGGTTGAAGCGGTTGTCGCTGTTGATGTTCCTGTTACTGATGCCTGAAGTAAAGTGTGTAAGCGCTCGGTACACACGGTTGTTGTTGGTAGGTATACACTACTGATGCTTGGTCGGTACGTTGGAAACTGTTGTAGGTGGCTGAGTGTTGTCTCCGGGACGATCGGTTTCGAGGAGGTATTTGATCGTGTCACAGCGATATTCAATTGCGTCGACTCGATTCTTGTTGAAATTATGAATAAGAATCTATTTGAAAAATTGAAGTCTGGCAATAGTGGCTCCCACTTGTATCATTTGTACTAAACTTAGGTATTGAATTTATTCTCAAATAAAGTTAGTTCTCTTTTTACACTTCATAGAAGTCGGTCGGTCTTTCTTCTTCAAGGTTAACAGGTTATGGGCCCAGCTCGTGGTGGAAAATAAATTCGATAAGGTTATATAAAGGTCACCTTAGTTAAATGGTTTTTTTTTTTTTTTTTGTTCACTTCTTTTTGCTGGGAAACCTATTGTTACGGCATCTTAAAGTATATTGTATTGTAAGAAAAGAGAAAATGGAGAGTGAACTCTTTAAAGTGGAAAAATTGCAGAATTCAGAGCAATACTCGGTATGGAAGTTCCAAGTAACGATTTTGTTAAATGCATCAGGACTTTTTGGGCAAGCGAATGGGTCGAGTCCATTTCCAATCAAGGCACAGAATGAGGAAGAAGCCAGGTTTAACGAACGTTTAAATGTGTGGATGCGAGCGGATAGCAAGGCTCAAAGAATCATTGCAACAAGCATTGGTTCAACGCCACTTCGACATATCGTGAACTGCACAACTGCAAAGGAAATGTGGATGAAGTTGCGGGCTGTATATGAGCAAACATCAAAGGCGAATGTTCATATGCTGCTACAACGTTTCTATAGTTTCAACAAGGATCCAGATGATGACGTTGCAACACACATCTCTAAATTGCAAAACATAGTCAGGCAGCTAAGAGATGTTGGGGAGACAGTCTCAGAGAGTATGGTAATCACAAAAATATTAATGACTCTTCCAGAAAATTTCAAACATTTTTTTTGTGCGTGGGAGTCGTCAGCTAAAGAAGAGCAAACGTTGGAGAATTTGACGTCACGACTGGTGATGGAAGAGACACGTATGTCATCTCACTCTCCTAATACAGATTTAAATACAACTGCACTGCTGGCAAAGCAAAGAGGACGAAAGCAGCAAACAAAAAATTCTAAGCCTGGAAAGTGTTTTGCATGCAATGAGTTCGGGCATTGGAAAAGAGAATGTCCGAAGAAGATTACTGAGCGAAAAATGGTTGGTGGAAGAGTTGATGTTCCAAAGGGGAGCGCACTGACCTGTAACCGCAACTCTCTGGCGATCGATGATCGAGTCGAGACTAGAAGTGTACGAGTAAGTCAGCGTGAAAGTGTTAATAAGCAGTTGTGGACTGGAAGTAGAAGTGAAGTACCAAGGGGAAACGCACTCATTAGCAATTGTTTGGAGATCGCTGATCAAGTGAAGGCTGGAAGTGTCGACGAGTTGCAAAGGGAAGGTGCTGATGATCGAATGAGGACTGGAACTAGAAGTGAGGAACAGGGGGCAGAAAAACTCACAACAAGCGCGCTGATGGTCAATGATGATCGAGAAATTAATAATCGATGGTATTTAGACTCGGGAGCGAGCGATCACATGACTTATAAAAGGGAGTGGTTGATAAACTATCGTAGTTTTGCTGATCCAATTGGCATAAGAATTGGAAGTGGAGAAAAGATTTCGGCGATAGGTGTTGGAGACATTAATATTCTAGCTTCGGATGGTAAAATGTGGACTGAGAAACACCTTTCAAACGTGCTTTATGTCCCAAAGATTTCTGTGCATTTGTTTTCACAAAGTCGTGCATTAGACAAGGGTTTGAGATTCATTTCTGATAGTGTGCGATGTCAATTTGTAAATGCGGATGGTACAATCCAGGCAATGGGGGAGCGCAGGCTGCAATTGTTTGAAATGTGTATTAGGGTACAAAGAGTAGTTGGTAAAGTGGCAAATATTGCAGCAAATCAAATTTTATCACTGAAAATGTGGCATGAGAGGATGGCTCATCAAAATGTTTCACACGTACGTTCTCAGTTGAAAAAGGAAGGGATAGCATTTGAGGACGATGCTAGTTTCATGTGCGATTCCTGCCTTTTCGGTAAACAACACAGATTACCTTTCCCGAGGAGCGGTTTTCAAGCAAACCAACCAGGTCAGCTTGTGCACGCCGATGTATGTGGTCCAATGGAGGAAAAATCCATAGGAGGAGCTAGATATTTTGTGCTTTTTAAGGACCATTTTACGCATTACAAACTAGTCTTTTTTCTGAAGCATAAGTCAGAGGTTTGCTACTCGATTGAACAGTTTATTAATAGGGCAAGATGTGAAGCACGGAATCCAGTTAAAACACTTCGAACGGACAATGGATCAGAGTTTGTCAACGAAGGTGTGAAATCTCTCCTAGCTAAGCATGGTATTCGGCACGAGACTACTGTGTCATATACTCCAGAGCAAAATGGGTCTGCTGAAAGGGAGAATAGAACAATAGTCGAAGCTGCCAGAACAATGTTGCATGCGAAGAATTTACAAAAGAAGTTCTGGGCGGAGGCTGTGAATACCGCGGTGTATGTACTGAATCGGATTGGAAATAGTTCTGTCAAAGATAAAAATCCCTATGAGTTGTGGTGGGACAGTAAACCAAGGGTTGAGGATTTTAAAGTGTTTGGCGTCGAGGCTTTTGTACATGTACCGAAGCAAAAACGCAAAAAGTGGGATAAAAAATCGGAAAAGGGTTTATTTATGGGCTATGCGGATAACACCAAGGGATACAGGATTTGGATACATGCAGCGAAGAAAGTCGAGATAGTCAGAGATGTGACATTCAGGGAGAAGGAAGAAAATGAATATCGTCAGGTGGTGAGGTGGGATGATACCTATGAGAAACCGGAAGAAGCTATAGTTTTACCAGCCTTGGATGTCGATTCACAAAGCGGCGATACTCGAGTATCTATAGCTGATTCCGATGAAGATGACTCAAATAGAAGAGACGACGTTTTTCAGTCGGCAAGCGAAGATGATGATTTAAGCGGTGGTGTTTGCGTCGGTGATGAGACGCTTCCTTTGAGAGACCGTCTGCGTAGCAGTAAAAATAAAGGTTCAGGTATGTGTAATTTACTTGAAAAACATGCTTTCCTTGTGCAGGGTGAACCATACAGCTACAGTGACGCAACAACCTGTATTGATGCATCACATTGGAAAGAAGCAATGGTAGAGGAGATGGACAGCCTTAACAAAAATCGCACCTGGGATTTGGTGCAGCGACCATTAAATCAGAAGGCCATAGATAACAAATGGGTTTACAAGCTTAAAAACGTGGGCTTGTGCGGCCAGCAGAAATACAAGGCCAGGTTAGTAGTTAAAGGCTTTAGCCAAGAACAAGGTATTGATTACGGGGAGACTTTTAGCCCCGTGGCAAAATTCACATCCATTCGTGCAATTTTTGCTATTGCGGCAAACGAAGGATTAATTCTCACTCAATTCGATGTGAAGACAGCTTTTTTAAATGGCGATTTGAATGAGGAGATTTACATGAAGCAACCACAAGGCTTTGATGATGGATCTGGGAGAGTGTGCAAACTTCGGAAGAGTCTATATGGGTTGAAACAAGCATCTCGTTGTTGGAACAAGAAGTTTACTAAGGTTCTGAAGGAGTTTAACCTAAAATCAAGTGAAATGGATCCGTGTGTGTTCATCTCGGGAGATATCAACAGGCGTATGATTCTGGCAATATACATTGATGGTGGATTAATTGCTTCGCGGGAAAAGAAGGATGCAATGAACCTGGTTAAATTTTTAAAGAAGCATTTTGAAATCACGCTATTGGATGCAGAGATGTTCTTGGGAATGGAGTTAGCGAGGAGATCTAATGGTACCATTCTCGTCAGTCAGGCTCGTTATGCGGAATGTGTTCTGAAAAGATTTAACATGGATTGCTGTAAACCGATGTCAACTCCAGCTGAAACCTGTTCGCATGCTGAATCTATATCTTCAAAGGACATACAATTTCCCTTCAGAGAGGCGGTGGGATGTCTCATGTACCTGGCAATTGCTACTCGACCAGATATAGCATTTGCAGTGGGAGTCGTTTCGCGGTATTTGGATGCGCCAAATCAGGCCCAAATAAATGCAGTCAAACGTATTCTGAAGTACATCAGCGGGACCAGGACAATGGGTATAGTTTTTAAAAAAAGTGTTAACTTTACTTTGGCTTGTTTCAGCGACGCTGACTATGCCGGCGATCCTGTAACTAGACGTTCTACCACTGGCTTCATTTTAACAATTGGAAATGGACCAGTGGCTTGGTCATCACAAAGACAAAAGTGTGTGTCCTTATCTACAACGGAATCGGAGTACGTAGCGGCTTCACAGGCAGTGAAGGAAATGGTATGGCTTCAAAAGCTGCTTTTGGAATTGGTTCCAACTGGCACTGGCGACGCAAGTTTGAATATGGATAACCAGGGAGCAATCAGACTTGTCAAGAACCCTGAATTCCATAAACGTACAAAACATATAGATGTTCGTTACCATTTTATTCGAGAGCGTTATGATAGAGGCGATTTTAAAATTAATTATGTTCCATCTGAATTGCAAAAAGCAGACATATTAACTAAAGCATTGAGTAAAGAAAAATTTGAAAATTTTCGTTTAATGATCGGAGTTTCAAGTATGTAAATAAAAAATTGTACTTATTATGTTTGATTTAATTTATTCAAAAGTGGGAGTGTTGAAATTATGAATAAGAATCTATTTGAAAAATTGAAGTCTGGCAATAGTGGCTCCCACTTGTATCATTTGTACTAAACTTAGGTATTGAATTTATTCTCAAATAAAGTTAGTTCTCTTTTTACACTTCATAGAAGTCGGTCGGTCTTTCTTCTTCAAGGTTAACAATTCTGCGAGCTGGTTCGATGTCCGGCGTGTTGTTGTTGCCGTTTATGGATATGGAGTTCGGCTTATCAACTGGTGGTATTTTGTGGGTTAGCTTTCAGTTTTCTTTTAGCGGCCGGAATTTAGGCGTAGGCGCTTTCGTCTGGACGAATGGTACCGAGGACAGATACGGCTTACAATATGTAGATCGTGCTAAGCGAAGGCTTCGGATGATGAAGGTGAAACCTGCGTGCTGCCGCGGGTTTTTTTTTTTTGTTGAGTAAAACACTGATCTTTGTGATCTATTGTTCTGGCACACGTGTGGGTATTTTATTTAGGGTGCTTTACACTGGATGCACTATCACGATACAGTTTTTTTTTATAGCAATTTAAACGACGATATCACGCTAAATTCCACTTAAACTTGTAAGAAATCTGCGCGCCCAAGGTACAGTCTCAATTATACATAAGAGACGAGAAAGAAAAAACAAAATCTATTGTCACCGCTGTCGACTAAGGCGACTACCCAACCACACTGACGAATCAAGCAAAAACGAACTCTCGAAACATGCGACTTTAAGCTTTTATACTGGCGTGGGTTTTACTGGGGTTGCGGTATCTATTGCCCGATGTCACCGTTTCTTCTTGTCGCATTGTGTCGGACCATTTTATGGCAAATTTATATGAAGCTTTGCCAATATGAACCTATATACCTGGCCTCTTACCACGTTTGAGAGACTGGCCACCCATCCCGTGGTGGAGGTGGATTTATTCTTAATGGTCAGCCTATACACGAACCACAACAATTTATACAGATGATATTTCTAAGAGGGGTTTGGAAAATAGATGTGGAACTACCTAAATCTACTCCTAAAGTCTCCCATAGGACATTGGTTGTCAAACTGAATTTATTTTCCTGTAAGAAGAGCACATAAGTCGAACGTTTCCCACAGGTCCATGCTGGTTTCAGAACTTGCGTGTATAGCAATACTTTATTGTAGTTGGACAGGGATGAGTATCTCCCAATAAGCCAATATATTTTACTATATCGCATGTTCAACTCATCTTTTTTTTCTTTACGTGCGCTTTCCAACGCAGTTTAGCGTCTAGAGTCACGTTTGTTGTTAATGTAGACTGGAATGTGTGGTACGTTTTTATACGTAAAATTAATATGGACTGACTTAAGGTCATTTAATCTAATCTACCATTTCTTAGTCCATTCTGAAATATTATTTATTGCTGTTTGAAGTTTGTTTGTTGCTATTTCGACAGTTGCTCCCACAGCAAGGACAGCTGTGTCATCTGCAAAGGTAGCTATGGCGGTTTCTTCACTTTCAGGCAGATCGCCTGAAAAGTAGCTATAGGTATAGGTATAGTAGGTATAGAGCTGGACCTAGCACACTGCCTTGCGGTACACCAGCTTTAATCTCTCTTAATGTTGAGTACTCTGTATCTTGCTTAACCTTCCGTCCTCCCACTGGGGTGTCGGATACCCCACAGAAAATTATGCACCGTGCTATTACCGTTACAATTTTTTTTCCGATATGCCATGTCTATGTAAATTCAGTTTCATATTTTCTGCAGTAGTAGGAGGCCGTTTCAAGCAATTTGAATTTTGTATACATATATAATTTTGCTATGACATTTTGTATTGGGTATTATACACCCCAGTGAGAAGTTCGTGTTAGTACTTTTTATAGTTTGTGAACAAACGTTTTTAATGTTGTAATTTTGTACTCTAGTCATTGATCCCAGCATTTGAATACAAATTGTTACGCAGAATACGAATAAATTGATTTAGCTAGTGCGAGGTTTGTTTAGTCATAAAAAAAAGTTTTGTTTTTCTGGGAAGTTATTGTTTTTTTTTTCAGAAAAAATGGCATTTTTACGGGAAGAAGAAGTGGAAAAGCTTTTATTAGAGGCTGATATTTTATTAGAAGATGAAGAACCGGATTTATTTGCCGGTGATGATTCGGACAAAGATCCTGACTACATAGAAGAGCAGTCTGATTCCGAGAGTGCCCAGAGTGCGGTAGAGGATGAACATGAAGAAACGCATCCTACTACACCGAAAAAACAGAGGTTGGCGGTACTGAAAGGGAAATCTGGCTACAAATGGAGCTCGGTTGCACCCGAGAGACGCGGTAGGCATCCGATGCGAAATTTTATGACCCATTTACCGGGCCCAAAGGGTGCAGCTAAAAACATTTCAACCCCCCTTGAGGCTTGGAGTTTACTTTTTACGGACGAAATTCTATATAAAGTGGTGGTTCATACGAACGAGCAAATAGAACGCTGTTCAGTATGTCATGAAACATCGATACCGTACCGAGGACCGACAGATATCACTGAAATAAAAGCTTTTATTGGCTTGCTTTATCTCAGTGGTGTAAAGAAAGCTGCCAAATTACATCTCAGCGAATTGTGGTCGGTAAGATTCGGCGAATCTCTTTTTAGAGCAACGATGTCGCAGCATCGTTTCGAATTTTTTGCGGCGTGTTTGCGTTTTGATGATAAAACGACCAGAGATGAACGCAAAGTGAATGACAAATTTGCACCAATTAGAGAAATATGGGAGCTCTTTATTACAAATTGTAAATCACTCTATACTCCATTCGAGTATTGTACAATCGACGAACAGTTGATGGACTATAGGGGTAATTGTCCATTCCGGATATATATGGCATCGAAGCCAGACAAATACGGATTAAAATTTGTAATGATGAATGATTCACATACATGGTACATGGTAAACGCAATTCCTTACGTCGGCAAAGTCGAAGTTGGTGCGAACGAGTCAGTTCCTTCCTTTGATGTTCGAAAACTGTCGGAGAGTATCCATGGAACTGGAAGGAACATCACAGTGGATAATTGGTTCTCTTCAGTGCCACTTTTCCAGATGATGCTGACACAATATAATTTGACAATGTTGGGCACTCTTCGAAAAAATAAACGAGAGATTCCAACACAGTTTTTAGCTCCAGGAGGAGTAGGTTGTTCCAAATTCGCATTCGATGAAACCAAAACTTTGGTTTCGTTTGCTCCCAAAAAGGGTAAAGTAGTCTTGCTCCTGTCTACAAACCACTATTCAGATGATGTTGATGAAGAGTCAGCTAAGCCGCAAATGATCCTGGATTACAACAGTACCAAAGGAGGAACTGACACCTTCGACAAGTTGTGTCATTCTTATACAACTTCTAGAGCTACGCGTCCTTGGCCTATGCGGGTTTTCTGTGGAATGTTGGATCACCGTGTGGTGTTGTGTGAAAGCACGTTTTAGGCCAAGTGACATTTTATTCAATTTCATAGCAAGCTTAACCTAATACATAGTTCATGTTCTATATACTTAATACTAAATACTGTCAGGAGAGAGTGTTCACCAGCCATGCTTTGTCTGTTATACTACATATACAACATCTCCCTCAACAACTGGATACAGATGAGACATATGCAAATTTATTTTATTTTGACGCTTGATAAAAATTGGGTTTTACACTTTGACGTCCGTACCTGGTTACGTAATGATCTTGCTTGTGCTTAATTGTTGAAGAGCTCATTAATAATTCAGTTGGTTTTGGTGGTGTAGGCTCTATTGGAATTGCATTCTGATTCTCAGAAATTGGATCTTCAGGAGGTTTAAAATGTGGCTCATTAAACGATTTGCGAAGGTGAAAACTATTTCTGCGTAGAACTTGATTATTTTCGTTGCGGATAAAATAAGACCTAGGTGTTTCCGCTGCTCCTTCAATCTTTGCTGGCTCCCATCTACCCTCTCTTCGATAAACAACATTGTTGCCTCTCTCAAGCTTTAATTCATATTGCCGACAGTTTTTGTCATACCAGTTTTGTTGTTTTTCTTTAATCTTACTCATCTTGTCCCTTACGTCAGAGGGCACAGCCCTAGATATTAGCAGGGCTTTCTGAACAGGATGTTTTGTTCTAAGCAATTTACTATTTAGTAACTGAGATGGAGTGTAACCTAAACTTGGGATAGCTGTTGTTCGATATTCAAGTAAAAATATGTTAATGTCTGTTTTACTCTCTTTCGATTTCCTCATCATAGTCTTAGCTATATGAACAGCCTTTTCTGCGAGTCCATTGGATCGAGGAGAGTATGGACTCGAATAAACGAATTTTAGACCCCAATCTTTTTCAAAACAGTGACACTCAAACGAATTAAATGGCTGATTATCACATACCACTATTTCCGGTATGCCTAGATCAGCAAAAATTCCTTTTAATGTTCTAACAACACTTTTAGCTGATTTGTTCGGTACTTTTTTTAAATCAAACCAACGCGAAAAATAGTCTATTACGACTAAAAAGGATTTTCCTTCAAATTCCAAAATGTCGCACCCAACTTTTTGATAAGGATGTTCTGGGATTTCATGTGGACGTAAACTTTGTTTAATATTTGAACTGCGGAATTTTTCACAAATTGAACACCTGTAAATCATATTTTCTACATCTTGAGTCATCGTTGGCCAATAAAATAGAGTCTTGGCTCTTGAAATTGTTTTGGTGATACCAAAATGATTTTAATGCAAAGCTTTTAATGTTTCACTTTTCAAGGTCTTAGGAACAAATATTCGATTTTCGTAAAAAACTAGTCCATCCTCACAAAATAATTTGTCTTTCATATTCCAAAAAAATTTCATATGATCAGGTAATTTGTGTTTAGAATTCGGCCACCCCTCTCTAAACAGAGCTACTAAATTCGTTAAAATTTCATCCTGGGTTGTATGTTCTTGATACCTTTTTTTCTTAAGGTCACTCATGCTAACGCTATGAACAACATCTGTTACAATATGTTCTAAATTAATTTCCGAATCAGGGTATGAATTTCGAGAAAGTAAATCAGCAATGTGAAGGTCCTTACCCGGCACATATTTTATTTCAAGATCATACTTGAAAAGTTTTACTTTCATGCGTTGCATTCTGACTGAATACGTTTTTTCTAAAGGTCGCGTTATTATGGACACAAGCGGCTTGTGATCCGTGTCATGAAACTTATGACATGCATACACAATCGCTAAAAGTTCCTTTTCGATTTGTGCATAGTTAGTTTCAGTTGCAGTCAAACTTTTGGAACCAAAACAGACTGGTTTTCTTTCTTGTAGCAAGCAACAACCTAAGCCATTCTTTGAAGCGTCCGTTTGAATCGTTATGGGTAAATTGGACTCAAAACAACGTAGAGTGCTAGCGTTAACGATTGAATTTTTAATTTCTGTGAGTGCCTTCTCATGTACTGGTGACCAGCAAAAAACACTTTCCTTCTTCAATAATTCTCTCATCGGAGCTGATAACTCAGCTAAATTCGCGATAAAAGACCGTAAATAGTTTATAGTTCCTAATATTTTTTGAAGCTCATTTCTATTTGTAGGTGTTTGGATATGCTTTATAGTCTCAACTCGATTTGGATCTGGGGAAAGCCCTTCTGAAGAAAATATATGCCCTAAGTATCTAACTTTCTCAACTCTATATTGCACTTTCTTCTCATTAAATTTTATATTGATTTCTCTTGCCCTTTGCAGCACTCTTTCAACATTCTCATCATGCTCTACTTAAGTCTTCCCACCAATTATCAAGTCATCAATGTATCCAAACACACCTGGCAAGTTTCCAAAATACTTATCATTCATTTTTTGGAATTTTTCGGGGGCTGTTTTTATACCAAAGGGTAGAACTTCATATCGGTAAGTTCCGAAGGGTGTACTAAAAACAGTAAGTTTCTTGGATTCTTCGTTTAGTTCCAATTGCCAAAACCCCTCTTTAAAATCTAATATAGTAAAGAACTTCATGCCATGCATTTTAAATATGAAATCCTCTAATTTAGGTATCAAATGATGTTCTTGCTTTAGTCCTACATTCAAATCTCTCGGATCTAAGCAGATACGAATCGATTTATCACGCTTTTCCACTATAACCATATTATGCGACCAATCTGAAGGAGTATCTACTTTCGTAATAATATTTTTTTCTTCCATATTTAAAAGAGTATTATAAACTTTTCCTCTAATGCTAAGTGGAATTCTACGAGGTGGTTTACTAACTGGACATGTTGAACTATCTAGTTCCAAAGAACACTTATCGGGAAACCTTCCCTGACCAACGAAAACGTCCTTATTTTTCTCAATAAAATTTCCCAACTCTGAACTTTTTACCCCAATTGCATTTACGCGATCTATTAACCCTAACTTTATGCAAGATGCAAGACCCAACAATGGTTTTGACCTGCAATCAACAATAACAAATTCAAGATCAAAATGTTTTTTTCTAAAAACCGTTTTACAAGTTGCCAGTCCTAGAGCACACAATTTAAACCCACCATATGCCTCCAATTTCTGATTATATGCTTTCAAGTCAACTAAATTTTGAAATTGTGAGCCACTATCTAATTTAAATTCAATAGGCTCATTTTCTATCTTCAACACTTCTGTCCAACTCTCTAATGTATTTGTATCGATTGATTTTACCACGTGATCTATGTATAATGAGTCATCACTCTCTTCAACAATCTCGCAAGCAATATCATTTACCTGGCGATTCTTATTTTCAAAGTGGTATTGTTTCCCGCAGCAATTAAATTTTTTTCCATAGGCCGGACATTTAGCTCTCACGTGACTAAAGTTACAAAGCGTGCATATGCCTCCAACTGGTCCAACGCTAACTCGACTCTTTCCTGGCTGCTGCACACGTCTCTGTACAAATTGATTTGAATGTGAACTCTGAAATTGCTTAAAATTATTCTCATTAACATGTTTAAATTTATTTTGTCTAGGCAATACACAACACGGGTCAGCGTGTCGTGCTGACGGCGCAGCATAAGCAACAGCAGTAAGTCAGTAGGTCAACGGTTAGTGTAACAACCGTGGGTGCTGACTTACTGTTATTGAAAGTAGTATTAATTTGTAGAATAAGCTATTTTTACGTATAAAAGCCAGTAATAAAATAATCATAATTGTCATTCTCAATTGGACTTTTGTTTTGTTTTGTTGTTTTACACCTTCACAGCCATTGACAGTGAACAAGTTTAAGTGCTTGTTTACTACTCAACAGAGAATGTAAAGTTTATGTGCTTGACATTACTAAAGAGACAAACGCGTTTCTAACATTTTGGTGACCCCGACGTGATAACACGACAAAGGTTCGCTTCCCCCCACCAGAGGTAAGGGGCAACCTTCTTCAACTAACATAAAGGCGTTCACCAGGGCTAAACACTGGTGATCTCACAAATCAGACTAGAAAGGCGTCCACCAGGGCTATAACACTGGTGAAATTTTCAATTAACAACTATGGAACAAAAGGCCGCAGACCAGAAGGAGACGGGAGATGAGATCCAGCGACTGATCTCAAATTACAAGAAGGATGGGCCAGACAGAAAAACACGATCATACTACCAGAAGCTATCATCAAGATTAGACGTACTCTGGGATGGCTTCGAAGCCAGAGACTCAGAGATACGCGACGAATATCCAGATAAACTGGCACACCCATATTATGCCAATCGTTATTCGGTAAAAAAATTCTACAACATATATAGAGATGAATTTATAGCCAAAATTGAGAGCATAGAGCAAAAAGGAATTGACGCCGCCAAACCTGTGCAAGAGGAAGAAGGGGCATTAATTCAAGACATCGTGAATGCTGAAGACAATACACATGCGCATTCACATCTGAGTGATGAACTTCAAAGACTCATCAGAAGACAAAAAATAATTATATCTTCAATGAAAAGGGCACTAGATACAGCAAACAACATCGGAGAAACAAGGCAGTTTTACGAATTTCACGAAAAAACAATCCAACGATTGTGGATACAAATAGAGGACATGCATAACACAATTTGGGAACTCTGTGACGAACCTATAACGAGTGGTTATAATCAAGTCGAATTCATCGACATAGAAAAAAGAGTTCAGGAAGCCCTTATTGCCTTATCACTCAACAGTCAACCGCAACACTGTGCAAGGCAGGACTCGAGCATGTCCAATGACATCGGAAGGCAGAATTCCCTCAACCTACCAAAGGTCGTAATCCCTAGGTTCGATGGGGATTACCTAAAATGGAGACAATTTTTTGATTTGTTTTCACAATTGGTTGATAAGCAGCCAATATCCAACATACAAAAAATGTGGTATCTTAAAACCCATCTCAGTGGCGAAGCGGAAATTCTCATCCGTCATCTAGCATTGACGGAAGATAATTACAGAACAGCATGGACGAGCCTCCAAGACAGATACAATAATATACGGGTTCTCACGTCAAACTTATTGAAGAAGATAACTGGGCAACCAGTCCAAACACAGTCTCAACCATCAGCAGTGGCCATCAATCGAAGAGTAATCGTAAGATTACTATGTTCAAAATCACGCGTGGCGCCGTTAAAAAGGCAAACAATACCACGATTAGAATTATGCGCCGCAGTCCTGGGAGCCCAACTAACAGCGAGAGTGAAAAACGATCTTAAGTTCAAAGATATACCCACATTCCTATGGACAGACTCTGAAATCGTGCTAGCATGGATTAATTCCCAATCGTCATCATACCAAACATTTGTTGCCAACAGAGTGGCAATTATTCAAGGAATAACATTTCCCGAGCAATGGCGACATGTGTCATCACAACATAATCCAGCGGATGTACTATCAAGGGGCCTGCAACCAGCCAAATTACCATCATGCACACAATGGTTTTTTGGTCCTCGTTTTTTACACGGACATGAAGATATGTGGCCAGCAAAATATTCCAAGGAGCTTTCTATTACGGAAGACACGGAGAGAAAGCGGAAACTGCCAACTGTAGCCACAGCAACGAATGCTTGCGATCAGGATATGATCTATAAAATCAACCATCGCAATTCCTTCGCCACGCTTCAAAGAATTACAGGATATATACTTCGATTTTGCAATCATGCCAGAGTTTCCAAGGGTCCACGACAACACGGAATAATATTGACGCCAAGTCACGATCAATAGTACATCACTGCGTAAAGTGCACCAGAGCCAGACCTCAACTACTTCAACAAGTAATGGGGAATTTACCATCATCAAGAATAACACCAGCTAGGCCCTTTATTCAGTCTGGAGTCGATTATTGTGGACCATTTTGGATTCATTACAAAATTCGTGGCAAACGACCCCAAAAGGCCTATGTTGCAATTTTCTGTTGCTTCGCCACAAAGGCCGTGCATATAGAACTTGTAAGCGATTTAAGTACCAATTCATTTCTCGGAGCCTTAAGAAGATTTGTTGGACGCAGAGGAAACTGTCAGCACATATATTGTGACAATGCAACAAACTTCGTGGGGGCAAATAATCAACTATCGGAGTTAGAAGACACGATTTACTCAGAAGAGGCACGTTCATCTATCGTAAAGGAATGCGTTGGCAAGGCTATACATTTTCACTTCATTCCCCCAAGAGCACCTCATTTTGGGGGTCTCTGGGAAGCGGCAGTCAAATCAGCAAAACATCTACTAAAGAGAAGTGTATCAACAGCCTCTCTAACATATGAAGAATTGGAGACAGTTTTAGTTGGAATTGAAGCAATCCTTAATTCAAGGCCACTAACACCACTTTCAAGCGATACCAACGATCTAACAGCATTAACACCGGGTCATTTTCTTATTGGTGAACCACTCACTGCCCAAATTGATGTAAACGCAATACCGACGAGGCAGACACTTTTGACACGGTGGAACTTAGTGTCACATCTCAAACACGAATTTTGGAAGCGATGGTCACAAGAGTATCTTAATGAACTCCAATATCGCCACAAATGGAAGGAATGCTGCAATAACATTAAGTTGGGAGATATGGTCATCATAAAGGAAGATAACGTTCCGGCACTTCATTGGCCACTTGGGAGAATCATGAAAACATTCAAGGGTGATGATGGCGCAATAAGAGTATTCGAAGTTAAAACAGCATCCGGTATCTGGAAGCGCCCGATTCACAGATTAGCCCCACTACCAATCGACAATGAGGTGAACCAGGACAGACCACCTGAGAGCGAGGTAAAACATCCAGTCACCAACGCACAATCATCAGCAGAAGTACCTATCATACCAACTAAAAGAAAAAGATCAAGTGGTGCTATCGGTATTACATCACTCTTAACAGTTCTTCTGATTTTGCCAGTTGTATTAAGCAATAATATTGAGATCACCAATTTTAAGACCGATCTTGGAATTTACTTTGAAGGCATTGGGTCAGCAAGAATAGCAACAAGCGAATGGAACTTCATCGTTCATTACAATCTGGATCCATTAATAAAAGAATACTCGGCATTTTCTAACGGAACATCGACCCTACATCATTTGTGTCAGGAAATGCAACAACGAAGCGTCTGCAACAACACTTTAAATCAATTTCAACATATTATAAATGAACTACATTCAGAAAGCACCCTGTTACCAAACAAACGAAGTAAAAGAGGAGCAATTAACTTAGTTGGAAAATTAGCAAATTCCCTCTTTGGAGTATTGGATTCAGAATACGCTGAACAAATGACTAACACAATAAATCAAGTAAACACGAATGAAAACCATTTATTAAAGTTACTGAGAAACCAGACCTCAGTAGTCGATTCAACGATAAACCTGGTAAAGCAAGATCAAATAAGAATCCAAAATAGGTTTGAACAAATCACGAAACAACTAAGCGAAATAAGAGAAAGAGTGCACAATAATGGTGAAGAAATGTATAATGTCAAGATATTCCAGATCTTTTCATCGCTTGCCTCTCAACTGATTCTGATGATGATCAACATACAAAGGATACAGTCAACTGTCATTGATGTACTCACAGACACCCACCATGGAAGGGTAAGTTCACTATTATTGTCGGCGCACCAGCTAAAAACGGAATTAAAAACCATCAAGGCCCACCTGCCAGCGTTCCTAGAATTACCTGCAGAGGATGCCGACCTGTTACAGCTATACAAGTTAATGACTGTAAAGGGAGGAGTAACAAATAACCGAGCAATATTCTTGATCACATTGCCTTTAGTAGATCAAGAATCCTATGAACTATTCAGAATGACGCCAATACCAACCTTCATAAACAACACCATGCTGACAATCGTCCCTTGTGCACCAAAACTAGCTCTAACAGCACATCGCGATCAATATATCCCAATACCATCACCCACCCTAGAGGCATGCATAAATACAGGAGCAGAACAATATCTGTGCAACAACCTACAAACTAAGTACAGCAAGGGAGCGGAAATCTGCTCTTGCGAATTGGGGTTATTCAACGACGAGAAGAAGGCCACGTGTGTTTTGAAGAATTCACAAGCGAACGCCACCTGGATTCAATTGGAGCACCAAAATCGGTGGTTGTTTTCCACAAAAACTCCATCTCGACTCACTGCAATCTGCGGAAGGAAAAACCAACACATGGTCTTAGAGGGTTCCGGACTGATAACACTCCAGCCAGGATGCATCTTAAAGCAAAATTTCATTACTATTCAGGGACACAACACATTCACCACTAACTTACAACCATCCTACACTAGTTTTGGATCACTGTCAGAAATTTCAACTCCATTGCATCATAAGCCATTACTACAAGAATTCAATGCGACACATTACGACATCCAACTGAAGAATCTTACTGAATTACAAACAATAATTGCAGAGCAAGAGGTGCTGGAATTGCCTCATAAGCTCCAAGTTCACAACTATCACAATTACACGATCGGGTATTTGGCCCTCTTCCTGTCCATCATGTTAATCGGTTACCTCAGTTGGAAACAAAGAAAAACGAAAACTGCAGTAGTTGCAGTACCACAGCCAAAATCCCGTCAAATACCAGCAAGTTCTGAATTTGTCATCACTATGGAGTAGAGTGTTGAATTATTATTCAACGTGGGGGAGAATGTCTAGGCAATACACAACACGGGTCAGCGTGTCGTGCTGACGGCGCAGCATAAGCAACAGCAGTAAGTCAGTAGGTCAACTGTTAGTGTAACAACCGTGGGTGCTGACTTACTGTTATTGAAAGTAGTATTAATTTGTAGAATAAGCTATTTTTACGTATAAAAGCCAGTAATAAAATAATCATAATTGTCATTCTCAATTGGACTTTTGTTTTGTTTTGTTGTTTTACACCTTCACAGCCATTGACAGTGAACAAGTTTAAGTGCTTGTTTACTACTCAACAGAGAATGTCAAGTTTATGTGCTTGACATTACTAAAGAGACAAACGCGTTTCTAACATATTTTGTTTTATAAAACTTCCGTTTGAATTGCTGATTGCGTAGACCTCCGACTTCGATTCCCCCACCGCTGTTTGCATAACCTTGCTTTGCTCCATAGTTGTCTCCGCGATTCGGCATGTTTCAATCGACTTCTCCAGTGTAAGATTATCAATTCGAAGTAGCTGAGTTTGTGTATTCTGGCTGTTTATTCCAATAACGATTCTATCGCGCAGCATGTTATATTTCTGTTGTCCAAAGTCACAATTTTCTACCAATGTTGCGATGTCTTTTAGGAAGTGATCAAATGGTTCACCTTCCTTTTGTGACCTTTTATAGAACAAGTACCGTTCATATACGACATTGGTACGTGGGTTACAGTACTTTTCAAATTGTTCTACCACCTTTGCTAGCACATTTTTTTCATCACCACTTAGATTAAATGTTTGAAATAATTCAATTGCTTCTCGTCCAGCACAGCTGAGTAATCTCGCTACTTGAATTTCTTCTGCTTCCTTATTCGTTTTCGTTGCTGTTGAGTATATGTCGAATTGTGTTTTAAACCTCTTCCAGTTTTCTTTTAAGTTTCCGTCCAAATTTAATGGTTCTGGTCTTGTAAAATCCATGTTTATTTTCAGTTTATTGTTAAGTCGTCTCAGTTGATTTTATTTCTTTTATAAACTTCTTTAGTTCTGTATCTCATTGAATTTTTATTCACTGTTCACTTTATTCCGATTGACCGACTGCGCTATGTGGTGTTGTGTGAAAGCACGTTTTAGGCCAAGTGACATTTTATTCAATTTCATAGCAAGCTTAACCTAATACATAGTTCATGTTCTATATACTTAATACTAAATACTCTCAGGAGAGAGTGTTCACCAGCCATGCTTTGTCTGTTATATATACTACATATACAACACACTGTGGTATAAATGCTATGTTACTAGACGGACTTGCCCAATCAAAACGAAAAACCGCAAGAAAAGAATTTGTATACGAACTATTGTATAGCCTTGTTGAGCCGCAGCTAAAAAGAAGAATGCAAGTGCAGAGCCTAAGACGGGGTTTGAAACAACTTATTGAAGGAATTGTGGGCAATGAATTTCAAACTGAAATGACAACCAATATAAGCGTTCCACAACCAACAATTTTGGAAAAATATACCCGTTGTAACTTCTGTGACAGGAAAAAAGACAGAAAAACAAAAAAAGTGTGTGTGACATGTCACCAGCCTGTGTGCAAAGATCATCGCTCGCTGAATTGTGTGGAATGCGATAAATAAAAATTGCATTCCGTTACATGTATTGCATTTATTTAAGCACTCCGCTAACAATGGTTTGCAACAAAAGATTGCTAAAATTTTACGCATATGCTCGAGTAGCATTTAAAAAAAAAAACATAATATGTACATTTTTTTGTTTTTAATAACTTCTGAGAAAATGGGCTTATATTTAATACATATTTATTTATAATTTTTTTCTTATTCTAATTTATAAATCACTTTTTTTCTTTCAAAGGTATTTTTTTTTTTTGTGAGTGAAATATTGTACATGTGTACAATGTAATTAAAACATAAAACAATTAATAAAAAAATATTTAACAAAAACATTTTTTTTTTATAATTATGAATCGGGGTATGTCACACCCCAATAAGAGGAACGTGTTAGAAAAAGTAGGTTGGAGGACGGAAGGTTAATTCTGAAGAATCGATCTGATATAAATGTGAGACTCCAGAAGTTGCTTTTGTAATTTGTGTATCAGTCCTTTGTTCCAGACTTTATCGAAAGCTTGTGCTATATCAAGAAATACTGTAGAGCACACATTTTTCTCTTCGAATGTTTTCTCGATTTTATCTGTTATTCTATGCACCTGATCAATGGTAGAGTGCTTATTTCTAAATCCAAATTGGTGAATTGGGGCTAGCGATTTTTCATCCATTATTTTTTGCAGACGTTTGGCCAGCACTTTTTCGAATAACTTGGACAACATTGGTAAAATAGGTATTGGGCGATATGAGGTAACTTCGTTTGGTAGTTTGCCTGGTTTTGGTATCATTATCACCTCCGCGACTTTCCACATGCTTGGCACATATCTTAATTTAAATGCAGCATTTTTAATCTGCGCTAGTTTTTTTTAAACATTAAACATTAAACATACCGCCGACACCAACCGCCAACACCGCCGACGCCGCAAACAAAGCCGACACCACCGACTCCGGCTACACCGCCCGTACCGACACCACCAACAAGGCCGACATTGTCTACACTGCTGACATTGTCAGCACCACCAACACCTTCTACGAAGTCAAAACCGCCTAAAAAACAACCGTGGGACACATTCCCATGTATATCGAGACTTTAGTGTTGGGTCCGAAGACACCAGCTCTAACTCCGGAATCCATTTTTGATCCGTCGGTGTACCATACCAAGCTTTTTGGGTCAAGTGTCGGAACACCATTGGTCCAAATTGCGCGTTCAAGTATTTCTACCTCGTATAATTTCCCGAAACTGTACTCCCCAACCATAGTGTACGGAAAGGAGCTGAACATGTCCAAGTTTGGGATTAGGTTAAGAATTTTCTGATGTCCCACATGGTCAACTGATCTAAACCTATATTCTAGCTGCAGTTTAACGGCGCATCTAGCAGCCGTCTTCATAATGAAGAATTGCAGGGGTGAGAGCCCAATAATGGTCTCAAGTGCGGTTGTTGGGCAAGTGCGCATTGCACCTGTAATGCCGAGACAGGCAATCCCTTGAAGCTTCTGAAGCTTGTTTGCCATGGTAAGTTCAAGTACTTGCGGCCACCAAACGATTGCCGCGTACGAGATAATGGGTCTTACCATCATTGTATATAACCAGTGTATCATTCTTTGGTTAAAACCCCAAGTTCTGCCCTACAGACTCCCACAGGCCCACATGGCTCTAGTGGCACGCTCTGTGGCAGACTTGATGTGTGAGTTCCAGTTCAGTTTCTTATCAAGGATAATTCCGAGATATTTTACTTCGTTGGAGTTATTTCATGTATTTCCATTAAGTATAATGGGTTCTAAATTGACCAGTCTCTTTCTGGTAAAAGGAACTAGATTAGTTTTGTTTGATTTGATGGATAAACGCTCCGTAGTACACCATTCTAAAACATGTAGTAGATCATTTTTCATTCTTCTATTAATGGTAGCACAAAGTTTTCCACTAATGATAATTGCCAAATCGTCGGCATATCCGATGGCGTCATAACCTAGATTATGTAGCTTGACTAGTAGACTGTCTATGACGAGTGACCACAGCAACGGGGAAATCACACCCCCTTGGGGGCAGCCTTTGACTGCTGTCACCGACACAGACACACCTCCTGATGAAGATGTTATAACTCGGCTTTCCAGCATGACCCGTATCCATCGGTTAGTCGAGTCTTCGATACCTTTACAACCGATTGCCCTAGCAATCGAGTCGTATCCGGTATTGTCGAAAGCGCCCTCGACATCCAAGAATGCGTCCAGGGCAATTTCCTTACGGATAAGAGTTTCTTCTACCTTTCTAACGAGATGGTGAAGAGCATCCTCAGTGGACTTACCCTTTCTATACGCAAATTGGCTTGAGTGTAGAGGGTTAGATATTACTAACTGACCTCTAATATGAACATCAACTATGGAAAGATAGTTTTAAGAATAAAGGATGTTCGACTTATGGGTCTATATGATTTAGGCAGTTCGCTTGGCCCATTGCCATTTTTAGGGACAAAGAATACGTTTACTTGTCTCCAAGTAGATGGAATGTATACCCAATTGTAAGTAGCTCTAAATAAAGTTATAATTGCTGGCAGTATGACGTCAATGACCCTCTGAAGAAGAGCTGGGAAAATGCCGAACCGCCAGGAGCTTTGAAAGGTTTGAACGAGTCAATTGCCCATTTAACCTTATCTGGACTGAAAATCTTACCAGATAGACTGTTGACTCTTCTAGGTACAGAGATCCTTGGATCAATGTTGTATGAGTTTTCGTGCAAATCACGAATGGTCGAACCCGGGAAATGAACCTGCAATAAGGGCTTAATTGTTTCTGTTCGATCCGTCCTGCAAGTTCCGTATGCCTTCTTAAGTAGACCTACACGGTTTGTATGTTCTTTTCTCAGAGCTTTATGGATACGCGCTGCAACCGGTATATCAGAAATGTTTTTGTTTTGCTCTGTTAAAGAGTTTTCTTACCTTCCTTCTAAGTTTGGAAAGTTGGTCATTCCACCAAGGAACCTTCCGATTGTTCAAGCTGGATTTACTGACACAACTACTATGGTAGTAGGTTATCAACACATTGTTGAGCTGGTATGCAGCTTCATATAGGTCCTATGTGGACTCAATAGATGAGACAAACATATCCGTTTTTGAGAGAACAAGTTCTCGATACAAATTCGAGTCCGTCGACTTGGGTTCGTATCTGTTATCGGCAGGTGTTGATTGATCAGGTATATCAAACCTTATATGTTGGTGGTCTGATAATGATGCTTCATCAGACACATGCCAGTCTAATATGAAATTTGATATAAATGGACTCGCAAACGTGAGATCAAGTACCTCCTCGCGAATGGCATTTATAGAGGTTGGCTTAGAGCCTTTGTTTAAGATATCAACATTATAACTAACCAAAAATTCTAAAAGACATTCACCTCTCTTGTTGTTGTTACTACTATCCCATGTCTTGTTGTGGGCATTGGCATCACACCCGATAATGTAGTGCAGGTTCATCCTTTGGCAGTATCTGATGAGGTTCTCTCTGTGGGTGGAATATTATTGTCGTCGCCGGGGAAGTACGCTGAGGCACAGACGATGCTATGAGTACCACGTTCGGTTGGTACCTCAATTAATAGGACCACTAAGTCTTTTTTGATGAATTCTGGAATGGGAAGAAAGTTGATATTTTCGTCGATTAAGCGTGGCACTTGCTCGTCTCGTTTATAAATAAGCTCCCCTGCTTTATTTCCAAGACCTGATAACCCATGGTTCTTGGATAAGGCCAAGGGCTATCTTTTCTTCGGCAAACCTTTTGGTAAGGGTAGCGGACGCGCCTGTTCGCCTGTAGCACCTTGAAGGAGCTCATGGATCCTCTTTAGAGGATCTGTCTTGCCTAAGTAGTTGGGCTTTTTTAGGGCCCCTTCCTCGACGGCAAGCAGTCTGACCAGGCCAACCTGTTGTCCTGAACCTCTCAGACTTTGACCGATACAGGGACACTGTTGCTAACAGGTGTTTGTGAAGTAGGAACGATCCCAGTGGAAGATGCTGAATTGGCTTCCACTCCTGCTTTGGGGGTACCGCTGTCAGACACATGATTCTTGCCAGTGCTCTTGTGAATCATATTAATCTGACCAAAACGGTAAGAAACTTTCCCCCTTACCTCGAGGAGTAGAAGCGTCATCAAGCGCAAGTACAAGGTGAAGGAATGCACCATCCTTTACCCTCTTGACGACCATCCAGGTATTTGCGTTTAGTCCAGCATTTTGAGCCGGCAGGGTGGCAAGCACTTTCTCATTTGAGAGTTCCATTCTATGCGGAAAGAAACCACGGACGACGTAAGCTTTGGAAAATAATCCTCTTCCACAAACATCAGGTCCAGACCATTTTTGCTCTGATACTCTCAAAATTAGAGCGCATCTATCCCGCGGTAGCACCATCTGTGCAAACAAACATTACCCACACCGACTTTGGAACTGAGCCAGAGAACTTGGGCCACACGCCACTGTTGGTCAGTTCGATCGAGGTGTCAATGACCGCCTCTTGCACAAGAGCCGTTTGCTCAGGGGAGAGGGGTTGGATTACCAAGTCAGTCGGAACGATACCTAATCTGATAAGCCTTGCCACCTGACTAAAGGTGGGGACCTCAGGGATAGGACCTTTCTTGACTTTCTTGGCGGCCGATGCCGGGGGGAGTACAGTCTTCCGATCTAACTCGTTTAGTGATCGTTCTGTCTTTCCACTTCACGTCGCTTAGTGAGCACGCTTTGTGTATTTTTTTACTAAACCGGTGCGTTAAACCGTGTATCACCGAATATTTTCCGCCTTAAAGTTGCAAAGTCTTAAGTATAAAAAATAGTGTGCTCTGTGAATTTTTGACTACACATTTATTTAAATTTTTATATCGCTGAGCGGGATTCATTTACTTCATATTTGTTTCTTTCTTCCTAACTCATTTTTTATACTGGTGAGTTCAAATATTAGTGGATGTTCTGCCACTGAAGCTTTATTGATTCTTCACTCAACTCTCCGTACAGTTCTCATTTCATGCCACAACTGTAACAACGTTTGCATTTGAGTGCAGAATCGTTTCGGCCTTCTCTATCATCCGTGGAATTACTGGTTTTCCTACTCCATCGCCCGTGTGAGTACACTTTTAGTGTGTGTTTTGCCGCTAAAGCAAACCTGGTATTCACCACATTATTTTTATTTATCTTATCCACAAACCGAATATCATCTATATCATTCGAGCCGAGTTTTTGGTGGAAGCAGAGTTACCATCGTGTTCAAATTGGAGTATGAGTACCTCTAAAAGTTTTTGGTACTGTTACATTGTTACATTTGTGGAATGGACACGAATGATATAAATTTAACGTGCGGCTATGCAAGGCTGCGACCTTTTCCAATTTATTTATACCTATTTGTATATTTATAATTTTAGATTATTCTTAATGAACAGTAAGGCCCGCTGTTTATGCGTGGCTGCGACCTTTAGTGCTTGGGAATATCTGTACAGCTCTCTGCCTGACCCTTTCCACCACTCCTTTTTATATTGCTTTTAGTTCAGTTAAATTCCCCTCCAATCACTTGGAATCAACAACCCAAGGCATTTCTTATCCCAAAAACCTATTTTCGTAATCTAGTGTCCAACAATATATGCCATGCCAGGATTCGCAACATGTCATTGGCACTTCGACCATTCTGAGTTGTACCCAAAATGAGTTAATGCGTTACCCATGTCATTAGTACTTGTGTTCCTTTCCGCGTTCCCAGCGGTTGCCATACGTCACCATTCATTGATACACGATACTCATAGTATACTCGTAGTATTTCGTGTGAGTGTGCCTGATGGGTATGCCGCTTGGGTATCAATATGCAAGGGTTGCATTTTAGTGTGTACGGAATTGGAGTGGATTGTGCAAGTGAAATGCATTGGCACGATAGTGACGAGTGCCGACACATTTGTAGGTCATTTGTTTGATACTTTATGTGGACGTATGACATGTTTAGGGTAAAGATAGCATAATGGATGTTGCTGTAAAAGGAGTTGTGTGGGAAAAATGATGGGATACTGTGTGATATGTAGCGTTGATACTACAGGATAAGGACCCGGTCAGCCGTGTTAAGAAATAAGAATTGTAAATAAGAATTGTAAATTGAGAATTGTAAATTGCGAATTGTAAATCTACTGAAATTGTAAATTGTTAGATATAAACTAAGAACTGTAATAAAAGGAAACTCCTCTACCTGAAGTTCGTGTTTCTTTAGGAAGAACCTTGGCGATCCGGCGAGCTAACCTCAGCCTCAGACAAAAAGCACATCACAATCTGCTTATCGTCTTCTTATTATATACGTACCTCTTGACACCGGTAACATTTTCTATAAACCGGGATCTCATTCTTAGTATTGATTTGCCGGCCGAGTACTTTAAGTGTAGTGGGTCTTTTTAGGAGATATTTCCCATTTCGGGTCGCATAGATTTTCATTAACAATACTGCATTCGAGTTCGCAGACAATAATACATTTTAGGGTTTGTTAGGGGGATTTAATGATTATATAGGCCAATTGTTTCGTCAAGTTCTTTGAAAACTTGACTGGCTCCGGTGTTGTGATCCGTAATATGGTGTTTGTTCGTTTAGTACTACAGCCATGAGTTCGTCATTTGTTTGTGGTCTACTTCTTTGTTGTATTTGACCATTCTGTATGTATTTTGGTCGTCGTTGGCTGCTATGGGGATGATTAGTAATCTTATTGTGAACTTAATTGTAATCTTGGTTATGTCGTAGAATGAAATCGCAATGTGGCTCTTAGTGTTGAATAACTGTTCACGTTATTGTAATTGCGGCTATTATGTCTTCGACTTACAAAATTACTTTGTTCCCTACGAATACTCCTTACCTGCTGACGTATACCATTCCGACCTATTGACTGATAATAAATTTGTATCATTATTTTGTTAGCGTCATTCAGTGTTCCACGATTTCGGCTTAACAAGATTGATCTTGTGCGTTTGGGAAACTATACGTAATAGTTTCATGTGAAATTCTAATGTTCGACACTATCATTTGCTGATTATTTTGACCATTCCCTAATAAAAACTACTGGTCTGGCTTGTGGTCGAAAATCGACCCTACCTTTTAAAAGTAGTACTAAAAAACGTACCACAATATCCGATATTTATTTATTTTTTTTTATAAACGAAAAAGCGACATCTAGATACAAAAAAATACTCCCCTTTGAAAATAAGTTTTACTCAGGATTTACATTTTAGTATGTCAGTATGAAAACTGAAAAAAAGCAAAACATTTTAAATTTTATTTATTTTAGGGTTTTTCAACAGGGACGCTACAAAAGTAGAGCGATAGGGACAGCAAACGACGCCGATGCCGCTCTTTTGACATTTCTCTTCAGTAAGGTTTGCCATTTCATGATGGAAAGGTATACGAGCCAACAACGAGTCGAAATTAGTAAAATTTACTACCGAAATTCGGAGTCAGTGGCCTCAACGTTAAGAGCGCTACGTCCAATTTATGGTCGTCACAATCGTCCTAGCAGATCAACAATTGAGCGTCTAGTAAAAAAATGTTAATCCACAGGCACAGTACAAAATGTTCCCGTGCCAGTGAAACAAAGAAGTGTCGAGAATATTGCTGCCGCTGAGGCTTCAGTTGAAGAAAGCCCAAATGTGTCTCTCACTCGTCGTTCTCAAGCGTTGGGCATTCTGTGACGTCCTTGTGGCGAATTTTGCGAAAAGATCTTGGCCTACATCCTTACAAGATTAAATTGACGCAAGAACTGAAGCCGCTTGACCACCAGAAGCGTCGTATGTTCGTGAATTGGGCTGAGCAACAACTTGAAAATGATTCGGATTTTCATCAAAAAATCATCTTCAGCGGTGAGGCTCATTTCTGGCTGAATGGCTTCGTCAATAAACAAAATATGCGGTATTGGTCAGGTAGCAATCCACACGTAGGGGAGACTGGGTACGGTTGAAACAATTTTTCTTCTATCGCCCATAGGATAAGCATTAATAAGACTAGCCATAATGGAGTTATGCGAAATGCAAGTTCAATATTTTTTCTATTAATGCACATTGGTTTTTTGAGTTCATAGTGTGCTTTTTAAGCAAATCATCAATTTTTATGAGAAAAGTCAATTTGTTTCAACTGTCCCCATACCAGGGGCGGTTGAAACAAAGAGTGGGGTCCAATGAAACACGTTCAAATAAAAAAAATCTTACGTTCGAACGTATTTAATTAATTTTTTATTTCACACTTAAACAATATTTTTTTTATTCAAGGTTTTATATTAATTAATTAAAAAGAGATGAACAAAAAATAAATAACAGAAAATGAGTAAAAACTAAAAACTTTCTTCATTAAATTAAGATAAAGGAACTTTTTTCAGTCTTGAAAATAAAAAAGTAAATAAAAATTAGTTCTCACAGTAATCTGAGTCGCAGTTGTGATAGACATAAGTGTTGCCACGTTCGGTGCACTCTTCGTGGGCCCACATTTTGCATGTGATGCACTGCACCCACTTTTCCCTTGATCTGCTCTCAAAATACGGATCCAAACAAATGAGGCAATAGTACTCGTCGTCTTCTGAGCTTGAAGATTCTTGTGGGGTCTTATTTTTTCTAGTGTTCTTTTTGTATTTCTTCTTCTTCTCCGGGGTGTCAGTGTAGATCGTGGACTTTCTTTTTTTTCGACCTCTATTCGATTTTCTTGCCAGAGCCTTGGGTAGAGGTCGGACAATTTCCGGGGAAAACACATTAGCACCACTTGAAAGTAGTGCTTGTGTACTGTCCATTTATGTTGCGTCTTCCTGGTGGAGTTTCTTCCGGTACCGGAATATCTTCCTGCTGGATCTCTGCTTGAGGTGGAAGTGACAAAGGTTCTTCAGCAGCTTGGGTAGGAGGCAGGCTATGTGGGATTAGAACCTCAGCTCATGTAAACACATTGTTTCAACCGTCCCCATAAAAAATGTTTCAACTGTCCCCAGCCACTTTTCTAACAAAAAAAAGTTACAAAACAACATAAACAATACGGAAACGTTTCTGCATATCACTTTATTATATTCTACATTCTTTTCTGCACACAATAAAAAAACACTCAACACTCTCATTTGAATAGTACTCACACAACAAAGAGAAAGAAAAAAAACAAAAAACTTACTTTAGCTTCTCAAAAAAATGAAGAGCTTTCAGTCCGCAGCCAAGCAGCACGACGATAGAAGCAAGGCTGAATATCGTAAATGCACTGATTTCTGCCTCATTTTCTCTCAATACTCATACACATTGCGCGAACAGCTTCTGAGATATTTGTGTTGTTTCAACCGTCCTGTGTTTCAACCGAACCCAGTCTACCCTACTCCATGAGTCATCATTGCATCCCTAAAAAATTACGGTTTGGTGTAGTTTATGGGCCGGCGGCGTCATTGGGCCGTACTTCTTCCGTGATGATCAAGACCGGCACGTTACTGTGAATGGGAATCGCTACCGTTCAATGATAATGATAACCGAATATTTTTGGCCCCAATTGGATGATATGGACTTGGAGGACATGTGGTTCCAACAGGACGGCGCCACAAGCCACACAGCGAATGTCACAATCAATTTATTGGAAACCAAGTTTGGAGAACGTGTTATCTCACGAAATGGTCCAGTCGCTTGGCCGCCTCGGTCGTGCGATTTGACGCCGTTAGACTATTTCCTGTGGGGCTACGTCAAGTATATGGTCTATGCCAACAAGCCAGCGACGATTGATGAACTTCGTACGAATATCGAACGTGAAATTGCAGCAGTATCGGCCGATTCATGCTTGAAAACCGTCGAAAATTGGGTTCAGCGTCTGGACTTCTGCAAGCGTGCCCGTGGTGGCCTTGCAAAAGAAATCGAGTTCCATACATAATGGCATCGAACGTACTTTCACAGGAATAAAGAATTTCATTGATATCCAAAACCGTTTTTGTTTTATTTTATTTTATTTAAACTTTTGTAGCGCTCTTATTGAAAAATCCTTTATTAATGAGGATTTCCTCGGATTAAATTCTTTTTTTTCTCTCTTAAAACGTTTACCATGTGCGTCCCACAAAAACAATAATTTTTCTAGCCCTACCCAGTAGTGATGTTGTGTGAAGTTGGTGTCATCAATTGGTGCGTCTGACAAACACCTTAATACGTTTTTACGTTGAAAGCACAGATGGCGCTCTTACCAAAGTTTACAACTCGGATAATCTGACAATTGATCGGCCTCGAACAAAATGACAAAATAAATACCTACTTAACAATAATCTCTACATATTACTCCATACTTGTGTCTAGGCCAAGAGTGTCACTTGAACTCTCAATAGGAACGGCCTCGTCATGTCGTTTTAACAACCACTTTCGCATTATATTCGCCTCAACAACTCCATCATATGGCAGCTGAGTCAACTGGCAACTTTCAATATCCGGCAACACATATCTATCATGTCCGAGGATCTTACATACGACATGAGGGCCACGGAATTTAGGCAAAAACTTCTTATTCGTCCCGACGACAGTATCAATATTACGCATAACAAAAAATCACCGAACTTGTACTCTTTAACTTTCTTACTTCTTAAGTGCCTAAGAAAATAATCTAAATTATATTTCTGAGATTTATCAATCTCTCTTGATACCTCCTACCGAATTTGGCTTAGACTACGGCAACTCTCTGGATCTGGAGCCATCTTTTCTTCCAGATGCTCCGTAATTTCATATATTATTTCCCCCTCTGACCAACGCCAAACAATAGCATACTAGGTGAGTTCTTCGTCGTAGTATGAATAGAATTATTAATAGCACTTTTAGTAACTTACTCGACCAATCGGCATAATTTACCGGCTCACTCAACTTTCCCAGCATAGCTTTGGTAACTTGATTGACCCTTTCGACTTGCCCATTTGCCTGGGGTGAAGCCACAGCAACCTTTACGTGTCCTATATTTCGTTTTAATGCAATATATTATATTGCATCTCTTAAATCTCTATGTTCTGGTTACATGTATATCTTTCTGTCTATGCTTATCATTAGGCGTTTTTCTTTTTACCCGACTGGACACAGGGAGGGTTATGTGTTTCGAGCGTATCCTATGTACGTCCCTACGGGACGCCCTGTGGCCTAAACGGCTTGACCGATTTTGAAGAGTGAGGTATCATAATATTCGTATTCTTCCCCGGAGTGTCATAGGTTAAAAAGATAAAACTTAAAAAATGTTTATTTAAAAAACCAAAAAACCCGACTGACTGTAAAAAGAAGAATTAAAAATATATGAACAAGACGCATTTTTTGGCAGTCGGAGGGTACCCAATACTCATACATATATTTGTTAGACTGTGTAGATATATAGTCTCCGATTGTCAATTAGGTAGGTATAGGTACTTAAATTGTTCATTTATTTTTAATTCTTTTTTTTTTTTACAGTCAGTCGGATTTTTTGGTTTTTTAAATTAACTTTTTTTAGTGCTGAGCTCGAGCATTATGAGCGCGCTCTGAAGCGAGCGTGCTCAGATTGTTCTGAGGCATTTATGAAACACACCTGAGCACATAGCTGTCATTTGTTGTAAATATGCGCATAAATTGCATGTTTATTAATTGTTATTTATTAAATTGGTTAATTTTCAGTTCCAGAACAACACTGTTCGTCCGCCATTTCAACTTTTTTGCTTATCCTGTTTTTTTTTTCTATCAAATGTGACTGGAAGTGTGTAATCAGCTTTTCACTCAGCCTGCTCAGTCAATTAACTGCGCTCTGATGGTGCTCTGAACGAAAAAAGAAATACAAATTCTGAGCTCTGATGTGGTTGGTTGGTTTAAGTGGCTGTATTCCCGTCGACGGACGAGGGAAAACACAAGTAACGCATTAAGCGCCGTTTTGAGACCACAAACTGACGGAACCAGAAGATAAAAGGGGGAGAAGGAAGTTAAGGGAGCTCAAAACCGGCCTGTGGAGTTGAGAAAATTGATGATTTTATTAAAATGGATACTTTGGATAGCCGAAAGGTCATCATAAAAGCGATGACCTAGTGCACTGAGTCTGGTTTTTGCTAGTGCCGGACACTCACAGAGAAGATGAAACACTGTTTCACTCTTGTTTGTGTCAGTGCAGCTACGGCAGTGGGTGTTATGAGGGATGCCAAGCTTGGCCGCGTGAGTTCCTAAGGGCCAATGGCCCGTACTAATTGCCGTTAGTCGGGCGACATCTACACGCGTTCTAGATAAAAGGTTGTTAGTTCTGGCATCATCGTAGTTTGGCCATATCTTTCTTGAAATGATACAGCTCGTCAGATTCACCCATCTCGTCTCCGCCCTCGAGGAGAAGTGCAGGGAGATTTCTCTCTTCACGTATCCCAGCGGAGGGAAGACTTCCTCCGCCTGCGACATGCACAGAGCAGAGCCACATCTGGCAAGTTCCGTCGGCTTTTTCATTCCCGTCTATGTTCCTATGACCGGGAACCCAGGCGAGGGTGATTTCAAACCGATGGCAAGCACTGGTCAATGTCCCCCTGCAATCCACAACAAGTTTGGACGTTGATTTAGTGGAACCGACAGCCTTAATAGCGGCCTGGCTGTCGACGAAGATGCCTATTTTTTTTTCTGAGTATAGTAATGTTAAGAAGCAGTATACACGCCTCCTTGATTGCGAGTACTTCCGCTTGAAAGACGCTGGCTGCGTTGGGGAGGCGGAAGGATTTGGAGATGTGGAGGGACATTAGGATTCTGGAGTGGCCATAAGGCCTTTCTGACCTTCAATCTAACTACACTACACGCTGCAATATTTTGTATGTACAGATCCACTGGCAGGAAATTAAGAATCACATTGAGCGCTTCGGTCGGACTTGATCGTAGGGCTCCCGTGATACCAATACCAGCTGTCCTTTGGACTCTACCTAATTTCGTGATGTTATATGCTTTACTTAAGGCGGGCCACCATACCAGTGATCCGTATGTGAGGATGGGACGTACGACAGCTGTGTACATCCAACGAACCATCTTTGGTCGAAGACCCCACTTCTTGCCGAAAGTTTTACTACAGGCGTAGAAAGCTATACTTGCCTTCTTCACTCGGTGTTCGATATTTGACTTCCAGTTGAGCTTAGGGTCGAGGATGACTCCTAGGTATTTGGCACTGGAGGATAGAGTAAGATTTTGGTTATTCAAGCGGGGAAGTGAGAAGGTTGGTATTTTGGTTTTGGTGGTAAAAAGTATCAGTTCAGTTTTACTTGGGTTAACGCTAAGACCACAACTTGTGGCCCACCCGCTAATCTTACCCCGTGCTCCTTCCATGATTTCACTTATCACGTTCGGAAACATTCCTGATACTAGAAAAACCACGTCATCCGCATACGCAACGACTTTAATACCTTCACTGTCGAGTCTTGACAGAATTTTGTTGAGTACCATAATCCATAAGAGTGGCGAGATTACCCCACCTTGAGGTGTTCCTCTGCTTACTGATTTGGTTAAAAGGGTGTTACCAAGTTTTGCTTGAATGATCCTTGCTTTCAGCATGGAAATGATCCATGAAGTAACGAAATCCTCGACACCAAGTTCTAAGAGAGATTTCTGGATCGATTCAGTGTGTACGTTGTTAAAAGCGCCCTCTATGTCTAAGAAGGTAGCTAAGGTGTATTGATGATGGGAAAGTGACCTTTCAACTGTACGCACTACTTCATGGAGAGCGGTCTCCGTGGACTTGCCCTTGAGGTATGCGTGCTGTGAGTGACATAAGGGAGACCTTTCAAGGCCTGTTCTTATGTGAAGGTCTAAGCTAATAGGTCGGAAGTCCTTCGCAGATTCGTGACCTCTTTTGCCGACTTTCGGAATAAAAACTACTCGGACATACTTCCAAGACTGAGGTATGTGATTTAGTAGGATACTGCTTCTGTAAACTTTAACGAATAAGGGCAGCACTATCCCCTCATGTTTTTGCAGCATGATGGGGATAATGCCGTCCTGTCCCGGTGATTTATACGGAGCAAAACTGTGAATGGCCCAGGAGATCTTTTCCTTGGTTATAATGCGTTCAACTTCTTCCCTGTGCGAAGGAACACTCCCCCGCGAACTGGACGGAGTTTCGCAGTGGTCTTTACAACCAAGAAAGTGAGTGTTGAGTAGAAGTTCTAAGGATTCTTTAGTTGATTCTGTCCAGGTGCCGTTCGATCTCTTAATGAAAGATGGACTTGAGCGTTCTTTGGATAGAATCTTACTAAGTCTAGCAGATTCCTTTAGAGTGTCGATGGATTGGCAGTATTCGGACCATGCTTTAGTCTTAGCTGATATAATAGATTTTTTGTAGATAAATATATATAAATGGTAATTAAAAATTCGTAACACACCTGAAAAATTTAAATAATTTGCTACCTACATTCTCACACATATATATATATCTATTTAACCTATAATCTGTTCCCTATAAAATACCTATTTGCCTAATTTTGTTAATACGTAAAATGAATCTTTAATATTATATAAAAAAAAGAAAAGAGAAAGGGTATAAACTCAGTGCTATAGTGGTTCGATCATAATTAAATAACAGCATCATCAGTCCTCAAGATGTTTCCTGACATGTCACGAAGATCATCGAGCCGAAATCACAGGTAATACACAAAATTAACTTAATATCACCACTATAACATTTGCCATAACTTTCTAGTCAAATTTAAAAATTCTTTGCCATGCTTTCTAAACAATTCTTAATTAAAACCATATAAATCAAATCATTTGTCATATATATATATCCTTCACACCATTCATACATACATACATAGTTTCATTCATTCACAAATTTTTTTTATTCAAAATACATTCAGTAATCATAATTAAAAACTCGAATAACTATAAATTGTAGTAGGTATACACATGCATTCATGCCAACATCAATTCATAAATAAATTGAAATTTCATTCGGTTACGTATGTATATCATAACAATTCCTGAGTTTTCATTTCTGGTAATGTTATGCATTATCACATGTATACAACACCTGTTGTGAGCAGCATGAGACTAGTCATGTTCTGCTAATTTTCCCCCTCCTTCGTCGGTCATCTTCACCATATGCTACAGTTATTATGGCGCCCAAACTTAAGGGGCTATTCCAGCCCAAAACCAAAAATTTAAATTATTATGTGGAGCATACAATTTTATATTAATTCTGCTTATATAGGGTGATTTTTTAAGAGGTTTAGAACTTTTTTTAAAAAAAAAACACAAAAAATTCGAAAAAATTAATGAAATATTTATTTGAATCGATAGTTTGAACCTTGCAATTTAATGTTTAAAGATAATTTCATGCAAATGTTGACCGCGGCTGCGTCTCAGGTAGCCCATCCGCTGAGTCCAATTTTGGCATACTCTTTCACACATATCGGCCGGTATCTCACGAATGAATGCATGGATGTTGGCTTCCAGTGCGTCAATCGAAGCGGGCTTGTCCCTATACACATTAGCCTTGGCATACCCCCACAAAAAATAATCTAATGGTGTCAAATCGCACGATCTAGGCGGCCAATTGACCGGCCCGAAACGTGAAATTAACTCAAACTCGCCTCGCAATTGCGCCATTGTTTCGCGTGCTGTGTGGCATGTGGCACCGTCTTGTTGAAACCACATATCATGCAAGTCAAGAACTTCCATTTCGGGCAAAAAAAAGTTTGTTATCATCGCTCGGTAGCGTTCACCATTGACAGTAACGCTGCGATTCGCATCATCTTTGAAGAAATATGGCCCAATAATGCCGCCGGCCCATAAACCGCACCAAACAGTGGCTTTTTCGGGATGCATTGGTAGCTGTTGCAATGCTTCTGGCTGATCTTCACTCCAAATGCGGCAATTTTGCTTATTTACGTACCCATTCAACCAAAAATGAGCCTCATCGCTGAACACAATTTTTCGATAAAAAAGCGGATCCTCGGCCAGCTTTCCAAGAGCCCATTCACCAAAAATTCGGCGTTGTGGTAGGTCGGCTGGCTTTAGTTCTTGCACCAGCTGTATCTTAAAAGGCTTTACGCCCAAATCCTTCCGCAAAAATTTCCACGTAGTGCTGTAACAAAGGCCTAACTGCTGGGAACGGCGCCGAATCGACATTTCGCGGTCTTCTGTCACACTAGCTGATACGGCCGCAATATTTTCTTCACTACGCACAGTACGTAAACGTGTTGGTGGTTTAATGTCCAACAAAGTAAATTTGGTGCGAAATTTGGTCACAATCTTCCGAATAGACTGCTCAGAAGGTCGAGAATGCCGATCATAAAATGGAAGCAGCGCGCGATGAACATTTCGAACCGAGCACGAATTTTGATAGTAAAATTCAATAATTTGCAAGCGTTGTTCATTTGTAAGACGATCCATGGTTAAATTGCAAACCAAACTGAAGCTGTTTGACAGTGACACAAGGTACTAAACACACGTCAGCTGTCAAAACCAGTGTTGCCAAAACCAAACCAGCTAAAAAATCACCCTTTACAATTTAGCGAATCATTCACATCGTGATCTGACCGGAGCATATGCATGCACCAGTGAGCTTCAAGTTTGTTCGGTAAAATCAGTGGAAAGTGTTTTGTGTTAGGCACTGCCTAGTGAGTTAGAAGGCAATGAAATAAAACTTATTTGTTTGCTACCCTTACTTGTGCATCAAGTGATAGTTAGAAATGTGGAAGAAGTGTTAGTTCCTTAACATTCCTATCACTCGTCTATGTGGAAATAAGATTTTTACGAATAGGGTTATCTGTTTCGTAATTCTTTTCATATTTTTTCCAAGAATGCAGTTCAGGCGAAGTTTTCTGGTGTGGTGCATGTTAGTTTTGGGATTTCAGTGTGTACAGTTTTTTTTATGAGGAGTTGATACGATAATGGAAGGTGATGGAGATGACCGATATTATATATTTGAGAAATTCTAGACAAACCCGCCTTTTTTTTTTTTTGGTTTCTTGTTTGACAACAAACTATTTTTTTTTGTATATATTTATATTTTTTTTTTTGCTTTTTGAATTATTTGTTATACATTTCTGAAATTTTAGAGTAAATCTTATTAAAATGAAGTGTCTGGATTTTGCGTGTCTAGATCCAGATGAGATTAGGTTTGAGTATCAGTTGCGAGGGCTTCCACTGACAATTAAGCAATTAAGAAAATTGCTGACGAGGAAAACAAAGGCATTCGAACTTTCAAGCCCGTTGCTATAAACAGTCCAAATCTTGAAATGGAAGCGTGTCAAGCGAAGTTCGATCATCTGGAATCGTTAGTAATTGAGTGTATTAAATCTGCGAATCAAGAGGTCGAAAAACAAGCTGCTTCCAAAGCAATCCATCTAGAGAACAGGCTTGAGATTTTGGCAAGCAGAGAACCAAACTTCAAACTTTCGATTGAAAATCTAAAAGCCAAGTTGAGACATTTGATCGACAATATGTTGAGCGTTGATAATGGAGCTGGTCCAAGTTCACCGTTGCATTTCGTGGAGCTATTGGACAACGAAGAACTACATCTAGTCCAACCACGACAGGTGATTCCAGTAACGTCACAAGTTTCTACTCATGTCCAAGTAGGAAAGATCAATAACCGTTCTTCTTCTTTACTGCATCCATCTTCAAGTAGTGTTGGACAAAGCATCGAAAACCAAAATTCTGGTACCGTTTCAAAACGTATTTCGGGTGTTCGGCATGCTAAACCCGATCATCTAAGACCACATGATAAAACAAGTGGTAACTTTGTTGCAAGGCAAATATTGCATAATCAGAGCTTCACGATGAATGACATGAGTTATGCTTTGCCGAAAGCAGTACCACCAATTCAAGCGCAACAACGGGAAAATGCATAAAAGAAGCCAACTTTTTCATTATGTAAATTTTCAGGACTCTTTCGAGCAGGATCATTTAGTAGCTAGGACCGAACCTTTCCAATATGCTAATGAATTTTCAGGCGATGTTTCGGTTAGATTACGCAACGTAAGCAATTGGAAGCTTCGTTATGAGGGTTCTCATAGTGTCCTTACTATTGAGCAGTTTGTAATGCGAGTTGAAATTTGAGCTAGAGGGGAAGGAATCCCGTTAGATCAACTTTGTTTGTCTATGCATTTACTATTGTCAGGGAATGCCAACAACTGGTTCTGGATATATATCCAGAGAAATAGGACACCGAAGTGGCAACATTTTCGAAGAGCAATCGTCAGTGAGTTTCAAACCTACACCACAGATCAGGAAATCAGACGACAGATTGAGAATAGGAAACAGAAACATAGAGAGTCATTCGCGGAATTTAAGCTGGCAATTGAAACACTTGATGCGATGCTTCGAGTTCCGTATTCAGAAGCAGAAACAATCAGTATACTGAAGTCAAATCTGCATCCTGCTTTGCGCAAAAGACTCATACTCGAGCACATTGTGTCTGTTAGCGATCTGAAGGAAAAGTGTATGCTAATTGAGAAGGGTTTAATCGATATAGGTGAAACCCTCGATGACCAAGTATTCACGAGAAGAAGGCACGTGAACGAGTTTATACATGTTCCGAACTCTGATGATCGAGCGTTCTCATCTGAACAATCAACTTTTTTCTCGGTCAATCAAACTGATCAAAATACTTTTGAAGTTGAAGAAAGTAACTTCATCATATGTTGGAATTGTGAAGATATAGGGCAAAGATTCATTGATTGTCCGAAAGACCAACGAAATTTATTTTGTTACTCATGTGGAGCTAAGAACGTCACCAAACCAAACTGCTTCCGGTGTAACAATTTAAACCGCAATTCGGATGTTCGCAGAGAAAGGGGAGTGCGACATCCGAATGCAAGTCAATCATTTCCCCAAAACAATGCTCGTCTTTTACAGAGACCGACCTCAAACAGAGAGTGCACCACCCAAACAGAACAATAACGTACTTCAAAGCACGTAAACATAATATCAGGCAAGTCAAACATGCCAGACTCTTATCAGATGTTAGTGGTCGTCCTTTTGCAAATATTCAGCTCAAAAACAAGTCCGTAATGGGCTTATTAGACAGCGGAGCCACTATTTCAGTTTTAGGAGATGGAGCCATGGAACTTCTGAAAGAGCTTGACATTCCTTACCTGTCATGGAAATCAGATCTTTGTACAGCTGACGGATCAGCCCATAGCGTGATCGGATATGTTTATATACCTCTAATTTTCAACAACACTTCGAAAACCATAAAGTTTTTCATTTCACCTTCGCTAAAGAGACTTCTGACCTTGGGCATTGACTTTTGGTTTGCATTTGGATTACACCCCACTTTTTTGGAAGAAATATCCACCCGTAATCCAGATGCAATTCGCTAGGAGGTGAATGAGCTCACCGTTAAGGATGCTTAACCTTTCCCTATTATTGATGGAATTCTAGCAAGGTTGAAGAAGGCCAAATTCATTACAGCGTTGGATTTGAAAGACAGTTTTTGGCAAATTCCGTCAAGTTCATCTGCGAAAGAGAAGACAGCTTTCCCTGTGCCTGGTCGTGGGTTATTTCAGTTCAAAGTAATGCCATTTGGATTGAAAAACGCCACACAGTCAATGTGCAAATTGATCGATCATGTGATACCCTACGAACTGCATCAGGATGTTTTCACGTATGTAGATGATCTTTTGATAATTTCCGAAACTTTTGACGAGCATGCAGAGCTTTTGAGAAAAGTAGGTTCCTGTTTAAAACAAGCCAACCTAACCATCAATCTGGAAAAAAGCAAGTTTTGCCAACGTGAGATACGTTACCTGGGGTATATAGTTGGAGTAGACGGGTTAAAACCCGATCCCAAAAAGGTATCAGCTATAGCAGAATTTCCGCAACCAAAGACCATCAAGCAATTGAGACGCTGCCTTGGTATGTGCCAGTGGTACATGCGTATGCTACCAAATTTGCTGCTGTTGCTGCACCGCTTACCTCACTCACTGGCAAAAACGCTTTTCAGAAGGATTGGTCAAAAGAAGCTGTGTTGTCTTTCGAAAGTTTAAAAACGATGCTTACGACAGCTCCAGTTTTGGCTGCACCAGACTTCGATAAACCATTCCAGATACATTGCGATGCATCTACGGCAGGTGTTGGAGGTGCTTTGATTCAGTTGGATGACAGTGGGACTGATCGGCCAGTAGCTTTTATGTCGAAGAAGTTGAATACTGCTCAGAGCAACTATAGCATTACCGAACTAGAGTGTTTAGCTGCTGCGCTTAGTGTTCAAAAGTTTCGGCCGTACATAGAAGGTACTCGGTTTGTCATTGTCACTGATCATGCCAGTTTAAAATGGCTGATGTCTCAAAAAGATCTCAACGGTAGATTGGCCAGATGGTCACTTAAGTTGCAGCCATTTGATTTTGAGATAGTGCACCGAAAAGGCAAAGACAACATCGTAGCTGACGCATTATCGCGGGGTATGATGGAGGAGATTGTCGGAAGGGGAGCAGGTTATTTAGAGTCAGATTTTTCTGCGGATGCGGAGTATCAAGATCTTATAAAATGTATCGAAAAGGCAGCGGATCGATATCCCGATTTGAAAATCCACAAAAACAAAATTTTCAAACGAGTTAAATTTCATGACTTTTCTGTTTCAGGCGAATCTGATTGTTGGCGTTTAGGGCTACCAAAGATGTTCCGTCAGGAACTAATGAAAAGTGAGCATGAACCACCAAATTGTGCACATCCAGGGGTCAATGAACTTTTGGAGAAAGTGAAACGATTGTACTATTGGCCAAGGATGGTCGTGGATGTTACGAAGTATGTCAGTTCTTGCGAGAAGTGCAAAACTTCCAAGATACCAAATATGATCTTGAGGCCACCAATGAATCCACGAGAGCTGCCTTTGCGCCCATGGCAAGAATTGCACATAGATTTTGTGGGTCCATTCCCAAGGTCTAAGAAAGGTAACACACAGGCACTTGTTGTTCTCGACAACTTTTCCAAGTACCTAGTGGTAAAGCCGCTTCGAAGTGCAACCTCCAAACTTGCAATGCAAACGCTAGTAGAGAACGTGTTCGACTTATTTGGAATTCCAGAGAAGATTATCTCTGATAATGGTTCTCAGTTTGTTTCGCATGAATTCGAGAGTTTTCTATCTCAGCACGGTATCAAGCACGTATGTACTGGTATATATTCGCCACAAGCAAACGCTGCAGAGAGATCAAACAAAACCATTTTCACAGCTGTTCGGTTATATATAGAGAAGGATCACCGCGAGTGGGATGCTCATCTCAGATCAATATCCTGTGCGTTAAGAAATGTGGTACATGAGTCCACAGGATTTAGTCCATTTTATTTACTGTTTGGTTTTCACATGGTCACACATGGAAACACATACGCGCTATTGAGAGAGTTTGAATCCATGTCCGGGGAATCTCCTGAGATCAGTGAGAGACATGATAGGCTAATCAAGATTAGGGAAGAAGCATATCAATGTTTAAAGCTGGCACAGGCAAAACATGCCAAGGCTTATAATTTACGATCGAGGCCGGTAAAATTTACTATTGGACAGATAGTTTATCGGCGGAATTTTGTCAAGAGTAGCGCACCTAATGTATACAGTGTCAAAAAACACCCATTATTGGCCCTTCCTAGAGACGATACCATCAAAAGATTTGATTTTCAAAAGAACTTTGTTACAAAGCTCAGTAACAAGAAGAACTGGAGCAACGAATCCACAATTCACAAGCTGAGCAATAACACAACAAAGTGGTACACAGATGGGTCAAGAACTGATGAGGGAACTGGAGTGGGAGTATGCGGGCCTAGAACCAAATATTCTGAACCAATGGGCAAAAGTACCAGCATCTTTCAGGCCGAAATCTATGCCATAGATAGATGTGTCCAAATCAACCTCGACAGAAACATAACCAACTGTGATATAGCTATAATGTCAGACAGTCAGGCTGCAATTATGGCACATAACTCCTACATCATCCAATCAAACCTGTATGGGAATGCCTACAAAAATTAAATGAATTGGGTAGGAGAAACAAAATAACCCTCTGCTGGGTACCTGGCCACATGGGAATAGAGGGTTATGAAATGGCCGACTCCCTAGCAAGAAAGGGAGCATCTGAAGCTTTCATAGGTCCTGAACCATTCTGCGGAATAGGGGATCACACCCTCAAAGAAGAATTTAGGAAACTAGAGAAAGAAAACAGGGCTAGAACTTGGCCCAACACTCAAGGCATGAGGCAGGCTAAAAAACTTCTGGGACAATACAACCGGAAAAGATTCCAAGCTTGCATCGGCATGAGTAAAAATAACCTCCGTATCCTAACGGGCTTCCTAACGGGGCATTGTAGACTCAAGGAACACCTCAGGAAACTGGGTATATCTGAAGAAGGTCTCTGCCGATTCTGCGATGAGTCGTGTGTTGCATTGACCCACAAAAGACTGAAATACTTGGGCAAGTACCAACCATCTGATGAGGAAATACGGTCACTGGAGCCAGCTCTCATCCTAAGATTCTTAAAGGAAACTGGACTAGAGAGAGTGCTATAGGACGGATTTCTTCCGCCAAGGAGAAACGAGAGTACAAGAACCCCTAAAATGATTCCGAAAGGAATTACAATGTGAGGGGAACTCGTATGTATGAGGGCATATACCTCACTGAGGCGTTAGCAGGGGGTACAATAGACCAAAAGGTCGCAGTACAACAACCCTTCTCAAAAAAAAAAAAAAAAAAATGTATACAGTAGCTGTTTTTTATTATCAGCGTGATCTGATTCGGATCAGATCACGAAAATAAAACAGAACGGATCATTGAAAAGTTTAATTTTGGAATTGTGGCAACATTTGCTTTCAAAAGCAAAACAGATAATACAGAGTATTTCAAACTTCATATTGCCACCAGCCATATTGCAAATATTCTTCTCAACGTGACGTCACACAAGGCACATGTCATTTCACTTGCAAAGTCGGGGGTGTTACCATATTTGAATCAAATTTGCATAATTTTTCTTTTCAAATATATTTTTGTGAAACAAATTTAGTATTTTATGTTCAAATATGCAACACATGAACAATATTTTGCTGCTGAATCTTGAGTTTATCTTGGCATATTAAGGTGTATCCAGACCACCGAAACATTTCAGAAATGTTTATGAAATGTTTCTGAAGCAAATCGGACAGATTTTATAAACATTTATAAAAGATTTATGAAATTTATTTATTAACCCCCGTATTAATAAACACTGCGTAAAAGTTATCAACTCGTTACTCAGCAGTTACGTCAAATTTTTGTACGCTTTCTGACGTCTACTAGCTAACTTACATTTGCATATTTGTTTATTAATACGGGGGTAAACGTTTATGAAATGTTTCAACTTTATCCTGTTTTGGACTAGAAGAAAAAAATGTGGTGGGATTACTAGCAGGAGTAAAGTTTTTATTTTTGTAATTTTGGTCTCGGCACGCGACACGCGATTTAATTCAAATAATCGTATTAAATGAATCACTTTCTTATTAGGTATTCCGAGCTTCTCTGGACATTTTTATTTTATTTAAAAACAAATAATACTCGAAAAACAGCGCTCACTTTCTGCAGGGATACTTGTAAAACAAAAATTATTTCCCATCACGATTGGGTAACTGTGAAACATTTCATAAACGTTTTTTTGGTGTCCAGATCCAAAGCTGCAAAACATTCTTAAACATTCCATAAAAATTGTTTTGCTTAATAAGTGTTTTAAAAATATTTATGGAGCATGTAATTGTAGGTATTTCATTGTTTATCAAATGTTTGGCTGGTTTGGACATACCTTTATAGAACCAGATAAAACAAAATAACTCGGAATACGGACAGGGAGTTTATTCGAATGCGAAAAAAAAAATCAATTGATTTTTTGTGTTCCATTTTTTAGTCTGGCAACGTGATTGTGTGGCTATCGTTTAGAGACACACCAACATTTAAAAATAAAACAAGCCACCTAGTCGGAAATAGTAGAAATAATTTTCAGATCATGATTCGTGATCTCGATGAGAAGCAGGATCATGTGCTGTTGTTGTAAATGCATGTAAATCGATGATCTATATGGATCATAGATGATAATAAAAAACACCTAGTGCCAAGCTTGCACCTAAGTTTAGGAAGTGCCGCATCAAACGCCGAAGTGGAAACTGTTTATATGATTTAGAGGACCTACATGGGAAATACATTTGCAGAGCTCATGCAAAGGACATTATTCCGTAAGTACAGGTTTGCCCGGTTTCTCAGTCGGTAGAGCATGAGACTTCAGGGTGTGAGTCTGCCCCACGTTGTCCTATATAGCTTCCCTCACACACAATCGGTTATTTTTTTTTGCTACATAACGGCTGAAGGTGCATTCGTTCTGCTTGCTTTGTAACATCTATGTATTTGTAGTCTCGGGCTAGCCTTGTGTTATAAGCCTAAACCATAATTTAAGGTCATGCTCGATACTCGCGGCCAGATGGCACTATAGCAATCTTAACTTCGAAAATCTCCAACTTCGAAAAAGGTCTAGAAAAAAAAGATTTCCGGCTATAAGCTTTCTTTCGCTCAAAGACCTCCGAACTATAATGTTATTGATAGCTTCGATACTTACATTTTTTTTTCTTCGATTTTTTTTAAAATAAGAGTGCTAAGTACTAAGTTTAAGTTTAAAGTTGTTTTAAAAGTATACCCATTTACTATTTGAAATATAAATAGTACCAAATAGATTAAATCTTCTAATATAAGGAACATAAAGCAGTCACTAAGGGTAAGAGTTTTCATGCACAAAATTCTTCGCCACACCAAATCGCTAAATCTCACCCAAAATCCAGCGAATCTATTCAACACGTGGGGAAATCCGCCAACTCTCCCACAGATCGGATATTGCAACACCAGGGTCACGCAAATGCACAATTGCTCGCATAGCCGCAAAACTCACCAACTCTGTTAGTCAGATCCTCGTTGTCACCTGCATTACATCGATTCAGACCCGTCTACTAGAAGCCGGGAAATCGCGCTTTGTTCCTGAGTGTTGCACGTGTGCAAAGAAGTGATATACATATATGCCTTATCTATAGAAAAAGTGAATTGCTTTAATACATATGTGCTATATAAAGGGTGATTTTTTAAGAGGTTTAGAACTTCTTTTAAAAAAAAAACACAAAAAATTCGAAAAAATGAATGAAATATTTATTTGAATCGATAGTTTGAACCTTGCAATTTAATGTTTAAAGATAATTTCATGCAAATGTTGACCGCGGCTGCGTCTCAGGTAGCCCATCCGCTGAGTCCAATTTTGGCATACTCTTTCACACATATCGGCCGGTATCTCACGAATGAATGCATGGATGTTGGCTTCCAGTGCGTCAATCGAAGCGGGCTTGTCCCTATACACATTAGCCTTGGCATACCCCCACAAAAAATAATCTAATGGTGTCAAATCGCACGATCTAGGCGGCCAATTGACCGGCCCGAAACGTGAAATTAACTGTTCACCAAACTCGCCTCGCAATTGCGCCATTGTTTCGCGTGCTGTGTGGCATGTGGCACCGTCTTGTTGAAACCACATATCATGCAAGTCAAGAACTTCCATTTCGGGCAAAAAAAAGTTTGTTATCATCGCTCGGTAGCGTTCACCATTGACAGTAACGCTGCGATTCGCATCATCTTTGAAGAAATATGGCCCAATAATGCCGCCGGCCCATAAACCGCACCAAACAGTGGCTTTTTCGGGATGCATTGGTAGCTGTTGCAATGCTTCTGGCTGATCTTCACTCCAAATGCTGCAATTTTGCTTATTTACGTACCCATTCAACCAAAAATGAGCCTTATCGCTGAACACAATTTTTCGATAAAAAAGCGGATCCTCGGCCAGCTTTCCAAGAGCCCATTCACCAAAAATTCGCCGTTGTGGTAGGTCGGCTGGCTTTAGTTCTTGCACCAGCTGTATCTTAAAAGGCTTTACGCCCAAATCCTTCCGCAAAATTTTCCACGTAGTGCTGTAACAAAGGTTACCGCTGGGAACGGCGCCGAATCGACATTTCGCGGTCTTCTGTCACACTAGCTGATACGGCCGCAATATTTTCTTCACTACGCACAGTACGTAAACGTGTTGGTGGTTTAATGTCCAACAAAGTAAATTTGGTGCGAAATTTGGTCACAATCTTCCGAATAGACTGCTCAGAAGGTCGAGAATGCCGATCATAAAATGGAAGCAGCGCGCGACGAACATTTCGAATCGAGCACGAATTTTGATAGTAAAATTCAATAATTTGCAAGCGTTGTTCATTTGTAAGACGATCCATGGTTAAATTGCAAACCAAACTGAAGCTGTTTGACAGTGACACAAGGTACTAAACACACGTCAGCTGTCAAAACCAGTGTTGCCAAAACCAAACCAGCTAAAAAATCACCCTTTATAATCTAAACCTAAAATGCTAATTAAAAACTCGTAACACACCTGAAAAATTTAAATAATTTGCTACCTACATTCTTACACATATATATATTTCTATTTAACCTATAATCGGTTCCCTATAAATTACCTATTTGCCTAATTTTGTTAATACGTAAAATTAATCTTTAATATTATATATAAAAAAAAAAAAAGAGAAAGGGTATAAACTCAGTGCTATAGTGGTTCGATCATAATTAAATAACAGCATCATCAGTCCTCAAGATGTTTCCTGACATGTCACGAAGATCATCGAGCCGAAATTACAGGTAATACACAAAATTAACTTAATATCACCACTATAACATTTGCCATAACTTTCTTGTCAGATTTAAAAATTCTTTGCCATACTTTCTAAACAATTCTTTATTAAAACCATATAAATCATATCATTTGTCATATATATATATCCTTCACACCATTCATACATACATACATAGTTTCATTCATTCACAATTTTTTTTTATTCAAAACACATTGAGTAATCATAATTAAAAACTCGAATAACTATAAATTGTAGTAGGTATATATACACATGCATTCATGCCAACATCAATTCATAAATAAATTGAAATTTCAAAACCACCGTCACCTCGTCATTGGAGGTGAATGGAATGGAGTGTGCATGTAAATATAACACTTTTCAATAATAGTGTAATGTCATCGTTTCGCTTCATTCAAATTAATAGCAGTGGTCATATGGTCACAGTAGCAGCAACATATGCTACATTGTCTACTATCAACACCAGAGAGAACATGTTCCACAAGCATCTCTGATAGTTTGGCTTCAATTCGGCTCCAGTGTGACATGATTAAATTTCCACTTTTAGACAACTCGTCTATGATGGCAACTTGAAAGTGATCCCTCACCACCTCGGTGAAGGTCCTGTTTGCCTGAGAAGTGGATGGGCCTTGAAGGTTGGTGAGCCTCGGAGCATTCTTCGACTTTTTTGAGGCGTGAGAGGTCTCATCTTGCGACCTGTTTCTTTTCACGCTCTCTTGTTTCTGTTGTGATTGCTTCGGATTGTTGTGGTATTTAACGTACTCGTCGACCACCTTTTGATATCTGATTTTGTCCTCCTTATCCCTCTCGTCAGTCGTACAAGTCTCTTCGTTATTCGCAATCTTTGCAAGAATAAAGACAGCCCTTGTATATCTTGACTTCAAAATGGAGGACTTTTTAGATTTGAGTGCACTATGGCTGGTGCTCCCAGTGGAGGCTGTATCATTTTTATAGGGTGGCTTTTGGATACTATGTCTGGTATCCTCGGCCCCTATTGTTGCCGTAGCTATGGATGAGGTACTTGGTTGATTGCCTGAAGGAGTACTTTGGCTGGTGCTCCTTAGGCTAGAGGGTTCAACTACTGTCTCCTGGCTGGAGGCTAGTAGATTCTCCTCGGAAGAGGTCCCTAAGAGGGATTCTTCCTTATTTGTTTAAGTTTTTGTTCATTTTAATTTTGGTCCCACGAGTAGGTACGGAAAGAAAGTCAATCCCGGCAGAGCCGACTTACCGAGATAGGGCACTTATTACAACTGACCTTGCCTGAGCGTCGGAGGGAGCTCGCTCGCGACTGGTTTTACCCCCTGCCTTTCATCCTTGGGTACGGTTTGCTATTTGCTCACACCACCACTGGAATTAGGTTGGATTTAAAGGTTTACTCCTACCTCAAACTAATGGATCACGTCAAACGATTGAGACGTTAGCGTAAATCCTTGGCTGACACTAACCATTTGACCGGTTAGCCATTTTCAGGCGGGCGCCCACGTGAAGGACTGAAGAATGAGGATTTGTGCCCAGCCCGAGCTCTGATGTATCTGAGCTAAAAAAGAAACACGACATTTTTGTATAACAGTTCAGGGTGTGCTCTGAACTAAAAAAGAAAAACGCCTATTAACTTACTCTCAATTTATTTGCATTGTAAATATAACATAATCTACAGTAATTTCACGTTCTCTCAAATTCTCATTCTCATTTTTGCATTATGTAAATGTACAGTTCACTTATTTTTGCCTGCCTTTGTAATTTTGATACGTTTTGTTCTGGGTAAGTTAACATCAAATAAAAGAAAACCCTAAATCTTTTTTTTGTATTTGATTTCATTTCGTTTGCCAATTTCAATTAATTGAAATACAATCAACATTTTTTGGTCCTTCTGATCGCGGATAATTTAAAGATTTATGTGGGATAGGGCTTATCAGACAGACATTACCCTACGAACAAGACAATGTACATAACGCACTAAAACAAACCCAACGAGACAGTAAGCAACGCTACCAATACATAGAGAACGAACAGCAACCAACAGTACCAACGAACAGACGCCACTTCAATCGTCAATCGTCACCAAACGTTGAACTGGTAAGATTAACTGAAATCCGAGTGTTTGTGTTTTATTCTCGGTAACCAAATCCCACAATTTGGGGGTTCGTCCAAAGTTTATTATTCCCAAAAATAGACGAAATATATTGTCGAAGTGCGTAGTGAAAAAAATAATAATAAAAGTAAGCAACAAAAAGCTACAACTCAAACGCAAAAAAAAAAAAAGAACAATAAAAGAGCAACAACTCAAGAAGATATAGAAGAAAAGAGGAAGATATGCAGTATTCGGCAGTATTGGGCAACGATATTTTTAACGAGGTCGATTTCATCATGACGGTAGATGGGGCAGAGTTCAGGCAGAAAAGGGGCGGAGATACATCGGCTAGGGCAGAAACCAAATCATTAGTTGACCATGGAGTCGCAACGGCAGCCTAAAGTGTCGGTGAGACGATCCAAAACAGAGACCATCAACAAGTTCGAGTTACGCACAGCCAAAGTGGCGTAGTAGAGGGCGAAGGCCGTAATGAAGGGGATGCTAGTGAGGTGAGAAACGACATAACGGAGTTTGTTTGCAGATTGTTTGTTTGCAGATTGTTGGAAACAATGATACGCGATTACGTATCAAATAGAACCAAGCCATTGCCCGTTGAAATGAAGCTGATACTTACCGACGACGTTCCGGTATGCCAGAGGCCACGACGTTTATCGTTTGCGGATCAGGAAACAGTACGAAAACAACTAAGCACCTGGTTAGCGGAAAAGATTATACAACCAAGCACGAGCTTCACCGATTGTGCTGGAATCCAAGAAAGACGGAAATTGGTATTAAAAGTAGCGGCAGAATATGGTTTGCGAATTAAGTGGAAAAAATGTCAGTTTTTAAAAAGGAAGGTTGAGTACCTAGGATATGTCATAGAAAATAATACCATACGTCCATCTTCGGAGAAATCGAGAGCAATAACTGAGTTTCCGGTGCCGGTCAACGAGAAAGCGCTTCAACGTTCCTTGGGTCTGACCTCGTATTTCAGGCGATTCATAAAAGGATTTGCGCTAACTGCGAAGCCCCTATCCGACCTGTTGCGCAAAAATGCAGAGTACGAATGGAAGACTGAACAACAGGTTGCCTTTCAGCAACTTAAGGTATCGCTAGTTACAGCACCAGTCTTGAAGTTGTTCAATCAAGGATCCAGATGATCAACAATTCCATCCGGTTCAATACATGAGTCGGAAAACCACAGAGGTCGAGGAAAAGTATCATTCATACGAGTTGGAGGTGCTGGCTATAATCGAAGCGTTGAAAAAGTGGAGAGTCTACGTGCTAGGAAGTCAATTCAAAATTGTTACGGACTGTAACGCTTTTGCTATGACGATGAAAAAGGAAGATGTTCCACTGAGAGTTTCCAGATGGGCCATGTTCTTACAAGAATTTCAATATCAGATTGATCATCGATCAGGAGCAAAAATGAAACACGTGAACGCTTTAAGTAGAATGTCTTGCTTGATGATCGAAGATTCGCTTAGCCACCGCTTGAAAGAAGCCCAACTGAAGGATGCATGGATACGAGTAGTAAGAAAAGTTCTAGAAAAGGATGAGTACGAAGATTTTTACATGAAGTCAGGAGTTTCGTACAAGGTTCCAGTCAACGAACTGATAGTGGTACCAAAGGCTACGGAGAAGGAAATTATCAGCGTCGCATACCAACAAGGACATTACTCAATCAAGAAAACTCAGGATCTTGTCGAGAAGACGTTTTTCATTCCAGGCATAAAAGCAAAGGTCACAGATATTGTCTAGGGCTGTGTAAAATGCATAATAATGGAAACGAAGAAGAGGGTTACTTGAGGCCGATCGATAAAGAGGACAAACCGCTGTGGACGTACCACATAGACCACGTGGGTCCAATGGAACAAACCCACAAAATTTTGGTAGTGGTGGATGCCTTCTCCAAATTCGTTTGGCTCTATCCAACGAAAAGCACTGGACCAAGCGAAGTGGTGGATCGTCTAAGAAAGCAAGCTGTTGTATTTTGGAATGCGAGTCGAGTTGTGTCGGACAGAGGAACGGCTTTCACGTCAACAATGTTCATAGAATATAGTAAAGAAGAAGGTATCCAACACTTGCTAATTGCAACTGGAGTGCCTCGAGGTAGCGGACAGGTGGAAAGGATTCACAAAATCATCATTCCAATGTTAGCGAAGGCATGCCAAGGGAACGCCAAGAGTTGGTACAAATGTGGACCACGTGCAGGTGGTGATAAATAACTCTCCACCGAGGAGTAAGAAGTTCAGTCTTTTCCGAATACTCACGGGACTGGAGATGAGACTCCCAGGGTATCCAGAACTAAGAGACTGGATGGAGGACACAGCGGTTAAGAAACTAGATACGTAACGTGAAATTATACGAGAGGAGTTTGGGAAAACATCACTGCGCTTCAACGTTAGAACAAACTGAATTTCAACCACAATCGTATGCTTGAACCGGTTTATGACCTCAACGAGTTAGTCGCCATCAAGCGCACTCAATTCGGGACTGCAATTAAAGTATTTTGGGCCCTACAAGGTAACGAAGAAGCTAAACCACGGAAGATACGAAGTCCGTAAAATAGGAAAGCACTATGAAAAAATGGAAACCTTCGTTCGGGGCGAACGACCCGTCAGGATAGCCGAATGTGGGATAGGGCCTATCAGACAGACATTACCCTACGAACAAGACAATGTACATAACGCACTAAAACAAACCCAACGAGACAGTAAGCAACGCTACCAATACAAAAAGAACGAACAGCAACCAACAGTACCAACGAACAGACGACACTTCAATCGTCACCAAACGTTGAACGGGGTAAGATCTAACTGTGTGCACTGAAGCGAAATTTTCTTGTGTAATAAAAAGATTAACTGAAATCCGAGTGTTTGTGTTTTAGTCTCGGTAACCAAATATCACAATTATAAACCCATACGTATGGTACGAGTAAAGGACTTATGGTATGGTTTTTTGTTATGAACTATTTTTTTTTTTTTTTTTGTGTGAGCTAATCGGAGTCGCGTGGTGAAAATTTCCTTTATATTACTTAGTAGTGTATTGAGCCTCAATAACTAAGATATACAGACTTTATTCGTGCGCGGTTACCATCGACTAATTAAGACATTTACCTCGATTGATAGTAAAAATGAACTCTATAAAGACAATACGTGGGCAGGCCAAAGGTGGGCTGACTCGCGCGGTATCATTTGCAGAAAGCATAGACGAACGCGTTTCTTTAGAACTTCTTGAAATACGCTTGCAAAAACTTGAAGAAGATTGGAAAGAATTTGTTTCTATGCAAAACAAGCTTTTAGAGTCCGCCGAGGAAGATGAATTCGTGAGTTTAGAATCCGAATTTTCTGAATACGAATGTAAGTATTTTTTAGCTCAATCTTCCATTTCCAAAGTGATTTGTGATAGGAAAAAATCTGAAATACAATCCGTTGACGTCGTTCAATTAGATGTCGATAAGTTGGCAAGTCAGCAAGTGTCCTTACTCGAAAATCTGAACTCTACCCAATGTGCTTCGATCTCTCTTCCTAAAAGGGATATCCATCCATTTTCCGGTGAATATAAAGAATGGCCTACAGTCCAAAACTATCTACAGCGCAAAAATTCCGTTACCTTAAATCGTATTTACGCGGTAAGGCTGCTGATTTACTTCGAGATATTACCGTTTCGGAAGCTAATTATTCCTATCAATACCCTGCATGACCACCTGCAGCGTTCTCAATCTCCGTAAAATCACCGACTCTGCTGATGAAACTATTCGGGGCTTGAATGCCTTAGGATCTACCAATCGCGACCCTTGGATCATTTATCTCTTGCTCCAAAAACTCGATCTTAACACGCGACAAGCATGGGCAAAAGAGATCGGATCTAGAGATGACTCCACCGTTCAAGAACTAGTGTCATTTTTAGAGCTTCGATGTGATGCTTTAGAATCGTGTCAGACTCTCTCTCATTCTAATAACTTTCGTGCAAAAAATCCTAAAGCCATACAATCGCATTTTACGGAATCCAAGCTTATCTGTCCTAAATGCAAATCCGACCATACCTTAAGCAAGTGTACTAATTTTCTGTCATTCGATACCAAAACTCGCGAATTCGTGAAAGAATATTCCCTCTGTTTTAATTGCTTACGGCCTGGACATTCCGCAAACAGATGCCGTTCTAATTTAATTGTCGAACTTGCAATTCAGGAAATCACTCACTCGTTCACCCTCAACAGCAATCGTCAAATCCACCAAATTGTATTTTTCCCGAATCATCGTCTACACCATCCAACAGTTTGCCATCCAGCAGCTCGCCACCAACCAATTTTTCTACCAACAACACAACCATCAGCTAACGGCAATTCGTTTAACCCTTCTCGCTTTACCCAAACGTTATTGCCTACAGCTATTGCTCATGCTCATTATAAACAAGGACAATTTCAAACCGTTCGGTTGTTGTTAGACTCAGGTTTACAAGTGTCTTTCATAACCAAAACCACTGTCCAGCGATTGGGTTTTATTCGAAAACCTGCTCGTATTCCTGTATTAGGAGTTGGGTCGACATCTCCTGGTGTCAAAAATGGAATTGTTACTCTGAAATTATATTCTCGTTATACTCAAGAGTTCGTACAAGTCCATTGCTATGTTGTCTCCAAACTCACATCTTTATTGCCCGCATCTGTCCATGAGATCTCCGACAAGAAAAACTTCTCTTCGTTCAGATTAGCAGATCCTAATTTTAATTTGCCTGGGCATATGTACGTCCTAATCGGTGCAGACAAGGCTTTCAGCATCTTGTCTGGGGACATAGAGAAAATGTTTCGCCAGATTCGAGTTTCGGATAAACACACAAATTACCAACGAATCCTATGGAGAAATTCTAATGACCAAGCGGTTAAACATTACCGTCTCTTGACAGTGACTTATGGCGCCACATGCGCTCCATTTTTGGCGATTCGCAGTTTGTACCAAATAGCCATTGACCTACAGCAAACCTAACCCCGGACGATGTCATGACGGGCGCAGATTCAATTGAAGAAGTCTCTTCCCTCCGGTTAGAACTCGTGAATGTACTCATTCGGGCGGTTTTAATCTACGACCAATTGCTGTCCGTTACTTATCTTCATACCCGTAGAACAACATGAACTTTCTCCCATAGAGCTCGTAGAATTCTCTACCGTCAAACTACTTGCTATGCAATGGTGTCCATCCAAAGACAGTGTCTTCTTCAAAGTATATTTAAAAGGCTCTATTGTCTAAACCAAACGCCGTATGTTATCGGAGTCTTCGCGGATTTTTGGCCTCATTGGATTTCTAGGTCCAATCATCGTTGGTATTGAGATACTCCAAGACTTATGGAGAGAAGGGATAAAGTGGGATGAAGATGTCCCTAAGGATATTGCCGAACGATAGAGATTGATTCGTAGCGAACTTCATCTACTTGAATCTATTCCAATCCCTAGAATTTTGTGGAACAATAAAGACCGCTTCGAACTACATGCGTTTTGTGACGCTTCACTGGATGCATACTCTGCTGTGGTATATTGCCGTAGTGTAAACAGAGATGAACTGGTAAACGTTTCGTTAGTAGCAGCCAAAACAAGGGTTGCTCCCATAAAAGTACTGTCACTCCCTCGGCTTGAGCTTTGTGGAGCTACTCTTCTAATTCGACTTATCAATAAACTTGAGTTATCTTTACAGGTGAACGACATTACCTAAAGTCTTTGCTTGGACAGACTCGTCGATAATCTTAAATCGGTCGTCAATACAATTCACTGACAACCAAAGAACTCCACAATGTTAAAATTGAACTCATAAAATGTGCGCAGATATCGTTATTCCCTTCTGAAATCCGTGCTCTCGAAACACAGAAAACGCTGTCCAAAAAACACAAACTGATATCGTTAGCCCCTTTCCTTGACTCAAATGGAGTGCTTCGCGTATCCGGCCGTTTAAATGAATCGAATTTGCCATACAGTTGTTCGGTCTAATAAAACAAGAATATTTTATACTGGGTTGTAGAAATCTACTTCGCAGCCTAGTACACAAATATGTAATTTGTTTGCGTCATCGACAACATTCATCAATTTACCAAAGGAACGTATTCAATTCTTGCGACCCTTCAGTAAAGTCGGTTGCGACTACGCCGGTTCATTAACCTTACGATTATTTCGCGGAAGAAACTCTAAACTCGTCAAATGTTACATCGCTTTATTTGTATGCTTTGTAACGAAAGGCATACACTTGGAACTTGTCGGTGACCTTTCTACTAACGTCTTCTTGTCAGCCGTCGACCGCTTCGTAGCTCGTCGTGGTAAGCCCATTGAAATTTGGAGCGACAACGGCACCAATTTTCATGAAGCCAAGAGATCGCTTGATGAAATGCATGCTTGCCTTCTCAGTCAGCAACGTCAATCCATCGTTGCCGATCACCTTTCCGACGATAATATCTCGATGAAGTTTATACCTCCATCTGCACCTCAATTCGGTGGATTATGGGAGGCAGGTGTTAAATCTGTCAAGACCCATTTGGAAAGAGTGATTGGCGACCGCACTCTCACTTACGAGGACCTTTACAGCGACCCAAATGGCAAAGTGTTCAGTCAGACATCAAAGAAGACGACATCGTGCTCCTTAAGGAACCCAATTTGCCTCACTCAAAGTGGATCCTTGGTCGTGTGGTAAAAACACATCCGGGAAAGGATAACAAAACTCGTTTTGTCACTGTGAAAACTAAATTTAATGAATATGTTCGGCCCATATCTGAAAGACCGGAGTCTTTCAGGGGGGGCTGAATGTTCTGTAACACTAGCAAACAAAAATCAGTGCGCTTACCCTATTCCTCTATCAGCTAATTTCATTAATATTTACTGCTTTGTATATAATATACGTTTATTATATCAAACATTCTCTTAAATCTCTATTTTCTTGTTATATGTATATCTTTTTGTCTATGCTTATCATTAACTTACTCTCAATTTATTTGCATTGTATAACATAATCTACAGTAATGTTACGTTCTCTCAAATTTTCATTTTTGCATTATGTAAAGAATGCAGTTCACTTATTTTTGCCTGCCTTTGTAATAATTTTGATTCGTTTGTTCTGCCTATTTTGGTGCTGACATAACATCAAATAAAAGAAAACCCTAAATCTTTTTTTTTTTTTGTATTTGATTTCATTTTGTTTGCCAATTTCAATCAATTGAAATACAATTAACATGGCTTGTCAATCAAAATCGGCATTTTTCTTTAGCAAACTTTGCAGCGGTTTAGCAATTCAGGAAAATTACGGCAGAAATCGTCTGAAATAAGAGAACAACCCGATACAAGACTGCAACTGTTTCTGGTTAGTCGGCACCCGATTTTCTTTGATAGCGGCAATGTGAGAATCGCTTGGCGCAGTCCCTTGTGAGGAAACGGCATATCCCAAATACTGTATTTCCGTATGACCGAATCGGCATTTCGCGATGTTTAATTTAAGATTTCGTTGAGTGATACGCCTCAAAACGGTTCTTAGCAATATTTTGTGCTCCTCAAAGTCTGTAGTAGTAATCAGTACGTCGTTCATATAAGCAACTATTTTACCTGAATCAATTAAATCTCGGAAAATAACGTTAATAAACCACTGAAGAACGGCGGGGGCATTTTTCAACCCAAACGGCATTTTTAAATACTCCCACATACCACTTGGAGTAACGAACGGAGTAAGAGGAATAGATTCCTCAGAGACCTGAACGTGATGGAATCCGCTTTTCAAATCTAGAAGCGTAAAATATTGTTTTCCTTCAATATACTCTATACAATCTTCTATAAACTGCAACGGTTGATTATCCCGGATGGTCTTTTTATTGAGACCACGATAGTCCACGCACATTCGAAGTTCTCCGTTCTTTCATCTTTTTCCAACTGATTCACTATTGCCTGCACTTAAGTTCTTTCAAAGTAAGAAAGTCGTCGGGGAGCACGGTGAAACGGCACATCATCATTCAAATGTATTTTCATTTCATAATCTTTTCAATTCGGCACAGCACAATTTCCCCAATTTATGATCAATATTCAAATCTACTTCTTCAGAAACAACCTCAATATTAAATATAACCGGTATATTATAGTACTCACAATTAGTCCCAGTTGACTCAACGTCCAATACAACTTCATTCATTTCTGGTTTATTACCCACTAGCTACAAATTATTTTCGATAAGGCTATAGCTATTAAGAGTTGTAAGAAGTTCATTTGCAAAAGAAATTTATCATTTCTACTTATAGAGACCAACTTTTCTTTAGAATATCTAAATTTTACTTTAGTCAGATGGATACTGAAAGCATTCAAAAAATTAGGGTAAACTGTCCCACAGTGGCTCATGTACACAGTGAATCTTTTAAATTTACAGAATCTCTACTTATAAGAGAAATACGAAGTAAAGAGAAAATAAACCGCGTTTCGGTCCTTTATGAATTTACCTGGCAGTTGAAGTAGTGCGCTCGTCAGTGTCGGTTGTATTCGAGAAAAAGTGAATTTTACTGGTAAGTAAATTAGAAATCGGGCTTTTTATTTTTCTTCTATTTCAAAAAGTAATGTGCTTAGTGAGATTTTTTGGATACAGTTTAAAATGTTAATTATTATTATTATTTAAAATTAACATGTCAATAAAATTTGTGAAATAGTTTTTTTTATAAAAATATTTTTCTCCAAAAAGTCACTATGTTCAACAGTGAACCAGATCATAGTCGTACACAGTGAACCATGGTTCACTGTGTACCATGCTTGGTTCACTGTGTACCCTGCATGGTTCACTGCGTAGCATGCATGGTTTACTGCTAGCCATACGCCAGAGACAACTATATACAATTTTTTAACAATAAGTTCACAATTTGTTTTCAGTTAAAATGGCACGAACAAAGAATCAAAGACAAATAGGGACCCACTCAAAGGAGCAGATGAAATCTGCACTTCAGCTGATTAAGGAAGGAACGAAAATAAGGCAAGCTGCTAAAGAAAAACAAATTCCATACGCAACATTGAGAAGATATTTTCTCAAAACACAAAATCTTAACGAGCAGGAAATGGAAGTAATGAGGCTTACTCCAAACTATACTGTAAACCTAATATTCACAGAGGAACAAGAAGCCACTTTAGTAAAGTATCTCAAAGACTCAGCATACTTATTTTATGGTTTGACAAATGTGGACTGCCGGATGTTGGCATATGAAACTGAAAAAATTAATGAATTAAAAATTCCTGAATGCTGGAAGAAGGAGAAAATGGCAGGCATTGAATGGTTGCGATCGTTTCGTAAAAGACACCCTAGCTTGACTCTGAGAGCTCCAGAAAGCTGTAGCTTGGCTCGAGCCTCAGCGTTTAGCAGCTTCAACATCGCAAAATATTTTGACAACTTAGAAGTCGTCATTAAGCGCCATACAAATTTTTTAAATGGCACAAGAATATATAATCTGGATGAAACGGCAACAACGACGGTGCAAAAACCTCCACAAGTTTTAGCACCTAAAGGCATAAGATGTCTTTCCAAAGTTACCAGTGGTGAGAGAGGGACTTTATCCACAACATGTGCCATAATCTGTGCGAGTGGACAAGCTCTTCCACCTGCCATTGTTTTTCCAAGAAAGAACTTTAAAAGTTATATACTTAAAGGTTAGACTTAAGCAAAAACTTCTTTTGTATTCGATAATTAATATTGTGTTCAATTTCTTAAAGGTGCACCTCCAGGTAGTTTTGGCTTAGCTGCACCCAGTGGATGGATGAATTCTGAGTTATTTCCTTACGTAATGAAGCACTTTATTCAAAACACTTCCTCATCTATGACAAATCCGTCGCTGCTTATTCTCGATAATGAATCACACCTCTCTATTGAATCGTTGGAATTGGCAAAGTCAAATGGAGTAACGATACTCACTTTGCCACCACACTCGTCGCGTAAAACACAGCCGCTTGACGTTTGTGCATTCAAACCTTTTAAAACTATTTACAATGCGTCAATGGACTCCTGGATTATGAGGCATCCTGGTACACCTGTGACTATATACGAAGTAGGTGAATTCATCGGGGAAGCCTATCAAAAATCGTTGACTCCTATAACGATCAGCAACGCTTTAAAAAAAACCGGCATTTTCCCTTTCGACCGGTCGGTTTTTACTGAGATTGACTTTCTTCCAAGTACTGTCACCGACCGTCCGATCCCCGAGGACGAAGAAAATGTTGATCCAAATGAAAATGCTTCCCCAGCAATTCCACAAACAAATCTCGAAAGACATTTTACAGGGCCAGCAGAGTTCCGACCGCCTTTAAAAGCGCCACCAAGGAAATCTAGTGGAAAAAACAGGAAAAAGGGAAGGAGTCTGATTGCCACCGATACGCCTGAAAAGGAAGAACTTTGCACACAGAAACAAGCAAAAAAACGACTTTCGAACCAAAAAAATGCGGTTAAAAAGGGCAAAAAACCAGTGCGACAAGTTTTGCAGGATAGTTCTACATCCGAATCAGATATCTGTTGTCCTTGAAAGTGATGATGTTATGACGGATGAAGATTTAGAGGAAAATAATATGCAAAATGATGTTGAAAACTTGGAAGAGATTACCAGGGATCCCGTTGAAGGTGAATTCATTTTAGTAGAATTTAAAGGAAAGAAGGATTTGGTGTACTACGTCGCAAAGGTTTTAAAAGCCGAAGGCAACGAGTATCAAGTTGGCTATTTGAGAAAGAAGTCTGAAAAAAGTTGCATCTTTTCTTTGCCGGATGTTCCAGATCTGGCTTCTGTGTTCAAATGGGATATAAAAATGATATTAACAAAGCCGCGTGAACATGGTAGCACTTCCAGGCTTCAGAACTCGGTATTTTCATTTATAAACGACCTATTAAAATTTAACATTCGTTAATGTTTTTGTTTTTTTTTTATTATTTGTTACTATTATTATTATTATATTTTTACTATTATTTTTGTGATATTACTGAAGTCCTTGAAAGTCCATTTTGTAAATGTTTTGTTATTTTTTATTGTTATTACTTTTTGTTGTTTTTATTATTTATACGTTCTTGAATTGTTTACTTTTTTTAATGTTAATGCTAAATAAAAATTGATTTTTATCAATTACTTGTTTTTGTTCTTTATTTTTCTTATGAAATAATAAATAAACAGTATTGGTTCACTGTGAACTACCCGGTGGTTCACTGTGTCCAACCCCTAGTACACAGTGAACCAGTTGAGGTGCGTTTTAAAAAACTCAAAATTCATACTATTTTTCATGATCTTTCTAAAGCTGCATGTGGTGAAATACAAAGCTAATAAAGCAAATAATAAGTACCTTTAAACCGTTTAAAGATTAAACCAATAGTTTAAAAACTAAAGGGTGATTTTTTAAGAGGTTTAGAACTTCTTTTAAAAAAAAAACACAAAAAATTCGAAAAAATGAATGAAATATTTATTTGAATCGATAGTTTGAACCTTGCAATTTAATGTTTAAAGATAATTTCATGCAAATGTTGACCGCGGCTGCGTCTCAGGTAGCCCATCCGCTGAGTCCAATTTTGGCATACTCTTTCACACATATCGGCCGGTATCTCACGAATGAATGCATGGATGTTGGCTTCCAGTGCGTCAATCGAAGCGGGCTTGTCCCTATACACATTAGCCTTGGCATACCCCCACAAAAAATAATCTAATGGTGTCAAATCGCACGATCTAGGCGGCCAATTGACCGGCCCGAAACGTGAAATTAACTGTTCACCAAACTCGCCTCGCAATTGCGCCATTGTTTCGCGTGCTGTGTGGCATGTGCCACCGTCTTGTTGAAACCACATATCATGCAAGTCAAGAACTTCCATTTCGGGCAAAAAAAAGTTTGTTATCATCGCTCGGTAGCGTTCACCATTGACAGTAACGCTGCGATTCGCATCATCTTTGAAGAAATATGGCCCAATAATGCCGCCGGCCCATAAACCGCACCAAACAGTGGCTTTTTCGGGATGCATTGGTAGCTGTTGCAATGCTTCTGGCTGTTCTTCACTCCAAATGCGGCAATTTTGCTTATTTACGTACCCATTCAACCAAAAATGAGCCTCATCGCTGAACACAATTTTTCGATAAAAAAGCGGATCCTCGGCCAGCTTTCCAAGAGCCCATTCACCAAAAATTCGGCGTTGTGGTAGGTCGGCTGGCTTTAGTTCTTGCACCAGCTGTATCTTAAAAGGCTTTACGCCCAAATCCTTCCGCAAAATTTTCCACGTAGTGCTGTAACAAAGGTTACCGCCAAGGTATATAAAGGGTGATTTTTTAAGAGGTTTAGAACTTTTTTTAAAAAAAAAACACAAAAAATTCGAAAAAATGAATGAAATATTTATTTGAATCGATAGTTTGAACCTTGCAATTTAATGTTTAAAGATAATTTCATGCAAATGTTGACCGCGGCTGCGTCTCAGGTAGCCCATCCGCTGAGTCCAATTTTGGCATACTCTTTCACACATATCGGCCGGTATCTCACGAATGAATGCATGGATGTTGGCTTCCAGTGCGTCAATCGAAGCGGGCTTGTCCCTATACACATTAGCCTTGGCATACCCCCACAAAAAATAATCTAATGGTGTCAAATCGCACGATCTAGGCGGCCAATTGACCGGCCCGAAACGTGAAATTAACTGTTCACCAAACTCGCCTCGCAATTGCGCCATTGTTTCGCGTGCTGTGTGGCATGTGGCACCGTCTTGTTGAAACCACATATCATGCAAGTCAAGAACTTCCATTTCGGGCAAAAAAAAGTTTGTTATCATCGCTCGGTAGCGCTCACCATTGACAGTAACGCTGCGATTCGCATCATCTTTGAAGAAATATGGCCCAATAATGCCGCCGGCCCATAAACCGCACCAAACAGTGGCTTTTTCGGGATGCATTGGTAGCTGTTGCAATGCTTCTGGCTGATCTTCACTCCAAATGCGGCAATTTTGCTTATTTACGTACCCATTCAACCAAAAATGAGCCTCATCGCTGAACACAATTTTTCGATAAAAAAGCGGATCCTCGGCCAGCTTTCCAAGAGCCCATTCACCAAAAATTCGGCGTTGTGGTAGGTCGGCTGGCTTTAGTTCTTGCACCAGCTGTATCTTAAAAGGCTTTACGCCCAAATCCTTCCGCAAAATTTTCCACGTAGTGCTGTAACAAAGGCCTAACTGCTGGGAACGGCGCCGAATCGACATTTCGCGGTCTTCTGTCACACTAGCTGATACGGCCGCAATATTTTCTTCACTACGCACAGTATGTAAACGTGTTGGTGGTTTAATGTCCAACAAAGTAAATTTGGTGCGAAATTTGGTCACAATCTTCCGAATAGACTGCTCAGAAGGTCGAGAATGCCGATCATAAAATGGAAGCAGCGCGCGATGAACATTTCGAACCGAGCACGAATTTTGATAGTAAAATTCAATAATTTGCAAGCGTTGTTCATTTGAAAGACGATCCATGGTTAAATTGCAAACCAAACTGAAGCTGTTTTACAGTGACACAAGGTACTAAACACACGTCAGCTGTCAAAACCAGTGTTGCCAAAACCAAACCAGCTAAAAAATCACCCTTTAGAATACATGGTATGATATTGCGCATGTGGTTATCCTATCTCTCTCTCGCAAGATACGTCACTGGGTGACAATTCTTTTGACACTTTACTTGTGCTTAATAGGAGGGTGTTGATTTCGTGAGCGGAATAAAATTTACAATTATTAAAAATGGTTCAATGTGCAATTATCGGGTGCAAGAGCAATAACAATAAAAAGCTTAAACGAAATCAAAGTGAAAATTGTGAAAAGTTAAAATTCTTCAAATTTCCTAAAGACAAAATACATGAAAAAATATGGATAAACAAGTGTGGTCGCAAAGACAAAATAAATGCGAAATATGCTGCCGTTTGTTCATTGCATTTTTCTCCTGAGTGTTATTATCGTAATCTCCAGCACGAGCTCCTAAACTATTCTCCGAAAAGTAGCAAAAAGCTTAAACCGGACGCTATACCGACAGAAAACGTTCCATTTCCAGAAATGCACCACAAAGGGCGGGAAGATAGACAAAAAAAGCGGGAATCAAAAAAAATGTTACGTGAATTAATGTAAGTTATTGAACTGCATATAAGTACAACAATTAACAAAATGCTTTCTTCTGCAGGGAAAATACAAATTCCGACGAAATTGTGTCTGATACATTCAAGATGCCTGAGCCGAGTATTGTCCAAACACCACAGACAGTTACTGAGAAATCAACAATCACAGAAGATGAGTATGAAAGAAATGATCGTATCGAAGAAATGAGTGACCTTGAACAGGATGCGTTGGAACACGTAGCCGGCTACATAATATATCGCCTAAAGTGTAAAGTACCGGATATGCTGCAAAATTATTCTGAGAGTCAGCCAGCAAGCTCATTTTCTTGGACCAATCAGCTTTCGGAAGGAGGACTTCAGAAGCCGAATGATGAGTTTCTCCAAAGATTGAAATACCTAGAAGGCGTATTTAATGAAATGAATGGCACAACACTTAAAACTGGTCAACATTTTATTCAACAGTTAATGACAGCGTCCAAAAATAGTACCTTAGAGCACGAGATAAAGAAATTGTTCTTTCGTTGTAAGATGTTTTTTAAAATTAAGATACTGAATGCGCAGTCGCATTTAAATGTAAATTCAAAAAAAAAGAAAACTAAATAAAACAATTAATTGACAACAAATTAAATTAACAATTTCAATGAACTCCGTTCTTAAGATTCTCCCGCATGTGAACGTGAAACCTTTGCTTTGTGAATCCAATCGAAGCCTCCGTTCCATGCACGCTGAACAAGTAGTTCCATGAGGTACTCACAATCTCCACTAGTCTGTTTCTGAAATAAAAAGAAATATTTTATCGATCATAAACAATTTGAATTGACTTACCGATACTCAACCTCTTCTAACAGTTTTTACTCTTCCTGACGTGGAATTTCCAAAAAAAATATGTTTATAGCACATAAACAACACAAAATATATTTTGTTGAATGTTTATTTTGCCGAGCAACTAAGAAATTATTCAAATTTCACACGGATAAGTAGCACAAGTACAGTTTTATAAATATTTTCCTTTTAATTTATACCACTGACAAGTGACAGCTGATTTGTTTGTCACTGAGTGACGTACATGCGCAGAACAAACAAAAAATTCAACGCGGAATATCATACCATGTATTCTATATACCTTGGGTTACCGCTGGGAACGGCGCCGAATCGACATTTCGCGGTCTTCTGTCACACTAGCTGATACGTACGTAAACGTGTTGGTGGTTTAATGTCCAACAAAGTAAATTTGGTGCGAAATTTGGTCACAATCTTCCGAATAGACTGCTCAGAAGGTCGAGAATGCCGATCATAAAATGGAAGCAGCGCGCGACGAACATTTCGAATCGAGCACGAATTTTGATAGTAAAATTCAATAATTTGCAAGCGTTGTTCATTTGTAAGACGATCCATGGTTAAATTGCAAACCAAACTGAAGCTGTTTGACAGTGACACAAGGTACTAAACACACGTCAGCTGTCAAAACCAGTGTTGCCAAAACCAAACCAGCTAAAAAATCACCCTTTACATCAGGTCAAACGCAAATTGGTCCACTGTGGGACAGTTTACCCTACGTCCAAAAATAATCGGCAGAGCCATACTTTCTTCTGGGACGATATTAACTTTTATCGTCTTTATTTTACTATCAAATTTTACTTTACACTTCATTTCTCATAAAACATATAATTTTTTTCCACCCACCCCGTAAAATGAGGATTTCGGCATTTTCGATCGTCGCATACGGAGCATACGAAGCATACGAAGACTTTATAAAACTAGTTGGACTGCCTGTATCAAAAAGAGAAAGAGACTTCATGAATTCCGCGTCTTTTGCCAAATCAACTTCAAAAGCAACACTTACCCAATTAACAGCACCAACTTCTTCGCTCAAACTTTCATCGTCATCAAACACAACTTTCTTGGAAACGGCAGCAACTTGTTTATTAGCTTTCAGAACGGCATCTCCCGCCCCGTCTGTGAGCAATTAAAGCATAGTACGGCACTTTTATCAGCATTCGGTTTGGTTACAGTGGCAGGTTTTGTCGATACGGCATTCAAATTTCGTCCTGACACACCCGTGGCACTTTCCGTCAAATATTTCTGCTCATAACGGTTAATGAGTTGTTTTAACTCGTTAATAATGCGAGCACCCAAAAGCAGATTAACATTGGGTATGCCACTTCCCATCCCGTTTACAATGAAGTCAATGACCTTTGTTTTACCAATATCTGAGCGCTTGACAATCGCCTGCATGTTTAAAAAATAGCAATGCAGGGACGCTTCCTGCTTTTTCCATTTCCTCAAGCCCAGCATTCTGTACACATCCTGTCGAGACACGGCTATGCCGAATTCCTTTAGAAGTGCTGACTTCAGGTCGCTATAATTGAGCGCAACAGTCGAGAGAAGGAACATTTTAGCAGTTCCAGTAAGTGAACGCCGAAAACTTAACAACTTAAATCTGTCATCGGCATTTACCGTCTGCATGATTTCCTCGAAATCGCGGAAAAAATGCTGCACAGAAAAAGTCGCCGCTAAACTTCGGAATGGCGTGCTCGATTTCGACAAATTCCGATCTTCGACCAGCAGGAGGGGCGGCTTCTTTTTCTAGCTCCTAGCTTACGGAGCTTCAATACTTCGAGGCGCTTACGTAACTGGCTCAAATTCTCATCCAGAGCAGTAGCTCTAAGGTCCTCGGCATCATCAGCGTCAGCGTCATCGGCATCGTCAACTTTAGCATTTTCGTCCTCGCTTGCTGTAGATAAATTGTTGCTCCTGTTAACCTCACTATGGTGCAGTCTTTTTAATTGAGCTGTGGTAGCTGTATCGGAAAATTCCACGCCAGCTTCTCTAATCGCTTCTACCAGCTGCTGTTTCGCCAACACACGCAGCATTTTAATACGCACAAGTATTATTATTATTAAAATTTTCTTTTATTACTCAGGCCAGTGATGTTCTGACCCCATATCTGAGTTTTAAACTTAATTTATTTTAGCTATTAATGAGGATTTCCTCGCACTAAATTTATTCTTGTTATCTCTTAAAACGTTTACCATGTGCAATCCCACAAAAACAATAATTTTTCGAGCCTTACCCAGTAGCATTGTATATAAACATTATACTACTATCACTTCGTGTATCCTAGCATTGCGCTACGAGTGGCGTTACACCGTAGCTCAAATATTTCAGAGGGTGAAGTACATAGCTCTAGTTGGTTTACTTTAGTAGGCGCAGAAACCTCGATGGTGGCGGTTGCATTGGCGTCAGCGCTGGTAGCTGATACATTTTTTAAAGGGAAAGCCACCCAAGTGGAACACGAACATCCTTACTTGAATGAATGCGTATTGCATTGCTGTTTTCTGACATGCTTTCCCTTTCCGATTTCAGAGTGTGGATGAGGGGTGGGTTTTGTAATCCATTCTTTCTCTTCCTTTTTGGTTCGATTTCATAATTTGTCAGGTTTGTCGCCTGTTGCTTTTATGAATGAGATGAACAGGTACCTACTTTGTGTGTAGTTGGATGTGTATTTAGTTATTAATAAGAAGTATGGAACTTTTTTTTGAAATATGAAGTTAGAAACAGTCAGTTACTGTTACAAAACTACGATGAAGTTTTCATAATGTACGTCGTACGGGTGGGTAGGTCTTCATTTCTGAAAGTTTTTAAATTTATATTAACTTTTTTACCTCTCTTCCATGTTATTTTTCACATTTCTTTATTCAAATAAAGACTCGTTCCAACAATTCGCCGAATAAGTGTCACCGGCCAACCGCATATTATATGTTTTGTATATTAGTGCATTTTTATATGGGGCCATAAATTTTAAAATCTCCATAAATTAAAAGTTTTACAAAATCTAGCAAAACCCAAGTTAATTTTATTGAACTTGAATTGGATAAGGTTTTCGAAAGAATTGTGAAAACAGGTAGTTCATTTATAAATGAATTCCTTTTTTTTCACTGTTGGCAGAAGCAAAAGAATATTTATTTTTTTTATTTATTTATTTACTTCATCTTATAAGTACAACTTATTTTAGATTACTTTGCAATAATTTATAAAAGAATGCGATTATTGTTACAAATTATAATTTAGTTAAAACTACAGATTTACAATGTTCTCTACTCATATTGAAATCTATTAGGTTTTTGTATTTATTGTAATTTACGCAAGCCATAGTAATAGGATCATTCAGACCATAATTAGTTCTGTGTCTAGGTGGCATAAAGAAAAAATGTTCCCTAGGTCGAAGAACACAAGAAGGAGCATATATATATTAAATAATGACAGCAAAAACGAACAATCATTGTGGCCAGTTAAGACGTCATTGGCAAGCATTGCGGAATAATATATCCTTCTTTTAGAAAGAGGTTTCAAATTTAATAAGGAACATCTATCGTCGTAGGTTGGAAGATTATTATTCCAGTCGAACTTTTTTAGAGCATACCTAGTAAAACCTTCTTTGAATTTTCTCTATGCGAGATTCAGAATTGCGGTAAAAGGGTTCCAAACAACACAGCAGTATTCCAATATAAAACGAATCGAAGTATTAAAAAGAGTTTTAAGTGTATATGGATCATTAAAATCATTAGAGTTTCGAAAAATGAAACCTAGCATTTGATTAGCTCTGCCAACTATGTAGTCAATATGCAAAGAAAAGTTTAGTTGAGTGTCAAAAATGACCCCCAAGTCTTTTTGGTCTGAAACTCTACTCCGTTTTATAATTAAAAAATATAGGGAACTTTTTTCTACTAAAAGTAAGAACCGAACATTTCTTAATATTAAAATAAAGGCCATTAAGAACACACCAATTATTTAAACTGTTTAAATCATTTTGTACCGCTAAGACATCTGACATACAGTTTATTGTCTTGTAGATTTTTAGATCATCTGCGTACAAAAGACATTTTGAGCTTGATACGAAAGGGGGTAAGTCACTGATAAAAAGCAGAAATAGAAGAGGACCAATATGACTTCCTTGGGGAACACCCGAAAAATTTCAAATTTCATTCGAAAACGCGGAACCAATTTTAACAAATTGTTTGCGATTGGTCAAATAATTGCCAATCCATTTTAAAATACTAGAATGAATTCCAAAAAGTTTAAGTTTATTTAAAAGCACATTGAGCTGCACACGATCAAAGGCTTTTGAAAAATCAGTATATACGCAATCTACTTGGAGACGTTTCAATTCAATTCAATTCAATTTATTTAATTTAAACAGTGTACAAATAAGATTTTGTCTTTTATAGTACTTAAATTAGCAGATAATTTATAACTTAAATGAGAACTAGGACTAAAATTGATATAAACATTAGGTGCTTAAAAATAAGAAGCTATAATTAGGAAAAGAAAGGATTAAGAAGAGAAGATGGTAAAATAGAGAATAGTACAAGAACAGAAAGAAAAAAAGATTTGAAGTGAGTATTTGTTGCTTTTTTAGTCAAAGTATTCCATTACGGCATTTTTGAACTTAGTACCCCCAATTATTTGTTTTGTTGTTGCCGGTAGCGAATTCCAAAGCCTGGTGACGTTGACACAAAGAAGAGACGCGAGGAGTTCAGATAGCTAGAGGAGGGCATTATAAGATTATGTGTTCTAGAGGACTGACCAAGTTGAAGTTTTTCAAAAAGATACATGGGGGATCTGCTGTTAATAACTTTGTGCATGAATACAAGACATCTAATATCAAGAAACTGCTGAAACGTACAACCAAGAACCAGTTTGTGATAGTGTGAGATGTGTTCATATCGACGTAGCCCATACACGTACCTAATCAAATCATTAAACGCAACAAGCAACTTGTGCTGAGAATGGGAATCAAGCCTGCAGTAAACTATAGTAGCATAATCAATAATAGGCATAAATAACGTTTTTACTAACCTAAGCTTAGTGTGAACTGGAGTAAAACTTGAGGAAAACCTAAGTTTACACAGCCCAGCATATATAACTTCGCCCGATTTAAGTTGAAACCGAGGTTGGTGACAGTATCTACAAATTTAAGTTGCTTATTATTTAAGAATACAGGTGGCTGTTTCTTAGAGATAAGAATAAGTTGGGATTTGTTAGGATTTATATCGAGTCCATTGCATAATGACCAGTTGAATATTGCAGACAGATCTTCGTTTATTTGAACAATAAGATCCTCAACGAGCCCTATTGGTCGCGACAAGTAAATCTGAGCATCGTCAGCGTAGAGATGAATGTTCACATTCGAGCATACTTTAGGTAGGTCGTTGATGAAGATGCAAAAGAGTATAGGTCCCAAAACTGATCCCTGTGGTACTCCTGCAACCAGTGATCTAAACCGTGAAGGCGTGGGCGAAAGTCGGTTGCCGCAGATGGCTGATGTTTTTTCGGAACCGGAATGACTTTAGCCACCTTCCAAATATGAGGAAAGGTAGAGCACGTGATACAGAAATTAATGATATGTGTGAGACAGCTAAGATATGGGGTAATATCATCTTCACAAAGCGAAGAGGTACTCCATCCTCACCTACAGCATTGGATTTTAGAGAACGAATGGTATTTATAACATCAATTTCTGAAACGACTTCAAAGTTAAAGTCAGAGCTAAAGAGTAGTTGGCTATCCGGAGTAAAGCACGTACTATTTACAGATCTGGCAAGAAATGCATCGTTGAGGTCGTTTACATTCGCAACGCTATCAATAACGGCCTTTTTCCTAACTCCAATGGAGCCTAGATTGCTCCACAGTTTCTTAGAGGTTTGGTCGGTACTCAGTTTCGATAGAAAATATCTTTTTTTTTTGTTCTTCTTGTCACGAACGTTGAGTAGTTACGAGCGCGACACAGAGGAAAAGTCTCTAAATTGGACAGATGATGGTTTAGGGGAACGGGATAGGTCAACATTGTATGCGCAATATATTAAATCATGGTCCGATATGCCTAAGGACAGCTGATCGTGAAGTAAGACATTAGATCGATTTGACACCATAAGAACGTCAAGCAGACTGGGAGGAGCATCTGGAGCAAATCGGGTAGCAAAGGAGTTAACTATCGATAGCCCGCTCGCAGCCGCACAATCTAAGAGTCGACGTGCTCTGCTGTCGTTTTTAAGTAGATCAGCATTAAGATCGCCGCAGATAATAATATCCTCATACAAAGCAGTGAACTCGAGGATTGCCGAAAACAGCGCCTACAAGGTAACGAAGAAGATAAACCACGGAAGATACGAAGTCCGTAAAATAGGAAAGCACTATGAAAAAATGGAAACCTTCGTTCGGGGCGGAACGACCCGTCAGGATAGCCGAATGTGTGATAGGGCCTATCAGACAGACATTACCCTACGAACAAGACAATGTACATAACGCACAAACCGTTCGGTTGTTGTTAGACTCAGGTTCACAAGTGTCTTTCATAACCGAAACCACTGTCCAGCGATTGGGTCTTATTCGAAAACCTGCTCGTATTCCTGTATTAGGAGTTGGGTCGACATCTCCTGGTGTCAAAAATGGAATTGTTACTCTGAAATTATATTCTCGTTATACTCAAGAGTTCGTACAAGTCCATTGCTATGTTGTCTCCAAACTCACATCTTTATTGCCCGCATCTATCCATGAGATCTCCGACAAGAAAAACTTCTCTTCGTTCAGATTAGCAGATCCTAATTTTAATTTGCCTGGGCATATGTACGTCCTAATCGGTGCAGACAAGGCTTTCAGCATCTTGTCTGGGGACATAGAGAAAATGTTTCGCCAGATTCGAGTTTCGGATAAACACACAAATTACCAACGAATCCTATGGAGAAATTCTAATGACCAAGCGGTTAAACATTACCGTCTCTTGACAGTGACTTATGGCGCCACATGCGCTCCATTTTTGGCGATTCGCAGTTTGTACCAAATAGCCATTGACCTACAGCAAACCTAACCCCGGACGATGTCATGACGGGCGCAGATTCAATTGAAGAAGTCTCTTCCCTCCGGTTAGAACTCGTGAATCTACTCATTCGGGCGGTTTTAATCTACGACCAATTGCTGTCCGTTACTTATCTTCATACCCGTAGAACAACATGAACTTTCTCCCATAGAGCTCGTAGAATTCTCTACCGTCAAACTACTTGCTATGCAATGGTGTCCATCCAAAGACAGTGTCTTCTTCAAAGTATATTTAAAAGGCTCTATTGTCTAAACCAAACGCCGTATGTTATCGGAGTCTTCGCGGATTTTTGGCCTCATTGGATTTCTAGGTCCAATCATCGTTGGTATTGAGATACTCCAAGACTTATGGAGAGAAGGGATAAAGTGGGATGAAGATGTCCCTAAGGATATTGCCGAACGATAGAGATTGATTCGTAGCGAACTTCATCTACTTGAATCTATTCCAATCCCTAGAATTTTGTGGAACAATAAAGACCGCTTCGAACTACATGCGTTTTGTGACGCTTCACTGGATGCATACTCTGCTGTGGTATATTGCCGTAGTGTAAACAGAGATGGACTGGTAAACGTTTCGTTAGTAGCAGCCAAAACAAGGGTTGCTCCCATAAAAGTACTGTCACTCCCTCGGCTTGAGCTTTGTGGAGCTACTCTTCTAATTCGACTTATCAATAAACTTGAGTTATCTTTACAGGTGAACGACATTACCTAAAGTCTTTGCTTGGACAGACTCGTCGATAATCTTAAATCGGTCGTCAATACAATTCACTGACAACCAAAGAACTCCACAATGTTAAAATTGAACTCATAAAATGTGCGCAGATATCGTTATTCCCTTCTGAAATCCGTGCTCTCGAAACACAGAAAACGCTGTCCAAAAAACACAAACTGATATCGTTAGCCCCTTTCCTTGACTCAAATGGAGTGCTTCGCGTATCCGGCCGTTTAAATGAATCGAATTTGCCATACAGTTGTTCGGTCTAATAAAACAAGAATATTTTATACTGGGTTGTAGAAATCTACTTCGCAGCCTAGTACACAAATATGTAATTTGTTTGCGTCATCGACAACATTCATCAATTTACCAAAGGAACGTATTCAATTCTTGCGACCCTTCAGTAAAGTCGGTTGCGACTACGCCGGTTCATTAACCTTACGATTATTTCGCGGAAGAAACTCTAAACTCGTCAAATGTTACATCGCTTTATTTGTATGCTTTGTAACGAAAGGCATACACTTGGAACTTGTCGGTGACCTTTCTACTAACGTCTTCTTGTCAGCCGTCGACCGCTTCGTAGCTCGTCGTGGTAAGCCCATTGAAATTTGGAGCGACAACGGCACCAATTTTCATGAAGCCAAGAGATCGCTTGATGAAATGCATGCTTGCCTTCTCAGTCAGCAACGTCAATCCATCGTTGCCGATCACCTTTCCGACGATAATATCTCGATGAAGTTTATACCTCCATCTGCACCTCACTTCGGTGGATTATGGGAGGCAGGTGTTAAATCTGTCAAGACCCATTTGGAAAGAGTGATTGGCGACCGCACTCTCACTTACGAGGACCTTTACAGCGACCCAAATGGCAAAGTGTTCAGTCAGACATCAAAGAAGACGACATCGTGCTCCTTAAGGAACCCAATTTGCCTCACTCAAAGTGGATCCTTGGTCGTGTGGTAAAAACACATCCGGGAAAGGATAACAAAACTCGTTTTGTCACTGTGAAAACTAAATTTAATGAATATGTTCGGCCCATATCTGAAAGACCGGAGTCTTTCAGGGGGGGCTGAATGTTCTGTAACACTAGCAAACAAAAATCAGTGCGCTTACCCTATTCCTCTATCAGCTAATTTCATTAATATTTACTGCTTTGTATATAATATACGTTTATTATATCAAACATTCTCTTAAATCTCTATTTTCTTGTTATATGTATATCTTTTTGTCTATGCTTATCATTAACTTACTCTCAATTTATTTGCATTGTATAACATCTACAGTAATGTTACGTTCTCTCAAATTTTCATTTTTGCATTATGTAAAGAATGCAGTTCACTTATTTTTGCCTGCCTTTGTAATAATTTTGATTCGTTTGTTCTGCCTATTTTGCTGCTGACATAACATCAAATAAAAGAAAACCCTAAATCTTTTTTTTTTGTATATGATTTCATTTCGTTTGCCAATTTCAATCAATTGAAAGGCTTGTCAATCAAAATGACGGCAGAAATCGTCTGAAATAAGAGAACAACCCGATACAAGACTGCAACTGTTTCTGGTTAGTCGGCACCCGATATTCTTTGATAGCGGCAATGTGAGAATCGCTTGGCGCAGTCCCTTGTGAGGAAACGGCATATCCCAAATACTGTATTTCCGTATGACCGAACCGGCATTTCGCGATGTTTAGTTTAAAATTTCGTTGAGTGATACGCCTCAAAACGGTTCTTAGCTATATTTTGTGTTCCTCAAAGTCTGTAGTAGTAATCAGTACGTCGTCCATATAAGCAACTATTTTACCTGAATCAATTAAATCTCGGATAATAACGTTAATAAACCACTGAAGAACGGCGGGGGCATTTTTCAACCCAAACGGCATTTTTAAATACTCCCACATACCACTTGGAGTAACGAACGGAGTAAGAGGAATAGATTCCTCAGAAACCTGAACTTGATGGAATCCGCTTTTCAAATCTAGAAGCGTAAAATATTGTTTTCCTTCAATATACTCTATACATTCTTCTATAAACTGCAACGGTTGATTATCCCGGATGGTCTTTTTATTGAGACCACGATAGTCCACGCACATTCGAAGTTCTCCGTTCTTTCATCTTTTTCCAACTGATTCACTATTGCCTGCACTTAAGTTCTTTCAAAGTAAGAAAGTCGTCGGGGAGCACGGTGAAACGGCACATCATCATTCAAATGTATTTTCATTTCATAATCTATTCAATTCGGCACAGCACAATTTCCCCAATTTATGATCAATATTCAAATCTACTTCTTCAGAAACAACCTCAATATTAAATATAACCGGTATATTATAGTACTCACAATTAGTCCCAGTTGACTCAACGTCCAATACAACTTCATTCATTTCTGGTTTATTACCAACTAGCTACAAATTATTTTCGATAAGGCTATAGCTATTAAGAGTTGTAAGAAGTTCATTTGCAAAAGAAATTTATCATTTCTACTTATAGAGACCAACTTTTCTTTAGAATATCTAAATTTTACTTTAGTCAGATGGATACTGAAAGCATTCAAAAAATTACGTCCAAAAATAATCGGCAGAGCCATACTTTCTTCTGGGACGATATTAACTTTTATCGTCTTTATTTTACTATCAAATTACGATCGTCGCAGCAGCTTCATCGGAACATACGAAGACTTTATAAAACTAGTTGGACTGCCTATATCAAAAAGAGAAAGAGACTTCCGCGTCTTTTGCCAAATATACATCAAAAGCAACACTTACCCAATTAACAGCACCAACTTCTTCGCTCAAACTTTCATTGTCATCAAACACAACTTTCTTGGAAACGGCAGCAACTTGTTTATTAGCTTTCAGAACGGCATCTCCCGCCCCGTCTGTGAGCAATTAAAGCATAGTACGGCACTTTTATCAGCATTCGGTTTGGTTACAGTGGCAGGTTTTGTCGATACGGCATTCAAATTTCGTCCTGACACACCCGTGGCACTTTCCGTCAAATATTTCTGCTCATAACGGTTAATGATTTGTTTTAACTCGTCAATAATGCGAGCACCCAAAAGCAGATTAACATTGGATATGCCACTTCCCATCGCGTTTACAATGAAGTCAATGACCTCTGTTTTACCAATATCTGAGCGCTTGACAATCGCCTGCATGTTTAAAATATAGCAATGCAGCGACGTTTCCTGCTTTTTCCATTTCCTCAAGCTCAGCATTCTGTACACATCCTGTCGAGACACGGCAATGCCGAATTCCTTTAGAAGTGCTGACTTCAGGTCGCTATAATTGAGCGCAACAGTCGAGAGAAGGAACATTTTAGCAGTTTCAGTAAGTGAACGCCGAAAACTTAACAACTTAAATCTGTCATCGGCATTTACCGTCTGCATGATTTCCTCGAAATCGCGGAAAAAATGCAGCACAGAAAAAGTCGCCGCTAAACTTCGGAATGGCGTGCTCGATTTCGACAAATTCCGATCTTCGACCAGCAGGAGGGGCGGCTTCTTTTTCTAGCTCCTAGCTTACGGAGCTTCAATACTTCGAGGCGCTTACGTAACTGGCTCAAATTCTCATCCAGAGCAGTAGCTCTAAGTTCCTCGGCATCATCAGCGTCAGCGTCATCGGCATCGTCAACTTTAGCATTTTCGTCCTCGCTTGCTGTAGATAAATTGTTGCTCCTGTTAACCTCACTATGGTGCAGTCTTTTTAATTGAGCTGTGGTAGCTGTATCGGGAAATTCCACGCCAGCTTCTCTAAGCGCTTCTACCAGCTGCTGTTTCGCCAACACACGCAGCATTTTAATACGCACAAGTATTATTATTATTAAAATTTTCTTTTATTACTCAGGCCAGTGATGTTCTGACCCCATATCTGAGTTTTAAACTTAATTTATTTTAGCTATTAATGAGGATTTCCTCGCACTAAATTTATTCTTGTTATCTCTTAAAACGTTTACCATGTGCAATCCCACAAAAACAATAATTTTTCGAGCCTTACCCAGTAGCATTGTATATAAACATTATACTACTATCACTTCGTGTATCCTAGCATTGCGCTACGAGTGGCGTTACACCGTAGCTCAAATATTTCAGAGGGTGAAGTACATAGCTCTAGTTGGTTTACTTTAGTAGGCGCAGAAACCTCGATGGTGGCGGTTGCATTGGCGTCAGCGCTGGTAGCTGATACATTTTTTAAAGGGAAAGCCACCCAAGTGGAACACGAACATCCTTACTTGAATGAATGCGTATTGCATTGCTGTTTTCTGACATGCTTTCCCTTTCCGATTTCAGAGTGTGGATGAGGGGTGGGTTTTGTAATCCATTCTTTCTCTTCCTTTTTGGTTCGATTTCATAATTTGTCAGGTTTGTCGCCTGTTGCTTTTATGAATGAGATGAACAGGTACCTACTTTGTGTGTAGTTGGATGTGTATTTAGTTATTAATAAGAAGTATGGAACTTTTTTTTGAAATATGAAGTTAGAAACAGTCAGTTACTGTTACAAAACTACGATGAAGTTTTCATAATGTACGTCGTACGGGTGGGTAGGTCTTCATTTCTGAAAGTTTTTAAATTTATATTAACTTTTTTACCTCTCCTCCATGTTATTTTTCACATTTCTTTATTCAAATAAAGACTCGTTCCAACAATTCGCCGAATAAGTGTCACCGGCCAAGCGCATATTATATGTTTTGTATATTAGTGCATTTTTATATGGGGCCATAAATTTTAAAATCTCCATAAATTAAAAGTTTTACAAAATCTAGCAAAACCCAAGTTAATTTTATTGAATTTGAATTGGATAAGGTTTTCGAAAGAATTGTGAAAACAGGTAGTTCATTTATAAATGAATTCCTTTTTTTTCACTGTTGGCAGAAGCAAAAGAATATTTATTTTTTTTATTTATTTATTTATTTCATCTTATAAGTACAACTTATTTTAGATTACTTTGCAATAATTTATAAAAGAATGCGATTATTGTTACAAATTATAATTTACTTAAAACTACAGATTTACAATGTTCTCTACTCATATTGAAATCTATTAGGTTTTTGTATTTATTGTAATTTACGCAAGCCATAGTGATAGGATCATTCAGACCATAATTAGTTCTGTGTCTAGGTGGCATAAAGAAAAAATGTTCCCTAGGTCGAAGAACACAAGAAGGAGCATATATATATTAAATAATGACAGCAAAAACGAACAATCATTGTGGCCAGTTAAGACGTCATTGGCAAGCATTGCGGAATAATATATCCTTCTTTTAGAAAGAGGTTTCAAATTTAATAAGGAACATCTATCGTCGTAGGTTGGAAGATTATTATTCCAGGCGAACTTTTTTAGAGCATACCTAGTAAAACCTTCCTTGAATTTTCTCTATGCGAGATTCAGAATTGCGGTTGTACAGTCAGCGAAAGTCTGAGCTGTCTGGATGAGAAAATGTACGTTCCTCGACACGGAGTGTAGTAAAATTCTCATCCAACGATAAGGGTATGGGTAAAGCGATTTTCCGGACGGTTAATTGCGTAGGACGACTTCAACGAAGAGAAAAATTCAAAAGAAAACGAGAGTGTTTCCGACAATTCGGTTGTACAACTATGAGCAACAAGTGCCGCAATTGTATTTTATTCTTCTATATATACATTTTAATTGGTATAATTTAACTGCATATGCCAAGAGAAAATATGGCTAATGTTTTACAATTGGAGGCAAATTTAAATTTCAATTAGCTTTTAGTACAAGTCATATGAAAGGCAAAACATGGTTTAGATATTTGATAAGTAAGTTTTTATACAATTCAAATAGTAAAGTTAAGTTTTTATAATTTTTATTATTGTTATGCATAGTGCCCCAACATTCCGCCCTCGTTGAAAGGTCCCTTTCAAGCATCAGGAAGTACTGCGAGCTTATGGACAGGACGCCTAATAATTCCTCTTGGAGTTCGTATGTCGGCCACCCTGACCTTTCCATCGTGTCCAGGAATAGCTTGCACGACTCTGCCCAGCAACCACTTCTGAGGAGGAAGGTTGTCTTCGTGCACAATGACAAGTTTATCGACGCATAGATTTGGTTGGGGTGATGACCACTTTGATCGTTGTTGTAGCTCACTAATGTACTCGTCTGACCAGCGCTTCCAGAAGTGCGTTTTTACAGCGTTGATTCGACGCCATCGTTGGAGGTAACTTATGTCTACTGCTTCAGTTGCTGGTTCCGGAATGGCCTTCAATGGTGCGCCAATGAGAAAATGACCTGGAGTCAATACTCCAAGGTCATTAGGATCGCTCGTGAGCGGGGTTATTGGCCTCGAATTCATCACCGACTCAATTTCGACAAGAGCTGTGGAAAGTTCCTCGAAAGTCAGCTTAGTGTTGTGGAGACTTCGGTACAAGTAACCTTTAGCGACCTTCACCGCCGCCTCCCAGATTCCACCAAAATGAGGAGCCCTAGGTGGGATGAAACGGAAATTTATATGTTCGTTAGTAAAAAAGTTATCAAGAATTTCTCTAGATATTTGTTGAAACAACATATTGCGAAGTTCTAACAGTTTAGAGTTTGCTCGTACAAAATTAGTAGCATTGTCGCAGAAGATTTCACGTGGGCGACCTCGGCGACCTATTATACGTTTAAGCGCTGCAATGAATGCTTCTGCCGAGAGATCTGAAACCGCTTCCAAGTGAACTGCTTTCGATGTGAAGCAAACAAAGACCGCTATATAGGTTTTATAGGGAACCTTGCCACGAATCTTATAGAAGGTATATATGGGCCCACAAAAATCCACCCCACAGCGAGAAAAGGGACGAGACGGCACTACCCTTTCGGTCGGAAGATCTCCCATAAGTTGCTGAAGTAATTTTGGGCGATATCTAGTACAATGGATACAGTTTCGAACCACCCTTCGAGCGATATCCCTGGCGTTAATTATCCAAAACCGTTGTCTAATTAGCGCAACCAACGTTTTGGGTCCCGCATGAAAGTTGGACAGATGGGTATCTCTAACCAGGCAAAGAGTAAAGTGCGAGTCCTTTGGTAAAAGAATTGGGTGCTTCTGTTCTTCCGGGATGTTCGCGTTTTTTAATCTTCCACCTACTTTTAAAAGTTGAGTTCCTTTTGTTTCTTCCAGATATGGACTTAGCCATTTGATGGATCCATTAATTTGACTTCCTCTTCGTATCATATCGCTATGATCGCTATGATTTTGGTGAGAGCTAAATCGAGTTCTTCTAAAGACAAAAATTCTGTTATTTCCGATGAACTATGTCGCAATCTATTTATAAATCTTAGCAGGTACGCAAAGATACGTATTGTTTTCCTGTATGAGCTATACTTGCTTAGAATGCCTAATAGATACGGTATCTTATCCGGTTGTGGTTTACTAAACAGCACAGTTTTTCGTTTTTCCAACGTCAGAAATTCGGGCGAAAGTTGAATATAAGAATTTGAAGGCCAACTTTCCTGGCCTTCTGATAAAAATGACGGTCCAGAAAACCATATGGAGTCCTCTAGATCCTCGGTTGAGCAACCTCGGGACACTATATCCGCAGGATTTTCCTTTGTAGGAACATGTCTCCAGATGATGCCTTGAGAGCGTTCCTGGATTTCGGCTATACGATTTCCTACGAAGGTTGTAAGCTTAGATGAATGCGTACATATCCAATGTAACACGACGCTGGAGTCCGTCCAGAAAACAATCTTCGAGAGTGATTTGTTAAAAATTGGTTTGATTCTTGACCACAGTTTTGAGAGAAGGTGAGCGGCACACAGCTCCAGTCGAGGAAGCTGCCTCTTTTTCGCAGGTGCTACTCGCGACTTCGCTACCAAAAGTTTTAAGGATACTAATCCTGATGAATCCGTTGTTCTCACATAGATACAACATCCGTATGCATGCATGGATGCATCGCAAAATCCATGGATTTGTATATCCTCCGTATGCGCAGCTAAGACGTACCGTGGAATAGAAAGATTTTTGAGCGCATGCAAATTGATCATAAACTGACCTCATTCACTCTCGATAGATTTTGGAATTGCATCATCCCAATCCAACTTCTCTATCCAAACCTTTTGGAGAAGGATTTTTGCTGTAATTATAATTGGGCTTAGCAAGCCCATAGGGTCGAAGAGGGCTGAAGATATAGATAGCATAGATCTTTTTGTGAAGTTGAAATATGTGCGAGGATTCTTATATGAAAAATGAAAATTGTCATGACACGGATCCCAAGTGATCCCGAGAGTACTAGCGAGAGTGGGGTCGGTAATGACAATATTTTTGTTTAGTTGACTATGATGCGATGGTTTCAGAAGATTTGAGCAATTACTATGCCACTTCGACAGTTCGAGACCTGCTGCCTTCAAAATAGTAATCACTTCCTGCTGAATCCTTTGGATAGTTTCGAAATCATCCGCCCCCGTAAGCATATCATCCACGTAAAAATCCGAGCGAATAATTTTTGATCCTAAGGGAAATTGGCTATCGAATTTTTCAGCAAGATAGATGAGGGGTCGAATTGCTAAAAATGGTGCCGAAGTGGTGCCATACGTAACAGTGTTGAGTTGAAACGTTTGTATGGGTGTCTGCTCGTTTTCCCTCCACAAAATGTATTGGTACCTACGCTGGGATGGGTGTATCAGTATCTGCCTATACATTTTTGTTATGTCTGCTGTTAAGACATATTTGTGAAGTCGAAATCGAAGAAGGATTAAAAATAAGTCATCTTGAACAGTAGGTCCCGCCATGAGGATAGCATTCAGCGATACTTGTGAAGAAGTAGCACAAGAGGCATCGAATACTACCCTTAATTTTGTTGAGATGCTATCGGGTTTAATAACCGCTTGATGAGGGAGATAATAGTGAGAATCCTCTAATTTGGGATTTTTTACCAACGACATGTGACCAAGTTCCCTGTACTCGCGCAAAAAAATTTAACGTAATCAGATTTCAACAAAGGATTTTTCGAAAGTCTGCGCTCAAGTGATATAAATCTCTGAAAAGCTATATCGTAGGACTTCCCCAAGCATTCAGGATTCTTTTTAAACGGTAGTTGAACCATCAGCCTTCCACTGGGCAATTCTTCCACAGTTTGACGAAAATGTTCTTCACATTCAGCCTGCTCATCGTTCCACTTCGATTTCCGTCCTTCAACTGCTTCCAGCTCCCAAAACTTTTCAACAAATGCATCCAGAGCATCTTCTGTAGAATTAACACAGCACATTTGTTTGTTGGCTTTCAAATTATTTCGGTATTTTCCGGATACAATCCACCCCAAATGCGTGTTCTGCAATGAGGGCAAATCCAATCCCAGTTTAATTTGACCTACAAGAAGCAATTCAAAAAAAGCTTCAGCTCCCAGCAGCAAATCTATTTGGGATGGCTGATTGAACTGCTCATCAGCGAGTTCAATATCTGTAGGAATATTCCAGCATTCGACATTGAGTTTCGAATCCGGTTGGTACCCAGTAATGGAAGGGGCGACGAGGAATTCGAGTGACAGTTCGAAGTTATCGAACCTTGAACGAATAGTGGTTTGTGTAAAAAATCTTATTTTGGTTTCAGTTGAGCCAATTCCCACAATATCCACATTCTTTTTTTGTTTTTTCAGGCTTAGGGCATTAGCAAAGCGTTCGTTAATGAAATTTACCTGAGACCCAGAGTCGAGTAGAACTTTTCCCATTTGATAACATTCAAAACGATCTTTTACCAACACTAAGGCAGTAGCTAAGATCACCTGTGCTGTTTTGGTTAAAGACTCTTTCTGAGAAGCAGAGTTAGCAGCCGCTGAACTCGTTGTTGGTGCATTATCTTCTACTGTGATAGCTTGTTGTTCTTGGGTTCTATGCAGTAAAGTATGGTGCGATTTCTTGCATTTCTTACACCGAAATGACGATTGGCATTTGGAGATACCATGGCCGCTTCCCAAACAGTTAAGACAAAGGTTATGCTTCTTGACATAGTTAAAACGATCAAGAACTGAGAGTTTACTGAAGTGTAGGCAGTTGCTTATAGAATGATTGGTCTCTTTGCAAATGTCGCAAGACCTTTGCATTAAACTGAGTGGGGTTTGCGGGCGTTGATCACTAAATGACGACTTGGGTTTAGATAACCATTTCTTGTTGTCTGAACGAAACTGTTTACCTTCTCGTGCTTCCAAATATTGGCAGCGTTTGTTGAGGACTTCAACGCATTTATCCCAATGTGGCAGTTTTTTGAAATCCCATTTGGATTGAGTATCCGAGTCGACCTTGGACATCGTAATATAAATTATGAAAGCATTGCATATATCTAAGTGTGTTCCTATCGACTTCAGAGAACTATACAAGGCGGATACATTATCAACTAAATTACGCAGAAGAGGAGCCGAAGGTTTAGTGACCTTTGGTAATTCGAATAGCTGAGATATGTTTTCTAAAAAAATCAGACAATCGTTGTCGTAACGATCCTTCAGACGTGCGAGCGCCTTTGAGTAGTTTTCATCTGTCACTTGAAAGGCCTTGATTGTACCAAGTGCTTGGTCGCTTAAACAAGTGAGTAAATGATTGAATTTTTCAATCTTCGACAAGCTGGGATCATTGTCCACAAGTTTTTCAAATAAATTGATGAAATTTTTGAAATCCGAGTATTTGCCGCTAAATCTAGGCAAGCGAAGTTTCTGTAAATGATTTACTGACTGTGGAACCGAAAAAGTTGTTTCCATGGTGCTGCACCTTCCAGCACCCATAAGAGATAGAATTTTAGACTTCGTAGCAATGTAGAGCTCTTCGAGCTCGCCTCGACTATTATCTGTGGGTACAAAACGCTCAATCTGCGTCTGATAAGATAGTATTTGTTTAAAATATGATTCCAGGATTCCCAATCGGCATTCCAGTTCTGTTGGTGAAAGACCATCTTTATCCAATGCGTTTTTTATCCTTGTAATGCTTCCCTTTGTAGAGGATCGCATTTGTTTCAACTCATCCAAAGTAATTGTAGCTACGGGTTCTACCATGTTGAAATGTTACCCAAGACGTAAAATATTCTAAAATGTCAGACTCAACAAGTTTGTCCAACTACTAATAAATTATACTCAAGTGATGCAATTTGTGATTGGGTGTGAATACGAAAAGTTGCAGTAAGTCCAATTTGAATTACAATAAGAATATCCAATATTATTATTATTGGTTACCTTACTGATTAAATTACCTAACAACGAAGAAGTCCAGCGAGACTGTACCGAAAAGATCTAGATGGTCGTGGAATGCATTCAATTTATACTAAGATGCAACAGTAAAGTATCGATGACTTTGAACAATGCTGCAGTATCCATAAAATCCAAAAATAAAGATGATTGTAATGAATGTTTGTGGAATTAATAAAATTTAGCAACGAAAAATGTTGACGAACGAGTGGGTGATTGATTGGGTGAAAGTGCTTAGAGCAGAAATGGTAGATATTTGAGCGAAAACTTTTTGCGAATAATTGATGAAAGAAAACAGATGAAAGTCTGGAACGTAACTTTTCAAAGCCGCGATCACTGTGGATTATAATTTTGGTCTTTTTACTCTGACGATAAGCGCTTTTATGAGATGAAAGTGATTTCTCTTTATGTGATCACAATTATGTGTATGTTGTTTCAGCAATTATAATAATGGTTTGATGTAGGATTTTTATATTTAACATGCAATATTTCTCCACGTACGTCGAAGGTGCGTTTTATATTAATTTGCAAGACCTGATTGGCGTTTTTTGATGATAAATCAAAAGTTTTTTAAGATCAACGCACATTCTACTACTTGGACTAATACCAATATACCTGTTCAGGGAGGAATACTTATCGTTCCCTGTACTTTCCGCAGCTGATGTGTTGGTCTCCTTTCCAAGTTCTCCTTTCGATGTTCTGTTGATTTTCTCTGCTCTTTAGATTTGTTCTCCTTGCTTTTCTCTGCACTTTTCTACACCTCCGCGATACCGACTACCGAACACGACTCACTTTTGTCACTAGTTTATTCTGTCTTTAATGTTTTTATGTTCACTTTTGAATTTTTTGGATTGATTCGTATCAAGACTTACAAAATCAATTACAAAGTTTTTCTTAGGAAATCCGAAAAATGCCCCACGTTGGGCGCCAAAAATGTACAGTCAGCGAAAGTCTGAGCTGTCTGGATGAGAAAATGTACGTTCCTCGACACGGAGTGTAGGAAAATTCTCATCCATCGCTTTACTTTAACGATATGGGTAAAGCGATTTTCCGGACGGTTAATTGCGTAGGACGACTTCAACGAAGAGAAAAATTCAAAAGAAAACGAGAGTGTTTCCGACAATTCGGTTGTACAACTATGAGCAACAAGTGCCGCAATTGTATTTTATTCTTCTATATATACATTTTAATTGGTATAATTTAACTGCATATGCCAAGAGAAAATATGGCCAATGTTTTACAATTGGAGGCAAATTTAAATTTCAATTAGCTTTTAGTACAAGTCATATGAAAGGCAAAACATGGTTTAGATATTTGATAAGTAAGTTTTTATACAATTCAAATAGTAAAGTTAAGTTTTTATAATTTTTATTATTGTTATGCATAGTGCCCCAACAGCGGTAAAAGGATTCCAAACAACACAGCAGTATTCCAATATAAAACGAATCAAAGTATTAAAAAGAGTTTTAAGTGTATATGGATCATTAAAATCTTTAGAGTTTCGAAAAATGAAACCTAGCATTTGATTAGCTCTGCCAACTATGTAGTCAATATGCAAAGAAAAGTTTAGTTGAGTGTCAAAAATGACCCCCAAGTCTTTTTGGTCTGAAACTCTACTCAGTTTTATAATTAAAAAATATAGGGAACTTTTTTCTACTAAAAGTAAGAACCGAACATTTCTTAATATTAAAATAAAGGTCATTAAGAACACACCAATTATTTAAACTGTTTAAATCATTTTGTACCGCTAAGACATCTGACATACAGTTTATTGTCTTGTAGATTTTTAGATCATCTGCGTACAAAAGACATTTTGAGCTTGATACGAAAGGGGGTAAGTCACTGATAAAAAGCAGAAATAGAAGAGGACCAATATGACTTCCTTGGGGAACACCCGAAAAATTTCAAATTTCATTCGAAAACGCGGAACCAATTTTAACAAATTGTTTGCGATTGGTCAAATAATTGCCAATCCATTTTAAAATACTAGAATGAATTCCAAAAATAACTTTGTGCATGAATACAAGACATCTAATATCAAGAAACTGCTGAAACGTACAACCAAGAACCAGTTTGTGATAGTGTGAGATGTGTTCATCTCGACGTAGCCCATACACGTACCTAATCAAATCATTAAACGCAACAAGCAACTTGTGCTGAGAATGGGAATCAAGCCTGCAGTAAACTATAGTAGCATAATCAATAATAGGCATAAATAACGTTTTTACTAACCTAAGCTTAGTTTGAACTGGAGTAAAACTTGAGGATAACCTAAGTTTACGCAGCCCAGCATATATAACATCGCCCGATTTAACTTGAAACCAAGGTTGTTGACAGTATCTACAAATTTAAGTTGCTTATTATTTAAGAATACAGGTGGCAATTGATCGGTATCGCAATGTTTCTTAGAGATAAGAATAAGTTGGGATTTGTTAGGATTTATATCGAGTCCATTGCATAATGACCAGTTGAATATTGCAGAGAGATCTTCGTTTATTCGAACAATAAGATCCTCAACGAGCCCTATTGGTCGCGACAAGTAAATCTGAGCATCGTCAGCGTAGAGATGAATGTTCACATTCGAGCATACTTTAGGTAGGTCGTATATGAAGATGCAAAAGAGTATAGGTCCCAAAACTGATCCCTGTGGTACTCCTGCAACCAGTGATCTAAACCGTGAAGTTTCGCCATCATGACTAACCCTTTGGAAGCGATTATCTAAATAGGTATTTATCAAGTGCACAGATCTTTCACTAAATCCAAAATATAACCTGAGCTTGTGACATAGTACCTTATGATCAACGCTGTCAAAGGCCTTGGAGAAATCAAGCAAACAAAGCACCGTTATATTGTCTTTATCGTATTTCACCCTTATATCGTCAAGAATTTTAATCATAGCCGACGAACAGCTATGATGTGCTCGAAAACCAGATTCAACAGGGGATAGCAAACAGTATTGATTTAAGTAGCTTGAAATTTGGTGTGCAAGAATTTTCTCCAAGACCTTTGACAAACAAGGTAAGATACTTATTGGGCGAAAGTTGGTTGCCGCAGATGGCTGATGTTTTTTCGGAACCGGAATGACTTTAGCCACCTTCCAAATATCAGGAAAGGTAGAGCACGTGATACAGAAATTGATGATATGTGTGAGACAGCTAAGATATGGGGTAATATCATCTTCACAAAGCGAAGAGGTACTCCATCCTCACCTACAGCATTGGATTGGTATTTATAACATCAATTTCTGAAACGACTTCAAAGTTAAAGTCAGAGCTAAAGAGTAGTTGGCTATCCGGAGTAAAGCACGTACTATTTACAGATCTGGCAAGAAATGCATCGTTGAGGTCGTTTACATTCGCAACGCTATCAATAACGGCCTTTTTCCCAACTCCAATGGAGCGTAGATTGCTCCACAGTTTCTTAGAGGTTTGGTCAGTACTCAGTTTCGATAGAAAATATCTTTTTTTTTGCTCTTCTTGTCACGAACGTTGAGTAGTTACGAGCGTGACACAGAGGAAAAGTCTCTAAATTGGAAAGATGATGGTTTAGGGGAACGGGATAGGTCAACATTGTATGCGCAATATATTAAATCATGGTCCGATATGCCTAAGGACAGCTGATCGTGAAGTAAGACATTAGATCGATTTGACACCATAAGAACGTCAAGCAGACTGGGAGGAGCATCTGGAGCAAATCGGGTAGCAAAGGAGTTAACTAACGACAGCCCGCTCGCACCGCACAATCTAAGAGTCGACGTGCTCTGCTGTCGTTTTTAACTAGATCAGCATTAAGATCGCCGCAGATAATAATATCCTCATACAAAGCAGTGAACTCGAGGATTGCCGAAAACAGCGGCTCTGGAGAGTGACACTGGTTTGCGTTGTACGCAACACCTATCAGACACTTCGAGTTGCAGTCACTAACTTCAAGCAGCAGATATTCTACTACACTTCCTTCAGATTTTCTTAGTAATTTATACTTAAGAGAGGTACTGCAGTACACAGCAACTCCTCCACCAGTGGTGTCAGTCACCCTATCATTACGTATGAGTTTATACCCCGGGATCTCATACAAATCGGTAACTTGATCCTTATCATTTGGATCAGTTGTCAGCCAAGTCTCTGTAACACATATAATATCAACCCCCGCGTCATTGAAGATATATTTTAAGTAATCCAGTTTGGCTAAGCTTAAGTTTCTAGCGTTTAGATAACATATTTTGATACCCTGACGAGCAGAAGATAAGATATTGACGACTGATCGCTCCGCAGCTCCACCGGCAACATCACCAGACGAGGTAGAGCGTTTTACCATCACCACAACACTGAATAAACAAACAAATGGAGCACAGTGTAATTAAATAAACAATAAATCATTTTAACTAAAGATGCAACAACTAGAGAAATGTAACAAGAAATAAGAAAGAAAGACGAGGTAAAGTAAATAGAGAAAGAAGAAGAGGGAATAAAAGAGAAAAGAGGAGAATACAATATTTTAATATGTTTGTAATGTCTGTTAAATAAATAAGAGTCCATTCCATATGATTATGCTCTGTTCAAGATCAGTGTTGAAAAAAGCGGATTAAGTTGAGGTGTAGACTTGTAGAGGCAGGCAAAGTTCTTAAGAGAGTTCCGGTGTGGAAAGAATTTTCGTCTTAGTGTCATCCTTACTCTTTCTCACGTAGACCAAACCATTGCGCGTTCTTGCAGAGAACAGTAGACCCTCTCTGCGCAACCGAAGTGCATATCTTAATATGGAGCTATTCTCTTGCGTTAAGCTCTCGTTGATATATATGCGTGTGCGTGAGGCTGAAGACGTACTGACATCAGGCACCTGAGATATGTTCTCCAGTTGTTGCAGTAACAGCCCTTTGTTTGCTCAAAATGCTGCTAGCAGTGCACTTTGTTCTATATGCGATGATAGTCTGACAAGCAGCGGGCTGTGACCATCAGCGGTTTTGGTGTTAAGACGAAATGCATCAAGTGCGGGGAAATCTGGTGGCATAGCTTCGCAGCGATGCCTCGTACCACTTCAATAGGGTTTTCGTTTGGTGTCCGTGGAATACCCCGGACAATCACATCACACAGCCGCTCTTTACGCTGTATGTCCACTAGTTCCTCTCTCAGCTTTCGATTTTCATCTCGAAGGTCAGATAAACTGCTCTCAAATTGCTGCACTTTGCTATCAAGAGAATCAATAGCATCACTCAACTTTTTGTTAAAATTGCATTCAAATTCAGAAAGCAGCGATTTGAATTTGTTCACTAAGCTGGTTTCAAGATCCCGAAGCTGGTCTGATAAGGACGTTTTTTTATCTGACGTGCTCGATTTAACTACTGGCGATTTATCTGGGTTCGATGCGGAGGTATTAGCGGATTTCTCTCTGAGCACTTCTTGACGCGTGGCGGACATGGTGATGTACAAAGAAATAAAGAGCAGAGACAAAACGAGGATTTTCTTTTTGGTTTTATGTGTTTATGGCTGAGATATTTAATCACTAGTGTTCACAACTTTTTGGCTTGGTAACGTTGACTTAAAAACTTTGACTTTCAGTGTTTTGTTTAAAGAGCTGGTTAAACAAAAAAAAATACTTCAACGACCAGTAGCGAACTACAAACACGTCTACTCAATAGACATCACTTTGACAGATTGATTCAATATTTTCTAGACAGTACTTGGTAAGAATAACCAAGTTTGTAGCGGTTGACGTACCACTTACAAACCCGTGCTGAAATTCAGAAATAAAGTTGCGAACAACTGAGTACAACCTTTTTTTAACAGCCGCCTCGAATACTTTAGGAAACAGTTGCAGCTTTGCTATGGGTCTATAATTCTCGATACATCTCTTAGAACCCGATTTAAAAATTGGAGTTATGAGCGAAAATTTCCAACAGTCAAGAAACTCGCCAGTAGATAAGGATAAATTAAATATAATCCTTAGTGGATCAACTTGCAATTTTTAAATAACAATGGTGGATAGTTATCGGGTGCTACACTGACACTCGAATCTAGTAATGACAATGCAGAGAGGATTTCATCATTTGTTAAGGAAATATGACCAAGGTCAGTTATATGCTCAGATTGACCCGAGAAACTGCAATTAATATGCTCACTAACAAAATTCGATTGGAAAAATTTTGCAAACATGTTACAACTTTCGTTTACATTACTACTAGAAATCCCGTTCAGTGACATGCAAGAAGGTATTTTTAAAGACTTCCTTTTAGTGTTAAGAAACGACCAGAAAGCTTTAGAATCACGTTTTATATTAGTTTCAATGGTTGTAACATAGTTCTTGTATACGAACTTCTTTAAAAAATCGTTTTCTTTTTTCAAACGTAAAAATTCCTGACGCAGAGATGGATCGTTTGTACTTTGTTTACACATCTTATACTATAGTTCTTCAATCTAGATAAACTCCTATTAAACCATGCCGGTTTATTAGATCTTTTTACATGTTTAATTGGTACAAACCTAGAAATCGCGCGTTCAAGTATTTTTTTAAATTGCAAGAACGCATTATTTAAACTACGGGAATTCATGATATTTGCCCATTCAACACCATTAAGAAAATTATTCATCGCATTATAATCCGCTTTTACAAAAATCAAATTTTGTATTTTCATTAATTTCTTCAAGAGACAGAATAATTTTGAATGCAGGTAGAAGATGGTCAGTTTTATTTAATTTTTTGCAGTTTTGGGTAATAAAATAGGCTATTGCCAATGGCATTCAGTAATATAAAAATGTGGAATTCCCGAACTCTTCTACATTTCCCCACGGTTGCCGTGGTTGGCAGCATTTACTTTTGTAGTTTTTGTGTGTTTTTGCATGTCACACTGATTCTTTCTTGACATAACACCGATAGGAATACAAAATGGAGAATTTGAAAAAAACTTGAGGGGCCCAGCGGCAAGAGGATTGTGAGTTGGGGGTCTCAGTATGGTTTGTCTATGGTAGGTAGTACCTATTTACGTAGATACGTATTTTAATTTGAGTTTAATTCGAATAACTCGATAGACTTAAAAGAAAATTATACTATAGAAGAATTGTAACCCAGTAGGAGTGTGTGCATATATGAATTTAATGAAAAAAAAAAAAAAACAATTCAAAAAGAATACCAAAATAATTATTTAAAAAAAAATTGCCTACTTACTTTGTGCGACAGTCCTTCGGAAAACGAGGTGGAAGGCTTAGGAGGGGTCGAGAAGGCGCTGGAAAGTGCTGACATGAACCCGAATAAGCTCGAGGGGTCAGTGGACTCTGATGGGAAACCAAAAGAGTTAGCAGACCAATCGTCAGTGGAGGTGGACAATGCGGGGCAGAAATGCGCCAAGAGGTCAGCCGGAACTGCGGAAGCCGGATTGGAAGAGGAGAGAAGTCCCGACTCCGAGCGGAAGTTGCACCAGCAACTGAAGCAAAGAATGAAGAGGGTCAGAAGGAGGCAAAGATTGGCCTTGGCCAAATCTGTCTCGGCGAAAGGCATAAGTAAGTCGGTTGAGGAGTTGACTGAAATGGTTGCCAACTTGACGTCGACCGAAACCTCTCCAGAAGACGGTGGATCTAGGAAACGGTTCAAATGTTCCGGGACCATGAATCCACCTAAAACTGTGAAGAAGGGGACGGAAGGCGGAAGGGAAGACGGACAGTCTGTACAATATGGGGTCAGTCTACAGGTACCACACTCCAGTGGTTATGTGGATGGACAACATTTACAACGGACTATTAGTCAACCCGGAAAGCAGAAATCGTGCAAGGCCGAGCAACCTGGACCAAGCAAGGTAAAGCGAAAGCTGAGCCAAGCTATGGGAAGGAGAGCAAAGCAAGCATCAGATGCTGCAAAGCCTTACGCTAGGAGTGAGAGAGCCAAAGTTGACAGGGGTGTAAAAACCTTTGCTCAGACAGCGGCGAACGATCTCCAAATGGGTGTTGCCGACATGAGTCGAGAGGGGGGGATAGAAGCTTCACAGTTGAGTATTTTCAAGAATGCTCTGCTGAGGGCTCTTGACTTACTTCCGACAAATGCAGGTGATATCGGTGTAAAGGAGATAACCTTGGAGGAAGGGATTATAGCAATAAAATGCGTAAACCAAGAAACCAAAGGGTGGCTATGTGAGACTGTAGGGAAGATGACCGACCTATGGGAGGGAATCAACCTTAAAATAGACAGGCTTCACATACTAAAGGATGTGGAAAGGTTGATAATCTTCGTTCCCGGTGAACCCGTGAGCAAGGATGTCATCCTTGCCAGACTTTGTCGTCAAAATTCCTGTGTGAAGGACACTTCGAAATGGAGGGTTATTCATGTGGGAAGATATGATGACAAAAAAATTGGTGGAACCAAGCTGACGATCTGGTGTCCGAGGGAGGAAGCGAGGCTGGTTAGACAAGCAGGAGATAGACTCTTTTGCGGGTTGGACATAGCATTCGTGAAGTTCCAAAGATCATCGGAAAAGACTCAACCTGGAAAGCCACCCGGTAGGGCGACGAAGTGATAGACACCATGGAGATGGGATCAACACAAGTCGGGCGGGAGGTGGGCCCGTACCGGGAAAAGCTGAGGGTGATTCAATTGAACCTTCATCACAGCAAAGCAGCATCGGCAATGATGACTAAGTGTTTTGATGAGGATTCGTTTGATATAGCCCTGATACAGGAGCCTTGGATCTTTAGAGGAAAGATTAGAGGACTCCCAAATAGCATGGCTGAGTTGCATTATGCACAAACTAGCGGAAGAATTAGGTCCTGTATCTTGGTGAGGCACGGAGTTCAAGCATATAAATTGCCGGATCTGTGTGCCCCAGACCTTGCAACAGTACGAGTAGGATCAGGTGCGGGAAGTTTTGTCATAGCATCTGCATACCTGCCGTATGATTCTCCAGAACCTCCTCCGACAAGAGAGTTAGAGTCTTTGGTGAATGCATGCAGGAACAGGAACGAGGATCTAATAATTGGTTGTGATGCCAATGCACATAATACAGTGTGGGGCAGCACCAACGATAATTACAGAGGAGAAGCCTTATTCGAATTTGTATCATGCAAGGATCTAGCTATCTTAAACCGGGGAACAGAGCCAACCTTCGTCGATGTGAGACGAATGGAAGTGATCGATGTTACCCTGTGCAGTAGCCAGATAATTGAAAGAATATCAAATTGGAGGGTAATGGATCAGGCTACATTGTCGGATCACAGAGCCATTTCATTTGATGTTCGCTATGGATCTAAAAGGAAAAAAGATCGGAAATACATCAGAATTCCGAAGAACACAGATAGGATAAAATACCTTGAAGTGTTGGAGGAAAAACTGAATGTAATGACATTCGGAATACCGAAAAACACTTGGCATGTAGAATCACAGTTGAAGCATCTGCAATCAGCTGTTGAAGTTGCGTACCGAGTGGCTTGTACACCTACTTTAGTGGAAAAACAAGATCCTGCGCCTTGGTGGTGCCGGGAACTTGAAAAGCTAAAAAAGGCTGCGAGGAAGGCCTTCAATCACGCCATGAGGAGGGGAGAACCCGAAGCATGGGATGAATATAAGGCGAAAAAGAAAGAGCTAAACGTTACTCTGCGACGACGTAAAAGGGAGTCATGGAGGGACTTTTGCTCGAGTATGAGGAGTACATCTGAAGTCAGTAGACTACAAAAGATTGTCTCGAGAGATCCAGTTTCTAAGATCGGACTCATTCGTAATAGAGCGGGGGAGATGGTGGAAACACTGGATCACACAAATGAGGTCCTAATGGAGGTACACTTTCCAGGAAGCTATAAGTCAGCTCAGCCCTGGGCTCCAAGGAAACAAGGAGCGAACAGGATGGATAGGACGGAAGCAGAACGGATCGTGACACCAAAAGCGGTCAAGGGTGCGATAGCAACATTCTCACCCTTCAAAACTGCGGGGCCGGATGGTATATTTCCAGGTCTAATGCAATGGGGTATAGACCTAATTGCACCAAGGCTCAGGAATATATACGTTGCATGCCTAGCAATAGGCTATATCCCGATAACATGGAGGGAAGCAAATGTGGTCTTCCTTCCAAAACCGGGAAAAAAGGACTACACCGAAGCAAAGTCATTCAGACCAGTCAGCCTAACATCCTTCCTGTTAAAAATAATGGAAAGGGTGATGGTGGACTATATGGAGAGTACTGCGCTTAAGATGTATCCTTTAAATAGTAGACAGCATGCATACAGGGTAGGTATGTCTACAGAAACAGCGCTACACCAAGTAGTACGCGTTGCGGAGGAAGAGCTAAATACCGGGGGCATTGCGATGACCACTATAATGGACATTGAAGGTGCCTTCGATAAGATATGCTTTGAAAGTCTGAAACAAGCCTTGGAAAAACGTAGGGTTAACCCACTGGTGGTAAGATGGGTGGACAATATGTTGAATACGAGGGCGATTAATATTCAGACGGGAACCTCAAAACTCAGAGGAAGGGTTAGCAGAGGTTGCCCACAAGGAGGTGTTCTCTCACCTACACTGTGGAATATCACTGTGGACTCTCTTCTCGACAGACTCGAGGCGACGGGCATTCACACAGTGGGATATGCCGACGACATAGCAATAATGGCCAGAGGCAAATTCATGGACGTCACAGCAGATATCATGAGGAATGCACTCAGAGTGGTTGAGCGGTGGTGTCTGGAACAAGGGCTCTCCATTAATGCGGCGAAAACAGATCTAATAGTCTTCACTAGGAAGAGGAAAAATCTGGAATTTCGGCCCTTAACACTTTTCGGATCGGAACTAACAATGACTAAGAAGGTTAAGTATCTGGGAGTCTATCTAGATACTGGACTTACTTGGAATTACCATGTTGAGGAGAAGGTCCGGAAGGCAAAGAGGGTACTACATCAGTGCAAACGTGTATGTGGACAGAGGTGGGGACTCTCGCCTAGGTCAGCATACTGGATGTATACGATGATAACTAGACCCATTATCACGTACGCCTCGGTTGTATGGTGGGCGAAAGCCTCTCAGAAAACTGTGAGGAAGCACCTGGATAGGGTTCAGCGTTTAGCATGTATGGGAATTACAGGTGCAATACGTACAACCCCAACATGCGCATTGGAAGTCATCATGGGGATATTACCGCTAGACTTATTTATTAAGAAAACAGCGGCCCAAACGGCACTTCGCTTGCATCGAGATGCGAAATGGCACCATCGTGGTACGATCTATGGACATAGGAAGATCCTGGAACTTGTTAAAGACGAGATTAGGGAGCTAAACATGCCTATGGATCGAATAACAAGGGTGCGTATTATGGAAAGAAATCATAAAACTCGTATTGAGAACGGATTACTTCCAGAAAAAAGAAATGGTGAAATAGTGATTTTCACGGATGGATCCATGATGGATGGCGGGGCGGGGGCCGGTATCTATTCAGAAGAGCTGGAACTTGCCCGTCACATTAGCCTCGGGAAATACACTTCAGTATACCAGGCTGAGATGATTGCCTTGCTTTATGCGTTGGACTACTTGCTTGAGTGTCAGGTGGAAGGAAGAAATATCCTCATAGCACTGGACAATCAGGCGGTGATCAGATGCATGGAACAAACAAACATCACAACATCACTGGCACTGGAATGCGTACTTAAACTCAATAAGTGTTCATCTAAAAATGAAGTAACACTGACTTGGGTACGAGGACACATAGGGATCGAAGGCAATGAAAAGGCGGACTCCCTTGCAAAACAGGGGTCAACTGAAAAGTTGCTGGGACCAGAACCATTCTCTTCAATTGGCAGAGGAATGGTTGAACAGCTTGTCCACAAATGGATCACGGCAGAACACCTGAGAAGGTGGTCAACCGTGGAACAATGTAGACAAGCTAAAATGGCAATAAAGTGGCCTACCTGCTCCACTCAAAGAAGAGTTCTAAGCATGAGTCGAGGAACATTGAAATGGGTGGTGGCTTTGTCTACAGGACATGGTAATTTCAGGTATCACTTAAGGAAAATGGGCCTTATAGAGGATGATACTTGTAGACTATGCCTGGAGGAATCTGAGACAGCGGCACATATACTGTGTCAATGCCCGGCATTGGCTGGCAGAAGAATGAGGATCTTGGGACATCAATGGGTCGAGACCCAGTCGATGAAACGGATCTCCCATAAACAGATGCTAGCGTTAACACTAGGAATTGAGCCCAGAGAAGAACTGTGGAGAAATCCAGAGAGTCTCTCTGAGTAAGATTTACAGTGGTAGAGAGACGAAAAGAGACCCGACAATGGTGGTCTGATTCGATTATCTCTCGAAATATATATATATATATATTGTGCGACAGTGTGTCAGAAATATTCCAAAAAAACATAAAGGATTATTATCTTGAGTAATCTTATTTTGCTGGTATTTTAAATAGTATATCTAATATAAGTACCGTATTTTATTGTTTATTCTTTATTGCGCGTATGAAATTTTTTTGTTAAATTTACCAAAATGCTGTTGATTTTGCGAAGAAATTTATCAGTTTGTCTTTTATCTTTTTGTTATATTAACAAAAAAAATTGTTAATACCATCAAAATTGTTTGTCATTTTGTCAAATCTTGTTAATATTGTAGTAGTAATCTGTCAGTACTACAGTTGTCTTTTGTTGAATCTATAATAAATTTGCTGGTTATATAGAATTATTATCTCAATTCCATAATTTCAATTTGTTGATTCAAAAAATAAATTGTTCAATTGATACAATATCGATTTATTAAATTGAAAATTCTGTTTTGTTGATCTGACAAAGTAGTTTTTAGTAAAATTTTATCCGTTTGACAAAATATCGTTCAAATTGATAAAACTTAATTTGTACTGATAAATTTCCTTTATCATAACAATATTTTTTCTCAGTTCAACAAAACTAATTTTGATGAAATTTAACAATCGAGTTTTGTCAATATTACCAGGTATTTTATTTTCAGTGTAGGTATATGAATATTAAAAGCAAGCCGATGAAAGATCATTACCCCATCCACCCTTAAATTTACACCACCAAAGCCACCTGTAAATCAATGCCGTCAATTTTATCTCCTTTCGCATATTTGGAAAGTGACATTAACATCCTCAGTTTTGGTTTATTAATTGTAGATATTATATCATTAAATTGTTGGTCATGAATTCATAACTAACAGAAATATGACAAAAAGATTAACTTGAAATAAATTCCATTTGCATTCAAATGTCTACAAGAATGAATTTTCAAATCTAAAATAAAAGATCAACCGTCATCTCATCATAAAAAGGAAGGCGAACAAAATCGTTTTCTTTCATAAGCGCAAATATCCAGATTTGCCTTTCATACAAAAGAAATTCCAAATCAGAAATTTGTCATCATTTATTTTTCAAAGAAACTACTCATGCTTGAAAGAACGAAACCTCATTGTGCGAGTAACAGAGAAAAGAAGCCCAAATTTGTATCCCTTTATTTGCTACCTAGCGACCAGCCACCAACCAAATGCTTCGGTTCACTAATCACAAGTGCGATTATTCCTCTCTATTTGGGTTCTACAAGAAAGTAAGCACGACAGCAACGCCATCCAACGGGGTCCGGCCAAGAAAATTTTCGTGTTGATGTTAGTACTATAGTCTATGGACACCCAATGTCCATGCATATTTATTAAACAAGAAAAAATATAGTTTTTTTTACAGGATCTGAACAATGTGACGCCACCGCTAAGAATGACCGTTCGTTAGAATCTTTTCATTTAAAATCCGTCTTTTTATCCAAAATCCGTCTCGCGTTGATTGCGACATCTGTCGTCGATAGTATTTGTCAAAAACTGTTTGGCTGAAGTCGCCACATGACTCCCTCTTCAGTGACGAAGTTACGATGCGTTTTCAAATGTGACTTTTCGTGTAACATATGTTTTTCTTTTTTTATTTGTGATGTTTTTCAAATTACATTCAGGATTATTTTGGGGAAAATCTGCGTGTAAGTGTGCTGGCTTTAGTCGTTCAACCGAAATGTTTAAAATTCTTCCATCTGCATTGATTTTGGAGAGTCGGTCACTAATTCGTTGGATTATTGGATGCGGGCCAGTGTATGGTTGTTGCAATGATTTTTTAACAGCATCGCATCGCAGGAAAACGTGAGAGCACTTGTAGAGGTCCAGTGAAACAAATAGTTTGTTCTTTGAGTGGTTTGCAGTCGCTGTTGGACGGAATTTGCGAATGTTTTCTCGGTGCTTCTCGATGAAAATCTGTGGATCAGACACGAAACTTTCAGTATCGAAAAACTCACCAGGAACTTTAAGATTTGTTCCATACAGCATCTCTGCTGCGGAGGCAGTCGGAAGTGCATCAACCCAGTTGGTATCTTCATGGCACATCAAAGCAGCCTTTAGCGATCTATGCCAACGCTCGACAAGTGCATTTGAGGCTGGATGGTAGGGTGCGCATTCTTACTGTCCCTATCATGTTAATGAGTGCATTGAACAGTGCTGACTCAAATTGAGTTCCTTGGTCGGTGGTGAGTGTTGTGGGAGAACCAAATCGAGCAACCCAGTGTGTAAAAAACGCCGTGGCCACTGTGTCCGCATACATGTCCGGTAGGGGTACTGCTTCCGGCCATCTGTTGAAGCGGTCGATCATAGTAAGGTAATACCTGTTTCCTTTGCAGAGTGGTCGATGTGGACGTGGTGAAAACGGTGCTCTGGAACTACAATTGGGTCGGGATGTGCTCCGGTATGCTTATGTACTTTCGAACGTTGGCATTGGATGCAAGTGCGTGACCACTCCAACGCGTCCTTTCTGATGTTGGACCAGATGTACTTTTGTCTCAGTTGCCGGCTGGTTGTTCTGCCGCTTGGGTGTGAAAGACCGTGGATGGATTCAAAGGGCTTTCGACGCAGAGACACTGGTATGTACGGCCGAATAGTGTTAGTCGAAATGTTGCAGTATATTTTGATCTCGGGTCCAAGTTGAGTTTCTTCAACTGGATTGATGAATCGTTCTGCTTCAGAATTGCTTTAAGTTCCTCATCCAGTAGTTGAATGCGTCTGTTACCGAGTTGCCTATGCCGGGTAAGTAGATAATGTCCGTTGTATATTGAGAGTTGTCTGAAACGTCGCTGCGGTGCCTTGTCCGAGTGCTGCTGAAATGCATATATGAGCGGTTTGTAGTCCGTTTGAACGACGAAATGTCGACCATCCAGTATGTGCTTAAAGAATCGTATAGCGAGGTATATCACCAGCATTTCGCGATCGTAAGTGCTATACCGAGTCTGTGCACCAGAAAGTTTGCACGAAAACAGGCCAATCGGTTGATATCGGTTGTTTCGTATTTGCTCCAGCTTGGCACCAACTGCGACATCCGAAGAATCTGTTGTTAAAACGAGCGCAGCTTTTGAATCTATGTGCGTGAGCAATGTTGCTTGCTTGATGCTATTTTTACAGATCTCAAATGCTTCTTCCGCTTGAGGAGTCTGTCGTTTTTCTTGGAGTCTTTGATGAGTCCGTTCAACGGTGCCTGGATATGAGCGCAATTTGGAATGTATCGGCGGTAATAGTTAATGACTCCAAGAAAACGACGTAGTTCCATGATCACTGTTGGCTTCGGATAATTGGAAATGGCCTCAACTCTTGTTTCAGGTGGTCTGCAACCAGCTTGGTTGATTGTGTGTCCGAGGTAAGTGACCTCAGGCTTCCCAAAGACGCATTTCTTGATGTTGACGATAAGACCGTACTCTTGGAGGCGCTGCAAGATTTGACGAACGTGTTGCCGATGTTCCTCTTCCGAGTCAGAAGCAATGAGGAAATCGTCCACAAAACAAAAAACGAAGTCAAATCCACGTAGGACCATGACCATGTCCATTTCTGAGTTGCATTTTTGAGTCCGAATGGCATGACCAGAAACTCAAACAAACCAAAAGGCGTGGTAACAGCGGTTTTCTGAACGTCCTCAGCTGTCATAGGAATCTGGTAGTAGGCCTTATCCAAGTCCAGTATTGACTTCTCTTGTTGAGAAGTTGTTTGGTGAAGTCCATTATATGGGGAATTGGATATCTGTCTGGTTGTGTTTTGGCATTTAACCGACGGTAGTCGCTGCAGCATCTCCAACCGCCAGTCTTTTTTTCGACGAGATGACTGCTGGACAAACGACAGTATCCTTTTTTTAGAAAATCCTCAAAGTCAGCCTTTGCTTGTTTCAGTTTGACACCGGCGAGTCGTCGTGGTCGTTCGGCAATTGGCTGGTCTGATGTGAGTATGCAGTGCTGCACGGTGTTGTTTTTTGACTTTGAATTAGGTTTGTTGTTGGTGGCCAAAATGAAGTAGTTGACGAGATTGATGTTAGGTTCAGCTCCACTAATAGTCAGGAGTTTGGATATTTCAGTGGTATCAATCTCGCCTGGGGCAGTCAGTGATGTCATCATGATATCGCGATCAAGAGGAGTAACACGGTAGGGTCATCACTGGTATAGCAAGTATAAAAGTTTTTTTTTTTTTTAAAGTATTTTTTTAGTTTCCCCGCTGAAACATTTATTGACTGAGATCGAAGTGAAAGAGAAAAAGCTGTAAGGATGCCGGAGTGCACCAAATGTAAAAATGACATTCGTGGTGAGTCGAGTATACAATGCGCTGGAGTTTGTGGGAAAGAGTTTCATCTCTCAATAAAATGTAGCGGCTTGGACAAATACAGTAGCAACGTGCTTGACACTAATCCAATGGTAAAATTCATGCACTTCGCTTCAACTGAATAAGCCACACTTTTCTAAGCTACCTTGTTAATTTTTCAAAACCTTGTGCTTTTATTTATCATTTGATGATGCTAACTGTTTGCTTATGATGTTGAGAAAATAAATCAGAAAGAATAACTCAAAAAGTACCGCTATTTTTTCTCTGGCTCTCTTGCAAAGCATTCAATATGGAAAAATGCGGTTTTATTTTGCGTCAACTGAATAGACACAGATATTGAAATTGGAAATAAAAGATATTAGAATTAAATGAAACAAGAATTTAGTTTAAATAGTTTTTTATTGGCTATAATAGTAGATTTGATCCGGCATGGAATCGTACAGCCTCCTTATGTACTCCAGCGAAATTTCGCTCCAGGCCAATTAAATGGCTGCAATAAGGGATTCCCTGTCCTCAAACTGACGACCGGTCTCATAAACTTTTCGTACTAACCATCCCCAAACGTTTTCTATAAGGTTCAGGTCGGGTGAGTACGGCGGCCATTGAAGCAGTTCCACATTCTGCATTCTGATGGGGGCGTTGTCCTGCTGCAAAGTCCAGTTTATGGGTCCAAAAATGTCCGAAAATGTAGGGAAATTTGTTTCCAAAATTCCTTTATAAGTTAATGCAGTCATTTTTGAGGTTTGGAATTCAAGCTCAACGGCGCCATAGTAGGTAACTGCTCCACATACCATAACACCACCTTCCCTACTATGATGTTGCGCTAAAAATCGCTCTTCTTTCCTCACATCGTGGAAGTAATAATTAAACCCATCAGGGCCATCAAAACTAAACTTCTTCTCATCCGAAAAAACTACGGATCGCCATTCATTTTTCCAACTCATATGGAGTCTAGAGAATTCTAAGTGCATACCCTTCCGTTGCTCGTTAAGTGGTGGTTTTCTTTGAATTTTCATTCTTTTTAAATGATTGGCACTATTGATAACCCTTCTAATGAGTCAATCTATACAGATAATGACTTTGCGTCTATTCAGTTGACGCAAAATAAAACCGCATTTTTCCATATTGAATGCTTTGCAAGAGAGCCAGAGAAAAAATAGCGGTACTTTTTGAGTTATTCTTTCTGATTTATTTTCTCAACATCATAAGCAAACAGCTAAAATCATCAAATGATAAATAAAAGCACAAGGTTTTGAAAAAATTGACAAGGTAGCTTAGAAAAAGTTTGTGCTTATTCAGTTGAAGCGAAGTGTATGTGGTGACTGTACACAATACATTCACAATATTGACTCGGCATTGAGAGATGTACAAGACACGGTAAAAAAAACCGAAACTATTTAAAGGAATACAAAGTCGAATTCGAAGACAGTTTAACGAAATGAAAATAAAAAATATGCTTGAAGCAATTGAAATTAGGTACACTGAAAGATTAAGAGACATGAAAAAAGCACAAGAAACATGCCAACAAAGCGTTTTGGAAATACAAAAAAGAAAATGTAAAGAAGCTCACAATAGATAATAAAATGTGTGTAACCGAGATGAAAAACGATTTACAGATTGGAGTAAAACAAATCACACCGTCAAAGCAAAAAGAGACAACAACTACTTACGCAGAACAACTGAAACAGTCAATTAACATAAAGCCAAAAAGTAAACAAATGAATTCTAAAACAATAAAAGACATCAAGGAAAACATAAATACTGCGTCTCTTTCTCTCAAGGTTGACAGTGTCTCTGACCGAAAAGAAGGATCGATTACCATCAATTGCAGGGGAGAAGAAACAGTAAAAAAAATAGAGAGCTAGATGAAAAAGAAACTTGGGGAAAATATGATCTGAGAGTGTTTAGCAACAAACGGCCACAAATAATGATTACCGACATGAATGAAAAATGGAGTCAAGAAGAATTGGAAATAGCGTTGAAAGAACAAAACCTTGTAGTAGGCACGGTCAAATGTGTAATAGAGTTTAAAAATAAAAACAAAGAGTTATACTACGCCGTGATTAGGGCTGATCAAATCGACCATAAGAACATGCTTGGAAATTTGAGAATAAATATTGGATGGGAGAAATGCCGAGTTTTTGAAAATTTCAATGTAAATAGGTGCTTTAACTGCAACGGGTATCACCACATCGTAAAAAATTGCAAAAATAAAATGAAATGCGCAAAGTGGAGTAAAGATAACCACACAAGAGAATGTAGTTCCAATGAAACGAAATGCAAATGCAACTGTATACGGTATAATAAAAAGTTTACACTTGACTTAAACATATCCATGATAGCCGAGATAAAGAATGCTCTGTATATAAACGGCTAATACAAGCTGAAAAAAACAAAGTCCAAATATAGCAAAGACAAAAAATTAGAGGTGTGAACTGCAATATTCAGGGACTTACAGGAAATTTCCCTGAGGCTGAACAGTGTTTTGTCAATACGAAGTATGACCTTATTATTATGTCTGAAACACACATCACTAAAAACATTGAAGACAGCGAGATTGAATTAGAAGGATATGGGCTAACACGAATCACGACATACAGGAGGGCTATGTATATATGTAAAAGACTATTTTGATGTACAAATAATCATAGAGGAAAAGATTGTCCCTGAACATATCTACTGGGTAGTGATAACAATAACAGAGAATAACCAATTCATTTATCTAGGATCAGTCTACCGGTCACCAAGTTCATGTTCAAGTTCAATGGCTTAATAACACCCTGGCTCAGTTAAAAGGCGAAAGATACCAAGAGTTTATGCAGAACAACAACAACGAAAATTGGAACAGATACCGAGAGCGTAGGAACTTATAGAAAGCTGAAATAGTTAAATCAAAAAATGCAAATATCAAACAAAAAATTTCGAACGCAACTAAACAAAAAACAATTTGGAGAGCCATCAAGTCACACGTCCTGAATGAAAAAAGACAGTGCATCAAACACGTCTATTTTAACAACGTAAACATAACAAATAACGAAGAGATAACTGAAAAATGTAATGAATACTTTGTCAGAAGTGTTTCTGAAATCAACGAGTCAATACCGCATTTCCAGTTCATTCAACGAAGTAATTTTGTCAATGCAACGTTTAAATTTAAGTACGTCTTAGTAACAGAAATAAAAGGTATTTTAAAGTCACTGAACAACAAAAGAGATTTTAATTTTTTAAGCGCGAAAATGCTGATTGATGCAATTGACAACAGGATGCTTACCTGAAACATGGAAGGAATCAGTTGTCACCCCGATCGAAAAAATAAAGGGAACTGACAAATGTGAGAACTTTCGTCCTATCAACGCTCTTCCAGTATACGAAAAGGTTGTTGAAAAAATAGTGCATACACAACTCGAAGATTACTTTGAAGTAAACGATCTTTTCATTGAAAAGCAGTCCGGATTTGGGAAAAAACACTCTTGCGAGTCAGCGTTAAATAATGTACTTATAAGCTGGAAAGAGGAAGACCTAAACAGAGTTAACAAGTGGTTGAAAGCGAACAAACTAAAACTGAATGTAACAAAATCGAAATGATAGGGAACAAATGGAACAAGGCAATATAACAAAATATATAGGCATAGTTGTAGATGACAAACTAAAGTTTGATATACATATGTATTAATAATTTAGTCAAAAAAAATTTCAAAAAAGAATGGATTCTTTAACAGAATAAGAAGCAAGTTATCTGTAATGTGCGCTATTAATGTCTATAATGTTAAGATAAAACCCCACTTCGAGTATTGTTCTTCAATTTTGTGCCTTTGTTCTGATAATGTTTTGTTAAAATTGCAGCGCCTACAAAATAAATCCATGCGTATTATACTTAAAAGCAATCGCCTTACACCAATAAGAACAATGCTTCAATAATTAAGCGTAGGTAAATAATTGAGATACGTGGGGGAATTCCAGCCATATAACCAAAGAAGTAGAGAAAATGTGAGGCTACCTAAATATATTGAAAATGTTACTCAAAACAGTATTCTGTATAAGGGATGTAGATTATTTAACAGACTTCCGCACAGAGCAAAAAGCTTAACAAATTTAATAATATTTAAAAGATATGTAAATGAATTCATAAAATGTAATTATACTCCATAAACTAATAGCATTAGAAAAATGTATATACCTACTTTTTTAAGTTGAACTATTAAAACTGAATTTAAATAGCAGAGTTCTGCTAAATAAATAAATATATAAAAAAAAAAAAAAATATTGTCGACGATGCGTCTGGCTTTCAAGTCAATGATGATTCCGTAGTGTGGGAGCAGGTCCGCGCCAATTATCGCTGTTTTGACATCTGCGATAATAAAAGGCCAAGTAATTTCTCGTCGCAGACCAAGGTTGAGTTTGAGGGTTTTTTTCCGTAGGTGTAGATTGGTGAGTTGTTTGCTGCCAAATGTGTGATTTCGCCCCTGTTGTTTTTGCAGTCTATGACACGGGCTAATACACAGATCGTTGATCCAGAATCGAGTAAGAATTTTTGGTTTGTTTCTTTGTCGAAAACGTAAAGGCGGTATTCTTTGTCGATTCTTGGGCTGTTGTCGACCGCCTGAGTGGACAACAGCTGATTTAGTTTTTTTGTTTGACGTAGCTGGTTTACAATTACGAGCCCTGTCGCCGAATTTGTTGTGGAAGAAGCAGTTGTTTGAGTTAGGTTGAGTCGTAACTGTTGATGATGCAGAGGTGTTGTGACCTACCACGATTTTTACTGGTTTTGAGCGATTGTAGCATGGTCAGAAGAGTGGACAGGGTAGACTCAATGGTATAAAGGCGTTGGTTGACGTCACTTGTATCGATGATGTGTGGGGTTTCTTGATTATCATCCCGGACATCGGTTGAGAAAACGGCATGGGCGGGTGTGCTGTCGATAACTTTGTCTGCAATTTCGGACAGCGCAGTGCGTTCAATGCCGTGGCATGCAGAAATTATTCCACGTACGTGGCTAGGCATTCTTGCCATTCATAGGGTCGACAACATACTGTCGGGGACATCTTGCCCTGACAGTCTTCGCATTTCCTTGAGGAGACTTGATGAACGCCTGTCACCCAGCTCAAGAGACGTCATAAGCCTTATAGGTTAGGTTTATGGGCCGGCGAGGAATACTCCGCGCCACACTCAGGTCAAAGTTGACCCATTGTGATACCCGTAGGGGGCAAAAGTTTATCCCTTACCCGTAGTGACCTATTCTGTGTGCCTTGTTGTAATTAAAAGTTTACTTACTGTGTGTCGCTGTATACAAACCAACCTGATGATTTGATGAAGTTCATGAGTTTTTCTGTTGGTGTGCTAGAAACCTCGTTCAGGTTATGGAAGAAGTATCTTCCTATGAATTTCTTCCTGTAGTGTTGGAGACCTGGACAGTGACATAGGAAGTGGGTTGTATCCTCTATAACTCCCTCGTCGCCGCAGCCTTTGCAAAGCTCATCTTGTTGTTGTTAACGGGCTCCCGACCCGTGAAGAGTCTCTGCCTGAGACACTGTAGCCTTCCATCCTCTGCGATCACGGGCACGCTATTTCCTGTTATCCAGACCAAGCGCTCTGGCACCTGCGATGGCTTGGTCTTTGAAACGGAGGTTCGGTCTTCCTTGTCGTCTCGAACCTGGCGGCTGGGATTCGAAGATCCTCTTAGCTGGAGCATTATTGTCCATTCGCTCGATGTGGCCGAGCCAATGTAGCCGACGTATTTTGGCCTTTTGGACTACATCCACATCTTGGTACAGCTCATAGAGTTCGCGGTTGTATCTTCTCCTCCATTCACCCTACTCGCACACAGGACCAAAAATCCGCCGAAGAATTTTTCTTTCGAAGGAGCCCAGTATCAGCTCTCCCTTCCTGCTTATCGTCCAGCACTCGGCGCCATAAAGCAGAACTGGCAGGATAAGGGTTCTATGAAGCATACATTTTGTCCTTCGAGTAAGGAGTTTTGAACCCAATTGTTTTGCCAAACCGAAGTAACAGCGGTTTCCTAGGGTAATTCTTCGCCGGATCTCCACTAGGATGTCATTTGTGGAGTTCATGTTTACTCCGAGGTAGATAAACTCCTAAACTACCTCGAAATTGTTGCTATCAATAGTGACGTTCTGTCCTAGGCGGTGCACAGATGCTTGTTTGTTTGTTGATAGCATCTACTTAGTCTTGTCCGCATTTACTACAAGACCAACGAATTTAGCCTGTTCTTCAATCGCCGTAAAAGCCTCTATCACGGCACGCTGGGAGCACCCGATGATGTCAATATCGTCTGCATACCCCAGTAGCTGGACGGATCTGTTGAAGATAGTGCCTTCCGTGTTGACTGCCCTGCGCACTATCTGCTCTAACACGAGATTGAAGAAGTCACATGATAGTGCGTCTCCTTGCCGAAATCCGGTGCATTTTTTGAATAGTTCGAGTTGTCTCAAACGTCGTTGTGCCTTGTCCGAATGCTGCTGAAATGCATATATGAGCGGTTTGTGGTTCGTTTGAATGACGAAATGTCGACAATCAAGTATGTGCATAAAGAATCGAATAGCGAGGTATATCGCCAGCAATTCGCGATCGTAAGTGCTATGACGAGTCTGTGCACCAGAAATTTTGCACGAAAACAGGCCAATCGGTTGATATCGGTTGTTTCGTATTTGCTCCAGTTTGGTTGATTGTGTGTCCGCGGTAAGTGACCTCAGGCTTCCCAAAGACGCATTTCTTGATGTTGATGACAAGACCGTACTCTTGGAGGCGGTGCAAGATTTGACGAAAGTGTGGCCGATGTTCCTCTTCCAAATCAGAAGCATTGAGGATATCGTCCACATAACAAAAAACGAAGTCAAATCCACGTAGGACCATGTCCATGTGTCTTAGGAAAGTCTGAGTTGCATTTTTGAGTCCGAATGGCATGACCAAAAACTCAAACAAACCAAAAGTGGTAACAGCGGTTTTCTGAACGTCCTCAAGTGTCATAGAAATCTGGTAGTAGGCCTTATCCAAGTCTAGTATTGAGAACCATCTCTTGTTGAGAAGTTGTTCGGGACTGCTGGACAAACGACAGTATCCTTTTTTTAGAAAATCCTCAAAGTCAGCCTTTGCTTGTTTCAGTTTGACACTGGCGAGTCGTCGTGGTCGTTCGGCAATTGGCTGGCCTGATGTGAGTATGCAGTACTGCACGGTGTTGTTTTTTGACTTTGAATTAGGTTTGTTGTTGGTGGCCAAAATTAAGTAGTTGACGAGATTGATGTTAGGTTCAGCTCCACTAATAGTCAGGAGTTTGGATATTTCAGTGCTATCAATCTCCCTTGGGGCAGCCAGTGATGTCATCATGCGATCGCGATCGAGAGGAGTAACACGTTAGGGTCATCACTGGTATAGCAAGTATAAAAGTTTTTTTTTTTTTAATTTTTTTTTGAGTTTCCCCGCTGAAACATTTATTGACTAAGATCGAAGTGAAAGAGAAAAAGCTGTAAGGATGCCGGAGTGCACCAAATGTAAAAATGACATTCGTGGTGAGTCGGGTACCTATACAATGCGCTGGAGTTTGTGGGAAAGAGTTTCATCTCACAGTAAAATGTAGCGGCTTGGACAAATACAGTAGCAACGTGCTTGACACTAATCCAATGGTAAAATTCATACACTTCGCTTCAACTGAATAAGCACACACTTTTCTAAGCTACCTTGTTAATTTTTTCAAAACCTTGTGCTTTTATTTATCATTTGATGATGCTAACTGTTTGCTTATGATGTTGAGAAAATAAATCAGAAAGAATAACTCAAAAAGTACCGCTATTTTTTCTCTGGCTCTCTTGCAAAGCATTCAATATGGAAAAATGCGGTTTTATTTTGCGTCAACTGAATAGACACAGATATTGAAATTGGAAATAAAAGTTATTAGGATTAAATGAAACAAGAATTTAGTTTAAATAGTTTTTTATTGGCTATTTTAGTAGTGGGTGCTGCCGCCTTTATTCATAATAACTTCGTAGATTCGATCCGGCATGGAATCGTACAGCCTCCTTATGTACTCCAGCGAAATTTCGCTCCAGGCCAATTAAATGGCTGCAATAAGGGATTCCCTGTCCTCAAACTGACGACCGGTCTCATAAACTTTTCGTACTAACCATCCCCAAACGTTTTCTATAAGGTTCAGGTCGGGTGAGTACGGCGGCCATTGAAGCAGTTCCACATTCTGCATTCTGATGGGGGCGTTGTCCTGCTGCAAAGTCCAGTTTATGGGTCCAAAAATGTCCAAAAATGTAGGGAAATTTGTTCCCAAAATTCCTTTATAAGTTAATGCAGTCATTTTTTAGGTTTGGAATTCAAGCTCAACGGCGCCATAGTAGGTAACTGCTCCACATATCATAACACCACCTTCCCGACTATGATGTCGCGCTAAAAATCGCTCTTCTTTCCTCACATCGTGGAAGTAATAATTAAACCCATCAGGGCCATCAAAACTAAACTTCTTCTCATCCGAAAAAACTACGGATCGCCATTAATTATTCCAACTCATATGGAGTCTAGAGAATTCTAAGTGCATACCCTTCCGTTGCTCGTTAAGTGGTGGTTTTCTTTGAATTTTCATTCTTTTTAAATGATTGGCACTATTGATAACCCTTCTAATGAGTCAATCTCCACAGAACTCTCATAAACAATGAAGATAATGACTTTGCGTCTATTCAGTTGACGCAAAATAAAACCGCATTTTTCCATATTGAATGCTTTGCGAGAGCCAGAGAAAAAATAGCGGTACTTTTTGAGTTATTCTTTCTGATTTATTTTCTCAACATCATAAGCAGTTAGAATTATCAAATGATAAATAAAAGCACAAGGTTTTGAAAAAATTGACAAGGTAGCTTAGAAAAAGTTTGTGCTTATTCAGTTGAAGCGAAGTGTATGTGGTGACTGTACACAATACATTCACAATATTGACTCGGCATTGAGAGATGTACAAGACACGTTAAAAAAAAACCGAAACTATTTAAAGGAATACAAAGTCGAATTCGAAGACAGTTTAACGAAATGGAAATAAAAAATATGCTTGAAGCAATTGAAATTAGGTACACTGAAAGATTAAGAGACATGAAAAAAGCACAAGAAACATGCCAACAAAGCGTTTTGGAAATACAAAAAAGAAAATGTAAAGAAGCTCACAATAGATAATGAAATGTGTGTAACCGAGATGAAAAACGATTTACAGATTGGAGTAAAACAAATCAAACCGTCAAAGCAAAAAGAGACAACAACTAATTACGCAGAACAACTGAAACAGTCAATTAACATAAAGCCAAAAAGTAAACAAATGAATTCTAAAACAATAAAAGACATCAAGGAAAACATAAATACCGCGTCTCTTTCTCTCAAGGTTGACAGTGTCTCTGACCGAAAAGAAGGATCGATTACCATCAATTGCAGGGGAGAAGAAACAGTAAAAAAAATAGAGAGCTAGATGAAAAAGAAACTTGGGGAAAAATACGATCTGAGAGTGTTTAGCAACAAACGGCCACAAATAATGATTACCGACATGAATGAAAAATGGAGTCAAGAAGAATTGGAAATAGCGTTGAAAGAATAAAACATTGTAGTAGGCACGGTCAAATGTGTAATAGAGTTTAAAAATAAAAACAAAGAGTTATACTACGCCGTGATTAGGGCTGATCAAATCGACCATAAGAACATGCTTGGAAATTTGAGAATAAATATTGGATGGGAGAAATGCCGAGTTCTTGAAAATTTCAATGTAAATAGGTGCTTTAACTGCAACGGGTATCACCACATCGTAAAAAATTGCAAAAATAAAATGAAATGCGCAAAGTGGAGTAAAGGTAACCACACAAGAGAATGTAGTTCCAATGAAACGAAATGCAAATGCAACTGTATACGGTATAATAAAAAGTTTACACTTGACTTAAACATATCCATGATAGCCGAGATAAAGAATGCTCTGTATATAAACGGCTAATACAAGCTGAAAAAAACAAAGTCCAAATATAGCAAAGACAAAAAATTAGAGGTGTGAACTGCAATATTCAGGGACTTACAGGAAATTTCCCTGAGGCTGAACAGTGTTTTGTCAATACGAAGTATGACCTTATTATTATGTCTGAAACACACATCACTAAAAACATTGAAGACAGCGAGATTGAATTAGAAGGATATGGGCTAACACGAATCACGACATACAGGAGGGCTATGTATATATGTAAAAGACTATTTTGATGTACAAATAATCATAGAGGAAAAGATTGTCCCTGAACATATCTACTGGGTAGTGATAACAATAACAGAGAATAACCAATTCATTTATCTAGGATCAGTCTACCGGTCACCAAGTTCATGTTCAATTTCAATGGCTTAATAACACCCTGGCTCAGTTAAAAGGCGAAAGATACCAAGAGTTTATGCAGAACAACAACAACGAAAATTGGAACAGATACCGAGAGCGTAGGAACTTATAGAAAGCTGAAATAGTTAAATCAAAAAATGCAAATATCAAACAAAAAATTTCGAACGCAACTAAACAAAAAACAATTTGGAGAGCCATCAAGTCACACGTCCTGAATGAAAAAAGACAGTGCATCAAACACGTCTATTTTAACAACGTAAACATAACAAATAACGAAGAGATAGCTGAAAAATGTAATGAATACTTTGTCAGAAGTGTTTCTGAAATCAACGAGTCAATACCGCATTTCCAGTTCATTCAACGAAGTAATTTTGTCAATGCAACGTTTAAATTTAAGTACGTCTTAGTAACAGAAATAAAAGGTATTTTAAAGTCACTGAACAACAAAAGAGGTTTTAATTTTTTAAGCGCGAAAATGCTGACTGATGCAATTGACACAACAGGATGCTTACCTGAAACATGGAAGGAATCAGTTGTCACCCCGATCGAAAAAATAAAGGGAACTGACAAATGTGAGAACTTTCGTCCTATCAACGCTCTTCCAGTATACGAAAAGGTTGTTGAAAAAATAGTGCATACACAACTCGAAGATTACTTTGAAGTAAACGATCTTTTCATTGAAAAGCAGTCCGGATTTGGGAAAAAACACTCTTGCGAGTCAGCGTTAAATAATGTACTTATAAGCTGGAAAGAGGAAGACCTAAACAGAGTTAACAAGTGGTTGAAAGCGAACAAACTAAAACTGAATGTAACAAAATCGAAATGATAGGGAACAAATGGAACAAGTCAATATAACAAAATATATAGGCATAGTTGTAGATGACAAACTAAAGTTTGATATACATATGTATTAATAATTTAGTCAAAAAAAATTTCAAAAAAGAATGGATTCTTTAACAGAATAAGAAGCAAGTTATCTGTAATGTGCGCTATTAATGTCTATAATGTTAAGATAAAACCCCACTTCGAGTATTGTTCTTCAATTTTGTGCCTTTGTTCTGATAATGTTTTGTTAAAATTGCAGCGCCTACAAAATAAATCCATGCGTATTATACTTAAAAGCAATCGCCTTACACCAATAAGAACAATGCTTCAATAATTAAGCGTAAGTAAATAATTGAGATACGTGGGGGAATTCCAGCCATATAACCAAAGAAGTAGAGAAAATGTGAGGCTACCTAAATATATTGAAAATGTTACTCAAAACAGTATTCTGTATAAGGGATGTAGATTATTTAACAGACTTCCGCACAGAGCAAAAAGCTTAACAAATTTAATAATATTTAAAAGATATGTAAATGAATTCATAAAATGTAATTATACTCCATAAACTAATAGCATTAGAAAAATGTATATACCTACTTTTTTAAGTTGAACTATTAAAACTGAATTTAAATAGCAGAGTTCTGCTAAATAAATAAATATATAAAAAAAAAAAAAAATATTGTCGACGATGCGTCTGGCTTTCAAGTCAATGATGATTCCGTAGTGTGGGAGCAGGTCCGCGCCAATTATCGCTGTTTTGACATCTGCGATAATAAAAGGCCAAGTAATTTCTCGTCGCAGACCAAGGTTGAGTTTGAGGGTTTTTTTCCGTAGGTGTAGATTGGTGAGTTGTTTGCTGCCAAATGTGTGATTTCGCCCCTGTTGTTTTTGCAGTCTATGACACGGGCTAATACACAGATCGTTGATCCAGAATCGAGTAAGAATTTTTGGTTTGTTTCTTTGTCGAAAACGTAAAGGCGGTATTCTTTGTCGATTCTTGGGCTGTTGTCGACCGCCTGAGTGGACAACAGCTGATTTAGTTTTTTTGTTTGACGTAGCTGGTTTACAATTACGAGCCCTGTCGCCGAATTTGTTGTGGAAGAAGCAGTTGTTTGAGTTAGGTTGAGGCGTAACTGTTGATGATGCAGAGGTGTTGTGACCTACCACGATTTTTACTGGTTTTGAGCGATTGTAGCATGGTCATAAGAGTGGGCAGGGTAGACTCAATGGTATAAAGGCGTTGGTTGACGTCACTTGTATCGATGATGTGTGGGGTTTCTTGATTATCATCCCGGACATCGGTTGAGAAAACGGCATGGGCGGGTGTGCTGTCGATAACTTAGTCTGCAATTTCGGACAGCGCAGTGCGTTCAATGCCGTGGCATGCAGAAATTATTCCACGTACGTGGCTAGGCATTCTTGCCATTCATAGGGTCGACAACATACTGTCGGGGACATCTTGCCCTGACAGTCTTCGCATTTCCTTGAGGAGACTTGATGAACGCCTGTCACCCAGCTCAAGAGACGTCATAAGCCTTATAGGTTAGGTTTATGGGCCGGCGAGGAATACTCCGCGCCACACTCAGGTCAAAGTTGACCCATTGTGATACCCGTAGGGGGCAAAAGTTTATCCCTTACCCGTAGTGACCTATTCTGTGTGCCTTGTTGTAATTAAAAGTTTACTTACTGTGTGTCGCTGTATACAAACCAACCTGATGATTTGATGAAGTTCATGAGTTTTTCTGTTGGTGTGCTAGAAAGCTCGTTCAGGTTATGGAAGAAGTATCTTCCTATGAATTTCTTCCTGTAGTCTTGGAGACCTGGACAGTGACATAGGAAGTGGGTTGTATCCTCTATAACTCCCTCGTCGCCGCAGCCTTTGCAAAGCTCATCTTGTTGTTGTTAACGGGCTCCCGACCCGTGAAGAGTCTCTGCCTGAGACACTGTAGCCTTCCATCCTCTGCGATCACGGGCACGCTATTTCCTGTTATCCAGACCAAGCGCTCTGGCACCTGCGATGGCTTGGTCTTTGAAACGGAGGTTCGGTCTTCCTTGTCGTCTCGAACCTGGCGGCTGGGATTCGAAGATCCTCTTAGCTGGAGCATTATTGTCCATTCGCTCGATGTGGCCGAGCCAATGTAGCCGACGTATTTTGGCCTTTTGGACTACATCCACATCTTGGTACAGCTCATAGAGTTCGCGGTTGTATCTTCTCCTCCATTCACCCTACTCGCACACAGGACCAAAAATCCGCCGAAGAATTTTTCTTTCGAAGGAGCCCAGTATCAGCTCTCCCTTCCTGCTTATCGTCCAGCACTCGGCGCCATAAAGCAGAACTGGCAGGATAAGGGTTCTTTGAAGCATACATTTTGTCCTTCGAGTAAGGAGTTTTGAACCCAATTGTTTTGCCAAACCGAAGTAACAGCGGTTTCCTAGGGTAATTCTTCGCCGGATCTCCACTAGGATGTCATTTGTGGAGTTCATGTTTACTACGCGGCAGATAAACTCTTAAAGTACCTCGAAATTGTTGCTATCAATAGTGACGTTCTGTCCTAGGCGGTGCACAGATGCTTGTTTGTTTGTTGATAGCATCTACTTAGTCTTGTCCGCATTTACTACAAGACCAACGAATTTAGCCTGTTCTTCAATCGCCGTAAAAGCCTCTATCACGGCACGCTGGGAGCACCCGATGATGTCAATATCGTCTGCATACCCCAGTAGCTGGACGGATCTGTTGAAGATAGTGCCTTCCGTGTTGACTGCCCTGCGCACTATCTGCTCTAACACGAGATTGAAGAAGTCACATGATAGTGCGTCTCCTTGCCGAAATCCGGTGCATTTTTTGAATAGTTCGAGTTGTCTCAAACGTCGTTGTGCCTTGACCGAATGCTGCTGAAATGCATATATGAGCGGTTTGTGGTTCGTTTGAATGACGAAATGTCGACAATCAAGTATGTGCATAAAGAATCGAATAGCGAGGTATATCGCCAGCAATTCGCGATCGTAAGTGCTATGACGAGTCTGTGCACCAGAAATTTTGCACGAAAACAGGCCAATCGGTTGATATCGGTTGTTTCGTATTTGCTCCAGTTTGGTTGATTGTGTGTCCGCGGTAAGTGACCTCAGGCTTCCCAAAGACGCATTTCTTGATGTTGATGACAAGACCGTACTCTTGGAGGCGGTGCAAGATTTGACGAAAGTGTGGCCGATGTTCCTCTTCCGAGTCAGAAGCATTGAGGATATCGTCCACATAACAAAAAACGATGTCAAATCCACGTAGGACCATGTCCATGTGTCTTAGGAAAGTCTGAGTTGCATTTTTGAGTCCGAATGGCATGACCAAAAACTCAAACAAACCAAAAGTGGTAACAGCGGTTTTCTGAACGTCCTCAAGTATCATAGAAATCTGGTAGTAGGCCTTATCCAAGTCTAGTATTGAGAACCATCTCTTGTTGAGAAGTTGTTCGGGACTGCTGGACAAACGACAGCATCCTTTTTTTAGAAAATCCTCAAAGTCAGCCTTTGCTTGTTTCAGTTTGACACTGGCGAGTCGTCGTGGTCGTTCGGCAATTGGCTGGCCTGATGTGAGTATGCAGTGCACGGTGTTGTTTTTTGACTTTGAATTAGGTTTGTTGTTGGTGGCCAAAACTAAGTAGTTGACGAGATTGATGTTAGGTTCAGCTCCACTAATAGTCAGGAGTTTGGATATTTCAGTGCTATCAATCTCCCCTGGGGCAGTCAGTGCTGTCATCATGCGATCGCGATCGAGAGGAGTAACACGTTAGGGTCATCACTGGTATAGCAAGTATAAAAGTTTTTTTTTTTTTAATTTTTTTTGAGTTTCCCCGCTGAAACATTTATTGACTAAGATCGAAGTGAAAGAGAAAAAGCTGTAAGGATGCCGGAGTGCACCAAATGTAAAAATGACATTCGTGGTGAGTCGGGTATACAATGCGCTGGAGTTTGTGGGAAAGAGTTTCATCTCACAGTAAAATGTAGCGGCTTGGACAAATACAGTAGCAACGTGCTTGACACTAATCCAATGGTAAAATTCATACACTTCGCTTCAACTGAATAAGCACACACTTTTCTAAGCTACCTTGTTAATTTTTTCAAAACCTTGTGCTTTTATTTATCATTTGATGATGCTAACTGTTTGCTTATGATGTTGAGAAAATAAATCAGAAAGAATAACTCAAAAAGTACCGCTATTTTTTCTCTGGCTCTCTTGCAAAGCATTCAATATGGAAAAATGCGGTTTTATTTTGCGTCAACTGAATAGACACAGATATTGAAATTGGAAATAAAAGTTATTAGGATTAAATGAAACAAGAATTTAGTTTAAATAGTTTTTATTGGCTATTTTAGTAGTGGGTGCTGCCGCCTTTATTCAAAATAACTTCGTAGATTCGATCCGGCATGGAATCGTACAGCCTCCTTATGTACTCCAGCGAAATTTCGCTCCAGGCCAATTAAATGGCTGCAATAAGGGATTCCCTGTCCTCAAACTGACGACCGGGCTCATAAACTTTTCGTACTAACCATCCCCAAACGTTTTCTATAAGGTTCAGGTCGGGTGAGTACGGCGGCCATTGAAGCAGTTCCACATTCTGCATTCTGATGGGGCGTTGTCCTGCTGCAAAGTCCAGTTTATGGGTCCAAAAATGTCCGAAAATGTAGGGAAATTTGTTTCCAAAATTCCTTTATAAGTTAATGCAGTCATTTTTGAGGTTTGGAATTCAAGCTCAACGGCGCCATAGTAGGTAACTGCTCCACATACCATAACACCACCTTCCCGACTATGATGTCGCGCTAAAAATCGCTCTTCTTTCCTCACATCGTGGAAGTAATAATTAAACCCATCAGGGCCATCAAAACTAAACTTCTTCTCATCCGAAAAAACTACGGATCGCCATTCATTTTTCCAACTCATATGGAGTCTAGAGAATTCTAAGTGCATACCCTTCCGTTGCTCGTTAAGTGGTGGTTTTCTTTGAATTTTCATTCTTTTTAAATGATTGGCACTATTGATAACCCTTCTAATGAGTCAATCTCCACAGAACTCTCATAAACAATGAAGATAATGACTTTGCGTCTATTCAGTTAACGCAAAATAAAACCGCATTTTTCCATATTGAATGCTTTGCGAGAGCCAGAGAAAAAATAGCGGTACTTTTTGAGTTATTCTTTCTGATTTATTTTCTCAACATCATAAGCAAACAGATAGAATCATCAAATGATAAATAAAAGCACAAGGTTTTGAAAAAATTGACAAGGTAGCTTAGAAAAAGTTTGTGCTTATTCAGTTGAAGCGAAGTGTATGTGGTGACTGTACACAATACATTCACAATATTGACTCGGCATTGAGAGATGTACAAGACACGGTAAAAAAAACCGAAACTATTTAAAGGAATACAAAGTCGAATTCGAAGACAGTTTAACGAAATGAAAATAAAAAATATGCTTGAAGCAATTGAAATTAGGTACACTGAAAGATTAAGAGACATGAAAAAAGCACAAGAAACATGCCAACAAAGCGTTTTGGAAATACAAAAAAGAAAATGTAAAGAAGCTCACAATAGATAATAAAATGTGTGTAACCGAGATGAAAAACGATTTACAGATTGGAGTAAAACAAATCACACCGTCAAAGCAAAAAGAGACAACAACTAATTACGCAGAACAACTGAAACAGTCAATTAACATAAAGCCAAAAAGTAAACAAATGAATTCTAAAACAATAAAAGACATCAAGGAAAACATAAATACTGCGTCTCTTTCTCTCAAGGTTGACAGTGTCTCTGACCGAAAAGAAGGATCGATTACCATCAATTGCAGGGGAGAAGAAACAGTAAAAAAAATAGAGAGCTAGATGAAAAAGAAACTTGGGGAAAATATGATCTGAGAGTGTTTAGCAACAAACGGCCACAAATAATGATTACCGACATGAATGAAAAATGGAGTCAAGAAGAATTGGAAATAGCGTTGAAAGAACAAAACATTGTAGTAGGCACGGTCAAATGTGTAATAGAGTTTAAAAATAAAAACAAAGAGTTATACTACGCCGTGATTAGGGCTGATCAAATCGACCATAAGAACATGCTTGGAAATTTGAGAATAAATATTGGATGGGAGAGCCGAGTTTTTGAAAATTTCAATGTAAATAGGTGCTTTAACTGCAACGGGTATCACCACATCGTAAAAAATTGCAAAAATAAAATGAAATGCGCAAAGTGGAGTAAAGATAACCACACAAGAGAATGTAGTTCCAATGAAACGAAATGCAAATGCAACTGTATACGGTATAATAAAAAGTTTACACTTGACTTAAACATATCCATGATAGCCGAGATAAAGAATGCTCTGTATATAAACGGCTAATACAAGCTGAAAAAAACAAAGTCCAAATATAGCAAAGACAAAAAATTAGAGGTGTGAACTGCAATATTCAGGGACTTACAGGAAATTTCCCTGAGGCTGAACAGTGTTTTGTCAATACGAAGTATGACCTTATTATTATGTCTAAAACACACATCACTAAAAACATTGAAGACAGCGAGATTGAATTAGAAGGATATGGGCTAACACGAATCACGACATACAGGAGGGCTATGTATATATGTAAAAGACTATTTTGATGTACAAATAATCATAGAGGAAAAGATTGTCCCTGAACATATCTACTGGGTAGTGATAACAATAACAGAGAATAACCAATTCATTTATCTAGGATCAGTCTACCGGTCACCAAGTTCATGTTCAATTTCAATGGCTTAATAACACCCTGGCTCAGTTAAAAGGCGAAAGATACCAAGAGTTTATGCAGAACAACAACAACGAAAATTGGAACAGATACCGAGAGCGTAGGAACTTATAGAAAGCTGAAATAGTTAAATCAAAAAATGCAAATATCAAACAAAAAATTTCGAACGCAACTAAACAAAAAACAATTTGGAGAGCCATCAAGTCACACGTCCTGAATGAAAAAAGACAGTGCATCAAACACGTCTATTTTAACAACGTAAACATAACAAATAACGAAGAGATAACTGAAAAATGTAATGAATACTTTGTCAGAAGTGTTTCTGAAATCAACGAGTCAATACCGCATTTCCAGTTCATTCAACGAAGTAATTTTGTCAATGCAACGTTTAAATTTAAGTACGTCTTAGTAACAGAAATAAAAGGTATTTTAAAGTCACTGAACAACAAAAGAGATTTTAATTTTTTAAGCGCGAAAATGCTGATTGATGCAATTGACACAACAGGATGCTTACCTGAAACATGGAAGGAATCAGTTGTCACCCCGATCGAAAAAATAAAGGGAACTGACAAATGTGAGAACTTTCGTCCTATCAACGCTCTTCCAGTATACGAAAAGGTTGTTGAAAAAATAGTGCATACACAACTCGAAGATTACTTTGAAGTAAACGATCTTTTCATTGAAAACCAGTCCGGATTTGGGAAAAAACACTCTTGCGAGTCAGCGTTAAATAATGTACTTATAAGCTGGAAATAGGAAGACCTAAACAGAGTTAACGAGTGGTTGAAAGCGAACAAACTAAAACTGAATGTAACAAAATCGAAATGATAGGGAACAAATGGAACAAGTCAATATAACAAAATATTTATATAGGCATAGTTGTAGATGACAAACTAAAGTTTGATATACATATGTATTAATAATTTAGTCAAAAAAAATTTCAAAAAAGAATGGATTCTTTAACAGAATAAGAAGCAAGTTATCTGTAATGTGCGCTATTAATGTCTATAATGTTAAGATAAAACCCCACTTCGAGTATTGTTCTTCAATTTTGTGCCTTTGTTCTGATAATGTTTTGTTAAAATTGCAGCGCCTACAAAATAAATCCATGCGTATTATACTTAAAAGCAATCGCCTTACACCAATAAGAACAATGCTTCAATAATTAAGCGTAAGTAAATAATTGAGATACGTGGGGGAATTCCAGCCATATAACCAAAGAAGTAGAGAAAATGTGAGGCTACCTAAATATATTGAAAATGTTACTCAAAACAGTATTCTGTATAAGGGATGTAGATTATTTAACAGACTTCCGCACAGAGCAAAAAGCTTAACAAATTTAATAATATTTAAAAGATATGTAAATGAATTCATAAAATGTAATTATACTCCATAAACTAATAGCATTAGAAAAATGTATATACCTACTTTTTTAAGTTGAACTATTAAAACTGAATTTAAATAGCAGAGTTCTGCTAAATAAATAAATATATATAAAAAAAAAAAAATATTGTCGACGATGCGTCTGGCTTTCAAGTCAATGATGATTCCGTAGTGTGGGAGCAGGTCCGCGCCAATTATCGCTGTTTTGACATCTGCGATAATAAAAGGCCAAGTAATTTCTCGTCGCAGACCAAGGTTGAGTTTGAGGGTTTTTTTCCGTAGGTGTAGATTGGTGAGTTGTTTGCTGCCAAATGTGTGATTTCGCCCCTGTTGTTTTTGCAGTCTATGACACGGGCTAATACACAGATCGTTGATCCAGAATCGAGTAAGAATTTTTGGTTTGTTTCTTTGTCGAAAACGTAAAGGCGGTATTCTTTGTCGATTCTTGGGCTGTTGTCGACCGCCTGAGTGGACAACAGCTGATTTAGTTTTTTTGTTTGACGTAGCTGGTTTACAATTACGAGCCCTGTCGCCGAATTTGTTGTGGAAGAAGCAGTTGTTTGAGTTAGGTTGAGGCGTAACTGTTGATGATGCAGAGGTGTTGTGACCTACCACGATTTTTACTGGTTTTGAGCGATTGTAGCATGGTCATAAGAGTGGACAGGGTAGACTCAATGGTATAAAGGCGTTGGTTGACGTCACTTGTATCGATGATGTGTGGGGTTTCTTGATTATCATCCCGGACATCGGTTGAGAAAACGGCATGGGCGGGTGTGCTGTCGATAACTTAGTCTGCAATTTCGGACAGCGCAGTGCGTTCAATGCCGTGGCATACAGAAATTATTCCACGTACGTGGCTAGGCATTCTTGCCATTCATAGGGTCGACAACATACTGTCGGGGACATCTTGCCCTGACAGTCTTCGCATTTCCTTGAGGAGACTTGATGAACGCCTGTCACCCAGCTCAAGAGACGTCATAAGCCTTATAGGTTAGGTTTATGGGCCGGCGAGGAATACTCCGCGCCACACTCAGGTCAAAGTTGACCCATTGTGATACCCGTAGGGGGCAAAAGTTTATCCCTTACCCGTAGTGACCTATTCTGTGTGCCTTGTTGTAATTAAAAGTTTACTTACTGTGTGTCGCTGTATACAAACCAACCTGATGATTTGATGAAGTTCATGAGTTTTTCTGTTGGTGTGCTAGAAAGCTCGTTCAGGTTATGGAAGAAGTATCTTCCTATGAATTTCTTCCTGTAGTGTTGGAGACCTGGACAGTGACATAGGAAGTGGGTTGTATCCTCTATAACTCCCTCGTCGCCGCAGCCTTTGCAAAGCTCATCTTGTTGTTGTTAACGGGCTCCCGACCCGTGAAGAGTCTCTGCCTGAGACACTGTAGCCTTCCATCCTCTGCGATCACGGGCACGCTATTTCCAGTTATCCAGACCAAGCGCTCTGGCACCTGCGATGGCTTGGTCTTTGAAACGGAGGTTCGGTCTTCCTTGTCGTCTCGAACCTGGCGGCTGGGATTCGAAGATCCTCTTAGCTGGAGCATTATTGTCCATTCGCTCGATGTGGCCGAGCCAATGTAGCCGACGTATTTTGGCCTTTTGGACTACATCCACATCTTGGTACAGCTCATAGAGTTCGCGGTTGTATCTTCTCCTCCATTCACCCTACTCGCACACAGGACCAAAAATCCGCCGAAGAATTTTTCTTTCGAAGGAGCCCAGTATCAGCTCTCCCTTCCTGCTTATCGTCCAGCACTCGGCGCCATAAAGCAGAACTGGCAGGATAAGGGTTCTTTGAAGCATACATTTTGTCCTTCGAGTAAGGAGTTTTGAACCCAATTGTTTTGCCAAACCGAAGTAACAGCGGTTTCCTAGGGTAATTCTTCGCCGGATCTCCACTAGGATGTCATTTGTGGAGTTCATGTTTCCTACGAGGCAGATAAACTCTTAAAGTACCTCGAAATTGTTGCTATCAATAGTGACGTTCTGTCCTAGGCGGTGCACAGATGCTTGTTTGTTTGTTGATAGCATCTACTTAGTCTTGTCCGCATTTACTACAAGACCAACGAATTTAGCCTGTTCTTCAATCGCCGTAAAAGCCTCTATCACGGCACGCTGGGAGCACCCGATGATGTCAATATCGTCTGCATACCCCAGTAGCTGGACGGATCTGTTGAAGATAGTGCCTTCCGTGTTGACTGCCCTGCGCACTATCTGCTCTAACACGAGATTGAAGAAGTCACATGATAGTGCGTCTCCTTGCCGAAATCCGGTGCATTTTTTGAATAGTTCGAGTTGTCTCAAACGTCGTTGTGCCTTGACCGAATGCTGCTGAAATGCATATATGAGCGGTTTGTGGTTCGTTTGAATGACGAAATGTCGACAATCAAGTATGTGCATAAAGAATCGAATAGCGAGGTATATCGCCAGCAATTCGCGATCGTAAGTGCTATGACGAGTCTGTGCACCAGAAATTTTGCACGAAAACAGGCCAATCGGTTGATATCGGCTGTTTCGTATTTGCTCCAGTTTGGTTGATTGTGTGTCCGCGGTAAGTGACCTCAGGCTTCCCAAAGACGCATTTCTTGATGTTGATGACAAGACCGTACTCTTGGAGGCGGTGCAAGATTTGACGAAAGTGTGGCCGATGTTCCTCTTCCGAGTCAGAAGCATTGAGGATATCGTCCACATAACAAAAAACGATGTCAAATCCACGTAGGACCATGTCCATGTGTCTTAGGAAAGTCTGAGTTGCATTTTTGAGTCCGAATGGCATGACCCAAAACTCAAACAAACCAAAAGGCGTGGTAACAGCGGTTTTCTGAACGTCCTCAAGTATCATAGAAATCTGGTAGTAGGCCTTATCCAAGTCTAGTATTGAGAACCATCTCTTGTTGAGAAGTTGTTCGGGACTGCTGGACAAACGACAGCATCCTTTTTTTAGAAAATCCTCAAAGTCAGCCTTTGCTTGTTTCAGTTTGACACTGGCGAGTCGTCGTGGTCGTTCGGCAATTGGCTGGCCTGATGTGAGTATGCAGTGCACGGTGTTGTTTTTTGACTTTGAATTAGGTTTGTTGTTGGTGGCCAAAACTAAGTAGTTGACGAGATTGATGTTAGGTTCAGCTCCACTAATAGTCAGGAGTTTGCATATTTCAGTGCTATCAATCTCCCCTGGGGCAGTCAGTGCTGTCATCATGCGATCGCGATCGAGAGGAGTAACACGTTAGGGTCATCACTGGTATAGCAAGTATAAAAGTTTTTTTTTTTTTAATTTTTTTTGAGTTTCCCCGCTGAAACATTTATTGACTAAGATCGAAGTGAAAGAGAAAAAGGTGTAAGGATGCCGGAGTGCACCAAATGTAAAAATGACATTCGTGGTGAGTCGGGTATACAATGCGCTGGAGTTTGTGGGAAAGAGTTTCATCTCACAGTAAAATGTAGCGGCTTGGACAAATACAGTAGCAACGTGCTTGACACTAATCCAATGGTAAAATTCATACACTTCGCTTCAACTGAATAAGCACACACTTTTCTAAGCTACCTTGTTAATTTTTTCAAAACCTTGTGCTTTTATTTATCATTTGATGATGCTAACTGTTTGCTTATGATGTTGAGAAAATAAATCAGAAAGAATAACTCAAAAAGTACCGCTATTTTTTCTCTGGCTCTCTTGCAAAGCATTCAATATGGAAAAATGCGGTTTTATTTTGCGTCAACTGAATAGACACAGATATTGAAATTGGAAATAAAAGTTATTAGGATTAAATGAAACAAGAATTTAGTTTAAATAGTTTTTATTGGCTATTTTAGTAGTGGGTGCTGCCGCCTTTATTCAAAATAACTTCGTAGATTCGATCCGGCATGGAATCGTACAGCCTCCTTATGTACTCCAGCGAAATTTCGCTCCAGGCCAATTAAATGGCTGCAATAAGGGATTCCCTGTCCTCAAACTGACGACCGGTCTCATAAACTTTTCGTACTAACCATCCCCAAACGTTTTCTATAAGGTTCAGGTCGGGTGAGTACGGCGGCCATTGAAGCAGTTCCACATTCTGCATTCTGATGGGGGCGTTGTCCTGCTGCAAAGTCCAGTTTATGGGTCCAAAAATGTCCGAAAATGTAGGGAAATTTGTTTCCAAAATTCCTTTATAAGTTAATGCAGTCATTTTTGAGGTTTGGAATTCAAGCTCAACGGCGCCATAGTAGGTAACTGCTCCACATACCATAACACCACCTTCCCGACTATGATGTCGCGCTAAAAATCGCTCTTCTTTCCTCACATCGTGGAAGTAATAATTAAACCCATCAGGGCCATCAAAACTAAACTTCTTCTCATCCGAAAAAACTACGGATCGCCATTCATTTTTCCAACTCATATGGAGTCTAGAGAATTCTAAGTGCATACCCTTCCGTTGCTCGTTAAGTGGTGGTTTTCTTTGAATTTTCATTCTTTTTAAATCATTGGCACTATTGATAACCCTTCTAATGAGTCAATCTCCACAGAACTCTCATAAACAATGAAGATAATGACTTTGCGTCTATTCAGTTAACGCAAAATAAAACCGCATTTTTCCATATTGAATGCTTTGCGAGAGCCAGAGAAAAAATAGCGGTACTTTTTGAGTTATTCTTTCTGATTTATTTTCTCAACATCATAAGCAAACAGATAGAATCATCAAATGATAAATAAAAGCACAAGGTTTTGAAAAAATTGACAAGGTAGCTTAGAAAAAGTTTGTGCTTATTCAGTTGAAGCGAAGTGTATGTGGTGACTGTACACAATACATTCACAATATTGACTCGGCATTGAGAGATGTACAAGACACGGTAAAAAAAACCGAAACTATTTAAAGGAATACAAAGTCGAATTCGAAGACAGTTTAACGAAATGGAAATAAAAAATATGCTTGAAGCAATTGAAATTAGGTACACTGAAAGATTAAGAGACATGAAAAAAGCACAAGAAACATGCCAACAAAGCGTTTTGGAAATACAAAAAAGAAAATGTAAAGAAGCTCACAATAGATAATGAAATGTGTGTAACCGAGATGAAAAACGATTTACAGATTGGAGTAAAACAAATCACACCGTCAAAGCAAAAAGAGACAACAACTAATTACGCAGAACAACTGAAACAGTCAATTAACATAAAGCCAAAAAGTAAACAAATGAATTCTAAAACAATAAAAGACATCAAGGAAAACATAAATACCGCGTCTCTTTCTCTCAAGGTTGACAGTGTCTCTGACCGAAAAGAAGGATCGATTACCATCAATTGCAGGGGAGAAGAAACAGTAAAAAAAATAGAGAGCTAGATGAAAAAGAAACTTGGGGAAAAATATGATCTGAGAGTGTTTAGCAACAAACGGCCACAAATAATGATTACCGACATGAATGAAAAATGGAGTCAAGAAGAATTGGAAATAGCGTTGAAAGAACAAAACATTGTAGTTGGCACGGTCAAATGTGTAATAGAGTTTAAAAATAAAAACAAAGAGTTATACTACGCCGTGATTAGGGCTGATCAAATCGACCATAAGAACATGCTTGGAAATTTGAGAATAAATATTGGATGGGAGAAATGCCGAGTTTTTGAAAATTTCAATGTAAATAGGTGCTTTAACTGCAACGGGTATCACCACATCGTAAAAAATTGCAAAAATAAAATGAAATGCGCAAAGTGGAGTAAAGATAACCACACAAGAGAATGTAGTTCCAATGAAACGAAATGCAAATGCAACTGTATACGGTATAATAAAAAGTTTACACTTGACTTAAACATATCCATGATAGCCGAGATAAAGAATGCTCTGTATATAAACGGCTAATACAAGCTGAAAAAAACAAAGTCCAAATATAGCAAAGACAAAAAATTAGAGGTGTGAACTGCAATATTCAGGGACTTACAGGAAATTTCCCTGAGGCTGAACAGTGTTTTGTCAATACGAAGTATGACCTTATTATTATGTCTGAAACACACATCACTAAAAACATTGAAGACAGCGAGATTGAATTAGAAGGATATGGGCTAACACGAATCACGACATACAGGAGGGCTATGTATATATGTAAAAGACTATTTTGATGTACAAATAATCATAGAGGAAAAGATTGTCCCTGAACATATCTACTGGGTAGTGATAACAATAACAGAGAATAACCAATTCATTTATCTAGGATCAGTCTACCGGTCACCAAGTTCATGTTCAAGTTCAATGGCTTAATAACACCCTGGCTCAGTTAAAAGGCGAAAGATACCAAGAGTTTATGCAGAACAACAACAACGAAAATTGGAACAGATACCGAGAGCGTAGGAACTTATAGAAAGCTGAAATAGTTAAATCAAAAAATGCAAATATCAAACAAAAAATTTCGAACGCAACTAAACAAAAAACAATTTGGAGAGCCATCAAGTCACACGTCCTGAATGAAAAAAGACAGTGCATCAAACACGTCTATTTTAACAACGTAAACATAACAAATAACGAAGAGATAACTGAAAAATGTAATGAATACTTTGTCAGAAGTGTTTCTGAAATCAACGAGTCAATACCGCATTTCCAGTTCATTCAACGAAGTAATTTTGTCAATGCAACGTTTAAATTTAAGTACGTCTTAGTAACAGAAATAAAAGGTATTTTAAAGTCACTGAACAACAAACGAGATTTTAATTTTTTAAGCGCGAAAATGCTGATTGATGCAATTGACACAACAGGATGCTTACCTGAAACATGGAAGGAATCAGTTGTCACCCCGATCGAAAAAATAAAGGGAACTGACAAATGTGAGAACTTTCGTCCTATCAACGCTCTTCCAGTATACGAAAAGGTTGTTGAAAAAATAGTGCATACACAACTCGAAGATTACTTTGAAGTAAACGATCTTTTCATTGAAAACCAGTCCGGATTTGGGAAAAAACACTCTTGCGAGTCAGCGTTAAATAATGTACTTATAAGCTGGAAATAGGAAGACCTAAACAGAGTTAACGAGTGGTTGAAAGCGAACAACCTAAAACTGAATGTAACAAAATCGAAATGATAGGGAACAAATGGAACAAGTCAATATAACAAAATATTTATATAGGCATAGTTGTAGATGACAAACTAAAGTTTGATGTATTAATAATTTAGTCAAAAAAAAATTTCAAAAAAGAATGGATTCTTTAACAGAATAAGAAGCAAGTTATATGTAATGTGCGCTATTAATGTCTATAATGTTAAGATAAAACCCCACTTCGAGTATTGTTCTTCAATTTTGTGCCTTTGTTCTGATAATGTTTTGTTAAAATTGCAGCGCCTACAAAATAAATCCATGCGTATTATACTTAAAAGCAATCGCCTTACACCAATAAGAACAATGCTTCAATAATTAAGCGTAAGTAAATAATTGAGATACGTGGGGGAATTCCAGCCATATAACCAAAGAAGTAGAGAAAATGTGAGGCTACCTAAATATATTGAAAATGTTACTCAAAACAGTATTCTGTATAAGGGATGTAGATTATTTAACAGACTTCCGCACAGAGCAAAAAGCTTAACAAATTTAATAATATTTAAAAGATATGTAAATGAATTCATAAAATGTAATTATATACCTACTTTTTTAAGTTGAATTATTAAAACTGAATTTAAATAGCAGAGTTCTGCTAAATAAATAAATATTAAAAAAAAAAAAAATCTTGTCGACGACGCGTCTGGCTTTCAAGTCAATGATGATTCCGTAGTGTGGGAGCAGGTCCGCGCCAATTATCGCTGTTTTGACATCTGCGATGATAAAAGGCCAAGTAATTTCTCGTCGCAGACCAAGGTTGAGTTTGAGGGTTTTTTTCCGTAGGTGTAGATTGGTGAGTTGTTTGCTGCCAAATGTGTGATTTCGCCCCTGTTGTTTTTGCAGTCTATGACACGGGCTAATACACAGATCGTTGATCCAGAATCGAGTAAGAATTTTTGGTTTGTTTCTTTGTCGAAAACGTAAAGGCGGTATTCTTTGTCGATTCTTGGGCTGTTGTCGACCGCCTGAGTGGACAACAGCTGATTTAGTTTTTTTGTTTGACGTAGCTGGTTTACAATTACGAGCCCTGTCGCCGAATTTGTTGTGGAAGAAGCAGTTGTTTGAGTTAGGTTGAGTCGTAACTGTTGATGATGCAGAGGTGTTGTGACCTACCACGATTTTTACTGGTTTTGAGCGATTGTAGCATGGTCATAAGAGTGGACAGGGTAGACTCAATGGTATAAAGGCGTTGGTTGACGTCACTTGCATCGATGATGTGTGGGGTTTCTTGATTATCATCCCGGACATCGGTTGAGAAAACGGCATGGGCGGGTGTGCTGTCGATAACTTTGTCTGCAATTTCGGACAGCGCAGTGCGTTCAATGCCGTGGCATGCGTATTCCACGTACGTGGCATGCGTATTCCACGTACGTGGCTAGGCATTCTTGCCATTCATAGGGTCGACAACATACTGTCGGGGACATCTTGCCCTGACAGTCTTCGCATTTCCTTGAGGAGACTTGATGAACGCCTGTCACCCAGCTCAAGAGACGTCATAAGCCTTATAGGTTAGGTTTATGGGCCGGCGAGGAATACTCCGCGCCACACTCAGGTCAAAGTTGACCCATTGTGATACCCGTAGGGGGCAAAAGTTTATCCCTTACCCGTAGTGACCTATTCTGTGTGCCTTGTTGTAATTAAAAGTTTACTTACTGTGTGTCGCTGTATACAAACCAACCTGATGATTTGATGATGTTCATGAGTTTTTCTGTTGGTGTGCTAGAAAGCTCGTTCAGGTTATGGAAGAAGTATCTTCCCATGAATTTGTTCCTGTAGTGTTGGAGACCTGGACAGTGACATAGGAAGTGGGTTGTATCCTCTATAACTCCCTCGTCGCCGCAGCCTTTGCAAAGCTCATCTTGTTGTTGTTAACGGGCTCCCGACCCGTGAAGAGTCTCTGCCTGAGACACTGTAGCCTTCCATCCTCTGCGATCCCGGGCACGCTGTTTCCAGTTATCCAGACCAAGCGCTCTGGCATCTGCGATGGCTTGGTCTTTGAAACGGAGGTTCGGTCTTCCTTGTCGTCTCGAACCTGGCGGCTGGGATTCGAAGATCCTCTTAGCTGGAGCATTATTGTCCATTCGCCCGATGTGGCCGAGCCAATGTAGCCGACGTATTTTGGCCTTTTGGACTACATCCACATCTTGGTACAGCTCATAGAGTTCGCGGTTGTATCTTCTCCTCCATTCGCCCTACTCGCACACAGGACCAAAAATCCGCCGAAGAATTTTTCTTTCGAAGGAGCCCAGTATCAGCTCTCCCTTCCTGCTTATCGTCCAGCACTCGGCGCCATAAAGCAGAACTGGCAGGATAAGGGTTCTATGAAGCATACATTTTGTCCTTCGAGTAAGGAGTTTTGAACCCAATTGTTTTGCCAAACCGAAGTAACAGCGGTTTCCTAGGGTAATTCTTCGCCGGATCTCCACTAGGATGTCATTTGTGGAGTTCATGTTTACTCCGAGGTAGATAAACTCCTAAACTACCTCGAAATTGTTGCTATCAATAGTGACGTTCTGTCCTAGGCGGTGCACAGATGCTTGTTTGTTTGTTGATAGCATCTACTTAGTCTTGTCCTCATTTACTACAAGACCAACGAATTTAGCCTGTTCTTCAATCGCCGTAAAAGCCTTTATCATGGCACGCTGGGAGCACCCGATGATGTCAATATCGTCTGCATACCCCAGTAGCTGGACGGATCTGTTGAAGATAGTGCCTTCCGTGTTGACTGCCCTGCGCACTATCTGCTCTAACACGAGATTGAAGAAGTCACATGATAGTGCGTCTCCTTGCCGAAATCCGGTGCATTTTTTGAATAGTTCGAGTTGTCTCAAACGTCGTTGTGCCTTGTCCGAATGCTGCTGAAATGCATATATGAGCGGTTTGTGGTTCGTTTGAATGACGAAATGTCGACAATCAAGTATGTGCATAAAGAATCGAATAGCGAGGTATATCGCCAGCAATTCGCGATCGTAAGTGCTATGACGAGTCTGTGCACCAGAAATTTTGCACGAAAACAGGCCAATCGGTTGATATCGGTTGTTTCGTATTTGCTCCAGTTTGGTTGATTGTGTGTCCGCGGTAAGTGACCTCAGGCTTCCCAAAGACGCATTTCTTGATGTTGATGATAAGACCGTACTCTTGGAGGCGCAAGATTTGACGAAAGTGTGGCCGATGTTCCTCTTCCGAGTCAGAAGCATTGAGGATATCGTCTACATAACAAAAAACGAAGTGAAATCCACGTAGGACCATGTCCATGTGTCTTAGGAAAGTCTGAGTTGCATTTTTGAGTCCGAATGGCATGACCAAAAACTCAAACAAACCAAAAGGCGTGGTAACAGCGGTTTTCTGAACGTCCTCAAGTGTCATAGAAATCTGGTAGTAGGCCTTATCCAAGTCTAGTATTGAGAACCATCTCTTGTTGAGAAGTTGTTCGGGACTGCTGGACAAACGACAGTATCCTTTTTTTAGAAAATCCTCAAAGTCAGCCTTTGCTTGTTTCAGTTTGACACTGGCGAGTCGTCGTGGTCGTTCGGCAATTGGCTGGCCTGATGTGAGTATGCAGTGCTGCACGGTGTTGTTTTTTGACTTTGAATTAAGTTGGTGGCCAAAATGAAGTAGTTAACGAGATTGATGTTAGGTTCAGCTCCACTAATAGTCAGGAGTTTGGATATTTCAGTGCTATCAATTTCGCCTGGGGCAGTCAGTGATGTCATCATGCGATCGCGATCGAGAGGAGTAACACGTTAGGGTCATCACTGGTATAGCAAGTATAAAAGTTTTTTTTTTTTTAATTTTTTTTTGAGTTTCCCCGCTGAAACATTTATTGACTAAGATCGAAGTGAAAGAGAAAAAGCTGTAAGGATGCCGGAGTGCACCAAATGTAAAAATGACATTCGTGGTAAGTCGGGTATACAATGCGCTGGAGTTTGTGGGAAAGAGTTTCATCTCACAGTAAAATGTAGCGGCTTGGACAAATACAGTAGCAACGTGCTTGACACTAATCCAATGGTAAAATTCATACACTTCGCTTCAACTGAATAAGCACAAACTTTTCTAAGCTACCTTGTTAATTTTTTCAAAACCTTGTGCTTTTATTTATCATTTGATGAACTGTTTGCTTATGATGTTGAGAAAATAAATCAGAAAGAATAACTCAAAAAGTATCGCTATTTTTTCTCTGGCTCTCTTGCAAAGCATTCAATATGGAAAAATGCGGTTTTATTTTGCGTCAACTGAATAGACACAGATATTGAAATTAGAAATAAAAGTTATTAGGATTAAATGAAACAAGAATTTAGTTTAAATAGTTTCTTATTGGCTATTTTAGTAGTGGGTGCTGCCGCCTTTATTCATAATAACTTCGTAGATTCGATCCGGCATGGAATCGTAGAGCCTCCTTATGTACTCCAGCGAAATTTCGCTCCTGGCCAATTTAATGGCTCCAATAAGGGATTCCCTGTCCTCAAACTGACGGCCGGACTCATAAACTTTTCGTACTTACCATCCCCAAACGTTTTCTATAAGGTTCAGGTCGGTTGAGTACGGCGACCATTGAAGCAGTTCCACATTCTGCTCCTCTATCTAATTTTTGACTATGCGCGCCGTGTTGATGGGGGCGTTGTCCTGCTGCAAAGTCCAGTTTATGGGTCCAAAAATTTCCGAAAATTTGGGGAAATTTGTTTCCAAAATTCCTCTATAAGTTAATGCAGTCATTTTTGAGGTCTGGAATTCAAGCTCAACGGCGCCATAGTAGGTATCTGCTCCACATACCATAACACCACCTTCCCGACTATGATGACGCGCTAAAAATCGCTCTTCTTTCCTCACATCGTGGAAGTAATAATCAAACCCATCAGGGCCATCAAACTTCTTCTTCTTCTCATCCGAAAAAACTACGGATCGCCATTCATTTTTCCAACTCATATGGAGTCTAGAGAATTCTAAGCGCATACCCTTCCGTTGCTCGTTAAGTGGTGGTTTTCTTTGAATTTTCATTCTTTTTAAATGATTGGCACTATTGATAACCCTTCGCACTGTTAAAACGCTTGCAGTAACACCGTCTTTCTGCTTTATTTTTGCCGCAGAGTCGCAGGAATTGGAAACACATCTTAATATTGCTCTTCGATGAACTGCTATTGTTGCCGTTTTTTGACCTCCTTTCAGTTTTTTTGCATACGAATCTTTGTTTCTTAAATAAAAATAGAAAACACTAAAACTTCGTCCAATTTTGGTAGCTATAGCACGCCCAGTTAGTCCTTGTTCTTTTAGTAAATCGATTTTAGCTCTTTCGACACTATCTAGAGATTTTGATCTACCCATTTTTTTTTGGAGTACAATTAACCAAATAAAATTCACTTAAAGCACTTCAACTGTTGATCTAATGAATCAATCTCCACAGAAAAAAAATAAAAAAAGAAAAACATTTTTCCATATTGAATGCTTTGCAAGAGAGCCAGAGAAAAAAATAGCGGTACTTTTTGAGTTATTCTTTCTGATTTATTTTCTCAACATCATAAGCAAACAGTTAGAATCATCAAATGATAAATAAAAGCACAAGGTTTTGAAAAAATTTACAAGGTAGCTTAGAAAAAGTTTGTGCTTATTCAGTTGAAGCGAAGAGTATGTGGTGACTGTATACAATACATTCACAATATTGACTCGGCATTGAGAGATGTACAAGACACGGTAAAAAAAAAACGGACACTGTAGCCTTCCATCCTCTGCGATCCCGGGCACGCTGTTTCCAGTTATCCAGACCAAGCGCTCTGGCATCTGCGATGGCTTGGTCTTTGAAACGGAGGTTCGGTCTTCCTTGTCGTCTCGAACCTGGCGGCTGGGATTCGAAGATCCTCTTAGCTGGAGCATTATTGTCCATTCGCCCGATGTGGCCGAGCCAATGTAGCCGACGTATTTTGGCCTTTTGGACTACATCCACATCTTGGTACAGCTCATAGAGTTCGCGGTTGTATCTTCTCCTCCATTCGCCCTACTCGCACACAGGACCAAAAATCCGCCGAAGAATTTTTCTTTCGAAGGAGCCCAGTATCAACTCTCCCTTCCTGCTTATCGTCCAGCACTCGGCGCCATAAAGCAGAACTGGCAGGATAAGGGTTCTATGAAGCATACATTTTGTCCTTCGAGTAAGGAGTTTTGAACCCAATTGTTTTGCCAAACCGAAGTAACAGCGGTTTCCTAGGGTAATTCTTCGCCGGATCTCCACTAGGATGTCATTTGTGGAGTTCATGTTTACTCCGAGGTAGATAAACTCCTAAACTACCTCGAAATTGTTGCTATCAATAGTGACGTTCTGTCCTAGGCGGTGCACAGATGCTTGTTTGTTTGTTGATAGCATCTACTTAGTCTTGTCCTCATTTACTACAAGACCAACGAATTTAGCCTGTTCTTCAATCGCCGTAAAAGCCTCTATCACGGCACGCTGGGAGCGACCGATGATGTCAATATCGTCTGCATACCCCAGTAGCTGGACGGATCTGTTGAAGATAGTGCCTTCCGTGTTGACTGCCCTGCGCACTATCTGCTCTAACACGAGATTGAAGAAGTCACGTGATAGTGCGTCTCCTTGCCGAAATCCGGTGCATTTTTTTGAATAGTTCGTAGGAACTACTTCCAAATTGCACGTTGCAGCGTGCGTTCTCCAGCGTCACGCTACATAGCTGGATCAGTTTTGCCGGGATCCCGAATTCGGCCATCGCCACGTAAAGCTTCTGGCGATGAATGCTATCATATGCGGCTTTAAAGTCAATAAATAGGTGTTGAGTCTCGACTTGAAATTCATTGGTCTTTTCCAGAATTTGCCTCAGTGTGAAAATTTGGTCTATAGTCGATCTGCCGGGCCGGAAGCTACACTGGTACGTGCCGATTAGTGTGTTGCAGAACGGTTTGAGACGTTCACACAGTACGATGGATAGGATCTTGTACGCGACATTAAGCAGGGATATGCCTCGATAGTTCTTGCAAGACATAGGATCGCCTTTTTTGTAGATGGGACATATGGAGCTGATAGTCCAGTCATCGGGCATGCTTTCTTCCACCCATACTTGGTTGATGATTTGGTGCATGCGCCCTACCAAAACATCACCACCGTATTTGAAGAGCTCCGGTAGTAAACCATCAGAGCCGGCGGCCTTGTTGTTCTTTAGCTTTTTTATTGCTAAGTCAACTTTTTCTATACTGGGTGGTGGAACTGGTTCTTCATTGATTGGACGTGGGTTCTCTTCTTGCCCTATCACTCTCTCTACATGATGCCCATTTAGCAGCTGCTGGAAGTGCTGCTTAAAGACATCTACTATTCCCTGCGCTTCGGTGACTAGGTCTCCTTCACTGTTTCAAAGAGACTGCGTCTTGAAGCCAGCAGCCAGTTGCTTTGCTTTCTTATAGAACTTCCGGATGTTGTTTCGATTGCAGGACTCTTCGATCTCCTTGAGCTGGGAGGCTGCGTAGGTCCTCTTCCTTCTACGCAGGATTTTCTTCTCTTCCCTCCTCCTGGCTCGATACTCTTCCCTCGCTGCCCTTGTTTTGCGCTGCAGAGTCTTCATATGTGAATCTTCTGTCACCTTTTTGCGGCGTACGCATTCATCATCATACCACGGGCTCTTTCTCTGGGGTGGCTGGTACCCTAAGGTGGTTTCGGCTACCTCTTTGATAATGTCGCGATACTGGGACCACTGGGTGTTGGCACCTGTGGTATGTGAATACACTGCGGAGAGTTTCTCACTCAGGCGCTCTTTGTAGACTCTGGCTACTCCAGGTGTGCTAAGGCGTCCAACGTCGAATTTCTTCTTCTGGGTGGAACGCAGCTTCTTCTCGTTGGATAGTCGAGCTCTGAACTTAGCCGCAACAAGAAAATGGTCAGAGTAGACGTTTGCCCCGCGGAATGTGTGCACGTTGAGGTTATTGGATGCGTGCCTCGCGTCGATTACTACATGGTCGATTTGGTTGGCGGTTCGCAGCTGCCGCGAAGTCAGTTAGTCGGTAACCGTTGTCTGTGGTCGTTTCGTGGATTCTGTGCTTACCAACTAACCCGCCAAAGATGTTTTCCTTTCCGACTTTAGCATTGAAATCCCCGAGCACAACTTTGACATCATACTCCGGACAGGCTCCGTAGGCTCCATCCAGGAGGTCATAAAACTCCGCCTTAATAGGGTCTTCAGCCTAGTCGGTAGGGACGTGTGCACATATTAGGCTTATGTTCTGGAAAGTAGCTATGATGCGGATCACAGCTAGGCGATCACTTATCGGCTTAAAGTCAATAACTTTTGTCCTAAGCCGATTTCCCATGATGAATCCGCATCCTAATACATGCAATCTTTTATGGCAGCTGTAATAAATATCGCAATTTTGTCTTTTCATCATACCTGATCCTATCCATCGTATCTCCTGGATCGCGGTAATATCTACCTAGCACCGCGTGAGGACAGACTCAAGTTTTTGAGTAGCACTTGGAGTGTAGAGCGTTCGCACGTTCCAGGTACATAGTCTTAGATCGTTGTCCGTTGACGTTCCGGTTCTGGTTGCCGTTTGAGGGAAATCGTTATACGAGGCTCCTCGTGTCTCTCTCATAACTAGTGTTTTTTTACAAGGTCGGGAAGTTACCCCGACGATACAACCCTCAACCTGGAGGGCCAGATCCTTGACCCTAGGACAGCAGGCCGGTTATTCCGGTGCCAGTAACCCACTTTGGGATGTGAGCGCTGCCGTTGGCCCATTAAAGGCTCATCCGCCACCAACTCTTCTCCAACACCCTGGCTCGGTATTGGAAATCCTTTATAGGGATAACACTAAATAGTTCGGCCTGACTGGAACTGTAGACGCCACCGTTGGTTCCATCTAGGAAACTCCTCCGCTGCCGTCTGGTACCATAGGAGGTGCCTTAGTGAGAAAACAACACTCCTCCCCCCTCTCTCGTCCGCGGACCTTCCAAAGGGGTTGGTTACACAATCTCCAGTCGAGGTACTAGGCACCCACCAGTCACCACGTGGAGGTGAGAGTAGGAGTTGATAGTGAGAGGCTAGGTGAGAAGGCTTGTGTTCTCATGACATCGCATCACTACCCTTCAACCGACTCATCTTGGGTCAGTCGCATTTTCTTCATGTGGTATCGCAGGGTGTTGTGTCCAGTGAGGATACCTACAAGCGTAGATAGATCTTTCCGATTATTCCGCCTAATTCTCTCTGTTCTGGATTTACAAAAAGATGGCCATAGTTTTGTTGAGTTGGCGCACGTATCCATGGATATCCACCTGGCATTCGCATCATCTATGGCCTTCTTCCCCGCTTCTAGCTTTAGTGTACAGAGCGGGATATGCACAGAGGGGCCTGTTTGTTCTAGTGTATTAGCCGAACCTTGTCGTGCTAATTCATCAGCTTTCTCGTTTCCTGGAATGCCTTCATGTCCAGGGACCCAGCACAGTGATGCCTTGTGCTGTGTTCTAAGAGCTCTTTGCGACAGCCCTTCACAAGCTTCGATTTTATTACTGGGGCAGTTAAAGCTTGTATAGCTGCCTGGCTGTCGATAAAGAAGGTGATACCCTCAGGAGGTATTGCCTTTATCGCAGACTCACGGGCAGCCCTTGTCACTGCCATGACTTCCGCTTGGAATACACTGCAATGGTCTGGGAGGCGTAGTGATATCATCATGACCTCATCGCGCTGGTAACTCCGATGCACCTTTGAAATAGCCTTTAGGTAGGTAGCTTTTCTGGTTGCTGTCCACCATACAAGACTGCCATATGTTAGTATTGGTCTAACAATAGCTATAGTTAGTTAGTTTAGTTAGTTTAATTGACTATTTATTTCAAAAAAAAGAAGATTGTTAACAATTTTGAATTCTTAGTCTATGTATGGTTTGGCTTAAGGCCGTCTACCAGATTGACATATAAATGTACTGCTCCGCTAATTGGGCATACAAATTCAACAAATTTAAAGTTATTTGTATAATTAACAATTTTCTTCTATGATACGTTGTCTGTAGTGTAGTGCGCTAGTAAGGTAGCTGTATAATATTGTTTCCAGCCTCGGTTACCATTTAAAATGCACAACAATTCTTCACCCGTAAGTAAAGGGTTTTTTAACAGGGACACTACAAAAGTGGAGCGACAGGGACAGCAAACGACGCCGAATCTCTTGCCGCTCTCTTGACATTTCTCTTCAGTAAGGTTTGCCATTTCATGATGGAAAGATATACGAGCCAACAACGAGTCGAAATTATAAAAATTTACTACCGAAATTCGGAGTCAGTGGCCTCAACGTTAAGAGCGCTACGTCCAATTTATGGTCGTCATAATCGTCCTAGCAGATCAACAATTGAGCGTCTAGTGGAAAAATTTGAATCCACAGGCACAGTACAAAATGTTCCCGTGCCAGTGAGACAAAGAAGTGCCCGTAGTGTTGAGAATATTGCTGCCGCTCAGGCTTCAGTTGAAGAAAGCCCAAATGTGTCTCTCACACGTCGTTCTCAAGCGTTGGGCATCTCTGTGACGTCTTTGTGGCGAATTTTGCGAAAATATCTTGGCCTACATCCTTACAAGATTAAATTGACGCAAGAACTGAAGCCGCTTGACCACCAGAAGCGTCGTATGTTCGCGAATTGGGCTGAGCAACAACTTGAAAATGATTCGGATTTTCATCGAAAAATCATCTTCAGCGATGAGGCTAATTTCTGGCTGAATGGCTTCGTCAATAAACAAAATATGCGGTATTGGTCAGGCAGCAATCCACACGTACTCCATGAGTCATCATTGCATCCCGAAAAAATTACGGTTTGGTGTGGTTTATGGGCCGGCGGCGTCACTGGGCCGTACTTCTTCCGTGATGATCAAGACCGGCACGTTACTGTGAATGGGAATCGCTACCGTTCAATGATAACCGAATATTTTTGGCCCCAATTGGATGATATGGACTTGGAGGACATGTCGTTCCAACAGGACTTTTGTAGCGCTCTTATTGAAAAACCCTTTACAAGCGCTCCAAAGGAACTGTACCGGAATTCTTTGAGGATGGGACATATAGCTATGAAATGAAACACGTCCTCTCGTTCATTGAGGTTACAGAGGTTACACAAAAGTGGGAGATCTGGGCGATGCGGTATATAATTCAAATTTAACAGTTCTCCTCTTGCTTTGAAGATGGTCCTCATCATATCAGTAGAGTAACTCGTCTGGAAATACGTTAAATACTGCGAATTGCCTATATAATTTAATTTGGTAAATTATGCCCTGTATTGCGATGACTGGGCTTCATTCTCGAATTGTTTATATATCCCATGACCTCGTAGCTCCCGTAGCTCGTAGAATTTGCGTTTTAGGGGGATCAGCTGTTCCTCTGGGGTAACTCGGAAATTTAAGTCACATTGCAATGCTAGGTTCTCCCAGCTGTGTACACATTTCCATCCCCTAAGCAGCATATGGTTGAGAACTATTTTGGGTAATCTGCCATGCTTCATCCCCATGATTTTTACCACATAGTCGAGATGGAGTTTGAGGGTATCCAGAAAAAGGGGCGCTACTCCAGTCTCCAGATGAAGCATATAGTTAGGCGAACTACTTGGTAATTTATAAACTCTCTTGACAAAGTACCGAAGAAACTTTTCTACAAGTTCAAATGAACAATATCCCCACACTTGGGCAGCGTAAAACAGAATGGAAGCTGCTGTAGCACGGACAATTTTCTGTTTCGATTCATGGTTGACGTTTTTATTGCTGATACTACAACCCCAAACTGAGCAAATTGCCCTTTTCGCTTCAGTTAGTTTACATTGATGGTGCTTGTTCATGTTTAGAATGGGCGTAATCAAGACACCAAGATATTTGTACTCCCGTACAATTTCAATATGTTCGCCTTGAGACTTCCACATTTCATTCCGGGAGTATCTGCCAACTCCATCTCTGAATATCATTATCTTTGTGGTTTATTTCACGTTAACCGCACAAATAGTGTATTTAAATAAAAATTAACGAACTGGGCTTAAGTTTAATTTACAATTTTCATTCTATTAAAAATGTGCCCAAGATGGCGGTAAAATACATCAAGCTAGTTGCTATAATAAATGACATAATATTAATGATACCAATTTTGGTTTTTGATTTAAACATTACCGGCCGCCTTGCCGCAATGCGGCTAAATGAATATATACTTATTCTTAATTAAAAAAATTTCCAAATTGTTATATTGATTACAGATAATTATATACAATAATTAAGATAATTACTACTATAGTGTTGTGCATTAAGTACATATAAGAGTTATTTCAAAATCAAGTGAATAAATTGTGATAAACAAGATTTCCAACATAATTGCAGATACTTTATTTAAGTTTATAGATACTTCATCTAAAATAATAATTCAGAGTTTACGTAAGTTTATAGATACTTCATCTAAAGAAAAAATTAGCTTGTGGGTTATTGGAGGCATATTATATATTTGGGAGTACGCAAACCTTAACAATTGGTCTGGTTATATCTCCAAGTTTGGTTTTTATCGTCACCACTCTCACTCTGCCATCTGAACCAGAGTGCGTATTGATAACACGCCCAAGACGCCATTCCATAGAAGGTAAGTTTTCGTTTTTAATGACCACAAGGTCATTTATTTTCACGTCGGTTTGGGGATATTTCCATTTGTAGCGTTTGGACAGTTCCCTTATGTGTTCATCTTTCCAGCGGCGGCAAAATTCCTGTTGCATAAATTTGAATTTTTCCCACCGATTGATGATTGAAAGAGAAGATTCGGTATCTGCGGCTCGGATAACGCCAGCAGAGGGCTTCCGCGCAAAAAATGACCGGAGGTGAGAGCCAGCAAATCTGCAGGATTTTCTGACATCGGCGAAATAGGCCTTGAGACAGGCTTCTATACGGGCTAATAACGTCGAGAACTCTTCAAATGTCAATTTCGTTGAGCCAGCAATTTTTCTAAAGTGAGTTTTGAAGCTTTTCACACCGGCTTCCCACAAGCCGCCTATGTGCGGAGTGCCAGGTGGTATGAATCTCCAAACAAGTCCTTGAATACCATACCTTACAGCAATTCCACTCGAAGCTGATTTAAGAAACACCCGAAAATCTCTTTGAATTAAAGAATTGGCGCCAACAAAGTTGGTTGGTTCCATGATCAGAGAACATCTCCTTTGGTAGGCCACGCCTTGATATGAAACGAGCAAACGCTGGCAAAAATACTTGGGATGAAAGATCGCTAGCGGCTTCGAGATGGATAGCTTTAGTGGAGAAGCATACGAATAAACAAACGTATCCCTTCGACATACGACAGTTTCTCCCGCTAAAGCTTTTAATATCAAACGGACCAGCAAAGTCAACACCTGTATAAGTGAAAGGGGGGAGAAAGTGCATCGCTCTGGAGGTAGAGCTGCTATGAGTTGCGTACTCATTTTGTGTTTATGAATGACACATGTTTTCCAACGACTTATCCTCGTCTTAATTAATGTTTTTAGCCTTGGAACCCAATATACTTGTCTGACCATACGCAAAACAAGTGCGTTGCCGCCATGCAGTGTTAAGTCGTGAATGTAGTCAATTAAAAGGGAAGAGTACGGTCAAGCGTATGGCAATATGATTGGATGTCGTTCACTGTATGGGAGATCCGCATGAGTCAATCTGCCATTGCTACGAAGAGTTTGATGACAATCAAGATATGGATTGAGGGTCAGCAAAGGACTTTTAGCATTAATTGGTGCTCCCTTCGATAAAAGATGAAACTCTTTAGAAAAGTATCTTCGTTGTGTCAAATGAATAAGTTTCAGTTTGACCCGTTCTACCTCATTTTGAGTGAGTGTGTGCGTGCTAGGACGTGATTTAGGTTGAATGTAATTACGAGCATGATAATAAAATCGAAACATGTAAGAGATTACTCTCAGTGCACGACCGTAAGAGGCAAATCGTGTTAAAATGTCGTCATTATTTTGGATGAGGAATGATTTTAAAGGTTTTGCCTCCAACACGTCCTTAGGAAATGAATCTAGACAACTATTCGGTCAGTCACACTCCGGCCACTGAAGCCATGAAGGTCCATTCTACCACAGAGAATTATTTTTAAGGTCAAGGGGAACGACGCCACGAGTGGCGAGATCAGTGGGATTATCGAGAGACCTAACATGCCTCCACTGAGTATTTCCGATGTTGTCCAGTATAATGGTTATGCGATTAGCTATGAAAGTCTTCCAAGTGCGAGGGGGCTTATTAAGCCAAGCAAGCACAATTGATGAGTCAGTCCATAAAAACAATTTATAGGACTCGACCGGAAAATTGGGAAGATAAAACTTGACGAGTTTCGACAAAAGTACAGCACCACACAACTCTAAGTGCGGTAAAGAGATTTGTTTAATTGGTGCTACCTTTGTTTTAGCGCATATTAAGTTAGAAAATATGGTGGAATCTTCATTAGTAACTTGTATGTATAAGGCCGGAGAGAATGCGTGTTCCGACGCATCACAAAATCCGTGAAATTGAACACAGGACGAAGGTTGATAATTAACCCAACGATGAATTTTCAGACATTTAATATCTGGTAAGGTGTTGATAAATGTATTCCAGCGTTCAGCTGATTCTGATTTCAGATATTCATCCCAATCAGTACCGTCGGTACCGACTACAATTACAGGTGCGAGCCAGCCAGCAGGATCAAAGAGGCGTGCTATTTTCGAAAATACTTCTCGTTTTGTTGGTAAATTGGTAGTCTGATAAGGTTGAATAGTGAAGTAAAAATAATCGCCTTTAGCGTTCCAGCTAACGGCCAGAGTTTTAACTGAGCTATCCTTATCGAGGTTAAGAAAACTTTGGTCGAGAACATGATCTGGAGGCAGATGTCACAGTAGTAGTAACAACTGACGGTTGATACTTATTATAAACCAAATGACGTAACTTGGATTATTAATTTTATTTTTAATTTTTGATGTTGCAAAAGATATGAAGATTTGGAGGTCCATTTGCGAATTGAAAACCCAGCGGATAAAAGAGCCTCAACCAATTCAGATTGGGCACATTTAGCTGTACGAAGATCATGAGCACCCGACATCAAATCGTCAACATAGAAGTCTTCTTCAATTATTCTTGAAGCGATAGGAAACTGTTGTTTAACGTCTTCAGCGAATTGGCGCATTGTACGGAGTGCAAGATACGGTGCACAGTTGACACCGAAAGTGACAGTAAGCAGTTCATGGTCTTCGATCTCGGAATCAGACGCTTCTCTAAAAAGAATTCGCTGGAAGGGGGTTTCTTCCGGATGCACCCAGATTTCGCGATACATCTTTTCAATATCTCCATTAAAGGAATTTAAATTTACGTTAGATCACGTTGGAGAGCAGGTCCAGGATGCAGAAGGTCGTTTAGGCTTTTTCCGTTGCTGGAAGAACTAGATGCGTTAAAGACTACGCGAACTTTTGTGGAAGCGCTTTCTGGTTTAAGCACTGCATGATGTGGCAGATAGAAAGAGGAGACAACGTTATCACGTACCTTCTCTAGTGCCTTGATTTTACGCATATGGCCAAAAGTAAGATACTCTTTGAGAACTTGTGAATAGGTAGAGTGTAGATCAGGGTTTTTAACGAGAGATTTTTCAGAACGCAGGAACTGATTAAATGCAATATGCCATGAGAACCCTAGCCTAAAATCAGATTCCGTTTTAAATGGTAATCGCACGATGTACTTTCCATCAGGACTCCTTTTGGTTGTAGTTCGGTAGAGATCTTCACAAAACTGGTCTGCATCAGAAGCAGAGAGAGTTGTATCCGGTATATCCTCCAGTTCCCAAAACTTTTTGATTTGACTTTTAAGGGTCGAGTATGAGCAACTTATAGTGGCAGCAAATGAGTTGAAATGTTTAGGAAGGGGGCCAAATAAAATCCAGCCGAAAACAGTATTTTGTGCCACTAGGGAATCTGATATGTTTAAAACCCCAGGTCGAATTATTGTAGGGTAGAGATCTGCTCCCACTAGAAAATCAACTTGAGATGACTTGAAAGGTAGGATCAGCCAGCTGAAGTCCCTCTAGTTGACTCATATCACTTAACTGAAATGAGGCAGCAGGAAGATGACCAGTTAGATTTTTAAGGACGATGGCTTGAGCGAAGATAGGCTCATCTGGAGTTTCATCATTCGCGAGTGAAAGCGAACACATTTTAGAGGCCGTAGCTGCATATGCGGAGCTAATACCTGAAAGTTGAGCATTGATATGCTGGGTTGGTAACCGGACCCGTCTCTGCACCGCTTCTGAAACAAAAGATACTTCAGAACCCGGATCAACCATTGCGCGAATAACAAAGACAGAGTCGTGATGAACGATTTTAATCAACGCGGTCGCAAGTAGAACCGATTTGCTGTTGAAGGTTTGAATGTTTGGATCGTGGAACCCTTGATGTGAAGTGGACTGTATATTTGAATGATTATGATTGTTATTGGTTGGAAAGGGTATTTGAGATGGAGGAGCACCATTTGGAACAATATGTAATAGCGTATGGTGTCGACCCTTACAGGTATTGCAATTATATGAGCTTGTGCACTCATTGTTTAAATGGGTTACTGCTAAGCAATTGCGGCAAAAGTTGTTATCTCGAATATAGTTAATGCGAGATTGAACTGTCATATCCAAAAGCTTAGGGCACTTGCGAATTGAGTGTCGTTCCTTGCATAGAGGACACGAAACGGCATATGAGTTTGCGTGATAAGTCTTAATATTATTTTTGACTGAATAATTCGACTTGTTATTCTGACGTGTGTAAGTGGTAGGATTTGAACATGACATCACGTCCGAGATCGATTCTAAGATCATATAACGAGACTCCAGAAAACAATTTAATTGTTCCCATGTTGGAACCTCCAATGGGTTTGTAATTGATTGCTCCCAAAGCGCCAGAGTAAGTTTTGGTAGCCGGTTGGCACACGCAAAAATTTAGATGGGATCCCAGTTGCTGGTATCGATCTTATGGGATTTTAGTTCTGCAATGGAATCATTAATAGAACTTTGAAGTTGTTTTAATGCCTTAGCGGATTCATATTGGATCGCTGGAAGATTATCTGTTGCGTAAACGGGAGCAACGTTATTAAATGTAGGGGAAGACGGGTTTCTGTTAGAAAAAGAAGAAAACGCACCACTATTAGATGCAGATCCATTTGAGTTAGGCTTCAATTCTTTGAGCTGTGAAATGGTTTCTAATATACTACCGAGACAAGTAATGTACGTTTCATTAGAAAAGGCGTATTTTGCCTTCACAGCGCCAATATCAAGATCTTCTTTTTCTAATGTGGCATCGGGAGTGCATTGAGCGTACGACAATCTCACTCCACTCCATAATTCCTTTAATTCGATTTGACGCGCTTCTAAATTCGAAACAGTATGTTTTATAATCGCGATTTCTTTAAAATTTGCATGATAGTCAACCAATTGGTCGGCAGCAAAAATAAACTTCGATATCGACGACGTCATTTTCAATTATAGCCACGAGAATTGTAATAAAAAAAAAACCAACAATACCAATATAACGATTTTAAGATGTACCCAATGGCAATACTAGGGCAGCGATAAATGACAGGGTAGTATACGTGCAACAATTTAGAACAGTGGTAGCACTTGTTATTTGCCTCCAACAATCCACAATTCAAGTTCTTATTAGAATGAAATGGAATGAAAATGGAACGGATCGAAAGAATATGCAAATATGTATGTACTCTCCTTCTATCCAATAGCAATACATAATACATATATAAATATATATTTTCTAATGAAATCAAAAGAATACACTACACTAACCTGTTTTTATTTTTGTTCTATAATTGTTAAAGATGAAAATGTTGATGATGGTAGGTTCCTGGTCTGGTGGTGGTTTTTGAAGAAGCAGCTGTTCCGATATGATGTCTGGCGGATACAGTCTGGCGACGACGAACGATTGCGTAGCTCTATACCGTGCCGATATAACGTCTGGCAGGTTCGGTGAGCTGCTGGTGATGAAACGCAGAGGCGGTGCACCGTGATGGGATGGTGCTGCCGGTGTTGGTGGCGAGCAGACAGTGGCAAGAGCGTTAGATGAGTTGATGGGGCGCTGCACCGTGATGGGATGGTGCTGCCGGTGTTGGTGGCGAGCAGACAGTGACAAGAGCATTAGATGAGTTGATGGGGCGTTGCACCGTGATGGGATGGTGTGGCCAATGTTGGTGGCGAGCACAGTGGCAAAACCTGGTTACTGAATGGTGATGATGGCGACGAGGCAGGCAGTGGCAATAATGGGGTTCTGCACTGTTAGCCGATGATGTTGGGCGTTGGTTTTTTTTTTTTTTTATTCGGCTCTAATGGACCAATGTGTAGTGGTAAAATACAAGATAAGGGTTAGATCACATCAAGCTAGTTGCTATAATAAATGACATAATATTAATGATACCAGTTTTGGTTTTTGATGTAAACACTTTGACTTTGATAAGTTTACCGACAAATTCCAAGTTTTACAATAATCTTCCAGCCTGTTGATCATTAGTTGCATTCCGTAAACCGTATCTGCGAGAAAACGATGTCATCTGCAAACATGAGAGCTGGTATTTTAGTTTGGCTTATCTCGTTGACCACCTCCAGTTGAGATGACAGTAGTGTCAATATTGAGTTTACTTAGTGTTCTGTATATGGCGTCCGTTTTGACATTGTTGAAAGCTCCCTCAATGTCTAAGAATGCCGCTAAGGTGTACTCTTTAACTCTCAGTGATTTTTCTATTACACGTACAACACAGTGTAGTGGGGTTTTTAACGCTTTTTCCTTTTGTGTAAGCATGTTGGGCTTGTGATAGATCTTCCGGTTGAGAATTGCTACGAATGTATATATCTACCAATCTTTCGAAGGTGAGACTTATTTGTTTGAAGTCTTTGGCTTTAACGTGGCTTGCTTTGCCCGCCTTAGGTATAAAGATGACTTTTACCTCCCTCCATATTTTCGGTATGTACCCTAGAGCCAGGCTGCCAATTAACAACTCCTATAATTCTGGAGTGATGGTGTTGACAGTTTTCTGCAGCATGAGTGGAAAAATTCTTTCTATTCATTCTATTCTATCTTCTGTGATCAGATCCGCAGGAGGATTCATTTGCGTTGTGCTCCGGGTATATGCATTGTCATGTGGCTGACTGGTACAGCCGGGAAAATGAGTGTTCAACAGTATTTTTAGGGATTCTGAGCAAGATTCAGTCCAGGTACCGTCGGAGTCTTTAAGAGATCCCAGAGTTTTTGGTCCTCTGTTTAGGATTTCTCTAAGTTTCGCGGTTTTCTTTGTGCATTGTAACTCATCACAGAATTTTTGCCACGATTGGCGTTTTGATTTCTGGATTTCGTTTTTAAAGTTTATCTGGTTGGCCTTGTATCTTTCCCAGTCTTCGTCAGATTTAGTTCGGTGTGCTGTATTTTGGAGCTTCCTTCTCTGTTGACTACCAAAAGATGGTCCTGATTGTGTGTTAACATCGCAAGACTTTAGTGCTTATTGGGTAAATTGTAATGGCCTATGCGGAAAATCACTTCATGCTCTCTGCATAGGGTTGATTAAGCGCTCCGTTACCTACCTAAATGATTATAGCAACAATTTCCTTTTCTTTTGTGACGAATGCAAGGGCATATCTCTTTCACACGTTATGCTCGTGATAAAATGCATTAGTGACTCCCTTAATTCAAATTCTTCCGAATCCAAAATGTTATACAAACAAACCGTGTTGAAGAAATATCTAACAGCATTGATGTCTCAACCACATTTTGCAAATCAAAATTCAGAAACATAGACAAGCAGCTGGCTAGTCTAAGTGATATAACGAAAAAGTCACCGTCTGAGTTTATGTCGAAGTTTTTGAGTTTAAAAAGTGATCTCAAATCTGACATTAAAAGAATTCTGAACCCAGAAATATCAGCGATTAATGACCATTTCGACTCCTTTCGCACCTACCTGGATACCTACCTACAAAGTACTTCAAAACCATGAGTCCCATCCCATAAACTCAGCGATCCACTACTACTACAACAAATGCAGCAATGCCCACACCCACCCCAACGTCAACGTAAACTGAATCAGGCACTCTGCTACATAGTGCTTCGATACCTTTTGTACCGACTGGTACAAATCCGCTAGCCCCTGTTAACTCACCATCGACCTCCAACTACCCGAACTTCATACACTCCCATGTTCTCAATCCTGCCCCGTCTACCTCTACTACCTCTAATTCTTCTCTTCCCACTACACCTCCCTTTAATGAGACACCTACCCCAATCTCTAAGGCTTCTGCAATTTTCGATCCTCTACTCCCCCCAGCTGTTAAACTTACTTCCAAGTTTTTAAACCATATGTCCTCCCAAAACGACCTTGATGGCCGTTATATTTTGTCAAGGCTGAGAGACCACAGGCTTTTTGAAAATGTTTGACTTTACCTTGCCTACTTATTTGATAAGCCTGTCTGCTTTGACGGTAAAACCAAAACAAACGTTCAGATATATATTCAAAAAGAAGGCTTTCCTATCGATCCGGCTGCTCTACGAGAAATCTAGAACCGTTATCACTATGGCTTTAACATTTCATCGGCCTTTGTTTCTCATATCAGTTCCAAACGTATATCGCACCTTCAACGGAGCCGTGCTGACCACAACAATTTTTTTCGTCCCTAACTCAATACCTGGACCACAGCCATCACCCCATCATAGCATTCCTCTAACCTTTTACTATCAGAACGTAAGGGGCCTGCGTTCATAAACCCTAGCTGTTCTGCGCCAATCTCATGCTCTTCCATTTGATATCTATGTGATAACTGAAACCAATCTCATTCCCGATATAAAGAACCCGGAATGATTCCCACCCACATTTAAAGTCTTTCGGGACGATATCAGCCGCCCAACGGATGACTCCCCCTGTCGAGCTGTTCTGCTCGCTATTCACAATAACCTCGACTCTTCTCCGATTGCTAGTTCTTCGCCTACAAAACTCGACTTTGTTGCAATAAAAATAACACTCTCCCACAAGTCCCTATACGTAATGTGTTTTTACATTCTGCCGGCCCAGCCTATCGAATCCTACTAGCTTGCTGTTAATGCGATCGATTAAGTAATAGAATTATCTGACTCTTCTGACGAAATCATAATTTTCATCGACTTCAATTTGACTCAAATGCATTGGGTTTTATCTGATGATGAATCGTTTTTATTGCGACAAATCCCAACTCAATCAAAGAATGTCTCTATTCCACCTATTCCAACTATCTCGGCTTCTACCTTTAATTCACTCAGGCCTATAACTCCCTCTATCAACGATGCACAAGCGAATCTTATAAGCGACCCTAAATCTTTTTTCCGATTTGTTAACTACAAGAAAATATCCGACGGTTACCCTCCATCCCTCTCTTACGAAAATATATCTTCAAGTGATCCACACACCATTACTAACTTTTTTTCCACCTTTTTTAAACAATCTTTTGCCGACAGCTTTTTTGTACCAGATCCTTTGTATTTCAACTACCTTCTCAACTATTCCATTGGCCCCTTCCTCTCTCAAACTTTTGAATCTTCTGTAATTGCAAATAAACTACAAAAACTTAATGATGAATATTCACCTGGCCCAGATGGTATTCCCGCGATATTTCTCAAGAATATCGCACCTCTTTCAGCTCTCGCTTTCACAAGGCGACTTTCCTCAGATATGGAAGTCCTGCTTCATCACAACGATTCATAAAAAGTGATCAAAGAGCGAAGCTACTAATTATCGCCCCATAGCCAAACTTCCGCATATACCCAAACTCCTCGAAAGTATTTTCTATGAATCCTTAAGCTTTCAATGCAAGTCCTTAATTTCCGCTAACCAACATGGCTTTCTTAAAGGTAGATCAACTACCACTAACCTCGTTGAATTCGTGTGCTCTGCACTATCGGCCTTAGAAATTGGTAAAGAAGTTGATGTTATTGCTACCGATTTTAGTAAAGCTTTTGATAAGATATCGCATAAATTAATTCTTTTCAAATTTTCTGCCCTCGGCTTTGAACCAACACTGCTGAAATGGATATCCTTTTATTTGGAAAACCGTTTTTATAGTGTTCGCTTCAGGTCCGTCCTATCCGCTCCTTTCCTGGCAAGCTCTGGTGTACCACAAGGCAGTCACCTACGTCCTCTTCTCTTCATATTAACTGTTATGTCGGTATAGTTTATTATTAAAGAATTCAGTGTGTATAATATAACTTGGTAACTAAATGTAATAATGCGTATGACGCGGTGGTTAGGTATCGACTGACTGCATCGTTGATGATGGGCAGCTTAGCTAGCGTTATCTCGTGTGCGCTTGATAGATGTCATTGTTGTTGTGTGACGTTGTATACTACACTTCTCCCCTTTTAATTAACGCCTACATTGGCGAAGTTTAACATCTGTTGTAAATCTGACGACCGGCTTACGAGTACACTGGGAACGTCGCTGACTGACTTGGTCCTTCATAATACTCCTAGTCGGCGATGGTACATCCTGCTTCTTGCTGACATCTTGGCTCAGAGCGGCTAAACGGCGTCCTTCATCGAACTCACTTGGGCCAATCGTCGTGCACATTTGATTTTGATGTCGTCTAGTTGCACCTTTCGAAGTCTGCACCTCGTACATTCTCCTCCCTATTTTGGCTATCGTCTTGGCTGGTATCCACCTAGGACCACTAGCGAAGTTTCGAACGTACACATCTTCCCCAATAGCAAATTTGGATTCAAATGTGAAAATTTTTGGCGGAGCTTCACGTGGGGCCAGCTGCGAGAGCAGAGTACGAGGCTGTCTAGCGTGAAGCAGCTCAGCGGGTGACTTCCCCGTAGAGTTAGGCTTCTGAAAGAAATTAAAAAATCTAGTAAGGCTTTGCGAATATCATTACCATTTTGAAACAGATTTTTCATTGCGGACTTTAAAGTCCGAACCATCCTCTCTGCTTCCCCATTGGATGGCGGATGGAAAGGGGCTGAACGGAGATGTTGAATATCCGTCTGGCTGCAAAACTGCTGGAACTTGTCTGATGAAAACTGTGGGCCGTTATCGGATACCAGCAGTTCGGGCAATCCTTCAATAGCGAAGACATTCTCTAATGCGTTAACAGTTGCTTCTGCTGTGGTACTGGACATCTCGATAACGTAGGGAAAATTGGAGTAGTCATCCACACATATGAGGTACATGTGGTTTAGGAAAGGACCAGCAAAGTCCACATGAATCCTCTCCCAAGGTTTAGTAGGTACTGGCCAGCTGGTGAACTCTTGGCGTGGGCTAGAACTATTCTGCAGACAAATTTCACAGTGGCGTATTAACTGGTCTATCTCCTTGTCAATGCCGGGCCACCAGCAATGACGGCGTGCTAACTGCTTGGTCCTTACCATACCCCAATGGCCATTATGGAGCATGTGAAGTACTCTATTCCTTACTCAGGAAGGGACTATTACGCGTGACATACCTGCTTTCTCCAATAAAACCCCTTTATGCTGCGTTATAGCAAAACGTCTGGCAAAAAACGGCTTCACATCGTCATCCTTTCCGTTTAGAGATTCTGGCCAGCCGTTTTCGACCAATTGGAAGACTTTCCTCAGAATTGTGTCCTTAGCAGTTTCCCTGGAAACTAATTTAGCATTAATTGGAAACTCCTCAGCTTCCCTGTCCAGCTCGGCTGCAACCTCAAAGCATTGCTCCTCTGCAACATCAAACTCCACGTCTGTTCCTGCGGGTAACCTCGAGAGTCTGTCTGCATTGCCGTGCTGCTTCGTTGGCTTATACTTTATGGTATACCTGTATCCCATCAGAATGATTGCCCACCTTTGCAATCGATGCACAGTCATTGTCGGCAATTGTTTGCTGGGATTAAATATGGAGAGCAGGGGCTTATGGTCAGTGACTAGCTCAAAAGTGCGACCAAAAACATACTGGTGGAATTTTTGGACACCAAATAAGATAGAAAGAGTCTCTTTTTCTATTTGGCTGTACTTTAACTGCTGTGTATTAATGGTTTTGGATGCATGTGCAATGGGGCGTTCCGATCCATCAGAATATCTATGCATAAGCACAACACCGATTCCTTGTGATGATGCATCCGTCGCCAAAACGAGGGGTAGTTGGTCCGTGTAGTGGGTTAGGCGGGTAGCTTCAATAATTTGGGTCATTAATGCATTGAACGAGTGTTCCTGACGGCTTGTCCATAAAAAGCGAGTGTTTTGCTTCCTCAACTCATTTAGCGGAGCTGCAATTTGAGAAAAATTGCTTAAAAACTTGCCGTAGTATGTGACCTTTCCAAGAAATGCTTGCAGCTGCTGAGATCCTTGGGTGGGCTCATCTTTTTTATGGCTTCCAGTCCGCTGTCCGATGGTCTTATACCGGCAGCATCTATCTTGTGTCCAAGGTATTCAACACTTTCCTGGGCAAATACACATTTCTTTTCGTTGCAGTGTAGACCATACGATGACAACCGCGTTAAAAGTTCCCTTATGGTTTCAATATGCTCGTCATCAGTTCTCCCAGTAACGATAAAATCGTCCAAATAAGCAGCACAATGTTCAACGCCACTTATTTTTTGTTCCATAAGGCGCTGAAATATTCCCGGAGCACTAGCGACTCCGAAAGGCAACCTCTCGTGCTGGTACAGTCCAAACTTTGTATTGATGACCAAATACAGCTTGGCCTCCTCATCGAGCGGTAGTTGAAAATAGGCGTCGCTCAAATCAATTTTGCTAAAACGTACGCCTCCTTGTATCTTGTGGAATATTTCCTCCACCCTTGGAAGTGGATATCTTTCAACCTCTAGCTGCGGATTCACAGTTACTTTGAAATCTCTACAAATGCGTATGTTTCCTGAGGGTTTTTGGACGACAACGATAGGAGCTGCCCATTGGCTTGTCATTGTCAACTCATGTAGCGGAGCTGCAATTTGAAAAAAATTGTTTAAAAACTTGTCGTAGTATGTGACCTTTCCAAGAAATGCTTGCAGCTGTTTGAGATCCTTGGGTGGGCTCATCTTTTTTATCGCTTCCAGTCCGCTGTCCGATGGTCTAATACCGGCAGCATCAATCTTGTGTCCAAGGTATTCAACACTTTCCTGGGCAAATACACATTTCTTTTCGTTGCAGTGTAGACCATACGATGACAACCGCGTTAAAAGTTCCCTTATGGTTTCAATATGCTCGTCATCAGTTCTCCCAGTAACGATAAAATCGTCCAAATAAGCAGCACAATGTTCAACGCCACTTATTATTTGTTCCATAAGGCGCTGAAATATTCCCGGAGCACTAGCGACTCCGAAAGGCAACCTCTCGTGCTGGTACAGTCCAAACTTTGTATTGATGACCAAATACAGCTTGGCCTCCTCATCGAGCGGTAGTTGAAAATAGGCGTCGCTCAAATCAATTTTGCTAAAACGTACGCCTCCTTGTATCTTGTGGAATATTTCCTCCACCCTTGGAAGTGGATATCTTTCAACCTCTAGCTGCGGATTCACAGTTACTTTGAAATCTCTACAAATGCGTATGTTTCCTGAGGGTTTTTGGACGACAACGATAGGAGCTGCCCATTGGCTTGTCATTGTCAACTCATGTAGCGGAGCTGCAATTTGAAAAAAATTGTTTAAAAACTTGTCGTAGTATGTGACCTTTCCAAGAAATGCTTGCAGCTGCTTGAAATCCTTGGGTGGGCTCATCTTTTTTATCGCTTCCAGTCCGCTGTCCGATGGTCTAATACCGGCAGCATCAATCTTGTGTCCAAGGTATTCAACACTTTCCTGGGCAAATACACATTTCTTTTCGTTGCAGTGTAGACCATACGATGACAACCGCGTTAAAAGTTCCCTTATGGTTTCAATATGCTCGTCATCAGTTCTTCCAGTCACGATAAAATCGTCCAAATAAGCAGCACAATGCTCAACACCACTTATTATTTGTTCCATAAGGCGCTGAAATATTCCCGGAGCACTACCCGAATAGCACAGATTGCGATTTGCAACAAAACTTCGATTGTATTTCTGTTATATTTAAGTAATCTGTAACAAAATCCGTTCTATATCAGTTGTATTCATGTTCACGCGGGACTATTTGTAACTTTGTCATTCGAAATGTTGTAAATACGTTTTTTTAAGTTTTAAACTTGTTCACAAAAAGGGGGGATGTTTGAAAGTAGTTTTATAAGAGTTCGTAAGTTAGAGTTCTAAAAAGGTTGGTAATAAGTTACAGATACGTTTAGTAAATTTTGATTTTGGATACTTCTAACTAAAACACATTGAAACATTTGCATAGCAGAAACTTAACAACAAAGTGAAAAAATGAATGAAATATTTATTTGAATCGATAGTTTGAACCTTGCAATTTAATGTTTAAAGATAATTTCATGCAAATGTTGACCGCGGCTGCGTCTCAGGTAGCCCATCCGCTGAGTCCAATTTTGGCATACTCTTTCACACATATCGGCCGGTATCTCACGAATGAATGCATGGATGTTGGCTTCCAGTGCGTCAATCGAAGCGGGCTTGTCCCTATACACATTAGCCTTGGCATACCCCCACAAAAAATAATCTAATGGTGTCAAATCGCACGATCTAGGCGGCCAATTGACCGGCCCGAAACGTGAAATTAACTGTTCACCAAACTCGCCTCGCAATTGCGCCATTGTTTCGCGTGCTGTGTGGCATGTGGCACCGTCTTGTTGAAACCACATATCATGCAAGTCAAGAACTTCCATTTCGGGCAAAAAAAAGTTTGTTATCATCGCTCGGTAGCGTTCACCATTGACAGTAACGCTGCGATTCGCATCATCTTTGAAGAAATATGGCCCAATAATGCCGCCGGCCCATAAACCGCACCAAACAGTGGCTTTTTCGGGATGCATTGGTAGCTGTTGCAATGCTTCTGGCTGATCTTCACTCCAAATGCGGCAATTTTGCTTATTTACGTACCCATTCAACCAAAAATGAGCCTCATCGCTGAACACAATTTTTCGATAAAAAAGCGGATCCTCGGCCAGCTTTCCAAGAGCCCATTCACCAAAAATTCGGCGTTGTGGTAGGTCGGCTGGCTTTAGTTCTTGCACCAGCTGTATCTTAAAAGGCTTTACGCCCAAATCCTTCCGCAAAATTTTCCACGTAGTGCTGTAACAAAGGCCTAACTGCTGGGAACGGCGCCGAATCGACATTTCGTGGTCTTCTGTCACACTAGCTGATACGGCCGCAATATTTTCTTCACTACGCACAGTACGTAAACGTGTTGGTGGTTTAATGTCCAACAAAGTAAATTTGGTGCGAAATTTGGTCACAATCTTCCGAATAGACTGCTCAGAAGGTCGAGAATGCCGATCATAAAATGGAAGCAGCGCGCGATGAACATTTCGAACCGAGCACGAATTTTGATAGTAAAATTCAATAATTTGCAAGCGTTGTTCATTTGTAAGACGATCCATGGTTAAATTGCAAACCAAACTGAAGCTGTTTGACAGTGACACAAGGTACTAAACACACGTCAGCTGTCAAAACCAGTGTTGCCAAAACCAAACCAGCTAAAAAATCACCCTTTATAAATAAAGAAACTTACAAAAATGGAATGTCATTGCTTAGTTTTTTACATGTTTTTAAAACGAATCGTATATTAACAAGTCATCTGGGATATTTTTGCAATTCAGTAAAAAAGAATAAGGGAAACGTTAAAATGTGAAGCAATGCATTGAGTTTTTACAATTATAAATATGTTTCATTATATGACAAGTATTCTAACATCATTTGGAATTATTAGCTTCAGTCGTCGTCAATCACTAGTGAAATCATAATAATATAATATTGATGAGAAAATCGAAATGTCAGTGTCATTGTAATTGTAGCTTCATTATAACTTAGCATCCTCCACATAATCAAGTAGTTGTAATCAGCGTTGCCAAATCAGCTTTCCGCAATTATTCTGTATTGCAGAAAATGTTACTTCAATGCACAAAAAAAAAACATAACCTCGAATGTAATATTGTTCCACGCAGACGATCTGCAATTCAAAAGTATGTTGTAAAAGTGAGATCACGATTTTTTTCGCCGAAAAGGAATAATAGCACTGATTTGTAGTTTTATCATTTTAAAACTTAAAATGTAAGTCAGCTATCAAATGTAAGTTAAAAAGTTTAATGTAGCTTCGGATTTTGGGAAAAATATTTCTTACGATCTTCACGAAAAAAGGAGAAAAGGAGAAAAAAACAAATGGCAGCTGAAAACTTGCAAGCCTATTTGGTCAGAGCAGTATTTTATTGGAAAGTTGTTGATACAAATATTATAATGTGCAAATTATAGGACCAAAAAAACATTGTAGAGTTGAAATTTTACATTTATCAAAAGTGTTTGTAAAAGCTGAAAAGCGTAAGTTTAACTTCAACTTACGCTTTTCAGCTTTTTCTTTTTTTACGGAAAACCTATAAAAATCACCGATGAACATTTAATGATGTTTCATGTAACAACCGCCATATTGTTCACCATTTTATATACCTGTTTAACCATAGGTCTTAAGATGTGAAAAATACATTTCAATTTTCCCAATATATTACATAGCTTCTACAATTCATTTGTATAGAAACTGATGAATATGATATATTAAAATTTGTTTCTACAAGTCTTTTGGGATTTTGCCGCTTAAATACAAATTTTAATATTTTCTGATTTTCAAACTTTTCTTCTATTTAACCCTTTTTTGGAGGCGCGTGAATTTTCCGGACCCAAGACATTAATGTTCATGACAAAAGTAGTATTCGTTTAAAGATTTTGGTCGGAAATCGCAACAAACTTGAACTGTTTTAGATACTAGATAATACCTTTCAGATCAAATATGTTTACCTTTCCTTTTATACTTCATAATTTGTTTGTCTATACATGTAGAGAGACTCAAAAAGCATTCTAATAATAACGTATTTAAAACTTCTGGAATGCTTACAGAAACATTTCTCATACTTATATTATATCCAACATGTTATTCAAACTGAGTTGTATAAACAACAGGACAACTCAACAGTTACTTAATGGTTACATTGCTAAAACATTAGCGACTCCGAAAGGCACCATCTCGTGCTGGTATAGTCCAAACGGTGTATTGATGACCAAATACTGCTTGGCCTCCTCATCGAGCGGTAGTTGAAAATAGGCGTCGCTCAAATCAATTTTTCTAAAACGTACGCCTACTTGTAGCTTGTTGAATATTTCCTCCACCCTTGGAAGTGGATATCTTTCAACCTCTAGCTGCGGATTCACAGTTACTTTGAAATCTCCACAAATGCGTATGTTTCCTGAGGGTTTTTGGACGACAACGATAGGAGCTGCCCATTGACTTGTCACTACAGGGCGCAGAATTCCAGCAGCAACCAACCTATCCAGCTCCTGTTTAACAAGTGCGTTTTTGGCAAAAGGAATCGGTCGAGATTTGAAAACCTTTGGACAAGCATTCTCCCTAATATATAGTTTAGCGGAGAAGTTATTGCAGCAACCGAGACCTCTATTGAATACTTGAGAAAACTGCGTACAACCTCCTTGATACGTGCGGATAATTCTTCTCCAGTACTAGCTACTTTTGAAAAGAACACACTATCGCAGCAACTTGATTGGAATCGCAAAACGTCAAACCAGTCCATTCCCAAAATGTTGCCTCCTTCATATGTGTCAGCAACCAAAAGTTTGAGCCCGTGCGTCTGTTCCCTGAACTGAACGTTGACTTGTAAATATATTACCTTTGACAGGAACAACAAAATTGCCATACGCTCTTTACCCCAGCTGGTTCGATGTAATTGGGTTTACCTAGCTGTTCATACGTACGAAGATCAATCATGGAGCAAGTAGCACCAGTATCAAGCTGAAAATTGAGGACCATGCCATTGACAGATACTGGCACTAAAAACTTTCTAGCAAGCCGCTTAATGTCTTTCAAGGTTTTAATTTGATCGCAGCTACCTCGTATGTTAGCGAATTTGGCTTTTGGATTTTGTCGGCAAACTGAAGATATATGGCCTTTGACATTACATACCCGGCAAATAGCATCCCGCACTGGACATTGAAAATATGTATGTCGTGCCCCACAACCAGGGCAAGACCTTTTTGCTTCTTTGTTCGTAGGCATAGCATTAGAAGCATGTGGTTTTTCAAATTTATGTGAACTATGGGACCTAGGTTGAGAGCGTGAACGAGGTCTATGATTGTCCACTTGATGCACTACCTGAGGAACCATACTGTCACCTTTAATAGCAAGCACAGATTTTTGCGTCGATTCATAAGTTTCCGCTATTTTAACAACATCATCTAAACTGGGATTAGACTTTTGCAAGGCAGCAGACCTAACCGTATCGTGCGGTGTGTGCAAAATAATGATATCTCTAATTAAACTGTCTACAAACGGCTCTTTACACTCGGTATTATTGCACTCAAATTCGCAATCGCGTGCAGCTCCACGCAAGTCCGCTACCCACCTTGCATACGTTTGGCTCTCTTGTATGCGCATTTGAAAAAAAAACATAACGGGCAGCAAGAACATGATTTCTATCAGCGAAATGTACGGTAAGTTTGGCAATGAGTACCGCAAACGATTCTTCCTCTACTTTTTTGTCAGTGAACAAATTACGTATGAGTTCATAAAGCTCTGGACCCGACCAAGATAAGAAAAAGGCTTTTTTCTGTTCGTCTGTGACAACATTATAAGCATTAAAATGTTGGTTTAACTGGTCAACAAACGATTTCAAGGATTGTTTCTTTTTGTCAAACGGCGGAAAAACGGGAATATGAGAAGCTGGAAGCGACGCAGCTACCTCACTTTTTGTAGTTGTACCAGCAGCGAATTTATCCATAATTGCCTTTTGGTTAGCCAATATGCCCGTCATCCACTCTTGTTGCGTATTTAGCAATTGCGAAAAAGACTCTAGCAATCTATTCGCGTCCATTTTCTTACTGCGAGTAACAGACTAAACCGATATACCTACACACTTTCATGCAAACAAAAAAAAGTCAAGTACAACAAGTTCCCTCCCCGTATATACAGTCCCTTCCCCTCTTCGTGACCTTGGCATATTGTACGACCCCGAGCTAAATTTCCGTTCGCATATTGATGAGATAATTCGTAAAGCCAATTCATCCCTTGGATTCATTAAACGGTGGTCAAAGGAATTTTCCGACCCCTACGTGACCAGGTCTCTCTACACTACTTTTGTCCGCCCCCTCTCCGAATACGCCAGCCAAACGTGGTCACCCTTTCAGCAAGTTCATGTATGCAGAATCGAATCGAATCTTCGATTTGCCCTCGACTCCTATCAGGCTCTATCGACTGCCTGTCTCTTTACAACTCCATCTTCTTCAATACAAACCCTCGTGATTTAAGACACCACCCGCCTCTTCTATCTACCAACCCACCGCACGTCCTACGGCTCCAACAAACCAATTTCCCGTATGCTACGGAAGGTAAATTCAAACATTTACGTTTTTGATTTCAACCGCAGACCTCCCTCCATTAAACTCAGCCTCCTTCAGCACTAGCTTTGATTCCTAGCTATAATACAAGGTGGGCCAAAAGAGATCACCATATTGGAATATGCTCTTATTTTTGCAAATGGCCGCCAATGTCAAATCAGTTTTGACATATGTGGACTAGACAGATGTAGAATACAAGTGAACGAGCCATGGAGCGATACCCTCCCCAAGAACGCGGTCTATCGTCGTGGTCTATAATCGTGTCTATTTTTTTGCGTAAAACGAAGTGAGGATAGCAATATCCAAGCTTAAGACCAACAAGGCTGCTGGTCCAGATGGCTTGACTGCCGAGCTTTTTAAAGCAGCGGGAGATGACTTGGCAGAGAGCATACACCAGCTCATTTCCAAGATTTGGTCGGAGGAAAGTATGCCTGATGAATGGAACCTCAGTATCGTTTGCCCGATCCACAAGAAAGGAGACCCTCTAAACTGCGCCAACTATAGAGGTATTAGTCTTCTTAACATCGCATACAAGATCCTGTCTGCCATACTGTGTGAACGCCTGAAACCTTTTGTCAACGATCTGATTGGTCCCTACCAGTGCGGTTTTAGGCCCGGTAAGTCCACAACCGACCAAATATTCACACTACGGCAGATCCTGGAGAAAACCCAAGAAGTTCAGATCGATACTCACCATCTTTTCATCGATTTTAAGGCCGCATACGACAGCATCTATAGAGACGAGCTATATAGAGCCATGTCTAGTTTTGACATCCCTGCCAAACTCGTCCGATTGTGCAGAATGACAATGGAGAACGCTCGCTGCTCCATAAAGGTCGGAAACAATCTCACCGAGACCTTTGATGTCAAAAAAGGATTTAGACAAGGTGACGCGCTGTCGTGTGACTTCTTCAACATCATTCTTGAAAAGATTGTGCGAAACTCACAAGCCAACACCAGAGGCACAATCTTCCAGAAGTCTGTGCAACTACTTGCATACGCTGACGACATCGACATCATTGGCAGAACACAGCGAGCTGTCACTGGTGCGTTTGCAAGTATCAGTACAGAAGCGGCAAAAATGGGTTTAGTGGTGAATGAGGGCAAAACAAAATATATGCTGTCAACAAGAAGGGACACACAACATCGACGAATCGGTCAGAGCGTCACGACAGACAGCTGTAATTTTGAGGTAGTTAGGGACTTTGTCTACCTCGGCTCCGCTATAAATTCTGACAACGACATCACATCAGAAATCAAGCGAAGAATTACACTTGCCAACCGCTGTTTCTATGGCCTTAGAAGGCAATTGAGAAGTAAGGCCTTGTCAAGAACCACTAAGGAGATTCTATATAAGACCCTCATCATCCCAGTCCTACTCTATGGCGCAGAATCATGGACACTATCAAAGGCGGATGAAGATCTCCTTGGTCGTTTTGAACGAAAAATTCTTCGACTGATTTTCGGTCCCGTTTGCGTTGACGGGCTTTGGAGGAGGAGATTTAACAGCGAACTCTACGAGCTGTACAGCGACATCGACCTGGTCAGAAAAGTGCGCATCAGTCGACTAAGATGGCTAGGACATGTAGAGCGAATGGACACCAGCGCTCCGGCCCGAAGAGTATTCGGCTCCAACCCGGAAGGACAACGCAGTAGAGGAAGACCTCGCCTTAGGTGGCGCGCGCAAGTGGAAGGGGACCTCAACCAACTTGGAGTGCGCAACTGGAGGCAGTTAGCCAAAGATCGCGCTAACTGGAGAGGCGTTTTGGTTGAGGCCCAGGTCCACCCCGGACTGTAGCGCCACCTAAGTAAGTAAGTAAGTAAGTTTTTTTGCGTAACCATTCGTCTGCAGTGTTGGTGCAGCGCGAATTCCGTCGACGATTCCACGGCCGTCCGACACCGACTGCGCAAACACTGCGCCGTTTGGCCACCAACCGTGAAGAGTATGGGACCACACGAGACGTTGCCAAGAGTGGCCGGCCCCGGAGCCCCCGTTGTGCCGAGAATATCGCCGCTGTTGATGAGGATGTCGAGCTGTCGCCCGAAACATCGACCAGATGCCGTGCCTCGCAATCAGCCATCAGCCGGTCGTCCCTAAGGCGAATTTTGGTCAGTCCGTGCATCAGCTGCTGCCTGTCTACCGCCAAACGCATGTAACCTACGCCCAAGCCATCCTCAATCTCGAGGACGAAGAGAACGATTTCCACCTCAGCGGGTACGTGAACAAGCAAAACTATCGCTTCTGGAGCACCGAAAATCCACGAGTAATGCACGAGGAGCTATTACACCCGCTCAAAGTTTCTGCATGGTGCGTTGTTCACGCTGGAGGAGTCATCGGGCCGTTCCCGGCTAGCCTCATCTCTCGTTTTGGCGATTTGCACTGGCAAGATCGCCCGATCTAACCGTTTCAGACTTTTTTTTGTGGGGTTTTTTGAAGTCCCGTGTTTACGTGAACAAGCCCGAGACCCTAGAAGCCCTCAAGGACAACATTCGACACGAGTGCGAGAATCTGTCGCCCGAAGTTCTCGCCGAAGTGATGAAAAATGCCATAAAACGAGCCAGTATGGCAATCAATTGTGACGGCACCCATTTGGCCGATATCATCTTCTCGACTTGACCAATAAAATTCTAAAGGTTAAAATAAACATAATCAAAAAACAGAATCGAAGTTTTTCATTTAGAAAAAAAAATGAGAGCCAAACAACATCGGATGACTTCTTTTGGCCCACCTTGTACTTAGTTTTTAGTTCTAGTATTGTAAGTTTGTTTTTTAGCTTGTACTAAGCCTAATAAATGGGGACATTTTGGCCCCACCAAAATTAAAAAATTAAAATTACTTTAAATAAAATTAAATTAAAATTGATGAACCAATGTGTGGGTTATAGGTGCAGGTGGTCCTTCTGCTTTGTACGGCATGTAAACGGCTGATAATATCAGTGGGGGGAGTCCCCTCCGTTCAAGCCGTACCACGGTCTGGTGTAAGTTGCTGTAGGTAGATAGAAGTAATAAGTTAATATTTTTCCTAGCCACAATACACGTTCTGTTCTACTGACCGCGTTTTGCGGTCCAATGTGGTACGTAGCTAGGTCCTTGTGACTTACCCCACATATTTTGCCACGGGATAACCATGGCTCTTGCACCAAGGCGATATCTATGTTTCCATCACCTACGAGATAAACGAGGTTTGAGCTAGCTGCTATGCTATGGTGTAGGTTAATCTGTACTACTTTCATGTTTTCCTTGCCTTATTTTCCACCTTCCTCGCTTTCTCTGTTCGTTCCGTGTAGAGTCGAACTTTGCACCGGGTAATTCCCGTGCGAACTTTGTTGTTGAATCTCCTCAGCAATGGCATCGACTTGTGGTTTAGTAGAACCACAATTTCAGTGCCAGCCTCGGAGTATTCACCTACTTCGAGCACTTCCCAGTTCTCACTGCATAGTTCCGAGTTTAAGTGCCGAAGGTTTCTTTATATCCTCTTCCTAGGGATATGAGGTCCGGGCATCGCCTTTGGGTCTGGTGAATTCCAGCAGGTTCTTCTTACCGAGTAAGTCCACGGAGCCCGCGTGTTTCCCACGAATTCTTTCAACCAGTTTAGAGTAAACTCGTTATCGCACGACAGGAGTTTGAAACTTTTGAAGGTCGTGAGTTGCTCAAAGTGGGGTGATGGAGTCATTAACGCCATCCAAAATGCGCATCTCAATGTGCCTCCATTGTTCGTTGTCTAGTTTGCGGTCTGGTTTGTTGTAATCTACAACCGCCGCCTGGAGTTTGGTCTTTGCGGTGGCTGTCAGCTTGGCTTTCTTGCCAGCTTTCTTTGATGGTGACGGCGATGTTGTGTCGTCATGCCTACCTCTCTTCGAACTTACCGTCAGCGCTTCAGTCTTGTCGACTTAAGTCTGTCCGCGACTAAGGTGGATAGCTGTAGGCTTTCCCTCCTTGTCTCAAACAGTCTACCAGCCTACTCGTTTTTGTTACGTCCCTAGTCTTGTTTTGCGTAGAGGCTAGAGGGGTCGAACCCTGAGCTCCTCCACCAGTACTAACTACTGTCGCGTAACTACATGCCGTAGAGTTTCTGGTGTCTACAGGGCTGCTGTCACCTGGCGCTGTGGATTCCTGTCGCTTAGCCTCAAGAGAGTAGCAAAGGCTTGTTTCCTTCGGGTTAGCTGCCGTGTCCTTACAGCTGCTGGAGTTGGCCAGAGTAAATAACTAGACCGGACATGCTGGTGAGTACGTTGTTGTTGCCTAATACTAATGGCGATTTGCCCATGGCTTAATCCTCCTGTGTCGCGTCGAGGGTAAACGGGGGGTGTTTTTTCCTTGGGTCGGGGTAAGGGTGCCGATACAGTCTATCCCTTGCCCGTGAACCTCGGACGACCCTGATTGGGCGATATGTCTTCGAATATACGAGGGGTGACCGAAACAGTGTACCCTTCGTTTATGATTCTCCGACATATCGTCCGAAGTGACGTATACCGTTTGTATCAGTATCTGTGATCATTGGAGCTGCCCTTTCTTTGCGAGGCCTATTGTAAGGTTGGTCGAGGAGGAGGTGACCAGTCGACAGTTAGCCTTCAGATAGGCGGGTGGTAAGCGTAACGGTTGGACCCTCGCCTGTATCCTCTGGTAACTGATCGGAAAGGGCCGATGAGGCGAGGCGTAGTAGTAGAGGTGATTGGATCAATCGTTCTGATTACTGCGCAAATTGTGAGGTGTCTCAAATTGGTAACAGAGTGGGTCTGACCGAGTGACGGGTTGTTTCGGATAAACAACGAGGGGTAACCGAAACAGTTTCCCCTCTATTGCAATCCATAAACAATCCGTCTAAATAGGAACTGATGGGACCAGCTTCTGATACTGAAAATGTAAGAGTGATCATTGCACCCATTTGGTCTTGGTAATATATTTGCTGATGCAGCGTGTGTCTGTGAGGGACAAGTCACTGAGGTCTACGAAGAAGTATTTACCTAAGTATGTTTTGCGCAAATTTGCGAGAGCTGGGCAGGTACACAGAAGATGGAGGACGGTTTCCTCTTCCTCCTCATCCATGTAGCTTCTGCAGAAATCGTTGTAGGGTGCTCCTAGTCTGCGAGCGTGTCTACCTATTAAACAGTGCCCTGTTAATGCTCCTACTACTGAGCTGATTTTATTTCTACTGATAGAGAGAAGCTTCTGAGTCCTTTTGGCATCTATGTTTGGCCAGATTTGCTTTGATGTGGTGCAGGTATTAATGCTGTTCCACCTATTATTCGCGACCATTATTGCCTTCTTAAGTAAGGAGAATTTAATCGATTGCATAGGAGCGTACGGTTCACTGTTGTTGTTCGAGTGAAGGCCGCTTCATTGTCTGGCTAGCTCGTCCGCTTTGCAGTTGCCAGGCATGTCACTGTGCCCCGGAACCCAGCACAGGGTTACTGAACATCTGTCCGCAATCTCGTTAAGAGATTCCCGGCATTGTTGTACCAACTTTGATCTAATTGTTGGTGTATTCAGGGCTTTTATTGCTGCCTGACTGTCTATGTGTAATACGATAGCTTTTCCGTCTATCGCAAACAAGGCGAGTCTGCAGGCTGCCTCGCGTATAGCCATAATTTCAGTCTGAAAGACGCTACAGTGGTCTGGAAGACGTAAGGCAATACTAATATACTACGGGTGATGGAGAATAGACTCCCGCTCCCGTGCCTGTTGCCATTTTGGATCCATCTGTATAAACTTCAAGTGCATAATTTGTATCTATTGTGCCATTCTCCCATTCGGAACGTTCTGGGATTAATGCTTTATATTTAAAGTTAAAGTCCTCAAAAGGTATGGTGTAATCCGTTATATCTAGGATTGCATTAGGGAGAATGCTCGTATGGCCTATTAAATGGTTGGTCCATTTCTGAGATTCTCTAAGTCTTAAGGCTGCCATAGACGCGACCAGTTTCCCGTATATATCGACAGGAAGAAGGTGTAGTATTGTGTCTAAGGCGGCCGAAGGGGTGGATATGAGTGCACCTGTGATGCATATACTGGCTGATCTTTGTATCCGTTCCATGGAACTGGTATTGCACTTTGTCTTTAGTGCGGGCCACCAGACCAGGATTCCGTAAAACAGAATTGGTCTGACTACCGCAGTATAGAGCCAGTTTGTTACCCTAGGCTGGAGGCCCCATTTCGGGCCCAATACCTTCCTGCATGTGTGGATAGCAACCGCGGCTTTCCTAGTGCGGTACTGAAAATTAAGCTTCCAGTTTAGCTTGCTGTCTAAAATTAGACCTAGATATTTGGCATGATTGCTAAATTGCAGCTCCTTATTTTTGAGTTTTGGAGGAGTTAAATTGGGAATTTTGTATCTGCTTGTGAACAAGATTAGCTCTGTCTTGGATGGGTTAATATCAAGTCCGACTGTATCCGTCTATTTTACTAACTTATGAAGGGCGGATTCCATAAGGTCTCTTATTATATTAGGGAATTTTCCAGTTACAGCAACAGCGATGTCATCTGCATAGGCTATAACTTTACAACCCATATTACTCAGGATGGTGAGTGCTTCATCAACTACTAAGATCCAAAGTAGTGGCGACAACACTCCCCCCTGGGGTGTTCCCCTGTACACTGACCGTTTGGTTTGACAGCTTCCTAGTTCAGATAGGATCACTCTGCGACTGAGCATGTTTTCAATCCAGACGCGTATGTAGCTATCAACATTCAGCCTGCGGAGTGCGTTAGAAATGCCTTCTGTTTTGACGTTATTGAAGGCGCCTTCGATATCTAGAAAAGATACCATCGCATACTCTTTGATTGAGTGAGATTTTTCAATGGTGCCTACTAGTGAGTGTAGAGCTGTCTCCACCGAGAAACCCTTGCGATAGGCATGTTGGGAATCTGACAGGGAGCTAGCGGATAAGTTCTTACGAATGTGTGTATCAATGAGTCTCTCCAGTGTCTTCAGAAAGAAGGAGGAGAGACTGATTGGCCTAAGATCCTTAGGGGAAACGTGTGAGGCCTTGCCACACTTTGGTATGAAAATCACATTAACCCTTTTCCATGATGCAGGAGTGTATCCGAATATGAGACAAGTTCGGAAGATCACTACGAGGCAGGGGGTCAGAGTATCTAGAGATTTCTGTATTTCTACTGGTGTTATTTTATCTGGGCCAGGAGATTTATACGGAAGGAAGCTGTTAACGGCCCAGTAAATGCTGCGACATGTGTCGCTTGATTCTATAAGAAACTTTTCTAGATAAGCATCTATTCACCCAACACTTTCCCCGTCCGACATGGGAAGGAGTGCTCCTCCATGCTTTCTCCCAAAACCCGATCGGTGGTTTTCTGAAATTGAAGTTTCTTTTATTTTATTTTCGTTCATTTGGGTCCCACGAGTAAGGGGGAAGAATATGTCCGCCTGCACTCACCCCTGCATGCAGGTAAGAGGAATAAGATTAAAACTGAAGGTCCCCAGGTATCCAGAGTTTGCGCTATCGACTGAGCACTCCCCCAGCCACGCAGGCCTCGACGCGTCGTATCTTGCCTTTGGATCTATTGTACGAAGAAAAACCCCCCTTAGACAGGCTGCTACACGGGAAAACATCTGTCTGAAACGCAGGACAGATGTAGTTTTCTCTCTCAGCAAGTCTCTGGGTGGGCCTTCTAGGAGAAAAGTGTTGGTTTGGTCCGCGACAGGGATGGTGAACGTATCGTATCGAGGCCCCCCTATCCGCCACCCGGGGTCGCGCCTGGTAGGTGGTTCCCTCCCAGCCTTTTAAAAAGCCTCTCTTTCGATTCCGTTAATCTGGAAATGATTTGGGTTTTAAGGGACTGATACTTGTCCTTACCCAGTGGCTTTTGCACAAGATCCGATACTTCGTTTAGTATCTCTGGATCCAACGCCGCGATTATGGCGTTGAATTTGATTTTGTCTATAATGATCCGGTTGTTGTGGAACTGTGCCTCCACCTGCACGAACCACAGCGCTGGATTTACCTTCTAGAACACTGGAATTCGCAGGTTTTTTAGTGCAGCTATCTCCAGAATTTCTGCGTCAGATACAACTGCAGACGGGATAACTGCGGGTGGTGTGTTGGCTGAGGACACGCCTGCAGTCGCTTTTCGTGTTTTGTCGTTTTGCATTTTGCACTGTAAGCAAGGAAAAACTGCGTCTCGCGTTCAGTAGTTGTTGTAGTTGTCAAAAACTGAAGTATGTTGTAAAATATTTTCCATGGTAACATCATTGAAAGCAAATTATACAGTTGATTACTTTTAGGGGTAGGTGAATTTCACTATTTCGAAAATAGCTTCTTATCTAAGATGATTTTAATTCCCATACGTTACTATGGTAATATGGCGGCGACAAATTGAATGTCACCAAAACGCTTTCATTTAACTTATAAACTTTTTTACGGGGAATTGTTAACTTTCCGCAAAATCGATCATAGAATAATTTTCACTACCATCGAATAAAGGAGTCTTACTCACTTTATTTAAAATGTTAATAATCTTAAATCTATCAACTTTCTTATTCTTCTGGTAATAATTGTTATTGATAATTACTCGATTACTTACATGGGTTTTTTAATTGGCTATAATAAATGCCTCGTTTCTGTTGAACCGTTTGAAAAAAAAAGTTCAACTTTCTTCTTTGTCTTCGTCCGCTTGGTATTAAAAGCTCCTTTTTATATTTCGTACAGTTACCAATTACTGCTTTGGGCCAGGGAGCGTTGCCGTTTTTGGCGGCTACGCTGTTTACGAGCAATGTACTTTGCGCGCAGCCGTTTTTAGGTCTGCCACGCTGTATGTTTTTGTGTGCTCTTCGCCTTTACGCGCTCAAACCACTTTATTTAAATTTCCCGACTGCGACAAATATATATACCAGAAGCGTTTGCTACTTACTTCGAATTTTATTGAATCTAACAAAAAGGTTATCTAGTTGTCAATGCTAGCGCAGATTTAAGACTTACTTAATGTTTGCTTGGGTCGAATTCTTATCTGACAATAAATAATAAAGTCCGAAAGAAAAGTCGCTTCAAGTTCAAACAGACAAGAGAAATAACTGAAGTTTGTGGGCGAAGGTTTTACAAATAGGTCCGCCATAACAAAAAGTTAAAAAATTGAGTTAAGTGTACTACAATACATTGCATTTAATAAATTAAGAAAAAAAAACAATAAAAAGAAATATGCCAAATATTTAACTTAAGCGGAAATTCTAAAGACTCACCAAATATTTGCATATCAATCATGTTATATTACATTTCAAACCACATAAATCACATTCATTGCGTATTACCTATAATCTTATAATGTATTACTTTGTTAATTCAGTTGCACCAATGGTTCGAGCTCCAAGTCAATTATTGGGCACTCCCCTAGGATCTGATGTTCAACTTGAATGTCATGTAGAGGCATCACCATCTCCAGTTTCATATTGGTTAAAGGGTGCTCGTGTCTCTTCATCAAATGCGTTTAGCCTGCCTTCTACAAGCCCGACTGATACAAGCCAATCCTCCCCTGAAATGCTTCTAGATGGGTAAATTACTCAAGCTCATAAATAATTTTTACAATATTAGTTATTGTTTCTCGTTTCAGACCAAAATATGGAATTACAGAAAAACGCGATGGTTATAAAGGAACAATGCTCTTAGTCGTTCGATCATTTTCAGTCGCTGATGTTGGTACATATCACTGCGTTAGTACGAATTCACTTGGTCGGGCTGAGGGAACACTTAGACTATACGGTTTGTATGAATACAGGATGTCTCGGTTCAAAGTGTGAAAAACAAATTGCATATCTTTAGTGTATTTACTACCGGATTTATTATATTCAAAACCTGTACTAATAAGAATGAAATATGGAATTGTTAATTAGGCTTTGTTTATTGAATTGAAGGTTTATTTACTGTATAAGAATCCAACGATGTATACAACGAGACAGCAACCACAGAAAATCCAAGTGGCCGAGCTAAGCCGAAAACATGTTCAAGCTCATAGCCCAACTGTAACACACATTAGTTAAACAAAAAAGTACATAGGTGATGAAGAGAACAAAACGCTATTTAACAAATGGTATAAACAACGAACCTATATAATTTGAAACGGTTGCAGAAAATAGGGTACATAATACAATGTTTGTATCAAATTAGACAGAACAAAACTAATAAATATACCTAGAATATCAATTAAACAAACAAAACATTATTGCATTCTCAAAAATTTACTCTGTCCCCCAAAAGTTGCCAGTACAGGGGAGATCGAAAGTTTTGATCTCGGTGTTGTTGTAAAGCAACGATTACACGTGTCACGATTCGTGTCAACTTTTGACATACTGACGTCACAAAAATTCACTCATCCGGTCGTTTTGATAAAGAGCCATTTAAATTGAAAACAATTTGTATATTTCACTGTTGAAGGCAAACTGGCTTGGCCAGTATAGTTAGATTTAATAAAATTTAACATACCTATTTACATTTACTGAAAATTTACAAAACATAAATCTTTCAGTTGAAACTACAATAATTCGTCAAAATTTTGTATGTGGTGTTCAATTGGGATTCTCAGATTCGGGCACATAATAAATAATAGAACAAAATCGGAAAGTTAAAAGTTATATTTAATATCTAAACTAGATTTTACCAACTCACAATATTGAAATTTTCTATATAAAATGATGAAAGCGGGTGGAAATCCCAGGCGACAGACGAAAGTGAGAAAAGAAACGCAACGCTTAAGTTTAAACCACGAACTGAACTTTTTATTGTATAAATACTACTTTTTATATATGCGAATGAGTTTATGTACATGAGTGACAGTTTATATGTAAATGTGCAAAGTATAAGAACAACTCTGAGCTTTAATTTAACACTTCCCCAGAATGATTTATTTATTCGAATTCGCTTAACATTAGAAATAATTCATTCATTTATTTTAAAGTAAAATATAAACTGAGCATTCTATTTAATTAAGAGCAAGTATTATATTAAATTCAAGTTTTACTTTCACTAAAGAGAAATATAAGCTAAGATATTATTTATTTAAGACCAAGTAGCATATTATTAAATTCAAGTTTTACTTTTACTAAGCCTTTTGTAAGACAATCAGCTAAATTTTCATTGGAAGGTATATATTGTAAAATAATCAAACCTTTTTCAATTTTTTCATTAATAAATTGAGTTTTTATCTCAATATGTTTGGTTCGATGAGAATACGAATTGTTTTTGGTGCGTTGTATTGCACTCTTGTTGTAACAGTGCAAAATAATTTGTTTCGGATGATTCGGAAACATTTCTGCCTCCAACCGCTTCAGCCACATTGACTCCTGTATCGCCGATACAACAGCTAGCAACTCAGATTCTGTCGATGAGAGCGTAACGGTTGATTGCCGTTTAGAAGAACATGATATTGGTGTTCCTTGCATGGCAAAAACGTGTCCGGATGTTGACTTCCTTTCATCTTCGTCACCAGCCCAATCAGCGTCACAGAAACCCTTCATCTCACCGCCAGATTTTTTGTATATGAGCTTTTTATCTAATGTACCCTTCAAGTAGCGAAGAACACGTTTTAGTGCGGCCCAGTGTACCTGACCAGGATTCGTTGAATATCTGCTCAAAAGATTTACGGCATAGCTTATGTCCGGCCTTGTCGTTTGTGCTGCAAACAGTAAACAACCCACTGCTTTCATATATGGCACACCGGCAATTTTTTGTTTGTCTTCAGGAGACGACGGACACGTTTCGATAAGATTTTTTGATTAGAATCGAGAGGGGTACTAACCGGATTGCAGTCAGCCATACCAAATCGATTTAAAATGCTAACGATGTATTTTGACTGATCAATAGAAATAGTTTGAGCCGACCTATCCCGAGAGATTCGGATACCCAGGATCGAAGAAGCTTCCCCCAAGTCCTTCATCCATTAATTTCCATATTCTTGTCGCTTGAGAGTATCAGTACGTCGTCGACATATACAGCAACAAAAATCATTCTGCCCTTGTTAATTTTTTAGTAAACGCACTGATCTGCATCAGACCGCACCAGACCGAATTGAGTAAGAACCTCATTAAGTTTTTCGTTCCAAACACGGCTAGCTTGCTTAAGACAATACAGGGATTTTCGCAGCTTGCACACTCCACCAGTATTATCAGAGAACTTTTGTGGCTGAACAACATAAATCTCTTCCTTCAAGTCCCCATTTAGGAGCGCTGTTACCGCATCCATTTGGCAGATATTTAGATTGTATCTCACGGCTAACGCAAGCAAAAATCGAATGGATGCATACCGTGTTACTGGCGAAAACGTTTCTTGGTAGTCAACGCCTTCCTTCTGTGAATAACTTCCCCATTCTCGTTGCGTTTAGTCTTAAAAATCAAGGTGGAATCAAGTTGCCATATCACTGCGGCCAAGAGTGGCCCTATTGTGATTTCCTTCAATTAAAGCTCGCTCGTGATACCGGATTTAGTTATGAATCCTAGTAGGTTTTTGAGTGCGCTGTCAGATATGTCCTCTGCCCTAAGGTAAGGTCTTCCTAGATGTTGTTGACGTAATCTGACTAGACATTCACAGTGACACAGTATGTGTTCTGCTGATTCTTCGTTATCGTTGCATAGTCTGCAAGTGTTGTTTTGTATTATTCCCATAGTCATGAGGTGTTTCTTGACTTGACAATGTCCAGTGAGGAACCCTGTGACTGTACGAATCTGACTCCTTGTTAGGTTTAGGAGTTGTTTTGTTCTTGGAAGGAAAGTAGTTGCCATGAACATTTTAGCTTGTCTGTTACCTTCCGTGTTGGTCCAGTAATGATTTGCCTTGTTTTGCAGCCAGGTTTTGATGTGGAATTTAGCGGTGCTAAGGGGTAATCCACAAAATGGTCTTGGCATTATGAAGATAGATGCCGATCCTTTTCTTGCTAGTATGTCTGCTATTTCATTGCCCACATGTCCGCTATGTCCTGGCACCCAAATGAGATGTACTCTGTTTGTGCTGGCTAGCGATGTGAGTAATTGTAGGCAATCCCATACTAGTTTTGATGTAATTTCATAGCTATTGATACCCAGTAGTGCAGCTTTGCTATCAGAGAGAATATAATGTTCTTGTTTGTTATGGATTTTTTTAGATTTTCTCTGAGACATAGTTCTATTGCAAAGATTTCTGCTTGAAATACGGAGTTGCATTTGTCCATGCTTTTATAGATGAACGTTTTTGTGTTGACCCCGTATACTCTAGCTCCAACTCCTTCATCTGTTTGCGATCCATCTGTGTACCATACATGAGAATCTTTGGTGAATGTGGGTTTATTCTGTTCCCAGTTGTGTCGATTTGGGAATGTAACTTTGAAGTTTCGGCTGAAGTTGAATTTTGTTAGACAGTTGTCTGTTAAGGTAATTCCAAGTATTTCATCTTTCCTCAGTTCCATAACGATGTCTGGATGGATTAGCTTGGATTTTTCGATGTTTCCAGATATGAGCATGAAGGCATTTGTCATAGCTTCTTTCTGTGTCGGAAGATGTAGAGGTGGAAGATTTAGGATAACTTCCAACGCTGCAGTGGGAGTTGTTCTCATTGCGCTTGTGGTGCATACACAAGCTAGTCTTTGAAGCTTATTGAGCCTGACTTGTGTTGACTTTTGTTTAGTTTTTATGTGACAATTGGTCTTGTTATTGCTGTGTGAAGCCATAGCTTGATTTTGGGGTTTATACCCCAACTTTTACCAATCAGACTTCTGCCGGTCCATAGAGAGATCCTGGCTTTGTCTATGGTTTTCATGAGGTAAGAGTTCCAAGTGAGTTTTTCGTCCAGGGTTACACCTAGGTATTTGACTTCTTTTCAGAACTCTATTGTTTCACCAAGCAGAGTAGGTTTCTTTAGCTTTTCCCGACTTCGTCTTTTTGTGAAAGCAACTATGGTGCTTTTTGGGGTTTACGGTTAGACCAACTTTTTTGCACCAGTCAGCAACTAGGTTAAGTGCCCTCTGCAGGAGTTCCGAGATTATGTCTTCGAAATTTCCTCTGATTAGGATCGCAATATCATCCGCGTATCCTTGGACATAGAAACCATTATTACTGAGTAAGTTAAGCACTTCGTTCACTACGATGGACCATAGCAGGGGGGATAGAACACAGCCCTGGGGGCAACTTTTCGCAGAAGTGACTCTGATACTGTCACTGCCCAATGTAGCGTTTATGTTTCTACTGTTAAGCATGTTCTTTATCCAGTTACATGTGGTACTATCTACGCCTGTGTTATGGATGCATCTGTATATTTGGGCATATTCGGTGTTGTCAAAAGCTCCTTCGATGTCAAGGAAACAGCCCACAGCAATCTCTTTGCTCTTGAGTGAATTCTCAATTCTGGTGGTAAGTTCCTGAAGAGCATTTGTTGTAGATTTACCTGGTTGATAGGCATATTGGTTTTTATGTAATGGATTTATGTGAAGTGGACCATCCCTTATATGCTTATCAATAATTTGTTCCATTGTTTTAAAGAAAAAGGAGGTGAGGCTAATGGGTCGGTAAGATTTCGGAAGATCGGTTGGTCTACGATTTGCCTTCGGTATAAACTTAACCGTTACCTCCCTCCAAGTCTTTGGTATGTAACCCCATGCGTAGCTTACTCTAAATATATTAATGAGAAGCGGAGTTATTTGTGCTCTGCCTTTTTGGAGGAGTGCTGGAAATATTCCATCTTTTCCTGGGGATTTAAATGGATTAAATGAATTGATGGCCCGTTTTATTTTGTCTTTATGAAAGATTTCTTTTGACCGTTTCCAGTCCACTCTTGTTGGTCCGTTGATTCTTACCTGAAGAATATGATTGGGTGATGCTGGTGTTGTGGTGGAGTTAGGGAAATGGGTTTCGGCCAAGAGCTTTAGCGTCTGTATGCCATTTTCCATATAGGTCCCATTCTGATAAAAACCCACTTAGATTGAATTGCATGCTTACCTTTGGGAAGATGGACTAAATCCCACGTATCGTTTTCTTGCAATGACTTAAATTCGCTGTCCATCGCCTTCTTCCAATGATATGAATCATCACGTGACAGAGCCTCAGTCACAGTTTCAGGATCAGGCCTTTCAATGTTCGCAATCAAAACCGGCTGGTTTCGTTTTCGGGAAGCGATACGCTCAGACCGCCGCAACTCCATTTCCATCATCAGTCAATAGCATTTCCACAGGAACAACTGGAACATCAGCAGCTTCATCAGTCATCTGGGCTTCCACAACATCAGCAGCTTCATCAGTCATCGGGGTTTCCACAGGAACAACATCAGCATCCACATTGGTTATGTCTTCCGTGCCGTCGCCGTCGCAGATGGCTGGAACATTAACCGCTGTTAGATCATCAGCTGATTTATTGACTACAACTGGTACATTAACATTGGTTAGATCATCAGCTTCAACAATGTTGAATTTACGATTACATAGTCCACCGGAATTCATATTGTCAGGTGAAAATTTGGTGAAATTATCGGCCTCGAAAAATATTACGTTTCGACTGATGATTATATTCCTGTTTTCGTCACACAAACGGTAGGCCTTGGTGTCTTTGGAGTATTCCAGCAGCATGCACTCCATTGACTTTGCATCGAGCTTACGCCTTTTTTCACGTGGTACATGGACCATAGCTTAACAACCAAAAACGCGCAACATTGAAAGATCCGGCTTCACTCCTGAACAATTCTTCGGGTGTCTTCAGATGGTTTCCTCTACAAGGAACTCGATTTATCAAATATGATACGGTGTCCGCTGCTTCAGCCCAGAAACGTTGCGAGATGTCTGCATCCAATAACATGCACCGTATCCTTTCCACCAGGGTCCTGTTAATCCGCTCGGCTGCACCATTTTGTTCCGGGGTGTACGGAGCCGTCCTTTGATATTGAATCCCGCACTGCTATAAGTACTCTTGAAATTTATTGTTGTAGTACTCTTAGCCGTTGTCGGTTCGGAACACTTTGATTTTTCTTGAACACTGATTTTCTACAGACATTTTGAATTTTGTGAATTGTTGGAAGAGGTCTGACTTCTGTTTTAGTGGAACAAGAAAAACTTTTCGACTATAGTCGTCACCAAATGTCACAAAATATTTGCATCCACTCCAAGATTTCACAGATAATGGCCTGCACACATCAGAGTGAATTAAATCGAACACATTTTCCGCACGACCTCCAACATGTTTGAACGATGCACGTGAATGCTTCCCTTTTACACACACTACGCATTTCGATGAAAGTTGTGAGGGAAAATGCATTCCTGTTACAGCTGACTTCAATCATTGTAAAGGGTGATTTTTTAGCTGGTTTGGTTTTGGCAACACTGGTTTTGACAGCTGACGTGTGTTTAGTACCTTGTGTCACTGTCAAACAGCTTCAGTTTGGTTTGCAATTTAACCATGGATCGTCTTACAAATGAACAACGCTTGCAAATTATTGAATTTTACTATCAAAATTCGTGCTCGGTTCGAAATGCTCATCGCGCGCTGCTTCCATTTTATGATCGGCATTCTCGACCTTCTGAGCAGTCTATTCGGAAGATTGTGACCAAATTTCGCACCAAATTTACTTTGTTGGACATTAAACCACCAACACGTTTACGTACTGTGCGTAGTGAAGAAAATATTGCGGCCGTATCAGCTAGTGTGACAGAAGACCGCGAAATGTCGATTCGGCGCCGTTCCCAGCAGTTAGGCCTTTGTTACAGCACTACGTGGAAAATTTTGCGGAAGGATTTGGGCGTAAAGCCTTTTAAGATACAGCTGGTGCAAGAACTAAAGCCAGCCGACCTACCACAACGCCGAATTTTTGGTGAATGGGCTCTTGGAAAGCTGGCCGAGGATCCGCTTTTTTATCGAAAAATTGTGTTCAGCGATGAGGCTCATTTTTGGTTGAATGGGTACGTAAATAAGCAAAATTGCCGCATTTGGAGTGAAGATCAGCCAGAAGCATTGCAACAGCTACCAATGCATCCCGAAAAAGCCACTGTTTGGTGCGGTTTATGGGCCGGCGGCATTATTGGGCCATATTTCTTCAAAGATGATGCGAATCGCAGCGTTACTGTCAATGGTGAACGCTACCGAGCGATGATAACAAACTTTTTTTTGCCCGAAATGGAAGTTCTTGACTTGCATGATATGTGGTTTCAACAAGACGGTGCCACATGCCACACAGCACGCGAAACAATGGCGCAATTGCGAGGCGAGTTTGGTGAACAGTTAATTTCACGTTTCGGGCCGGTCAATTGGCCGCCTAGATCGTGCGATTTGACACCATTAGATTATTTTTTGTGGGGGTATGCCAAGGCTAATGTGTATAGGGACAAGCCCGCTTCGATTGACGCACTGGAAGCCAACATCCATGCATTCATTCGTGAGATACCGGCCGATATGTGTGAAAGAGTATGCCAAAATTGGACTCAGCGGATGGGCTACCTGAGACGCAGCCGCGGTCAACATTTGCATGAAATTATCTTTAAACATTAAATTGCAAGGTTCAAACTATCGATTCAAATAAATATTTCATTCATTTTTTCGAATTTTTTGTGTTTTTTTTTTAAAAAAAGTTCTAAACCTCTTAAAAAATCACCCTTTATATAGAGACTATAGTATTATCATCAACACGAAAATTTTCTTGGCCGGACACACCGTCGGATGGCGTTGCTGTCGTGCTTACTTTCTTGTAGAACCCAAATAGAGAGGAATAATCACACTTGTGATTAGTGAACCGAAACATTTGCTTGGTGGTGGTGGCTGGTCGGTAGGTAGCAAATAAAGGGATGAAAACATCACTTGGTTTTCTTTTCCCTGTTACTCGTTTCGTTCTTTCAAGCATGAGTAGTTTCTTTGAAAAAGAAATGATGACAAATTTCTGATTTGGAATTGCGATCGTATGAAAGGGAAATCTGGATATTTGCGCTTATGAAAGAAAACGATTTTGTTCGCGTTCCTTTTTATGATGAGATGACGGTTGATCTTTTATTTTAGATTTGAAAATTCATTCTTGTAGATATTTGAATGCAAATGGAATTTATTTCAAATTAATCTTTATGCCGTATTTCTGTTAGTTATGAATTCATGACCAACAATTACTTAATGATATTATCGATTTGAAATAATATCTACAATTAATAAACCCTAACTGTGGATGTTAATGTCACTTTCCAAATATGTGAAAGGAGATCAAATTGACGGCCTTGATTTACAGGTGGCTTTGGTCGTGTAAATTTTAGGGTGGATGGGCTAAGGATCTTTCATCGGATTGTTTTTTATCCTCATATACCTACACTGAAAATAAAATACCTGGTAATATAATAATATACCTAATATAATAATTTGAACGATATTTTGTCAAACGGAAAAACGAAACTACTTTGTCAGATCAACAAAACAGAATTTTCAATTTAATAAATCGACATTGTATCAATTGAGCAATTTATATAATATATATATTCATATATATAATATGACAAAATGACAAACAATTTTGATGATATTAAAAACTTTTTTTTTAATTTAACAAAAATATAATTGACAAATTTCTTCGCAAAATCAACAGCATTTTGGTAAATTAAACAAAAACAGTTCATATGCGCAATAAACGATAAACAATAAAATACGTATATTAGGTAGATATACTAATTAAAACACTAGCAAAATAAGATTAGTCAAGATACTAATCCTTTTTGTTTTTTTGGAATATTTCTGACACACTGTCGCACAAAGTAGGTAGGCAATTTTTTTTTAATAATTATTTTGGTATTCTTTTTGAATTCGTTTTTATTTATTTTTTTTTTCATTAAATTCGTATATGCACATACTCCTACTGGGTAATAATTCTTCTATCGTATTATTTTCTTTTAATTCTATCGAGTTATTGAAATTAAACTCAAATTAAAATACATATAACATACTTGCAGAAAATAGGTAGATAGGCAATATTATTTATTTTATTGAATAGGTAAGTAATTCCCAGTTTTTGTCAGTTATACGGGAACAGTATAAATGAAATCAGGTTTTTATGCACTCCAAGTATTACCGACTCATTGGATTATTCGAAAAATAAGACAGACTGTCTTGGTAATTTGGAAAAACCTAAGGGCCTCATTGATATCAATAATACGAAGAAAAATTACGGTTAGGGTTGTAAATAAAATAAAGAATGGTGTTTTTGCCCAAATTAAAGAATAAAACCAACACAATAGTCTATTTTATTACCCAAGACTGCAAAAAAATTAAATAAAACTAACCATCTTCTACCTGCATTCAAAATTATTCTTTTGCGTTTGCCAAAAGTGAAAAAAAAGGAAGGAATTTATAAATGAACTATCTACAAGGTGGCGCAAAAGTAATCCTCCTATCAGAAAATGCTATAAATTTTGCGATTGGCCCCTAGTGTCAGTTCTGTTTTGATATTTGTGTAGTAAACACATGCGAAATACACGTCAATAAACAATGTTACGCTACACTGCTCCAGAACGCGGAATATTGGTGACTATTTATTTGACCAATAATCGGTCGGTGACTTTGGCACAACGTGAATTTCGTCGCAGATTTCCTAGCCGTCCAACGCCTACTGGTGAAACACTGCGACATTTAGCCGCTCGCCTCGAAGAGACTGTCACAACACGAGATGCTGCCAGGCGTGGCAGACCCCGGAGTAGCCGTTCTGCAGAGAATATTGCTGCTGTAGCCGAAGATGTCATGGAAGCGCCGTCGACATCGACCAGACGACGTGCCACGCAAATGGGTATCAGTGGACGGTCTTTACAGCGAATTTTGGTACAAGATTTGAAGATGTTTCCGTACAAAGTCCAGACGGTGCATCAGCTGTTAGCTGCTGACCGCCAATCGCGTCTAACATACGCTCAAGCCATCCTTAATCACCACCAAGAGGAAGATGATTTTTCATCAAAAATAATCATGAGTGATGAGGCCCATTTCCATCTTAGCGGGTACGTAAATAAGCAAAATTTATGCTTTTGGGGCACTGAAAATCCGCGTGTAACCCACGAAGAGCCATTACACCCGCTCAAAGTCACTGTATGGTGTGCTGTTTTCGCTGGAGGAGTCATCGGACCTTCTTTCTTCGAAGACGTCGCGGGCCAAACGGTTACTGTGAATGGTGAGCGCTGCAGAGCAATGATCAACGAGTTCTTTTTGCCGCAACTTGATGCATTGGGATTGGAAAACATGTGGTTCCAACAGGACGGTGCAACCGCACACACTGCACGCGCCACAACCGATATGCTGAAGGATGCATTTCCCGGGCGCCTAATCTCCCGTTTTGGCGATTTGCACTGGCCAGCAAGATCGCCTGATTTGACCGCTCCAGACTTCTTTTTGTGGGGCTTTTTGAAGTCGCGGGTTTATGTCAACAAGCCTCAGACTCTTGCAGCTCTTAAAGACAATATCCGTCAAGAATGTGAGGACCTATCGTCGGAAGTTTTGGCCAAAGTGATGGAAAATGCCATAAAAAGGGCTCAAATGACAATCAACTGTGGCGGCGGCCATTTACATGACATCATATTCTCGACTTGATGTAAAAAAAATTAAAAGACGAAATAAAAATAATCCACAAGAAGAATCAAAGTTTTTAATTTTTTTTTTAAATTACAGCCAAAAAACATCGGAAGGTTATTTTTGCGCCACCTTGTACTATAATTCTTTCCAAAAACCTTATCCCATTCAAATTCAATAAAATTAATTTGGGTTTTGTTCGATTTTGTAAAAATGTTAATTTATGGAGAAATTCTATAAAGTTTAAGTTGACATTTTTTTTGTTTTTAAGATTTATGGCCCCATATAAAAATGCACTAATAACTAAACATATAATACGCGGTTGGCCGGTGACACTTATTCGGCGAATTGTCCGGTTTTTTGGAATAATTATTTGAATTCAGTAAATAGACCTTAGTGGCTTGGATAGCGTCAATATGATAGTTTTTTATAGCACCAATATAGGTTATCACTCGTATGTAAAATATATAAGACATGTTATAGCTTTCTGTTATTTTAAAATATCCAAAGAATGACATTATGAACTAGAATTCCATGACTTTGTGAAGTATTTTGGAACGAGTCTTTAGTTAAATAAAAAAGTATGAAAAATAACGTTGGAAGAGAGGTAAAAAAGTTAATATCAATTTAAAAACTTTCAGAAATGAAGACCTACCCACCCGTACGGCACATTATGAAAACTTCATCGTAATTTTCTAACAGTAACTGACTGTTTCTAACTTCATATTTCAACAAAAAAGTTCCATACTTCTTATTAATAACTTAAAGCATACATCTCGAACATGAGGTTTTTTTAAATACCTACAAGATCCGACCACCAAAGCCAATTAAATAAACAGAGTAAATCAGGATAATCAATCATTTGTCCATGGAAGAAATAAATCTAATTGTCAATTCATCGGTGCTTTGAGCAGAATTGAAGAATCTCGTAAATCGAAAATGCAGAAATTCTTCCAAAGAAAAATAAATGCACATCCAACTACACACAGAGTAGGTACCTACCTGTTCATCTCATTCATAAAAGAAACAGACGACAAACCTGACAAATTATGAAATCGAGCCAAAAAGGAAGAGAAAGAAATAGAAAGAAGAGAATAGATTACAAAACCCACCCCTCATCCACGCTCTGAAATCGGAAAGGGAAAGCATATGAGAAAAGAGCAATGCAAATGTATACGCATTCATTCAAGTAAGAATGTTCGCGTTCCACTTGGGTGGCTTTCCTTTTAAAAAATGTATCAGCCAACAGCGCTGACACCAATGCAACCGCCACCATCGAGGTTTCTGCGCCTACTAAAGTAAACCAACTATAGCTATGATCTTCACCCTCTAAAATATTTGAGCTACGGGGTTATGCCACTCGTAGCGCAATGGTAGGATACATGAAGTGATAGTACTATAATGTTTATATACAATGCTTCAATTTATGTAAATTGTCATCACATATATGACCCATGCGACGATGCCATATTTCTCCATCCACTACCCCTTTTAAAGCAATTTCACGGTCACCAACACTATCAGCTTTTTCACAGCTCAGCCTATACATGCCGTTTAGCAGAGTAGCTGTTCCGATAAGTCTGTCACACTCATTTAAGATTTTGAAGCAGTTCTTTTCAAAGCGGACTTTATTGCCGTTTTTTACCAGCTGGCTCACTGAGAGCAAATTCGCACACAGGTCTGGTACATACTGCACATTTTTGATGGTTGCACTCAATTTGTTTTTATTGTTTACAAGTGTATTATTAACGTCACCAATACTTTCGATTTTCATCATGGTATTGTTTGCAGCAATTATTTCCTTGTGTGAGGGCACTTTTTGGTTTTGCAGAATCGCTTTGTTCATAGTCATATGCGCAGAAGCTTCCATTGGAATCCGAAGTGAGATTTGACGTTGAGTTTTCAACTGACATAACAAGTGGTTTGTAATCTTCAGGCAGACCAGCCAGCATCAAGGAGGCGACAATTTCATCGTCAATTTTTAATCCAGCTTTCTTCACTTTAATGGATATCATTACCATTTTATTTACATAGTCCTCCATACTTTCACATTCAGACAGTTCAGTACACAAACCTGTGTCTTCGAAAGCACTCGTTAGGTTATCCCAAGCACTACTCTTACGTTGCATCAGCAATGTAAGAGTAGTTTTGAGTTTCTAGCAGCAAAATTAGCTCAGACTTCGCCCTTAGGTCCTTTTCCATTTCAGAAGCAGTAGCAGCAGCAGGTGCATGTTCCATACAGCTCCACAAACCTTTGATAACGAGGTATGATTTTGCAGCGATTTTCCATACGTCATAGTTCTCTCTCCCCTTCAATTTTTCAACCATTATATTAACCGCCATTGTGACAGGGTGCCTGGGCCCATAACCTGATGAAATGGTAAATGGAATGGGGGAAATCCTGACCAGAAATCTTAGGCGACAGACGAAAGCGAGAAAAGAAACGCAACGCTTGAGTTTAAACCACGAACTGAACTTTATGTATGAGTTTATGTACATGAGTGACAGTTTATATGTAAATGTGCAAAGTATAAGAACAACTCTGAGCTTTAAACTATGACTAAAAACACAACCCATCGATAGATTATCACCAAGTAAAAAAAAACTTTTGACAGGTTACTTTCCACTGAAAGATCCTTCATGTTTCGCAATTAAGACGCGGTTAATCCTTATCTTGCCAAGTCGAAAGGTTTCGTTCCTTGTAAGTCGGCGTAATAAATTACTCTCATCCAAAATTTGTCGGACTGTATTGTTGATATGATCGATTAGTCGGTTTCTATGCTTTCGCGCGAAGCTTCTAGTTTCAGCTTCGATTGTAGGAATTCCGAGATCCCTGTGGATACCGTCGTTTCTAGTATACCACGGTGCTTGGACAATTTCTTTAAGTACTTTATTTGGTACAACCCAAAAATTGTATACGGTAGGTCCACACCAGCTTTAGTACTTGCTTCTATAAAAGCATTTGTTCTCGGTACTGATCTGGGAATGTTTTCCGAGTAACCAGTACATTTCTCTATATTTGATATCGAGTTCTTTACGTTTCATTTTCACATGCGAATTACATTTCAGCTTTGCGTCGAGTGTCATTCCCAGGTATTTGGCCTAGTTTGGTATTCGTGACAAGTTTAGAAAAATTGTCAAGTCATTAGTTTTCTTATATTTGAAATTCACTTGCACAGATTTAGTTTCGTTCAGGGCGATCCTCGTCCATTCATTTACTTTATTCAGTGCGGTTTGCAGTTTGGCAGTCGTTTCTTCGATTGTATTACCTACTGCAAGGATAACGGTGTCGTCGGTGAACGTAGCAAGGGTAGTGCCATCTCCTTGCGGTACACCGGCCGAAATTTATTTAAGCTCCGAGTATTCGTTTCCATGTCTAACACGGAGGTGTCTATTCCCGAGATATGATTCTAGAATATCATATAAGCTTACGGGGAGAACTTGTCGTAATTTTAAGCCGTCGTGCCACACTTTATCAAAGGCTTGTGAGACGTCAAGGAGTACGCTTGGGCATATATCTTTTTTTCTTCAAATGCTTTCTCGATTACGTCAGTAATTCTATGCACTTGGTCAATCGTCAACTGCTTGGTTCTGAACCCTAACTGGTGGTCAGGGACAAGATTATTATCTTCTACAGCGTGTCCGCCGGGAAGGTATACTACTTTGTTTGTTTATAATTTTTGATTAAATGAAAGACAATGGATCTTATATTGATAAATGTTTTATTTAATATCGGCAATTATGTATGGAATACAATAACAGGTAAATGTCCGCCTCTGTTAGTCTCACAAATGCGAGCCCTTTTGAGCCCATTTTTCATTACATTCTCACACATTTCACGCGGTATTTCATTAATTTCATCACGAATATTTTATTTGAGTTGCTCAAGCATTTCTGGTTTGTTTGCATAAACCTCGCTTTTCAGATATCCCCACAAAAAGAAGTCCGGAGCAGTCAAATCAGGCGACGGTGGAGGCCAATCAACATCACCATTTCTTGAAATAACTTGTTGTGGAAAGAGGTCTTGCAGTAATTGCATTGTAATCGTGGCTGTATGCGATGTGGCACCGCCTTGTTGATACCACATGCTAATCAAGCCCAAATCATGAAGTTGTGGCGTTAAAAAGTTTTCAACCATATCACGATATCGCTCCCCATTCACAGTTACCGTTACGCCGTTTCATTTTCAAAGAAATAAGGTCCAATTATTCCTCCTGACCAAATTGCACGCCAGACTGTAACTTTTAATGGATGTAAAGGTTCTTGCGCCTATCACCTACAGACCCTCTTTCTTCGAAATCATTCACTGCACGATAAATAGTGCGTTTTGTTGGCACGTTGTTTCCTCCAAAAACTTTGTCATCGTCACAGTAATCAATGATTGATTTTGATAAAATGTTTTAAGGATTAAAACACGTTGGTTTATCGAATATTTTTCTATAATAAATTTTCCACGTGTCTACTTACTTACGATTGCCAAATATGAACTGTCAAGACTAATGTTTAGCTAAATGGCGGACACCCTGTATAACCGGTGGAGACGCCTAAGTAATATCCTCTCGAAAACTTTGGATATGACTGGAAGAAGCGAAATTGGTCTATACGATCTTACTTCATTTGGCGGTTTTCCTGGTTTTAATACCATAATGACTTCCGCAACTTTCCTTTGGCTCGACACGTGTTTTAATCTGAGCGCCGCATTTATGATATATAGAAGCTTAATTAATGCTTTTCTAGGTAGAACTTCTCCGGTGATCAAGTCATAACCAGGAGCTTTCTTAGGTTTTAGAGATTCGATTTCACGTTTTAGTTCCCTTAGCGTTGTATTTGGGAGTGTAAAATCGTCAGATAGTAATTCCGTCATACTATTGGTATTGTCGTGAGCCGCTTGACCATCGTACGGTTCAAAGGTTTCTTCTAGATGTGTGGAAAAAACTTTCGCTTTTTCTTTATCTTCCCTTGCCCTTCCCTTAAATTTTCAAGGTAAGAACCTATCGCACGATTCTTAAAATTCTTATTAGCTGTCTTCAAAAAATTGCACAAATAATTCAAATGTGTTTTATGTTGCGGAGCGCGACTCCCTTTTTTCGTTGACCAATTCTTTTATTTCGGGAGGATATAGTAAACCGTATTGGCTGGCGTTTTCCTTGGGTTAGGCGTTTTATTCCAGGAGGCGAGCTGAACGACCTTAACGAAACGATCAACTTCAACCACAAGTTCATAAGGTGTCGTAAGTGGAACGCTTAGTTCAACATTCTCTTCAATTTCCTTCCTAAAGTCTTCCCAGTTAGTTGTTTTACCAGTTAATCTCGGTAGCTCTAGGTTAATGACTAGCTTTACGCTCAGTGTTAAAATAACCGGTGAATGATTAGATGACAGATCAAAGCTCTCTTCAACTGGTTGTGGTTGGTAGATATTCCATTCACGACGAAAAAATCAGATCAGGTATTTTTGAAGTATCAGTTGGCCAGTAGGTCGGTTTGCCCGTCGAGTGGAACTGTACTCCACACCTGCCCCATAGAGCATTCTACCATTTCGCGAGATGTATCTAGAGCCCCAGAACGTGTGTTTCGCATTAAAATCGCCGCCAGTAATGACATTTGGTTTGAGCGATTTAAGGAAGTTAGTATCATCACTTTTTTCAAGCGCGGAGCGTGGTGGACAGTAGATAGATGAAATTCTAAGATTACGCTGACTATTTACTACTCGAATAGTGCATAGTTGCATAGTTTCAAGCTCTATCTTCAGGTGTTCGTATTGTTCAATGCAGTCTTTAATAAACAATGATGATCCAGCTATCGCGTTTCCTGATGGTAATTTATGAGTAGGATTTCTTTTGAAGTTTCTTTTTGAGTAGAGTTTCTTTTGATAACAGAGGTCGAGGGCTTTTCTGCTGTCTCTTTTTCTTTTATATTTGTACGTTCAGGAACCGGAGGTTTTAGATTACCTACTATCTCCTGAGCGGTTTTGCGCATTGTTTTAGTTAGCGGTTTTGATTTAGCATTTTGGGGCTTAAGGAGCGCCCGTTTTTGCAACTCCTTAGCTACTTCACAGTCTCTATAATTTGCCGGGTGATTTCCCTTGCACTTAGCACAGGTTGTGGAGGATTGTTTGTTTACTCCACAGTCTTGGGAGAGGTGATTTCCGGCGCATTTCACACATCGCGTTGGAAATACATTTGCGTATGATTAAATCCTTAGCAACGTTTGCAGTGTGGAATTATTCTTACATTTCTAAGCATGGGTTCGATTTTTACCACGATATTTATTATTGTTCCAATTCGGCAGATATCTTCGATACTATCTGACCTATCGAATGTAAGCATAAAAAGCGGAAATCCACCTCTTACCGGGATATCCTTATCGACCTCCGATTTTTACTTCTTCTTCTTGATGATATTAACGACATTAATAATTTCAAACCCTTTGGCTTGGAGGTCGTTTATAGCCACTTCTTTGGTGCATGAGGGCTGGAGTCCCAATAAGGCCTGTGCATCATCGTAGTGCACGCTCGATCAAAAAAAATATTGCTGCTGCAAGTGCAAGTTTTGCTGATGATCTTAAGTTATCGATTCGCTGGCATTCGCAGCAATTGAACGTCGTTGATTGGTTGGTTTAAGTGGCTTAGCCAGAACGCGTGCAGATGTCGCGACACGGATATACAGACGGGTATACGTCTGTATATCCGTGTCGCGACATCTGCACGCGTTCTGGCTAAGATGTTGTTTGGCATCATCGTAGGCTGGCCAGATATTCCTTGAATGAAGCAGCTTGTCAGGTTCATCCATCTAGTCTCGGCCCAGGAGGATTTCTCTCTTACGTATCCCAGCGGAGGGAAGACTACCTCCGCATGAGACACGCACAGAGCAGAGCCTCGTCTGGCAAGCTCATCGGCTTTCTCATTCCCCTCAATGTTCCTATGGCCGGGGACCCAGACGAGAGTGATTTAAAACCGGTGACAAGCCCTGGTCAGTGTCTCCCTGCATTCCACAACAAGCTTGGACGTTGACTTAGTCGAACCGACAGCCTTAATCACGGCCTGACTGTCGACGAAGATGCCTATTTTTTTTGTTGGTGTTGCTATGTTAAGTAGCATTCCACACGTCTGCTTAATTGCTAGTAAAGGGTGTTTTTTTTAGAGGTATGAAATGAAATAAAACACAAAAATGGACATTACATCAATTTGGCTTTATTGGAATATGATTTCGGGCATGTGGCCGCCACGGCTACTTCGAATAAAGCCAAGTCTAGAGGTCCAATTTTCAACCACTTTTTCGAGCATTTGGGGCTGTATGTCGGCAATAACACCACGAATGTTGGCTTCCAAGTCCCCTAACGTTTCTGGTTTGTTGGCGTAGGCTAGCGACTTCACATATCCCCAAAGAAAATAATCCAATGGTGTCAAATCACACGATCTTGGTGGCCAATTGACAGGTCCATTCCGCGAAATTATGCGCTCATCGAATGTTTCCTTCAATAAATCGATTGTGACTTGCGCTGTGTGGCATGTAGCGCCGTCTTGTTGGAACCACATCTCATCCGTGGATGTAATGGCGTCTCAAGGGTCTCATGTGGATGCTCTTTATTCCAAATGCGGCAATTTTGCTTGTTGACATAGCCATTTAACCAAAAATGAGCCTCATCACTGAACAAAATTTTGCGATGAAAATCAGCATCGATATCAATCTCATTTTCGGCCCATACACCAAAATCACGACGCATTGCATGGTCTCGCGGCTTTAATTCTTGCTCAAGCTGGATCTTGTAAGGTCGTAAGCAAAGATCTTTGCGCAAAATCTTCCATAAAGTTGATGGACAAAGCTCCAATTGCTGTGAACGGTGGCGAATCGATTCATCCGGGTCCTCTTCAACACTTTGCTCTACAGCGGCAATTGTTTCTTCGGTGCGACGTCACTGCGGATGCGTATTATCACATAGAGTAAACGTAGTGCGAAAACGATCCATGGTTAACCGAATTAATTGCTCTGATGGACGATTATGTCGACCATAAAATGAACGGAGCTTGCGGTAAACTTCGCGAACTGAACCATTATTTTCGAAATAAATTTGCACGATTTGCAAGCGTTGTTCATTTGTCAACTTGTTCATGATGAAATGGCAAACCAAACTAAAAATAAATCACTTGACAGCTGACAAAATGGCCGGCAATTAAAATAGTGTTGCCAACTTAAAGTTCTATACCTCTAAAAAAAACACCCTGTACTTCTGCTTGAAAGACGCTAGCTGCGTTGGGAAGGGAAGGCGAAGAGTTTTAGAGATGTCTAATTCTGATGAGAAAATGCCCGCTCCCACTCCACAGTTTATTTTGGTACCATCTGTGAAGATAGGTATGTCGAATTCGTCTACGACCGCATTGTCCTCCCGTTCTGATCGAGGGGAACCTAACAGAGAATTTTTTATGGAAGTTTAGTTTGGGTACAATGTAGTCCGTAGATATAAATACGATCTATGCCGTCAAGAAGGGAAAGTAGGATGCTCTAGTGGCCGTAAGGCCTTTCGGAACAACATTATGCTGCAATATTTTGTATGTGCAGATCCACTGGCAGAAAACTGAGAATCACATTGTGATTCTGGCTCCTGTGATTCCAACTCCAGCTATTCTTTGGACAGTTGGGACGTGATACGAACAGCTCTTACAATCGTTCACCTTAACCAGCGAAGAAACGCACCTACGACTGACAGTAGTCATCATCAACAACGAGCTTTTTTTCGTTCCCAATTGTGCCGCCTTCGCAACCACACGTTTTTTCAAGCTTACCATTAATTTCCTTACTTATATTAAAGATCTCATTGAATTAAATAAATTATAACGTTTACTTAACATTGGTGTTTGCCCTTTTAAAAAACCCCACTACACACAACAGTTGGCGACGAGGAAATTTTATTTTTTATTTAACCTCACATCACTCACACCAGACTTTGCATGCGGTGTGAAAGTAATTTTGTAATTCCCACCTCTACGTTCGGACATCAGCTAAATTCAGTTGACATTCGATTAAACGGCAGAAATAGAAGAACTGCTTAAGGTATTGCTTAAGTTACAGCAGGATTATCTCAACGTACTTCAAAATGTCTCTTCAAGAGGAACAAGTGGTGTCACAGTACCACAATTTTCACAGTTCTCGGCTGAAAAAACACATGGGAAGTATACGTGCAACAGCTGGAACAGCACTTCGTTGCATATAAAGTGGTGAGTGACGATGACAAAAAAACATATTTTTTTATCATGGTTGGATCCAGACATTTATAATTCACTGCAAAAACTTTTGCGGGGTGAAAAGATAGCGAATAAAACATATAAAGATTTAACGGCAAAACTCTCCGAACACTTTAAGGAAAAGGTGGATATTTCGATGGCTCCTTTAGCTCATTTTACGTACACCACACGACGGGGTACGTACAGCAGCACTTCTGAAAACTAGCCCCAGCTGACGTTTTTTCTATTGCGAGGCATATGAAGCAACGCAAAAATTTCTGAAGGTTATTAAGGCTGATAGTGCTGAGCCGCTGGAAGTTAATCAAGTGAGGTCGGTAAGTTGAAAAGATTCTAGAGGCAGAAGTGGTAGTAGGCGGCGGTAGTATCGTGGCGGTATTAGGCAAAAGGCGAAATCATGTCCCGGTTGTTGGAGCAAACGTGGTAGAAACTTGTGTAAGTTCTCTAAAGGGCAATGTCGCAAGTGTGATCGCATCGCCAACGTTGCATCAGTATGCCTCAGCGGCAAGGGTCAACATATGCACAGAGAAGACAGATCAGAGTATGTTCAACAGATAGAATGCGTATTTACAGTTGGTGATATTATGTCGAGTTGGTAGTTAGTGGCAGATCTATGTCAATATTAATGGTTACAAAACACAGTTTTTTCTCGATACGGGAGCTAGTGGCTCACTGATTGGTCCCTCGGGATATGAGGAAATAGGTGCACCCGCTCTTAGTAAAACTAGTCGCACACTTCTCTCGTATGGAAATACGAGCGTTCCCGTTCTTGGCGATTTAGATGTGAGCGTTGGGTTTGGAAATCAGCGCAAACAATTACAGCTCTTGTTGGTCGATGTAGCAGAAGGGCATAATATCTTTAGTTTGGATTGGTTCACGGCGTTTGGTCTCGAAATTAGATCTCCCACACAGAATGTTGTTTTGAATCTGATTTCAAACACTGATCGGATGATTAGTGATCTCTTTCTTAAATATGCCGATGTAGTCTCAAAAACCTTGGGACTCTGTGGCTCCATGAAAGCAAGCTTTAAAAGTGGCGAGATCACCCCACCTTGAGGTGTGCCTCTGCTTACTGATTTGTATAAAAGGGGGTTACCAGTGATCCATGAAGTGATGAAATGCTCTACCCCTAGTTCTAAGAGAGATTCCTTGATCGATTTAGTGTGGACGTTGTTAAAAGCGCCCTCTATATCTAAGAAGGTAGCTAAGGTGTATTGATGATGGGAGAGTGACCTTTCAACAGTACGCACTACTTCATTAAGAGCGGTCTTCGTCGACTTGCCCTTGAGGTATGCGTGCTGTGAATGACATAAGGGAGACCTTTTAAGGCCTGTTCGTATGTGCAGGTCAAGTATACGTTCTAAAGTTTTGAGTATGAAGAAGGTTAAGCTAATTGGTCGGAAGTCCTTCCTACTTCCAAGACTGAGGTATGTGATTTAGTAGGATACTGCTTCTGTAAGCTTTAACGAGTAAGGGCAGCACCTACATGTTTTTGCAGCATGATGGGGAGCAAAACTAATGGCCCAGGAGACCATTTCCTTGGCTATGATGCGTTCAATTTCTTCCTGGTACGATGGAAAACTCCCCCGAGAAAAGGACGGGATTTCGCAGTGATCTTTACAACCAGGAAAGTGAGTGTTGAGTAGAAGCTCTAACGATTCATCGGTTGATTGCGCCCAGGTTCCGTTCGTTCTCTTAATGAAAGATGGACCAGAGCGTTCCTTGGATAGAATCTTACTGAGTCTAGCAGGTTCCTTTAGAGTATCGATAGATTGGCAATATTCGGACCATGCTTGTGTCTTAGCTGATCTAATAGACATTTTGTAGAACTTTAGGCAGTCTTTATAAGGTTGCCAGAACTTATGCCTAGCAGATATTGAAAATGTCCCTAGTCATCCTTCTTAGGATGGTTAGGTCCTCATTCCACCACGGCGGTAAGGTTTTTTTGCTGTGTTTAATGGGACACGATGCCCTAAAGGCTGTATTCATCGCCCTTTCTAATGCGAACGATATTGTATCCAGTTCTTCACCTGAGTCAATTTCTAGGTGTGGGATATTAGAAAGTTAAGATTTTAAGACCTGACCGAATTTCTTCCAGTCAATTCTCTTTGGGTTTCTACCTTGATACTAAGATTGAAGAGAATCCATACGTGGTCCGAAAAGGACTTAAGATTGGAGACTCTCCAATTCTCAGCCCTAAGGTTATCGCTGTTTGATTTTAGTGTAATGTCTAACTCTTCTTCCCATCCATTAAAGTTTTCCGTACTTGTGAAAACAAAGGTAGGGGTGTCACCTACATTACAAACACATACATCGACAGTTGCAAGAAAATCAAATAAAGACTCACCCTGTTCGTTGATTTCTTTACTGCCCCAGAGCTGATGTCTTGCGTTGGCGTCACAGCCAATGAGCATGTTGCTTTGCCACGCCTGTATCGGTGCAGTGAGTTCCTGTACATCTTCTGTCGGGGATGGTTTGTCGTGTGCCATATAAGCGGATGATATGAAGGTAGTGAGTCCCTGGGTGTGTTCTACCTTAACAACAAAATGCTCTGGGCTTACCGGCGTCTCTATTGTAAAAAATGTTGTAGTTGCTGTATGAGAAGCCAATCTTGGCGATGCATGGTCCACACATTTAATTACCCGGTGCCCTCGTACAATGTCCGCGCCGTCAAAACCTGGTTGTCTATTATCCACACCAGAGAGAACATGTTCCACAACCATCTCTGATAGCTTAAACTTAGGTTTTGCATAAGGCTCGAGAAACTTAAGATCTTCCGTTCGACAGGACCTGAAGACGACATATACGACGTCGTCGCTGCCAACAAGTTGTTGGAGGATCTGGCGATCGCTAGCAAGACCCAATAGACATATGCTGAAAGTCATCCAAACGAATCTCCAGCACTCTTTTAGTCTTCCCCAGAGAGGAAGACATTGACATTGGCATAATTCAGGAGCCCTGGGTCAAGAAGTTGACCATACTGGGCTTCTCATATAACAACCAGTTACGCGTAGAGCCTGCGCTGCACTGCAGTACACCTTAGACTAATAGACATTGAGGGAGCTTTCAAAAATGTCGAAATGGACGCCATTTATGCAGAACACGAGGTAAACTCAACATTGACACGACTGTCATCAGATGGATTGCCAACGTACTTAGGACTGGACACCTAGTAGCAGAACTTGGGCGTTCACACCTCAAGAGGGGGTTATATCCCCACAGCCAAAATTGGCCGAGCAATTAAATGGAGCCCTCCCCATCCTGGACTCCTGGACCGAAAAATGCAGTCTATCGGTCAATCCCCAGAAGACTGAACTAGTATTATTCACAAACAAAAGGAAAATTCCGCAGTTTGTCATGCCTTCTGTAGCTGGTAAACCCCTCAGAATCTCTGACAATGCCAAATACCCGGGACTAATACTAGATAAGAAACTAAACTGGAAAATTAACATAGACGAAAGAATCAAGAAAGCTACAATAGCATTCTACTCCTGTAGTAAAATCTTTGGGATAACATGGGGACCATCTCCCAAAGTCAAACTCTGGCTGTACACAGCTATTGTTAGACCAATACTGACATATGGCAGTCTAGTATAGTGGACAAAAAAAGGCTTCCTACCTATGTGATGTTGGCTGGTCCTATGGCCAACTTCCTTGTTGTTGGTACCCACTAGCTCTGGCTATTGCGCCTTCAGCTTGAACCTTCCGGCAGTAGTCTGCACTTAAGGTGGGGATCCCAAACAATTCAACTTGTCAACCTGGATTTGCGGCTCGCAAGCCAAATAAAAAACCAGTGTTCTCGTTGATGATGGAAGTAGAAGTCCGTCTTTTATTTAAATTCTTTGCCTTTTATAGTACAGAAAATGTTATCGAAATATCCACTTCGAATATCGATACCCCAACATTATGCCTTATCAGCATATTCGCGGCACGTGGGTTAACGGCCCAACACTTCAAGTGTTTAGGGTTCACTTGCGTACGATGCTTAGTTGACATATTTAGTGTCGTCCACAAGTGAACCCTGATCGTGTCCTCGATCCAGTATCGCATATACATACGTTTGTATACTCATTTGCCTTCATGCACCGAGTGTACCATCAGAGTAATATGACTCTTTCATTTAATTGTTCACTCCAAGAGTGTCTGTATGTAGTTCATATCACTCTGATGTTTGAAGCAATGTAATGTACGACGCCATAAATTGGGCGAGTTCTGAGTATCAGATATCGAAGTGGATTTGGATATTATTAATTGCTTTTGGCAATTAGTTAAATGACCGCTGGTGCGATCCCTTCGCACCACCCTTCCTGGGGAAAAAGGAGAAATCTTGTTTCTCTTTCAACTAGATTTCTGATTTTACGCGTCACTTGTACAATAAGGGATTAGTTTAATGCCATTACAAAATTGTTTGCATATTTGCTGTATTAATACATTAGCTGTTTTTATCGCTTATTAATATGTTCGGAATACTATATCAACAAATTAACTTTATCGTTTATTTAACTAGATGGTTGGGTGTTGTAGAACGAGGGTAGACTCTGACTGGCGTTAACCTGGCAATGCCCAGTGTTGTAACTCTGACTACACATCAAATGTGCTTATTTTTACCTCCAAGTGGTAACCATCGGGTACTGGTCTCATCCAACCGGATTTGACTTGCTAAACGATAAGTGCGAGTGTTGATAACACGACGAAAAACAGCAACACTATAAACACCCTGGTGTGAATGGCACGGATGAATACCCGGCCTGCTGTCCCAGGCGAACCTAGATGAGCTGCTCTGACATATTCGGACAACAGGTTGTCTAGGAATTTCAAGGGTTAGTCAGGCCCCTTGAACAGAGATGGTGGCGGATGAACCGAAAGGCCAACGGCAGCGTTGGATACTGATGGCCCCGTGTCCTAGGGGTATCTAATAAATTGGAACTGGCCCTCCAGGTTGGGGGTTGTGCTTTGGGTTAACTACCCACCCACAGAAAAAAAATATTGTTACGAAGCAACCAATAGCCTCGGAAAGGACTGATTTTATTGTTGACGACACTGCTAAACGAAAAAAGGACAACGACGTTCGTATCTGCACCTGGAATGTAAGAACATTATTGATTGATTGATTATTGATTTATTGATTTCATAAATTCCTATATATATAATTCAATATGAACAAAAATTCAAATTATGTAATTAAAATATGAAATTCATTTGACATTCTATATTATTTTACTTATGTAATAATAATAGTGATGAATGCCATTACAATTTACAATTTAGGCATTTAAAAAAGTTATGCGTGGGTGGGGTGACCCTTAAAAAATCAAAAAATTCAAAAAATTACGTTACTTTATAAAATAAGTTTAAACAGTCTTAAAACAAAACAATTTTCCTTTGAATGCATTAAGATCAATTAACAATTAAGACTCAAATTATAATTCTTAAGTTATATCAGATGGTCAGAAAGAACAGACTCTATGCCAGCGAAATTAAAATTGAAAAGCCATATTTTTACGAGCTTGAGAAACTTTTTAGGTATAGATAACGACCTGAACGATTGAGGAAGTTTATTGAATAGACGAATAGACGATATATAATAAAAATTACGATAAGCCGTGGTATGGAATTGAGGAACGGATAAAGAGTACGAAGAGTTTCCACGTAAACTATAGTTAGAGATCAGTCGGAAGTTGCGATTTCCAGACTTCATAAAGAAGGTCTTCAAAACTTTAAAACAATACAAATGACGCACAGGGAGAATTTTTAAGTCACAGAACAAAGGATAAGTAGGGTGCCTTCTAGGTTTTCGGCATAGCTTCCGTAGAATATATTTCTGTATTAACAAGAGCGGCTGTATTTTATTTTTATAAGCGCCTCCCCAGCACGTAATTCCATATTGTAATTTTGAATGAACGATACCATAGTAAATAGTTTTTAGCAAAGTAGTCGAACAAATATTGCTTAAATAGAAAAAATGCCTTAGCGTGCAACGAAAATATTTCCTCAAGGCTTCTACATGATTCGAGAAGCTCATTCTTGAATCAATAGTTATACCCAGGTATTTGAATTCCTTAACTTTCTCGACGGGGAAACATTTATCACTGCAGCATAGGCTACTATCAAAATTAGGACAAGACGAATCAGGTCGACAGTTGCAGCAATCAAGTTTAAATCTATTGCAATCAGATGCGTGAAAGTAAACATTCACATTAAAATCAAGTAGAGACGACAAACTAAAAATCATAATCTTAGTCTTGGAGCTGATAACCAAGTTATGTTTTGAAAACCAAATTCTTAAAAGGCTAAGGTCCCAATTTATGTCGGAAACCAGATCAAGGCGACTAGCCGAACCATATGCGAAACCTACATCATCTGCAAACGCAGTTGGAACACCTTTAAAATCAAGCATAAAAAGAGAGTTAATGTAAATAAGGAAGAGGATCGGACCTAGGACAGAACCTTGGGGTACCCCTAAGTTGATAATCAGTGGATCACTAATTACATCATCAACCTTCACACTTTGTGACCTATTTTTAAGGTAAGATCTAAACCATTCCAACATGAAGCCACGAATTCCTGCTTTTTCAAGTTTATCCAGTAGAATGTGGTGATCGACCATATCAAACGCTTTGGTGATATCAACAAATAACCCAGCAGTACACTTTTTACCGTCGAGGTTTGACATTATATTGCTACAAAACTGCAAAAGTGCATCTTCGGTTGATTTGCCCTTTTGAAAACCAAACTGCGTTGGTTTAAAAAACTGAGTTTTCGTGAGATAGCTCACTAACCTGTTCTTTACAAGCTTTTCAAAAACTTTACTTATCACTGGAAGAAGTGAGATAGGCCTATAGTTACATACATCCACAGCTGAACCCTTTTTAAATAAAGGAACTACAATTGCACCCTTGAGCTCATCTGGAAAAACCCCTTCGAGTATGCACCGATTAAAAATGTGTGACAGAACATCCATTACCAAACAAGCAACATTTTTGAGCAATGTATTATTGATACCATCAGCACCACATGAGTTAGTGTTTTTTAGGGTACCGATAACTTTTAATACCTCAAGAGGAGTTATGGCTTCAAATACAAAACTATTACAGAAATTTGGTTCAGCAAAGCAACCAGTTGTCGAGCAAATACGACAAGACGGATGGACAGTCCATGGTTGCAAACTGGTGGCAATGTTAGTAAAATAGCAATTAAACGCATCTGCAATGACAAGTTTGTCAGAAACAACACAGTCATCGACACGAATAACAGACGGTTTTTTTGTAACAGTGTTTTTGTTTAATATACTGTTTACTACTTGCCATTCATTCCTTAAGTTACCTCTTGCCGAATTGAATTTAGAACGGTAATAATTATCCCTACAAACTGGAATTTCCTTCTTAAGTTCAGTGCACACTTTTTTATATTTTTCTTTAAGACTTAGATTTCCAGGGTGTTTATAACATTTACTTCTGAGTTTGTTTTTTGCCTTTACTTTGTTCAATAAGTATGAGGAAATCCAAGGTTTAAGCCTTTTACAATTACTTTTAGGACGCAAAGTAGAGGAACAGCTCAGGATATGCTTCTCAAGAGAATTAATAAACAAAGAATAGGAAGTATTGGCATCGGTACACAGATATACATCTTCCCAAAACTCATAAGTTAGATTGTGTTTAAGTTTTCTATAGTCTATTTTGGTTGGTGTTTTACAAGATACAGAACTAGGACTACGCAAACTCTTGGAAACATTAAACAAAATACCAGTCATAGAGTGATCGGTAATCATTAGGTCAAAAACGCATTTCATACACTTTCTGGACGAACCATTTTTTAAGCGTCCATAAATATGGTCTAAACATCTACCTGAGATAATTCTAGTAGGTTCATTGATATAGTTTTCTAGGCCATGTGATGCTAACAATTCCAAATAACTCGAAACAATTTCACTATTTTCCAATATATTAATATTGAAATCTCCCAATACAATTAAATTTTTTGATTTTTCATTCTCTAGCAGACCGGAAAATTCCTCTAAAAACGTCGAAACACTAAACAAATGCAATCTATAAACACACACAAAAACATAGATCTCATGGTTAATTTCAATGGAAACCCTTAATACATCAGCGCTTAAAAAGTCAACACAAAGGACTTCACGAATTAAATATTCCGCTTTCTCTTTTATAAAACAACCTACACCACCTGCAGCGTAATTTTCATTTGTGTTAGCATAAAAATTGAAACCTTCCATAAAATAATCGTTTTTCTCAAACTCGTAAATCCAGATTTCGGACACAAAAACAATGTCTGGAATGCATTGAAAAGAATCAACATGTGTGACAAGAGCTGCGAAATTTTCTCTTAGACTTCTGATATTCTGATGTATAATAAAGAATTTGTTATTACAGAATAAACTATCAGTTAAGACACTAGCGCAATTGGAACTACAAAGGTCAACGGAAGAAAAGTCATTGAAAACATCATTTAAATCAAACATTTCACCTGGAGATAAAAAGCACTAAATACGTGCCAGGTCACTAAAAGATCTAATTGACATAACTTTTCCTCCCTCAACCTTTCTTACAAGAATTTTGTTATCTTTAAACCAGACATACTTTACACCTTTCTGCTTTATTGTTTCTTTCGCCTTCATGAAGAGAGCTTGCGTGTACTTAGTAAGAGAATCATTGATATAAATACCGGTTCTCTTAGCGTTTTTCTTCGTACTGCTGGTGCTGCTGCTGCTGCTGCTGCTGTTTCTTGCATTGTCGAACCCGTTCAATTGAGAGTTGAGATGATTTTTGTTCGTCTTCTTTGCGTTCATTATTCCCCTCTTCGTTTGTACATCAGAAAATTTTAAACAGATGATTGATTTATTAACAGAAGAGCCGGCATCATTGTTGTTTTTGGATTGCACTTTTTTGACATAACAATTTTCAATTTTGTTATCTGGAACATCAATTGAAAGAGCATTTTTGAAGAGTAGTTGTGCCTTGGTCTTAACGTTGTTGTCGTTCACATCTGACAATCCAACAATTTCAATACAATTGCTGAGAAGATGTTGCTGCTGCCAATTCAATTTGCTCTCCAAAGTTTCAACTTTTTTCTTAAGCTCTGTATTCTCTGCTTGGATCAGAGTAAGTTGCTGTAGAAAACGATGGTTTGCTTCCTCCAAGTTAGAGAGCTTCAGGTAGATCATTTGAAGAGTGCATTCATTCTCGTTACCTTCTGTAGGCTGTGCCCCTGTTATTTTTGCGGAGCACATCTTTTCTGCTTGGTTTTTGTTGAATTTGCTACTAGAAGCAAGTGCACTGTTGTTGTTTGGCATTGGTGAAGTCGGTAGCGGCAAATGGAGAGAACGGCGTCTAAGCATTGCACATTTGTCACAACGAAATGCGTTTCCACTTGTTTTTAAGAAGTCAGCATCTTCTTCAGTGAAGTTAACACACGAGTAATGAAAAAAATGCGAGCAATCATTACAATTTATTTTTGTTAAGCAATGGCGATCTATTTTTTGCGAACAAACGGAGCAATTCATTTTGAAAAAAGATGAATTACAAAAAAGTTCTAAGTTTCTAAGATGCGCACCCCACGACAATCCAGAGAGAACTGAACATTAAACAGGAGAGGTGCAGGCGAACAACTACCGGAAGCCCTAAGCTGCTACAAAGCAGACATTACTGCCATCCAGGAAATACGATGGGATGGGCCGGGCAAAAAGAGGATGAAAAACTGTGACATCTACTACGGACCGTCTTATAGTGAGCAGAAACAGCGACTATTCGGATGCGGATTTGTTAAAAGTGCCAGACTTAGGCAAGAAGTCCTATGTTTCCAAGACATTAGCGAACGCATAGTAACAATCCGCATCAAGGCCAAATTCGCCAACATAAGCCTTATATGCCTTCACGCTCCGACGGAAGAAAAAGATGATACAGCTAAGGATTGCTTCTACGAGCTCCTTGACAAAACCTATGAGCGACTACCGAAGTACGATGTTTAAATCATGCTGGGAGATTTTAACGCAAAGGTAGGAAGAGAAGACATCTTTAGAAGTATTGTCGGAAAACATAGCCTACACGACAACACGTCTGGTAACGGACTTAGGCTAATTGATTTCGCTACGGAACGAAATGCCACTATAGCCAGCACACGGTTTCCTCACCTTGATATCCATAAGGGGACATGGCGGTCTCCAGATCAACGTACGGTCAACCAAATTGATCACATTGCGATAGATAAGAGGCACGCATCCAGTATTTTGGATGTCCGAACATTCCGAGGAGCTAACATCGACTCGGATTACTACCTTGTAGCAGCCAAGGTAAGAATGCGGATATCCACCACGCCACAACAATCCAGAAATACTGTGAAAAAATTTAATGTCGGAAGACTGCAATCGCAAGAGACCGCCAAGACCTTCGCACAACGCGTATCCCTTAACCTCTCGATTAACACCATACCACCAGCATCGAATGTCGAAGAGCAATGGCAACGATGCCAACAGGCCATTAGATCAGCCGCAACTGCTGTGCTAGGTTTCTCGCGCCCACCAGCAAGAAACCCCTGGTTTGATGAGGAATGCCGACAGATGCTCGCAGCCAAGAACGAGGCCTACAAGGCTAAGCTGCAGGTGAAGACGAGAGCTGCCATTGAGTTCTATAGGCAAAGAAGAAGGGAAGAACATCGGCTTTTCAACAAGAAGAAAAAAGAGCAAGAAAAGCGCGCGATCGAGGATATAGAGAGGTGCCACTCCAGGAACGATGTTCGCAAGTTTTACCAGAGTGTAAAACGTCAAAGCCAAGGATACAAGGCTCGAACAGAATCCTGTTGAGATGAACAAGGAAATATTGTAGTTGAGACACAGTCGATGCTGAGGATATGGAAAAAACACTTCTGCAGACTGTTACACGGCGATGACGAACAACATTCCGCTGTCAGGCAGAACGAACCATTCAATATTGGCAACGACAGCGAAAACTGCCAACCACCCGACCTGAGTGAAGTGAGGATAGCAATATCTAAACTCAAGCTTAATAAGGCTGCCGGAAATGACGGCCTTCCCGCTGAGCTTTATAAGGCCGGCGGAGATGACTTGGTAAGTAACATCCACCAACTCATAAACCAAATCTGGTCGGATGAAAATATGCCTGAAGAATGGAACCTCAGCATCGTTTGCCCGATCCACAAAAAAGGAGACCCTCTGAACTGCGCCAACTATAGAGGCATAAGTCTCCTCAACATCGCCTACAAGATCCTATCTGCCGTAATATGTGAACGCCTGAAACCGTTTACCAACAACCTGATTGGCCCTTATCAGTGTGGTTTTAGGCCAGGAAAGTCCACAACCGATCAAATTTTCACACTCCGGCAGATCCTGGAAAAAACTCAAGAAGTCCAAATCGATACCCACCACCTTTTCATCGATTTCAAAGCCGCATATGACAGCATTTATAGAGACGAACTGTACAGAGCCATGTCTAGTTTTGGTATACCGCCCAAACTCGTCCGTTTGTGTAGGATGACGATAGAAAATTCTCGCTGCTCCATCAGGGTCGGAAACGACCTCACCGACACATTCGATACCAAAAAAGGATTTAGGCAAGGCGATGCGCTGTCATGTGACTTCCTTAATCTGATTCTTGAGAGGATTGTGCAAAACTCCAAAGCCAACACCAGAGGCACAATTTTCCAAAAGTCGGTGCAACTACTAGCATACGCTGACGATATTGACATCATTGGTAGGACTCAACGTGATGTCATAGCCACGTTTACTAGCATAGAGAAGGAAGCGGCGAAAATGGGTTTAGCAGTAAATGAGGGTAAGACTATGTATATGCTGTCATCACGAAAGGACTCACAACATCGACGAATTGGACAGAACGTCACCATTGACAGATATAACTTTGAGGTAGTACGGGACTTTGTCTACCTCGGCTCCGCTATTAACTCTGACAACAACATCTCGTCAGAAATTAAACGAAGAATTACTCTTGCCAACCGCTGTTTCTTCGGGCTAAGAAGGCAATTTAGTAGTAAAGCCCTCACTCGAGCTACTAAGGAGATCCTATATAAGACCCTGATCATCCCAGTCCTGCTCTACGGCGCTGAAGCCTGGACCGTATCAAAAGCGGATGAAGAAATCCTTGGTAGATTCGAGAGGAATTCTTCGAAAAATCTTCGGTCCCGTTTGCGTTGACGGGCTATGGAGACGAAGATTCAACCAAGAACTATACGAGCTGTACAGCGACATGCCCTGGTCAAAAAACTCCGCATTGGACGTTTAAGATGGCTAGGACATGTAGAACGAATGGACACCAATACTCCGGCTCGCAGAGTCTTCGATCACCGGCCAGACGTCGGACGCAGTAGAGGAAGACCTCGCCTTAAGTGGCGCGCACAAGTAGAAACCGACCTCAACCAACTTGGAGTGCGCAACTGGAGGCAGTTAGCTAAGGACCGGGCTAATTGGAGAGGCATGTTGGTTGAGGCCCAGGTTCATTCCGGACTGTACCGCCACTTAAGTAAGTAAGTAAGTTTATTTAACTAATCTTAAAATACTATAACAAATAATGGCTTATCTTTATTTTATTAACAAATTAAATTTATTTTTACTAGTTTTTGGTGGTTACTGTATTCATTGCCTTATCTTTATTTTGGCTTAACATAAATAATAAAAAAAATAAAAATTTACTTATATTTAGTTTATTAGCAAATTAACTTATTTTTTTTATTGCTTATTTATATTTTTGAAATAAAGGGTGATTTTTTAGCTGGTTTGGTTTTGGCAACACTGGTTTTGACAGCTGACGTGTGTTTAGTACCTTGTGTCACTGTCAAGCAGCTTCAGTTTGGTTTGCAATTTAAACATGGATCGTCTTACAAATGAACAACGCTTGCAAATTATTGAATTTTACTATCAAAATTCGTGCTCGGTTCGAAATGTTCATCGCGCGCTGCTTCCATTTTATGATCGGCATTCTCGACCTTCTGAGCAGTCTATTCGGAAGATTGTGACCAAATTTCGCACCAAATTTACTTTGTTGGACATTAAACCACCAACACGTTTACGTACTGTGCGTAGTGAAGAAAATATTGCGGCCGTATCAGCTAGTAAGACAGAAGACCGCGAAATGTCGATTCGGCGCCGTTCCCAGCAGTTAGGCCTTTGTTACAGCACTACGTGGAAAATTTTGCGGAAGGATTTGGGCGTAAAGCCTTTTAAGATACAGCTGGTGCAAGAACTAAAGCCAGCCGACCTACCACAACGCCGAATTTTTGGTGAATGGGCTCTTGGAAAGCTGGCCGAGGATCCGCTTTTTTATCGAAAAATTGTGTTCAGCCATGAGGCTCATTTTTGGTTGAATGGGTACGTAAATAAGCAAAATTGCCGCATTTGGAGTGAAGATCAGCCAGAAGCATTGCAACAGCTACCAATGCATCCCGAAAAAGCCACTGTTTGGTGCGGTTTATGGGCCGGCGGCATTATTGGGCCATGGGCGTTACTGTCAATGGTGAACGCTACCGAGCGATGATAACAAACTTTTTTTTGCCCGAAATGGAAGTTCTTGACTTGCATGATATGTGGTTTCAACAAGACGGTGCCACATGCCACACAGCACGCGAAACAATGGCGCAATTGCGAGGCGAGTTTGGTGAACAGTTAATTTCACGTTTCGGGCCGGTCAATTGGCCGCCTAGATCGTGCGATTTGACACCATTAGATTATTTTTTGTGGGGGTATGCCAAGGCTAATGTGTATAGGGACAAGCCCGCTTCGATTGACGCACTGGAAGCCAACATCCATGCATTCATTCGTGAGATACCGGCCGATATCTGTGAAAGAGTATGCCAAAATTGGACTCAGCGGATGGGCTACCTGAGACGCAGCCGCGGTCAACATTTGCATGAAATTATCTTTAAACATTAAATTGCAAGGTTCAAACTATCGATTCAAATAAATATTTCATTCATTTTTTCGAATTTTTTGTGTTTTTTTTTTTAAAAAAAGTTCTAAACCTCTTAAAAAATCACCCTTTATTATGCTAGCTTAATTATAAGGCCTTTTTATTCTATACATATGCATATGTGTATATTTACGGGACTTACTTTCTCCCCCTTTTGTTCTTTTTTTTTTATAACAAGGAGAGAAAAAAAAACTAAATAGTACGTGTTTCTAAAAGTGTTAAATGTATATAAAATGGTTTTAACATATTTTTTTGAACTGTTCATCTTGTATCGTTAGAATGTATTTAGATCCGTCTACTGCTTCTTCTAAAGTTTGTCAAGCCCTGATTCAGCTGTCGATGTTATGTCATGGGTTGTTTTTTATTTTGTATGTATTTATTTCGTTAACATATGGGGCAATGCTTTACAAATGTGGCCACATCGTTCTGCATTCCCGTCCAAAAGTACTTTTTCTTTATATTTTGGATCATGCGGTTTATTCCAGCATGTCCACTTGTTGGAAGCATGTGATAGTCATTTAGTATCAATTTCTTTTTACAAGGATCGGTTATTTCAATATTTTTATCTATTATGTGCACTTTAATATTACTTTCCTTAAACATTTCTCCTTACTTCTTTTTTAATTCATGAATGCTGCATTGTTGGCGGCCGCCTGCAAGCTTCTTTAATTCCTTTTTAGTAATAAATATTTTTCTAATCGATGTTGGTCCGCAGAGTTTTTGCACATCCCTCGACAGTGTTTTGTCAAACAGTGTCGATTGGGTGGTAGTGCTGTCCTTGGGCCTTATTAGGAGTAAACAATTTCCATTTGGAATATATGCAAAAACTTTGTTTGGTCCGATTACTACGTCTCCGATATCCTTGAAATTAACTAAATCTTCCGAAAAATTGTCAACAATTTTTAGTTCTATAAGTTTAAGTCCAGTTTCTGGTAACTTTAATAATTCTGTTATTAGCTGTTCGTCGCTTTTTACATTATTGTCTTCTTGACTTTCGCTATTTATTGCTACTGACTGGTTATTTGTTTTTGATTGATTACTTGTTACAACACATCTGTGGCCACAAGCGATAACCGCTTAAGTCGACTTAAGACAAAAACTAGATTTTCGCTTCATTATAATACGCGTGCTCTGTTACCATAGAAAAATAGATCCTGGCATTTATACTTCAATTTTCGCTGAAATAAACCAAAAAGAAGAAACCGCTTAACTCATTCTCATAACTAACAGCATATTTAATAACCGCTTAAGTCATAAATGAATTTGGAACTGCAAAATGTCGGTACCAAAATAACGACTTATGTCGATTTAAGATACTTTTCCAAATCAAAAAACTATACACAAATCCATCGAGCATTTCTTCTAAAAACGGCTTAAATCGACTTAAGCGTTTATTGAAAATTTAACCAAGCTCTTTCGTGATAGCCAAACTGAGATAAGTCGTTATTTCGAATTTCAGTTGGATACATCGACGGAGACTATGTAGGGTAGGCGGTTTTTAAAAAATTCAAATTCTAGGAACTGCAGAACTATGTTGAGTTAAGGCATTGTTTCAAATGCAAGAGGGAAATATCGTTTGAGTTAAGCGCTTTGGGAAGTCGAGTGCCTTAAAGAATTTAATTGTTGCGAAGATACAATAATCAGTGTTAGTGTAATTAATAGTGTTTGTTAAGTTTAATCAAAGTCAAGTGTTGCTTAGACATAATAATCAAAGTGTAAGTTATCGAGAAGTGGTGTTAAAAAAAGTATTAACAATATGAGTTCCTGAGCTTTGCAAATTTTATACATGGCTAGGAAAGGTGTTTTTGGTACACCTGATCAAAAAAAAAATCAACAACGGCAGAAAAGAACCGATTCCTGCGAAAAAACAAGTGATTTGGGTAATTTTTTTTTACATTATGTCTATTTATGAGTGTGTATGAGAGTGTTTGTCCTAGCATCTGATGGCAAGCTGTTCTTGGAACCCGTAGTCAACGAAACGAAATCATCTATAGATGGAGTTGACTATGACAATCTAGATGTACTTTTCGAAGAATTTGGTGGCAACGCATACTTCGAACTCGAACACGATTTCAGTTCAGACGATTCTGTACGCAATCCCAATTTCGAGCTGTCACATATGGATATTTCCTCAGATTATACGGATGATGAACTTCTGCAGATGGGAAAGCAGCTAGAGCAAAATTGGGTCGATTCTTCTCCACATACTACAGTTGAAAATCAATTGGAAATTGATTCGAGTAAAGCAATTGCTTTAAAAAGAAACAGAGGAGAATCTTACATTCGAAAAACTGGATTGGCTGCGCCAAGAAAATGTAATCCTCTTAATAGCTGCCGACAAAATTGTAAGGACAAACTCGGTTTCGAGAAACAGAAAGAAATCTTCAAATCTTTTTGGGCTTTGGGGACGTTCAACCGAAGAATCCCTTTCATCGGTGCTTTGATAGAAATAGAAGATAAAAAATCGCACACTTTGAATAAAAACGAGATTCGACCCCGGAACCGACAGCATCATATAAAGTACTTCATTAGCTACGAGAAAGAAAAGATTCGAGTGTGTCAAAAGTGCTTCAAGCAATGCTTCGACGACGCTGAAAGTTTTTTGAAATCAGTAGTGAGGAAAAAATTGGAGCAACCGAATATGCCTTTTAAAGATCATCGTGGTTCTGCAGGAGGAAGTAACAAAATGTCTGAAGAAGTGGTCCAACTTGTAAGGACCCATATAAACAGCTTTCCTGCTTACGAAAGTCACTACACCAGGCGGGACACATCTTGTAAATACTTTCATGCAGATTTGACATTGGCTACAATCTACAAATTATTCTGCCAAAAATATCCGACTGTCTCCGTTAGCTTGAGCAAATTTTCGAAAATATTTAAAGGTAAGTTTAGTTATAATCGTGTATGATGCTTATTTGATCACTTAAATTAGTTTGTATTACTTTGGTTTAGATTTGAACATAAAATTTAAGAAGCCCTGCATCGACACGTGTAATAGGTGCGACACTTTAAAAACAAAAATAGAGATAGCGAAACATGATGGTGCTGAGGAACTTGCAAGCCTTCAAAGTGAATTGGACCAACACCATATCATTACGGACTTGGCATACGACGCTAAAAAGGAAGACAAAATTCTATCCAAAGGAAATCGGGCGATCAAGGTATATGCATTTGACCTTCAACAGTGCCTTCCAACACCTTACCTCCGAAACTCAGTAAGTTTTTACAAACGGCAATTGTGGACATATAATCTAACCGTACACGACTTTTCCTCAAACAACCCATATTGTTTTATGGGGCACGAGTCAATGGCTAAACGAAGTGGCAATGAAATTGATTCATGTTTGCTGAAGCATATGCATAATGTAAGCGCTGATAAGCAAATAAAACATTTGGTTTTTTATAGTGATTCGTGTGGCGGTCAAAATAAGAATTCATTTGTGAGCACAATGTTTTTAACATTTTTGCAAGCCAACTCTAGCATTGAAGTCATAGATCACAAGTTCTTAGAGCCAGGTCACATTCCTATGGAGTGTGACGCAGATCATGCCTTGATAGAAAGAAAAAATATTTCCTCGACTTTGGATCTGCTTCAAAAACAAAACTTATGTGGAGAGCGGCATGAAGATTCCAACAAATTTGTTTGGAATAAAGTGAGATGGTTGAGATACGACAAAAATATGTTTGGCAAGATTCTATACAAAACAACTCTGGATAAAAATCAGTCATTTTCAACATTAAATGTTGCAAAACGTGGTGTTAACTCACTTTTCTTTTATTGATCCTGCGTTTCATGAATTTTATAACAAATTAGATACGGAAATGCAACCTGTAGCTGATATACATCCTGACTTAGTTGATGAAGACGAAAATGAAGAATCCTAAGTCCCTTCTTATTTTTAAGCTTTTTTTTACGAATTTTAAATAGAATTTTCTGTTTTTTAATAAATTTTTGTTTCTTTTTGTTATTTTGAACTGCCCTTAAATAAAAATTTAAATCTTATGTTTCAATAAAAAAATCACCTAAATTCATAAAAGTGAAAAGAAAGACAATGAAAAACAGCTTATCTCATATAAGAAGACGTGAAGAAAATTTTTCAGTTTGCAATAAGAGCTTAAGTGACATTGGTAAGCAAGAAGGTGTTAAATCAATTTTGGAAAAACAACTTTAAAAATATTTTATGCAATAAAACTGCAAATAAACAAGTTAGAAATAAAATGAAAAATTATGATGATTACGGTTGAAACCCTCTTTCCTTTCTGAAATGCACCATTTTTTCCAGTTTAAAAATAAAGTTTGAATGTACATTTCCCGATAATTATATATTTAGACTTAAGCGGTTTTTGCTTGTGACCACAGATATAAGCTTTTTAATTCTTCAGAGTCCAATTTTATCCGACTCAGTGCATCAGCGGTACAATATCTTTACCCGGGGAATATTCTACATAAAAATTGTATTCCTCCAGTAATAGTCTAAATTTCGTTAGTCTACTACTAGGTTCTTTTTGCGAGAACAAGTACACTAGAGGTCTGTGGTCTGTCATAATCTTAAATCTTCTTCCGAACAGATATGGTCGATAATGTCTAACTGCCCACACGATCGCAAGTAATTCTTTCTCAATTGTGCTATAGTTTTTCTCTGCATTGTTAAGAGTTTTGCTTGCGTAGGCAATTGGTCTATCGTCGAAATTGGATAGCACAGCTCCTAAAGCGAAACCTGAGGCATCTGGACGTAGAATATATTCTTCGTTGAAATTCGGGAATTGTAAAATTTTAGGACTAGTGAGAATTTCTTTAAGCAGATTAAATAATTCTTCGCAATCTTTATTAAAATTAAATTCGACATTTTTCTTTAATAGATGATTTAATGGTATACAAATGGTAGCAAAATTTGGAATGAATTTACGATAATAGTTTGCGAAAGCTACGAATCTTTGGACTTCATCAGCGTTGGCTGGTGCTGGATATTTTTTCATTACGTTAGATTTAGTGGGATCAGGCAGAATGCCATTTTTGGATATAGTATGTCCAAGGTATAATACTTCCTTTCGTAAGAAAGAACATTTTCCTGGGTGTATTTTGAGGTTCACCTCCCTGAGATGTTGAAAAACTAGGATCAGGTTTTTATTGTGGTCTAATAAACTTCTAGCGAAAATTATAAGATCATCAAGATAGACAAAACACCGTGAATATGTTAGTCCAGACATCGCTCTTGACATCATTCTTGAGAATTTACTGGGTGAGATCTTTAGTCCCATTGGTAGTCGTTTTAGCTGGTAGTGACCATTCTCTGTTGAAAATGCTGTAATTGGTCTGCTACTAAATACTTGCATGAAAAATAGACTGCTCCTCCTACCATGTCATAAATATCTGTTATGTTCGGAAGGGGAAATTGTTCATCTTCGATTCGCTCATTAACGTGACGATAATCGATCACCATTCGGAATTTCTGTAGGCCGGTAATAGGGTCTTTCTATTTGGGGACTATGAGTATTGGGGAATCCAAGGAGAAGTAGATGGTTCTATTATATCGTCTGCTAACATTTTTCGTATCTCTTCTTTTACGTGAAAAATGTCTTGGAATTTGGAACATATCGCTTCAATTTCTGATTTCACTTCGCTATTTAATGTATTAAAATTAATTTCGCTTAATATTTTCTTGACTCGGTTGTTTGTTGTTTTATCTGTCTGGTTGTAACGTAGAATATAATGTTCTGAAGCGGGTTGGGATATAGGTTCAACCCATTTGAAAGTTACTGTTGTCTCTCGTGCGTTTAGAATTTTAACGGGTATTTTTCCGTTTACGGCAGTAGATAAAGAACCTGCCATGAAAACGTTTTCACATAATTCTTGTGGGTAAAATATTCTAATTCCTGTGTGTTGGGTGTTTAACCAGTAAGTTGCTTCACACCTGGGAGCTAGTGAAACTGAGTTTATGTTGTGACTTGTATATAAGGGTAGTATAACCGTTTGATGATTTTTCCTGATTTTTAATATAAATACTTCTAAATCGATCCTGGCACCGAATTCTGTAAGAAAATTCGCGCCTATAATGCCTTCGACTGGAATTGTGAAAGTATCTGATACTACATGAAATCCGTATGGTATGATAAACTGTCCTGAATGGATCTCCATATTGCATGTTCCTATCGTCTGTAGATCTCCTCATATGCCTAAAATTTGTGTGCTATTGTTTTTGAATATGGGAATGTTTTTATTCATTGTTAATATTTTGATTACACAAATTGATGCTCCTATGAGAGCATCAATTTGCATTCTATGAGAAATCGTATATTCTGATTATTTTTCAGTTGTAACTGTATGAAGATGCCGTTTGAGATTCCAGCAGTGCAGATAGCATTTGGCATTGGTGGATCTATTGATTCTCCCCCGATGGGCCGGCTTCCCCCTCGGTGGGTTGCTCGTTTCCCATTGCTAATAGCCTTTGATTATCTCTGTTATGGTTGTAGTCTCTATTGGATGGATTTCTATTGTTTGATATGTTATTAACGCGATTGTTGTTGTTATAATTAGTGTTTTCCTGCCTGTGGTTGGGGTGATTATTATTTGGTGCGTTTTGATTCACATGCCTAGGCCTATTATCAATATACCTATTCCTATCGTTGTTCCTATTTTGGTAATTCTGATCATAATGAGTTGGGTTGCTAGGATATATGTTTCTTGGTGTGTTGCGGTTAGTTTGTGGTAGATTAGGATTGTTATAATTAAAATGTTGTCTGCGAGGATTCCTACTCCTATTCTGTATAAACCTAACTGTGTCGGTGCTAGGGGTGGAACTTTGATCTAACTCCAAGAGATGTTGTATAGCATCCTGAAGCTTTGTATGTCGGGCGCTATCTAAAATAATGTTAAGTCGATCATTCACTCCACTTTTCAGGAAAGCTAATCCTCGTCTGTCGTTGGCTGTAGTAAGTGTTTCCCTGGTCTGTTCACCATGGCAAGAAACTTCAAGCTCAGTCATTCTTGCTATAAGGGTTTCGATCTCCGTTACGAACTCTCGTATGGGTCGGTTTCCTTGGTGTGTCCTACTGAGTTTTGTTTGTATAGTCTCAATAGTTTCTTTGGGACCACACTTTTCAACTAGAGCTTTCTTTAGGACGGAAACATTTTCAGGCTTTTGGTTTCCGACTTCGGTGAGTGCCTTTCCTTGAATTTTACATTGTAGTAAAAACTTTACTAAAATGGCCTTTGAGGTTGGATCAAGCGTGTCGTGGTAAAACTCAACATTGTTTAAGAAATCCCTAATGTCCTCTGCTCTTTTGGCCTCCTCATCACACTTAAGGGTCGGCAGTTTTTGAGCGAGGCGGAAATTAAATGACTCGGTCATGATGGCTTTTGAATATATGGATACGTTGGACTATGGGAATTCTTATTTCTATTTCTAGGCTATTTTTGACAATATGTTCTGATTCTTGTTTGAGACCGTCTAACTCCGAGATTGTTTGTTGATCTATTTTTTTAGATACTGTGACAAATGACACCCAGAGTTCCTCGATTTGTGCTAGCTTGGTGGTAACACCATCCTGCTTCCTCGTTCTATTGGGTGATTTTTTTAGACTTTCGTAGCTGGTTTTAAGTGCATCTAGGGCCTCTAAGATTTGAATAAAACTCATTGGGCGGAATGGCTAAAATGAGATAAATTGCATTAACTGAAAATAGATCCCATCCTTACAAGACCCAACAAAGATATACGGCAAGCTAGTAACATACATATATATATTTTTTTATATTTAATATAGTAACATGATTTGTTTAAATATTTCTTTTATTTTCTATATTATCTATTTTTTTTTTTAAACAATGGATTTTATTTTTATTCCAAAGGTATACATATTGTTTTTCTTTTATACCTGGGCAGGTCTTCTTTCCAAATGGGAAATCGTATCGGCAATTAATTTTCGCCTGTAGTGTGGAGTCCTAAATATACCAAATCAACGGCTATCGCGGTTATAAATACTAAAAACAGAACGGCGGCGGTCATGTCCGTATGCTGTCCGTGTTTGACATCAGGGGCGATTAGTCCTCCCATCGGACCAATTTTGAAGGTGCTGAACCGTTTTATCGAAAAGTAGGTTAAATTTGTTGGTCTCCTCCCGTTTTCTCTTTTCTGCGGCTCGCTGCTCCTTCTTCTTTTCTTGGAGTTGCCTTAAAATTGTTTCCTTAATATGGCGTGGTTGTCCCGGAATGTTGGCCAGTCGCTTTAATTCGGCTAGTTCTTTCCACTGCCGGACGCGCAGACCACCTAGGGTCGATTTCGCTTGCACTGGAGTTAGTGTCTTTTCCGTGGTTCTTGTCTTCGTCCGGCGCCTGTACTCTTCCAGAGTAAGTGGTTTTGGTCCAATTCTTAGAACGGGCTCCGGTGTGGACGTTTGCTTTAGTAGGGCCTCCGCTTTTTTGATATACGCGGCGGCGAGGGCCAGATGCTCCTTACTGGGCATAAGGGTTACATTTTTGGGAAGGTTATGTTACAAATAAAAAAACAGTGTTCTCGTTGATGATGGAAGTAGAAGTCCGTCTTTTATTTAAATTCTTTGCCTTTTATAGTACAGAAAATGTTATCGAAATATCCACTTCCAATATCGATACCCCAACATTATGCCTTATCAGCATATTCGCGGCACGAGGGTGAACGGCCCAACACTTCAAGTGTTTAGGGTTCACTTGCGTACGATGCTTAGTTGACATATTTAGTGTCGTCCACAAGTGCACCCTGATCCTGCCCTCGATCCAGTATCGCATATACATACATTTGTATACTCATTTGCCTTCATGCACCGAGTGTGCCATCAGAGTAATATGACTCTTTCATTTAATTGTTCACAATGGTAGCTTGCATTGGAGTCACCAGCGCGATGAGGTCAACTCCAACTGCCGGACTTGAGGCTATCCGCAATCTGCTCCCGCTAGTCATCTTTCTGCAATGATTGGCAGCGACAAATGCCATGAGATGATCCTACAGAATTACTGTGGCAATGTACCCAACACGGATTACATCACGCCATGTTTAGAATTCACTACACCTTTCTCGAGCGCCTACCCCAGCAGGGAAGTATGTAGAGATGGACATACCATACATATACGTAACACGCAATCCGTTTCCATGTACACAGACGGATCAAAAATGGACAATGGGGTGTGGTCAGGCATCTACTCTGAACCACTGGGCGTCTCAACATCACTACGCCTCCGAGACCACTGCAGTGTTTTCCAAGCCGAAGTCATGGCAGTGGCAAGGGCTGTCCGTGAGTCTGCGATAAAGGCAATACCTCCGGAGGGTATCACCTTCTTTATTGACAGCCAGGCAACCATAAAAGCCTTAACTGCCCCAATAATCAAATCAAAGCTTGTGAAGGGCTGTCGCGAAGAACTCAAGGTTCTTGGAACACTGTACAAAGTAATGTTCTGCTGGGTCCCTGGACATTCTAGGTATTGATAAGGCGGACCAACTAGCACGACTAGGATCGGCTTAGGCTCCAGAACAAACATGCCCGGTTGTGCATATCCCGCTCTGTTCACTAAAGCTAGAAGCGGGGAGGAAGGCCACAGATGAGGCGAACGCCAGACGGATATCCATGGATACGTGTGCTTCCACCAGGAAACTATGGCCATCTTTTTGTGAATCCAGAACGGAGAGGATCATGCGATATAACCGAAAATGTCTCTCTATGCTAGTAGGTATCATAACGGGACACAATACTCTGCGGTACCACATGAAGAAAATGCGACTGACCCAAGAAGAAATTTGCAGAGGCTGCGGCGACGAGGAAGTTGTAGAGGATACAACCCATTTCCTATGTCACTGTCCGAGTCTCCAACACTCCAGGAAAAAAATCCTTGGAAAATTCTTCTTCAAAGAACTCCTTTACTCCGCAACCTCTTGAGACAATGTCTGCCGGATTATGAAGTGTAGGCACATGTTTCCAAAGTACATCCGTTGTATTCTCCTGTATCTCAGCGACTCTGTTTATCACGAAGGTACTTAATTGGGAAGAGTGTGTTGAAATCCAGTGAAGGACAATTAATGAGTCCGTCCAAAAATAAACTGCGGAAGGGCCGTTGCGAAAATCGTCCGAATCTTTGTCCAAAGGTTGGACAACAAATGCGCTGCACATAGTTCCAGGCGAGGAAGCTGTTTCTTCTTTGCAGGCGCTACCCTAGACTTTGCCACAAAAAGTTTTACTTTGGTCAATCCGACTGCATCTATTGACCTTAGGTAAATGCAACATCCATATGCATTCATGGATTCATCCACGAATTCATGGACTTGAAAACCTGTTCGGTTTGGAGCTAACGCAAACCTAGACACCGTAATATTCTATAAAGATTGCAAATCCAACATGAATTGACGCCACTCGGTATCAATGCCTTGGGGAATTGGAGTATCCCAATCAAGTTTTTCGACCCATAGCTTTTCCAAAATTATTTTAGTCTTCATAATAATAAGACTTACTATGCCCATTGGGTCGAACAGCGACGAAGAAAGCGAGAGTATTGATCTTTTTGTGAATTTGGAGTGTGTAAGATTTGGTTTATACGAAAATAGAAACTTATCGATGATTGGATTCCAGGCAATACCTAAAGCATTGCTAAATTTGATTCATTTAGTATGATTTCCTTGTTATGGTGGAGCACATCACCATTTTGGAGCTATTGCTATTCCATTTCGATAGCTCAAATCCGTAATTTGGTGGATACACTGTCCGGCCTAATAACACACTGATGTGGAATGTAGTAGTGCGTCTAACATAGGTTCATTTACCAACGTCATGTCCTCCAACCGCTGATATTCTTCCAAGAATTCTATATAAAGAAGACGTGGGTAAAGCTGGAACCGCCACATTCGAATTTCGCCAAACAAAGTACATTGGATTTAATTGCTATTTAATCGCTAATTAATTGCTCTATTCCTGATTTTTCCGCTCTTCGGGAAGTGGGAGATTTTGTGGCGGACCTAGCTTACCGGTAAAGCTGGAACCGCCACATTGACTTTTGAAGGATTTTTTTAGCGCATACCAATCACCGATTTAATCGCTCTGCGGAAATGTAAAAATTTTTCCAGTCGGGTAAGCCATTTGCCCACAATTTCAAATTTGCTTTTTTGTAACGGTCAGTTCGCTATAAAACTCTTTTGATTTACAAGGAGAAGCAAATAGATTATTAAAAAATTTATAAAAAAATAACCCTTTCGAATTTTACTATGCTACATATCTTAAAAGAAGCGTATAATTGTAGGCTACTATCAGCTTAAATCAAATATTTGGTCACTCTTCTCTAAATGCGCCAAAAACGGTAGGATAGATCCATCATAAACAAATATTTTAAAAATTAAAAAAAATATACTCCGTTACAATTTAAAAAAGCCATATAGACCAAAAGAAGCGCCTATTCATTACCTATCAGCTCATATAATAAAATAATTTGTTGCTCTTCTCTAAATGTTGCAAAAACTAAAACGTTTATTTTAAGACCAAAAAAGTAAGCTAAAAATAAAAAAATTAAAATGTTGAATACTTCAAATTCATATATCCCGTTCGAATCCTACTAGGCCACATAACTCATAAGGAGCGTGAACTCATTAGCTATCAACCCAATTCATAAAATAATTTGTCGCTCTTCTCTAAATGTGTCAAAACCTAACAAGTTCATTTTGCCAAAAAAAAACAAATATTTCACTTGTACAAAAAAAAAATTGGAAAATTTGAAAAAAGCCATATACCCCGTTCGAATCCTACTATGTAACATAGCTCATTAGAAGCGTGTATTCATTAGAGATCAACCCAATTCATAAAATAATTTGTCGCTCTTCTCTAAATGTGTCAAAAGCTAACAAGTTCATTTTGCCAAAAAAGGCCATATATACCCCTAGTACAAAAAAAAAAATTGGAAAATTTGGAAAAATCCATATATCCCGTTCGAATCCTACTATGTCACATAGCTTATTAAAAGCGTGTATTCATTAGATATCAACCCAATCCATAAAATAATTTGTCGCTCTTCTCTAAATGTGTCAAAAGCTAACAAGTTCATTTTGCCAAAAAAGGCCATATATACCCCTAGTACAAAAAAAAAATTGGAAAATTTGGAAAAATCCATATATCCCGTTCGAATCCTACTATGTCACATAGCTCATTAAAAGCGTGTATTCATTAGATATCAACCCAATTCATAAAATAATTGTTCGCTCTTCTCTAAATGTGTCAAAAGCTAACAAGTTCATTTTGCCAAAAAAAAACAAATATTTCACTTGTACAAAAAAAAAATTGGAAAATTTGAAAAAAGCCATATACCCCGTTCGAATCCTACTATGTCACATAGCTCATTAGAAGCGTGTATTCATTAGATATCAACCCAATCCAGAAAATAATTTGTCGCTATTCTCTAAATGTGTCAAAAGCTAACAAGTTCATTTTGCCAAAAAAGGCCATATATACCCCTAGTACAAAAAAAAAAATTGGAAAATTTGGAAAAATCCATATATCCCGTTCGAATCCTACTATGTCACATAGCTTATTAAAAGCGTGTATTCATTAGATATCAACCCAATCCATAAAATAATTTGTCGCTCTTCTCTAAATGTGTCAAAAGCTAACAAGTTCATTTTGCCAAAAAAGGCCATATATACCCCTAGTACAAAAAAAAAATTGGAAAATTTGGAAAAATCCATATATCCCGTTCGAATCCTACTATGTCACATAGCTCATTAAAAGCGTGTATTCATTAGATATCAACCCAATTCATAAAATAATTGTTCGCTCTTCTCTAAATGTGTCAAAAGCTAACAAGTTCATTTTGCCAAAAAAGGCCATATATACCCCTAGTACAAAAAAAAAATTGGAAAATTTGGAAAAATCCATATATCCCGTTCGAATCCTACTATGTCACATAGCTTATTAAAAGCGTGTATTCATTAGATATCAACCCAATCCATAAAATAATTTGTCGCTCTTCTCTAAATGTGTCAAAAGCTAACAAGTTCATTTTGCCAAAAAAGGCCATATATACCCCTAGTACAAAAAAAAAATTGGAAAATTTGGAAAAATCCATATATCCCGTTCGAATCCTACTATGTCACATAGCTCATTAAAAGCGTGTATTCATTAGATATCAACCCAATTCATAAAATAATTGTTCGCTCTTCTCTAAATGTGTCAAAAGCTAACAAGTTCATTTTGCCAAAAAAAAACAAATATTTCACTTGTACAAAAAAAAAATTGGAAAATTTGAAAAAAGCCATATACCCCGTTCGAATCCTACTATGTCACATAGCTCATTAGAAGCGTGTATTCATTAGATATCAACCCAATCCAGAAAATAATTGGTCGCTCTTCTCTAAATGTGTCAAAAGCTAACAAGTTCATTTTGCCAAAAAAGGCCATATATACCCCTAGTACAAAAAAAAAAATTGGAAAATTTGGAAAAATCCATATATCTCGTTCGAATCCTACTATGTCACATAGCTCATTAGAAGCGTGTATTCATTAGCTATCAACCCAATTCATAAAATAGTTTGTCGGTCTTCTCTAAATGTGTCACCAAATCAAACAAGTTAATTTTGACAAAAAAAAAAGAAGCAAATATACCCCTAGTACAAAATTTGGTAGTCCACAAAGTATGCATCAGATTTGGAGTGTTGTAAATCCTGCCTGACAATTTTTATAAATCCTGAAAGTATGCAATACCCCTACGATCACTATGAACGTATGCATTGATTTTAACTTCGAAATTTGCATACCATATACTGGCTGAATAAAAATGGATCGTGTACCAGTCAACCCCACCTACAACGTCAATGTCAAATAAGAAGAAGAAAAAGCCAAGTGACACTTATTTTCTCTCTACTTACGTTTATCGTTCAGGTTGTAGTCTATTCTATAGTATTTATGTGGTATTCGATTGGGATCTCTCAAACCACTTTTTTGCTTTTAGATCACTTTTTATATTCGTTTGGTACAAAAAAACAGCAATCTTTTTAAGATTTCAGAGCACTTTTGCGAATCCGGGTTTTTCCCAGAGTTGCTTCAATTTACCAATACGCCTACTTCTGATTTGACATTTCGCCTACAAAGAAAATAAACAGAAAAAAAAAATTAAAGCACAATTTGACAGATACTCCACTAACACCAACAAAACACAATCTTGTGTTCGATTTGCCACACGAAATCTGAAATCTTAGAGCGAATCTATAGAAGCCCAAACGAATGTCACATTAAAGTGGAAAAAAGGTGTTACCATATTATAAGACAATGTATGTTCGAAGTTGTGGCGACTAATTGTTTTTGGAAACCAGTTTGACAAAAGGAGTAGTTGCTACCAAGCCAGGTTAAATTCACTTATGTATACGGACACCCATGGACGGATGAATATTTTTGCGAATTTTTGTAATAATTTTTTTTTATAAATAAAAATTTCAGGTAAGCGACGTAAAGGCTGCGTAAATCTTTACGCGATGTAAGGGAATGTAATAAATTCGGCTGTTAGACTTTAGAGAAACCTTAATACTCAAAATAATACTCGTTTGACGGTAGCACTATCCACTAAGGCTGAGTAATGCGATTTTTTGTAGATGGCGCTAGGTGGGGTTGACTTGTACACGATCCATTTTTATTGAGCCAGTATATGTATGCAAATTTCGAAGTTAAAATCAATGCATACGTTCAGGGTTAGCGAAATTTGATCGTAGGGGTATTGCACACTTTCAGGATTTATAAAAATTGTCAGGCAGGATTTACAACACTCCAAATCTGATGCATACTTTGTGGACTACCAAATTTTGTACTAGGGGTATATTTGCTTCTTTTTTTTTTGTCAAAATTAACTTGTTAGCTTTTGACACATTTAGAGAAGACCGACAAACTATTTTATGAATTGGGTTGATAGCTAATGAATACACGCTTCTAATGAGCTATGTGACATAAAGGGTGATTTTTTAAGAGGTTTAGAACTTTTTTTAAAAAAAAAACACAAAAAATTCGAAAAAATGAATGAAATATTTATTTGAATCGATAGTTTGAACCTTGCAATTTAATGTTTAAAGATAATTTCATGCAAATGTTGACCGCGGCTGCGTCTCAGGTAGCCCATCCGCTGAGTCCAATTTTGGCATACTCTTTCACACATATCGGCCGGTATCTCACGAATGAATGCATGGATGTTGGCTTCCAGTGCGTCAATCGAAGCGGGCTTGTCCCTATACACATTAGCCTTGGCATACCCCCACAAAAAATAATCTAATGGTGTCAAATCGCACGATCTAGGCGGCCAATTGACCGGCCCGAAACGTGAAATTAACTGTTCACCAAACTCGCCTCGCAATTGCGCCATTGTTTCGCGTGCTGTGTGGCATGTGGCACCGTCTTGTTGAAACCACATATCATGCAAGTCAAGAACTTCCATTTCGGGCAAAAAAAAGTTTGTTATCATCGCTCGGTAGCGTTCACCATTGACAGTAACGCTGCGATTCGCATCATCTTTGAAGAAATATGGCCCAATAATGCCGCCGGCCCATAAACCGCACCAAACAGTGGCTTTTTCGGGATGCATTGGTAGCTGTTGCAATGCTTCTGGCTGATCTTCACTCCAAATGCGGCAATTTTGCTTATTTACGTACCCATTCAACCAAAAATGAGCCTCATCGCTGAACACAATTTTTCGATAAAAAAGCGGATCCTCGGCCAGCTTTCCAAGAGCCCATTCACCAAAAATTCGGCGTTGTGGTAGGTCGGCTGGCTTTAGTTCTTGCACCAGCTGTATCTTAAAAGGCTTTACGCCCAAATCCTTCCGCAAAATTTTCCACGTAGTGCTGTAACAAAGGCCTAACTGCTGGGAACGGCGCCGAATCGACATTTCGCGGTCTTCTGTCACACTAGCTGATACGGCCGCAATATTTTCTTCACTACGCACAGTACGTAAACGTGTTGGTGGTTTAATGTCCAACAAAGTAAATTTGGTGCGAAATTTGGTCACAATCTTCCGAATAGACTGCTCAGAAGGTCGAGAATGCCGATCATAAAATGGAAGCAGCGCGCGATGAGCATTTCGAACCGAGCACGAATTTTGATAGTAAAATTCAATAATTTGCAAGCGTTGTTCATTTGTAAGACGATCCATGGTTAAATTGCAAACCAAACTGAAGCTGTTTGACAGTGACACAAGGTACTAAACACACGTCAGCTGTCAAAACCAGTGTTGCCAAAACCAAACCAGCTAAAAAATCACCCTTTAGTAGGATTCGAACGAGATATATGGATTTTTCCAAATTTTCCAATTTTTTTTTTTGTACTAGGGGTATATATGGCCTTTTTTGGCAAAATGAACTTGTTAGCTTTTGACACATTTAGAGAAGAGCGACAAATTATTTTCTGGATTGGGTTGATATCTTATGAATACACGCTTCTAATGAGCTATGTGACATAGTAGGATTCGAACGGGGTATATGGCTTTTTTCAAATTTTCCAATTTTTTTTTTGTACAAGTGAAATATTTGTTTTTTTTTGGCAAAATGAACTTGTTAGCTTTTGACACATTTAGAGAAGAGCGAGAAATTATTTTATGAATTGGGTTGATATCTAATGAATACACGCTTTTAATGAGCTATGTGACATAGTAGGATTCGAACGGGATATATGGATTTTTCCAAATTTTCCAATTTTTTTTTTGTACTAGGGGTATATATGGCCTTTTTTGGCAAAATGAACTTGTTAGCTTTTGACACATTTAGAGAATAGCGACAAATTATTTTATGGATTGGGTTGATATCTAATGAATACACGCTTTTAATAAGCTATGTGACATAGTAGGATTCGAACGGGATATATGGATTTTTCCAAATTTTCCAATTTTTTTTTTGTACTAGGGGTATATATGGCCTTTTTTGGCAAAATGAACTTGTTAGCTTTTGACACATTTAGAGATGAGCGACAAATTATTTTATGAATTGAGTTGATCTCTAATGAATCACACGCTTCTAATGAGCTATGTGACATAGTAGGATTCGAACGGGATATATGGATTTTTCCAAATTTTCCAATTTTTTTTTGTACTAGTGGAATATTTGGGTTTTTTGGCAAAATTAACTTTTTAGCTTTTGACACATTTAGAGAAGAGCGACAAATTATCTTATGCATTGGGTTGATAGCTAATGAGTACACGCTTCTAATGAGTTATGTGGCATAGTAGGATTCGAACGGTATATATGAATTTTAAGTATTCAACATTTTTATTTTTTTATTTTTAGCTTACTTTTTTGGTCTTAAAATAAACTTTTTAGTTTTTGCAACATTTAGAGAAGAGCTACAAATTATTTTATTATATAAGCTGATAGGTAATGAATAGACGCTTGTTTTGGTTTATATGGCTTTGTTTATTTGTAACGGAATATATTTTTTTTAATTTTTCAAAGTATTTGTTTATGATAGATCTATCCTACCATTTTTGGCGCATTTAGAGAAGAGCGACAAAATATTTGATTTAAACTAATAGTAGCCTACAATCATACGCTTCTTTTAAGATATGTAGCATAGTAAAATTCGAAAGGGTTATTTTTTTATAAATTTTTTAATAATCTATTTGCTTTTCCTTGAAAATCAAGAGTTTTATAGCGAGCTGACCGTTACAAAAAACGCAAATTTGAAATTGTGGGCGAACGGCTTACCCGACTGGAAAAATTTGTACATTTCCCCTGAGCGATTAAATCGGTGATTGGTATGCGCAAAAAAAATCCTTCAAAAGTCAATGTGGCGGTTCCAGCTTTACCGGTAAGCTAGGTCCGCCACAAAATCTCCCACTTCCCGAAGAGCGGAAAAATCAAGAATAGAGGAATTAATTGTCTTTTAAATAGCTATTAAGTCCCATGTACTTTGTTTGGCGAAATTCGAATGTGGCGGTTCCAGCTTTACCCACGTAAAGTTTAAATAATTATTGAATGTCATTAGCACGTCATTAGCTTGTCATATTGTTGTTATACATAATTATACGAAATACATCACAAGTACTGGGTATACCAGAGTTATTTTTTGAACTAAATTTCACCACAATCTCGCTAAGCGTTCCGCTAGGCAGATTGCACCATTTTCGTTTCATTGGTAGAGGGGAAATAAGATCATCGCGCTAGGCGTCCCGTCAGGCAGGTGATGCTTAGTCTCTCCCCTCTTACAATTGTTCTATCTGACAGCGAATTTATGTCGTATAACAGGCTGCAAAACTTAATTTCATGCTGTAACTCTACTATGTACAAGGCGTTGACAAATCATACTGAGACGCCGGCCCCTTCAAACAATTTTCAAATTTCGCCATTTTGTTTATCTATCCGTGTTATGTCAATTAGAATCCGTGTGACATACTAAAACATAAAAAAAGTTCCAAGGGTAATGTGATAGAGTTCGGGAATACTACATTTTTACATTATTGAATGCTACTGGTTAGTTATTATAAAGGGTGATTTTTTAAGAGGTTTAGAACTTTTTTTAAAAAAAAAACACAAAAAATTCGAAAAAATGAATGAAATATTTATTTGAATCGATAGTTTGAACCTTGCAATTTAATGTTTAAAGATAATTTCATGCAAATGTTGACCGCGGCTGCGTCTCAGGTAGCCCATCCGCTGAGTCCAATTTTGGCATACTCTTTCACACATATCGGCCGGTATCTCACGAATGAATGCATGGATGTTGGCTTCCAGTGCGTCAATCGAAGCGGGCTTGTCCCTATACACATTAGCCTTGGCATACCCCCACAAAAAATAATCTAATGGTGTCAAATCGCACGATCTAGGCGGCCAATTGACCGGCCCGAAACGTGAAATTAACTGTTCACTAAACTCGCCTCGCAATTGCGCCATTGTTTCGCGTGCTGTGTGGCATGTGGCACCGTCTTGTTGAAACCACATATCATGCAAGTCAAGAACTTCCATTTCGGGCAAAAAAAAGTTTGTTATCATCGCTCGGTAGCGTTCACCATTGACAGTAACGCTGCGATTCGCATCATCTTTGAAGAAATATGGCCCAATAATGCCGCCGGCCCATAAACCGCACCAAACAGTGGCTTTTTCGGGATGCATTGGTAGCTGTTGCAATGCTTCTGGCTGATCTTCACTCCAAATGCGGCAATTTTGCTTATTTACGTACCCATTCAACCAAAAATGAGCCTCATCGCTGAACACAATTTTTCGATAAAAAAGCGGATCCTCGGCCAGCTTTCCAAGAGCCCATTCACCAAAAATTCGGCGTTGTGGTAGGTCGGCTGGCTTTAGTTCTTGCACCAGCTGTATCTTAAAAGGCTTTACGCCCAAATCCTTCCGCAAAATTTTCCACGTAGTGCTGTAACAAAGGCCTAACTGCTGGGAACGGCGCCGAATCGACATTTCGCGGTCTTCTGTCACACTAGCTGATACGGCCGCAATATTTTCTTCACTACGCACAGTACGTAAACGTGTTGGTGGTTTAATGTCCAACAAAGTAAATTTGGTGCGAAATTTGGTCACAATCTTCCGAATAGACTGCTCAGAAGGTCGAGAATGCCGATCATAAAATGGAAGCAGCGCGCGATGAACATTTCGAACCCGAGCACGAATTTTGATAGTAAAATTCAATAATTTGCAAGCGTGCACGAATTTTGATAGTAAAATTCAATAATTTGCAAGCGTTGTTCATTTGTAAGACGATCCATGGTTAAATTGCAAACCAAACTGAAGCTGTTTGACAGTGACACAAGGTATTAAACACACGTCAGCTGTCAAAACCAGTGTTGCCAAAACCAAACCAGCTAAAAAATCACCCTTTATATGTATTGTTAAAATGCGAATAATTTGATTTGCTAAATTAATAAAACTATCTACGGGCGATGTTATACATATTTGAAACATATCAGGGCAATTTATATGGTTATGTATTTACCTCTTTTCGATATCATTAAAATCTAATTCATTTGTACATTTTTCTTAAATAACTGATGAAAGTTTGCTCAAAATGTTTTTATTTTCCAACAATTATTCTGCACTAAATATTTTAAGCAAATGTACTTATTCTTTAAAAAAAATACTACCCACACATTACGTATAATTTTAAATTTAACGGATAAAATCCTATGAACGTTGCAAGCAAATTTGCCCACAGCGGAAGTGGCACATATTTTTTGCGTGACATTTGTCAATAAGATTCTCCATGTAAAAATACTACCTGACCACTCCGTAAAAATATAGCTTGTATGCAAGTAAGCCGAAGTTATGGTCTTAGTATTAGTTTCTCTCTGGTCATACAAGGTTTCCTTAATCGCCTTGTCCTGACACGTTCTTTTCTCCTTTCCTCCAGGGGAGCGGCTATGTGAAGTCAGTTAAAGAATCTATTTGAGTATTGGTGAAGACTAGGTTGTCAGGCGACAAGGAAATGCTCCGTTTTCTACCACCTGTAATGCAACCTACTTTGTCTTTACGTGGAGAATAACATCTCTAAAAATAAACTTAATTTTATTGACAATAAAAGCTACCTGTGTTATATTTAATGGTATTAAGAAATGGGACTTTAAGATTAAAGTAACAGGAAATGAAAATTACTCAACCAATTTCTTGTACATAGCATACAATTAATTTAAATTGAATTTATAATTTTTTCTATTATAAAAGTTAAGTACAATTGTTAGTCATCTCATAGCAATAGATTATGTAGAAAGTGTTTATTTAAACTATCCCAAATAACTTTTTGTAAACAACAAGCTTCGTTATAACATGTCATTAATATATGCATACAGCACAATTCCACATATTTTAACTTGAGACATTCCATATAACACAGAGTAAGAATATACTAATCTTACACTTTTCATTGAAATAGAAATCAAACTGCATCCGGAAGTTTCCTCATCAAGCGATGATAATATCAATTATATAGCAGGTATGTTTTCAGTAAAAAAAAAGTTAATTGCATTTTAATTAGTGAGCGGAATTATTTATAGGTCTAGAAGGAGCGGCAAGAGGCGGAAGTGATTACAAGTATCGGACCTCAATCACCGTTTCTGTAACTGTTACTGTAGTTTTTTATTTTGTGGAATGTATTTTATTTAGATGATATGTTGCTATTCTCCTGTTCAAATTAAGTATGTATGTATTGTATATCCATTATTAATTAATAAAAACATCGGTACAGATTATCAAATGTATTAATAAAAGACAAGTGCTTGAGATCATTGTTGTGGTGGAGTTTATATATACGTGATGACAGTGACCGACGTCCCAATATAAGATATCAGCCATTCGTTGTTTATACTTTATAATATGTGAGAAGTAATAAAATATTTTACGGAAAACTTTAAGTTAGATTTTATTAATGCCGTTTGCTGTGCGTGTCGCAACGAAATCCAGTGGAAGGATCATATGTTGTTCCCCTTAATTCATGTAAAAGATTAGTGAAAACAAATGCTTTTCATGCGTACTGTTTTTATCAGTACAAGAACTGATTTTATACTTTATACAAAATTGTGTTCATTTTCACATTTTCCAACTTAACTTCGAAAATGTACTTATTTCAAAAATTATTTTTTATTTCTAAAAGTACAATATTTCCAATAACAACTTATTTTATAGCAAGCTTAAAATTTGTCTTTTATTAAAGGGTGATTTTTTAAGAGGTTTAGAACTTTTTTTAAAAAAAAAAACACAAAAAATTCGAAAAAATGAATGAAATATTTATTTGAATCGATAGTTTGAACCTTGCAATTTAATGTTTAAAGATAATTTCATGCAAATGTTGACCGCGGCTGCGTCTCAGGTAGCCCATCCGTTGAGTCCAATTTTGGCATACTCTTTCACACATATCGGCCGGTATCTCACGAATGAATGCATGGATGTTGGCTTCCAGTGCGTCAATCGAAGCGGGCTTGTCCCTATACACATTAGCCTTGGCATACCCCCACAAAAAATAATCTAATGGTGTCAAATCGCACGATCTAGGCGGCCAATTGACCGGCCCGAAACGTGAAATTAACTGTTCACCAAACTCGCCTCGCAATTGCGCCATTGTTTCGCGTGCTGTGTGGCATGTGGCACCGTCTTGTTGAAACCACATATCATGCAAGTCAAGAACTTCCATTTCGGGCAAAAAAAAGTTTGTTATCATCGCTCGGTAGCGTTCACCATTGACAGTAACGCTGCGATTCGCATCATCTTTGAAGAAATATGGCCCAATAATGCCGCCGGCCCATAAACCGCACCAAACAGTGGCTTTTTCGGGATGCATTGGTAGCTGTTGCATTGCTTCTGGCTGATCTTCACTCCAAATGCGGCAATTTTGCTTATTTACGTACCCATTCAACCAAAAATGAGCCTCATCGCTGAACACAATTTTTCGATAAAAAAGCGGATCCTCGGCCAGCTTTCCAAGAGCCCATTCACCAAAAATTCGGCGTTGTGGTAGGTCGGCTGGCTTTAGTTCTTGCACCAGCTGTATCTTAAAAGGCTTTACGCCCAAATCCTTCCGCAAAATTTTCCACGTAGTGCTGTAACAAAGGCCTAACTGCTGGGAACGGCGCCGAATCGACATTTCGCGGTCTTCTGTCACACTAGCTGATACGGCCGCAATATTTTCTTCACTACGCACAGTACGTAAACGTGTTGGTGGTTTAATGTCCAACAAAGTAAATTTGGTGCGAAATTTGGTCACAATCTTCCGAATAGACTGCTCAGAAGGTCGAGAATGCCGATCATAAAATGGAAGCAGCGCGCGATGAACATTTCGAACCGAGCACGAATTTTGATAGTAAAATTCAATAATTTGCAAGCGTTGTTCATTTGTAAGACGATCCATGGTTAAATTGCAAACCAAACCGAAGCTGTTTGACAGTGACACAAGGTACTAAACACACGTCAGCTGTCAAAACCAGTGTTGCCAAAACCAAACCAGCTAAAAAATCACCCTTTATAAACAAATTAAGAATTTTTCCTGAAAAAAATAAATACAAGTACCTAGACCTTTTATTGATTAGATACTAGACCATTGATAATTTGAAATAGTTATGAAATTTTTTATTTCCGCTCTATTGGAGTTAATAGAAGACTTTTTATATTCTTTTGTTTCTTCCCTTGATGAAATAGTGAATATGGTTTGTGCTTTCAAAATCTCGTCGATTATAAAAACGTCGGAAGTGTAAGCAGGCTGTGGTTTTTTCAACTACCTATTTGCGTTAAACATTCGGGAAGCAAATCAAAGTCAAATATTAAGTCAAACTAATTTTCCTGCTAAGAACACTTTTACGGAAAATGTATACAGATATTCAATTTAACGCATAAAATCCTTATAAACTCCGTATACGGAAGAAATTTACCACCCGTCAAAGAACTGTCAGATATTTGTATTGTATGCAGAATATTTAATGCTTGCTTACTACAGTCCGGGTTGGACATGGGCCTCAACCAACACGCCTACCCAGCTAGTGCGATCTTTGTCTGTCTCAATTTAAGTACTCCAAGTTGGTTAAGGTCCCCACTTGCGCTTTTTAATTAATTATTCAAAAAAGTGGGAATGATGCAAACGTCAGCATGATCATTGTTTAGAGTAAGTTAGGTTTTAAGTACCGCAGCATTGTTAGTTCAGTTCTTATGTAGCCGCGAAGGCAGTTAGACGAATTAAAATATCTTTTTTATGATTAAGTAACTAAAAATTGTTTAATTGGCGCCCAAAGTGGGGCTCAGGTCGCATTAGTAATACATATATTTATTTTCGTGCGAAATTCGTAGTGCGGGGATAAAATTCGTAAAGCTCCAAAGTGGTGCAAATATAACGTTCCGTAGTGCTCGAATAAAAAGTTTTTCGTTGAAAACCCGCAAGTAGTGTAACGAAATCTTTTACCCTGAGTCCCAAACCCACAGGACAAAGCAGAAAAAGTGAAAAACAAATCTTAAAACTAGAACCAAAGTAGAATTAAAACTGCGTTTGGAAAAAAGTGAATATTATATTTCTATTTTATATTCATTTATTGATATGAAATGAGAACGTTCACTGCTCTCGCAAGATTACTCAATACAAAATTTAAATACTTAAATACTACCACCAAAGCCTAACGTTAAAATTAATTTATTCTTAAATGAGTCCCTACTGAGATCAAACTCAAACAAAATACTATAATTAGTAGATTCTCTTAGGCATCTGGTAATTAGTTCATTACAACCATAGTTAACTCTTTGAAAAGGAATAGAAAATAAAAAGCGATTTCTAAGCATTCTAGATGGAGCATAAAAACCAATTAATGATAAAAGAAAATGGCAGTCGATATGGTTGTTTATCAAGTCCCGAATGAACATAATTGAAAAATATTTCCTACGCTTAAAAAGAGGTAAGATACCAAATAATTTGCATCTTGTCTCATACGATGGCATTTCGATATTCCATCGCAATCTACGAACAGCAACTCTAGTAAAACGTTTTTGGATCTTCTCGATTCTCATGGAATGTACTTCATAAAATTTATTCCATACTATACTACAATATTCAAGATTAGACCTGACAAAAGCAAAGAATAGACATTTAAGAGTATGCGGATCATGAAAGTCTTTAGAGTTCCGGAATATAAAACCCAACATAGAATTACTCTTAGCAACCAGGAAATCAACATACTTACAAAAGTCGAGCTTTTTGTCATATATGACTCCCAAGTCTTTTTTAGAGGAGATAATAGATAGTAGGGTATTAATGATCATGCACGTATTGGATACTGGGCAGAGGTTACGGCAAAATGACATGCTTTGATATTTAGAAACGTTAAGGCGAAGGTCATTATTATGACACCACAAAAAAAGTCTTTTAAAATCTTCCTGTAAAAGTATGCAGTCATGTTCAGACTGAATGTGTCGGAACACTTTTAAATCATCAGCAAACATCAGACACTGTGAACTCAAAAACAGATCGGGTATGTCGTTAATAAATAAAAGGAAAAGCAAAGGGCCCAAGTGACTACCCTGAGGCACTCCGGAGGTGACATAAACTGGTGATGAAAGTACATCCTTTATACGAACATACTGAATACGATCCGTGAGATAGGAGCGAATCCATTCTAGAAAGTTGGAATGAAATCCAAATCTTTTAAGTTTGCAAATTAACGCATGGTGATTAACGCTGTCAAAAGCTTTGGGAAAGTAAGTATAAACTACATAACATTGTAATCCTTTCTCCAGGTTATTCAGCACCGAGTTACAAAAGATTGCGAGATTTGTAGAGGTAGATCTACCAGCTACAAATCCATGTTGCAAATGAGAGATAACTCCCTTTACGAGCGGTGCAAGTTTCTCATAAATAATTTTTTCAAATAGCTTGGGGATAGGTGAAATTTGCAAATTGGACGATAGTTGGTAATATCGTGTTTCGATCCAGATTTAAAAATTCGACTTATGAACGAGTTCTTCCAGACTTTCAAGAAATTTCCTGTCCGTAGAGACAAGTTAAACATTAAACAAAGAGGCACGGAAAACGCATAAGAACATTTTTGAAGTAGAATAGAATAGATAAGTGAATTCAAAATAAATAGGTAATAAGAATAGAAATAATCAGATAATATACAGACTAGAAATAAAGCAGATTCCTTAATTCAATTTAAATTTTTCTTTTACCGTGCCAATAACCTTCAATTTTTAATTATGACTGAAACAATTATTCGACCATCGGTATTTAATGCCGAAAATCCAAACCCTGCACCCTCAGGTTACTCCAAAAACAGTATATAGCAGCTAATGCTACCCCCGAACTAGAGGCTCTGATTGCTGGAATTGAAAATCGAGTCTGTGTATCAGTATGCTGGAATGTAGTCAACGCAATAATCAACTCTTATGCACAACTCCAAAGTGCCATTGATGAGACTATTGATGATCAGCATAGAAACAATTTAGCCGACTGGACAGAATCCCAGATGTTGTGTAAGGTCTCAGGGAGTTTTCCGGAACTCCAGGTGAGTTCAGCTCTCGGCGCAAAAGCGTTGAGAAAATATTGAATATCTACCAACATTCTAGGGGAATGCGAAAATATTTTGGCATACTAAACGTGATATGTAACAAAACTGTAGCGATGCTGACGCTATACTAGAATCATATAATACCCCCCTTAACTGGGAGTGTATTTTAAAGTACTTAGCATTGCACTATGCGGACAGACGTACAGTTTATAATCATCATTCCCTAATACAGAACAAGATTTCGATCATGTAACTTCCACCCGATGCACTGCATAATCTATCTGAATTTTAAAGGGCGAAGGCATTAGATACCTTCATAAAAGGTCTCAGAGGAGACTTGCCCAGGCTACTAGCCTTGCGCGAACCTGTTAATTTACCAACTGCACTCGATCTGCGTCAAAACTTGGAAAAATAAAAATTCAGATCGAATTATGCAAATCGTAATATGGGAGGAATGCGAAAACCTCCACCATCAGCTCCACTCATTCCTATACGGAAATACGAAACTTTTTCCTTTCAATTGGCGTATCTACCGTAACGCCCAATGAACCTTCCACCGCGTCGCCCTCCAGTTAAAAACTGGCCACCTGCTCCTAAACGACCAATGGTCCCCCAACAACAGTATATTCCCCCATATAAAACGCAAAGGAATTACATCGAAGCTTCTGCAATTGGGCCTCAACTTGATTATCAAATACCAGACGTACATACCTCAATTGATCCCCATCGTGAAATGAAAGATTATTGTGACATGGTCTCTGGAATGGACATTCAACAAACTAATGACCAAACATTCAACGACTACTTAGATCAACAGAATATTAACGACGCTTCTAAACCAGAATGTACAGATTTCGTCGATGGAATTTTTTTTTAGATTTACGAATTCGTCTCTACTATATTTCGAGTGTTGGACGAATGATAAAAAAATTCTCAAATTTCTAGTGGACACAAGCTCCATTAAAAATTACATTCTGCCTCACCTAGTTCGAAACCCTATACCTATCTAATCTAAAGAACTTTCATGCAAATTCAATTTGCGCTAGTATTGAAATCACCCACCCTAAAATAATTAAATTGTTTGATCAAAACACAGATATAAAGTTCTTCCTTCTACCATCCCTTAAATCATTTCACGCAATTCTCGGTAATGACAGCTTTAATTACATGATCGTAAACAATAACGTCAAAATCAGATTGAGACAGCATAGTTCCCAAGACCAAAAAGACAAACTAACTACTAACGTTGAGGGTATGAAGAGGGTAGCTCTATGGTTGCGACATGGCTTCTGCCGAGATCATTAAGTCTTGGTACAACATGAGTCCCAGTCCTTAGTAGGATGAGTCCCAGTCCTTAGTAGGATGAGTCCCAGTCCTTAGCAGGATTAATTTCCATTTCAATGCCAAATAGTGCAAATAGTGACGTGGAAAAATCAAGAATAGAGCAATTAATTAGCGATTAAATAGCAATTAAATCCCATGTACTTTGTTTGGCAAAATTCGAATGTGGCGGTTCCAGCTTTACCCACGTTCAAATGCTGCAGCATACGTGGGGCTTCGTCGCTGAAATTTGCCTTTACTAGAGAGTCTCGAGTTACGGTAGCTTCTTCACCTTGTTCTTCCTCCACAATTTCCTCTTGGGAAGGTACTTCGTCTTCGAATATGTCCTCTTTTGGAACCATATCCACGAAAATCTCGTTGCTTTCGTAGACCATCCGCGAAATTAATGAGTTTACTGTCAGTTTTCCCTGTTCTATAGCATATTCGCTTCTTCAATTTTTGAGCTCTTTTGGACATTATATTTTCTTCTTTTCTTAGAAATCGTCGGCTTTTGAAGAACTCTTCATCACGAATAACTTTAATGAAATTGAAAAAGTTTCCATTTTTTATTGCGTAATGACCTATTACGCCATTAAAAGCTTCGACAGCTGAAGTTGTTCTGGTGTTTTGTTTGTAAACTGTGAAGTTTTGGCATCCAACCTGAATTTAATATACCAATTAAACAACACATAACAAATAAAAAGTTGTCAAGGGCACTAACCTTTCTTATCCATTGCTTTTCAAAATATTGCAGAAATGACGAAAATTTGTTTTCGCTATCCATTAACATTATTTTGGTCTTAAGGTCTCGAAAAGCACTCTCTATTAAAGATGGAAGCAGTAATGCAAGAGCCATTATTTTATGGTAAGGCAAAGATGCTGGCTTTGATGCTCTTATATTATATTCTAATGTCTTGGCAAAAATGAAACATTTAAACAATATAAAAAGATTCAATTAAAATATGAAAAAAAGACAAAAATTACAAATACCGACCAGCAACCGACAGCTTTTGCTTGCGGAAAAACTTTTCGAACAGCTTTTCTCATAGCTACCTCGAAATCGGTAAAAAATATTGCTGGATTCATCGAAGATATTATATTTGATGTATTCTAGTAGCTGTTCATAGCACGATTTAGTTCGCTTGTCCATTAATACAAAAAATATTGGAAATACCTTAACAATAATTATTAAGCTTTTGATTACACATAATTTTTGAAGGTATTTGTGTGCGAAAACTTTTACCTTTTATTGTATCAAATTAAAACAACTTTTTATTTGTTATTTATAACATTTAAGAACTAAATGATTCTCCACTTACAGCTTTTGGTAATAACAAATAAATAGTTCTTTTAATTTGATAAAATAATAATTAAAAATTCGCGCGAATTTATTTGTTATTTATAACAGGTAATATTCTCCACTTACAGCTCTAGGTAGTAGCAAATAAAAAGTTGTTTTAAATTGATAAAATAATAGTTAAAAATTCTTTTTCTGTCTTTAAATTCATAATAATGATAAGAACATTTTTGAATGATTATGGGGTCATATAATTGGATTACCTCGTCAAAGTATTCAATATAAATAATAATAAGTTCATTACTGCAATGTGGTCTGGCCCTCAGGACTCTAATCCACCTACTTGCGAAACTACGAATCTCAACATCTGTCATCCCCCGCGTGACTATGACATCCACCCGCATGGGCATTCAGTTTTCAACCTCACTAGCTAAGCATTGTAACCGCCTCTTAAACATCGTATTAAAGAATAAAGTAATTGAATTAATAGTAATGCATTGACTATTATTTACATGGTGCCGAAACCCGGTTTATTTTACAATTAAAATAGTATTATTAAATTAAATTAATTATTAACTCATTAATTAACCAAAAAATGGCGACTACGTCACATGTCGCGGCAGAAAGTAACCTATGCCAATTTCTTAGACCGCCAAAACCAATTGTCATCGAACACGACAAAGACATGGCTAATGTGTGGAAACTATGGAAGCAGCAATACGAATTTTTCGAAATTGCTACTGGCATGGACACCAAACCCCAAAAAGTACAGGTAGCAACATTTATGTCCGCAATCGGATACTCTGCTCTCCAAATATACAACTCCCACTGTAATAAGCCTAAAGGTGGAAGGTTTGAGGGAGTTGGGATTTTTGAAAGATGACAGGAAGCAGGAATGTAGATAGGACCTTAGGATGGGATGTGAGAAAGAGAGGGTAAGAATGCAAAGAGCGAGGAGCATGGCATGCTTGCATAGCGCGGCTTAGCTCGCCGGACGGGGAGGTCCTTGTCCTCGCTACTCTACGACCTAATACAAAACATATAACATGCCAAAAAGAAGACAAAGAGGTACTTACGTTGGCTTTAGTACCGGAATCGGACGGACGTCCACCACCTGGATAGGCGCTGCGGATGTTTTTGCAGCGAGTCCATTTCCCACCCCACCTGGAAGTTCGGTGGCCATTTTGAACTTCCCCAAAATTTGGATCCGCCTCAACACCAGATCATCGTCGCCCTGGACTGGAATCCACCTTTCGCACCCCTGAAATACCGACTTAGTAGGGCATGACGATCTTAACGATCACCATAACAATTGAAAAACATTCAAAACACCAATATTTCATTATATGGCGTGAATTCACACAAATTGTTTATTTAACTCATGATTTATCAACAAAAAGATTATTTAAGTAATAACAACGACTATGATGTAAAAAAAAACTGTAACAAAAAAAATTTTAACAAGAAAAAAATAAATTAGGTTAAATCTCACCGCCCTCGACTGTAATTGAATCTATTTTATATAATAACCTTTGGTTTGGTTATTTACTTAGCTGAAAGCTTCATCAAAGTTCCTACCTAAAAAGAGCTCTCTGTAGGGATATTTGTGATACTTAGCGAAATATCGCGACCAAAGCAGGGGCACAGGGGCGACAAAAAAAAACCTATTACAAACCACAAGAAAATTTAGTCTTAAACCTATTCACGCCAGAATTAACTTAAAACTAGAACAAAAAACAAAAAAAAAGGAAAACAGCAAAAAAAATTTACCGGGATGACAAAAATTTTTATTTATGGCAACCTTTTATGGCGCGATTGATTATTATCGGTATATGTTGTGTTGTTGTGTAATTTACGGTTTCGATCTCTTATGTTACTATGACTTAGTTTATTGTAGGCATATGGGTGCTCAAGGTCACCCCTACACCAACTGAGTCGCTTGTTAGACCGTGTAATGTCTTCCGACAATCTTGAAATCCCTTCAGGTTCGGGTATTGTTGAAAGAGGAGTGTTCGGCGACACTGATCTGTCCGCACCGGTGGTATTTAAAACAATGAGGCGGTCACGACTTTGTCGTTGACCGCCACTTCGAATTTTTTTTTTTTTTTTATATACTGTCGCCTAAACGTAACTTTAGTTAATAACAAAAAAAAAACTTCCACACACTACTTCCTATGACATATCACTTACCCCAAAAGTTTGCCAGAATTTTATGCCCATAAGTGACTTCGATGGTGCACTGCCTTTCTATTTCCTAAAAAGGTTTTTCCAAAAAAAAAACTTATTTTCCCCGCACTAGGTACTTAATTAACACTGTGTGATACCGACTGTGTTCTTCTAGTCCGGACTTTTGAAAAATGATTCGTTGTCATTAGGTGGTGCGACTTGCTGCCAAAAATGCCCCACATACGGTGAATTGTTTTTGGTGTGAGAACCAAATTCGTTGCCGCTATTTTGAATAGAGAGATTTTCCTCTTAATGGATTTGAGCCAAAACTCACTTAGTCGGGACAACAATCTATGTTCACCTTACAGGGAACAATTGGGAACAAATCGTCGACGAACAGAACGGCGCCACCATCGAGACTCGACAACGACGATGACATTTTACAATTTACACCCAAAACACATAACATCTCGAACGTGACAGAAGGCATTTTTATTTCATTATTTTTTTCCATAATATATTCTCAGGTTCCAAGTGGCCATAACAAAACTCCGACCATGGAGAAGATTCACGGACGATATGGGCGGTGAACAGGGTCAGTTGAAGCCGGAAAACATAAGTGCTTTGGTCGTGGTGAAGAACCCACTATCAACAAGCCGGGCACTAGTGACTACAGAAGGTATGTTTTTTTTGTAGTTTCCTAACCTATATGCATATTTCATTTGCGTACCTACAATAACTGTCCTATACATTCCAGGAGCCTATAGCACCACTCGACCTACATCGCTTCCTAGAATGGGACAGAAGGACACCTCGATACCTCAACATGAGCACTGATATTTTTCGCTAGAATTTATCTGCAATTCTGATGTAGGTGCATTTTGCTCTGTGAAATCAACTGCATTTAGTTGCCAGGGATATACTTTGTGGTTCTGTTTCTTCTGTTTCCGTGTGTACATATACCATACCTATATACATAACAATACTATACCTACTTGATTTCATGCGTAATATTCGTGTGGCTAATTTGTATTTTGTTTTCACAGATGCTGATTGTTTGGACCTGGATATTAAATCCTTTCACAAGGTGAGTGTCAGGTTTATCTTTTTGTTTCTATCGACTAATTGGTTTGCATTTGTACTTTCAGATGTTTATGTCATCAGTTGCTAAGTTCGGATATCGGACCTATTTGCATTGTACAGAGATCAAAAGGGTGTTTGAGTTTACTCTACTGTAAAGCAATTGTGCAAAACCGTGAGTTGACACTTTTTGCATGCGAATATCTAAATACATACAGATACCTATGTAACTAAATAAATAAACATAGAATAAATAAATAAATTAATACATAGTGAACAGATACGTACATGCATGGGTTAATAAATAACTAAATATCTTAAACTAGTGAATAAATAGGTAAATAGGACTATGAATAAATAAATATAAATCTGAATAAATAACATAAAAGAACGAAATGTAAATACATAATCAACAATCCATACGTATATTAATAAATAAATAAATCTCTACTATCAATAAATAAATACTCTGCTATATAAGTAAGTAAATAAATAATCGGCTATATAAATAAATAAATAAGTAATCTGCTATATAAATAAATAAACAAGACTATCAATGAATAAATACATAACATAGAATAAATAAATAAATAAAATAATATAAGGAAAATAAATAACAGATAACATAGGAAAAGCATACATATGATAACTGAACTAGCAGATGTGCACACGGAATATCACAGATGAATAGGATTAGATGTCTATATCACAAAGGAAAACTATAGCTTCCGGTACCTAAGGTTATTGCTTTAAGTCTTTAGCATGGAAGACTCCGATTTTCTTTCCTATGAGATTCTCGAGTTCATACATGTTATTTCCGATCCTTTTCACGACGCGGCATTTCACATACTTCGGGCAGAGTTTCGTCGCCAGGTATTTGGAAGTGTCGCTAAGTACGAAATTACGACGGTATACTTCCTGCCCGGGTACAAAGCGTACATTACGGGATCGTATATTGTATGACCTTGCAGATTTCTCACTAGCCTTTATTATATGCTCCTTGATCTTGTCCCGTACGCACTGCAATTTGATTTGTCGAGAGAGGGTAAGCAGCTCGCTATCATCCACCGCGTTTAGTCGCTTGGCCAATTTATAGCAGCTGCCATGTGTCATCATATTCGTTCCGAATAACGCGAAGTAGGGTGACACACCTATGGAACTTTGTATGGAACTTCGCAAGGCGCAAGCGATATCACTAAGGTGGAGATCCCATTCTCTTTGGTCGTCTTTCAGATACGTACGTATAGCAGCTAGCAACACTCTATTTACCCTCTCCGACGCATTAGATTGGGGAGAATAGTTGGCCGTTTTAAAGTGCCGAATTTCGTACTTCTTCAGGAGTGACTGAAAATCTTTCGAGACAAATTGTTTGCCGTTGTCCGAGTGTATAATTTCAGGGACTCCAAATACATTAAACACTTCATTAACAAGGAACTTAATCACGCTGTTGGTGTTGGCGTTTCTTAGCGCCTTAAACAAAACGAACTTGGACAAATGATCAAGAACTACAAAGACATGTGCATTGCCGGACTTTGTTCTTGGGTACGGACCAAGAAAGTCGATATACACTTTTTGGAAAGGACGGTCAGAACAGTAATTAGTACATATAGGTGGACGTGAGATTTGGTTAACGGACTTACATTGCTTACATAATTCACACTGAGAGACATAATTTCTAATTTGAACAGTCATGTTCGGCCAATGGAAGTATTGTCGGACTCTTTGAAGGGTTTTCGCTATGCCTCCGTGAGATGCCTGAGGGGGATTATGTGCGCGGGCAATGATCTCATCCGTCAAGCCAGATGGGATCCACAATCGCCACCGATGCTCAGTCATGTACTCATCTCCAGTAGGCGGTAAGGCACGTTTATAAACAAAACCGTCTTCTATTTTAAGGTCGGGCAACTCTTCCGAATGGCTTTGAATCGTCTCAATCAGGCTTTTATACTCCTCTGACTGAAATTCCTCCGAGTCTAGGTCTACCAGCGGCGCTATCTCCTCGATGTCGATGCTGTCAACGTAGACGCGGGAAAGAGTGTCTGGTACCACATTCAGTGTGCCTTTGCGGTGCTCGATGTCGAAGGTAAATGCCTGCAGTTTGAGACTCCACCGGGCCAATCTGCCGTTTAGGTCTTTTAGGCCCATTAGCCAACGTAGGCTAGAATGGTCGGTGATGACTGTAAAAGACATTCCTTCGACATACGGCCGGAATTTTTGCACTGCCATAACCGCGGCCAGACACTCCTTCTCGGTCACGCTGTAGTTTTTCTGACAGCTATTCAGTTTTTGTGAGAAGTATGCGATTGGCGACTCCTCATTCTCGTTATTTTTCTGAAATAGCACAGCACCTATTCCAGCATCTGAAGCATCGCACTGTATATAGAATGGCCTTGAGAAGTCGGGGTGTGTTAGAACAGGGGCCGTAGTCAATGCTGTTTTGAGTTTCTGGAAGGCTAATAGTGCTTCGTCAGTGATCTCGAATTTTTCCTTTCTTTTCTTCAGCAGGTCCGTGAGGGGGGCAGTCAGAACGGAGAAATCCCTGATAAACCTTCTATACCAGCCGGCGAGACCGAGCAGTCTGCGGACTTGCTTTGGCGATTTCGGAATCGGGAAAACTGTGATTGCAGCTACTTTTTCTGGGTCCGTCTTAAGCATCCCACCACCAACTATGAAGCCCAGGTACTTCAATTCCTTGAAGCAGAATTTTGACTTCTTCACGTTGATGGTGAGATTTGCTTTGCGCAAACATTGCGCAACCTCGTCAAGCAGAGCCACGTGGGTTTGGAAATCCGGAGCTACGATGAGCAAGTCATCCAGGTAAACAAAGACTCTGTCCTTTAACCGCGAGGGGATCACCTTGTCCATGAGTCGGCACATTCTCTGTGCCGCATTACATAGCCCGAAGGGCATGACAGTGAACTGGTACAAGGGTCTCCCAGGCACCGTGAACGCAGTCTTTTCTCTACTCTGCTTCTCCAGCGGTATCTGCCAAAATGCGTCTTTTAAATCCACGCTACTTATATAATACGTGTCTTGTAACCGGCTGAGAAGTCCGTCGATGTGGGGGAGAGGATAGGCGTCTTTCTTTGTCAGCGCATTTACTTTTCGCGAATCCAAACACAGCCTGTTTTTTCCCGGTTTGCGTATAAGGACCACTGGTGAGCACCATGCGCTCTCACTCTCCTCCACAACTCCTAGACTAATCATCCGGTCGATCTCTTCGTACAAAAGGGCTTGCACCGCTGGAGACACAGGGTAGTGTCGTTGCTTCACAGGCGTCGCGTCTCCGGTGTCGATGACATGCTCTTCGAGCTCCGTTCTCCCGAGCCCTTGCTGTGTATAGCAGAGAAATTTCCCCTTGACCGCCTCCAGTTCGGACTGTTGCTCGAATGTCAGTTGATGCATATTGGGGTCGGCCAAATCGGAGGAAGTCGAAAGTGCACTTATGAGGTGCGGAGCAATTTGGAATGCCTTCCAAAACTCGACACCGAGGTAGAGTTCTTGACTCAAGCTTGGGACTAAATAAAAGTTGACAACGTGTGTTTTATTTCCATATTTGACAGGGGCCTGTACCCTTCCTATTATCGACTGAGCTTTCCCGTCAGCCGTTTTCACATCTGAAAAGCATGGCGTTAATGGTAATTTTAGGGTGTTTATCAGTTCTAAACAGTTTTTTCCTAGTATATTAATACTCGCGCCGCTGTCCAACAGACCTAGCATATCCCTGCCTGCTATTTTGACTTGGGCGTACGGTCGCGGGTCAGAGGCAGTATCTATAATTGAGGAAGATATGTATTTTCTTATTTCCTTCCTGCGGCGGTATCTTTCTCTCGCTTTCATTATTCTTTTAGAGGGGCCTATATGTCCCTCTTTGAAAATTCTCTCTCTAATCCTATTGTATTCCTTAATCCTAATGTGTAAAGGCTTAATCTCTATCCTGTTTGTTTTAAATTCTATTTTCACCCCTGGATCTCGCTTCATTAATTTAACCTGCGAGCTTTCAGGGAGAGTGGTACTTTTTTCAGTCTGGCTTTCTTCGTCTACTTTTTTTATTGGTTGGGGGTTTGTGTCGAGCGCGATTCCCCCACTGACATCGCGCTCTGTGTTCGGTTTCCCGGATTACAGCGCGTACACCGCGGTGTAATTACACCTTCCTGGCCGCACTTATAACAAAAGATGTTACGTATTGTTGACGGGCAGTCCACGAACGAATGACCTTCCACCCTACAATTCCAGCACATCATCCGGCCGCTGGCATATCTGCGAGGTGCATTAGGGGTTGCACTACCGTACTGCAGCGCTGAGACTTGTTCTTCGGGAACATATGGTACTTCATCGGGGTAGTCCAATTCGTTTGCCGCGTATCGAGCGGGAGGTCGTTGATGTCTGGGACCATCTCGGCTTGGAAACGCTGTCTCAGCGTCTTTACACGCATATCTCAATTGGTCCAGCGTGAATATAGCCATTGGGTAAACCAATCGGCCTACCTTTTCGTTGAGATTTCGCTTCAATATTGTCACCATTTCGCCTTCCGGAATCGGTACTCGGAGTCGGGATCGTAGCTTCGAGATGGCGACAAAGAAGTCATCGCTAGACTCCCAGGTACCTTGCCGTCGATCCATGATGTCGCGCATAATTTCGAAGTCTGACTTCGAATTACGAAATTGTCGCATTAGGGCATCGCGCAGTGCCAACCAATCGGGACGGTAATTCGTTCGCTGGAATTGCCAGTACCACTCGTAAGCGGTACCCGATAGCAGCAGATGGAAATCTCTCAAGATTTCTGCCCAAGTGCAGTCGTACTGACTCTGCAGCGTTTCGAGACGGAACACGAAATCTTCCACAGTAAGCGTTTCGGGCTTACCCTCAAAATTGATTCCCCACTTATCGATTTTGATCGGGCCTCTAGGGCCTGACTGATAATATGTATCTGGAGGTCGCGGTGGGGGAGCAAAAGATGTAGGAGGAGGCTGCATCATCTGTTGGCTCGGTGCATGCCCTGGGTGGTACGTGTTGTGATACCCACGACCATTTCCGGACCTTCTGGGACCATGGTTTCGGCTGGCCGAATGATTTGGGGCTGGATTAGACGGGGATATCGTATTCGCATTTAGCGGTGGGATCGCTGGCGGAACAGCGGACTGGCTAAAAGGCATTGGAGCTGGATTCAGCTCAGGATGTGAAATGGACACTGTCGGCTGTGAGGTCGTCTGGGCCGAATGGCCTGGAACTGGTGCTTCAACTGGCGGATTCGGACGGGTAACAAAATTTATATCCCTCATAAAATTCAAGAAATTAATTCTCATCTCTTCCCTCAGGCTTTGTGAAATGTCCTCTCTCAACGAGTTTTGGTATGAGGCACAGGCGCTTCCCACTGCCATGTTGATACAAGCCTTCAGGTCTGCTGAGATATTCAAGGTACCCTGGTCGGCCTGGTTGGAGACTGCCCCTGCCGAATTTGGGGGGTTTTGATGACTCTCTGCAGCTTTCAGGGTCTGGAAACTAGCATCGGTGTAGTCCAACGCGACGGCACCTTGATCACTAATGCTGCTATAAGACGGAGCGGCTATAGACTCGGAGGAACTGGTATTGCGACTGATTGCACCCGTACAGGATGGAAGTTGTACTTGTGGTGCTGGTGGACCGGGTTGTTGGGGTACTGCTGAAGGGGGACAATGCGCCTGAGTCGGCGGGAATGCTGGGAGTGAATAGGACATTTGCCCTGGATGAAGTAGTGGGAGAGAAGAAGTGGTAGGCAAGGCGCTGTCGACCGTGCTTTTCGCTGGGGGAGTGCGTTGAATGGGCATATCTTTTAACTCTTGCGCTACGCGCGAACTATGGGAACGAGTAAGAACTCTGTTGCTATCAACAATCGACTCTCTTCTTATTCTTCTATTTATAGAATCTTTTTCCTGCGATTTCATTCTCCCTATCGTCTACACAAATGAACGAGAAAATCGAGACAACGGATATTAAAGTTCTGTCCAAGACGAACCATGAGTGCGCACAAAAACTATATAGAACACCTAAAGACCAAAAAAAAAAGATAAGTAAACAAAATGGTATATATGTATATCTATACAATCTCACTATTAAATATTATACTAAATAGGAACAAAACCACTCCCAAAATTTTTACCAACTAAGAGACTATAACGTAAAGGTAAGTTTAACTAATCTTATATGATAAATTGTATCTATTATATACAAATTTCATACTATTAATTACAAACTACCTATATGAAAACTAATGAGCCTTTTTTTTTTTTAGATCACCTGACCGTACCTAACTGAGATACGAACGATGACTGCGGTGGCTCACACACAACAATACTCGGATGACGACAGACGATTAATAATTATAAACAAAAAGTAAGATAACTATAGTTTGGGTATAGTGCATGTGCTCTAAGGAAATAGCTAGGGAAGAATATAATATGTGTTATGTAATATGAATATATGTAATTAAATACGTATTGTATATATATTTGAAAGTAAATATGCTGTAAATAAGGTTTATATGTTGAAAGGTATATTTGATTAAGTTTTTGTATATATATATTGATTGTATAAATCAGGTATTTTATTATAAGATTTTTTTTGGGTTGAATTAAATTGTACTACTGGTACAGAAACAAAAAAAATGTATTGGTTGTTTGTTCGATTTGTATCATGAGTGTAGGGGTGTTTCAGGTGGTTGTCCTTGGCGTAGTTGTTGGCGTGGAATCGATGATCTGATCTGTGTATTAGCGGATTCTGTATAAGACTGCGGACGGACGAATTGATGATTCCTTCCGGGTGGTGGAGATGTGAACATAAACGTACAAGGACACACAAAATTGCATCTCTTCACGCTTCCGCTATTCCATACTAGCCCTTGGGCTTTCGATGGAAGACATGAAGCGATCCAATTTGCACAACAGTAAGAAGAATTTAATACTAGACAGATGGACTAATGCTACTTGACTGGACAAACAGCCAGCACAGGTCACTAGCTCCATGTAAGAACGAGGCGATAACACAATGAAAATGGAAAAGTGAAATTTGGTGATAGGAAAGTAAAATGCATATAGGTGATAGTATAGGGGTAGAGTATGACAAGGGACTAATCTGTGGCCACAAACCATAACCGCTAAAGTCGACTTTAGACGAAATTGAGATTTTGAAGCCATTAGATTCAGCGTACTCTAATCTATTTTGTAAAATTTTTTCAGCTTTATATCTTTAAAAAAGTGGCCGCAATTTCAAAAAAACCTAACAGCTTAAGTCACTAAAGTCAATAGAGTCACTTGGAATTGCACGCGTTTGTCAAAAACTTTAAACTGCTCTCCTGAAAAATGAGTAAAACAGACTTTAGCGGTTTTTCCTTGTGACCACAGTAATATGTTCCAATTGTTTTTGTTGTCATCACCAAAGATACTTGTCGCAATTTAAAATGGCATTCTGCCAAGCTATCCATTTAAAGACTTACGAGTTCTTTGGTGTTGGCAACAGGAACAATTGTGGACGAAAGACAACATTAAGGACGAAAGGACGTGCACTAACATACGTTGGGCGCCATTTGTAATAAGCCTAAAGGTGGAAGGTTTGAGGGAGTTGGGATTTTTGAAAGATGACAGGAAGCAGGAATGTAGATAGGACCTTAGGATGGGATGTGAGAAAGAGAGGGTAAGAATGCAAAGAGCGAGGAGCATGGCATGCTTGCATAGCGCGGCTTAGCTCGCCGGACGGGGAGGTCCTTGTCCTCGCTACTCTACGACCTAATACAAAACATATAACATGCCAAAAAGAAGACAAAGAGGTACTTACGTTGGCTTTAGTACCGGAATCGGACGGACGTCCACCACCTGGATAGGCGCTGCGGATGTTTTTGCAGCGAGTCCATTTCCCACCCCACCTGGAAGTTCGGTGGCCATTTTGAACTTCCCCAAAATTTGGATCCGCCTCAACACCAGATCATCGTCGCCCTGGACTGGAATCCACCTTTCGCACCCCTGAAATACCGACTTAGTAGGGCATGACGATCTTAACGATCACCATAACAATTGAAAAACATTCAAAACACCAATATTTCATTATATGGCGTGAATTCACACAAATTGTTTATTTAACTCATGATTTATCAACAAAAAGATTATTTAAGTAATAACAACGACTATGATGTAAAAAAAAACTGTAACAAAAAAAATTTTAACAAGAAAAAAATAAATTAGGTTAAATCTCACCGCCCTCGACTGTAATTGAATCTATTTTATATAATAACCTTTGGTTTGGTTATTTACTTAGCTGAAAGCTTCATCAAAGTTCCTACCTAAAAAGAGCTCTCTGTAGGGATATTTGTGATACTTAGCGAAATATCGCGACCAAAGCAGGGGCACAGGGGCGACAAAAAAAAACCTATTACAAACCACAAGAAAATTTAGTCTTAAACCTATTCACGCCAGAATTAACTTAAAACTAGAACAAAAAACAAAAAAAAAGGAAAACAGCAAAAAAAATTTACCGGGATGACAAAAATTTTTATTTATGGCAACCTTTTATGGCGCGATTGATTATTATCGGTATATGTTGTGTTGTTGTGTAATTTACGGTTTCGATCTCTTATGTTACTATGACTTAGTTTATTGTAGGCATATGGGTGCTCAAGGTCACCCCTACACCAACTGAGTCGCTTGTTAGACCGTGTAATGTCTTCCGACAATCTTGAAATCCCTTCAGGTTCGGGTATTGTTGAAAGAGGAGTGTTCGGCGACACTGATCTGTCCGCACCGGTGGTATTTAAAACAATGAGGCGGTCACGACTTTGTCGTTGACCGCCACTTCGAATTTTTTTTTTTTTTTTATATACTGTCGCCTAAACGTAACTTTAGTTAATAACAAAAAAAAAACTTCCACACACTACTTCCTATGACATATCACTTACCCCAAAAGTTTGCCAGAATTTTATGCCCATAAGTGACTTCGATGGTGCACTGCCTTTCTATTTCCTAAAAAGGTTTTTCCAAAAAAAAAACTTATTTTCCCCGCACTAGGTACTTAATTAACACTGTGTGATACCGACTGTGTTCTTCTAGTCCGGACTTTTGAAAAATGATTCGTTGTCATTAGGTGGTGCGACTTGCTGCCAAAAATGCCCCACATACGGTGAATTGTTTTTGGTGTGAGAACCAAATTCGTTGCCGCTATTTTGAATAGAGAGATTTTCCTCTTAATGGATTTGAGCCAAAACTCACTTAGTCGGGACAACAATCTATGTTCACCTTACAGGGAACAATTGGGAACAAATCGTCGACGAACAGAACGGCGCCACCATCGAGACTCGACAACGACGATGACATTTTACAATTTACACCCAAAACACATAACATCTCGAACGTGACAGAAGGCATTTTTATTTCATTATTTTTTTCCATAATATATTCTCAGGTTCCAAGTGGCCATAACACCACCCACAATCGACCGCGGGAAGGACCCTCCCTGAGGTAAAGAATCTTTTTCAGGATTATTTCACTCCAAAAATTAACACCACCTTTGAGAGATACAAATTTAATAAAATAGCTCAAAAAGACGGCGAAACTATAGACGAACTCATGTCCAGACTACGATTACAAGCTCAAAACTGTGCCTTCGAGGGACTCAACGATAGCTTACTGAGAGATCAACTCATACTCGGAATCCAAAGCGATGACCTCCGCACCAAACTATTATCCCAGGATATCGATCTTGAAAAGGCAATTCAACTCTGTCAGGCTACGGAACTGGCTCAAAAGCAATCAGCGCAAATCCTTAACGAAGGCGTCAAGAAAGTGAACTTCGTTCAAAAGGGTAATTCATTTAAAGCCAAAAGATTCGATTGCCGTAATTGCGGAAAAAACCACGAGATTCGAAAGTGTAAGGCGTATAATCACGTATGTAAGAAATGCAACAAGAAAAATCACTTCGAGAAATTTTGCAAAAAGAAACTATGGAAAAACAACCACAAAAACGGTGTCACTCCCAAACAAATAAACCTATGCGAAGAATCCGATGATGACGACGACAGTTCACTTTTCATCGGTACAGTTTCCGAAAGTGCTAACCTTCTATGGGACAACTTCACAGAAAAACTCTTCATAGAAGGAAAATCGTATATTATTAAACTAGACACAGGCGCACAATGCAATGTTATACCCAAATGTGTCATCCAAAATACAAATTTTAGCCTCAAGCCAAGTCAGGTAAAGCACCTTGTCTCATTTAGCAACCATCGAATGAGAGTAATCGGCGAAGCACTTGTACCATGCTCCATCGCTGGACGACAGTGCAAAATATGTTTCAAGGTAGTAGACGAAAACATCAAACCAATTCTTGGAGCCAATGCTTGCGAAAAACTTGGACTAGTTACCAGAGTTAACCAGGTAAAGGTTGATGACAGCATTTTTGAAGGCCTAGGTTGTCTCAAAGGCTACGAATATGATATAGACCTAATAGAGAACCCAATATTCGTAATAACGCCCCCTCGACGAATACCACACAAAATTCGCGACGACGTTAAGCAAGAACTCGACAGAATGGTAAAACTGGATGTCATTGAACCCATGAAAGACGCCACCCCATCCGTATCGCCCATGGTTGTCGTCCGCAAAAACAACAAAATAAGAATCTGCATAGACCCCACAATTGTCAATAAAAATATAATGCGTCGTCACCATCCTATGCAAACAATTGAAGAGATTTCTGCTCAGCTTCATGGTTCCAAATACTTCACACTCCTGGACTGCAAACGAGGATTTTGGCAAATCCGAGTCTCTGATAGAACAAAAAAAATACTTACGTTTTCCACACCCTGGGGAAGATACGCCTGCAAGAGGCTACCATTGGGTATCTCCGCCGCCCCCGAAGTGTTCCAAAGCATAATGGAATCCCTACTATCACACCTACCAAATGTAAAAATTTCAATTGATGACATCTTAATTCATTCCAGATCAAGTGAAAAGCTTCGAAAAACCACAACAGAAGTCATCAAGATCCTGAACGATAACGGCTTAAAACTAAACAAAACAAAATGTGTGTTCGAGCAACGGAAGGTCAAATACCTACCACTACGCGCACTCTTAGAAAAGTCAAACCCATGGGAATGGAACACCGAGCAAGAGGAAGCTTTCGCGAAATTAAAAACTGCCATAAGTACAACTCCCGTTTTAAAGTTATATGATGTCAACGATGACGTCAAGCTACAAGTCGATGCCAGTTCAACTGCATTAGGTGCAGTTCTCCTGCAAAAAGAGCAACCGGTCGCGTACGCATCAAAGGCCCTAACGGATTGCCAAAAGAAATATTCCCAATTAGAAAAAGAGGCCCTGGCGATTAAATTCGGCTGCGAAAAGTTCCACCAGTATGTCTGGGGAAAGAAACTGGTCATCGAATCTGACCACAAACCACTGGAAACAAAGTTTCGGAAACCGCTTCACGCGTCACCAGCCCGCCTCCAACGAATTCGTCTAAGTCTATTAACGTACGACCTCGAAGTCGTGTACAAAGAAGGTAAACAAATGTTTATCGCTGACCCACTAAGCCGAGACTGCGAGAATGAGCAACAACCAGATGACAACGACTCAGATTTACAGGTTCAACTTGTTCTGTCCATCTCCGATCACGAACTCGAAAAGCTTATTCAGCTAACTAAATCTGATAAGATCTGCAAGCAACTGAGCGAATTAATAGTTAACGGGTGGCCGAGAGATATTGATTCTCTTCCCAAAGAGTTGAAATGCTATTGGAATTTCAGAGAAGAACTCTCGATCTACGATGACATCATATACAAAACTCATAAGACCCTCATACCATCGGCAATGAGAGCAGATGTTTTAAAGTATATTCACCATGGACACTTTAGCTACGCAAAGTGTGTTCGCCGAGCAAAAAATGCGGTGTTCTGGCCGCAAATGAATCGAGATATTAAAGATTATGTGCAAAAGTGTCCCGCCTGTCAAGTCTTTCAACGAAACAATAACAAACTACGTCTAGGTGAAAAAATCATACCCACTTATCCCTTTGAAGTCGTTGCATCCGATTTGTTCTACTTTAAAGGTAACGACTACGTTGTGGTAACCGACAGTTACTCTGGCTTCATTAAGTTCGAAAAACTCAAGGAACCAACGGCTAAAAATGTGATAACGTTCTTAAAAAATATTTTCGCTTCGAACGGAATTCCCAGAATCCTTAAGACCGACAATGGACCACAGTACTCCGGTGCAGAATTTAAAAAATTTTCATCCGAATGGAAGTTCAACCATGTCACTAGCTCACCGTATCACCCTAGAGGAAATGGGTTAGCGGAAAGGGCCGTACAAACATCCAAAGCGATACTAAAAAAGTGCAACTATGACAACTCCGACTACCAACTCGGCATAATTAACTTCATGAACACCCCACGAGGAGAACTAGGAACACCTGCACAGCGCCTCTACACAAGAAATCTGAGATCCCTGCTACCAACTCCCTTGTCATCACTCCTAACAAAACACATACAGCACGATGTGAGCGAAGAGTTACAAAACGAACGTCAAAGACAAGCAAAATACTCAAACAGAGGAGCGAGAGAGAGTACTCAGCTTACAAAAGGGCAACATGTTGTAACGAGAACAAATCCCAGCAGTGGGTGGAAACCAGCCATAATAGAGAGCAGAGTCCACCCACGATCATACATTCTCAGAGACGGCAATGGAAAAAAATATCGTCGAAACTCCAGCCACATCAAACCAACAGAAGCTCACATTCAGACTCCACCAAAATGCATGGCGAGCTTTAACCACCAAGAGCCGACTCAATCACAACTAACCCTCGCAAATTTATCCACAAATTTGACTAAACCTTCCAATGTCTTAGCAGGTAAAACATCACCCTCACCAGCGCCACCAACAGCAATTGTCACTACGAGATCCGGAAGAATTGTGAAGCCTCCAGAACGACTCGTGTATTAAAAACCTGAGATCCGATGCCCCAAGAAGAGAGATGCAATGTGGTCTGGCCCTCAGGACTCTAATCCACCTACTTGCGAAACTACGAATCTCAACATCTGTCATCCCCCGCGTGACTATGACATCCACCCGCATGGGCATTCAGTTTTCAACCTCACTAGCTAAGCATTGTAACCGCCTCTTAAACATCGTATTAAAGAATAAAGTAATTGAATTAATAGTAATGCATTGACTATTATTTACAATTACAAATATCAGATTCGCCGAAGGTATGTTTTCTTTAATGAGGTCTACAGTCTTTAACGATGTAAACAAACAAAAAGCAATTTTTCCTCTATTATACATGATGTGTAAAATGGTCTGGGATTTGCCTCGTCTTTTGTAATTCCGAATGTGGTCCAAACGGATTCCAAATTAAATGCCTCAATGACCTGGACAGGAGTTGTTGGCGAGGAAACACAGGTTTTCTATACCAAATATTGCAATCCTCTTCTTATTTTGCTGAAATCAATATTTTTTGTTTCTTCTTGATGCCTGTAAATTAAATAAAACAAAGTAGGTAAACTGTATGCATATAATATGAACATAACACATGTACTTTGTATGTATATATATAAATTAAGTCCAATGTTTTATTACCTCCCACAATTTTGACGAAATGCTTTCCTTATTCCACTAAGCGCACTTGTATCCCCTCCGAGTGTTCCTGCCTCATCTAGACAATCGTCTTTTATTTTATTAAGGGCTTTTAACTCCTTATAATGACGCCTGGTCCGGCAGATGGTTGTGTTGCGCATTATTTTTTGTATTTACATAAACGCCGTCAGCGAGAAGATTAATTTTTGCCTTGCAGGAATCCCTCCAGCATATGTACTTCACAGTATTCTTATAATTGGACTTTTTTTCAAATATCATCTTTTCTTCAAAAATATAAAGAAGTTCACTATTTCTTCTTTTTCCCCAAAAAATTTCCAAATTCATGACTTCACTGCACAATGTAAGTAACGAACTGATGCACTCGTTTGAAAATCTTTTGGTCACACAAATAACAGAAGCATTCGAACGGATAAGGTAGCTGGTATGTTTATGTTTTTCTTGATTTTCTGAAAAATAACGATAATGAAATATGGCCCAAAAAGTATTTCTTGGGTCAGATTTCATTTTTAAAAGTTGAGGCCTTATTTCATAATGAAATAGCACCCCAATTCTAAAAATGAAATTTGGCCCCAAAAAATTAAATTACACCTAAAATTTATCAAATTTTTGTTGTTATTGCATTGCAAGCATAGTTTTGGGGCCAAATTTCATTGATTTTTTTTGCCTTATTTCCTGCGGCGTTGATGAAGGAGATCCGGCTCGAAGGACCAAATGTTGCGCTCTGGCAACTTGCAAGAAAAAGAGCACAAACCGATGGTTGCGCCGTGGCAAAATTCCAGAGGAAAACAAACTGAAACTTAAGTTCAAATAAAACACGAAAATATCACTTTATAATTTATTTTCTTTCTTAACTATATAATTGACACGAAATGTCACGTTGTTGGTCAAAAATAGACTAGCCGCTTGAACTGTTGCTTCCGCCCTTTTATAAGTTTTCTGCCCTTCACCACCAGTCCCACAAGTTCCATAAGTGTGTGGTGCTAAGTATCTTATACCACGTCACTGCCTTTCATAACTCGTTCAGTGGAATATATGCGCCGCCGCCAATAATACCGACGACAGTGATTATTATATACAAACTTGCCATTGTATTTGCGTCTGTCGCATATCTTGTTTGGTTGGACCTTTTTAAATAGAACTAATTGTGTCAAGTGGGTGACCGTTTTAATTGCTTTGTTGTTTTGGGCGCTGTGTCTGGTTACTACAGTGATGGCAGTGGATCACGATGCAATTTGATACAATGTTTTGATTTTGTTATGCTATGGCAGTGGATCGCACTGCACATAATATTATGTTGATTTAGGTTGGTGGGTCAAGCTATAACATAATTTGTAGCTTTAATTTGTAGCTATGAGACGGTGTCGTATGGCGATGACTTTGTTGTTTGATTTGGTCATGTTGCGAATCGCAACAGTATCGGAGTAATGAACGAAGTCTTCCAAATCTGAGGAAATTCTCTTTTAAAACAGATAGGCGAAAGAGATTAGAAAGGGGAGGGGCGAGAGATTGGAAGAACACTTCTTAAGAAAAATGGCTGGAAAAAAAGACCATCTGGGCCGGGTGAGAACTCATCATTGAGCTTTTGTAACTTATTTACAATAAGTGAAGGGTCAACAGTTTATGAGAGAAAGGGACCGATTGCGAAGTTAGGTAGGTAGCTAAAGTAAGAGGGTACAGGTTCGAAGGAGTTATCGGCAAAAGATTGCTTTAAAAAGGTGGCGAAGAAGTTGGAAATGGTGTGTGGGTCGGTGGATGATCAATTTTCGTAAAAGAGGGAAAGAGGGTAGCCGTCGGATTTTTTTTTATAGTTTACGAATTGGCGCAGTGGCTTAGTGGTTAGTGTGTTGGACTACTAAGCGAGGGGTCCCAGGTTCGAATCCCGAAAAAAACCAAATTTCAACTTATGTTTTTTTCCGCTGCGCCACCTCTCGCGAACGTCTGACAAACATCCGAGAGTATAACTGTCATGAAGGAGCTTCTCAATTAGCCGTTTTAACCCGGCATAAAATTGTAGATCCCTTCCATTCGTCCCAAAAATGAAAAACTCACACAAACGAATGGTTGTGAGAAGCTAGGCCTGGGTCCCTACAGACCTGTTGCGCCAAATATTATTATTATTATTATTACGAATTGGGAAAAGGACTTAGGGTCGTTTATAAGATTGGTATGTGCATCATTTAGATAGCGTTGGTAGAGAGAATTATAAAGCTGGGTAAAATTAATATTAGTATCGAGATAGTTGGAATAGTCAGAAGAAGAACCGGTGCGAAGAAAAACTGATCATGGTTGGTTGGTTTAAGTGGCTGTATTCCCGTCTACTGACGAGGGAAAAACACAAGTAACGCATTAAGCGCCGTTTTGAGACCACAACTAACGGAACCAGAAGATAAAAAGGGGGGGAAGGAAGTCAAGGGAGCTCAAAACCAGCCTGTGGAGTTGAGAAATTTGATGATTTTATTAAAATGGATACTTTGGATAGCCGAAAGGTCATCATAAAAGGGATGACCTAGTGCACTGAGTCTGGTTTTTGCTAGTGCCGGACACTCACAGAGAAGATGAAACACTGTTTCACTCTTGTTTGTGTCAGTGCAGCTACGGCAGTGGGTGTTATGAGGGATGCCAAGCTTGGCCGCGTGAGTTCCTAAGGGCCAATGGCCCGTACTAATTGCCGTTAGTCGGGCGACATCTACACGCGTTCTAGATAAAAGGTTGTTGGTTCTGGCATCATCGTAGGTTGGCCATATCTTTCTTGAAATGATACAGCTCGTCAGATTCACCCATCTCATCTCCGCCCTTGAGGAGAAGTACAGGAAGATTTCTCTCTTAACGTATCCCAGCGGAGGAACCAGCGAACTGATCATAACTTTGTTTCTTTTGTTTTTTAAGGAACGGAGTCTCCTATTATACGACGGGGGCGATATGGATGAAGTTTTAGAAGTAGACTGCAGAAGAACTGGACTGAAGTGGAGAGTTGTGGAAATATGAAAGAAAAAGAGGGGGATGAAAGCTATTAATAGTCGATAGAGAAAGGGGACAAGATGAGACAGAGGAGTTAATGGGATCAGTTGTGAAGAACCCCGCTTACTTGGCATAGACTAGAGTCTACCAGGCTGTTGGATTCCAATAAAACGACCGTGATGACGTCACACTAACCAACATCCAACAAGGTCGATAATACCTTCGCATGTGACAGCTGCCTCTTTTTTTTGTATATAAACAATAATTGTTATATAAAGTACTAAATGTTAATGTGAAATAAATTCTTCCGTTTTATAACGTTTTAAGAAACAGTTGGTTTTATTTGAACCGTATTTTACTTTTGCTAAAAATAACCGAAAAAATTCTCTTTTTTAAGTGCAAAGTCGAACATTTTGGTCCACGAGCCGGATTTAAGTAAAATATATACAGGCTTTTTTGCTACTAAAGGGTGATTTTTTAGCTGGTTTGGTTTTGGCAACACTGGTTTTGACAGCTGACGTGTGTTTAGTACCTTGTGTCACTGTCAAACAGCTTCAGTTTGGTTTGCAATTTAACCATGGATCGTCTTACAAATGAACAACGCTTGCAAATTATTGAATTTTACTATCAAAATTCGTGCTCGGTTCGAAATGTTCATCGCGCGCTGCTTCCATTTTATGATCGGCATTCTCGACCTTCTGAGCAGTCTATTCGGAAGATTGTGACCAAATTTCGCACCAAATTTACTTTGTTGGACATTAAACCACCAACACGTTTACGTACTGTGCGTAGTGAAGAAAATATTGCGGCCGTATCAGCTAGTGTGACAGAAGACCGCGAAATGTCGATTCGGCGCCGTTCCCAGCAGTTAGGCCTTTGTTACAGCACTACGTGGAAAATTTTGCGGAAGGATTTGGGCGTAAAGCCTTTTAAGATACAGCTGGTGCAAGAACTAAAGCCAGCCGACCTACCACAACGCCGAATTTTTGGTGAATGGGCTCTTGGAAAGCTGGCCGAGGATCCGCTTTTTTATCGAAAAATTGTGTTCAGCGATGAGGCTCATTTTTGGTTGAATGGGTACGTAAATAAGCAAAATTGCCGCATTTGGAGTGAAGATCAGCCAGAAGCATTGCAACAGCTACCAATGCATCCCGAAAAAGCCACTGTTTGGTGCGGTTTATGGGCCGGCGGCATTATTGGGCCATATTTCTTCAAAGATGATGCGAATCGCAGCGTTACTGTCAATGGTGAACGCTACCGAGCGATGATAACAAACTTTTTTTTTGCCCGAAATGGAAGTTCTTGACTTGCATGATATGTGGTTTCAACAAGACGGTGCCACATGCCACACAGCACGCGAAACAATGTCGCAATTGCGAGGCGAGTTTGGTGAACAGTTAATTTCACGTTTCGGGCCGGTCAATTGGCCGCCTAGATCGTGCGATTTGACACCATTAGATTATTTTTTGTGGGGGTATGCCAAGGCTAATGTGTATAGGGACAAGCCCGCTTCGATTGACGCACTGGAAGCCAACATCCATGCATTCATTCGTGAGATACCGGCCGATATGTGTGAAAGAGTATGCCAAAATTGGACTCAGCGGATGGGCTACCTGAGACGCAGCCGCGGTCAACATTTGCATGAAATTATCTTTAAACATTAAATTGCAAGGTTCAAACTATCGATTCAAATAAATATTTCATTCATTTTTTCGAATTTTTTGTGTTTTTTTTTTTAAAAAAGTTCTAAACCTCTTAAAAAATCACCCTTTATAAACTGCTTCTTTTTTTTGTGTGCAATTTGTGTGCTGCATCTTGGATTAACTTCAATCTTTGGAGAAATTTGCTGATTTTTGCTGCTTTTTTGTGTGTGCTGTTTTGTGCCGCCATCATCTTGAGACGATCGTTGAGTGAACACCAGATCCGAAGTTGCAGGAATTCGCAAGTAAGTGCATTTACATTTACCATTTATTTGTGTTTATCTGCAAGAACAAAATTCATTAATATGAAACAAAATAAACTTACACGAGCACTTACTCAACTGGAGAAAGATATCACCAATTTTGGAAAAAAGGGTTCCAACGCTCGTACTGCTAATTATTTGTCTGGTCGTATGTCGTTATTGGAGAAATCCATGGAATCAGCAGAAGAGATTTATGAGGAGTGCATAGGGGCGCTGTCTGATGGTGAGGAGGACAAATGTGTTCAAATAGAGGAGACGTATGAAAAGATGCGTGAATTATATTCCGATTACCGTGCGGTTTTGGTAGATGCAATGGACAAGGTGAAGGTCGTTGAGGTCAAAGAAACAAGTCCGAATATCACTTTGTCTACTCAAAACTCAGACATTAAGTTGAAAAACATTCCGGTACCAGTTTTTTCAGGCAATTACGAATCATGGAGGGGTTTTCGTGACCCTTTTGTTTCCCTTGTTCACCATAACTCGTCGTTGTCTGAAATACAAAAAATGCATTATCTGAAAACAAGTATTTCAGGGGAAGCTGATAAAATATTGTCACATTTACCTATTTCCAACGGCAATTATGCTAAGGCGTGGGCTATTTTAGAAGACCGGTATGATCATCAACGCTTTCTGGTTAATACACAGTTGAAGTGTCTGTTTAACCAACCTTCAATAACTCAGGAACGATCTGAAGCCATCAAGGAATTGCTGGATACTTCAACTGAAATAGTTCATAGCCTAGATAATTTAAAGGTGCCTGTCAAACATTGGGACGTAATAATAATTTACGTTTTGCTACAAAAATTACCTCCGAAAACGCAGCAGCTGTGGGAGGAGAAACTGGGATCAAAGGAAAACACCAAGGAGCTACCGACGCTTATGGAGTTTAAACAATTTCTCGAATCCAGGTTCCGTACTCTCGAGGCTGTTTGTTACCAGCAGGAAAAAACGACTCTAGATCCATCAAAAAAGCTTTTCACGCACAGGCCGCCAAATCCAAATTTGCCTGTAAGTTGTGCGAGAGGGGTCAACATGCCATCCGCAAATGTAACCGTTTTCTTAAAATGAGTATTAAAGACCATTGTCAAGCTATTTCTAAGCTAGGTCTGTGTAGGAACTGTTTAGCTTATAGCCATTTGTCTGAAAGTTGTCCAAGTACCAGTAGATGTTATTATTGTCAGCAGCCCCGTCATTCGTTATTACATAATTCGTCTCCACAAACCAATTACATGTCGCACTCTCACCCCTGTAATACATCCAATTTTAACCCAAATTCTCAACAACAAATTGCAAATTGTCTTACCTCTGCCATTAATCCCAATGCTCCGAGTTTCAAGCCACCAAATACGGAACGACATCCTCCGAACCAACGAGATGCATCGAATGTTCAACTGCCGAATGAAGATCAGCCGTGTTGCAGCAAATCCGTCCACACGTACCATTCTGTGCCACACACGAACACCCAAGTGATGTTGGCCACAGCTATTGTCAAGGTCAGCGGCTCGTCTGGGTCTGGGATTCTGGTTCGGAGGCATCTTTTGTTACTGAATCAGCAATTCAACTACAGCGTTTGAGGCACAAATCAACCTCTGTCGAGGTGTCCGGGCTAGGTATGGTCAACAGCGGCACATGTAACAAAATCGTTGATATTACGATTGGGTCCCATCATTCAACGTTTGTAAAGGGTGATTTTTTAAGAGGTTTAGAACTTCTTTTAAAAAAAAACACAAAAAATTCGAAAAAATGAATGAAATATTTATTTGAATCGATAGTTTGAACCTTGCAATTTAATGTTTAAAGATAATTTCATGCAAATGTTGACCGCGGCTGCGTCTCAGGTAGCCCATCCGCTGAGTCCAATTTTGGCATACTCTTTCACACATATCGGCCGGTATCTCACGAATGAATGCATGGATGTTGGCTTCCAGTGCGTCAATCGAAGCGGGCTTGTCCCTATACACATTAGCCTTGGCATACCCCCACAAAAAATAATCTAATGGTGTCAAATCGCACGATCTAGGCGGCCAATTGACCGGCCCGAAACGTGAAATTAACTGTTCACCAAACTCGCCTCGCAATTGCGCCATTGTTTCGCGTGCTGTGTGGCATGTGGCACCGTCTTGTTGAAACCACATATCATGCAAGTCAAGAACTTCCATTTCGGGCAAAAAAAAGTTTGTTATCATCGCTCGGTAGCGTTCACCATTGACAGTAACGCTGCGATTCGCATCATCTTTGAAGAAATATGGCCCAATAATGCCGCCGGTCCATAAACCGCACCAAACAGTGGCTTTTTCGGGATGCATTGGTAGCTGTTGCAATGCTTCTGGCTGATCTTCACTCCAAATGCGGCAATTTTGCTTATTTACGTACCCATTCAACCAAAAATGAGCCTCATCGCTGAACACAATTTTTCGATAAAAAAGCGGATCCTCGGCCAGCTTTCCAAGAGCCCATTCACCAAAAATTCGGCGTTGTGGTAGGTCGGCTGGCTTTAGTTCTTGCACCAGCTGTATCTTAAAAGGCTTTACGCCCAAATCCTTCCGCAAAATTTTCCACGTAGTGCTGTAACAAAGGCCTAACTGCTGGGAACGGCGCCGAATCGACATTTCGCGGTCTTCTGTCACACTAGCTGATACGGCCGCAATATTTTCTTCACTACGCACAGTACGTAAACGTGTTGGTGGTTTAATGTCCAACAAAGTAAATTTGGTGCGAAATTTGGTCACAATCTTCCGAATAGACTGCTCAGAAGGTCGAGAATGCCGATCATAAAATGGAAGCAGCGCGCGATGAACATTTCGAACCGAGCACGAGTTTTGATAGTAAAATTCAATAATTTGCAAGCGTTGTTCATTTGTAAGACGATCCATGGTTAAATTGCAAACCAAACTGAAGCTGTTTGACAGTGACACAAGGTACTAAACACACGTCAGCTGTCAAAACCAGTGTTGCCAAAACCAAACCAGCTAAAAAATCACCCTTTAGTCAACGAACGGCATATTCCGGCCCGAACAGTTCCAGTTGCTGATTGGAAACATCTCGACGGCTTGAGCTTAGCTGACCCATCATTTTTTAAACCAGCCAAGGTTGATTTGTTGTTAGGCGGCGATGTGTTGGCTGACATTCTCTTGCCAGAATTGGTGAGACCAACTAATGTAAATTTGCCTGTAGCGCAAAACACTAAATTTGGATGGATTCTCTTCGGACGCGTTCCATTCACGTCACAGCCTATCAAAAGCTTTCATCAAATATGCAACCTTGATGCTGATATGCGCAAATTCTGGGAGTTAGAAGAAGCACCGTTTCAAACACCCGAAACTCCAGAAAACGTCGCATGCGAGGCACACTTTTTGAACAATATCAAGCGCTTTGCAGATGGCAGGTTTGAAGTGGCTCTTCCTTTCAAAGGAGGCGTTTATCCAGTACTCGGACGATCTAAAGAAGGAGCTCTTCAACGATTCAAGCAGCTGGAAAGACGTCTAATAAAAAACGAAAATTTACAAAAGGACTACGTTAACTGCATTGAAGAGTACTTACGGATGGGTCATATGAGCGAAGTTAACGAGCAAATTTTGGAGAACATACCACATTATTTTCTGCCACATCACGCCGTTATAAAGGAAAGCAGTTCATCCACAAAGTTGAGAGTAGTTTTCGATGCGTCTTTCAAAACATCGGATGCAATATCACTCAACGATAGGCTTATGACTGGACCAGCGCTACAAAACAACATCATCGACATCGTTCTTAGGTGGAGACTGTATAAGTACATTTTCACAGCCGACATCGAGAAAATGTACCGTCAAATTTGGGTGACTGGTAAAGATTCTTTTTACCAATTGATTTTGTGGCGAAAGGATCCAGCTGAGCCTAGAAGAGATACGTCCTCAATTTTCGCGAGCAGCGAAGATGATCCGAGAGGAGATGTATGTGGATGATCTTATTTCTGGAGCGGACAGCATCGAAGAAGCTGAAATAAAAATAAGGGAAATAAAAACAACACTGGGAGTAGCTGGTTTGAATCTACGCAAGTGGGCGTCCAACACTGTGAGCCTTTTAAGGGAGGTTCCTTTAAACGAACGGGAGGCAACATTTTCATTCCCTTTAGAAGGTTCGGGACAACTTAAAATGCTAGGGATTCACTGGCACCCTAACACAGATAGCTTCCGTTACAAATACTCTCCACCAAGTCATCAAAAGACCACCAAAACGTCTATTTTGTCCACCATCGCCAGGCTCTTTGATCCAATGGGCTGGATATCACCGTGCGTCATAAAAGCAAAATGTTTTCTGCAATTGCTTTGGGCAAAGAAGATGACGTGGGACGAGCCTATCGACGAAGAGCTGGAAAGGAGCTGGAATCTATACTTTCAAGACTTGGAAGCAATTAACAGGATACGATTGCCTAGATGGGTGCAATCTACACAACACTACAGCAACATAGAAATTCACGGCTTTTTAGATGCATCGGAGAAGGCTTTCGGCGCAGCCGTCTATATGCGAGTACTGGGTGAAGGAGGTTCAGTCCAAATGAATCTCTTGCTTTCAAAAACTCGCGTTGCTCCACTTAAACCAGTGAGCATTCCTCGACTGGAACTGTGTGGAGCAGTCATCCTAGCAAGGCTTCTCAGCCATGTCATAAGGATCCTGAATCTAACTGGAGCAAGAGTAAGCAAAAGTAACCGAAGAAGGACAAAAACGTACGCGTTGTCTCCGAGTGGAAGCAGAAGACAACCCAATTCTGCGACTGATCAATAAGGCTTCAGCTCTCCAAAAGTTGGTAAGGATTGTTGCGTATTGCCAGAAATTTATCCGCATCTGTCGTCAACACCATCATAAATTTCGCAATCGCACTCGAAATACACGAAAAGGCAATGGTATTCCTTTTACACCAACGGAACTCGACGAAGCCACTACATCACTGATTTGGGTAGCACAAAGGCAAATGTTTCCCAATGGCATCGAGAAAATAAGAGGGATGGGATCTTTAAATCCATTTATAGACGGCCACGGTGTAATCCGAGTCGGCGGAAGACTCAGCCAAGCAAACATTCCGTATAATCAACAACACCCTGTTATCTTAGACCCCAGTAACCGGTTAACAAATTTAATTATACGTGAGGCCCATATTAAATCCCTACACGGAGGGATACAATTGATGATGGCACATCTGAGAAACAAATTCTGGATCTTCAGACTAAAAAGAGCTGTAAAAAAGCACATCCACAATTGCGTCACTTGCTACCGATTCCATGCCCAGAAGTCTCAACAGTTGATGGGAGAATTACCTGCACCTTGATTCACAATGTCAAGACCCTTCACCCACACTGGTGTTGACTATGCAGGCCCCATCAACATTAGGAGAGGTCGTGGAGCTAGGTGCCACAAAGCATATTTGTCCATTTTTATTTGCTTGGCCACCAAAGCAATTCACCTCGAAGCGGTCAGCGACCTAAGAACTCAGGCGTTTTTGGCTGCTTTTCGTAGATTCGCAGCGCGGCGAGGCGTCTGCGCCCAGATATATAGTGACTGCGGCACAAATTTTGTGGGAGCTGACGCTGAACTGCGGCGTCTCTTGAAAAATGGAGCAACAGACTACAATGAAATAGCCAACGTCTTGGCAACCGAAGGAACCAAGTGGAACTTCATTCCCCCCGCTTCTCCCCACTTTGGAGGATTATGGGAAGCAGGGGTAAAGAGCGTAAAATTCCACATGAAACGTATTTTAGGCAATGGGACACTTACCTACGAGGAGCTCGCCACGCTTTTAACACAAATCGAAGCGTGTCTTAATTCGAGGCCCCCCTGTGCCTTGACGGAAGATCCTTCGGACTTTCAAGCGTTAACACCGGCACATTTTTTAATTGGAGAAAGTTTATTTACAGTTCCCGAAGCAGACCTAACTATAGGAAAGCAGAATTTGTCCGACCGATGGAAAGCTATCCAAGCCCATTTGCAGACATTCTGGAGGCAGTGGCAGACTGAGTATCTGAGTCGCCTTCAACATCGTCCAAAGTGGCTAAAGCCACAACCGCAGCTAAAGGAGGGCGATTTGGTACTCATCCGTGATGAACGACTTCCCCCTGCTAAATGGAGTTTAGGCCGCGTAATTGAAACCTACCCTGGAGCAGACAAACTAACACGAGTGGTCAAGGTCAAAACACAGCAAGGAGAATTCCGCAGACCAATCACAAAACTATGCCCCCTTCCGTGCAACGATGCAGAACAAACAACTCTGAAAAAATAATAAAACAAATAATAACAACACTGAAACCAAAATTTATCTATACTTGCTTCCCTCAACAGCACCATACAACACATAAATTTAATAATAATAATCTTATTCAAATTCAAAAATCCGTATGAAAACTCATGCACCCTACTGTCTTCATACCGATTGCAACACAACACAACTCAACCCAGAAAAATAAATAAAATGAGAATCACTCAAACCAACACGGAAAACGGTCGCGCTCTCATGCACCACACACTATCCAAACCCAACACAAGCACCACACGTCCATAGAATACAGTCCACTTCCAATTTGTTTCTCTACAAACAAACGCCACAGAAAACAAAATACATTCATGCACACCAACGAGGGACACACACACAAAGCAAATTCTAAAACAAAACAAATAATAAAAACCATATATAATTTTAAAGAAATTTAAATTTAATAATATTCAAATTAAAAATACTCACATGAGCTATTCTTCAACACATCACAAAACATGTCTTTTCTTAATTTCACATAATATTAAACACTCGATTTAATTCGCGCACTTCACCGACGACCACCACCAAACGATTATTGCAGCGATTGAATATATATATATTGAATATTGAAGTGAACTAATGAACGAAGTCTTGTTCCAATGGCTGTTTACTCTTCTGTTCGCATTACTGTTTTGTTATTGTTTTTTCATATGTAAGCAAATTAATCAAGAGTCTTTTCTTTTCATGTATTTAAACTCATGGGCATTAATATATGTACGTCATCGAGAACTGCAGCAAAATTATATGAAAGCACAGTGGGGCAAAGCAATACCGGCAAACTCTTTGATGATCTTCGCTCATCGGTGGGGGAGAATGGCCACATTCAAGAATCTAGTCATCTTAAGTCGACTAGATTGGTCTGGATGAGATGTAACCTGAACGCAAAAACTAGATTGGTCGGGAACGTCACGTTTTCTACGTCAGCCACATACGAGAACTGTCAACTTAGTACTCAGTCACGAATTTCACGACTAGATTCGTCGGCTACCCCTCCATAAACGTCAACTGAAACATCTGCTCTCACGACCGATTTCCCCCAATCAGAGCCGAGTTTCATCTAGTGAGAGAGCTGTCAGACTTACTAAACTAGATACTTGAACGTCCCCAATGTTGGATTCCAATAAAACGACCGTGATGACGTCACACTAACCAACATCCAACAAGGTCGATAATACCTTCGCATGTGACAGCTGTCTCTTTTTTTGTATATAAACAATAATTGTTATATAAAGTACCTAATGTTAATGTGAAATAAATTCTTCTGTTTTATAACGTTTTAAGAAGCAGTTGGTTTTATTTGAACCGTATTTTACTTTTACAGCATATAAAGCGAATGGAAGAGCATGATATTGGCGCAGAACAGCACTGGTTTTGGAGCGCAGACCTCTTACATTCTGGTAATAAAAGGTAAGAGGAATTATGTTCCCAGATGATGGGTGAATTTATGGCGGTAGAGGCACATTAGGGACGAAAAAATGTGTTGTGGTCAACGCGGCTCCGTCGGAGGTGTGATATTCTTTTGGAGTGAAAAAAGTTTCCAAATGCAGTAAGGTGTTCCACTACTTTTTATGGCGATATGTTAAAAGACTCGTGGAACTTGGTGTAAATGTTACTTAGACTGGTAATTGTAATTGTAATTTATTTATTTATTCAAGTAAGCTTTAACAATAGTTATGTTTCCCGCGAAGCCTAATTGGCTTTTCTTCAGAAGATGGCATATCACAATATTTAATATCTATATTGTGAGTTTACCTTTTTACATTTTGTTTTAGTTTATTAATTCAATTTCTACTTAATAGTTTTATGTGTATATTAATTAGGGATATTATAAGTTTTTAGGGAGTTTAAGATAAAAAGAATTTTTTTAAGAGTTTTTTTCTGACTTTAAAGTTTATAACACTTCTTAAGTTAGCTGGAAGTTCGTTGAACAGCCTTGGAAAACTGCATAGCAATTGCCTTCTACCATAGATGTTTTGCGCTCTTGAGATTTGTAACATTCCTTGGGCGCGTCTTCTCGTGTTCTGCTCGTGATCTATGGTCTTCTTGAAACGTGCGTCATCGTAGTACTCCAGCAACACCGTCATCTTAAATATACTCTTGACTTCCAGAACTATAAAAGGTGCAAGGCTATGTATGAAGCGCGAATTTGCAGCTCTGATGAGTTTTAGGGCCTTATTTTGCAGCCGTTGTAGCTTCAATAAATGTGTATCTGAAGCATTGCCCCACGCAAGTATACCGTATCTCAGCTTCGATTCAAACAGGGCGTAGTAGACTTGTTTTAGGACACTCTGTGTTGAGTAGTATCCTAGATGCGCTAGACCATAAAGCGCTCTTCTTAAGTCCAAACGTAAGTTGTCGATATGTTTATCCCATATGAAATGACTGTCAATTATTACGCCTAGATACTTAAAGTTTTCAACGATTTCAATAGGTTGACTAGAAGCTCCGCTTGGGCACGAATCATTTTTGAGGAGTATGTTCTTCCTTGTCGCTGGTTGACGTGTACCACGAATGTGCATCATTTTAGTTTTGGATGGGTTAATTACTAGTCCATTATCGTGGCACCATTTAACCGCATTAGTAAACTCATTCTGCATTATCGAAGTAGCTGTCTGTAAGCATCTATGTCGAACGACTATAGCTGTGTCATCCGCATAGGCGAAAGGAGTGCTATTTTCGAAGACTCGTAGCAATTCGTTAGTGTAGAGAATATATAGTATTGGGCCCAATTTTGATCCCTGAGGTACTCCATATTTGACTGTCTTTTTTATGCTGACATTTTTCTCAATTTTGACACAGAACGTTCTCGAGTTCAGGTAATCACCCAGCCAGTTTCTTAGTGTACCCCGTATACCAATTTTTTCCAGGGCTTCTAATAATTTTTGATGATTCAGAGTATCGAAGGCTTTACTGAAATCCATAAATAGAACAAGAACGTGATGGTTTTTATTCAAGCTTTCATTGACTGTGTTCGCAAATTCACCCAGAAGTTTTCCTGTACTTTTGTTTTTCTGAAATCCGTATTGTTTTTCATGTATTAACGAATTGGTTTCGATAAAACTTATTAACCTTCTTGTCACGACTTCTTCTAAACATTTTTCTATTATTGGCAAAATCGATATCGGTCTGTAATTGTTAATTAATTTTTTGGAGCCACCTTTATATATTGGACGTACCACTGCAGTCTTAAGCAGTTGTGGAATCTTTGATTGCACTAAACTGAGGTTGATTATTTTTGCAATTATTGGAGCAAATTTATTAACATGCATTTGTATATCAACTGCTCTGATGTTATCTGCTCCTGGAGACTTATTAATATACATCTGTTTAATAATATTATGAACCTCTTCAGCATCTGTGTCATCTAGGTAGATCGAATTAGTTATTGAAGTACTAACATGCGTTGAGGTAATTGCGTTACAATTATGTAGAATTCGGATTGATTGTTCAAAAAAGCTATCAGAAAATTCGTTTGTTAAAACATTTAAACATTTATTTGGACAACAGTTTTTAAGAATAAATTCATCGACACTAGCCTTTTTCCTTCCCATAATTTCGTTAATAAGATTCCATGTTTTGCGTGGATCTAATCTTAATTCGTTAAATTTGTTTTTGTAAAAGTTAGATTTTTGTTGTAGTATTTTTCTGTTTAATTGATTTCTGAAGGTTTTATATTCTACTTCAAATGATTTATTTAGACGGTTGTTTTTCCATTTACGATAGAGTCTATCTCTTTTCTTACATCCCTCAATTAGGTCGCTCGACATCCAAAGATTTTGTTTGTATTTGGTTTTTACTATCATAGACTTTGTAGCTTTCCGGTAAATCTGTTGCAGTTTCGCACAAAAGTTCTCATACAATTGGTCAACGTCAGTTTCATTTAGAAAAGACTCCCAATCAGTGGAAACAATATATTCGTTGACCTTTCTTGTACATATGTAAGACCGTGTGTAATCCTGTTATTTATTAATTGGAAAATTTGTACGATCATAATATAAGAGTGGGTAGTGATCGGACAAACCACACTCAATAACAGCGGAATTCATTTCAAGAGGAATTTTAGAGTTACGTACTAGAATGTGGTCTAATAAGGTTGATGTTCCTCTGTTCAGATCGACTCTAGTATTTACGTTTATAACATTGGTCAACCCGTTCGAAGATAGTATCTCTAGATAATCCTTAACGTGATTTTTATCGTAGTCCTTTTTCAATTTGTGCAAGATTATTTTCGAATTCTTGGTTAAATTGTGCAGTACTAAACCCAGGTGGTCTATAAACTCCACATATGTATTTATTCTCAGTCGGAATTTTGAGTAGCAAACATTCATATGAGACACTAACAACAGGAATACGATCAATTTTAATATTATTTTTAACAAATATGGCAATACCACCGCCCCTTTGCTCAGGTCTATTGAGAAATTTTGGTGTAAAACCCTCAATATTATACATTTTGTTTTCCTTTTTTTTAATATTGATTTCAACAAGGACGATCAATTTTAAATACTGTATCATTTCTTTTATATTAAGACAAAAAGAGTTCCAGTTTTTTTCGGATTGATCTTATATTATGATATAAGCAGCATGAATTCGTTTCCTTCATTTCATATAAATTGATGCCGCTAAAACCATGTATCACCTTACAATTTACGTTAACATACATATCTTCAATACTATTTGCGTCATCCATATTAGTAAACAGTTTTTGGACTTCTTTCTACTGTATTCGTGAAAATCAAAATATTATTGTGGGCGTTTAATTTTGTCAACGTCATTAACGGTGCTTATCAAAACCGATTGACTTCTTTCGTTCTGTCTCGCCAATATTTTTCCTGCACTCTCCCATACAAAGCTCCAGTCAGAGATGAATGAATAAAAGAGATGGATATCTTTCGTACGTTTATCCCCCCAAAACCCATTTGTTTACATTGTTGTTTTTGTAATTCCAACCCCCCTGTGAATACGTGTGAGCTTCAAAAAAAGTTGCTAATGACAGACCACCAATCAAAATTCAGAAGGCCGGCCGAATGTCATAAAACAGCATAATTTTGTATTCACCATATGGTGACACTCTCTTTTAGATAGGTCTGTTCGTAAGATATACGATTTTTCGGTTACCTCCAGAATTACCCCATTGTATTATTCTGACTGGAAGGAACAACTTATTTTATACGTAAAATTATTAATTGACTATTTAATTTTATACGCGGATGAATTTATATATTTAAAAGAGTGGTTGGTGTACTAGGGTTCAAATTATAAGAACTTTGAAAAGAAACATTTCGAAAGCATTATGTGCTATCTATCGGAAAAATTGCGATATTTACTTGTATGGCAATTATCTATTCTTGTTTTTTAAATAAAAAAAAAAGTTATAATTTAATTCCACATGCAGTAGGCTAAAATGAAGAAAAAAAAGAATTAAGGTTTTCAAATAATATATAATAAACAATAAAAACATTTCATGCCGATTTATAGTAGATAGCCTTGACTAAAATATTGGATTTTGTTATTTATTTGCAAATTGATTGGTAAATTGTAAATAATTTTAATTTATACAGCCTGCTTGCGTTCGATTTTACAAGAAAGCTTTTTTCATTACTGTGTTACCTAAAAAAAATGTAATTTGAATTGTTATTCGTAACTATATCACCCATTTTTGATAAAAGGCAGTGTCAAAGTGGTAGAAACATATTAATTTATATTCACTGCATGCAAATTAACGGTCAACCGTCAAAATTCAAATTTTCCTAGTGAACATACCCAAACCAGTTTTCCAGGATATTTGAAAATTTTATGAATTTCGGTGGTGAATTCACCAATTTTCCGCCATCTTCCGGGTGAATTCACGAACTCACTTATACTAGTATAGAAATGAGAATGTATGAGTGACTTCATGAATTTTTCGGGAAAACAGCTTGTAGGCAGCCGCCTTTCCACTGGAAAGATATATATCTCTGTATTCCATTATCTTTGGCTCCAGTTTTCTTGTTTTGCTTTTTGCTTTGCCATTCTCATTAGATTTTTGTTGTATCTGGTCAGCTGATTGTTGATGTAAACCGTATTATCAGGCACAGTTGTTGTGCTTGTGATCTGTTTCGCTGGGTTGATGCTGTTCTCAATTATCGTTTTTAGTTTTATGTTGCGATTTGCGCGGACGTGTCTCATGAATTGAGTTTTGTGAGCATTTGATGAGAAGGATGCTAGGATTGTTGATTTTTCCGGGATTTTTGTATTTGTTCTGAATATATCAATGATATTAGTTTTGTTCACGATGTGAAGAAAAGAAAAAAAAGAAAGGAAATTATGGCGTATTGATTTTTATTTCATTTCTTTAATGGACTGTGTGCTGATTTGTTTGTTGTTGTGTGATGAAAAACTCGCGCCGCTCGACGATGCCGTTGGTTGTCGGCTGATGATTGTTGTTGTTGCGCAATGAAAAACTCGCGCCGCTCGAGGATGCCGTTTGTTGTCGGCTGATGGTTGGGTTGTTGTTGCGCGCTATTACTGTGCTCTTATGTTTTTGAACAAGTTTCTTCAATAGTGTAGTCTATAGTTTTGCCGATTCCCTTCAAAATTCCCACAAGATTTTCATTTGCAGTAGGCAGGATATTATTTATTTCGACATTGTTTTTCAACATTTGCTGTTCTAATGTGTTTATTTGGTGTTGCATATTATCAATGATTTCATCTTTTCTTTTGTTGCATTCTTTAAGATCAGCTATTTCTTTTGTCATGCATTCCATCAAGTTATTATTTTTAATTAGATTTGCATTCAGTTCGTCATATTTGTTTGCAACACAGCTGTTCCCGATTTCTTTAATTTCCGCTCTCATCAGTTTGATGAGAAAACACACATAGTGAAGCTGATCTCGACTTTAGGGTAATACATGGTGTTAGCGGAATCGAAAAAAAAAAAAAAAAAAAAAAATATTTGGAAAAAATGAATTTTTGTTGCGTGAGTTTTAATATAAGATCGATAACAAAAACATGGGATGTTTTTATAGCCGAAATGGAAAATGTTCTTTGTTACGTCGATATATTAGTACTTAATGAAATTAATATACCGAAAAAGAAAAATGACTTTTATAGCATTGATGGCTTTAACTCAGAATTTATAAACCGCGATGCGACGAAAGGAGGAGGAGTGGCAATATTTATAAAAGACAATATAACCTACACAATAATACCAGCGAATCGAATTAACTACGAGGGCATGCACCTGGAAATAAATCATAAGGGTGGACAAAAGCATATACATGCAATATACAGGCGACCTAGTTCTAGTGTTGGAAGGTTTATTGACGAATTAGAGAAAATTATAAAAGAAAAAAAAAGTAAACGTCGTACTAGGAGATGTCAATATCAATATTAAAGACGAGAATAACTCACTTGTTCTAAAATATATGGAGATGATGGCGTCGAAAGGGTTGACAAGTGTCATCAAACAACCGACACGTGTTGACGTATCAAAAAATACGGCGACGTTAATTGATCATGTATATGCTAGCATTACGAAACTCAATATTCACTCTGCAGTTATAGAAACCGATCTATCTGATCATTACGCCGTCTTATATGCTACAGAAGATTTAAATAAAACAGAAACTTCTTGTGAAATTGAAGTCAAACGTATTAATCAGCAGAAAGTTAATGAACTTATCGAACTGACAGACTGGCAATACCTACTTCAAGAAAATGACGTCGAGGCTCTATACAACAATTTTGTACGAGAAATGAATAAAATATACGTTGAAGCATGCAAAACGACCACAACAAAAAGAACACGTATACATAAGCCATGGATCACGCCAGAAATAATTCCAATGTGCAAACAAAGGGATGAGTTATACAGGAGGTGGAAAAACAACCCCAGATGTAAGACGTTTGAGAGTGAATACAAGAAACTTCGAAACATAGTTAACAAGAATATACAATTGATAAAAGCCAATTTTTACAAACGGAAATTCTTAAATGCAAATAATGACCCAAGGAAAACGTGGAGAATCGTTAACGAACTGCTTGGAAGAAAGAAACGTTCAGTAGATGAAACTATCAAAATTAATTTTCCAAATGCGTCCGAATCCAAGGGCTTAAAAGACATTGTGGAGGAATTCGCGGAGAGGTTTTCGAAACAAGCGGCGAGTATTATGCATGCATGTGACACTAAAACCTCTAACCATGAGAGCTGGGAAATTCTACAAAGTATCTAAATTAAAAACTTTGTTTGTTTTTCTTTATTAAAAATATTTATTCGTCAAAATACTCTGCTCTATGTGATGTTCCGCTTAGCACTGACTACCCTGGTTATCGTTGATGTCCCCTTTATAGTCGCCTGCTCTGGGATCGTTCGCCAGATGTTGTTCGATGGCTCCCACGAACGGTCGTTACTATACCAGATGTTGCTTCGAGTTGGTCTGGTAGGGGTTGGATGATGCAGGTTGTTCGATCGTTCGCTGTTCCCAAAATAGTGTGGGAATTCGATTCAATACCCTGCATTCCTTAGTTTGGCGTCACTTTGATGGGGATATAGCTCAGCGGGGGAACTAGGGTGTTAACTCTCCCTTTCCTTTAAGAAGCGAGCCCCGCGGCTTCGTATTGCCGTACAAGCATTTGTATTCCTTCGATTCTCTGTTCGAGGAGTTGTTCTGGGTTTAGTTTAGGAGTTCTTCGTCTGTACAAAATAACTAAAGGGTGATTTTTTAGCTGGTTTGGTTTTGGCAACACTGGTTTTGACAGCTGACGTGTGTTTAGTACCTTGTGTCACTGTGAAACAGCTTCAGTTTGGTTTGCAATTTAACCATGGATCGTCTTACAAATGAACAACGCTTGCAAATTATTGAATTTTACTATCAAAATTCGTGCTCGGTTCGAAATGTTCATCGCGCGCTGCTTCCATTTTATGATCGGCATTCTCGACCTTCTGAGCAGTCTATTCGGAAGATTGTGACCAAATTTCGCACCAAATTTACTTTGTTGGACATTAAACCACCAACACGTTTACGTACTGTGCGTAGTGAAGAAAATATTGCGGCCGTATCAGCTAGTGTGACAGAAGACCGCGAAATGTCAATTCGGCGCCGTTCCCAGCAGTTAGGCCTTTGTTACAGCACTACGTGGAAAATTTTGCGGAAGGATTTGGGCGTAAAGCCTTTTAAGATACAGCTGGTGCAAGAACTAAGGCCAGCCGACCTACCACAACGCCGAATTTTTGGTGAATGGGCTCTTGGAAAGCTGGCCGAGGATCCGCTTTTTTATCGAAAAATTGTGTTCAGCGATGAGGCTCATTTTTGGTTGAATGGGTACGTAAATAAGCAAAATTGCCGCATTTGGAGTGAAGATCAGCCAGAAGCATTGCAACAGCTACCAATGCATCCCGAAAAAGCCACTGTTTGGTGCGGTTTATGGGCCGGCGGCATTATTGGGCCATATTTCTTCAAAGATGATGCGAATCGCAGCGTTACTGTCAATGGTGAACGCTACCGAGCGATGATAACAAACTTTTTTTGCCCGAAATGGAAGTTCTTGACTTGCATGATATGTGGTTTCAACAAGACGGTGCCACATGCCACACAGCACGCGAAACAATGGCGCAATTGCGAGGCGAGTTTGGTGAACAGTTAATTTCACGTTTCGGGCCGGTCAATTGGCCGCCTAGATCGTGCGATTTGACACCATTAGATTATTTTTTGTGGGGGTATGCCAAGGCTAATGTGTATAGGGACAAGCCCGCTTCGATTGACGCACTGGAAGCCAACATCCATGCATTCATTCGTGAGATACCGGCCGATATGTGTGAAAGAGTATGCCAAAATTGGACTCAGCGGATGGGCTACCTGAGACGCAGCCGCGGTCAACATTTGCATGAAATTATCTTTAAACATTAAATTGCAAGGTTCAAACTATCGATTCAAATAAATATTTCATTCATTTTTTCGAATTTTTTGTGTTTTTTTTTAAAAAAAAAGTTCTAAACCTCTTAAAAAATCACCCTTTATAAATGTTGTTACGAGGACAGTGAATGAGACTAGCCCAAGAGTAGATATGATAGGGCTTTTATTTGCTTCTATCTGTAAGGACTGTAGTAGATTTATGTTTTCAAACTTTAGTTGCTCATCAAGTGATTCCAGATATTGGCCAATTTCATATTTGTCTATTGTGAAGGTCTTTAGGTAATTCAGGATCAGGCGAGTAGGATTCTCGTATAGTCTTCCATCGATGGTAGTATTGCTTTCAAAATTAACAAGGTAGACGCCCTTTAATGATTTATTCTCCACGGTATGTTCGCCTGATATGAGAATGGTTCCGTCTTTAATTACTTCGAGATCCAGGTTCTTCTCCTTAATTTTATTACATACTGTTTTCTTATTGTTTAATAGCTCTGATAGACATGTTTGGTTTTTACTAGTTTTGCAGAATGTGTACTTTAATTCATGCTTACAATTTTGAACATTAAAGAATTTTTCATTACATTTGGCGATTTCTTTACTTAGAATTAATTTCCCATCTTCTTGGCTTATGGCCCTACTTTCATATAATTTACAATTTTTGTGAATGATCGGGTACTTAATGTAAATTATAATAATTCCATTTTTTTGTAATATCTTAAATTTAGACATATCGATTAGGTCACTTATAGTAAAAGTTTTAATAGGCTCACTTTTTATAATTTTGTTTATATTTATCATCCATATTTAAGATAGCTGGATTTAAAATGTTTAACCTAGCTAGAGTGAGTGTGTTTATCAAATTTTGAAGTTCAAAGATGATTAACTTGCATTTTTCGGAAATAAGTTCACTTTTAAAAGCATGTTTTACAGATTTGATTGCTTCGAATAGTTTGGAATTTGTTACAAATTGCCTATTGTTGTTCATTACAAGATCATTGATTTTATTCTCTACAGTAAGCTCATCATCATGGTCTGGGGTACCAGCTATCCATTTCCAGATAGTTCCTATTGTTTCAATTGCTCGTCTAGAGCGAGAAACCATAAGTTGGTCTAAAAGTATTTGTATAATATTGAAATTGTTGTCATGTGTGTTAAATTGCAGTGAGTCGGCATAGATTTCCTTGTCATGAGGCTGTTTCAATGACTCTTTGGTTGTGTCAAGAAAATCTTGAAAATAAGACAGGTTTGTTATGTGGAAGATGCTTGCAGTATTTTCGTATAGGAGTGCGTCACCAGTTTCGATAAGCACATAATTGTCTCGAGTATAGTCGATGATTTCTGCGCGAGTTGTTAGCATGAATGTTATCAGAAGGGTGATGGTGTCCATTGTCTGAAATTAAGATTTCTAAGTTTGACTTTGTTCCCTAAATCTTCGGATACCTTCCGACGTTTATACTTGGGTTGCAATTTGCCCCAGTGGGCACCTGTAGTCTTTTGATACACTGTTTCATCGGGTATGACTTCTTTAGACTTTCTTTTTTTATTAAGGACTTCAAGCATTTTATCTTGGGCCATTGCTAGTTTTAAGGGAACATCAGAATGATTAATTCTGTTGAACAGAACTTCTACGGGTTTCTTCTCGATGGAAGAATGAATAGTTTTATTATATTCTTTAGCTGCTCTAATGAATATTTCAGCTGGATCTAGCAATTTATACTCTTCTTTAACGCATCTGGCTATCTCCTGAAGGGTACTATGAGCTCGTTCCACTTGACCGTTGGTCGTACTGTGGTTAGCTGGTGTATAGTATACAGAGATCTTCGATCTTCCCATTAGTGCTATGAAGGGAGCGGAGGTAAATGTGGGATCTTGGTCGCATACTAAGTTTTTGCAATCGGGAAATGCTTGCAGTAGTTCGAGAACTTTATTTTGCATTTCCTGACGATTGTCTAGAATTTTTATAATTAGGAATTTAGAATATGCGTCGATGCATGTGAGCATCTTTATTTTTTCTGCAAACATTACATCAATATGAACGCACTCTCCCTCTTTTACAGGAATTGGTGCCTCACCAATTGGTTGTTTAATAGGGTGCCTATCGTATTTATTTACGTTGCATATCTCGCAGTTCCTCGCGAATTGCTGGAATTCGTCTGACATTCTAGGCCAATAATACTTATCAATAATTTGTTTGAGGTTTTCTCTGAAGTTTCTGTGGGCATGAGTGTGCGTTTGTGCCACTATTGATACCTGATCATCTTTATTAGAAATATCAAGGGCAAAATATTTTGTCTGTATGAACTTATTCTTGAAGCGTTCTTTCAAGATGTTTTTAATTTCATAGATGGTTTCGGGTGTAGCAAACAAGGCTACTAAACCATCTTTTATAAAGTCGGAAGGTTCATTATTATGTGATGATGTGTCTTTCTTTTGTAGGGAAAGGTTTAAGATGCTCGTGAATAGTTTCTGTTCCTTTCTCTATTATTATCTGTTGGTTAAATTAGTTTAAGGGTCTATCAATCAATTCAATTTGATACTCATCACTACTTTCGGCAGAGTGTTGAGTGACTTCAGAAGAGCTATCCGAAATCTGGTTTAAATTTTGTCTGGATAGGGCGTCAGCCACTATGTTTGTAGTACCAGGTTTATAGACCATTTTCGGAGCATGTTCTTCAATAATAGCATGCCAGCGTTTCATTTTAGCATTAGGATTTCTAGGTGAAACCGCAAATGTTAAAGGTTGGTGATCCGTATGGATCTCTAAATTTGTTACCCCATACAAATAATTCCGTAGATTCTTTAGAGCAAAAACTATGGCGTAGAGTTCTTTCTCGTTTGCCGCATAATTTCTCTCAGCTTTGCCTAATGTTTTGGATATAAAAGTGATGGGTTTTCCGTCTTGCGATAAGACCGCTCCGATTGCGTCATCAGAAGCATCGGTAGTGAGGACAAATTTTTTTGAAAAGTCGGGCTGGGTAAGTTCGGTCTCAGTTATTAGGTGGTCTTTGAGTGTATTAAATGCTTGCACCGCCTCCACGTCTAATTTTATATTTGTCCTTTTTGCCATGTGGGTAGACACTTGCCCACTCTCGCTTTGGAGATATTTAGTTAATGGCTTTGCTATACTTGCGTAGTTTCTTATGAATTTGCGGTAGTAACCAATCATACCTAAGAAACTTCTGAGTTGACGTAGAGTCGTTGGTTCCGGGTATTCTTTGATTGTTGCTACCTTGTTCGGGTTCGTTTTGATAACGTTGTGTCCCACGACATAACCCAAGAAGTCTACCTTTTCCTGGTATAACATCGACTTCTCAATTGAAATTTTCATATTCGCGTTTTTAAGCACTTGGATTATTGTGTCCAACTGTTTTGTATGTTCTTGAATATTAAGCGAATATACAACTATGTCGTCTATATAGACATGACATATTTTGCCAATATATGGCCGGAGAATGTCGTCCATTGCTCTTTGAAAGATCGAAGGGGCATTCTTCAATCCAAAGGGCAATCGTACGAATTCGTACTTGCCATTATTGACAGAAAAGCTAGTTTTTTCTATATCGGATTCCTTCATCTTTATCTGGTGGAACCCTGATTCTAAATCTAACGTGGAAAAATATTTAGCTTTACCAAGATTGGATAAAATTACATTGGTATCCGTGGATACTTGTCTGAAATTGTGTTTTCGTTCAATTTCTTGTAGTCGATGACTAACCTGTTGTTAGGCGAGCCATCTTTGCTTGTCCCTTTTTTCGGTACAACCCATACAGGACTATTGTATGGAGATTCGGAAGGTCTAATTATACCTTCTCTTAATAACTTTTGAGCTTCCCTGTTCACAAATTTATTTGCGGATAAAGGGTAAGGATATTGTTTACTCCAGATCGGTTTATCGTTATTGGTGCGAATTTCTGCCAAAACGTCCGTCCGAAACGGGAGAGTAGTGTCGATGTTTTGGTGGATACTTTGAATTTTTTCCAACATCGATTTTTCTAAATCAGAAGAGTTGTTTTCTTTTATGTGAAGCAACTTATTTGAGTCATCGAAATAAATTGTTTCGGTTTTATTGTTATGAGCAAGGGTTCTTGTCTCGAAATTGATTTTAGGCTTCACTCGATTTAGCAGGTTGGATCCTATTAATCCATCATATTCTAAATTATTTATAATGTAGAAACAAGTTACCGTTCCAAAAATAAGGACTACATGACAGGAATCAATTATGATGTCACCATTAACTGTACGTGCGCGTTTCTTGATTGGGAGAATGATCTCGTTGCTGAGAATACCGGGTTGGCAGTAATTACTACTAGCTCCGATGTCGATGAGAATTCTCATTTGTTTGCCATTTATTACTCTTCGTATATGGGGCAATCCCACACTTCCTCTAAAAAATGATCCTTGTCTTCGTTGAGGTTGTTAATACGCTCGGTCTTTGCCGGAGGCGGCTGTATGGAATGCTGAGTACTTAGCCCTCGCTCTCTTTTGGATCCAGGAGTAGTATTATTATTAAACGTGTTATAATTTGGCTTTAGCCAACGTGGATTTGGTTGACTGTTATAATTGCCATTATTCGGGTTATTCTGATGAATTTGCTTGATGCGTTGCAATTCATGTTGTGTAATTGGCCTATTGGCCGAACTACCGAGAACCATGGGTTCGAATCTTTGGGGCAGTTGGCGGTAATCGCCCTGCTGTCTCTGATGAGGTATTTGCTGCTGGAATTCATTATATATGTTTTTTGGGAATCTAAGAGTGTTAGTACTCTGATTTGCCTTAGTATCCCTTCTATGAGAGGAGAACTGGAGAGCAAAGCTAGAGCGCACATTATTGCTCTCTAATTATTGTGCCTTTGCCAGAGCATTTGGCAGGTCTTGTGGATTTAAAGAGAATAGAATATTGGACAGTTGTCCATTCAACCCGGTGATGAACACTCGTAGAGCGTTTCTTCTATTTATATTATTTAACTCGTTTGTAATGGGGGTGTTTGATCCATGGGTCATTATTGTTTTGTTAGTCAGAAGAGTGAGCTTCTGGTTAACTTGATTATAAAAATCAATTAACGATGATGATCCCTGCCGCAATATGCTCAATTCCTGTTCTATTATATGAGCGGGCCGCTTATCGGCGTATGCGAAATCTAATCTGGCGATAATTGCCTCGAAATTGAGGACAGTACCATGATTCGTGAGTACATCATTAGCATCCATTGTGATCTTGTTTCTGAATACAGTCAGGGCTGCGAAATATTTAGAGCCGATGGTGTATAGGACCATTGAATTCTGTGCAGCTTCACGCCAACTGACGTACGCTTTTTGTTCACCATTGAATTCGGGAAGGGATTTTATCACGTCTAATGTTTCAGTGCAAGTAATCGATGGATCTATTGCCTGTATTTTATACTCCGTAATAGAGCTAGTAATTCCCATTGATGATATGAGATTCTGTAACTTATTAATTTCATTTTGGTGTTTATTCTCTAGTTCTTGGAATGACCTTTGAATTGCCTCGTTATTGAGTGCTAAAGCTTTTGCTAAAATTTCGTCAACTGATTGTTGAGTAAGAGTATTACCAAAAGCCATTTTTAATTCGTGTTCAGATTCTGAATCTGAATCTGATTCTATAGGGTTTGATCTCAAACAAGTTTTGTATGGCTTAAAATATCTATTTTTAGTTTTTCTAAACCTATCCATAAAACATTAACTTCTCAAAAATACTTAGAAAATATTTCTTACAATTATTTTCTCCTTATTTTTTGGATACTTCTTCTGGTTCTGTACTGCAAAGCTGGATACTCCGTCTGTGGATCTTCTGCTTTTCTTTTGGATGCGCTCTTTCCTCTGTCTTGCGGAGTACTTTGGCTGTTAGTTTGGCGATGCACTGAGTTTAAGTTTACTTTATTTTTTCAACATTTAATAAAACTTGAGCATCCCGGTTGAGCCCCCAATTAAAAACTTTGTTTGTTTTTCTTTATTAAAAATATTTATTCCTCAAAATACTCTGCTCTATGTGATGTTCCGCTTAGCACTGCCTACCCTGGTTATCGTTGATGTCCCCTTTATAGTCGCCTGCTCTGGGATCGTTCGCCAGATGTTGTTCGATGGCTCCCACGAACGGTCGTTACTATACCAGATGTTGCTTCGAGTTGGTCTGGTAGGGGTTGGATGATGCAGGTTGTTCGATCGTTCGCTGTTCCCAAAATAGTGTGGGAATTCGATTGAATACCCTGCATTCCTTAGTTTTGCGTCACTTTGATGTGGATAGCTCAGCGGGGGAACTAGGGTGTTAACTTCTATATAGAGGAAGCAACGGAACCTGAAGTTTACGAGATATTGTGTCAACTAAGCAACACAAAAAGTCCTGGAGCAGACAACATAAGACCAGTCGATCTCAAACTGAATGCAATGTATCTCACCCCTGTAATAACAAAGATTATAAACCTTAGTTTGTGTCAGTGTCATGTACCAAAGCTTATGAAAGCATCTTTAATTCGGCCAATATACAAAGGAGGGATAAAAAAAGACACGGCAAACTATAGGCCAATTTCAATTCTGCCAGCGGTTGAAAAATGTCTGGAAGAGATAGTCGTTAAACGTCTTAATTGTTTCATGTTGAAGCACAGAGTGATTCACCCAAACCAGTTTGGATTTCAAAAATGCAAGAGCACCCAATTGCTACTGGGAGAGTTTACCAATGTGGTTAATGCGGGGCTAAATAAAAATCATCACGTCCTTGTTCTATTCATAGACTTCAGCAAAGCCTTTGATACTTTGACACCCGAAAAACTCGTCGAAAGTCTCAACAAATTGGGAATGAGAGGATTGCTGGCAAGATGGCTCAAAAGCTATCTGACTGATAGAGTAATCCAAGTCAAGGTATCTAATATGTTAAGCCAAAAAAAGACGTGCGAATACGGTGTACCACAAGGTTCCAAATTAGGGCCCATTTTATTCATTCTTTTTACAAATGAACTGTTAAGAACGTTTAAGAAATCAATTGCCTATGCCTATGCCGATGATATCGCAATTGTTGTAAGACACAAAGACTTGCAGTTAGCCGTTAAGATATTGCAAGACGAATTCAACGCTGTATCTGAATGGTGTCACGATAACGGTCTGGTGATAAACGCAGACAAAACCAAACTGATGCACATTCGGACTCCATCAAAGCCAACTGAAACAATTGAAATCTTTCATCGTAATGATCGCTGTCCAGTACAAAGAAGCAGCAACGCGATTGAGGTAGTCAAAACGGTTAAATATCTTGGAGTTACCATTGATGAGCACTTTCTGTGGCGTGAGCACATCAATAACCTGCGTCTTCAACTTAAAAGCACTTTATTTGCAATGGTGTATCTTAAGCGTTACTCGCATATGGAGGTACAAAAGCAGGTGTACTACTCGTTGGCTGAGTCACGCATTCGATACGGGATTCTGGCCTGGGGAAACGCAGCAAAAACCCATCTGGATAAGATATCTAAATCACAACATCGTCTTCTTAAAATAATTAGGCCTGTTAATTCAACTTTCAAAGTTTTAGATGTGAAGGCACTTTTCCAGATGACAACATTGCTTACCTATATGAACGACCAAAGGTTTTCCCGACCCATTAGCCACCCACAAAACACCCGAAGACGAGTCCGAGGGATGCTTGAAGTTCCACAAGCTTACAACACGTATGGTGATAGAGAGCTGCGATGCACGGTCCATAAATTAGTGAATTCGCTGCCACAATTTTTAAAAGTAATTCCTAATTTCAAAAAAAGAAAAAAAGAATTAAAAAAACATTTAATTGAACTTTATTCTGTGAATTAGAAAGCTAAAGATTTTTTTTAAAACACTATTATAATTGTATCCTAATTGTAAACAAAAATATTTTCAACTTAAATCATTTCAAAGTTAACTTATTAAATTTATGCTTAACCATCTGCAGATAAGCACTCTGCTTTGCAGGTAATACATGTAAATGAAAACTTCTTTTGTACAAATAAAATCCATTGAATTGAATTGATCTCTGCTATAACTGCAGATTCGTTATCAACATTAGAGTGGGTCATCTCGGGACTGCTTGCGCAGGCTGCTCGTACTCTTTTTGCCGCTTGTACCTCTGGTGTTAAGGTCGGTAGGGAGACCTTCCAGCTGGATTAAAACCATGACGCCAGTTTTTGTCTTACCATCGTAGCAAACTGAGTCAGAATTCTCATGAAGATATGCAAGAAAGAGATGAGTATTCTCGTAAGTCTTGTTTTCTCTAAGCCTAAAGAACAAGAGCTGACAAAAGGGGATCGAGAAATGGGATATTAGTGGTGGTGGTTGTAGGTGAAGGAATGGACGAAGAGGAAGAGGATAAGTCATTAGATGTATTAGATGTGGGATTTATAAAATGGGAACTGATGACATTGGGCTACTTAGCACCTGTTGTTAAGTCAAAATTTGGGAAGGAATTATTATTCGAGGGTGATGCAGTAGATGGGGTAGAGGAGAGGGTGCTAGATGCTGGAGTATGTCTAAAAGAGACGCGGTTGAGCGGGGCTTTAGATGGCTTAGAAACATTTAAGTTAGGGATATGGTTAGGAGGGCAAAATTAAGTAAAAGGTTGGTTTTTAGGCTCCAATTCGGGTCAGGTTTAGGGCGGGAACTGGGAACATATCTTGGTGCCTTATTACTAGTTTTATTATTATTGTTGGAGGGGACAGATTTCGATAACTTATTACTATGAGCGTTGGAGGGCTTCTCCGTCCACTTGCATATACTCATCTTTCCGAGGTTGAAAATATCTCCAGCAGACCTTGGAAATAACCATTCATACTTATTGGGGAGGTCTAATTTAAATTTGCGATTACTTTTATGGTTAAACATTTTGCATTGGCTGATAGTGATGCCAAATCTTTAAGTGAAAAATGTCTTAGTCCAAGAAATATCTGCATATTGAGGGGTGCCTTTGAAGAGGGTGGTGAGGTTTTTAGACTAAAGTTTATCGAGTATTGCCAATCGGAGGGTGTCCATGTAGTACCAAAATAAGCCTACGTGGAGCGACGGTGGGCGGAGCAGGCAAAGTAAGGGGTGCAGAAGATAATGAGAGCGTTGAGGTTGAGGAATGGGTGTTTGGTACTCTGTAGATTCATGGATTTCAGCAAGTATTGATGTATTATGTATTCTATACGGAGCTCGATTGCGGCTGAATGAGATCTGGTATGAAATCAATCTTGTTTGAAGTCAGTTTATTATTCTCATCAATATCGCCCATAACTACGCGAAAAGCACCGACATCGTTACTAACATCATTGATTTTGCTTATTAAATCAAACAATAGTGGATCGACGGGTTTATGAGGTGGAGCAGTTGGTTTTGGTGGGGTTTGTAAATATGTATCCAGGTAAGAGCGAAACGAGTTAAGATGGTCATCGATCGTTATTAAATACGGGTTCAGAATTAACTTAATATACGATTTAATATCACTTTTCAGATTTAAAATCTTAGAATTGAATTCAGCCGGCGATTTTTTAGTTAATTCACTAAGACTTGCCAGCTATTTGTCTATATTTTTGAACTTCGTTTTACAGAAAGTAGTGGAAAGATCTATGCTGGTAGTTAATTCTTCTACACACATAAATAGATCGTCAAATTTTGCGAATTGGGTCACGATATGCTTGTGAAACATTTTACACTCGGAGGAATTTGCGTTAAGGGTGTCACAAACACATTTTATCGCGAGCATTACATGGGAAAGGGATATGCCCTTGCACTCATCGAAGAAAAAAAAGGAAATTGTTATTATAGTCACTAAGGTATGTAGTGGAGCGCTTGCTTAACCCGATGCAGAGAGCATGAAACGTTTTACCTCATAGACCATTACAATTCACCCAGTCAGCACTAAGGTCTTGCGAAGATAGCCACACTGCTTTGACATAATAAACGTGAGGTGGGTCGATAATAAAGGCGATGACCAAGAAATAGGTGTTCAGGGAAAAATTGCAAGTATGCAAATAAATGAATTGAAATTATTTAAACTCGCGAAGTGGGAGCAAAAGAAAAAGAAGCTCATCAGCGATCAAGTTCAGAGAAAGCTTGAGCAGCGGTTTTAATGCAGCTTGGCTACCACTGCAAACGCATATGCTTCTAGACCTCCACCTGTTTGTCACAATATAGCGCATAGCCAAAACTTACTTACTTTACTTTTGATGGCGCTACAGTCCGGGGTGGAACAGGGCCTCAACCAACATTCCTCTCCAGTCAGCTCGATCCCTAGCTAGCTGCCGCCAGTTTCGCACGCCAAGTTGGTTGAGGTCCCCTTCCAACTGTGCACGCCACCGTAGGTATGGCCTTCCTCTACCGCGTTGTCCCTCTGGTGTCGATTCGAATGTTTTCCGGGCGGGAGCGCTGGTGTCCATGCACTCAATATGACCCAGCCATCTAAGCCGACGGATTTGTGGTTTTTTGACTTGGTCTTTATCGCTGTACAGCTCGTACAGCTCATCGTTAAACCTTCTCCTCCATACACCTTCGGCACAAACGGAACCGAAGATCACACGAAGAACCTTTCGCTCAAAGCAACCAAGAGAGAATTCATCCGCTCTGGAAAGAGTCCATGCGTCTCCACCATATAGCAGGACTGGGATATAGAGGCTCTTAAATAACATCCCCTTAGTTGCTTGTGAGAGGGCTTTGCTTCTCAATTGCCTCCCAAGCCCAAAGAAACAGCGATTGGCAAGGGAAATTCTTCGTTTGATCTCCGCGCTGATGTCGTTTTTGGAGCTCACTAGAGAGCCCAGGTAGACAAACTCCTTTACTACCTCAAAATTATATGCGTCTACTGTGGCGTTTTGACCAAGTCACCGGTGTTACGTGTCCTTTTTTGTAGACAGCATGTATTTCGTTTTGCTTTCATTGACCGCTAGACCCATCTTTGCCGCTTCTGTCTCAATACTCGCAAATGCACCACTGACGGCCCGCTGGTTTCTTCCGATAATGTCAATGTCATCGGCATACGCGAGTAATTGCACACAAAGATTGTACCATTGGTGTTGGCTTGAGAGTTACTTACAATTCTTTCAAGTATGATGTTAAAGAAGTCACACGATAGCGAGTCACCCTGTCTAAGACCTTTTTTGACATCAAAAGCTTCGGTGATGTTTTTACCGACTTTTATAGAGCAGCGAGAGTTTTCCATAGTCATCCTGCACAGCCGGACTAGCTTCGCAGGGATGTCAAAACTAGACATGGCTCTATATAGCTCTTCTCTGTACACGCTATCGTATGCAACTTTAAAATCGACGAACAGGTTGTGGGTATCGATTTGGAATTCCTGGGTCTTTTCCAAGATCTGCCGTAATGTGAATATTTGGTCAATGGTGGACTTTCGCGGCCTAAAACCACACTGATAAGGACCTATCAGGTTGTTGACGATCGGCTTTAGGCGTTCACATAGAACGGCAGATAAGATCTTGTAAGCGACATTAAGGAGACTAATGCCTCTGGCCTCTGTAGTTGGCGCAGTTCAGAGGGTCTCCTTTCTTCAGGACCGGACAAACAATGCTGAGGCACCATTCCTCGGGCATGCTTTCATCCGACCGAATTCTACAAATGAGTTGGTGCATGCTCCTAACCAAGTCATCTCCTCCTGCTTTCAAGAGCTCGGCGGTAAGGCCGTCAGCCCCTGCAGCTTTGTTGGATTTAAGTTTGGATATTGCTATCCTTACTTCATTTTGATCGGGTTGACGGGATTCTTGGCTCTCATCGTCAACGTTGACTGGCTCAAACTGCCTGACAGCGAGATCTTGTTCGTCATCGCCGTTTAGCTATCTGCTGAAGTGGTTCTTGCATATACTCATCATCGACTGCGTCTCTACTACTATATTCCCCTGATCGTCTTGGCAGGCTTCGGTTCGGGCTTATAGCCTTGACATGATTTTTTCACCTTTTGGTAACATTTTCGAACCTCATTCCTGCAGTAGCATCTCTCTATCGACTCGATCTCGCGTTTTTCAAAGTCCCTCTTTCTTCTATGGAGAAGCTTGTGCTTTTATTGTTTGGGGTCGCCTGGTGAAATCTAGCACATCAGAGGCGGCACTTCTGATGGCTTCCTCGCAGTGATGCCACTGGTCTTCTGCGGTTGATGCTGACGTTACGGGGTTCCTTGAGAGGTTGAGGGAAACACGTTCGGCAAAGGCTCTGGCGGTCTCTTGCGATTGCAGCCGTCCGACGTTGAACATTCTCACAGTATATTCATGGCGCTGGACCGTTCTTGCTATCCGGAGTCGTACCTTGGCTGCAACCAGGTAATGGTCCGAATCGATGTTAGCGCCCCGGAATGTGCGGACGTCTAAGATACTGGCAATATATCTTCCGCCGATCGCAATGTCTTGTCAATCAACTTGGTTTTTCGTTGCACGATCAGGAGACGACCACGTGGCCTTGTGGATGTCGAGATGTGGGAAACGTGTGCTAGCTACGACGATATTTCGCCCAGTTGCGAAGTCGATTAGCCTATATCCGTTACCGGATGTGTTGTCGTGTAGCATTAAAGTCACCAAGTACGACTTTGATATCGTACTTAGGACATTGCTCATAGGAGATCGTAGAAACTATCTTTAGCAGCGTCGTCCTTTTCCCCCGTTGGGGCGTGCACGCAAATCAGACTAATGTTGGCGAATTTAGACTTAATGGGGATTGTCTCTAGGCGTTCGCTCACATGCCTGAAGCTCAAGAGTTCTTGCCTAAGTCTGCTTCCAATGACAAATCCACACCCAAATAAGCGTTGCTTCTGTTCGCGGTAGCTTTCACTGTAGTAGTTTTTCATCCTCTTTTTGCCCGGCCCATTCCATCGCACTTCTTGGATGGCGGTAATGTCCAAATTGTAGGCCTCTAGTGTCTCGGTTAATTGCTCGGCAGCACGTGGCCTGTTTAGGGTCAAAACATTCCACTTGCATATCCGAAGGTCGTTGTCCTTATTTCGTTTGCTGGGGTCGTCAACAGTAAGATCATCCATATCCGAGGCTGTGGTCGTTTTCATCACTGTCTTGTTCTCTTTCGCAAAGGGTTGTGAGCCCTATGGCGACGTAAAATAATGGATCAGTGTCGGCGTTTTTTTGCTCTCGGCACGTATAGCTATTGGATATTTAATGGCGCCAATGTCGCTTTAAGGATCACAGGATTTAATGAGAAGACGGCGCAACCCGTAGACCCTCTGAGACTCTCCCCTCAAAGCATAGCCATAAGGATAGCGAAAATATCCGCTTGGAAAACAAACGCATGGTTACCTAAGGGGTAGTGTAGTCTAATGATCTCGCTTTCCATCAAAATTCGGGAGCCATCCGTGAATCTCTTTAACCGACAGATGGTTTTCAGCGTACACCTCATAATAAAAATATCAAGAGGCGGAGGTTCATCAAAGTATCTACAGCAGAGCCCAAAAGCGCCTTTGCACTGCCAGAAAGTTGACAGCGCTTTATCAGTTTTTGATTCAACATGCTTGGACCAAAGAAGCTTTCTATCGAGGATTACTCCCAAGTATTCGACTTCATCGGAGATCGGGAAAGTGACGCCTTTTAGCACGAGTTAAGTCAGCCAAGTGACCTTCCTCCTTCTCGTGAGGACAACAACCGTAGTTTTAAGAGGATTCACTGAAAGCCCATTTCTTGTGCACCAATCATCGATAAAGCCCAAGGATATCTGCGCCATAGAGATAGGCCTTAGGTCTGAACTGACAGACAGAACGGCGACATCGTCCGCGTAGGCTTGTGTGTAGGTTCCAAGAAGATTGAGAACCGTTAGCAGATAGTCTACTACCATACACCATAAAAGGGGAGAAAGAATACCACCTTGAGGGCAGCCTCAGTGATCGAAAAGCAACATTGCGCACGTGCAGCTCAACCAGTCTCTCCAAGCTTTTCAGCAGGAAGGAAGACAGACTGAGTCTGAAACTTTTGGCGAGAGTGTAGTCTCGAACAGGATACTGCTTTGCTAACGTGGAAGATAAAAATGTAGCACTAGCAAGATACTAGTCTTTAATGAAAAAATTGTGAGAGTAATATTGTCAGATCTGACAGCCGCCTGTATTTAGCTTAATTCTAACAACAAAACTAAACTTAATTTCACGTATTTCTCATAGTAAGGCAAGTAATACAATTTGGTAATGTAGGTTAATTTACTCTTGGAAAATGCTGATTTGTTGATTTGGCAGATAATCTGATAATTTGCCGTCGGTCATTTATATATCTAATAATTATTGTTATTTTGTTTTTTCACCCAAAGCTAAATTTATAAAACTTCGATCACGACTTTGACTTGACAAACTTTTATATATGGTTAAAGAATTATATTGAGGAGTGAGTTTAAATTGTACTTTAATAGAAAAATGAATAGGGACTGTGTGTTAAACAAAACAAAACAATGCTCTATCCATATATTCTTTTGTTTTTTGTTTTTAAATTTAATTTTTTTTAAATAAAAAGCAATGTCCAGTTCTAAACAAATTAAATAACAAATTGACATATTGCTTGCGGCGTAAGATAAGTTTAAAGAGTGCGGACTGAGACAGATCGCGATACTAACAATAATTTTTAGTGTCCAGGCTAAATTTTTCGAGCTCACAGTGGCTAAATTTTCCATACAAAATTGCATATTGTGACCTACAAAAAAAAAATAATACCGATTTGTGTTTTTTATTGCAAATCTGTATGTAGATACTTATTGCTTATGTCGTTTTCGATTTGGCTTTTCAGATTTTGATCTGAGATTTCAGATTTCTGCTGCCAAATCGAACATAAAATACGAATTTTATTGGTTCTTGTGTGTATTGAGTTGGCCGCAAAAATATTTTTTTAATAGTTTAATAATTCAGTTAAAAAAGCAATTCTTCCAACGATAAACAATTCGTAACCGCCAGCTGTGTGTCATACACATTGGTATTAGTGAAAGTATGTGTGAAATCTGAGAAAAAATCGAGATTTCTCTCGAGAGAGTCAGATCAAAAAAAGATTGATTTTTTTTGCCAAATCGAATATCAACGAACATAAAAAAAAAAATTGATTTTTTCTCAAAAAAATGTATCTTTTTGCCGAATCGAAAACGACATTATTAAACCTTTATGCATTTTTATTGTAGGTATGTGCATATAATATTACATGTTTAATACTTCTGAATGGTGGATTTCGATTACAAATATATTAAAAAGTAATATGGTCTGTACGTATCCATATATACATTTGAAGTTAATACTTATATAAATATTTAAATTGTTTACAGGCCATTCTGCCATTTCGAAAACACTTATGATTATATTAATTATCCAGCACTACATAATGTACATAGGTTTTAAATGCATATATATAAACTCATGTCAACCGAGTGCTTGATTAGATAAGCATTCTTATACAATTAAAAGCTTTTTTTTTTCATTAATTCTTGATGGTTACGTTATTTATTTAAAAAAATTAGTAATATAGCTACTTAAGTGCATTAATAGAAAATAGCTAAAAAGAATCAGTATTCTGATTTCTGAAATTTAAGTCTCTAATAGATGTTTTTTGTATTCCTTACTTAAAAAAAACTATAAAAATGTTGTCCAATAGACAATATTCAAAATAAAAAATGAAAACGGGAAAAAAAATCTAGAAAATTTGTCGATGTAAATTGCTGTTGCGTGTCCGTGACATGAAGTATCATACTGGGGCTCAATTATAGATTCTCGGTGTATCTTATTCTGTAAATATAAAATTTAAGTCTTTATAAACGTTTTAATTTTATTACAAGATGTGCTTTTATACTATATACTCTTATTTACAAACCAATTCCTGTTTAATAGTCAGCACTTTTTCGATTTTCAACGCATACTTGTACCGAGTTCTGATCTTTATATTTATAAAACTAAGTTGATATTTTGTGCGTTTACATATACACGTAATTTTCAACAAATTTATTTGATTTTTTTTTTTCAAAAGAAAAAATTGACTTTTTCATTCAAGAAAATGCAAAATGTATGTATATCTACGGACACATGTAATTCAAGACGAATAACATAAATTCTGTGTCTTGCATTCATTATTTATTTACAGTGAACTGCTTTGCTATGAAATCCATGTTTTGTTGACTCAAGAGAACGTGTGTACATTCAAAATATGCTCTTATATTCATTCCGTTTAATCGGCGTCGATCACCAGCCGATAATGGAAGAACATTCACGATGAAGTTGTTACTATGTATTGTATTAAATACTTTAACTGTTGAAAAAAGAATTTAAATTGACTTATGGACCTGAGAAGTGGTGCATTTTAAACATTTTTTGAAGCTCTCGACACACCGAAGCAAAATGTGTAGCTGTAAATAATTAAAATGTTAACCTCTAGCAAAGCAGGCGGGGGTCCGCTAGTGAAATTATAAAAGTAAAAACTTTTGTGAAAACTAAAGTTTAAAACTAACACTTTACAGCTTTACAGATGACCCCCAGGAGTAATTTGAGGGCAATACTCAATTCAGAACAATTGAGGAAAAGTTATTGTACTATTGACCTTGTGTTTGGATATGTTGATGAAACACATTTCCCCGTATTAATAAAGGCTGCGTAACAATTTGATACACATCAGATCTGTTAAAATTATAATAGTGTTTACCAGGTTTGCTCCCACACTTCCTGGCCAATATTCGATTTTTTTATGTATCTTTCACCTGCATCTCCTTACTCTAATTTTATATATAATTTTGCAAAGACAAATTTTGAATCAAATAATAATTATCTCAATGGAACAGATTGGCAAGCAGCATTTGTTAATGAAAATCTTGAAGAGAGGTATGGTTCATTTGTAAGAATTGAGCAAAAAAATTGCTTCAAAGAATAAGGAATATAACCAATTTCGCAGAAATATCGGGTATTGCAAAATAAAGTTGATACTCTAAATAAATTAATTTAAAATCAGTATTTATTATCTGTTGAATGTGATTTACAATCTACTAGTAAAGGTTTTTGGAAATTTATAAATGCAAAATGCTAAAAAACAGTCAAATGGGATCCCTAATCTAATGCGTCACGATTATCACCAGCAAATTTTTTTTGCCAAACATTTTCAATCCGTTTATTTAGACAACTTTGAAAGCGGCTTGAGCATTGGCAGTTCAAACCGTTCAATTTCTGAAATCGAACAACCTTTAACTAAGATTGACGCATGAAAGGCGCTGCTTAACCCTCTTACCTCGTCTTAGTTAGTGCTGGAACTGAAGCTTTCTCTGAACTTGGTCGGAAGGCTAAACACAGTGAATCTTGTTTGGGTCCGAGGTCACACTGGTATCCAGGGAAATGAGATCGCTGATGAGCTTGCCTGCGTTGGGTCTGCCTGCATCTGTTGTTAGGTCTTACATTAATACTTGGGTCTTCAGGTCTTACATTAATACTTGAGCGCGTGTGTCGGTGGCGTGACTGTGCTGGGTGTAGACGGACCAAACGACTGTGTCCGGACATCTGTGAAAGGTCCGAGTCTTTCATTCTGTCTCTTAGGAGAATCGACTGCCGACTGCTTGTGGGCGTCCTTTCGAGCCACCAAGCTTTTCCCAAACATTTAAATGTATTGGGTTTGAGCGGCACCACCATCTGTCCTGCTTGTAGAGAAGACGATGATTGAGCGGAACACTTCCTCTGTAGCTGTCCTGCATTTGCTCGCATCAGGTGGCGGATCTTTGGGGCTGATGTGGTGTGTGCCGAACATCTACGCTCTTCATCACTGAAGCTCCTTCTCCTCTTTCTTTAAAAGACGGGAAAACTAAGTACAATAAAGTAAGGTGTCTGTTTGGCAGTACAATGGAACAGTAGTTGTGTGCTCCATCGGATAGTAACAACCTCCGACAAAAAAAAAGAAGGTTGACACCCAACTAGATATTTATGGAACCGCTCATATTATTTTACAGAGATGTGCGAAAGTTTTTGCTGTTACTTTAAAAATAATTTTTAACCGTTCCCTTGAAAGTGGTGAGATTTTATATAAGAAAACGTTCTACAAATATACTAATTTATTAATCGGGAAGTAGATAGGAAGTTTCTAACTATCGTCTTATCTGTAAGATGACTACTATAATTAAAAAAAAATCGAAAAAATTATTTATGTAAAACTCAAGTTCTTAAAAGAACTATTTCTACCTGTCGACATGGTTTTCTTGCTGGTAGATCTAGCAGCACAAACCTTACTGTTTTTTTCAAAGTTAATATCTACTAAATGGACTTTTCCAAAGCATTCGATCGTGTTAATCATAATATTTTATTACTTATGAAGTTAAATAAAATAGGATTGCACTCTAATTTCTTAGACAGGATAAATGCATACTTAAAGGGTCGTATTCATTATAAATAACATTATCGCTTCACCTATTTATGTAACCTCGGGTGTGCCGCAAGGAAGTAATCTTGGTCCACTATTTTTCTTGTTGTTGTCTGAACATGATTGCATATTATTGCAAGGAGATCTTGAGAGATTAGTGAATTGGTGTTTGATTAAGTCCTTACACCCAAATATTAAAAAATGTCAAAGTTTAACCTTTTGTCGAAATCATTCATCTATCAACTTCTCTTATAAACGACACGTTACTTTCAATTGTAGCCTTTAAAAAAAATCTTGATTTCTTAAGACATAAGCCTTTTTAGTCAATTAATTCAATGTTGGGATTTATCTTGCGCAATTCAAAGGAGTTCTGTGATTCTCACACTTTGAAATGTCTCTATTTATTGTTTGATAGATCTACTCATGAATATTGTAGTAATATTTAGAGTCCTTTGTATGAAGTTCAATCTTTTAGAATCGACAGAACACAAAAACGTTTTAAAGGGTGGGCCAATGAAAACGCACGATGTTAATTGTAAATAAAACAAAAAGTTTTTAGAGAATTATCTTAATATTTTTTTATTATGATAGAAGGATCTATGATAATTATGTGTGAAACAAAATATCGGGCAAATGCTCGCCACGGCGTCGGTGGCATACCTCTATCCGATGGTCCATTTTTTCAATCACTATGAGACATAATTGGGGTTCAATGTCGTTAATATGCCGAATCATCGCATCCATTAGCTCTTGAATTGTTCTTGGCTTATTGACGTACACTTTCCCTCTCGGAAGGGAAACTTGCCGACATGAGTGTCTCAAAAAAAGTTTTGCAAATATTTTATGAGCTGGATCGTTAGTCTACCATCACTTGCCGCAATCAGTCCATCATCGATGTATAAGGCCATTAAAAGCTTTCCTCTTCGTGATTGATGGACAAAAACGCACGAATCCGCTGCACATGGGTGAAAGTCAAATTCTTTCAGAAGCTTCGTGAACTTCAAGTTCCAACATCTAGATGCTTGTTTAAGCCCATAGAGGCTTTTATTCAGCTTACACACACGTCCGCTGCCGTCATCATATCCCTCAGGTTGCGCCATGTATATAAGCTCCCCCAACTGGACATTTAGAAAGGCGGTCTTGATGTCAAACTGCTTCAGCACAAGGTTCTCCGCAACTGGACTGAAAGTCTCGTTGTAATCCGTCCCCTCCCTCTGTGTGAATCCATGCACCACAAGACGGGCTCTGTAGCGGTCGATCTTGGCATCCTTTGACAGCTTAGCCTTAAACACCCACTTGTTGTCGATCACTTTTCTATTGTCTGGCAGAAAAACCAGATCCCACGTATTATTTAGATGAAGTGCATCGATTTCTTCGTCCATGGCAGTTTTCCACTTATCAGCATACACCGACTCCATCGCTTCACGATAACCTCTCGGCTCGAAACATTCGTTAAGAAAAACGTATCCTTCTAGCATGTTTGTTAAAACGCTGGTCGTTGCAGATATTTCTCTTTGCTTGTAACTACGAAGTCGCTCTCGGTAATTCACTGGATTTTCTAACTCTACATCATCTATATGATCTTTTTCTTTTGGAGGTGGCTGATCTGTTTCGTAGTATTCTTCTGACACCAACTTTTCACATTTTTCGTGTTCCTGATAATCGTGTGGCTTCGCAGCAGAATCATGTTCCAGTAGTGATTTTATTGCTGTGTCAGGATCGGTAGGTTCTGGAATGATGGAGGTATTAGATGCATTTTTGAATATTATATTGCGAGAGATATCGATATTATTTGTTCCAGACAGCCAAACACGATATCCTTTCTGATTTTCAGGATACCCAACAAAGTACCCATGCCGCGACTTTCGGTCCCACTTTCGGCGTCTTTCTTTGGGAACATGAACAAATACTTCGGTGCCAAATATGTTCAGGTTCTCGAAAGAGGGTTCCCGTTCAAATCAAAGCTGAAAACGGCCTTTTCCTTTTGCACCGTACCTATTGATAAGGAACACTGCAGTATTCACTGTCTCTGCCCACAGCTTAATTGGAAGCAATTTCAACGATGAATCTCATGTCGCGCTCCGCATGTCAATTTTTTTCGGGATTGTATGGTACACTGGTTTGATGGCGTATGTTTCCCTGTCTTAAGATTTCATCTACATCCTTGTTCTTGAATTCGAGCCCGTTATCAGAACGAAGTATAGATATAGTTCTTGTCGTTATTCACCCTATGGTTAAGGCAAGAACGATACAGTTGGCAACTCGAACGATTGAGACGAAAATATAGAATTTAAAAAAGAAATGATAGAGACAACTATAGGAATATTTTTGACGTATATAATATGTACCTACTATATAAACCCCAATTTGGGAAAATTCATTTGTTCTTTTGTTGTGCGCGAGTTACATTCCCACCAGAACCCCACAAATTAGAATAATCATATTACCTTTCACATTCCTTAAATTCATATCATGTTTACTGTCCACATTTTTGCTATCATTGTAATAAAATATTATCGTATTTCAGCCTTAAGCAAATCCGTTCTCACGCTGCAAATAATAGCAGCGTCAACAATTTAAACTTATAAAACCCATGTAAAATTGTATTCTCATGTCTTTCATTCGCAATAAAAGTCCAGTAGCGGAAGCTCTGTTAAAAAAAAAATTGTTTTTTTTCATTCGGGTCGCGGCAACGACCATAACTGGCGCAGTCGAAAAAAAAGAACTTAGCTCTATGTAAAAATCAATATTAAATAAGCCACAAATACGACGGATTATCGTGTTAATGTGCTATTTGTATAAAATCAGAATAAATATTTAAATAAGAAAGTGATTGAAGTGACCATAAACAGTTTAACATAAGACTATACGACGGATTATCGTATTATTGTGCCGATTTTGTGCGTGGAAGTAGAATCTTACCCAGTATAAAATACCCGACGCAAAATATATGGAACTATAAAGTGACAATAGTGAACAGTTACAATAATAAACATTCAAATATTACGACGGATCATCGTAATTACAAGAACCCGTAGTGAACAGATAAGGATGCTGCTGATCTTCCTGTAAGTCCCTTCCTTAAATAATTTTTTATGAAATTCGTAAAGAGAACACATAAATTTGATATAAATAGGAAAATAAATATAGATACAGAAAACTCTGAAAGCTCAGATTTAGAAGTAGAAATGGCTGTTAACCAAGTAAACGATATAGCTCGAGATTTGAATATGGATGCAAGAAATATCCCTGCTCAAATTAATTTACCAAATGGCGGTCAGGCTATTGCTAACCCCGCCGAGTTGTTTAATTCACTGAAAATTCCAGACGCAATTAAAGATCTCCCAAGATTCGATGGGAATCCAAGGTTTTTGAATTTATACAAAATGTAGAAGAAATTCTTGTTATAATGAGACCCATTGATGGTACACCACAAAGCAGGATATTGCTTCGTGCTATAAGAAATAAAATAGAAGGAAATGCCAACGAGGTATTAAATATGTACGGAACACCGATGGTGTGGGACGATATTAAGAACAACCTCATTCTGCATTATGCAGATAAACGGAATGAGACGTCCTTAATAAGAGACCTTCACGGTCTAACGCAAGGTACAAAATCAGTCGAAAAATATTACAGTAATATAATTGAAATATTAGCAGCAATGTGTAATCACGTTCAGATTCATGAATTGAACCAAAACGTTATTAATGCCAAAACAGCACTATATAACGAAATGTGCTTGAATTCATTTCTTTCAGGCTTAAAAGAACCTTTAGGCTCAACATTAAGAGCCATGAGACCTGACACATTAAGTAAGGCATTTTCATTCTGTATCACAGAACAAAATATTTTCTACTCAAAATTTGACCAAGAAAAACAACAACCTAGACCTCAACTTCAAAGACCATATCAGAACAACTATCAACAATACAGGCCAAGTCCCAATAATCAAAACTACCCTAATTACAATAATACTCCTCAACAATACAGACCACGAAATAACACCCCAAAGTACAATACACCACAGCAACACAACAATTTTAATAGGTACTACACTCAAAGTAGGCCGGAACCAATGGAAATTTCAGGTATTAGTCGTACCCGGCATGGACCACCAAACCAAGGAGAACCGATGGATACATATTCTGGAAATAGTAGGAACAGGCAGAACAATAACAATTTTAGGCAAAATTCTAACAGGGAACTCAATAACGTAAACCATCATGTCATTGAACAAAACGATACATCACTAGGCTACTATCCCAATTTGGATCAATTTCAGACAGACGAAAGAATAAACGACCAAAATTTTCTTCCAGTAGCCTCGGACCCACAGGAAACCTTGTAGAAATAAATATACATGGTAACACTCTACCTTATATAAATATCTCTTCACCATTTGGTAATTTGAAATTCCTAATAGACACAGGGGCTTCCTCTTCCTTCATCAACCCTGAATATATCCACCCGAAAGACATGCAGTATACGAAACCTACAGTTATTTCTACTGTTTTGCATAAACACCAAGTTAATAAATTAGTAACACTTCGTATGTTTTTAGAATTTAAACAGAAAGGCTACATACAAGTCTTGCTATTCAAATTCCATAAATACTTCGATGGTCTCATAGGACTGGATATCCTAACAAAAATAGGAGCCCAAGTCCATATTAAAAACCAACAATTAGTAACAAATAATTCAAATATTCCCCTGTCTTTGAAACCAAATTTAATATCTCACGAATATGTTGTACCAGCATATTCAAAAATTACAGCGAAATTGCCCGTCGACATTTCCGACGGAGACATACTAATTGAACCCATAGAAATTAAAGCTAAACTTTATATACCTGAAGGGATCTACCACGCAGAAAATTGGTTCAGCTTTATAGAAATTTTAAACTACTCCTCTCAAGACCAAACTATCCTTTTAGACCAACCACTCAAGGCAAAAAAGTACGAAGATTTCAACTATATAGAACTCAATAACTATAATATAAACAACATTAGCAGGAAAGAAAATATATACAAAAAAAAAGATATTTCAAATTCTATAAGAACCTCCCACCTTAATTCAGAGGAGAAGAAAATAATCCTTAAGATTTGCCATGAATTCGAAGACATATTCTTCAAAGAGGGAACTAAATTAACATTTACAAACCAGATTAAACATAAGATAAAAACTGACAACGACCTCCCAGTATATACCAAATCTTATAGATACCCGTATATACATAAAGAAGAAGTAAGGAAACAACTCAATGACATGCTTAACAACGGCATTATCCGACCAAGCTACTCACCATGGAGTTCACCAATCTGGATCGTACCCAAAAAACTCGATTCCAGTGGCAAACGAAAATGGCGACTGGTCATCGACTACCGAAAGGTAAACGAAAAAACTGTTAGTGATAGATATCCTCTGCCCAACATTAATGAAATATTAGATAAACTCGGTAGATCAATGTATTTCTCTACACTCGACCTGGCCAGTGGATTCCATCAAATAGAGATGGATCCCGGCGATATAAAAAAAACAGCCTTCACAATCGACAGTGGCCACTTTGAATTTGTGCGAATGCCTTTTGGGCTGAAAAATGCCCCTTCGACATTTCAAAAGGTCATGGATAATGTACTAAGAGAACTTTTGGGAAAAATCTGCTTAGTATACTTAGATGATATAATAATTTTCTCAACCTCACTCCAAGAACACCAAGAAAACTTAAAGAAAATTTTTACTAGATTAAGAGAAGCTAACTTAAAGATGCAGTTAGATAAATGCGAATTTCTGCATAAAGAAATTGCATTTTTAGGTCATTTAGTTACCACAGAAGGCGTAAAACCAAACCCCGATCGTATAAAAGCGATCAAAAACTTTCCAATACCTAATACCCAAAAAGAAGTCAGGAGTTTTCTTGGCTTAATCGGTTACTACCGCAAATTTATTAAAGATTTTGCACAACTAACAAAACCCTTAACTGAATGCCTGAAAAAGAACAGGGAAGTCGTTCACACAGCAGACTTTATCAAAACATTCGAGCACTGTCAAGATATCCTTTCAAATAATCCGATATTACAATATCCGGACTTCGAAAAACCCTTCATCGTAACCACTGACGCAAGTAATGTCGCATTGGGAGCCATATTATCTCAAGGAACAATTGGAAGTGACCTACCTATTTGTTACGCCAGTAGGACGTTAACAGATACGGAAATAAATTACTCAACAGTGGAAAAAGAACTTTTGGCCATAGTATGGGCCACAAGGTATTTTCGCCCATATTTGTATGGCAATAAATTCAAAATTGTAACAGATCATAAGCCTCTTACCTGGCTGATGAATTTAAAAGATCCTAATTCCAAATTAGTCAGATGGCGGTTAAAACTTGAAGAGTTTGACTATGAAGTCATCTATAAAAAAGGTAAATTAAATCTAAACGCTGATGCCCTCAGCAGGGTCATTATCGAAAATAAAGGAAATAAAAACATAATAAAGCCGCAAGTCCAGACCACAATAGAGTTAAACTCTAACGAACAAGGAACTGGCTGTTCCACAGTTCATTCCGCTCAAGAAAATCTCAATGACCACATTTACATTTCAGAACGTCCTTTAAACGAATTCTCACTTCAACTAATATTAGAAAGAAAAAATAATCAACCCAAAAATTTATTTGAAATGATTTTTAAGAATAAACAAAGGAGAACTATAAGATCTCAAGAATTCACTGAACAAGACATAATAGACATATTAAAAAAATTTTGCTTCCCCAAACAAACTAAATGCCATCTTCACAGACGACGATACATTTAGGAAAGTTCAATCCGTATACGCTAAATATTTTTCTCGATTTAAGTTAATAAGGTGTACAGAAAAAGTTTCAGATGTTACCAATGAAGATGATCAAGATAAAATTATTCGAGATTACCACTCGAATAATAATCACAGAGGTATCAATGAAACACTCATCTATTTAAAAAGAACCTTCTATTTTCCGTTTATGAAAAACAAAATTACCAAAACAATAAATAATTGCGACACCTGTCAAACACTAAAATATAATCGTACCCCGCCTAAAGTTGAATTTAAAATTACGGAAACTCCAGAAAAACCATTAGACATAGTTCATGCAGACATTTACTTCATAAACCATAAACAAATACTAACAGTAGTGGATAAGTTCTCAAAGTTTGCAGCAGCCTATACCTTAACTAATAGGAACAGTCTCACAGTCATCACTTCTCTCAAACATTTTATGAGCCTTCACGGCATCCCCAAGAAATTGGTTACGGACCAAGGTAACGAATTCACAGCAATCATATTTTCAGACTTTTGTAAACAATATAGCATAGATCATCATATAACGTCTCTTCAACAGAGCAGTAGTAACTCTCCTGTTGAAAGAATGCACTCTACCTTCACGGAGATATACAGAATAATTCACACAAAACGAACAACTAAAAACCACGACGACATACTCAATGAAACACTAATAACATATAATAACTCTATTCACTCCTCGACAAAACTTACCCCATTCGAGTTATTTTACGGTCGTACATATAAATTTAAAAATATCCAATACAATAATGTCCACGAATATTTAGATAAGCTTAACGAATTCCAAAATAGATTATACCCAGAAATAAAAAGCATTATGGAAAAACATAAACAACATAATATAGAAAAACTCAATAGGAACAGAGAGAAACCCATGTCTCGTAAGTCAGGTTCAATTATTTACCGTAGGGAAAACAGGAGAAATAAAATCACCCCCAGATTCAGCAAACATAGAATAAAGAAAAATAATAGACTTACAGTACTTACAGTTAGGAACCAAAAACTTCACAAAAGTAAACTAATAAACAAACGAAAATTTCGGACTTCTGACTCCAGTCCTGGCCCAAGTACTGGAAATCCAGGACCTATCTAACAGCAACGGTGTACTCCCTCTAAAACTAGGCAAATCTCGGACAATAAAGGCCCACAAAAATTTCCTCCACATAATAAAATTAGATAATTATAAAAAGAACATTGAGAAAATATCAAACTCCATAGAAATACTTAGTGAAATCAAAGAAGCCAAAGAACCTCTTAGTGTCCTAAGACTAAAGTTAAATGATCTAAATGCAAAATTCCAATTAGTAAACCCTAAAACTAGACTTCGAAGAGGACTGATAAACGGACTAGGAACCATAATCAAAACAATCACTGGTAACATGGATTCTGACGACGCACTACACATTAATAACCAAATAGAGACACTTTTAACGAACGAAGACAATATTAAAAATACTTTAAACAACCAAAGCAAACTGAACGAACAAATGATTGAACGCTTTGGAAACATAACGAAACACATTAACCTACAACAAACTCTGATAAGCAATTTTGTACAAAAATCACAAAACAATATAGGGAAAGAATTAACATCCCAAACTACCACCATACAAGTCCTACAACATTTCCATACAATAAATTACAACATAGAAATTCTTGGAAACCATTTGAAAGATATAATCGAAGCCATATCCTTAGCTAAAATTAACATAATTTCTAAAACAATCCTTAGTTTAGAAGAACTTAATCACATCGAAACCATTCTAAAAGAACAAAATATTAAAATCATTTCCAAAGAGCACATTTATGAATTACTTGGTTTTCAAGCCTACTATAATGACACTAATGTCATATTTAACGTTCAAATTCCACTCTTTACCAATGACATAAATTATTACTTCCATCTCATTCCTATTCCCATTCACAAAAAATCCATACAAACAAAACCTTTCATATCCCTATCCGACACTAAAATTCGGTACTACGAAGAAAAATGCAAGAACATCGAGAACGTGATTCAAAGAAAACCTATCAGATTCAAAATGCATTGGAAAACTACTACACCACCAAGACGCAGAATGTAACTTAATAGAAACGGATAATTTATCAGACGTCCAACAACCAGAAGATCAGTTCATACTAATCATCAACATTCCCGAAACCACAGTGACATCAACTTGTACCTCAAGCAACATTACAATCAAAGGTACAGCCTTAATACACTTCAAGGATTGTATAATTAACATTAACAACTACACATATGACAATACCGCAACCAACCATTTCGACGAGATACAGATACATCCAGCCCTATTTAACAAAATAACAGCAGCTAAAACGACAGAAACATTAACGATGACAAAACTTCAAAACTTTGGACTTCAAAATTTGGCTAAAATAAAACTAATAGAAGAAAACTCAAGAACAACAAACATTTTCACAAACTCTAACATAACCCTATCGGCCATCATCATCATCAGTATCATCATCACCATCATCATTAGAAACAAGAAAAAAGAATCATCAATCCCTGGTACTGGCAAACTTGAAACAGCTCCAACAGAATTCCAGAACGCTCATCCCATAGAAGAACCAAGACCTGAGCCCCGTCTTCTCTGGTCATCGCTCCATTCCAAGGGGGGAGGAGTTACATTCCCACCAGAACCCTTTACCTTTCACATTCCTTAAATTCATATCCACATTTTTGCTATCATTGTAATAAAATATTATCGTATTTCAGCCTTAAGCAAATCCGTTCTCACGCTGCAAATAATAGCAGCGTCAACAATTTAAACTTATAAAACCCATGTAAAATTGTATTCTCATGTCTTTCATTCGCAATAAAAGTCCAGTAGCGGAAGCTCTGTTAAAATAAAATTTGTTTTTTTTCATTCGGGTCGCGGCAACGACCATAACTCGCGCTTAGGGAGTAAAAATAACGAGTAAGTTCCTAAAATAAAGGGTTTTTCAATAAGAGCGCTACAAATAATATTTTTAAATAAAACAAAAACGGTTTTGGATATCAATGAAATTCTTTATTCCTGTGAAAGTACGTTCGATGCCATTATGTATGGAACTCGATTTCTTTTGCATGGCCACCACGGGCACGCTTGCAGAAGTCCAGATGCTGAACCCAATTTTCGACGGTTTTCAAGCATAAATCGGCCGATACTGCTGCAATTTCAAGTTCGATATTCGTACGAAGTTTATCAATCGTCGCTGGCTTGTTGGCATAGACCATAGACTTGACGTAGCAGGAAATAGTCTAACGGCGTCAAATCGCACGACCGAGGCGGCCAAGCGACTGGACCATTTCGTGAGATAACACGTTCTCCAAACTTGGTTTCCAATAAATTGATTGTGATATTCGCTGTGTGGCTTGTGGCTCCGTCCTGTTGGAACCACATGTCCTCCAAGTCCATATCATCCAATTGGGGTCAAAAACATTCGGTTATCAATGAACGGTAGCGATTCCCATTCACAGTAACGTGCCGGTCTTGATCATCACGGAAGAAGTACGGCCCAATGACGCCGCCGGCCCATAAACCACACCAAACCGTAATTTTTTCGGGATGCAATGATGACTCATGGAGTACGTGTGGATTGCTGCCTGACCAATACCGCATATTTTGTTTATTGACGAAGCCATTCAGCCAGAAATGAGCCTCATCGCTCATTTTTCGATGAGAATCCGATTCATTTTCAAGTTGTTGCTCAGCCCAATTCACGAACATACGACGCTTCTGGTGGTCAAGCGGCTTCAGTTCTTGCGTCAATTTAATCTTGTAAGGATGTAGGCCAAAATCTTTTCCCAAAATTCGCCACAACGACGTCACAGAGATGCCTAACGCTTGAGAACGACGTGTGAGAGACATATTTGGGCTTTCTTTAACTGAAGCCTCAGCGGCAGCAATATTCTCGACACTACGGGCACTTCTTTGTCTCACTGGCACGGGAACATTTCGTACTGTGCCTGTGGATTAAAATTTTTCCACTAGACGCTCAATTGTTGATCTGCTAGGACGATTATGACGACCATAAATTGGACGTAGCGCTCTTAACGTTGGCCACTGACTCTGAATTTCGGTAGTAAATTTTAATAATTTCGACTCGTTGTTGGCTCGTATATCTTTCCATCATGAAATGGCAAACCTTACTGAAGAGAAATATCAAAAGAGCGGCAAGATTCGGCGTCGTTTGCTGTCCCTGTCGCTCTACTTTTGTAGCGTCCCTGTTGAAAAACCCTTTATATTAAAAAATTGGTTTGTTCAGGAAATAACTAGGTCCATTCGCGTACTTTCACGAGCAAAGCACTAAAAATCTGTCAAACCCGAAAAATTGAGCGAAGCTCTCTCAGAAAGCTGAAAATCGACTCCAAAGTACGCGGATACACTTCGAGCTACTTTGAGCCACTAACATCTTTCAAATCTAATCCATATCAGGAATAAATTTATAACTTACCTTTTTGCAACATTTGAAACGTTCTAGGAGAACATTCGACCACCACCGAATTTTCTTTATTTTCAGATATTTTATTTTTGTATACAATTGATTTTTAAAACGGATTTTGAATTTGTTTCCTGTCAATTTCTCTGAGCTTGTTATGAGTTAAGAAGTTTTCACGTCTCCAGAAGTCCGCGTCTTAGCCAAGAGGCTAAGGTCTGATTGCGGTCTGGCTTTACCCCGCCTGAGGCATTTCTTCATGTAGATATGAAAGGGTTAGTCCAGCAAAAAGATGGTGTGCCGGTATTGTACCACAGCCACCGCGGCGCGAGGGATGAGCGGCTCATCCACGACGGGTACACCGCCAATGCTCAGGAGGTCCTCCATTTTAGCACCGCAATTGCGGATAGGGACAAAACAGATACCCTAAAGCAGTTCACCGAATTTTGGTGGCTTAATGAAGAGGTGAGGGTGGATACGCTCTCCCGGGCCGGTGCGCTACTAACGTAGCATCCTCCTTAGTTTTAAGCTAGAAATTAAATTTGTAGGTTTAGGTATAGAATAGGGGGTCTTTGGGAGAGCCGGGCTAGCCAACATGAAAGAGTGCTACCGAGACTGAACCGACCGCTTAAGGCCTCGCTCGAGTCTCGGCGGCGCGTATGTGCACCTTGTTGGCGGATGCCAGGCGCCCATGGACGCAATCAGGATGGTGACCAATCGGCGAGATTGCTCACCACCCTGATTATAGGTAATTTAGATTAAGTAGCTTAGGTAGTTTTAAGTAGTTTTATGTTTAATAAAACAATAATAAAGAATTCAAGTTTTAGAAAGTTTCTTGAAAATTAAAAAAAAAAAAAAAAACAAAATATGTATAAATAGATAGATTTGGTGGCCAAGGTTTCTCATAAGTAGGAAAGTCGACTGACCAAGGAGGAGAGGCCATCACCTCTCACCTTGAGTGAATCACTTTCCGGACAAAAGGAAACCACGGGAACAGTGTTCCCAGGATCGTCATACGTGGTGTAGAGCCACAACCTGCACGAGGTGCCACTGCTTTCGACTAAACATGACGGATCTAGAGCGGAAACTCTATAAAAACCCGCAATCCCAGGCGTCTAACAACCGTGCCTATGGGATGAATGGCACTACATAAGTGTGTCTTATAACGGTGAACTCCAGATAACAGGCGACCTCCGGTTTAAACTAGCCCTCCCGAGGTATGGAGCTCTGCCTCGGGTGATCATATTTCTCGCAATTTTCAAAACAAAATTAAATGGAAAACAATAACACAAAAATGGAAAACAATAAGGAATGCACACCTTTCAAATTGCAACCGGATGTCACTTTGGACCTCCCAGTTTCTACAGTTAGGGCACCTGGTCCTGCTGCAGAAACTGAACACTGTAACACCACGTTGATTGGAGAGGACTCGGTCGTCACCATTCCCATGGATGTTATATCGGCGGAGGAAGAAGCTGCTTTACTAGCATCCCCGAAATCATCTACAGCTATCGACAGACCATATGGGCCAGTTACGGCTAAAGATGCTGGCAAAGTCAAGCTATCAGGTGCTGGACGAAAACGCCTGAGGAAACTGTTGGACGCAGGGTATCCGATTGAGGAGGCGCGTTCAATAGCCTTGGAACCGGTGCAGTGCAAGGACAACCGCACCAAAAGACCAAGAGCGGACAGTTCAACTCCAACGAGCAACACTCCAAAACGGAAGGCTACTGAGGCTGCACACTTACCACCTCAACAGGCACCCACCTTTTGGGATATTGTTGGCTGTAAAAAGATAGGGGTGATACCAACAGACTACCCTGCTACCCTATGGTCCACATACCAACTAAATTTGGTGCAAAATAGTGTCCTGGAGAGCATAATAAAACAACAGGATAATGCTACCAAGCCCCAGTTCCGTGGTTGCACTTTCAAACCGGGTTGGCTTACCTTTACGTGCAAGGACCAAAAGACAAGCGACTGGTTGGAAAAAACCATACCAACATTGCTCCCATGGGAAGGTGCCAAACTAAAAGCTATGAGCGAGGAAGAAGTTCCTCGGCCACAAATCTTTGTCGGCTACTTCCCTGGGGAAGAAACCCCCACCAACAAAATTCTGAGCCTCGTTAAAGGTCAAAACAATGGTCTGAGGGTAGACGACTGGAGAGTACTCAACCGGGTGCAAAGGCCCCAAATGACGGAGCTCACTTTAGCTCTAGACCCAACGTCTGCAAATACTCTCAAGGCCCTAAATGGCAGCATTAGCTACTGTTTCGGTGATGTACACTTACGGCCAAGAAATAAGGACATCCCGAGACCAAAAGTCGCCAAGAAGGAGACTGCAGTCGCAAGCACAGGGACCACCCAGGATCCTAAAGCAAAGACACCTGCTCAATGCTCTTCAAAGACTGTGGCTAATATATCGAAGGCCACAACGGAAGATACCCCCAGCTGCTCGTACAGACACCCGATGCCTAAGGTGACAAAAACAGGTACGGGTACCACTGCAAGCCGAGTAAAGCAGAGGCAGCGTGTCTCTGGCAGACCTCGAAAATGCGAGAGACGAGACCCTGAAGAGGCAGCGCTTCTAAACAGAAGCAGGGGCAAAAAGGTGGCACAGAGGGGCCACCAAAGAAAATAAAATATGCGACGTCCATCCGCAAATAACACCGGAAGGCAACTTAAGTGCCTTCAAATAAATCTCCACCATGCTAAGGCAGCTTCTAGTGTCCTAAGTGAAGATTTATTAAAGAAGACCTAGATCTATCCATGATTCAGGAACCATGGACCTTTTCAGGAGCCGTAAAAGGTCTCCCAAATGAAGAAACCTGTAAGTTAATTTACGATAAACAGCATGCCCGTCCGAGAGCAGCTCTTATGATAAATAAAAGCTTAATTAAAACAACTTTTCCAATTTCAGAATTTATTCAAGGAGATTTGGTGGCGGCACTCATCGTAATACCAAAAGCCGGTCAAAAGGGAGGGGATCTGAAGGTCGTTATCGCCTCTGCTTACCTCCCTGGAGACACCTCCGACGCACCAACCTCGGAGGTAGCGGCTTTGGTAGGATACTGCAAAGCAAGGAGACTACAGTGGATCCTCAGCTGTGACGCCAATGCCCACCACTCGGTTTGGGGGAGCACCAACATAAACAAAAGAGGTGAGTCCCTTTTTGAATATATTTGTGCTAACAATTTGGTGGTGGTAAATAGAGGGATAGAACCAACCTTCATAAATGCGATTCGTCAAGAGGTTCTAGATCTCACTTTGGCAAGTCCATTTATATATAATATCATCACAAACTGGCATGTTTCCGGAGAAGTATCCATGTCGGATCATAATCACATCAGATTCGACTTGGAGGCGTATTCCATAAGAAACACAATTCACAGGAATTCGAGATCCTCTGACTGGGAAACCTATCGGTTAGTCCTCGAATCAGAACTAAATCGTTCTTTAGTTCCACTGGGAACCATTCCGGAGCTGGAAATTGAATCCGAACAGCTCCAAAAAAACATAACCTTCGCCTATGAAAGCAGCTGTGGCCTCAAAAATAGGACAACACGAAGAGATGTTCCATGGTGGAATAAAAGACTTGACGTCCTTAGAAGCACGGCAAGAAAACTTTTCAATAGAGCTAAGAACAACGGCAATTGGTGCCAATACAGAACAGCTCTAACTGAGTACAATAAAGAACTGAGAAAATCAAAACGAGTGACTTGGAGAAAACACTGCGAGGACATAGAAAATCTCCCTGCAGCTACACGACTCCAAAAAGTCCTCGCTCGCCCTAGCTCCTTCATACTAAAAACCATGGAGAAAGTCCTGGATCAATACATAAGGGATCAGTTCCTTACGGGTAACCCACTTCATGCGAGCCAGTTCGCATACCAAGCCGGCAAGTCTACCGAAACTGCCATACATAGCCTTACAATGACTATTGAGAAGCTCTGGCAGAAAAGGAAACGGCTCTCTGTGCCTTCATTGACATCCAGGGAGCGTTTGACAATACCTCCTTCGATGCCATAAAAAAAGCTATGAAAAGAAAAGGCATTGCCCCATTAATCATAAAATGGGTTCTAAATATGTTAGAAAGCAGAATCATCAATCTGGCGTATGGAGGCTCACACAAGACTGTAAAGGCCACTAGGGGCTGTCCTCAAGGAGGAGTACTTTCTCCTCTACTGTGGACTTTAGTCATAGATGAACTCCTAGACCACCTCACACAATCGGGGTACATAATACAAGGATATGCAGATGATGTAGTAATCACTGTTAGGGGCAAGCATGACTCCACGATATCGGAGATCCTGCAAAGGGCCCTAAACTTAACCTACAAATGGTGTCAGAACAAAGGATTGACCATAAATCCATCAAAAACAGTAATGATACCATTCTCAAGAAAGAGAAAACTAGAACTGAAACCGATCAAGCTGAATAACGCAGTCATTGACTTTTCAAGAGAGGTAAAATATCTTAGACAAGACTCTCACCTGGAATTCACACCTTGATCAAGTCACCAAAAAGGCGACAAAGGCAATTTTTATGTGCCACCGTCTTTTCGGCAAAACCTGGGGCTTAAAACCAAAAATGATCTATTGGTCATACAACACGATCATCAAACCAATGATCACCTATGCAGCGATATCATGGTGGCCAAAAACCGAACAAATAACGGCACAAACAAAATTAAACAAGACATATCGCTTAGCATGCGTTGGTATAACGGGGGCAATGAAAACTTGTCCAACTGCAGCCATAGGGGCAATGCTCAGCCTTCTGCCTTTACATTTAGCTGTAAAGAAGGAAGCTGGCCTCAGTGCCCTCAGGCTCCCTGATATATCAAATCTTAAAGCAGGAAACCTCACAGGACACCGTCGGGTACTACAAATGCTCCAAAATGATCCTGTGATCAAGGTATCAGATACCATGCTTAAAAAGCTGCGCTTCTCCAGAAAATTTAAGATAGTCATATCTGACAGGAACACATGGAGAACAAACCAATTCGTAATACCATCGGGATCACAAATCTGGTACACCGACGGTTCGAAGATGGAAGATGATGCCACCGGGGCTGGGGTCTATGGGCCTAGGTTCCAAAGAGCTATAGCACTGGGAAAGTCACCAGACATCTTTCAAGCGGAGGTTCACGCCATAGAGATATGTGTCCGAGAATGCTTACGAAGGCGCGCCAAAGGTGCCCGCAACTACATCCTATCAGACAGCCAAGCAGCTCTTAAGGCCCTAAGATCATACTCGATCAGGTCAAAGTTGGTTTGGGAATGTCTTAATCTCCTCGAAGATCTGGCCAAGGACAATACGGTCACCGTTGCTTGGATACCAGGTCATGAGGGATTTGATGGCAATGAACGAGCGGATTGTCTGGCGAGAAGAGGCGCATCACGCCTGCTCACTTTTCCTGAACCCTACTTTGGGCTACCTTTGAGTTACGTACACTCAAAATTCAGGAAATAGGAAGATGATCACCTTGCCGAATACTGGACGAAATCCAAAGGACAGAGACAAGCAATTCATAAGACCAGCTCGTAGTAAAGCAAAAAAGTTACTCGAGCTAATCAAAGAAGACCTAAGGATACTAACGGGTTTCCTTACTGGGCACTGGCCACTAAGATACCATCTCAAAAAGATGGGACTATCCGACTATGACTCCTGTCGGCTATGCGGAGATGAGGAAGAGACAACGGAACATATACTCTGCGAATGACCTGCAGTGGCAAGGGGCAGAACGATCCATATGCAAAAGGCATTTCTAAGTCCTGCAGAGATAGAAAACATGAAACCAAGAAGGGTGCTGAGGTTTATAAAGAGCCTCAACAGCTCCCTGGGTTAAACATTAGAGGCCAACACAATAGATCTCTTCTGGTCGCAGTGTACAGGGCCTATTGCTTATAATACAATACAATACAATAGATAGATTTAAGGCCGAAAGGCAATAGTTTTAAGCATATTGTTTTAAGTTTAGAGCACTCGCTAAGAGCCAGGAAGCTAGAATAAGATAAATGTTAGTTTTTAATTAGATTAAGTTTAAATAATGAATTAATAAAAATGAATTGAAAAAAAAGGTCTGATTGAGAGATGCTCGATCCCTTGGATTTAGGCCCGTAGGCTCAAAAAGGACATGCAAATGCGAGTATTGTGCCAAATTAGAAAATAGAAAAGTGACCTTCGCTAGTTCCCTGAATGAAGCCTACTTCAGTATTATATTTACGAAATAGGCACATCCGAAAACAAAGACACATTGTCGTGCAGTAGATTTTCCAACTAGGACATCTACTATCATAATTTGACATTTGTGCCGACACCCCCCCAAAACTGTGGGTGCGCTTAGTGTATCTGGTGTTCTCTGGGTCAATATCGATTAGAGCGTGCTCTGAGCATTCGCCTAATATAAGAGAGAGACATATCTGAGGTTTTCCTGCAACTCTTAAATGAGTCCGAATGGGACGATTGCGGATGAAAGTTGGAGTTCAAGTGTCGTAACCGGTGGCCTGGAGCATAAGCTTGTGATACAGGAAACTCGGGTTCGAGCCCCAGGCTGAGTCTTTCATTCTGTTTTTTTTTTATATAATTATCTTTCTTTTTTAAAATATCGACGTTTCATTTTCTTTTTTAATTTCTCCTAAGTCCTTTTTTTTTTTTGTTCTGACCCCCCTTACGACTACCTTCCGTTGTTAACTGCAATATTTACTTTTAGTTAAACAATTTCTAGGAGAACTGATTTTAAGTAAAGTTAAGTAGGTTAACATTGTTGGTTAAAATTGCAAAGGTGTGAACGAAGGGGTGGCAGCGCTGCGGCGCTTTTGGGAGTGGATTCAGACTTCAGAATCCGAGGGTAGATTTTTATTTTTTATATATATATATTTCTTTAGTTTTTGAGTGAGTTTGGTTCTCCTTCTTTTTTCCCCATCTGGGATCTTTTGTTTATTTTTGGATTCGAATTATGCAAAATAGAAATAAAGGAGTTAGTTGTAAACGTTGACTTATTATTATTTTACCGTACGCGGATGTTTGTGAAGGTCGCGATTCCTTCAGAAAAAGTATCTCAGGCCATTAAGGTAAATCGCGTGGCGCCCATTCTTAACATCTATTTTCCCACGGCCTTTTCCATTAGGTCGGTCGGCCCTTATTGTCCTGCAACGCGGAATTGCGTTTGTTCGATTCAAACCTCGTACGCGAACGAATCTACTGTAACCTTTTAGATAATAAACGCAAATTTACCAAATAGTTGGAGTTTATTTATTTCTCCGGCACAACAGGAGAACCACAACTTTCTTATTCGTTATTGAAAGATGAATCAAATCCATATCATCTGCTAGCCGTTCTATAGACTCGAAGTTGTCTTCCTAGCATTTGAAAACCTCCAGTTCATGAGTAGAAGAAGTGAACGATCAAACAGAGAAAAGCCTTCCAAAAAGATTTGAGCCATATTTTCTGGATATGCCTGAACTTAGCCATGCACTGCCGCCTAAGACAGTACCGTCTCAACAACCGCCGCCCCTGCCATCGCCGTTAGAGGCATTGCTGCCCCAGCCACTGTTGCCCTAGCCATTGCCGCCCCAGCCTCTATCGTTAGAACCATTGCTGCCCCAGCCCCTGCCGCCCCAGCCATTGCCGTCCAGCAGTCATTACCATCACAGCCTCTATAGTTACAGTCATTGCTGCCCCAGCCATTGCCGCCCCAACTATTGCCATTAATGCCCACTACCATGCAGAGCTCGTCAAAGCCAGCCACCGCCGTCCACTCTTTGCAAGAACCTCATGGAACACAAAAGGGTATAGATCAGGTAACAATTGAATTTAATAAAAAATTAGCAGAGTTACAGAATGAATTTAATCGCCAAATGCATGCAATACGAGTGCTAATAGTTAGTGTCGGGGATTATTCTTCCGATCAAGAGTCAAGAGAAAAGTACCAAGTAAAACAACACGTCGAATAAAACCACAGAAACTTCGAGTTAGAACTTTATTTTTGATGCATCTGCCCTAGACGAGATGTGTAATTGACTGAGCCGAGCTTCGCCAGTCGAAGTCGCTCATCACCATCGGTCACCCCCATGGGAACCGAAACGCTTCGTCATCAAAAGTCCCATAGATGCAGGGAGTCCAGTACCTGATACCAAGCCCACGCCTTGGATATCCACCGGCACAGTAGTAGGATACCGCCGACGCGAGGTGTCAAGTACCCATGACCAAGTCATGAGTCCGACGACCAAGTTTAAGCAGCGAGCCAGTCAGGTGGTGTCCAGTATCCGCACGATGATACGTCGTATGAGTTGCGGGCGAGGATAGGCGACCGGAATGTGCCTCGTAAGCGGCGCGCTATGAGTGGATAGTGACCAGGGCGATTCGATTTCCAATGTGTGTCACAATGCCTGGGTCATCGAATAGCTGTCGTTGCGGTTGTCAGGGGTTGCCAACCGTGAGTCGGCGCGTTTGCCAGTGGGAGGCAACCTTGCTGGATGGCGAATTCGGTCCAATACCGAACATTCTGCCCGGTCGAACCATCCGGTTCGAAATGGATCCAGAGTTCGTCTCTCGTTAATCAGGGGAATCCAACAGCCGGCAGAGCTTCTGGACTGGCCGCCGGCATTCACCAGAACTCGTGCGTAGCGTGGCGTTGCGGGTCAAGCCGTCACTGCCCGGGTGAACGGCGACTACTCGGCCCAATCTCCAATGTGTAGGGGGTAGGTTCTCATGACGAACGAGAACGATGTCGTTGACCTGAAGGTTCGGCTCCCTCCTCTCCCACTTGTTACGGGTCTGGAGGGTGACGAGGTATTCGTCGCTCCAACGCTGCCAAAAGTCCTGATGGATCTTGCGTATCCACTGGTACTCCTTCAGCCGATTGATTGGTACATCCCCAACGTGCGGCTCTGGTACTGCCAGGAGGGGGGCACCGATGAGGAAGTCACCCGGGGTAAGTGCCAATTTATCTTCGGGATCGTCGTGGAGTGGCACTATTGGGCGGGAGTTGAGACAGGCTTCAATCCGTGTTGCGAGGGTATATAGCTGGTGGTACCACAACGACTGAGATCCCACCAGGCGGACCAAGTGATGCTTCGCAGACTTCACAGCAGCTTCCCACAAGCCACCCTGGTGAGGAGCTGCGGGGGTAATGAAGTGCCATCTCGTGCCAGTATGTGCCAATGCTTGTCGGTTGTAGCGAGAGTGGAATCCTGCCAAATCCTCTCTGAGGAGCCGGTTGGCGCCGACGAAGGCCGTCCCATTGTCGCTATAGAGATCCGGGCACGGTCCGCGTCGGCTGGTGAAGCGGGTGAAAGCATCCAAGAACGCCTGCGCGGAGAGATCTTCGATAACTTCAAGATGTACAGCCTTCGTAGCCACACATATGAAGATACCCAAATAGCTTTTGACAGTGGTACGAGAGCGCTTTGTACCCACACGGACTGTGAAGGGGCCAAAGTAGTCCACTCCGGTAGCTAAGAATGGGCGAGCGGCATTGACTCGTTGACTGGGGAGCGAGGCCATCTGTTGCCTGATGACCGTTCCACGCTGTCTTCGGCAGATCGTACACTTGTGGAGCAGCGTTCGGATCACTTGTCGGCCATGGAGGATCCAATATTTACGTCGCAGCGTCTGCAGCATGAGTTGGACCCCGCCATGTAGAGTTTCTTCGTGGGTGGCGAGTATGAGCAGCCACACCAGGGCTCCTGTCTTCGGTAGCACGATCGGGAATCGTTGCTCTAGTGGAAGTGATGAGTGCGTGAGTCGACCTCCGACTCGGAGCATACCCCGTGCATCCAGGAAGGGGTTCAATGACAGCAGTGTACTCGAACTCGCCAGGGGAGACTGAGTGCGTAGCTGCTGGATCTCGGATGAAAAATGAGCGGCTTGCTCGACGAGGGTCAGTCGGTCCATGGCCTCTCGGAGCTCATCCGCTCCGATCACAGGTTCCATCCTCAAGTGACGAGAGGTGCTTCGCCATCGAAGCATGTAGGCAACGGTATGTAGGAGCCGTCGTATGGAGCTAAATCGTTCAGTCAACGGGATGATGACGCCGTCCCGACGTCGTGTCGTCAGCTCGGGTATCGTGATGGCTACGCCAGTGATGACTGTGTGCTTGACCTCCTCGTAGATAAGCGCCATATCCTCATCGCGTAGCTGCCCGGTTGGGCGTAGTGGTAGCGGCCCATCGACCAACCAACTCGGACCCTCCCACCAGAGGGTGTGCTGGAGAAGATCGGCGGCGCTGAGGCCCCGGCTTGCGCAATCGGCTGGATTCTGAGCAGATCGGACGTGGTACCAACGCTCAGGTGAGGTCAGTTCTTGAATCTGTCGGACTCGGTTCGATGCGTAGGGTCTGAGCGTGGAGGGCTCCTTTCGTAACCAGCACAAGACGATGCTGGAGTCCGACCAGAGGTAATAGGGTGCGGCCTGCAACCCCAAGGCGCAGCGGACGTTCTCCAAGGTGAGTGCAAGGAGGCTGGCAGCGCAAAGCTCGAGGCGAGGAATGGTAGCACCCCTGAGAGGGGCCACCTTAGTCCGTGCGGTGAGCAGGGACACTTGACTCTGGCCATCAGACGAAGTCGTTCGCAGGTAAATGACAGCGGCGTATGCTCGTGCGCTAGCATCACAGAAGCCGTGGATAGTCGTAGCATGCTGGCTGTGCATGCCTAGCCATCGTGGTACTCGAACCCGATTGAGCGCAGAGAGACCCTCTCGAAAGGAGGTCCAGGTTTGTTGTAGTTCGGTGGGGAGCGGGACGTCCCAGGTGACGCCCGCGGACCAAAGGGTCTGGATAAACATCTTCCCCACGATGATGACCGGAGCCAGAAGACCAGTAGGGTCAAATAGCTTTGCCACCTCACTGAGCACCCGTCGCTTCGTTGGGGGTGCACCCATGTCTTCTATCTCCACCCGAAAGAAGAGCTCGTCCGCTGCCGGATCCCACCGCAGTCCAAGTACTGTTGCCGTTGGGCAGTCGATGACAAGCTCTGTGGAAATAGACGAAAGGGAAACATCGTTAGAGACCAAAGATATTACCTCTGCGCTATTGGAGTTCCATTTGCGCAGTTGGAAATGTCCTGCCAATAGGATGGTGTTGACATCAGTGGCCACATTGACCGCCTCGGTGACACTGTCACAGCTCGTCAGCAGGTCGTCCACGTAGAAAGCCTTCTCGATCGTCTCCTTCGCAGCTCGGGCTCGCTCCCGATCAGGAATCAAGTGGTGATTGTCGCTGGCACACTGCACCATGCATCTCACTGATGTGTATGGACTGGATGCCATACCGTAAGTAACCGTCGTCAAGCGGAAGACGGCCAATTCGTCCGACGGTGATTCTCGCCAGAGAATCCGTTGGTAGTCGCGGTGCTCAGGTGCCACCAGCACCTGTCGGAACATCTTCTCCACATCGGCGGTAAGCGCGACTGAATAAAGCCGGAACCGCAAGATGATATGGACGAGAGAATCCTGGATGGTAGGTCCCACCAGCTGGACGTCATTCAGCGAGACTCCAGTAGTGGTTCGTGCAGATGCATTAAACACCACACGGAATTTGCTGATTACCGCGTGATGCGGAATGTAGTAGCATCTGGGGTGGTCGCCATGTTGACCTGCCCTTTCCATGTGTCCAAGACCCTCATACTCGCGCATGAACTCCACGTATCGATGCCGGAGTTCCGGGTTGGCCTGAAGACGTCGCTCCAGGCAGTAGAACTGGCGCAGGGCGCCACGGTAGGACGCCCCCAATGGCGGCGCATCGTCTCGGAAGGGGATGTTCACCATGTATCGCCCATCCGACGTGCGGGCGTGCGTCGCCGCATAGTGTCGTTCACAGTCATCGTTCGCTGGCTCGTCTATGGGAACTTCTTCCAGCTTCCAGAAGTTCTTCACAAGTTCCTCCAGGGAGTACTCCGGGGTCGACTCTTCCGTCAACTGAGTGTGTAGTGCCTGGATGGCGACTGGCGGCTGCCCCAATGCAGCCGGACCAAATACTACCCAACCGAATTGAGTTCGTTGAGCATGAGGTTCTTGGGGTCGGCCATGGATGATCCCGTCTTGGATGATCAGACCCCAGACATCAGCGCCCAGCAGTAAGTCGATGGTTCCAGGCGTACCCAAGTGCCTGTCTGCCAGGGGAATACCACGCAAGTGCGGCCATTGCGAGATGTCGACATGCGCGGCAGGCAGCATGGCCGTGATGGTAGGCATCACCAATGCCTTCAGGGTGATTGTGAACGTTGACCGGGTGGAGCGCAGTGACAGCGTCACGTGGCCCGTCGCCGTGGCGTGTCTAGAGGCTCCAATGCCTTGCACGGCCACATCGAGTCTGCTTCTACTGAAGACGAAGTCTATGTGTTAGTTCGGTGGTAATGAAACTTACCTGCGACCCAAGGTCGCATAGGGCACGGGCGAGGTGAGACTCCGAGGCGGCTCCGCGTGCGTGGACGAGCGCCGTCGCCAGCAGCACTGTGGAGCTAGGATGAAAGAGTCACTCTTGCTCTTCGTCATAGAGCTCTGGAGGCCCCCGGAAGGAAACCCAGTTTGACGGGCCTGCGTAGGACTGCGGGGCTGGTTGTGGTGGCGTAGACTGTCCTCGGCTGGGCTGCGGCATTACTGCTTGAGTAGGTTTACACAGCAGGGTGTGGTGTTTGCCGCTACACTTGCGGCAGGTGACCTTGGATGGGCACTGACCGGCACTGTGGCCCGGTCCTAGGCAGTTGAAACACGCATCCACTGTTATCGTCACCTTTAGGCGCTGGTTCGTGTCCATGTCGATGAACTGCTTGCACTGGTATAGGCGATGTGATCCCTTGCAGTGACTGCATCGCCTCTCATCCACCGCTGCGGCCATTGCCCGAACGGTGGGACGTTGTCTCGCAGGCGCCTGGGCGCGGACTTCTTGGCGGCGCAACGTCAAAGGGACTGCTATCTCTGTCGCCAGGCTGTGCGCACGCTGCAGCAGAAACTCCATCAGCGCTGCTAGTGCGGGTATCTCCTTGGCGGGGCTATTCATCCGCCAAGCTTGTTGTGTCGTTGATGGTAACCGAGACACCACCAAGGGGACCATGAAGGTATCCCATTGCTCCACGGGCTGCTTCATCACCCGGAGAGCTCTTAGCGACTCCTGGACCGTGTCCACAATCCGGTGCAGCATGGCAGCGCTCTCCGTGTGCGCGGTCTGAAGGTTCAGCAATCGACACGCGTGGGTCTCCGCCAGCACCCGTGGATTGTCGTACCGGTCGTTGAGCTCCTTCCGTAGCTCATCGTAGCCGCCCGAGTAGATGTTGCCGACCAGCCCCACGTTACGGACGGCAGTCCGCAGGTGCTGAAGCTTGAATGCTTCCGGGTACTCGTTATCATGCACCAAGTGCATGAACGCATCCTTGAAGGCGAGCCAGTTCTGCGCCTGTCCGTCGAAAGTTGGGATGGAGATGGGGTCCAACCGCATGTCCATCCTAGCCGAGCTCGGCGCTGCCCACGTAGCCGGAGCCGGTGATGGTTGTGCTGACCCTGACGGCCCCTGTGCCGCCAGCATCTTCAGCTGTCGGTGTAACACCACGCTCGCTTCGTCGAACTGGCGTTCCACGCGTTGCGCCAGTAGCTCATGTGTTTCGAGCTCCTCTGCCGTGGATTGTGACACCAGCGCATCCTGGTTCACCGTGAACCGTGAGAACTGAGTGTTAAGCGCTCGCAGCTCTTGCTCGAGTTGTGCCTCGTCTGATTCCTTCAGATCGGCGGCCATGATCCGCACGTGGACCCGTTGGATGGCGTTGCTCGCCGCCGTGCGTAGGTTCAGTTCAGCCATTTAGAGAAGCGTTAAGAGTCCGGATAGCGTACTCACGGCGTATATCAAGGCAAAGAACGCACAAACAGTTGTCACACACGCGCAGATCACTAGGCACTGGTCGCAGACACAACCACACATATATAGTCAATTTGCTTGGCTAAATTACCGCGAGGGGCAGATCGGTTAGGGGTAGACCGCGAGGGGTACTTTATGACGTAAAAGTTAACTTATTCCTCACAGGAGGCACCAAAATGTCGGGGATTATTCTTCCGATCAAGAGTCAAGAGAAAAGTACCAAGTAAAACAACACGTCGAATAAAACCACAGAAACTTCGAGTTAGAACTTTATTGTTGATGCATCTGCCCTAGACGAGATGTGTAATTGACTGAGCCGAGCTTCGCCAGTCGAAGTCGCTCATCACCATCGGTCACCCCCATGGGAACCGAAACGCTTCGTCATCAAAAGTCCCATAGATGCAGGGAGTCCAGTACCTGATACCAAGCCCACGCCTTGGATATCCACCGGCACAGTAGTAGGATACCGCCGACGCCAGCAATCACGAGTAGTAGACGTGGGTAATACATTTCGACACAGAATATTGTTGTTGCCGCCGCCGATGCAGTATTTATCCCCAACGGCATTAGACCATCAACGGCGGCGCGAGGTGTCAAGTACCCATGACCAAGTCATGAGTCCGACGACCAAGCAGCGAGCCAGTCAGGTGGTGTCCAGTATCCGCACGATGATACGTCGTATGAGTTGCGGGCGAGGATAGGCGACCGGAATGTGCCTCGTAAGCGGCGCGCTATGAGTGGATAGTGACCAGGGCGATTCGATTTCCAATGTGTGTCACAATGCCTGGGTCATCGAATAGCTGTCGTTGCGGTTGTCAGGGGTTGCCAACCGTGAGTCGGCGCGTTTGCCAGTGGGAGGCAACCTTGCTGGATGGCGAATTCGGTCCAATACCGAACAGTTAGTAACAACCAGCAATTACATACCAGCGTAAACGATATTCGCAAAGAAATACACAGAAACGAAAATACTGTCATAAATATCACACCATCTACTTCATCCGCAGTTACCACTGAGAGTGTCAATATTCACCCCGAGCGGCATTCAGTAGAGTCACTCGACAATAGTCAGCAGCATATACCCCATCGCCAAAAGAAAAAAATTGCAGATATTTTCCGAAGCATTTACGAGTACCACTGATGATTTTGAATACAGCGATCTTCACAACATTATGCGACTGAGAGATTCCATAGAGGGAAACGCTCGTGAGATGGTTGAGTCAGTTCTTTGTAGCGCCAGAAAAATGTACAAGCCATATTCGAAACTCTGGAATAGACATACGGACGACCAGAACAACTAATCAAATCACAAATTCAGAAAGTACATGCCTTACCTAAGGATGTTGAAGGTGATCTTGACGCCCTCATTACCTTCGCAAATAAGATCAAAAACATGAACACGTTTCTACAATCCGCTCAAGGAGAGTATCACCTTACGAACCCAACATTGATAAGTGAATTAGTGTCCAAATTGCCCGTCGCCAGTCAACTTCAATGGGCGGAAAAGTGTACACAACTAGAAAGAGTTGGCTCCATTGTCGACTTTAGCAAATGGCTGTGTAGTTTAAGGAAACTCGCTAATATGGTGAACGATTCCCTGCCTCCGACTCTTCCACCATTTAATCCAAAGACACGAGGATATCAGCCATCAACTACCGTCGTAGAAAGAAACCAAGGACGTAAACATGCGATGGTGAGATTCGCACAGAGTCCATGCCCGGTATGTGATGGTGACTGTGAAAATATTGTGTCCTGTCAGAGTTTCTTAAAGCTTGCTGTAGACAGACGGTGGCAAAAAGCAAAGTTGCTGCCTTAAAAGAGGCCATCAAGCTAGCAAATGTTTTACCAAACGCAAATGCGAAGTTGAGGCTGCTCTCAATTTCACCACCGATTGTTGCACTCAGACCTTAACGAGTTCGAAGTATCCACGTTGCCGTCGAGATATAATATGGAGCCGAAAACTTTCGACAAAACTGTTGGGGCCGAATGCAAGAAACGAAATTGCTATGTGTACGCGAACCAAGATGATGACACTGTACTATTTCCGATTATTCCAATAAAACAGACGATGGAGCCAACGCCACAATGATCGATGCATCAATAGTAAAAGAACTTGGTTTACGCGAACAGAAATATTCTTTGGAGCTCCATTGGCTTAATCGCCAATTCTTACGAGAAGCAAGCGAAATAATTGAACTGTCAATTAGTGGGATGGAAACAAATGCAGATAAATATTATATGTCAAACGTTTTTGTGACACATAATTTGACACTGCCGACTCAATCATTGAATGTGTCCGAGTTGATAAACAAGAGTAATAGTCACCATCTCGCAGAGTTACCCTTGCACTGTTATAGTAACATACAGCCAAAAATTATACTAAGTCTAATACATGCGTTCTTAACAGTGCCAATAGAAGTTCCACTAACATCAAAGGTCCCAGGGCCGATCGCAATTCGTACAAGGCTTGGATGGTTGGCTTATGGACCAATAGGGAACGAATCTCAAATGTGTGCGCGAACAGTTTGTGTCGCCAACAAAATAAGTGATGAACACAAAACATTGGAAAACATTATGAATGTGTACTTCGATATAGAAACATTTGGAGTAAGGACAGATGACAAGCCATTACTCCGAATATGCCAATGAATATCGCGCGAAAATTGATGAATACATTCGTAAAGGTTATGCGAGACTATTGACAGAAGAAGAGCAGGCGAATCGGACATCTGTTGCCAGGTCCAGATATAAATCAGCCTCTTATATCAATTCTATTTCATATTAGGGAAGCTCCAATTGCTGTTTGTGGTGACATCAGGGAAATGTTTCACCAGATTTACATCTCACGAGAAGACCAAGACTCCCAAAGATTTTTGTGGAGAGACGGCGGCCCTAAACGACCGCTAAAAACATTTGTAATGGAGCGAATGATTTTCGGGGCTTCGTGCTCACCAGCAATCGCTCGGTGCGTAAAAAATCTCAACGCACAAAATTTCGCAGCAGAACATCCACGCGCCGTTAAGGGAATAATTGAGAGACACTATGTGGACGATTATGTTCACTGTTTTTATACGGAACGAGAGGCAATGCAATGCACAACATAACTCAACTCAAAGCTCTTAAAAAGTGAAATAGGCAATGTAACCGCCGATAGCTCAATTAATGTCGAGGGTAATAATGTGGACCGAATCTTGGGAATGCATTGGTCATCAGAAAGAGATGTCTTCTGCTTTGTATTCAAGTTTAATAAAGTTCCTAATGACATCTTAACATTTAAACGCAAACGCGCGAAACATTGAGCACAACTAGGTCTCTGTTTGATCCATTCGGACTGCTAGTGAATCATAATCAGGTGCAAGCTACGGATCTGCACATATTTTGTGATGCCAGTGAGGAATCGATGGCTGTGGTAGCTTATTGGCGATACGAGATGTTAAATGATGTACATCTGTCTTTCGTCGCTGAACGAACGTCGTGTGTTCCAACACGATTTCATACTATACCAAAGTTGGAGCTTCAGGCAGCAGTGATGGCGGTGCGTCTAATGGATTGTGTTGTTAAATGGCACAACAACCTTGTTAACAAATTTACATTTTTGAGTGATTCACACACTGTTATTAGGTGGATAAGATCTGACCATCGTGTTTACAAACAGTTCGTAGCCAATCGAGTGTCCGAAATATTAAACACTACAAGTATAGACAAACGGCGCTGGGGTCCAGGCGAACTGAATCCAGCACACGATGCGACTTGTGCTCAGTTTCCACTGAAGTATAACCCTGAGAGTTGATGGAAAAATGGGCCAGAGTTTCTGCTTCATGTTAACAGCTAGTGGCCAGATGAGGCCCTAATGAGAAACAAAGTCGATAGAAGCAGTGACGAGCTTCGTTCCAAACACTTTTCTCTACTTATGAGTCAAGTAAGTAAACCCTTTATAGATATTAATTTTTTTTTTCGAGTTTCTTCAGATACAAGCGGACGATGGCGTTGGTATTTCGATTTAAACACAACATAATTCAAGCGCTACTGCACGGACCAAAGAAAACTGGCGAAATCTCATTCGAAGAACAAAGCAAAGTGAAAACTTACGTCTTTAAGTGTGTTCAGAATGAAGCATTTCCTACTGAGCAAGCTTGCCTGTCCATCGTTTTAGGATGCTATATGGATGACTTAGGGGTTATGCGAGTTAAATCGAAAACGCTGCCTGCATTTCCCTTGCTACAAGACGTCGGATTATTCTACCACGGAATCATCGGTTTACACGGCTGGCAGTTGAAAGCTACCATTGTGAATTTGGACACGCCAACACATCTACTGTAATCAACGAAATACGATTGTGATATAGGTTTCCATCTATTAGGTCAGTGGTTCGCAACGTGAAAACTCACTGCGCGCTTTGCAGGATCCGAAAAGCGAAGCCAGTTCAACCACAAATGGGTAACCTACCACCTGATCGAGTGACCCCATATGTGCGATCGTTTAGCTACACGGGGCTTGATTGTTTTGGACCAATTACTGTGACCATAGGCAGGCAACGTCAGAAACGATGGGTGGCCCTATTTACGTGTCTTACTGTTCGAACCGTACATCTCGAGATTGCAGCCGATTTATCTAGTGTTGCTTGTCTACTCTGCATTCGATGGTACAAATTTTGTAGGACTAAATAAAGAGTTGCTCGGCATCAAGGATTTTTTGGACCAAAGTCATGTCGTTGCTGGACAATCCGCACTGGGCATCAAATGGAGATTTAACACACCTTCAGATCCCAGCGCTGGGGGAGCATGGTTACAAGGGTCTTTCTTTTCATGTTAAGGGAATATGCGCCGCGGTTGAAGACATTCCACAGTTTGCTGTAAGAAGCTGAATGCATAGTCAACTCGAGACCATTGACACACTTGCCAGTTACTCCGGACGATCCAGAGCCACTTACACCGAATCATTTTTTGCTAGGCTGTATGTACTAATTCAACACAGACTCTAGCTGCATTTCAACCGAGAATACTGTGCTTAAGGAAGCAGTGGCGCATTCTACAAAATTTAAAGAACTGCTTCTGGAAACAATGGATACGCGAATATCTACCGGAACTCACAAGGCGCACAAAGTGGTGTCTACTGATTAATCCAGTAGCGGTTGGGTTTCTCGTGTTAGTTTGCGACGATAATGCTCCCCGGTCGCAGTGGAGGCGTGGCCGAATTCATAACTTGTATTATGGGAAAGACGGGGCTGCCAGATCAGTTGATATCAAGACGAATAGTGGACTCTTGAAAAGGCCGGTATCTAAGCTGGCGTTATTCGACGTAGCGCCGACAGAGGTCGATGGTGCGGTCTCCCCCTCCAGGGTCACGTCACGGGGGTGGTGATGTCGTTATTCACCCTATGGTTAAAGGCAAAAACGATACAGTTGGCAACTCGAACGATTGAGGCGAAAATATAGAATTTAAAAAAGAAACGATAGAGACAACTATAGGAATATTTTTGACGTATATAATGTATTGTATTGCGCTAGATTGATGTACCTACTATATAAACCGATGCGATTTTCTTTCACAATTTCACTTGTCCAGTACCGTTCCTGAAGAGAATAAATTCATTTTTAATTTTGGGACAGAGTAAACGTGTTCTAGTCGTTTTCCAGCCCTTTCCAGCCGACATAAGAGTGTTTACAACAAAGGCATCAAAATCTTTCGTTTGAGCACAGTTTACTGCCGATTTATTTCTCATGGGACATACCCGTTTCCAATGTCCAGTTTCTTTACACAAAAAACATTTGCCTTTTTGCTGAAATTTTTGGACTTCCGTCTGTCATCTGATAATAGTGTATTGTGCTCTTGAGTACTTTGCAAGATTTTTTTTTATTTTACAACAATTTTATACCTTTACAAATTTTTAACCCGCAAAGCAAAGTGCTTATCTGCAGGTGTTTGTTTAGAAAATTTTATTTAAATTTTTTCTCCATTACACAATTTAGTGAATCTGCTCCTATAAATGTATCTCGATTTATATTACAGATTCTAGATAATATTGTTTTAATTTTCTTTTTCTTTTGCTGGCTACTCTAATATATTTCTTCTTGAGCAAGCTCGGCACAGTGTACATCATTCTTCTCCTTCCATATTCGTTGGCGATAGGAGGAAGTTGAAACATACCCTCCACTCTCCTTCTAGTGCGAAGCTGGTGATCGTTATAAATTCGAAAATTCGTGTCATCAAACTACTCCAACGCCACACTCATCTCAAAGATTTGCTTCACCTTCAGTATTTAAACGCCACTTGAAGTGAAATTTCTGCTCGCTATAAGTCTCCCAGCCCTGTCTTGTATATTCTGTAGCTTTTCAATGTGTGTTTGCGCTGCGCCTCCCCATGCCAATATTCCATACCGAAGTCTTGACTCTATGAGAGCGTGGTAGACTGCTATCCGAACGCAGATCGATGATTTGTATTTAAGACAGGCGAGCGCAAACAGAGATCCCTTTAACTTGTTTCTTATTATGTTGATGTGAGTCTCCCATAAAAAGTGACAGTCAATTGTAATACCTAGATATTTGTCGGTGTTCACAAACTCAATATTTTCTTCATTGCATGTACTAGTAAAACGAAACGTCTTCAACACAATCGGAGTCTTTGTATACCTTGGACTGCGGATATGCATAGCTTTTGTTTTTAAACTATTTATTACTAGACCATTATCGTGACGCCATTTGTTTGCTTCATCAAATTCATTTTCGATGCCTCTTCGAGTGATGAGTTACAACAATAGCAGTATCGTCTGCATATGCAAATGGGGTGCTATTTTTTAGACACTTTAGCATCTCATTAGTAAAGGGTGATTTTTTAAGAGGTTTAGAACTTTTTTTAAAAAAAAAACACAAAAAATTCGAAAAAATGAATGAAATATTTATTTGAATCGATAGTTTGAACCTTGCAATTTAATGTTTAAAGATAATTTCATGCAAATGTTGACCGCGGCTGCGTCTCAGGTAGCCCATCCGCTGAGTCCAATTTTGGCATACTCTTTCACACATATCGGCCGGTATCTCACGAATGAATGCATGGATGTTGGCTTCCAGTGCGTCAATCGAAGCGGACTTGTCCCTATACACATTAGCCTTGGCATACCCCCACAAAAAATAATCTAATGGTGTCAAATCGCACGATCTAGGCGGCCAATTGACCGGCCCGAAACGTGAAATTAACTGTTCACCAAACTCGCCTCGCAATTGCGCCATTGTTTCGCGTGCTGTGCGGCATGTGGCACCGTCTTGTTGAAACCACATATCATGCAAGTCAAGAACTTCCATTTCGGGCAAAAAAAAGTTTGTTATCATCGCTCGGTAGCGTTCACCATTGACAGTAACGCTGCGATTCGCATCATCTTTGAAGAAATATGGCCCAATAATGCCGCCGGCCCATAAACCGCACCAAACAGTGGCTTTTTCGGGATGCATTGGTAGCTGTTGCAATGCTTCTGGCTGATCTTCACTCCAAATGCGGCAATTTTGCTTATTTACGTACCCATTCAACCAAAAATGAGCCTCATCGCTGAACACAATTTTTCGATAAAAAAGCGGATCCTCGGCCAGCTTTCCAAGAGCCCATTCACCAAAAATTCGGCGTTGTGGTAGGTCGGCTGGCTTTAGTTCTTGCACCAGCTGTATCTTAAAAGGCTTTACGCCCAAATCCTTCCGCAAAATTTTCCACGTAGTGCTGTAACAAAGGCCTAACTGCTGGGAACGGCGCCGAATCGACATTTCGCGGTCTTCTGTCACACTAGCTGATACGGCCGCAATATTTTCTTCACTACGCACAGTACGTAAACGTGTTGGTGGTTTAATGTCCAACAAAGTAAATTTGGTGCGAAATTTGGTCACAATCTTCCGAATAGACTGCTCAGAAGGTCGAGAATGCCGATCATAAAATGGAAGCAGCGCGCGATGAACATTTCGAACCGAGCAGGAATTTTGATAGTAAAATTCAATAATTTGCAAGCGTTGTTCATTTGTAAGACGATCCATGGTTAAATTGCAAACCAAACTGAAGCTGTTTGACAGTGACACAAGGTACTAAACACACGTCAGCTGTCAAAACCAGTGTTGCCAAAACCAAACCAGCTAAAAAATCACCCTATATATAAAATAAAAAGAATAGTACCCAATTTCGATCCCTGAGGAACTCCGTATGGCTTTCATTAATTCTTACTCTGAAAGTCCTTAGTGACAGGTAGTCTCTCAGCCAGTTAGCCAACCTTCTTCTAATGCCAACCCTTTCTAAGGCGTCAATAAGTCTATTATGGTCAAGTGTATCAAAAGCTTTGCTAAAGTCCACAAAGACCACCAGGACATGTTGGCATTTACTCAAGCTGTTGTTTATTAAATCGGAAAATTTTCCTAAGAGTTATTGGTCCTTTTCCCTTTCTGGAATCCATACTGATTCTCGCTAATCAATTTGTGTTTCTTAACGAAGCTCCGTAAACGCTTTGCTACAACTTCTTCCATAATCTTCTCAATGGAAGGCAGAATTGTGATAGGACGATAGTTTGCTTGTATTTTTTTGTTACCTCCTTTATAAATTGGTCGAACAATGGCCTCTTTGAGTTTTTTTGGAACCGTTGCTGAGAAAAAGCTCATGTTGATTAGTTTTGTTATTAAGGGTGCAAAAATATCAGCATTTGAGATCTATCGCTCTAATACCATCTGCTCCCGGTAATTTTTTGGTTTTTAAGTGTAACAATAGATTTTCTACTTCAATGCAGTCTACATCTCCAACATATATAGTATCTCGATTTATTGAGTTTCGGTGACTGGAAGTTGTGGTGCTACAGGTGTGTAAAATATATGCTGCCTGCTGCGTAAAAAGATCTGCAAAACTGTTAGATAATTCCATGCTCGTGCAGGATGAAAAACTTTTAGAAATAGAAAGTCAGTGTATTCATGACTTAAAAGATTATCATAGATTCCATATAAGGTATATAATGGTCAGAAATGTCCGTTTCTACTACAGCTGAAAACATAGGGGCTCTTGCAAATTGGTCAATATATGATCAATAAGTGTGTAACTTCCCAGATTTGGGTCAACTCTGGTGTTGCCATTATTTCTTTTGCTAAAGATGTAATTCTGATGGTTAGGGTTTCAAAAGAATTAGTTACTAATTCTACTGGACCGTATTTTAAGTTCTCATTTATATACATCGCTATACCACTACCTTTTCTATTTACCCTGTTTGAGAATTCTGAGTGAAAACCAATCAAATTATACAAATTATTTACTTTTTCTTCATTGTTAATTTCTAACAGAACAATAACATCAATATAATTCAAAATTGGAGATATACGAAAGCAAAAAATATCCCATTTTGTTCTTAAAGATCTTATGTTAAGACATAAACAGCGAAAATTCATTGTTTTTAAGTCATTTTGTGCTTCTACAAAATCTCCATACTCCATAACATTCAAGTCAAATAAAACATGCTCATAATTATCACTATCCGTTATTGTAGAAAGTATTTGTTCTTTTACTGCACATGATACATTTAGTTGCGTTTTATTTTATCAAGATCGCCAAGAACTTGAATACAAAAAGCTTCCGCTCTCTCTTCCTTCCTAGCGAATACTTTTCCAGAGCTTTCCCAAACAAATCACCAGCCTTCTTCTTTGCTTGCCATAACAGTTGTTTATTAACGCTAGTGAGCAGATTATTTACGTACACGTTGTTGTTGTTGAAAGCCTCGTTTATTTTTGCATTCTCTTCCGTGTTGTGTTTTAGTTTATTCTTGCAATAGTTAATGGACGGGTTGCGCGTGCACTTTGCATAAATGAAGACAACTGTTCGGGTATATTACGTCCGATTCAATCTAGAAAGTCCAGACAAAAATAATAACTAAAACACGAATTTGAGTTATCACAATTTATTTCTTATTTTATTTTATTTCACGTACGAGAACCGCCACGGGTAAGAGGCTCAGAAAGACTGCCTCGAGTTGAAGCTGACTTCCCCATAGGAAGCCAGCGCCAGACAACGCGCCAAGCTGCGTTGTCATCAGAAATCCCATATATTCAGTGCATCCAGCACTTGGTACCAGACCCATGCCTTGGATGCCCACCGCACGAGATACATGATCGCGCCAACACCCGCGACCAGCAGAAGTATTTTCCTTGCGTCCATATCTCGTATCTGCCTGTGGAATTCGCGTTCAACTGTCTATCCAGTGCCATTGCCCATGCCGTATTTATTCCCCATAGGAATTGGGTCATTACTTTGGCGCGAGGTATCGGGTGTCCGAGCACCATGGCAAGTGGATAGATAGACGATGATTCGCTCCCAGCGATGAATCGTTCGTCGTGTCCCATATCACAGATACTCATATGCCCAGTGCATCGCCATTCGATTTGTTATTGTTGGCGGCGATATGAGTCGTTGGAATGCGGTGATTAACACATTGTCGTGGGGGACAATGATCATGGCATGGCATTGGCATAACCGCAACGTTAGCAGATCTTATGACGACAATGTCATGACCTGGGTGTGTGCTCTAGTTGGCTCATCGGGGGCGTCGTACCAGCGGGGGTGGGACTCTCGTGACGCAACATTCGGTCTAGTACCGAACATTCTGCCCGGTCGAACCATTCGGTTCGAAAGAAGATGTGATGTGATGCGGAAGATTTGGCGCAAACGTTGTAGTCCAAGCTAGCCACTATTGCGTCATGATGGAACCAAAGTGGTCGATTTTTCAATATCGTACCGGCTCCGCTGTCGTCAAAGGGCCGGAGGGCCACTCTAGAACTTCTAGGTGAACGTATAGTGGGAGGAGGCTCAAACCTCTAGTAGACGGCACAGCTTTTGTACCGGGCGTCGGCACTCGCCAGCCTGAGTGCGCAGGGTCACGTTGCGGACCAGGGCGTCGCTGCCCGGGTGCACAGCGATAACTCTACCCAGTCTCCAATGACTCGGGGGTAGGTTCTCATGTCGAACCAAGACGACGTCGTTGAGTTGAATGTTGGGCTCTCGGTTAGCCCATTTGTTGCGGGTCTGAAGAGTCGCCAAATACTCCTCGCTCCATCTCTGCCAGAAGTCTTGATGTACCCTTCGGATCCATTGGTACTGCTTCAGCCGGTTCAGGGGGACGTCACTGATCGGGGGCTCTGGGATGGCAATGAGGGGGGCGCCAATGAGGAAGTCGCCTGGAGTGAGGGCCAGCTTATCCTCGGGATCTTCATGGAGCGGGACCAACGGACGAGAATTAAGGCATGCTTCGATGCGTGTGGCCAGCGTGTGTAGCTGATGGTACCAGAGAGCTTGAGACCCGATCAGTCGGACCAAGTGGTGTTTGGCGGACTTCACTGCGGCTTCCCACAAACCACCTTGGTGGGGTGCAGCAGGGGTGATGAAGTGCCATTTTGTCCCAGCATGGGCCAACGCCTGCTGGTTGTAGTGGGACTGGAAGTTGGCAAGATCTTCTTTGAGGCACCGGTTCGCTCCAACGAACGCGGTCCCGTTATCGCTGTAGAGGTTAGGGCAGGGTCCACGCCTGCTGACGAATCGGGTGAAGGCATCCATGAAAGCCTGTGATGAAAGATCTTCAACGACCTCGATGTGCACAGCCTTCGTGGCCATGCAGACGAAGATCGCCAGGTAGGCCTTGACTGTGGTGCGAGAACGCTTTGTCCCAACACGGACCGTGAAGGGACCACAGTAGTCCACGCCGGTAGCTAGGAACGGGCGGGCTTCGTTGACTCGATGAGTGGGCAGAGTAGCCATCTGTTGTCGGAGGACGGCGCCGCGTTGCCGTCGGCAGACGGTGCACTTGTGTAAGTGAGTGCGAACCAGTTGTCGGCCATGCAGGATCCAATACCTCTGGCGCAACGTATGCAGCATCAGTTGCACGCCACCATGCAGAGTTGTCTGATGTGCGCGTAGTATGAGGAGGCCCACCAGGGCTCCCTTCTTTGGCAACACGATGGGGAACTTCTGCTCGTGAGGAAGCGAAGCGTGTGTGAGTCGACCTCCGACTCGTAGGATGCCTCTGGCATCCAGGTATGGGTTGAGTGATAGCAGTGGGCTGGAACTGGTCAAGGGTGACCTGTTCCGTAGTCGATGGATCTCGGAGGCGAAGTGAGCGGCCTGCTCAATAGCTACCAATCGTTCCATGGCCTGGTCGAGCTCATCCGCGCCGACCACAGGTTTCCGCAGGAGATGACGCGAGGTACTCCGCCATCGGAGCATGTAGGCTACCGTGTGGAGTAGCCGTTGCAAAGAGCCAAACCGCTCTGTTAGTGGGATGAGGACCCCATCTCGACGCCTGGTTGTCAAGACAGGTACCATAGTGGTGACGCCCGCCAGGGGGGACGTCTTGAGCTCCGTGGCTACCTGAGCGAAGTCCTCGTCAGGCAGCTGCCCGGCTGGGCTGAGAGGCAGCGGTCCGTGTGCCAACCAATGCGGACCCTGCCACCATAATGAGTGTTGTAGTAGTTCAGCAGCACCAAGACCACGGCTGGCGCAGTCGGCGGGGTTCTGGGCGGATCGCACGTGATACCATCGCCCTGGGGAGGTTGTCTCCTGGATTTGCCGCACTCGGTTGGCGGCGTACGGCTTGAGCGTGGAAGGCTCCTTGCGCAACCAGCACAAGACGATCGTAGAGTCTGACCACAGGTAGTAGGGGGCAGACTGCAAACCCAATGCATTGCGGATGTGCTCGAGGGTGGCTGCCAGCAGGCTCGCAGCGCACAGTTCCAGTCTTGGAATGGTAGCTCCCTTGAGTGGGGCCACCTTCGTCCGGGCGGTCAGTAGTGAGACCTTGACCTGTTCGTCCGCATACGTGGTCTTCAGGTAGATGACAGCAGCATATGCACGGGCACTGGCATCACAGAACCCGTGGATAGAGACAGCATGCTGGCGATGCATGCCCAGCCATCGGGGTACCCGCACCCGGTTGAGTGCGAGCAGGCCCTGCCGAAATGCAGTCCAAGCAGTGCAGAGTTCGGCAGCTAGCGGTTCGTCCCAGTTGACGCCAGCCGACCAGAGGGTCTGTATGAAGACCTTACCCACGATGACCACGGGGGCGAGGAGGCCCGTGGGATCGAATAGTTGAGCCACTTCGCTCAGGACTCGTCGCTTAGTAGGAGGCGACCCAGTTGCTTCTGTTTCCACTCGGAAGAAGAGCTCGTCAGCAGCAGGATCCCAACGGAGGCCCAGGACTGTTGCCGTTGGGCACTCGATGACAAGCTCTGTGGAAAGAGAAGAAGACGAAATATGATTAGAGGCCAAGGATATTACCTTTGCGCAATTCGAGTTCCATTTGCGCAGCTTAAAGTGGCCCGCCATGAGGACCTTGCTGACATCAGCGGCCAGTCCGACCGCTTCAGAGATGCTGTCACAGCTGGTGAGGAGATCATCCACATAGAATGACTGCTCGATCGTCTGCTTCGCCGCTCGAGATCGCAGCGGATGGCGAACCAGGTGGTGGTTGTCCTGGGCGCACTGGATCATAGCGCGCACCGATGTGTACGGACTTGAGGCCATGCCATATGTAACCGTCGTCAAGCGAAAGACCATTAGCTCGGCGGACGGTGATTCTCGCCAGAGAATCCGTTGGTAGTCGCGATGCTCGGGAGCCACTAAGACCTGGCGGAACATCTTCTCCACGTCGGCAGTGAGCGCTACCTGGTAGCGTCGGAATCGCAAGATCACATTGACGAGTGAGTCTTGAACTGTCGGACCCACCAGCTGGACGTCGTTGAGCGAGACTCCAGTGGTGGTCCGAGCGGATGCGTTGAACACCACGCGGAACTTGCTGATGACCGCATGATGAGGGATGTAGTAGCAGTGGGGGTGATCGCCGTGTTGATCGACCCGCTCCATGTGGCCAAGTCCTTCATACTCCTGCATGAAGGCGATGTATTTCTCCCGCAACTCAGGATTGTTCTGGAGACGCCGCTCCAGGGAGTAGAACTGGCGTAAGGCACTTCGGTAGGATGCACCCAGTGGCGATGCATCATGTCGGAAGGGGATCTGGACCATGTACCGTCCCTCTGTAGTGCGCGTATGCGTGGCTGCGAAATGTCGGCTGCACTCATCTTCTCGGGTCTCGTCGGTAGGAACTTCTTCCAGCTTCCAGAAGTTCTTGACGAGTTCATCAAGCTTGAGCTCCAAGGCTGACTCATCCGTCGTTTGGAGGTGGAGTGATTGGATGGGTTGGGCCGGCGGCCCCAATGCGGCAGGACCAAAGATTACCCATCCAAGGCGGGTTTGTTGAGCATGGGGTTCGTCCAGTCGCCCATGTATGACATGATTCAGGACGAGGAGACCCCAGACGTCGGCACCCAGCAGGATGTCGATGGGACCAGGTGTTCCCATATGCGTGTCTGCCAAGTCCAGACCAGCCAGGTGGGGCCATTGGTTGACGTCGACCGGATCTGCTGGGAGAGTGGAGCAGATGGCCGGGATCACCAGTGCTTGGATGGTGATCGTATAGTTCCATTGCGTGGACCGAAGTGACACTGTCACCTGGTCACGAACCATAGCGTTGTTGGAGGCGCCAATGCCTTGAATAGCAACCTCCAGTCTAGATCTACGGAGATTGAGAGCAGACGTTAGTCTGGTTGTCACAAAACTTACCTGCGACCCAGGATCGCAGAGGGCTCGTGCGGGACAGTGCTGGTCCGAGGTTGGGTTGGATGCGTGGACGAGCGCCGTCGCCAGCAGGACGGTAGTATCGGGTCGAGCCAGTCAATTGTTGTTGTCCTCCATGAAGACATCCGGAGGTCCATGGGGACGGTCCTGGTACCAGGACCAGTTCGAGGGTCCGGCCTGGTCCGGAGCGGGCCCCTTCTTCGTTGGCTGCGTCGCTTCCTCCTTTCCCGGGGCTTGGGGACCGGGTCCGCTTTGGGATGGTCGTCGAGGCTGCGGCGCAGCCGTGGATCGACACAGCAAAGTGTGGTGTCTGCCGTCGCACTTTCGGCAGAGAACATTCGACGGGCAGCTAGGAGCGCTGTGCCCGGGGGACAAGCAATTAAAACAGACCCCAGTGGTCCGGGTTACCTTGAGCCGCTGGTTTACATCCATCTGACTAAACGTGCGGCACTGATACAAGCGATGGGGTCCCTGGCAGTGGACGCACCGTCCCTCCTGGGAAGTGGTTGCCATCGCGCGCACCGTAGGGCGTGGTTTCGCAGGCTGCGGGGCGCGGACCTCCTGTCGGCGCGGTGTGAGCGAGAATGTGACCTCGGTGGCCAGGCTATGAGCTCGCATCAGTAGGAACTCCGTCAGTCCAGCGAGTGTGGGAATCTCCTTGGCGGGACTACTCATCCGCCATGCGTGCTGGGTAGCGGGTGGTAGCCGAGATACCACCAGGGGGACCACGAACGTATCCCAGCTGTCCACGGGCTGCTTCATCACGCGAAGCGCCCGGAGTGCTTCCTGCACCGTATCCACGATGCGATGCAAGACCACGGCAGTCTCGGTATGAGCTGCCGGTAGGTTCAGCAGACGGCTGACGTGCGTTTCGGCTAGGACCCGAGGGTTGTCGTAGCGGTCCTTGAGCTGTTTCCACAGCTCTTCGTAGCCGCCAGAATATATGTTCCCGACTAGGCCCACGTTGCGGACAGCTGTCCGCAGGTGCTGGAGCTTGAAGGCCTCAGCCAAATCTGCGTCGTGGACCAGGTGTACGAACGCGTCTTTAAAAGCTAGCCAGTTCTGTGGGTGGCCATCGAAGGTCGGGATGGAAATCGGATCCAGGCGCATGTCCATTTTGGCAGAGCTCGTCGATGCCGTGGGAGCTGGGGCTGGAGTTGCTGGCGGGGGTACAGGCGTGGCGAGAGCGTTGAGACGTCTCTGTATCGCGGTACAGACCTCGTTGTACACCTGCTCAACTCGCTGCTCCAGTTGGTCATGGGCAGCCATGTCCCCTGGCTCGGCGGGGGTTAGAGACTCATGGAGACGGTTAAATTTCTCGAATTGGGCCGTCACGGCCCGCAGCTCTTGCTGCAGCTGCGGCACGTCTGCCGCTTTGAGATCGGCTGACATCACCCTCGCATGGTAGCGGTGGATCGACGACACGGCACTCGAACGCAGATTCAATTCCGCCATTGGAACTCACTTCGATTGTCTTTAAAAGGGGATAACAGGGGTCGCCAGGGACACTTAACTCAGAGAGAGCACAGTACGATTAACGCTCTGAGGAGAGCGAGTGACACACAGACCACTAATGCCACACACAACACAAATAGGCGCTCGGCGCAACAGTTACACATAAATGCACAGAGTCTAATTCCTCACAGGAGGCACCAAATGTTCGGGTATATTACGTCCGATTCAATCTAGAAAGTCCAGACAAAAATAATAACTAAAACACGAATTTGAGTTATCACAATTTATTTCTTATTTTATTTTATTTCACGTACGAGAACCGCCACGGGTAAGAGGCTCAGAAAGACTGCCTCGAGTTGAAGCTGACTTCCCCATAGGAAGCCAGCGCCAGACAACGCGCCAAGCTGCGTTGTCATCAGAAATCCCATATATTCAGTGCATCCAGCACTTGGTACCAGGCCCATGCCTTGGATGCCCACCGCACGAGATACATGATCGCGCCAACACCCGCGACCAGCAGAAGTATTTTCCTTGCGTCCATATCTCGTATCTGCCTGTGGAATTCGCGTTCAACTGTCTATCCAGTGCCATTGCCCATGCCGTATTTATTCCCCATAGGAATTGGGTCATTACTTTGGCGCGAGGTATCGGGTGTCCGAGCACCATGGCAAGTGGATAGATAGACGATGATTCGCTCCCAGCGATGAATCGTTCGTCGTGTCCCATATCACAGATACTCATATGCCCAGTGCATCGCCATTCGATTTGTTATTGTTGGCGGCGATATGAGTCGTTGGAATGCGGTGATTAACACATTGTCGTGGGGGACAATGATCATGGCATGGCATTGGCATAACCGCAACGTTAGCAGATCTTATGACGACAATGTCATGACCTGGGTGTGTGCTCTAGTTGGCTCATCGGGGGCGTCGTACCAGCGGGGGTGGGACTCTCGTGACGCAACATTCGGTCTAGTACCGAACAACAACAATAAAACTTTTGCTGTAACATATGAGCACTTGCTTCCGATCTTAGCTCATACACAGCTGCCAATTTAGTATACATATCCTCTGAGTTGGTCCAGTTCAGTATATAAACAAGTGTTTGATGTCCTACGGTTGTAGCTATAATCTTTTGCGCTCTTCTATCCCTAGACACCCAAGACTTAAGTTCTCCATTAGGTTAGGTTAGGTTAGGTTGAGCGGGGTTGTGAGATCATCACAAAATACCAGGCACCAATACGGGCCCATCGCCATCCCCAGGGAACCAATTACGGTCAAAAACCTAAAACAAATCGCCCAAGCAGTCAATTTCCCTACAGAATTTAATTATTGTCCCGATATTGTTGGACGAACCCACCTCCTCTAAACTGTCAAAGAAGTACCTGCCTAGGTGCTTCCTTCTACACCGTGCAATTGCTTGACACTCGCAAAGAAGGTGGGAGACATCTTCCGTGGCTTGTAGGTCCTCACAGTACCTGTATATATCCGTGTTAGATAAGCCTAGTCTCATGGCATGCTTCCTTAGAATGCAGTGTCCAGAGCTCCGCTCCTTCCTTAGCCAGAACGTCGGCTTTCTCGTTACCCTCGATATCGCAATGCCCAGGCACCCAACACAATCTGACACGGCTCTGCAAACATAATGCCTTAAGCATTGTGCGGCAATTCCTGACTAGTTCAGATTTGGTGGTATGTGATTCTAGCGCTTTGAGCGCAGCCTGGCTATCAATGTAGATTGCGATATTCTTGTTGGATATCGATCTCATCTCAAGTTCCTCCGCAGCTTTGAGTACAGCCAGAATCTCTGTCTGGAACACACTGCATGTGTCCGGGAGTCTCAGGGCCATATGTAGGTCCAACTCGCTGGAGTATATACCTGACCCCGTACCCTCACTGGTTTTAGAGCCGTCAGTATATACTGAGATCTCATCTTCCTTCGAGACTAGCTTCCTATGCCAGTCTTGTCCGTCCGGGTACGACAAATTGTATGGAGTGTCGAAATCAAGTGTACCAAGACTTTCATCCGCTTTTTCCGGGATTTCGGACTAAAAGATTCCTTTAAGATAGTGCTGTGTCCTATCCTATTGTTTTTAAAGAGCGCTGCGTTAGTGAGCCGTAGCGCACTATTACCTGCATTAAATTGTATTTGTAGGTCCAGTGGTAAAAGATGCAAGAATGCTTCCAGTGCAGCCGTTGGTGTGGTACGTAAAGCACCCGTAACGGCAATGCAGGCTGTTAGTTGTACCCTGGTCAACATATCCCGTACATACTTCTTGTTCGCGGCTTTCCACCAGGCAAGAGCCCCATATGTAACTATGGGCCTTACTACCATTATGTATAGCCAATACAACATTGATGGCCTAATACCCCATTTCATTCCTGCTGTCCTCTTACAGATGAAGAGAGCGTTTTGAGCCTTTTGGACTCTTTCCTGAACGTTAAGTTTCCAGTTTAGTTTCCTGTCTAATACCGTACCAAGATACTTTGCGCTCTCCGAGAGGGAAAGTTCCACCCCAGCAAGTCTGGGTAGATTGAATGGCGGTATCTTGTATTTTGTACTAAATAGTACGAGTTCGGTTTTCTCCGGGTTGACTCGTAGTTTACACCCTTCGGCCCATATTCTGAGCCTGTTGAGGGCTGCTTCCATAAGTTCACTTAACGTATTAAGGAATTTTCCTTGAACAATGATGACTACGTCATCCGCGTAAGCAGTGACGCTGAATCCTGCCTTATTTAGTTCTTTGAGTATGTCATCTATGACCAGCACCCAGAGAAGGGGGGAGATAACTCCGCCTTGGGGAGTGCCTCTAATAACAGATTTTTTTATTGAACTATTTCCGAGTGTGGAATTGATGTTTCTTGTCGAGAGCATTTCGCATAGCCAATTGGTAATGCGCTGTTCGACATTGATCTTTACCAAAGCATTTTTGATTGCATCTCTCCTGACATTATTAAAGGCTCCCTCAATGTCCAAAAAGGCAGCTAGTGCAAATTCTTTCTGGTGGAGGCTGCTCTCTATTTTACCTACTACTTCGTGTAGAGCCGTCTCTACTGATTTACCTTTTAAGTATGCATGCTGAGCATTACATTGAGTTCCGCTGCAACACTCGCTTCTTATATGAATGTCGATAAGCCTTTCAAGTGTCTTGAGGAGAAATGATGATAGACTAATAGGTCTGAAATCTTTCGCTGAAGTATGACTTGGTTTACCCGCTTTAGGTATAAAAACCACTCGTACTTCTCTCCATGCCCTAGGTACATAGCCTAATCGCAGGCAGTGTATAAAAATATTTCCGATAATATTTGTGACTGTGTGACTGTAGCATAACTGGCAGAATGCCATCAGGGCCAGGTGCTTTGAACGGAGCGAAGGACTTAATGGCCCAACGCAGTTTCTTTCCAGTGATGATGTTGTTATCAACCCTTACGTCTATCCCTGCGCTAATGCTATGATCGTTAGGTAACGGAGACATTGGCGCGCTATTTCCTGGAAAATGGGCTTCCACAAGTGATTCCAGAACCCCCTCGCTGCTTTCGGCCCACGAACCGTCCGATTTCTTGATAAAGCTAGGGACGGCCGTGTCTTTGGCCAGTATTTTGCGGAGTCTGGAAGTCTCGCTAGTATCTACTATCGCCTCGCAGAAAAGCTTCCAAGATTTTCTCTTGGATTGCCTAATCAAGTATTTAAACAGTTTCTTGCTTTCTATGTACAGATCCCATGTGATGTCGTCCCCTACAACTTTGGCCCTATTGTAGAAATGTCTAACCTGCCTTCTTTTGGAGTCTAACTCCTTGTTCCACCACTGAGGCTGGGACCTCTTGGTTGGTTTCCTGAGCGGGCAAACTTGTTCGTAAGCCACCCTCATAATTTTGCCTAAGTTATCGACTGCCTTGTCTAAATCTAATGAAGTGTCAAGACATGGTACTCCATTTCCTAGCTGATGCCTAATTATGGATTCGTACCTATTCCAGTCGGCATTCCTGGGGTTCCGATAAGTATTCGTGGTCGACCCGCGGAAGCCTATCTGAAAGCGAATCCACCTATGATCCGATAGGGATGCCTCTTCTAGTACCCTCCATTTCTCGATTGTGAGGGAATCAGTATAGGATGCGAGAGTGATGTCTAACACCTCCTGTCTGTTCCGTACCACAAAAGTTGGGGCGTTTCCCTTGTTACATATAGTGAGTTTGGTCGATAAGATAAAATCAAAAAGACACTCACCCCTTGTGTTAGTATCGCTGCTACCCCACTGCGTGTGATGCGCATTAGCATCGCATCCTAGGACGAAGAGCCATTTGTCCCTGGCCATCAGCTGCCTTAAGTTGTCGGAAGGCACCGTCATCGACTCATACGGAAGATAGGCCGATATCAGGCACACCGGTTTGCTTCCCTGTTTTTCGCAGGAAACTGCGGTTAGATCTCCGTCACTGAAATTATTCAAAAGAAATGCCCTTATATTGTTTTTTAGTAGGATGCAAGTCCTAAGTTTACCTTCGTTAGCTTTGAAGTAAAGCGTGTAATCCCTTATGGAGAGCCCCTGGATGCGATTATTTTTGTTGATCCAGGGCTCTTGTATCAGTACGGCTGAAACGTCATGCTTGATTATATAGTTGATCAAGCACGCCGTCGCAGCCTTACTGTGATGCAGGTTTATTTGCATCGTCTCCATCATTTTGGGGCTCTTCCACCTCCGCTCCCTTGGTCACGATCTTGATCATAACCTTCCCATGCTATATCGCACCATCCAATTGGTCTTTTCAAGGGGTTGGAGCGATTCTTTGTTAAGGCTCAGCAGGAAGTGCTGACCAAATTGCCTTCTAGGCCCTGTTTTGATCACCTTCCATGAGTTCTCCATTAAAATCCTCTGCCTTTACATCTTTCACCGGTGCAACCTCTGTCCCCGTAACAATCTCAAGGACATTGCTGGCGTTCAGTATAATTTTAATCTGAAACTTACAGGTGCTCAGTAAGTCGCCATTTACTAAAAATCGACAATTTTTTCTCAAGTGAGCAATGGAGCACCTGTAAGTTTCAGATTAAAATTAATGTATGTAAAGATTAAAATTATTTTGACCCGAAACCTTACCAAATATAGTTCTCAATCTTAATTTTTTATTTTATTGCAAAACCGAAAAAACTTTTTTTTACTTTTTTGAGCCACGAGTCTGGGCCCATAACCTGTTGAGCCAAATCAAAAAAGGTCTTTACTTGGAGATGGTTTGTAAAGGAAAGAGCAAGATATTATTAACTGAAAGTTAAAGTCAAAGAGACAAGGCAATTATGATATGTAGTTGGCACAGTTGGCTATAGTAATATACAGTGATTCTCAAAATTAATGTTACAATTTTCAAAGTCAAGTAATCATTAAAGTATTGTACCTTTGTTTGATGAAATAAACTAAACTATTTCTTAAAATACCACATTTGATCCAGCGCAAGAGAGTTCTTTCATCGTTATTGAAAATAACCGCAATTAAAGCGTTAAGCGACAAATTTGGAAGGACATTTTTTCTATGAGGAACAATTCAAACACCAGCGAAGCACAATACGAATTCATATTTTGAAAACGTGCTTCCATAAAGGAAATTAAAATGTGTCTCCTTTTCGTTGTTTCATCTATGTTATTGCAAAACAAAAACCAAAAATTAAATGATTAAAAACAAAAAATTAAAAATTAAAAACAAATAACTGGTTTTAAACTTGTATTTGAACGGTTTGACAAGCATATAAGATATAAAAGGGAGGAGGAATAGCAGGCACTGTTCCGTTAACTTTTACCGTAGCAAGGTCTGTTCTCTGCCCTTTTTTTGGGAAAAAATGCCAGGGTGCAAATTCCTCCACGAATAACCTTGTTTTGTTAACAGCATAACTTACTTACTGGCTTTTGGTGGCGCTTACAGTCCGCGGTAGACCACGGCCTCAACCTACAAGCCCCTTTAGCCAGCTCGGTCCCTCGCTAACTACATCCAGTTACAAACAATAAGTTGGTTGAGGTCGTTCTCCAATTGCGCATGCAACCTAAGGTGGGGTCTTCATCTGGTGCGTTGTCCCTCAGGGGTGGATTCAAAGACTCTTCGGCTGGTCCATACGCTCGACGTGTACCAGCCATCTCAGCCATTGTATTTTTAACTTTTTGACCAGGTCAGCATCGCTGTATAGCCAGTATAGTTCGTTGTTGAATCGTCTTCTCCACACTTCATCGTCACAGACTGGACCGAATATCACTCAAAGAATCTTGCTCTCAAAGCATCCCAGAAGCTTTTGACAGGGTCCATGCTTCTGCAGCATACAGCACGACCGGAATGATAAAGGTCTTATATAATATCTGCTTAGTTCTATGAGAGAGGGCTTTACTTCTTAGCCCGAAAAAATAGCGATTGCCAAGAGTGATTCTTCGCTTGATCTCTGCGCCGATGTCATTTTGCGAAGTGATAGTGGAGCCCAGGTAGACAAAGTCTTTACCTACTTTGAAGTTGTATCTGTCCATCGTTGCGTTTTGTCCGAGTCGCCGATCTTGAGAGTCCTTTCTCGTTGACAGCATATGCTTCGTTTTGTCCTCATTAACAGCCAGACCCATCTTGGCCGCCTGCGTTTCAATGCTTGCAAATGCGCCACTGACAGCAATCCGCGTTCTCCCAATAATGTCAATATCATCAGCGTAGGCAAGTAGTTGAACGGACTTTTGAAAAATTGTACCTCTGGTGCTGGATTGTGAGTTTCTCAAACCTTTTTCGACATCAAATGGCTAGGTGTTGTTCTTGCCGACTTTGACGGAGCAGCGAGATTTCTAAATCGTCATCCCGCATAGGTCTGAACATTTTGGGTATTTTCCAAGATCTGTCGGAGTGTGAAAATTTATTCAATGCTTGACTTTCCTGGCCTAAAACCACACGCAGGTTCGCGAAAGGTTTTAGCCGTTCACACAATGCAGCCGACAAGATCTTAAACGCGACATTCAGGAGACTTATTCCTCTGTAATTGGCGCAGTTTAGAATATTTCCTTTCTTGTGGATGGGGCATGCGATGCTGAAGATCCATTCGTCGGGCATGCTTTCATCCGACCAAATTTTGCTGGTGAGTTGGTGGTTGCTCCTTAATAAGCCATCTACCGCTGCTTTGAAAAGCTCGGCCGGAAGGCCATTCGCTCCAGCAGCTTTGTTGGACTTAAGTATGCATATCGCTATCGTGCAGGCTTCGTGCAGGTCGGGTGGACGGAAGTTTTGGGTATTATCGTCCAAGCTGAACAGATCATTCTGCCTGACAGCGGGTTGTTAACTGTCTCCGCCGTTTAACAGTTCGCAGAAGTGTTCTTTCCAAATCCTCAGCCCCGACTGTGAGTCTACTATTGTATTCCCATGCTCATCTCTGCAGGCTTCGGGCCTTGTATCCTTGGGTGGATCGTTTTACCCTTTGGTAGAACTTTCGGACATTGCCTCTGCGGGAGCGTCTTTCAATTGATTCGCCCGCTCGCTTCTCGTGCTCTTTCTTTTGCCTTCTGAGAAGTCGGTGTTCCTCCTTTCTTTTTTGCCCGTAGAGATCGCGGGCAGCTCTCTCAGCCGCTCTGGTTCTTGTCTGCAGCATTAATTGATAGGCCATGTTCTTGGCTGCATGTGCCTGGCGGCATTTCTCATCGAACCAAGGATTTCCAGCACTCCGGTAGCGGCTCTCCTGATGGCACGCTGGCGGTACCAGCGTATGAATGAGAGAGTTTGCCTGAGGAACCCGAGCGACTTCGAACTAAGCCAAAAACCTGAAAGTCACTTCTTGGCTGACCAGCATAAGTTTAAGTTTCAATGTTATTTTTATAGCAAACTTTTTTTTTTTGATTCTTGGAGAATAAGCAACTTTTGGATATACCTAATTAGTAAACCGTGGTGGTTTCTTCTTTAAAAAAAAAAGTAGAGTAGAATAGTGAAGTGAGTTCCTGTAAGGAGAATAAAGGATCCTGGGAACGGGATAACAGGACAGAGGATATTGCTGCCAGAATGGGGCATAAGAAAAAAATTGAGACTGGGCAAGGAATCCACCAGACAACAAAGATAAGTAGAGTGATATTAAAGTTAAAATCGTTTGGTTGAGGTCCCGGAAGGAACGGAACACACGAGACGCGTTAATATAGTTTTTTGGTTTTCGAGACAACGCGATAGCGGACCACGCCAACGGTCCGAACCATACCTTAAATATTATACATATATTTTGCTGTTGTTTTGTCGCCACGACATAATTATTATTAAATCTTGCGTTCGAGGTTTCAGCCTCCACGAAATAAAAGACCGGGCTTTACAGAATTCCCAGAGGTTTTGTAACTTGGCGAAAATTGGATAGCGCCCATTTTCTGTTTCCTTCTTTTAAGGAGATTGAATATTGTTGAAATAATATTTTGAATACGCTTTCCCCTACCACCCGCATCATTTGCTTTGTCCAGCATCAGCTGCGCAAAGCAAACATTCGTGCATGTAACCACTGTTGGCAGTGTCTAACCATCTGGCCGTGTCTACCTCACACCGTCCATTCCATTTTCTTCGCCTGGCATTAGCTTGGCAATGCGTACGCATAATGTGGCAAAACAGATGGCTGAGCCATACATCTTTTATATTTGTGAATAGAATTCACACCGGCTTAATAATAAGGATACTATAAGACCACCAGTGAGATCACAAGCAAATCGAGCAAAACATTAGAGTTGTGACCGTACCAATCTCGTGTACCACTGAATTTTGTTCTACGAATAGTTGTTGTATTATTTGCAAATTTTGTTGCTAGCAAGCCTACGGGTAGCTAGCGAATTACCGGGACTGTCGCAAGAGGGACCTAGAGTGCCAGGACTGTCGCAAGATGGACCTAGAGTGCCGGGACTGTCGCAAGACGGACCTGTAGATTGCCGGAACTGTCGCAAGATGGACCTAGAGTGCCAGGACTGTTGCAAGACGGATCTGTAGACCGCCGGGGTTGTCGCAAGACGGACCTATAGTGCGAGGACTGTCGCAAGACGGACCTGTAGATTGCCGGGACTGTCGCAAGACGGACCTGTAGACTGCCGGGGTTGTCGCAAGACTAACCCATACACCGCCGGGGCGATATCACTCCCACCCGAGCCACAAGGAAGGAACGAGCCGCTTACCACACCAGACGACTAGAACCAGTGCAGCCGTGCCGATTAAGATTAATAAATTATTATTATTGTATAATTCTTTTTTACTTGTAAATAAATTGTAATAAAAGGAAAGTCCTCTACCTGAAGTTCGTGTTTCTTTAGGAAGAAACTTGGCGATCCGACGAGCTAACCTCAGCCTGAGACAAAAAGCACATCACATTGGCGCCCGAGCAGGGACTCAACAGAAGGAGGCCCAGAATTATTACATCCGAAGAGAGACAACCGAAGGAGGACCAACAAGCCGAGAAAACCGGAACCGAGAAATGAACGAAGGAAACCAGCTAACCGTCCCGGAAAGACAATCCGGAGTCATGACATGATCTACCTGCTAAGAAAAGCAGAATTAATGGAAGTTATGGAGAAGCAGTGATTAAGGACCTAGGGAACGGTCGAACAACTGCGAGTCCGAATGAGTGCTTACCTAAAAGCCACCCGAACTAGATCCTCGACACAGAACCTCTGCGAAGAACTAGAAGCAAAAACTTCTACCCGGGAATATGGGGACACATCTTCGGATGATGACGAGAAGTGAACTATAACCGAAGGGACAGTAAAGGCCCCACAGTTCTAAGAAAAACCCGTAGCTGTGCACCATCCCGCCACCGTCCAACAACCGCCTACGCCCGCCACATCAGACGAGAGGTACCCGAGGGACCCGAAAACATCATCTTCTAGCCGAGTAACCGAGCCACCAGCCCCGACCACCTCAAACCGGGTTAGGCTAACACTGAAATATAAGGCCGAGGTGATGGATACGGTCCGAAAATGGTGGTTGAAATTCGACTCATCAGGAAATGCACTCGAATTTATGGAGCGGATCGAACCCGCTGTTATGATATCCCAGCCGACTATATGCTACGACCACTACCGGAGATCTTCCGAGGTACTGCACTGGAGTGGCTGAGAATCATCCGCGATGGCTTCCAAAACTGGGATCAGTTCCGACAAGTGTTCTTGCGCTACTTTGTCGCGTTCAAAACGCTCCAAAAAAAATTAAATTGTGGTCGTCTCCCACCTTCCCACTTTCCGACCCATCCTTTCTTTTGACCCCTTCGTCCTTCCGCTATTCTTTTGAGGAAGTGGCGTAGCCGATCTTGCTGGGTATATTTCAATACCCAACGATCGAGCTCGCCATGTCCCTCGGGAGGATATAGCAAAGCAGGTACCCCAACAGCCCAATTGGATGGGCAGGGACGGACGGTCCTAAGAAAGAGAGAGAGAGCTTTATTGAAAGACACTAGACAGAGTGCAGAACCAATCATTAGAATACCAAATGGCCAACGGAAACGTCCAATAATCAAAACCAACTAGATCATCTGGGTCGATGATAACAGAACGTCGAAGACAAAATCACGGGCGAGACACATACAAACTCAACAAAGTCGCCCTCAAATATACGAAACACAACAGAGTCACATCTTACAAAATATATCCACAAACGCAAGACAACATCAACAGAGAATACGAAATGTCCACCCCAACGTCAGCATCCAGTGGCTAAGGATGCCCCAAAATCTGCGCGAAAGCCCACGTAATTAGAATAGGGAAAGAAAAGAAAAAGTACGAACTAGGTTTTTTACTTGCAACCTCTGTCCCCAAGATGCTGTTTTCCATAAATAGGAACAAGGTCTCATGATCCCAATGTAAGTCCCAATAGCTCGCCTGCTAAAGATCATTTTTGTTTGGTAGAGGGAACAAGATAGAACCGCTAGGGGAATAATGTCGCGAACGAGTTCTAACACGGATGTTATTCAAGCGCCAGAATATTTTAAAGTTGCTCAATTGAGTAACATCGTCAAAAAAATAATTTATGCACTGAATGTAATGTGTGAAGAGTGTGTGTGAGTGCGTTCAGTGAAAAGTCGGAGATTAGGGAATATTCCTAATACTCGGGCGAATTCGCCAAAGAGCGTAACCAGCATGATTGAGAGCAAGAGCGGGAGTCCGCACGAACCTCCGCCAAAGAAAACGGAGTGTTGCAGTCCCGTTTTGCTGAGTGTAAGAACAGTATGTATGAGAAAAAAAGAGAAAAAAAAGGTCACTTGTTGGTTAACTGCGAGATCGGCTAGACATAGCTCGAGTAACATACGTATAACGAACTTTTTTGAGAAGTTTTTTTGTTGAGAAACATAAAAGAAGGTGAAATAGAGGAGGCGAGAAAGGAGGAATATAAGCGACAGGACAGACACAAAATTACCTACCAGGACAGGTCTTTGGGGACAAAGGAAGCAAGTTAAATAGAGTGTTTTTTTGTTCATGTGCATTTGTGAAATAATTCAGAGAACCGCGTTAGTTAGGACTGTAAAGTGTTAATTTTATTACGTTGGTTTTCATTTCGGTAAAAATCGTTCATTCAACTGTAAAAAATTCGGGAAGTAGGGATAGTGAGTCATTTCATCGGTGACTTATTTTTTGTCTTACCACCCAACCAATTCGCTAAATAAAACGCCATTTCTCCTCACGGAGTTTTATAACGAAGGGAAGACCAATTCTTTTAATTTTTCACTCATCCAAAATTCGCTCTTAATTTCGTCATCGGGAAGTTGTTCGGTAAGGTTTCACAATTCCTTATAAAAAGATTGTGTGGCGCCCACTGCATTCCAATTAAAATTTGGATATACCAGCTCCAAGAAAAAGAGTAAGTACTAAATACGTTTCAGAACACATAAATTTAATTTAATTGTTAAAGCCCTGAGCCCACCCCAGCTGAGCGACCGAGGTGGTAGCATCCAACCGGCTACCTGTTGCACTTTTCGCCTACCATATACCACCGGCGAATTGCATCGACAATTTGACATTTCTCTACCCATACCCATTAGCGACTTTCAACCCATCGGCGCAGCGGCGGCTGCAATTTCTCTCGTGTTTTGTTTTCTTTTACGCAAACGTAAAATCGTTTCCTTATACCCGGAAAAGTGTAACAAATTGGCGCCAAACGTGGAGCTTTTCATTCCGTTTTTACAAAAAAAAATTTAATATTCAATACCCGTTAATAAAATCTTAAATCGATTCAAAGAAAAATCGACTTGTGTAGCACATATATATATGTACAGTGTAAACCCGCTGTGTTGTGTATTGTGTTCGTTGGTTGATCGGGAAGTTTGTGTTTTATTTTTTTGGTTCCCTTTACTTTGTTTTCGTTTTCTTTTCCCAGGTTGTGTGATTGGTCGTTGATACGTTTCAACAAGCATTCGGATTGGGAAACCCTATTTGGATACCTACCCCAAACAAAAGAAGTGTGGTGAATTGTGGCATTCGCAATCTCAAGTAGGTCATTTAATTCGTTTTTATATTCCCATCTATATACATATATAAGTTAATAATTCAACGCGACGTTTAATTAAAAAAAAGTTATTTTATGAGGAACTACCTCTTTATTGCCATCAAAACTTAGAACTAGATTCACATCGATACTGGCACATTTATTTATTAATTATTTTTGCCTATTAAGCTACTTGCATCATTCAAATGTATTCAGGTCAATTTCCTGGAAATTTGTCTGGAGTGTGTAAATTGCAGTGCAATCGAGATTCTTGGAATTTGACTGCGGGAGCTCGTGTATTGACTATTGCAGTGCAGTTGAGATTCTTGGAATTCGACTGTGGGAACTCGTGTGTTAACTCTTCCCTCCTTGATTTGATTGTCCTCAATCAATTACTAAAAGTATGGGATGTCGTTGAACTTCAATGTAGGTGGCCGAACTGTGTGATTTATTACTGAAGTGGGATGGACTTGCTTATGTTCTGGTTTCAGATTTTGGATGATGATTTCGGTGTTGTTTCGCTTGCAGATATTGTAGGTGGCTATAATTGCAGCTGTGCCTATTATGAGTATGATTCAGTGACGTGCTGTGGTGCTTTCAGTAGGGTGTTCGCTATATTTTCTACAGTAGTAAGATAATGTATTTTTTGTTTTATTCCAGGACCCTACGAGGAGGTTATAGACAACGATCCCATTACTAAGTTTTTTTATAGGTAGATTTATTTTTTGTTTTTTACTTCTTCTATTGGGAAACAATGTGATTATTTACAGCAACTCTAAAATAATCAGATAATGTGAGAAAAAAGCAGGCAAGGTCAGCAGAAGACTTTTCTTATAGAAAGGCAACCACGCAACCAATGCTTGAATTCATACTAAAATTTGGAGAAGGTAGTGTTGGAGTAACATACAAAATAACATACATATTTCCAATTTATCAGCCGAACAGCTGCAATTTCAAATATTTGAATACTCATATTTTTTGTCAGTTGTTGTCACGGTGCAACCGACTATAGTCTATTCCATATTTTTTTACACTAAAAAGACCAGAATGGGAATGAATAATTGTATAAAATTCCAGCTTGTGCTTCTTCAAGGTTCTGCAAAAAATAGCGCACCACAGGAGAACGAATCAGTAGGATTTGAATGGGACTGGGACTCTAGCTGTTGTAAGTTGTAGTTGTATGTTGTGCTTGTTCTTGTTCCTGCACACAGTAGGCAGGCAGTAGGCACGCGGCACAAGCACAAAAACTCTATGTTTGCCATGGTGGAACGAAAACGAAAATGAAACACAAGAAGTGCGAAACGAACTGCAAAGAGGTGCGCTTGATGTAGGAGAACACCAAGCCAGGTAGATTTATGAGGGAAAGGGTTTTTTATTTTTTATTTTGTAATTTTTTCTGTATGTTATTTTGCCTGTCCACGGTGCTCTAAAGCGAGATGAACACCCCGATGGGTGAGTTTCATTACAACCAAGTCATTTTGACTGTGAATTGGAATTATTGATACAGGGAGATTTGGATTTTGTTTCGATGCAATTATTTCAGCATGTTGATTTGAACTATTAATTTACAAATACTGGTTAGTTAATACATAATTTATTGCAAAGAAACAGAAATGAGTTTCATAATGAACTTAAGTTCAGTGCATTATAATAATGGATTTGGTTAGGGTGTGCAGAGAACACCTGCGCACCTTTGAATAAACGTCACTGGTATGATTGCATACGTAATAAAACTGTGTGCTGTAGCTTTTAATTGTAAAAGCTCAATTTCGTTCGTATTGTTTATATGTAACTCGTTCATCATTTCTAATGAAAGGAATTTACGGTATTGCTTCTCTTTTGTTAGTTGAAGGATTGCGGGGAGTGCTTGATATTCTGATGCTTCTCGTGAGGTAAATGTTCTGTCATTGATGGTAATGCTGGTATTATGGAATTTGATTAAAAATGTGCCATCGAGCTTTTGCTGTGTTGATTCCATTGCTAAGGTCCCATTAAAATCATTGAGTAAAATTACGCCTGTTGATACTTCGTCTATTTGTGGTAGATGTTGATTGTTTATTATGTTGCAAGTAGCTTTTACACTTTTTAAAATATTAGGAATACATGCTGTGTTAGTTAGATTTACAATATATTGGATTTTACAAATTAAAAAATAGTTACATGACTTGCAGGTTTGTTTTAGACCATATGTTTCGTTTTCAGATTTCAAAATTGTTTTAAACAATAAATCTGTTGCAATATTATTTCCTTTTACGGGTTTTAGGATAAGTTTTACATAATCATTTTGAGTTACTAGAGGAATATTTATAATATAAAGTATTGAGATTGAATTGCTTGCAATTTTTACTTCTGCAAAGCTTAAGGCTTCTTCAATAGTATTGAAAGGCAAATTTTCTTTGGATATGGTGCTTAAGGCCAAGTTAACTTCTTGATTGGATAATATAAGAGAGTTAATAATACCGATTTTTCCCCAATGTATGGAATAATTTAGATGTTCTAGTTCTTCTTTAAATATTTTAAGTTTATATTGAACATTTATTAAAATTTCGTTAATTAGCATTTTATTTTCTTGGATTGATTTTAAAATTTCATTTGACATTTTAGTAATATTGTTCATTCTTTCATTATAGAGTGTATTAATTATAATCTGTTTATTGTTATTTTGTAACATATTGTTCATTTTCTCTGTTATGGTTATATAATCCTCATGGTCGGGGTTACCCGCGACCCATTTCCAAGCCGACCCTATAAAGTCAAGAGATCTTTTCACCTTCCGTGGTTTAAGATGATGTATTAGATTTTGAATTTGAGTAATTTCATGTTTAAGATAGGGGTACAGGGAGTTATTTCTGTGAGTAAAAATAATTGGGGTTAGTTCATTTAGTCTTGTCTCGTAAAGGTCCAAGTCGATCACGTGAATAAGTTTAAAGTTTCCTGTATGTAGTCTTGCGTGGCCTGTATGTATTGCTACCACTTGAGCGTTCGTAAAGTCCAGTATCTGGATTTCGGTCTTACCGAAATTAAGAAGGTATCTGAAATGATATTTAAGTGCTAATTTCTGATATTGCTTTTGTGAACTGTTCTGCCAGAGTTAGTAATGATTATAGAGTGTTTATTTTCTTTGACAATTTCTTTTCGATATCTGATTGTTAGTTTTGACCCTATTCGTTTATTGTGTTCCACATAAACTATGTCTCCTGGGTTATATTGTCTAATAGGCTTTCTCTTTTTGTTATGGTAGCTTAGATCTTTCTCTTGTTTTAGTTTTAGTCTTTCGATATTGTTGAGTCGTATTTGTTCAAATTTGTCTGGGTCTATGTTTGTGGAACGTCCAAAGAATAGTTCAACTGGTTTTTTCTTTGTTGTAGAGTGTATTGTGAAATTGTACTCGTTAAGAGCTCTGTTGAGCAATTGCTCAAATGAACGAGGGCGTCCATCGCCCTTCAAACATCGCATGATTTCCGACAATGTTGAATGGAAGCGTTCAACCTGGCCGTTAATCTCACTTTTGTAAGGGGGTGTCGTAACGACTTTTATCTTCAATTCATCTTCCATCATAGAGAGTATAGAAATAGAGTTGAGTGATTTTTCGTTATCGATTATCACTACTTCGGGAATGCAAAAAAAATATAATATGTTTTGCAGATGTGGTTTGATGTGTTCAATGGATCTAGATTCGATTATTTTTGCTTGGGCATATTTGGTGAATTTATCTATTGCCGTTAGGACAAAGTATTTTTCGGTGGAAAATATATCTAGGTGAATAGTGTGTCCAGGATATTTTGGAATGGGTGTGAGATTTAATTTTGGGTTTTTTGGGTGTCGCTCGTATATGTTTTCTTTACATATAGAGCAGTCTTTAACTATTCGTTTAATTCCAGCTGCCATTTTCGGAAAGTAGAATTTTTGTAAGATTTGGAGTCGGTTTTCGTAGGCGTTGCGATGTGCTCGTCGGTGTCCGTAAGTATTATTTCTTCCTGTTGAGTCTCACTTTCGACATCTTCGACAATTGTTTGCGTAAAACGAATTCTATAGCTCTTGAAGTGGATTGGGTAAATTTCCTGTATTTTACCCATTGTAGGCTCATTGGTCATTAGGCCATTAACAATATGTGGGTTGAGGTATCTTTTACAAATGTTGATTATGTCCGATTCCGAATATGTTGGTTGTGTCACAATGTGTCTGGTATGTGTTGAGAAAAGGGATTTGATTTGGTAACTACTTTCGTCAGCTATTTTGAGGATAAGTTGATTACGAAAGACGTTAACGGGCACTTCCACCGAAGCAATTAGGTTCTGAGATGAACTTTCGTCGCTGTGCATTGTTGGTGTCATTGAGTTTATTTGGACTGCTAATGGGGGTCTTGAAAGGGAATCTGCAACGATATTTGCTTTACCCGGTTTGTATTTGAGCTCATAATTGTACTCCTCTAATATCGCCTTCCATCTCTTCATTTTAGAATTTGTATTTTTATGACTCAGCGCGAACGTGAGTGGTTGGTGATCGGTAAAGATAATGACTTTTCTAGATCCGTATAGGAAATTTCTTAATGAATTCAAAGACCAAATTATTGCCAACATTTCCTTTTCATTGGTAGCATAATTTTCTTCTGTTGTACTTAACGTTCTGGAGAGGAATGTAATTGGCTTGTTATCCTGAGATAACACGGCACCTAGAGCGTAGTCTGATGCGTCTGTGGTTAACTCGAAGCTTTTATTAAAATTGGGATGAGAAAGTATAACTTCTTTAGACACTAGTACATTTTTTTAAATTTTGGAAAGCATTGAAAGCAGTTTTGTCAAGGTGAATCACTTTATTTTTTGAAGAATTTTTGACACGCGTCCATCTTCCCCTCTTAAAAGGGATGTTAAGGGTTTTGCAAGTTTCGCATAGTCCTTAATGAAACGTCGGTAATACCCTGACATTCCTAGAAACGAGCGAAGGTCTTTAAGATTTTGAGGAGGAGGCATATCGACTATTGCGCGGACTTTCTTTGGATTGGTTTTAATACCATCTGTACCAACGATGAAACCTAAAAATTCAATTTCCTTTTTCAGGAATTCACTTTTATCGAATTGGATTTTCATATTAGCATTTTCGAGGGTTTTAAATACCAATTCTATGTTCTTGAAATGTTCTTCTTCGGTTTCACCGAATATGACGATGTCGTCAATATATACGTAGCATCTTTTTCCTATGTGCTCTTTAAGAATGTCGTCTAAAGCGCGCTGAAAAATCGCGGGGGCGTTTTTCAGTCCAAAGGGTAAGCGAACGAATTCAAATTTCCCATTATTGACCGAAAATGCTGTTTTCTCTATGTCAGTATGTTTGAGTAAGATTTGGTGGAACCCGCTTTTGAGGTCAATAATAGTAAAGTATTTCTGTTTGCCAAGATTAGAAAGGACTTCGTTTATCTCGGGGATAGGGTACCTATCAGGGATAGTAACCGAATTTAGTTTACGATAGTCTATAACCATACGATATTTTTTTTCCCGGATGCGTCCATTTTCTTTGGAACGATCCAAACGGGAGAGTTATATGGCGGTTTCGATGGTCTAATTATTCCTTCATTAAGTAGTTCTTTTAGCTGCTTTTCCACTTCGTCTTTCAATGCCATTGGACAAGGGATTTGGAGTAAATTGGTGTATCTATATTAGTTCGTATTTCGCCTCTTACTGTCGTAGTGTATGTCAGTTTCTTGTTGGGTTCTGCAAAAAGTGTAGGGCAGTTTTCGATAATTTTATTGAGTTTACCTTTTTGATTGTCGGAAAGGTGCGAAAGTCTTAAATTTATGTTATTAACGTTTTCTGTAATATGCTGTTTAAGTTTTATTTGGATGTTGGGGAAGATAGTCATATAGTTTTCGTTGGTATGAATAACAGCTTTGAGTTCTCTAAGAGAATCGTTGCCTATTATTCCATCGAAGGAGATCAGGCAGGGTAGAATGAAGAATCTTAATTTTTTCCCATTTTGTTTAAATAAATTTATAAATGAGTGAAGGGTAATTTTTATATTACCTCCTACGGAGTAAGCAAAAAAAGGTTTTTCGTTAGAAATAGGGAATTTTATACGTTTAGGTTGCACGTAATTTTTGTTAGAGCCCGTGTCTATTAGAAATTTGAGCGTTTCTCCACTTTTCACCTTAAATTCAAAATAGGGAAGTGAAGAACGACTTAATCTAAAAAATAGATATCGTCTAATTCTTCTGTTTCGTCGAAATGGGGGTTACCGTAGTATTCCACATATTCTTCATACGTTTGCGTATTTTGATTACTGTCCGCATTCTCGGGATATGTTTCTCTTTCGCAGTTGTCCGGTGATGGTTCCGTTTCTTGTTCGTTTTTGTCCTGTTCGGTGTTAAAGATTCTTTGGAATTTATTTGGGTGGTGAACCTGATTGGAGTTACCTTGATGATGTCGTTTCTGTATCTGCGGAATTCGTGGTCGATTAGCATAGTTCACCTGTCTTGAATGAATGCTTTGATCTATATCCATAGGCTTAGGTGGTAGTTGAGGTCTGTGATATTGTGGTCTCATTGGGTTGACATTTTGTGGCCAAGAATTTTGTTGAATAGCGTTTTGATAATGTGGTCTAGACGGTTGACCATATTGTGGCCAAGGGTTTGGTTCAAGTCGTCTTTCAGGTGTTGGTCTCATTTGCATTTGTGGGTTGTGTAGCAATTCTGGGTAGAAGTTTCCTCGCGGGGCTGGTATTGGTTTTGGGGATAGGACAGGGAGTAATTGGGTTTTGCGCGAAGAGTTTTGGCTGTTATTTGCATACTGTGTTCTGAAATCAACGTTTTGCAGCTTCAGGCACAGATGTAAGGCCTGTGGAAGGTCGACTGGTTCTTTAATGCTTAAAAGACGTGGTAGATCGCCTCGCAATCCCCTTACGAAGGTGTCTAATGCCTTGTCTCTGTAGGATTGAGTCATATTATTAAGCGACTCCGTACTCATCTCCATACAGGATAGTTTGTTTAGGATTAGCGAAAGATGCTGATAAACAACCTGATAGAATTCAGGAATTGAGTTAGGTCCTTGCACGAGAGTTGTCATCTGGTACTCAAGTGTACCAAGATCTCGTTTGTCGGCGTAATGCAAGGTTAAGCACTTTGAAATTTTGCTCCAATTCAAAGGCGTGTTATACGATTCGAGGGCAATATCAGTTTGCCCTACGATTTTATTTCTTATTGTACTTAATATTCCATAATAGTTTGGAGTCCCTTTAAGATGGTCGTATATCGTAAGGACTCTATCTACACTCTTTTTCCAGGAGCTAAACTCTCCCGGTTGGCCTGAAAACTCGCGAAGACTTTTGGCGATATCAGGTACTTTGTCTAGATCTGAGAGGTCCCTATTAACGTTTATGTCGATAATCTGGTCGGTGTCTTTATTAATGTCGGAACTTGGATTGAGTATATTGTTAATAATATGTCGTCCTTCCCTTGCTAATACTTGTGAAACGATTACTGTAATTTGTTCTGTGAGAGTGTTTAGATTTAGAGGTTCGTTCTGGTTAAGAGGAGGAGCTGCGGCAACAGGTGCCGGATTGTCGTTAAAAACAAGACGAGGTGGTCGGATTAAATTATAAGGATTAATTTTTACGGAGGTGAAAAGATTTAAAGAAAAAAATCGGCTTGAAAGTGCTTATTAGATTTCTAGCTTTTATGGATAATATGATATAATTTAGCTTATAAAAAAAAATCGTATAATTCAAGTTTGAATATTTTGTTCACTTTAGTTAGATTGATTTATATTTATTTGAGAAATATAACTTAATAATAGCTTACATAAAAAACAATCCCACGATGTGCATTGTCCCTTATGGAGTTCTAAGATGATCCGTCGTGCACTTTCTACGGTGAGTGCGTTGGGTTGGTTGGGGTTGAGGGCGGTCTTTCAGATGAAACTGTATGGTCGGCTGTTCTCGAGCTGAACTCATTTTTACTGGTTACACAGTTACTGGGGGGCCTTAGTTTTACCACTACACTGTTACACTGATTTCATAGGTCTTTAAGCTATTAATTGCCACCTGTGAAGTCTTCATATACTAAAATTAAGTGAAGCTTTGGTTTGCACTTGTTATCAATTTATTTTTTTATTCTTGATTATTTTATTTTAGTTCACTTTCTGATTTTAACTTAAAACACTACTTTATTATTTTTCAAAACACTTTTTAACTTTCACAAATTCACTCGATAGGTTTATATGAAAAACTTTGTCTTCGGTCCCTGCTCGGGCGCCAGTTAATAATTCAACGCGACGTTTAATTAAAAAAAAGTTATTTTATGAGGAACTACCTCTTTATTGCCATCAAAACTTAGAACTAAATTCACATCGATACTGGCACATTTATTTATTAATTATTTTTGCCTATTAAGCTACTTGCATCATTCATATGTATTCAGGTCAATTTCCTGGAAATTTGTCTGGAGTGTGTAAATTGCAGTGCAATCGAGATTCTTGGAATTCTACTGTGGGAGCTCGTGTATTGACTATTGCAGTGCAGTTGAGATTCTTGGAATTCGACTGTGGGAGCTCGTGTGTTAACTTATATACATATACCTACCGGCACATTGAAATTGCATTTCTTGTAAAACAGAATTGCACAGTTGTTGTGGTAGCGGATTTTTTTTCTTGTTCGTCGCCACGAATAGTGGATTTTGTTTTCTTGTGATACATCGGTTGGCGGCTACGTCATTTTAGGGTTCCCATCGATAACTTTTCGCTGGATATAATTTTTGTTTTGTCACAATTTCATTATAATTTTATTATTGATTATTATTATTGATTTATTACCTTTTGCAATACATTTTCTTATTTATCCTTTTTTATTCATCCATATTTGTGATTAGGATAATAATATTTTCTGGTGTTCTTTGTGTAAATATATTACTTGTTTTCACAGCTTTTGCGGGGAATTTGTTTTAAAGTTTTCAATACGAGACTCATTTGGTTCGGTACTTATTCGTGGTCCTTTTTTGATTTTGTTCATTTTTCGGTGGAATTGAAACCTTTTTTCGTACCCTTTTGCGGTTTACTTTGTTAATCAGTGATACATTTTGCTTTTATTGTATTGGGGTTCCTGATTTTGGAAAATTCCTGTGGTCTTTTTGAAACGTTTCTTAAAGCTGTGATTTTTATCTTTTCTTTTCTTGGGAATCAGTAGTTCTTTAACCAATCAAATAAGTAAGACTTTTGTTCTCTTTCCTTGGAACCTGGGCATATTGGGGACTTTTTTTTTAAATTCATTTATAGGCATCATTTGAGCTAGGTCTTATTCTTTTTATCAGTTTTATTACAGCTAGTGTTTGTTGCTTCCTTTGTTGTTAGGTGTAGAATACTTAGCCTTTTTGGGAATATTTTTTTAGATTTTGGAAAATAAAATGGAGATTAATAGGTTAGCTCAAGAGGAGTTGTACTACGAGATGGACGTGAGGGGCAGCAAGAATGCTGGAGCGTAGGGGCTCTTTGGAAACTGATGCCAGTTACCCTTTCTCTTTTGAAGAGGATGTAAAGGCTATTGAAGCGAAAGCACAGAAGATAGAAGATCTATTGAAGGGTAAGCCTAGCGATCTTAAGTCAGGGGAGTTTTTAAAGATAGTAGCAAAGATCGAATGGTGCTTGCGCAGATTAGATAGAGCTCGCGCTGAGGGTAGTGAAGAGGAAAGTTTCAAGTTGAAACTGCGAAACCAGTTGGTAGGCTTGGCGGCTAAGCTTGAGTTCGGCGACGAAGATGAAACGGAACCTGAGGAAAAAGCAGCTCCGTCCAGGGGAGCAGTAAGGCTCGCACCACCATCGCCAACTATTCAACCTGTAAGGGCGGTACAACAAGCTGAACCTTTACAAAAACAACACGAACCACTACAACAACAACCATTTATTGAATCAGTATCGGTGATTCAACGGAGAATGCTTGCCATTCTTCAGAAAAATCTGGCGCCGTTCTACCAGACACAACTTGGTCTCGCTGAACCGAAAACGGTAAGCGATCTTGTTGCTCTGGGTAGACGTTTAGAGACAGTTAGGGCGAATGTGGAGACTTTCACTCCTCCGCCTAGTAATCGGTCTAGAAACCTGCTGGAACCCGACTTAGCATACGTTGCTTTAGGAAGAAACTTGGCGATCCGACGAGCTAACCTCAGCCTGAGACGAAAAGCACATCACATTGGCGCCCGAGCAGGGACTCAACGGAAGGAGGCCCAGAATTATTACATCCGAAGAGAGACAACCGAAGGAGGACCAACAAGCCAAGAAAACCGGAACCGAGAAATGAAGGAAGGAAACCAGCTAACCGTCCCGGAAGGACAATCCGGAGACATGACAGTCAGATGGATCTACACGGAAAGAATTTTAAGATCAAATCAAGAAAAATGAGCGCAGAATCACGAAAAGTTTGTCTAGTTTTAGAGCTTAGCTAAGGATTTACTGATTCACGACTTTTTTTTCGCAATTCTAGAAATTGTACGAAGTGAAGATATTGACCCTCAAAAGTCGTGAATCAACACTTTTCAGTATCAATAATGCGATCAAACGAGAAAAACATTTTGCCATAACCGATCGCAATTTGACACAAATAGTTATCAATTTGATATTACATGGATTGTAAATTGCAAAAATAATTCGTAAATTACCACTTTTCTGTTGTGAATTACGATTTCCTCCCATAGCAAAATACAACCATTTAGTCATGAATTGCAACTCAATAGTGTTGATTTGCGAACTAACAGGGGTGGATTTACTACTTCAGTAGTTGCAATTTGCAAATTCTTAGTCGTAAATTGCAACTTATTTTTATCAATTTGCAATTCATATTTTGCAATTTACGTTTCTTGAGTAGTGATTTGAGGAATCGCCGTATTAAATTGAAAATGTTTTGTCGTGAAATTAGAAAACTTTATTCTCAATTTGCAACTTATATCTTGTGATTTAGAAATCAAAATTCATAGTTTTATTAATTAGGTTATTTTCGTATTCCTCCTGATATCCAAGAAAATCATACGGCGCCATGTCGTCCGGAGACAACGGGATTTGTCTGGGGTGGTTTTTCGGTCTATGATGAAATTTAAAATACAAAAAAAATATTTAAGTTCATTGATTCATTAATACGAACCTTCACAATTCTTTTCAATTACATATTTTAGAATACATTCCAATTGATACTTCTTTTCTAATAGCAAGATGTAACTTCTGAAAAAAATACAGATTTATATGCATAGGTACTTCAGGGTTTTTGGAATTCAATAGGTACTTACAAAATGTATTTCAGAATGCTTTATAATTAGTAGGACACTCACTATCCATACGAATTAGTTATATTTAAATTTAAACAACTTCAACCCTACTGCTTTAAACAAAGATTGAATACCGACTGCCTGTCTCTGAACCGCAACGCAATGTGCACAATGAAGATTTGGCTTCATGATTACAGTTGTCTGTCTGACCACATACATACATTCATCCATAAAAAGAAAGGACTTAAAAGGATTTCGATAGGTACATGGACTATGAACTGTGCATAAAAAAAATCCACACATCAGGTAGTTGATTCCATGGAAATTACAAAACAAATTACACAAAACTTCTCTACGTCAATATACGTTTTCAGTTTCATGTGTTAAATTATTACAAGATTTTATTGATTCATCTTTCAGTTTTGGTAAATCACCAAATATTTTTCGCAATTTGAGATTGTGAAGTGGTGTTTGAGAAATTGACTTATTAGAGTGGTAAATTGCGCCGAACAATCTCGCAAATCACTACAAATAAAAGAAGCTCGAATTGATACTTCTAATCGTAAATTACAACAAACAGAATTTGGTATTCTCCGCCGTTTTCAATGTCAAATTACCAATTTCTGTATCAATCCATGAAAACTTCGTTGTGATTTGCGACAAATATATAAATCGTAAATTGCAACTCAAAATTTTGCAATTGGTGATTTTCAATTCTTTCCGTGTACCTGCTAAGAAAGGCGGAATTAATGGAAGTTATGGAAAAGCAGGGATTAAGGACCTAGGGAACGGTCGAACAACTGCGAGTCCGAATGAGTGCTTACCTAAAAGCCACCCGAACTAGATCCTGGACACAGAACCTCTGCGAAGAACTAGAAGCAAAAACTTCTACACGGGAATATGGGGACACATCTTCGGATGATGACGAGAAGTCAACTACAACCGAAGGGACAGTAAAGGCCCCACAGTTCTTAGAAATACCCGTAGCTGTACACCATCCCGCCACCGTCCAACAACCGCCTACGCCCGCCATATCAGACGAGATGTACCCGAGGGACCCGAAAACATCATCTTCTAGCCGAGTAACCGAGCCACCAGCCCCGACCACCTCAAACCGAGTTAGGCCAACACTGAGATATAAGGCCGAGGTGATGGATACGGTCCGAAAATGGTGGTTGAAATTCGACAGAATTCAGGAAATGCACTCGAATCTATGGAGCGGATGGAACCCGCTGCTATGATATCCCAGCCGACTATATGCTACGACCACTACCGGAGATCTTCCGAGGTACTGCACTGGAGTGGCTGAGAATCAACCGCGATGGCTTCCAAAACTGGGATCAGTTCCGACAAGTGTTCTTGCGCTAATTTGTCGCGTTCAAAACGCTCCAATAAAAATTAAATTGTGGTCGTCTCCCACCTTCCCACTTTCCGACCTATCCTTTCTTTTGACCCCTTCGACCTTCCGCTATTCTTTTGAGGAAGTGGCGTAGCCGATCTTGCTGGGTATATTTAAATACCCAACGATCGTGCTCGCCATGTCCCTCGGGAAGATAGCAAAGCAGGTATCCCAACAGCCCAATTGGATGGGCAGGGACGGACGGTCTTAAGAGAGAGAGAGAGAGAGCTTTATTGAAAGACACTAGACAGAGTGCGGAACCAATCATTAGAATACCAAATGGCCAACGGAAACGTCCAATAATCAAAAAAAACTAGATCATCTGGGTCGATGATAACAGAACGTCGAAGACAAAATCACTTGCGAGACACATACAAACTCAACAAAGTCGCCCTCAAATATACGAAACACAACAGAGTCACATCTTACAAAATATATCCACAAACGCAAGACAACATCAACAGAGAATACGAAATGTCCACCCCAACGTCAGCATCCAGTGGCTAAGGATGCCCCAAAATCTGCGCGAAAGCCCACGTAATTAGAATAGGGAAAGAAAAGAAAAAGTACGAACTAGGTTTTTTACTTGCAACCTCTGTCACCAAGATGCTGTTTTCCATAAATAGGAACAAGGTCTCATGATCCCTAAGCAATGTAAGTCCCAATAGCTCGCCTGCTAAAGATCCTTTTTGTTTGATAGAGGGAACAAGATAGAACCGCTAGGGGAATAATGTCGCGAACGAGTTCTAACACGGATGTTATTCAAGCGCCAGAATATTTTAAAGTTGCTGAATTGAGTAACATCGTCAAAAAAATAATTTATGCACTGAATGTAATGTGTGAAGAGTGTGTGTGAGTGCGTTCAGTGAAAAGTCGGAGATTAGGGAATATCCCTAATACTCGGGCGAATTCACCAAAGAGCGTAACCAGCATGACTGAGAGCAAGAACGGGAGTCCGCACGAACCTCCGCCAAAGAAAACGGAGTGTTGCAATCGCGGACAAGAATATAGTCCCGTTTTGCTGAGTGTAAGAACAGTATGTATGAGAAAAAAAAGGTCACTTGTTGGTTAACTTCGAGATCGGCTAGACATAGCTCGAGTAACATACGTATAACGAACTTTTTTGAGTTAGAAATTAATTGCATAGTAAAAGGCTATTAGTCGAAAAGCGAAGTAAGATTAGAAAGTAAATATTACCATAAAAGAAGGTGAAATAGAGGAGGCGAGAAAGGAGAAATATAAGCGGCAGGACAGACACAAAATTACCTACCAGGACAGGTCTTTGGGGACGAAGGAAGCAAGTTAAGTAGAGTGTTTTTTTGTTCATGTGCATTTGTGAAATAATTCAGAGAACTGCGTTAGTTAGGACTGTAAAGTGTTAATTTTATTACGTTGGTTTTCGTTTCGGTAAAAATCGTTCATTCAACTGTAAAAAATTCGAGAAGTAGCGATAGTGAGTCATTTCATCGGTGACTTTTTTTTTGTCTTACCACCCAACCAATTCGCTAAATAAAACGCCATTTCTCCTCACGGAGTTTTATAACGAAGGGAAGACCAATTCTTTTAATTTTTCACTCATCCAAAATTCGCTCTTAATTTCGTCATCGGGAAGTTGTTCGGTAAGGTTTCACAATTCCTTATAAAAAGATTGTGTGGCGCCCACTGCATTCCAATTAAAAATTGGATATACCAGCTCCAAGAAAAAGATTAAGTACTAAATACGTTTCAGAACACATAAATTTAATTTAATTGTTAAAGCCCTGAGCCCACCCCAGCTGAGCGACCGAGGTGGTAGCATCCAACCGGCTACCTGTTGCACTTTTCCCCTACCATATACCACCGGCGAATTGCATCGACAATTTGACATTTCTCTACCCATACCCATTAGCGACTTTCAACCCATCGGCGCAGCGGCGGCTGCAATTTCTCTCGTGTTTTGTTTTCTTTTACGCAAACGTAGAATCGTTTCCTTATACCCGGAAAATTGTAACAAATTGGCGCCAAACGTGGAGCTTTTCATTCCGTTTTTTACAAAAAAAAATTATAATATTCAATACCCGTTAATAAAATTTTAAATCGATTCAAAGAAAAATCTACTTGTGTAGCACATATATATATGTGCAGTGTACACCCGCTGTGTTGTGTTCGTTGGTTGATCGGGAAGTTTGTGTTTTATTTTTTTGGTTCCTTTTACTTTGTCTTATTTTTCTCTTCCCAGGTTGTGCGATTGGTCGTTGATACGTTTCAACAAGCATTCGGATTGGGAAAGCCTACTTGGATACCTACCCAAACAAAAGAAGTGTGGTGAATTGTGGCATTCGCAATCTCAAGTAGGTCATTTAATTCGTTTTTATATTCCCATCATATATATTTACATATATAAGTTAATAATTTAACGCGACGTTTAATTAAAAAAAAGTTATTTTATGAGGAACTACCTCTTTATTGCCATCAAAACTTAGAACTAGATTCACATCGATACTGGCACATTTATTTATTAATTATTTTTGCCTATTAAGCTACTTGCATCATTCAAATGTATTCAGGTCAATTTCCTGGAAATTTGTCTGGAGTGTGTAAATTGCAGTGCAATCGAGATTCTTGGAATTTGACTGTGGGAGCTCGTGTATTGACTATTGCAGTGCAGTTGAGATTCTTGGAATTCGACTGTGGGAACTCGTGTGTTAACTCTTCCCTCCTTGATTTGATTGTCCTCAATCAATTACTAAAAGTATGGGATGTCGTTGAACTTCAATGTAGGTGGCCGAACTGTGTGATTTATTACTGAAGTGGGATGGACTTGCTTATGTTCTGGTTCCAGATTTTGGATGATGATTTCGGTGTTGTTTCGCTTGCAGATATTGTAGGTGGCTATAATTGCAGCTGTGCCTATTATGAGTATGATTGCATACGTAATAAAACTGTGTGCTGTAGCTTTTAATTGTAAAAGCTCAATTTCGTTCGTATTGTTTATATGTAACTCGTTCATCATTTCTAATGAAAGGAATTTACGGTATTGCTTCTCTTTTGTTAGTTGAAGGATTGCGGGGAGTGCTTGATATTCTGATGCTTCTCGTGAGGTAAATGTTCTGTCATTGATGGTAATGCTGGTATTATGGAATTTGATTAAAAATGTGCCATCGAGCTTTTGCTGTGTTGATTCCATTGCTAAGGTCCCATTAAAATCATTGAGTAAAATTACGCCTGTTGATACTTCGTCTATTTGTGGTAGATGTTGATTGTTTATTATGTTGCAAGTAGCTTTTACACTTTTTAAAATATTAGGAATACATGCTGTGTTAGTTAGATTTACAATATCTTGGATTTTACAAATTAAAAAATAGTTACATGACTTGCAGGTTTGTTTTAGACCATATGTTTCGTTTTCAGATTTCAAAATTGTTTTAAACAATAAATCTGTTGCAATATTATTTCCTTTTACGGGTTTTAGGATAAGTTTTACATAATCATTTTGAGTTACTAGAGGAATATTTATAATATAAAGTATTGAGATTGAATTGCTTGCAATTTTTACTTCTGCAAAGCTTAAGGCTTCTTCAATAGTATTGAAAGGCAAATTTTCTTTGGATATGGTGCTTAAGGCCAAGTTAACTTCTTGATTGGATAATATAAGAGAGTTAATAATACCGATTTTTCCCCAATGTATGGCATAATTTAGATGTTCTAGTTCTTCTTTAAATATTTTAAGTTTATATTGAACATTTATTAAAATTTCGTTAATTAGCATTTTATTTTCTTGGATTGATTTTAAAATTTCATTTGACATTTTAGTAATATTGTTCATTCTTTCATTATAGAGTGTATTAATTATAATCTGTTTATTGTTATTTTGTAACATATTGTTCATTTTCTCTGTTATGGTTATATAATCCTCATGGTCGGGGTTACCCGCGACCCATTTCCAAGCCGACCCTATAAAGTCAAGAGATCTTTTCACCTTCCGTGGTTTAAGATGATGTATTAGATTTTGAATTTGAGTAATTTCATGTTTAAGATAGGGGTACAGGGAGTTATTTCTGTGAGTAAAAATAATTGGGGTTAGTTCATTTAGTCTTGTCTCGTAAAGGTCCAAGTCGATCACGTGAATAAGTTTAAAGTTTCCTGTATGTAGTCTTGCGTGGCCTGTATGTATTGCTACCACTTGAGCGTTCGTAAAGTCCAGTATCTGGATTTCGGTCTTACCGAAATTAAGAAGGTATCTGAAATGATATTTAAGTGCTAATTTCTGATATTGCTTTTGTGAACTGTTCTGCCAGAGTTAGTAATGATTATAGAGTGTTTATTTTCTTTGACAATTTCTTTTCGATATCTGATTGTTAGTTTTGACCCTATTCGTTTATTGTGTTCCACATAAACTATGTCTCCTGGGTTATATTGTCTAATAGGCTTTCTCTTTTTGTTATGGTAGCTTAGATCTTTCTCTTGTTTTAGTTTTAGTCTTTCGATATTGTTGAGTCGTATTTGTTCAAATTTGTCTGGGTCTATGTTTGTGGAACGTCCAAAGAATAGTTCAACTGGTTTTTTCTTTGTTGTAGAGTGTATTGTGAAATTGTACTCGTTAAGAGCTCTGTTGAGCAATTGCTCAAATGAACGAGGGCGTCCATCGCCCTTCAAACATCGCATGATTTCCGACAATGTTGAATGGAAGCGTTCAACCTGGCCGTTAATCTCACTTTTGTAAGGGGGTGTCGTAACGACTTTTATCTTCAATTCATCTTCCATCATAGAGAGTATAGAAATAGAGTTGAGTGATTTTTCGTTATCGATTATCACTACTTCGGGAATGCAAAAAAAATATAATATGTTTTGCAGATGTGGTTTGATGTGTTCAATGGATCTAGATTCGATTATTTTTGCTTGGGCATATTTGGTGAATTTATCTATTGCCGTTAGGTCAAAGTATTTTTCGGTGGAAAATATATCTAGGTGAATAGTGTGTCCAGGATATTTTGGAATGGGTGTGAGATTTAATTTTGGGTTATTTGGGTGTCGCTCGTATATGTTTTCTTTACATATAGAGCAGTCTTTAACTATTCGTTTAATTCCAGCTGCCATTTTCGGAAAGTAGAATTTTTGTAAGATTTGGAGTCGGTTTTCGTAGGCGTTGCGATGTGCTCGTCGGTGTTCCGTAAGTATTATTTCTTCCTGTTGAGTCTCACTTTCGACATCTTCGACAATTGTTTGCGTAAAACGAATTCTATAGCTCTTGAAGTGGATTGGGTAAATTTCCTGTATTTTACCCATTGTAGGCTCATTGGTCATTAGGCCATTAACAATATGTGGGTTGAGGTATCTTTTAAAAATGTTGATTATGTCCGATTCCGAATATGTTGGTTGTGTCACAATGTGTCTGGTATGTGTTGAGAAAAGGGATTTGATTTGGTAACTACTTTCGTCAGCTATTTTGAGGATAAGTTGATTACGAAAGACGTTAACGGGCACTTCCACCGAAGCAATTAGGTTCTGAGATGAACTTTCGTCGCTGTGCATTGTTGGTGTCATTGAGTTTATTTGGACTGCTAATGGGGGTCTTGAAAGGGAATCTGCAACGATATTTGCTTTACCCGGTTTGTATTTGAGCTCATAATTGTACTCCTCTAATATCGCCTTCCATCTCTTCATTTTAGAATTTGTATTTTTATGACTCAGCGCGAATAGGAAATTTCTTAATGAATTCAAAGACCAAATTATTGCCAACATTTCCTTTTCATTGGTAGCATAATTTTCTTCTGTTGTACTTAACGTTCTGGAGAGGAATGTAATTGGCTTGTTATCCTGAGATAACACGGCACCTAGAGCGTAGTCTGATGCGTCTGTGGTTAACTCGAAGCTTTTATTAAAATTGGGATGAGAAAGTATAACTTCTTTAGACACTAGTGCATTTTTTTAAATTTTGGAAAGCATTGAAAGCAGTTTTGTCAAGGTGAATCACTTTATTTTTTGAAGAATTTTTGACATGCGTCCATCTTCCCCTCTTAAAAGGGATGTTAAGGGTTTTGCAAGTTTCGCATAGTCCTTAAGGAAACGTTGGTAATACCGTGACATTCCTAGAAACGAGCGAAGGTCTTTAAGATTTTGAGGAGGAGGCATATCGACTATTGCGCGGACTTTCTTTGGATTGGTTTTAATACCATCTGTACCAACGATGAAACCTAAAAATTCAATTTCCTTTTTCAGGAATTCACTTTTATCGAATTGGATTTTCATATTAGCATTTTCGAGGGTTTTAAATACCAATTCTATGTTCTTGAAATGTTCTTCTTCGGTTTCACCGAATATGACGATGTCGTCAATATATACGTAGCATCTTTTTCCTATGTGCTCTTTAAGAATGTCGTCTAAAGCGCGCTGAAAAATCGCGGGGGCGTTTTTCAGTCCAAAGGGTAAGCGAACGAATTCAAATTTCCCATTATTGACCGAAAATGCTGTTTTCTCTATGTCAGTATGTTTGAGTAAGATTTGGTGGAACCCGCTTTTGAGGTCAATAATAGTAAAGTATTTCTGTTTGCCAAGATTAGAAAGGACTTCGTTTATCTCGGGGATAGGGTACCTATCAGGGATAGTAACCGAATTTAGTATACGATAGTCTATAACCATACGATATTTTTTTTCCCGGATGCGTCCATTTTCTTTGGAACGATCCAAACGGGAGAGTTATATGGCGATTTCGATGGTCTAATTATTCCTTCATTAAGTAGTTCTTTTAGCTGCTTTTCCACTTCGTCTTTCAATGCCATTGGATAAGGGTAGGATTTGGAGTAAATTGGTGTATCTATATTAGTTCGTATTTCGCCTCTTACTGTCGTAGTGTATGTCAGTTTCTTGTTGGGTTCTGCAAAAAGTGTAGGGCAGTTTTCGATAATTTTATTGAGTTTACCTTTTTGATTGTCGGAAAGGTGCGAAAGTCGTAAATTTATGTTATTAACGTTTTCTGTAATATGCTGTTTAAGTTTTATTTGGATGTTGGGGAAGATAGTCATATAGTTTTCGTTGGTATGAATAACAGCTTTGAGTTCTCTAAGAGAATCGTTGCCTATTATTCCATCGAAGGAGATCAGGCAGGGAAGAATGAAGAATTTTAATTTTTTCCCATTTTGTTTAAATAAATTTATAAATGAGTGAAGGGTAATTTTTATATTACCTCCTACGGAGTTAGCAAAAAAAGGTTTTTCGTTAGAAATAGGGAATTTTATACGTTTAGGTTGCACGTAATTTTTGTTAGAGCCCGTGTCTATTAGAAATTTGAGCGTTTCTCCACTTTTCACCTTAAATTCAAAATAGGGAAGTGAAGAACGACTTAATATAAAAAATAGATATCGTCTAATTCTTCTGTTTCGTCGAAATGGGGGTTACCGTAGTATTCCACATATTCTTCATACGTTTGCGTATTTTGATTACTGTCCGCATTCTCGGGATATGTTTCTCTTTCGCAGTTGTCCGGTGATGGTTCCGTTTCTTGTTCGTTTTTGTCCTGTTCGGTGTTAAAGATTCTATGGAATTTATTTGGGTGGTGAACCTGATTGGAGTTACCTTGATGATGTCGTTTCTGTATCTGCGGAATTCGTGGTCGATTAGCATAGTTCACCTGTCTTGAATGAATGCTTTGATCTATATCCATAGGCTTAGGTGGTAGTTGAGGTCTGTGATATTGTGGTCTCATTGGGTTGACATTTTGTGGCCAAGAATTTTGTTGAATAGCGTTTTGATAATGTGGTCTAGACGGTTGACCATATTGTGGCCAAGGGTTTGGTTCAAGTCGTCTTTCAGGTGTTGGTCTCATTTGCATTTGTGGGTTGTGTAGCAATTCTGGGTAGAAGTTTCCTCGCGGGGCTGGTATTGGTTTTGGGGATAGGACAGGGAGTAATTGGGTTTTGCGCGAAGAGTTTTGGCTGTTATTTGCATACTGTGTTCTGAAATCAACGTTTTGCAGCTTCAGGCACAGATGTAAGGCCTGTGGAAGGTCGACTGGTTCTTTAATGCTTAAAAGACGTGGTAGATCGCCTCGCAATCCCCTTACGAAGGTGTCTAATGCCTTGTCTCTGTAGGATTGAGTCATATTATTAAGCGACTCCGTACTCATCTCCATACAGGATAGTTTGTTTAGGATTAGCGAAAGATGCTGATAAACAACCTGATAGAATTCAGGAATTGAGTTAGGTCCTTGCACGAGAGTTGTCATCTGGTACTCAAGTGTACCAAGATCTCGTTTGTCGGCGTAATGCAAGGTTAAGCACTTTGAAATTTTGCTCCAATTCAAAGGCGTGTTATACGATTCGAGGGCAATATCAGTTTGCCCTACGATTTTATTTCTTATTGTACTTAATATTCCATAATAGTTTGGAGTCCCTTTAAGATGGTCGTATATCGTAAGGACTCTATCTACACTCTTTTTCCAGGAGCTAAACTCTCCCGGTTGGCCTGAAAACTCGCGAAGACTTTTGGCGATATCAGGTACTTTGTCTAGATCTGAGAGGTCCCTATTAACGTTTATGTCGGTAATCTGGTCGGTGTCTTTATTAATGTCGGAACTTGGATTGAGTATATTGTTAATAATATGTCGTCCTTCCCTTGCTAATACTTGTGAAACGATTACTGTAATTTGTTCTGTGAGAGTGTTTAGATTTAGAGGTTCGTTCTGGTTAAGAGGAGGAGCTGCGGCAACAGGTGCCGGATTGTCGTTAAAAACAAGACGAGGTGGTCGGATTAAATTATTGGGATTCATTTTTACGGAGGTGAAAAGATTTAAAGAAAAAAATCGGCTTGAGAGTGCTTATTAGATTTCTAGCTTTTATGGATAATATGATATAATTTAGCTTATAAAAAAAAATCGTATAATTCAAGTTTGAATATTTTGTTCACTTTAGTTAGATTGATTTATATTTATTTGAGAAATATAACTTAATAATAGCTTACATAAAAAACAATCCCACGATGTGCATTGTCCCTTATGGAGTTCTAAGATGATCCGTCGTGCACTTTATACGGTGAGTGCGTTGGGTTGGTTGGGGCTGAGGGCGGTCTTTCAGATGAAACTGTATGGTCGGCTGTTCTCGAGCTGAACTCATTTTTACTGGTTACACAGTTACTGGGGGGCCTTAGTTTTACCACTACACTGTTACACTGATTTCATAGGTCTTTAAGCTATTAATTGCCACCTGTGAAGTCTTCATATACTAAAATTAAGTGAAGCTTTGGTTTTCACTTGTTATCAATTTATTTTTTTATTCTTGATTATTTTATTTTAGTTCACTTTCTGATTTTAACTTAAAACACTACTTTATTATTTTTCAAAACACTTTTTAACTTTCACAAATTCACTCGATAGGTTTATATGAAAAACTTTGTCTTCGGTCCCTGCTCGGGCGCCAGTTAATAATTCAACGCGACGTTTAATTAAAAAAAAGTTATTTTATGAGGAACTACCTCTTTATTGCCATCAAAACTTAGAACTAAATTCACATCGATACTGGCACATTTATTTATTAATTATTTTTGCCTATTAAGCTACTTGCATCATTCATATGTATTCAGGTCAATTTCCTGGAAATTTGTCTGGAGTGTGTAAATTGCAGTGCAATCGAGATTCTTGGAATTCTACTGTGGGAGCTCGTGTATTGACTATTGCAGTGCAGTTGAGATTCTTGGAATTCGACTGTGGGAGCTCGTGTGTTAACTTATATACATATACCTACCGGCACATTGAAATTGCATTTCTTGTAAAACAGAATTGCACAGTTGTTGCGGTAGCGGATTTTTTTTCTTGTTCGTCGCCACGAATAGTGGATTTTGTTTTCTTGTGATACATCGGTTGGCGGCTACGTCATTTTAGGGTTCCCATCGATAACTTTTCGCTGGATATAATTTTTGTTTTGTCACAATTTCATTATAATTTTATTATTGATTATTATTATTGATTTATTACCTTTTGCAATACATTTTCTTATTTATCCTTTTTTATTCATCCATATTTGTGATTAGGATAATAATATTTTCTGGTGTTCTTTGTGTAAATATATTACTTGTTTTCACTTTCATTTGTTTTAAAGTTTTCAATACGAGACTCATTTGGTTCGGTACTTATTCGTGGTCCTTTTTTGATTTTGTTCATTTTTCGGTGGAATTGAAACCTTTTTTCGTACCCTTTTGCGGTTTACTTTGTTAATCAGTGATACATTTTGCTTTTATTGTATTGGGGTTCGTGATTTTGGAAAATTCCTGTGGTATTTTTGAAACGTTTCTTAAAGCTGTGATTTTTATCTTTTCTTTTCTTGGGAATCAGTAGTTCTTTAACCAATCAAATAAGTAAGACTTTTGTTCTCTTTCCTTGGAACCTGGGCATATTGGGGACTTTTTTTTTAAATTCATTTATAGGCATCATTTGAGCTAGGTCTTATTCTTTTTATCAGTTTTATTACAGCTAGTGTTTGTTGCTTCCTTTGTTGTTAGGTGTAGAATACTTAGCCTTTTTGGGAATATTTTTTTAGATTTTGGAAAATAAAATGGAGATTAATAGGTTAGCTCAAGAGGAGTTGTACTACGAGATGGACGTGAGGGGCAGCAAGAATGCTGGAGCGTAGGGGCTCTTTGGAAACTGATGCCAGTTACCCTTTCTCTTTTGAAGAGGATGTAAAGGCTATTGAAGCGAAAGCACAGAAGATAGAAGATCTATTGAAGGGTAAGCCTAGCGATCTTAAGTTAGGGGAGTTTTTAAAGATAGTAGCAAAGATCGAATGGTGCTTGCGCAGATTAGATAGAGCTCGCGCTGAGGGTAGTGAAGAGGAAAGCTTCAAGTTGAAACTGCGAAACCAGTTGGTAGGCTTGGCGGCTAAACTTGAGTTCGGCGACGAAGATGAAACGGAACCTGAGGAAAAAGCAGCTCCGTCCAGGGGAGCAGTAAGGCTCGCACCACCATCGCCAACTATTCAACCTGTAAGGGCGGTACAACAAGCTGAACCTTTACAAAAACAACACGAACCACTACAACAACAACCATTTATTGAATCAGTATCGGTGATTCAAGATAGATGCATCGAGCGAATTGAGAAGTGGGACGTTAAGTTTACTGGGGAACGCTGTGGGACTTCTGTAAACGCATTTTTAGAGAGAGTTGAGGAGCTTAGGCAGGCAAGAAGCGTTTCAGAAACGCACCTCTTTAGGTCGGCGGTAGATTTATTCACCGGGAAGGCACTCATCTGGTTTAGGGCGATCCGAGTTAATGTTAGGACATGGAATGAGTTGGTATGTGAGCTCAAGGCAGAGTTCCTACCACCAAACTATGATGATCTTCTGATGGATGAGATTAGGCGACGCACACAAGGACAAACGGAGTCGATTGGTGTATACGTCGCCACGATGTCAAGCATGTTCAGAAGATTGTCAGAACCATTATCTGAACGGAGAATGCTTGCCATTCTTCAGAAAAATCTGGCGCCGTTCTACCAGACACAACTTGGTCTCGCTGAACCGAAAACGGTAAGCGATCTTGTTGCTCTGGGTAGACGTTTAGAGACAGTTAGGGCGAATGTGGAGACTTTCACTCCTCCGCCTAGTAATCGGTCTAGAAACCTGCTGGAACCCGACTTAGCATACGTTGCGGTCGAGGAACCAGTAGTAGCGGTTGTACCTGAAGTTCGTGTTTCTTTAGGAAGAAACTTGGCGATCCGACGAGCTAACCTCAGCCTGAGACGAAAAGCACATCACATTGGCGCCCGAGCAGGGACTCAACGGAAGGAGGCCCAGAATTATTACATCCGAAGAGAGACAACCGAAGGAGGACCAACAAGCCAAGAAAACCGGAACCGAGAAATGAAGGAAGGAAACCAGCTAACCGTCCCGGAAGGACAATCCGGAGACATGACAGTCAGATGGATCTACCTGCTAAGAAAGGCGGAATTAATGGAAGTTATGGAGAAGCAGGGATTAAGGACCTAGGGAACGGTCGAACAACTGCGAGTCCGAATGAGTGCTTACCTAAAAGCCACCCGAACTAGATCCTGGACACAGAACCTCTGCGAAGAACTAGAAGCAAAAACTTCTACACGGGAATATGGGGACACATCTTCGGATGATGACGAGAAGTCAACTACAACCGAAGGGACAGTAAAGGCCCCACAGTTCTTAGAAATACCCGTAGCTGTACACCATCCCGCCACCGTCCAACAACCGCCTACGCCCGCCATATCAGACGAGATGTACCCGAGGGACCCGAAAACATCATCTTCTAGCCGAGTAACCGAGCCACCAGCCCCGACCACCTCAAACCGAGTTAGGCCAACACTGAGATATAAGGCCGAGGTGATGGATACGGTCCGAAAATGGTGGTTGAAATTCGACAGAATTCAGGAAATGCACTCGAATCTATGGAGCGGATGGAACCCGCTGCTATGATATCCCAGCCGACTATATGCTACGACCACTACCGGAGATCTTCCGAGGTACTGCACTGGAGTGGCTGAGAATCAACCGCGATGGCTTCCAAAACTGGGATCAGTTCCGACAAGTGTTCTTGCGCTAATTTGTCGCGTTCAAAACGCTCCAAAAAAAATTAAATTGTGGTCGTCTCCCACCTTCCCACTTTCCGACCTATCCTTTCTTTTGACCCCTTCGACCTTCCGCTATTCTTTTGAGGAAGTGGCGTAGCCGATCTTGCTGGGTATATTTAAATACCCAACGATCGTGCTCGCCATGTCCCTCGGGAAGATAGCAAAGCAGGTATCCCAACAGCCCAATTGGATGGGCAGGGACGGACGGTCTTAAGAGAGAGAGAGAGAGAGCTTTATTGAAAGACACTAGACAGAGTGCGGAACCAATCATTAGAATACCAAATGGCCAACGGAAACGTCCAATAATCAAAACCAACTAGATCATCTGGGTCGATGATAACAGAACGTCGAAGACAAAATCACGGGCGAGACACATACAAACTCAACAAAGTCGCCCTCAAATATACGAAACACAACAGAGTCACATCTTACAAAATATTTCCACAAACGCAAGACAACATCAACAGAGAATACGAAATGTCCACCCCAACGTCAGCATCCAGTGGCTAAGGGCCCCAACATAAAGAATTTATGTGTAAGAAATGGCACACTATTGGCTCATCCCCAAACCCCAAAATCTGCGCGAAAGCCCACGTAATTAGAATAGGGAAAGAAAAGAAAAAGTACGAACTAGGTTTTTTACTTGCAACCTCTGTCACCAAGATGCTGTTTTCCATAAATAGGAACAAGGTCTCATGATCCCTAAGCAATGTAATTCCCAATAGCTCGCCCGCTAAAGATCCTTTTTGTTTGGTAGAGGGAACAAGATAGAACCGCTAGGGTAATTATGTCGCGAACGAGTTCTATGTTATGATGTTATTCAAGCGCCAGAATATTTTAAGGTTGCTCAATTGAGTAACATCGTCAAAAAAATAATTTATGTACTGAATGTAATGTGTGAAGAGTGTGTGTGAGTGCGTTGAGTGAAAAGTCGGAGATTAGGGAATATCCCTAATACTCGGGCGAATTCACCAAAGAGCGTAACCAGCATGACTGAGAGCAAGAACGGGAGTCCGCACGAACCTCCGCCAAAGAAAACGGAGTGTTGCACTCGCGGACAATAATATAGTCCCGTTTTGCTGAGTGTAAGAACAGTATGTATGAGAAAAAAAAAGAAAAAAAAGGTCACTTGTTGGTTAACTGCGAGATCGGCTAGACATAGCTCGAGTAACATACGTATAACGAACTTTTTTGAGTTAGAAATTAATTGCATAGTAAAAGGCTATTAGTCGAATAGCGAAATAAGATTAGAAAGTAAATATTACCATAAAAGAAAGTAAATATACAGACACAAAATTACCTACCAGGACAGGTCTTTGGGGACGAAGGAAGCAAGTTAAGTAGAGTGTTTTTTTGTTCATGTGCATTTGTGAAATAATTCAGAGAACCGCGTTAGTTAGGACTGTAAAGTGTTAAAATTATTACGTCGGTTTTCGTTTCGGTAAAAATCCCGGAAAAGCGGGACGCGCGACCCGTTCATCCAACTGTAAAAAATTCGGGAAGTAGCGATAGTGAGTCATTTCATCGGCGACCATTTTTTTTACTTACCACCCAACCAATTCGCTAAATAAAACGCCATTTCTCCTCACGGAGTTTTATAAAGAAGGGAAGACCGATTCTTTTAATTTTTCACTCATCCAAAATTCGCTCTTAATTTCGTCATCGGGAAGTTGTCCGGTAAGGTTTCACAATTCCTTATAAAAAGATTGTGTGGCGCCCACTGTATTCCAATTAAAAATTGGATATACCAGCTCCAAGAAAATGGTTAAGTACTAAATACGTTTCAGAACACATAAATTTAATTTAATTGTTAAAGCCCTGAACCCACCCCAGCTGAGCGACAGAGGTGGTACCATCCAACCGGCTACCTGTTTCACTTTTCCCCTACCATATACCACCGGCGAATTGCATCGACAATTTGACATTTCTCTACCCATACCCATTAGCGACTTTCAACCCATCGGCGCAGCGGCGGCTGCAATTTCTCTCGTGTTTTGTTTTCTTTTACGCAAACGTAGAATCGTTTCCTTACACCCGGAAAAGTGTAACAATTTGGCGCCCAACGTGGGGCCTTTCATTCCGTTTTAACAAAAAAAATTATAATATTCAATACCCGTTAATAAAATTTTAAATCGATTCAAAGAAAAATCTACTTGTGTAGCACATATATATATGTGCAGTGTACACCCGCTGTGTTGTGTTCGTTGGTTGATCGGGAAGTTTGTGTTTTATTTTTTTGGTTCCTTTTACTTTGTCTTCTTTTTCTCTTCCCAGGTTGTGTGATTGGTCGTTGATACGTTTCAACAAGCATTCGGATTGGGAAAGCCTACTTGGATACCTACCCCAAACAAAAGAAGTGTGGTGAATTGTGGCATTCGCAATCTCAAGTAGGTCATTTAATTCGTTCGATAACTTTTCGCTGGATATAATCTTTGTTTGGTCACAATTTCATTATAATTTTATTATTGATTATTATTATTGATTTATTACCTTTTGCAATACATTTTCTTATTTATCCCTTTTTATTCATCCATGTTTGTAATTAGGATAATAATATTTTCTGGTGTTCTTTGTGTAAATATATTACTTGTTTTCACAGCTTTTGCGGGGAATTTGTTTTAAAGTTTTCAATACGAGACTTATTTGGTTCGGTACTTATTCGTGGTCCTTTTTTGATTTTGTTCATTTTTCGGTGGAATTGAAACCTTTTTTCATACCCTTTTGCGGTTTACTTTGTTAATCAGTGATACATTTTGCTTTTATTGTATTGGGGTTCGTGATTTTGGAAAATTCCTGTGGTATTTTTGAAACGTTTCTTAAAGCTGTGATTTTTATCTTTTCTTTTCTTGGGAATCAGCAGTTCTTTAACCAATCAAAGAAGTAAGACTTTTGTTCTCTTTCCTTTGAACCTGGGCATATTGGGGACTTTTTTTTTAAATTCATTTATAGGCATCATTTGAGCTAGGTCTTATTCTTTTTATCAGTTTTATTACAGCTAGTGTTAGTTGCTTCCTTTGTTGTTAGGTGTAGAATACTTATTAATAGGTTAGCTCAAGAGGAGTTGTACTACGAGATGGACGTGCGGGGGTTACCGAGAAGCACCGTCACAGAAATGAGGCAGTCGCTTAGGGCAGCAAGAATGCTGGAGCGTAGGGGCTCTTTGGGAACTGATGCCAGTTATGTAGCGTTTCTCTTCTGAAGAGGATGTAAAGGCTATTGAAGCGAAAGCACAGGAGATAGACGGTCTATTGAAGAATAAGCCTAGCGATCCTACGTCAGGGGAGTTTTTAAAGATAGTAGCAAAGATCGAATGGTGCTTGTGCAGATTAGATAGAGCTCGCGCTGAGGGTAGTGAAGAGGAAAGTTTCAAGTTGAAACTGCGAAACCAGTTGGTAGGCTTGGCGGCTAAACTTGAGTTCGGCGACGAAGATGAAACGGAACCTGAGGAAAAAGCAGCTCCGTCCAGGGGAGCAGTAAGGCTCGCACCACCATCGCCAACTATACAACCTGTAAGGGCGGTACAACAAGCTGAACCTTTACAAAAACAACACGAACCACTACAACAACAACCATTTATTGAATCAGTATCGGTGATTCAAGATAGATGCATCGAGCGAATTGAGAAGTGGGACGTTAAGTTTACTGGGGAACACTGTGTAAGCGCATTTTTAGAGAGAGTTGATTTATTCACCGGGAAGGCACTCATCTGGTTTGAGGCGATCCGAGTTAATGTTAGGACATGGAATGAGTTGGTATGTGAACTCAAGGCAGAGTTCCTACCACAAAACTATGATGATCTTCTGATGGATGAGATTAGGCGACGCACACAAGGACAGGCGGAGTCGATTGGTGTATACGTCGCCACGATGTCAAACATGTTCAGAAGATTGTCAGAACCATTATCTGAACGAAGAATGCTTGCCATTCTTCAGAAAAATCTGGCGCCGTTCTATCAGACACAACTTGGTCTCGCTGAATCGAAAACGGTAAGCGATCTTGTTGCTCTGGGTAGACGTTTAGAGACAGTTAGGGCGAATGTGGAGACTTTCACTCCTCCACCTAGTAATCGGTCTAGAAACCTGCTGGAACCCGACTAAGCATACGTTGCGGTCGAGGAACCAGTAGTAGCGGTTGTAAGTAGAGAACCTCAACCGGTGAGGTGCTTTAACTGCAACCAGGAAGGGCCTTTTGCCAGTAGGTGTTCTGCTCCTAGGCGGTGTATAGGCTGTGGGCAACAGGGGGTTGTTCGCAGAAACTGTAGGAATTGTTCACCTCTACCTGAAGTTCGTGTTTCTTTAGGAAGAAACTTGGCGATCCGACGAGCTAACCTCAGCCTGAGACAAAAAGCACATCACATTGGCGCCCGAGCAGGGACTCAACAGAAGGAGGCCCAGAATTATTACATACGAAGAGAGACAACCGAAGGAGGACCAACAAGCCGAGAAAACCGGAACCGAGAAATGAATGAACGAAGGAAACCAGCTAACCGTCCCGGAAGGACAGTCCGGAGACATGACAGTCAGATGGATCTACCTGCTAAGAAAGGCAGAATTAATGGAAGTTATGGAGAAGCAGGGATTAAGGACCTAGGGAACGGTCGAACAACTGCGAGTCCGAATATGTGCTTACCTAAAAGCCAGCCGAACTAGATCCTCGACACAGAACCTCTGCGAAGAACTAGAAGCAAAAACTTCTACCCGGGAATATGGAGACACATCTTCGGATGATGACGAGAAGTCAACTACAACCGAAGAGACAGTAAAGGCCCCACAGTTTTAGAAATTCCAACAACCGCCTACGCCCGCCACATCAGACGAGAGGTACCCGAGGGACCCGAAAACATCATCTTCTAGCCGAGTAACCGAGCCACCAGCCCCGACCACCTCAAACCGAGTTAGGCCAACACTGAGATATAAGGCCGAGGTGATGGATACGGTCCGAAAATGGTGGTTGAAATTCGACTGAATTCAGGAAATGCACTCGAATTTATGGAGCGGATCGAACCCGCTGTTATAATATCCCAGCCGACTATATGCTACGACCACTACCGGAGATCTTCCGAGGTACTGCACTGGAGTGGCGGAGAATCAACCGCGATGGCTTCCAAAACTGGGATCAGTTCCGACAAGTGTTCTTGCGCTACTTTGTCGCGTTCAAAACGCTCCAAAAAAATTAAATTGTGGTCGTCTCCCACCTTCTCACTTTCCGACCCATCCTTTCTTTTGACCCTTTCGTCCTTCCGCTATTCTTTTGAGGAAGTGGCATAGCCGATCTTGCTGGGTATATTTAAATACCCAACGATCGTGCTGGCCATGTCCCTCGGGAGAATAGCAAAGCAGGTATCCCAACAGCCCAATTGGATGGGCAGGGACGGGACGGTCCTAAGAGAGAGAGAGAGAGAGCTTTATTGAAAGACACTAGACAGAGTGCAGAACCAATCATTAGAATACCAAATGGCCAACGGAAACGTTCAATAATCAAAAAAAACTAGATCATCTGGGTCGATGATAACAGAACGTCGAAGACAAAATCACGGGCGAGACACATACAAACTCAACAAAGTCGCCCTCAAATATACGAAACACAACAGAGTCACATCTTACAAAATATTTCCACAAACGCAAGACAACATCAACAGAGAATACGAAATGTCCACCCCAACGTCAGCATCCAGTGGCTAAGGGCCCCAACATAAAGAATTTATGTGTAAGAAATGGCACACTATTGGCTCATCCCCAAACCTCAAAATCTGCGCGAAAGCCCACGTAATTAGAATAGGGAAAGAAAAGAAAAAGTACGAACTAGGTTTTTTACTTGCAACCTCTGTCACCAAGATGCTGTTTTCCATAAATAGGAACAAGGTCTCATGATCCCTAAGCAATGTAATTCCCAATAGCTCGCCCGCTAAAGATCCTTTTTGTTTGGTAGAGGGAACAAGATAGAACCGCTAGGGTAATTATGTCGCGAACGAGTTCTATGTTATGATGTTATTCAAGCGCCAGAATATTTTAAGGTTGCTCAATTGAGTAACATCGTCAAAAAAATAATTTATGCACTGAATGTAATGTGTGAAGAGAGTGTGTGAGTGCGTTCAGTGAAAAGTCGGAGATTAGGGAATATCCCTAATACTCGGGCGAATTCACCAAAGAGCGTAACCAGCATGACTGAGAGCAAGAACGGGAGTCCGCACGAACCTCCGCCAAAGAAAACGGAGTGTTGCAGTCGCGGACAATAATATAGTCCCGTTTTGCTGAGTGTAAGAACAGTATGTATGAGAAAAAAAAAGAAAAAAAAGGTCACTTGTTGGTTAACTGCGAGATCGGCTAGACATAGCTCGAGTAACATACGTATATCGAACTTTTTTGAGTTAGAAATTAATTGCATAGTAAAAGGCTATTAGTCGAATAGCGAAATAAGATTAGAAAGTAAATATTACCATAAAAGAAAGTAAATATACAGACACAAAATTACCTACCAGGACAGGTCTTTGGGCACGAAGGAAGCAAGTTAAGTAGAGTGTTTTTTTGTTCATGTGCATTTGTGAAATAATTCAGAGAACCGCGTTAGTTAGGACTGTAAAGTGTTAATTTTATTACGTCGGTTTTCGTTTCGGTAAAAATCCCGGAAAAGCGGGACGCGCGACCCGTTCATCCAACTGTAAAAAATTCGGGAAGTAGCGATAGTGAGTCATTTCATCGGCGACCATTTTTTTTACTTACCACCCAACCAATTCGCTAAATAAAACGCCATTTCTCCTCACGGAGTTTTATAAAGAAGGGAAGACCGATTCTTTTAATTTTTCACTCATCCAAAATTCGCTCTTAATTTCGTCATCGGGAAGTTGTCCGGTAAGGTTTCACAATTCCTTATTGTTGGAGCCCATATGTTAAATCAGATAATAAAGATTGTTGTTCTCATTATTATAGAATTATATTATAGAATTGTTGTACCTAAAACAAAAAAATCCAATTGAATTCTTGCTATTGTAACTTTGCCTTAACTCTCCAATTATTCAAATTACGCGCTCAACAGCCATCTTTCGATAATGAAGTTTAAGATCAAAAGAAAATAAGCGATAACTTTTTGTATAAAAGAAGAGAAAAATAAAATCACATTATCAGTTGTAAGCATTACATCATCGACACTGCTGGTTTCATTTCCTTTTTCATCGTTTGCCTAGCTGTTGTCGTTGCTTTCGCGCAAAGAAAGCATTGTCCACTCATCGCCTCGTCGCTCAAAGTTCGCGATTACGCAATCAAGCAAGTTGGCTTGACACCGTTCTTCATCACAAGAACAACTCCGTACACTCGGTGCGGTGTTGTTGTTATCGTTTTGTCAACGACTACTGCGCGCACAAGGAAAGCACAGTCGGTGCATAGACCAAGTGTTCGTGTGTGGACTTCTCCGTTCAGGGCATTGACCTGTGTCATTTATTGTTTTGACAAGCGTCTCATGCTCATCAGCTGCAGTGGATCTCGTTAGTCGATGATAATAATTTCAAAGGCCGAGATTCCATTGCCGGTTGCAAATGAAATTGCAATCGTACATTTTGGCGCCCAACTTATATACGTACCTAGTCACAGAAAACAATCTTATTTCGAAAAATAGTTTTATAGTGTAATAAAGACATTCGTGGTAATACGTCGGGAAATAATATCAAAAGTGCAGAAGTACAGTGAGTGCAAAAAACACCAGTGGATTTTCGGTGAAAATTAAATTTAAAAGTTTTGTGATCACAAGCAACTAACGGACACAAAAACAGTGGTAAAAACGGTACACGGTTCGGTACGGTAAATTAATTCAGTGCAGTGAAAAAGACATATAGACATTAAATCCACGCCACGAAGAAAGAACAGCAGTAATTTGAACCGTTTTGCAGCAGAACAGCTATAGGAATAACAGCTATTGGAAAGCAGCTATTGGAAGAAAATCGTCAGCCGTAACGCAATCTGTCAAAGGGGTTAAGTATAGCCTCTACCAAGGTATGTTGCCATAGTTGTAAAATCTACTACAAATTTTGAATACATCATATTCTTAAGCATTTATTATAATACATATATACACATTAAAAATATAATAGTAGCTTCGGGCTCTGCACTGCTCGATCGTTTCGCTTTCTCGTTATATTGTACCATTACCCAAATTACATAAATCGTTTCGCTAATAATCCACTTAGAACCAAAACGAACTCTGCACTTTCATCACCATTACATTAACTTGAATGTTGATTCTAATTAATTGATTGATTGATTGATTCGCCTCATCATCTTTCTCTCATTTACGAAAAGAACTTCGTTGTTGAAATAGAAACAGAATTTAATTTTGGGTTTCATTAAATAAGCAAATAATTGTCATATTCGCTTATCGTCGCGGAGGATAATTATAATTGTCGCTGAAATATTCCACTAGATAGACATCGTTTGTACTCCTATATATAGCTACTTCGTTTATATAGTAAATTATTGCTAGATTAATCGATCCAGTGCCGCAGTTTTCTTTAACTATTTATCTCATCGTCGCCAATAGAACTCGTTTATCGTGGTCATTATCATTTTGATACAGTTAAGAATTTCGTCGATCAAAGCTAATAATGACTGAGGAGCAAAAATTAGAAGAATTGAAGCAGCAACGATCATCCACAAAAGGAAGCATCACCCGGATAAAAACCTTAGTCGACACAAAGGCAAGCAGTCTTTCATCAACTGAATTGGAGTGCCGACTGGGAATTCTGGAATCATACTTCAAACAGGGTTTGGCCTATCAAACCCAGATTGAGCGGTTATTGCCATCGGACAATGGAAGAGCTGAAATTGAGGAGTTGTACATCAACACAAAAACAAAAATTCTAACTCTCATGCCAGAGAAAAGACGAGGTAGCATAAATGAAGCAACTTTCAGTATGCCACCGCCTACCAGCCGGTTGCCGTTTCCCAAACTACCCAAATTTAGCGGAAATTACTCAGAATACAAAAATTTTATAAATTCGTTTAACCAATTGGTACAAAATGAATCGTCGCTTACCAACATAGAAAAGTTTAATTATCTTCTCTCATGTCTCAGTGATCAGGCTCTTGGTACTGTTCGTGCATTTCAGGTAACGGATGAAAATTATCCCAAAGCGTTAGCCAGACTAAAGGAACGCTATGATAACGATTGTCTCATTTTTCTTGAAAATATCGCTTCGTTACTAGATTTACCAAGGGTTTCCAAGGCATCTTCCTCTCAGCTTCGCAATTTAGTTGATAATATATCTGCTCTCTTTTCGTCGTTGAAATCAATTGGCACAGAATCTGACATTTGCAATGCTATTATCATTCACATTGCAATGTCAAAGGTAGATGCGGACACGCATGCGAAGTGGGAAGAAAGCTTAGATTATACCAAGCTTCCTAAATGGGATGATTGTGCTACAATGCTCAGCCGACGTTGTCAATATCTAGAAGCCAGTGACAGTAAATTGCATCGTTTTGATAAAAACCCACGTTATCCACAAAAATCTAAATGTGAGTCTCTCAATCTACGGTCTCATACATCGATGACGGTCACACAACGGGAATGCGCATTTTGTAAAGGCAGAACTCACTCAATTAACAACTGTTTAAGTTTCAGTAAACTTACAGTAATGGATCGATTCGCAAACGCAAAGAAACTTGGACTGTGTCTCAACTGCTTGACAAAGGGTCACGGTGTATCGAAGTGTCCCTCTCACTATAGATGCAAAACTTGCAAGCTGTCTCACCACACCTTACTTCACAGAACTCAACCGGATCAGCCTTCCGTTAGCAGCGAAGCAGTAGCCTCTACATCTAGTGGTACATCGCCCAGTGTTTCCAGCGACTCAAACCAATACGCATCATCACATTCGGCTAGCGATTGTAACCGATCAAGCTCGACCGATCAAGTCATCTTAGCAACCGCGTTGATTTTAGTTCAAGATTCATTAGGTTGTTTTCATCTAGGAAGAGCCTTGCTAGATTCAGGATCTCAGGTTAACTTTATAACTGAAAAGTTTGCTCGGTGTCTCAATCTCCACAAACATAAGAAAAGAGTAGACATCAGTGGCATTGGCGTTTCTCAAACAAAAATTAATTTTGAAACTCAAACCACCATCAGGTCTCGGTATAACAATTTCGAGGTTTCTCTAGACTTTTTGGTATCGTCGATAATCACAGGATATCAGCCGGACAAGGTTCTCAGTACCAACAATTGGAACATCCCAAAGAACATCAACCTGGCCGATGAGGACTTTAACAAGCCTTCTCCAATTGATATTCTCCTAGGAGCAGAGGCATTCTTCGATTTGCTCGCCGTCGGACAGATCAAACTAGGTCAAGAGCTGCCTATCCTGCAGAAGACTTCATTGGGATGGATTGTCTCTGGAAAGTACAAGACAGATAGAATTCAGCCTATCGTAAGGTGTCTTCTCTCACAAGATGAAGCATTGACTGAATATGTCGAAAGGTTTTGGGAGCTAGAAGAAGTGAAAGGAAAGAAATCGAAATGGTCAGAGGAACAACTTCAATGTGAAGAGGCCTTCAAGGAAACAATAGAGGTTTTACCAACAGGTCGGTTGATGGTTAAATTACCGTTCAAAAAGGATCCTAAATTACTTGGGTCATCGTATGGTATCGCTTTTAGGAGATTTCTTCAGTTAGAGTGCAGACTTTTAAAAAACTTAGATCAGAAGGAAGAGTATATCAAGTTCATGAGGGAATATGAAGCTTTAGGACACATGACAGTGGTCGAATCTCCTAGATTAGAGGAGCCGCACTACTATCTTCCACATCATTGCGTGCTTAAACCAAACAGTCTTACGACTAAACTTCGAGTAGTGTTCAATGCATCGTCTAATACCTCGTCTCACGTATCCCTCAATGATATTTTGATGACCGGTCCCACTATTCAAAATGATCTTTTCATAACCTTGCTTCGATTCCGGCTGCACAAATTTGGTTTAACGGCAGACATTGTAAAAATGTATAGGCAAGTGTTGGTTCACCCGTTGGACAGAGCCTTCCAATACATACTCTGGAGGGATGATCCACAGCAACCAGTGAAGACATATGAGCTGAACACTGTCACATATGGAACATCGTCAGCACCGTTTCAGGCAATACGAAGCCTTCGTTATGTGGCTGAGAATGTGAAAGGATACCAAATTGGTGCACAAATAATTCAGTCTGACTTCTATGTTGATGATTTAATCACAGGAGCAGATGATAAGCAAACGTTGTTACAAATAAAGGAGGAGGTGACGGCAGTATTAGCAACTGCAGGCTTCGAATTGTCTAAGTGGCATAGCAATACTTCTCAACTTTTAAGCGAGAATACCACATCAAATAAGGATCTAAATATGCACGAGTCTAACCTCACTAGTACATTAGGGATCACGTGGAACTCAACCAGAGATACGTTTCAATTCTCTTACAACCCGAGTAAGACGTACAGCAAATTTACGAAACGATCCATTCTTTCTCTTTCTTCATCGTTATTTGATCCCATGGGACTGCTTAGCCCTATTATTATCAAAGCGAAGGTAATTCTGCAAAAGCTGTGGATCGAAAAGCTGGATTGGGATGCCTCGATCCCACAGAGCATCGATATCGAGTGGAGACAATTCATGGTTGACTTGAATTCCGTACAGAATTTATCAGTTCCCCGACATGTCTTAAGTGACAATAAAGATACTATCCAAGTACATGGATTCTGTGACGCGTCTATGGAAGCGTACGGATGTTGTATCTACCTCAGAACAAAGAGTAAAAGAGGAGATATAACAACAAAACTTTTAACATCAAAGTCAAGAGTAGCGCCAACAAAAAGGAAACAACTTCCCCGTCTCGAATTATGTGGAGCTCATCTACTAGCTAAACTTTGGTTAAAAATTCGAGATATTTTTAAGAGTACACCCATCGAAGTCTTTTTTTGGACAGATGCGGAGATTGTGTTGTATTGGATAAAAATGCACTCCTCTAAACTCAACACATTCGTTGGAAACAGAGTTGCTGAAATCCAAGAGATTACGCCGGAAGTTAACTGGAGACATGTGCCGACTCAAGACAATCCAGCAGACAAAGTCTCAAGAGGTTGCACAGTACAAGAGTTGGAGAAGTCGATATGGTTTTCTGGACCTAAATTTCTGAAGACAGCAATGAAAGATTGGCCTCAAAATTCGTGCAACGAACTATCACTTGAAGAGCGAATTTTAGAAGTACGAAAAACGGCACTCGTATGCCATGCTCATACACCAAACACCCTATTGGAGGCTATGGAAAAATTCAGTTCGTACACAAAAACTCTTCATGTGTTCGCATACATTTTAAGGTTTGCCGATCGGGCAACCAAAACGTTGGGAGAACTATCGCGGCAGGAGATTGAAAGGTCCTTACTCAGGATCATCTGGATGATTCAACAACATCACTTTGCAGAGGAAACAAGGTCCATACGCAGAAACGAGACTCCCAAAGGAGCCATCAAGGTCTTATGCCCATTTTTAGATAAGGTTGATGGATTCGAGCTACTGAAAGTCGGAGGGCGGTTGCAAAATGCTACGATCCCAGAAGAACGCAAGCATCCCTTACTTCTTCCCAAAGATAACTGGTTCGTCAAGTGCTTAGTCAGGCATCTACATGTTTCGAATTTCCATGCAGGACCCAAGGCTCTTTTGGCATTTATAAGAATCAGATTTTGGATTATCAACGCTAGACAGATTGCAAAAAGTATAGTTCGAAATTGTGTTCATTGCGTCAAGTATAGGCCCAAGCTTTTAACTCAACTAATGGGAGACTTGCCAGCGGCAAGAGTTACTGTTTCGAGGCCTTTTTCGTCATGCGGTGTTGATTTCTGTGGGCCCATATTTACATACTATAAAATCAGAGGCAAGGTACCTTACAAAACATATGTAGCGATATTTGTTTGCTTCGCTTCAAAGGCAGTGCACATTGAAGCTGTCTCCGATCTCTCATCGGATGCATTTTTAGCAGCGCTCAAACGCATGATAGGGAGTAGAGGTCTGCCGAAGGACATTTACTGCGACAACGCAACGAATTTTGTCGGAGCTCAAACCAAGCTGCGTGAACTTCACAAACTTTTCTTTGATCCCAAAACTCAAGCATGCATCAATCGTTTTTGCATCGACAATAATATCAATTTTCTATTTATTCCTCCCAGGGCGCCGCACTTTGGTGGTATCTGGGAATCCGCCGTGAAGACAGCTAAGGGGCATCTTAACCGCAGCCTAGCCAACGCGAAACTAAATTTTGAAGAGCTTTCAACAGCGCTAGTAGAGATAGAGGCCATCATGAACTCCAGACCGCTGACACCACTATCATCAGATCCTAACGATCTAGAGGCACTCACACCAGGACACTTACTTATAGGCGCATCGCTGAAGGCAATACCAGAGAGGCTAGACCTAGCACCAAACATCAGCTTCCTGCAACGATGGCGTCGTATTAACGCCGTCAAATCCCACTTTTGGCACAGGTGGGTCAACGAATACGTCAACGAGCTTCAGGGACGCACAAAGTGGAACGATGAATCAGCAAATCTGCACGTTGGAGCGATGGTAATCGTGCACGAAGACAACGTACCACCGCAGAAATGGTTACTCGGCCGAGTCACCCAAGTAATCCCGGGCCAAGACGGACGAATCCGAGTAGCAGACATCCGAACAATGAAGGGACAAATTCGACGACCTATACGAAAGCTTGCTCTACTTCCTGCTTGAAAGGGTCCTTTCAAAGGGGCCGGAATGTTGGAGCCCATATGTTAAATCAGATAATAAAGATTGTTGTTCTCATTATTATAGAATTATATTATAGAATTGTTGTACCTAAAACAAAAAAATCCAATTGAATTCTTGCTATTGTAACTTTGCCTTAACTCTCCAATTATTCAAATTACGCGCTCAACAGCCATCTTTCGATAATGAAGTTTAAGATCAAAAGAAAATAAGCGATAACTTTTTGTATAAAAGAAGAGAAAAATAAAATCACATTATCAGTTGTAAGCATTACATCATCGACACTGCTGGTTTCATTTCCTTTTTCATCGTTTGCCTAGCTGTTGTCGTTGCTTTCGCGCAAAGAAAGCATTGTCCACTCATCGCCTCGTCGCTCAAAGTTCGCGATTACGCAATCAAGCAAGTTGGCTTGACACCGTTCTTCATCACAAGAACAACTCCGTACACTCGGTGCGGTGTTGTTGTTATCGTTTTGTCAACGACTACTGCGCGCACAAGGAAAGCACAGTCGGTGCATAGACCAAGTGTTCGTGTGTGGACTTCTCCGTTCAGGGCATTGACCTGTGTCATTTATTGTTTTGACAAGCGTCTCATGCTCATCAGCTGCAGTGGATCTCGTTAGTCGATGATAATAATTTCAAAGGCCGAGATTCCATTGCCGGTTGCAAATGAAATTGCAATCGTACACTTATAAAAAGATTGTGTGGCGCCCACTGTATTCCAATTAAAAATTGGATATACCAGCTCCAAGAAAAAGGTTAAGTACTAAATACGTTTCAGAACACATAAATTTAATTTAATTGTTAAAGCCCTGAACCCACCCCAGCTGAGCGACAGAGGTGGTACCATCCAACCGGCTACCTGTTTCACTTTTCCCCTACCATATACCACCGGCGAATTGCATCGACAATTTGACATTTCTCTACCCATACCCATTAGCGACTTTCAACCCATCGGCGCAGCGGCGGCTGCAATTTCTCTCGTGTTTTGTTTTCTTTTACGCAAACGTAGAATCGTTTCCTTACACCCGGAAAAGTGTAACAATTTGGCGCCCAACGTGGGGCCTTGCATTCCGTTTTAACAAAAAAAATTATAATATTCAATACCCGTTAATAAAATTTTAAATTGATTCAAAGAAAAATCTACTTGTGTAGCGCATATATATATGTGCAGTGTACACCCGCTGTGTTGTGTTCGTTGGTTGATCGGGAAGTTTGTGTTTTATTTTTTTGGTTCCTTTTACTTTGTCTTATTTTTCTCTTCCCAGGTTGTGCGATTGGTCGTTGATACGTTTCAACAAGCATTCGGATTGGGAAAGCCTACTTGGATACCTACCCAAACAAAAGAAGTGTGGTGAATTGTGGCATTCGCAATCTCAAGTAGGTCATTGAATTCGTTCGATAACTTTTCGCTGGATATAATTTTTGTTTGGTCACAATTTCATTATAATTTTATTATTGATTATTATTATTGATTTATTACGTTTTGCAATACATTTTCTTATTTATCCCTTTTTATTCATCCATGTTTGTAATTAGGATAATAATATTTTCTGGTGTTCTTTGTGTAAATATATTACTTGTTTTCACAGCTTTTGCGGGGAATTTGTTTTAAAGTTTTCAATACGAGACTTATTTGGTTCGGTACTTATTCGTGGTCCTTTTTTGATTTTGTTCATTTTTCGGTGGAATTGAAACCTTTTTTCATACCCTTTTGCGGTTTACTTTGTTAATCAGTGATACATTTTGCTTTTATTGTATTGGGGTTCGTGATTTTGGAAAATTCCTGTGGTATTTTTGAAACGTTTCTTAAAGCTGTGATTTTTATCTTTTCTTTTCTTGGGAATCAGCAGTTCTTTAACCAATCAAAGAAGTAAGACTTTTGTTCTCTTTCCTTGGAACCTGGGCATATTGGGGACTTTTTTTTTAAATTCATTTATAGGCATCATTTGAGCTAGGTCTTATTCTTTTTATCAGTTTTATTACAGCTAGTGTTAGTTGCTTCCTTTGTTGTTAGGTGTAGAATACTTATTAATAGGTTAGCTCAAGAGGAGTTGTACTATGAGATGGACGTGCGGGGGTTACCGAGAAGCACCGTCACAGAAATGAGGCAGTCGCTTAGGGCAGCAAGAATGCTGGAGCGTAGGGGCTCTTTGGGAACTGATGCCAGTTATGTAGCGTTTCTCTTCTGAAGAGGATGTAAAGGCTATTGAAGCGAAAGCACAGGAGATAGACGGTCTATTGAAGAATAAGCCTAGCGATCCTACGTCAGGGGAGTTTTTAAAGATAGTAGCAAAGATCGAATGGTGCTTGTGCAGATTAGATAGAGCTCGCGCTGAGGGTAGTGAAGAGGAAAGTTTCAAGTTGAAACTGCGAAACCAGTTGGTAGGCTTGGCGGCTAAACTTGAGTTCGGCGACGAAGATGAAACGGAACCTGAGGAAAAAGCAGCTCCGTCCAGGGGAGCAGTAAGGCTCGCACCACCATCGCCAACTATACAACCTGTAAGGGCGGTACAACAAGCTGAACCTTTACAAAAACAACACGAACCACTACAACAACAACCATTTATTGAATCAGTATCGGTGATTCAAGATAGATGCATCGAGCGAATTGAGAAGTGGGACGTTAAGTTTACTGGGGAACACTGTGTAAGCGCATTTTTAGAGAGAGTTGATTTATTCACCGGGAAGGCACTCATCTGGTTTAAGGCGATCCGAGTTAATGTTAGGACATGGAATGAGTTGGTATGTGAACTCAAGGCAGAGTTCCTACCACAAAACTATGATGATCTTCTGATGGATGAGATTAGGCGACGCACACAAGGACAGGCGGACTCGATTGGTGTATACGTCGCCACGATGTCAAAAATGTTCAGAAGATTGTCAGAACCATTATCTGAACGAAGAATGCTTGCCATTCTTCAGAAAAATCTGGCGCCGTTCTATCAGACACAACTTGGTCTCGCTGAACCGAAAACGGTAAGCGATCTTGTTGCTCTGGGTAGACGTTTAGAGACAGTTAGGGCGAATGTGGAGACTTTCACTCCTCCACCTAGTAATCGGTCTAGAAACCTGCTGGAACCCGACTAAGCATACGTTGCGGTCGAGGAACCAGTAGTAGCGGTTGTAAGTAGAGAACCTCAACCGGTGAGGTGCTTTAACTGCAACCAGGAAGGGCATTTTGCCAGTAGGTGCTCTGCTCCTAGGCGGTGTATAGGCTGTGGGCAACAGGGGGTTGTTCGCAGAAACTGTAGGAATTGTTCACCTCTACCTGAAGTTCGTGTTTCTTTAGGAAGAAACTTGGCGATCCGACGAGCTAACCTCAGCCTGAGACAAAAAGCACATCACATTGGCGCCCGAGCAGGGACTCAACAGAAGGAGGCCCAGAATTATTACATCCGAAGAGAGACAACCGAAGGAGGACCAACAAGCCGAGAAAACCGGAACCGAGAAATGAATGAACGAAGGAAACCAGCTAACCGTCCCGGAAGGACAGTCCGGAGACATGACAGTCAGATGGATCTACCTGCTAAGAAAGGCAGAATTAATGGAAGTTATGGACAAGCAGGGATTAAGGACCTAGGGAACGGTCGAACAACTGCGAGTCCGAATATGTGCTTACCTAAAAGCCAGCCGAACTAGATCCTCGACACAGAACCTCTGCGAAGAACTAGAAGCAAAAACTTCTACCCGGGAATATGGAGACACATCTTCGGATGATGACGAGAAGTCAACTACAACCGAAGAGACAGTAAAGGCCCCACAGTTTTAGAAATTCCAACAACCGCCTACGCCCGCCACATCAGACGAGAGGTACCCGAGGGACCCGAAAACATCATCTTCTAGCCGAGTAACCGAGCCACCAGCCCCGACCACCTCAAACCGAGTTAGGCCAACACTGAGATATAAGGCCGAGGTGATGGATACGGTCCGAAAATGGTGGTTGAAATTCGACTGAATTCAGGAAATGCACTCGAATTTATGGAGCGGATCGAACCCGCTGTTATGATATCCCAGCCGACTATATGCTACGACCACTACCGGAGATCTTCCGAGGTACTGCACTGGAGTGGCGGAGAATCAACCGCGATGGCTTCCAAAACTGGGATCAGTTCCGACAAGTGTTCTTGCGCTACTTTGTCGCGTTCAAAACGCTCCAAAAAAATTAAATTGTGGTCGTCTCCCACCTTCTCACTTTCCGACCCATCCTTTCTTTTGACCCTTTCGTCCTTCCGCTATTCTTTTGAGGAAGTGGCATAGCCGATCTTGCTGGGTATATTTAAATACCCAACGATCGTGCTGGCCATGTCCCTCGGGAGGATAGCAAAGCAGGTATCCCAACAGCCCAATTGGATGGGCAGGGACGGGACGGTCCTAAGAGAGAGAGAGAGAGAGCTTTATTGAAAGACACTAGACAGAGTGCAGAACCAATCATTAGAATACCAAATGGCCAACGGAAACGTTCAATAATCAAAAAAAACTAGATCATCTGGGTCGATGATAACAGAACGTCGAAGACAAAATCACGGGCGAGACACATACAAACTCAACAAAGTCGCCCTCAAATATACGAAACACAACAGAGTCACATCTTACAAAATATTTCCACAAACGCAAGACAACATCAACAGAGAATACGAAATGTCCACCCCAACGTCAGCATCCAGTGGCTAAGGGCCCCAACATAAAGAATTTATGTATAAGAAATGGCACACTATTGGCTCATCCCCAAACCCCAAAATCTGCGCGAAAGCCCATGTAATTAGAATAGGGAAAGAAAAGAAAAAGTACGAACTAGGTTTTTTACTTGCAACCTCTGTCACCAAGATGCTGTTTTCCATAAATAGGAACAAGGTCTCATGATCCCTAAGCAATGTAATTCCCAATAGCTCGCCCGCTAAAGATCCTTTTTGTTTGGTAGAGGGAACAAGATAGAACCGCTAGGGTAATTATGTCGCGAACGAGTTCTATGTTATGATGTTATTCAAGCGCCAGAATATTTTACGGTTGCTCAATTGAGTAACATCGTCAAAAAAATAATTTATGCACTGAATGTAATGTGTGAAGAGTGTGTGTGAGTGCGTTGAGTGAAAAGTCGGAGATTAGGGAATATCCCTAATACTCGGGCGAATTCACCAAAGAGCGTAACCAGCATGACTGAGAGCAAGAACGGGAGTCCGCACGAACCTCCGCCAAAGAAAACGGAGTGTTGCAGTCGCGGACAATAATATAGTCCCGTTTTGCTGAGTGTAAGAACAGTATGTATGAGAAAAAAAAAGAAAAAAAAGGTCACTTGTTGGTTAACTGCGAGATCGGCTAGACATAGCTCGAGTAACATACGTATAACGAACTTTTTTGAGTTAGAAATTAATTGCATAGTAAAAGGCTATTAGTCGAATAGCGAAATAAGATTAGAAAGTAAATATTACCATAAAAGAAAGTAAATATACAGACACAAAATTACCTACCAGGACAGGTCTTTGGGGACGAAGGAAGCAAGTTAAGTAGAGTGTTTTTTTGTTCATGTGCATTTGTGAAATAATTCAGAGAACCGCGTTAGTTAGGACTGTAAAGTGTTAATTTTATTACGTCGGTTTTCGTTTCGGTAAAAATCCCGGAAAAGCGGGACGCGCGACCCGTTCATCCAACTGTAAAAAAATCGGGAAGTAGCGATAGTGAGTCATTTCATCGGCGACCATTTTTTTTTACTTACCACCCAACTAATTCGCTAAATAAAACGCCATTTCTCCTCACAGAGTTTTATAAAGAAGGGAAGACCAATTCTTTTAATTTTTCACTCATCCAAAATTCGCTCTTAATTTCGTCATCGGGAAGTTGTCCGGTAAGGTTTCACAATTCCTTATAAAAAGATTGTGTGGCGCCCACTGTATTCCAATTAAAAATTGGATATACCAGCTCCAAGAAAAAGAATAAGTACTAAATACGTTTCAGAACACATAAATTTAATTTAATTGTTAAAGCCCTGAACCCACCCCAGCTGAGCGACAGAGGTGGTACCATCCAACCGGCTACCTGTTTCACTTTTCCCCTACCATATACCACCGCCGAATTGCATCGACAATTTGACATTTCTCTACCCATACCCATTAGCGACTTTCAACCCATCGGCGCAGCGGCGGCTGCAATTTCTCTCGTGTTTTGTTTTCTTTTACGCAAACGTAGAATCGTTTCCTTACACCCGGAAAAGTGTAACAATTTGGCGCCCAACGTGGGGCCTTTCATTCCGTTTTAACAAAAAAAATTATAATATTCAATACCCGTTAATAAAATTTTAAATCGATTCAAAGAAAAATCTACTTGTGTAGCACATATATATATGTGCAGTGTACACCCGCTGTGTTGTGTTCGTTGGTTGATCGGGAAGTTTGTGTTTTATTTTTTTGGTTCCTTTTACTTTGTCTTCTTTTTCTCTTCCCAGGTTGTGTGATTGGTCGTTGATACGTTTCAACAAGCATTCGGATTGGGAAAGCCTACTTGGATACCTACCCCAAACAAAAGAAGTGTGGTGAATTGTGGCATTCGCAATCTCAAGTAGGTCATTTAATTCGTTCGATAACTTTTCGCTGGATATAATTTTTGTTTGGTCACAATTTCATTATAATTTTATTATTGATTATTATTATTGATTTATTACCTTTTGCAATACATTTTCTTATTTATCCCTTTTTATTCATCCATATTTGTAATTAGGATAATAATATTTTCTGGTGTTCTTTGTGTAAATATATTACTTGTTTTTACAGCTTTTGCGGGGAATTTGTTTTAAAGTTTTCAATACGAGACTTATTTGGTTCGGTACTTATTCGTGGTCCTTTTTTGATTTTGTTCATTTTTCGGTGGAATTGAAACCTTTTTTCATACCCTTTTGCGGTTTACTTTGTTAATCAGTGATACATTTTGCTTTTATTGTATTGGGGTTCGTGATTTTGGAAAATTCCTGTGGTATTTTTGAAACGTTTCTTAAAGCTGTGATTTTTATCTTTTCTTTTCTTGGGAATCAGCAGTTCTTTAACCAATCAAAGAAGTAAGACTTTTGTTCTCTTTCCTTGGAACCTGGGCATATTGGGGACTTTTTTTTTAAATTCATTTATAGGCATCATTTGAGCTAGGTCTTATTCTTTTTATCAGTTTTATTACAGCTAGTGTTAGTTGCTTCCTTTGTTGTTAGGTGTAGAATACTTATTAATAGGTTAGCTCAAGAGGAGTTGTACTATGAGATGGACGTGCGGGGGTTACCGAGAAGCACCGTCACAGAAATGAGGCAGTCGCTTAGGGCAGCAAGAATGCTGGAGCGTAGGGGCTCTTTGGGAACTGATGCCAGTTATGTAGCGTTTCTCTTCTGAAGAGGATGTAAAGGCTATTGAAGCGAAAGCACAGGAGATAGACGGTCTATTGAAGAATAAGCCTAGCGATCCTACGTCAGGGGAGTTTTTAAAGATAGTAGCAAAGATCGAATGGTGCTTGTGCAGATTAGATAGAGCTCGCGCTGAGGGTAGTGAAGAGGAAAGTTTCAAGTTGAAACTGCGAAACCAGTTGGTAGGCTTGGCGGCTAAACTTGAGTTCGGCGACGAAGATGAAACGGAACCTGAGGAAAAAGCAGCTCCGTCCAGGGGAGAAGTAAGGCTCGCACCACCATCGCCAACTATACAACCTGTAAGGGCGGTACAACAAGCTGAACCTTTACAAAAACAACACGAACCACTACAACAACAACCATTTATTGAATCAGTATCGGTGATTAAAGATAGATGCACCGAGCGAATTGAGAAGTGTGACGTTAAGTTTACTGGGGAACGCTGTGGGGCTTCTGTAAAAGCATTTTTAGAGAGAGTTGAGGAGCTTAGGCAGGCAAGAAGCGTTTCAGAAACGCACCTCTTTAGGTCGGCGGTAGATTTATTCACCGGGAAGGCACTCATCTGGTTTAGGGCGATCCGAGTTAATGTTAGGACATGGAATGAGTTGGTATGTGAACTCAAGGCAGAGTTCCTACCACCAAACTATGATGATCTTCTGATGGATGAGATTAGGCGAAGCACACAAGGACAGGCGGAGTCGATTGGTGTATACGTCGTCACGATGTCAAACATGTTCAGAAGATTGTCAGAACCATTATCTGAACGAAGAATGCTTGCCATTCTTCAGAAAAATCTGGCGCCGTTCTACCAGACACAACTTGGTCTCGCTGAAACGAATACGGTAAGCGATCTTGTTGCTTTGGGTAGACGTTTAGAGACAGTTAGGGCGAATGTGGAGACTTTCACTCCTCCACCTAGTAATCGGTCTAGAAACCTGCTGGAACCCGACTTAGCATACGTTGCGGTCGAGGAACCAGTAGTAGCGATTGTAAGTAGAGAACCTCAACCGGTGAGGTGCTTTAACTGCAACCAGGAAGGGCATTTTGCCAGTAGGTGTTCTGCTCCTAGGCGGTGTATAGGCTGTGGGCAACAGGGGGTTGTTCGCAGAAACTGTAGGAATTGTTCGGGAAACGGTCAACGCACTCCCGGGTCGGCAGGACGAGCGCGCCGTTGAATTATCTTATTAGATCGCCTGCTGGTAACCAGTTGGCTTGTAGTGAAGTTGTCCAGTTAGGTTTCACACTTGAAGCATATTGTGATGATAGGCGTCCATACCTTAGGGTCAGCATTTATGGTGTTAACTTGTTAGGTTTATTGGATTCGGGCGCTTCACGCTCTATTATAGGTAGGAATGGATGGAAGATATTAAAAGATTTAGGTTTAGCTTTACAAAAAGGCAACGTAGATAAGGTCACTCTAGCGGATGGCGTAGGGATAGGTGTAGAAGGTGTCGTAATATTGCCAATGATAGTGCAGGGAAAAGTTGTTTTGTTGGAGTGTCTCGTTAATCCTAGTCTTCCGCAACTTCTTATTTTAGGGGCAAATTTCTGGAAGCTTTCAGGAATCGTGCCGGATTTAGCTTCAGGGCAGTGTAGTTTTTCAAACCAAAGTTCGTTGGCTTCAATAACTGAGAATAGGGACTTATCCGATTTAAACGAGACCCAACAACAACTGTTAGGTAGCTTCACAGAGGAAATATTTAAGGTCATGCCTGAAGGTATTGGTTGCACCCATCTGGTGAAACATAAAATCAGGACCAATGCTGAGCCGATAAAACAAAACAGATAGGGAATTAGCTGAAATGATTAAGGACGATATCGTTAAGACATCGAATAGCCCTTGGGCTTTTCCTATAGTCATGATTAGGAAGAAGGATAATAGTTATAGGTTTTGTGTAGATTATAGGGAACTTAACAAGGTAACTGAAAGGGATGCTTATCCTCTCCCCTTCATTTCAGCTACCTTGGATAAGCTTAGGGACGCGAAATTTCTGTCTTCTTTGGACATCAAATCTGCTTATTGGCAAATACCAGTGGAGGAAAGTTCACGACCTTATACGGCATTCACTGTCCCAAATAGGGGACTGTTTCAGTTCAAAAGGATGCCTTTTGGATTACATAATGCCCCCGCGACTTGGCAGCGATTCATAGACAACGTGCTTGGAGCAGATTTGGAACCGCACGTCTTTGTCTACCTAGACGACATAATAATCGTCACCAATTCGTTCGAGAGGCACTTAGAGATTTTAAAGGAGGTATTTAGGCGCTTGACAGAAGCAGGTTTGAAAGTCAGTCGCGAGAAGTGTAATTTTTGTAGACCATCCCTTAAATTTTTAGGTTATGTAGTAGATCGCAACGGCCTCCATGTAGACCTTAAGAAGTTCGATAGTATGTTGAATATTTCAACCCCTAAAAATGTCAAAGAAGTAAGGAGCTTCGTCGGAACGGTATTCTGGTATAGGAGATTTGTGCCAAACTTCGCGAGCAACCGATGACCGAGTTGCTCAAGAAAAGTAGGAAATTTTGTTGGACAGAAGCATGCGAAGAAAGCTTCAGAAAAGCCAAAGAGTGTTTGGTAGCAGCGCCCATCCTGACGTGTCCGGATTCTACGAGGTCTTTCATTGTACAGACAGATGCCTCGGATTTTGGGATTGGTGCAGTCTTGAGCCAGAATTTTGATGAAGGAGAGAAAGTGATTGCTACTTAAGCAGGTCGCTTAATAGGTTTGAACGAAATTATTCAACCACAGAAAAGGAATGTCTAGCTGTGTTATGGGCTATAGAGAAGCTAAGACCATACCTCGAAGGGGTTAATTTTACGGTCATTACCGATCATTATTCCTTGGTATGGCTTAGTAAGTTAAAAGATCCTGCTGGTAGATAAGCGCGTTGGGCTGTTCGTTTACAACAGTTTGATTTTGAGATTATACATAGGAAGGGTAGGGATCATGTAGTGCCAGATATGCTCTCCAGGAGCGTGCCAGAGATAGCTGGGATTGAAGAGCACAGGTCCGATCCGTGGATAATCCGGATGATCGAAAAGGTAGAAGAAAAGCCGTTGGACTTTCCAACGTGGCGGGTTGAGCAGGGGATTTTATACAAGTTTGTGAAGGCAAGTCACATATTGGTCCATGATCAGAACTCAGAGTGGAAGGTGGGAAAAGTGATAGGGCTAGGATACTAGGGAATTGCCATGAAAATCCGCTAGCGGGACATATGGGGGTTAGGAAAACTTTAGCTAGGATATCAGAGAAGTACTATTGGCCCAAAATGAGGTCCAATATTACGAAATATGTTAGGAGTTGCAAAGTTTGTCAAAGTGTGAAACCGGTCAACGATAAGCCGGCTGGGTACATGACGGAAAGGAAAGGGGTAACCGATCCGTGGGAGATGGTTTCGGTAGAATTAGTTGGTCTACTTCCAAAATCGAGTAGGGGTTTTATCTATATCTTAACGGTCGTCGATTATTTTACTAAATTCCCATTATTATTAGCTCTTAGGTCGGCTACGGCAAAAGCCGTTTGTAAGGAGTTGGAAGAAAACGTTTTTCTTTTGTTTGCTGTTCCAAAATACCTTGTCTGCGATAATGGTTCACAATTTAGGAGTAAGGAGCTGAAGGCTCTTTCTGAAGAGTATGGTTCCACTATTAGGTTTACCGCTCATTACCACCCGCAAGCAAATCCTGAGGAAAGAATAAATCAGATTATAAAAACAACACTAAGATCGTATATATCTGATAACCATAGGGTCTGGGATAAACAATTAGCCAAGGTAGCGTGCTGTATACGCACAGCAACGCACGACGTATTGGGGGTATCTCCGTACTATGCGAATTTTGATCGAGGTATGGTGACTTTTGGGCGATCGTCCTTAACCACTATATCGTGTGAGGGGAGCATAAGTACGGATCCAGGAGAACAATTGAGGCAACTTAGTGTAGAGATAGGCAAACGACTAGAAGCGGCATCCTAGAAGTCAGCGCAGGCATATAATCTTCGGAGAAGGGACGTGCAATACCTTCCGAATGAACTAGTTTGGAGGAAAAAATAATGTCCTCTTAAGCCTTACTGCGATGATCCTGGACGTTAAAAGAATAAGTCGTGTAACAGTAAGGTTACGCAAAGTGGTACTGAGAGCAAATAGTTCTGTGATGTACACTACCTCTCGCCAAGTGCGATTGAGAAGTCGATGTTATATGGTTGTTATGTTTACTCCGGTCTTTCTTAACGAAATACCAGTCTTGCCTCTTCGGGAGGTAAGGAAGGAGTTTGTCGCGTTCAAAACGCTAGAAAAAAAATAAAAGTGTGGTCGTCTCCCACCTTCCCACTTTCCGACCCATCCTTTCTTTTGACCCTTTCGTCCTTCCGCTATTCTTTTGAGGAAGTGGCATAGCCGATCTTGCTGGGTATATTTAAATACCCAACGATCGTGCTGGCCATGTCCCTCGGGAGGATAGCAAAGCAGGTATCCCAACAGCCCAATTGGATGGGCAGGGACGGGACGGTCCTAAGAGAGAGAGAGAGAGAGCTTTATTGAAAGACACTAGACAGAGTGCAGAACCAATCATTAGAATACCAAATGGCCAACGGAAACGTTCAATAATCAAAAAAAACTAGATCATCTGGGTCGATGATAACAGAACGTCGAAGACAAAATCACGGGCGAGACACATACAAACTCAACAAAGTCGCCCTCAAATATACGAAACACAACAGAGTCACATCTTACAAAATATTTCCACAAACGCAAGACAACATCAACAGAGAATACGAAATGTCCACCCCAACGTCAGCATCCAGTGGCTAAGGGCCCCAACATAAAGAATTTATGTATAAGAAATGGCACACTATTGGCTCATCCCCAAACCCCAAAATCTGCGCGAAAGCCCACGTAATTAGAATAGGGAAAGAAAAGAAAAAGTACGAACTAGGTTTTTTACTTGCAACCTCTGTCACCAAGATGCTGTTTTCCATAAATAGGAACAAGGTCTCATGATCCCTAAGCAATGTAATTCCCAATAGCTCGCCCGCTAAAGATCCTTTTTGTTTGGTAGAGGGAACAAGATAGAACCGCTAGGGTAATTATGTCGCGAACGAGTTCTATGTTATGATGTTATTCAAGCGCCAGAATATTTTACGGTTGCTCAATTGAGTAACATCGTCAAAAAAATAATTTATGCACTGAATGTAATGTGTGAAGAGTGTGTGTGAGTGCGTTGAGTGAAAAGTCGGAGATTAGGGAATATCCCTAATACTCGGGCGAATTCACCAAAGAGCGTAACCAGCATGACTGAGAGCAAGAACGGGAGTCCGCACGAACCTCCGCCAAAGAAAACGGAGTGTTGCAGTCGCGGACAATAATATAGTCCCGTTTTGCTGAGTGTAAGAACAGTATGTATGAGAAAAAAAAAGAAAAAAAAGGTCACTTGTTGGTTAACTGCGAGATCGGCTAGACATAGCTCGAGTAACATACGTATAACGAACTTTTTTGAGTTAGAAATTAATTGCATAGTAAAAGGCTATTAGTCGAATAGCGAAATAAGATTAGAAAGTAAATATTACCATAAAAGAAAGTAAATATACAGACACAAAATTACCTACCAGGACAGGTCTTTGGGGACGAAGGAAGCAAGTTAAGTAGAGTGTTTTTTTGTTCATGTGCATTTGTGAAATAATTCAGAGAACCGCGTTAGTTAGGACTGTAAAGTGTTAATTTTATTACGTCGGTTTTCGTTTCGGTAAAAATCCCGGAAAAGCGGGACGCGCGACCCGTTCATCCAACTGTAAAAAATTCGGGAAGTAGCGATAGTGAGTCATTTCATCGGCGACCATTTTTTTTACTTACCACCCAACCAATTCGCTAAATAAAACGCCATTTCTCCTCACGGAGTTTTATAAAGAAGGGAAGACCGATTCTTTTAATTTTTCACTCATCCAAAATTCGCTCTTAATTTCGTCATCGGAAAGTTGTTCGGTAAGGTTTCACAATTCCTTATAATTGTGTGGCGCCCACTGTATTCCAATTAAAAATTGGATATACCAGCTCCAAGAAAAAGGTTAAGTACTAAATACGTTTCAGAACACATGAATTTAATTTCTCTACCCATACCCATTAGCGACTTTCAACCCATCGGCGCAGCGGCGGCTGCAATTTCTCTCGTGTTTTGTTTTCTTTTACGCAAACGTAGAATCGTTTCCTTATACACGGAAAAGTGTAACAAATTGGCGCCCAACGTGAGGCTTTTCATTCCGTTTTTACAAAAAAAATTATAATATTCAATGCCCGTTAATAAAATCTTAAATCGATTCAAAGAAAAATCTACTTGTGTAGCACATATATATATGTACAGTGTACGCCCGCTGTTTTGTGTATTGTGTTCGTTGGTTGATCGGGATGTTTGGAAGTCAGGACTGTCGCAAGACGGACCTGTAGATTGCCGGGACTGTCGCAAGATCCCGAAGACCCGAGCAGGGACTCAACAGAAGGAGGCCCAGAATTATTACATCCGAAGAGAGACAACCGAAGGAGGACCAACAAGCCGCGAAAACCGGAACCGAGAAATGAACGAAGGAAACCAGCTAACCGTCCCGGAAGGACAGTCCGGAGACATGACAGTCAGATGGATCTACCTGCTAAGAACGGCAGAATTAATGGAAGTTATGGAAAAGCAGGGTTTAAGGACCTAGGGAACGGTCGAACAACTACGAGTCCGAATGAGTGCTTACCTAAAAGCCACCCGAAATAGATCCTCGACACAGAATCTCTGCGAAGAACTAGAAGCAAAAACTTCTACCCGGGAATATGAGGACATATCTGCGGATGATGACGAGAAGTCAACTACAACCGAAGGGACAGTAAAGGCCCCACAGTTCTTAGAAATGCCCGTAGCTGTACACCATCCCGCCACCGTTCAACAACCGCCTACGCCCGAGAGGTACCCGCGGGACCCGACCACATCATCTTCTAGCCGAGTAACCGAGCCACCAGCCCCGTCCACCTCAAACCGAGTTAGGCCAACACTGAGGTATGAGGCCGAGGTGATGGATACGGTCCGAAAATGGTGGTTGAAATTCGACTCATCAGGAAATGCACTCGAATTTATGGAGCGGATCGAACCCGCTGTTATGATATCCCAGCCGACTACATGCTACGACCACTACCAGAGATCTTCCGAGGTACTGCACTGGAGTGGCTAAGAATCAACCGCGATGGCTTCCAACACTGGGATCAGTTCCGACAAGTGTTCTTGCGCTACTTCCTCCCGGCACGCTATACCCATAAACTCCAGGAAGATAGCCAAGACAACATCACCGGATGAGCATACAAGACAATATAGACCGGATATATGATAGTATGCGGCCCGAACACCGTCTCAATATTAAACGTAGGGATTATACACAAACAGAGTACATCTCATTTGGGTGCCAGCACATAGCGGACATGTGGGCAATGAAATAGCAGACATACTAGCAAGAAAAGGATCGGCATCTATCTTCATGATGTCAAGACCATTTTGTGGATTACCCCTAACACCGCTAAATTCCACATCAAAACCTGGCTGAAAAACAAGGCAAATCATTACTGGACCAACACGGAAGGTAACAGACAAACTAAAATGTTCATGGCAACTACTTCCATTCCAAGAACAAAACAACTCCTAAACCTAACAAGGAGTCAGATTCGTACAGTCACAGGATTCCTCACTGGACATTGTCAAGTCAAAAAACACCTCATGACTATGGGAATAATACAAAACAACACATGCAGACTATGCAACGAGGACGAAGAATCAGCAGAACACATACTGTGTCACTGTGAATGTCTAGTCAGATTACGTCAACACCATCTAGGAAGACCTTACCTTAGGGCAGAGGACGTATCTGACAGCGCACTCAAAAACCTACTAGGATTCATAACTAAATCCGGTATCATGAGCGAGCTCTAATTGGAGGAAATCACAATAGGCCCACTCGTGGCCGCAGTGATATGACAACTTGATTCCACCTCCCACAAAAATCTCATCTAATCTAATCTACCACATTAGACGAACTCATGGAGTTGACTGAAGAGTTCGAACATGTGAAGAGCGAGGAACGGAGCGTCCGTCCCACTATAATTCACACCGGCTTATTAATAAGAATACTATAAGACCACCAGTGAGATCACAAGCAAATCGAGCAAAACATCAGAGTTGTGACCGTACCAATCTCGTGTACCACTGAACTTTGTTCCGCGAATAGTTCTTGTACTATTTGAAAATTTTGTTGCTAGCAAGCCTACGGGTAGCTAGCGAATTGCCGGGACTTTCGCAAGACGGACCTAGAGTGCCAGTACTGTCGCGAGACGGACCTTTAGATTGCCGGGACTGTCGCAAGACGGACCTAGAGTGCCAGGACTGTCGCAAGACGGACTAATGGAATTTAGCGGTGCTAAGGGGTAATCCTCAAAATGGTCTTGACATCATGAAGATAGATGCCGATCCTTTTCTGCTAGTATGTCTGCTATTTCATTGCCCACATGTCCGCTATGTCCTGGCACCCAAATGAGATATACTCTGTTTGTGTATAATCCCTACGTTTAATATAGAGACGGTATTCGGGCCACATACTATCATAGTAGTATGTGGCCTGCGAGCTGGTGGCTCGGTTACTCGGCTAGAAGATGATGTGGTCGGGTCCCTCGGGTACCTCTCGGGCGTAGGCGGTTGTTGGACAGTGGCGGGATGGTGTACAGCTACGGGTATTTCTAAGAACTGAGGGGCCTTTACTGTCCCTTCGGTTGTAGTTGACTTCTCGTCATCATCCGAAGATGTGTCTCCATATTCCCGGGTAGAAGTTGTTGCTTCTAGTTCTTCGCAGAGGTTCTGTGTCGAGGATCTAGTTCAGGTGGCTTTTAGGTAAGCACACATTCGAACTCGCAGTTGTTCGACCGTTCCCTAGGTCCTTAATCCCTGCTTCTCCATAACTTCCATTAATTCTGCCTTTCTTAGCAGGTAGATCCATCTGACTGTCATGTCTCCGGATTGTCCTTCCGGGACGGTTAGCTGGTTTCCTTCGTTCATTTCTCATTTCCAAAATCCCCGCGCCGCCAATAAAAATAAATCAAAATAAATGGGCAAGGGAAGATAAAGAAAAAGCGGACGTTTTTTCCGCCCATCTAGAAGAAACCTTTAAACCGTACGATGGTCAGGCGGCTCACGACGGTACCAATAGTGGGACGGAATTACTAACTGACGATTTTACACTCAGAAATGCAACGCTAAGGGAACTAAAATGTGAAATCGAGTCTCTTAAACCTAAGAAAGCTCCTGGTTATGATTTGATCACCGGAGATGTTCTCAAAGTTCTACCTAGAAAAACATTAATTAAGCTTCTATATATCATAAATGCTGCGCTCAGATTAAAACACGTGCCGAGCCAATGGAAAGTTGCGGAAGTCATTATGGTTTTAAAACCAGGAAAACCGCCAAATGAAATAAAATCTTGTAGACCAATTTCGCTTTTTCCAGTCATATCCAAAGTTTTCGAGAGGATATTACTAAGGCGTCTACAACCGGTTATAGAAGATAATAATCTTATCCCTGACCACCAGTTTGGGTTCAGAACCAAGCATTCGACGATTGACCAAGTGCATAGAATTACTGACGTAATCGAGAAAGCATTTGAAGAAAAAAAGATATGCTCAAGCGTATTCCTTGACGTCTCACAAGCCTTTGATAAGGTGTGGCACGACGGCCTAAAATTTAAATTACGACAAGTTCTCCCCGTAAGCCTATATGATATCCTAGAATCATATCTCGGGAATAGACTCTTCCGTGTTAGACATGGAAACGCATACTCGGAGCTTAAAGAAATTTCGGCCGGAGTACCGCAAGGAAGCGTCCTTGGGCCGCTTCTCTATCTGTTATATACTCGCGATATACCAAGAGAAGATGGCACTACCCTTGCTACGTTCGCCGACGACACCGCTATCCTTGCAGTAGGTAATACAATCGAAGAAACGACTGCAAAACTGCAAACCGCACTGAATAAAGTAAATGAATGGACGAGGGACTGGCGGATCGCCCTCAACGAAACTAAATCTGTTCACGTGAATTTCACATATAAGAAAACTAATGACTTGACAATTTTTCTAAACTTGGCCCGAATACCCTTTGCAAACGAGGCCAAATACCTGGGAATGACACTCGACGCAAAGCTGAAATGGAATTCGCACGTGAAAATGAAACGTAAAGAACTCGATATCAAATATAGAGAAATGTACTGGTTACTCGGAAAACATTCCCAGCTCAGTACCGAGAACAAACTGCTTTTATAAATACAAGCAAGTCCTAAAGCCGGTGTGGACTTACGGTATACAACTTTGGGGTTGTACCAAGAAAACAAATGCCAATATTTTACAAACTTTTCAAATAAAGTGCTTAGAGAAATTTTCCAAGCACCGTGGTATACTAGAAACGACGATATCCACAGGGATCTCGGAATTCCTACAATCGAAGCTGAAACTAGAAGCTTCGCGCGAAAGCATATAAACCGACTAATCGGTCATATCAACAATGCAGTCCGACAAATGTTGGATGAGAGTAATTTATTGCGCCGACTACAAAGAACGAAACCTTTGGACTTGGCAAGATAAGGATTAATCGGGTCTTAATTGCGGAACATGCAGGATCTTTCAGTGGAAAGTAACCTGTCAAAAGTTATTTTTATTTCGTGATAAAAAAATTGCTTGATAAGTTATATCTTAGTTGCAGTATCTAACAATTTATCGAAGGGTGGTGTTTTTAGTCAGTAAAAATCTGACACTACTATGAGCACGCGCTTGCTATTCTCATCGTGTCTTTGGAAGATTTTCACCTACCCTCGGCAAAAAAAAAAAATTTCTCATTTCCGGTTTTCTCTGGCTTGTTGGTCCTCCTTCGGTTGTCTCTCTTCGGATGTAATAATTCTGGGCCTCCTTCTGTTGAGTCCCTGCTCGGGCGCCAATGTGATGTGCTTTTAGTCTCAGGCTGAGGTCAGCTCGTCGGATCGCCAAGTTTCTTCCTAAAGAAACACGAACTTCAGGTAGAGGACTTTCCTTTTATTACAATTTATTTACAAGTAAAAAAGAATTATACAATAATAATAATTTATTAATCTTAATCGGCACGGCTGCACTGGTTCTGGTCGTCTGGTGTGGTAAGCGGCTCGTTCCTTCCTTGTGGCTCGGGTGGGCGCGATATCGCCCCGGCGGTGTATGGGTTAGTCTTGCGACAACCCCGGCAGTCTACAGGTCCGTCTTGCGACAGTCCCGGCAATCTACAGGTCCGTCTTTCGACAGTCCTGGCACTCTAGGTCCGTCTTGCGACAGTCCTGGCACTCTAGGTCCGTCTTGCGACAGTTCCGGCAATCTACAGGTCCGTCTTGCGACAGTCCTGGCACTCTAGGTCCGTCATACGACAGTCCTGGCACTCTAGGTCCGTCTTGCGACAGTCCCGGCAATTCGCTAGCTACCCGTAGGCGTAGCAACAAAATTTACAAATAGTACAACAACTATTCGTGGAACAAAATTCAGTGGTACACGAGATTGGTACGGTCACAACTCTGATGTTTTGCACGATTTGCTTGTGATCTCTCTGGTGGTCTTATAGTATCCTTATTAATAAGCCGGTGTGAATTCTATTCACAAATATAAAAGATGTATGGCTCAGCCATCTGTTTTGCCACATTATGCGTACGCATTGCCAAGCTAATGCCAGGCGAAGAAAATGGAATGGACGGTGTGAGGTAGACACGGCCAGATGGTTAGACACTGCCAACAGTGGTTACATGCACGAATGTTTGCTTTGCGCAGCTGATGCTGGGCAAAGCAAATGATGCGGGTGGCAGGGGAAAGCGTATTCAAAATATGATTTCAACAATATTCAATCTCCTTAGAAGAAGGAAACAGAAAATGGGCGCTACCCAATTTTCGCCAAGTTACGAAACCTCTGGGAATTCTGTAAAGCCCGGTCTTTTATTTCGTGGAGGCTGAAACCTCGAACGCAAGATTTAATAATAATAGGTCGTGGCGACTCAACAACAAAATATATGTATAATATTTAAGGTAAGGTTCGGACCGTTGACGTGGTCCGCTATCGCCTTGTCTCGAGAACCAAAAAAAACTATATTAACGCGTCTCGTGTGTTCCGTTCCTTCCGGGACCTAAACTAAACGATTTTAACTTTAATATCACTCTACTTATCCTTGTTGTCTGGTGGATTCCTTGCCCAGTCTCAATTTTTTTCTTATGCCCCATTCTGGCAGCAATATCCTCTGTCCTGTTATCCCGTTCCCAGGATCCTTTATTCTCCTTACAGGAACTCACTTCACTATTCTACTCTACTTTTTTTTAAAGAAGAAACCACCACGGTTTATTAAATAGGTATATCCAAAAGTTGCTTATTCTCCAAGAATAAAAAAAAAAAAGTTCGCTATAAAAATGACATTGAAACTTAAACTTATGCTGGTCAGGCAAACTCTCTCATTCATACGCTGGTATTAGACCCCATTGGTGGGATCTTACGTTGGCCTTCAGCAATGCTTCCCACTGCAATTAACCACCACATTCAAACATACTAGCCGGCTCAACGGTCGATTTAGTGCGACACCAGTGCGCTGCCGTAGCTCGCTAGTCCTCTTAAAACTTCCATTCATTCTTCTCTCTCTGTATACTGGAATTCGCCTTGGGAGGATCCTTCGCCTCTCTTCTCATTTTTTCTACCAGAGCTAGCTTTCTTTATTAATTATTTCTGGCTGTCATTGTTAACCATAAACTAACTATTAAATAGACCGTCAGCTCAGCTAACTCAAGAGAAGTTGCCTACAAGCTGTTTTCCATGTTACTATGTGGGAAAGTATGTGTGCCATGTTAAAGTGATTTAGCCGCACGCATACACTTGCGCATAGTAACCTGACAACTCAATCGGTTTTTTTTTTATTACCCCTCCCGCCATTAAGAATTTTTTGTTTGCTGCTTCACATGTATTCACAAATGGAAAATTTAAGAGAGAATTTTAATATAAAAAATCTTAGGGGCGAATCGGGTAGGTACACGGGAGCTGCCCGTCTATTTAATACTTGTATACAGTCAAGATGGCAGATAAGTTAATGTGCTGCCTCGATGTATTTGGAGCTGAGGTCATTAATGATTTTCAATACTAGTCAGGGTGTTGAAATAGAGATGGTGGCGGAGGAGCCCTAAATGGGACAACGACAGCTCTCAAGTCCCCCAAGCGGGTTACTTTTTCCGGAATACCTGGCCCCTTTTGTCCTGGGGTCAAACATAGAGCCTGGCCTTTGGGGTTGTACGCCGGGGTAACTTCCATACCATGGAAAAAATAATTAGTTCCGAGACGACTATAAGCCTCGGATATGGATGATCCAAATGTTGACGACCCCAGCAAACGAAATAAGGGCAACGAACTTCGGATCTGCACGTGGAATGTCCGGACCTTAAACAGACCGCGTGCAGCCGAACAACTTATGGAGACCCTGGATAGGCAAAGCCGACATTGCGGCCATGCAGGAAGTGCGAAAGGATGGAGAAGGGACAAGAAGGAAGAGAAACTCTGCCATCTCCTACGGCAAGTGCCGCAGAGAGCGGAGTCAGCAGTTATTTGGATGTGGACTTGTGATTAGAGGAAGACTTACAACACCTCTGGATGGACTCATGCTAATCGACTTTGCGGCGGGGCAATATGTCATCATTGCCAGAAAACGATTATCACACCTCAACAGACACAAGGGGAATTGGCGGTCTCCAGATCAAAAAACCGTCAACCAAATTGATCATGTTGCGATCGACGCCAGACATGCCTCCAGTATCTTGGATGTCCGAACTTTCCGAGTGGCCAAAATAGACTCGGACCATTACTCGGTAGTAGCCAAAGTATGGATGCGGATACCTAATACTCCAGAACACCGAGAGGATACTGTAAGAAGATTTTACGTTGCAAGGCTACTATCGCAAGAGACTGCCAACACATTTGCCGTTTCCCGCTCAGCAAGCCCTTCCTCAGCTTCACCAGAATCAAGTACAGAGAACCAGTGGCAATACCGCCAGCGTGCCATCAGGAGAGCCGCTACCGGAGTGCTGGAAATCCTTGGTTCGATGAGAAATGCCGCCAGGCACATGCAGCCAAGAACAAGGCCTATCAATTAATGCTGCAGACAAGAACCAGAGCGGCTGAGAGAGCTGCCCGCGATCTCTACGGGCAAAAAAGAAAGGAGGAACACCGACTTCTCAGAAGGCAAAAGAAAGAGCACGAGAAGGGAGCGGGCGAATCAATTGAAAGACGCTCCCGCAGAGGCAATGTCCGAAAGTTCTACCAAAGGGTAAAACGATCCACCCAAGGATACAAGGCCCGAAGCCTGCAGAGATGAGCATGGGAATACAATAGTAGACTCACAGTCGGTGCTGAGGATTTGGAAAGAACACTTCTGCGGACTGTTAAACGGCGGAGACAGCCAACAACCCGCTGTCAGGCAGAATGATCTGTTCAGCTTGGACGATAATACCCAAAACTTCCGTCCACCCGACCTGCACGAAGTGAGGATAGCGATATGCATACTTAAGTCCAACAAAGCTGCTGGAGCGAATGGCCTTCCGGCCGAGCTTTTCAAAGCAGCGGTAGATGGCTTATTAAGGAGCAACCACCAACTCACCAGCAAAATTTGGTCGGATGAAAGCATGCCCGACGAATGGATCTTCAGCATCGCATACCCCATCCACAAGAAAGGAAATATTCTAAACTGCGCCAATTACAGAGGAATAAGTCTCCTGAATGTCCCGTTTAAGATCTTGTCGGCTGCATTGTGTGAACGGCTAAAACCTTTCGCGAACCTGCGTGTGGTTTTAGGCCAGGAAAGTCAAGCATTGAATAAATTTTCACACTCCGACAGATCTTGGAAAATACCCAAAATTTTCAGACCTATGCGCATCATCTATTTATCGACTTTAAAGAATTATACAAAGCCATGTCAAGTTTTGACATCCCCGCCAAACTCGCCCGTTTGTGCAGGATGACGATTTAGAAATCTCGCTGCTCCGTCAAAGTCGGCAAGAACAACACCTAGCCATTTGATGTCGAAAAAGGTTTGAGAAACTCACAATCCAGCACCAGAGGTACAATTTTTCAAAAGTCCGTTCAACTACTTGCCTACGCTGATGATATTGACATTATTGGAAGAACGCGGATTGCTGTCAGTGGCGCATTTGCAAGCATTGAAACGGAGGCGGCCAAGATGAGTCTGGCTGTTAATGAGGACAAAACGAAGTATATGCTGTCAACGAGAAAGGACTCTCAACATCGGCGACTCGGACAAAGCGTAACGATGGACAGATACAACTTCAAAGTAGGTAAGGACTTTGTCTACCTGGGCTCCACTATCACTTCGCAAAATGACATCGGCGCAGAGATCAAGCGAAGAATCACTCTCGGCAATCGCTATTTTTTCGGGCTAGGAAGGCATCTAAGAAGTAAAGACCTCTCTCACAGAACTAAGCAGATATTATATAAGACCTTTATCATCCCGGTCGTGCTGTATGCTGCAGAAGCATGGACCCTGTCAAAAGCTTCTGGGATGCTTTGAGAGAAAGATTCTTTGAGTGATATTCGGTCCAGTCTGTGACGATGAAGTGTGGAGCAGACGATTCAACAACGAACTATACGGGCTATACAGCGATGCTGACCTGGTCAAAAAGTTAAAAATACAATGGCTGAGATGGCTGGTAAACGTGGAGCGTATGGACCAGCCGAAGAGTCTTCGAATCCACCCCTGAGGGACAACGCACCAGATGAAGACGCCACCTTAGGTGGCGTTCGCAATTGGAGAACGACCTCAACCAACTTATTGTTTGCAACTATTTCCCTTCCAAGAACAAAACAACTCCTAAACCTAACAAGGAGTCAGATTCGTACAGTCACAGGGTTCCTCACTGGACATTGTCAAATCAAAAAACACCTCATGACTATGGGAATAATACAACACAACACTTGCAGACTATACAACAGACCTTGCAACCTTAGGGCAGAGGACATATCTGACAGCGCACTCAAAAACCTACTAGGATTCATAACTAAATCCGGTATCATGAGCGAGCTCTAATTGGAGGAAATCACAATAGGCCCACTCGTGGCCGCAGTGATATGGCAACTTGATTCCACCTCCCACAAAAATCTAATCTAATCTAATCTACCACATTAGACGAACTCATGGAGTTGGCTGAAGAGTTCGAACATGTGAAGAGCGAGGAACGGAGCGTCCGTCCCACTAGAATTCACACCGGCTTATTAATAAGTATACTATAAGACCACCAGTGAGATCACAAGCAAATCGAGCAAAACATCAGAGTTGTGACCGTACCAATCTCGTGTACCACTGAATTTTGTTTCGCGAATAGTTCTTGTACTATTTGCAAATATTGTTGCTAGCAAGCCTACGGGTAGCTAGCGAATTGCCGGGACTGTCGCAAGACGGACCTAGAGTGCCAGGACTGTCGCGAGACGGACCTCTAGAGTGCCAGGACTGTCGCAAGACGGCCCTAGAGTGCCAGGACTGTCGCAAGACGGACCTAGAGTGCCAGGAATGTCGCAAGACGGACCTGTAGACCGCCGGGGTTGTCGCAAGATGGACCTAAAGTGCCAGGACTGTCGCAAGACGGACCTGTAGACTGCCGGGGTTGTCGCAAGACTAACCCATACACCGCCGGGGCGATATCGCGCCCACCCGAGCCACAAGAAAGGAACGAGCCGCTTACCACACCAGACGACCAGGACCAGTGCAGCCGTGCCGATTAAGATTAATAAATTATTATTATTGTATAATCCTTTTTTACTTGTAATTAAATTGTAATAATGGGAAACTCCTCTACCTGAAGTTCCCTTGGCGATCCGACGAGCTAACCTCAGCCTAAGACAAAAAGCACATCACAATACAACAAACTTGAAATCTTTAAAAAAAAAAAACACGACGATTTCTTCATTTTTGTCGTTGCCAGACAATTTTTATAAGTTATAAGAGAGAGACTGAAGAGGGCGTTCAGTAAACAAAAGAATAGTCTTACAACTCGACCGATCTCACACTTGACCTCGATCGAAAGAGAAAGAAAGAAAATATTAAAACTTCAGTTGCTCCTCTGACATCTACGCTAGCTCGGTTTGAGGCGGCTGATAGACATCAGTGATTTCAGCAGTCGACAAGTCGCATTTCTATCCATTTGCGTATTTTACTAGCTTCTATAACACCATTGTACGGAAGCTGAGTTAACTGATAATTCTCTACATCTTTTACTACATACCGGTCATTAGGTAACACCTTATGAATTACATAAGGGCCACGGTATTTCTGTATAAACTTCAATTGAATATGTCCTTTCCGGTCGACTGTGTCTAAGAAAATATTGTTGAATATACTCTTGGGACCTTTCAATAGCGCTTAATGCCTTTGACCTATTCTCCTCTAAGTTTCGATGCCCCGATTCAATAAACTTTTTTTCTACATACTCGGTTAATTCATCTAAAGGGTGATTTTTTAAGAGGTTTAGAACTTTTTTAAAAAAAAAAACACAAAAAATTCGAAAAAATGAATGAAATATTTATTTGAATCGATAGTTTGAACCTTGCAATTTAATGTTTAAAGATAATTTCATGCAAATGTTGACCGCGGCTGCGTCTCAGGTAGCCCATCCGCTGAGTCCAATTTTGGCATACTCTTTCACACATATCGGCCGGTATCTCACGAATGAATGCATGGATGTTGGCTTCCAGTGCGTCAATCGAAGCGGGCTTGTCCCTATACACATTAGCCTTGGCATACCCCCACAAAAAATAATCTAATGGTGTCAAATCGCACGATCTAGGCGGCCAATTGACCGGCCCGAAACGTGAAATTAACTGTTCACCAAACTCGCCTCGCAATTGCGCCATTGTTTCGCGTGCTGTGTGGCATGTGGCACCGTCTTGTTGAAACCACATATCATGCAAGTCAAGAACTTCCATTTCGGGCAAAAAAAAGTTTGTTATCATCGCTCGGTAGCGTTCACCATTGACAGTAACGCTGCGATTCGCATCATCTTTGAAGAAATATGGCCCAATAATGCCGCCGGCCCATAAACCGCACCAAACAGTGGCTTTTTCGGGATGCATTGGTAGCTGTTGCAATGCTTCTGGCTGATCTTCACTCCAAATGCGGCAATTTTGCTTATTTACGTACCCATTCAACCAAAAATGAGCCTCATCGCTGAACACAATTTTTCGATAAAAAAGCGGATCCTCGGCCAGCTTTCCAAGAGCCCATTCACCAAAAAATCGGCGTTGTGGTAGGTCGGCTGGCTTTAGTTCTTGCACCAGCTGTATCTTAAAAGGCTTTACGCCCAAATCCTTCCGCAAAATTTTCCACGTAGTGCTGTAACAAAGGGGTAACTGCTGGGAACGGCGCCGAATCGACATTTCGCGGTCTTCTGTCACACTAGCTGATACGGCCGCAATATTTTCTTCACTACGCACAGTACGTAAACGTGTTGGTGGTTTAATGTCCAACAAAGTAAATTTGGTGCGAAATTTGGTCACAATCTTCCGAATAGACTGCTCAGAAGGTCGAGAATGCCGATCATAAAATGGAAGCAGCGCGCGATGAACATTTCGAACCGAGCACGAATTTTGATAGTAAAATTCAATAATTTGCAAGCGTTGTTCATTTGTAAGACAATCCATGGTTAAATTGCAAACCAAACTGAAGCTGTTTGACAGTGACACAAGGTACTAAACACACGTCAGCTGTCAAAACCAGTGTTGCCAAAACCAAACCAGCTAAAAAATCACCCTTTACAATATAACCCCGTTGATTTATTCCAAACACAAAGACTTGGCGTCACTTTGGTGGTACTATGGACAGTATTATTTATTGCATATTCAACTTGACCTAACTTGGATGCCCAGTCAGCATGCTGAACTGGTTCAGTTAATTTGCTGAGCATTGCTCCGAGGACACTATTCACCCACTCCACTGGACCATTGGCCTGAGGAGATGCTTCTGCCACATTAATATGATCAATATTATTGGCCAGAAGGAGTTTCTAAATTCAAATGAGGTGAAGCATGAAAAAAGGAACGTGGCTTGTAAAAAGGAACGATTAAAAGACGTCTACTTGGTTTGACTTCAATTTTAATAGAGAGCAGGAAACAAAAAGAAAGATTGGCAATTAGTTCAAATAGGTTATGAAAAGATCTAAATATGTAGTATAAAAGTAATACATTACAAGTATGTTATATGTAAAGGGTGATTTTTTAGCTGGTTTGGTTTTGGCAACACTGGTTTTGACAGCTGACGTGTGTTTAGTACCTTGTGTCACTGTCAAACAGCTTCAGTTTGGTTTGCAATTTAACCATGGATCGTCTTACAAATGAACAACGCTTGCAAATTATTGAATTTTACTATCAAAATTCGTGCTCGGTTCGAAATGTTCATCGCGCGCTGCTTCCATTTTATGATCGGCATTCTCGACCTTCTGAGCAGTCTATTCGGAAGATTGTGACCAAATTTCGCACCAAATTTACTTTGTTGGACATTAAACCACCAACACGTTTACGTACTGTGCGTAGTGAAGAAAATATTGCGGCCGTATCAGCTAGTGTGACAGAAGACCGCGAAATGTCGATTCGGCGCCGTTCCCAGCAGTTAGGCCTTTGTTACAGCACTACGTGGAAAATTTTGCGGAAGGATTTGGGCGTAAAGCCTTTTAAGATACAGCTGGTGCAAGAACTAAAGCCAGCCGACCTACCACAACGCCGAATTTTTGGTGAATGGGCTCTTGGAAAGCTGGCCGAGGATCCGCTTTTTTATCGAAAAATTGTGTTCAGCGATGAGGCTCATTTTTGGTTGAATGGGTACGTAAATAAGCAAAATTGCCGCATTTGGAGTGAAGATCAGCCAGAAGCATTGCAACAGCTACCAATGCATCCCGAAAAAGCCACTGTTTGGTGCGGTTTATGGGCCGGCGGCATTATTGGGCCATATTTCTTCAAAGATGATGCGAATCGCAGCGTTACTGTCAATGGTGAACGCTACCGAGCGATGATAACAAACTTTTTTTTGCCCGAAATGGAAGTTCTTGACTTGCATGATATGTGGTTTCAACAAGACGGTGCCACATGCCACACAGCACGCGAAACAATGGCGCAATTGCGAGGCGAGTTTGGTGAACAGTTAATTTCACGTTTCGGGCCGGTCAATTGGCCGCCTAGATCGTGCGATTTGACACCATTAGATTATTTTTTGTGGGGGTATGCCAAGGCTAATGTGTATAGGGACAAGCCCGCTTCGATTGACGCACTGGAAGCCAACATCCATGCATTCATTCGTGAGATACCGGCCGATATGTGTGAAAGAGTATGCCAAAATTGGACTCAGCGGATGGGCTACCTGAGACGCAGCCGCGGTCAACATTTGCATGAAATTATCTTTAAGCATTAAATTGCAAGGTTCAAACTATCGATTCAAATAAATATTTCATTCATTTTTTCGAATTTTTTGTGTTTTTTTTTTAAAAAAAGTTCTAAACCTCTTAAAAAATCACCCTTTATAACAAATTTCATTTAAAGATCAGGCAATTATATTTAAGCTTTAACCACAAATTAGTTGAAATAAATGTTGTTAATTTCAACACTCCTCGTCAACATTTGTATTCGAAATCCATACCCAATTTTCGGAAACAAAATAAATGCTTGTCCCTCGGGACTGATTTTGTCAGCCCATCTGCTGCCATCTCTTCAGTTTGAAGATAATAGATGTTAACTGCACCGTTTTCGATCGCCTCTCTGATAAAGTGGTACTTATAATCCATATGATTGGTTCGTGACTGCTTGCCGCCATATTTTGCAATTTGTTGTGCACTCTGGTTGTCGCAATAAATCAACGTAGGATCTGATAGTGTAATATTCAGTTCTTCCATCAAGAAACGTAATGAATATGCTTCTTTAGCGGCTTCGGATAGTGCAATGTACTCCCCTTCTGCTCTAGACGTTGCCACTGTTCGTTGTTTCTTAGACTCCCAGCTGACAGCAGCACCGGCAAATATAAAACCGAAACCAGTTTTAGATTTCCTGTCATTCATATCCTCCGCCCAGCTTGCATCAACATAGCCTATCATAGGCAAACTAGTTTTTCGATAGACTAATCTCGCGTTCTTTGTGAAGTTAAGATACCGCATCGATCGAAGAGCAGCATTCCAGTTTTGTTTTTTAGGAATTTGAGCAAATTGTGCTAAGCTGCTTACGCTGTATGCAATATCCGGTCGACTGAATACGGCAAGATGCATCAAGGATCCAATTAACTCCTGATACTGACGTGTCTCAACAGCAACACTTTCTCCAGTTATAGTTGGTTCCTTTTCAAGCTTGAGTTTGACCTGCATGGGAATAAAATTGGTTTAGCGTTTTGCAAATTATATTTGATACAAAGATTATTAATATATCGAGTTTGACAAATTGATAAAGTTTGATTTTTTCTTTTGATCTCAAGTCCTATGCAAAGAGAAGGATGTCCTAGATCTCTAATATCAAAACACGCAGAAAGCTTTTTCTTTATCAGTTTAATTCTTGACTTGAAATTGGAAGCTACTATGGTGTCATCCACATATGTTCCTATAATAAATAGTTCTTTCTTCCTCATTGATTTTAAAATAAACACAATGATCGTACTTTGATTGTGATAATGTCAAACCCTCAAGCTTTTCATTCAAGGTTGCGTGCCACTGTCTACTCGCCTGCTTAAGCCCGTAAAGTGCCTTATTTAAGCGACACACTTTTTTCGGGTGGTCACAGTCAACCAAACCCTCAGGTTGATTCATGTTAATCTCTTCGTTAAGCTTGCCATTTAAAAACGCAGTTGACACGTCCAAGTGGTGGAGTTCTAAGTCATACTCCACAGACAGACCATAAATTAGTCGAAGTGAACGTATAACAGGCGAATATGTTAGAACATAATCAATGCCAATTTTCTGACTATCACCTTCAGCGACGAGCCTCGCTTTTCGTCTCTCAATTGTTCCATCTGGCTTTTATCTCGACTTGAACAAAGTCCAAGTTTTATTTTCCATGAGGCAGCGATACTCTTCCTTCATAGCGAGTTCATGGCTTCTTTGAAATTTGTTGGATCCTCGTGGTCAGGGCTAACTCAAATACGTTTTTCGATTTGTTGCGTAGACGTAACCTCATCCTTATATTATTCTCTTCGGCTTGAAGTTTTTGCTGATTATTGTCCACACCTTTTTCTCCGTATATTTGGGTTTCTTCTGCATTATCATCTATATCTTCGGTACTTTCATATTCCTCTTCATCCTCACCATTCTTTTCCTCTTTTTCGATTTTCCTTAGAATTCCAGAATCTGCCTTTCCGACTATGTCTTCTTTGCTAAATTGAAACTCATAGAAATTGTCATTAACATTATCAGTTTGATTAGCATCAATGTGTTCTATAAACCGAACGTCTCTACTTTTGATGATATTTCTCGATCCTCAGAGTACCCAACAAGAACAAATTCGTCACTTCTTGTATCCAGCTTGGATCTACCTAGAGCTTTGTTAAGGGCAAAAGCACGACAACCAATTTGACGAAAGTGACTAACTACCTTTCCAAATTTGTTGAGGTTTTTTTGTTTGTTCAGAATTGTAGGGCATCGATTTCGTATATATCCCGCAGTGTGTATCTATTCAACTCACAAGAATTTCGGAAAATTTGTTTTGATCATGAAGCAACGAGTCATTTCAACCAACGTACGGTTCATGCGCTCAGCGACACCATTTTGTTGGGGAGTGTACTCAACAATTAATTGACGCTTGATACCATTTTCGCTCAAAAAATTTGAAAACTCTTCGCTCAGCAATTCACGCGCATTATCACTCCGAAGCGCTTTAATCTTAAAGCTTGTCTCATTCTCAACTAGCTGCTTAAAATTAAAAACACTAAAGTACTGACTCTTTTGCCGCAAAAAGTAAACAAACACCTTACGAGCAAAATCATCAATAAATGCAGCGAAATAAAGACTCTTGCTTATTGATTCAATATTCATAGGACCACACAGATCAGTGTGTATAATCTCTAAAATTCCCTTTGCAGACTTTTCTGTCTTTGTAGGGAATGACACCTTGATTGTTTTCCTTTAATGCAAGCAACGCAATAAATTTTTTTATTCTCGAACTTTGGCAACCCTTTCACCATTGAGTAGTCTTTCAATTTACGAAGTGATGTACAGTTCTAATGACCATATCTCTTATGCCAGCATTCCAAGAGATTATTTTTCTGCTCCACTTTGTTACATCGATTTTGTTCCGATGATAGTACAACTGAGTATAGCCCCTTACGTTTCACTCCTTCGACCAACAACCTATCATCTCGAAAAATGTGTGCACGTTCTCCTTGTATCAATACTCTGTCCGTGGCCTTAGTTGTCGAAATGAGATTACTTCTCAAGGTTGGAACATAAAGAGTATGAAAAATCATATTGTTCTCTGTTCTCCGTTTACTAATATTTCCAGCCTAACCGTTCCTATGCCCTCAACACTTGCTGATTTTTTATTTGCAACCTGCACCTCCCCGGTATAGTCGCTGTCTAAATTTATGAACAATTTTTTATCGCAGCACATTTGCGACGTGGCTCCGCTATCTATGAACCAGTTCATTTTATCTAAGCTATTGTGTATTGAGTTAACCTTCTGTGAAATTTCCTTTAATTGTTTACTTTGTTCAAACTCTGTTGCAATGAAACCTTCCTCATATTGACTCGGCAATCTCGTTTCATGTGCCCCTTTCGACCACATCTATGACAATTGTCATTAAAACTAGGTTTTGACGTACCTGATTGCTGTTCATGTGTTTTTTTTTCCTTTGGAACTTGACTTTTAGTGCATCGTTGTCGCTCACCTCAAGAAGTCTAGTTCGTAACACATCCATTTTTGGGAATTCAATGCACGCATCAAAAGCAGTTTGCATGTCCTTATAGCTCTCTGGCAATCCATCCAGTAACAGCATCACCAGCAACTCATCATCCAGCTTGGCAGCCATCTCCCGCAACCGATTTACAATTGAATTTTGAAGTGAATTAACTTACGGAATTCCTCTACCTTTTGTCGGGTTCCTTTTCGGTCGAACGTGGCCTTTAGAAAATCCCAAAGTTCTTTAGACGTGGTGAATGATCTTACGAGCGACACTTGAGCGGGTTGTAATGGACAAATCGCATCAATAGAACCAAAGGTTTTTTTTGTTCTTTTTACTAGAAGAGAGGAAAAAAATTGACTCGTGGCAACCCTAGCTGTGTTCCTACATTTGCACCACGAATGTTTCTCTAAGAGAAGGGGAGGAGCCAATGGGCTTTATTATGATATTGATGAGGAAAGCGATGAGAGCCACGACGGTGGGTTTCGTTGTCGCTGAAAGTGGTGTTTTTTTTTTGTTTTTGGTCGTCGCATATGAATTGCGCTAAGGAGGCGGATCGTGGACGCATGACTCTCTTTTGTGTGGTACACATTTGGTTGTTGGGATTTAATTTACCCTGGGAGAGAATTACCCCAGCTAAAAATTGAGTTGCAATCGACTTGTTTACCAACTAAAGGGTATACGTGCAGTGTACTGCGTATGGCTTGTTTTCCAACTAAAGAGTGCTTAGCGGGAAAATGCAAGCGTGTTTGCGAGCTAATTGTACATTGCGGTACCATGCATTTACAAACGATTCAATGGAGTGGCGTGACGCAGTACACTTTGTTCGTAAACATGTTTACGAGCAAAAATAACGATGGCTTGGGTAGAATTTATTTCCCTCCGTGGTAGATGGAGGAAAACGATAGTTGAATTTGGGGATTCGACCGCGTTAGGTCGAGAGAGCTCTTTAGCTCTAGCCCCCTGGAAATCACGTATTTTTTTTTTTGGTTCTACAGTTCATCTCGTGCGAAACATACATTTCTTTGGTGTCCCAATTGTGTAGAGCTAAGTGTGTTCCATTGGATTTATAACAATTGGAATAAAGTGTGCTTTCTCCGTTCTAGGCCACAGAAGGAAATTAGACTGTGATCTTTTTCCGTACCCCTTTACTTTTTTTTTGTGAGTGACACCGAAAGTATATCTATTTTTTCCTGCCTACCGAATCCTAGCTTGCGCCATAAATTCAAGCAGTGCGTGTTTCATCCACCTGTGAAACCATAAATTATACGATAAATACTCCCAGGATAATATTTATCCCCAAAAAGACTTTTCCTGCGTAAAATTTACAAGTGGATGAGCTTTCAACCCCTTCAACGGAACCGCCATTGAGCTTCCGCACCCCAGAGTGATCCGGCTAAATACATAATCTAAGCTGACACCACCGAATCCACCGGACTAAAGGTCATGTTGAATAGATTTTTCTTTCTTCATAAGTATTTAGTAGATTGTTTTAAAACTTGCACTATAAATTAAATATATATTTATATTAAAATATCCATATTTGTTCGGTATCCTTGTTATCGATACACGAAGTTTGGTGAGTTGTAAATTTGTAAGAGAAAAAAAAAATATGTTATATATATTGACAGTTTTGTTCGTTTAAGAATCACTGTAGCGTAGATGCGATAGGTTAAGTAATAAATAATAGAATTGTCACTATCGTATTATTGACAGAATCTGAAATTTTGCATTTTTTTTCTGAATCAGTCCCACTTTGTGATTGAAAGTGCATATAGCGTTAGCGAGACACTACAATTTATTTTATGTTTCCTTTTTTTTTTGCATAAAATGTTTTGGCCCAAAAGAGGCTCATTTACCTAATTTTTGGAATAATGCATCACAAATAATTTAAGTAGAGTATTACTCTTGCTTAAATTTAGTTATAACTAGTATTTCTTTGGTTAATTGTTAATTATTAATAAATCATAATTTTTATTCTTAACTAAGCAAATCAAAAGCCCTTATGATTGTCACGGAATAGTTAAGGTATCGAAGGGTAAGCTAACCAATGAAGTGGGGTCACTCTGAATCCGAAAGCAGTGACCAAGGAAGGGTGGGAATAGCCGAAGCACGGGACTTCCATCTATCCGTCTTCAGGCTGAGGTAATGGGTGTGTGGTTGCAAAGGAATTTGGAAAATACGTCGTCTCTACGCGAGTACCGGACTTCGGTGTAGAGATTTTAGTTTGTTTTGTTTTTTTTTTTTTTTTATCGTTCATGCACGCATAATTTTTTTATGTATGGTACATGATAAGGATATGAGCAAGAACCCCCCCAATCCGGCGAGCTAGCTAGAGCATCGCTAGGCGTGCATACCCGCTCAGAATTCCTTGCGCTTTTATTTTTTTTTTGTTTTTCTTCTTTCCACCATTTCGCCTCCCGCTGTGGCCGGCGAAGGCGAAGCGCGTTCCGAAAGTTACCAGCCATTACATATTACATAATTAATGGCAGACAACGTGGAACATGTTTACAGGGTTCCATAGCAATTATAAGCTCGCATTTAGAATCCATATCCTTGATGTTCCATTCGTCGATTTTATCAGCATCTGTAGTATGTTTAACCTCCAGCCCTTGCACAATTTTCAACAGTCGATTTTTGTGCAGTACTGCCTCCATTTGAGGCTTCCATGTGAAATAATTTGCACCATTAAATAGTTGTATTTTTCCAGTAAATATCATTGCAGCGCGAAAATATCTATTTGACTTTAATCTATACTATATTCTTAGAAGGGTCTGGGCCCATAACCTGTTTAAATGATCAAGGATGCTTGTAAAAAATAACGATTAAAAGACGTCTACTTGGTTTGACTTCAATTTTAATAGAAAGAAGGAAACAAAAAGCAAGATTGACAATTAGTTCAAATAGGTTATGAAAAGATCTAAATATGTAGTATAAACGTAATAGATTACAAGTATGTTATATGTTTACCAAAAGATCAGGCAATTATATTTAAGCTTTAACCACAAATTAGTTGAACTAAATGTTGTTAATTTCAACACATCCGAATGACATTATCTTCCATTTCTCTTGGTACATACAACAGTAGATCTGAGCCGTTTCTTTCAAAAACTAACCCATCATGCAACTCATACCCATCAACTAAGCCAGTTTCCAATTTCCCTTATGCTTTCATCAGGATTTTGTGTCTTACTTACTTACTTAAGATGGCGCTACAAAGCGTGGTGCTCCTGGGCCTTACTTAATATGCCCCTCCAGCTGGCTCGATCCCTAGCCTGCCGTCTCCAATTTCGCACTCCAAGCAGTTGGAGGTCTCCTTCAACCTGGTCACTCCATCGGAGATGAGGTCTTCCTTGGTGTCTCCTTCCCTCTGGTATGGCGTCGAAGACTTTACGTGCCGGAGCATCAATGTTCATCCGCTGTACATGGCCCAGCCATCTTAACCGCTGGATACGGATTCTTTTGACTAGGCTTATGTCGCTGTACAGCACGTATAACTCGTAGTTGTGTCTTCTTCGCCAAACATTGTTTGCTTGGTCAACGCAAACGAGACCATAAATCGTTCGTAGGACTTTTCTCTCGAATACAGTGTTATATAATATAGCTACATAAGTTACAGAACATTCTCTCTTTTTCTCTCTTAGAATCTAAGCTCTTGTTAGTTGTAAGAACTTTTATTAATAAAGTAAGTCAGTCTTAGCCGAACGCTCGAACACGCTCGAACACTCTCCCAAAAATACATTACAGTGGCGACGAGGATAAACCTAAAAGTATCGCGTGATATGAACATGCGTTGTTATAAGGAATAAAATCGGACATCATTTTTTATAATTCGTAGCAGAACTCTAATAAAGTAAAAGGCAGAACGTCGGAAAGTGTAAAATTATTTATGGGTTCGATTGAGGCATTCACATTGGGAGAAGATTTTAATTTATATGCACGACGATTGGATCATTTACTTTCGTTAAATAAAGTGTTAACTGATTCAGAGAAAGTGTTGTTTTTATTGAGCCTTGGTGGTCCAGATTTATATAAAATCCTAATATCATTAATTGCGCCAAAATCTTAAACAGATTTTAATTATTAGAAATTATAAGAAAAGCTCAAGTTACATTTCGCACCTTAGAACATATTCGCCGAAAGTTTTAAATTCTTCAAGAGGCAGCAAAAACAGTGTGAGTGCATTAGTGACTATATAGTTGAATTAAAACAACTAGCTAATGAGTGTGAGTTTTGGAATTTTTTGGGAGAGCACTCGTAATTCAGTTTATTTGTGGTCTAATTGACACCAAAATTCAAAACAGACTCTTAAACGAAAACGATCTCAAAACATTGGAGAAGGCAGCAGAAATTTCTCTTTGCATGGAGATGAGCAACAACAAAATCGATATGAATAGAAGCGGTAACGTTAATTATGTGACAGTCCATCAGAGTGAGAGTAATAGCAACAACAAAAATTGGCTGAGAAATTCACCACACTTCCATAGTCCGAGGACGAGTAAACAGCATCATCAGCATAAGGCAGCTCATGGTTCGCGAGATGCAAGCAACAGTAGGAAGGGCATTAAGTGTTTTTGTTGTGGTCGAGTAGGGCATTATGCTAAAAATTGTTTTCAGAAGCAAACACATAATGTAAATAGTATTGATGAGTGTGAAATAAATTCATTTGGTTTACGGTATTTAAATTCGATGGAATATGGTTTGAAAAGGCCTTTAGCAATTGAGGTGTGTATTGAGAATATTTTGTTTATGTCATGAATCGGAATATTTAAAATAATTTAAGCATTGCAACCTGGTAAAAGACAATTTACCCTTAAAGCTTTTATCAGGTGATAACGTTGTGGTAGCGGGGAAAATCTCTGTGCATGTTAGAAATAATCAAGTGGTGCATGAGCATGAGTAAATGGGCCAGTGATTGTGAATAAAGGCAATGGGTCAATTAAGTTGTGTGTCAATTGTAAAAGGACTGTTAATAAGTTCGTAGAAATGGAGCACAATGTGATTCCCAAAATTGACGATATTTTGACAGGGTGTTACGACGCGATTCCGTGCTTTCCCAGTAAAGGGAGAAGAGTGTCGTGCGGAGAGTAAGTCTTTTGTGATGAATTCTGGAATTGGGAAAAATTTGATATTTTTTTCGATTAAGCAGGCCGCACGTGTTACTGGCTAGTCTCGTTTGTAAATAATCTCACCTGCTTTATTTCCAAGACCCATTTGTCCGCTGATAACCCATGGTTCTTGGACGAGGCCAAGGGCTATCTTTTCCTCGGCGAACATTTTGGTAAGGGTAGCGGAAGCGCCCTTAGCATGGTGGAGGTTCGCTTGTAACACCTTGAAGGTGTTCATTGGTCCTCTTTGGAGGATCTGGATTGCCTGAGTATTTGGCCTTTTTTAGGGCCCTTTCCTCTTCGGCAGGCAGTTTTAACAGGAAGGCCTGCTTTCCTCAGTTTACTCCTCATGGTAGTACTTAGTTAGTTACTCCTCTAGCAGCCTGTCTGTCATGGGTGACCCTTCAGACGACTACCGCCTCCGACAGCATAGCCCGCTGAGTCTATGCAACGTTAAGCCTCCGCACCTGCGCACTACTAAAAAGGGTGTCCACGTCGAGATGCTTGCCATCGCGAAGGATTCATTTTAAGACTATCACAGACTGCAATTCCCTCACAATGACTCTATGCAAAAAAAACAAGTCAATCCTAGGATAGCTTGATGGACTCTAGAACTGGAAACCTTTGATTACTCCATTCAACACCGCAGTGGAGTATCCATGGGTCATGTTGATGCTCTGAGACGATGACATTCAAAGCAGGCTTGTAGTGAAAGTGTTCCTGATAGTACTGATGAATCAACCAAATGTAAAATTTTTGCTGTTGTAGATAATGATGACTTGGACTTTCATATACAAGTGACACAAAGTAGCCATCAAAAACGAACAAAGCAGCTGGAACCGATGGGCTACAAGCGGAACTTTTTCAACACGCTGGAGATGACCTGGTTAGAAGCATACACCAACTAATCTGCAAAATATAGTCGGAGGAATGTATGCCCGACGATTGGAATCTCGGTACCATCTGCCCGATCCACAAAAAAGGAGATCGCCTACTATGCACCAACTATAGAGGCATAAGCCTTTTAAGCATCGCCTATAAGATCTTGTCCAGCGTGTTATGTGAACGTCTTAAGCCGTTTGCTGACGATCTAATACGTCCTTACCAATGCGGCTTCAGACCTGGAAAATCTACGACCGACCAAATCTTCACATTGCGCCAGATCCTGGAGAAAACCCAAGATTATAACATCGATACCCAGCACCTGTTCATCGATTTTAAGGCAGCGTACGACAATATAAATAGGGATCAACTATATCGTACCATGTCCAGCCTTGGAATTCCTGCTAAACTAATACGTCTTATTAGAATGACTTTGGAGAATGCTCGCTACTACGTCAAAATTGGTAGGGACTATACCGAAACCACCAGAGGGTTAAGGCAAGGTGACGCACTGGTATGCAGCTGTTTCAATATTGTGCTTGAAAAGGTAGTACGCAACACCCAGGCCAGTACATCAGGCACTATCCTCAATAAATCAACACAATTACTTAGGTTTGCTGACGACATTGATGTGATAGGAAGAACAACAACTGATAGGTAGGTATAACTTTGAGGTAGTTAGTGAATTTGTCTACCTGGGCACTGCTGTAAATGCGGAAAACAACATCAGCGCGGAAATCAAAACTCTTGCTAATCGCTGTTTCTTTGGGCTAAGTAAGCAATGGAGGAAAAAAGCCCTATCGAGAAGAGCCAAGGAGACGCTGTACATAACACTCATCATCCCGGTCCTGCTATATGGTGCAGAAGCATGGACTCTCACCCAGTCGGATGAAAGCTCCCTTGCTGTATGTAATGTATTTTGGGGAGAGTCTCAATAAATTAAACACCTCGAGCGTTCGGCTAAGACTGACTTACTTTATTAATAAATGTTCTTACAACTAACAAGAGCTTAGCTTCTAAGAGAGAAAAAGAGAGACTGTTCTGTAACTTATATAGCTATATATATAACATCTCTCCCCCTTTTTAAAAAAAATCATATTTATAATCCAAATTATAAAGACAATATATATAACGCATAAAAATATGTATTAATAGTAATAATAATGATTTAAATATCCCACAATTTGTCCTTTGTAATAATTAGTTAAGAATTGCTTTTAATCATATTTTTCCTTAATCTCTTTGCCTTACTTCGAGTTACCATATATTATATGAATCATTAACATCCTCTATGTCAAAAGTCTGACGTCTTTTCTGGTTACTATTATTCCGTACAATTGAGGCTGAAAAAAATCTAACTTGTTTAATCTTCTTCCTTTTCATCTGATCGATATGTGCTTGTTTAGTAATTCCATTCATCCAGACTTCCATAGACACAGCTTCTGGCCACCCGTCTGAGATATGTTTATATACCTCCATCAAAATCCTATCCTCCTTTGTTTCCTGACGTATATCTTGTAGCTTCAAGGGAAAATCAGACAACTTTAAGGAATTAATCCTCACATCTTCAACTTCTGTGCCAGCCGTCAAAGGCAACCTCGATAATGCATCTGCATTTGCCATCTGCGAAGCTTTCCTATGTTTTATCGAATATTTATATATCGACAGCAGAATGGCCCATCGTTGGAGCCTATTTGCTGCTACTGAGCGTCCATGTACTTATGAAATTTCTGAACTGCAAAAACGATCGCCAGCGCTTCCCGATGCAATTGCGAATAGTTCTTTTCAGCCGAACTTAGTGTACTCAACACAAACATCACGGGTCGTTCAACGCCATAGACAAAACCGCACCTACACCTGTAAATACGCACCTGTAAGATCTAGCTTGCAGATATATTTCCATCCAGCTAACCCTGTTGTGATCCGCACAACCATACCATGACCCACCCTACTCATCACCTTCTCATGTTTTCCCACTCAATCCATAGAACAAATGAACTACCAGAGCGCATGGCTTTTAATAGGTCATTCGCTTTGTTTTCATTCGTTTTCATCCTTTTACCCAAACGCCACCCAAGCGCAATGAGCCAAGTGCCTATCTACCCAAAACGATACACTCGTAACCCAACTCCGATTGTCCAAGATGTCATTTGGGTACTTTTAATGGGAACGGAAAACAACTATACCTAACAGCAATACCTATAATTAAGGAAACTATGGTGCAGGGAGGGGGAAGATAGGAGACGGGTCATGAAGACTAAAATGTATAAAAGGCAAAGGTTGTGAGCAGGAAGAGCAGAGTTATATTAGATTTGTATTTAGTAACATATGTAGAAGGTCGCAGCGACGCAAAGGACGGCGGGCAACAACGAAAGGAGCCTGCACAAGCAACATCTGGCGATGATATTGCGCAAAACTTGCCGAATGCGTGGGATCCAGTACAGGCGACGTATTTCGCACATAGTAGCCTCGACGATCTGGTGTTTTATCTCGGAATGATAATGTGTCACGACCAGTTCAGTGAGCATACGATCAGGCGGCAATGTAATCGGTCTGCGGGTGTCATGCGGAAGCCAGCTGGCTGCGTCTATCCGACCACTGACACGTAAGACTCCTTTCTCGTCGACGTACGGCAATAGGCTGTACAAAGGCCTTCCTCTGGCCAGGCATTGACCTTCTTTAATTCGGCTGACGTCGGTAGCAAATGCTTCAGCTTATGCGTGGCGACATAGCACAGCTTCAGCTGCGTGGAGTTCTTCTACTGTCAGATCATTAGCATTATTGGTGAGTTTGCGTAGTCGTCGAACGTAACATATGACATATGCGATCGTTCTTTTAATCTTTAAAAGAGAGGAAAAGTTAGAAAATTTAATGAAGTCGTAACTTACGGTAAGTAGAGCGAACTTTGGACGAAGTTCTTCGTCTCCATTATGATCGTTATGGCTGACGTTGGCATAGTCAGCGGGCCACAGGTTTTCATTTTGTTTTAAAAAACCTGGTCCAGTCAACCATCTCGACGAAGGACTGAAATCGATCTGGCAATTCGATCGAGTAGCTTCATCGGCGACGTTGTCCTGGGTAGGTATCCATCTCCAATTGGACACATCAGTTGCGGCAAGGATTTCAGCGACCCTGTGTGCCACAAAAGGGCTTGTAGCGGCGATTTTGTGAGCCAATCCATTTTAGTGTTTTGGAATCAGTCCATAGAACACAACGGCTGATATGTAAGGTGGTGTGTTCTTCGGTGATCGTCTGCATCAAGCGAGTTCCAAGAACGGCAGCCTGGAGCTCAAGGCGTGGAATGGTCATCGGCTTTAAAGGTGTGCACTTGGTCTTGGCCCAAAAAAATGCGACGGCTACTTTTCCCTCCAGACTTTCGGATCTCCAATAGGCTACGTAGGCAAATTCTTCCTCGCTCGCGTCGACAAATATGTGGAGCTGGAGTTTCTTTGGCAAAGCGTTAAGGAAGTAGTAGCGTGGTATCTGAATTTGGATTGCTTGGCTCAACTTGGTACACCGCTTGATCCAGCCTTCATTGATGTTGCTCTGTAATGACTCGTCACAAAGCAGATCATACCTCCAAACCTCACGCATCAATAATTTTGCACTGATCAAGAAGTTCGCCAGGAACCCGAGTGGATCAAAAACCGACATGATGACACTTAGGAGCTCTCGTTTGCTAGGACATCTGTTTTCGGCGATAATGTCTGGATCAACTCGGTGGAACTTCAGCTGTGTCTAAAGGTGTCACTCAATGGCTGCCAAAACATTCCAAGCCCCTTTTCCGTGGCCAAGCTCGCTTCAACCGTCGGCATTTTCGCAACCGCGACCATCGTTGATTCTGATCCGTACTCCAAAGCACTCAATACCTCTGGGGAATTTCAACTAAAACTCCGCAGTTCAAATACGGCTCTTTTGTGTATTTCACGAACTTGCTTAGAGACTCTGATGGCCTCATCCTTTGACTCGAAGCTGTCCACAAAGTCATCAACGTAATGGTGTTGCAAGACAGACCTCACAGCTCGGGAATTGCTGTCTCGGTGCTCCAGGCCCTTTATATACTTGACATACTGGGCAGCGCAAGGTGAACAAGCAGCCCCAAATGTCATAACAAGCATTTCGTAGACATCAGGTGGAACATCTTCCCTTCCATGACGCCAAAGAAACCTTTGCGAATTTCTATCCACTGGTCGAATGAGCACTTGGTGGAACATGTCCCGTATGTCCTTCTGCTGGCTGCAGTTTGCGGGCATACTCGCTGTAGGGCAGCGAATGTAGCATCCCTCTTCATCTTACGCTCAATACCAGTTAGTCTCTTCTTAGCCATAGCATAGGAATCAGGAGGCTCAATCTTATCACACTTCCAAAGAAGGCCGGTTTGAAATCTTCCGTTGACTCTGACTGTAGTTGACTGCAATATATTACGAGCACGTACATCTGCTTCGGTTTCTACCACTGGTGCTGGCCGCACCCCGAAGTTTTCCGTCTTGAAGTAATCTGCTGCCAATTGACCAGTAGACATGATGTTTTCGATAGTATGGGTCCTTTAGTTGGGCCAAATATTACCCAACCAAGCTCCGTGCTAATAGCATATGGTCCACCTTCTCGTAGTACGTATCGTACGTATCGATTCACTTCAAGGGTCCATATAAAGTGACAGACAGCACACGCAAGCAGTTTCCTTTTCATATATGGACTGGCTGTACAGCTAAGAACTACTTCTCTTGTTTCGTTGACCTCGCCTTGTTGCTGTGCACGTGGAATTGGTTCTCCCTCGGAGACTGGCTGTCTCGGCTCGTGCAACAGCTGGTGGTGACTCCTTTGGCATCCGTCAATGCCACAAGATCTTTGACGACGGCGGCAGTTCCGAAGAGCATGTCCCCTTTCCAAGCATGTGAAACATAATCGGCAACGTTTGGCATGAGTCCACCTTACACTCCAAAAATTGTTTGCATTCAACTATTCTGTGACGCGTTTGACAAATTGGACACTTGAATGCATTTGTTCGGTGTCCCTCGGTTGCGTGAAGAACTGAACGGTGTTTTGGGTCTGTAACTTACTCGCTACTCCTAGTTTCTTGTACGGCTGAAACCAAACTTGCAGCTCCACTTAACCAATTGCTGAAGTCGACTATCGTTGGATGCTGCTGCATCCGTGCTGAATATCCAGCCCACCCAATCCGTTGGCTCATGGGAAGCTTAGATATGAGCTGCTTCAATAGAGTGGGGTTGGCTAAATGATGTTGGGCATTGATGGATGACAAGAATACGGCAAGATTTTTGACCTTCACTGAAAACGGAATCAACTTACCCAAAGAAGATTCGTTAATCGGAGCTATTTGCAGAACTAGTTGAAGCTGGCTGTCTATCAACTGTTCAGGGCGGCCAAAACAAGGCTCACATTATCGGCATGAATCATCATGCTCCTCACCACGTTTCGTGCATCACCTTTCAAAGATTTTTGTAGTCGCATACTTTTCTCTAAATTACTGTAGTTGTAAGCTGCAGTTGAATCGGCATACGCTGTTGAAAACATGGGCCAGTCTTCCGGAGCACCGCAGAATTCAGGCAAGACTTGAAGTTTGCGAGGCGTTGTTAATTGTTGCTGTGATGTGCTACTGCGGCTTCCACTTCCAGTAAAATTGGGAGCAGTATATGGTGTGTGGTGATGTGGTGAAAACCATGCGTAATGTGACATTGTTAGCTGTATATGGCAATGAACAGCTCAAATTGGAATATGGCAGTAACGGGTTGGTGAACGATACCGTTGCCTGAACGGGTGTCGTCGGCTGTAACGAGAAATTACTGTAAACGTTACCTAAACTTACGGGCGAAACATGTGTTACTGCAATGCTTAACGGTGGTGACCACTGTGTAACTGTTGATGGAACGGCTTGCGCTGGTCTATTCTGCAGTGCCTCTTTCAAAGACTGACATTGTAGATCGCGTTCACTCAGCTTAATTTGGGTATTCCTTAGTTCAGTCTCAAAGGCATTGAGCTTGCTCTGCAATGCCTCGAGAATGCCTTGCTGATGGTGCGTTGCAGCGGCGATGGCAGTTATCGATGAACATGTTGCCCTCGTTGTAGGAACGATGTCTATGGCTGTGACTACTGGAGCCCCTTGTGACGTAACAGGTGGCGGTGCGGCAACATTGACCATTGGACACCCTTGTGAAGCAGTACCCGTTGATGCAGAGGTATGGGCATCTAAGGGATTAGCACTTCCTTCCATGTCCACGTTGGCTATTATTTGTTCCAGGGAATTACGACGAGGACTTCTTGTTGGTGGTGTACTATGCATAGCAGCAAGACACCACCACGATGGCAAATCTTATATTGCAAATGGCTGGTATGCAATTGGGCTTGAGTGATTGTAAATCCTAATAAATGATGAATTATAACTCCAGATAAATCCTAAATCTATTTCTCGTCGGTGAGGTATTCAAGATGGCGGCAATCCAACGCAATTTGGTTCACGGCAAGGGAATTTCCAAAAATGCGAAATAAAACGCATAAACGTAAAAAAAAAAAAAAGCGTAACTGTTCCTGGTGTTACAGCCCACACCAGGAACAGTGTAAAATAAAAGTGAAAAAATAGTGGGAAAAAGCATCAGCAATAGTAACTGGGGCTGTAACACCAGGAACAGTGTAAAATAAAAGTGGAAAAATAGTGGGAAAAAGGATCAACAATAGTAACTGCAGCAGCATCAACGTCATCAGTGACAGCAGTAAATAGCAGCAACATCCAGCAACCATATCACAGCAGCAGCAACAACATAAACAAGGTATTTCAAATAAGGATTTTTTTTGATTATACACAAATAAACTAAACTACATATTACATATTACATAAGTACATTTTATAATCAATGTATGAACGAAAAATTTTTTTATTATCTCCTCCAATTCCTCTTGATTTCTGTAAAATTTTTGTGGTTCGTGTATATTCCGTTTGTTTGCTCTTCTCCTATAAAACACTCAAGATTAAACGAGTCACGAGGCAAACCAACAGGCAGGCTCAATCCGTTGTTGACCTGTTCTAAAGGTTACCCTTCCATTTCTCCCTCGAATCAATTTCCCCGTTTTTGATGGAAAACCATCCGAACTCAACAAATTTATCTCCTGCCGAGATATTCTTTTCAGGCGAGAGAAGTTGGAAAACCAACATTCCTGGAGATCGTCAAGACGAGGTTACATGGCTCAGCTTTTGAACTGACTCAGTTCCACTCCCTGTCCACCTGGGAAGAACTAAAAGGAAAACTCATCGTTCGCGTTCATCATCACACAATGAGTTGATCTCCATGAAGCAGCGATTTAAGGAATCGGCCAAAGAACTCGATGATAGAGTAAGCGTCGCTCTAAGCCATCTGAATTCAGCAACATACGCCATGACTAGAGACGAAGCAGTAAGGGTATATTTAGTTGAGGAGAGCAATAAACTAGTCATCCAGACTTTCGAAGATGGTCTACAAAAGCCCCAACCCGAAGCTCATGGTACAAGCCCACGGTGAAACGGATTTGAAAAGAGCCATAGTCTTCGCAGAAAACCATGCAGCTCGAATTGAAAGAAGTTCCCCTTCTTTTAAAACGAATAGACCACCTAAACCCACTTGCCGGGTATGTGGAATCATTGGGCATACTGAACAGTCGTGCTACCGAAACCGGCAGTTTCCAAACCTCCCGTTAAAGAGGAAGTGAAATTTATTAGGTGCAACTACCGTGGGAAACGTAACCACACTTAAAATGAATGTAGATTGCGTTTGTCCAGAACTCAACCTCAAATGAACTACCCTCAGGGTGCACCGGCAGTACAAAGTACGCAAAATAATGTAAGGTCCAGAGGCAATAACACTGCCAATCCCGGTTTTAGCGGAAGACCTCCCAGCAATTCATGGCCCCAAGATAATCGCGGCGTAGGATACTCCAACGCAAATCCGATGCCCGAATCGGGAAACGAGAATTCTCGGGAGGAATCAACCGGCAATTCCTCTCGAATTATCACCCAAGCTGAAGTCCAACACTAAACTTGAAGTTTCTCATATCGTTCTGTCCAGAATTCAAGGAGCCAACGATACGACTCAGATTTAGTCCCTCGGATAAAACATACACTACCTTTCTGATAGACACTGGAGCTGATATTTTCTTGCTAAAAAATTCTCAGATAAAGGGTTTGGAAAGCGAGGATGGTCCATATACCATCTCCACCACAGCCGGGGACTCTTTAAAACCCCTGGGACTGCTAAACGGTACTATGGAATTAAAGACAACCGAACATTCCATGCATTTAGATCATCCTTTCCACCTACTTACCAAATAAATCAATCTACCCTATGATGGTATAATAGGTAAAGACTTTTTAACCAAGTTTAAATGTGTAATTGACTACAAGCAAAATCTACTAACAATACCTAACCCCAGTTTATTAGAAGTAGGGAAGAATTTCACTTCAGGTTTTCAGCCAAACGACTCAGCAACAGCCAATAAGACTGAGCAGAATAAAATAAATAACCCAGCACAGCGTAAGACTGAGGACAAAAGAACATCAGGAGAAAATAAGACTGCGGTAACAAAAGACTCAGCAATAGCCAATAAGACTGAGCAAAATATAATAAGTCCAGCAGCCAGTAAGACTAATCACTCGAAAGGATTAGCCGAAAATAAGACCGACTTCAAGAATAACAATAAATTAAATAACAATAATTTCGAAGATTTAGATAAAATAACAGTCATTCCTTACGATAAATTGCCTACGGGCACAAGGGCTGAAAAAACTTATTTCAAACTAACACCCATAAATGAGCAAAGATCAATTATCATTCAACCCCGAAGCCAACAGGTATTGAACGTTCAGTTAAATGATAAATACGAATCCACAAAAGAAACAAATCATGCCAGGTTTATACCTGGGCGAAACTTTGGTCAGACCCAACGACTCAAGAATAAAAATATTAATGATGAACACGTTGGAGACTGAACAACGCATTAACATCGAAGAAATTGATCTTGAATGGGATAAGTTAGACAATTTCAACCTGGTATCCAATTAATCGAATGACATAATTAAAGGCAGATTAAATACGCTGAAATCCGTCATTGATCTCAGTCACTGTAACATGGAAGAGAAACAACCTTTCTTACAGATATGTAAAATGATTTATTTTTTCTTGAAGGCGATAACCTTACATTTACAGAGACATCGAAACATAGGATCATAACAGACCAAAGCAAACTTCCTTCATTTGTTAGACCATATAGGCTTCCTGACTCACACAAAACCGAGGTCCACAAACAGGTGAATGATATGCTACAAAACGACATTATTCCGCCAAGCGCAAGCCCATGCAATTCTCCTCTACTTATTGTACCCAAGAAACCGGACAAGGAAGGCAACAAGCGATGGCGTGTCGTAGTTTATTTTCGCAAACTAAATGAACTAACAGTTGCCGATGCATATCCTCTACCAAACATTACCGACATTCTAGATCAGTTAGGCAGAGCATCCTACTTTAGAACCCTCGATTTGGCAAGCGGATTTCATCAAATCCTAATGGATGACGAAGACAGATGCAAAACTGCTTTCAGCACTCAAGAATGTCGTATTTAAATGGGATGCATTCTGCGATGCCCAGACTTTAGCAAAGACTTCATAGTGACAACCGACGCCAGTGACATTGGGCTGGGAGCCGTACTATCACAATTTGCTATTCCAGTCGAAAACTGAACGACGCCGAAACTCGGTACAGCACTACCGAAAAGGAACTATTGGCGATCGTCTATGCTGTCCTACAATTTAGACCTTATTCACGATATGTACGGACCATAAGCCACTACAATGGATTATGAACCTTAAAGATCCGACGTCAAGACTAGGTCGTTGAAGAATATTACTAGCCGAATACGAATATAGAATTGTGTACAAGGCAGGAAAATACAACTCCGAATGCTCTAAGTCGTATACCCGCAAAAATCGAACAAAGTGTTAGTCACTACTAGAAGCAAGGCAAGAAGTCAAGACATTGACGAAATAGTCCTGGTGAGTAGCGAAGAAATTACACTTCCACCACTAGAGTGTAAAATAGTCGAAAGATTTAAACCAATAACATTAGCTGAACACTATTCGCCCATACAAATTTTTATTTTATCCCAAAAAGAACGTTTAGAGGAAGAATCTCTCAAAAATATAGATGGCTACACTCGTCCGAATCCTAACGAAATGAAAACATACCCAAATTAACGTAAGTCCTCTGAATATATCATTACTACCCTACCCTTAGACACATCCACTTTTGAGAAAAACCTCATTTAAATCCAAAAATATTGCATAAAAAAGAAGGTAAAACAAATCGATATTTCTATCACATCAGATGACCCAATAAATTGTCGTCTTAAAAACATGATGTTGCGAGTATTCTCTCAAAGATCACCCTGTTCAAGTGTTCATTTACTCAGACAAACGAATCACTCTAGAGAATCCAGAAGAAATTGAGTGATAACCATAACTCACCTCTCGGAGGAGGGAAGCTCTCGAACCATTAAACGTGTCAGGACAAGGCGAAAGAATTTATTCGCAAATGCGAATCTTGTCAAAGGAACAAGCTAAGACAAAATCCACGAATTCCTATGAAAATTACTACAAGAAGCACAAGTCCCTTTGAACGTATAGCTTTGGACATCGTCGGACCCCTACCAACGAGCTACGAAAATAACAAATATATCCTAACTTTTCAGGATGATTTAACGAAGTTTACTGAAGCTGTACCACTTCCTTACGCAGAAGCATCCACGGTAGCCCGTAGTTACGTGGAGAAAATCGTATGTCGTTTCGGAGTACCCGACGCGATACTCACAGCCCAAGGTACCAACTTCTTCAGTAACTTGTTCTTAGAGTAACCAAAATAGAGAGCCAACTGCCCGTGCACCTACCCGATTTTCCCCGCAAATTTTGAATGACAGGCCTCTCTCGCGCGCTCTTTTTTTCCTGTCTCTGAATACGTGTATTATTAGTCGCCGGGTGGCACTATTTCTCAAGTACAAACAATTTGTAAATGGATTTATAACAATAAATGTACAAAAAGTAAATGTTGATTATGGTTTTTTAGATAACATAACTTGTTCTCTATTCATATTCCGCACCAAAAACTATTCATCCATTCACATTTCAGTTGTTTTTTAGTTTTATTTGTATGAATTCTATTTTAGACAGCAAAACCATGCAGCTGCATAAATGAAATCCGTAGGAGGTTGTTCCAAAAATTAATTAGCAAAATGCAAGTTAAGCCCAGCTTCCACTAGGGCATAAGTGAATTTTATATAATTTTCATGAACATTGTATAAATTTCTATTAGGCTGGGTGAATGTTTCCAAATTCGTTTGATGTCGTTTAATAACACTGACCAGTATTCAATAATGTTACTTAGGAACAGTAAAAATGCAAATGCTATTCATATTTAAAAAAAAAAGGATTAGTATCGGAAAGCAAAAAAAGGGATTAAACTCCTAACAAAAACAAAAAATATAAATTATTAAATGACAAAAACAAGTGCACTCCTTGTGCTTTTGGGATAAAAAATGTGATCAAAACCTTTTTTTTCGAGTATTTCACATAAATAAATGCAACCTACGAAGATTTTTGTATTATGGCCTTTACCAGAAAAAGCCAAATGCATACAAATTTGACAGCAATAGTATAAGCAATAAAAATATCGAATTAATTTTTAGAATTAAACAAACGCATATTTTGATATGTTATTGTTCATTTTACGTACTAGTTACAGATTATAATTTATAGTAAAACTAAAAAATATTTTTCGCCACGACATAAAAAAAAAAATGTTTTCCTTAAAGGGCGTTAAACATTTTGTTTTATTATGTTTTCGAAACTTTAAGCATTAAAATCAACAAGAAAAAGTGTATTTCTTTTAGAATATACAAAAAGAAATTCCATTATCTGATTCTTCTGGTCTGATTGAACAAATTTGTGTGCGCGCAGTATTAGGTGATTATAAATAGTATTAGGTGATTTTAATTTAACTGATGTTGCTTGGGTTTTTTCTGATAATGACAAATGTGTTCTTCCATTAAATGTCTCTAAAGAGAAGGAAATTCAAGTAATTGACACAATGCTTGCCACGAATTTCCGTCAATTGAATGGATTTCCCAACGCTATTGGTAATGTGTTAGACTTAATTTTTATAAACGAAGAGATCGAAGCTTCTGTATGCCGAGTTGATTTTCCATTGCTGAATAATAGTATTTTCCATGATGCGTTGGAAGTTTCATTTGACTTGTCGGTTTTAAAATCATTGTTTGTTGGTGATAAGTTGGATGAGTTGGATTTCGCTAAAGCAGATTATAATGCTATAAACTATTTTTTATGCTCTATAAACTGGCAAAGCAGTCCTGGCTCTGCTAATTTAAACATCATTGTTTGTTGGTGATAAGTTGGATAAGTTGGATTCCGCTAAAGCAGATTATAATGCTATAAACAATTTTTTATGCTCTATAAACTGGCAAAGCAGTCCTGGCTCTGCTAATTTAAACACTGCTTTTACAGAATTTAGAAAAATAATTGACCATACGATTTCTACATTTGTGCCGACTAAAAGAATAATCGGTTCTAATAAACCTCTTTGGTATAACAACAGTTTATCAAGACTGAAGAATGCTATGAATAAAGCCTATAAGTTGCATATTTCATGTTTGCATAATTTTTCCAATCAAATTTCGTGAATGAGGTAATTGATTGTAATTCATTACCCAATTGTGATCGTATCACTAAGATAGGCTCTATTTCTCTTACTGAGGATGATATTCTTCTTGAATTATCATCGCTTGATTCAAGTACGAGTATTGCGCCTGACAACTTCCCCCCCTTGTTTTTTAAGGCATGCAAATGTAGTTTAGTTCAACCGCTTCAGATTATATTTAACAAGTCTCTAAAGGCAGGTATTTTTCTGGATTGCTGGAAGAATTCTTTTATAACTCCAATTCATAAATCTGATTCTAAAAGAATTATTGAAAAAACCCATAGCTAAATTGCAACTAGTTCCGAAAATATTTGAAGCTGTTGTGAAGAAAGGGATATATGCCGCTGTGTGTAACCAAATCTCGCAAAATCAGCACGGTTTTGTGTCTGGTAGATCATCTACTACCAACTTAGTCATATTCACTAATTACTGTCTTCATAAAATTGAAAATCGTCACCAGCTTGATTGTATTTATACAGATTTTTCGAAGGCTTTTGACAGGGTCCAACACAATGTTCTGTTAAAGAAACTTGAGATGTTTGGATTCCATTCTAGTATTTTAAATTGGATCGGCAGTTATCTGCGAAATCGGAAACAATATGTTAATGTCTAATGAAATTTTAAATTTCTCAGGTGTCCCCCAGGGAAGCCATATTGGTCCGCTCCTCTTCCTTCTTCTCATAAACGACTTATCATCGTTTATATCTGAATCCAATTCCCTTTTATATGCTGATGATTTAAAAATATTTAAATCTGTAAACTCGCTTTCTGATGCGATTCAATTACAAACGGATCTTAACCAAGTTAATGCCTGGTGTACTATGAATGGTTTATACTTTAACATAACAAAATGCTCGGTTACGACTTTCAATAGAATCAAATCTCCGTTCATTTTTGATTATAGTATACAAGGAAATTTACTTAAAGGAGTTACAGATCAAAAATATTTAGGTGTTATATTTGATACTGAATTAAACTTTGCGTTACACATAGATTACATAATAAGCAGGGCTAATTGTATGCTGGGTTTTCTGTGTCGAAATTCTAAAGATTTTAACGATCCCTACACTCTTAAATCACTTTTCAATTCATTAATTCGTTCTATATTAGAATATGGTTGCGTAGTTTGGAATCCCTACTACCACAATGCGGAAGCTCGGATTGAAAAAATTCAAAAACGATTCACTCTCATGCTCTCAGAAAAATAAACTGGAATAATGATATTCCTCCTTATGAAGAAGATGTGCGCTTATGAGTTTGAAACCTCTGGCTAAAAGAAGAACATATTACTCAGTACTTTTTGCACATGATGTAAGTACCGCTCATATTGATTGTTCGCTTCTATTATCAATGTTTAGTATATACACTCCTTTTCGCATTCTTCGGCCTAGAGAACTGTATTTTTTTTATTTTTCTCGGCACAGAACTAATTATGGTCAAAATGATCCCATAACTAGGTTAGGTTAGGTTAGGTTGAGCGGGGCTGTGAGATCATCACAAAAAGACCAGGCACCAATACGGGCCCATCGCCATCCCCAGGGAACCAATTACGGTCAAAAAAAAAAACCTAAACCAAATCGCCCAAGCAGTCAATTTCCCTACAGAATTTAATTATTGTCCCGATATTGTTGGACGAACCAACCTCTTCTAGGCTGTCAAAGAAGTACCTGCCTAGGTGCTTCCTTCTACACCGTGCAATTGCTAGACACTCGCACAGAAGGTGGGAGACATCTTCCGTGGCTTGTAGGTCCTCACAGTACCTGCATATATCCGTGTTAGATAAGCCTAGTCTCATGGCATGCTTCCTTAGAAGGCAGTGTCCAGAGAGTATTCCTACCGTTAATCTTAGCTTTGTTCTACTGAGATTTAGTAGTTTTTCAGATTTTTTCCTATTTAATACGGGCCAAAGTGCCTTTGAGACCCTATGCCCTTCTAACTGTGACCATCTTGTGGCTGCTTTATTAGAGGTTTTCTCGAAGATAGCCCTTTTAGCAACAGCCATAGGTGGTCTGATACCCATGATCATTGTGTTTAGTGGGAGCTCCGCCCCTTCCTTAGCCAGAACGTCGGCTTTCTCGTTACCCTCGATATCGCAATGCCCAGGCACCCAACACAATCTGACACGGCTCTGCAAACATATTGCCTTAAGCATTGTGCGGCAATTCCTGACTAGTTCAGATTTGGTGGTATGTGATTCTAGTGCTTTGAGCGCAGCCTGGCTATCAATGTAGATGGCGATATCTTTGTTGGATATCGATCTCATCTCAAGTTCCTCCGCAGCTTTGAGAACAGCCAGAATCTCTGCCTGGAACACACTGCATGTGTCCGGGAGTCTCAGGGCCATCTGTAGGTCCAACTCGCTGGAGTATATACCTGACCCCGTACCCTCCCTGGTTTTAGAGCCGTCAGTATATACTGAGGTCTCATCTTCCTTCGAGACTAGCTTCCTATGCCAATCTTGTCTGTCCGGGTACGACACATTGTATGGAGTGTCGAAATCAAGTGTACCAAGACTTTCATCCGCTTTTTCCGGGATTTCGGAGAAAGATTCCTTTAAGATAGTGCTGTGTCCTATCCTATTGTTTTTAAATAGACCTGCGTTAGTGAGCCGTAGCGCACTATTGCCTGCATTAAATTGTAATTGTAGATCCAGTGGTAAAAGATGCAAGAATGCTTCCAGTGCAGCCGTTGGTGTGGTACGTAAAGCACCCGTAACGGCAATGCAGGCTGTTCTTTGTACCCTGGTCAACATATCCCGTACATACCTCTTGTTCGCGGCTTTCCACCAGACAAGAGCCCCATATGTAACTATGGGCCTTACTACCATTATGTATAGCCAATACAACATTGATGGCCTAATGCCCCATTTCTTTCCTGCTGTCCTCTTACAGATGAAGAGAGCGTTTTGAGCCTTTTGGACTCTTTCCTGAACTTTAAGTTTCCAGTTTAGTTTCCTGTCTAATACCGTACCAAGATATTTTGCGCTCTCCGAGAGGGAAAGTTCCACCCCAGCAAGTCTGGGTAGCTTGAATGGCGGTATCTTGTATTTTGTACTAAATAGTACGAGTTCGGTTTTCTCCGGGTTGACTCGTAGTCCACACCCTTCGGCCCATATTCTGAGCCTGTTGAGGGCTGCTTCCATAAGTTCACTTAACGTATTAAGGAATTTTCCTTGAACAATGATGACTACGTCATCTGCGTAAGCAGTGACGCTGAATCCTGCCTTTTTTAGTTCTTTGAGTATATCATCTATGACCAGCACCCAGAGAAGGGGGGAGATAACTCCGCCTTGGGGAGTGCCTCTAGTGACAGATTTTCTTATTGAACTATTTCCGAGTGTGGAATTGATGTTTCTCGTCGAGAGCATTTCGCATAGCCAATTGGTAATGCGCTGTTCGACATTGACCTTTACCAAAGCATTTTTGATTGCATCCCTGCTGACATTATTAAAGGCTCCCTCAATGTCCAAAAAGGCAGCTAGTGCAAATTCTTTCTGGTGGAGGCTGCTCTCTATTTTACCTACTACTTCGTGTAGAGCTGTCTTTACTGATTTACCTTTTAAGTATGCGTGCTGAGCATTACATAGAGTTCCGCTGCAACACTTGCTTCTTATGTGAATGTCGATAAGCCTTTCAAGTGTCTTGAGGAGAAATGACGATAGACTAATAGGTCTGAAATCTTTCGCTGAAGTATGACTTGGTTTACCTGCTTTAGGAATGAAAACCACTCGTACTTCTCTCCATGCCCTAGGTACATAGCCTAATCTCAGGCAGTGTATAAAAATATTTCCGATAATATTTGTGACTCTACCTGGCACCCTTTGAAGCATAACTGGCAGAATGCCATCAGGGCCAGGTGCTTTGAACGGGGCGAAGGACTTAATGGCCCAACGCAGTTTCTTTCCAGTGATGATGTTCTTATCCACCCTTTCGTCTATCCCTGCGCTAATGCTATGATCGTTAGGTAACGGAGACATTGGCGCGCTATTTCCTGGAAAGTGGGCTTCCACAAGTGATTCCAGAACCTCCTCGCTGCTTTCGGCCCACGAACCGTCCGATTTCTTGATGAAGCTAGGGACGGCCGGAAGTCTGGAAGTCTCGCTAGTGTCTGCTATCGCTTCGCAGAAAAGCTTCCAAGATTTTCTCTTAGATTGCCTAATCAAGTATTTAAACTGTCTCTTGCTTTCTATGTACAGATCCCATGTGATGTCGTCTCCTACAACTTTGGCCCTATTGTAGAAATGTCTAACCTGCCTTCTTTTGGAGTCTAACTCCTTGTTCCACCACTGAGGCTGGGACCTCTTGGTTGGTTTCCTGAGCGGGCAAACTTGTTCGTAAGCCACCCTCATAATTTTGCCTAAGTTATCTACTGCCTTGTCTAAATCTATTGAAGTGTCAAGACATGGTACCTCATTTCCTAGCTGATGCCTAATTATGGATTCGTACCTATTCCAGTCGGCCTTCCTGGGGTTTCGATAAGTATTCGTGGTCGACCCGCGGAGGCCTATCTGAAAGCGAATCCACCTATGATCCGATAGTGATGCCTCTTCTAGTACCCTCCATTTCTCGATTGTGAGGGAATCAGTATAGGATGCGAGAGTGATGTCTAACACCTCCTGTCTGTTCCGTACCACAAAAGTTGGGGCGTTTCCCTTGTTACATATAGTGAGTTTGGTCGATAAGATAAAATCAAAAAGACACTCACCCCTTGTGTTAGTATCGCTGCTACCCCACTGCGTGTGATGCGCATTAGCATCGCATCCTAGGACGAAGAGCCATTTGTCCCTGGCCATCAGCTGCCTTAAGTTGTCGGAAGGCACCGTCATCGACTCATACGGAAAGTAGGCAGATATCAGGCACACCGGTTTATTTCCCTGTTTTTCGCAGGAAACTGCGGTTAGATCTCCGTCACTGAAATTATTCAAAAGAAATGCCCTTATATTGTTTTTTAGTAGGATGCAAGTCCTAGGTTTACCTTCGTTAGCTTTGAAGTAAAGCGTGTAATCCCTTATGGAGAGCCCCTGGATGCGATTATTTTTGTTGATCCAGGGCTCTTGTAACAGTACGGCTGAAACGTCATGCTTGATTATGTAGTTGATCAAGCACGCCGTCGCAGCCCTACTGTGATGCAGGTTTATCTGCATCGTCTCCATCATTTTGGGGTTCTTCCACCTCCGCTCCCTTGGTCACGATCTTGACCATAACCTTCCCCATGCTATATCGTACCATCCCCTTGGTCTTTTCAAGGGGTTGGAGCGATTCCTTGTTCAGGCTCAGCAGGAAGTGCTGACCAAATTGCCTTCTAGGCCCTGTTTTTATGACCTTCCATGAGTCGGCCTTGAGTTCCCTATTCTGGATGTGGAGAAGGCCGAGTAGTTTGTCGGGATACGTGTATGGCAACGGAACCCATACCCATGCTTTGGGCGGAGAGTACCTTGCCAGCTCCGCCACAGTCACGCATTTAAGTTGAGCCCCGCTCCACACCTCGCCAACCCCCAGCACAAACTCCCTGAGGAAGCCAACGGACTCCCTGTTTCCACAAGCTACAACCTTGCGACCGCCATCCCATCCAGCGCCGTCAAAAAGAAGGTCACCGCCCTCCGTGGAAGACAATTTCTTCCACAGAGCGTCCTGGAACTTCTCCTCGACAGTTAACCACTGTTCCATGGTCAGGCGTCCGCTCGGCTCCTGCTCATTTACTATGGCTACGAGGAGCTCGTCCTTCGCGTCATAAACCGGGTGCACCACGGGCGAAGTACCAGCCTTCACCTTTTTTGCCGCACTCGGCTCAACGACATGATCCCATAACTAAAGCTTGTGTCAATTATAATTTATATAATAATTCAATTGACTTCAATATGAGTAGAATACTTTGTAAATCCGCTATAATGAATTCAGTGTAATCTAATAATTTATTAAATATGTGTATAAAATATGAATTTCAGTATTGATATTAGAAGTAGTCTAAAATAAGATAAACTTGTAAGACGATAATAATAAATAAATAAATAAAAGCTTCAAGTTACAAAATCTATTTTAACAAAAGTAAAAAAAAACCGTGTTAGTTCATTTTATAGAGTTCATAAACTTGGCAAAAAGATCAATTTTTTTGATAGAGACTGCTTTTTATGTTCGATTTGCCAAAAAAATCAATCTTTTTTTTTGATCTGACACTCTTTTGAGAAATCTCGATTCTCAGATTCTCATATTTCACACATACTTTCACTTATACCAAAGTGTATGACACACAGTTGCCGGTTACGAATTGTTTATCGTTGAAAGGATTGCTTTTTTAATTGAATTATTCATTTTTCGAGTATGGAAACGATTTTTTATATTAAATTATTTCGAATGTAAATGTGTAAAAACCAATTGGAATGGATTTACAGTGCAAGTAAAAAAAAATATTTTTGCGGCCTCACTCAATACACACAAGAACCAAAATTCGAAATTAATGTTCGATTTGTCAGCAAAATTCTAAAATCTCAGATCAAAATCTGAAAAGTCAAATCGAAAACGACATTAAATTCAACTGTGATGTGAACGCCGTGTAACTAATGGGCACAAAATATGCCGAACACAGTCGCCCCCACTTGAAATCCCACCAGAAAATGGCCACCCGATGGCATGAAGTGCCATACATTATATTGTATAAGTATTCGTGCGGCAGCAACGGCGCTCCTTTGATTTGTACAGGCACGAATACTTATGCAATATAATGTATGGCAGACAGCTTGTAGGCAAATATACCGTTTCTGCTCTCAGTTGGCTCTCTAGTTTGGTTACTCTATGAACTTGTTCAAAGAGATATGTAAAATTCTAAAAATCAAAAAAATCAAACGGAGTCATCGCACGTTAACCGAATACCTCAGGCATTACGTTAACAATGACCAATTTAATTGGGACACTTGGCTACCCTACTCAATATTTGTTTATAATACAACACCCCATAGTAGTACTACGTTTAGCCCATTACTTTATGGTTTTCCAGTACGAATACGTTGTTCCATTAAGAGAAACCCCCAAACAATGTACAACAATGACAATTACGCTAGCGAGATAAAAACCAGATTACAACACGGATACCAAGCTGCTAGGAACATACTGCAAAACAGAAAGGAAACATCTAAAACATACTACGACAAATGTTCTAACTATAAGACCTTTAACTTAAGTGACAAGGAATTAGTCAAAAATCACACTCGAAAAATCAAACTCTCCTCTCTATGGGAAGGACCTTGCAACGTATCGAACATCACAGCACTGGTGTCTAGTTATTTAATTTTCCCTCACCCCAAAACAATTTTTTCTCCCCACAAGAATAAAACCATTTTTATGTTTTTTATGTCATTGGGCAAATAACTCAAATTACTTATTAATTAAAAAATAATAAGTACATTTCTTTGTAATTGTAATAGTTATTCATGTAAAAAAATAAAGAACTATGTACTGTATAACCTAGCATTCTATGATAATAATACAAAAATTTATTTAAACATTGAACCCGAACCTCTTCAAGGGTGGTATTCTATGAATTGTATAACCTAGCATACTAAGATAATAACAAGAAAAATGTATTTAAACATTGAACCACGAAACTCTTTAAGGGTGGAATACTCCTGTTTGAATTTCTACATATATATTATTATTATTAAAAAAAAAAAAAACATTTTATAAAACCTATATCATAATTATTCTTAGCATTATAACCATAATATTACGTGTCTATTTTTTTAAGATCTTTCTTGTTCACACCCAAGCCTACTTGCAGAAAATTCTAACCCTTCAGGTAAGAATTTTCTTTTTCTAAGGGGGTGGGATGTTGTGATCCGCACAGCCATAGCATGACCCACCCTACTCATCACCTTCTCATGTTTTCCCACTCAATCCATACACCAAATACAGTACCAGGGCGCACGGCTGTTAAAAGGTCATTCGCTTTGTTTTCATTCGTTTTCTTTTTACCCAAACGCCACCCAAGCGCAATGAGTCAAGTGTCTATCTACCCAAAACGATACACTCGTAACCCAACTCTGATTTCCCGTGCCGCTGGGCCAACGTATGGCAAAACTGCAATAGTTGTATATCGGAGTTTTACTACGTTGTGCTATCGGGAACATTATAATAATTTATGAATGGATGACACTTGACACCAGCGTAAGGCAAATGACACCCAAGATGTCATTTGGGTACTTTTAATGGGAACGGAAAACAATTAGGCAATACCTAAAAATAGCGCGTGTGCACATATGGTAACTGTTAAGGAAACAATGGTGCAGGGAGGGGGAAGATGGGAGACGGGTCATGAAGACTAAAATGCATAAAAGGCAAAGGTTGTGAGCAGGAAGAGCAGAGTTATATCAGATTTGTGTTTAGTAACGCAAAGGACGGCGGGCCAACAACCAAAGGAAATTAGTTAGCTAAAATTAAATAAAAAGTAAACTATCTGAGAGTCGCAGCTAAGCTAAAGACAGCGGGCTCTTCAGATAAAGTTAAAATTTAAACAAACATCTTTTATTTTTACTGAACACATAACATCGTCTGTGCCTCAGCGTATTTCCCCGGCGACGACCCATCAAGGTCCAGAAACTCATCCGCTACTGCAGAAACAGTAACCATTACATCATCGGGTGCGATGCAAACGCAGACAACATGACTTGTCTTTTAGAATTTCTAGTTAGTAATAATGTTGGTATATTAAACAAAGGCTATAAACCAACCTTTATAAATGCGATACGCGAAGAGGCACTGGTCAATCTACACTTGCACAAAACAGATATAATCCCAAGTCGACGGACTGCAATTTGTATCGTGAACTCGTCATCTCAAAAACGAATATGCTTGTCTCACTAATTGAATCCATATGGGACCTGGATGAGGCTGCTTACCAGCTCAACAACGTGTTTATAACCTCCTACCATGGTAGTTGTGTCAGCAAAACCAGTTTGAGTAAATGCAAGGTTCCCTGGTGGAAAGACCAACTTGCCAAACTCAGAAGGAAGGTTAGAAAACTCTTCAACCGAGCTAAAATAAACAAAATGTGAGACGAAAACAGATCCGCTTTTACTGAATACAGCTTAGAATTGAGGACAGATCGAACCTACACGGGTTCTTTTCCCGGGTTCGACAATACGTGAATCACACGAAATCTGACTTTGTTAAGTAAAATATGAAATGATTTGAATATGTTTAACTAATTTATTGGTAACTCCCATCTTTATTGGAATTTATAACACTTTTGTATACCTATATCGCTTATATTATATCATGCTGAATAAAAGCTTATGAGTTTGCACTATTGCTTCAAAGAAGTCGGTTGTCTTTTTTTAAACTTAACAACGTTGATCCCAGGATCTCTGCTTCTAGACGAGTAAACAGTTTATCTGGCAAGATTTTTAGAACCTTACTTCAGGTTCTTTTCCCGGCCGCATATGATATTCGTTTATTAGTATGGTCGAAATCCGATTGTAAAGCTCAACGCATTATTGCAATGAGTGTTGGCCCAACACCACTTCGTCATATTGTGAATTGCAACACTGCAAGGGAAATGTGGGCAAAACTTCAATCGGTGTATGAACAATCATCAAAAGCAAATGTACATACGCTGCTTCATCGGTTTTATGCCTTTGCTATGGAACCAGAGGTGACGTGGCGACTGACATATCAAAATTGGAGAACATAGCAAGGCAACTGCGAGATATTGGGGAGGAGGTAACGGCAAGCAAGATAATCACCAAAATTTTGATGACACTTCCAGAGAGCTTTAAACATTTTTTCTCTGCATGGGAATCTACCACGAAAGATCAGCAAACTTTAGAGAATTTAGCATCTCGCTTAGTTATGGAGGATGCACAAGCTCATCGGTATGACAGGTAGACCAGAGCAAATCAAAAATGACCTGGGACAAAGCTATGGAAAGAGAGTACGAAAAATGCTCCAACAATACTCCGAAGAGATACCTAGCGAACAAGAAGACTTGCAAGAAGAAGAAGAAGAATTTATGGATACTGAAGGAAGTCAGGCATCCAGCTCCGATGAATCTGATAAGGAATCTATTGACGACAACTCAACACCCGACAACGGGGAAATCGTCAGCAGTGAGAATGACGAATCCGAGAAGTCCAGCCGCGAATCGTTACCCATACCAGGACAAAAGCGGGCTAAGAAATCGGCCAACTCTTCGACCAAGAAGTCTAAGACTGAGATCGGAGTAGTACGGCTGCAAACTGTAGCCCCTGTGGTAGATTAGATTAGATTGTAGAGCGGGAGAACCTTCAAGGAGGGCTCTGGCACTGCGGCTTCTTAAAGGAGCCTATTGTGCCTACCCTGGTAGATTCCTAGAGCCATCTTTTCACTCCAGAGGCGGTCACGAAGACAAGAATCTTCTCTGGGTGTATGTCAGAAAGGGTTACTGATTTGACAATTTCATCGCCAAGGATGCTTTTTCTGAGACGACATAGAGCCGGACATTCTGTGAGTATGTGAAGAGAGGTTTCATCACTCTCAAGACAGAGTCTACATATAGGGTCCGGTGAGACGCCAATGCGGTGGAGATGTTTTTTCACGGGGCCATGGCCGCTGATTATTCCTGTTAGGATTCTCAGGTTGTTTTTGTCCAGATTAATCAGAAAGAGTGATTTTCTGGGGGAGAACTTGGGAAAAAATTGTCTGGTACAGTTGTGCTGTGCCAGATCTCATTTGACAGTACGAGAAAGGTTTTTAATATAGTTCCTGAAATGGTTTTTGCTGACTCCGCAGAATGGTTCAGGTCCGATAAGTGGAGTGGTTGCTCCGATTTTAGCCAGTGAGTCAGCTGATTCGTTACCCTCAAATCCTCTATGGGCTGGAATTCAGGGGAGGATGACTAGGTTTTTTTTTAGAAAGTTCATAGATTGTTGTAAATGTTTCTAAGATAAGTTTAGATTTTATGACAGATGAGTCAAGGGCTTTGAGAGCTGCTTGGCTATCTGAAAAGATAAATATGGTTTTTCCACGTGTGTTAGAACTTAGATTTATTCTAGCGCAATGGTTGATTGCGAGGACTTCAGCCTGAAATATGGATAAGTTTTTCCCAAGGCTGACTGACAAGTTCACCTGGGGCGACTCACCGTAAATTCCAGAGCCAGTCCCCGACTCCATCTTAGAGCCATCTGTATACCAGATGACGTCAAGTCGTGAAGGATTGGGTTTATATTTTTCCCAGTCATCCCTAGGTGGGATAATTATGGAGTTTTTATGGTGGCCATATTCAGGTATAGTGTCGAGCAAAGACAAATGATCACCCTGAAATGCAAAAGGTTCAAAGTTATTCGAATGGTACAGGCGATGGATGCTTAGTCTAGCCTCCATTTGAATATGTATATGGAGGGGAGTTAGACCTAGGATGACATTAAGCGCCATTGTCGGGGTGGAACGCAAACAGCCCGTCATGCAGTTTCCAGCTAAACGTTGAACTCTGTCTAGCTTTTTTACTGCGGTGACTTCTTTAGTTTTCGTCCACCAGACAACGGCAGCATAGGTAACTTTACGACTAGCGAGTAAAGCCAATACATCAGACTCGACGACAGATCCATAAAGATCTGTTGGCTCTGTTTACGGTACGTTCAATCTGCTGGTTCCATGATAGTTTGCTGTCAAGGATATTTCCCAGATATTTGGCTTCCCGAGAGAAGTCAATGGTTTCGCCAAACATGGTGGGGCGAATAAGGAGATCTAGTTTTCTCCGTTTCGTAAAAGGGACAATAGTTGTCTTCTTCGGATTAACAGAAAGTCCTTCTTTATTACACCATCTCTGAACAACAAATAAAGCGTATTGCAGTATCTCTGAGACCGTGCTTTCGAATTTGCCACTGACGACGATTGCTACGTCATCGGCATATCCAACGGCATGTATCCCCAGATCTTCTAAGGATTGGAGCAGGTCGTCAATTACTAGGGACCATAAGAGGGGCGAGAGGACACCCCCCTGAGGGCACCCTCTAGTTGTGGTTGCCGCGATTTCCACATCTTCGATGCGGGTCTGGATAATTCTGTCATTCAGCATTGACATTATCCATTTTCCTATGATAGGAGATAGATTCATATTGTTGAGAGCCCTGTTGGTGGACTCAAAAGATGTGTAGTTGAAAGCTCCTTCAACGTCTAGGAAAGCGACAAGACAGATTTCCTTACGGTTGATGGAGGATTCAATTTTGGTTACTAAGTCATTAAGCGCTGACTCGGTGGATTTACCTGGTTGATAGGCATGTTGAAACTTGCTGAGCGGAAAGTCCTTCAGAGCTACATCTCTAATATGTCTATCAATTAGTTTTTCCATGCTTTTAAGAATAAAAGACATGAGACTGATGGGGAGAAAGGATTTCGGGCTAGAATCCAAATTTCTTCCTGCCTTGGGTAGGTATCTAACTGTGACCTTTCGCCAGGATTCCGGTATGTAACCGTAGGCCAGACTACAGCTGAATAGTTTGGAGAAGATGGGTGCTAGTGTGTCAGCTCCCTGCTGTAGAAGTGCCGGAAATATGCCGTCTTCCCCTGCTGCTTTGTAAGGCTTCAGGGAGGTTATGGCCCATCTAACGGCATTGGTACTACAGATTTCTTTCGCAATTTTCCAGTCCCCTCTCGTCGGCAGACAGATCCGCTCAAGTCGGGGGGATATGTTTGATGTGAGGGAATCAATTATGGTTGATCCGGGAAAGTGTGTTCTAAGTAAGAGTTGAAGTGTCTCTTTCTTATTTTGTGTCAAATGGCAGTTCTCATCGATAAGTGTACCTAAAGGTACAGATCTATCAGAAGCAAGAACTTTATGTAGTCGGCAGCTGGAAGGAATATCAGAAATATCTTCACAGAACCGTCTGAATGATTCTTTTTTGGCCTTTTTAATTTCTTTTTGTAGTTGGTTAGAGCACTGGAGTAGGTTTGCCAATCATCATTGCGTTTTGCTTTGTTGAATAGTTTTCTTACTCTAGATCTGTGCTCTTCGAGATCTTTGCTCCACCAGGTGGTTACCCTTTTAAACTTTTTAGTCTTGAGGGGGCAATTTTCCTCAAAGGCAGATATAATAAAAGTTCTTACCATTTCGGCAGAGTGTTCTAGTTTATCTTGGGTGTCAATTCGAGGTATTTTACCATTGAGAGTCTGATTTAGCTGCTCTTTATAGGAGGCCCAGTCAGTGTTTCTCTTTGGACGGTACAACGCAGTTGTAATGGTGAGTTCGTTTAATTCAAATCTGATGTGTCTATGGTCTGACCATGACGGTTCGGTAGACACGCACCAGTTGGAGATTAGATATTGAGATAAAGAAGTAGATATGGTAATATCTAGGACTTCTTTTCTAATAGCATTGATGAAGGTTGGTTCCCTCCCGATATTGCATATATATAAATTATTGCATGTAATAAAATCAATTAAGGACTCACCTCTATTGTTAATGTCCGAGCTGCCCCAGATGGTATGATGTGCATTTGCATCGCAGCCAAGAACAATCTCTGTCTTGGAGCGTTGCGAAACCGGAGTAGGTTCTCTATATCTGGAGGTGGGCATGCGGTTGAGTCACCGGGGAAATAGGCGGATGCTATTATGATCTCCTTGGTGTTGTTGATCTTCACAATGGCTGCCGTGAGATCACTGGAAATGAACTCTGTCAGTGGGAAGAAATTCGTGTTATTATTAAAAATAATACAAGTTGTAGGTCTACTTGATGAGATGGAGTAAAGAATCCTACCTGCAGGCGTTGAGAGTCCTAGAATTTTACCGTCTGTGCTAGTCCATGGTTTCTGCACAAGGGCAACATTAAGACCATCCGAGATGAGGGTCTTGGTTAAGACTGCCGAGGCGGCCTTAGAGTGGTGAAGGTTGATCTGGACAACCTTCATATTTTTTTGTTGATTGGGGGAATCCTTTTATGTGGGTCCCCTCTTTTTCCGCCGTCTCGGGCCTATGGAGGCCGACTTTTGTCAGGAGGTCTGCGAGCAGAGCCAGACAATGTCTGTCTGAAGCCAGAATGAGCCGGTTTTCGAGCCGGATCGGGGTAGTTGGGTCTGGCAGAAGAGGTGGAGGCTGATGTTTTGTCTCCTTTGTCTGTCTGAAGTGGTTTGGCGATCAGGGCAGGTGAGGGAACGGGCTTGACCGTTTCTTCAGCCGGCTGAGCAACTGTTTGGGCTGTGGCCACAGAGGTGGTAACAACGGTGCTGGCGGGAAGCGATTGAACAGCCTCCTTGGACGCCTGCTCGTTTTTGTTTGGCTCTTTAGTGCTGGATGATGTACGAGAGTAGGGATTCTTCTTGATCCTGAACTGAACCCGGTTCATGTTATAGAACGGCTGACAGTTCAGGTCTTCAAGGAGTTCAACCGAATACTCATCCATCGATAAGGTCAAGGCAAGACCCTGAGCATTCGCCACTTTCCTCAGAACTTTCCAGTCCTTGGTGGGGAGAACTCTATTTTGCAGCCTAAGTGACCGCAAAATGTCGTCCGCGGAGCGGGAGGTTCCAGGGAAGTATGCCGTTGCCACACAGGGTTTAGGAAGGTCGTCTCCTTCAACCAGTGGCAGCTTAGCGTTTTCCCATGGTGATATTTTGTCGACGATACTGGCTAGCCAGTCTCTGGTGCTAGCGTCTGCACAGTTAACCGTCAACCACCCTGGCTTATATGAGCAGCCCAGAAAACGAATCTGTTGGCCATCGTCGGGGAGCTTATTCACCTCCCTGACGATGGCATCTTCCACTGCTTTTTGGTGTATAGGCTCAAGGTGGCCATCCGGAAAATTGTCCAGAAGGAGTCCTTCTTTGACGGCTCCTATTACTTCAGCGAACAATGGAGCATTAGGTCTTGCCTTCTTACTCGGTACGGCAGGTGAGTTGGTGCTAGACCTAGGAAGTTTGTTGGCTGCAGAGGCTTCGTTGTTCGAAGGTTCGTTGAGGACTTTCTCCAGCGCCTCATTGTATTGAAGACCATCTGCAAGAAGGCGTCGTAATTTCTTCTTGTTGGAGGTGGTCAAACGTTTTCTTCGAAGGGAGAGTTTTTCTATCCCTAGATTTTTAATGGATTCGGTCTCAGGAGCGTCTGAGCAGCTCCTGTAGGCCTCCTCCGTGAGCACGGAGCTCACCGTGTCGATGGATTCTAGATCACTGTCGACGAACTGTCTATCAGGGCGGTCTGTCCGTCCATCATGACTGGGTTCAGCAGTTGGCTGACAGACAGAGATAAGTTCATCCTTATCTCCATCAGAAGAGGTTTTTTTGATTAGGTTTTCTATTTTGATCCCACTAGAAGCTAGGGAAAAACCGTCCATCCACACAGAACCATCATGCGCAGATAAGGCTAAATTGAAACCGGAGGACGCCTGGTATCCGGAGTACACCGTTAGCGACTGAGCTATTTTATTGGGGCCCCAAGCCTGGGCGGTCCTGGTACGGTGCGGTTGACGCCACTAACCCAGCCCCAGATTTAATGGTTTACTCCAACCTCAAACTAAATGGACCACAACAAACGATTGAAGCGTTAGCGTAGATCCTTAGCTGACACTAACCAGTTTAACTTGTTAGCCATTTTCAGGCGGGCGCCCACGTGAAGGACTATAGAATGAGGATTTGTGCCCTGGCCCAGCCCCTGTGGTAACTCCACCAGTAATTCATCCATTACAAGCAAGCTATGCAACGAAATGTAACTTATGTAACTTAAAGCAGAAGGAGTTCCTGTGCTGAAGGTTTCGCTCTTCAAATCGCCAAGAGCAAAAGGCAAAACTTTCGACTGCTTTGTGGTAGAGATCAACAAAGCATTTGACGTCACTGATGTATACAGGAAGGCTCTGTTACTAAACCAGCGGATCCACTGAGAGCGCCTCAAAACCAATGACATCATCCAGTGCAAAAACTGTCAGCGTTTCGGACACGCCACCAATTGCGGTATGACATACGACTGCGTGAAATGCAAGCTAGACCACCAACCCGGAGAGTGCAAGCGGAAGGAGAGGTCAGATCCCGAAGTCTACTGCGCAAATTGCAACGCAACAGGTCACCCAGCGAGCGACAAAGGATGACCACAGTATAAGAAAAAGCTTGCAGACAAAGAGAAGCACAAAGAAAAGCACACCAGGAATTCGCAGCTAAATCTGCTTGTACCCTAACAAAACCGACAATGAGTTTTGCTGCAATTCTGAGGGTGGGTCTTAAGCAAACCCAACCAAAACAGAACCACCCCAATACTCCAGCAAAACGACCACCACCATCAGATGTGACTCCAAGAGCGACAAATCAGAATCCAGCTCGCAAGAACCACCCCGTAAACCTCGGCGAAGAAGTCCATCGAGTTTTAGCCACCATAATGAAGGAAGCTCGTAGCGCCGTTCCTCCAACTACTCCAGTATGAGTGAATAAAATAAGTCCGTGGCATTGGCCACCTTTATTTTCCAACTATCCAGTACATAAGGAGACTTCATGTAATTGCCTATAACGTTAACACGTTATACTACCTCCACAAAAGGACGGCTTTCCATTTGCTCATGAAGTCCAACAGCCCGGATATTGCACTCATCAGTGAAACTATGTTGACCAGCCGCAATAAGATTGATTTAAAGGACTACAACTCCTTCAAGACGGACAAAGTAGAAGGCAAACGAGGAACAGGCATCTTAGTCAAAAACTACATCAAGAAATCCATGATTAGACAACTCGCTATTCCTGGACTCAAGTCATTCGAAGCTACAGGAACAGTAATCCAAATGTCTCCATCCGAAACTCTGGCAGTCATCAGCATATGATGCGCAATGCTAACACTTTGGACATTCAACACGATATGCATATACTGAACGGACACTTAACCCAATGAAACGTGCAGATATTTTACCGCTGTTTAAGAAAGCTTCTGCTTTTTAAATGAGCAACTACAGACCATATCACTTCTCCCAGTCTTCAGTAAAATCTTCGAAAAACTTGTAAAAAAATAGAATAGTAAGTTTTCAGAATAGTACAAAGTAGATCGACTGAAGGCGCACTTTTGCAGTTTTGTGCTCAAGTTATGTCAAATCTCGATAGCAGAAAGTGCACGGCTGGTTTATTTATTGATATTACGAAAGCTTTTGATATGGTGAATCACAATATTTTGTTAGACAAATTGGAATACGCTGGTTTTCGAGGTTTCGTACTAGACTGGTTTAGGTCTTACTTAAAAGATAGGTCGCAAAGAGTGAAGTTAGATGAAATTAGAAGCGAAAATAAAATCTTCAATTTGGGAGAACCCCAAGGCTCTGTTTTGGGACCAATTCTGTTTCTCATTTATATCAATTCAATCCTTGCACTCAATTTACTGCTTGGGTTGAACAGTCCTTTGGATCTAGTTTCCGACATTAATTGTGATCTACATTTATTGAGAAGCTGGTTTGCTGAGCACAATTTGATTATAAGCCCTAAAACTAGAATAATGTTTTTCAGTTTCTCGTCACTAAATAATTTTGAAACGAATGTTTTTTATCACGCACCTGAATGCCTAAAATACAAGCTTTCTGATTGCAATTGTACGTTTTCTCCCACATTCTCTGAAAGTTTAAGTTGCACTGATAAATATTTTCTGATTCAGGAAGTAACTGAATTTTCTAGAATGAGGTTTTCGAACCACATAGAAACTCTGCGGAAGTATTTTTGTTGCACGCTTAGACATTTTTTTTTTTTGAGAAATATATGCTCGACAATGATCTTAAAAAACATTTGTTACGGAATCTTCCATTCCAAACTGCAATATGCAATTGTTTGCTGGGTAGGCATTTATGTGAACAAAATTCAATCACTTTTAGTTCTGCAGAAACATATTTTACGAAAAATGTTTTGCGACATAACCTAGTAGACAGTTTTCCATTGTTCTGCTTTAATGTTTTAAAGACATTCTTTATGGCTTTTGTAGTGGAAAGTCTTTTTGATTTTATTCTTTTCCCATTTTTTTTTCATATGTACAATGGCACTATTTCCTTATTTTTTAGCTTTTATTAATTTTACGTCCACAATGGCTGCTCGGCGTCGATCGATTGTCTTTTTCTTTTTTGCTCACCAAAATGTCGGAAACCACCTCTTCAGAATTCAAAAATGGAGATTCTCACTTTACTTAAGGGCGGGTGGTGCGATATGGAATGTAAGGCTGTGTGCATTTCATTATTACCGACTCTACACTTTTAAATTGGAATCATGTTAATATAGAAGCATTTCTTTCTGATATTCTGGTTTAATTTAATTTTTAAGTTTAACTTTAATTTCAGTAAAAACTTTTTAATTGTATAATAATTATTAGAGATTAATTAAATATCGAGAGATAGCCCCTTTGACGTAATATCACAGACACTCGTCAGTACGTCCTTGTAGAGGAGGGTTCGACTGTCGTCACGTCATTGTATAGCGTTCGTCTGTTGTCAACGTTCACTTATCGTCTACGCCATGGCACTAGTAGGAGGACGGCCTCCCCATATATCCACACACCAAACCACTGTCTTAAATACTGCATCATAAAAAACTCTTAACTCACTTCTCCAAACTATAATTCATTATTAAAAAAAAAACTCACTTACCTTACTCTACTTCCTTCAAAACAAATATACTAACTAAAAAAACTGATTCTCAAACAAATTCATTAAAATTCACTTTTTTTACTTCTTTCTGCTTCTTTGAATTGTTTTTGTTTATGTGAGGACTCTGCTTTAGTTCTTCCTGGGAGGCTATTGAGCTCAATGGCTCCCCAAGTTCTTGATCGGGATATCCCGGTCAATGGTTTCGACCCTTACCCCACAGCGACCTTTTCTTTTTGGTTGGGTTTCGTTGTCTGTGAAGTCCAACTCCCGTACGATTTTTGGATCGCTACAGTGGCTGGGCTTGGAGTATTCCTATATTGCGCCGGTCATGAGCCGTATACAGCAATATATTACCGCTGCGCCTACGGTTAAGCTCGTTGGTACTAGGGATGGAATTGGCTTCACAAACCATTCGGACAAAAAAATCCGGCAGAGGTGAGGATCGTCTTTTGACGAGCTGTCCTAACCCAACCTCACCTTGGTTCACTCACTTTTTTTAAACTTTAAATCCTGCTCTTGATTGCAATTCGAAACTTAAAATCATTTGCGTCAGCCAAGAAAATCTCTTCTCTGCCTTTTCTCGCGGCAACTCTTGCTTCTACCAAGAGATTCTGTTTTATTACCTCTACAAGACGTCAATGACCTCATTATTACCTTTAACATAGTCATCGAAATCTTGTTTGCATGATTCAAATTTAAAACGTAAAATTAAAAACAGCTAAAAAATAAGGAAATAGTGCCATTGTACATATAAAAAAAAACTGGGAAAAGAATAAAATCAAAAAGACTTTCCACTACAAAAGCCATAAAGAATGTCTTTAAAACTTTACAGCAGAACAATGGAAAACTCGGATGTCTACTAGGTTATGTCGCAAACATTTTTCGTAAAATATGTTTCTGCAGAACTAAAAGTGATTTTGTTCACATAAACGCCTACCCAGCAAACAATTGCATATTGCAGTTTGGAATGTAAGATTCCGTAATAAATGTTTTTTAAGATCATTGTCGAGCATATATTTCGCAAATAGAAAAAAAAATGTCTAAGCGTGCAACGAAAAACTCATTCAAGAATTGTAAGTCCCAAGTATTTAAATTCAGTTACTTCCTGAATCAGAAAATATTTATCAGTGCAACTTAAACTTTCAGAGAATGTGGAAGAAAACGTACAATTGCAATCAGAAAGCAAATAACTGAAAAACGACGAGAAACTGAAAAACATTCAGACGTTCGTTGAATTGCCCTTGTCGAAGCCACCCAACTGAGCAAAGACACCTCCAAAAACAAAAAAGGAGTAGCAATTCTATAAATAGGTAGAAAAAAAAAATTATGTTTTTAAAGGGAAAAATAAACTTACCTGATGGTTCACGCACTATAGTTACGGTGACCATATTTTCAAGAGCGAAACCCGGGACAAACAAAAATATATAACAGCACACAAATGGTCAAAAAAAAAAAAAAAATCGTATTGGATTATTTTACAAATTCTTTATTAAAAAAAAAAAAACAATAAATAATAATAAAGTCTTCTTTTTATTAACGAAAATAAATTAGCCTTCAGTAGCAACAAAAACAACACAATAAATAATAATTAATAATAAAAATAATAAAAGAAAATAAGAAAATCAGTCTTTCATTCATTCTGAAATATTAATGTGCGAGTTAAAAAAAAAGTTACAGAACATAAGTTCTTTGTCAATACTTATTAGATGAACAAATCTGTTTAACAATATCGTCGTTTTCTTTTAAATAGTTTTTGAATTCAATTTGAATTGTAATTGCACTTTACAATTAATATAGCTTTTAGGGCTTTAACATTTAGCTGGGCTTTTTCGCTCGTCCATACATTGTTCATTATCGAAAAAACTCTTTCCGTGGGAGCATTTGAACCTGGTAGACACAAGCTAAATTCGACAATTTGTAAAAGGTTAGCGAAAGCAATGCTTCTTTCTGAGAAATGTGTAAAAATCTCTACCCATTCACCCACTGTTTTTTTGTTGTTCAACCATTCTCTAATTTTATCTAAATTTAGAAAAGATTTTAAGCAATTAAACTCGTCAAATAACTGCGAGTCATCAATTTTTGTATCGCTTCGCTTTTCTTTAACAAAAGCTAAGCTTGCTTCTACATCTGACCACGAAGGTACATTTCGAGGAACTACCCAGTTCAAAATTTCAACTTCTTGGAAAGATGTATCCAACTGACTCAAATATTCATAGCAGGTGTTATAGAATTGAAATACATTGGTTTTAAATCTATTTTGGTCAATGCAATTTCGTTCGACTAGTTCAGCTATCATTTTTTTAACGATCAAAGGCAAAAATTGTTCATCCCTTCGTTGCATTAATTTTAGCTTGAGATCTTTCATAACAAAGAGACTTCAGACATGCATATTTCTTGAGACTCTATTAAGGCAATATTGCTATGAAATATTGAGGCCTCAGAGTGGATGAAAAATAACAGGACTTCAGAACAGGGGTTGCGATAAAAAATATTCCTTTAATGGTTTAAAAAGTTTTAAAATTCTTTCAATAGCTGGTTTTAAGCCAACTAGCTTACAGTATTCAATTTCTGAGTTATAACAAATTTGTAAAAATGTAAAAAAAAGAGTAAATTTTAATAACGATAACTTCGATATCTACCGGAAGGCATTCTATTCCTGTTTGAATACAATTGTTTATAACATGAGCAGCATAGTTCACTCCAATCAGAACTTTCCCAACAGATTTTTGAAGTTTGATAAAAATGTTATTTTGGCCTCTTCTCGCTGCCCCACCAAAATTGCAATTTGTGTTGTCAGCACAAATTGCAAGTAATTTATTATTTATCATAAAATATTCCAGGGTATCCTTTATGTACTGCGTTATTATGTCAGATGATTCTCCTGGAAGGTTCTTATTCTCCAATATTTTCACAACAATACCTTTTTCTGGCGTAAAGTATCTTACCAATATTGGGCATAACTTTATGCTGCCATGATTGGAACAATCGGTGAAAATTGTCACAAAATTAACTTTGTGCAAAGCGGCTTTCGTTTCCATGATGGAGTGAGGTGCCAGAACATTACACACAATTGCTTCACATTTTGTTCGTGCGCAGGAATACATCTCGTCAAAACAATTTTTAATAAGTTTCGTAGTACAATCATTAGACCTAAATGAATGGTTGTGTTGAATTGTGTGGTAGGCCCAAGTGCCTTCATTTATCGCATTTTTCTTTGCCGCTCCTTTAAAGTTAGTTGGGCTGAGAAAGTTGTGCAAAGTTTTGCTCGAAGCGGCAGCAACGTCGGAGTCCTTGTGTTTCTTCGTGTTGATGTGTTGCTCAATATCATCTTTTCCGCCACTAGAAAACATTGAGTTACATTTGAAACACCTTACCATGTTTGGTTTGTCAGATCTTTTAATAAAATTGTATTGCTTTTGAAGTTCGTTGTTGAAATTACACTTCCTTTGGTGGCATCGTTGCGTTGGTGTAATCTAAATAAACTATAAATTATATTCTATTTTCTAGAGACCTACCTCATAAATCTTTTCTGTATTTGACAAGTTGAATGAATGCGTTCAGCGGTTATGCAAATATGGTAGTAATAGATGTATTATTTTTGTAGTAGATTCCCTTGTGAATTTTAAGGGGCTATTTGCACTTTATTAGTGATCATGAAATGGTTAGTTTTGTAAAATAGGTAATAAAATATTACAAAAAATATATATGAACATACGGGACTAAAATAGAAATACGGGACATTCAGTAAAAACTTTTTAATTGTATAATAATTATTAACTATTAATTTTTATTTTTTTTGAAACAACATAAATTGTTCAGTCAAATTTGTTGTTCTAGTACAGTTTTGCTAAATTTAATATTTTGATAATGGCAATTGTTTTAAATAGGGTTAACCCACCCAACAAAATAATATTTGAATTTGTTTAGAGCCCATTCGAGCACTCAACACTATTTTTTTATACTTAGTATACAAAAAATACAGAATGTCTTTATATTTCCTATTGATATACTTAATAACTAAATACTATATTCATTGGATTGCCTAAGGTATCTAGAAATTCCATCTATCTATCTATCTATCTATCTATCTATCTATCCCAACCAAGACCGATCTTCCCCAGGACACCATCATTATTAGATTTCTTTTTGGCAACCTCGAGCCTGGTTAACGTCCTCCATGAGATCCAGAACTACGACTGCAAGACTCTTACCACCGACTCTGACCATGAAGCAGCGCGACTAACCATCAAACTTTATCAACCAATCTTCACGAATGAGCAACCAGGAGCTGACTTTATTAATTTTCAGGAATTGGATGTTGACCTATTCCAAAGAGAAGTCGTAAGCAACATTACCCTGCCCCCAGCGACTAGAAATCTCACCAATGATCAGACAGATGCAGCCGTGGAAGGCTTCAAGAATGCTGTCAACAACGCACTCCATAAACAAAAGAAGCCCAGGACATCACGAGTCAGATATAGCCATCTCCCAGTATATATCCAAAACATGTGCCATCATACACAACGCCTCAAGAAGCGAATGCAAAGAATTCGGACCCGGAAATGGAATACGGTCACAAGCGAATAACAGGCTGTATCCAGCGAACTAAACTGCCATGTTCAGTAACGCAGTAAGCACTTCAATGATGTTCAACTTCAAAAGAGGCTGCAAGATATCAGACCTGGTCCCGACATCAACAATTCAAGAAGATCAACAGAATTATTGGTAAAGGCCCGAAAATGCCGGACGCTCTCAACACAAGTTCAGAAGCCGCCACCTCAGCAGACGAAAAGGCAGAGACATTAGCGGAGTACTTCGAAGGAAACTTCAAACCATCACCTCCCGACGACCCAATATTTCTCACAGATGTCGAAGCCATGGTCAGAGGTATCGAAGAACTGAGAACCGCAAGCACCTCATTCAGTGAAACGAATCCAGCAGACGATCACCAAGAAGAAAACCGCTTTTCAACGCCCGAAGAAATCGCTGAAATAATTCATGGCAGTCACTCCAAGAAATCAACCGGACCGGACAACATTTCAAATTTCGTCCTAAGGCAGTTAGGTATAAAATGTTGAGTGAGAAGGGATAGGGTTCGGGGTGGTGGAAGGGAAGGGATGAAAGGAATACTTGGAAGCTCTGGTGCGGGCGCATGCCTCGTTGGTTTCAGCTGTAGCTCGTCGGAGGGTGGATTCTTGCACCCGAGAGATAAATTAAATCACCGCTACACAAAAAAAAATGCATGCATTTTGTATCAAAATAGAAAAGTAAATGGGTTGGTAAAGAATTTGATGGACGCGGGGAACCGGGAAAAGTAGATAAGATAAGACATCATCCAGTGGAGATATCCTAAGGGGGTCTAACATTACCATGTAACAACCTGCTGGTTGTCTTCTTACCAGGTCTATACCCACCCTGCCTTGCGCCAGATACCACTGAAATTTATACCGGCGCCCTAAGGAAAGCCCTTCGCTTTCATTGTATGGACTACGAAACCACTCCTACGAAATGAGACACTGTATATATTTTTAGGCAAACATTATGTTAAGAGTCAAGATTGGCCACAGGGGCATCTTCGCAGAAGTGGAGGAGGACGTAGGCACGCTCGCGGTTGCACGGCTAACGCTCGTCGGACGGGGTAGTTCTTGTCACCCCTCACACTAAACCACCTGTACAAAACAAAAAAAAATCGTGCCAAAAAGCAATGAAAGATGGATAGGCGGAGAACTAAATCCAAACGACTTCGGACGGACAGATCGAAGACAGGAAAGAGAAGAGATGAGAGTGAAAGAAAAGAGGAAACGGAAAATTCAACAACCTATGCCTCACCAAAGAGAGAGTCCGGAAAGTCGGATGCAAGTAAATCATACTCTAACTACGCTAACTACGGTTTCGTTGTCTATGAAGTCCAACTCCCGTACGATTTTTGGATCGCTTCTGTGGCTGGGCTTGGAGTATTCCTTTATTGCGCCGGTCATGAGCCGTATACAGAAATATATTACCGCTGTGCCTATGGTTAAGCTCCTTGGTACTAGGGATGGAATTGGCTTCACAAACCCCTCGGACAAAAAAATCCGGCAAAAACAATTCAAACCTAACTTCCTATAATTTATCACCTCTTCAACATTTTTGCTTTTCCCCACACCTGAACACTGTAACTTAGTTTATCCGCGTTATCCGTAATGTGCAACCGGACGAACCAGTGCATCGAATTGTGCAACGACTGTAGTGCGTGAACCATCAGGTAAGTTTATTTTTCCCTTTTAAAACATAATTATTTTTTTCTATCTATTTATAGAATTGCTACTCCTTTTTTGTTTTTGGAGGTGTCTTTGCTCAGTTGGGTGGCTTCGACAAGGGCAATTCAACGAACGTCTGGTGTCTGACTCCCGAATTATTATTTTGGTCAAATAATTAACTTTGTACGCTTGTTTCATTTGTGACGGGGTTAAATAGGGGTTGGTGATGATGATCGTGGATACTTGTGTGTGTCTATATGTTTATAGAATTTCGCGTTATAATATTTCCTTTTATTTTGTTTGTTTGTTTACTTCTAGTGATATTTTTAACCTGAGGTCATTGCCTTCCTGATGGATCTGTGTATTTCCTAGTAGGTGCTTCGTAAAGTAAATCTTTGCAAATTACTTGGTTCTGTTTATATATAATATATCTGTCTTTTATTTCAGGTTTATGTTTGTTGGTGATTGGAGATGCCGAACATGAGCCCGGGCTCCGTAACAATTACTTCCTTGATTATTTTAGCCTCCTAATTATATATTAAATACAGTTATGTACGTCCCAAAGCGGGATGAAAGAAATAATTGGCAATGTTTAGACACATCCTCTTGGCTGTTATAATTCAAAAGTTTAGAAAGATTTAGAAATTTTTTTTTTTAATTTCTTACAATTCAAATTATTAGATATATAACGTCGATATCGAAAAAAAATACAAGCTATACGAAGGGTAAGTACGCGGTCTGGTCGTGTTTTCAGAATAAGCCTCAAAACTTCGGGCCTCATTTACGATACGTACAAAAGAAATTGCATGTGCATGAGATGAAGGAATTAAAAAAAAAGAATTTACAAAAAAACTTACCCGCTGATTCCGCTTCGTAAGGCCTGTCGATGTGGATTCCAATTTCCATGCATCCGCCTACCAAAGCGACCGTACACACACACAGTTACTATTACTAAACGAAAGAATCGCTATTAATCGCTATTTCCCTTAGTTATATTTAACTGACCAATTGAGGTACTTTCACTTTTTTTTCAATGATGAATAAAAGGATTTTTATTTAGGGATGTACTTTATTTGAATTATTTTTTAGCTTATTATTATTATTTTTTTTTTTGTATTAGGCACTCTTCACAAATTTCTTTAATTTTTCTCACGTAATATAAATTGTCTCATGAAAATTAATTTGGGACAGACAGACGGAACACACATAAAACACAAAATCGCATCAAGTTGTCGTTGACGGGGACTACTCGTGGTACTTCTGCTGCGGGGTAGCTCAGGGAAAAGGGCAGTGGCCCAACGCCGAGGTTTTCCGGGCAATCTTGGGTGACCTTGCAACTTAACGGGCTTCCTCTCGGTGGGGGTTGGCGGGATACGGCGGAGGTTAACAATTAAATTTGCTATCGACAACTAGTTGTATATATGGCGCGTGAGGTACCGAGGTGCGGGTGGGCGATTTTTTTTCTTTTTCTTCCACGTATAGTGTGACACTATTGGGGGTTGGGGCTCGGAAACACCAGTTTCTACTGAAGCACTTCACTTAACTTTTGCCCTTGGTACTTTAATTATATTTTTTTCTCCTTCTTTTTTTTTAGCTATAGTGTCTTAAACCCGAGCCTGGACGATAACAGAGCGCGAATCGACTCAACCACTAGCGTGCTGTCCAAAACTCGCTGCCAAAAATCAACTATGATGAGCCCCTTGCCCAGTTAGTTCTGTACATGAACTGACTATGGTGCATATACTGCCTATTGGGTTAGCGGATCTCTCGCCAAAAAAGCAAATTGGCATTGGCTTGCTAGCATCCCGTGCCCTTTCGTATGATGGACCCCCTGCCGAATAGTATTGCCAAGCTCTCACGAGAGAGAGATTGAGTTGCAGGTTTATCAGAAAAAAAAAATGTCCAGGTTGTTTTCCACGGGGATTTGGGTATATAAAAAAAAATGAGAAAAGGGGAACGCGAATTCTAAACAAAGGGGCGAATATGATATGTGTGTAGTGGGTTGGCCATGATGACGAACACGTATGGCACTTGTCAACTGTACTTGCAATATTGATTGACAAAAGATGTTCGCGTAGATCTGACCGCTACAACACAGATTTAGGAGAAGCTAGTCTCTAGAGTGAAAGCGGACTCCTTAAGCTGAAGAAAGGAAAACAATCAACGGCGAATATCTTTTGCATGGTATGTCCCCAAAACTTTCCCTGATAGGTCTTCTAAGACATAATAAGCCGATCCTTGCTTTTCTTTGATTCGAGTTTTAAGGAATGCCGGTGCCAGCTTAGCGTTGAACACCTTTTGAAAGCTACTTTGATCAGAATTTCGACTATAATTCTCGTCTCCCACTTTAAGCTCGACTGGCCTTGACCTCGTGTTGTATGTTGTGGCATTTTTAAGGAAATATGTTTGAATGTTTCGCTGAACTACATCACGCACCCCCGCCAGTAGATCGCTTCTTTTCAAAGGAACATCCTCACCATTAAGCATATCGAGCTGCTTTAGTAGTCTATAGTCTGATCCATGCTGAATCATATTTTGCCCGAAAAGAACAAAATAGGGGCTGCACCCTATGGAGCTATGAAACGTGGCTCTAAGCGAACTGGCTATACTGCTTAGGTGAGTATCCCATTCACTTTGTTCCTTTTTAATGAATGCTCGAATAGCGGCAATAACTGAGCGATTGACTCGTTCAGAGGAGTTCGACTGTGGGGATTGAATAGCAGTGCACATATGCCCAACCCCATATCTAGTCAGAAAACCTTCAAACTCTCCTGACCTAAACTGGGACCCATTCCCGATTTGCAACAAAACTTCGATTGTATTTCTATTATACAAGGTGGGCCAAAAGAAGTCATTCGATGTTGTTTGGCTCTCATTTTTTTTCTAAATGAAAAACTTCGATTCTATTTTTTGATTATGTTTATTTGAACCTTTAGAATTTTATTGGTCAAGTCGAGAAGATGATATCGGCCAAATGGGCGCAATAACAATTGATTGCCATACGTGCTCGTCTTATGGCATTTTTCTTCACTTCGGCGAGAACTTTGGGCGACAGATTCTCGCACTCGTGTCGAATGTTGTCCTTGAGGGCTTCTAGCGTCTCGGGCTTGTTCACGTAATCAGGGGACTTCAAAAAACCCCATAAAAAAAGATCGCCCGATTTAACCGTTAATCGGGCGATCTTGCGGGTCAGTGAAAATCGCCAAAACGAGAGATGAGGCGACCCGGGAACGGCGCCTTCAGAATATCGGCTGTGGCTCGCGCAGTGTGTGCCGTAGCTCCGTCCTGTTGGAACCACATGTCCGCCAGTAATTCGTCCAATTGCGGCAGAAGGTCAACATGGCCCTATAGCGTGCACCGTCCACTGTTGTCGTTTGACCAGCGGCGTTCTCGAAAAAAAAACGGCCCGATGACTCCTCCAGCGTGAACAGCACAGCATGCAGTAACTTTGAGCGGGTGTAATGGCTCCTCGTGCATTACTCGTGGATTTTCAAGGTGCTTGTTCACGTACCCGCTGAGGTGGAAATGAGCCTCATCGCTCATTATGATTTTGGTCGAAAAATCGTTCACTTCGTCCTCGAGATTGAGGATGGCTTGGGCGTAGGTTACACGCGTTTGGCGGTCGACAGGCAGTAGCTGATGCACGGACTGGACTTTGTACGGGAACATGCGCAAGTCTTTGACCGAAATTCGCCTTAGGGACGACCGGCTAATTTCGACGTCCTCGTCAACAGCGGCGATATTCTCGGCACAACGGGCACTCCGGGGCAGGCCACTCTTGGCAACGTCTCGTGTAGGCCCATACTCTTCAAGGTTGGTGGCCAAACGGCGCAGTCGGTGTCGGACGGCCGTGGAATCGGCGACGGAATTCGCGCTGCGCCAACACTTCAGACGAATTGTTACGCAAAAAAATAGACACGATTATTCCGCGTTCTTGGGGAGTGTATCGCTCCATGGCTTGTTCACTTGTATTAGACACCTGTCTAGTCCACAAATGTCGAAACAGATTTGACATTGATAAATACATTTCTATTTTGCCAATACATTAATGCCCACCTACCTAAATAGCTTCCACAATTCATTTTTATAGAAACTGATGAATATGCTATATAAAAATTTGTTTCTACAAGTCTTTTGGGATTTTGAAGCTTTAAATACAAATTTTAATATTTTCTGATTTTCAAACTTTTCTTCTATTTAACGCTTTTTTTGAGGCACGTGAACTTTCCGGACCCAAAACATTAATGTTCATGACAAAAGTAGTATTCGATTAAAGATTTTGGTCGGAAATCGCAGCAAACTCGAACTTCCAATAACATGTTTCAGATACTAATGCCTTTCAGGTCAAATATATTTACATTTCCTTTTATACTTCATAATTTGTTTGTCTATACATGTAGACTCAAAAAGCATTGTAATAATAACTTATTTAAAACTTCTGGAATGTTTACAGAAACATTTCTCATACTTATATTATATTCAATATGTTATTAAAACTGATTTGCATAAACAACAGGGCAACATGGTTAAGTCAAATGCAACATGTTTTCGTTGAAGCAACGTAATAAAAACTATTATTTAACAAAAAATTACCTAAATAAAACACAAATACTACAAAGTTGTTGCAAAATATGAGGGGAAATGCGGCTAATTTGGTTACAGCGTGGGATGTGACAATGTTACTGCAATACTTAGGAAATAACTTGATAGTTATATTAGAGTTGTATGTACCATATTAAAACCCAAGTGTGCTATTCGGGTTGTCACTTATAATGGTCTCCGGAACACCAAACGCGTGAAAAATGTGACTCTCTAGAAAGTCGATTATAGGCTTTGCGGTAAACTTTTTCAATGCTTTTAAGAAGACATACTTGGACAGGTGATCTAAGACGATGAATATCCCCACATTCTCCGACATTGATCGCGGATAGGGTCCCAGCAAATCTATAAAGAGCTTTTGAAATGGTCGTGACGTTCTGACTGGCTGACCCATAGGAATCCTTAAAACGAGGTTTGGACTTTTGGTTTCCTTGCACGTCTCACACGTCAACACATACCTTCTCACATCCTTTACTAAGGTTGGCCAAAAGAGATAGCGACGCAGCTTCTCCAAGGTCTTGCCTATTCCGCAGTGGGACGAAGTTGGTGGGTTATGGGCCTTGTACAGGATGTCTTGAACTAAGTCAGTAGGTACCCACAGTTTCCAGGTTTCGGAGTCTTGTTCTGGAGATCCGATTGAGTGTGCCATACGTTTATATACGAAATTATGCACACACTTCAAGTCCGGCAGACGCGCTTGATTAACTGTGACATGGTTCTTGAGGGAGTTATAGGCATCAGATGAAAAATGCGGAGAATTGAGGTCAATCAGAGGAGCAACCTCTTCTAGAGCACTCAAGTCTACAGCCTCTCTTCTAGAGAGGCAGTCTGGTACCACATTGCTTAGGCCTCTACGATGTTGGATTGTGAAATCAAATCCCTGAAGATTTAATGCCCACCTACCTAACCTAGCAGACAAATCCTTTTGCCGCATCAGCCACTGAAGGCTGGCATGGTCTGTGATAACGGTAAGCGCATGACCTTCGACATATGCAGGAAACCTTTTTATCGATAAAACAGCTGCCAAGCACTCCTGCTCGGTAACTGAATAATTTCTCTGTGCCTTGTTGAGTTTCTGGCTCTGGCTGTAAGCGATTGGTTGTTTAGTTTTAGTTTTGGTGGGGACAAAAAAACCCCCATTTATTTGGCTTATTACAAGCTACAGTGACTTAAACTAACTTAAGAAATAAATATAATAACTAGGGCTTAAAACTAAGGATGGTGTAGGAGGTCAGTTTTAAGGAAGGAACTACTGCGGTTGAAGTCAAAAACGGTAAGATTTGAATTAACCTTCCGCAGCATTCGGGAGATTGGTTCGCTTGAGCCATATGAGGTGCGGTGAATTGGTAGATAGAAGAGACGAGGACAACGAAGATTTCGAGGGTTAGTGTTAAAGGAGATAGAGTTGTAAAGAGACTTACAGTCGATGAAGCCTGAGAGCAGACGATGAATGAAGAGAATGTCTGCTACGTCCCTGCGTTCCTCAAGGGTATTTAGGTTAATAAGTTTAAGACGGTCTTGATAGGGAGATAAAATTAGGGGATCATTCCAAGGTAGTCCTCGAAGAGCAAAACGAAGAAAACGACGTTGGATGCTCTCAATTCTGTCTATATGGACACGTTGAAAGGGAGACCATGCTTGGCTAGCGTACTCGAGCAGGAGACGAACAAATGTGACGTAAAGAGATCTGGTCACGTACGGGTCGGAGAATTCTTTGGACCATCTTTTGACGAAGCCAAGCGATGAGTTCGCTTTAAGAATAATCTCATCAATATGTGAGCGGAAATTAAGTTCTCTGTCGCATAACACGCCAAGGTCGCGAATATATTGAGCGATGGATATAGGTTGACCGTGGAGGAGGTAAGTTCGAGGAGGAGATTTATTGTACTTACGTGAGAAGGTAATAGATTGGCATTTGGCAACATTGAGTTCTATGTAGTTTTTGAGGCACCAGGTGGAAAAATTATCTAGGTCTATTTGAAGGAGGCTGGAGTCATGTTGTGAGGAGATGGATTTGAAAAATTTGGTATCGTCAGCATACAGAGAAAGTTCTGAGTGCTGAATGACCATTTCAAGGTCGTTTATGGTTAGGATGAAAAGAAGGGGACCTAGATGGCTGCCTTGAGGTACGCCAGAGGTAGCCAAGAAAGGGGTCGATAGGACGGACCTGAAGCGAACACTGTAAAAGCGGTTTTCCAAGTGAGAATTTATCCATTTTAGCAAAACAGGTTCAAAGCCAAGAGCAGACAATTCGAAAAGGATTAATTTATGGGAAATTTTGTCAAAGGCCTTACTGAAGTCTGTTGCAATGACGTCGACTTCTTTACCACTTTCTAAGGCTGAGAGTGCAGAGGATACGAATTCGACGAGGTTAGTGGTAGTTGATCTACCTTTTAGAAAGTCGTGTTGCCTGGGGGATATTAAAGACTTACACTGAAAGTTTAGGGCTTCTTACAAAATACTTTCGGGGAGTTTGGGTAAATGCGAAAGTTTAGCAATAGGTCGGTAGTTAGTTACATTATTTTTCAGTCCCTTTTTATGAACTGGAACTATGAAGGAGGATTTCCAAATCTGAGGGAATTCGCCCTGAGAAAGCGACAGCTGAAAGAGGTATGAAAGTGGGATGGAAAGATTAAAGGAGCATTTTTTTAAGAAAAATCGCGGGAAGACCGTCAGGACCAGGTGAATATTATCATTAAGTTTTTGTAAATTATTTTCTATTAAAGAGGGTTCAAAAGTTTGAGGAAGAAAGGGACCAATGGAGAAGTTAAGTAGGTATTTGAAATAAGAGGGATCCGGTACAAAAGAGTTGTCAGCAAAAGATTGTTTAAAAAAGGTGGCGAAAAGCTTGGCAATAGCGTGTGGATCACTTGAAGAAACGTTTTCGTAAGAGACGGATGATGGGTAACCATCGGATTTATTTTTAAAGTTGACGAATAGGAAGAAAGATTTAGGGTCGTTTATAAGGTTGGCTTGCGCGCTATGGAGATATCGCTGGTAGAGAGAGTTATAAACCTGGGTGAATTGAAAGTATGAACCGGGATAGTTTGAGAAGTCAGAGAAAGAATTGGTGCGAAGGAAAACGGTTACGCTTGTTGCGTAACAACCGAAGTCTGCGATGATACCAAGGCGGGGATGTAAAAGACGTTTTAGGACGAGAAATGGGGACATAAAGAGAGATAGAACTAAATAATTCTCTATAAAACATTGAGAGGGCGTCATTTAAAGACAGATTGACAAAGTCAAAAGATGCTCTGCTGAGATATTCATTAATTTTGCGGAAGTTAGCTTTATGAAAATCGTAGGATGGGAGAGCTGCAGAACGTGTGGACTGCGGAGGAGGGTTGTGAAAAAAAGAGAGGAGTAGTGGGGGGTGTAGGTTATCAATAGTTGAAAGCAATGGAGGAGAAAGAGAGACAGAGGAGTTAATGGGATCAGAAGTGAAGATAAGGTCTAATTGCCTACCCATAAAGTTTGAGATAACACTAACTTGGCATAGACTAGAGTCGGCTAAACGATCTAAGAAGAGGCATTCCTTTATTGAATTCGGATTGGATGCTATGAAAAAGGATTCGTCATCTGATAGGCTCCATTTTAGCAGAGGCAGATTAAAGTCGCCAAGTATGAGGATGTCGTCATGGTAGTCAGATAACTCGATAATTTCATCAATCGCATTAATAGCAAGTTGGTAGGATTCAATAGATTGAGCTGGTAGGATGTAAAAACACATAACGTACAGAGACCTGCGACGGAGTATTATTTTTATTGAAATGAAGTCAAGCTTAGAAGAAGAAGAAGTGGAAATGAGGGAAGAGTTGAGGTTGTTGTGTATGGCCACTAGCACACCTCGGCAAGGAGAGTCATCCTTTGGGTGGGAAGGATCGTCGTCTCGAAAAACACTAAATGTAGCGGGAAATAATTCTTGGTGCTTTATATCGGGAATTAGGTTGGTTTCAGTCAGAGCATAGATATCAAAAGTGAGAGCGTGAGATTGGCGCAAAACATCACGGGTCTTAGATCGTAGTCCTCTAACGTTCTGATAGTAGAAGGTAAGAGGATTATTCTTAGATGTGGGTGTTTGAAGCACTGTTTTTTTTTTTTGAAGATTAGGGACGAAAAAATTTATTGTGGTCAACTCTGCTCCGTTGAGGGTGCGAGATCCTTTTAGAGTGAACATAGTTACCAAATGCAGCAAGGTCGCCCGAGACTTTTTGGGGAGACATATTAACCTTCCGTCCTGCAACCTACTTTTTCTAACACGTTCCTCTTACTGGGGTGTGACATACCCCGATTCATAATTATAAAAAAAAAATGTTTTTGTTAAATATTTTTTTTATTAATTGTTTTAATTACATTGTACACATGTACAATATTTCACTCACAAAAAAAAAATACCTTTGAAAGAAAAAAAGTGATTTATAAATTAGAATAAGAAAAAAATTATAAATAAATATGTATTAAATAGAAGTCCATTTTCTCAGAAGTTATTAAAAACAAAAAAAAATGTACATATTATGTTTTTTTTTTTTAAATGCTACTCGAGCATATGCGTAAAACTTTAGCAATCTTTTGTTGCAAACCATTGTTAGCCGAGTGCTTAAATAAATGCAATACATGGAACGGAATGCAATTTTTATTTATCGCATTCCACACAATTCAGCGAGCGATGATGATTGTTTTTCTGTCTTTTTTCCTGTCACAGAAGTTACAACGGGTATATTTTTCCAAAATTGTTGGTTGTGGAACGCTTATATTGGTTGTCATTTCACTTTGAAATTCATTGCCCAAAATTCCTTCAATAAGTTGTTTCAAACCCCGTCTTAGGCTCTGCACTTGCATTCTTCTTTTCAGCTGCGGCTCAACAAGGCTATACAATAGTTCGTATAGAAATTCTTTTCTTGCGGTTTTTCGTTTTGATTGGGCAAGTCCGTCTAGTACCATAGCATTTATGCCACAGTGATCCAACATTCCACAGAAAACCCGCATAGGCCAAGGACGCATAGCTCTAGAAGTTGTATAAGAATGACACAACTTGTCGAAGGTGTCAGTTCCTCCTTCGGTACTGTAATCCAGGATCATTTGCGGCTTAGCTGACTCTTCATCAACATCATCTGAATAGTGGTTTGTAGGCAGGAGCAAGACTACTTTACCCTTTTTGGGAGCAAACGAAACCAAAGTTTTGTTTTCATCGAATGCGAATTTGGAACAACCTACTCCTCCTGGAGCTAAAAACTGTGCTGGAATCTCTCGTTTATTTTTTCGAAGAGTGCCCAACATTGTCAAATTATATTGTGTCAGCATCATCTGGAAAAGTGGCACTGAAGAGAACCAATTATCCACTGTGATGTTCCTTCCAGTTCCATGGATACTCTCCGACAGTTTTCGAACATAAAAGGAAGGAACTGACTCGTTCGCACCAACTTCGACTTTGCCGACGTAAGGAATTGCGTTTACCATGTACCATGTACGTGAACCATTCATCATTACAAATTTTAATCCGTATTTGTCTGGCTTCGATGCCATATATATCCGGAATGGACAATTACCCCTATAGTCCATCAACTGTTCGTCGATTGTACAATACTCGAATGGAGTATAGAGTGATTTACAATTTGTAATAAAGAGCTCCCATATTTCTCTAATTGGTGCAAATTTGTCATTCACTTTGCGTTCATCTCTGGTCGTTTTACCATCAAGACGCAATCACGCCGCGATAAATTCGAACCGATGCTGCGACATCGTTGCTCTAAAAAGAGATTCGCCGAATCTTACCGACCACAATTCGCTGAGATGTAATTTGGCAGCTTTCTTTACACCACTGAGATAAAGCAAACCAATAAAAGCTTTTATTTCAGTGATATCTGTCGGTCCTCGGTACGGTATCGATGTTTCATGACATACTGAACAGCGTTCTATTTGCTCGTTCGTATGAACCACCACTTTATATAGAATTTCGTCCGTAAAAAGTAAACTCCAAGCCTCAAGGGGGGTTGAAATGTTTTTAGCTGCACCCTTTGGGCCCGGTAAATGGGTCATCAAATTTCACATCGGATGCCTACCGCGTCTCTCGGGTGCAACCGAGCTCCATTTGTAGCCAGATTTCCCTTTCAGTACCGCCAACCTCTGTTTTTTCGGTGTAGTAGGATGCGTTTCTTCATGTTCATCCTCTACCGCATTCTGGGCACTCTCGGAATCAGACTGCTCTTCTATGTAGTCAGGATCTTTGTCCGAATCATCACCGGCAAATAAATCCGGTTCTTCATCTTCTAATAAAATATCAGCCTCTAATAAAAGCTTTTCCACTTCTTCTTCCCGTAAAAATGCCATTTTTTTCTGGAAAAAAACAGTAACTTCCCAGAAAAACAAAACTTTTTTTTATGACTAAACAAACCTCGCACTAGCGAAATCAATTTATTCGTATTCTGCGTAACAATTTGTATTCAAATGCTGGGATCAATGACTAGAATACAAAATTATAACATTAAAAACGTTTGTTCACAAACTATAAAAAGTACTAACACGAACTTCTCACTGGGGTGTATAATACCCAATACAAAATGTCATAGCAAAATTATATATGTATACAAAATTAAAATTGCTTGAAACGGCCTCCTACTACTGCAGAAAATATGAAACTGAATTTACATAGACATGGCATATCGGAAAAAAAAATTGTAACGGTAATATCACGGTGCATAATTTTCTGTGGGGTATCCGACACCCCAGTGGGAGGACGGAAGGTTAAAAATCTCGTGGAACCTGATATATATGTCCTTCAGACTGTTTAGGTCAGTAGGGAGACCTTCTTGTTCGATGGAGACCATGACGCTTGTTTTCGTTTTACCCTCAGTAGTATAACAATGTGCGTCCGAGATCAGGAAGTGACGTAGTTAAGGTCATTTGAATGTTATTGATAAGAAGTCAAGGTTATTCGCAGAGATAAGAGCTCAAGGTCATTTGGAAGTGACGTAGTAAAGGTCATTTGAATGTTATTGATAAGAAGTCAAGGTTATTCGCAGAGATAAGAGCTCAAGGTCATTTGAATGTTATTGATAAGAAGTCAAGGTTATTCGCAAAGATAAGAGCTCAAGGTCATTTGAATGTTATTGATAAGAAGTCTAGGGTCGTTCAAGGTAAAGATAAGGCATGTGAGAAATCAACAACTTCCCCTCCCCTCCCCCGCTTATTTTTAGCTTCAAAGTCCATTCCACAAGCTGTTCATCAAGGTCATTGTGCTTGTGATTGATAAGAAATCGTCAAGGTCCATTTAGTGGAAGATAAAAATAGAAATCATGAATGAAAGAGTAAAACTAAGTATTATTATGAAATTGAGATAAGAAATCAAGGTTGAATTTACTTTTTACAAATTATATAAAATGAGATAATTAAGCGTTCCAAGGTCATGCAAAACTCAAAGAGTTGAATGTACTCTTAGAATCTTTAAGTAATATACAATATAAAGCGATAATTCAATCTCGGAATAGCATACATTGAATAATGCTTTATGAGAGTAGATCTCAAGAAATTGATTTTCAAATATTGGATGTAAAAAAAAGAAAAGGGTGATTCATCACGACGTTTGAAGAGACATTTGAAAGAGTACAAAGTATTTGTGCTTGCTCCATTGGGCGCTACAAAAACTCATTTAAAGAGATTGCAATTTTATAAACATACTCACTGGCTTAATTCAATAATTGGTTTGAAATTGCATCCGTTCGAAACCGAACCGATTCCTGTTTAGATCCGGTCTATATAAAACGGATTCCTATTTTAGACTAGGCTGTATGAAACTGATCCTGTTTGGAACTGGTTAATATAAAACTACTCTACATATTTATATATTTATAATTTTCCTGATTTCTGTTAAAACACATAAATTAGATCCAGCTCATTATTATTCTCTCCCAGGTTATACTTGGGACGCAATGCTTTTCTATACAGGTGTACAACTGGAACTTCTTGATGATATAGACATGATTATGTTTGTTGAAAGAGGTATCCGTGGAGGACTAAGCCAATGCTCAAAAAAGTATGTTGAAGCCAACAATGAGTATTTAGATGGTTTTGATTCTAGTAAACCAAACACTTTTTAATGTATTGGGATATCAATAACCAATATGGGTATGCAATGAGTCAGTTATTACCAACAGGGAATTTCAAGTGGCTTGATAATATTCATGAATTCACAGTAGATACAATTTGTTCTCTCTTGGATAGTTCGCCCAAGGGCTACATTTTTGAGGTTGACTTATGTTATCCAACAGAATTGCATGATATGCATAGCGATATACCATTTTGTCCAGAACTTATGCACCCTCCTAAGTCTAAACAAAAAAATTATTAGCGACTTTAACAGATAAAAACAGATATGTGATTCATTATAGAAATTTGCGTTAAGCTTTATTACATGGTCTCAAATAAAATAAAATATAGAGAGTTCTCGAATTTGATCAATCTGCATGGCTTAAGCCATACATTGATTTAAATAACAACATCAACAAATAGTTGTATCTGTACCGTTTTCCCGTACCACCGCTTTTCGTAACTTTTATTTGGTTTCATCATGCCGCCTTTTTAACAAACTACCCCTATCAATCAGATCATTAACCCTTCCTGGTAGGTTTGAGAAATGTGTTAAAGATTGGCTGTTACAGTTTGATTACAGGAACATTGAATCTATTTTTTCTGACATTCTGGTGTAACTTAAGTATTTTCTTTTTCTTTTCTTTTTCTATAAATTGGATCATGATTGAATTGTAATTTAAATGTAGGTATTCTCTTATCTTCCCTTTATATCTAATGTATACATTACCATTAAAGGGTCACCCCACCAATAATTTAACTATTGTTAATTATATTATTGAAGTGCATTTGACACTATTTTAGTACTTATAGTATAAAAAATACAAAATGTCACTTAATTATTTCTAGTATATTAGAATTGAAATAATGTATTCTTATTTTCTAATGTATATTTGAAATAAAACTAACTAACTAACTAAAAAAAAAAAAAAAACTAACTATAGAGTAGCAGGAACAGGAACAACAATCAAAAAAGCGTAAGGTGAATGAGGGTAATGTAAATGAGATTTTGAAACGTTTCAACTCTCAAAATACATTACCCAATAGTTCAAAATATGTATTTAAGAAAACCTTGCTTGTAAATGAAATATTATTGAATCAATTTTATAAAGTTGAAAAAATAAAGTCATTCAAACGAGGTTTGGAAAACGACTTATTGTCGAGTTTCCAAATACGCAATTTTTCCTCCCTGCTCATATGGCAGATCTGTTTCAGGAAACAGAAATTGAAATTATAAATAAAAGTAACACATGTATTTACTTCATTGCAACGAAAGACAATGAAGCAAGATTCAATAATTATTTTTTTGTAAATGAGATGCTTAACTCTCAAAAAATCAATAAATATACATTATATTAAAAAAATTTAAAGAAATTGTTTTCCTTCTTTTCAAAATTGTTTTTTCCCTTCTTTTTCATTTTGGATAGATCATGTTTGGCAGTTTATAAATAAAAGAACTTTTTTTCTGATGATGAAGTGAAATACTTTTATTCTTTTTATTTGTTTTCAGATAAAAATTTATTTATTAAATATACATTTTGCAAGGCACAGCCCTTGCTATAAAGTGAACATTTAGTTTCATTGGGGTAGAGGAGTTTTAATTCTTTCAGATTTGGGCAACCGATTTCTTCTTCAACATTTACAAGTTCAACATTTCCATTTTGCAGTAATTCCTTGATCCATTGAGTTTTTTCCAACCCTTTAGCATAAACAGTAGCATTTTGAATTTTTTCTCGGAGGTATTTTACAACTTCACGAAATTCTGTATGTCCTCCATCCCAGACAAGACCATGATGATTGTGGTAAAGCCAATTAGCTTGTCTCTTTAGCGATGGTGACAGTTGATTAGAGTTGAAAGGAGGCTTTAAGATAAAGTGTTGATGATGGTGACCATTGTGCAGTACAGCTATTTCTTTTGCAATAAATCTATTATTGGGTCCTTTGAAGCCTTGCACATCAATAATGAAGAATGACATTGCTATTGATGATGGTGTTTTCTCATCAAATACCAATATTCAACTGGTAATTAATAAAATAAAAATAAAATAAATCATTTTAAATAAAAATAAAAGAAATAATTTTAGTCATGGCACTTACTGTGATGAATTATTCTTCGATGGCTTGGTGCTTACTGCAACCTCTTATCCAAAATGTGATCCTTTTTATATGAAAATTTATCTTTCTAAAACCACATTAAATAATGTAAGAATGTTTATCCAGTATCGTTAACTTTTTTTGTGCTTGGATTGTTTCATATCTGTGGGTAACATATTGTTCAGCTAGAATTCATGCCTTATCTCACAAGAACATATTGTGGACAGGAATGTTAAACTTTCTTTTGTGCTTGGTTTTGTTTCTTATCTCAGGAAAGACAATGGAGCAAGATTCAATAATTATTTTTTGTATTAAAAATCTGTATTTATTATTTTGTAATGCCCCCATGGTAATGTACAATAACTATATCGCTTATCATCTGTCGCACTTAACGCCATTTTTTTTTTAACAATACTACTTACTATATGTTTTTGCGATTTTATTAAATTTTGTTTGACAGTTTTTATTATTATTAACTAAACATTCTAAGAAATCACTAAAATAAATTTCTTTTTTGACAACATTTTTTGAACGACATTGCTATCGATTTTCAACAGGTAATTCTATTCTTTAAACACCAATTGAGTAAGTGGACTATAGTTTATTATTCGATCATGCAAAATAAGGCAGTATGCCGAAGTATTTTCGGGAATTGCAACTGATGTTTTGATTTCCAACCGAATATCAACTGGTCCGGTCTTTATTATTTCCACTTGATGTCTACAATCTATTACGAAGAGCTTGTGACTTAAATAGATCTCTCGATAATAGTGGTTCCGCAATTGAACGATCAAAGTATGATTTTTGGAAATCTATGTACATACTATACAATGCACTTAAATTATTTTTTTCAAATGCCAGATTCAAATCTTCATATGGATATGCATCAGAGTTTAAATGTACTCGCAAATTGGTAACATGACAATGATCAAAGTAAGTAGGGTTTTCTTTCAACAAATTACCTTTATTGGTTTGCAAAGCTACAATAATGTAACGTGGTTTCTCCACTTGTGATGTTGTCTTCACATTCCAAATATGATGAGTGGTGTCTGGATATTCATATAGATCCCAACTTCGGAATGCAATTTTCATCGATTTTCCATTATTTATAGATTTGTATAGATTTAGCTTGTATGAATCCGCTAACGTAATATGAGGTACCCTCCATTGTACCTTGCGTATGGTTATCCTAGCTTTTTCGTCATCCTGTCCATCGGCAATCAACGAGTTATCGTCCATACGTGATCTTGTTAGAATTAAATCATGTCGAGCATTAGGAATAATTTTTTTGAAATACTCAGCAAACCCCAATAATTTATTCAACGGAATGCAAAAATTAAAAAAGAATCCGCTCACATCAATAGAAGAATCGGGTGACCAACCTCCATTGTACAACATTTCACTCTCATTTTTATTGAGAGAAAGATAATTTTTAATAGTAGTGGTAAGACCGACACTACGAGTGCAATCAATTTCTATCCCATTCAACTCATAACGTATTTCACTAAATAGGAAAGCTATTCCATTGTTTACTAGCTTGGTTTTGTTAACTTTCGCTCCTTTATCAGTCGATACATTTCCCTCAATATATATATAACTTTCTGAAGGTAAAATATTAAGATTTTGATGCTGGACACAAATTTGAATAATGTCATTTTTATCAAAGTTATTTAAGAATGGGGAGTAGGTGTGATACACATATTTTGAGATGCTATCATCAAATGTTGGTTCTTGGAAAATATTCAACATAGTCTCCCACTCAGTTTTTTAATTTGTATCCTATTGATTATAGATATTGCTTATTTGCCTTGTTTAGACGTCTTGTGGTTGTTCTGTCAGACACTAATGAAGGGGTATTGATAGTCTTGTTATATGTTTTATCACTTTTATAGTTCAATAAATTGTTGTAGATTATCATTACTGAGGTTTTAGATGTAATCGTACTGTAATAGTTTCGTCTCGAAAGTTTATGAGATTTCCGTCTTGATCCAATATCTTTAAGGTTTGTGAACTTATCCTCTCCACTTTTACAGCAAATTCATGAAGCATGTCTACAGCTTTATTGTTGATAAATATTCCATCAATCAAATTACACTCAATGCGTACGGTATTAACTCTATTGATGCCAACATATAAATCTGATTCATGAATTATATTGGCAGGTAGTTTTCTTTTACTAAATCCTAATAGCGATCCAATTGAATTGTTTTGTGAAAAATCAATATCTACAGTACTTAAGATTTCACACTTTAAAGTGTTATTATTTGCTTTTATTTTGATTGACGGTTTGTCAGCTTCTTTATCTTCTTTGAAAGCATCTTGAACTATATTATTGATATCTTCAATCTCATAGGAACCTACAGGAAATGTGATGACGTCATTACCAAAGTGAAATAAGTTGTTGATAACATCAATATTGGGTATTGAGTTATAGGTCTGAAAGTCTACGAGGCCGCATATGTAATCAGAATTGAGAAGTATTGGGGGAAAATATTCTGCAGTGAGAGTAGATTGGTTTCCGCTTAATGTAAGTGTTAACGACATTGCTAATCAAATTGAAATGAAACAAATTGCATATGTTTATACTTATTATTTATTACTTTAGGCAATCAAAAATTTCAAACACATGTGTCCGCATATAAATGTATTATAGTTTTGATAATTTTTGTAATTATATTGTATATGCTTTCCTAAATATTTCACAGCTTCTACAGGGGGTTTTAAATTACCAAAACTATCAAAATATTCAACAACATTCTGATTTTTATTGTATGCTACCCAGTGTGTGCCAGGTCCCCTGTTAATATCTAAATTAATTACTCCACATTCATTAATGAATGATTTTGATGGTAGTGTATCTCTCATATAAACTCCACGAAAGTTATTAATATGCATTTTTCCGAATTTATCAATATCAATATTGGTGAGAGCTCGATTGGGCAGCATTTCTATTAGTTTTTTGATTGTTGGTGCGCCTTAAGAAATAAACCAAATCCCTTTTTATATGGTTGCAAATAGAGTCCCTTACCGTGCTTGATTTTTATTCCTTCCAAGGCTAGGTTGTGGCGTTTATTCTCTTCCAATTGTTGTCGAGCAACCTTGGAATCATTTATTGCTTTAGATATCCCTGCAGTTCCTCCAGATAATGCTCCAAGTGCTGAAAAACCTGCAAAGATTGGTAACAACGGCAGAAAACCGCCAACTTTTGGAAGTGGTATTATCGGAGGAATCGCAACATGCTTTCGTTTATTCTTTATAACATTTTTGATTGCATTCAAAGCGGTTAGAGAAATTCCGTTAGGATCTTCAGTGACGGGGGATTTAATTGCATTTCTTGCTCCGTTTATAGCTTTTCTAAATAAATTATCTTTTTTACACTTTCCAACTGAATTCCTTTTTCGAATTTTCCTACTATTGGACTTTACACCCATGCCAAGTTTGGTTTTGGTCTTCATCAGGTTTGTAACTAGTAGGCTATTTAACCTTTCTCTTATTGAGGAATCTTTAGCTTTAACTCTCTGCCAAGCTTTTTCTACTAATATGTTGTCAGCTTTATGTCGATCGGACAATTTTGTTTCCTCAGAGTATGCTATATCATGCTCAGGGCAAGCCTCATCTAATTTATTAATTCCTCTATCTCCTCTGGCAAGACGTTCTTTAAGTTTAGTTCCAGGACCACAAAAGTTATAAGACGGAAGGTGTAATTCAAATGGTAACTTATTGATTATTGTATTGAGTTCATATCCATTGAATGAATGATCCCTACTGACAGACTGCAGTCTATAATCAATCATTTTATAGAACTTCAATATAACACACTTTGATTTATTATGAATCAAATCTATAAAATAATCTAATTTATATATTGAAGCCTCATTCAGTAAGATGAAGTTTATAAAGCAACCCAAATTTATTAATGTGAAAAACTTTGATACTAAAATTTGTGAGAAAAGCAAACATGGATCACTTTTCCCTAATAGTATTCGTGGAATAATTGTAGGCCCCTCCAATTGCGGAAAAACAAATGTAATGCTAAGCATTCTTCTCGAACCTCATGGTTTAAAATTTGAAAATGTTTACATTTATTCAAAGTCATTACAACAACCAAAATATAAATATCTAAAAAAACTTATTAAATCTGTTTCAGGAATGGGGTATAATGAATTTTCAAATAATTGTGAAATCATGACTCCTTCCAAAGCAAAACCAAATTCAGTATTCATATTTGATGATGTAGCAGGTGATAAGCAAAATAATATTCGAGACTATTCTTGTATGGGACGCCATAACAACGTTGATAGTTTCTACTTATGTCAGACATATACACACATACCAAAACATTTGATTCGGGACAATGCAAACTATATAGTTCTGTTTAAGCAAGATGAGCTTAATCTCATGCACATATTTATATAATGATCATGTTAATTCAGATATGACGATGAAGCAATTCAAACAACTGTGCTCTGAATGTTGGAAAAATATCTATGGATTCTTGGTTATAGATAAAGATAGCACTATACCAATGGGGCGATACAAAAACTCATTTAAAGAGATTGCAATTGTATAAACATACTCACTGGCTTAATTCAATAATTGGTTTGAAATTGCATCCGTTCGAAACCGAACCGATTCCTATTTAAATCCGGTCTATATAAAACGGATTCCTATTTTAGACTAGTCTGTATGAAACTGATCCTGTTTGGAACTGGTTAATATAAAACTACTCTACATATTTATATATTTATAATTTTCCTGATTCAATAATGGATGCTGATGAAAATTTACTTAAAAACTTCATAGTAACAAAAAAAGCGTTAAAGAAGAAATATTTATCAGCCAAGATTGGAAGGATTATAAAGGAGACTGATTTTGAAAACACTTTTAAACCCATTGTGAAGCCCTTAGAGGAGCTTGTGAAAAATACCAAAACAAACAAAACTCAAAGTGTTGAAGACATTAAGAAACCATTGAAACGAAGAAAGTTACAATTTAAATCACCCTTAGATATAGAAAAGGTGTCACCATTACAGTATTCAGATCTGCATGAAAAAGAAGAAGAAGAAGAAGAAGAAGAAGAAGAAGAAGAAGAAGAAGAAGCAGAAGCAGAAGCAGAAGAAGATGTTTCATTTAGAACACCTACTAATTCACAAATCTATAATCAAAGCACACCACTCAGTCTCTCATCACCATCAGATTCGAATCGTGATAAGACCTATGGTCCATATTTCGATGTGGGAACAAACTCTACGAAGATGGGGAGATCAAAATTCCAAATTAATACCCAGAAAGATTTTGTAATAAATTGATGATGAAACCTTTCCTGCAACAAGTGGACTTTATGAGCTAATATTTAGGAAAAATCCTAGAGAGGCCAAGTACAGTAAACATGATTTAAAGCAATATCGTCAAATACTACAAAAATCTAGGGCACATATGAAAAACTATGACAGTAATTCTCAAGTAAAGGGTAATCGCGGTCAAAAGTATACAACAATTATTAAACCTTTAATTCAGGATATGCTTAAAGAGCCACAACAAAAAATTGGTAAATCATATGATATGACATATTCTGAGAATCGAATTGATTACGTACATTGGAATGATCCTAATGAACTCGTTGATAGACTTAGACTTTTAATTGCGTCTCAAACTGCTGGCAATAATAATCTTCAGAATCAAATAAACTCAATTGTGGAAGAGCTGCGTGAATCAAATATCATATATTAAATACAGTTTTGATAACACATTTGACATTATTGACAAAATGAGTGTTGACAAGTTCGGTCGAAGCTTCAACAGATTTCAAATACCCACTGTGGCGTTGCAGGGACCAGCTGGAGAAGGATTTAAACTAACAACTGCTGGGGACTTTGATATTGTGGGAAAATGTCTAAACAATGTTGGAAAACCTGTAAACCCAACACAGGCGTCAAATAAGGAATATGTAGATAGCACTATAGTCATTAATGATAAAAACATGCTAAATCATCGACGGTATGTACACAACAATTTCAACGCACTCATGGGGACTAGAAGTGATGAGGTACTGAAGCTACAACTCATCGAAGATAAACTGGAAAAAATGGGTGCGGATTTGCGGTCATACACTGATGAGCAAAATTTGAAGACTCTTGAATTATTAAACAAAATTAGAAAGTATATGTTGGATATTTTCGAGAAGTATAAAAATAGTGGTGAACCTATTAGCGGGGCAACAACTAGTTTTTCACCAATTTAGTACGCATTCGGAATTCGATTTGAAATCATGTCTGCAGTAAATACGTCTACGATCTTCGATGAGGTGTTAAAATTTCTAAAAACAAATAACCAAACTCTTCTTGAGGAACATTTCAATGAATTTATTGATTGCATTAGTTTTCTGAGGAACTTTGAAAACGTATCTTCCACCACCTCTGTTCATGGGTGTCATTTTATAAACTGCAAAGCTCTGTCAAGAAGGACCAGCTACTTGCGCATGCTATATGGTTGAAAGCAGATTGAATAGAATTAAGAAATTAATGTCATTATATAAAAGAATTATTACGAAATAAACCTACTTTAATCTAAATTTCTTGCGATTTTTATTCATTGTATTGCAATATGAGTAAGAGGAATGTTGTGGATGAATTACACAAACCAGCTCGAAGAAATTTCATTCGACGTCGTGTTATCATTAAGGGCTTCGATGACTTGTGGCAAGCAGACGAAATGATACCATACAGCAATAAGAATGAAGGCATCAACTATTTACTAACCGTAATTGATACCTTTTCAAAGTATGCTTGGGCCATTCCTTTGAAACATAAGACTGCATCAGCTACAACACAAGCTATGAGATCGATTTTTACCAATTCAAATCGAGCACCTAAAAACCTACAGACTGATGATGGTAAAGAATTCTTCAACAAAATCTTCCAAAATCTGATGAATACCTACAAAATTAATCACTACTCAACGTACAGTACGTTAAAAGCATCAGTTGTTGAACGCTTTAATCGAACCCTCAAGGAAAAGATGTGGAAAGATTTCAGTTTCAATGGTAATTACAAATGGCTGCCCATTTATAAGGATTTGATGCATGCATATAATCACTCGATGCATAGAACAATAAAAAGACGTCCCGTTGATATAAATAAAGATAATGCCAACGAACTACTGTCAACAATTTATAATCGAATAAAAATTGCTGCTAAAGGAAAATTCAAAGTTGATGACAGTGTTCGGATAAGCAAGTTCAAGCATGCTTTTGAGAAAGGTTACACCCCCAATTGGACAACTGAAATTTTCAAGATAAGGAAAGTAAAATTAACAAATCCTGTTACTTATATAATTGAAGACTACCAAGGTCAACCTATAAGTGGAAGCTTCTATGAAGAAGAATTACTAAAAACCAAATTTCCCAATGCGTTTCTGGTTGAAAAGGTAATACCAACAAGGGGCAATAAGGTTTATGTAAAATGGTTGGACTTCTCACCCACTCACAATTCATGGATAAATAAAAAACAATTAATATAACACACTTTGATTTTATTTTATTTTATTAAAATATAAATTACACAATATACATATTTATGAAATGCTCATCGCATAGGTTTGTTTCATGGATTTGAGGTTCACTAGTTCCACGTTGGGTTCATACTTAAATTCTTGATTTGTAAAGACTTCAATTTCACCATTACTTAAAATTCTTTCCTGATCATACTCATAATATTCAAGACACGAAATACTCAAAGAACGGAGTTTATAGTTGCTATCATATGAGCAACGAATAGTTAACTCCTTATTATCATCAAATTGCAATTTAAAATGCCTAAAAAACACATCTTTGCTCTCAATTATTCCAGATATTTCGATTTATTTTTTTATCAAATCTTGCCTAAATCCTTCAATCGCTTCATGCACAGTTACAAACTTTCTCTTCTCAATTCTTTCTGTCGTTGGAGTTATAATATCATTATTCAGAGGTGGACTTCTAGTAGTGATGTTGTTGTTATTATTTGATGGAACCGTTAGCAGACGGAATGATAATCCAATTTGTACAGTATCGTTATTGGGTAAACTCAATGCGAAAGTAACATTTTCCATATAATTTTTTCTTGTTAAGTCAAATTCTAGCGGTAGTCCATTAAGGAATATTGGTAAAATTAACAAAATTGATAGTTGATACATGAAAAACATTTTTATATTCTAAAAGACCTACTTCGATGATGACAAGCTCTAAACTAAATCAAAGAAAAATAAACTACTAGTTTTAAGCCATACATTATAGCGATCAATTAAGTATTTGGTTGTTGTATAATTTTTGTTCTTCCTTCTCGCCCCTCTTTATTTACTTCTTCCTTTGCAGTCTCTTCATTTACTCCTTCCTTCACATCCCTGGGTTTTCGAAAATTTGGTCTTTGGCTCTCAACTGAAATCAATTTTAATGTTTCAACTCCATCACCAAAGGGACAATCTATTGGAAATCGATTTGTTTTCCCCTTAGCTCTTAAATTTGACAAAACCGTTCCGTACAATGTTATTTCACCACCCACCACATGCAACCTGATATGTTGAAAAGCTTGAAGCTTTATCCGGCAGTTAGAAATAGAAGCTATAGAATGACTAAACAGCTATTCCCATTTTCAGGGGTTGCATAAAGTTCACAAGTCATTCTATGAAAGATTACATCTGAAACATTTATCTCTGTCCAACCAGCTTCGCAAGTACATAGGTTTTCGCCTTCCCTTAACACTTCACACCAAAACATTTTGGTTTTGCAAATATATCCAATACTATCTTCAACACTGTTCTTATCGGTTTCACTGTCAACCTGAACTTTACTTAGTACTCTTTCAAATGTCTCTTCAAACGTCGTGATGAATCACCCTTTTCTTTTTTTACATCCAATATTTGAAAATCAATTTCTTGAGATCTACTCTCATAAAGCATTATTCAATGTATGCTATTCCGAGATTGAATTATCGCCTTATATTGTATATTACTTAAAGATTCTAAGAGTACATTCAACTCTTTGAGTTTTGCATGACCTTGGAACGCTTAATTATCTCATTTTATATAATTTGTAAAAAGTAAATTCAACCTTGATTTCTTATCTCAATTTCATAAAAATACTTAGTTTTACTCTTTCATTCATGATTTCTATTTTTATCTTCCACTAAATGGACCTTGACGATTTCTTATCAATCACAAGCACAATGACCTTGATGAACAGCACCGGAGCGGAGGTAAGTTTAGCTTTTAAATCGTCGAACGCGGTTTGTGATTCGGGGTTCCAGTCGAAGGACCTGCTCTTACTAAGTAAGTTAGTTAGTGGGGTTGTAAGGGAAGCTAAATTGCCAATGAACTTGCGGTACCAACCTGCCATACACAGAAATCTTCGGAGCTGACGCACGGATTTTGGAGGGGGAAAATCGACAATCGCACTGATTTTCTCTGGATCCGTTTGCACGGAGTCGTATCCAACAATGTAACCCAGGTAAAACCCTTGCACGAAGATGGCATGGGATAACTATATCCATCAACCTGCACATTGTCTGCGGAGCATTGCACAGTCTGAACGGCATCACTGTATACTGATACAGTGGACGGTTCGGAACAGTGAACGCGGTCTTATCGCGAGAATTTATTTCGAGTGGGATTTGCCAAAATGCATCCTTTAAATCCATGCTCGAAATAAACTCTGCACGTGGCAACCGACTTAAAATGCCGTCAATGTGCGAAAGTGGATGGGCATTTTTTACGGTCAATTCGTTAATTCTGCGGAAGTCAATGCAGAATCTAACTTTTCCCGGCTTTCGGATGAGGACCACCGGAGAGCTCCAAGAACTGTTAGACTCCTCAATAACACCTAAAACAAGCATCCTGTCTATCTCAGCGAATATTAGCGACTCGACTGCTGGTGACACGGGGTAGTGTCGCTGCGTAATTGGTCTGGCAGTTCCAACATCAATATTGTGCTCTAGCAAATTGGTTCTACCAAGGTCCACTTTCTCGAAAGACGGCAGCAGGGCGATGAGACCCTTCAGCTGCTCTTGCTCGTACGGCGTCAGTTCAAGCGCGGGTCCATCGGGAATTGGGATATCTAGCCCTCCAATAATACCCTGTGCGAGATTGAAACTTCTCCAGAAATCGACACCGAGGTATAAGTTCTGGTTAAGTGAAGGAGTGACATAAATATCTAAAGGTTTTGAACTCCGTCAACTTGCAAAGCACATACGTCAAAAATCGATTTTGAGTAGCCCTGAATTTCGTGCTATTTATGTGCTAATTTTGTGTGAAGTTTTTGATTTTTGTGCTCTAACGGTTTCGAAGAAAAGCGACCTTGAAAAGTGCTCTGCCAAGTTAACGTCAAGCCAGCAGAGCACATAATAAAACGGACGAAAAATAAAAAAATGTACATCCCATATTGAAGCCTGATTTATGTGCTTTTTTGTGTTAAGTTTCCAGCTTTGTAGCTCAAGCCGTTCAGCTAGAAATCGCATTAGAAATCTCTATTCTAATAAGTTCATAGAAAACTGTTACTGCAAATCCTAAAAACGGATGAAAATCAAAAAAATAAAAAGCACATACATATGTCTGATTTATGTGCTTTTGATTTGCTAAGTCATTGATTTTTGTGCTAACGTAATTTAGACTCTAATCAAAGTTTTAGGTTTGGCTCTGTTAGTAAAATACCTTTTACAGCTCTGCTAAAAATTTCAGCTGCAAGAAAGGAAAATCACAAAACAGAACGTCGACATTGTGGCGCCATAACAAAAATTGCATCTTAAAATAGAAATATGTCGTCATTCTTATGCAAATACAATCCATATTACAGTAGGTATGGGTAGGATAATCCTTGCAAAATAAATACATTTCCATTGCGCACTGGTAGGTAGGCTTTGATTCACCACATATGAACCCAGCCAAATGTTGTTATGGCTGGCTGCGTGGGTAGCATGTGTTAGTAAATCAGAAAACGAATGCATTAGTGGAAACAAAAAGTAGGTGTACTGGCCACTGTTGCCATTCTGACCGGATTCCGGTCAGATATGACCGAAATCTCTTTACCCTGACCGGAGAAAATTTTGAAAACCGGTCTAACCGATTTTTGACCGGAACGAAAAAATTCTTTAACCCGAAAAAACTTTTTTGACCTTAAAATTAATATTTTTCTATGACTTTCTTTCTTTCGTTCTTTCTATAATTTGAACGCTTGGCCATACTCAACGAAGAGACTCAAATTTCATATAGAAACCAATTTATTGTGAATAATCCTAGAATACAGCGGCTCCTCGCGGCAGTCTCATTTGAATGTTCCCACCAATTTTGACGGGTGTGTGAATTTAAACAAGACTGAAGTGAAGTGACAAGCGAGTAGGCCATGCAAGATTTCTAGGAAGTGAATCTGAATATGAACCGCTTTGTTTTTGCAAATTATTTCTGTCAAGTTTGGTTGTGAAATTTTATGTATAGAAGCGAGAAGCGAAGGTGAAAATAAACGCACGTTGAAAATACCGACCTTGATGGTATTTGTTTGAATAGCTATTCATTAAAATGAAAAGGTTAATAATAACATTTGTAGTTTTTTTGGGTTTTAGATACTTTTCTACAATTCCAAAAAGTAAAAAAAAATGAGGAACCGATGGTTTTACCAGAAGTTCCTGACAAAAAAGAAGAATCGATGTAATGTGTTGAATGCTTATTTGAAAAACGTTTTGATCTAAATTTTGTTTTACTCTGCAGTGATATTGAATGTGATAATGATGACCATAGTTGTAGTCTATCTCTGCAGTCAAAAGAAGACTTTGCTTTTGCAGTTACTTCAAAAAAAACTCAAATACTACGTGCAAAAGCCAAGAGAATCCTGGGCGAGTGATCCAAATTTTAAAGAATGGCTTATTTTAAAAAGCAACGACGCGGCGTGCTGATATTGCAATATAATTTTGAAGCAGTCCAAACTGTCAGCATTGAAAGATCATGTGAAAACGAAGAAACATATCAACGCAGCTCAGCCTTTTTCGAAAAATAGTATTTAATGTTTTATTAGGGAACAAAAAAAAAACAAAAAGTTCAAGAGGCAGAGGCGAGGACATGCTTGTTCATTGCAAAGCACTCTTCCATATTAACTGTTTATCACCTCACAAAATTATTACAAGCCAATTTTCCTTATAGTGAAATTTATTCCAACGTTAAAATGCACGGAACCAAATGCACATCAATAATTAAGAACGCCTGGTAACCCTATTTGAAAAATTATATAGGGGAAAATCCTTTTAGCCTGATTATAGATGAGGCAACAGATGTTAGTGTCATCAAATATTTGGCAATTGTTATAAAATAATATAGTTACAGTTCAAATTCTATTAAAACAAAACTTATGAAGCTGCAACCCCTTGTTTTATCAGATGCAAGTACAATAGTTAGGGCCCTACTATCTGTTCTCAAGGAATACGATTGGAAGGTAGAGAACATGTGTGGACTAGGTACAGACAATGCTAGTGTTATGGTTGGAACAAAAAATGGTGTTATTACTAAGCTATGCGAATTTAAGGTGACAAATCTTTCAAAATTATATAAAAATGAAATAAATTTCCCATATTTTAGTTTTCTCAAACCAATCTTACAACATAATACAGCTTGTAAATAAAATATTTGAAAGTGAAAAAGTAGATTTTACCAAAGTTCTGCAAGACCTGGAATTTTTAATTTTGAGTATGATTAAAAAAGTTTTAAGGCAAACCAATGATGACGATGTTAGCAATACAAATATTGACATTAAGAACGCTAATCTTCAATTATGACCGTATTTAGGGATTGAATGCGAATAACTTATTTATGAGTTTCAATCAAATAAAAAAATAACAGAAGAACAAACTAAAGTTTTTCGTAACAATTGCAAAGATTTTGTTATAAAACTTATAATAGAATTGCAAAACAGAATGCCGAAAATTTGAAATATGTTAAAACTGATAAGTTTTTTGTCCATTGATGAATGTATAAAACCAACAAAAAAATCACTTCTTTCAATTTAAAAATACATGCAAATTGATAGATACGCATCACAGAAAATTTGTTATCAGTGGAATCATTTTTCGCTTAACGATTGGCAGCAAAAGCAGAGTACAGAAGCTTTCTGGTGCGAAGTCTTAAATTTTAGAGACGCAGGAGGCGGAAATCCGTTCCACGATTTAGCACGTTTTGCAATTTCGGTGTTGGTTTTACCAATTTCAAACGCTGAAGTGGAGCGGATTTCAGCCATCTAAATCTTCAAAAAGAAAACACAGAAATAAAATTAAATAGCATTCTTATGATTATAAATAATTTCCCACCTAATTTTTGTTGTTACAATAGCCTTATTCCTCATGAAGTCATCCGAAAAATAGGGACAAACGAGGTGTATAAAAATTATAGTTCAAGCGATGAAGATGATGAATTTTTTAATAATTTTAAAATAATGTATCTATATTTTCTTTATTATGTTCCATTATCTAATATGTATACCTACATTTAGCAATATTTTGGAAGACTGAATTAAAGTGAAAGTTTTTTTTGTTGTTTGTTTTTTGTTCTATTAGATTTAAGATTAGTTTGAAAAAAATAAACAAAAATACATACATATAATATAATATCATTTTCGTTTTCTATTTTTAGTAAAAATAAATCGCTATATTCCATTTTTGACCGGATTTTCTAAAAAAAACTAAAATCGGTCATTCGATCAAATTCGTTCGGATTCGTTTTTTTTAGTGGCAACACTGGTAATGGCGGCAACTGAAATAAAACACTTTTAATTCTTACCAGGAATGCCAGTGCCATGTTAAGTTTTTTAAGCGAAATATTGCAATAAATTATGTGCTCCAAGAATGGGAACACATTCCCCCATGGTATATTATATTCCTTTTGCAGGAATAATGAAAATGTATGTGTATTGTCGTTTCAATGTTGTGGCTGACGACCGTAGGTAAGGCAAACAGCTTAAGGACACATAATATAGAATTAGCTGGGGAAGCACCGTCTCGGGGTAGATGTTTGGGGGTGTGAGTACAAGATTTCGTTTAATACTTTGAAAGGAGGACAAATGAGACGGGGCTGAAGCGAAGTAATAACCAAGTTATAAGAAAAAAGGATATGTCAGTGGGTAAAAAATGGTGTCTGCTTGCGTAGTGTGGGTAACTCGTATGTTCTTCTGATCGTTGCTGCTATTCGTTAAGCACAAAATTCAAGATATCAAATGGGTGGAGTATAGGCAATATATTACGCGAAACGAAACTAAGTCACTTACGTTCTATTAACTCTGAACTACTGATGGATATTAATTTCAAACCTACCACTTATCGGTTTTCCATTCGAGATAGCTATGTTCATACCTACTAGGTATTTGGCATAAATTGTGGTCTATGACTAATACTTCTTTTGGTATTATTAGAATGGAGAATTCGATCAATTGAAATTATATTGCCCAGGTTGTTCTTGCTATTGGAAATACCTACCTATCTCACATCTTAAACTGCAAGTAAAATGTGTTCATTAGTGCTGGATATTTTGTATGAGACAGGTGATATTAAATAAGACCAATCAAATTATGATATTTTGCAGCATAGTTGGCAGATGATAATACTTACTTACTTATCGGTCTCCCGACCCGGGAAGAGTCTCTGCCCGAGACACTGTAGTCTTCCATCCTCTGCAATTCCGGGCACGTTGCTTCCAGTTATCCAGACCAAGCGCTCCGCATCCGCGATGGCTTGGTCTTTGAAACGGAGGTTCGGTCTTCCTTGTCGTCTCGAACCTGGCGGCTGGGATTCGAAGATCCTCTTAGCTGGAGCATTATTGTCCATTCGCTCGATGTGGCCGAGCCAATGTAGTCGACGTATTTTGGCCTTTTGGACTACATCCACATTTTTGGTACAGCTCATAGAGTTCGCGGTTGTATTTTGTCCTCCATTCGCCCTCTTCGCACGCAGGACCAAAAATCCGCCGAAGAATTTTTCTTTCGAAGAATCCCAGTATCAGCTCTCCCTTCCTGCTTATCGTCCAGCACTCGGCGCCATAAAGCAGAACTGGCAGGATAAGGGTTCTGTAAAACATACATTTTGTCCTTCGAGTTAGGAATTTTGAACCCAATTGTTTTGCCAAACCGAAGTAGCAGCGGTTTACTAGGGTAATTCTTCGCCGGATCTCCACTACGATGTCATTTGTGGAGTTCATGTTTACACCGAGGTAGATGAACTCCTTAACTACCTCGAAGTTGTTGCTATCAATGACGTTCAATGCTAGTGACGTTCTGTCCTTGGCGGTGGACAGATGCTTGTTTGTTTGTTGATAGCATGTACTTATGTTGAATATCTCTTACAACTCCATACATATTAAGCAATACCATTGAATTGTATAATTGAACTAGCATTATTACTTAACTACGCTAACATTCTTAGTACATTGAAGGCATACTTGCAATAGCTACACATGAATTTAATAATCTATTGCTTTTTCTATTATATACTTATACTATCTATACTGAATATATGATCACTCTGATTTGTACTGTCAAGGCTTGTGTTTTTTACTTTAACAGGGTTATGGGCCCAGGCAAAATAAAATCCATAAAAATCAGATTCATCAATATTAATTAAGTTGATACGTTTATTGCATTAAAGTTTTCATTAATAGTTATGGCAAATCATCAATTAGTAAAAATTGAGCCGCTTACGAGAGACAACTGATACTTGGAAACTCCATGTGGAAGCGCTTTTGGTTAGAAGTGATACCTGGGACTATGTATTTGGGCTTAAGAAGCGACCCACTGGTAAAGAAGTAAAGGATGTGGTTGATGCAGAGATATGGGACAGAGAGGATAGAAAGGCGAAATCAGATATAATTTTATCAATAAGTTCATCGGAATTAAAGGAGGTAAGAGGCTGTGTGACTTCGCATGATATTTGGGTAAAATTGCATAAAGTATACCAATCACGAGGGCCCGCAAGAAAAGCAACTCTTTTAAAACAACTTATTTTGAATAAAATGTGTGAGGGCGAGGATATTCATAACCATCTGTCTAAATTCTGTTCCGCGGTGGACAAGCTAGAATTAGATATTAATAAGGACCTGCTTTCAATTCTTTTATTGTATAGTCTACCAGAATCATATGAAAACTTTAGGATTGCAATTGAGTCTAGGGAGGAGCTGCCAAAGCCGGATATTCTAAAAGTAAAAATTATAGAAGAGTATGACGCAAGAAAAACTAAAGGCATTGACCAAAGTGGAGCTCTTTTTACTAAACAGAAGTATAACAGGCACAAAACAAAAGTAAACACGTATACGAAGTATTCACATGACGGCAGTAGGAAACCTGGTGAAAGAGAAGAGAAAAGGAGTAATACTTTTCGGATTAAATGTTATCGTTGTGGCCGCATAGGTCACAAAGCTATAAGTTGCAAAGTAAAGTCAAACACAGAAGACAAGTCTGCTATCACAGAAGAAGAGGAATCATTTTCTGTAGGGCCACTCAAAGACGAAGTCTTATCAGTTGATGTGAACAAAAAAAATCGTACTTGGTGTTTGGATAGTGGTGCAACTTCACATATGTGCAGCGATAAAAACAGGTTTTCCCAGTTCGACTATACGGAACCGCGTCTATTGTTGTTGGCAAACAAACAAACTACCGAAATTAATGGTCATGGTGTAGTTAAAATCAGCACCTCATATGGGAACGACGTGAGACTTGAGAACACTTTGTTTGTGCCAGATCTTAGGACAAATTTAATTTCAATTCCCAGAGTAACTGAGAGAGGATTTTCTGTAACGTTTAATAAGAATGAGGCTTTAATTAGAAATTGCAAAAACAATGTTATTGCTGTAGCGAAGAGAAAGGATGGATTGTATTATATAACTTAAAATGTTGAGGTTGCCCACATGGGAAAGCATGCAAATAACCCCTACTTACAAGAGTGGCACGAGAAGTTTGGTCATCTCAATGTAAACACATTGCGCGATATGATACAACATAATAGAGTTTTTGGTTTTGTTCGGTACTACACCGAACGTTGCGTCACGAGGCCACTCACCCCCCGCTGGTACGACGCCCCCGACGAGCCCAACCAGGGCATACACGCCGATCATGCGATCTGCTGGCATCGTTATTATGCCAATGCTCTAATACGATGATGGCCCACACAACAAAGTGTTAATCACCGCATTCCATCGACTCATATCGCCGCCAACAATAACAAACATATTGGCATGGCACAGGGCATATGAGTTAGCGATGATATGGGACACGACGAGCGATATAGCACTGGAAGCATATCATCGTCTGTCTATCTAATTGCCATGGTGCTCGGACACCTGATACCACCCGCCGAACGTAATGACCTAATTCATATGGGGAATATATACGACAGCGGCAATGGCAGTGGAGCAAAACTTCTTATACGATACGGAACATGGACGCAAGAAAAATACTGTTGATGGTCGCGGGGGTCGGTACCATCATATGTCTACTTCGATGGGTATCCAAGGCCTGGGCCTGGTACCAAGTGCTGGATGCACTGAATATATGGAATCTCTGATGACGGGGCAGTTTGGCGTCTCGTCTGGCCTGATGGTGGGCATTGGCTTCCAATGGAAAACCATGGGTGTCTAATTCGAACTCTCGCGACGACACGGTACCCGCAGTTCCACCTATTCCTACTCGAGCAAGACAGTCCTCAATCTCTCTCTACCCGTGGCGGTAACCCCGACAAAATTATAGTAAGAAAATAAAACTTGTAAAGGGAAGAATCAGTTTTCTTGTGCTTTATTATTCTGGACTTTCAGCATTCACAAGTATCGGAAGTAATATCCCCGAACAGGTTTAAAATTAGGTAACAAGAAACATCACGAAAAAAATAGTGCCTTTCAATGTGAGATTTGCATCGAAGGGAAACAGTGTAGGAAACCTTTTCCCAAGAAGAGTACGATGAGAAGCACATATATAAACTGGATCTTATACATAGCGACATTTGTGGTGCGAAGAGAAGTAAATCCAACGGAGGATGCAGTTATTTCGCGACTTTTATTGATGATGCTACTAGGTGGTGCGAACTGTATTTTTTCAAACACAAAAATGAGGTTTTTGCGGCTTTCAAGCAATTTAAATCATATGCTGAAAATCTTTTAGGTAGACGAATTAAAGTCATGCGATCAAACAACGGAGGAGAGTACTGCAGTAAGGAATTAGAACAATTTTTTGATGGAGCATGGTATCAAACACCAAGGGACAGTGGAATATACACCTCAACAAAATGGTGTAGCCGAGAGGATGAATAGGACGCTGGTGGAAATGAGTCGATGCATGCTATGAGTCGATGCATGCTATTGCAATCGGGTTTGCCTTTATCATTTTGGGCTGAGGCCATTACCTGTGTAAAATACATAAGGAACCGGTTTTCTTCAAGCAGTATCAATGGGGAAGTCCCTTATAAATTGTGGACAAACAGGGTACCTAGCGTAAATCACTTTCAAGTATTTGGTTCCAAGGCATATGGTTTGGTAACTAGTAAAGGTAAAGGCAAATTTGATGCGAGGTCAAAACTATATACATTTGTAGGCTATTGTGAAAATTCTAAAGCATATAGGTTATGGTGTTCTTCTAGCCGAAAAATTATAAAAAGTAGAGATGCTCTTTTCGTAAATGATAATCACAACTATAATTTCAAGATGTCGGAAAAAACATTCACCGGAGATCGACTGGAACTTTTGTTAGAGCCATATTCGAGTGGAGATAAAACTAAAGCTAAGGACAATCTGGAAATCGGCGCTGATGATGATAGTCGTAGCAACAATGAAGAGCACGAAGATGATACAAATCTTGAAGAAGATATAGGTTATGGACAGCATGAAAATCAGACAGAGGAAGAAGAGCATGAAGAGCATGAGCAACAGGAAGAGCATGAATGGCATAAAGATCAGGAACGATTGAAAGGTACATATAATGAAGACCGTATTGATAACTGTAAGGATAGACAAGCAAGTGGCAAACAACCTGAAGGAATAAGTATGAGAACGCGATCGAAAACAAGGAATCTGGAGAAATGGATGACTATTTGAATATAGATGTTGACTCGGAGGACTCAGATGTTTTTACCGATTCTGCATGTATGATGACTCTAGGTCCTCAAAATGTTAACGATCTCCTCAGTAGTTCCAATGTTAGTGAATGGAAAAAGGCTATGAGAGATGAACTTTTAGCTCATAAGGCAAACAAAACCTGGGAAATAGTAGATAGACCTAAAGGGAAGAATGTTATAGGATGCAGATGGGTGTTTCAGACAAAAACGGATGCTAAAGGAAATATATGTAGAAGAAAGGCGCGTTTGGTGGCCAAGGGATGCTCGCAGCGTACTGGCATTGATTTTAAGGAAACATTTGCTCCAGTAGCTCGGCAATGTTCTATACGATTGCTTATGGCTCTTGCTGTTGAATGGGATCTTGTTTTGCACCAGTTGGATGTTGTCACTGCTTATCTAAATGGGCAAATTGATGAAACAATTTACATGGAAGTTCCTGAAATGTATTCTGCGCTTATGAATAACCATGTCGGAAAAAATAAAGTGTGTTATATTCGAAAGGCTTATGGACTCAAACAGTCTGGTAGGCAGTGGTATATAAAGCTGAATGAGCAGCTTTTGAAAATGGGAATGAAACCATTAGCGGCGGATCCTTGTATTTATATTTCGCGGAAAGGTAGCGATATAACAATTATCGCACTTTATGTGGACGATATAATTATATCGAACAGTTCGAAGCAAATTACGATATATAAGAATAAATTGAAATCTCAGTTTCAGATGAAAGACTTGGGAAAGCTTAATTATTTTTTAGGCATTGAATTTAATCAAAAAGGCGAGCGTAAAATTACCATGAGTCAACGAAAGTATATTACCGATCTTCTAAAACGATTTAATATGGACGACTCAAATCCAGTTAATATTCCATTAGATGCTAACACCAAGCTGTCGAAGAAAATGTGTCCCAAAAATGATATGGAGAAAAATGATTTGAGTAAGTTACCTTATCAGAAACTAATTGGTTCTTTGCTCTATTTAGCAGTGACAACAAGGCCAGATATATCTTATGCAATAAGTTTTCTAAGCCAATTTAATCAAAATTACGGAAAGGCTCATTGGGCAGCAGCTAAAAGGGTTCTGAGATACTTGCAAGGAACAAAAGACTATGAGCTAACGTATCGAAAGACTGGAAAAGATGTAATTGGTTATGCGGATTCTGCCTGGGGCGCGAATGCAGACGACAAGAGATGGTACACAGGGTACGTCTTGAAACTTGGTGGAGCGGCTGTGTCATGGGAGTCAAAAAAGCAAAGGACGGTTGCTTTATCTAGCGCGGAGGCAGAGTATATGGCAATAGCTGATTCAGTCAAAGAGGAAGTTTTAGCTTGAAGTTGTCTTTACAGATGAGCAGGGTGTTACCATATACAATGACAATAAAAGTGCTCAGTCTATTGCTAAGAATTCAGTTCCACATTCTCGGACTAAGCACATAGACATCAGGCACCATTTCGTTCGTGATGCTGTACATAAAGGAGAGATTGTCTTAAGATATATCGACACTGATCAGATGACGGCGGATATACTTACCAAGGGACTCACTGCACTGAAGCATTACACACATTTAGAGGAACTTGGCTTAGCACGTTGTAATTGAGGGGAAGTGTTGAATATCTCTTACAACTCCATACATATTAAGCAATATCAATGAATTGTATAATTGTACTAGCATTATTACTTAACTACGCTAACATTCTTAGTACATTGAACGCATACTTGCAATAGCTACACATGAATTTAATTATCTATTACTTTTTCTATTATATACTTATACTATCTATACTGAATATATGATCACTCTGATTTGTACTGTCAAGGCTTGTGTTTTTTACTTTAACAACTTAGTCTTGTCCTCATTTACTACAAGACCAACGAATTTAGCCTGTTCTTCAATCGCTGTAAAAGCCTCTATCACCGCACGCTGGGAGCACCCGATGATGTCAATATCGTCTGCATACCCCAGTAGCTGGACGGATCTGTTGAAGATAGTGCCTTCCGTGTTGACTGCCCTGCGCACTATCTGCTCTAACACGAGATTGAAGAAGTCACATGATAGTGCGTCTCCTTGCCGAAATCCGGTGCATTTTTTGAATAGTTCGAGTTGTCTCAAACGTCGTTGTGCCTTGTCCGAATGCTGCTGAAATGCATATATGAGCGGTTTGTGGTTCGTTTGAATGACGAAATGTCGACAATCAAGTATGTGCATAAAGAATCGAATAGCGAGGTATATCGCCAGCAATTCGCGATCGTAAGTGCTATGACGAGTCTGTGCACCAGAAATTTTGCACGAAAACAGGCCAATCGGTTGATATCGGTTGTTTCGTATTTGCTCCAGTTTGGTTGATTGTGTGTCCGCGGTAAGTGACCTCAGGCTTCCCAAAGACGCATTTCTTGATGTTGATGACAAGACCGTACTCTTGGAGGCGGTGCAAGATTTGACGAAAGTGTGGCCGATGTTCCTCTTCCAAATCAGAAGCATTGAGGATATCGTCCACATAACAAAAAACGAAGTCAAATCCACGTAGGACCATGTCCATGTGTCTTAGGAAAGTCTGAGTTGCATTTTTGAGTCCGAATGGCATGACCAAAAACTCAAACAAACCAAAAGTGGTAACAGCGGTTTTCTGAACGTCCTCAAGTGTCATAGAAATCTGGTAGTAGGCCTTATCCAAGTCTAGTATTGAGAACCATCTCTTGTTGAGAAGTTGTTCGGGACTGCTGGACAAACGACAGTATCCTTTTTTTAGAAAATCCTCAAAGTCAGCCTTTGCTTGTTTCAGTTTGACACTGGCGAGTCGTCGTGGTCGTTCGGCAATTGGCTGGCCTGATGTGAGTATGCAGTACTGCACGGTGTTGTTTTTTGACTTTGAATTAGGTTTGTTGTTGGTGGCCAAAATTAAGTAGTTGACGAGATTGATGTTAGGTTCAGCTCCACTAATAGTCAGGAGTTTGGATATTTCAGTGCTATCAATCTCCCTTGGGGCAGTCAGTGATGTCATCATGCGATCGCGATCGAGAGGAGTAACACGTTAGGGTCATCACTGGTATAGCAAGTATAAAAGTTTTTTTTTTTTTAATTTTTTTTTGAGTTTCCCCGCTGAAACATTTATTGACTAAGATCGAAGTGAAAGAGAAAAAGCTGTAAGGATGCCGGAGTGCACCAAATGTAAAAATGACATTCGTGGTGAGTCGGGTACCTATACAATGCGCTGGAGTTTGTGGGAAAGAGTTTCATCTCACAGTAAAATGTAGCGGCTTGGACAAATACAGTAGCAACGTGCTTGACACTAATCCAATGGTAAAATTCATACACTTCGCTTCAACTGAATAAGCACACACTTTTCTAAGCTACCTTGTTAATTTTTTCAAAACCTTGTGCTTTTATTTATCATTTGATGATGCTAACTGTTTGCTTATGATGTTGAGAAAATAAATCAGAAAGAATAACTCAAAAAGTACCGCTATTTTTTCTCTGGCTCTCTTGCAAAGCATTCAATATGGAAAAATGCGGTTTTATTTTGCGTCAACTGAATAGACACAGATATTGAAATTGGAAATAAAAGTTATTAGGATTAAATGAAACAAGAATTTAGTTTAAATAGTTTTTTATTGGCTATTTTAGTAGTGGGTGCTGCCGCCTTTATTCATAATAACTTCGTAGATTCGATCCGGCATGGAATCGTAGAGCCTCCTTATGTACTCCAGCGAAATTTCGCTCCTGGCCAATTTAATGGCTCCAATAAGGGATTCCCTGTCCTCAAACTGACGGCCGGACTCATAAACTTTTCGTACTTACCATCCCCAAACGTTTTCTATAAGGTTCAGGTCGGTTGAGTACGGCGACCATTGAAGCAGTTCCACATTCTGCTCCTCTATCTAATTTTTGACTATGCGCGCCGTGTTGATGGGGGCGTTGTCCTGCTGCAAAGTCCAGTTTATGGGTCCAAAAATTTCCGAAAATTTGGGGAAATTTGTTTCCAAAATTCCTCTATAAGTTAATGCAGTCATTTTTGAGGTCTGGAATTCAAGCTCAACGGCGCCATAGTAGGTATCTGCTCCACATACCATAACACCACCTTCCCGACTATGATGACGCGCTAAAAATCGCTCTTCTTTCCTCACATCGTGGAAGTAATAATCAAACCCATCAGGGCCATCAAACTTCTTCTTCTTCTCATCCGAAAAAACTACGGATCGCCATTCATTTTTCCAACTCATATGGAGTCTAGAGAATTCTAAGCGCATACCCTTCCGTTGCTCGTTAAGTGGTGGTTTTCTTTGAATTTTCATTCTTTTTAAATGATTGGCACTATTGATAACCCTTCGCACTGTTAAAACGCTTGCAGTAACACCGTCTTTCTGCTTTATTTTTGCCGCAGAGTCGCAGGAATTGGAAACACATCTTAATATTGCTCTTCGATGAACTGCTATTGTTGCCGTTTTTTGACCTCCTTTCAGTTTTTTTGCATACGAATCTTTGTTTCTTAAATAAAAATAGAAAACACTAAAACTTCGTCCAATTTTGGTAGCTATAGCACGCCCAGTTAGTCCTTGTTCTTTTAGTAAATCGATTTTAGCTCTTTCGACACTATCTAGAGATTTTGATCTACCCATTTTTTTTTGGAGTACAATTAACCAAATAAAATTCACTTAAAGCACTTCAACTGTTGATCTAATGAATCAATCTCCACAGAAAAAAAATAAAAAAAGAAAAACATTTTTCCATATTGAATGCTTTGCAAGAGAGCCAGAGAAAAAAATAGCGGTACTTTTTGAGTTATTCTTTCTGATTTATTTTCTCAACATCATAAGCAAACAGTTAGAATCATCAAATGATAAATAAAAGCACAAGGTTTTGAAAAAATTTACAAGGTAGCTTAGAAAAAGTTTGTGCTTATTCAGTTGAAGCGAAGAGTATGTGGTGACTGTATACAATACATTCACAATATTGACTCGGCATTGAGAGATGTACAAGACACGGTAAAAAAAAAACGGACACTGTAGCCTTCCATCCTCTGCGATCCCGGGCACGCTGTTTCCAGTTATCCAGACCAAGCGCTCTGGCATCTGCGATGGCTTGGTCTTTGAAACGGAGGTTCGGTCTTCCTTGTCGTCTCGAACCTGGCGGCTGGGATTCGAAGATCCTCTTAGCTGGAGCATTATTGTCCATTCGCCCGATGTGGCCGAGCCAATGTAGCCGACGTATTTTGGCCTTTTGGACTACATCCACATCTTGGTACAGCTCATAGAGTTCGCGGTTGTATCTTCTCCTCCATTCGCCCTATTCGCACACAGGACCAAAAATCCGCCGAAGAATTTTTCTTTCGAAGGAGCCCAGTATCAGCTCTCCCTTCCTGCTTATCGTCCAGCACTCGGCGCCATAAAGCAGAACTGGCAGGATAAGGGTTCTATGAAGCATACATTTTGTCCTTCGAGTAAGGAGTTTTGAACCCAATTGTTTTGCCAAACCGAAGTAACAGCGGTTTCCTAGGGTAATTCTTCGCCGGATCTCCACTAGGATGTCATTTGTGGAGTTCATGTTTACTCCGAGGTAGATAAACTCCTAAACTACCTCGAAATTGTTGCTATCAATAGTGACGTTCTGTCCTAGGCGGTGCACAGATGCTTGTTTGTTTGTTGATAGCATCTACTTAGTCTTGTCCTCATTTACTACAAGACCAACGAATTTAGCCTGTTCTTCAATCGCCGTAAAAGCCTCTATCACGGCACGCTGGGAGCGACCGATGATGTCAATATCGTCTGCATACCCCAGTAGCTGGACGGATCTGTTGAAGATAGTGCCTTCCGTGTTGACTGCCCTGCGCACTATCTGCTCTAACACGAGATTGAAGAAGTCACGTGATAGTGCGTCTCCTTGCCGAAATCCGGTGCATTTTTTTGAATAGTTCGTAGGAACTACTTCCAAATTGCACGTTGCAGCGTGCGTTCTCCAGCGTCACGCTACATAGCTGGATCAGTTTTGCCGGGATCCCGAATTCGGCCATCGCCACGTAAAGCTTCTGGCGATGAATGCTATCATATGCGGCTTTAAAGTCAATAAATAGGTGTTGAGTCTCGACTTGAAATTCATTGGTCTTTTCCAGAATTTGCCTCAGTGTGAAAATTTGGTCTATAGTCGATCTGCCGGGCCGGAAGCTACACTGGTACGTGCCGATTAGTGTGTTGCAGAACGGTTTGAGACGTTCACACAGTACGATGGATAGGATCTTGTACGCGACATTAAGCAGGGATATGCCTCGATAGTTCTTGCAAGACATAGGATCGCCTTTTTTGTAGATGGGACATATGGAGCTGATAGTCCAGTCATCGGGCATGCTTTCTTCCACCCATACTTGGTTGATGATTTGGTGCATGCGCCCTACCAAAACATCACCACCGTATTTGAAGAGCTCCGGTAGTAAACCATCAGAGCCGGCGGCCTTGTTGTTCTTTAGCTTTTTTATTGCTAAGTCAACTTTTTCTATACTGGGTGGTGGAACTGGTTCTTCATTGATTGGACGTGGGTTCTCTTCTTGCCCTATCACTCTCTCTACATGATGCCCATTTAGCAGCAGCTGCAAGTGCTGCTTAAACACATCTACTATTCCCTGCGCTTCGGTGACTAGGTTTCCTTCACTGTTTCGAAGAGCCTGCGTTCCGGGCTTGAAGCCAGCAACCAGTGCCTTTGCTTTCTTATAGAACTTTCGGATGTTGTTTCGATCGCAGGACTCCTCGATCTCCTTGAGCTGGGAGGCCCTCTTTTTTCTACGCAGGATTTTCTTCTCTTCCCTTCTCTGGGGTGGCTGGTACCCTAAGTTGGTTTCGGCTACCTCTTTGATGATGTCGCGATACTGGGACCACTGGGTGTTGGCATCTGCGGTAGGTGAATACACTGCGGAGAGTTTCTCACTCAGGCGCTCTTTGTAGACTCTGGCTACTCCAGGTGTGCTAAGGCGTCCAACACCTTCTTCTTTGCGGAACGCAGCTTCTTCTCGTTGGATAGTCGAGCTCTGAACTTGGCCGCAACAAGAAAATGGTCAGAGTCGACGTTTGCCCCGCGGAATGTGTGCACGTTGCGGATGTTTGATGCGTGCGTCGCGTCGATTAGCACATGGTCGATTTGGTTGGCGGTTCGACCTTCTGGAGAGCGCCAGGTTACTGTGTGGATCATTAGCCTTGGAAACCTAGTGCTACTTATCATCGTATTATGAGATGCCGCGAAGTCAGTTAGTCGGTAACCGTTGTCGGTGGTCGTTTCGTGGATTCTGTGCTTACCAACTAACCCGCCAAAGATGTTTTCCTTTCCGACTTTAGCATTAAAATCCCCGATCACAACTTTGACATCGTACTCCGTACAGGCTCCGTAGGCTCCATCCAGGAGGTCATAAAACTCCTCCTTAATAGGGTCTTCAGCCTCGTCGGCTCGGTATTGGAAATCCCTATAGACCTGGTATCCGAATATGTCAGAGCAGCTTATAGGGATTACACTAAATAGTTCGGCCTGACTGGAAATGTAGACGCCACCATTGGTTCCATCTAGGGAACTCCTCCGCTGCCGTCTTGTACCAGAGGAGGTGCCTTAGTGAGAAAACAACACTCCTCCCCCTCAGATGATAATACCTACACATATTTCAGATGGGTATAGATAGGTATGGGCGATCCTTGTGCCTTTATTAATTAGCATTTGGGGATGATTACATAATGTTCCATTTGCGTGTGCGTAGATATGTAACTTTATTATTTGGACATCAGCAGAATTATACACTTAGTTAGGTACATATTATTGGAAAAAGGGTTATTGAATGTCCAAGAAATGATCTAAGTCGTATTAATGAGATTGGTGACATACATCCACCAGAAATTCGCCATGGGAATTTTCTTGTGGATTTCTTTCCTTTCCCACCCACAATTAATCAGGTAATCATTCGGTCCTGTATGCGAAGCAGAATGTCGATCCTCATTCAGATGCGATCAATATTATTACACCAGGCGAACATAATATTTACAGCCTACGGCTAAATTTTCAATGAACATCCTCACCCTCCCAGGCTCACACAATTTGTTTCCTTTTTCGCCATACATGGCTGGGTTCATATGTGTTGATTCACGCGCAATGGAAATGTATTTATTTTGCAAGGATTATTCTATCCATACCTACTACAATTGCTGTGGGCCTGGTTATATGGATTGTATTTGACTTAAAATGATGACATATTTCTATTTTGAAATGCTGTTTTTGTTATGCCGCCACAATGTCGACGTTCTGCATTGTGATTTTCCTTTCTTGCAGCTGAAATTTAGGAATAAGTCAGACATATGTATGTGTTTTTTTTTTTGATTTTCATCCGTTTTTAGGATTTGCGTTAACAGTTTTCTATGAACTTATTAGAATAGAGATTTATAATGCGATTTATAGCTGAACGGCTTGAGTTACAAAGGTGTTAACTTAACACAAAAAAGCACATAAATCAGACTTCAATATGGGATATACATTTTTTATTTTTCGGCCGATTTAACCATGTGCTTTGCTGGCTTGACATGAACTTGACAGAGCACTTTTCAAGGTCGATTTTCTCCGAAACTGTTGGAGCACAAAAATCAAAAACTTTAGACAAAATTAGCATATAAATAGCACATAACTCAGGGCCATTCAGAATCGATTTTTGGCATATGTGCTCTGCCAAGTTGACGGAGGTAAGGTTTTGTTATGTTTCGAAAGGTTACGTCCACCCTAATGCTACCTCGCACCGTTTGTAACCTACCCTCAGCCGTTTTTACGAACGCGTAACACTTCTGCAGCTTTACTCCTGACATCAGAATTTCTTCAGCAGCGTAAGGTCGAATATCTGTAGTGTTTCCACTAAGGGCAGCGTTGAGCAAACATTTTCTCCACTTCCGAACGTTTTTCCAATAAGTCCGCAGACGAATTGTCGATCTTTTTGTTTTACGACTGCGAGTCGTAAACTGATAAGATACTACCAACAGAAAATATTCTCGATTTTATTTTATTATATTCACACAGTTTTTGATGAAATGGTTTTGACGGGTCGATACCTACAGGTTTTTTCATTTATCAGGTATCGGTGGTGCATTGACTAGGCTGGTTTTCGGTCTGTACTTTTTTCTCAGTTTGTTTCGGGGTTGAGGATGTGCCCGGGTGTTGGTGGCCACATCCACTTTGGAGTTTCCCTGTGTGCAACACTTGGGACATTGAGGCTTGTATATATTTGGGGCCCCACACCCGTAACAGAATACTCTTTTCTGTTCGAGGCAATCGATATAAGAGTGACCTACTGCCTCACAGTTCCAACATACGACAATCTCCTTTGGAACGCTTATAGCCGATATGTCTTCTTCGAATGGAGGGGCTGAGGCAACTTCGGATACGAATTTACGTGGGTTAGCGTTACGACTGAAGGATCCTCTATTCATCTCGTGCGTAAAATTTTTATGACGATGACATGCTCGACGTAACTCGGAGATGGAAGAGATACTTAAGTGAAGGAGTTCATGTCTAAGATCCGGTTTCAGGTTACGCATAACAATTTCCAAGAATTGTCTATCAGTTAAGGGTTCCGCTAACCTATCAGATATGGAAGTAACTACGTCAAGGTAATCGTCAAACGACTCTCCTGCCCGCTGTTTCCGACTTCTGATTATTTCAATGACATCGAAATCGGTTCGAGGGTCAGAGTACTGGAAACGCAATGCTTCGCGTAGAGCAACTTTCATTCCATCACTTGTAAATACCATCAAAGCGTACATTCCAGTTGGATATGATGCTGGAAATTTTATCGGGATTTATGGCAGAACTTTGGTGCGCTGTATTATTGACAGGCCTACTCGGATTCGGTTGGGTAACCTGAACTGCAGGTGCTAAACTCACATGGGTCCAGTTCGAATGATCTGTCGTGGGGCTATTTGGAGGGGCCGTATTCACCGGTTGGGAATGAAGATTAAAGAATCGTTGAAACATAGTTTCGATAGTCTGACTGATACATATGGAACATGTGGTTGGCGGATGGTCTTCAGAAAGCGGAGCTAATTGCTCCGGACTGTACGTAACTGCCATGTGCACAATTAGAGAGTAGTATGTAGATTTATTTAATATATTGTATTAACGCAAGAAAAATGCTGTTTGTGTAGGTTTTACGTCTGGTTATATATTCAATTATAACCATAAAGGCGTTAAATCGAGGTACTTGGAAGCTCTGGTGCGGTCGCATGCCTTGCTGGTCTCAGCTGTAGCTCGTCGGCGGGTGGATTCTTGCACCCGAGAACCAAATTAAATCACAGTGATGGATGGTGAAAATTACAACTCTTAATTTAGGACGTTATAAAAATTAGGACTTCTTTATTGGGATGTCTGATCAATTGTGTACATGATTACATGAAAATTTACTCTGTTTGACATTTATACTGGTTTGACGTGTTCTTGACAGATTACAATAAATGATAGCAATAACAAACAATTAATGGTATAATGGGCGAGTTGCATTGATTAATATTTAATATTAGAAATTCTTGATCACAACATTCTCCCCTCCCGTGAACGATATGTTCACAATAATCTTATTCTGCAGCCATGACGTTACATAGTTCGCCTCCTTGCCAGTCCTGGTGATTATCTTCAGCATGTTTTTTCGGCTTATAGCATCTGTATGTTCGCACCAACTCACATGTAAATAGAGAGAATATTATAACAAGGAAATTGAAACATGTATAATGACAACAACTGAACATGGAGACTAGATCAACGATAACAACAAACAATATGTTTATCCTTTTCCTTCCCATAGCGCACCATCGCTGACAAAAGTGCAAGCTGCTTGCACTTGCTGTAACTCGAGTGGTAGTAGAATGATTGCCAATTATAGTCGCGTTGGTGGCAAATGCGAAATTTTTATTTTGGTATAAATGCGCGTAAAATCGTTTTTAATTATTAAAATCAGTGTTTGGTGTGTGTGTAAATGGATTCAGGTGAGTTTTTATCATTTAGACAAGTTTTTATATGAAAATATGGTGTTTCTGTTTCGAGAAAAATTCTCCCATTTGTTTACATTAGTTTGTGTGTGTGTCCATTCATCAATGAGATTTTCCCTTTGTTGTTTCCCTTGTTTCGCTTTTGTTTTCTCGTTGATTGAACGTAGTGTGTTGTGCGGGCAGCGGGGTGATTCTACGTTGTGTTGTGTGTGCAATATGCATTTTACGGTGAGTTGTTTGTTTTCGATATTTTTATTAGCGGACTGTATTGGTAGTGTTATTATATAATTTTTTTATTTTTTTTTTTATAATTGCCAGAAATTGTTGATGATGCATGTTGCCAGGTAATTAGATGTTGCTAAGCAACATTGTTGTTTGGTGAGTAAGTGCTGTACTTGATCATTGGCACTGAGTTTTTTGTAATTAATGTTTTTGTTGAATCGTAGGATTAAATGTTGAATTAATGTTAGATGTTCATGTGAGTGATCGCTTGGTAATGTGCCTTGTTATGAGTGCGAGTGTGATTTGCTTACATTTATAGTGGGATATAATATAATTTTGATTGCAGTGTTGAATGCATTTGAGTAAATGTGATATTGTTGTAAATTGTGAGTATGATGCCAAGTGAATATTTTTGAGTTAGATATCATTTGAATGCTTGAGTGAGCGTTGTGATAAGTGTTATGTGATATCTTTAAGTGAGTTAAGTGCATTTGAGTAATGAGTGTCTATAGTCATTGTAAGGATTAATTGTGTTAGAATGCTGAGTGATTGGATATTTGAATGATATGATCTTGTGTAGGAATGAGTGCGTTGATTTATCTTTGTAAGTATGTTTTTTTTTTTTTTTTTGAATGAATGCTAGATTTCAGGTAGGTAATTGTTAGATAGTTGAGTGTTCTACCGTACTGGTGTTAGATGGTAAGCGACATATTTTGGTGATGGGTCTCTTAAATTCTCCTGTTTGTGTTCTAAGTTTGACCACGCGAATAAGGTTATCCGTTCCTGGATATAATACCGTGATACGGCCGAGTATCCATTTCGAGGGTGGTAATCGTTCATCCTTTAGCAGGACTAAGTCACCGATCTTGGGCTGTGACTCAGTTTTTAACCATTTCGGTCGTTGTTGCAGTCGAGCCAAATATTCTCCGCTCCACTGCTTCCAAAAAATATGAACAGCAGTTTGAATTCGTTTCCATCTGTCTATGTGTGATGCGTTGTCCATTGATTGATCTGCTTGCGGTATGAGTTGAGCTGAGGTACCTATTAAAAAGTGTGCTGGTGTTAGGGCTGAAAAGTCATCGAAGTTATCGGTAAGCGGACATAGAGGTCTCGAATTGAGACACGCTTCTATCTGAGCTAGAAGAGTGCTGAGCTCCTCGAAAGTCAGCGTTTCGTTGTTGACGGTTCTTTTCAAATGGAATTTAACGGACTTCACTCCTGCTTCCCATAATCCTCCAAAGTGAGGAGAAGCAGGAGGAATAAAATTCCATTTCGTTCCGATACTTGTTGTTGTTGTGGCTATCTCAGTCCAATCGATGTTTGCGGCCTTAAGCATCTTCTGCAGCTCGGTGTTCGCTCCCACAAAGTTTTTTCCGCAGTCGCTGTAGATCTCCAAACAAACTCCTCGACGTGCCGTGAATCTCCGGAAAGCTGCTAAGAAGGCCTTAGTGGTCATGTCACTAACAGCTTCTAAGTGAATGGCCTTTGTCGCCAAGCATACAAATATCGCAAAATATCCCTTGTATATTTTGCCTCCGCGTCCCTTCCAAGCTTTGACTTCAATCGGTCCAGCGTAATCTACTCCGGTGTGCGTAAACGGTCTTGATATTCTTACGCGAGGTGCGGGTAAATTGCCCATCAGTTGTTGCATGGGTTTCGCCTTATACCGATAGCAGATGATGCAATGATGGATGTATTTTTTAATACTTCTCTTGATGTTGAAAATCCAGTATTTCATGCGCAGATATACAACCATTTGCTGGATGCCTCCGTGGAAAGTCTTATCATGAGCATCTTGGATAAGCAATTGGGAAAAATGATGGTCCGACTTGAGGATAATCGGGTGTTGTTGATCATATTGTAGACTAGAATTTTGCAATCTGCCTCCAACTCTTAAAATGCCCTGATTGTCGATGAATGGATTAAGCGAACTAAAGTGTTTTGTCAACGATGGTCGTTTAGCTAAATCTGTAATTTCCTTGGAAAACATCTCCCCTTGAACAAGCCTAATACAAATCAGAATTGAAGCCTGTAAGTCTGAAGGAGAAAGTGGTAATGCGAATTGATTTTGGGGAAACCTTTTGAGACACATTAATGCGATTCGACGACAGTATGCAATAATTCGAAGTAATTTCTGTAGATTTGAATGCTTGTGGATTTGTTCAACTAACTCGTTCTTATTTTCAGCTATGCAGTGTGTGTGTGTTTCGACGGCGCGTTTCTCTTCTTCCGTTTCCAATGTAGATGGTTGATTTGGAATGGAAAATGTCCAAGTTGTCTGTAGGTATTCCGGTCCCTTCCACCAAAGATTGTTTGTTAGCAAGTCAGATGGTGATGCTCCTCGAGAAGCCAAATCCGCTGGATTGTGTTGGGTAGGAACGTGCTTCCAAATGTTGAGATTGGTCAACCTCTGAACTTCTGCGACTCTATTGCTGATGAAAGTTTTCCATTTAGATGGTGGCGCTGTTATCCAACACAGCGTGATAGCGGAATCAGTCCACGCGAATGTTTCGATGTCGCCTAACTGCAAAACCTCAACAACGTAATTCAAAAGTCGAGCAAGCATAACAGCACCACAGAGCTCAAGCCGAGGTAGTGAGACGGTGTTCAAAGGCGCGACCCTAGTCTTCGACATTAAGAGATGCGTGTGAATTATATTTCGACTATCCAAAACCCTCAGGTACACCGCAGCGCCATATGCCTTCATAGATGCATCACTAAACCCATGTAGCTGTAATGCCTTGTTTCCCCTTTCAGTGAAAATCCAGCGTGGTATGCTGATTTTTTCCAACGATGGTAACTGTGATTGCAACGAGAGCCACTCCTCCTGGAGCTCAACTGGAATTGGTGCATCCCATGTCAAACCCTTTAACCACAATTTCTGCATGAAAATTTTTGTCGAAATCACGCAAGGAGATATCCAACCTAGAGGATCAAAGAGTTTGGCAATCGTTGAAAGGATAGTACGCTTTGTGACATCCAAAGACTCGGTCTGAATCCACTGAAAGGAAAATGAGTCGCTGGAAGGAAGCCATTTTATGCCTAAAGTTTTAATATGTTTGGAAGATTCAAACGGCAGCGAAAATTCAACTTCACGTTCTTGGGGTGGGACGAGACTCAAAACTTCTTCGCAGTTGCTTCCCCATTTGCGTAAGTTGAAACCGGCTGATGAAAGTAGGTTGCTGATCTCAGTCAACTTCTGTTGGGCCTCCAGTATTGTGTCTGCTCCACTGACCAAATCGTCGACATACATATCCTCGCGTATCATCTGTGCCGCAGATGGATGAGTCTCCCTTTCATCGTCAGCCAACTTCTTCAGTGTGCGAGTTGCCAAATACGGAGCAGAAGCTGTCCCGAAAGTCACCGTCTTTAGCCGATACATCTTTATGGGGTCCATCTTACTCTCACGCCAAAAAATTAGCTGATAGTAAGAATCTGCTTGACTGATCTTGATTTGCCGATACATTTTTTCAATGTCAGCTGTTAAGGTAATCTTGTACCTCCTCCATTTTAAGATGATGTCCATTATGTTTGCTTGCGTTTTAGGTCCGACCATTAGATGTTCGTTTAAGGATGACCCATCCGTGGTTTTAAAAGCAGCATCGAAAACCACCCGCAGTTTTGTTGTCGTACTGGACTCCTTAAGTACAGCGTGATGTGGCACAACGTAATGGAATGGTGACTTAAGAACTTCATCTCGGCTGACATCTACTTCAATCATCTGACCCAGCTGTAAGTATTCTGACATGCACTTTTTATAATCCCTATGTAGCGTTGGGTTGTTTGCAAATCGTCTTTCTAGTTGGTAAAATCTTCGTAACGCTCCCTGCTGACTTGCTCCTAGTGCCGGGTGAATACCGTCCTTAAATGGTAGGGATACCTCAAAACGTCCTCCTGGCAGACGTCTAGTGTGTAACTGGAAGTGTTGTTCACACGCCTCGTTTTCCTCCGTGTCAGGTTCCTTAAATGGGGACTCCTCGATTTCCCAAAATTTGCGTATCTGAGTGTCCACATCAAACGTTTGCAGATGAACTCGACAGGTTTCAACCGGGGCCCTACCTAGAACAATCCACCCAAGTCTAGTATTTTGAGCAATGGGAGCTACAGGTTCGCTTCCCCTAACGATTTCGGGTAAAACTACATCGCAAAAGACATCGTTACCTAGGAGCAAATCAACATGGCCAGGTTTATAAAACAAAGGGTCAGCTAACTTCAACCCCTGAATGTGATTCCATTTGTTGGGAATCAATTCTTTGTTCGGTAGCAAACCTGTCAAAGTTTTGAAAATTAGCGCTCTTACTTCGGTGACAAAATCGGTTTGTGCTGATTTCAGAGTCAAGTGCACATAGTTTTGACATGACCCGTTTTTAGTGTTGCCTAACCCGGTCACTTCAGTATACGTGCGACATTTTTGTAGCCTTAGTTGTTGTGCAGCTGCTTCGGTGACAAATGTAGCCTCTGACCCTGGATCTATTAACGCCCTGAATTTTATGTATTCTCCTGTAGCAGATTTTATCATCACGATGGCTGTAGCTAGTAGTATTTGGGTGTTCCTGTAGTCTGAAATGTGGTAATTGCAAGCAGACGAACTTGTACTAGCTTGGTCATATGATGGGTTAAATGGTGGTGCGTTTGGATTCACTTGGGTTGAGACTTGATATGACTGGTTAGATGAATTGGGTACGCAAGATTGTTGATTAAAATCAGAGTGCGATTGGGTGGATGCAGAATGTGATTTTGTTTCTGACATGTGAATAGGCTTAGTGTTTTGACTGTGTGTGGCAGAAATTTGTTTATTGGTGTAGTGTAGGAGTGAATGATGTTTTTGTTTGCAGTGATAACATCGATTTTGACTCGGACATTGTTGTGTTTCATGGTTGTAAGCCAAGCAGTTTTCACAAACACCCAGCCGTTGTACCATACTGACCCTAGCACTGACATCCAATTTTAAGAAAGCATAGCAGGAGCGAAGTGAGTGTTGACCCTTACGACAAACAGAACAATTGTGCCTTTCCTTATTAATAGAGTTGACATGCATGACACGCTTCACCTTATTTTGATCTTTTTGGAACGATGTCCTTGAGTTGACCCTTTGTTGACACACAATTTCCAAAGAACGAAAACGGGTTTCCAAAAAGATCGAAAATTCTTTAAATGTTGGCAAGTCCTTACTCATCCCTAACTTCTCTTCCCACATTTGTTGTGTAGACGTAGGCAACTTTTGTAGCAGTACAAAAATGATGATTGTATCCCAATGTTCGATTGGAACACCTAAGCTTTTCAGCGAATGGAGCACTTCTGTCGATTTATCCAGCAAGCCCTTAATTGAATCTGCGGTTTCAGAAAAGATCGTTGATTGATCGAAGAACGTTTTCAACTGCGTACTGACCAAAATGCGCTTGTGATCGTAACGAGTAGTTAATATTGACCATGCTTGATCATAATTGTCGTTGTTAACCTCGAGGTAATCTAATAAAGAAGCAGCATCACCTTTCAAACACGATTTTAAATAAGTTAACTTCTCAATTTTAGACAAAGACGAATTGTTGTGAATCAATGAGACGAAAAGATCATGAAATGGACGCCAGTTATTATAATCCCCAGAGAAAATTGGAGGAGTAATGGATGGAAGTCGTATCTCACGCGAACCTGTTTTAGCGGCATTGCTTAAATTAGATTCATTATTTTTTGCTACTCGCGAATTTTCATGAAGACCCTCTAAAGTATCTAGTTCATTTAGAAGCACTGTTTTGTACATGAAATAAGTTTCCATAACTTCATCGTATAATTCCTCACTTTCTCTTGAAATATCTTCGTTATCCTCCGTATTCATGTCATCATAATGATCACAAATCTTCCGCAAATTATCCTCTAAAACGTTTAATCTACTTATCAAATAGTTCTTGGTTTTAAATTCAGCATTCACTTTTTCGAAACTCAAACTATCCTTGCCAATTGACTTGCACAACTTCTTAAATATTCTTATAGAAATCTCACTCATTTTCAATCAAATTATTCACTTTGTATGGACGAATAATAAAGTTATTAAAATCGCACTCACTTTGAATTTCCTTTAATGAACTGTTGATTTCTTGTATCCAAGTACTGCAGACTCCAATGGAACAGATGACGAACACTCAAAACTGTTGTAGACTGGGATTATATTCACATCAACGGTGCAAGACAACGGCACAGACTTCAACGGTTCAAACTCCAACGGCACAGACTTCAACGGCACAAGACTCCAACGGCACAGACTTCAACGGCACAATTCTCCAACGGCACAGATTTCAACGGCACAAGACTCCAACGAAGATGATGAACGGTGCTTCAATCCAACGGGACGATATTCCAACGACGTAAATATAACGCAGCACAGTAAAACGTAGATATTTGGACGATTATTACGTATGCATTGAACATTAACGGCGTACTCACATGAACTTGTTTAATTATTTTAGCCTTATTAGCAGGAACTCAGACTCCACTTGGATGAAACTCTACTTGGACATCAACGGGACAGTCTTACAGCAGCAAAATGCAATATAGCGTTGGTTTATGTAGAAAATATAAATCCGGCTCGAAGCGACCAAATGATGGATGGTGAAAATTACAACTCTTAATTTAGGACGTTATAAAAATTAGGACTTCTTTATTGGGATGTCTGATCAATTGTGTACATGATTACATGAAAATTTACTCTGTTTGACATTTATACTGGTTTGACGTGTTCTTGACAGATTACAATAAATGATAGCAATAACAAACAATTAATGGTATAATGGGCGAGTTGCATTGATTAATATTTAATATTAGAAATTCTTGATCACAACACACAGCTACACAAAAAAAAATTGAATGCATTAGGTATCAAAATAGAAAAGAAAAGGGGCTGGTAAAGAACTTGATTGACGCGGGGAACCGGGAAAAGTAGATAAGATAAAACATCATCCAGTGAAGATATCATAAGGGGGTCTAACATTACCACGTGAGGAACTGCTGGTTGTCCTCTTAGCGGGTCTATACCCACCCTGCCTTGCGCCAGATACCGCTGAAATTTATACCGGCGCCCTAAGGAAAGCCCCACGCTTTCATTGTCTGGACCACGAAACCACTCCTACGAAAAGAGACACTGAATATATTTTTAGGCAAACATTACTTCCTTTATTGTTTAAGCCTCCGAATCATATATCAAATACAGGTATGTACATCCCAAAGCGGGATGAAAGAAATAATTGGCAATGTTTAGATACATCCTCTTGGCTGTAATAATTCAAAAGTTTAGAAAGATTTAGAAATTTTTTTTTTTTATTTCTTACAATTCAAATTATTAGATATATAACGTCGATATCGAAAAAAAAAATGACAAGCTATATGAAAGGTAAGTACGCGGTCTGGTCGTGTTTTCAGAATAAGCCTCAAAACTTCGGGCCTCATTTACGATACGTACAAAAGAAACTGCGTGTGCAAGCGATGAAGGAATTTAAAAAAAAAAAGAATTTACAAAAAAACTTACCCGTTGATTCCGCTTCATCAGGCCTGTCGATGTGGATTCCAATGGGTGGTACCAGTGGTAAATTACTTGGGCGAAAAAAAAGGGACACATACACCCCATGCATCCGCCTACCAAAGCGACCGTACACACACACAGTTACTATTACTAAACGAAAGAATCGCTATTAATCGCTATTTCCCTTAGGTATATTTAACTGACCAAACGAGGTACTTTCACCTTTTTTTTCAATGATGAATAAAAGAATTTTTATTTGGGGATGTATATTATTTAAATTAGGATTTAGCTTATTATTATTATTATTATTTTTTTTATTAGGTATTCTTCACAAATTTCTTTAATTTTTCTTAAGTAATATAAATTGTCTCATGAAAATTAATTTCGGACAGGCAGACGGAACACACATAAAACACAAAATCGCATCAAGTTGTCGTTGACGGGGACTACTCGTGGTACTTCTGCTACGGGGTAGGTCAGGGAGAAGGGCAGTGGCCCAACGCCGAGGTTTTTCGGGAAATCTTGGGTGACCTTGCAACTTCACGGGCTTCCTCTCGGTGGGGGTTGGTGGTAGGTTGACAATTAAATTTGCTATCGACAACTAGTTGTGATATTGAGTTCGTTAGTGGTCGGAGCGGGGCTATCAAGGTTTCCCCCGTTACATGCGAAGCACTTCACTTAACTTTTGCCCTTGGTACTTTAATTATATTTTTTTCTTCTTTTTTTTTTTTAGGTATAGGGTCTTAAACCCGAGCCGGGACGATAACAGAGCGCGAATCGACTCAACTACTAGCGTGCTGTCCAAACCTTCTCGCTGCCAAAAATCAACAAACTCTCCACGCTTGCCTCTGCTGCCTTGAGTTCTGTTCCCGCAATCATTTAGGCGCATCTAACCCCTTCGCATGATGAGCCCTTTGCCCAGTTAGTTCTGTACAAGAACTGACTATGCTGCATATGCATATACTGGCTATTGGGTTAGCGGATCTCTCGCCAGAAAAGCAAATTAGCATTGGCTTGCTAGCATCCCGTGCCCTGTCGTATGATGGACCCCCTGCCGAATCATGGTATTGCCGAGTTCTCACGAGAGAGAGTTTGAGTTGCAGGTTTATCACAACAAAAAAAATGAGAAAAGGGGAACGCGAATTCTAAACAACGGGTCGAATATGATATCTGTGTAGTAGGTTGGCCATGATGACGAACACGTATGGCACTTGTCAGCTGTACTTGCAAAATTGATTGACAAAAGATGTTCGCGTAGATCTGACTGCTACAATCATGATATCACAAAGGCTCTCAACAACCATCAGGTTACAGTCGCATGCTTCCTAGACGTGGAAAAGGCATTTGACGCAGTGTGGATTCAAGGACTTGTCCACAAATTAAAAAAGCTAAGTTTTAGTAGCATTATTTTTAGTTTTCTTCACTCCAGGTCCTTTTTTTGTGCAGATAAAAGACCGACAATCACAAGTGAATAGCATCAGAGCTGGCGTCGCTCAAGGATCGAAGCTAGGAGTACTGCTTTTCAACATTTTCACCTCCGACCAACCTCAGTTCGAGAACGCAACTAACAGCTGCCTATTCGCCGATGACTTTGTCACATACAGCAACTCGATGTCCCCAGCCATAGCAGCACGAAGAGTAGAAGCCCACGTTAGGAAGCTATTCGAGTACTACTTAAGATGGGGCATACGAATCAACACGGGCAAATCTGAACTAATATGTATAAGAAGACCCATCAGAGGAACCAGAGTTAGGTCGGCCACCAACTGCCGCTATATACAAATAAACCTGCTTGACGGATCATCACTCTCAACCACAAACAACATAAAGTATCTTGGAGTCAACTTCAACGAGCGACTTAGGTTCAACCCATACCTGAACGCTGCTCTCGGGAAGGCATCACTTGCATTTCCAGAGTTTACCCGATGATGAAGAAGCAAAATAGACTAGGTAGAAGAACAAAACTGCTGCTTCACAAAGAACTCATAAGACCGGTAATAACCTATGGATTCTCCATTTGGTATACCGTCTCCAAGACATACATGAGGAAGCTGGGAGTATTTGAGAGAAAACTCTTGCGGATACGCACAGGACTGCACTACGCTCCAATCCGGAAGAAAAACGTCAGAAATTCAAGACTACTAAGAAGCGAAAGTCTTACCGCTGGAAAAGTATATGGTCACACTATTCAAGAAAATACTCGGGAATACCTCCAGCCATCCAAACCCACTAGTCCGAAGGATTGCGGACCTGCCACACATCCCAGAGCATCGGTACCTTCATGTACTGGCTCTGCTAAACGAGGAGCTATTCCCAAGCGACACAGACAGGACAGCCCTGCCCTTCTACGAATCGATCGAGACAGCCCACCATCGAGGATAATACCAAGATGTTCAACCACCTCAAAACCACAAGAACATCAACACCCGGACTTCAACACCCTGAAATAAACCCAGACAACGATGCATACTACGAGTATAAATCCGAGAAGACAGCCACAATTAAATAGATCTAAGAAAACAAGCATTGTATACCGTTGGGCCCCTGTGGTTGAGCCAACACATTTAAATATTAATTATTCGCCATAATTTGTTACCTAGTTTAAGTCAAATTGTAGATATATACCAAAAGTTCAATAAAAGCAAATGTAATGTAAACATAATAGGTACTCTTATGACTTTTCATATGTATTCACAGATCACAGATCACACTTCAGACTTCACAGCACAGATAGGAAATCTAAGAGAGAATTTTATTTTCAAAATTTGCGGGGGAATTGTATAGGAGCGCTGGAACTGACGGTCTATTAATACTTAGCTTGTTAGTTTACGAACAAAGCATTTGGGATCCACTTAACTTCATTTTGTGTGATAGGTGATAGTCAAAAAAAGACATTCATTTTGTAATTAAAACACGTAAAAGTATTTTGATGCTTTGATACCCTCCACTGCATACAAGCATTGTATATAAACATTATAGTACTATCACTTCGTGTATACTACCATTGCGCTACGATTGTCATCGCACTGTAGCTCAAATATTTTAGAGGGTGAAGATCATAGCTTTGTTTGGTTTATTTTAGTAGGCGCAGTGCGCAGAAACCTCGATGGTGGCGGTTGCATTGGTGTCAGCGCTGGTGGCTTATATATTTTTTTAAAACGAATGCCACCCAAGTCGAACGCGAACATTCTTACTTGAATGAATGCGTGTACATTTGCATTGCCGTTTTCTGATATGCTTTTCCTTTCCGATTTCAGAGTGTGGATGAAGGGTGGGTTTTGCAATCTCTCTTTTTTGGTTCGATTTCATAATTTGTCTGGTTTGTCGTCTGTTGCTTTTATGAATGATTCTGCTCAAAGCACAGATGAATTGAGAATTGGATTTCTTTCTTCTATGGCAAACGATCAACTATCCTGATTTACCTGGTTTATTTAATTAATCGGATCTTGTAGGTATTAAAAAAAACGTCATGTGCGAAATGTATGCTTTAAGTTATTAATAAGAAGTATGGTTTTTTTTTGAAATATGTAGTTGAAACAATCAGTTACAGTTACAAAACTACGATGAAGTTTTCATAATGATCGCCGTACGGGTGGGTAAGTCTTCATTTCTGACAGTTTTAAAATTGATGTTAACGTTTTTTATCTTTCTTCCAACGTTATTTTTCACACTTCTTTATTTAAATAAAGACTCGTTCCAAAATACTTCATAAGGCTATGGAATACTCATTCATAATGTCATCCATTGGAAATTTCTAAATAACAGAAATCAAAAACATGTCTTATATCTTCTACATCCGAGCGCTAAACTATATTGGTGCTATAAAGAACTATCATATTGATGATATAAAAGCCACTAAGGTCCATTTACTGAATTTAAAGAATGATTCCAAAAAACCGGACAATTCGCCGAATAGGTGTCACCGGCCAACCGCATATTATATGTTTTGTATATTAGTGCATTTTTATATGGGGCCATAAATCTTAAAATCGAAAAATTGTCAACTTAACTTTATAGGACTTCTCCATACATTTACATTTTTACAAAATCTAGAAAAACCGAAGTTCATTTTATTGAATTTGAATGGGATAAAGTTTTCCTAAGAATTGTGAAAACAGGTAGTTCATTTATAAATTCCTTCCTTTTTTTTATTTTTGACAGAAGCAAAAGAATAATAATTTTGAATGCAGGATGGCTAGTTTTATTTAATTTTTTGCAGTTTTGGGTAATAAAATAGACTATTGTGTTGGTTTCCCTTTTCAATTTGGGCAAAAGCACCATTCCTTATTTTATGCCATTTTTCTTCGTATTATTGATATCATTGAGGCCCTTATTTAGGTTTTTCCACATTACCAAAATATAGATGACAGTCTGTCTAATTTTTCGGATAATCCAATGAGTCGGTAATATTTGGAGTGCATAAAAACCTGATTTCATTTATACTGTTCCCGTATAACTGACAAAAACTGGCAATACATACTTACCTATTCAATAAAATAAATAATACTGCCTACCTACCTATTTGCTGCGAGAGTATGCTGTACGTTTTTTTAATTTGAGTTTAATTTTAATATCTCTATAGAATTAAAAAAAAAATAATACGATAGAAGAATTATTCCCCAGTAGGAGTGTGTGCATATACGAATTTAATGAAAAAAAAAAACGGCTATTACTTTTAAGACATAATGATACCGAATGACTTTATTAAACTTGAAAACAAAATTCTTACCAAGTCATATCTAAGTTTATATATATTTATATCTATATTATATATATATTACTTTTATAAGTGTTTATTGAGGAACACAAAAAAAAAAACTTTTATATATTTTTTTTTATTTTTATTTAGCTTCAGATCCCTTACCGCTGGTGGGAGGAAATATTGGGCTCAAACGAAGTGTGATACAGGACTGACTTCTCTATGGTCAGAATGACACTTTATATAGTGCTTATCTGTTTACAATTTCTGTAGATTACGTTCAGTTGAATCTGAAGTCAAGCGTGGTTTATTTATTGTATCTGTAGATTAGATTTGTATGCATTTAGTTGAATTTGAAGTCAAGCGTGAGTTTTCTTGGTACTATGTTATTTTGTGGGGACGCACAAGTAGTGTCTGATATAACACCTCCCCCTTTAGAGTCTTCTTTGGGTCGAAAAATGACTCGTGGAGGATTGACATTGTTTTCAATCCTAACATTTTTTCTTTTTTAATTTAAGGTAAATATAGGTTACAATGATTACAACAGCCGCAATGATAAAATATATAGTAAGGCTTGTATTTCTATGGTTATACGTTAATTCTTGAATTTTCCTTAAATTGTTTATATTTTGATAATGCAACTCTTGAAATGTTAGGTCCTCCGTTTTATTGTAATTAATATCTAAAATAGTATTGGGACTTAATGGTTCATGTTTATATTTTCGTCTTTCGTAAACCTTATTGTTTATTTCAATTTTACAATTTTCAAATTTAATTAGGTTTGTTACAATTTTGTTTAATTTTTTGTAATGTTACATTAATTATTATAAGATAGTTATTTCCTATTTCTAATACTTTTTTATTTAAATTTCTTACAAGTTTACAGTGCATTGATTCTTGAAGTATGTTTTCGATACAGTTGGCAATTATTTAAGCTAAGTTCTTTATGTATTTAGTATCATCGTAGATTGGTATATTGATCTTTAGTTAAATAAAGATTTTTGTTTATTTTTAACAGTGAATTATTGTCTTTATTTGGAAAAACCATATATCTTTTTGTATGTTTCATTAGTAAAATTTGGAATTTAAATTATAAATATGATATTGTCCTTGTAGAGGGCAAGGTCTAATTTAATTTGTGGAAGTTTTTCTACTGTTATATTATTTTTATCAAGTTCCATGTTTGAAAAAATATCTTTACTTAGTATTCCTAATCTAGAGGCCAAAATGGCATATTTAATCTTTTCTATGTCATCTTTCAAATGTCAAATATTTTCTTTTATTTCAATTTCTAATTCACCCTTATTCCAAGTGGCGTTTATATTGAACGACAATTGTCGTTTCAGAAGTCGTCTCACTTTACTGTCGATTTGGTATCGGTATTCCGCGACTTAAACGCCATGAGAGTCATTTTCATTTACCTTCCACATAGATTCCACAACAACAGCTGTTATTGACAAGTAAATGTGTATTGAATTTGAATAAGTAGCTGCATTCAATTATTTCGTTGTTGATTTATTTTGTCTTCTTAAATTAATTTTGTATATAAATAAAACAAGTTAATACAAAATATGGACACTATTGCCATATTTCTGTGGTTTAGTAGCGAAGATGAGAGTGAAGTGGAAACCAACAAAAATGCTCTCACCAGTTTAAAATTCTTCCGATTGTGGAACACCTCTTTTGAAATTCGTTGCCAGATGAAGATGCTTTTCCATCAACTCCACCAGTCGTTTCATTTGTTTTGGACTTGTTATTTCCAACCTCGAGGAAAAATAAATGAATAAATAAGTGAAATTTAAGCTAAATGAGTTGAAAATTTAACAAAACTCACATTTGAATTCGATTTTGTTGCTTGGCGTTTACAAATTTCCCAACGCCAATGTCGTTTAACTTGTCGTTATGTCAGACTAATACGCCTGCTAGAATAAGGATGGCGTTACGTTCCACATAAACTAAAACGACATCTAGCGTTTAATGGCGTAAAACGACTCATAAAACGCCACCTGTAATGCCGAGTTCACATAGTCGTTTTGCTTACTGGCGTTTAACGCCAACTGGAATAAGGGTGATTATGAAGATTTCTTTCTAGTCATTATGCGTGCTGCTAAATTTATTCAGGTATTCCGTAATATGTTTAGTCTTATCATTAAATGGGTTAGTTAGTAATTTAATTTGTTCATTAAAATGATTGTTTATCTGTATTTGTATTTGAATTTTCTATTGCGATATTATGCGTATTTGTTTCCATTAATCTAAGTCGTTCTTCTATCTCTTTTCTAACTTCGTCGTCCATTGTACCGTATATAAATTTCTTACCTGTACCTTAAATGTTAAACAGTCCTCTTCTCTCTCTGTTGTGTGGTAGGTATTAATGTTTCAAACTCTTTTCGCACATGTTCCATTTGTCGAATAATAATGTTACTGTTTTGTTCGGGTAATTGTCTTACGTTATCTTCTATAATTTTTATGGTTGGTTGCAGCTTAAAAGACAAGATAGTTTTGGACCCGATAGGCGGCGCTGTTGTCCATCTCTGAAGCTGATTCAAGGAAATTTTATGGATGTTATATATGGTTCGTTTCGGCTTGAAAAATCCGATAATTTTGGACCTGACTCATATTGTCTATCTCCAAAAGCGGTCAACCAATTTCAGTAAAATTTTGTGGGTGGGTATGGTCAACCCCATGGTTCCATTTTTGCTCTGCTTTGGAGTGGTGGGCGCAAATCGCAAGCATTTAAGAATATGTGATGTGGCATATGTGGGCGTAGGCCTTACACTCAAGTAGCCCAGGATACTAACCACTGAAACACCGTGTCCATAAGTCGCAACTACTGATATTTATTGTTCTATAGCACCTATATCGAAAGTAAAGTGAACAAAATTATCCGAACGGTGATTACTTACTTTCCGGGCTTCTTCGAGCGACCAACATGACATCACGATTGTTCAAAGAAAATCTTAAAGCGATCATGGCCTTCATCGTTAAGCACAATGTTTTTGGACAATCGATTCAATCATTAGCGCGGAGAAAACTATCAAAAAGGCGACCCGGAAATCCATGAAGTCGTTTCTATTATATACATTGAACTCAAATTAATTCTAATGGAATTTCGTTCGTTCAATAGAGCGGTTCAACTATTAAAAGGGATGTTAATAATTTAATAAATTTTAGGCGGTACGAAGTTCGCCGGGTCAGCTAGTACTACTATATTTATTGGATTCCCTAAGGCATCTAGAAATTGGTTCATTGTATCCATAATTAACTCTATGGTAAGGTACATAAAATAAAAGACGATTTCTAAGAGCTCTCGAAGGAGCATAAAATCCAATTAATGATAATAGCAAAGGGCAATCGATATGACCATTTATTAAATCACGAATAAACATAATAGAAAAATATTGCCTCCGTTTAAAGAGAGGTAAGATACCAAGTAATTTGCACCTCGTAACGTAAGATGGCTTTTCAATATTCCATCGAAGTCTACGAACATCTAGTTTAGGTTTCTTCATGTAACCAAATATTTTCGTAAGAGCGTTTATTACGTCGGTTTTCATTAAAGCTTTTAGTTTATAAAAAGATTCTTTGTTTTCTATATTTATTTTAGTGTTTTTCTTTAAACACAAAGTTAGGGGTTTTATTATTATTTTCTCTTTGGTGTTTGTTTTACGTGGTTCGTAAAAGACAAATCATCTCCTTTTTTGTAAAATGTTCAGTCGCATTCCTTTATTCCTTTAAACCATTTTTTTTTTCTTCTTTATTTTCTTATTGATTATATTGTTTATAATGGAATAGGAGAGATTTCGTTAAAATAGTTGATAGACTCTTCATATTCCAGTATTTAACTGGTAGTACAAATTTTTGGGATTGTAACGTCTTTTGTGACGACTATTGGGTTACCTGCTGTGCGTATTGTCATAGGTTTGATACGCCATTTAATAATATTCCTCCTCTGAAATGTTTGTTTCTTGTTTCTACATAATTATTTTGGTTTCTAGGTTGTTGGAATCTTCATATTTGAGACGATGATGGACCTACTTCCATTGGTTCAAAACGCTGTGGTTGCTGGTGATTTTGATTTCTATAATATTTATTGTTATTGTTGGTTAGGCACATATTGCTTCGGTTGCCAATTCTGGTTTTTATTTTTTTATATTTTTATTTAGCTTCAGATCCCTTACCGCTGGTGGGGGAAAATCTCTCTATGGTCAGATGGACCCTATATATAGTGATTATCTGTTTACAATATCTGTAGATTACAATCAGTTGAATCTGAGGTCAAGCGTGGTTTATATATAGTATCTGTAGATTAGATTTAGAGAAAATGTTGCATGGCCCCTTACCACCGGTGGAGGGAAGTCTAATGAGAATTCTCTAAGGTCTTTTCCTTACGAATGAGCCCGTTTTTATTATTCTTCCTTAAATACTAAAATATTGCTTACGTTAGGTACAAATATTTACAACTTAAATTACCAGGTGTCAAGCAGAGCCAGCGATAAATCGTGAGAATCTTTATTTTGCTGATCTTTCTGAGCACAGAAATATGAAATCTTACACGTTAGAAAATAAAGCAAAAAATAAGAGATAGCGCTGTCTGGTATGGTCACCATGACATGCTGGGGCCGCCCTTTCCGTCACAGCAAAATCGGCTGTATAAAAACGCCGAGTTGCAGGTATTGGTGGTAGTTCTTGAGCTTGGACCTCTATCTGGATATTCCTCTTGATCTTGTAGTATCGCCATATGATGTAGGAAATCATCAAAATAAAGAGTATAGTGGATGTACTGCTACACTATTGGACAAATGCTCCTCATTTCTTATATCCGTTATCAAGTTTGCCAATGGAATGTGTTGCTACTCGCAATCCAATAAAATTGTTTGTCTATCGCAAGCACCCAAACATCACCCTACGCGTTCGTCGTTTTTTTTTGCACAACAACTAGCAACACCAACGTCAGGTGCATTGTGCATCACCTAGGCAAACCAATGTACTTTACAGATCAACATCAGTCGCTCCCAAATGCCGGTGGTTGCGACCGAAATATAAAAAGACTTGGACTTGCACTTGCCCTACTAGCATAGAAGCCAATATACCCACCATCGCGATCGTAAATAGCGGCAGTTGCGACCGACAACGACACCTAAAATGTGTTTCAACGAAGCGGTGGTTGGGACCGATGAAGACGAAAGCATGAACAAGTGCTGTGCATTTTTACACTTTCAGTTTTGTTCTATTCATCGACGCAGCAACATAGTAAATAAATTCTCTAAGCCAAACTTGGTACTGTTTTTTATTTATTTTTTGTTTTTCGACATACCAGTAGCAAATATATACGGATAAAAAGCTATCCGCATCAGAATGAATGCTGCGCTTATGCTACTGGAGCTACTGATATATGATGTGATAGTCATTGAATCGTGTTTAAGGATACAATTTGTCTGTAGTGTCAATATCCCGTCGGTTGGCAATGATATCTCTGAGATCTGTCTGCCACAAATAACGTTAAATGTATACAACCTGTCTAAGACGTAAGTCCAGCTATTGCCGTTGTTGAGTTGAATCCGTACAGGAGATGGTTTGATGCTGCACAATGTACAGTGTGATGACAATTCCTTTTCATGCGTCAGTAGATCCATTTCACATTTGCTGATATTGGAGCGGCGATTAAACATCGGATGCTGTTGCTCGCACAAATATTTTTCACTGGTTCTTATGCGTTGTCCCAGTTCTTCCCTTGTTAATCTGTTGTAGGCTTCTCGTAACAGGTTAACTGTTAAATAATCCAGCGATGGTTCAATAAAAACATATTCATTGTTATGGGGAACTGGAACGGGTATGACCCTGAATAGGTCGAAGTCTTCTGTATTTACTAACGGCACTCGTAAGTCGAATATGACACTCTTATCAATTATTCTTGCTCTTGCTGTGATCTCAATTGGTCTGGTGTTATCACCAGGGGGCTAATTTTGGCTTGATGAATATCTGTCAGAACATTAAATAGAGAAGTTTGTGTTTGCCGATAGTTCAACATAGCTAGCGCTGCGTATGTTGTCACTGCTAAAAATGTCTGTTTTGCTTCGTTCTGGTTGATTGCTTTGGATGTCATGCTCTCAAGATTCTCAAGGTCGGTTTGGAATGCTTGCAGTTGTGCGGAAATGGTTTCAGTATTTTTCTGTAATATATTGTTTGTTGCCTCCGCTACTCAAGTCTGATTTGTTATCAATTCAAGTAGGTGATTCTCATTTGTTCGTGTTTGCTGAGTTTGTTGCTCATAGTGTTCAGCATACGACTCATCTAGTACACCGAAAAGTTTGTTTGCCACCGTACCAACAAAGTCGAAAGCAGATCGTTTAGTTCTAATCCTTTTTGAATTTCCAGCTCCTTGCGTATGCAGTAAGTCGTTGTTGCTTTCTATAATGTTTACTGATGGTTAAATTGATGGACTATATTGTGAGTCAGAGCGTCAGACGTAGCTTAACAAAAGTCATTCATATCCTTCACAAGGTCTTGGAATCCTTCAAATTCTCTACAATAGTTGGTCATATTGTAATAAATGATTATTTTCCAGTCGCTCGTAATCAGGTTTACACTTCCAATCTTCTCAAAGTAAATTCCTGGGCGGTTTTAAATGGGATAACCTTTACGGAATCAAGTTCTTCGTTCAATGTCAATGTGTTACCATGTCCAAGAACAATTATAACCAAACTGGTGAACAATAGCCACCTTATTTTGCTTACCCTAAACGTCGGTTTATTTTCATTTCCCGGTGTGTTTGAGCCTTCGGTGGAGTGTATGGTTGATTGGATTGTGGCTATGGGTTCCGATCCAATGTGAGTTAGCGCAAGATGTACATTAACTGTTCGTTTTGGATTTTCAACATTGCCTGGCAACAGCCCCTCATCTTCAATTGGGAGTAGGCATAGTTTTGTAATGGGTATCTTTATAAACTTCTTGTTACTGTAGACAGTTGCAGCTCTAACATGATTATAATTCCCCGGGTGTGTTTCGGTAATGCGGCACATCAACCAGCTTGTTGGGGGTAATCGATCTTCCTTAATCAAAACGACGTCGCCTATGTTTACGTTTGCTTCAGTGCCCTTCCACTTTATTCGCTGTTGAAGATGTGACAACTACTCCGTAGACCATGTCTTCCAGAAATCTTGAGTCATCTTTTGTAATAACCGCCAGCGCGATCCATAGTTTCGTGTATCGTCTAAACAGGGCTCGGGTACTGTATTCAGCGCGGATCCAATACGAAAATGACCAGGAGTGAGAATTGGAGTATCTTCTATGTCGTTGCTTACTTTTATCAGCCGGTCGAGAATTCAGGCATGCCTCTATCTGCGTTAGAAGAGTAGATAGTTCTTCGAAGGTAAGTTTCGTATCACCAATTATTCTTTCGAGGTGATATTTTATGGACTTAACTCCAGCTTCCCACAGGCCGCCGAAGTGTGGTGCTGCTGGTAGTATGAAATGCCACTGTATTCCATTCATAACTAACCTTATTGAAGCATTTTTCTCCGCTTGATTGATGGTGAGTAATCGAAGGTTTTGAAGTTCTTTATTGGCTCCGATGAAAGTTGTAGGAATCCAATTGTGACCATCATCAGATAGATACCGTCGTGAAGTGTTTTCTTGTGTACATATTCTGCCAGTAGGTTGGTAAAAACGCTACCATATGGTAAAATATACGGGTGTTTTTCGTTGGGAGTCATGCTGGCTCTATTCGCCCTCCAACAACTAACATGTTGTCATCGTCCAGATGGGGATTTAGCGAAAGTAGGTTGCTCTTCTTGGGGATGTCGTCTCCGTTCTTCAACCATTTCATTTCCTCCGGAAATGCCTCTAGTTGTACCGAATGGACTTCTTTCTAATGGTGCTTAATGTTGAACACAAATCGTATACAGTAGGCCATGGTTCGGATCAGCCTTGTGTAAGAAGAAAATCTGTGCAATATGGCGTCCTTTTTTATCACCGACTTTAACACAAGTTCAATGGTCTCACTTACTCTCCGTACCTGCTCGATTTCTGACTGTATATCCCAGTATTCCATGCAACGCCTTAGCCAGTTTGGTCCACTCCACCATAGTGAGTTAAACCTCTCCGATCATACGTGCCTCTAGCAATCTGGATCTAGTGTTTCTCGAATTTGAGATATTCTGAATACCTTATTGATCTGTGCCCCAAATATTAGCTGCACTTCCTTGAGGAGTTTTGACAATAAATGTAGGTCAAAATAAGATAAGTCATGATATATTAAGTAGGTTTTATTTTCTTTATTAATCATTTTGTATTTCCAGACCGCCGACGCATCGCATTCCGAAATAATATATCAGTACAGCACAACCCAGTAAATACACCGTCACCGAGTCCAGCAATGTTATACCACATATCAAGTGAGTGTACTGGTACCTAGTATCGATAGCGCGATGACACACGGATCAGGTTGCGTTCGCTAGGAGGGATGACCTGATTCGTGTGCGGTTAAATACCGGACGGTGGTATGGAATTCGGGGAAAAGCAACACGATGTCGAAGCGAGCATTGGTCTGTGTTCTGGTCGCTGGAATGTTGGGGATCGGATGGCTGGTGAGCTGGGCAACGAAGGCGTGGGGATGGTACAGACTGCTGAGTCGCATGTACCTCTGGGAATTGCTGTAACTGGTGACGGGTGGCGGTGTCTGGGGCGAGCTGTTTTGTTGTCAGTTGTCAATATACCACGAGCGACGGCGGTCCGGAATTTTAGAAAAAAGATTTGTTTAACTATACAGTAGTGTATTGAATTCTAAAAAGATTTGTTTAACGTAAATTTAAGTGTAATAAATAAAAATCAATTTTTGTCAATAAACCACATGGGGGCTCAACCGGGATCTACCGGATAATTTAAATATTGGTTTTATTTTTGCAATACTGTCGATTTATGGATGATCTGAACTTGCTAACGGTCAAGCAGTTACAGGCATTCTTACGTAAGAAAGGACTGTCATATCGCTACGCAATCAAGACAGATTTAGTGGAACGCATACGCGCAAATTTCGGTTCATTGCAAACAAGTGACGTGTTATCGGTTGTGATAAACGACGACGGGCTTAGTTCATATCAGACTAGCCAGAACGACGAAAGGTGCGAAGCACAGAATTACGAAGACAACGAAAGGTGCGAAGCACAGAATTACGAAGACGACGAAAGGCGCGAAGCACAGAAGTACGAGGACAACGAAGGGTGTGAAGCGCAGAATTACGAAGTAACCGTAGGGAACGACGACGACGACAGCAAAGAGAACAAAGTACTATTCCACGAAGTAAACGAGGAGAGCAGAGATCAGAGCGACAACGACGCCTACGAGGAAGGCTACGCAGAAAACTACGAAGCAGAGAATTCAGGAGAGATAAGCAGAATGGCAAGTAAGAATAACTTTGTTTTCAGGGATATTGAAGAGTCACTGGAAACATTTTCCGGCGAAGAAAGCCGTAACTATCAAGATTGGGTAAAAGAGTTTAAGGACATCGCTTCAACCTGTGAGTGGAACGACGTTCAAAAGTATTTGTATGCGCGACGTCTATTGAGAGGTGCCGCCAAGTTAGCCGTCGAGGCGACGGGTGGAGTTACGAATTGGACTACACTAGAAGAGAGATTGGCGAAAGAATTTGGGAAAAATCCATCAGCTGCTGAGATTCACCGGTTGCTGGAAGGTAGGAAGAAGAACACGACGGAAAGCTTATTGGAGTATTTTTTCCATATGACCCAAATAGCTAACAAGGGTAAGGTGGATGAGTCATCTACAATTGAGTACATCATAAATGGAATTCCGGACTCTTCGGCTAACAAAGTGATACTTTACGAAGCATCCACGCTCGACGAACTTAAAGGGAAAATGGAGTGCTACAAAAGAATGCAGCGGCACGCGCCAAAGCAAAAAACCGAAATTAGGCCCGCCACACCAAGTAAGCCGAGTTCCTCGCGCGGGGGACGGCCAGATGCAGCAAATAAACGATGCCACAATTGCGGTTCTTCTGCACATTTCGCGCAGAATTGTCCCGATAAGGATAAGGGAAGAAAGTGTTTCAAGTGTAATCAGTTCGGGCACATGTCCGCCAGTTGCCCAAGCAACGACAGGAGGGAGGGACCAACGTCGAGGAATGTCAGCCGAATACAGAGACTACATGCCGATGATGGTCAAATACTGATAGGTATAGGGACCAATAACTATTATGCGTACTTAGACAGTGGTAGTGACGTATCGGTCATGCATGCATCCGTGCAAAAGGAGATTGGTTTCAACATGACCGAACAACCTGGGATGAAATTGAAGGGATTTGGTAACGCACCGCAGACTGCATTGGGATCTGGTGTAGTGGCATTGACGATAGACGATAATCAATATGAGGTCAGATTCCAGGTCGTACGCGATGAATGGATTCCAGATCGTATTCTTTTGGGTAAGGATTTTCTGGAGAACGTGGAGGTGATCATCAATCAAGGCAAGATAGTTAGCATTCGCGAACTACGTAAAAAGGAAGCAGATCTCCCGAACCGGGTAAAATTAGAGGAAAACGATATATTAAGTATCGCAGTAACCAGTTGGGAAGAAAATTGTAAGAAAAGTCCTCGCATTGGCAACGAAAACTTCAAGGAACGAATCGATAAGACCATCGCATCGTATTCACCCCGCAGGGTCGATAATTCCTGTGTGGAAATGAGCCTGATACTACAAGACGAAGTTCCGGTATATCAGAAGGCGAGGCGTTTGGCTGCTCCAGAAAGGGAAGTGGTAAGTCAGCAGATCGACGAATGGTTAGAGGAGGGTATAATCCAGCACAGCCGGTCAGACTTTGCTAGCCCTATAGTTCTAGTAAAGAAAAAAGATGGTAGCAGTCGATTATGTGTGGATTACCGTAAGCTGAACACGAAGATCATCAAAGATCGTTACCCTCTGCCAATTATGGAGGAGGTTTTGGAAAAGCTGCACTCCGCTAAAGTGTTCACAACACTGGACTTACGCAACGGGTTCTTCCACGTCAACGTATCTGAGAATAGCAGAAAATACACATCTTTTGTAACGCCGGACGGGCAGTATGAGTTCCTAAAGGTGCCTTTTGGTTTGTGTAACTCACCATCTGTTTTCCAACGCTTCATCAATACTGTGTTCCGGGATCTGATTCGACAGGATTACTTGCTGCTTTATTTGGACGATGTCATTATCGCTGCTAAAGACGAGGAGGACAACTTGCAGAAGCTAACCAGGGTGTTAGAAGTAGCCGAGGAGAACGGATTGGTCATCAAGTGGGAAAAGTGTAATTTCCTCAGCAGGAAAGTCGAATTTCTGGGTCATGTCATCGAAGATGGAAACATCAAACCTTCAGTGGAAAAGTTGAAGGCAGTTAAACACTTTCCAAGGCCAGCAAACACAAAGCAGATCCAAAGCTTTTTAGGATTAACCGGATTTTTCCGTAAGTTTATACCAAATTATGCTGTTGTGGCAATACCATTGTCAGATTTGACGAAGAAAGATACTGTGTTTGAGTTTGGACTGGACCAAATCGCAGCGGTTGAAGCTCTCAAGGATATGCTGTGTGGGGAGCCTGTGCTGAAACTCTTTCAACCAACACTCGAAACCGAGCTGCACACGGACGCCAGCATGACGGGTTACGGAGGCGTGCTTTTGCAGAAGCACGATACAGGATTGCATCCAGTCTTCTACATCAGTTTTAAAGCAACACCAGCCGAACAAAATTACACTAGCTACGAACACGAAGTTTTGGCCGTGGTGAAATGTATCAAAAAGCTGAGGGCGACTATGAAGAAAAAGGACCTATGCCCACGAGTAGCCAGATGGGCCATAATGTTACAGGAGTTTGACTGCGAGGTTTTACACCGCGCCGGATCAGCCATGCGCCACGTGGATGCCCTAAGTCGCTACCCGGCGGTTATGCGCATCGAGGATAGCATCATCCCACGGATAAAACACGCTCAAGGTAAAGATGAACATTGTCAAATAATAATAGATATTTTGGCCGTTACAGGGTCTTACAAGGACTACGAGATGAGGAACGACCTGCTGTATAAGTTTGTGGCTGGTAACTATCTCCTGGTGATTCCAAAGATCATGCAGAGGGAAATCATAAGAAGTGTACACGAGCCAGGACACATCAACTCAGTTAAAGTGGAAGCTATCCTCAAACAAGATTACTACATTCCGAACGTGGCCGCTGCAGTAGAACGTGTGATTTCAAATTGCGTAGCATGCATCCTGGCGGCAAGAAAATCGGGAAAAGGAGAAGGATTCCTGAACCCTATTGAGAAGAGTGATCAGCCTTTGCACACATACCACGTTGACCACCTAGGTCCACTACCATCTACGAGCAAATTGTACAAATACGTTTTCGTGGTAGTCGATTCGTTCACGAAATTTGTGTGGATTTATCCAACAAGGACAACCAACGCTGAAGAAGTCATCAGTAAATTGGAAATACAGCGTGAGGTTTTTGGCAACCCTTTCCGGATAATTTCTGACAGGGGACCTGCTTTTACCTCCAACCTTTTTAAAGAGTTTTGCGATCGAAACAAAATCAATCATAATTTGACAACAACAGGAGTTCCAAGAGGGAATGGACAGGTCGAAAGGATTAATCGCATAACCATCGAAGTCCTGGCGAAATTAACGATTGAAGAACCTACCAAGTGGTATAAGACCGTCAGCAACCTGCAGGCAACACTGAACTCTACGGTGTCCAGGAGCACGAAGAGAAGCCCGTTCCACCTGATGTTTGGAGCGGTTATGAGGAGAGAATGTGATCTCGAGCTGAAAACGTTACTAGAGGAAGCAATTTTGGATGACTTCGAGAGCGGACGCGATGCAGTGAGAAGAGCAGCCAAGGAGGAAATTCTTAAAGTACAGGAGGAAAACAGACGAAACTATAACCGTAAACGAAAGCAGCCTCGAAAATACGAAGTTGGAGATCTGGTTGCTATTCAACGCACACAATTTGGAGTTGGGCTTAAGTTATGTCCAAAATTCTTTGGACCTTATGAAGTTGTAAGGGTCAAAAGAAATGATCGTTACGATGTCCGCAAGGTTGGCGAGCACGAGGGACCAGGCCAAACGTCCACAGCGGTAGATCTGATGAAACCATGGGTTAGTAACGAAGGGGCCGATGAAGATGAATATGAAGATGCTCCGCTGATCGACTGAGGACAGTCGAATTTTCAGGATGGCCGATTGTAGGTCAAAATAAGATAAGTCATGATATATTAAGTAGGTTTTATTTTCTTTATTAATCATTTTGTATTTCCAGACCGCCGACGCATCGCATTCCGAAATAATATATCAGTACAGCACAACCCAGTAAATACACCGTCACCGAGTCCAGCAATGTTATACCACATATCAAGTGAGTGTACTGGTACCTAGTATCGATAGCGCGATGACACACGGATCAGGTTGCGTTCGCTAGGAGGGATGACCTGATTCGTGTGCGGTTAAATACCGGACGGTGGTATGGAATTCGGGGAAAAGCAACACGATGTCGAAGCGAGCATTGGTCTGTGTTCTGGTCGCTGGAATGTTGGGGATCGGATGGCTGGTGAGCTGGGCAACGAAGGCGTGGGGATGGTACAGACTGCTGAGTCGCATGTACCTCTGGGAATTGCTGTAACTGGTGACGGGTGGCGGTATCTGGGGCGAGCTGTTTTGTTGTCAGTTGTCAATATACCACGAGCGACGGCGGTCCGGAATTTTAGAAAAAAGATTTGTTTAACTATACAGTAGTGTATTGAATTCTAAAAAGATTTGTTTAACGTAAATTTAAGTGTAATAAATAAAAATCAATTTTTGTCAATAAACCACATGGGGGCTCAACCGGGATCTACCGGATAATTTAAATATTGGTTTTATTTTTGCAATACTGTCGATTTATGGATGATCTGAACTTGCTAACGGTCAAGCAGTTACAGGCATTCTTACGTAAGAAAGGACTGTCATATCGCTACGCAATCAAGACAGATTTAGTGGAACGCATACGCGCAAATTTCGGTTCATTGCAAACAAGTGACGTGTTATCGGTTGTGATAAACGACGACGGGCTTAGTTCATATCAGACTAGCCAGAACGACGAAAGGTGCGAAGCACAGAATTACGAAGACAACGAAAGGTGCGAAGCACAGAATTACGAAGACGACGAAAGGCGCGAAGCACAGAAGTACGAGGACAACGAAGGGTGTGAAGCGCAGAATTACGAAGTAACCGTAGGGAATGACGACGACGACAGCAAAGAGAACAAAGTACTATTCCACGAAGTAAACGAGGAGAGCAGAGATCAGAGCGACAACGACGCCTACGAGGAAGGCTACGCAGAAAACTACGAAGCAGAGAATTCAGGAGAGATAAGCAGAATGGCAAGTAAGAATAACTTTGTTTTCAGGGATATTGAAGAGTCACTGGAAACATTTTCCGGCGAAGAAAGCCGTAACTATCAAGATTGGGTAAAAGAGTTTAAGGACATCGCTTCAACCTGCGAGTGGAACGACGTTCAAAAGTATTTGTATGCGCGACGTCTATTGAGAGGTGCCGCCAAGTTAGCCGTCGAGGCGACGGGTGGAGTTACGAATTGGACTACACTAGAAGAGAGATTGGCGAAAGAATTTGGGAAAAATCCATCAGCTGCTGAGATTCACCGGTTGCTGGAAGGTAGGAAGAAGAACACGACGGAAAGCTTATTGGAGTATTTTTTCCATATGACCCAAATAGCTAACAAGGGTAAGGTGGATGAGTCATCTACAATTGAGTACATCATAAATGGAATTCCGGACTCTTCGGCTAACAAAGTGATACTTTACGAAGCATCCACGCTCGACGAACTTAAAGGGAAAATGGAGTGCTACAAAAGAATGCAGCGGCACGCGCCAAAGCAAAAAACCGAAATTAGGCCCGCCACACCAAGTAAGCCGAGTTCCTCGCGCGGGGGACGGCCAGATGCAGCAAATAAACGATGCCACAATTGCGGTTCTTCTGCACATTTCGCGCAGAATTGTCCCGATAAGGATAAGGGAAGAAAGTGTTTCAAGTGTAATCAGTTCGGGCACATGTCCGCCAGTTGCCCAAGCAACGACAGGAGGGAGGGACCAACGTCGAGGAATGTCAGCCGAATACAGAGACTACATGCCGATGATGGTCAAATACTGATAGGTATAGGGACCAATAACTATTATGCGTACTTAGACAGTGGTAGTGACGTATCGGTCATGCATGCATCCGTGCAAAAGGAGATTGGTTTCAACATGACCGAACAACCTGGGATGAAATTGAAGGGATTTGGTAACGCACCGCAGACTGCATTGGGATCTGGTGTAGTGGCATTGACGATAGACGATAATCAATATGAGGTCAGATTCCAGGTCGTACGCGATGAATGGATTCCAGATCGTATTCTTTTGGGTAAGGATTTTCTGGAGAACGTGGAGGTGATCATCAATCAAGGCAAGATAGTTAGCATTCGCGAACTACGTAAAAAGGAAGCAGATCTCCCGAACCGGGTAAAATTAGAGGAAAACGATATATTAAGTATCGCAGTAACCAGTTGGGAAGAAAATTGTAAGAAAAGTCCTCGCATTGGCAACGAAAACTTCAAGGAACGAATCGATAAGACCATCGCATCGTATTCACCCCGCAGGGTCGATAATTCCTGTGTGGAAATGAGCCTGATACTACAAGACGAAGTTCCGGTATATCAGAAGGCGAGGCGTTTGGCTGCTCCAGAAAGGGAAGTGGTAAGTCAGCAGATCGACGAATGGTTAGAGGAGGGTATAATCCAGCACAGCCGGTCAGACTTTGCTAGCCCTATAGTTCTAGTAAAGAAAAAAGATGGTAGCAGTCGATTATGTGTGGATTACCGTAAGCTGAACACGAAGATCATCAAAGATCGTTACCCTCTGCCAATTATGGAGGAGGTTTTGGAAAAGCTGCACTCCGCTAAAGTGTTCACAACACTGGACTTACGCAACGGGTTCTTCCACGTCAACGTATCTGAGAATAGCAGAAAATACACATCTTTTGTAACGCCGGACGGGCAGTATGAGTTCCTAAAGGTGCCTTTTGGTTTGTGTAACTCACCATCTGTTTTCCAACGCTTCATCAATACTGTGTTCCGGGATCTGATTCGACAGGATTACTTGCTGCTTTATTTGGACGATGTCATTATCGCTGCTAAAGACGAGGAGGACAACTTGCAGAAGCTAACCAGGGTGTTAGAAGTAGCCGAGGAGAACGGATTGGTCATCAAGTGGGAAAAGTGTAATTTCCTCAGCAGGAAAGTCGAATTTCTGGGTCATGTCATCGAAGATGGAAACATGAAACCTTCAGTGGAAAAGTTGAAGGCAGTTAAACACTTTCCAAGGCCAGCAAACACAAAGCAGATCCAAAGCTTTTTAGGATTAACCGGATTTTTCCGTAAGTTTATACCAAATTATGATGTTGTGGCAAAACCATTGTCAGATTTGACGAAGAAAGATACTGTGTTTGAGTTTGGACTGGACCAAATCGCAGCGGTTGAAGCTCTCAAGGATATGCTGTGTGGGGAGCCTGTGCTGAAACTCTTTCAACCAACACTCGAAACCGAGCTGCACACGGACGCCAGCATGACGGGTTACGGAGGCGTGCTTTTGCAGAAGCACGATACAGGATTGCATCCAGTCTTCTACATCAGTTTTAAAGCAACACCAGCCGAACAAAATTACACTAGCTACGAACACGAAGTTTTGGCCGTGGTGAAATGTATCAAAAAGCTGAGGGCGACTATGAAGAAAAAGGACCTATGCCCACGAGTAGCCAGATGGGCCATAATGTTACAGGAGTTTGACTGCGAGGTTTTACACCGCGCCGGATCAGCCATGCGCCACGTGGATGCCCTAAGTCGCTACCCGGCGGTTATGCGCATCGAGGATGGCATCATCCCACGGATAAAACACGCTCAAGGTAAAGATGAACATTGTCAAATAATAATAGATATTTTGGCCGTTACAGGGTCTTACAAGGACTACGAGATGAGGAACGACCTGCTGTATAAGTTTGTGGCTGGTAACTATCTCCTGGTGATTCCAAAGATCATGCAGAGGGAAATCATAAGAAGTGTACACGAGCCAGGACACATCAACTCAGTTAAAGTGGAAGCTATCCTCAAACAAGATTACTACATTCCGAACGTGGCCGCTGCAGTAGAACGTGTGATTTCAAATTGCGTAGCATGCATCCTGGCGGCAAGAAAATCGGGAAAAGGAGAAGGATTCCTGAACCCTATTGAGAAGAGTGATCAGCCTTTGCACACATACCACGTTGACCACCTAGGTCCACTACCATCTACGAGCAAATTGTACAAATACGTTTTCGTGGTAGTCGATTCGTTCACGAAATTTGTGTGGATTTATCCAACAAGGACAACCAACGCTGAAGAAGTCGTCAGTAAATTGGAAATACAGCGTGAGGTTTTTGGCAACCCTTTCCGGATAATTTCTGACAGGGGACCTGCTTTTACCTCCAACCTTTTTAAAGAGTTTTGCGATCGAAACAAAATCAATCATAATTTGACAACAACAGGAGTTCCAAGAGGGAATGGACAGGTCGAAAGGATTAATCGCATAACCATCGAAGTCCTGGCGAAATTAACGATTGAAGAACCTACCAAGTGGTATAAGACCGTCAGCAACCTGCAGGCAACACTGAACTCTACGGTGTCCAGGAGCACGAAGAGAAGCCCGTTCCACCTGATGTTTGGAGCGGTTATGAGGAGAGAATGTGATCTCGAGCTGAAAACGTTACTAGAGGAAGCAATTTTGGATGACTTCGAGAGCGGACGCGATGCAGTGAGAAGAGCAGCCAAGGAGGAAATTCTTAAAGTACAGGAGGAAAACAGACGAAACTATAACCGTAAACGAAAGCAGCCTCGAAAATACGAAGTTGGAGATCTGGTTGCTATTCAACGCACACAATTTGGAGTTGGGCTTAAGTTATGTCCAAAATTCTTTGGACCTTATGAAGTTGTAAGGGTCAAAAGAAATGATCGTTACGATGTCCGCAAGGTTGGCGAGCACGAGGGACCAGGCCAAACGTCCACAGCGGTAGATCTGATGAAACCATGGGTTAGTAACGAAGGGGCCGATGAAGATGAATATGAAGATGCTCCGCTGATCGACTGAGGACAGTCGAATTTTCAGGATGGCCGATTGTAGGTCAAAATAAGATAAGTCATGATATATTAAGTAGGTTTTATTTTCTTTATTAATCATTTTGTATTTCCAGACCGCCGACGCATCGCATTCCGAAATAATATATCAGTACAGCACAACCCAGTAAATACACCGTCACCGAGTCCAGCAATGTTATACCACATATCAAGTGAGTGTACTGGTACCTAGTATCGATAGCGCGATGACACACGGATCAGGTTGCGTTCGCTAGGAGGGATGACCTGATTCGTGTGCGGTTAAATACCGGACGGTGGTATGGAATTCGGGGAAAAGCAACACGATGTCGAAGCGAGCATTGGTCTGTGTTCTGGTCGCTGGAATGTTGGGGATCGGATGGCTGGTGAGCTGGGCAACGAAGGCGTGGGGATGGTACAGACTGCTGAGTCGCATGTACCTCTGGGAATTGCTGTAACTGGTGACGGGTGGCGGTGTCTGGGGCGAGCTGTTTTGTTGTCAGTTGTCAATATACCACGAGCGACGGCGGTCCGGAATTTTAGAAAAAAGATTTGTTTAACTATACAGTAGTGTATTGAATTCTAAAAAGATTTGTTTAACGTAAATTTAAGTGTAATAAATAAAAATCAATTTTTGTCAATAAACCACATAAATGTGCCCCACATAATTCGACCTTGGGCGTAGTAAGCTTGGCTTTAATGGGTGCAACCTTTGCTTTGGATGTCAACAATGTAGTTATATATTTTGTATTATACGTGGTAGTTCTCGCATATACAACGGCTGCGTAAGCGCCTTCAGAGGCATCGCAGAATCCATTTAACTCGATTTGCTGCCGTTTGTTGGTAACAATCCATTTTGAAATTTTAATAGACTCAGCATGCGGAAGTTCATGCCTGAACATTGTTGCAATTCTTCTGTTAATTGATCATCCCAATCAATGTCTGCCTTCCACATCTGGTTACTGGCGTCAGCCATCCTAATGGATCGAAAAGAGGTGCTATTTCCGATAGTGTGGTACGTTTGGTGGATCCATGCTCTTCTTGTAAGGATGTTGTTACGTGGAACTTAAACTGGAATGTGTCAGCTAAGGGGTTCCAATGCATTTCCAAAGTTTTAATTGTCTCTTCCTTTTCGAACTTAGCTTCAGGTAGGTTATGTGCATCCGATATTGATTTTAAAAGTGACGAATGGTTTGCTGCCAGCAGACTTCTGATGACCTTGTAGAGGAACTTCTTCAATTTCCCAAAATCTTTCAAGTTGTTTATCTAATGATGTTTGAACGACAAGACCATTGATTTTGATTTTGTCATTTCTTTGAGTTGATGTCCGACCGGAAATAAGCCATCCTAGTTGGGAATTCTGTGCTATAAGAGAAGAGACTCTTTTCAAACCATCAAGTATTACTTCTCCATAAAAGTCTTCTCCTATGATTAGGTCGATTCCTCCAGGGATGTTGAACGTTGGATCGGCTAGTTTTATGGATCCAAACTGGTGATCCATCATATTATTAGCTTCTGCATCTGGTAGAGTTTTTGTTAGTTTTGGTAAGACAAGGGCTTCTACATTAACTTCGAAGTCAGATGAGAATCTCGGGAAGATTGTTAGCTCTACCTTATTTCGCGCTGTTCCTGCGTCAGTAGCTCCCAGTCCGCTTACTTAAACGTGAACCTTTTGCTTCTGCAATCTCAAGGCTTGGGCAACAGTTTCTGTTACTAGGGTGGCTTGTGACTCTTGATCAATAAGTGCTCGAAGCTCAGTGCATTGACCATGTCCAGAAGCACCGCGTGCCCTTACAATTTCTGTAGCAAGCAAGATGTTTTGGCTCTGATGACCATGATTAGATTGAATGTGTACGTCAGCTTGGGCATGATCTGATTGTCGTCCTTCCACCCTTTCAAAATGCAGTAAGGAATGGAACGTGCTTGTCATGTCGTAAACAATTTATGCATAGTCTCGCTGCCTTAACTTGTTCACAGCGCTCCTTCGTGTTTCAGCCCATGAATTTACGGCAAGCATATATGTTATGCTCACCTTGGCAAAATACACAGGTTGATTTTGTTGACACGTGAAAGTTTCCCATCACGTTCTTTGTTTCCTCTGAAGCCTTATACTGCTTTTGCCTTGTGGAAGCTAGTACCTCCAATGCCTGATATCTTCTTGCTAAGAGATCGTATAGCGTTTGAAGCGATGGCATTTTGTTCGGTTGTTCCAAACTTTGTTCAAAAAGTCTTCTACTGTCTTGGTCTCGTGCCCTAGTTACTAGGTGCACAATAATCGGATCCCAGGATTTTGTGTTCAGACCCATATTATTTATGGCTGACAACCCTTCCTTTGTTGTGTCTAGGATTGACTTAATAGAGTTCGCTGTTGAATGGGCTCCTTGATAACCAGCCTTAAGCATTTTATCCAAATACATTGACACGGTTTTTCGTTCATTATCATATCGTGCCTTTAATGTCTCCAAGGCACATGCATAATTAGCACTTGAAATTGTTAGATGCTGAATTAATGCCTTTGGTTCGCCTTCTAAATGAGTTTTCAGATACTCCATCTTCTCTCTCGTGTTTAAATTTGGGTTGTTCTGTATAATGGTTGTAAATATATCAGCAAATGATCGCCATTCCAGATAATTTCCTTTAAATATAGGTATCTTCAGAGGTGGCAGTTTACTGTCTGAACGATCTGTTTCCCGTGTTTATCTCGAGAAACAGATTTTTAGCCCTTCCCCATGTATCTATCTCAATGTATGGAGTATCGAATTTGATTTTATCCTTTATTTTATTGTGATTATCATCGAATTCTTCCCAAATCGATTGAATTTTCTGAAGCCGTTTTTCTTTATAGCGGAGCGTCTTCCTAAACGCGCTATCCTTCTTGAAATTTATAGTTGCTTTTTCTAGCTCTTCGGCAAAAGTCTTTTGTCTATCAACAATTATAAAAATGTCAATTTCATCATCCATGATTGCTCAGGGTTATTTTTGTTTTTTTTTCACTGAATTGAATTATCACATTTTTCCACTACCAGTGTTAGCACTGGCAACGCTTGTTACTTGTTATTCATGTTTAATGTACTAGTGTAGTATATTATGTAAAATGTATTCACTGATTCGTTTTAATAGCTCGAAGGAGCAAATGTAAAGATTAGAGAACATGTTGCAAGACCCCTTACCGCTGGTGGGGGGAAGTCTAATGATAATTCTCTAAGGTCTTTTCTTTACGAATGAACCCGTTTTTATTAGGTACAAATATTTACAACTTAAATTAAAAGGTGTCAAGCAGAGCCAGCGATAAATCGTGAGAATTTTTATTCTGCTGATCTTGCTAAGAACAGAAACATAAAATCTTACACGTTAGAAAATAAAGCAAAAAATAAGAGATAAAGCTGTCTGGTATGGTCACCATGACATATACAGGGTGTCCGCCGGGAAGGTATACTACTTTGTTTGTTTATAATTTTTGATTAAATGAAAGAGAATGGATCTTATATTGATAAATGTTTTATTTAATGTCGGCAATTATGTATGGAATACAATATCCGGTAAATGTCCGCCTCTGTTAGTCTCACAAATGCGAGCCCTTTTGAGCACATTTTTCATTACATTCTCACACATTTCACGCGGTATTTCCTGAATTTCATCACGAATATTTTGTTTGAGTTGCTCAAGCGTTTCTGGTTTGTTTGCATAAGCCTTGCTTTTCAGATATCCTCACAAAAAGAAGTCCGGAGCAGTCAAATCAAGCGACCGTGGAGGCCAATCAACATCACAATTTCTTGAAATAACCATTGTAATCCTGGCTGTATGCAATGTGGCACCGTCTTGTTGATACCACATGTTAATCAAGCCAAAGCATGAAGTTGTGGCGTTAAAAAGCTTTCAATCATATCACGATATCGCTCCCCATTCACAGTTACCGTTACGCCGTTTTCATTTTCAAAGAACTAAGGTCCAATGATTCCTCCTGACCAAATTGCACACCAGACGGTAGCTTTTAATGGATGCAAAGGTGACTGATGAATAATTTGAGGGTTTTCCATTGCCCAGAACCGAATATTCTGTTTATTCACATATCCATTCAAATGAAAATGTGTCTCCCAAAAATTTCACGTACCTACCTTTGTCATAGTCGCAGTAATCGATGATTGATTTTGATAAAATGTTTTAACGATTAAAACACATTGGTTTATCGAATATTTTTCCATGATATGAACTGTCAACACTAATTTTTACCAAAATGGCGGCAAAACAAAGTAGTATACCTTCCCGGCGGACACCCTGACATTCAGTTGAATCTGAAGTCAAGCGCGGTTTATTTATAGTATCTGTAGACTAAATTTGTATACATTTAGTTGAATTTGAAGTCAAGCGTGGGTTTGCTAGGTAGGTACTATGTTATTTTTTGGGGACGCACAAGTAGTGTCTGATATAACATATCTATATTTAAAATGTTGAACTCACTTATTTAGGAAATTTGTATGCACATAGTTTGTTACTTTGTACTTCGCGTGTCAAATAATAAATGACGCCATCAAAAGCATTGCATTCAAATGATTACCATGTTTAAACTGCATTTTGTTCAATTCGAAACTTGTGTTGTTAATTCAACAAAATTTATGTCAAACATGCAAACAAAAATGTTAATTTCAACAGAATGTTTGTAGTATTTATAATCTGTATTTTTTTTGGCTAACAAACATTTTGCATAAGTTTTGTCAATTTCACAAAAGGGATTTTTGGTTCTCTTAATAAATAACAAAAACTTTGGTAATTCAAAAATAAAATTGTTCAATTGATACAATATTGATTTATTAAACTGCAAATTGTGTTTTGTTAATCCGACAAACTAGTTTGACAATATATCGTTCAAATTGATAAAACTTAAGTTGTATTGATAAATTTCAATTATCATTACAATAATTTTTTTTCAGTTCAACAAAACTACTTTTGTTGATATTTTTGTCAATATTACCTGGTACCTACACTGAAAACTAGGTGTATGAGGTAAAAAACAATCCGATGAAAGATCATCAGCCCATCCACCCTAAAATTCGCACGACCAAACCCACCTGTAGATCAAGGCCATCAATTCTATCTCCTTTCGTATGTTTGGAAAGTGGCATGCAACATTTAATTGGGGTTAATTAATTGTAGATATTATTTCAAATCGATAATATCATTAAATTTGCATTCAAACATCTACAAGAATGAATTTTCAAATCTAAATTAAATTAAATTTATCAGCAACGCCGATGTGCCGACTATAGTCTCCATATAAAGGGTGTTTTTTTTAGAGGTATAGAACTTCGAATTGAAATAAAACACAAAAAAATCGTTTTAATGTCCATCAATTTGGCTTTATTGGAAGGATAATTTTATGCCATTAATGTTTAAATATGATTTCGGGCATGTGGCCGCCGCGGCTGCTTTGAATAAAGCCAAGTCTAGAGGTCCAATTTTCAACCACTTTTTCGAGCATTTGGCGCTGTATGTCGGCAATAACGCCACGAATGTTGGCTTCCAAGTCCCCTAACGTTTCTGGTTTGTTGGCGTAGGCGAGCGACTTCACATATCCCCAAAGAAAATGGTGTCAAATCACACGATCTTGGTGGCCAATTGACAGGCCCATTCCGCGAAATTATGCGCTCATCGAATGTTTCCTTCAATAAATCGATTGTGACGTGCGCTGTGTGGCATGTAGCGCCGTCTTGTTGGAACCACATCTGATCCACATTCATGCCATCCAATTCGGGAACAAAATAGTCGGTTATCATGGCTCTATACCGGTCTCCATTAACGGTAACTGACTCTCCAGCATCTTTCGGAAGAAGTATGGCCCAATGACTCTACCAGCCCCTAGAGCACACCAAATAGTCAGTTTTTGTGGATGTAATGGCGTCTGAAGGGTCTCATGTGGATTCTCTTCACTCCAAATGCGGCAATTTTGCTCGTTGACGTAGCCATTCAACCAAAACTGAGCCTCATCACTGAACAAAATTTTGCGATGAAAATCAGCATCGATATCAATCTCATTTTCGGCCCATACACCAAAATCACGACGCATTGCATGGTCTCGCGGCTTTAATTCTTGCACAAGCTGGATCTTGTAAGGTCGTAAGCTAATATCTTTGCGCAAAATCTTCCATAAAGTTGATGGACAAAGCTCCAATTGCTGTGCACGGTGGCGACTCAATTCATCCGGGTCCTCTTCAACACTTTGCTCTACAGCGGCAATAGTTTCTTCGGTGCGCACTGTTCGATGTCTCTGTGGATGCGTATTATCACATAGAGTAAACGTAGTGCGAAAACGATCCATGGTTAACCGAATTAATTGCTCTGATGGACGATTATGTCGATCATAAAATGAACGGAGCTTGCTGTAAACTTCGCGAACTGAACCATTATTTTCGAAATAAATTTGCACGATTTGCAAGCATTGTTCATGGCCGGCAGTTAAAATGTGCTGTCAACTTAAAGTTCTATACCTGTAAAAAAAACACCCTGTACAAACAAGTCATGCAAAATTTTAGGCATGTGAGGTAGCACGTAATTACATTGAACAGGTATAGGTAAACAAATAATAAAAATCGGCTTTTGAGTAATCTTATTGCAATGCTACCTGGTGTTACCTGTTCAAGGTTAAATTTTTTTTATTATTTTCCGCAAATTGTTTAGGTTTTATTAACATTTTATGACCCGTACCTACATTTATATTGCGGAAAATTCTGGAAAGTACTAAGTTTAAAAGTTTAGACCTGAAATGGTTTTTAATTTGCGATAATGCCAAAAAAACATTGGTTGATTAATAGCATAATGCATTGTCTCTGGATATATTTTCATTGAAAATATGAGAGAGACTAAGCTTATAAAAATGCAATTAAGGAGATAATTTATTGAAATATTTTATTTTTTATAGTAAAATATATTGAAATATAGAATAGGTATGTATAATTTGACTCTAACTTATAAGCAAAATAATGCCTTCATGATAGCTATGAGCGATTTATAATGTGTCGTAGCTTTCACATTATCAATGGGTATGTTTGTAAAAGCCCAGTCGATTTGTGTTCCTCTGATTGTTGTGGAAGTATTTCAAAATAAGAAATCTCACAAAATTTCATTCGAATAATTGAATAGACGCTATCGTTTAATATTGGTTTTGTCTACCAACCAGAATTATCAGAACTACTTGACCGACACAGCCCAGTTTCAATATCAACCTGACGACGATAAAAGTAAGTCCTCTCACAAATTATCACGTTGGACGTTCCTTTGGACGCTATCGTGTTTTCAATAGACAGAGAGACACATGGGTCTATTATTGGTTTTGTATGGGAGGTACCCGAACTACTTGACCGACATAGCCCAATTTAAATATCAACCTGACGACGATAAAAGTAAGTCCACTCACTAAATTTCACTTGCCTAGGTAGATTCTTTTCGACGCTATCGTGTTTTCAAATATTGGTTTTGTAAGGGAGGTACCAGAACTACTTGACCGACATAGTCCATTTTTAATACCAACCTAACGACGATGAAAATAAGTCCTTTCACCAAATTTCATTCGCCTAGGCTGGTTCGCTTGGAAGCTATCGTGCTTTCAACAGACAGACAGACAGACGGACATGGCTAAATCGATTCAGAGTGTGATCCTGGTTCAGAATATATATACTTTATGAGGTCTCCGGTGACTCCTTCTTGGCATTACAAATGTAATGGCAAAGTGAATATACATTCCTCTGGAGGGTATAAAATTGTATTGTATTGTAAGTAAAAGGCCATGTACACTGCGACCAGAAGAGATCTATTGTGTTGGCCTCTAATGTTTAACCCAGGGAGCTGTTGAGGCTCTTTATAAACATCAGTACCCTTCTTGGTTCCATGTTTTCTATATCGGCAGGACTTAGAAATGCCTCTGGCATATTGATCGTTCTGCCCCTTGCCAATGCAGGGCATTCGCAGAGTATATGTTCCGTTGTCTCTTTCTCCTCTCCGCATAGCCGACAGGAGTCATCGTCGGATAGTCCCATGTTTTTGAGATGGTATCTTAGTGGCCAGTGCCCAGTAAGAAAACCCGTTAGTATCCTTAGGTCTTCTTTGATTAGCTCGAGTAACTTTTTTGCTTTACTACGAGCTGGTCTTATGAATCCTTTTGCTTGTCTCTGTCCTTTGGATTTCGTCCAGTATTCGGCAAGGTGATCATCTTCCCATTTCCTGAATTTTGAGTGTACGTAACTCAAAGGTAGCCCAAAGTAGGGTTCAGGACCAGTGAGCAGGCGTGATGCGCCTCTTCTCGCCAGACAATCCGCTCGTTCATTGCCATCAAATCCCTCATGACCTGGTATCCAAGCAACGGTGACCGTATTGTCCTTGGCCAGATCTTCGAGGAGATTAAGACATTCCCAAACCAACTTTGACCTGATCGAGTATGATCTTAGGGCCTTAAGAGCTGCTTGGCTGTCTGATAGGATGTAGATGCGGGCACCTTTGATGTCTCGTGATTTTCCCAGTGCTATAGCGCAGCTTTTTAAGCATGGTATCTGATACCTTGATCACAGGATCATTTTGGAGCATTTGTAGTACCCGAAGGTGTCCTGTGAGGTTTCCTGCTTTAAGATTTGATATATCAGGGAGCCTGAGGGCACTGAGGCCAGCTTCCTTCTTTACAGCAAAATGTAAAGAGAGAAGGCTGAGCATTGCCCCTATGGCTGCAGTTGGACAAGTTTTCATTGCCCCCGTTATACCAACGCATGCTAAGCGATATATCTTGTTAAATTTCTTTTGTGCCGTTATTTGTTCGGTTTTTGGCCACCATGATATCGCTGCATAGGTCTGATGATCGTGTTGTATGACCAATATATCATTTTTGGGTTTAAGCCCCAGGTTTTGCCGAAAAGACGGTGGCACATAAAAATTGGCTTTGTCGCCTTTTTGGTGACTTGATCGAGGTGTGAATTCCAGGTGAGAGTCTTGTCTAGGATTACTCCTAGATATTTTACCTCTCTTGAAAAGTCAATGACTGCGTTATTCAGCTTGATCGGTTTCAGTTCTAGTTTTCTCTTTCTTGAGAATGGTATCATGACTGTTTTTGATGGATTTATTGTCAATCCTTTGTTCTGACACCATTCGTAGGTTAAGTTTAGGGCCCTTTGCGTGATCTCCGATATCGTGGAGTCATGCTTGCCTCTAACAGTGATTACTACATCATCTGCATATCCTTGTATAATGTACCCCGATTGTGTGAGGTGGTCTAGGAGTTCATCTATGACTAAAGTCCACAGTAGAGGAGAAAGTACTCCTCCTTGAGGACAGCCCCTAGTGGCCTTTACAGTCTTTTGTGAGCCTCCATACGCCAGATTAATGATTCTGCTTTCTAACATATTTAGAACCCATTTTATGATTAATGGGGCAATGCCTTTCCTTATCATAGCTTTCTTTATGGCTTCGAAGGAGGTATTGTCAAACGCTCACTGGATGTCAATGAAGGCACAGAGAGCCGTTTAATTTTCTGCCAGAGCTTTTTCAATAGTCATTGTAAGGCTCTGTATGACAGTTTCGGTAGACTTGCCGGCTTGGTATGCGAACTGGCTCGCATGAAGTGGGTTACCCGTAAGGAACTGATCCCTTATGTATTGATCCAGGACTTTCTCCATGGTTTTTAGTATGAAGGAGCTAAGGCTGATGGGGCGGTATGATTTCGCTAATTCTTCTGATTTCCCACCTGCCTTTGGTATGAAAACTACCTTGACCTTAGTCCAGCTCAATGGTACGTGGCCTAGAGATAGGCTGGATCTAAAGACCCTAACGAGTTGAGGAGCCAATAGATCCATACCCTGTTGTAACAGACAGGGGTAGATGCCATCAGTTCCTGGTGATTTAAACGGGCTAAAGGAGGAGATCGCCCATTTCGCCCTGTCTCGTTGAAATATCTTTCCGGATAGACTATAATCCCATTTTGATACCGTCAGATCTTGGTGCCTCATCGGTAAGAGTGGGTTGTCCATGTGGATGCATTCTGGGAAGTGTGTGTCAAGAAGAAGTTGACAGGTTTCCTCAGGGGTATCAGTAAATTCCCCATTTTGCTTTTTCAGAGAGCAAATGCCATTTGAGTGATCGCGAGCGAGGACTTTTTGGAGTCGTGTAGCTGCAGGGAGATTTTCTATGCCCTTTTCTCCAAGTCACTCGTTTTGATTTTCTCAGTTCTTTATTGTAATCAGTTAGAGCTGTTCTGTATTGGCACCAATTGCCGTTGTTCTTAGCTCTATTGAAAAGTTTCCTTGCTGTGCTTCTAAGGACGTCAAGTCTTTTATTCCACCATGGAACATCCTTCGTGTTGTCCTATAGGGTATAAAAACAAATTAAAGGAAAAACGATTTTGTAAACAGTGTTTTAAATAAAAGGAACGTAATTGGTGCAGTCGATTGGGACTCTGGATCCAACATAGTTGGAAAAATCACGTGCACACTTCGGCTTTCTCTTGATTCATATTCAACCGCGTCTAACGTTGAAGAAAATTCCGGTAAAATGTTTTCTAAAGCCGCTGTCGCTACGGATGTTTCTAATTCGCTTCGGATTCCAGATGCGATTAAAGATGTTCCGAAATTTTATGGCAATCCGCGTCTTCTTTTTGAGTTCTTTAGTAATGTTGAAGAGATATTGGACTTAGTTCCACAAGCTTCGTGAGCTGAAGGGGAAAGTCTCATTAAGTTTATTCTTAAGAGCACCGATGAGAATCCTGGGTCTGACAGCGGTACCCCCAAAGCAGGAGTGGAACCAGCTCGGCACCTTTGACTGGATTCGTGCCACAGACGAAAGTGCCCTAAAAAGCCCAACTACTCAGGCAGGCCGGATCCTCCAAAGAGGATCAATGAGCACCTTCAAGGTGTTACAGACGAACTTCCATCATACTAAGGGGGCGTCCGCTACCCTTACCAAAAGGTTCGCCGAGGTTAGCCCTTGGCCTCATCCAAGAACCATGGGTTATCAGCGGACATACAAAGGGTCTTGTAAATAAAGCAGGTGAGCTTATTTACAAACGAGACGAACCAGTGCCACGTGCGGCCTGCTTAATCGATACATCATCGGGTGCGATGCAAATGCACACAATGTTGTAACGTCGCTATACAGTGCTTTCCCAGAAAAGGGAGAAGAGTATCGTGCGGAGAGTGTAAATAAAATTCTTATATAATTTTGAATAACTATTGGCCCGCTGTCTTTAGCAGGGCTGCGACCAATAGTATTTTTATACCCTTCACAGGAAGGTATATTCACTTTGTCTTTACATTTGTAACCCCAAGAAGGAGTCAGGGGAGACCTCATAAAGTAAATATATTCCGAATCAGGATCACATTCTGAATAGATTTAGCCATGTCCGTCTGTCTGTCTGTCCGCCTGTCTGTTGAAAGCACGATAGCGCCCAAAGGAATTGACATAGGCGAATGAAAGTTGGTGAAAGGACTTATTTTTATCGTCGTCAGGTTGGTATTGAAAATGCGCTATGTCGGTCAAGGTCAAGTTCTGGTACCTCCGATACAAAATCAATATTAGACCCATGTGTCTCTCTGTCTGTTGAAAATACGATAGCGTCCAAAGAAATCAACCTAGGCGAATCAAGTTTGGTGAAAGGACTTATTTTTAGTGTCGGTCAAGTGGTTCTAGTACCTCCCATACAAAACCAATATTAGAAAACACATGTTGAAAGCACGATAGCGACTTATTTTTATTGTCGTCAAGTTGGTTGTAAAAATGGGCTATGTCGATCAAGTAGTTCTGGTACCTCCCACACAAAATCAATATTAGACCCATGTGTCTCCCCACCTGTTAAAAACACGATAGCGTCCAAAGAAATCAACCTAGGCAAATAAAGTTTGGTGAAAGGACTTCTTCTTATCGTCGTTAGGTTGGTATTAAAAATGGGCTATGTCGGTCAAATAGTTCTGGTACCTCCCATACAAAACCAATATTAGAAAACACATGTTGAAAGAACGATAGTGTCGAAAAGAATCTACCTAGGTTAGCGAAATTTTGTGAGAGGACTTATTTTCACTGTCGTCAAGTTGGTTTTAAAAATGGGATATGTCGGTCAAGTAGTTGTGGTACCTCCCATACAAAATCAATATAGGGCCCATGTGTCTCTCTGTCTGTTGTTTAATGTAGTTATGTACTACCTCACATGCCTAAAACTTTGCATGACTTGTATGCAGTGGAGGGTATCAAAGCATCGGCCAGGCCGATGATAACACTTTTACTTGTTATATTATTCCATAGTTTATTTATTTATTACAAGATTTGACCCACTGTCTAGAACTTGGCCGCGATCAATCTGATAGATATTTTTACTCTGATTTTCCTGGTCACAACCTTTGCCTTTTATACAATTATTGCTCATGACCCGTCTTCCCCCTCCACTCACCAGTATTTCCTTACCAATTACCATATTACACACGTGCTATTTTTAAGTATTGCTTAATTGTTTTCCGTTCCGTAGAAGGCCAGAGTAGTAAACTAGGCCGGACATTCTAGTGGGTTCGTTGTTGCTGCCTAATACCTACAGCGATTTGCCTACGGTTATAATCCTCCTGTGTCTCATCGAGGGAAACGGGGTGGTTTATCCTTGCATAGGGGGAAGGGTGCCGATACAGTCTATCCCTTGCCCGTGAACCTCGGACGACCCTGTTTGGACGATATGTCTTCGAATATACGAGGGGTGACCGAAACAGTGTACCCCTTAATTTAACAATTTAATTATTTGACATAGTTAACTTAGGGGCTATCAGAAAAATCCGCCCTTGAAGAGGTTTGTGATTGTTTGTAGGAATAGTTTACAAACATTTTGTTATTGCTTACAAATTTTTTCTTACTTACCTATTTATTTTGTGCAGTACCTACTTCCCAAGGGAGAGTATAATTGCATTCTTATCTCAAAAGATAGATTTTTTTTTGTTTTAAATTTCTCACATAATTTTTTTTCTTTCAATTTCTTTTCAGTTGTACAATGCAAAGTTTATCGTACTGACAGATTATTACATTTTGTTTCTTTTTTTTGATTATCCCTAGTCCCTAATAATATAAAACAAAGTGAACATTTTTTTGTAGGAAGCTACACAACAAACGGGTGAACGGATTTTGAAATTTTTTTCTTATTTATTAGCTTTTTATGAGGAGCAAGTTCGTGCATTTAAAAATATTTGGTTTTGATTGTGGAAGTCCAAGAAATGCAATAATTAGACTTTGAACACGAAAAAAGTGAACTTCTCCTTCGAACGTTGGACGTTCCTTTGGGCGCTATCGTGTTTTCAATAGACAGAGAGACACATGGGTCTAATATTGGTTTTGTATGGGAGGTACCCGAACTACTTGACCGACTTAGCCCAATTTTAATATCAACCTGACGACGATAAAAGTAAGTCCACTCACTAAATTTCACTTGCCTAGGTAGATTCTTTTCGACGCTATCGTGTTTTCAATATGTATTTTCTAATATTGGTTTTGTAAGGGAGGTACCAGAACTACTTGACCGACATAGCCCATTTTTAATAAAAACCTAACGACGATGAAAATAAGTCATTTCACCAAATTTCATTCGCCTAGGCTGGTTCGCTTGGAAGCTATCGTGCTTTCAACAGACAGACAGACAGACGGACATGGCTAAATCGATTCAGAGTGTGATCCTGGTTCAGAATATATATATTTACTTTATGAGGTCTCCGGTGACTCCTTCTTGGCATTACAAATGTAATGTCAAAGTGAATATACATTCCTCTGGAGGGTATAAAAACAAATTAAAGGAAACACGATTTTGTAAACAGTGTTTTAAATAAAAGGAACGTAATTGGTGCAGTCGATTGGGACTCTGGATCCAACATCTGCAGTGAATTTATATAGTAGCTACAAGCTACCAACAATAGTTGGAAAAATCACGTGCACACTTCGACTTTCTTTTGATTCATATTCAACCGCGTATAACGTTGGAGAAAGGTGGCGAGGTTTTCACGTAAGGAAACCAGAGGTCGTTCCACAAGGGACTGCCCAAGACCGTTATACGTGGTGAAGAACCACACCCTGCACGAGGTGCCACTGCTTTCGACTGAATATAACAGATCTAGAGGGGAATAACTCTATAAAACCCGTAATCCCGGGTTAACTACCGCGCCCATGGGATGTATGGCACAACGTTATGTGTCTTTTAGCGGCGAACTCTAGATACCTGGGGACCTCTAGTTTCAATCCAAATTCTCCTTTTCTGTATACAGGGGGTGAGTACAGAATGACATCTCCTTCCCCCTTACTCGTGGGTCTAAAATAGAAAAATTAAATACTAAAACACAAAACAAAGGGACTGGTGTACTTGAACCGGGCACCGAGAACTTCGGCAACACCGATTCTCATACGAACATGACGAAGGAGGAAGAAAATCGCTTACTCCAAGAACCGTCATCTAGTAGGGCAGCTTCGGTCGAGGGAAGCTTTAGAACGATTGACTTCGGACTCGAGAATCTATTTCTCGAGGAAGATGACGACCACTCCATCGCCAGCTCATCCAAATTCTCCATATCGTCTACAGCTTCAATTAGGAAAAGAGTGCTGAACTGTAAGATGACGATCAAGAAACTGAAGAAGAAGCACCAACTAGAGGACAAAGACAAACAAAGACTTCAAAACGCCCTTGATTTTCTAGAAAGGTAGTCCAAGGATAGTGGCGAGCTTCATGCTAGCAATCCTGAGGCTGACCCTACCAAAATCTCGAGCGAGGGAGCTCTTATGCGGCCACCAATGCCTGTGATATGCCTTAGCCTATGGGGGCACGGGTTGGTTGCATCTGACCCCGCTAAGGAAGTTGACAAAGAGGACGTAGTTTCACCGGCAGAGGCGGACTCGACTCTGAACAGCGCAGTGACTGTTGTTGACAAGTCAAAGCCAAAGGACAATGAAAGTTTGGACATAACCGAAGCCTCATCTGTCTCTGCGGCGAATACGACGGAAGGCAACAAGCTGTTCAGTACAGACCAACAGACGGATCTGCTCAAGAAGAGGAAAAATGCGCGTCGCCTACTAAATAGGCTTAAAAACCGCGACCCCAGCTCCTTCACGGAAAGGGAAAAAGCGCAATTAGCTAGGTCCTGGGAGACAGTCAAGTCAACCGAAGACGCTTGGCGCAGCAGCCTAGTAGCGAGGAAGCAGAACCCGATCGGCAAAGGGAAGCTGTCTGGATCAAGGGAGGAATGCCGCTTGCCTTCCGCCTTGGAAAAGGCAAAACAGGTGCCGGTCCGGCCAAGGCTTCGTCTAAGGCTGAACAGATACCTGGCTGCTCGAAAAAGATTCTGCCTTGTAGGGTTGTAGCGAGACAGACTTCTGGAGGAGCCGACATGAGATTGGCCGTAGCGGGGCGAAATTCCGATTGCCTTTCACCTCGACTGCGGCTGATTCAAAGTGTCAAGGGGCTGTCTCGGGCAAGGATACGTCCAAGCCCGGGAACGCACCGGTGGTCTCCAAAAGAGGTCGCAACGACGACACGATCTCTCCGGTAGTAGGTAGGCAGGCAAAAAGGCTGAAATTCGCCGAAAAGGTGAAGGGAAGTCTGCGCGTCGCTATTGTCGACTACGGCAACCCAGAACGGAAACTCTCATCTAACCAATGGGAGCTGACAGAACAGAGAATCCTTGATGGTGTGAATGACGCTATTGTGAGGGTAGAAGGCAAGCCTTTTTTGGCCAGCTATCTACCTTCAAAGGGTTCAAGACCATGGAATGTGACAACCAAGAGACTTTGGACTGGTTTAAGGGTTTTATCAGCAACATGAACGCACCTTGGTCAAATGCTGACCTGCGCGTTGTTGACAGGAAGGAAATCCTGAATTTAACCAGGCCAAAAGGTCTTATCCGCATGAGGGGACCTTATCTACCCGTGGAAAAGATAGAACGGAACCTGCAGTTCCTTAACCCAGAACTACAAAGCAGGGAATGGAAAGTCCTGGAAATGGGTGAATATACCCAGAATGGTATGGACGTGACCATACTATTAAGTCACAAATCGCTGCCGCTACTCCGTAAGCAAGAGTTCAAGGTCCGCGTAGGCATAACGCGGTGCAAACTCCGGCTGTTAGCGGCTAAAGTAAAGGGAGAGTAACCGACTACTCGTGATGAAGATAGCGCAAATAAATCTTCATCACAGTAAGGCGGCCAGCACCAACCTCGTTCTCCTTATGGAAACGAAGAATATAGATGTCGCCTTGGTTCAAGAACCCTGGGCTGAACTCAAAAAATTTCGTTATTTACCACAACACACCAGTAAATGGTAAGTCTCGTACATGTATTGTCGCCAGCAAACAGCTAAAACTCTTTCTTTTACCTAGCCTCAGTGACTCGGACCATACGACTGTCAAATGGGACAGGGCAGGAAAAGGCGCGCTGGTACTGGCGACAATATATATTCCACATGAGACAGACAATCCACCCTCAGAGCTGTCATGCACACTAGCCAGAACAGCTGAAAGGGAAAGATGGGACCTGATTGTTGGCTGTGATGCCAACTCCCATCATACGCTCTGGGGAAGTACGGACAGTAATGTACGAGGTGAGTCCCTCTTAGAATTTATAATTAGCAACAATCTCTTGATAGCTAACATTGGCAATGAGCCGACTTTCGTAACTAGGAACAGACGTGAGGTGTTAGACTTAACACTCTACAGTAACTCACAAACTCTAACTGTGAAGGAATGGAGGGTCTCCCTCGAACCATCCTTCTCAGATCATAGAATTTCTAGTAGATGAACAAATAATAGGCATAGGTAAATTCAGGAACCCAAGACTCACCAACTGGGATACTTTTATCTCAGAGGTCGTGAGGAATGGTCAAAATCTTAAGAATCAAGAAATAAGAACACCACACGAAATCGATGCATTCACAGAGAGTTTAAATAAAATCCTAATCAAGGCATACAAGAAAGCCTGTCCTCTACGGATAATCAGGAAAAGGAACTCTCAATCGTGGTGGTCCAAAGATCTCCTCGAACTCAGAAGGAAAGCCAGATCTCTGTATAATTTGGCCAAGCGCACTAACTCACAGTCAGACTGGGATTTATACAAAGCCGGTCAACGTAAATTTAAAAGTGCCGTCACTAGCGCTAAACGCTCAGCCTGGCAGAAATTCTGTAATGAAATAGAAGATACTAGGGAATCAGCTAAACTTAGGAAAATCCTATCTAAAGAACCTGCGGTTCCAGGATATCTAAAAAACAACAGTGGCAACTGGACGCAGTCCTCTGAAGAGACTCTGAGTCTGCTTCTACATACGCACTTCCCGGGATGCGTCCCCGAAACAACCGTCCAAGCTATACCAAGCATAGCAACTACCGCTGCAACAAATTCAGAGGGTATAATAACCGAGGAAAAGATTAACTGGGCGATTGAGACTTTTTCACCGTTTAAATCTCCTGGGGTTGACGGGATTATTCCAATCATGCTCCAAAAAGCCAGGTCAATTATTATACCAACCCTGATGAGACTCTTCACACGCTGCCTAGAATCTGGTCACATTCCCTGGGTATGGCGAGAAGTAAAGGTCGTCTTCATTCCGAAGGCAGGCAAGTCCAGCCACAAAACTGCTAAGGTCTTCAAGGCCTATAAGCCTAACGTCTTTCATCCTGAAAACCTTCGAAAAGCTTTTAAACGTTTTTATCCGCAGTCGGCTTGACGATAAAGTGATCTCAACGGCCCAACATGCATACATTAAAGGCAAAGGAGTTGAGACCGCATTGCATGAGGTCACCGGCACCATTGAAAAGTCCCTAAAGGACAAATAATATACACTAGCCAAGTTCCTAGACATTGAAGGTGCATTCAACAATGTTAGAACGTGCGCAGTAAAAAGAGCGTTACTCAACTCCAACGTTGAACAAACGCTAATCAATGTGATTGAAAGCTTGCTCAATGTAAGAAAAATCAATGCAAAACTAGGTGACACTGACCTTAGAATGACAGCCTCAAGAGGTACACCACAAGGTGGAGTCATATCCCCCTTACTCTGGGTCGTTGTCATAAATGAAATACTAGTGAAACTCGAAAATAAAGGGGCCAAAGTAACCGCCTATGCAGACGATGTAGTAATACTTGGTACAGGCAAATTCCTACCTACCATAAGCGAACTGCTAGGAAACGCATAACGAACACTTTATATGTGGGCAAAACAATGCGGCCTTGGAGTCAATCCACACAAGACTGAACTAGTCTTGTTCTGTAACAAAAGAGTGATTCCAAACTTTGATTCTCCAGCTATTGAGGGCACACCCCTCAGGGTAGCCGATAGTGCTAAGTATCTGCGTACAATCTCAGATAGGAAGCTTAACTGGAAAATGAACGTCAATGAAAGAGTAAAAATAAGCTGCAAACGCTTTTTACGCATGTAACCGAATCTTCGGCAAAAGGTGGGGACCAAGCCTTATAATTCTGTGGATGTATACGGCTATTGTGCGTCCAATATTCACGTACGGAATCTTAGTCTGGTGGCAAGCCAAAGAAAAACAAAGCATCGAACCTCAAAATAATGACCAGAATACAAAGACTAGCGTGTATAGGTACAACCAGTGCAATAAGGACAACACATACGGCTTGAATGGAGGCAATCCTAAACCTGATACCGCTAGACCTTTACATGCAAGAATCTGCAGCCAAAAGTGCCCTTAGGATCAGCCAATGCAAAAGCTGGAAGCCCTATAGAATGGGACACGCACAGATTCTGAACAAATACATGGAAGATACTGTCACTTCCGACTACCTTGACTTCGATAAACCATTCTCTTGCTATTTCCCCAGTAGAGAATAATGGAACACAGAGGAACCCAGAAAAAGGAAATGGATATCCATCTATACAGATGGTTCTAAGATGGACTGTGGAACAGGTGCTGGAATTTTCTCTGAAGAACTGAATATACATCACTCGATCAGACTACCTGACCATAGTAGTGTCTTTCAGGCGGAGGTTCTGGCAATCGCCGAAGCTGCCCATATGGTGTCTATGTTAGAAATACACAACGATGATATTACTATATTCATTGATAGCCAGGCGGCTATAAAAGCAGTATCTGCTATTGAAATAAAATCGAAGCTAGTTCGCCGCTGCCGCCAAGAGCTTAAAGTTCTCTGCTCGCAGCACACCACGCGCTTATGCTGGGTCCCTGGACACAGGGACATAACCGGTAAAGAGATGGCTGACGAACTGGCAAGAAATGGATCTGCTATGGATCAAGACCGTGCAACTCAAATTATCAAACCACCACTCTGTAACCTCAGAGAGAGAGTGGAAAATAAGATTCGCATGAAAGCCAACAACAGGTGGAGAGAATTAACTACCTGCGAAATATCACGGAAGATATGGCCGGAATACAATCCAAGTCGGACTAGCAAGCTAATACGGTTTGATAGAACGTCGTTGTATAAACTGGTAGGGGCCCTAACGGGTCACAACTTCCTAAGAAACCACACAATGAAATTAAAACTCAAGAATGACGATATATGTAGGGGTTGCGGAGACGAGGAGGTACACGAGGATACACTTCACTTCCTCTGTCCCCAAGTCTTTGTCACTTGAGAAATAGAACACTTGGTAGATACTACTTCCATGACGTGCATGAACTTTCGGATGTCTCTCTGTCTGATCTGTCCAGGTTCATAAACACATCAGGATGGCTGGACAAAGTCGAGTAACCATGAGGGAGCTACTATCATCGCCAACAACATCGGCTAACCCTCAACAAGGGCATCACAATGGGTCCACATGGACCTAAGTGGGGTGCTGCAGGGCTTGCTCTGCCGCATCCACCCGTAAACCTAACCTAACCTAACGTTGAAGAAAATTCCGGTAAAATGTTTTCTAATGCCGCTGTCGCTACGGATGTTTCTAATTCGCTTCGGATTCCAGATGCGATTAAAGATGTTCCGACATTTTATGGCAATCCGCGTCTTCTTTTTGAGTTCATTAGTAATGTTGGAGGGATATTGGACTTAGTTCCACAAGCTTCGTGAGCTGAATTGGAAAGTCTCATTAAGTTGATTCTAAGAGCACCGATGAGAATCCTGGGTCTGATAGCACCCCAAAGCAGGACTGGAACCAGCTCGGCACATTTGACTGGATTCGTGCCACAGAGGAAAGTGCCCTAAAAAGCCCAACTACTCAGGCAGGCCGGATCCTCCAAAGAGGATCAATGAGCACCTTCAAGGTGTTACGACGAACTTCCATCATGCTAAGGGCGCGTCCGCTACCCTTACCAAAAGGTTCGCCGAGGTTAGCCCTTGGCCTCATCCAAGAACCATGGGTTATCAGCGGACATACAAAGGGTCTTGTAAATAAAGCAGGTGAGCTTATTTACAAACGAGACGAACCAGTGCCACGTGCGGCCTGCTTAATCGATACATCATCGGGTGCGATGCAAATGCACACAATGTTGTAACGTCGCTATACAGTGCTTTCCCAGTAAAGGGAGAAGAGTATCGTGCGGAGAGTGTAAATAAAATTCTTATATAATTTTGAATAACTATTGGCCCGCTGTCTTTAGCAGGGCTGCGACCAATAGTATTTTTATACCCTCCACAGGAAGGTATATTCACTTTGTCTTTACATTTGTAACGCCAAGAAGGAGTCACCGGAGACCTCATAAAGTATATATATTTTATATATATGTATGGGAGGTACCCGAACTACTTGACCGACATGTATGTATGTTAAAGTGGCTCTCGGTGAGAGAAACACTTAGGCCGTTGATCGGCCCATTGTGCATACCACTGGTGCTTAGGGGTTCCTTTACTGGTTACTCATTGTAAACCATTTGCTACCGTTAATAAAGCCAAGAATGCTGGCAGCGCTGATATTGCATAGATCACTAAGATCATTGAGGAGGTAGTTTCCTAAGTGCGCCATCCTTAGGTTGGATAGAGCAGGGCAGCTACAGATGAGATGGGTGACGGATTCGTCCTCCTCCTCATCCCTACAGCTTCTGCAGAAGTCATTATGTGGCAGTCCAAGTCTTTGCGCGTAGGTCTGCCCAGAACACAATGACCGGTGATGACGTTAGTGACCAATGAAATACTACGTCTATTGAGACGTAGAAGCTCTTTGGATCTTTTATTATCCAGTGTCGGCCAAGTAAGCCTGGCAACATCACAGTATCCTAGATGTTTCCATCTATGACTTGCTGTCCCTGTTGCGTTCGCATTGATGATATGTTTAGCGTAAGACAGCGGTGCCTGCACGTTGTGCAGACTAACACTGTCAACGCCGGAGGAGCCTAATCTAGCAAGTTCGTCAGCTGCACAGTTCCCTGGGATATTACAGTGTCCCGGAACCCAGCAAAGGGTAAGGTTGTACTATCCAACTATCTCGTTAAGAGATATGCGGCAATCTTCCACCGCTTTAGATCTTATTTCGCTGGATATTAAGGATCTGATGGCAGCCTGACTGTCAATATATATGACAATATCCCTGTGTGATATTTCATTAATCAACAGCCACGCTGTGGCTTGACGAATAGCTGTGATTTCGGCTTGGAAGACACTACAGTGTACCGGGAGAGAGAAGGAGAGGCCCAGGCTCAGTTCTTCCGAAAATACCCCTGCTCCGACTCCCTCTAATGTTTTGGAACCGTCCGTAAAAATTGACAGTGCTCCTTAGTGTAGGACATTTCGTGAGTCCCATCGGGATCTGTCCGGTATTTCGCATTTAAAGCCCTTTTCGAAGTTGATTTTCGTAGGCAGATAGTCAGTATGAGAGGGTAGGGGGCATGTCTGTAGGAGGATGCTGGCATGGCCACTTGGTTGTCCTCTCCAGTGCTTACCCTCTCTGAGTCTGATAGCCGCTTTAGCGGCGTATTCCTTACTGTCGATGTCTAGAGGAAGAAGATTAAGCATTACTTGTAGAGCGGCGGTAGGAGATGTCCTCAGTGCACCCGTAATGCTGATGCATGCCAGGCGTTGAGTCTTCTCAAGGGCCTTCAGATTGCACTTTTTATCCAAGGCCGGCCACCACACGACGATGCCGTAAAGAATGATCGGTCTGATCACCGCGGTATAAAGCCAATGCATTATGTTTGGTTGGAGGCCCCATCTCGAGCCGACAGCCCTCCTACAGGAGTAGAGAGCCACTAGGGATTTCCTAGAACGTTCGGCAATGTTCTCCCTTCATGAGAGTTTGCTGTCTAATATGAGCCCTAAGTACTTGGCACTTTTGACAAACTCGAGTGGAGTGCCATTGAGGTTAGGGAGGGGCGATAAGAGGAGTCTTGATCCTTCTAGTGAATAGAACTAGGTCCGTTTTTGTCGGATTGACGCTTAGACCGCAGCTTTTGGTCCAGGCGACTAGTTTACGTAGCGCAAGTTGCAGAATATCGGAAAGAGTCTGTGGATACTTTCCTGAAGTGAGTAAGGCGGCGTCATCCGCGTAGGCCACGACTTTGCATCCGGAAAGCTCCATAGAAATCAATAATTCGTTGAGAACTAGATTCCACAGTAGCGGAGATAGCACTCCCCCTTTGGGGGTACCCCGGTGTACAAGTTTTTCGACAGCGCTGCTGCCAAACGTGGCTGTCACCCTTCTGCGGGTGAGAATGTGGCCGATTAGGCAGCATATTTGTTCCCCAATATTTAGCTTGTTTAAGGCTTGAATAATCGAACGAGTCTCTATGTTATTGAAGGCCCCCTCTATGTCCAGGAAAACTGCCATAGTATATTCCTTGAATGAGAGGGACCTTTCGATCGATGCAGTGGATTTGCCCTTTTGATAGGCATGTTGAGAGTTAGAAATTAGCGCTTGGTCAACAGTGCTTTTGATGTGAAGATCGATGATCCTCTCAAGTGTTTTCAATAGAAAGGAGGACAGACTGATTGGTCTGAAGTCCTTTGGAAGTGTATGTGAGGTCTTACCTGCTTTGGGAATGAAAACAACTTTAACCAATGTCCAGGATGAAGGAATGCGGCCCAGGGCTATGCAACCTGCCAGAATCATCCCAAGACTGTCTTTGACAATGTGAAAGGCGTTCTGTAGTTGCGCCGGGAAGATGCCATCCGGACCTGGAGACTTTTGCGGTTCAAAGCTGTTGACGGCCCCAGCCAGCTTTTCCTCGCAAATGGTGATTGCATTTGGAAGGGTACCCAAGGGGGCATCCCTACTGAAGTCAGGATTACCAGTGACAGGCGTGCAGCCAGGGAAATGGGCATCCATGAGCAGATTCAGCGATTGTTCTTCTGATTCTGCCCATTCGCCATTGAGGTCTTTTAGTACACAGGGTATAGGGGTGGACTTAGAAAGGACTTTTCGCAATCTGGAACACTCATTCGTGTTGTTGATGTTCTCGCAGAAATTGCGCCAGGAGCTACGTTGTGCCTTACGGACTTCCTTTTTAAAGATTCGTAGGCTGTCTTTGTAAGCTTCCCAGTCTGTGTCTAGCTTCGTTGTTTTGGCTCTGTTAAAGGCCTTCCTGCACTTGCAGCGAAGCGCAATAAGTTGCTTGCACCACCACGGGGGTTTCCTGCCATCTCTCACTATATTGGGAGGACAGGAGCCCGTGAAAGCCTTATCCAGGGCTGAGGTGAGAACGTTGTTCAACGAATCTAGTTCGGCCTGATCGCTAGGTGGCGAGGGTCTGAGGCTAGCTAGATTCGCAGACAGGATTGTATTGTGTTTGACCCAGTTTGTTTTCCTTCGGTTGCGGTAAAAACATTTTTTGGGGATGAAGCTACAGTCTAGAGTGAAGTAAATGTACCGGTGGTCCGAGAAAGATGGACTGTCCGATACCGTCCACTTTGAAATAGCCAAGGAAATATTAAGAGAGGCTATGGTAACATCTATTACCTCTTGCCTGTTTTTAACAATGAAGGTTGGACTATCCCCTCTATTGCAAATTACTAGGTTAGTTTCTACTAGATACCCAAATAAAGACTCACCTCGAGGGTTTGTGTCGGTACTTGACCGACATAGCCCAATTTTAATACCAACCTGACGACGATAAAAGTAAGTCCACTCACTAAATTTCACTTGCCTAGGTAGATTCTTTTCGATGCTATCGTGTTTTCAACATGTGTTTTCTAATATTGGTTTTGTAAGGGAGGTACCAGAACTACTTGACCGACATAGCCCATTTTGAATACCAACCTAACGACGATGAAAATAAGTCCTTTCACCAAATTCCATTCGCCTAGGCTGGTTCGCTTGGAAGCTATCGTGCTTTCAACAGACAGACAGATGGACATGGCTAAATCGATTCAGAGTGTGATCCTGGTTCAGAATATATATACTTTATGAGGTCTCCGGTGACTCCTTCTTGGCATTACAAATGTAATGGCAAAGTGAATATACATTCCTCTGGAGGGTATAAAAACAAATCAAAGGAAAAACGATTTTGTAAACAGTGTTTTAAATAAAAGGAACGTAATTGGTGCAGTCGATTGGGACTCTGGATCCAACATCTGCAGTGAATTTATATAGTAGCTACAAACAATAGTTGGAAAAATCACGTGCACACTTCGACTTTCTTTTGATTCATATTCAACCGCGTCTAACGTTGAAGAATGTTTTCTAATGCCGCTGTCGCTACGGATGTTTCTAATTCGCTTCGGATTCCAGATGCGATTAAAGATGTTCCGACATTTTATGGCAATCCGCGTCTTCTTTTTGAGTTCATTAGTAATGTTGAAGGGATATTGGACTTAGTTCCACAAGCTTCGTGAGCTGAAGGGGAAAGTCTCATTAAGTTGATTCTTAAGAGCACCGATGAGAATCCTAGGTCTGACAGCGGTACCCCCAAAGCAGGAGTGGAACCAGCTCGGCACCTTTGACTGGATTCGTGCCACAGAGGAAGGATGTTGTTACGTGGACCTTAAACTGGAATGTGTCAGCTAAGGGGTTCCAATTCATTTCCAAAGTTTTAATTGTCTCTTCCTTTTCGAACTTAACTTCAGGTTGGTTATGTGCATCCGATATTGATTTTAAAAATGACGAATGGTTTGCTGCCCATTTGCGAAGATGAAATCCACCACTCTTTAGTAACTTTGCTAGTTGTCCTTGAGCTTCCTCACATTTCCTTACTGTATCTCCTTAGTCATCACGTCGTCTACGTAGAAATCATTTTTGACAATCTCTACCGCCTTTGGAAAATTGTGTTGTTCATCAGCAGACTTCTGATGACCTTGTAGAGGAACTTCTTCAATTTCCCAAAATCTTTCAAGTTGTTTATCTAATGATGTTTGAACGACAAGACCATTGATTTTGATTTTGTCATTTCTTTGAGTTGATGTCCGACCGGAAATAAGCCATCCTAGTTGGGAATTCTGTGCTATAAGAGAACAGACTCTTTTCAAACCATCAAGTATTACTTCTCCATAAAAGTCTTCTCCTATGATTAGGTCGATTCCTCCAGGGATGTTGAACGTTGGATCGGCTAGTTTTATGGATCCAAACTGGTGATCCATCATATTATTAGCTTCTGCATCTGGTAGAGTTTTTGTTAGTTTTGGTAAGACAAGGGCTTCTACATTAACTTCGAAGTCAGATGAGAATCTCGGGAAGATTGTTAGCTCTACCTTATTTCGCGCTGTTCCTGCGTCAGTAGCTCCCAGTCCGCTTACTTAAACGTGAACCTTTTGCTTCTTCAGTCTCAAGGCTTGGGCAACAGTTTCTGTTACTAGGGTGGCTTGTGACTCTTGATCAATAAGTGCTCGAAGCTCAGTGCATTGACCATGTCCAGAAGCACCGCGTGCCCTTACAATTGCTGTAGCAAGCAAGATGTTTTGGCTCTGATGACCATGATTAGATTGAATGTGTACGTCAGCTTGGGCATGATCTGATTGTCGTCCTTCCACCCTTTCAAAATGCAGTAAGGAATGATGTTTTCTGTTGCACTACTTGCATTTATTTTTGCTCATGCATGGAACGTGCTTGTCATGTCGTAAACAATTTATGCATAGTCTCGCTGCCTTAACTTGTTCACAGCGCTCCTTCGTGTTTCAGCCCATGAATTTACGGCAAGCATATATGTTATGCTCACCTTGGCAAAATACACAGGTTGATTTTGTTGACACGTGAAAGTTTCCCATCACGTTCTTTGTTTCCTCTGAAGCCTTATACTGCTTTTGCCTTGTGGAAGCTAGTACCTCCAATGCCTGATATCTTCTTGCTAAGAGATCGTATAGCGTTTGAAGCGATGGCATTTTGTTCGGTTGTTCCAAACTTTGTTCAAAAAGTCTTCTACTGTCTTGGTCTCGTGCCCTAGTTACTAGGTGCACAATAATCGGATCCCAGGATTTTGTGTTCAGACCCATATTATTTATGGCTGACAACCCTTCCTTTGTTGTGTCTAGGATTGACTTAATAGAGTTCGCTGTTGAATGGGCTCCTTGATAACCAGCCTTAAGCATTTTATCCAAATACATTGACACGGTTTTTCGTTCATTATCATATCGTGCCTTTAATGTCTCCAAGGCACATGCATAATTAGCACTTGAAATTGTTAGATGCTGAATTAATGCCTTTGGTTCGCCTTCTAAATGAGTTTTCAGATACTCCATCTTCTCTGTCGTGTTTAAATTTGGGTTGTTCTGTATAATGGTTGTAAATATATCAGCAAATGATCGCCATTCCAGATAATTTCCTTTAAATATAGGTATCTTCAGAGGTGGCAGTTTACTGTCTGAACGATCTGTTTCCCGTGTTTATCTCGAGAAACAGATTTTTAGCCCTTCCCCATGTATCTCTCTCAAAATTTTTACAATTGTTACTTGTTATTCATGTTTAATGTACTAGTGTAGTATATTATGTAAAATGTATTCACTGATTCGTTTTAATAGCTCGAAGGAGCAAATGTAAAGATTAGAGAACATGTTGCAAGACCTCTTACCGCTGGTGGGGGGAAGTCTAATGATAATTCTCTAAGGTATTTTCTTTACGAATGAACCCGTTTTTATTATTCTTCTTCCATAAATAATAAAATATTGCTTACGTTAGGTACAAATATTTACAACTTAAATTAAAAGGTGTCAAGCAGAGCCAGCGATAAATCGTGAGAATTTGTATTCTGCTGATCTTGCTAAGAACAGAAACATAAAATCTTACACGTTAGAAAATAAAGCCAAAAATAAGAGATAAAGCTGTCTGGTATGGTCACCATGACATATACAGGGTGTCCGCCGGGAAGGTATACTACTTTGTTTGTTTATAATTTTTGATTAAATGAAAGAGAATGGATCTTATATTGATAAATGTTTTATTTAATGTCGGCAATTATGTATGGAATACAATATCCGGTAAATGTCCGCCTCTGTTAGTCTCACAAATGCGAGCCCTTTTGAGCACATTTTTCATTACATTCTCACACATTTCACGCGGTATTTCCTTAATTTCATCACGAATATTTTGTTTAAGTTGCTCAAGCGTTTCTGGGTTGTTTGCATAAGCCTTGCTTTTCAGATATCCCCACAAAAAGAAGTCCGGAGCAGTCAAATCAAGCGACCGTGGAGGCCAATCAACATCACAATTTCTTGAAATAACCATTGTAATCCTGGCTGTATGCAATGTGACACCGTCTTGTTGATACCACATGTTAATCAAGCCCAAAGCATGAAGTTGTGGCGTTAAAAAGCTTTCAATCATATCACGATATCGCTCCCCATTCACAGTTACCGTTACGCCGTTTTCATTTTCAAAGAAGTAAGGTCCAATGATTCCTCCTGACCAAATTGCACACCAGACGGTAGCTTTTAATGGATGCAAAGGTGACTGATGAATAATTTGAGGGTTTTCCATTGCCCAGAACCGACTATTCTATTTATTCACATATCCATTCAAATGAAAATGTGCCTCAAACAAATTTCACGTACCTACCTTTGTCTTCGTCGCAGTAATCGATGATTGATTTTGATAAAATGTTTTAACGATTAAAACACATTGGTTTATCGAATATTTTTCCATGATATGAACTGTCAACACTAATGTTTACCAAAATGGCGGCAAAACAAAGTAGTATACCTTCCCGGCGGACACCCTGACATTCAGTTGAATCTGATGTCAAGCGCGGTTTATTTATAGTATCTGTAGACTAGATTTGTATACATTTAGTTGAATTTGAAGTCAAGCGTGGGTTTGCTAGGTAGGTACTATGTTATTTTTTGGGGACGCACAAGTAGTGTCTGATATAACATATCTATATTTAAAATGTTGAACTCACTTATTTAGGAAATTTGTATGCACATAGTTTGTTACTTTGTACTTCGCGTGTCAAATAATAAATGACGCCATCAAAAGCATTGCATTCAAATGATTACCATGTTTAAACTGCATTTTTTTCAATTCAAAACTTGTGTTGTTAATTCAACAAAATTTATGTCAAACATGCAAACAAAAATGTTAATTTCAACAGAATGTTTGTAGTATTTATAATCTGTATTTTTTTTGGCTAACAAACATTTTGCATAAGTTTTGTCAATTTCACAAAAGGGATTTTTGGTTCTCTTAATAAATAACAAAAACTTTGGTAATTCAAAAATAAAATTGTTCAATTGATACAATATTGATTTATTAAACTGCAAATTGTGTTTTGTTAATCCGACAAACTAGTTTGACAATATATCGTTCAAATTGATAAAACTTAAGTTGTATTGATAAATTTCAATTATCATTACAATAATTTTTTTTCAGTTCAACAAAACTACTTTTGTTGATATTTTTGTCAATATTACCTGGTACCTACACTGAAAAGTAGGTGTATGATGTAAAAAACAATCTGATGAAAGATCATCAGCCCATCCACCCTAAAATTCGCACGACCAAACCCACCTGTAGATCAAGGCCATCAATTCTATCTCCTTTCGTATGTTTGGAAAGTGGCATGCAACATTTAATTGGGGTTAATTAATTGTAGATATTATTTCAAATCGATAATATCATTAAATTTGCATTCAAACATCTACAAGAATGAATTTTCAAATCTAAATTAAATTAAATTTATCAGCAACGCCGATGTGCCGACTATAGTCTCCATATAAAGGGTGTTTTTTTTAGAGGTATAGAACTTCGAATTGAAATAAAACACAAAAAATCGTTTTAATGTCCATCAATTTGGCTTTATTGGAAGGATAATTTTATGCCATTAATGTTTAAATATGATTTCGGGCATGTGGCCGCCGCGGCTGCTTTGAATAAAGCCAAGTCTAGAGGTCCAATTTTCAACCACTTTTTGTAGCATTTGGCGCTGTATGTCGGCAATAACGCCACGAATGTTGGCTTCCAAGTCCCCTAACGTTTCTGGTTTGTTGGCGTAGGCGAGCGACTTCACATATCCCCAAAGAAAATGGTGTCAAATCACACGATCTTGGTGGCCAATTGACAGGCCCATTCCGCGAAATTATGCGCTCATCGAATGTTTCCTTCAATAAATCGATTGTGACGTGCGCTGTGTGGCATGTAGCGCCGTCTTGTTGGAACCACATCTGATCCACATTCATGCCATCCAATTCGGGAACAAAATAGTCGGTTATCATGGCTCTATACCGGTCTCCATTAACGGTAACTGACTCTCCAGCATCTTTCGGAAGAAGTATGGCCCAATGACTCTACCAGCCCCTAGAGCACACCAAATAGTCAGTTTTTGTGGATGTAATGGCGTCTGAAGGGTCTCATGTGGATTCTCTTCACTCCAAATGCGGCAATTTTGCTCGTTGACGTAGCCATTCAACCAAAACTGAGCCTCATCACTGAACAAAATTTTGCGATGAAAATCAGCATCGATATCAATCTCATTTTCGGCCCATACACCAAAATCACGACGCATTGCATGGTCTCGCGGCTTTAATTCTTGCACAAGCTGGATCTTGTAAGGTCGTAAGCTAATATCTTTGCGCAAAATCTTCCATAAAGTTGATGGACAAAGCTCCAATTGCTGTGCACGGTGGCGACTCGATTCATCCGGGTCCTCTTCAACACTTTGCTCTACAGCGGCAATAGTTTCTTCGGTGCGCACTGTTCGATGTCTCTGTGGATGCGTATTATCACATAGAGTAAACGTAGTGCGAAAACGATCCATGGTTAACCGAATTAATTGCTCTGATGGACGATTATGTCGATCATAAAATGAACGGAGCTTGCTGTAAACTTCGCGAACTGAACCATTATTTTCGAAATAAATTTGCACGATTTGCAAGCATTGTTCATGGCCGGCAGTTAAAATGTGCTGTCAACTTAAAGTTCTATACCTGTAAAAAAAACACCCTGTACAAACAAGTCATGCAAAATTTTAGGCATGTGAGGTAGCACGTAATTACATTGAACAGGTATAGGTAAACAAATAATAAAAATCGGCTTTTGAGTAATCTTATTGCAATGCTACCTGGTGTTACCTGTTCAAGGTTAATTTTTTTTTATTATTTATTGACTATTATAACCCTTCCGCAAATTGTTTAGGTTTTATTAACATTTTATGACCCGTACCTACATTTATATTGCGGAAAATTCTGGAAAGTACTAAGTTTAAAAGTTTAGACCTGAAATGGTTTTTAATTTGCGATAATGCCAAAAAAACATTGGTTGATTAATAGCATAATGCATTGTCTCTGGATATATTTTCATTGAAAATATGAGAGAGACTAAGCTTATAAAAATGCAATTAAAGAGATAATTTATTGAAATATTTTATTTTTTATAGTAAAATATATTGAAATATAGAATAGGTATGTATAATTTGACTCTAACTTATAAGCAAAATAATGCCTTCATGATAGCTATGAGCGATTTATAATGTGTCGTAGCTTTCACATTATCAATGGGTATGTTTGTAAAAGCCCAGTCGATTTGTGTTCCTCTGATTGTTGTGGAAGTATTTCAAAATAAGAAATCTCACAAAATTTCATTCGAATAATTGAATAGACGCTATTGTTTAATATTGGTTTTGTCTACCAACCAGAATTATCAGAACTACTTGACCGACACAGCCCAGTTTTAATATCAACCTGACGACGATAAAAGTAAGTCCTCTCACAAATTATCACGTTGGACGTTCCTTTGGACGCTATCGTGTTTTCAATAGACAGAGAGACACATGGGTCTATTATTGGTTTTGTATGGGAGGTACCCGAACTACTTGACCGACATAGCCCAATTTAAATATCAACCTGACGACGATAAAAGTAAGTCCACTCACTAAATTTCACTTGCCTAGGTAGATTCTTTTCGACGCTATCGTGTTTTCAAATATTGGTTTTGTAAGGGAGGTACCAGAACTACTTGACCGACATAGTCCATTTTTAATACCAACCTAACGACGATGAAAATAAGTCCTTTCACCAAATTTCATTCGCCTAGGCTGGTTCGCTTGGAAGCTATCGTGCTTTCAACAGACAGACAGACAGACGGACATGGCTAAATCGATTCAGAGTGTGATCCTGGTTCAGAATATATATACTTTATGAGGTCTCCGGTGACTCCTTCTTGGCATTACAAATGTAATGGCAAAGTGAATATACATTCCTCTGGAGGGTATAAAATTGTATTGTATTGTAAGTAAAAGGCCCTGTACACTGCGACCAGAAGAGATCTATTGTGTTGGCCTCTAATGTTTAACCCAGGGAGCTGTTGAGGCTCTTTATAAACCTCAGTACCCTTCTTGGTTCCATATTTTCTATATCGGCAGGACTTAGAAATGCCTCTGGCATATTGATCGTTCTGCCCCTTGCCAATGCAGGGCATTCGCAGAGTATATGTTCCGTTGTCTCTTTCTCCTCTCCGCATAGCCGACAGGAGTCATCGTCGGATAGTCCCATGTTTTTGAGATGGTATCTTAGTGGCCAGTGCCCAGTAAGAAAACCCGTTAGTATCCTTAGGTCTTCTTTGATTAGCTCGAGTAACTTTTTTGCTTTACTACGAGCTGGTCTTATGAATCCTTTTGCTTGTCTCTGTCCTTTGGATTTCGTCCAGTATTCGGCAAGGTGATCATCTTCCCATTTCCTGAATTTTGAGTGTACGTAACTCAAAGGTAGCCCAAAGTAGGGTTCAGGACCAGTGAGCAGGCGTGATGCGCCTCTTCTCGCCAGACAATCCGCTCGTTCATTCCCATCAAATCCCTCATGACCTGGTATCCAAGCAACGGTGACCGTATTGTCCTTGGCCAGATCTTCGAGGAGATTAAGACATTCCCAAACCAACTTTGACCTGATCGAGTATGATCTTAGGGCCTTAAGAGCTGCTTGGCTGTCTGATAGGATGTAGATGCGGGCACCTTTAGTGCGCCTTCGTAAGCATTCTCACATATCTCTATGGCGTGTACCTCCGCTTGAAAGATGTCTCGTGATTTTCCCAGTGCTATAGCGCAGCTTTTTAAGCATGGTATCTGATACCTTGATCACAGGATCATTTTGGAGCATTTGTAGTACCCGAAGGTGTCCTGTGAGGTTTCCTGCTTTAAGATTTGATATATCAGGGAGCCTGAGGGCACTGAGGCCAGCTTCCTTCTTTACAGCAAAATGTAAAGAGAGAAGGCTGAGCATTGCCCCTATGGCTGCAGTTGGACAAGTTTTCATTGCCCCCGTTAAACCAACGCATGCTAAGCTATATATCTTGTTAAATTTCTTTTGTGCCGTTATTTGTTCGGTTTTTGGCCACCATGATATCGCTGCATAGGTCTGATGATCGTGTTGTATGACCAATATATCATTTTTGGTTTTAAGCCCCAGGTTTTGCCGAAAAGACGGTGGCACATAAAAATTGGCTTTGTCGCCTTTTTGGTGACTTGATCGAGGTGTGAATTCCAGGTGAGAGTCTTGTCTAGGATTACTCCTAGATATTTTACCTCTCTTGAAAAGTCAATGACTGCGTTATTCAGCTTGATCGGTTTCAGTTCTAGTTTTCTCTTTCTTGAGAATGGTATCATGACTGTTTTTGATGGATTTATTGTCAATCCTTTGTTCTGACACCATTCGTAGGTTAAGTTTAGGGCCCTTTGCGTGATCTCCGATATCGTGGAGTCATGCTTGCCTCTAACAGTGATTACTACATCATCTGCATATCCTTGTATAATGTACCCCGATTGTGTGAGGTGGTCTAGGAGTTCATCTATGACTAAAGTCCACAGTAGAGGAGAAAGAACTCCTCCTTGAGGACAGCCCCTAGTGGCCTTTACAGTCTTTTGTGAGCCTCCATACGCCAGATTAATGATTCTGCTTTCTAACATATTTAGAACCCATTTTATGATTAATGGGGCAATGCCTTTCCTTATCATAGCTTTCTTTATGGCTTCGAAGGAGGTATTGTCAAACGCTCACTGGATGTCAATGAAGGCACAGAGAGCCGTTTAATTTTCTGCCAGAGCTTTTTCAATAGTCATTGTAAGGCTCTGTATGACAGTTTCGGTAGACTTGCCGGCTTGGTATGCGAACTGGCTCGCATGAAGTGGGTTACCCGTAAGGAACTGATCCCTTATGTATTGATCCAGGACTTTCTCCATGGTTTTTAGTATGAAGGAGCTAAGGCTGATGGGGCGGTATGATTTCGCTAATTCTTCTGATTTCCCACCTGCCTTTGGTATGAAAACTACCTTGACCTTAGTCCAGCTCAATGGTACGTGGCCTAGAGATAGGCTGGATCTAAAGACCCTAACGAGTTGAGGAGCCAATAGATCCATACCCTGTTGTAACAGACAGGGGTAGATGCCATCAGTTCCTGGTGATTTAAACGGGCTAAAGGAGGAGATCGCCCATTTCGCCCTGTCTCGTTGAAATATCTTTCCGGATAGACTATAATCCCATTTTGATACCGTCAGATCTTGGTGCCTCATCGGTAAGAGTGGGTTGTCCATGTGGATGCATTCTGGGAAGTGTGTGTCAAGAAGAAGTTGACAGGTTTCCTCAGGGGTATCAGTAAATTCCCCATTTTGCTTTTTCAGAGAGCAAATTTTCTATGCCCTCACAGTGTTTTCTCCAAGTCACTCGTTTTGATTTTCTCAGTTCTTTATTGTAATCAGTTAGAGCTGTTCTGTATTGGCACCAATTGCCGTTGTTCTTAGCTCTATTGAAAAGTTTTCTTGCTGTGCTTCTAAGGACGTCAAGTCTTTTATTCCACCATCTCTTCGTGTTGTCCTATAGGGTATAAAAACAAATTAAAGGAAAAACGGTTTTGTAAACAGTGTTTTAAATAAAAGGAACGTAATTGGTGCAGTCGATTGGGACTCTGGATCCAACATAGTTGGAAAAATCACGTGCACACTTCGGCTTTCTCTTGATTCATATTCAACCGCGTGTAACGTTGAAGAAAATTCCGGTAAAATGTTTTCTAAAGCCGCTGTCGCTACGGATGTTTCTAATTCGCATCGGATTCCAGATGCGATTAAAGATGTTCCGAAATTTTATGGCAATCCGCGTCTTCTTTTTGAGTTCATTAGTAATGTTGAAGAGATATTGGACTTAGTTCCACAAGCTTCGTGAGCTGAAGGGGAAAGTCTCATTAAGTTTATTCTTAAGAGCACCGATGATAATCCTGGGTCTGACAGCGGTACCCCCAAAGCAGGAGTGGAACCAGCTCGGCACCTTTGACTGGATTCGTGCCACAGACCAAAGTGCCCTAAAAAGCCCAACTACTCAGGCAGGCCGGATCCTCCAAAGAGGATCAATGAGCACCTTCAAGGTGTTACAGACGAACTTCCATCATACTAAGGGGGCGTCCGCTACCCTTACCAAAATGTTCGCCGAGGTTAGCCCTTGGCCTCATCCAAGAACCATGGGTTATCAGCGGACATACAAAGGGTCTTGTAAATAAAGCAGGTGAGCTTATTTACAAACGAGACGAACCAGTGCCACGTGCGGCCTGCTTAATCGATACATCATCGGGTGCGATGCAAATGCACACAATGTTGTAACGTCGCTATACAGTGCTTTCCCAGAAAAGGGAGAAGAGTATCGTGCGGAGAGTGTAAATAAAATTCTTATATAATTTTGAATAACTATTGGCCCGCTGTCTTTAGCAGGGCTGCGACCAATAGTATTTTTATACCCTCCACAGGAAGGTATATTCACTTTGTCTTTACATTTGTAACCCCAAGAAGGAGTCACCGGAGACCTCATAAAGTATATATATTCCGAATCAGAATCACATTCTGAATAGATTTAGCCATGTCCGTCTGTCTGTCTGTCCGTCTGTCTGTTGAAAGCACGATAGCGCCCAAAGGAATTGACATAGGCGAATGAAAGTTGGTGAAAGGACTTATTTTTATCGTCGTCAGGTTGGTACTGAAAATGCACTATGTCGGTCAAGGTCAAGTTCTGGTACCTCCGATACAAAATCAATATTAGACCCATGTGTCTCTCTGTCTGTTGAAAATACGATAGCGTCCAAAGAAATCAACCTAGGCGAATCAAGTTTGGTGAAAGGACTTATTTTTAGTGTCTTCAGGTTGGTATTAAAAATGGGCTATGTCGGTCAAGTGGTTCTAGTACCTCCTATACAAAACCAATATTAGAAAACACATGTTGAAAGCACGATAGCGACTTATTTTTATTGTCGTCAAGTTGGTTGTAAAAATGGGCTATGTCGATCAAGTAGTTCTGGTACCTCCCACACAAAATCAATATTAGACCCATGTGTCTCTCCACCTGTTGAAAACACGATAGCGTCCAAAGAAATCAACCTAGGCAAATAAAGTTTTCATGGCCCTATATTGATTTTGTATGGGAGGTACCAGAACTACTTGACCGACATATCCCATTTTTAAAACCAACTTGACGACAGTGAAAATAAGTCCTCTCACAAAATTTCGCTAACCTAGGTAGATTCTTTTCGACATTATCGTGTTTTCAATATGTATTTTCTAATATTGGTTTTGTAAGGGAGGTACCAGAACTACGTGACCGACATAGCCCATTTTTAATACCAACCTAACGACGATGAAAATAAGTCCTTTCACCAAATTTCATTCGCCTAGGCTGGTTCGCTTGGAAGCTATCGTGCTTTCAACAGACAGACAGACAGACAGACGGACATGGCTAAATCGATTCAGAGTGTGATCCTGGTTCAGAATATATATACTTTATGAGGTCTCCGGTGACTCCTTCTTGGCATTACAAATGTAATGGCAAAGTGAATATACATTCCTCTGGAGGGTATAAAAACAAATTAAAGGAAAAACGATTTTGTAAACAGTGTTTTAAATAAAAGGAACGTAATTGGTGCAGTCGATTGGGACTCTGGATCCAACATCTGCAGTAAATTTATATAGTAGCTACAAGCAATAGTTGGAAAAATCACGTGCACACTTCGACTTTCTTTTGATTCATATTCAACCGCGTCTAACGTTGGAGAGAGGTGGCGAGGTTTTCACGTAAGGAAACCAGGGGTCGTTCCACAAGGGACTGCCCAAGACCGTTATACGTGGTGAAGAACCGCACCCTGCACGAGGTGCCACTGCTTTCGACTGAATATAACGGATCTAGAGGGGAATAACTCTATAAAACCCGTAATCCCGGGTTAAACTCCGGGTTTCTGTATACAGGGGGTGAGTACAGAATGACATCTCCTTCCCCCTTACTCGTGGGTCCAAAATAGAAAAATTAAATACTAAAACACAAAACAAAGGGACTGGTGTACTTGAATCGGGCACCAAGAACTTCGGCAACACCGATTCTCATACGAACATGACGAAGGAGGAAGAAAATCGCTTACTCCAAGAACCGTCAACTAGTAGGGCAGCTTCGGTTGAGGGAAGCGTTAGAACGGTTGACTTCGGACTCGAGAATCTATTTCTCGAGGAAGATGACGACCACTCCATCGCCAGCTCATCCAAATTCTCCATATCGTCTACAGCTTCAATTAGGAAAAGAGTGCTGAACTGTAAGATGACGATCAAGAAACTGAAGAAGAAGCACCAACTAGAGGACAAAGACAAACAAAGACTTCAAAACGCCCTTGATTTTCTAGAAAGGTAGTCCAAGGATAGTGGCGAGCTTCATGCTAGCAATCCTGAGGCTGACCCTACCAAAATCTCGAGCGAGGGAGCTCTTATGCGGCCACCAATGCCTGTGATATGCCTTAGCCTATGGGGGCACGGGTTGGTTGCATCTGACCCCGCTAAGGAAGTTGACAAAGAGGACGTAGTTTCACCGGCAGAGGCGGACTCGACTCTGAACAGCGCAGTGACTGTTGTTGACAAGTCAAAGCCAAAGGACAATGAAAGTTTGGACATAACCGAAGCCTCATCTGTCTCTGCGGCGAATACGACGGAAGGCAACAAGCTGTTCAGTACAGACCAACAGACGGATCTGCTCAAGAAGAGGAAAAATGCGCGTCGCCTACTAAATAGGCTTAAAAACCGCGACCCCAGCTCCTTCACGGAAAGGGAAAAAGCGCAATTAGCTAGGTCCTGGGAGACAGTCAAGTCAACCGAAGACGCTTGGCGCAGCAGCCTAGTAGCGAGGAAGCAGAACCCGATCGGCAAAGGGAAGCTGTCTGGATCAAGGGAGGAATGCCGCTTGCCTTCCGCCTTGGAAAAGGCAAAACAGGTGCCGGTCCAGCCAAGGCTTCGTCTAAGGCTGAACAGATACCTGGCTGCTCGAAAAAGATTCTGCCTTGTAGGGTTGTAGCGAGACAGACTTCTGGAGGAGCCGACATGAGATTGGCCGTAGCGGGGCGAAATTCCGATTGCCTTTCACCTCGACTGCGGCTGATTCAAAGTGTCAAGGGGCTGTCTCGGGCAAGGATACGTCCAAGCCCGGGAACGCACCGGTGGTCTCCAAAAGAGGTCGCAACGACGACACGATCTCTCCGGTAGTAGGTAGGCAGGCAAAAAGGCTGAAATTCGCCGAAAAGGTGAAGGGAAGTCTGCGCGTCGCTATTGTCGACTACGGCAACCCAGAACGGAAACTCTCATCTAACCAATGGGAGCTGACAGAACAGAGAATCCTTGATGGTGTGAATGACGCTATTGTGAGGGTAGAAGGCAAGCCTTTTTTGGCCAGCTATCTACCTTCAAAGGGTTCAAGACCATGGAATGTGACAACCAAGAGACTTTGGACTGGTTAAAGGGTTTTATCAGCAACATGAACGCACCTTGGTCAAATGCTGACCTGCGCGTTGTTGACAGGAAGGAAATCCTGAATTTAACCAGGCCAAAAGGTCTTATCCGCATGAGGGGACCTTATCTACCCGTGGAAAAGATAGAACGGAACCTGCAGTTCCTTAACCCAGAACTACAAAGCAGGGAATGGAAAGTCCTGGAAATGGGTGAATATACCCAGAATGGTATGGACGTGACCATACTATTAAGTCACAAATCGCTGCCGCTACTCCGTAAGCAAGAGTTCAAGGTCCGCGTAGGCATAACGCGGTGCAAACTCCGGCTGTAAGCGGCTAAAGTAAAGGGAGAGTAACCGACTACTCGTGATGAAGATAGCGCAAATAAATCTTCATCACAGTAAGGCGGCCAGCGCCAACCTCGCTCTCCTTATGGAAACGAAGAATATAGATGTCGCCTTGGTTCAAGAACCCTGGGCTGAACTCAAAAAATTTGGTTATTTACCACAACACACCTGTAAATGGTAAGTCTCGTACATGTATTGTCGCCAGCAAACAGCTAAAACTCTTTCTTTTACCTAGCCTCAGTGACTCGGACCATACGGCTGTCAAATGGGACAGGGCAGGAAAAGGCGCGCTGGTACTGGCGACAATATATATTCCACATGAGACAGACAATCCACCCTCAGAGCTATCATGCACACTAGCCAGAACAGCTGAAAGGGAAAGATGGGACCTGATTGTTGGCTGTGATTCCAACTCCCATCATACGCTCTGGGGAAGTACGGACAGTAATGTACGAGGTGAGTCTCTCTTAGAATTTATAATTAGCAACAATCTCTTGATAGCTAACATTGGCAATGAGCCGACTTTCGTAACTAGGAACAGACGTGAGGTGTTAGACTTAACACTCTACAGTAACTCACAAACTCTAACTGTGAAGGAATGGAGGGTCTCCCTCGAACCATCCTTCTCAGATCATAGAATTTCTAGTAGATGAACAAATAATAGGCATAGGTAAATTCAGGAACCCAAGACTCACCAACTGGGATACTTTTATCTCAGAGGTCGTGAGGAATGGTCAAAATCTTAAGAATCAAGAAATAAGAACACCACACGAAATCGATGCATTCACAGAGAGTTTAAATAAAATCCTAATCAAGGCATACAAGAAAGCCTGTCCTCTACGGATAATCAGGAAAAGGAACTCTCAATCGTGGTGGTCCAAAGATCTCCTCGAACTCAGAAGAAAAGCCAGATCTCTGTTTAATTTGGCCAAGCGCACTAACTCACAGTCAGACTGGGATTTATACAAAGCCGGTCAACGTAAATTTAAAAGTGCCGTCACTAGCGCTAAACGCTCAGCCTGGCAGAAATTCTGTAATGAAATAGAAGATACTAGGGAATCAGCTAAACTTAGGAAAATCCTATCTAAAGAACCTGCGGTTCCAGGATATCTAAAAGACAACAGTGGCAACTGGACGCAGTCCTCTGAAGAGACTCTGAGTCTGCTTCTACATACGCACTTCCCGGGATGCGTCCCCGAAACAACCGTCCAAGCTATACCAAGCATAGCAACTACCGCTGCAACAATTTCAGAGGGTATAATAACCGAGGAAAAGATTAACTGGGCGATTGAGACTTTTTCACCGTTTAAATCTCCTGGGGTTGACGGGATTATTCCAATCATGCTCCAAAAAGCCAGGTCAATTATTATACCAACCCTGATGAGACTCTTCACACGCTGCCTAGAATCTGGTCACATTCCCTGGGTATGGCGAGAAGTAAAGGTCGTCTTCATTCCGAAGGCAGGCAAGTCCAGCCACAAAACTACTAAGGTCTTCAAGGCCTATAAGCCTAACGTCTTTCATCCTGAAAACCTTCGAAAAGCTTTTAAACGTTTTTATCCGCAGTCGGCTTGACGATAAAATGATCTCAACGGCCCAACATGCATACATTAAAGGCAAAGGAGTTGAGACCGCATTGCATGAGGTCACCGGCACCATTGAAAAGTCCCTAAAGGACAAATAATATACACTAGCCAAGTTCCTAGACATTGAAGGTGCATTCAACAATGTTAGAACGTGCGCAGTAAAAAGAGCGTTACTCAACTCCAACGTTGAACAAACGCTAATCAATGTGATTGAAAGCTTGCTCAATGTAAGAAAAATCAATGCAAAACTAGGTGACACTGACCTTAGAATGACAGCCTCAAGAGGTACACCACAAGGTGGAGTCATATCCCCCTTACTCTGGGTCGTTGTCATAAATGAAATACTAGTGAAACTCGAAAATAAAGGGGTCAAAGTAACCGCCTATGCAGACGATGTAGTAATACTTGGTACAGGCAAATTCCTACCTACCATAAGCGAACTGCTAGGAAACGCATAACGAACACTTTATATGTGGGCAAAACAATGCGGCCTTGGAGTCAATCCACACAAGACTGAACTAGTCTTGTTCTGTAACAAAAGAGTGATTCCAAACTTTGATTCTCCAGCTATTGAGGGCACACCCCTCAGGGTAGCCGATAGTGCTAAGTATCTGCGTACAATCTCAGATAGGAAGCTTAACTTTTTACGCATGTAACCGAATCTTCGGCAAAAGGTGGGGACCAAGCCCTATAATTCTGTGGATGTATACGGCTATTGTGCGTCCAATACTCACGTACGGAAGCTTAGTCTGGTGGCAAGCCAAAGAAAAACAAAGCATCGAACCTCAAAATAATGACCAGAATACAAAGACTAGCGTGTGTAGGTACAACCAGTGCAATAAGGACAACACATACGGCTTGAATGGAGGCAATCCTAAACCTGAAACCGCTAGACCTTTACATGCAAGAATCTGCAGCCAAAAGTGCCCTTAGGATCAGCCAATGCAAAAGCTGGAAGCCCTATAGAATGGGACACGCACAGATTCTGAACAAATACATGGAAGATACTGTCACTTCCGACTACTTGTCTCCCTACCTTGACTTCGATAAACCATTCTCTTGCTATTTCCCCAGTAGAGAATAATGGAACACAGAGGAACCCAGAAAAAGGAAATCGATATCCATCTATACAGATGGTTCTAAGATGGACTGTGGAACAGGTGCTGGAATTTTCTCTGAAGAACTGAATATACATCACTCGATCAGACTACCTGACCATAGTAGTGTCTTTCAGGCGGAGGTTCTGGCAATCGCCGAAGCTGCCCATATGGTGTCTATGTTAGAAATACACAACGATGAAATTACTATATTCATTGATAGCCAGGTGGCTATAAAAGCAGTATCTGCTATTGAAATAAAATCGAAGCTAGTTCGCCGCTGCCGCCAAGAGCTTAAAGTTCTCTGCTCGCAGCACACCACGCGCTTATGCTGGGTCCCTGGACACAGGGACATAACCGGTAAAGAGATGGCTGACGAACTGGCAAGAAATGGATCTGCTATGGATCAAGACCGTGCAACTCAAATTATCAAACCACCACTCTGTAACCTCAGAGAGAGAGTGGAAAATAAGATTCGCATGAAAGCCAACAACAGGTGGAGAGAATTAACTACCTGCGAAATATCACGGAAGATATGGCCGGAATACAATCCAAGTCGGACTAGCAAGCTAATACGGTTTGATAGAACGTCGTTGTATAAACTGGTAGGGGCCCTAACGGGTCACAACTTCCTAAGAAACCACACAATGAAATTAAAACTCAAGAATGACGATATATGTAGGGGTTGCGGAGACGAGGAGGTACACGAGGATACACTTCACTTCCTCTGTCCCCAAGTCTTTGTCACTTGAGAAATAGAACACTTGGTAGATACTACTTCCATGACGTGCATGAACTTTCGGATGTCTCTCTGTCTGATCTGTCCAGGTTCATAAACACATCAGGATGGCTGGACAAAGTCGAGTAACCATGAGGGAGCTACTATCATCGCCAACAACATCGGCTAACCCTCAACAAGGGCATCACAATGGGTCCACATGGACCTAAGTGGGGTGCTGCAGGGCTTGCTCTGCCGCATCCACCCGTAAACCTAACCTAACCTAACGTTGAAGAAAATTCCGGTAAAATGTTTTCTAATGCCGCTGTCGCTACGGATGTTTCTAATTCGCTTCGGATTCCAGATGCGATTAAAGATGTTCCGACATTTTATGGCAATCCGCGTCTTCTTTTTGAGTTCATTAGTAATGTTGGAGGGATATTGGACTTAGTTCCACAAGCTTCGTGAGCTGAATTGGAAAGTCTCATTAAGTTGATTCTAAGAGCACCGATGAGAATCCTGGGTCTGATAGCACCCCAAAGCAGGACTGGAACCAGCTCGGCACATTTGACTGGATTCGTGCCACAGAGGAAAGTGCCCTAAAAAGCCCAACTACTCAGGCAGGCCGGATCCTCCAAAGAGGATCAATGAGCACCTTCAAGGTGTTACGACGAACTTCCATCATGCTAAGGGCGCGTCCGCTACCCTTACCAAAAGGTTCGCCGAGGTTAGCCCTTGGCCTCATCCAAGAACCATGGGTTATCAGCGGACATACAAAGGGTCTTGTAAATAAAGCAGGTGAGCTTATTTACAAACGAGACGAACCAGTGCCACGTGCGGCCTGCTTAATCGATACATCATCGGGTGCGATGCAAATGCACACAATGTTGTAACGTCGCTATACAGTGCTTTCCCAGTAAAGGGAGAAGAGTATCGTGCGGAGAGTGTAAATAAAATTCTTATATAATTTTGAATAACTATTGGCCCGCTGTCTTTAGCAGGGCTGCGACCAATAGTATTTTTATACCCTCCACAGGAAGGTATATTCACTTTGTCTTTACATTTGTAACGCCAAGAAGGAGTCACCGGAGACCTCATAAAGTATATATATTTTATATATATGTATGGGAGGTACCCGAACTACTTGACCGACATGTATGTATGTTAAAGTGGCTCTCGGTGAGAGAAACACTTAGGCCGTTGATCGGCCCATTGTGCATACCACTGGTGCTTAGGGGTTCCTTTACTGGTTACTCATTGTAAACCATTTGCTACCGTTAATAAAGCCAAGAATGCTGGCAGCGCTGATATTGCATAGATCACTAAGATCATTGAGGAGGTAGTTTCCTAAGTGCGCCATCCTTAGGTTGGATAGAGCAGGGCAGCTACAGATGAGATGGGTGACGGATTCGTCCTCCTCCTCATCCCTACAGCTTCTGCAGAAGTCATTATGTGGCAGTCCAAGTCTTTGCGCGTAGGTCTGCCCAGAACACAATGACCGGTGATGACGTTAGTGACCAATGAAATACTACGTCTATTGAGACGTAGAAGCTCTTTGGATCTTTTATTATCCAGTGTCGGCCAAGTAAGCCTGGCAACATCACAGTATCCTAGATGTTTCCATCTATGACTTGCTGTCCCTGTTGCGTTCGCATTGATGATATGTTTAGCGTAAGACAGCGGTGCCTGCACGTTGTGCAGACTAACACTGTTAACGCCGGAGGAGCCTAATCTAGCAAGTTCGTCAGCTGCACAGTTCCCTGGGATATTACAGTGTCCCGGAACCCAGCAAAGGGTAAGGTTGTACTATCCAACTATCTCGTTAAGAGATATGCGGCAATCTTCCACCGCTTTAGATCTTATTTCGCTGGATATTAAGGATCTGATGGCAGCCTGACTGTCAATATATATGACAATATCCCTGTGTGATATTTCATTAATCAACAGCCACGCTGTGGCTTGACGAATAGCTGTGATTTCGGCTTGGAAGACACTACAGTGTACCGGGAGAGAGAAGGAGAGGCCCAGGCTCAGTTCTTCCGAAAATACCCCTGCTCCGACTCCCTCTAATGTTTTGGAACCGTCCGTAAAAATTGACAGTGCTCCTTAGTGTAGGACATTTCGTGAGTCCCATCGGGATCTGTCCGGTATTTCGCATTTAAAGCCCTTTTCGAAGTTGATTTTCGTAGGCAGATAGTCAGTATGAGAGGGTAGGGGGCATGTCTGTAGGAGGATGCTGGCATGGCCACTTGGTTGTCCTCTCCAGTGCTTACCCTCTCTGAGTCTGATAGCCGCTTTAGCGGCGTATTCCTTACTGTCGATGTCTAGAGGAAGAAGATTAAGCATTACTTGTAGAGCGGCGGTAGGAGATGTCCTCAGTGCACCCGTAATGCTGATGCATGCCAGGCGTTGAGTCTTCTCAAGGGCCTTCAGATTGCACTTTTTATCCAAGGCCGGCCACCACACGACGATGCCGTAAAGAATGATCGGTCTGATCACCGCGGTATAAAGCCAATGCATTATGTTTGGTTGGAGGCCCCATCTCGAGCGGACAGCCCTCCTACAGGAGTAGAGAGCCACTAGGGATTTCCTAGAACGTTCGGCAATGTTCTCCCTTCATGAGAGTTTGCTGTCTAATATGAGCCCTAAGTACTTGGCACTTTTGACAAACAGTGGAGTGCCATTAAGATTAGGGGGGGCGATAAGAGGAGTCTTGATCCTTCTAGTGAATAGAACTAGATCCGTTTTTGTCGGATTGACTCTTAGACCGCAGCTTTTGGTCCAGGCGACTAGTTTACGTAGCGCAAGTTGCAGAATATCGGAAAGAGTCTGTGGATACTTTCCTGAAGTGAGTAAGGCGACGTCATCCGCGTAGGCCACGACTTTGCATCCGGAAAGCTCCATAGAAATCAATAATTCGTTGAGAACTAGATTCCACAGTAGCGGAGATAGCACTCCCCTTGGGGGTACCCCGGTGCACAAGTTTTTCGACAGCGCTGCTGCCAAACGTGGCTGTCACCCTTCTGCGGGTGAGAATGTGGCCGATTAGGCAGCATATTTGTTCGCCAATATTTAGCTTGTTTAAGGCTTGAATAATCGAACGAGTCTCTATGTTATTGAAGGCCCCCTCTATGTCCAGGAAAACTGCCATAGTATATTCCTTGAATGAGAGGGACCTTTCGATCGAGCCGACGATTGAATGAAGGGCGGTCTCAGTGGATTTGCCCTTTTGATAGGCATGTTGAGAGCTAGAAATTAGCGCTTGGTCAACAGTGCTTTTGATGTGAAGATCGATGATCCTCTCAAGTGTTTTCAATAGAAAGGAGGACAGACTGATTGGTCTGAAGTCCTTTGGAAGTGTATGTGAGGTCTTACCTGCTTTAGGAATGAAAACAACTTTAACCAATGTCCAGGATGAAGGAATGCGGCCCAGGGCTATGCAACCTGCCAGAATCATCCCAAGACTGTCTTTGACAATGTGAAAGGCGTTCTGTAGTTGCGCCGGGAAGATGCCATCCGGACCTGGAGACTTTTGCGGTTCAAAGCTGTTGACGGCCCACTTCAGCTTTTCCTCGCAAATGGTGATTGCATTTGGAAGGGTACCCAAGAGGGCATCCCTACTGAAGTCAGGATTACCAGTGACAGGCGTGCAGCCAGGGAAATGGGCATCCATGAGCAGATTCAGCGATTGTTTTTCCGATTCTGCCCATTCGCCATTGAGGTCTTTTAGTACACAGGGTATAGGGGTGGACTTAGAAAGGACTTTTCGCAATCTGGAACACTCATTCGTGTTGTTGATGTTCTCGCAGAAATTGCGCCAGGAGCTGCGTTGTGCCTTACGGACTTCCTTTTTAAAGATTCGTAGGCTGTCTTTGTAAGCTTCCCAGTCTGTGTCTAGCTTCGTTGTTTTGGCTCTGTTAAAGGCCTTCCTGCACTTGCAGCGAAGCGCAATAAGTTGCTTGCACCACCACGGGGGTTTCCTGCCATCTCTCACTATGGTGGGAGGACAGGAGCCCGTGAAAGCCTTATCCAGGGCTGAGGTGAGAACGTTGTTCAACGAATCTAGTTCGGCCTGATCGCTAGGTGGCGAGGGTCTGAGGCTAGCTAGATTCGCAGACAGGATTGTATTGTGTTTGACCCAGTTTGTTTTCCTTCGGTTGCGGTAAAAACATTTTTTGGGGATGAAGCTACAGTCTAGAGTGAAGTAAATGTACCGGTGGTCCGAGAAAGATGGACTGTCCGATACCGTCCACTTTGAAATAGCCAAGGAAATATTAAGAGAGGCTATGGTAACATCTATTACCTCTTGCCTGTTTTTAACAATGAAGGTTGGACTATCCCCTCTATTGCAAATTACTAGGTTAGTTTCTACTAGATACCCAAATAAAGACTCACCTCGAGGGTTTGTGTCGGTACTTGACCGACATAGCCCAATTTTAATATCAACCTGACAACGATAAAAGTAAGTCCACTCACTAAATTTCATTTGCCTAGGTAGATTCTTTTCGACGCTATCGTGTTTTCAACATGTGTTTTCTAATATTGGTTTTGTAAGGGAGGTACCAGAACTACTTGACCGACATAGCCCATTTTTAATACCAACCTAACGACGATGAAAATAAGTCCTTTCACCAAATTTCATTCGCCTAGGCTGGTTCGCTTGGAAGCTATCGTGCTTTCAACAGACAGACAGACGGACATGGCTAAATCGATTCAGAGTGTGATCCTGGTTCAGAATATATATACTTTATGAGGTCTCCGGTGACTCCTCCTTGGCATTACAAATGTAATGGCAAAGTGAATATACATTCCTCTGGAGGGTATAAAAACAAATCAAAGGAAAAACGATTTTGTAAACAGTGTTTTAAATAAAAGGAACGTAATTGGTGCAGTCGATTGGGACTCTGGATCCAACATCTGCAGTGAATTTATATAGTAGCTACAAACAATAGCTGGAAAAATCACGTTCACACTTCGACTTTCTTTTGATTCGTATTCAACCGCGTCTAACGTTGAAGAAAATTCCGGTAAAATGTTTTCTAATGCCGCTGTCGCTACGGATGTTTCTGATTCGCTTCGGATTCCAGATGCGATTAAAGATGTTCCGACATTTTATGGCAATCCGCGTCTTCTTTTTGAGTTCATTAGTAATGTTGAAGGGATATTGGACTTAGTTCCACAAGCTTCGTGAGCTGAAGGGGAAAGTCTCATTAAGTTGATTCTTAAGAGCACCGATGAGAATCCTGGGTCTGACAGCGGTACCCCCAAAGCAGGAGTGGAACCAGCTCGGCACATTTGACTGGATTCGTGCCACAGAGGAAAGTGCCCTTTTTAGGCAGTAGTTAGCCCAACTACTCAGGCAGGCCGGATCCTCCAAAGAGGATCAATGAGCACCTTCAAGGTGTTACGACGAACTTCCATCATGCTAAGGGCGCGTCCGCTACCCTTACCAAAAGGTTCGCCGAGGTTAGCCCTTGGCCTCATCCAAGAACCATGGGTTATCAGCGGACATACAAAGGGTCTTGTAAATAAAGCAGGTGAGCTTATTTACAAACGAGACGAACCAGTGCCACGTGAGTTACATATTTGTATGGTGACCTCCATGAATAAACATGTATCTATAGCAACAACCTTAAGTCGTTGCTATAAATTTTAATAAACGCAGCATTATCGATATTTTTTTGTCTATACATACATACATGGCGAGCAACAACCTTAAGTCGTTGCCCCAGTCAAATCAGTATTTTGCAAGAAATGCACTATTATTTTAAGTTAATAACCTATGTTACTCGAATGAATAAAAAATAAAGTCAGTCGTAAACAGACCACCGACACCACTTGACATTCTTTTATTTAACTGGCGCAGTCGTACGGATTTTTTTTTTTTTTTTTTGTTTTGATAGAAAGAAAAGAAAAAGAAGAAAACGAACCAAAGTATACATTGATGAACTAAAAATCAGTCGTTAGTGTAAACGTAAACTAAAAGAACATTCTGTGATTGTTACGAACTATAAATCAGTTGTAGCAATAAAATAAAAAAAAAATAAAAAAATAAAAAAAAAAAGTGTTCAAGTGATAGTTGCAGACTAAAAATCAGTCGCAACTTATATAAAATAAGAAGAAGTGTCTGTTAGAAGTGCTACTCGAAAATATCACAATTTCGCGACAAACACTCCACGACTCCAGAAGGAACTTACCAACAGAAGAGGAAGAAATTGAAATGGCAGCCGATCCAAATACTATATTGGCGACGATGGCACAAATTCTCGCTAGGCTAGAGGCCAATACACAACAAGCGGATAGCCGAGCTCTAGTTCTAATGAGAGAGATTGCCTACATAAAGGAATTTTCCGGAAACAGAGAAGAACTGACGCAGTTTATTAATGTGGTGGACAACCATATAAGCCTAACACCAGAGGACAGAAGAGCCGCTACATGGACCGCCATAGCACAATGTAAGGTGATTGGAAGAGCGAAGGAGCTACTACTAACCAACGCAACAACAACGTGGGATGAAGCCAAGACCCTCCTAGGATTGACATTCAGACCGATCATCGACCAAGGCGAAGTTACGAGGAAAATAAATAATTTGAGGGTAAGCTCAATCTTAGATCTAAATAATAAAATAGAGTTCCTATTGACAGACATTCATACGATAATAATGTACGAAAATAAAAAGGACAGTCTTAAGTCTCTGTTGTATAATATAGTAGTAAATAAGATTAGGGAATTAGCAACAGGGAACTTAGCGAGAGAAATTAGGGATGAATATGATTTACATAAAATAAAAAGTATATTGTACTCATATGTAGGATTTGATGAAGGGAACATAATCACAGACAGAACTAGTAATCGTTACAGAGATAAAGAAAGATATACTAGACCACATAATAATAACCAATTACGACAGAACGCTAACTTCAATAATTCTGAACAGGTTCATGAAGAAAGACAGTACACTTACTACAATAACCCACGACAAACAAACCAAACACGAAGAAATTCGAACTTTAATAGTTCTGGACAAACCAACCAACAAAGACAAAATAATAACTATTACAATAACCCTGGACAGCGACGAAATACTGATGTCAATAACTCTGGACAATTCAATCCAGAAAGGCAACAAAATAATTATAATAACCCTGGACAGACCGAAGAGCAGCAACGAGGTACTAACAACTATAGTAACTCCAGACAAACACATTATAGGCAAAACAACGAACCAATGGATATCGATAACATAAATCATTTAAACTCAGATCAATATCAAAATAATAACGAGGAACAGAATAACATTCCAGAAGAAGCCCATTCAATAGAAGCTCCGGTTTTTCTGAATGTAGCCTCACTGGTAGAAAGACACAAATAGCATTTTCTATAGGAAATGAAAAACATATATGTCTAATAGATACAGGATCTACAGTGACTATAGTTAACACAAGTAAAATAGATTGTAGTGAATTTAAAATTCTTGACGAAGTTACAATTAAACTGTCGACAGTCAACAGTCAGACTGCCGAAAAATTAAAGATCTATCAAGTCCCAGTTCCTACTGAATTTGGATATAAATCAAATGTATTTATCCGAGCATATGGCAAGTTATTAGGGGAAAAATCATACAGTATTTTGTTAGGTATGGATGTCATAGGTAATATGGTAGAAAACATAAATATAAAAAAAAGAGAAGTGTTATTACAAAATAAAACTATAATTCCAATTATTTTTGAAGTTGAACCATATATAGAATGTTACGAATTAGGGGGAAACGATGAAGTGAAGTTAGATCATTTAAAAACAATTGAAAAACAGGAAATTCAAGAGCTGTTGCAAAAATATAAAAGCCTCCTATACAAAGATGGAGATCAACTTACAAATTCCGAAAGCATAGTGCATAAAATAACATTAACCACAGATCAACAAATAAATGCCAGACTGTACCGTCTCCCTCAAAAACACGAGGAAGAAGTCAGGAAACAAATTAACGATATAGAAAGGCAGGGCATAGTTCGAAAATCAAATAGTCGATATGCCTCCCCAATCGTAGTTGTGGCCAAGAAACCTGACAGCGAAGGGAAAACTAAGTTTAGAGTATGTGTTGATTATCGAGCACTTAATGATATAACGGTGGATGATAAATACCCACTGCCAAATATCGAGAGTATTCTTGATAAGTTAGGTAGGTCACAGTATTTCTCTACCCTTGATTTAGCCAAAGGCTACCATCAAATAAAGGTTCATCCTGAAGATATACATAAGACTGCATTTGTTACGCCAAATGGTCTGTATGAATATACCAGAATGCCTTTCGGGCTGAAAAATGCCCCAGCGACGTTTCAACGTCTAATGAATGATATTCTCAGAGAGTATATAGGACAAATTTGTACAGTATATCTTGACGATATATTAATCTTTTCTACTTCCTTAGAAGAACACATATCATCATTAAATAAAATATTCCAAAGATTAGCAGATCATAATCTAAAAATACAACTAAGTAAATGCTCATTTCTTAAAAACAACACGGAATACCTAGGTCATATACTCACTTCAGAAGGAATGAAACCAAACCCGAATAAAGTGGAAGTAATTCAGAAGTATTCTTTACCTTTGACGACAACTCAATTGAAAGGATTCCTAGGTAGCACTGGTTATTATAGGAAATTTATTAGGGACTATGCTAGAATAGCATACCCAATGGTAAAATACTTAAAAAAGAATATGAAAATCAATAGCAATGACCCTGAATATATTCAAGCCTTTGAAAGATTAAAAGAAACTCTGGTTAAGCATCCCATACTTAAATTCCCAAACTTTAATAAACAATTTTCACTATTTACTGATGCAAGTAATTTTGCTTTGGGAGCTGTACTTACACAAGAAGGACAGCCAGTATGTTATGCTTCTCGAACATTAAATGACCATGAGAAAGATTACTCAGTAACTGATAAAGAATTCTTAGCAGTGGTTTGGGCTACCTCATATTTTAGACCATATCTTTGGGGGCAGAAATTCAAAATAATCACTGATCATATGCCTATAAAATATTTAACTAAAAAATATAATGGAAAAGAATTCAGTCAACGAGTTCAAAGAGGACTTCTTAAATTACAAGAATTCGAGTTTGACATTGAATACATAAAAGGCAAGGAGAATAAAATTGCAGATTTCCTAAGCAGAATTCCAAACGAAATTAACGAAACGTCAGAAACTGCACACTCAGCTGATGAACAATTGTTAGATCATATACCAATCAAAGAGGGAATTATAAATACATACCAGACCCAGTTAATACTTACTTACTCAGTCCAAAACGAAATAGAAACACTGCATGGTAAAAGAATTATTCAGGTTGACATGACAAAAGATGACAAATACTGGAGGGATCTGTTTAAAAGAACAATTATGGCAGGAACGATAGGTATTTATTCTGAAGTAGAGGACAGGGAATATAATAAAATACAGAAAGTATTAATCGAAATGTATGGACATAATAAAGAAGTTAAATTTTATAAGCTTACACAGAGAGCAAGGGATTTAGAAAAAGCTGAAGATGTTCATAGACAAATATCTCTTTATCACACCGAAGAAAGCAACCACTCAGGAGTGATAGAAACATACTATCAATTAAAATATTTACAAAATATATTTTCCAAAACTGATAACAGAAATCTCAAGAGTAATAGGAAATTGCCAGACTTGTCAGAAAGGGAAATATGACAGAAAACCAATTAGACCTAAATTCAAGCTGACCGAAACTCCGAACAAAGGAAATGAAATATTACACATGGATATCTATCATTTTAATAAGTTAATATATTTGACATTTGTAGACAAATTTACAAAAAAAGCTTACGGATATAGTTTGACTAGCAAAAATTTCACAAGTAAGTTAGAATGCATAGATGAACAATTAACAAAATTCGGCAAGCCAAGAAAAATAGTTTGTGACAATGAATTTAATTCAGAAAACATCAAAGAACACTTCAGGAAAGAGGGAATAGAAATGCATATGACAAAGGCCAACGCTCATACAGGTAATTCGGATATAGAGAGATTTCATTCGACTTTACTTGAAATTTTATTAACCATAAAGGACACAGACATGTCAACCAATAGGAAAATATATAAGGCTATTCAAATATACAATAATAGGTATCATTCCACATTAGGCATGACTCCAAATCAGGCCGAGAATGCAAACCCGGAAAAGTTAAAGAACAAAATAGAAGAGAAAAAGGAAAAAATCATAAATAAACGAAATATTTCACGGGAAAATTATAAAGAAAGACGCAATGAAGGTTATATTAGAAATTACAAACACTTAAGACATAAGAATGAAACATATTACCGAAAACATAATTTGAAAAATGTACATGCCACAAATACTAAAAGACCAAATCAATTTGCAGGTAATCTATTGGCTGACAATTATGACGGCAATGTTGACGATAACAATAGCGGAAGCAACTCTGATAATAACACCAATACAAACCGGTAAAGGCTACACCAATCTGAACTTAGGGCCAGTAGAGATAATAAACAATAGCCAGACGATTTTACATATAATTGACACTAAGCAAATATTATCAACAATTGCACTGATAGAAGTAAATTTACAGACTTTACAACTAACAAATAATACAGAAATACAGAACGAAATATTTAACATCAGAACAAAACTTCAAGCAATTATACCACTCAGAAGACAGAAAAGGGGACTTCTAAACATTATAGGAACAACACAGAAATGGTTGTTTGGAACAATGGACGACAATGACAGACAAGACATCCTCGAACATATGAAAGTAGTAGATACTAATAATCATGCAGCTATTACAAATCTTAATCAACAAATTAAAATTAACGGACAGTTCATGGACTCATTAACTAAATTTAAGAAAACAATAGAAACAGATAGGGAAACACTATCATATACCTACCAAAGTATTGCATCTAACCAAAAAGACATTGTAAGGAAACAATTGATTACCGAGCAACTAGTAAAACTGCAAATATTAGAAAGCAAAATAGATAGCATACTAGACAATATAGCATCTGCGAAGCAAGGCATACTCCATCCAAGTATATTAACCGGAATGGAAATAAAAATATCACAGATAGACTTTTACAAACTTGAATATGCTAGAATAGGACTTTTGAAATTCGACCAAGATAGAGTTATAATAGCTGTTAAATTACCGAAAGATTACATTACGACCCAACTTAAAATGATTATACCCATTCCGAATGATAAGAAAAAAGAAATAGATATCGAAGCTCTACAACTTATAGAAATAAATAACCTACAATATGAATACAATATTAATAACATTTATTTAAAAGAACTAAATTTAAGCCGTTCATGTATAACACAAAATGCATGCACCTACCGCTATAATGCAGTAACAAAAATAATTAAGATTGATGATAATACCATTATATGCATAAATTTAGAAAAAGAATCTGTAATCAATCAATGTGACGATAGACAATTAAACCTTACTGGAAACTTTATAATAAATTTAAACAATTGTTCTATTAAAATACTAAATTTAACTATTGTTAATTATGAATTAGAATTTATTCAAAAATTTCATTATGAAGATGAAGAAAAACTTAACATAACAGAAAAATTAAACTTTAAAGAAATTGAATCAACAGAACAAATTGAAAATATAAAATACATTAAAGCATTAAAATACCATAGAACCATTAATTATGCTAGTAACATAACAATATTTGCAATATTAATAGTAGTAATAATTATAATTGTTTGCATAGCTAAGACAAATCGTCAACTTAAAATTAAAATTAATAATGTTACTAAGCCAGAACAAAAAACTGATAAAATAAAGACTCCAACGATTCAGGAGAATCTTAAAACTAAGGATGGAGAAGTTACATATTTGTATGGTGACCTCCATGAATAAACATGTATCTATAGCAACAACCTTAAGTCGTTGCTATAAATTTTAATAAACGCAGCATTATCGATATTTTTTTGTCTATACATACATACATGGCGAGCAACAACCTTAAGTCGTTGCCCCAGTCAAATTAGCAGTTCTATAAACGGATGCATTTCCGTTTGCTGCAATAACACTTCTATTTTGCAAGAAATGCACTATTATTTTAAGTTAATAACCTATGTTACTCGAATGAATAAAAAATAAAGTCAGTCGTAAACAGACCACCGACACCACTTGACATTCTTTTATTTAACTCGTGCGGCCTGCTTAATCGATACATCATCAAGTGCGATTCAAATGCACACAATGTTGTAACGTCGCTATACAGTGCTTTCCCAGTAAAGGGAGAAGAGTATCGTGCGGAGAGTGTAAATAAAATTCTTATATAATTTTGAATAACTATTGGCCCGCTGCCTTTAGCAGGGCTGCGACCAATAGTATTTGTATACCCTTCACAGGAAGGTATATTCACTTTGTCTTTACATTTGTAACGCCAAGAAGGAGTCACCGGAGACCTCATAAAGTATATATATTCCGAATCAGGATCACATTCTGAATCGATTTAGCCATGTCCGTCTGTCTGTCTGTCCGTCTGTCTGATGAAAGCACGATAGCGCTCAAAGGAATTGACATAGGCGAATGAAAGTTGGTGAAAGGACTTATTTTTAGTGTCTTCAGATTGGTATTCAAAATGGACTATGTCGGTCAAGTGGTTCTAGTACCTCCCATACAAAACCAATATTAGAAAACACATGTTGAAAGCACGATAGCGACTTATTTTTATTGTCGTCAAGTTGGTTGTAAAAATGGGCTATATCGATCAAATAGTTCTGTTACCTCCCACACAAAATCAATATTAGACCCATGTGTCTCTCTGTCTGTTGAAAATACGATAGCGTCCAAAGAAATCCACCTAGGCGAATCAAGTTTGGTGAAAGGACTTATTTTTAGTGTCTTCAGGTTGGTATTCAAAATGGGCTATGTCGGTCAAGTGGTTCTAGTACCTCCCATACAAAACCAATATTAGAAAACACATGTTGAAAGCACGATAGCGACTTATTTTTATTGTCGTCAAGTTGGTTGTAAAAATGGGCTATGTCGATCAAATAGTTCTGGTACCTCCCACACAAAATCAATATTAGACCCATGTGTCTCTCTGTCTGTTGAAAATACGATAGCGTCCAAAGAAATCAACCTAGGCGAATCAAGTTTGGTGAAAGGACTTATTTTTAGTGTCTTCAGGTTGGTATTTAAAGTGCGCTATGTCGGCTAAGTAGTTCTGGTACCTCCCATACAAAATTAATATTAGACCCATGTGTCTCTCTGTCTGTTGAAAATACGATAGCGTCCAAAGAAATCAACCTAGGCGAATGAAAGTTGGTGAAAGGACTTATTTTTAGTGTCTTCAGGTTGGTATTCAAAATGGACTATGTCGGTCAAGTGGTTCTAGTACCTCCCATACAAAACCAATATTAGAAAACACATGTTGAAAGCACGATAGCGACTTATTTTTATTGTCGTCAAGTTGGTTGTAAAAATGGGCTATGTCGATCAAATAGTTCTGGTACCTCTCACACAAAATCAATATTAGACCCATGTGTCTCTCTGTCTGTTGAAAATACGATAGTGTCCAAAGAAATCAACCTAGGCGAATCAAGTTTAGTGAAAGGACTTATTTTTAGTGTCTTCAGGTTGGTATTCAAAATGGGCTATGTCGGTCAAGTGGTTCTAGTACCTCCCATACAAAACCAATATTAGAAAACACATGTTGAAAGCACGATAGCGACTTATTTTTATTGTCGTCAAGTTGGTTGTAAAAGTGGGCTATGTCGATGAAATAGTTCTGGTACCTCCCACACAAAATCAATATTAGACCCATGTGTCTCTCTGTCTGTTGAAAATACGATAGCGTCCAAAGAAATCAACCTAGGCGAATCAAGTTTGGTGAAAGGACTTATTTTTAGTGTCTTCAGGTTGGTATTTAAAGTGCGCTATGTCGGCTAAGTAGTTCTGGTACCTCCCATACAAAATTAATATTAGACCCATGTGTCTCTCTGTCTGTTGAAAATACGATAGCGTCCAAAGAAATCAACCTAGGCGAATCAAGTTTGGTGAAAGGACTTATTTTTAGTGTCTTCAGGTTGGTATTCAAAATGGGCTATGTCGGTCAAGTGGTTCTAGTACCTCCCATACAAAACCAATATTAGAAAACACATGTTGAAAGCACGATAGCGACTTATTTTTATTGTCGTCAAGTTGGTTGTAAAAATGGGCTATGTCGATCAAATAGTTCTGGTACCTCCCACACAAAATCAATATTAGACCCATGTGTCTCTCCACCTGTTGAAAACACGATAGCGTCCAAAGGAATCAACCTAGGCAAATGAAGTTTGGTGAAAGGACTTTGCCTTTTATACAATTATTGCTCATGACCCGTCTTCCCCCTCCACTCACCAGTATTTCCTTACCAATTACCATATTACACACGTGCTATTTTTAAGTATTGCTTAATTGTTTTCCGTTCCGTAGAAGGTCAGAGTAGTAAACTAGGCCGGACATTCTAGTGGGTTCCTTGTTGCTGCCTAATACCTACAGCGATTTGCCTACGGTTATAATCCTATTGTGTCTCATCGAGGGAAACAGGGTGGTTTATCCTTGCATCGGGGGAAGGGTGCCGATACAGTCTATCCCTTGCCCGTGAACCTCGGACGACCCTGTTTGGACGATATGTCTTCGAATATACGAGGGGTGACCGAAACAGTGTACCCTTCAATTTAACAATTTAATTATTTGACATAGTTAACTTAGGGGCTATCAGAAAAATCCGCCCTTGAAGAGGTTTGTGATTGTTTGTAGGAATAGTTTACAAATATTTTGTTATTGCTTACAAATTTTTTCTTACTAACCTATTTATTTTGTGCAGTACCTACTTTCCAAGGGAGAGTATAATTGCATTCTTATTTCAAAAGATAGATTTTTTTTTGTTTTAAATTTCTCACATAATTTTTTTTCTTTCAATTTCTTTTCAGTTGTACAATACAAAGTTTATCGTACTGACAGCTTATTACATTTTGTTTCTTTTTTTTTGATTATCCCTAGTCCCTAATAATATAAAACAAAGTGAAAATTGTTTTGTAGGAAGCTACACAACAATCGGGTGAACGGATTTTGATTTTTTTTTCTTATTTATTAGATTTTTATGAGGAGCAAGTTCGTGCATTTAAAAATATTTGGTTTTGATTGTGGAAGTCCAAGAAATGCAATAATTAGACTTTGAACACGAAAAAAGTGAACTTCTCCTTCGTCTATTTGAATGGAATTAATTCCAGTTTTTAGATATCTAAGACGCGCTTCTTTTAAGTCAAAAATGTAGTTTCTATTTGCTATATCAGCTGAGCAATATTAATAAATCCTTTGCGAAATTCCTTTTTTATCAATTTGTTAATTGAGCAAGATTTTCAAATCGATCTCAGTGGTGTTTTTTTTTTTGGTTTTCCTTCACGGTATATTCGTATTTTTTGAGAGAGCGGGAGGGTTTTTTTGTTCATGTAAGTACTCGGAATCGGAACTGTAGTTGAATGCATTTGGTCTGCTCAAGTGCTCATGCGTTTAAGGTTTTGCGGAGTGAATTTTTTTTTGTTCAGTTGGGTGGATGTAGATTATATTGTATGAATATGAATGTGTGTATATAATACCTCATACGTCACGGCCACCATGGATGGCGATGGAGTCCGAGTGTGCTGTGCGTTTGAGTGGGACGGAGGATGGGATCGAGACAGATCGAGTGAGATTCCTAATATAATTACAGTGGTCCAGTGTTAATGTCCGTTATATCGATCATTCGTTACATCGGCAGTCGTTATACTGGACCACCACTGTATATAAAAATCAATTGCGGGCGGTCCCTATTTGAATTTTTATTTTTTTATTTTGTTTGTCTTGAATCAGGGATGGTTTAGGAAAAATGAAAGTTCGGAAAATTCTCAACAGGTGGCGCTGTAGGCACATTTCGTGTTTCATCCATCTCATTCTATTCTATATCAAAATATGACAGATTATGTTTGAATTGATGTTCTCTTAATTCGTGAACCGATTTCGTTTCTGGAAACTTCAAATGAAAGGTGACGTCAATACCAAGGATTGTATGTATATAAGGTCTTTCTATGTGTATTCGTTATACGATTTATAGTCATTTTAGTGAACATACATGTGTTGTCGACCTCAGAAAGCCCTCAACCACTTTAAATGAATTTTTGTGGATATGTATGGTTGGTTGCAGCTTAAAGGACAAGATAGTTTTGGACCCGATATGTGGAAATTTTGTGGATGTATATGGTTGGCTGCGGCTTGAAAGATACGATTGTTTTGGACCTGACTCAGATTGTCGATCTTCAAAACCGCTCAACCAATTTCAGTGAAATTTTGTGGATGGGTATGGTTAACCCGATAGTTCCGTTCTTACTCTGATTGGGGTGGTGGGCGCAAATCGCAAGCATTTAAGAATATGTGACATGGCATGTGGCATATGTGGGCGTAGGCCGTACACTCAAGTAGTCCAGGATACAAACCACTGAAACACCGTGTTCAGAAGTCGGAGCTACTGATATTTATTGTTCTATAGCACCTATATCGAAAGTGAAGTAAAACAAATTATCCGAAGGGTGATACTCACTTCCCGGGCTTCTTCGAGCGACCAACATAACATCAGCGCACGATTTTTGAAAGAAAAGCTAAAAGCGATCATAGCCTTCATCTTTAAGCACAATGTTTTTGGTCAATCGCGTTTCTGGATGTACTCGATCGAATGGCAGAAGCGAGGATTGCCGATTGCCCACATTCTTCTTTGGTTGATTGAGAAAATCTGATCGGACCAACTCTTTTCAATCATTAGCGCGGAAAAAATCAGAACCGAAAATCTATGAAATCATTTCTATGCATGAACTCAATAATTCCAACGGAGTTTCATTCGTTCAGTAGAGAGGTTCAACTATCAAAAGGGATGTTAATAATTTAATCAATTTTAGGCGGTACGAAGCTCACCGGGTCAGCTAGTAATACTATAAATTAATGTTTTTATAATTAATTCTAAATATTATATATAAAGGGTGATTTTTTAAGAGGTTTAGAACTTTTTTTAACGAAAAAACACAAAAAATTCGAAAAAATGAATGAAATATTTATTTGAATCGATAGTTTGAACCTTGCAATTTAATGTTTAAAGATAATTTCATGCAAATGTTGACCGCGGCTGCGTCTCAGGTAGCCCATCCGCTGAGTCCAATTTTGGCATACTCTTTCACACATATCGGCCGGTATCTCACGAATGAATGCATGGATGTTGGCTTCCAGTGCGTCAATCGAAGCGGGCTTGTCCCTATACACATTAGCCTTGGCATACCCCCACAAAAAATAATCTAATGGTGTCAAATCGCACGATCTAGGCGGCCAATTGACGGGCCCGAAACGTGAAATTAACTGTTCACCAAACTCGCCTCGCAATTGCGCCATTGTTTCGCGTGCTGTGTGGCATGTGGCACCGTCTTGTTGCAACCACATATCATGCAAGTCAAGAACTTCCATTTCGGGCAAAAAAAAAGTTTGTTATCATCGCTCGGTAGCGTTCACCATTGACAGTAACGCTGCGATTCGCATCATCTTTGAAGAAATATGGCCCAATAATGCCGCCGGCCCATAAACCGCACCAAACAGTGGCTTTTTCGGGATGCATTGGTAGCTGTTGCAATGCTTCTGGCTGATCTTCACTCCAAATGCGGCAATTTTGCTTATTTACGTACCCATTCAACCAAAAATGAGCCTCATCGCTGAACACAATTTTTCGATAAAAAAGCGAAAAAGAACATTTCGAACCGAGCACGAATTTTGATAGTAAAATTCAATAATTTGCAAGCGTTGTTCATTTGTAAGACGATCCATGGTAAAATTGCAAACCAAACTGAAGCTGTTTGACAGTGACACAAGGTACTAAACACACGTCAGCTGTCAAAACCAGTGTTGCCAAAACCAAACCATCTAAAAAATCACCCTTTATATATGTCATATATTTTTTTTTGTTTTTTTTTTTGGTACTCAGTACCATTCTGGGAATAGGATTTGGGGAGAGGTTCGTTGGAGTGGTTTTTACTGTGTGAGGTTTCTAAATTTTTTTCTAAATCGTCGGTTTTTCGAGTTTCAACATTCCTGCCTCTGAGATATTTGAGCTGTATTTACCATTACATTAACATAATGAAATTAAGGCAGTTGGTTGTAAGCATTCAATCAGTTCGGTCGTTTCCCTTTTATTTTCCAATAGGTCATTTTGGCGACGAAGATTTAAATTTCGAACACACGGTGGTGCATTTCTTTAAGTTCGGTTATTTTGTATAATAGAAATGTCGTTTATCTGAAACATTGAACCATTTGACCAATCGAAAAACTCGTTCACCACCTACTTGGAACGGTTCGAGCAAATCGTCAAAGTGAATGACGATGAAAATGATGAAAACAAATTACAGCTTTTGATTACGCTGATCGGGGGCGAGACATATGAGCTCCTAAAAAAAATTTGTATGTGCCGGAAGATCCACTCAAGAAGAGTTATAGTGCATGTATTGCGTTGTTAAAAAAACATTATAATCCAGAGCCTCCAGGGATCAAAAACCGAACGAGACAATCGCTGAATATGTAGTGCAACTACGGCATCATGCAAGATCGTGTAACTTCGATTGCGTCTTAGAAGAAGCATTACGTGATCGTTTCATCTGTGGCATTTTAAATGAATGCATTCAAAAAAAAACTGTTGTCAGAGGAGTCACTAACGTTTGAAAAATCATGCAAAATAGCATTGGGAATGGATATGGCATCATCCGAGTCAAAGTTAAAAACGGAAGAGTCAATAGGAGAAGTCAAGCAATACGCTATACAACAACCAACACTGCAATGTTCAATATATTCTGGAAGGGGAAATGAGAGAGGAAAAAATAAATATGTTAGAAACAATGTAAGCGACGTTCCCTCACCATCGGTGTATTACCGGTGTGGCAGACCACACAATCCCAATAATTGTCCCGCTATACAGTGGAAATGCTATGCCGCAATAGGCAACATCGTAACGTGAACAATATTGAGAGCGAGGGGGGAATGCAAAGTGACAGTGAAGAAGATTTTTTAAGCATAAAAATGCTGTCAGAGTCAGAGTCATATGGGCCGCCAAGCAGTCAGAGTAAGTCCGTGGTTTCTTTAAAGTCGTTTGAAGTAAATGGTAATCATAATAATAATCCATGCTATGTACTATGTAAGCCAGTAATATTTGAAGTAGACACTGGTGCCGCTACAAGCGTTATGTCGAAACTTAAAGTGGAGCAAGAATTTTGGCGAGTTTATTTATTAGATGCAAACAATACACAATACAGAGTTTTTCTTTTTTATGGTTGCGTCCAAAGGATGTGTAATCTTCATAGATACCAGGCGCCCGTACTAACTGGCATGCACGATTCGCGGGATATGTTTCTCCAGTGCCACGCGCCTTACGTACTAAACCACACCCCTGTACTCGTCTACCACTCTCCCCGCGGAACTGCCGTTAGGTATTACTTCTGCGTCTGCCACTTCGACTCTTCTTAGTCTTTCGGCTCTTCTCAGCTCGTTTTGTACGGTCGTTATGAATGAACACGTCTCCAACCAGTTGTCTTCTGACCTTAATATATGGTCTATAAGAAGCTGAGGAATGGGTAAGTTCGCTCTTCCTCTTGAAAAGCGCCTACAGTGGAACATTACGTGCTCCGTATCTTCTTCTTCATCTGGGCATTCGGGACAGAAAGGCGAGCTATCGTGTCCGAATCTGTGAAGATATTTTCACTATCCGCCGTGCCCGGACAAGAACTGCATAAGGTGGAAGTTGCAGTATCCGCGTGTTCTCTTAATCCAGACCTCGATGGTGGGGATCAGTTTGTGGGTCCATCTGCCTTTTGCCGTGTTATCCCACCGGGCTTTCCACAGTGCTATAGATGTTGCCCTTTCTTCTTCCTTTATCATTCTGGTAACGATGGCCTCTTGGCGGTTGACTGTTTGTCTAGGGTAGATCCTATGCATTTCGTTGGCGAGAATGTCTATGGGACACAGGCCCTTATGGGGTTTTGTGCCAGAACCAGATCGATGCTAACCAGGAATGTTACATCTGGACCTACACCACCAACTTAATGGCGACGAAGATAGTGACAATTAAAGCCGGCTGTAGTCATATATTCTGCAGTGCGTACACGGTACCATACGCATTGAAGGAGAAAGTAGAACGGGAGCTGTAGAGAATGGAAGGAGAAGGAACGTTATTCCGGATTAAAAATAGTGAATGGGCAAGCCCACTATTTATCGTGCCAAAAAAGAATGGCGAAATACGGCTATGTGTAGATTTCCGTTTATCATTGAATCGAGTGGTGGAAAATGACCAATACCCGATGCCAACGAAAGATGACATGTATATTTACAGTGTTGGACATGAGCGGTGCATATCAACAATTAGATCTGTTCGAGGAGTCAAAGGTATTTTTTACAATAAATACACATATAGGTCTTATGAGATTTAATAGGCTAGCATATGTGTTAAGAACCGCTCCGGGAATTTTTCAAAAAACAATGGATTCGATCTTGAAGGGGATACCGAATACCAAATGTTATATTGACGATGTCATCATCAGTGCAGTCGATTTGGCGACTCTGACAACATTAGTTCGGCAAGTGTTAAACCGTTTAAATGACGCCAGCGTTCGAATTAATGTAGGTAAATGTCATTTCTTTGTGGCTAAAGTTGAATTTCTGGGTTTTTTTAATATCGGGCGATGGAATGCGTCCAGCTCCAGGGAAAGTGGAAGCAATTAGAAATGTACCTACGCCGACAAATGTCAGTGACCTCAAGTCGTACCTTGGTTTAATTAACTTTTATAGAGAATTTGTGCCAATGCAATTGTATTTTTTGTATTTGTATTTGTATTTCTTTGTGCAATCATCGAAGCTCTCACCGTTGTATGAGTTAACAAAAAAGGGATATACATTAATTGGTCACAGGAGTGTCGAATGGCCTTTGAAAACAGTAAATCAGCTTTATCCGAAAAAAGTCTTTTATCCTTTTATGATCCAGCAAAACCGATATTGTTGGCATGTGATTTCAGTTGCAAGGGAGTGGGAGCTGTTTTAAGTCACCTGAAGGCATATAATCAGGAAATTCCAATTGCTTTTGCGTCAATGACATTGACTGCTGCGGAGAAAAATTATTCTCAGGTGGAGAACGAGGTATTAGCCATTATATTTGGGGTTCGGCGATTTCACAAATATGTGTTTGGTAGGCAATTTATCTTGTTGACTGATAATCAACCACTTCGGGCAATATTTAAGCCAAGTAAACGTCTACCGGTTTCAGCATCCTCTAGACTTCAGCGGTGGGCGATAATATTGTCAGCGTATGATTACGTAATACGGTTTAGGAAGAGTGAGGAGATGTCTAATTGTGACGCTTTATCAAGGTTGCCGCTTCCGCCTGCTGGTTCGCATGATATGTCAGCCAGCCTTGTCAGTGCCTTATCAGAAAATTGATTGGTACCATACAATCATAAGGATGTTGCAGCAGCTACGAAGAAGGATGTGGTTTTGCTCAAGGTGTGTCAACTGGTTGCATTTGGGTGGCCAGGGCAAATAAATGATCCAGCCCTTAAGCCATATTTTTGCCGTCGGATCGGGTTAACAATCGAACAGCAGTGTTTGATTTGGGGTATTCTAGTTGTCATTCCACGAAGTTTGCAAGCATACGTACTATCAAAGCTTCACAATAATCATCCTGGGATAGTAAAAATAAAAATGTTAGCAAGATCGGTGTGTTGGTGGCCAAATATTGACAGCGACCTGGAATCAACAGTCAAGGCATGTGTTGTGTGTCAAAAAATGCAAGCGGCAAACGTAGAGAAGTGTTTTGATGGTTGGCCGCTAAATGAAATTCCGTGGACCCGATTACATGCTGATTTTTTTCATATATATGGGAGGACAATTTTACTGGTGGTTGATGCGACGTCTAAATGGATTGACCTTTGCCCCATGAAAAACACATCAGCGCTAGAAGTCATACAATTTTTCGAAAAATTATTCACCATATTTGGATTGCCGGAGACAGTGGTGACTGATCTTGGGATCGAAGTCAGAAACAGTCCCCCATATTACCCCCGAGCGAATGGACTCTCAGAGACTGAGGTACGAGTAGTTAAGCAGGCACTCCATAAGGACATTCAAGGAGATGGGCGAGTAGTGGGAAATGAGGAGCTAGAACGAGCTATTGAGAAGTTTATTTTCTACTACCGTCGGCACCCAACACGGCAACATCCCGCAGCCCTTCTGACTTTTTGTTGAAGTATTCTCCTAGAACATTATTGACTAAACTGCGTCCGCATTTTGGGCAATCCTCAAATGGTGAAAACCAAACTTTTTTATTTAACCCCTCGTATTTTCCAGAAAAAATGTTCCGCAGCGGCGAGAAGGTACTACTGAGAACGAATGATCAGTTGGCCCCGGCACAGATTTTACAACTTCTATCGAAGAGCCGGTATCTAGTGAACTGTGACGGCAGAGTAAGTGTAGCTCATCGTCAACAACTAAGGCCATCTGTCATCGACGTCAAGGATATGGAAAGTAAGGCGAGGGAATCGACAATAATTCCTAATCAAAAGGATGCCACGCCACTGGAACCGAACACCGAAGGAAACGAAGAAGGGGCTTCAATAATAACGGCAGCGAAAGAAGACAATCAACGGTTACACAGTAGACCAAAACGCTCTCAAAAAATAGCCAAGCCGTTTCATTACACTAAGTTAGGCGAGCCTACCTATTAAACGAGGGAAGAGTAAACTGTATTTACCATTACATTAACATAATGAATTACATAATGCAATAAAGGCAGTTGGTTGTAAGCATTCAACCGGTTTGGTCGTTTCCCTTTTACTTTCCAATAGGTCAATATTTAAGTGTGATACCTATTGCGAGTACGAGGATTGTTAGCGTAGTATAAGTTCACGTATAATGGTGTATATCATGTTTGGTTAATGTCTATAGATCAGATCTTTCTTCATTTTCTAGGGTTTTGATATCTGCGTTTAGTTTTGCTAGGATGTTGTTGTCATTATTCTTTAACAATTTGAGCAGTAGGAATAGGTTGGTTCTGGCACAGGTAAAGTGGTGCATTTGGGTGGTGAAAAGTATCCGGTGGTTTGTGTCATATATCCGGTGGTTTGTGTTATTGGTTTGTGTCCTTTTCCAGACACGTACCGGATATAAGCTGTGGGGTGTGGATATGGTTGCTGCTAGCGAAGACACACGAGATGTACTTTAGGAGCGCCAGAACCAAATGTTTACCTGTTAGGTAAGGTCTTATGTGGAAGCGAAAAAAAAAATAATAAAATAAAAGATGAAACACAAGTAAGTATACGTACAAAAAAAAAAAAAAAGTGATTTATTTTCTTAAAATATGTACGATGAGAATCTCCTCATAAACTTATTATAACCTAAAAGTAATCTTAAGTTATAGATATGGATATCTTCATTAATTTCATTATTTATTGACAATCGACACCAATTGTTAAAAATCAATGGCATGAGTTAACTCAAATACAGTGCAATGGATCCTAGGTCGTAGCTACCATCCCTTATTCAGGCACTTTTCACTGGATCTACTATTGAAGGAAAAGATTTTGCATCCTGTGACTGGACGTTAGATGAAATGTCAAAAGTTACAAAAATAAATATGCTATGCGGTACCCTTATTATGATAGGAGAAGTGTGTAGCATACCGTTTATAATAGGTATCTGGGATAAGACTTTGCCTCGTGTGAATGGATGGTATATGAAATGTAAAATGTAACCATTGGGTAGTCATTTATTTAAAAAGAATGCTGATAACGATGAAGTACCCAAATTATTATAGGAGATATGTCGCATATCGATCCCTCCAATAAAATGCTGCACTTGTTTTGTTTATAATATCTAGGATAAAACATTGGCTGAAGTGGGTAGCATATAGTTTTTTTGTTTTTTCCTTTTTTCATCTTTATTTTTTTAAACTGTAGTGCCCCCATGCAAGGGTATTAACACCATTTTCCATTATATATCTTTTTGTCTAAACTTTGGGACCATGAATTTGTGAATCTCCATAATTTTCTACTAAATTACAGCTGTGAAAATTTGATGCTAATTGGAGATTTTAATGGTCGAAGAAGCAGTTTCCAGAACTAAATTTTTTTTAATAATGCAAGATTTTCGTATAATAGAAAATCGTCAGATGAAACTTCTAACAGTCGGGGTAGGTTTTTGTCTGAGATGATTGACGATTTCGGCTTTTTTATTTTGAACGGTGTTTCTGGGAGTGACGCACAGGGGGATTTTACATTTATTTCTGATCAGGGTTGCTCTGTGATAGATTACTGCTTGATCAAAGGCGAATGGTTTAGTGTCGTTAAGGACTTTGAGGTGTATACTGCTGGTTTTTCTTCCCACTTACCAATTGTTGTAACACTAGAATTAAGTTGTTTTCACGACCACCACGTCCCAACTAATAGTGTCTCCAACCTCAGATGGGTGGAAAGAAAATCTAGTGTATATTGAAATAAACTGAAAGACCAGATTGGCACAGTGCAACAAAACGACTTCGACCTCAATTAGTGTAGAGTTGCTCGCAAATCACTTTCTTTTACTTTCAAGCCCAGATCAGAATTGATCCGCCCTCTCATTACCGGTTTTGTCTCTGTGTCCAGGGACCCAGCAGAGATTCGTGATATGCTGCGAGCAAGGAACCTTGAGCTCTTCGCGGCAGCGGTGAACTAGTTTGGATTTTATTTCATTAGCAGAGACTGCCTTTATAGCCGCCTGACTGTCAATGAAGATGGTAATATCGCTGCGGGATATTGCCAATATTGACGCCTTACGGGCCGCTTCAGCGATAGCCAGAACCTCCGCCTGGAAGACACTACTGCTATCAGGTAGTCTGATGGAGCAATGTATATTTAATTCTTCAGAGAATATGCCGGCACCGGTTTCACAGTCCATCTTTGAACCATCTGTGTAGATGGATATTAATTTCCTTTTTCTGGGCTCATTGGTGTTCCATTCTTCCCTACTCGGAAAGGAGCAGGTGAATGGTCTATCAAAGTCCAGATGGGGAGCCATATAGTCAGAAGCGACAACGTTCCCAACGTATTTACCTAATATCTGTGCATGCCCAAAATTGCAAGGGTTCCAAGTTTTAGTTTGGCTGATCCTTAGGGCACTTTTAGCAGCAGATTCTTCCATGTATAGGTCTAGAGGTGTCACATTAAGAATAGCCTCTAGTCCAACTGTAGGCGTGGTTCTTAATGCGCTGGTTGTCCCTATACATGCTATTCTTTGTATTTTAGTCATTGACTTAAGATTGGTTGCTTTGATGGCGGCTTGCCACCAGACTACGCTGCCGTATGTCAGTATTGGTCGCACGATCGCAGTATACATCCAGAGGATAATTTTGGGGTTTGGTCCCCAACTCCTGCTAAAGATGCGGTTGCATGCGTAGAAAGCTTTCGCTGCTTTCTTGATCCTTTCATTGACATTCGGCTTCCAATTAAGTTTTCTCTCAAGGATGATTCCCAAATATCTCGCACTATCCGCTACCCTTAGGGGTACTCCATCCAGAGTTGGTGGCTCGAACTGTGGTATTATTCTTTTATTCGTGAACAAGACAAGTTCGGTTTTCTGCGGATTGACCCCAAGGCCGCATTGTTTTGTCCACGTACTTAACACTCTAAGTGAGTTTCCTAACAAATCGCTTATGGTAGGTAAAAACTTTCCCTTAGTAAGTATAACTACATCATCTGCCTACGCAGTTACTTTGACTCCCAAGTTGTTGAATTTCATAAGTATTTCATTGATGACAAGGACCCAGAGTAATGGGGAGATGACACCTCCTTGTGGAGTGCCTCTCGAAGCAGTTACTCGGAGGTCAGTGTCACATAATTTCGCGTTGATATACCTTTTACTGAGCAAGCCCAAGATCACATTAGTAAGAGATTGATCAACATTCGAGTTCTGAAGTGCTCTCTTGTGATGTGCTTTTTGTCCAAGGCTGAGGTTAGCTCGTCGGATCGCCAAGGTCCTTCCCAAAGAAACACGAACTTCGGGTTGAGGAGTTTCTTTTTATTACAATCTTTATTTTAAGTCAAAAACAGAATTGTACAATGAAACAATTTAAACTTTATTGTTGGTACGGCTATACTGGTCCTGGTCGTCTGGTGCGGGCAGCGGCTTGGTCCTTCTTCGGCGGCTCTGGTGGGCATGGGATAGCCCCGGCGGTCTACGGGTTAGTCTCACGACAATCCCGTCGGTATGCAGGTCCGTCTTGCGACAATCCCGGCAATCTACAGGTCTATCTTGCGACAGTCCTGGCACTCGAGGTCCGTCTTGCGACAGTCCCGGCAATCTACAGGTCTATCTTGCGACAGGCCTGGCACTCGAGGTCCGTCTTGCGACAGTCCCGGCAATTTGCTAGCTTTCTAGCACCCAAAAATGGCGAATAGTAATTAACTATTTCGCGGAACAAAATCAGCGGTACACGGGATTGGTACGGTCAACACTCTGAATTTTTGCTCGATTTGTTTGTTATTCTACTGGGGTCTTATGTTATTTTTGATGCTAAGTCGGTGTGAATTCTATTCACCAGTGCAAAAAATCGTACTGCCGACTATTTTGCCTTGAAATGTGCACCATTGCCAAGCTGCGGTTAGAGCGAGAACATGTATAGTGAACGGCGGCTGTGTGCATGGATGTGCATTGTGCGTCGTGCACGAGCATTGCATTGCAAAGCGAAACGTATTGTCGTCTGAGTTGTTCGTGGCGAAAGTATGCCTAGTTGGTTGGGCATGGTTAACGGCGGCTGTGTACATGGGTGTGCATTGTGCGTAGTGCAGGAGCATTGCATTGCAAAGCGAAATGTATTATCGTCTACGTTGTTAGTGGCGAGTGTAGTCCACAATGTGTGGCTGGGCGGTGTGTTCGCTTGATGGCTGGGTGGAGTGTAGGGTGCGCGTTGTTGTAACGATTGCTTCGTTACATTCCCCTTCTTCTTTCTCAGACGAGAACCTTGTCGTCTGTGTCTATGTCCAACTTCAAGCGGTAAGCTAAAAAAAATTTTAACAAAATGTTTTCCTTTTCAGGGGAACTTAAAATCGTATAATTCAAAGATATTATTATTATTCTTTTTTTTTTTTTTAACAAAAATCGTATACTTTTTTTTTTAAAACTTAACAAATATTGTATAATTCAACAATTGGAATTGGTGGTGGCCTTGATGGAATGGAGGGCGGCGGCTCGGACGATTTTACGGGTGGTGAGGTCGGTATTGCTGGTAGTGGTGATGGTGGCGACGGGATCTTCCTTGGTGGTGCTGCCGGGGAGATCTGAGCTACATTGTACATTAGTAATGCGCTGAAACCATTTCTCGCTGGCTTTCTGCCGGACTCTTCTGGTGGCGGCGAGTTGATCCAATGGGTCGGGGTGGGGTGGTATGGCGACAATTGGTTCAATTGGTGGATTTTTTCTACCACGCTGAGCCGGTGGTCGGGTGGTGGGTATCTTGCTTGGGGCAGTGCTTTGTCGTGTCCACGGTTCGGTCGAAAATGAAATTTTCCGCTTCTGCGTCCCGGACGATGTGGCTGCTTCCATGGTTGGACGACGACTGATGATGGATTGTAGTGTGTCGTTAATATTATATCCTTTTAAGTCTCTTACGTGACAGCGGTATAGATTTGTTCTGCCCGTTTCGCCAATGCGTTTTACCAATACAATGACGGGTGAGACAAATCTGATGACTTCATATGGCCCATCGTATTTGGGAGCCAGTTTCTCGGTAAAGTGTTTTGCGGCGGAGGAGAGTACTCGGATTCTTCGGTAAACCCGCTCTCCGATGTGTGGTCGCCAGGCCCGGCGGCGCAGATTATAGTGCTTACTCTGTCGCTGAGTGGCATCTTGCAAGTTCCTTCCGACCAGTTGGTACAACGCCTTCATGCGTTCCCCTCGGACGGACAGCTCCTCGGGTGAGTTTGTATGAGGCCGGTCGTTAGGTGGTCCATCGTCGTGGTGGTTTGGTCGTCTTATCTGCCTACCAAAGTTCAGATATGCGGGGGAGTAGCCCGTGGATTCGTGTTTACTGGTGTTGATGGCGAAGCATAACTCTGGTAGATGTTCATCCCAGCGTCGATGGTTCTCGGTTACATACTGGGCGACGTCGCGGTGCATGCCTGGCCAATAGTGGCCTTCTTTGATGCGGGCCAATGTCTTTGCTGTCCCGAAATGTCCTGCGGTTATGTGATCATGGTTGTCATATAACACGTTCCGGCGGTCGGCCTCCGGGACACACCATTTCCATTCCTTCTGGTATGGGTCGGCCAGGGAATCGGTACTTTGTACATGGCGGTATAGTTTCCCTTCGACGAACTTATAATCCGGGAGCTCCTCGGGGTGTGTTTGCAAGATTTGGATCTTCTTCTGGGTCCACTCCATAGGTGGTTCTTTACAGGCGTGGAGGGAGTTTGCCTCGGGGTTGGACTGGGGGTCTCGGGATAGTGTGTCTGCTACGACATTTAGCGATCCCTTACGGTATTTTATCTCGAAATCATATTGTTGTAGTTCTATTGCCCATCGGGCCAGTCGACCGGATGGGTTTTCAAGCGTGTGGAGCCACTTTAGGGAGTGGTGATCGGTGATTACCGTAAAATGGTAGCCCTCGAGGTATGGACGCATCTTCCGAATTCCCCACAATATTGCCAGGCATTCCTTTTCTGTGACTGCGTATTTCTGTTCTAATGCTGTCAGGGTGCGGCTGGCATAGGCGATGACGTTTTCCTTCCCATTTGGTGTTTGGGACAGGACTACGACCAATCCCTCTTGACTGGCGTTGGTCTGTAGTACGAACGGCAGGTTGAAATCTGGGCAGGTCAAAATAGGGGCCTCCGTTAGTGGCGACTTAAGTTGGTTGAACGCGTCTTCCTGGCGTTGCTCCCACACCCGGCGGCTTCCCTTTTTCAACAGAGCGGTCAGTGGTGAAGCTATAGCTGAGAAGTTTTTTATGAATCGGCGGTACCAGGAAGTGATGCCCAGGATGCGGCGTAATTCTCGAATATTGCGGGGGGGTGGAGCGCTTTCATCGCCGAGACTTTGTCGGGATCCGTGTGGATTCCTTTATGGCTGACGACGTGACCTAGGTATTTTAATTCTCGCTGGTAGAATTCACATTTGTCTAGGTTTATTTGCAGATTCGCCCTGCGTAGCCGTGTGAATACTTCTCGTAGATTCCGTAAGTGCTCCTCGAACGTGGTTCCAATGATAATAATGTCATCCAGGTAGGCGAACGCATGAGGTTCCATATCTGGACCGATAATACTGTCCAGGGCTCGTTGAAATGTTGCCGGGGCTGAATGGAGGCCGAAAGGCATGACCTTCCACTGGAATAGTCCTCGGCCGGGTACGGTGAAGGCGGTATATGGTCTGGATGCCACATGGATCGGGATCTGCCAGTACCCCTGTTTCAGATCTATCGTCGAAATGAACTGTGCTCCCCTAAGTTTATCCAGGATTGAATTAATCTGTGGAAGTGGGTAGGCATCCTTGACCGAGATCTCATTGAGTTGCCGGAAGTCTACACATAGTCTCCAAGCACCGGATTTCTTTTTGACGAGGACAATGGGTGAACTATATGGGCTGCATGATCGCTCAATTTTATCCTCTTTTAGGAGCTCGTCGATTTCTTGATTGATCACCTTTTGCATGGCCGGGTTGCGGGGATAGTATCTCTGTTTGAATGGGTGCTCTGTGGTGAGTCGGATTCGGTATTCCGTGATATTAGTGGTGCCTGTTAGCTTTTGGAATTTCGGTACTTCTTCTTCCAAGAACTCGGCTAGGCCCTGTTGCTCGCTCCAACTTAGGTCTCCCTCTCTAAGTAGGGCGCACATATTGGTGGCGGGGCTGGTGCGTAGTACCTCGGTATATGTCAACTTGTGCCCCCCAGGGTTATTTCGAACTTAGCTTTATCGAGTTTAGGGTGGCGAGGTTTGCACGTAAGGAAACCAGGGGTTAGTCTGTAAGGGACGGCCCAAGACCGTTATACGTGGTGAAGAACCACACCCTGCACGAGGTGCCACTGCTTTAGACTGAATATAACGGATCTAGAGGGGAATAACTCTATAAAACCCGTAATCCCGGGTTAACTACCGCGCCCATGGGATGTATGGCACAATGTTATGTGTCTTTTAGCGGCGAACTCTAGATACCTGGGGACCTCTAGTTTCAATCCAAATTCCCCTTTTCTGTATACAGGGGGTGAGTACAGAATGACATCTCCTTCCCCCTTACTCGTGGGTCCAAAATAGAATCTTTAAATAAAAAAACACAAAACAAAGGGACTGGTGTAATTGAATCGGGCACCAAGAACTTCGGCAACACCGATTCTCATACGAATATGACGGAGGAGGAAGAAAATCTCTTACTCCAAGAACCGTCGACTAGTAGGGCAGCTTCGGTTGAGGGAAGCGTCAGAACGGTTGACTTCGGACTCGAAAAACTTTTTCTCGAGGAAGATGACAACCGCTCGATCGCCAGCTCATCCAAATTCTCCATATCGTCTACAGCTTCAATTAGGAAAAGAGTGCTGAACTGTAAGATGACGATTAAGAAATTGAAGAAAAAGCACCAACTAGAGGACAAGGACAAACAAAGACTTCAAAACGCCCTTGATTTTCTAGAAAGGCAGTCCAGGGATATTAGCGTACTTCATGCTAGTATTCCTGAGGCGGACCCTATGGAAATCTCGAGCGAGGGAGCTCTTATGCAGCCACCAATGCCTGTGATATGCCTTAGCCTATCGGGGCACGGGTCGGCTGCATCTGACCCCGCAACTGAAGTGGACAGAAAGGACGTTGTTTCACCGGGAGAGGCGGACTCGACTCTGAACAGCGCAGTGACTGTTGTTGACAAGTCGAAGCCAAAGGACAATGAAAGTTTGGACTTAACCGAAGCCTCATTTGTCCCCGCGGCGAACACGACGGAAGGCAACAAGCTGTTCAGAACAGTACAACAGACGGATCCGCTAAAAAGGAGGAAAAACGCGCGTCGCCTATTAAATAGGTTTAAGAACCGCGATCCCAGCTCCTTCACGGAGAGGGAAACAGCGCAGTTAGCTAGGGCCCGGGAGACAGTCAAGTCTACCGAAGACGCATGGCGCAGCAGCCTAATAGCGAGGAGACAGAACCCAATCAACAAAGGGAAGTTGTCTGGACCAAGGGAGGAATGCCGCTTGCCTTCCGCCTTGGGAAAGGCAAAACCCGTAAAATCGGGTGACGGCCCAGCTAAGGACTTGTCTAAGGCTGAGCAGACACCTGGTTGTTCGAAAAAGGTTCTGCCTGTTAGGAAGGTAGATAGGACGACTTCTGGAGGGGCCGGCACAGGATTGGCCGTAGCGGGGGCGAAATGCCGATTGCCTTTCACCTCGACTGCGGTTGATTCAAAGTGTCAAGGGGCTGCCTCGGGTAAGGACACGTCCAAACCCGGGAACGCTCCGGTGGTCTCCAAAAGAGGTCGCAACGACGACACGATCTCCCCGGTAGTAGGTAGGCAGGCTAAAAGGCTGAAATTCGCCGAAAAGGTGAAGGAAAGTCTGCGCGTCGCTATTGTCGACTATGGCAACCCAGACCGGAAGCTCTCATCCAACCAATGGGAGCTAATAGAACAGCGTATCCTTGATGGTGTTAATGACGCCATTGTGAGGGCAGATGGCAAGCCTCCACTATTTGGCCAGCTATCTACCTTCAAAGGACCGCCGGTAAGTTCATCTACCTTTATCCGAAGATTGGGCACCTTGTCGTGGTGGGGCGGCTTAAGTAGATTAACAGGATGCTAGACCAGGGTAGTGGCCCAACTCCTCTGGTAGAGCTGAATGTGAATTGAAGAACCAAGACTCAATCCGATCAATCGATCAACCCTTAAACTCCAAGATGACTAGTCTGCAATGTCGAGGGAGCTGTGATGAGGTAGGTAAAACTACTTGTTCACAGGGTTCAGGGGTAATTGAACCGCTAATGGAGACTCCTCAGGGGCAGCTCAATCCTCTGTTGTAATTTAGTTGAGTAGGATAGGTATTGGGGATCTCTGCCTATTCGGTCCGTTTAATTCTCCCCTACTCGTGGGTACATATATGGACCTAAATTTAAATAATAAAAATAATATTCCTTCGGAAAACGAGGTGGAAGGCTTAGGAGGGGTCGAGAAGGCGCTGGAAAGTGCTGACATGAACCCGAATAAGCTCGAGGGGTCAGTGGACTCTGATGGGAAACCAAAAGAGTTAGCAGACCAATCGTCAGTGGAGGTGGACAATGCGGGGCAGAAATGCGCCAAGAGGTCAGCCGGAACTGCGGAAGCCGGATTGGAAGAGGAGAGAAGTCCCGACTCCGAGCGGAAGTTGCACCAGCAACTGAAGCAAAGAATGAAGAGGGTCAGAAGGAGGCAAAGATTGGCCTTGGCCAAATCTGTCTCGGCGAAAGGCATAAGTAAGTCGGTTGAGGAGTTGACTGAAATGGTTGCCAACTTGACGTCGACCGAAACCTCTCCAGAAGACGGTGGATCTAGGAAACGGTTCAAATGTTCCGGGACCATGAATCCACCTAAAACTGTGAAGAAGGGGACGGAAGGCGGAAGGGAAGACGGACAGTCTGTACAATATGGGGTCAGTCTACAGGTACCACACTCCAGTGGTTATGTGGATGGACAACATTTACAACGGACTATTAGTCAACCCGGAAAGCAGAAATCGTGCAAGGCCGAGCAACCTGGACCAAGCAAGGTAAAGGGAAAGCTGAGCCAAGCTATGGGAAGGAGAGCAAAGCAAGCAGATGCTGCAAAGCCTTACGCTAGGAGTGAGAGAGCCAAAGTTGACAAGGGTGTAAAAACCTTTGCTCAGACAGCGGCGAACGATCTCCAAATGGGTGTTGCCGACATGAGTCGAGAGGGGGGGATAGAAGCTTCACAGTTGAGTATTTTCAAGAATGCTCTGCTGAGGGCTCTTGACTTACTTCCGACAAATGCAGGTGATATCGGTGTAAAGGAGATAACCTTGGAGGAAGGGATTATAGCAATAAAATGCGTAAACCAAGAAACCAAAGGGTGGCTATGTGAGACTGTAGGGAAGATGACCGACCTATGGGAGGGAATCAACCTTAAAATAGACAGGCTTCACATACTAAAGGATGTGGTAAGGTTGATAATCTTCGTTCCCGGTGAACCCGTGAGCAAGGATGTCATCCTTGCCAGACTTTGTCGTCAAAATTCCTGTGTGAAGGACACTTCGAAATGGAGGGTTATTCATGTGGGAAGATATGATGACAAAAAAATTGGTGGAACCAAGCTGACGATCTGGTGTCCGAGGGAGGAAGCGAGGCTGGTTAGACAAGCAGGAGATAGACTCTTTTGCGGGTTGGACATAGCATTCGTGAAGTTCCAAAGATCATCGGAAAAGACTCAACCTGGAAAGCCACCCGGTAGGGCGACGAAGTGATAGACACCATGGAGATGGGATCAACACAAGTCGGGCGGGAGGTGGGCCCGTACCGGGAAAAGCTGAGGGTGATTCAATTGAACCTTCATCACAGCAAAGCAGCATCGGCAATGATGACTAAGTGTTTTGATGAGGATTCGTTTGATATAGCCCTGATACAGGAGCCTTGGATCTTTAGAGGAAAGATTAGAGGACTCCCAAATAGCATGGCTGAGTTGCATTATGCACAAACTAGCGGAAGAATTAGGTCCTGTATCTTGGTGAGGCACGGAGTTCAAGCATATAAATTGCCGGATCTGTGTGCCCCAGACCTTGCAACAGTACGAGTAGGATCAGGTGCGGGAAGTTTTGTCATAGCATCTGCATACCTGCCGTATGATTCTCCAGAACCTCCTCCGACAAGAGAGTTAGAGTCTTTGGTGAATGCATGCAGGAACAGGAACGAGGATCTAATAATTGGTTGTGATGCCAATGCACATAATACAGTGTGGGGCAGCACCAACGATAATTACAGAGGAGAAGCCTTATTCGAATTTGTATCATGCAAGGATCTAGCTATCTTAAACCGGGGAACAGAGCCAACCTTCGTCGATGTGAGACGAATGGAAGTGATCGATGTTACCCTATGCAGTAGCCAGATAATTGAAAGAATATCAAATTGGAGGGTAATGGATCAGGCTACATTGTCGGATCACAGAGCCATTTCATTTGATGTTCGCTATGGATCTAAAAGGAAAAAAGATCGGAAATACATCAGAATTCCGAAGAACACAGATAGGATAAAATACCTTGAAGTGTTGGAGGAAAAACTGAATGTAATGACATTCGGAATACCGAAAAACACTTGGCATGTAGAATCACAGTTGAAGCATCTGCAATCAGCTGTTGAAGTTGCGTACCGAGTGGCTTGTACACCTACTTTAGTGGAAAAACAAGATCCTGCGCCTTGGTGGTGCCGGGAACTTGAAAAGCTAAAAAAGGCTGCGAGGAAGGCCTTCAATCACGCCATGAGAAGGGGAGAACCCGAAGCATGGGATGAATATAAGGCGAAAAAGAAAGAACTAAACGTTACTCTGCGACGACGTAAAAGGGAGTCATGGAGGGACTTTTGCTCGAGTATGAGGAGTACATCTGAAGTCAGTAGACTACAAAAGATTGTCTCGAGAGATCCAGTTTCTAAGATCGGACTCATTCGTAATAGAGCGGGGGAAATGGTGGAAACACTGGATCACACAAATGAGGTCCTAATGGAGGTACACTTTCCAGGAAGCTATAAGTCAGCTCAGCCCTGGGCTCCAAGGAAACAAGGAGCGAACAGGATGGATAGGACGGAAGCAGAACGGATCGTGACACCAAAAGCGGTCAAGGGTGCGATAGCAACATTCTCACCCTTCAAAACTGCGGGGCCGGATGGTATATTTCCAGGTCTAATGCAATGGGGTATAGACGTAATTGCACCAAGGCTCAGGAATATATACGTTGCATGCCTAGCAATAGGCTATATCCCGATAACATGGAGGGAAGCAAATGTGGTCTTCCTTCCAAAACCGGGAAAAAAGGACTACACCGAGGCAAAGTCATTCAGACCAGTCAGCCTAACATCCTTCCTGTTAAAAATAATGGAAAGGGTGATGGTGGACTATATGGAGAGTACTGCGCTTAAGATGTATCCTTTAAATAGTAGACAGCATGCATACAGGGTAGGTATGTCTACAGAAACAGCGCTACACCAAGTAGTACGCGTTGCGGAGGAAGAGCTAAATACCGGGGGCATTGCGATGACCACTATAATGGACATTGAAGGTGCCTTCGATAAGATATGCTTTGAAAGTCTGAAACAAGCCTTGGAAAAACGTAGGGTTAACCCACTGGTGGTAAGATGGGTGGACAATATGTTGAATACGAGGGCGATTAATATTCAGACGGGAACCTCAAAACTCAGAGGAAGGGTTAGCAGAGGTTGCCCACAAGGAGGTGTTCTCTCACCTACACTGTGGAATATCACTGTGGACTCTCTTCTCGACAGACTCGAGGCGACGGGCATTCACACAGTGGGATATGCCGACGACATAGCAATAATGGCCAGAGGCAAATTCATGGACGTCACAGCAGATATCATGAGGAATGCACTCAGAGTGGTTGAGCGGTGGTGTCTGGAACAAGGGCTCTCCATTAATGCGGCGAAAACAGACCTAATAGTCTTCACTAGGAAGAGGAAAAATCTGGAATTTCGGCCCTTAACACTTTTCGGATCGGAACTAACAATGACTAAGAAGGTTAAGTATCTGGGAGTCTATCTAGATACTGGACTTACTTGGAATTACCATGTTGAGGAGAAGGTCCGGAAGGCAAAGAGGGTACTACATCAGTGCAAACGTGTATGTGGACAGAGGTGGGGACTCTCGCCTAGGTCAGCATACTGGATGTATACGATGATAACTAGACCCATTATCACGTACGCCTCGGTTGTATGGTGGGCGAAAGCCTCTCAGAAAACTGTGAGGAAGCACCTGGATAGGGTTCAGCGTTTAGCATGTATGGGAATTACAGGTGCAATACGTACAACCCCAACATGCGCATTGGAAGTCATCATGGGGATATTACCGCTAGACTTATTTATTAAGAAAACAGCGGCCCAAACGGCACTTCGCTTGCATCGAGATGCGAAATGGCACCATCGTGGTACGATCTATTGACATAGGAAGATCCTGGAACTTGTTAAAGACGAGATTAGGGAGCTAAACATGCCTATGGATCGAATAACAAGGGTGCGTATTATGGAAAGAAATCACAAAACTCGTATTGAGAACGGATTACTTCCAGAAAAAAGAAATGGTGAAATAGTGATTTTCACGGATGGATCTATGATGGATGGCGGGGCGGGGGCCGGTATCTATTCAGAAGAGCTGGAACTTGCCCGTCACATTAGCCTGGGGAAATACACTTCAGTATACCAGGCTGAGATGATTGCCTTGCTTTATGCGTTGGACTACTTGCTTGAGTGTCAGGTGGAAGGAAGAAATATCCTCATAGCACTGGACAATCAGGCGGTGATCAGATGCATGGAACAAACAAACATCACAACATCACTGGCACTGGAATGCGTACTTAAACTCAATAAGTGTTCATCTAAAAATGAAGTAACACTGACTTGGGTACGAGGACACATAGGGATCGAAGGCAATGAAAAGGCGGACTCCCTTGCAAAACAGGGGTCAACTGAAAAGTTGCTGGGACCAGAACCATTCTCTTCAATTGGCAGAGGAATGGTTGAACAGCTTGTCCACAAATGGATCACGGCAGAACACCTGAGAAGGTGGTCAACCGTGGAACAATGTAGACAAGCTAAAATGGCAATAAAGTGGCCGACCTGCTCCACTCAAAGAAGAGTTCTAAGCATGAGTCGAGGAACATTGAAATGGGTGGTGGCTTTGTCTACAGGACATGGTAATTTCAGGTATCACTTAAGGAAAATGGGCCTTATAGAGGATGATACTTGTAGACTATGCCTGGAGGAATCTGAGACAGCGGCACATATACTGTGTCAATGCCCGGCATTGGCTGGCAGAAGAATGAGGATCTTGGGACATCAATGGGTCGAGACCCAGTCGATGAAACGGATAAGATTTACAGTGGTAGAGAGACGAAAAGAGACCCGACAATGGTGGTCTGATTCGATTATCTCTCGAAATATATATATATATATATATACCTTCAAAGGATTCAAGACCATGGAGTGCGACAACCAGGAGACCTTGGACTGGTTAAAGGGCTTCATAATCAACATGAACGCACCTTGGTCAAAAGCTGACCTGCGCGTTGTTGACAGGAAAGAAATCCTGAACTTGACTAGGCCAAAGGGTATTATCCGCATGAGAGGACCTTACCTACCCGTTGAAAGGATAGAACGGAATCTGCAGTTCCTTAACCCAGAACTACAAAGCAGAGAATGGAAAGTCCTCGAAACGGGTGAATATACCCAGAATGGGATGGACGTGACCATATTACTGTGTCACAAATCGCTGCCGCTACTCCGTAAGCAAGAGTTCAAGGTCCGCGTAGGCATAACGCGGTGCAAACTCCGGCTGCTAGCGGCGAAAGACAAGGGAGAGCAACCGACTACCCGTGATGAAGATAGCGCAAATAAATCTTCATCAGAGTAAGGCGGCCAGCGCCAAAATCGTTCTCCTTATGGAAACGAAATCCATAGATGTCGCCCTGGTTCAAGAACCCTGGATTCTCCGGGGAAAGATATGCGGGCTGAGCTCCAAAGATTTGGTTATATACCACAACACACCAGAAAATGGTAAGTCACGAACATGTATTGTCGCCAGAAAACAGCTTAAACTTTTTCTTCTACCTAGTCTCTGCGGCTCGGACCAAACAGCAGTCAAATGGGACAGGGCAGGAAAAGGCGCGCTGGTACTGGCGACAATCTACATGCCACACGAAATAGACAATCCACCTCCAGAGCTATCCTGCACACTCGTCAAAACAGCAGAAAAGGAGGGATGGGATCTGATTGCTGGCTGTGATGCTAACTCCCACCATACGCTCTGGGGAAGTACGGACATAAATGTACGAGGTGAGTCCCTATTAGAATTTATAATTAGCAACAATCTCTTAGTAGCTAACATTGGCAATGAGCCAACCTTCGTAACTAGGAATAGACGTGAGGTGCTAGACTTAACACTCTACAGTAACTCACAGACTCTAACTGTGAAGGAATGGAGAGTCTCCCTTGAGCCATCCTTTTCAGATCACAGAATCATAGAATTTCTAGTAGATGAACAGTTAGTAGGCAGAGGAAAATTCAGAAATCCAAAACTCACCAACTGGGACACTTTTGTCTCAGAGGCCGTGAGGAATGGTCAGAATCTTAAAAACCAAGAAATGAGATCACCAGACGAAATTGATGCATTCACAGATAATTTGAATAAAATCCTAAGCAATGCATTCGAGGTAGCCTGTCCTCTACGGACAATCAGGAAAAGGAATACTCAATCGTGGTGGTCCAAAGACCTCCTTGAAATCAGAAGGAAAGTTAGATCTCTGTTCAATTTGGCCAAACGCACTAACTTACAGACAGACTGGGATCTATACAAAGCCGGTCAACGTAAATTCAAAAGTGCTGTCACAAGTGCTAAACGCACAGCCTGGCATAAGTTCTGCAATGAAATAGAAAGTACTAGGGAATCAGCTAGACTTAGGAAGATCCTATCCAAAGAACCTGCGGTTCCAGGATATCTTAAAGACAACAGTGGTAACTGGACGCAGTCCTCTGAAGAGACTCTAAGTCTGCTTCTACAGACGCACTTTCCGGGTTGCATACCAGCAACAACCGTCCAGTCTATTTCATGCATAGCAACTACCGCTGCAACAATTCCAGGGGGTATAGTAACCGAGGAAAAAACTAAATGGGCGATCGATACGTTTGCACCGTTTAAATCACCTGGGGTTGACGGAATCTTTCCAATCATGCTCCAGAAAGCCAGGTCAATCGTTATACCAGCCCTGATGAGACTCTTCACACGCTGCCTGGAATGCGGTCACATTCCCAAGGTATGGCGAGAAGTAAGGGTCGTTTTTATTCCGAAGGCAGGCAAGTCCAGCCACACGGCTGCGAAGGACTTTAGGCCTATAAGCCTAACATCCTTTATCCTGAAAACCTTCGAAAAGCTTTTAAACGTTTTTATCCGCAGCCGGATTGACAATGTGATATCAACGGCACAACATGCTTACATTAAAGGTAAAGGAGTTGAGACCGCGTTACATGAGGTCACCGGCACCATAGAAAAGTCCTTAAAGGACAAAGAATATACGCTAGCCGCGTTCCTAGACATTGAGGGAGCATTTAACAATGTCAAAACGTGCGCCGTAAAGAGAGCGCTACTCAATTCCAACATTGACCAACCGCTTATCAACGTGATTGAAAGCCTTCTTAATGAAAGAAAAATTAATGCAAAACTAGGCGACACTGACCTTAGAGTGACAGCCTCTAGAGGTACACCACAAGGAGGAGTCATATCCCCCTTACTCTGGGTCCTTGTCATAAATGAAATACTAGTGAAACTCGAAAATAAAGGGATCAAGGTAACTGCTTATGCGGACGATGTAGTAATACTTGCTACAGGAAAATTCCTACCTACCATAAGCGAACTGCTAGAAAACGCATTACGAACACTCAATACGTGGGCTAAACAATGCGGTCTTGGAGTCAATCCACAGAAGACTGAATTAGTCTTGTTCTGTAACAAAAGAGTGATTCCGAACTTCGAACCTCCAAATATTGAAGGCATACCCCTCAGGGTCGCCGGGAGTGCTAAATATCTGGGTACAATCTTAGATAGAAAGCTCAACTGGAAAATGAACGTCAATGAAAGAGTAAAGAAAGCTGCAAACGCTTTCTACGCATGTAATCGAATCTTCGGCAAAAGGTGGGGACCAAACCCTAAAATAATTTTGTGGATGTATACGGCTATTGTGCGTCCAATACTCACGTATGGAAGCTTAGTTTGGTGGCAAGCCACAAACAAAGCATCAAACCTCAAAATAATGACCAAAATACAAAGACTAGCGTGTATTAGCACAACCAGTGCAATAAGGACAACACCTACGGCTGGAATGGAGGCAATCCTCAACCTGATACCGTTAGATCTTTATATGCAAGAATCTGCAGCCAAAAGTGCCCTTAGGATCAGCTAATCTAAAAGCTGGAAACCCTATAAAATGGGACACGCACAGATTCTGAACAAATACATGGGAGATGCTGTCACTTCTGACTACTTGTCTCCCTACCTTGACTTCGATAAACCATTCTCTTGCTATTTTCCCAGCAGAGAAGAATGGAACACAGATGAACCCACAAAAAGAAAATCGATATCCATCTATACAGATGGTTCTAAGATGGACTGTGGAACAGGTGCTGGAATTTTCTCTGAAGAATTGAACATACATCACTCGATCAGATTACCTGATAATAGTAGTGTGTTTCAAGCGGAGGTTCTGGCTATCGCCGAAGCTGCCCATATGGTGTCAATGTTGGAAATACCAAGGGATGATATTACCATATTCATTGACAGCCAGGCGGCTATAAAAGCAGTGTCTGCTATTGAAATTAAATCAAAACTAGTTCGCCGCTGCCGTGAAGAGCTTAAGGTTCTCTGCTCGCAGCACATCACGCGCTTATGCTGGATTCCTGGACACAGGGACAAAACCGGCAATGAAAGAGCTGACGAACTGGCTAGGAATGGATCCGCTATGGATCAAGATCGTGCGATCAAACTTATCAGGCCACCACTCTGTAACCTCAGAGAGAGGGTGGAAGATAAGATCCGAATGAAAGCCAACAACAGGTGGAAAGAATTAACTACCTGCGAAATATCAAGGAAGCTATGGCCGGAATACAATCCAAGTCGGACTAGCAAACTCATGCAGTTTGACAGAACGTCGATGTATAAACTGGTAGGGGCCCTAACAGGTCACAACTTCCTAAGAAACCACACAATGAAACTGAAACTCAAGAATGACGACATATGTAGGGGTTGTGAAGACGAAGAGGTACACGAGGATACACCTCACTTCCTCTGTCAATGCCAAAGGCTTTGTCACTTGAGATATAGAACACTTGGTAGATACTACTTCCAAGACGTATATGAACTTTCGAATGTCTCTTTATCTGATCTTTGCAGGTTCATAAACTTATCAGGATGGCTGGACAAAGTCGAGTAACGTGAGGGAGGAATCTTCATCGCCAATGGCATCGGCTAACCCCTCAACAAGGGCATCACAATGGGTCCACAAGGACCTAAGTGGGGTGCTGCAGGGCTACTCTGCAGCATCCACCCATCAACCTAACCTAACCTAGCTTTATCGAGTAAGTCCATCCCGAAAATGGCATCTTCGGCCAACGTTTTCATGTAGGTGAGTTCGCTAGTGAGGGATTGATTCCCCAACTACAGCTGCACCGTGTAGTGTTCACGGGTTGTGATGGTATCGCCGTTGGCGAGTTGGATCTTCTGCCCCTGATACCGGACGGGTGCCTTCATGCTACGTAGAGCTTGTCGCATTCTGGGGCCGGCGAATGATTTAGATGCGCCGGTATCCACAAGGCAATGGAAGGTTTGGCCCTGAACGGTGGTCGGGATGAAAAAATGGGTGTCCCGATTGTACGGGACATTTGCCACCTGAGGCCGGGGCGCTGGGATAGCGACGGGATTAGTGGGACGGATGCTTCGTTCCTCGCTTTTTACATGCTCGAATTCTTCGGCCAATTCCATGAGCTCGTCTAGCGTTGTAAAATCCCGACGTTTTATGTACAGACGATATTCAGGTCGCATGCTGTCGTAGATCCGGTATATGTTATCCCGTATGTTCATACGAGGGTGTTGTCGGATAAGGTATTGGGTGGCTCGGATGAAGTCTTTGGCTTTCTCCCTTGGCCCTTGTCTTTTCCTCATAATTTCCTCCTCTAGCTTATGGGTATAGCGGGCAGGGAGGAAGTGGCGTAAGAATGCTTGTCGGAACTGTTCCCAGTTCTGGAATTCTTCCCGGTTGATCCTTAGCCACTCCAGGGCGGTGCCTCGGAAGATCTCGGGTAGTGGGCGTATCATGTAGTCGGCTGGTATATCATAGCAGCGAGTCTACTCTTCGATTCGCTCCATGAATTCGAGGGCGTTTCCTGAGGAGTCGAATTTCAGCCCCCATTTTCGGACCGTTTCCATCACCTCGGCTTCATAGCTCAGGGTTGGCCTGACTCGGGTTGAGGCGGTCGGGGCTGGCTCAGTTACTCGGCTAGAAGATGATGTGGTCGGGTCCCTTGGGTACCTTTCCTACAATGTGGTGGGCACAGGCGGTGGTTGAACGGTGGCGGGGTGAGGGTTAGCTACTGGCATTTCTACGAATTGTGGGGTCTTTACGGTCCCTTCGGTTGGAGTGGATTTTTCGTCCTCATCCGAAGACGTGTCATCATATTCACGGGTAGAAATTTTTGCCTCTAATTCTTCGCAGAGGTTTTGCGTCGACGATCTAGTTCGGGTGGCTTTAAGGTAAGCACTCATCCGGGATCGCCCTGTCTTCTCCATGACCTCCATCAGTTCTGCCTTTCGGAGTAGGTAGATCCATCCGATGGACATGTCTCCGGATTGTCCTTCCGGGACGGTTAGCTGGTTTCCCTCGTTCATTTCTCGGTTTCCGTTTGTTGGTCCTCCTTGTTGGTTGTTTCTTCTTCGTTGTAATAGTTCTGGGTCTCCTTCTGTTGAGTCCCTGCTCGGGCGCCAATGTGAAGTGCTTTTTGTCCAAGGCTGAGGTTAGCTCGTCGGATCGCCAAGGTCCTTCCCAAAGAAACACGAACTTCGGGTTGAGGAGTTTCTTTTTATTACAATCTTTATTTTAAGTCAAAAACAGAATTGTACAATGAAACAATTTAAACTTTATTGTTGGTACGGATATACTAGTCCTGGTCGTCTGGTGCGGGCAGCGGCTTGGTCCTTCTTCGGCGGCTCTGGTGGGCATGGGATAGCCCCGGCGGTCTACGGGTTAGTCTCACGACAATCCCGTCGGTATGCAGGTCCGTCTTGCGACAATCCCGGCAATCTACAGGTCTATCTTGCGACAGTCCTGGCACTCGAGGTCCGTCTTGCGACAGTCCCGGCAATCTACAGGTCTATCTTGCGACAGTCCTGGCACTCGAGGTCCGTCTTGCGACAGTCCCGGCAATTTGCTAGCTTTCTAGCACCCAAAAATGGCGAATAGTAATTAACTATTTCGCGGAACAAAATCAGCGGTACACGGGATTGGTACGGTCAACACTCTGAATTTTTGCTCGATTTGTTTGTTATTCTACTGGGGTCTTATGTTATTTTTGATGCTAAGTCGGTGTGAATTCTATTCACCAGTGCAAAAAATCGTACTGCCGACTATTTTGCCTTGAAATGTGCACCATTGCCAAGCTGCGGTTAGAGCGAGAACATGTATAGTGAACGGCGGCTGTGTGCATGGATGTGCATTGTGCGTCGTGCACGAGCATTGCATTGCAAAGCGAAACGTATTGTCGTCTGAGTTGTTCGTGGCGAAAGTATGCCTAGTTGGTTGGGCATGGTGAACGGCGGCTGTGTACATGGGTGTGCATTGTGCGTAGTGCAGGAGCATTGCATTGCAAAGCGAAATGTATTATCGTCTACGTTGTTAGTGGCGAGTGTAGTCCACAATGTGTGGCTGGGCGGTGTGTTCGCTTGATGGCTGGGTGGAGTGTAGGGTGCGCGTTGTTGTAACGATTGCTTCGTTACATTCCCCTTCTTCTTTCTCAGACGAGAACCTTGTCGTCTGTGTCTATGTCCAACTTCAAGCGGTAAGCAAAAAAAAATTTTAACAAAATGTTTTCCTTTTCAGGGGAACTTAAAATCGTATAATTCAAAGATATTATTATTATTCTTTTTTTTTTTTTTTTAACAAAAATCGTATACTTTTTTTTTGAAAACTTAACAAATATTGTATAATTCAACAATTGGAATTGGTGGTGGCCTTGATGGAATGGAGGGCGGCGGCTCGGACGATTTTACGGGTGGTGAGGTCGGAATTGCTGGTAGTGGTGATGGTGGCGACGGGATCTTCCTTGGTGGTGCTGCCGGGGAGATCTGAGCTACATTGTACATTAGTAATGCGCTGAAACCATTTCTCGCTGGATTTCTGCCGGACTCTTCTGGTGGCGGCGAGTTGATCCAATGGGTCGGGGTGGGGTGGTATGGCGACAATTGGTTCAATTGGTGGATTTTTTCTACCACGCTGAGCCGGTGGTCGGGTGGTGGGTATCTTGCTTGGGGCAGTGCTTTGTCGTGTCCACGGTTCGGTCGAAAATGAAATTTTCCGCTTCTGCGTCCCGGACGATGTGGCTGCTTCCATGGTTGGACGACGACTGATGATGGATTGTAGTGTGTCGTTAATATTATATCCTTTTAAGTCTCTTACGTGACAGCGGTATAGATTTGTTCTGCCCGTTTCGCCAATGCGTTTTACCAATACAATGACGGGTGAGACAAATCTGATGACTTCATATGGCCCATCGTATTTGGGAGCCAGTTTCTCGGTAAAGTGTTTTGCGGCGGAGGAGAGTACTCGGATTCTTCGGTAAACCCGCTCTCCGATGTGTGGTCGCCAGACCCGGCGGCGCAGATTATAGTGCTTACTCTGTCGCTGAGTGGCATCTTGCAAGTTCCTTCCGACCAGTTGGTACAACGCCTTCATGCGTTCCCCTCGGACGGACAGCTCCTCGGGTGAGTTGGTATGAGGCCGGTCGTTAGGTGGTCCATCGTCGTGGTGGTTTGGTCGTCTTATCTGCCTACCAAAGTTCAGATATGCGGGGGAGTAGCCCGTGGATTCGTGTTTACTGGTGTTGATGGCGAAGCATAACTCTGGTAGATGTTCATCCCAGCGTCGATGGTTCTCGGTTACATACTGGGCGACGTCGCGGTGCATGCCTGGCCAATAGTGGCCTTCTTTGATGCGGGCCAATGTCTTTGCTGTCCCGAAATGTCCTGCGGTTATGTGATCATGGTTGTCATATAACACGTTCCGGCGGTCGGCCTCCGGGACACACCATTTCCATTCCTTCTGGTATGGGTCGGCCAGGGAATCGGTACTTTGTACATGGCGGTATAGTTTCCCTTCGACGAACTTATAATCCGGGAGCTCCTCGGGGTGAGTTTGCAAGATTTGGATCTTCTTCTGGGTCCACTCCATAGGTGGTTCTTTACAGGCGTGGGGGGAGTTTGCCTCGGGGTTGGACTGGGGGTCTCGGGATAGTGTGTCTGCTACGACATTTAGCGATCCCTTACGGTATTTTATCTCGAAATCATATTGTTGTAGTTCTATTGGCCATCGGGCCAGTCGACCGGATGGGTTTTCAAGCGTGTGGAGCCACTTTAGGGAGTGGTGATCGGTGATTACCGTAAAATGGTAGCCCTCGAGGTATGGACGCATCTTCCGAATTCCCCACAATATTGCCAGGCATTCCTTTTCTGTGACTGCGTATTTCTGTTCTAATGCTGTCAGGGTGCGGCTGGCATAGGCGATGACGTTTTCCTTCCCATTTGGTGTTTGGGACAGGACTACGACCAATCCCTCTTGACTGGCGTTGGTCTGTAGTACGAACGGCAGGTTGAAATCTGGGCAGGTCAAAATAGGGGCCTCCGTTAGTAGCGACTTTAGTTGGTTGAACGCGTCTTCCTGGCGTTGCTCCCACACCCGGCGGTTTCCCTTTTTCAACAGAGCGGTCAGTGGTGAAGCTATAGCTGAGAAGTTTTTTATGAATCGGCGGTACCAGGAAGTGATGCCCAGGATGCGGCGTAATTCTCGAATATTGCGGGGGGGGTGGAGCGCTTTCATCGCCGAGACTTTGTCGGGATCCGTGTGGATTCCTTTATGGCTGACGACGTGACCTAGGTATTTTAATTCTCGCTGGTAGAATTCACATTTGTCTAGGTTTATTTGCAGATTCGCCCTGCGTAGCCGTGTGAATACTTCTCGTAGATTCCGTAAGTGCTCCTCGAACGTGGTTCCAATGATAATAATGTCATCCAGGTAGGCGAACGCATGAGGTTCCATATCTGGACCGATAATACTGTCCAGGGCTCGTTGAAATGTTGCCGGGGCGGAATGGAGGCCGAAAGGCATGACCTTCCACTGGAATAGTCCTCGGCCGGGTACGGTGAAGGCGGTATATGGTCTGGATGCCACATGGATCGGGATCTGCCAGTACCCCTGTTTCAGATCTATCGTCGAAATGAACTGTGCTCCCCTAAGTTTATCCAGGATTGCATTAATCTGTGGAAGTGGGTAGGCATCCTTGACCGAGATCTCATTGAGTTGCCGGAAGTCTACACATAGTCTCCAAGCACCGGATTTCTTTTTGACGAGGACAATGGGTGAACTATATGGGCTGCATGATCGCTGGATTTTATGCTCTTTTAGGAGCTCGTCGATTTCTTGATTGATCACCTTTTGCATGGCCGGGTTGCGGGGATAGTATCTCTGTTTGAATGGGTGCTCTGTGGTGAGTCGGATTCGGTATTCCGTGATATTAGTGGTGCCTGTTAGCTTTTGGAATTTCGGTACTTCTTCTTCCAAGAACTCGGCTAGGCCCTGTTGCTCGCTCCAACTTAGGTCTCCCTCTCTTAGTAGGGCGCACATATTGGTGGCGGGGCTGGTGCGTAGTACCTCGGTATATGTCAACTTGTGCCCCCCAGGGTTATTTCGAACTTAGCTTTATCGAGTAAGTCCATCCCGAAAATGGCATCTTCGGCCAACGTTTTCATGTAGGTGAGTTCGCTAGTGAGGGATTGATTCCCCAACTACAGCTGCACCGTGTAGTGTTCACGGGTTGTGATGGTATCGCCGTTGGCGAGTTGGATCTTCTGCCCCTGATACCGGACGGGTGCCTTCATGCTACGTAGAGCTTGTCGCATTCTGGGGCCGGCGAATGATTTAGATGCGCCGGTATCCACAAGGCAATGGAAGGTTTGGCCCTGAACGGTGGTCGGGATGAAAAAATGGGTGTCCCGATTGTACGGGACATTTGCCACCTGAGGCCGGGGCGCTGGGATAGCGACGGTATTAGTGGGACGGATGCTTCGTTCCTCGCTTTTTACATGCTCGAATTCTTCGGCCAATTCCATGAGCTCGTCTAGCGTTGTAAAATCCCGACATTTTATGTACAGACGATATTCAGGTCGCATGCTGTCGTAGATCCGGTCTATGTTATCCCGTATGTTCATACGAGGGTGTTGTCGGATAAGGTATTGGGTGGCTCGGATGAAGTCTTTGGCTTTCTCCCTTGGCCCTTGTCTTTTCCTCATAATTTCCTCCTCTAGCTTATGGGTATAGCGGGCAGGGAGGAAGTGGCGTAAGAATGCTTGTCGGAACTGTTCCCAGTTCTGGAATTCTTCCCGGTTGATCCTTAGCCACTCCAGGGCGGTGCCTCGGAAGATCTCGGGTAGTGGGCGTATCATGTAGTCGGCTGGTATATCATAGCAGCGAGTCTACTCTTCGATTCGCTCCATGAATTCGAGGGCGTTTCCTGAGGAGTCGAATTTCAGCCCCCATTTTCGGACCGTTTCCATCACCTCGGCTTCATAGCTCAGGGTTGGCCTGACTCGGGTTGAGGCGGTCGGGGCTGGCTCAGTTACTCGGCTAGAAGATGATGTGGTCGGGTCCCTTGGGTACCTTTCGTACAATGTGGTGGGCACAGGCGGTGGTTGAACGGTGGCGGGGTGAGGGTTAGCTACTGGCATTTCTACGAATTGTGGGGTCTTTACGGTCCCTTCGGTTGGAGTGGATTTTTCGTCCTCATCCGAAGACGTGTCATCATATTCACGGGTAGAAATTTTTGCCTCTAATTCTTCGCAGAGGTTTTGCGTCGACGATCTAGTTCGGGTGGCTTTAAGGTAAGCACTCATCCGGGATCGCAGCTGCTCCACTGTTCCCTCGGTCCTTAACCCTGTCTTCTCCATGACCTCCATCAGTTCTGTCTTTCGGAGTAGGTAGATCCATCCGATGGTCATGTCTCCGGATTGTCCTTCCGGGACGGTTAGCTGGTTTCCCTCGTTCATTTCTCGGTTTCCGTTTGTTGGTCCTCCTTGTCGGTTGTTTCTTCTTCGTTGCAATAGTTCTGGGTCTCCTTCTGTTGAGTCCCTGCTCGGGCGCCAATGTGAAGTGCTTTTTGTCCAAGGCTAAGGTTAGCTCGTCGGATCGCCAAGGTCCTTCCCAAAGAAACACGAACTTCGGGTTGAGGAGTTTCTTTTTATTACAATCTTTATTTTAAGTCAAAAACAGAATTGTACAATGAAACAATTTAAACTTTATTGTTGGTACGGATATACTGGTCCTGGTCGTCTTGTGCGGGCAGCGGCTTGGTCCTTCTTCGGCGGCTCTGGTGGGCATGGGATAGCCCCGGCGGTCTACGGGTTAGTCTCACGACAATCCCGTCGGTATGCAGGTCCGTCTTGCGACAATCCCGGCAATCTACAGGTCTATCTTGCGACAGTCCTGGCACTCGAGGTCCGTCTTGCGACAGTCCCGGCAATTTGCTAGCTTTCTAGCACCCAAAAATGGCGAATAGTAATTAACTATTTCGCGGAACAAAATCAGCGGTACACGGGATTGGTACGGTCAACACTCTGAATTTTTGCTCGATTTGTTTGTTATTCTACTGGGGTCTTATGTTATTTTTGATGCTAAGTCGGTGTGAATTCTATTCACCAGTGCAAAAAATCGTACTGCCGACTATTTTGCCTTGAAATGTGCACCATTGCCAAGCTGCGGTTAGAGCGAGAACATGTATAGTGAACGGCGGCTGTGTGCATGGATGTGCATTGTGCGTCGTGCACGAGCATTGCATTGCAAAGCGAAACGTATTGTCGTCTGAGTTGTTAGTGGCGAAAGTATGCCTAGTTGGTTGGGCATGGTGAACGGCGGCTGTGTACATGGGTGTGCATTGTGCGTAGTGCACGAGCATTGCATTGCAAAGCGAAATGTATTATCGTCTACGTTGTTAGTGGCGAGTGTAGTCCACAATGTGTGGCTGGGCGGTGTGTTCGCTTGATGGCTGGGTGGAGTGTAGGGTGTGCGTTGTTGTACCGATTGCTTCGTTACACTCTTCACTGCGCGAATTTTGACATTATTGAAGGCTGCTTCAATTTCAAGGAACGCAGCTAATGTATATTCTTTGTCATTTAATGACTTCTCAATAGTACTAACGACCTCATGCAATGCAGTTTCCACACCTTTGCCTTTAGTATAAGCATGTTGAGCCGTGGATATTACATTGTCATCTAGACGATTATGTTTTTCAAAGGTTTTAAGAATGAACGTTGTCAGACTTATAGGCCTGAAGTCTTTGGCAGTGGTGTGGCTGGATTTTCCTGCCTTCGGAATGAAGACAACCTTGACTTCTCGCCAGGCTCTGGGAATATAGCCTCTCTCTAGACTGCGAATAAAAATTCTTTTAAGGACCGGTATAATTGTGGTCTTGGCTTTCTGGAACATGATTGGAAAAATCCCGTCGTATCCAGGGGATTTGAACGGGGAGAATGAATCAATTGCCCAGATTAGTTTTTCCTCAGTTATGAGTTCTACTGGAATTGTCGTTAATACGGTATTATCTCTTGACTGGTACGTCTGGTTTGTGGTACAACCCGGAAAATGAGTCTGTAGTAACAGACTGAGAGACTCTTCGCTAGATTGTGTCCAAGTACCGTTATGGTTGAGATAACCTGGGATCTAAAAATAAACACAGCTAGATCTTAAATTCTTGTCTTCAGAGCACAAAATCGTGTGGATAGAGAACATGTTTGGTCACTGGAAGGTACTCGAATTGAGGTTGTAAATGAGTTCAAGTATTTGGGATTTGTATTAACATACAATCTTAATATAAGACCTCACATCAAAGAAAGAACTCTTGCAGCCAAAACGGCAATTAACATAATGTGGTCTAGGTTCTTATCAAATAAACACGTGGATCCTGTTTCCAAGTTTAGGGTTTTCAATGCTACAATAAATAGTAGCTCAGCTGAATGAGAACAACGTTTGGGAGTGGAAAAGTATTCTACACGATTGCGTTTCTGCTGTTGATAGCAATCTCTTTAAGCTTTGCTTGGATAGAGCTAAAGAGTCATCGACCAGATCAGTTTATAGGCAGCTTAATCTTACCTCGGGAACAAACAATTATTTTAGCAATTCGCTATCAGTTCTGGAAATGAGCTTGATTTTTAAAATTCGTACAGAAATGATAGAGCTGAGCTCCAAACCGCAAAGGAGCGATTTAAACCCCAGGTGTCCACAATGCAACCTTGATTTTTTTTTTTTTTTTGTTTTTCAATTCCTTGCATTAGCCCGATTCTTCAGGAAATACGTAGACTGTACTTCGACAAAAGCTTTTAATCGTTTGAAGAAAGTGCTCAAATTCTTAATGGAGGTAGTGGGTGGAGATTGCTTAACCGATTTGTCGTTCATGATATGAATTATTGAAATTCTTTTGCAGCACTATAAATCTGGTTTTAGTTTTGTTTAAGCCAAACTAAAAGCCCAGATATGCAGATGCAACCTCTCAATCTATTTTCTATTTAATTGCAATCCTTTTCTTTTCAATAATAATATGTATGTTCCAATTTAGTAAACCTTAAATTGGTTTTCTTTTCATTTAAGTTAATAGCACATTTGAAGTAAATTATTAACATTATAAACATTGTTTAATTTTTTGTTTTAAGAGCTTAGATTCAAAATAAATTTGTAATGACTGTATGCTCTCTTTTTTATTTTTTTATTTTTATAATGTTAATGTATCTAAAGTTTTAAACGGCAGACGGCTAATAAGCCAAGCTGTATAACATACTTTATATGGCACAATGATTGTAAATTCACAGAACATGAAAATAATGAATATCTATCTATTATATATCTTTTATCATCTATTTACATACATAGCTAGTGCACGTTTATTAACAGATTGTGTATATAAAGGGTGATTTTTTAGCTGGTTTGGTTTTGGCAACACTGGTTTTGACAGCTGACGTGTGTTTAGTACCTTGTGTCACTGTCAAACAGCTTCAGTTTGGTTTGCAATTTAAACATGGATCGTCTTACAAATGAACAACGCTTGCAAATTATTGAATTTTACTATCAAAATTCGTGCTCGGTTCGAAATGTTCATCGCGCGCTGCTTCCATTTTATGATCGGCATTCTCGACCTTCTGAGCAGTCTATTCGGAAGATTGTGACCAAATTTCGCACCAAATTTACTTTGTTGGACATAAAACCACCAACACGTTTACGTACTGTGCGTAGTGAAGAAAATATTGCGGCCGCATCAGCTAGTGTGACAGAAGAAGAATTGGGCGTAAAGCCTTTTAAGATACAGCTGGTGCAAGAACTAAAGCCAGCCGACCTACCACAACGCCGAATTTTTGGTGAATGGGCTCTTGGAAGGCTGGCCGAGGATCCGCTTTTTTATCGAAAAATTGTGTTCAGCGATGAGGCTCATTTTTGGTTGAATGGGTACGTAAATAAGCAAAATTGCCGCATTTGGAGTGAAGATCAGCCAGAAGCATTGCAACAGCTACCAATGCATCCCGAAAAAGCCACTGTTTGGTGCGGTTTATGGGCCGGCGGCATTATTGGTCCATATTTCTTCAAAGATGATGCGAATCGCAGCGTTACTGTCAATGGTGAACGCTACCGAGCGATGATAACAAACTTTTTTTTGCCCGAAATGGAAGTTCTTGACTTGCATGATATGTGGTTTCAACAAGACGGTGCCACATGCCACACAGCACGCGAAACAATGGCGCAATTGCGAGACGAGTTTGGTGAACAGTTAATTTCACGTTTCGGGCCGGTCAATTGGCCGCCTAGATCGTGCGATTTGACACTATTAGATTATTTTTTGTGGGGGTATGCCAAGGCTAATGTGTATAGGGACAAGCCCGCTTCGATTGACGCACTGGAAGCCAACATCCATGCATTCATTCGTGAGATACCGGCCGATATGTGTGAAAGAGTATGCCAAAATTGGACTCAGCGGATGGGCTACCTGACACGCAGCCGCGGTCAACATTTGCATGAAATTATCTTTAAACATTAAATTGCAAGGTTCAAACTATCGATTCAAATAAATATTTCATTAATTTTTTCGAATTGTTTGTGTTTTTTTTTTAAAAAAAAGTTCTAAACCTCTTAAAAAATCACCCTTTATATTATGAATCTTTGAGCTAATTACGAACATATTTCCATAAAAAGTTTCTTTTTATCCAAACAATCTCTGTAATCATCAATATTCATATGGTCTAGTACGGTTTTTTTTAACGCCTTTAGCTTTCTTAATTTGTTTACTATTTTCAGTAGCAATTGAATACATTTTAGATCGAAGACCAACAAATTCTCTTATAATTTCACCATTCATTTCATCTTCCATCATTCCGATTAACTTCTTGTTTTTATTTGGCATATTATACCTATTATCAGATGGATAATCTGATGTATCGAAGTTGTTATCAATGTCCCCCAGTATATCATTATAGAAATTTTCGGTTTATATAGAATATACGAAAATATCAGTATCCATATAATTTAAAGTTACCTATATTGTGACCATACTTTGGTTTCATATTATATTCATAGTGAAAATCATACATCTTCCATTTTGATAATATCGAGAACAGTAAACCCCAAATAAAGTGGTTTGTTCTAGGTTACATGAACAAGTCTCATTTTAATAGCAATCATGTTGTTCGTAAATTGGGTAGAGCTGTGAAAGTAAGGTTTTGCTGTCAGAGCTCGGGCGCCTAACAGTTTTCCAAAGCTCTCCCTATTTTTTACTATCAACTTTTCTTTTGTCTACATTTTCAATCGTTTTACCATAAACAGCATGATTGAATAATTTAAAGAAATTCTTCTCAAAATCATTTTTAGCCAATTTACGGTGATATGTATTCAAATCAATGTATTCTTTTAGCCACCATGATTGCTTAAATCTCAAAAATTTTTAAAATGTTCAACCCCTGTTTAGCACATTGTTGAAGATTTTAATAATGTGCATTTCAGCTAGTATCGTATCTAAAAAAATAGTTGGTAGTGAGCAAGTTTAATTATCAACTTGTAGTTAGCCATTCCCAATATTCAATCCAATTCGCCACAATCATAATTCAATTCACGCCGCATTTCAGCGTTGAATAAATCTTGCGCCCGATTAGGTGCTATCAATCCCAACTGAGATAATGCTTTATTTGCAATTGACATACAAATTTATTCAATCAAAATTAGAGCTACTACTACCCGCTTCGCCGGGTGCTAAATAACTAATACAATACAAACAAAATATTTAATTAATATTGAGCCGTACTAATAACTAATTTTAGTCTCGACTTTAAATTTACGGAAGTTCACAATTGTGAAATTTGTATGGAAAATATAGCCACTCTTAACTACTAAAATTTAAAGTCGAAACTAAAATTGTTTATTGGTAAGGCCCATTGTGTTTAGATTTTATTCAAGTGCTTTTTTATATACAATGCGCTGTACTCATAACAAATTTTAGTCTCGACTTTAAATTTACGGAAGCTCACAATTGCGAAATTTGTATGGAAAATATAGCCACTGTGAACTACTAAAATTTAGAGTCGAAACTAAAAATGGTTATTAGTAAGGCCAAATATTTTTCGTTTTGCCGTCGGTCAAATTTATTAAGTCAGATACTTTGCCTGGACGTGAACATGCTACATACAGTTGCCCATGCGCAAATACAGGAACATCTAAATTTAAACCACATATTCCTAAAGATTGGCCTTGTGCCTTGCATTTCCAATATCCAATAACTGATTAGAAAATTCGACTGCTTTTGTATCGTTTTTTAATTGAACGCGCATATTTATGGTTAGTGTGAGTTATTTTACATGCCTTAACAAAAACGATGATTTTAAACATGCATTCAATTTATCAGCAGCTGTAGATCGTGGAATAACAGGCAATGTTTGGCGAAAATTACCTGCTAACAATATCACGGCACGTAAATCTTCAACGTTCTATCTAACGCTTCCAGAGACTTTTTGAGCCATCGTGCATTCATCCCAATTTATTATCCCACATTTCTGCAAAACTTTTCCCATGCCTGAAACTTGGGATTTCACAATAAAGTCCATTAGCGATCTTAATTTCTGTTTAAATATGAGAACAAAAGCTTGCTGAAAAACACTTGTTGTCAAAAACACTATATCAATATTTCTTTGAAATAAATTTCAATGAGAACAAAAACTTGCCGAAAAACAGTTGTTGTCAAAAATGGAAGAGATCAAAAATTGGAAAGAAAGTTGTATCCTAACTTCGGCTGGACGGATTTTCAATTTTCTAATTTCTAGCCCATCTATAAATGGTTCCCTTTCATTTAAAAAAACAAATATGTAAATCCATCCACCCGGATTCTAGATATATTGTATTGTAAGTAATAGGCCCTGTACACTGCGACCAGAAGAGATCTATTGTGTTGGCCTCGATTGTTTAACCCAGGGAGCTGTTGAGGCTCTTTATAAACCTCAGTACCCTTCTTGGTTCCATGTTTCCTATATCGGCAGGACTTAAAAATGCCTCTTGCGTATAGATCGTTCTGCCCCTTGCCACCGCAGGGTATTTGCAGAGTATATGTTCTGTTGTCTTTTCCTCCTCTCCGCATAGCCGACAGGAGTCATCGTCGGATAGTCCCATCTTTTTGAGATGGTATCTTAGTGGCCAGTGACCAGAAAGAAAACCCGTTAGTATCCTTAGATCTTTTTGCTTGTCTCTGTCCTTTGCATTTCGAAGGAATTCCTGAATTTCGAGTGTACGTAACTCAAAGGTAACCCAAAGTAGGGTTCAGGACCAGTGAGCACGCGTAATGCGCCTCTTCTCGCCAGACAATCCGCTCGTTCATTACCATCAAATCCCTCATGACCTTGTATCCAAGCAACGGTGACCGTATTGTCCTTGGCCAGATCTTCGAGGAGATTGAGACATTCCCAAACCAGCTTTGACATGATCGAGTATGATCTTATTAGTATTACGAATTGGTTGGTTCTAAAGGTGCCAACCTTCCGGATAGACTATAATCCCATTTTGATACCGTGAGATCCTGGTGCCTCATCGGTACGAGTGGGTTTTCCATGTGGATGCATTCTGGGAAGTGTGTGTCAAGAAGAAGTTGACAGGTTTCCTCAGGGGTATCCGTAAATTCCCCATTATGCTTTTTCAGAGAGCAAATGCCATTTGAGTGATCGCGAGCGAGGACTTTTTGGAGTCGTGTAGCTGCAGGGAGATTTTCTATGCTCTCACAGTGTTTTCTCCAAGTCACTCGTTTTGATTTTCTCAATTCTTTGTTGTAATCAGTTATAGCTGTTCTGTATTGGCACCAATTGCCGTTGTTCTTAGCTCTATTGAAAAGTTTTCTTGCTGTGTTTCCTTTCAATGGAAAGGTTCCTAGTGGAACTAAAGAACGATTTAGTTCTGATTCGAGGACTAACCGATAGGTTTCCCAGTCAGAGGATTTCGGATTCCTGTAAGCTGTGTTTCTTACGGAATAAGCCTCCAAGTCGAATCTGATGTGATTGTGGTCCGACATGGATGCTTCTCCGGAAACATGCCAGTTTGTGATGATATTATATATAAATGGACTTGCCAAAGTGAGATCTAGAACCTCTTGACGAATCGCATTTATGAAGGTTGGTTCTGCCCCTCTATTTACCACCACCAAATTATTAGCACAAATATATTCAAAAAGGGACTCACCTCTTTTGTTTATGTTGGTGCTCCCCCAAACCGTGTGGTGGGCAATGGCGTCACAGCTGAGGATCCACTGTAGTCTCCTTGCTTTGCAGTATCCTACCAAAGCCGCTACCTCCGAGGTTGGTGCGTCGGAGGTGTCTCCAGGGAGGTAAGCAGAGGCGATAACGACCTTCAGATCCCCTCCCTTTTGACCGGCTTTTGGTATTACGATGAGTGCCGCCACCAAATCTCCTTGAATAAATTCTGAAATTGGAAAAGTTGTTTTAATTAAGTTTTTATTTATGATAAGAGCTGCCCTCGGGCGGACATGCTGTTTATCGTAAATTAACTTACAGGTTTCTTCATTTGGGAGCCCTTTTACGGCTCCTGAAAAGGTCCATGGTTCCTGAATCATGGCTTGATCCAGGTCTTCTTTAATAAATCTCCTACTTAGGACACTAGAAGCTGCCTTAGCATGGTGGAGATTTATTTGAAGGCACTTAAGTTGCCTTCCGGTGTTGTTTGCGGATGGACGTCGCATATTTATTTTCTTTGGTGGCCCCTCTGTGCCACCTTTTCGCCCCGGCTGCTGTTTAGAAGCGCCACCGCTTTTCTCGGCTTGCAGTGGTTCCCGTACCTATTTTTGTCACCTTAGGCATCGGGCGTCTATACGAGCAGGTAGGGGTATCAACTGCGCTTGCGACTGCAGTCTCCTTCTTGGCGACTTTTGGTCTCGGGATGTCCTTATTTCTTGGCCGTAAGTGTACATCACCGAAACAGTAGCTAATGCTGCCATTTAGGGCCTTGAGAGTGTTTTCAGACGTTGGGTCTAGAGGTAAAGTGAGCCCCGTCATTTGGGGCCTTTGCACCCGGTTGAGTACTCTCCAGTCGTCTACCCTCAGACCGAGGCCCAGAATTTTTTTGGTGGGGGTTTCTTCCCCAGGGAAGTAACCGACAAAGATTTGTGGCCGAAGAACTTCTTCCTCACTCACAGCTTTGAGTTTGGCACCTTCCCATGGTAACAATGTAGGTATAGTTTTTTCCAACCAGTCGCTTGTCCTTTGGTCTCATATTTTTCGAAATCTTCGTCTGCCGCTGAATCGAGGTATCACAGTTTCGAGTTGGAAACCCTCGCTATTATATACTCGCTTCGTCGTTTCCGGGTGTATCTGGAAGGGACTGCATTCAAAATTGTTACCGACTGCAACTCCCTAACAATGACATTGAATAAAAAACATGTAAATATGCGAATAGCTCGCTGGGTCTTAGAGTTAGAAAACTATAATTATTCGATTCATCATCGGAGTGGTAGCTCTATTGGCCATTGTTGTGATCCGCACAACCATACCATGACCCACCCTACTCATCACCTTCTCATGTTTTCCCACTCAATCCATACACCAAATACACTACCAGAGCGCACGGCTATTAATAGGTCATTCGCTTTGTTTTCATTCGTTTTCCTTTTGCCCAAACGCCGCCCAAGCGCAATGAGTCAAGTGCCTATCTACCCAAAACGATACACTCGTAACCCAACTCCGATTACTCAGCGGCACGCCAACATATGGCAAAACTGCAATAGTTGCATATCGGAGTTTTACTACGTTGAGCTATCGGGGACGTAATAATAAATTATGAATGGATGACACTTGACACCAGCGTAAGGCAAATGACACCCAAGATGTCATTTGGGTACTTTTAATGGGAACGGAAAACAATTAAGCAATACCTAAAAATAGCGCGTGTGCACATATGGTAACTGTTAAGGAAACTATGGTGCAAGGAGGGGGAAGATAGGAGACAGGTCATGAAGATTAAATGTATAAAAGGCAAAGGTTGTGAGCAGGAAAGGCAGAGTAAATTTAACTATCAGATTGATCGCAGCCAAGCTCTAGACAGCGGGTCAAATCTTAATTAATTAACTAATCAAAAATATAAAATAATAAACTGATACTATTGGTTGCAGCCCTGCCAAAGACAGCGGGCCAATAGATATTAAAATAATAAATCGGCATTTTTAATTTATACTCTCCGTTTGATACTCTTCTCCTACGGGAAAGCACGGTATCAAATCGTAACATTGGTGGCAGCGGTGGGATACCCAAATAGAGGTCCCGACTACCAAACCAACTACAGAGGTTAAAACACTTCTGAGGCGTACTGGGGCTATACACCAGTAAAGTAAAAAGTGTTAAAGTGTTGTGTAGTGAAGCGTTACTGGGGCTATACACCAGTTGAAGTGAAAAAAAAAATTTTTACAAAGTCCCAAAAAGAATAAGACCTGGCGAACTCCTAAAAACAGGACGCGGAGGCAAACATTTGGGCAGTGAAAAGACCAGGCTGTAATTGCACCTATAGGGCGTGAAGCCTGCCTGGCAAACAACTTCAACAGCAGCAGCAACAACAATAACTTCAACAGCAGCAGCAGTAACAACAATAACATCAACAGCACCAGCAGTAACAACAATAAACCACAATATTTTTATCTAAACATATAAGGTATTTTTTTTTTAGACAACATTTTTTCTTTGTATATACATATATAATTACATACAAACAAACATACATACCTAACTATACTATTGTTACCTTTTCCTATCTTCTCCCATTCCTATTTTACCCTGTAAAGTTTTTGGGTTCGTTTACTTCCATCACTCAGTCACGTGGGCTGTAAACATTAGGCGTGTTACGAGACAAGCTCATAGGCAAGCATTAATCACTGCTGGCCTGTTCAAAATCCTCCCTTTCCATTCTCCTCCTGAAGAGATTGGAATTTTAAACTGTCCACCTTTTAACGGAGTAGACATCCCGGTGAAAATGGAATTCAAAGTCACCATTACGGACATATTTAATATAGTCCCGTTATTCAACGGTGATCCCGTTGAACTCAATAAGTTCACTTCCTGCGGTGATATACTTTTTTCCTCGGCCCAGGCCAACGAGAAGCCAATGTATTTAAACATCGTCAAAACTCGACTTCAAGGCCCTGCTTTCGAACTAGTACAGTTCAGTACCATCAACACCTGGGAAGAACTAAAGTCTATGCTGGAGACAGAATTCAAAGAAACAAAGTCTCGATCCTCCGCTCAGAATGACCTCCTAGCTGCGAAACAAAGGCGAAGAGAGACTATTACAGAGTTCGGCAACAGGGTGGGCAGCTTATTAAACACTCTAAAATCTGCCACTCTTCATAGCACTAGTGATATCTCAGTGCGAACCTTTCTGAATGCCGAAAATAATAAGTTGGCAATACAGGCATTCGAGGACGGCCTACGAAATGACAATCTTAGGATCATGGTCCAAGCTCATGGGGAAACAGACCTTAAAAGTGCTATCACCTACGCAGAAGACCATGCTACAAGATTGGAGAGGCTAACCGTCACTCAAAAATTACCTTCAAGGCCCCCTTACACGCAAAAACCCATTTGCGAAATTTGCGGAATACCAGGCCACACGAAACAAACGTGTTACCGAAACCGGCAGCTTCCAAACCTCCCTAGACCACCCATTAAACAAGAAGTGAATTTTATTAGGTGCAACTATTGTGGGAAACGTAACCACATTCAAAATGAATGTAGATTGCGTTTGTCCAGAATTGAACCTCAAATGAACTACCCTCAGGGCGCACCGGCAGTACAAAGTGCGCAAAATAATGCGAGGTCCAGAGGCAATAACACTGCCGATCCCGGTTTTAGCGGAAGACCTCCCAACAATTCCTGGCCCCAAGATAATCGCGGCGTAAGATATTCCAACGCAAATCCGATGCCCGAATCGGGAAACGAGAACTCTCGGGAGGAATCAACCGGCAATTCCTCTCGAATTATCACCCAAGCCGAGGTCCATCAAATCCAACACTAAACTTGAAGTTTCTCGTATCGTTCTGTCCGGAATTCAAGGAGCCAACGATACGACTCAGATTTAGTCCCTCGGATAAAACATACACTACCTTTCTGATAGACACCGGAGCCGATATTTGCTTGCTAAAAAATTCTCAGATAAAAGGTTTGGAAAGCGAGACTGGTCTATATACCATCTCCACCATAGCCGGGGACTCTTTAAAAACCCTGGGACTGGTAAACGGTACTATGGAATTAAAGACAACCGAACATTCCATGCATTTAGATCATCCTTTCCACCTACTTACCAAAGAAATCAATCTACCATATGATGGTATAATAGGTAACGATTTTTTAACCAAGTTTAAATGTGTAATTGACTACAAGCAAAATCTACTAATAATACCTAAGCCCAGGAAAGTAGGAAAGAATTTCACTTCAGGTTTTCAGCCAAAAGACTCAGCAATAGCCAATAAGACTGAGAAAAATAAAATAAATAACCCAGCACAACGTAAGACTGAGGACAAAGGAACCTCAGCAGAAAATAAGACTCTGGTAACAATAGACTCAGCAATAGCCAATAAGACTGAGAAAAATAAAATAAATAACCCAGCACAACGTAAGACTGAGGCCAAGAAAGACCCAGCACAAAGTAAGACTGACTTCAAGAATAATAATAAATTAAATAACGACAATTTCGAGGATCCAGATAAAATAACAGTCATTCCTTACGAGGAATTGCCTACGGGCACAAGGGCTGGAAAATCTACTTCCAAACTAACACCCATAAATGAGCAAAGACCAATTGTCATTCAACCCCGAAGCCAACAGGTATTGAACGTTGAGTTAAATGATAAATATGAATCCACATTTGGAGATATTATCATACAAAAGAAACAAATCATGCCAGGCTTATACGTGGGCGAAACTTTAGTCAGACCCAACAACTCAAGAATAAAAATATTAATGATGAACACGTTGGAAACTGAACAACGAATAAACATCGAAGATTTTGATCTTGAATGGGATAAGTTGGATAATTTCAACCTGGTATCCAACCAATCGAATGACAAAATTAAAGGTAGATTAAATACACTACAATCCGTCATTGATCTCAGTCACTGTAACCTGGAAGAGAAACAATCTATTTTTAAAATATGTAGAGAGTACAATGATTTATTTTTTCTTGAAGGCGATAACCTTACATTTACAGAGACATCGAAACATAGGATCATAACAGACCAAAACAAACCTCCTTCATTTGTCAGACCATATAGGCTTCCTGACTCACACAAAACCGAGGTCCACAAACAGGTAAATGATATGCTACAAAACGACATTATTCAGCCAAGCGCTAGCCCATGGAATTCTCCTCTACTTCTTGTACCCAAGAAACCAGACAAGGAGGGCAACAAGCGATGGCGTGTCGTAGTTGATTTTCGCAAACTAAACGAACTAACAGTTGCCGATGCATATCCTCTGCCAAACATCACCGACATTCTGGATCAGTTAGGCAGAGCATCCTACTTTAGCACCCTCGATTTGGCAAGCGGATTTCATCAAATCCTAATGGATGACGAAGACAGATGCAAAACTGCTTTCAGCACTCCATATGGTCATTATGAATACAATCGCATGCCATTTGGCTTAAGAAATGCTCCCGCAACTTTCCAGCGGTTGATGAACACTGTTTTGATTGGCCTACAAGGTTTTGACTGTTTTGTTTATGTCGATGACATAGTCCTTTACGGATATGACCTTAAAGACCATAATAACAAACTTACAAGGATATTTGACCGCTTACGAGAACATAACTTAAAGCTTCAACCAGACAAATGTAACTTTCTGAAAAAGGAGCTCATGTATCTTGGTCATATTATTACTAAACACGGTCTGAAACCAGATCCCGAAAAGATTAAGGCAGCAAAAACATATCCAACACCCAAAAACGTAAAAGGAATAAAATCATTCCTTGGGTTCATAGGATACTATAGACGGTTTATCGAAAATTTCTCAACCATAGCAAAGCCACTAACCAAATTGTTGAAGAAGAATGTCGTATTTAAATGGGATGCATTCTGCGATGAGGCGTTCCAAACTCTAAAAGGTAAACTTATAAAACCTCCCATCTTAGCATACCCAGACTTTAGCAAAGACTTCATAGTGACAACCGACGCCAGTGACATTGGGCTGGGAGCCGTACTATCACAAGGAGACATTGGTCAAGACAAACCAATTTGCTATGCCAGTCGAACACTGAACGACGCCGAAACTCGGTACAGCACTACCGAAAAGGAACTATTGGCGATCGTCTATGCTGTCCAACAATTCAGACCTTACATCTACGGACGAAAATTCACGATATGTACGGACCATAAGCCACTACAATGGCTTATGAACCTTAAAGATCCGACGTCAAGACTAGGTCGTTGGAGAATATTACTAGCCGAATACGAATATAGCATTGTGTACAAGGCAGGAAAATACAACTCCAATGCGGATGCTCTCAGTCGTATCCCAGCAAAAAGCAGTGATGCAGCAACAACAGGCAGAGTTTTAGTCACTACTAGAAGCAAGGCAAGAAGCCAAGACGTTGACGAAATAGTCCTGGTGAGTAGCGAAGAAATCACACTTCCACCAGCAGAGTGTAAGATAGTCGAAACATTTAAGCCAATAACTCTCACCGAACACCGTTCACCCATTCAAATTTTCATTTTATCTCACGAAAAACGTCAAGAGGAAGAATTACTCAAAAATATTACTTGCTATACTCGCCCGAATCCAAACGAAATAAAAACCTACCCAAACGCAGTAAAATCCTCTACGTATATCATTACCACTCTTCCATTATATACAACAGACACATCCTTTTTTGAAAAAACCCTTTTAAAAATTCGAGACTATTGTTTAAAAGAAGCCGCAGAGCAAATTGATATTTCCATTCCATCTAGCGAACCAATAAACTGTCGCCTTAAAAACTGCATATTGCAAGTATTCTCTCAAACAAAAATCACCTTATTCATCTACTCAGACAATAGAATCAATCTAGTCGATCCACAAGAAATCGAGAAGATCCTATACGAATACCACGATTCACGATTCGGTGGCCATCAAGGAATTTCCAGGACCATAAAACGTCTAAGAACAAGGTATTTCTGGCCGACTCTCGTTAAAGATGTGAAGGAATATATTCACGAGGGCAAATCATGTCAGCAAAACAAACTAAGTAGAAACCACAAGGTACCAATGAAAATAGCCACGACAAGCTCCACCCCTTTCGAGCGAGTAGCTCTAGACATTGTAGGACCCTTACCTGTGAGCCATGATAACAATAGATATCTGCTCACATTTCAAGATGACTTAACGAAATTTACAGAAGCCATACCGCTCCAAAATGCTGAAGCCTCTACGGTGGCTAGAGCATTCGTCGAAAAAATATTGTGTCGTTTTGGCTTCCCAGAATCACTTCTCACTGATCAAGGCACAAATTTCTTAAGTCAACTTTTCAAAGATATTTGTAAACTTTTAAAAATAAAGAAACTACAAACTACCTCGTACCACCCTCAAACCAATGGAGCTTTAGAACGTAGCCACCGTACCTTAGCGGAATATCTTCGACATTATGTCAACAAAGACCCCCTCTCATGGGACACGTGGATACCCTACGCCATTTTTGTTTTTAATACAACCAACCATAGCAGTACTGGTTACACTCCCCACGAGTTACTTTATGGATATCCAGCAAGGATACCCAATCCTCTCGAACAAAATCCACAAATTAGTTACAACTACGAAAAATATTCTAACGAGTTGAAAGCTCGTCTCCAACACAGTTTCCAAATAGCACGCGAACGACTGTTAACAAACAAGGTAAAATCGAAAGATTACTATGATATCGGAACAAATATCAAACTCTTTAATGTTGGTGATAAAGTTCTGTTAAGAAATCATGTACGTAAAAACAAACTTTCATCACTTTGGGAAGGACCCTATGACGTAACAAACATAATTTCTTCAGAAAATACTGAAATTCGAGTTCGGAATAAAATTAAAATAGTCCATAATAACGACCTTAAATCCTTCACGGAATAAACTTACCACTTGCTAATTACTTCATTCAAACGTAAACACCCTTCAAGGCACATCTATGGTTGAAATCTCAGGAAATTGCTACATTAAATCTAAGGACTTGATAATACGTTCATTCAATGAACTAAATATAATTGCACACAATTCATATATACCACCCATTAACATCTCAAAACTTTATCGACAGACCGAATCCATTGGCATTTGTGAAGTTCTCTGGCCAAGATGGTTTTAAACTCATTTCAGAGCAAATAAAAACTCTTAAATCCGAAGAAAATGTACCCTTAATGTCAATAACCTCGCATAATATACATCACTACACATTGATTTACGCTATTCTACTGCTGATTTTTGCATTTAGCCTTTACGGCCTAGTAAAACGTCTAAAAGAGAGAGGTAACAAAACGGGAAATGCTAACACGAACCTCGAGACTATAGAATCTTTACCAACCACATCCCAAGCCCAAATTAAACATGAACCCCTTTCATCTTCAGGACCGAAGTTAGTTTTAACTACCGGTGTTTAAAAATGAAAGTATTACCCATTCCATTTCCATTTCCAAATTATAAGCAAATCTATTATACAAAATTACGCTATTTTTAACCTTTAAAAAAAAAAAAAACATGTGTATTTGAAGAATCCGATAAAACGTTTTTATTACTTTTATATTACTTTTATATACATTAATTTTATAAAAAAAAAAAACTAATTATAATTTGAAGAATCCGACTATTTTTAAGACAATAAAACATTTTTATGTACATTACTTTTAAATTACATTTATAGATATACATTAATTTTATACAAAAAAAAAACAAAAAACAAAATAAATAACCTAGCATATTAAAATACTAATATTATGAAAAATAATATGTAATAACTTATAATCCAACAGGGAACCACGAACCTCTTCAAGGGTGGAATTCTCTGATAACTCTTGAGTTATTTATTTCAAATTATGTAATTTTTGTAAGATCTTTGTTGTTCACACCCAAGCCTTCTTGCAGAAAATTCTAACCCTTCAGGTAAGAATTTTCTTTTTCTAAGGGGGGTGGGATGTTGTGATCCGCACAACCATACCATGACCCACCCTACTCATCACCTTCTCATGTTTTCCCACTCAATCCATACACCAAATACACTACCAGAGCGCACGGCTATTAATAGGTCATTCGCTTTGTTTTCATTCGTTTTCCTTTTGCCCAAACGCCGCCCAAGCGCAATGAGTCAAGTGCCTATCTACCCAAAACGATACACTCGTAACCCAACTCCGATTACTCAGCGGCACGCCAACATATGGCAAAACTGCAATAGTTGCATATCGGAGTTTTACTACGTTGAGCTATCGGGGACGTAATAATAAATTATGAATGGATGACACTTGACACCAGCGTAAGGCAAATGACACCCAAGATGTCATTTGGGTACTTTTAATGGGAACGGAAAACAATTAAGCAATACCTAAAAATAGCGCGTGTGCACATATGGTAACTGTTAAGGAAACTATGGTGCAAGGAGGGGGAAGATAGGAGACAGGTCATGAAGATTAAATGTATAAAAGGCAAAGGTTGTGAGCAGGAAAGGCAGAGTAAATTTAACTATCAGATTGATCGCAGCCAAGCTCTAGACAGCGGGTCAAATCTTAATTAATTAACTAATCAAAAATATAAAATAATAAACTGATACTATTGGTTGCAGCCCTGCCAAAGACAGCGGGCCAATAGATATTAAAATAATAAATCGGCATTTTTAATTTATACTCTCCGTTTGATACTCTTCTCCTACGGGAAAGCACGGTATCAAATCGTAACACCATGTTGATGCCTTGAGTAGGGGGTTTCTGAAGCCGAGTTTTAATGATGATGATAGGGACAATACAGATAACTCCGACAAATGCCAATTACTTGCTGCTGTCAGTGATGATGATTTGGATTTCCAAATCCAGGTGACGCAGAAGCGCGATGAAAAGATAATGGAGATGCGAAACAGGTTGGAAGCAGAAGTCGTGGACGGGTTTGAACTACATGATGGTCTAGTTTTCAAAGACGATTCGGGTCATTTACTTCTATGTGTTCCGAGTGAAATGAAAGAAAACGTGATTCGAACGATTCATGAGAAAATCGGTCACCAGGGCATTGACAAATGCTGCCAAAAAATTCCGATGAATTACTGGTTTTCAAACAATGAGGCCTAAAGTCAGTCCTTTCATACAAAACTGCATCAATATAATGTACTCTGCTCCAGCTCGCTCAAATGAACACAACCTGTATAATATACAGAAGGAGCCGATTCCTTTCGATACGATCCACATTGACCACTTCGGTCCACTGCCGTCAATTGCCTCTAAGCGTAAACACATATTAGTGGTTATCGATGCATTTGTTAGGCTATATCCAGTCAATTCGACCAGTACAAAGGAAGTATGTTGTGCATTGGAAAAATATTTTAATTACTACAGTCGCCCCAGGCGTAAAGTCTCTGACAGAGGCACTTGTTTCTCATCACGCGAGTTTGATAATTTTCTTCGAGTGCCTAACGTGGAACACGTCAAGGTCGTAGTAGCCTCACCGCAGGCCAATGGGCAAGTAGAACGCGTCAACCGCATATTTAGGGCGATGTTAAGCAAGTTGTCAAAACCTTTACAGCATGCAGATTGGTTATTAAATTAAAGTTATCTCAGGTAGAATATGCTATCAACAACACTATTCATGGTACAACAAAGCAAACACCTAGCCGATTATTGTTCGGCGTAGATCAGCGAGGTGTCGTTGTCGATGAATTGACCGATTACTTAGAACAAAAGTTCAGTAATGGAGTAAAGCGTGATCTGGGTAGCCTTAGACTTAAGGCATCAACCGCCATCGAGAAGGCACAACAGTATAGTTCGCAGTATTTTCTGGAGCACAGCCGTCCGACAAAGACATACTCGGTTGGGGATTTTGTCGTTATTAGGCACGTTGATACGACGGCCGGGTCAAACAAAAAATTCATACAAAAATATCGGGGACATTATGTCATCCACAAAGTATTGCCAAATGATCGTTACGAGGTAAGGGATGTCAAAAATTGTCAGTTAAGTCAGCTACCATACGATGGAGTCGTCAAAGCTATGAGAATTCGAAAGTGGCTAACACCACGGTAATATTCAGACACTGGGTACTTAATTATTGCGAGCCACCCGAAGCCGAAACTACGGAAATGTCAGAGGAGGTTTATGAATCAAATTGATCCTACCTAAAGGCCAAATAAATTTGTTATTTTTTTTGCTGTCTACGACAAACGGGAGTGAAAACACATTTATTCGTAATTTGACAAATTAATTTCTGAAATTTGGTAATTTCGTGATATTACTTTTTTTTTTTTTTTGATTGTCAAGAAAGGTATTGCTTTTTAAATTCTTATAAGAAAAATGGAAGAAACTCAATTAAGGAGCATAGTTGTAGCTGCGGTTCAAATCGCTACAGAGTCCACGAGACGAAGCTTTCAAAATTCAATAGAAGAACTGACCAGAAGGCTTAGCAGCTTAGAAACATCGACAACTGTAGAGGCTTACGAATCCGCTACTATTGATCCAGATAAACAACGTGACGAGTCCTTAGATCTCATGAAAAGCTTACCAGAGTTTAACGGAGATCAGGTGCGCTACGTATCATGGCGTCAAGCGGCCTTTACGGCTTGCAAGTTGTTTGAGTCGCATGAAGGTAGTTCAAAACACTACCAGGCTGTTGCCATTTTAAGAAATAAAATAGTTGATTCAGCTGATCAGGTTTTGTCCTCGTTTAATACCCCATTAAATTTCAAGGCTATAATAGCGAGGCTTGATTTTACCTACGCTGATAAAAGACCGGTGTATCTAATCGAACAGGAGATGTCCACTTTACGACAGGGTAAGATGTCTATAACCAAATTTTATGATGAGGTGGAAAAGAAACTTACATTATTAATCAACAAAACTATCGCTTAGTCTAAAATACCGAGCGGATGCTCTAAGAATTTTTATTTCTGGCTTACAGAAGCCAATGGGCGACATTCTATTTTCAGCCCGTCCCTCTGATATGCCTAGTGCATTGGCCCTAGCGCAAGAGCTTGAGGCAAACCAAGCACGTTATTCTTTTGCAACCTCTTTTGCAGCGCAAAATGAAAAACCGTTCCCCATCGGACACGTTCCTGCAAACAATTATTACAATCCACAGAATTCACCTCATTACAGGCCGATTGACAGGTCAAGAGCCAGACCAAACTTGATGGAAGTAGATCCATCATTTAGATCCAATAGAGATCTAAATGATGGATCTAGCAATATTGTTAATCCTCGGGAATCATTTAGAAATATTGCACCCGTCCCTAACAATGCCCATCATAACAATTTTCCCAATAACTCTAATCGAGGTCCTCGGCAAGGGTTTCTTATGCAAAATGATAGAGAAAGAACGCCGAAGAGACAACAGTATGAAAGTGACTGGCAACCATTGGAAAAAATTCAGCGTATAAACCACTTAAATCAACTAACAGGCGCAGAGGTAGAGGCACTATATAATGAAGAGGAAAGGTTTGACACTCAGTATGAAGAGCGTAGTGAATACGAATACAGGGAAAACCCACAAATCTCAGATGAAATTAATTTTTTTGAGGAACATCTCTCCTCCCATACGTCAGTCGGACGCTAGGAGGTAGAGAAATAAAGCTTCTTATAGATACAGGTGCTTCGAGAAACTACATTAAGAATTTCGAATCCCTCAAAGCAGTTAAAGAAATTGACGCACCTTTTTTTATAAAATCTCTCCATGGAACTAGTACGGTCTCACATAAATGCTTAACACACACTTTCGATGGAATAATCGGTTTTGATTTCTTGTCTCAGATAGGTGCTAGATTAGATTTAAAAGCAGGTACCCTTTATTACAATGGCGGCAAAGAGGTGTTGATGTATTACTTTTGCAAGGATATAAATAACATTTTACTGGAAAATACTTCAGTGAACTCTCTTGCCGATGATCAAATTTCTTCCGTTATTAAAAAAAACGCAAAGGTTTTTGCAGACCCGAACGAATCTCTTCCTTACAATACAAATATTGTTGCAACCATTAGAACAACCGACAACGAGCCGGTTTACTCAAAGGCATATCCTTATCCGATCGCCGCTGCAGAATTCGTCAACAGCGAGATTTGCACCAAGTATTTTTCAGAGGGCAATTGATGACGTACTCAGGGAAGAAATTGGAAAATGTTGTCACGTTTATATTGACGACGTTATTGTCTTTTCAGAAACAAGAGAGCAACATCTAAAAGACATAGATCGAATCCTCACAAAATTATTTAATGCCAATATGAGAGCCTCAGCTGAGAAATCAAAATTTCTGAAAGACGAAGTTGAGTTCTTGGGGTTTGTTGTGTCAAAAAACGGCATCAGGACCTGTCCAAGCAAGGTTATGGATATTGTGAAGTACAAGGAACCTAGAACATTACGCGCCTTGCGATCTTTCCTTGGGTTATCTGGGTACTATAGACGATTCATTAGGGACTATGCATTGATTGCAAAGCCCCTTACCCGATATCTTAGAGGTGAGCATGGCAACGTATGTGCTAATCAATCAAAAAATTTAAAATTAGACTTGGACAGTGAGGCACTAGATGCATTCAATAAAATCAAACGTATTCTGGCCTCAGAAGACGTTCTGCTCTTATACCCAGACTTCAACAGGCCTTTTGACCTAACGACTGATGCATCGTCGCAGGCGTTAGGGGCCGTTCTATCTCAAAATGGCAAACCAATCACCATGATATCCAGGACATTGAGTTCCACTGAGGCAAATTACGCCACTAATGAGCGCGAACTGCTCGCTATCGTGTGGGCACTCCAGAAGCTTCGAAACTACCTCTATGGTGTTTAACACTTAAATATTTTCACCGACCACCAGCCGCTAATATTTGCTATTTCCGATAGGAATCCAAATGCAAAATTGAAGAGATGGAGAGCGTTTATCGAAGAATTTGCTCCGAAATTCTTTATAAGCCTGGAAAGGATAACCATGTGGCGGATGCCTTATCTAGACAGTATTTAAATGCCTTAGATGAGTGTACGGAGTCATCTTTTGGAACGGCCCACAGCGAAGAATCTCTTACTCCTACAATACGTACCGTTCAAAACCCTGCAAATTGATTTCGAAATCAATTAATTTTAGATGAGGGCACCGAAACTTCTAAAGTAACTAAGATCATTTTTAAAACGCAAATTAGGCATCTAATAACATTTAATTCTTCTCAGGATGCTTTGGAAATACTCAAACAAACTGTAAATCCAAACGTTGTTAACGGTATCCGTTGCCAACCACATGTCCTGGGTCAGATACAAAATTACCTTATCAAGCTATTTCCTTCCGTTAAACTACTTCATACTGAAAAAATGGTAACCGATATTTATAACCAAGACGATCAGTTCGAAGTCCTTACAGCCGAACACAATCGTGCGCATCGTTCAGTTCGTGAAAATATTCAGCAGGTTCTCAAAGATTACTATTTCCCAAAGATGCGAGCAAAGTTAAAAGTGATAATTTCAAATTGCAAAATCTGTAATGAGGCAAAGTACCAGCGGCACCCGCCGAAACCAAAAATAGGCAAAACCCCGATACCCTCATATCCAGGTGAAGTTGTACATATAGATATATATTCAACTGGAAACGCCCATTTGCTCACAAGCCTGGATAAATTTTCAAAATTTGCTTTGGTATTTCCAATTAAATCTCGGGCAATTGTTGATATAAAAGAGGCCCTTCTAAATATTATTTCCTTCTATAGGGATACGAAAACAGTTGTTTGTGACAACGAGAAATCATTCAACTCCGAAACTATTAAGTCTATGCTCAAAAACCACCTTGGTGTCAAAATGTTTACTGTACCACCTTTCCACAGCACTACAAATGGTCAGGTGGAACGTTTCCATAGCACACTGACCGAAATAGCTCGCTGCACTAAGCTAGAACAACAAATTGATGGTATTCCAACATTAGTATTGCTTGCAACTTCGAAATATAATAGAACAATTCATTCTATCACTGGCCATAGACCAATTGATGTAATACATTCTATACCCAATAATTTGAAAACCGAAATAAGAAATAAAATCGATATTACCCAGCAGACAGACTTACAACGGCATAACAGGAACAATTATACACGCACTTTTGAGCCCGGCGACAAAGTCTTTGTACGTACGAATAAACGTATTGGTAATAAATTTACCAAATTATTTGTTGAGAGAACAGTACAAAAGGACTTGGGCACAACGATTCTTGTAGACAACAAACCGATTCACAAAAGTAATTTGCGATAATTTTTTTTATTACAGACTCATGCTAATGTCTCATCCACCTGTTAATGACAGGCTTCTGGACTTTACGCAATCGCACTGCATACCAGTGTCCATGGGAAGGGTAGTAATCTACGACGGATACGCTTATCTAACACATCGTGCCAATCTGACAGCTTATGAGAACTTAATTGACGAATAGCAGGGGTTTCTTCAATTGTTTCCGCAATCGTTTCAAGCACATATGAGGAAAATGCTGATGGGAGAAATTGATCAAATCCAACGTCTTTTGAGTACCCTCCGTGTGCATCATCGTCATGCCCGCAGCATTAATTTTCTAGGCATCGCCCTTAAATACATAGCTGGAACACCAGATTTCGATGATTTCAACCTGGTAAAAACTAGGGAGGAAGCATTGATTGAAGCAAATAATCAGCAAATATTTATAAATACGGAGCTACAGTCCCGAATTAATAGTCTTACGGAAACAGTTAATAAATTACTAAATACGACAAAAAAAGGAGAGGTTGATGTAGGACACCTTTACGAAGTCATCTTAAGTAGAAACAAAGCAATAATTACCGATCTTGACAACTTAATTTATTCAATTGCGTTGGGTAAAGTTAACGTTATAAACCCCGCTATCCTCGACAGTGACGAAATAGAAGATATATTAAAAACTGAAAACTCTAAGATGTTAGTATTAATGATATCATGAGAAATTCCAAATTAAAAATTATTCAGAATACTGATGTACTTTTTTTTATGATTAAGTATCCTAAAATTAATCTTATTTGCAACAAAACAATAATATTTCCTGTACCCCATAATAAAAGTATTGTATTACTAGAGTCAGAAATAGCCGCGGAATGCGGAGGAATATTTAAACCCTTAAGAAATTGTGAGGAAGCTGCGACCTTAACGTTTTGTGAAGCAACATCTGAAAGCCCGTGCGTTCAACATCTGCTTAACAACCACACTGCTGCATGCAGAACAACATCAGCTCATCATTTACCACCTATCAATGTAATCGACGACGGCCTCATAATTATCAATGACCAGACCTGTACAATTCAAGAGGGCAAAGAATCGCCCATCACAATTCACGGCACCTTCCTTCTAACATTTGCTAAAAAGGTTAGCATTAATGGTACGACATACATCAATGCAAAGCAGAATAACTATTTAAGCCCAGCTGTATCCACCGCACACAGACTGAATCTCACGGATCATTTAACCCTGTTGTCTTTGCCATACCTCCATGACATCAACATTAAGAACTTGGAGCACATCGCCATAATAAAAGAAGAAATCGGGTCTCAAACCAGGACTCAGAACGTGCAATGGTTCATGCTTGTTATAATAATAGTTGTCGTTGTGATAAGTCTCGCAGTCGTTTTTATCCTAAAACGGAAGCTGCAGCAGACCAGCAAGGACGTTAATGCTGTAAACTTCGTATAGGACGTCATAGAGAAATGCAAATTAGATAACGCCGAGGACGACCCATCTTAAAGGGAGGGGGTAGTTAACACAGGAAACATCTCCTCATTTTTTGCCTTCTCATTTTTTTTGTAAATTTTGTAAATTATTATCGTTTTAAAAGTATCCCGTGTAAATGTTTGTGAATTATTATTCCCATGGTTCTCATTTTTATATTATACACACGCTTCCGATGCACTGCTGCGTCAGCGTCTGATTATTAGCCATATGCAACGAATGCAGTGCAGCGTCAGCTTTTAATTCTCATGACCAAGTTTATCATTCTAGGTTGAAACAAATATTGTGTTATAATAAAGTTCAGTCCTCTGTTAGACATCGAGAAAGCTTGTGTTTTATTTTTTTGGACGTAGTCCATATCGGAAGTAAAAATTATTGGACATAGTTCATAATCAGTAAATAAAAAAGAATTTATACAAGAAAATAATTTTATTATTACCAAACGAATTTGAAAAACCATCTACCATGGAACTAACAGTTCATTTGACTGAATTTTAGGAAACAATATCATTATACCCTTACAAGTCGAATTATCATACAGCACTCATACTTTGAATATTAATAATATTAAAATCCCATTACTTTCAAAACCCAAGTTTGACCCCTTATATAGATATATTGTTGAAAATGTAATACTGGAAATTCCTCATTACAAATATAACACCTTATGGTGAATAACTTATCTTTTATACTTAACTTTTATACTTTTATTCTTGTTACAACCTCTTTTATATTTTAATAAACCTCATTGAATTCGGACGGGTTTTGCTTTTTGCCCTTGAAACCCCAACAAAGGCTATGGGCCCAGGAAAAAAATAGGGAGTTAAAATAGTCAAAATAATAATTAAAAGTTATGACATCCTCTTCGTACCAAATTGAGAGACTAGACGAAAAAAATTATGAATCGTGGAAGTTACAAATTAAAAGTTTTCTAGTCCATAGTGAATTGTGGCCGTACGTATGTGGAGATGAAAAAAAAACAGCAGAAGGAAGCATTGCCGCTTGGAGGAGCAAAGATGAGAAGGCGTTGGTCACCATCTTGCTATGCGTTAAACCATCTCAACTAAATTACATTAAATATTGTAAAACATCAAGTGAAGCTTGGATAATCCTACAAAATACTCATCAGCCACAAGGACCAGCGAGAAAAGTAACCCTCTTTAAGCAACTCCTACATTTGAAAATGCAAGAGAATAACCACCTGATGCCGCCGCATCTTAATAATTTTTCATCTGCAGTAGAAAAATTAAAGGAGATAAGTATTGAGCTTCAAGATGAACTGTTATCAATAATTTTACTCTCTAGCCTCCCCACTAGTTACGAAAACTTCCTTCTTGCGATAGAAGCGCGAGACACTTTACCACCGTGTGCTAGCCTAAAGATAAAGCTTCGTGAAGAAGGACACATGAGAGAGGGGGTTGAATCAAACAATTCTGCACCAGAGCAGGCATTGTACGTACGAAACCGAAGGCAAAGCCAATCCCCGCAGACAAGTCACCAACAACAACAACTCGGGAGAGCCGATCAACACAATTTTAGAGGAACCTGTTTTAATTGTAATCATCGTGGACACTTGGCAGATAATTGCAGAGATAGGCAAAGAAATAAAACGACAACATCTTCATTTGCAATGATAAACGCAGCATGCGCCGTAAGGCACACGAGCCGATCGTGGATTTTCGACAGTGGATCGACAAGCCATCTCTGCTGTGATAAAAGTATGTACATATATTAGTTTTCGCCCGCACATTGAACAGATCGCACTAGCTAACGATGCACATGTCTTATTTTTCTTATATGTCTTATTTGAAAAACAACTCATGGCACTGTGACTCTGAAAGATGTTCTCTTTGTGCCGACGATGAAGATGAACTTTGTCTCAATTTCAAAAGCAGCAGAAAAATGTAATCTAATTGTTTTTGACCAACATGATGCCAAAATCGTGAACAGTAACGGAAATATTTTATTATCTGCCAAAAAGGTGCAGAATATGTACATTTGCGAAATTATGAAGATTGAGGTTAATGCATACTCGTGTTTAAAGCAACCAAGTCTAAGTGAATTCCTTTTATGGCACGAGAGGTATGGACATCTAAATGGGAAGTGTTTAAGCAACATGATTAAAAACGAGTTGGTGAGTGGTCTAAAATGTAAAAGTAAAATCGATAATTTTAATATTAAATGTCAAGTTTGCATGAAAGCAAACTTATGCTCGCTGCCATATGTGTGTGAACAGAATAGAAGCGAAGATATTTTGGATTTAATATACACTGATATATGCGGCCCATGAGAAATACGTCCATTGGAGGAGCAAAATATTTTCTGCTATTTGTTGATGATTTTTCAAGTAAATTTTTTGTTTATTTTTTAAAGGCAAAGAGTGAAGCGCTAGATATGTTTAAGAAGTGGAAAGCCATGGTTGAGACTAATTTTTCGAAACGAATCAAGACGCTTAGGAGCGATAACGGCACGGAGTTTGTGAACAGGTCATTTACGGAATCAGGCATCAACTAACTGCACCATATACACCGCAGCAAAATGGGGTTGCGGAACGCGCCAACCGGACAATCGTAGAGATGGCTCGTTGTATGTTAATTGGATCAAGGTTGCCTGAGAGTGTTTGGGCGGAGGCAGTTAATACTGCTCTTTATTTAAGGAACCGTTCACCATGCAGTACACTACAAGGTATCACACCATTCCAGTCTTGGTCCGGTTTTAAGCCATCTGTTTTGCATTTAAAGTGTTTGGTTGTAAGGCGTTCATGTTGGACAAGCGACCAGGATACTCCAAATTTAGTTCAAAAGGCATCGAATGCGTAATGATTGGCCATGCAAGTGGATCATAAGCGTATCGCCTATACGATCGTGAGACTGGCCGAGATTAGCCGAGATGTAAAGTTTATCGAAACGCGAGTCTTAAATCAATAAGTAAAAATGTTGATTACCTTTTTGCAGAACCTTATAACAATGAAGTATAGGTTCCACAAATTAAAACAGAAACGGATGCTGAGAGTGTTTTCGAAGATGCCTTGCTACCTGAAGATTTGGATGTTACTGCTAAGGATAATGTTGAGCCTGCTGCTGAAATGAAAAATGCCAATACTGACGAGGATGGTAATGAAGAGGAAGAAGAAGAATATATTGAAGTAAGTCCTAGAATATTAAGAAATGGGAGAGTGCGTATAGAGAGCAATAGATATAGAGGAGCTACTAATAGAGTGCCTAGCTCAATAAATTATTCGAAGGAAGTTCTAAGAAATGAATGCCCTTCTACAGTAGAGGAAGACCTTCATGGTAAGGATGCCAGTAAATGGCTCGAAGCTATGAGGAATGAATTCGAATCCCTTACTAAAAATCACACTTGGATGCTTGTTGATTTACCCAAAAATAGACGTGCAATTGAGTCAATGTGGGTCTTCAATATTAAACGCAATAAGGAGGGGCAAATTGATCGATATAAGGCTAGGCTGGTTGCCAAGGGTTGCGGACAGAAGTATGGCGTTGATTTTTACGAAACACTTTCTCCCGTGGCAAGATATTCGAACATACGCTTTGTTATTGCGTTGGCAGTTGAACTTGGACTGTTTTTACATCAACTTGATGTTACGGTAGCGTATCTCAATGGAGACTTGGATGAAGACATTTTTATGTACCAACCACCTGATTTTGTAGATAAAGCAAATCAAAACAAAGTTTGTAAGCTTCAGAAGGCCTTATACGGGCTCAAACAGTCAGGAAGACAATGGCATTTGAAATTAGATCGTTTACTAAAAGACATCGGTTTTGTTCCTTGTGTTAACGATAGCTGTATATATATTATGCATAAGGATGAAAAAATTATCATAATCCTTGTCTACGTTGATGATATTTTACTCGCATGTAAAGAGGAGAGACTTATGAAAACAATAAAAAAAACAAATAGGAAGGCAGTTTGACATAGTGGATAAGGAACCATTGAATCATTTTCTTGGCATAGAAATTGAAAGAGATGGTTCAAGGGGGGCAATTAAACTTGGCCAACAATAGCTGATAAAGGATCTTTTAAAAAACTTTAACATGGCTGATTCCAGGAAAGTGAGCACACCAATAGATCCAGGCACGTTGCTGAAAAAATGAGACGGCTGCAAAAACCGTTCCAAGGTTGACAAAACACTATACCAATATTTAATCGGATCATTCAATTTTATAAGTATCACGACACGCCCCGATATTTCTCATTCGGTTATAAGATTATCTCAATATAATATAAATCCACACAGTGAACATCTTGCCCCACCGAAACATTTATTAAGATACCTTTCTCATACAATTCATTATCAGCTTACTTACAAAAAAATGGGCTGGATTTGTTATATTTATTTGTTATATAGATTTGCTATACTGACGCTAATTGGGGTGGTAAAACCGATGACAGAAAATCGTTTACGGGTCATGTTTTCTTTCTGGCTGACAGTCCGGTGGCTTGGAAATCTAAGAAGCAACCGACTGTGGCCTTTAGTAGTATGGAAGCGGAATATATGGCGCTCTGTTCAGTATCGAGGGAAATTGTGTTCCGGTTTTTCCGCTAGGAGCAAACACATCGACATTAAGGTGCATTTTGTTCGAGATGTTAGTATATATTCCTAAGGATGAAATGGTCGCTGATATTTTGACCAAAAATCTAAAGAAAATGAAGCAATCGATATGCTAAACCAAGGCATATAATGCCCTATCTGGATCGTACCCAAAAAGGTAGATAACTCAGGGCTTAAGAAATGGCGTATTGCCATAGATTAATGAAAACTTAACGAAATAACATTGGAGGACAAGTTTCATATACCCAATATTGACGATGCATTTAGTAAATTGGGGAGATCCCAATATTTTACCACATTAGACCTAGCAAAAGGTTTTCATCAGATATTGGTGAATCCCAAAGATTATTAAGTATTTTATGGTCAACAAAATATTTCTGACCATATCTATACGGTCGCAGGTTCAAAGTACGAACCGATCACAGACCTTTAATTTGGCTTAGTAACCTTAAAGAACCAAATTCAAAACTCCAAAGATGGAAGATCAATTTAAATGAATATGACTTTGACATTGAATACCTCAAAGGAAAAGAAGTAGCAGACTATCTTAGTCGATTAGAAGTAAACACTAAATAAACGAGAAAATTCGTCATTAGCAACAAATCATAGTGCAATTTATTGTCCAAGTGATAATTTATTTTGCAAAATTCAGGAAAAACATGTAGAGCTTTACAGCAATCAAAGTAAACTAAATTTACTAAGTTTCATTACGCTTTTAAAAGATTTAACTAGAGCAAATGATGCATGTAATCTCATTCAAAGGATTCATTAACAATTTAATCACAGAGGAACACATGAAACACATCTTGAAATAAAAAATTAATAATATTTTCCAAAATTAAGGGAATTAATAGGAAGATACATAAACAAGAACAAAAAAACGATCGTCATAAACCGACGCATCTTTCGTAAACAATTTTATCAGCGTGTCGTGGGGCATGATCGAACTGCAGTGGTCTAGTATATCTGCAAGTAAAAGATATACATAAAAACACATGAATTACCATTCCAACCAAATAGAAATTCACGACACTATCTTCTATATACCTAACCCTAATAGATACTGCAACACTTATTATCCCAGCTGAGCCCTTATCTTCCGGTGCCGTATGAAAAATACGATGAAGCGATCTCTGAATATTACCTCAGCGGGAAATTATCCCTTGGCTTACCACCAAACTGAGACAAATCCCCCTCTGAAGGAGCACTCCATCACAAACAGAGAGGGTTGTTGAAGAATACGTTGAAGTGAGAGAGTACACCATAACTCAACTTCAATCGTAAAGGAATGAGCTGGAGAACACCATCACAGACACATTCCGCGCCAGCAAATGCGGAGGAGACCACCATCCCACACGCATTGCGAAGGATTGCTACCTTAAGAGAAATGTGCAGGAGTACACCATCGCTGACACATCTTATAAAGAGGCAAATATGAAGGAGAACACCATCCCACACATACTGCCACGCGTGATGTTTATGAACGTGAATTCATGCGAGTTTAACAAACAACACCGAAACTGCTCAGCTGGCTATTCTATCACTACACTCATCTACACTCCCGGAATTAATTCAATGATTCAATAATTTAGATTAAGAGATTGCTAGGCAACTCAGTGATATCTTCACCCTATTCCAAATCCTCTCTGCTCAATGCTTGTTCCTTCTTAAGATTTTATATTTATTTTCTGTACTAGACTCTACGTTTAAGCACCGCACTGCACAACTATCACTTCTCAAATGAACATCGCCGTGCACGTGCCTGTCACATCCAGCGTGATTACCAATACCCCCTCTCCTTTTCTGTGAGTAAATAGCATTGCTCTGCTTTCATTAAAGGATCAGTTTAAACAAACAGTGTCACAGTGGGCAATCATAACGAAGCAAAACAAAATTACCAATATCAATATACTTATCTGTATTTTTGAATCACCTGCTCTCATTTGGCCATCCTAAAATCATCTCGTCTCGAGAATAAATGATAATCGTCAACTAGCATCCCATCGTCTTGTTCATTATTGTCTACATCATAGTAATCGTAGATGCCTCCATCTGTAATCCAGGGTTTCATTTTATCCACTGCAATCACCCGCTCGTATTTCCTGTTGGTTCGGTGAGAGCTCTTCATATCTACCACCACATAGCGGTCGTTTGGCAAAACGGCCCACTGAATGGTGGAATAAGCTTCCTGCTTACGTTTGCAGCAACTTCCTTTTTCTCAACCAGAACCAAATCCCCCTCCATGTAAACCGTCCCCGCCTTTCTTTTTTTATCAAAATACTCCTTTCGTTTCTTTTGCTCTTCCAGTATCTTCTCACAAGGCAATTGACGCTTCTTAACCACATCGTCTACAACCCGGGAAAATTCTGCTATTTCGTCTGCCAATAACGTCTCATCTCCTCCAGCCCTTGGTGCATAACCAAAAAGTAAAAGACTGTGAGTTGTACCTGTTGTTTTATTCGTAACGTTATTTATTGCGAATTGAACATCCTTAACATTATCATCCCATCTCTTTACCTCTAATGTCGTCGTAAGGAGCGCACTTAGAACAGTCCTATTCAGTGGTTCGACTTGCCCATTCGCCCTAGCCGTGGCGACCGCCGCATATTATTCCGCGTACAGAATTCCTTAAAAAGTTTGTTAAGAAACTAATATTCTAGGAATACCATGCACTTTAAAAACGTCCGTCAGGAACTCAGTTACTTCCCTTGTCTTTGTTGTTTTCACTGCTTTGAGGAACTCGAATTTTGTAAAGCCATCAATGGCAGCAATGAGATATTGGTTACCGTTTCTACTTCTTGACCCCAGATGGTTGATATGGATGACACTCATTTGTTCAGAAAGTCTAATGGGATAAAGAAATCCCTTCTTTTTCCATGAAATCTACAATAAAAGTAAGGCACCGAATGCAGCATGAGATGTACTTTTCAACATACCGGCGCATCCGTGGAAACCAATAGTGTTCAGCCAAGCGATTCAATGTTTTTTTCACTGAGAAGTGTCCTTAATCATCGTGAGATGCTTTAGCCACTTGATGTCTCATACCTTGCGGAACAAGCCACTGGAAACCTTTGCACATACGCCTGTATATTCTTCCGTCACGAAGCGCGTAGTCTCTATGAATATCTTTATCATACGTGGAATCCGGAGTACGCTTCAGAACTTCATAAATTTCCTTAACTTTTGCATCGGGCAACTGCCCTGATAATACGCATAACATCTTCTTTTGTAGGATTTCTTCTTAAAGCATCGACATGCTTCAATCGATCACCTGGGCGGTACACCACATTGAAAGTGAACTCCTTTAAATGCAGCCACCAGCGCGCTATTATCGGCAATAACTCCTTTTTGGTTTTGGTCGCCCTTATCCCATTGCAGTCCGTCAGTACCCTGAAGTTGAGTACAATGAGATAGCGTTTCTAGCTCGTACGAATGAAATTTTTTTTCAAGATCTGTGGTTTGCTTACTAAAATATGCAACGGGATGTAATCGCCCATCTTCTTGATATTGGAGCAAAATTCCTGCTATTCCAAGAGCGCTGGCATCAGTATGAACCTCAGTTTCACTCTTCGGATTATAGAGCGCTAAAATGGGCCTTTCAGCTAGTGCTGGTTTTAATCGAGTAATAATTAATTTCCTCGGCAGTCCATTTCCAAGCTGTGTTTTTTCTTGTCAGCATTGTCGGAGGTCTCGTAATCAACGCATAATCCTTCACAAATTGGCGGAATTATCCAGTTATTCCAAGAAACTGCCTAATATTACGCATATTTCTTGGTGCTTCAAATTCTTGAACCGCTTTGGTTTTCCGCGCACCTGGTTTTATTTTTCCTTGAGATATTTCATAACCTATAAATGTTACCATAGTCATTAGAAATTTGAATTTTTTTCAAATTCAGAGTAAGCCCTTCTTGTCGAAAAATAGTGAGCACCCGATCTAGCCCACTTAACGCATCCTTCACCGCCTTCGCATGCAGTAATACATCGTCAATATAAATAGAAGCGATATCGCCCACCGGTTTTAATATTCTATACATCAACCTCTGAAAAACTCTTGGCGCATTGGTTAAGTCAAAAGGCATTCTATTAAACTCGTACTGTCCCGAATGAGTTACAAACGATGTAAATCGTTTGGAATTCTCCGACACTGGTATATGATAATACCCCGACTTTAAATCCAACGTAGAAAGAAACATTCCACCGTTTCTGTGCCTGTCGAGTAATTCGAATCCGAGTGCAGAATTATCTTATTTTTTAAGAAGTCATCAATAATTTCTTGCACAAGATCCTGTTCAACTTTTGCCATTCAATATGGTCGATAACTGAATGGCTGATCATCCGTCAATCGAATATCAACCACCGTGGACTTTGCACATCCCAGCTCCTTCGTATCACATGCAATACAATCACGAAACTCTTTCAGTAGCTGTATCAGTTTCTTCTTTTCGCCAGTGAAGTCCAATATGTATCGAATTCTTCCAATTGGACTCACAAGGTTCGTGGCTATCAATTTGAACAGCTTGAATCGTTTCCTCTTTTTTATAACACTTTTCAATTGGCCAAGTTCGGACTATTACCTTATATTTCTTCACATAAAAATCACTCTCTGATAAGTTAACGATTGGAACCTTTCTTGTCTTATCGCTCCCCACTGATAGTAAAGTTCGGGGCACACATGCTTCCATTCCCTCAAAACATCTGATGCTAGCATCGACAAAAATATATCCCGTAATTTCATTTGGAACTATAACTGAAACAAATAATGCTACATAATGAGGTGGAATAATGTGTGTTTTTATTGCTCTCAATTCAATCTTTCTAATGGAGTGATCCAATACTTAAGGTAATTCAGAAAAATTTTTAATAGGTTCTACGTTTGCTTGAATAAACTGCAAAAAGCTGCTAGTTTTGATGGCCACGATTCCGGGTTGCTCTGTAAATGTTTGTCCAATTAACACTGGTTCACTATGTTCATAATCTTCCACCACCTCTGCTCGTACTTTTCGTATTTTCGTATTTTATTTACAACAAATATTTCACATTAAGATTACAATCTTATTATTTGTGAAGGCTTAAAGAATAAAGAAAATTCAAGAGTAATTCGAAATCTTAAGCTAAGTGAAGTACAATGTGAACTTGAGTTTGATAAATACAGAACAAATTAAAGTAAAATTAAAAGCAAAAACAAAATAACAGAAAAGAAAAAAAACATAAAGAATAGTATGGTTTAATACAATATTTTGTGATTTTATTTAATTATCACTGGCCAAGTGTTTAAAGAGAAGATTTTTGAATGTGTTTGTGTTTTTGATCCTCCTAAGTGTTACAGGTAATGAGTTCCATAAAAGAGCGGCATGGACAAAAAAAGTTCGTTCGGATTGTTGGGAGTTGAACCTGGGTCGGATCAGGACTGCGGTTCTTTGCGAACTGGCAAATACTAGTCGGTTGTGCAAGTACTCAGGCTGACGTGACTGCATAATATAGTGCAATTGTATTAATGACCTGAATTTGAAAAGGTTATTAAGTGTCAGACCCATAATGAGCTTAGAGTAAGCAGAAATATGGTCAAAATATCGTTTATTGTAGATGTATCTCGCGAAGTTATTGTAAATTACATTAAGTTGTCGCCTTGTGTTGTAGTCAACACTGCAGAAGATTTCGCAGCCATACAAAAGGATGGGTAAAAGAAGTGCCTTAATCAGTAACATCTTAATGCTAACAGGCACAAGCCTTTGAGTTGACCAAAGCTGGCGGAGACCATTATATACCTTACCGATTGCAGTAGCTACATGATCAGTCCAAGTTAATGTATCATTGAAGATTATCCCTAAGTTCCTTGCAGAACAGACGTAATCAATAGTTGACTGACCTAATTTAATCAGTGGGAATCTTGCTGTATCCAATTTCCGTTTATAAATGCATAAAGCTTTACACTTTGTCGGGTTAAGAGACAAGTTATGCTTTAGTGCCCACTGCTGTATAATTTGAAGATCTGCATTAATCTGGTCAATGCCATTTGTTATGCTGTCTAACAGACAGCGCGAATATAATTGGACGTCGTCTGCAAACATGTGGACTTTGCAATACTTGGCTAAACGGGGAAATTCATTCACATATAGCGAAAACAATACCGGTCCGAGTATTGAGCCCTGTGGTACCCCTGAAGGAACATAAAGAAAAGATGACATCCGATTTCCCACTGCAACACATTGCTGGCGGCCAATTAGATAGGAGCGTAAGAGTTTAACTGCGAGAGGAGAAAATCCGAACTCGTCCCTAAGTTTTTTACAGAGCATCGAATGATCAACCGTGTCGAACGCTTTGGAAAAGTCCAGCAATGTCAAGAAAGTTGCACAGTTTTCGTCCATGTTCTTGCGTATGTCATCAACAACGAGTAAAAGAGCAGTTTTACAACTTCTCTTCGTGCGAAATCCTGATTGGGCGAAACTTAAAAGACAGTAACTAGTCAGATGCTCTTGTATCTGCTTAAGAATTGCCTTTCGAATACTTTCGACAAAAATGGTAAGATGGCAATGGGTCGGTATTCAAGGCAGGTCCTGTTTTGGGACTTAGGTATCGGAAGTATTTTAGCATTTTTACACAGGCTCTGATACTCGCAGGTGGTTATTATTGAGTTGAAGATATGGGTTAAAAACTTAAGTAAAGGAGGGAGAAGGATTTTTAAAAATTTAGGATTAATTTCATCCAAACCTACTGCGTTCGAATTGAGGGATAACACAGCTTCAACTACGTCCTCCTCTGTTAAGTGAGTAAAATAAAAATGTTGTTCAGGGACACTTACTTCATTTGATAAACAACGCACTGAGTCAGGAGAATCAATATTTGAATTTTGTACTGATGGGCCAGATACAGATACGAACTGAGAGTTGAGGAGGCTACAAACAATGTCAGTAGGGGCTTCCAACTGTTGTTTCCCATTTCCAAGCGTTCGCAAATTTTTCCACAGTTCTTTCCCAGACTGATTGTGAGGATTTAACGAGTTTTCGTAGTAAAGTCGTTTTGCAGTTTTAATACGGAGTACAACTAAGTTACGAAGGGAACGGTAGGTGTCATAGAGTGCTTCAAGTTTATATCGCTTCCAACGGATGTAAGCAATATTACGTTCCCGAATTAAATCGAGTACATAGCGATTCAGCCAGGGCGGAGAACTGCGGTGAATAAATTTGTGTTTCAGCGGGACATGTCTATCGAAAAGTCCGATTAAATTTCCTTGCAGAAACGTACCAATGCTGATACATCGTCGACTTTTAATGTAAATTCAGTTGAACGAATGCTAAGTGTTTTCCCATTTCCGTATCCGTCAAGTTGTCGCTGATCTTGGTAATTAATTTTTAAACTCAATGCCTGGGCTTCGCTTTTTGCTATTATTGTGCATGTACTTCCGAAATCAATATATGCATTTGATGGTTTATCGTTAATTGGTAATTTTCTTAAATATTTTTTATTAGTCGTAGTCCCAGGCATAAGGTCGAGACATGCCACTGTTTTAGGTTTTTGATCTCTTTTAGCACGGAAGCATTCGGTTTCGTCATGGCTTCTATTACCACAGAACTTGCATCTTTTCTGGTCCTTATCAATCAAACATTTATTGGCGTAATGCCCCACCTTTCCACATTTAAAGCTGGTTGGGACTCCACACTTGGATCTTTGACCGACCTGAAGCAGGTCGGTTCGTGTGGTGAATACTTGTCTTAGGTCGATGATGATCAAAGAAAGACGTACTGGTCATAGAATCGCATACGCATAGGTATGCATGTAACGATTCTGGAGTTTTGTGTTGTGCTGCTTTAGCTCCAATTCGAATCATACTATTTTCGATGCCACAAATCAAACATGACACCGCATTGGTGCCCTTTATATCGCACGCATTTATAAAGGCCATTTTTTGACAAAAATACGTGCTACAATTTTCATCGGGTTTTTTCTTACGTCGCATCATTTCTTCTAGAAGTTGATTTTCTGGGATGGAAAAGCAGCCTGAATTTTTTCTTTCCATTCGGTCCAACTAAATTTTCAGGATCTCAACCCTATATACCACGTTTCAGCGTTTCCTCTTAATTTTGCCACGGCGAAATAAACGGTTTGGTCTTCGGTCCACTGATAAACATTTAGATTTTCTTCGCTGGTATTTGACGGAGAAGGGTGACGAGGACGGCTATGGCGCCGCTTAGTGGACCTCTTATGCTTAGGCATGTTGTTCTTTATCTCGATTCTGTTCTATTTTATTCGAAGCAAACAGATATGCATGTACCTAATATAAAGTGTAATACAAAAATAAACAGAAACAATTCGACCATTCGACAGGCTGCTCGTGATAAATCCCACTTCTGATATGAAAGGAAGGAAATAAACACTCAAAAACTTCCAAAACGGAGCACATATTTATTAATATAAGAACAAAAAAACGATCGTCATAAACCGACGCATCTTTCGTAAACAATATTATCAGCGTGTCGTGGGGCATGATCGAACTGCAGTGGTCTAGTATACCTGCAAGTAAAAGATATACAAAAAAAACATATGAATTACCATTCCAACCAAATAGAAATTCACGACACTATCTTCTATATACCTAACCCTAATAGATACTGCAACACTTATTACCCCAGCAGAGCCCTTATCTACCGGTGCCGTATGAAAAATACGATGAAGCGATCTCTGAATATTACCTCAGCGGGAAATTATCCCTTGGCTTACCACCAAACTGAGACAAATCCCTCTCTGAAGGAGCACTCCATCACAAACAGAGATGGTTGTTGAAGAATACGTTGAAGTGAGAGAGTACACCATAACTCAACTTCAATCGTAAAGGAATGAGTTGGAGAACACCATCACAGACATACCCCGCACCAGCAAATGCGGAGGAGAGCACCATCCCACACGCATTGCTAAAGATTATTTTCAGAGACGCTAGGAAAAGAAAAGAGTTTTGGAGTACACCGTCAAGATACATCTTCAAAGAAGCAAATGCGGAGGAGAACACCATCGCACACGTATCGCGAAGGATTGCTACCTTAAGAGAAATGTGCAGGAGTACACCATCGCTGACATATCTTATAAAGAGGCAAATATGAAGGAGAACACCATCCCACACATACTGCCACGCATGATGTTTATGAACGTGAATTCATGCGAGTTTAACAAACAACACCGAAACTGCTCAGCTGGCTATTCTATCAATACACTCATCTACACTCCCGGAATTAATTCAATGATTCAATAATTTAGATTAAGAGATTGCTAGGCAACTCAGTGATATCCTCACCCTATTCCAAATCCTCTCTGCTCAATGGTTGTTCCTTCTTAAGATTTTATATTTATTTTCTGTACTAGACTCTACGTTTAAGCACCGCACTGCACAACTATCACTTCTCAAATGAACCTCGCCGTGCACGTGCCTGTCACATCCAGCGTGATTACCAATACCCCCTCTCCTTTCGTGTGAGTAAATAGCGTTGCTCTGCTTTCATTAAAGGATCAGTTTAAACAAACAATGGCACAGTGGGCAATCATAACGAATCAAAACAAAATTACCAATATCAATATACTTATCTGTATTTTTGAATTACCTGCTTTCATTCGGCCATCCTGAAATCATGTCGTCTCGAGAATGAATGGTAATCGTCAACTAGCATCCCATCGTCTTGTTCATTATTGTCTACATCATACTCCAGGGTTTCATTTTATCCACTGCAATTACCCGCTCGTATTTCCTGTTGGTTCGGTGAGAGCCCTTCATATCTACCACCACAAAGCGGTCGTTTGGCAAAACGGCCCACTGAATGGTGGAATAAGTTTCCTGCTTACGTTTGCAGCAACTTCCCTTTTCTCAACCAGAACCAAATCCCCCTCCATGTAAACCGTCGCCGCCTTTCTTTTTTTATCAAAATACTCCTTTTGTTTCTTTTGCTCTTCCAGTATCTTCTCACAAGGCAATTGACGCTTCTTAACCACATCGTCTACAACCCGGGAAAATTCTGCTATTTCGTCTGCCAATAACGTCTCATCTCCTCCAGCCCTTGGTGCATAACCAAAAAGTAAAAGACTGTGAGCTGTACCTGTTGTTTTATTCGTAACGCTATTTATTGCGAATTGAACATCCTTAACATTATCATCCCATCTCTTTACCTCTAATGTCGTCGTAAGGAGCGCACTTAGAACAGTCCTATTCAGTCGTTCGACTTGCCCATTCGCCCTAGCCGTGGCGACCGCATTCAATATATGCCGCATATTATTCCGCGTACAGAATTCCTTAAAAAGTTTGGCTGTAAAAGCACTCCCTTGTTAAGAAACTAATATTCTAAGAATACCATGCACTTTAAAAACGTCCGTCAGGAACTCAGTTACTTCCCTTGTCTTTGTTGTTTTCACTGCTTTGAGGAACGCGAATTTTGTAAAGCCATCAATGGCTGCAATGAGATATTGGTTACCTTTTCTACTTCTTAACCCCAGATGGTCAATATGGATGACACTCATTTGTTCAGAAAGTCTAATGGGAGAAAGTAATCCCTCCTTTTTCCCTGAAATCTTTTTATTGTAAAGGCACCGAATGCAGCATGAGATGTACTTTTCAACATACCGGCGCATCCGTGGAAACCAATAGTGTTCAGCCAAGCGATTCAATGTTTTTTTCACTGAGAAGTGTCCTAAATCATACGTGGAATCCGGAGTACGCTTCAGAACTTCATAAATTTCCTTAACTTTTGCATCGGGCAACTGCCCTGATAATACGCATAACATCTTCTTTTGTAGGATTTCTTCTTAAAGCATCGACATGCTTCAATCGATCACCTGGCGGTACACCACATTGAAAGTGAACTCCTGTAAATGCAGCCACCAGCGCGCTATTATCGGCAATAACTCCTTTTTGGTTTTGGTCGCCCTTATCCCATTGCAGTCCGTCAGTACCGTGAAGTTGAGTACAATGAGATAGCGTTTCTAGCTCGTACGAATGAAATTTTTTTTCAAGATCTGTGGTTTGCTTACTAAAATATGCAACGGGATGTAATCGCCCATCTTCTTGATATTGGAGCAAAATTCCTGCTATTCCAAGAGCGCTGGCATCAGTATGAACCTCAGTTTCACTCTTCGGATTATAGAGCGCTAAAATGGGCCTTTCAGCTAGTGCTGGTTTTAATCGAGTAATAATTCATTTCCTCGGCAGTCCATTTCCAAGCTTTGTTTTTTCTTGTCAGCATTGTCGGAGGTCTCGTAATCAACGCATAATCCTTCACAAATTGGCGGAATTATTCAGTTATTTCAAGAAACTGCCTAATATTACGCATATTTCTTGGTGCTTCAAATTCTTGAACCGCTTTGGTTTTCCGCGCACCTGGTTTTATTTTTCCTTGAGATATTTCATAACCTATAAATGTTACCATAGTCATTAGAAATTTGAATTTTTTTCAAATTCAGAGTAAGCCCTTCTTGTCGAAAAATAGTGAGCACCCGATCTAGCCCACTTAACGCATCCTTCACCGCCTTCGCATGCAGTAATACATCGTCAATATAAATAGAAGCGATATCGCCCACCGGTTTTAATATTCTATACATCAACCTCTGAAAAACTCTTGGCGCATTGGTTAAGTCAAAAGGCATTCTATTAAACTCGTACTGTCCCGAATGAGTTACAAACGATGTAAATCGTTTGGAATTCTCCGACACTGGTATATGATAATACCCCGACTTTAAATCCAACGTAGAAAGAAACATTCCACCGTTTCTGTGCCTGTCGAGTAATTCGAGTCCGAGTGCAGAACTATCTTATTTTTTAAGAAGTCATCAATAATTTCTTGCACAAGATCCTGTTCAACTTTTGCCATTCTATATGGTCGATAACTGAATGGCTGATCATCCGTCAATCGAATATCAACCACCGTGGACTTTGCACATCCCAGCTCCTTCGTATCACATGCAATACAATCACGAAACTCTTTCAGTAGCTGTATCAGTTTCTTCTTTTCACCAGTGAAGTCCAATATGTATCGAATTCTTCCAATTGGACTCACTAGGTTCGTGGCTATCAATTTGGACAGCTTGAATCGTTTCCTCCTTTTTAGAACACTTTTTAATTGGCCAAGCTCGGACTACTACCTTATATTTCTTCACATAAAAATCACTTTCTGATAAGTTAACGATTGGAACCTTTCTTGTCTTATCGCTCCCCACTGATAGTAAAGTTCGGGGCACACATGCTTCCATTCCCTCAAAACATCTGATGCTAGCATCGACAAAAATATATCCCGTAATTTCATTTGGAACTATTTATAACTGAAACAAATAATGTATAGCATTAATGAGGTGGAATAATATGTGTTTTTATTGCTCTCAATTCAATCTTTCTAATGGAAGGATCTAATACTTAAGGTAATTCAGAAAAATTATTAATAGGTTCTACGTTTGCTTGAATAAACTGCAAAAAGCTGCTAGTTTTGATGGCCACGATTCCGGGTTGCTCTGTAAATGTTTTTCCAATTAACACTGGTTCACTATGTTCATAATCTTCCACCACCACTGCTCGTACCAATGCTGATACATCGTCGACTTTTAATGTAAAGTCGCTGATCTTGGTAATTCATTTTTAAACTCAATGCCTGGGCTTCGCTTTTTGTTATTATTGTGCATGTACTTCCGAAATCAATATATGCATTTGATGGTTTATCGTTAATTGGTAATTTTTTTAAATATTTTTTATTAGTCGTAGTCCCAGGCATAAGGTCGAGTCATGCCACTGTTTTAGGTTTTTGATCTCTTTTAGCACGGAAGCATTCGGTTTCGTCATGGCTTCGATTACCACAGAACTTGCATCCTTTCTGGTCCTTATCAATCAAACATTTATTGGCGTAATGCCCCACCTTTCCACATTTAAAGCAGGTTGGGACTCCACACTCGGATCTTTGACCGACCTGAAGCAGGTCGGTTCGTGTGGTGAATACTTGTCTTAGGTCGATGATGATCAAAGAAAGACGTACTGGTTATAGAATCGCATACGCATAGGTATGCATGTAACGATTCTGGAGTTTTGTGTTGTGCTGCTTTAGCTCCAATTCGAATCATACTATTTTCGATGCCGCCAATCAAACATGACACCGCATTGGTGCCCTTTATATCGCACGCATTTATAAAGGCCATTTTTTGACAAAAATACGTGCTACAATTTTCATCGGGTTTTTTCTTACGTCGCATCATTTCTTCTAGAAGTTGATTTTCTAGGATGGAAAAGCAGCCTGAATTTTTTCTTTCCATTCGGTCCAACTAAATTTTCAGGATTTCAACCCTCTATACCACGTTTCAGCGTTTCCTCTTAATTTTGCCATGGCGAAATAAACGGTTTGGTCTTCGGTCCACTGATAAACATTTTGAAGTTCATCAATCTTCTTACTCCACTCTCTGGCAGTATGATTGTGACCGTCCGGATCGAAAGGTGGAATGATATCACCGCGAAAACTAAAATCATTTTGTCGACTAGTTAAAACGTTAGTTATTGCATCGGTAAAGCGATCCAAAGTATTGTTGGTCAAACACTTATTACACGACTCTCTTTTTTTTGAACAGGGACGATTTAGATTTTCTTCGCTGGTATTTGACGGAGAAGGGTGACGAGGACGGCTATGGCGCCGCTTACTGGACCTCTTATGCTTAGGCATGTTGTTCTTTATCTCGATTCTGTTCTATTTTATTCGAAGCAAACAGATATGCATGTACCTAATATAAAGTGTAATACAAAAATAAACAGAAACAATTCGACCATTCGACAGGCTGCTCGTGATAAATCCCACTTCTGATATGAAAGGAAGGAAATAAACACTCAAAAACTTCCAAAACGGAGCACATATTTATTAATATAAGAACAAAAAAACGATCGTCATAAACCGACGCATCTTTCGTAAACAATATTATCAGCGTGTCGTGGGGCATGATCGAACTGCAGTGGTCTAGTATACCTGCAAGTAAAAGATATACAAAAAAAACATATGAATTACCATTCCAACCAAATAGAAATTCACGACACTATCTTCTATATACCTAACCCTAATAGATACTGCAACACTTATTACCCCAGCAGAGCCCTTATCTTCCGGTGCCGTATGAAAAATACGATGAAGCGATCTCTGAATATTACCTCAGCGGGAAATTATCCCTTGGCTTACCACCAAACTGAGACAAATCCCTCTCTGAAGGAGCACTCCATCACAAACAGAGATGGTTGTTGAAGAATACGTTGAAGTGAGAGAGTACACCATAACTCAACTTCAATCGTAAAGGAATGAGTTGGAGAACACCATCACAGACATATCCCGCACCAGCAAATGCGGAGGAGAGCACCATCCCACACGCATTGCTAAAGATTATCTTCAGAGACGCTAGGAAAAGAGAAGAGTTCTGGAGTACACCGTCACAGATACATCTTCAAAGAAGCAAATGCGGAGGAGAACACCATCGCACACGCATTGCGAAGGATTGCTACCTTAAGAGAAATGTGCAGGAGTACACCATCGCTGACATATCTTATAAAGAGGCAAATATGAAGGAGAACACCATCCCACACATACTGCCACGCATGATGTTTATGAACGTGAATTCATGCGAGTTTAACAAACAACACCGAAACTGCTCAGCTGGCTATTCTATCACTACACTCATCTACACTCCCGGAATTAATTCAATGATTCAATAATTTAGATTAAGAGATTGCTAAGCAACTCAGTGATATCCTCACCCTATTCCAAATCCTCTCTGCTCAATGCTTGTTCCTTCTTAAGATTTTATATTTATTTTCTGTACTAGACTCTACGTTTAAGCACCGCACTGCACAACTATCACTTCTCAAATTCCTTTTGTGTGAGTAAATAGCGTTGCTCTGCTTTCATTAAAGGATCAGTTTAAACAAACAGTGGCACAGTGGGCAATCATAACGAATCAAAACAAAATTACCAATATCAATATACTTATCTGTATTTTTGAATTACCTGCTTTCATTCGGCCATCCTGAAATCATCTCGTCTCGAGAATGAATGATAATCGTCAACTAGCATCCCATCGTCTTGTTCATTATTGTCTACATCATAGTAATCGTAGATGCCTCCATCTGTAATCCAGGGTTTCATTTTATCCACTGCAATTACCCGCTCGTATTTCCTGTTGGTTCGGTGAGAGCTCTTCATATCTACCACCACATAGCGGTCGTTTGGCAAAACGGCCCACTGAATGGTGGAATAAGCTTCCTGCTTACGTTTGCAGCAACTTCCTTTTTCTCAACCAGAACCAAATCCCCCTCCATGTAAACCGTCGCCGCCTTTCTTTTTTTATCAAAATAGTCCTTTTGTTTCTTTTGCTCTTCCAGTATCTTCCCACAAGGCAATTGACGCTTCTTAACCACATCGTCTACAACCCGGGAAAATTCTGCTATTTCGTCTGCCAATAACGTCTCATCTCCTCCAGCCCTTGGTGCATAACCAAAAAGTAAAAGACTGTGAGTTGTACCTGTTGTTTTATTCGTAACGCTATTTATTGCGAATTGAACATCCTTAACTTTATCATGCCATCTCTTTACCTCTAATGTCGTCGTAAGGAGCGCACTTAGAACAGTCCTATTCAGTCGTTCGACTTGCCCATTAGCCCTAGCCGTGGCGACCGCATTCAATATATGCCGCATATTATTCCGCGTACAGAATTCCTTAAAAAGTTTGGCTGTAAAAGCACTCCCTTGTTAAGAAACTAATATTCTAGGAATACCATGCACTTTAAAAACGTCCGTCAGGAACTCAGTTACTTCCCTTGTCTTTGTTGTTTTCACTGCTTTGAGGAACGCGAATTTTGTAAAGCCATCAATGGCAGCAATGAGATATTGGTTACCTTTTCTACTTCTTGACCCCAGATGGTCAATATGAATGACACTCATTTGTTCAGAAAGTCTAATGGGACAAAGAAATCCCTCCTTTTTCCCTGAAATCTTTTTATTGTAAAGGCACCGAATGCAGCATGAGATGTACTTTTCAACATACCGGCGCATCCGTGGAAACCAATAGTGTTCAGCCAAGCGATTCAATGTTTTTTTCACTGAGAAGTGTCCTAAATCATCGTGAGATGCTTTAGCCACTTGATGTCTCATACCTTGCTGAACAAGCCACTGGAAACCTTTGCACATACGCCTGTATATTCTTCCGTCACGAAGCGCTTAGTTTCTATGAATATCTTTATCATACGTGGAATCCGGAGTACGCTTCAGAACTTCATAAATTTCCTTAACTTTTGCATCGGGCAACTGCCCTGATAATACGCATAACATCTTCTTTTGTAGGATTTCTTCTTAAAGCATCGACATGCTTCAATCGATCACCTGGCGGTACACCACATTGAAAGTGAACTCCTGTAAATGCAGCCACCAGCGCGCTATTATCGGCAATAACTCCTTTTTGGTTTTGGTCGCCCTTATCCCATTGCAGTCCGTCACTACCGTGAAGTTGAGTACAATGAGATAGCGTTTCTAGCTCGTACGAATGAAATTTTTTTTCAAGATCTGTGGTTTGCTTACTAAAATATGCAACGGGATGTAATCGTCCATCTTCTTGATATTGGAGCAAAATTCCTGCTATTCTAAGAGCGCTGGCATCAGTATGAACCTCAGTTTCACTCTTCGGATTATAGAGCGCTAAAATGGGCCTTTCAGCTAGTGCTGTTTTTAATCGAGTAAAGGAATTCATTTCCTCGGCAGTCCATTTCCAAGCTGTGTTTTTTCTTGTCAGCATTGTCGGAGGTCTCGTAATCAACGCATAATCCTTCACAAATTGGCGGAAGTATCCAGTTATTCCAAGAAACTGCCTAATATTACGCACATTTCTTGGTGCTTCAAATTCTTGAACCGCTTTGGTTTTCCGCGCACCTGGTTTTATTTTTCCTTGAGATATTTCATAACCTAGAAATGTTACCATAGTCATTAGAAATTTGAATTTTTTTTCAAATTCAGAGTAAGCCCTTCTCGTCGAAAAATAGTGAGCACCCGATCTAGCCCACTTAACGCATCCTTCACCGCCTTCGCATGCAGTAATACATCGTCAATATAAATAGAAGCGATATCGCCCACCGGTTTTAATATTCTATACATCAACCTCTGAAAAACTCTTGGCGTATTGGTTAAAAGGCATTCTATTAAACTCGTACTGTCCCGAATGAGTTACAAACGATGTAAATCGTTTGGAATTCTCCGACACTGGTATTTGATAATACCCCGACTTTAAATCCAACGTAGAAAGAAACATTCCACCGTTTCTGTGCCTGTCGATTAATTCGAATCGAGTGCCGAATTATCTTATTTTTTAACAAGACATCAATGATTTCTTGCACAAGATCCTGTTCAACTTTTGCCATTCTATATGGTCGATAACTGAATGGCTGATCATCCGTCAATCGAATATCAACCTCCGTGGACTTTGCACATCCCAGCTCCTTCGTATCACATGCAATACAATCACGAAACTCTTTCAGTAGCTGTATCAGTTTCTTCTTTTCACCAGTGAAGTCCAATATGTATCGAATTCTTCCAATTGGACTCACAAGGTTCGTGGCTATCAATTTGAACAGCTTGAATCGTTTCCTCCTTTTTAGAACACTTTTCAATTGGCCAAGCTCGCACTACTACCTTATATTTCTTCACATAAAAATCACTCTCTGATAAGTTAACGATTTGAACCTTTCTTGTCTTATCGCTCCCCACTGATAGTAAAGTTTGGGGCACACATGCTTCCATTCCCTCAAAACATCTGATGCTAGCATCGACAAAAATATATCCCGTAATTTCATTTGGAACTATAACTGAAACAAATAATGCTATATAATTAGGTGGAATAATGTGTGTTTTTATTGCTCTCAATTCAATCTTTCTAATGGAGTGACCTAATACTTAAGGTAATTCAGAAAAATTATTAATAGGTTCTACGTTTGCTTGAATAAACTGCAAAAAGCTGCTAGTTTTGATGGCCACGATTCCGGGTTGCTCTGTAAATGTTTGTCCAACTAACACTGGTTCATCACTATGTTCATAATCTTCCACCACCACTGCTCGTACCAATGCTGATACATCGTCGACTTTTAATGTAAATTAAGTTGAACGAATGCTAAGTGTTTTCCCATTTCCGTATCCGTCAAGTTGTCGCTGATCTTGGTAATTCATTTTTAAACTCAATGCCTGGGCTTCGCTTTTTGTTATTATTGTGCATGTACTTCCGAAATCAATATATGCATTTGATGGTTTATCGTTAATTGGTAATTTTTTTTAAATATTTTTTATTAGTCGTAGTCCCAGGCATAAGGTCGAGTCATGCCACTGTTTTAGGTTTTTGATCTCTTTTAGCACGGAAGCATTCGGTTTCGTCATGGCTTCGATTACCACAGAACTTGCATCTTTTCTGGTCCTTATCAATCAAACATTTATTGGCGTAATGCCCCACCTTTCCACATTTAAAGCAGGTTGGGACTCCACACTTGGATCTTTGACCGACCTGAAGCAGGTCGGTTCGTGTGGTGAATACTTGTCTTAGGTCGATGATGATCAAAGAAAGACGTACTGGTTATAGAATCGCATACGCATAGGTATGCATGTAACGATTCTGGAGTTTTGTGTTGTGCTGCTTTAGCTCCAATTCGAATCATACTATTTTCGATGCCGCCAATCAAACATGACACCGCATTGGTGCCCTTTATATCGCACGCATTTATAAAGGCCATTTTTTGACAAAAATACGTGCTACAATTTTCATCGGGTTTTTTCTTACGTCGCATAATTTCTTCTAGAAGTTGATTTTCTGGGATGGAAAAGCAGCCTGATTTTTTTCTTTCCATTCGGTCCAACTAAATTTTCAGGATTTCAACCCTCTATACCACGTTTCAGCGTTTCCTCTTAATTTTGCCATGGCGAAATAAACGGTTTGGTCTTCGGTCCACTGATAAACATTTTGAAGTTCATCAATCTTCTTACTCCACTCTCTGGCAGTATGATTGTGATCATCCGGATCGAAACGTGGAATGATATCACCGCGAAAATTAAAATCATTTTGTCGACTAGTTAAAACGTTAGTTATTGCATCGGTAAAGCGATCCAAAGTATTGTTGGTCAAACACTTATTACACGACTCTCGTTTTTTTGAACAGGGACAATTTAGATTTTCTTCGCTGGTATTTGACGGAGAAGGGTGACGAGGACGGCTATGGCGGCGCTTACTGGACCTCTTATGCATAGGCATGTTGTTATTTATCTCGATTCTGTTCTATTTTATTCGAAGCAAACAGATATGCATGTACCTAATATAAAGTGTAATACAAAAATAAACAAAAACAATTCGACCATTCGACAGGCTACGCGTGATAAATCCCACTTCTGATATGAAAGGAAGGAAATAAACACTCAAAAACTTCATCCAAAACGGAGCACATATTTATTAATATAAGAATAAAAAAACGATCGTCATAAACCGACGCATTTTTCGTAAACAATATTATCAGCGTGTCGTGGGGCATGATCGAACTGCAGTGGTCTAGTATACCTGCAAGTAAAAGATATACAAAAAAACATATGAATTACCATTCCAACCAAATAGAAATTCACGACACTATCTTCTATATACCTAACCCTAATAGATACTGCAACACTTATTACCCCAGCAGAGCCCTTATCTTCCGGTGCCGTATGAAAAATACGATGAAGCGATCTCTGAATATTACCTCAGCGGGAAATTATCCCTTGGCTTACCACCAAACTGAGACAAATCCCTCTCTGAAGGAGCACTCCATCACAAACAGAGATGGTTGTTGAAGAATACGTTGAAGTGAGAGAGTACACCATAACTCAACTTCAATCGTAAAGGAATGAGCTGTAGAACACCATCACAGACATACCCCGCACCAGCAAATGCGGAGGAGAGCACCATTCCACACGCATTGCTAAAGATTATTTTCAGAGACGCTAGGAAAAGAAAAGAGTTCTGGAGTACACCGTCAAGATACATCTTCAAAGAAGCAAATGCGGAGGAGAACACCATCGCACACGTATCGCGAAGGATTGCTACCTTAAGAGAAATGTGGAGGAGTACACCATCGCTGACATATCTTATAAAGAGGCAAATATGAAGAAGAACACCATCCCACACATACTGCCACGCATGATGTTTATGAACGTGAATTCATGCGAGTTTAACAAACAACACCGAAACTGCTCAGCTGGCTATTCTATCAATACACTCATCTACACTCCCGGAATTAATTCAATGATTCAATAATTTAGATTAAGAGATTGCTAGGCAACTCAGTGATATCCTCACCCTATTCCAAATCCTCTCTGCTCAATGCTTGTTCCTTCTTAAGATTTTATATTTACTTTCTGTACTAGACTCTACGTTTAAGCACCGCACTGCACAACTATCACTTCTCAAATGAACCTCGCCGTGCACGTGCCTGTCACATCCAGCGTGATTACCAATACCCCCTCTCCTTTTGTGTGAGTAAATAGCGTTGATCTGCTTTCATTAAGGGATCAGTTTAAACAAACAATGGCACAGTGGGCAATCATAACGAATCAAAACAAAATTACCAATATCAATATACTTATCTGTATTTTTGAATTACCTGCTTTCATTCGGCCATCCTGAAATCATCTCGTCTCGAGAATGAATGATAATCGTCAACTAGCATCCCATCGTCTTGTTCATTATTGTCTACATCATACTCCAGGGTTTCATTTTATCCACTGCAATTACCCGCTCGTATTTCCTGTTGGTTCGGTGAGAGCTCTTCATATCTACCACCACATAGCGGTCGTTTGGCAAAACGGCCCACTGAATGGTGGAATAAGCTTCCTGCTTACGTTTGCAGCAACTTCCCTTTTCTCAACCAGAACCAAATCCCCCTCCATGTAAACCGTCGCCGCCTTTCTTTTTTTATCAAAATACTCCTTTTGTTTCTTTTGCTCTTCCAGTATCTTCTCACAAGGCAATTGACGCTTCTTAACCACATCGTCTACAACCCGGGAAAATTCTGCTATTTCGCCTGCCAATAACGTCTCATCTCCTCCAGCCCTTGGTGCATAACCAAAAAGTAAAAGACTGTGAGTTGTACCTGTTGTTTTATTCGTAACGCTATTTATTGCGAATTGAACATCCTTAACATTATCATCCCATCTCTTTACCTCTAATGTCGTCGTAAGGAGCGCACTTAGAACAGTCCTATTCAGTCGTTCGACTTGCCCATTAGCCCTAGCCGTGGCGACCGCATTCAATATATGCCGCATATTATTCCGCGTACAGAATTCCTTAAAAAGTTTGGCTGTAAAAGCACTCCCTTGTTAAGAAACTAATATTCTAGGAATACCATGCACTTTAAAAACGTCCGTCAGGAACTCAGTTACTTCCCTTGTCTTTGTTGTTTTCACTGCTTTGAGGAACGCGAATTTTGTAAAGCCATCAATGGCAGCAATGAGATATTGGTTACCTATTCTACTTCTTGACCCCAGATGGTCAATATGGATGACACTCATTTGTTCAGAAAGTCTAATGGGACAAAGAAATCCCTCCTTTTTCCCTGAAATCTTTTTATTGTAAAGGCACCGAATGCAGCATGAGATGTACTTTTCAACATACCGGCGCATCCGTGGAAACCAATAGTGTTCAGCCAAGCGATTCAATGTTTTTTTCACTGAGAAGTGTCCTAAATCATCGTGAGATGCTTTAGCCACTTGATGTCTCATACCTTGCTGAACAAGCCACTGGAAACCTTTGCACATACGCCTGTATATTCTTCCGTCACGAAGCGCGTAGTTTCTATGAATATCTTTATCATACGTGGAATCCGGAGTACGCTTCAGAACTTCATAAATTTCCTTAACTTTTGCATCGGGCAACTGCCCTGATAATACGCATAACATCTTCTTTTGTAGGATTTCTTCTTAAAGCATCGACATGCTTCAATCGATCACCTGGCGGTACACCACATTGAAAGTGAACTCCTGTAAATGCAGCCACCAGCGCGCTATTATCGGCAATAACTCCTTTTTGGTTTTGGTCGCCCTTATCCCATTGCAGTCCGTCAGTACCCTGAAGTTGAGTACAATGAGATAGCGTTTCTAGCTCGTACGAATGAAATTTTTTTTCAAGATCTGTGGTTTGCTTACTAAAATATGCAACGGGATGTAATCGCCCATCTTCTTGATATTGGAGCAAAATTCCTGCTATTCCAAGAGCGCTGGCATCAGTATGAACCTCAGTTTCACTCTTCGGATTATAGAGCGCTAAAATGGGCCTTTCAGCTAGTGCTGGTTTTAATCGAGTAATAATTAATTTCCTCGGCAGTCCATTTCCAAGCTGTGTTTTTTCTTGTCAGCATTGTCGGAGGTCTCGTAATCAACGCATAATCCTTCACAAATTGGCGGAATTATCCAGTTATTCCAAGAAACTGCCTAATATTACGCATATTTCTTGGTGCTTCAAATTCTTGAACCGCTTTGGTTTTCCGCGCACCTGGTTTTATTTTTCCTTGAGATATTTCATAACCTATAAATGTTACCATAGTCATTAGAAATTTGAATTTTTTTCAAATTCAGAGTAAGCCCTTCTTGTCGAAAAATAGTGAGCACCCGATCTAGCCCACTTAACGCATCCTTCACCGCCTTCGCATGCAGTAATACATCGTCAATATAAATAGAAGCGATATCGCCCACCGGTTTTAATATTCTATACAACAACCTCTGAAAAACTCTTGGCGCATTGGTTAAGTCAAAAGGCATTCTATTAAACTCGTACTGTCCCGAATGAGTTACAAACGATGTAAATCGTTTGGAATTCTCCGACACTGGTATATGATAATACCCCGACTTTAAATCCAACGTAGAAAGAAACATTCCACCGTTTCTGTGCCTGTCGAGTAATTCGAGTCCGAGTGCAGAACTATCTTATTTTTTAAGAAGTCATCAATAATTTCTTGCACAAGATCCTGTTCAACTTTTGCCATTCTATATGGTCGATAACTGAATGGCTGATCATCCGTCAATCGAATATCAACCACCGTGGACTTTGCACATCCCAGCTCCTTCGTATCACATGCAATACAATCACGAAACTCTTTCAGTAGCTGTATCAGTTTCTTCTTTTCACCAGTGAAGTCCAATATGTATCGAATTCTTCCAATTGGACTCACTAGGTTCGTGGCTATCAATTTGGACAGCTTGAATCGTTTCCTCCTTTTTAGAACACTTTTTAATTGGCCAAGCTCGGACTACTACCTTATATTTCTTCACATAAAAATCACTTTCTGATAAGTTAACGATTGGAACCTTTCTTGTCTTATCGCTCCCCACTGATAGTAAAGTTCGGGGCACACATGCTTCCATTCCCTCAAAACATCTGATGCTAGCATCGACAAAAATATATCCCGTAATTTCATTTGGAACTATTTATAACTGAAACAAATAATGTATAGCATTAATGAGGTGGAATAATATGTGTTTTTATTGCTCTCAATTCAATCTTTCTAATGGAAGGATCTAATACTTAAGGTAATTCAGAAAAATTATTAATAGGTTCTACGTTTGCTTGAATAAACTGCAAAAAGCTGCTAGTTTTGATGGCCACGATTCCGGGTTGCTCTGTAAATGTTTTTCCAATTAACACTGGTTCACTATGTTCATAATCTTCCACCACCACTGCTCGTACCAATGCTGATACATCGTCGACTTTTAATGTAAAGTCGCTGATCTTGGTAATTCATTTTTAAACTCAATGCCTGGGCTTCGCTTTTTGTTATTATTGTGCATGTACTTCCGAAATCAATATATGCATTTGATGGTTTATCGTTAATTGGTAATTTTTTTAAATATTTTTTATTAGTCGTAGTCCCAGGCATAAGGTCGAGTCATGCCACTGTTTTAGGTTTTTGATCTCTTTTAGCACGGAAGCATTCGGTTTCGTCATGGCTTCGATTACCACAGAATCAAACATTTATTGGCGTAATGCCCCACCTTTCCACATTTAAAGCAGGTTGGGACTCCACACTTGGATCTTTGACCGACCTGAAGCAGGTCGGTTCGTGTGGTGAATACTTGTCTTAGGTCGATGATGATCAAAGAAAGACGTACTGGTCATAGAATCGCATACGCATAGGTATGCATGTAACGATTCTGGAGTTTTGTGTTGTGCTGTTTTAGCTCCAATTCGAATCATACTATTTTCGATGCCACAAATCAAACATGACACCGCATTGGTGCCCTTTATATCGCACGCATTTATAAAGGCCATTTTTTGACAAAAATACGTGCTACAATTTTCATCGGGTTTTTTCTTACGTCGCATCATTTCTTCTAGAAGTTGATTTTCTGGGATGGAAAAGCAGCCTGAATTTTTTCTTTCCATTCGGTCCAACTAAATTTTCAGGATTTCAACCCTCTATACCACGTTTCAGCGTTTCCTCTTAATTTTGCCATGGCGAAATAAACGGTTTGGTCTTCGGCCCACTGATAAACATTTTGAAGCTCATCAATCTTCTTACTCCACTCTCTGGCAGTATGATTGTGATCATCCGGATCGAAACGTGGAATGATATCACCGCGAAAACTAAAATCATTTTGTCGACTAGTTAAAACGTTAGTTATTGCATCGGTAAAGCGATCCAAAGTATTGTTGGTCAAACACTTATTACACGACTCTCTTTTTTTTGAACAGGGACGATTTAGATTTTCTTCGCTGGTATTTGACGGAGAAGGGTGACGAGGACGGCTATGGCGCCGCTTACTGGACCTCTTATGCTTAGGCATGTTGTTCTTTATCTCGATTCTGTTCTATTTTATTCGAAGCAAACAGATATGCATGTACCTAATATAAAGTGTAATACAAAAATAAACAGAAACAATTCGACCATTCGACAGGCTGCTCGTGATAAATCCCACTTCTGATATGAAAGGAAGGAAATAAACACTGAAAAACTTCATCCAAAACGGAGCACATATTTATTAATATAAGAACAAAAAAACGATCGTCATAAACCGACGCATCTTTCGTAAACAATATTATCAGCGTGTCCTGGGGCATGATCGAACTGCAGTGGTCTAGTTTACCTGCAAGTAAAAGATATACAAAAAAACATATGAATTACCATTCCAACCAAATAGAAATTCACGACACTATCTTCTATATACCTAACCCTAATAGATACTGCAACACTTATTACCCCAGCAGAGCCCTTGTCTTCCGGTGCCGTATGAAAAATACGATGAAGCGATCTCTGAATATTACCTCAGCGGGAAATTATCCCTTGGCTTACCACCAAACTGAGACAAATCCCTCTCTGAAGGAGCACTCCATCACAAACAGATAGGGTTGTTGAAGAATACGTTGAAGTGAGAGAGTACACCATAACTCAACTTCAATCGTAAAGGAATGAGCTGGAGAACACCATCACAGACATATCCCGCACCAGCAAATGTGGAGGAGAGCACCATCCCACACGCATTGCTAAAGATTATTTTCAGAGACGCTAGGAAAAGAAAAGAGTTCTGGAGTACACCGTCACAGATACATCTTCAAAGAAGCAAATGCGGAGGAGAACACCATCGCACACGCATTGCGAAGGATTGCTACCTTAAGAGAAATGTGCAGGAGTACACCATCGCTGACACATCTTATAAAGAGGCAAATATGAAGGAGAACACCATCCCACACATACTGCCACGCATGATGTTTATGAACGTGAATTCATGCGAGTTTAACAAACAACACCGAAACTGCTCAGCTGGCTGTTCTATCACTAAACTCATCTACACTCCCGGAATTAATTCAATGATTCAATAATTTAGATTAAGAGATTGCTAGGCAATTCAGTGATATCCTCACGCTATTCCAAATCCTCTCTGCTCAATGCTTGTTCCTTCTTAAGATTTTATATTTATTTTCTGTACTAGACTCTACGTTTAAGCACCGCACTGCACAACTATCACTTCTCAAATGAACCTCGCCGTGCACGTGCCTGTCACATCCAGCGTGATTACCAATACCCCCTGTCCTTTTGTGTGAGTAAATAGCGTTGCTCTGCTTTCATTAAAGGATCAGTTTAAACAAACAGTGGCACAGTGGGCAATCATAACGAAGCAAAACAAAATTACCAATATCAACATGCTTATCTGTATTTTTGAATTACCTGCTTTCATTAGATAAGTTTACAAAACATTTAACAGCTTTTCCCATTGCAAGTAGAAATACATTTAAAATTATTATTGAGCAACTAAAGCTTAGAAATTCGATTATGGGTAAACCCCAAGAAATAGTATGCGATAACGAATTTAATAATCTAGCATTTAGAGAACAAAAAAAAATACAAAATAAAATAAAGATAGAAGAAGTAGAAGAAATAGGAAAAAGAATTCACAAAATAAAAGAAGGCAATATTAATAAGCTTAATCGAAATAAAACAGAATTTATCGAACCAGATTTAAATAAAGACATAATATGTTAAAGCTCACATAGTCACAACAGCTACGAAAATACCAGCAAAACATAAGAAAACTAAAGTAGAAAAGAAAGATAACCAATATTACACAAACCAGAAAAAAATACATAAAATTCATTTTAAAAGAAATTACAAATACCATTGTTCTCACAAAAACATGAAAACATCTTTATTTTGCCTGTACGAAATGACCAAGGTTTTGAAGTCGAAATTATAAAATATAATTATATCATACATAACAAAACATTATATGAAAATAATGAAACAAAATATATAAAACAACTTAAGAAAAGCTGAGCATTTATTCGAAGTTTATATGAAACAAGATACGAGAATTTTTAAAATAAGGCCTAACAAAGATCAAGAATTAATCAAATTAGAATTAGGGCTTATTCTTACAAAAAATGTATTCAAAACAAGTTTAAATAACCATTGTAATAATATTGAATATAAAATTATTAAAAACAACCTTATATATTTGAAAGATTGCAAGCTTAAAATAATTGCAACTGTATACAATAATGAAAAGAAAAATTTAAGCAAAATATTCTCATTCCTTTATATAATATATTAAATACTACTACTACAGGGTGTCCGCCGGGAAGGTATACTACTTTGTTTGTTTATAATTTTTGATTAAATGAAAGAGAATGGATCTTATATTGAAAAATGTTTTATTTAATGTCGGCAATTATGTATGGAATACAATATCAGGTAAGTGTCCGCCTCTGTTAGTCTCACAAATGCGAGCCCTTTTGAGCACATTTTTCATTACATTCTCACACATTTCACGCGGTATTTCATTAATTTCATCACGAATTTTTTGTTTGAGTTGCTCAAGCGTTTCTGGTTTGTTTGCATATCCCTTGCTTTTCAGATATCCCCACAAAAAGAAGTCCGGAACAGTGAAATCAGGCGACCGTGGAGGCCAATCAAAATCACCATTTCTTGAAATTACTTTTTGTGGAAAGAGGTCTCGCAGTAGGTAATTCCATTGTAATCCTGGCTGTATGCGATGTGGCACCGTCTTGTTGATACCACATGTTAATCAAGCCCAAAGCATGAAGTTGTGGCGTTAAAAAGTTTTCAATCATATCACGATATCGCTCCCCATTCACAGTTACCGTTACGCCGTCTTCATTTTCATAGAAGTAAGGTCCAATGATTCCTCTTGACCAAATTGCACACCAGACTGTAACTTTTAATGGCTGCAAAGGATGCTTGGGCCTATCACCTACAGACCCTCTTTCTTCGAATCATTCACTACACGATAAATAGTGCGTTTTGTTGGCACGTTGTTTCTCCCAAAAATTTCACGTAACTTTGTCATCGTCACAGTAATCGATGAAACACGTTGGTTTATAGAATATTTTTCCATAATAAATTTGCCACGTGTCTACTTCACGACTGCCAAATATGAACTGTCAAGACTAATTTTTACCAAAATGGCGGCAAAACAAAGTAGTATACCTTCCCGGCGGACACCTTGTACTAACCTGACGTTAGAAAATATACATTAAAGTCATGTAGGGAATCTAAAAACTTTGCAAAAAATAAAATATAACAGTAATGTAAAACATATAATATCTTTTAGTAGTTTCACATTTATAATTGTTACAATTACAATTTAACTCTCATATTTCAAATATAAGAATATGCAACAAATAAATATAGAGATACGAATTATAGATACTCAGGAGAGCATCAAACTTAAGGAGGGAGAGGTTACGTTCCCAGAACACCCCAAAATACAATTATTATAAACAATCAAATTTAAGAAGATGAAAAATGTAATGTGATCACAAGAAATTTTAAGTTCAACATAGTTATTTTTTTAATGCGATATATCTTTTGCATTCAGCTCAACATAGTTATCTTTTTATTGCGACATACCTGTTAATGTCTCTTGCCTTCAGCACAACAAACTACGTGGGTAAAGCTGGAACCGCCACATTGGAATTTTGCCAAACGAAGTACATGGGATTTAATTGCTATTTAATCGCTATTTAATTGCTCTATTCTTGATTTTTTCGCTCTTCTGGAAGTGGGAGATTTTGTGGCGGACCTAGCTTATCAGTAAATCTGGAACCGCCACATTGACTTTCGAAGGATTTTTTTTGCGCATACCAATCACCGATTTAATCGCTCTGGGGAAATGTAAAAATTCCAATCGGGTAAGCCGTTCGCCACAATTTCAAATTTTCGTTTCTTGTAACGGTCAGTTCGCTATAAAACTCTTTTGATGTTCAAGAAAACGCATATAGATTATTAAAAAATTAATAAAAAAATAACCCTTTCGAATTTTACTATGCCACATATCTTAAAAGAAGCGTATATTTGTAGGCTACTATCAGTCTAAATCAAATATTTTGTCGCTCTTCCCTAAATGGGCCAAAAACGGTAGGATAGATCCATCATAAACAAACACTTTGAAAAATTAAAAAAAATATATAAATTCCGTTAGAATTTAACAAAGTCGTATAGACCAATAGAAGCGACTATTTATTACCTATCAGCTCATTGGATAAAATAATTTGTCGCTCTTCGCTAAAAGTTGCAAAAACTAAAAAGTTTATTTTAAGACCAAAAAAGTAAGCTAAAAATACAAAAATAAAAATGTTGAATACTTAAAATTCATATATCCCGTTCGAATCCTACTATGCCACATAGCTCATTAGAAGCATGTATTCATTAGCTATCAACTAAATCCATAAAATAATTTGTCGCTCTTCTCTAAATGTGTCACAAGCTAACAAGTTCATTTTGCCAACAAAAAGAGAAGCAAATATACCATTAGTACAAAATTTGGTAACCCACAATATATGCATCAGATTTGGAATGTTGTAAATATTGCCTGCCAATTTTTATAAATCCTGAAAGTATGCAATACCCCTACGATCAAATTTCGCTAACCCTGAACGTAAGCATTGATTTTAACAAGTTCCCCACCTAGCGCCATCTACATCTTAACTCCGCAACTGACTGCCAATAATCGCATTACTCAGCCTTAGTGGTTAGTGTTACCGTCAAACGAGTATTATTTTGAGTATTAAAGTTTCTCTAAAGTCTAACAGCCGAATTTATTACATTCCCTTACATCGCGTAAAGATTTACGCAGCCTTTACGTGGATTACCTGAAATTTTTATTTACACACATTTTTTCGCTGTAACCTTACCAAACGTGGTTTGTTTTTAATAAGGTAAAATTTCGATAAACTATTTATTACAGGAAACACTGAAATCCATTCCACAAAAAAAGTCAAATTATCTGGCACAATTCCAAAATGCTTTCGAATGGACTTTTGCAATATCAACCTGCAGTAGGGTAGCTGCGACAACGTCAATGTCAAATAAGAAGAAGAAAAAGCCAAGTGACAGCTAAAAAACTTTTACATGTAGAATTTGGAATAATATATGAGGGAAGAAAGGAGGTAGGTACCAATTTTATGTAATGTTAGATAGAAGATATAAGGGTGGGAAATGCTTTATGTTTGCGGTACCTGAATGGAGTTATAAGATTTCAAGGCTGTAAATATTTAATTAATTTAAATCTGAAGCTAAAACCAAAATGCTTTCGAATGGACTTTTGCAATATCAACCTGCAGTAGGGTAGCTGCGACAACGTCAATGTCCGTATTCATAAGTGAATATAACCTGGCTTTGTAGCACCTACTCGATTTGTCAAATTGGTTTCCAAAAACAATTAGCCGCCACAACTTCGAACATATATTGTCTTATAATATTTTTAACATTACTGTGACATTCGTTTGGGCTTCTATAGATTCGCTCTAAAATTTCAGATTTCGTGTAGCAAATCGAACACAAAAAGTAATCTGACTGTATTTTGTTGGTGTTAGTGGAGTATCTGTCAAATTGTGCTTAATTTTTTTTTTCTGTTTATTTTCTTTGTAGGCGAAATGTCAAATCAGAAGTGGTGTATTGGTAAATTGAAGCAACTCTCTGAAAAAACCCGGATTCGCAAAAGTGATCTGAGAGCGCAAAAGTGCTCTGAGCGATCCCATTCGAATACCACATAAATACAATAGAATAAACTACAACGACAACCTGAACGATAAAGGTAAGTAGGTAGTGAGAAAGTAAGTGTCCAGTTGTAGATTTGAGCTATAGATGCCGCTAGGTCCGAAACTTGGCTGGGGATGAAAATTCATTGAAAATGTATTAAATTACATTTTTCAGCTGCAGGCAGCTTTTTTTTGACGTTTCAACATTTTTTTAAAATAAAATCCTTTGAAAATTTCTTATGGCCTTGCAAACAGTTGCCATCCGTTTCGCACTAACTTAGACGAGGTAAGAGGGTTAAGAAGCGCTTTTAATGCAGCTTGGCTATCACTGCAAACGAAAATGCTTCTAGACCTCCACCTGTTTGTCTCAGTATAGCGCATCGCCATAAGGATAGCGAAAATCGCCGCTTGGACAGACGCATGGTTACATAAGGGGTAGTGTAGTCTAATGTTCTCGCTTTCCACGAAGACTCCAGAACCAGAACCCTGTCCGGTTCTGTTGACGTGGAAGGATAATTCTCGCACAAGTTCTTCAAAATTCCAATGCACGTGGTACCGAAAGCCACCTCTCTTTAACCGAGAGATGGTTAAGAGGGGGGAGGTTCATCATAGCATCTAGAGCAGAGCCCGGCGTGCAAGGGAAGGCCCTGTGCATCCAAGACAAACCGTTCCTTGAAGTTTGGCAAAAGAGGCAGTAACACGTTTCCGCGAAAGCCTGTTCCACCATACAACCGATGCATATGAGAGAAGTGGTCTTATCATTGCCCTATAGATCCAAAGGACACTTTTAGGAGATAAGCCCCATGTCTTGCCAAAAACGCCTTTGCACTGCCAGAAAGTTGACAGCACTTTATCGGTTTTTAATTCAACATGTTTGGACCAAAGAAGCTTTTTATCGAGGATTACTCCCAGATATTTGACTTCATCGGAGATCGGGATAGTGACGCCTTTTAGCACAAGTTGAGTCAGACCAGTGACATTCCTCCTTCTCGTGAAGAGAACAACCGTAGTTTTAAGGGGATTCACTGAAAGCACATTTCTTGTGCACCAATCATCGATCAAGCCCAAGGATCTCTGCGCCAGAGAGCAGACAGTCCTTAGGTCTGAACCGACAGACAGAACGGTTAGCAGAGAGTCTATTACCATACACCATAAAAGGGGAGACAGAACACCACCTTGAGGGCAGCCTCTGCTTACCCCAGTCATGACGCATTTTCCACAATCCGCCTCGGCAATCATCGTCCTGTGCATTAGCATTGCTTTAATCCACAACACCAATGTTTCTTCTACACCATGATGTCTGGCTGCATTACACATGCTGTCAAAGGTCGCATTATCGACAGCACCCTCAATATCAACGAAAATACCCAACGCTCCTTCCGATCAAGAGCACTTTCAATCCTACCAACGAGGTTTTGAAGAGCAGTTTCACGTGATTTTCCGCGTTAATAGGCATGTTGCATCGTAGAAAGAGGATGCGATCGAAGAGCAACATTGCGCACGTGCAGCTCAACCAGTCCCTCCAAACTTTTCAGCAGGAAGGACAGACTTATGGGTCTGAAACTTTTGGCGAGAGTGTAGTTGGTCTTACCTATCTTTGGTATGAGCACGACTTTAACCATACGCCAAGGAGAAGGTATGTGGGCCAAGGCCAAGCTGGCGGTGAAAATTCTTTTCAGCGTTGGCATCAGGTGACTAAAACCTTGTTTCAGCATAGCCGGATGGATTCCATCCGAACCCGGTGACTTGAAACTCTCAAAAGATGCAATTGCATATTTGATAGCGTCATCCGTCACCACTCTGGATGCAATATACCAGCTACGACGTGTGGTATTTGTCAGTTCAGAAGTGACCACCGTTGGCGGTACCACTGAAGAGCACGTATTGACCTGATTTACCTTCTCCAGCAGGAGACTAGAAGTCTCCGCCTTTCAGTGTAGGTACCATCAGATTTTTGGAGCGATTCCAGTTTACTTGGTCTGTCCCTTTTGAGGACTTTAACAAGCCTGCTGGTTGCACTTAGTGATGCGACCTCCTTACAAAATTTCCTATAAGAGTCGGTTTTTGATTTACGAATTAGTCTCTTAAATTCTTTGTTTCGATCGATACAGATTCCAGTCTTCTTCTGAGTTGGTTTTTAAAGACCGATTCAGGAGCTTCTTGGTTTCTCCGCGAATACACTGCAGTTCGGTATTCCACCAAGGTACGGTTTTCTACAGGAATTTTTTGAAACTGGACACGCTAGTTCAAAGCAACGGGTAAAGACGCTGCTCACATCTTGAGCAGACCTCTCCACCCCTTGTATTGATCTTAGTTTAAGTGGAGCTTAAACAGAATTGCCTAGCTCCTTCTCAAACCGAGCCCGAAACTTCACAGTAGATTTGAAATTCGATGTATCTGTGATCTGACAGAGTGCTATCTGGCGATACCCTCCAATTTATGATAGTCTTGCAATGCCTATTGGACAGGGTAACATCGATTACTTGCTGTCTCCTGGCTGTAACGAATGTGGGTCGACAACCACATTGTTGATGGTGATGTCAGACGATAAGATTAAGTCCAGAAGACGATCTCCTCGTATATTACATTTGCTGCTGCCCCAAACTGTGTTTTGAGCATTAGCATCGCAACATAAGACAAGACCTATCTTTTTGGACTCGCAGTACTCAATGAGCTCAACAACAGCCTTTGGTGGTTAAGGAGTTAAAGAGTCATAGGGAAAGTAAGCCGATGCAATGACAAAGGTTTCCCAATTGCCGTTCCATTGTAAGTAATAGTTGCAGCAACCAAATCTTGGCAACAGAACCGTTTCATTGTAACTGCCGTAAGGGATTTCGATACAACAAGACATGTCCTAGGTCTCTCGGACTGCTTATCGTAAAGAACGTTGTGCGAACCGCTCACCTCACCAAGGCCATAGATGCAAGTTTTCCACACCCATGGTTCCTGGTGTGGAATGACTCCAAGGATTTTCTTGGGTCATGCATCGCCAAGATTGGCGAAGATTGGGATGGCTTAAAGCTTAAGCTCATCCCAGCCAAAGATATCCCCACGAGACCCAGGGCACGTATTTGAAGATAGACTCTGAGAGTCTTCTGAAGTGCAAAACCCGGAAATACCCATGGACGACTGGGCTGTCGTTAAGGCAGAATCTCCCCAGAAAAACAGCTTATCATACCTGCTGCTAATCAACGAGGAGCGCCTAGGGGCACTAGAAGCGGCTGACTATAAGCTCAGGTTTGGCTAAGGCTCGCCAAAATTTAAATTTTCCGTTCGACAGGACCTGAAGACGACACGGACGACGTCGCCGCTGCCAACAAGTTGTTGGAGGACCTGGCGATCGCTAACAAGACCCAATAATCATTATGCTGAAAGTCATCCAAATGAATCTCCAGTGTCAAGAAGACGACCATAATGGACCTCTCAAACTACAGCCTTTTTTACAAAAGAGACAATGGTAAGCCTAGAACATGCATTTTAGCAAAAAAAAATACCTTAACGCTTTCCTCTGTCCCAATTTAAGTTCGGTTGACTTAACCGTTGTTGAGGAAGAACACACCCAGGGACTTACTTCCTTCATATCGTCCGCCTATATGGCACACGACAGACCATCCCCGCCAGAAGTAGTGTATCAGCTTACTGCAGCGATACAGGCGAGGCAAGGCAAACTCCTTATTGGCTGTGACGCTCACGCAAGATCATCTCTGGGGCAGCATGGAAATTAATGAACGTGGTAAGTCTTTATTTGATTTTCTTTTAACTGCCGATCTATGCGTATGTAATGTAGGTAACACCCCAACCATTGTATTTCCTAGCATGGAAAATTATAATGGGTGGGAAGAAGTGTTAGACATTACACTCATGACAAACAGTGACATCTTGGGGGTTGAAAATTGGAGAGTCTCCAACTTAAAGTCCTTCTCAGACCACGAGTGGATTATCTGCAATCTTAGTATTAAGGTAAATACTGCAGTCCCATATAGAAACCCAAAGAGAATTGACTGGAAGAAATTCGGTCAGGTCTTAAAATCTCAACTTCCTAATATTCCACACCTAGAAATTGACTCAGGTGCAGAACTGGACACAATATCGTTCGCACTAGAACCGATACTCTAAAGGAATCTGCTAGACTCAGTAAGATTCTATCCAAAGAACGCTCAAGTCCATCTTTCATTAGGAGAACGAACGGAACCTGGACGGAATCAGCTGATGAATCCTCAACAATCACTTTCCTGGTTGTAAAGACCACTGCGAAACTACGTCCAATTCGCGGGGGAATTTTCCCTCGCACAGGGAAAAAGTAGAACGCATTATAACCAAGGAAAAGATCTCCTGGGCCATTCACAGTTTTGCTCCGTATAAATTACCGGGACAGGACGGCATTCTCCCCATCATGCGGCAAAAACATGAAGGGATAGTGCTGCCCTTACTCGTTAAAGTTTACAGAAGCAGTATCCTACTACCTCAGTCTTGGAGAGAGAGGTCACGAAGGACGCAAGTCCACGGATACCACTCTTCATGAAGTAGTGCGTACAGTTGAAAGGTCACTTTCCCATCATCAATACACCTTAGCCCCCTTCAGTGTTTCATCTTCTCTGTGAGTGTCCGGCACTAGCAAAAACCAGACTCAGTGTCCCTTTTATGATGACCTTTCGGCCATCCAAAGTATCCATTTCAACAAAATCATCAAATTTCTCAACTCCACAGGCTGGCTCCCTTCACTTCCTTCTCTCCCTTTTATCTTCTGGTTCCGTTAGTTGTGGTCTCAAAACGGCGCTTAATGCGTTACTTGTGTTTTTCCCTCGTCAGAAGACGGGAATACAGCTACTTAAACCAACCAACCAACCCTTAGATTTACCCATGTTTGACATATTTCTCTTACCTTAACCTTATGTTCCTTCCAGACGATTTTGCACGTGGAGTGGAAGTCGCAAGAGTGCCGCTGCCCTTCGATCCTGTGAGGAATTGTATTTCTGTGTGGATTTTGCCGATGAAGTGTAGAAGGTTAAACGAAAATAAACTCGATTTCCTTTTTCCGAAAATTTCTTATTTTATAAATTCTTATTTTATAAATGTAAATATAATCTTACGTTTAGTTCTGGATAAGTTTTCTTATAATTTTCCTTTCTGTCTTTGCTGTGGCTTGCCTCCGGAAACTCTGGAGTCAGGCGCGGCAATTACGAAAAAAAAAACCCGACTTAACCTCATAACGAAAAAGACAACACTAGTCTCTCAATATATACATTATATGAAGTGCTGCCAAGTCTGGCCACAATATGTATAGATTGAATATTTATTAATTGTTATTTATTAAATTGGTTAATATTCAGTTCCAGAACAACAAGGTTCGTCCACCATATCAACTATTTTGTTTATCCTGCTTTTTTTCTGTCAAATGTGACTGGAAGTGTGTAATCAGGATGCTCAGTCAATAAATTCTGAGTTCATAGAGAGCGCTCTGATCATTCTCTGAACGAAAAAGGAAACACAAATTCTGAGCTCTGATGTATCTGAGCTAAAAAAAAAAAACGCCTTCTGTGAGAAGGTGTTCTTCTACTAAATGTCAAGTTTGCGGAGGTCCGCATCATATATGTTATTGCATCGGTACGACAATAAGACTGCAGCATATGAGGAGGCGCTGGCAGAGCCGGAAGTACTAAAACCTGTAAGCTCCTCATTACACTCGTCATCAGTAGCCGAAGCCGATCAAGAAAGGGATCCAGCGCAGGTGGTATTGGCAACAGCAGCCATCAAACTGGAAGATGGATTTAGGCAATTCTTTGAAGTCAGGGCGTTACTGGACTCTGCTTCACAGCTTAATTTCGTGACCGAATCGCTAGTTCAGAAACTGCGGCTTCGTAAGACTCGCGTTGATACGAAAATTGCCGGAGTAGGGAAAAGCCAGCTAGATGTCAAGTATAGCACAAACATTTCAATCAGCTCGCGATTAACAAACTCCAGTACGACGACAGAGGCACTCGTTTTATCAAAGATAACCAGCGTGCAACCAGAACAGATGATTGATATTGCGGATTGGAGCATTCCAAAAAATGTGGAACTCGCTGACCCTAATTTCCACGTACCTTCTTCGGTTGACTTATTGATAGGGGCGGAATTGTTGTACTCTTTGTTGTACTCGGAATTGCTGTACTCTTTGCAGACCAATCACATGCATCTTTCTAATTGTCACATCGTTGCAGAGGTGCATGGAGATGCACTACTTATTGAACTCGTTGAAAAGTTTTGGAGAATCGAATCCTTTCCATTGGTTCCAATCCTATCGGAGGAGGAACAGTTATGTGAAAAACATTATACAAATACAGTAACTAGGACTGCAGCGGGTAGTTTTTTTGTTAGGCTCCCATTCAAGGACTATTACAAAGGCCTAGGAGAGTCCTTCAGGTGCGCAGAACGCAGATTTTAAAGTTTGGAGAGAAGATTGGTGAAGAATTCGGAGTTGATAGATCAGTATGCCAGTTTCATTAAGGAGTATATTGATATGGGTCATATGATAAGGGTTCCAAAGGTCCACCACACACTAGTAAAATATGTAGCACCTCATCAGTGTGTTATGAAGCCCGACTCAATATCCACTAAATTACGAGCGATATTTGACTGCAGTTCGCGCACGTCTACAAATATGTCGCTTAATGATGTTTTATTGAAAGTTCCTGTCCTTCAAGATGAGCTGTTTTCAATCATATTGAGATTTAGATGCTACAAATATGTCCTTACGGCGGACATTTCAAAGATGTATCGTCAGATATGGATTGACGAAAGAGACTTCTTCCACCAAAGCATTCTTTGGCGAGACGATCCGTCTCAGGACTTGGAAATATTTAAGTTGCTGACCGTCACATATGGAACAGCCCTGGGTTCCAAGGAAACAAGGAGCGAACAGGATGGATAGGACGGAAGCAGAACGGATTGTGACACCAGAAGCGGTCAAGGGTGCGATAGCAACATTCTCACCCTTCAAAACTGCGGGGCCGGATGGTATATTTCCAGGTCTAATGCAATGGGGTATAGACGTAATTGCACCAAGGCTCAGGAATATATGCGTTGCATGCCTAGCAATAGGCTAGGTATATCCCGATAACATGGAGGGAAGTAAATGTGGTCTTCCTTCCAAAACCGGGAAAAAAGGACTACACCGAGGCAAAGTCATTCAGACCAGTCAGCCTAACATCCTTCCTGTTAAAAATAATGGAAAGGGTGATGGTGGACTATATGGAGAGTACTGCGCTTAAGATGTATCCTTTAAATAGTAGACAGCATGCATACAGGGTAGGTATGTCTACAGAAACAGCGCTACATCAAGTAGTACGCGTTGCGGAGGAAGAGCTAAATACCGGGGGCATTGCGATGACCACTATAATGGACATTGAAGGTGCCTTCGATAAGATATGCTTTGAAAGTCTGAAACAAGCCTTGGAAAAACGTAGGGTTAATCCACTGGTGTTAAGATGGGTGGACAATATGTTGAATACAAGGGCGATTAATATTCAGACGGGAACCTCAAAACTCAGAGGAAGGGTTAGCAGAGGTTGCCCATAAGGAGGTGTTCTCTCACCTACACTGTGGAATATCACTGTGGACTCTCTTCTCGACAGACTCGAGGCGACGGGCATTCACACAGTGGGATATGCCGACGATATAGCAATAATGGCCAGAGGCAAATTCATGGACGTCACCGCGGATATCATGAGGGACGCACTCAGAGTGGTTGAGCGGTGGTGTCTGGAACAAGGGCTCTCCATTAATGCGGCGAAAACAGATCTAATAGTCTTCACTAGGAAGAGGAAAAATCTGGAATTTCGGCCCTTAACACTTTTCGAATCGGAACTAACAATGACTAAGAAGGTTAAGTATCTGGGAGTCTATCTAGATACTGGACTTACTTGGAATTACCATGTTGAGGAGAAGGTCCGGAAGGCAAAAAGGGTACTACATCAGTGCAAACGTGTATGTGGACAGAGGTGGGGACTCTCGGCCAGGTTAGCATACTGGATGTATACGATGATAACTAGACCCATTATCACGTACGCCTCGGTTGTATGGTGGGCGAAAGCCTCTCAGAAAACTGTGAGGAAGCACCTGGATAGGGTTCAACGTTTAGCATATATGGGAATTACAGGTGCAATACGAACAACCCCAACATGCGCATTGGAAGTCATCATGGGGATATTACCGCTAGACTTATTTATTAAGAAAAAAGCGGCCCAAACGGCACTTCGCTTGCATCGAGATGCGAAATGGCATAATCGTGGTACGATCTATGGACATAGGAAGATCCTGGAACTTGTCAAAGACGAGATTAGGGAGCTAAACATGCCTATGGATCGAATAACAAGGGTGCGTATTATGGAAAGAAATCACAAAACTCATATTGAGAACGGATTACTTCCAGAAAAAAGAAATGGTGAAATAGTGATTTTCACGGATGGATCCATGATGGATGGCGGAGCGGGGGCCGGTATCTATTCAGAAGAGCTGGAACTTGCCCGTCACATTAGCTTCGGGAAATACACTTCAGTATACCAGGCTGAGATGATTGCTTTGCTTTATGCGTTGAACTACTTGCTTGAGTGTCAGGTGGAAGGAAGAAATATCCTTATAGCACTGGACAATCAGGCGGTGATCAAATTCATGGAACAAACAAACATCAGAACATCACTGGCACTGGAATGCGTACTTAAACTCAATAAGTGTTCATCTAAAAATGAATTAACACTGACTTGGGTATGAGGACACATAGGTATCGAAGGCAATGAAAAGGCGGACTCCCTTGCAAAACAGGGGTAAACTGAAAAGTTGCTGGGACCAGAACCATTCTCTTCAATTGGCAGAGGAATGGTTGAACAGCTTATCCACAAATGGATCACGGCAGAACACCTGAGAAGGTGGTCAACCGTGGAACAATGTAGGAAAGCTAAAATGGCAATAAAGTGGCCGACCTACTCCACTCAAAGAAGGGTTCTAAGCAAGAGTCGAGGAACATTGAAATGGGTGGTGGCTTTGTCTACAGGACATGGTAATTTCAGGTATCACTTAAGGAATATGGGCCTTATAGAGGATGATACTTGTAGACTATGCCTGGAGGAATCCGAGACAGCGGCACATATACTGTGTCAATGCCCGGCATTGGCTGGCAGAAGAATGAGGATCTTGGGACATCAATGGGTCGAGACCCAGTCGATGAAACGGATCTCCCATAAACAGATGCTAGCGTTAACACTAGGAATTGAGCCCAGAGAAGAACTGTGGAGAAATCCAGAGAGTCTCTCTGAGTAAGATTTACAGTGGTAGAGAGACGAAAAGAGACCCGACAAGGGTGGTCTGATTCGATTATCTCTCGAAATATATATATAGATCACATATGGAATCAGTTCTGCACTATTTCTAGTCATAAGATGCCTGAAGTATCTGGCTGAGACGAATTATGAAATGCATCCACTGGGTGCAGCTAAGGTGCTGCATGGGTTTTGTGTGGACGATCTCATCACAGGTGGTTGGCTGTTGTATGGATAGGGTAGGCACTGATTGGCGTCAACTTGGCGTTGCCCAGGCGTTGTAACTGGTTCATACACATCAATTGTGCTTATTTTACCTCCGCGTGGTAGCTACCGGGTACTGGTCTTGTCCTTCCGGGCATGACTTGCTAAACTTATAAGCGCGAGTGTTGAACACGAAGAAAATAGCAACACTATAATGCTCTGTCTAACATGAGCCCCTCAGAAAGAGAGCAGATACTTTACTTGAGCTACTCCGACATATTTGGAGCTGAGGTCAGTGAGGAATTTTCAGGACTAGTCAGGGTACTGAAAAAGAGATGGTAGCGGATGAACCCTTTATGGGCCAACGGCAGCTCTTATATCCCCGAAGTGAGTTACTGACACCGGAATATCCGGCCCCTTTTGCCCAGGGGGGTAACTGCACGACTACGTAAAACATTTGTAGTTGCGAAGCATCAGCAAACCTCGGATGATTTTACTGTTGACGAACCTGGCAAACGATACAAGGACAATGAATTTCGGATCCGAGGAACGAGCGCCTCACGACAATCCGCATCAAGGCTAAATTCGCCAATATTAGCCTAATATGCGCGCATGCCCCACGGAGGAGAAAGACGACGACACCAAAGAGAGGTTCTACGAGCTCTTGGACAAAACTTACGAGCAGGGCACTATGACATTAAAATTGTCTTAGGCGATTTTACCGCAAAGTTAGGAAAAAAAAATAAAATAAAAAAAAAAAAAATAATAAACATCCGACAACGGATTTAGGCTGATCGATTTCGCGGCGGGGCGAAATGTTGTCGTGGCTAGTACACGTTTCCCGAATCTCGATATTCACAGAGGCACATGGAGATCTCATGACCAATCAACCGTCAACCAGATTGACCACATTGCGATCGACGCAAGGCACTCCTCCAGTATTATGGATGTCCGAACGTTCCGAGGGGCGAACATTGACTCGGACCACTACCTTGTTGTAGCCAAGGTACGACTCCGGATATCTCGAACACCGCCCAAATACTGTGAGGAAGTTTGACGTCGGACGTCTACAATCGCAAGAGATCACCAGATCCTTTTCCGATCGAGTCTCTCTCAATCTCTCAAGAGATTCTCTGCGAATCAAGAAACAAGAGGCATACAGAGCGGCGCTGCAAAGAAGGACAAGAGCTGCTCGTGTGCTCTACGCGCAGAGGAGAAGAGACGAACACCGGCTTATGAGGAGGAAAAAGAAAGAGCATGAGAAGCGCGCGATCGAGGAAATAGAGAGATGCTACTGCAGGAATGAGGTCCGGAAGTTTTACCAAAGGGTAAAAAGAACCACACAAGGCTACAGAGCCAAAACCGAAGCCTACAAGGACGAACAAGGGAACATCGTTGTAGAATCGCAGTCGATGCTGAGGATATGGAAGAACTACTTCTGCAGACTGTTTAACGGCGATGACGACTTAGATCCCGCTTTCAGGCAGAATGAACCATCCAACCTGGACGATGAAGATCAACAATACCGTCCACCCGACCTGGACGAAGTGAAGATAGCTATATCTAAATTTAAGTCCAACAAAGCCGCTGGAGTAGATGGCCTAGCCGCCGAGCTGTTCAAAGCGTCAGGCGATGACTTGGTTAGAAGAATGCACCAACTCATCTGTAAAATATGGTCGGAGGAAAGGATGCCCGATGAATGGGCCGCGACTCAGGTGGCGCACGCAAGTGAAAGCGGACCTTTAACAACTTAGCGTTCGAAACTGGAGACAGCTGGCTAAAGATCGCGCTGGCTGGAGACGCTTGTTGGTTGAGGCCCAGGTCCATCCCGGACTGTAGCGCCACCTTAAGTAAGTAAGTAAGTAAGATCTCATCTCAGGAGCAGACTCCTCAGAGGAAATGGAGGAAATATACAGAGATGTGAAGGAATTCTTGGCATTAGCTAAGTTCGACATCAGAAAATGGTACGGCAATGAACCAACGTTTTTGGCCACAGTTCCGGACTAAGACAGAGAAAAGCCACTTAGGATCAATGATGCGGACATCATTAAGGCTTTAGGCATCGTTTGGGATCCGAATAGCGTCGAATTTTGTTACGTTGATCCCAAACTTGGATCTTCAACTCATGCTACAATGCGCATCGTTTTATTGGAGATGGCTCAGCTATTTGACCAACTTGTTATTTAGTTATTTTAGTTATTTTTATTAATTATTTATCAACATCATTTACATTAGACTAATATAATCTTTAAGTTATAAATGAAGGTACAATTCGGAAAATTATAGCTACAAAGACCGACTAGATTGTGTAAAAATGAGTTTGTTATAAAGATATATTGGCTGTTTAGAAGTTATAATCCGGTGAAGGCATTAAATAGTGCAAAAATTCAGATACTGTTCTAATGAACATCCAAGAATATTTTTGGTGTAAGCAGAAACGTGGTCATACCGTTTAAGGCCATAGACATAGCGAGCTATATTGTTGAACGCAACATTAAGTTTTCTCTTAATATTAGCTTTGACGGAACAGCAGATTTCACAGCCATAGGCTATGATGGGTATGAGAAGAGATTTTGCTAACATAAGTCTAGTTTTAAGTTACCAATTATCGTAGTTACATGATCATCCCAACTTAGCCTAGAATTAAACCCGATGCCGAGATTCTTAGCCTTGCCAATATACTCGATTGGATTATTTCCTAGACATATAGCCGGAGAAAGACTTACATCAAATTCCATTCTGCCGATGACCATGCATTTCCATTTAATAGGATTAAGTTTTAAAAAGTTTTCTTGAGACCAGCTTAAAATCTCTTGAAGATCCTCATTCAACTTAAGTATAGCTTCAGTAGTTTGGCCAGGCTTACAGCTGAGGTACAGTTGAACATCATCTGCGTACAAATGTGCTAATGAATATTTAATTACTTTTGGAATATCGTTAACGAAGAGCATGAAAAGAAGAGGCCCGAGAACTGAACCTTGCGGAACACCTGCCAATATCTCAATAAAATCGGAAGAAATATTAATGTAGAACACAGCTTGTTTTCTTTCTTGGAGATAAGAGAGACTGAATTTTGCAGCCGAATCTGAAAAGCCATATAACAGCTTGAGCTTATTATGTAAAATGATATGATTCACTGAGTCGAAGGCCTTGGAAAAATCTAAAAGCGCAAGGAATGTAACTAGGTTGTCGTCTAAAGCTATACGTATGTCATCAGTGACTTCGAGTAGTGCGGTTGTGCAACTGTGCATTTTCCTGAAACCAGATTGATTGGCGCAGAGAATATTATTCCGCTGGACAAAAACTGATATCTGGTGATGAATTAGTATAGAATAAGGAGGAACATCTACAGGTCTGTACTCAGCCATAATATCGGTATAATTTTTGCTTATTTCCATAAGGTCGGGAATGTGGAAGTCAAAATGATGTTATTGAAAAAATGAATCATAACCGGAAGAATTAAAGGTAGTATAATTTTAACAAATGAAGGATGAATACCATCAACACCAACAGCTTTCGCCTTAACAACGTCAGTTTGCTCGACTCTGTGAAATTCAAAGGAGATGTTCGGGGCAGTACTGAGGGGCTGGTTTGACAAAGATGGCGATGCTTGGAGTTGGACATCTGCAAATAGCCTATTAATTTGGTTGGGATCAAGGTCCCTGAAGTCGAAGAAGAAAAATAATTTTAATTTTAACACGAAGAGTGACACACATACGATATACACAACGAAAAGAGGGAAATTACCGTACGCCGTTGCGCTAGTGGTTTTCTCGTCTGCATTCGCAGCTGCTTGTGCGCGTTGGGCAATTTCGTGTAAAGTGTACGGGAATTTTTTTTTCTTCTCTCTTGCTGTTCATCGTATGTCGTTGTTCGTTCACCGTTCAATTGGTAAGGCGCGAAATAGACATTCCAACTACACTCACAAAAGAAGCGGCCAAAGAATCGCTATGAAATCAGACCACCAACAAACGGTCAATTTAGCTGACGACGATATACCCAAGATGAAGAGAAATGACTTGCGGGAATGGCTCGGACTGTTGGGAAAGAAAGCTTCCGGCACAAAGGCTGACTTAGTCAATAGACTGCTGAAAATCCCAGCCGCCGAACGTGGCTCCTGCCCGCAGAGTCCAGCCAACAGCACAGATGATGAGGAAGAAGACATCACACCGATGAACGACGGGGAACGCGACATGGAGTCGCAAGAAGGCGCCTATGGGCTGGACAAAAAGAGCGACACACATTCCGATGAAAGCATTACGGCACAAACCAAAATCCGACCAACGGAAAATATTCCTATGAAGAAACCTGAACGAGTGACACGAGAGCTGAAGAACGATAAAGAAGAAGAGAATAAAAATCCGACGAACGAAAAACGAGATAGGAAAAAGTACGGAGGCGATAACAGACGAGAGATGCAAATGATGATGAGGGAGCTAACAATACTGAAAAGCCAACTGTCGATACAACGGAACGAATTATAATAACTACGGGGTGAGAACAGAAGACTAAAACGCAGGGGGACGTCCGCAACCATACCAGGACACAATTATGCCTTGGCCAGAGAACTTTTGGAGGAGTTCAGCAGGGACGATGGAGGTTACACGCAGTGGGAGACATGCCTTAAAAACCTTCAACAAACATATGATTTGGATGACCACATGATCAAAAATCTAATGACAACTAAACTAAAGGGAAAGGCCAAGGTGGTACCACAGCAAAGCAGACCACCCAACAGCCTCAGTAAAGGCCATACTGGAACACCTCAGGTCACTATTTGGGAAATCAAAAAGCAAACTGGAACTCAGAAGGCAATTCGAAACAAGGAAGTGGTCTCCCAATGAGACATTCAGGAACTACTTTCACGAAAAAGTTATCCTGGCCAATGAGGTAAACCTGGCCCCAGAAGAACTGATCGAGTACATTATAGAAGGAATTCCAGACGCTCATCTTCGGTCACAGGCCAGCATCCAAAGGTTCGCCGATAAACTGAACTTGTTGGAGGCATTTTCCACAGTCGAGTTACCGTCGTCATCGAGGCGGAACACTAATGAAAGAAGATACAACGGAGAGGGAAGGGTTGATGAGAGAAACTATGCTGCAGAAAGAAGGAGTGCTGACGAACGAAACCACAGAGGAGAGAGAAGAGGAGCTGAAAACGAACGACAAACACGATGCTACAATTGCAACGCCAGGGGACACCATGCCGCTGAATGCCGAAAACAGAAGAGAGCTTGGGGGGCCTGCCACGTCTGCGCTGAGGTGGGGCATTTTGCGGCTGCCTGCCCTAAGAAACAAACAGAAGCGATTCATCAACAGGAATCAGATAACTTTGTTAGATATTTGAATCGTTGCAATAATAATTTATGTAGAAACCCAAGTAAAAACTTTTTTCTGTATGTCTGATCGACACTGGTAGCCCAATCAGTCTTATACGACGCCAGCTGTGCAACGAATTGTGCGAGAACGAGATATTTTATAAATACTGCAAAGAAAACAATACAAAATTTTTTGGTATCAATAAATGTAAACTAAAAATCGTCGGTTTATTTGAATCTTTACTGAATTACGAAAACGAGGAGACAGAACTACGAATACTATAGTCCCGGATGAGACGATGACAATACCAGTGTTGCTGGGCAGAGATTTTATAAGTAAAGCGGGGCTAAGGTTGGTAAGAGGAAAACTAGATAAAAAGATTGTAAGACAAAATAATGATCTAACAGAAGAAAGTAACGTTCAGAATCATATTAGTTATAATGAAACAACCGAAAATATAACATTTCGCGAGGAACTAGATAATGTGACCCATATTTATTTAAATGATATACAGATTAACGAGAAAAGTGAATGCTTAGATATAAATGAACAATTAAGAGGAAATATACGTAAGCATGTTGTAGATCTGTTCGGCGAATTTTATAATGACTGCACTCGCCCCAATGTTCCCCGGACTGTGTGCGAGATGAAATTAAACCTGACAGATAGTAAGCCCATCAATTGTCGCCCGCGAAGACTCTCCTATCACGAGAAAGGGAAACTTAATGAAATACTAGAGGATCTCCTTCCGCAGGGGATAATTAGGCCAAGTCACTCGGAATACACCTCCCCCATAGTTCTGGTGCGGAAAAAGACAGGAGATATAGGATTTTGTGTAGATTACAGAACGTTGAATAAAATTACGTTGAAGGATAATTTCCCTTTACCTCTGATAGATGACTTGTTAGATAGGCTAGCCAATAAAAATATTTTTACGACACTAGATCTGAAGAGTGCATTTTACCACGTCCATATGGCAGAAGAGAGCGTAAAATATACCTCCTTTGTTACACCAATGGGACAGTATGAGTTTCTCCGCATGCCGTTCGGCCTTAGAAACGCCCCGTCCACTTTCCAAAGATTAATAAACAAAGTATTGGAGGACATGATTAGGAATTCGAGAATAGCTGTCTATCTCGATGACATCGTCATAGCGACACGAGACATAGACGAGCACCTACAAATTAAAAAAAAGGTTTTAACAAGATTAGTCGAGAACAAGTTGGAACTGAGGTTAGACAAGTGCAAGTTCTGAACCATGGAGGGGATTAACCCAGATGAAAGAGAAATGAGTGCGGTAGCATATTTTCCTGTACCTCAGAACTTTAAGGCAGTACACAGTTTTTTGGGAATGTGCTCATATTTTAGAAGGTTCACAAAAGGGTTCTCAGTGCTACCGAAACCATTATATAGGCTAGTTAGGAAATCAGTTACATTTAAATTCGGAAAGGAAGAGTTAGATTGTTTTGAGCTGCTTAAGAACAAACTAATAGAGGCCCCTGTGTTGTCAATATACGACCCCAAAGATGACACCGAGTTGGATTGCGACGCAAGTTCGGTGGGATTCGGAGCGATTTTGATGCAAAAGAAAATGGACGGGAAATTGCACCCGGTATTCCTCTTCTCGAAGAGGACCACCGACTGTGAATCGAAATATCACAGTTTCGAGTTAGAAAGTCTTGCAATCATATACGCATTACAACGTTTTCGAATATACTTGCAGGGCATCCGATTAAAGATAGTGACAGATTGCAACTCCCTGATCCTCACCCTGAAAAAGAAAGATGTAAATCCGCGCATTGCGCGGTGGGCAATGGGACTGCAAGAGTACGACTATATCGTTGAACATCGTAGTGGGGAGCGAATGCAGCACATTGACGCACTCAGCACAAACACGAACATTCTGGTGTTAGAAAGCAATACCTTCGAACAACACTTATCTATAAATCAGGATCGGGATAACTGTATACAGAAGTTGAAAGAAATGTTAGAAAAAAGGGAGGATAGCACTTACGAGATGCGCAATGGACTTGTTTATAGAAAAGTGAAGAACGGTATTCTATTTTATGTACCTGCAGATAAGGAGAGAAGTGTACTACATAAATACCACGACAAATTAGGACACGTGGGTATAGATAAAGTGGTTGACTCTATTCAGAAAACTTACTGGTTCCCTAACATGACATGACTTAAGGTGAAAAACCACATAGACAACTGTCTGACGTGCGTGGCATACTCCCCAAAACATGGGAAAAAAGAGGGATTTTTGCATAGTATACCCAAAGGCAACGTTCCGTTCGATACCCTACATATCGATCATTTTGGCCCGGTGGGGTTAAAGAAATGCAAAAAGAACTACGTGTTCCCAGTAGTGGATGCTTTCACTAAGTATGTAAGGCTATACGCCACGCGTAGTACGGGTGCAAAGGAAGTTGTGGGGATACTTAGAAAATACTTTGCGGCGTATAGCCGACCCAAAAATATCGTTTCGGACCGGGGGAGTGCCTTCACCGGAAGCGATTTTATAACTTTCATAGCTGAAAGTAATGTTAAGCATATCAAGGTCGCTACCGGGTCTCCCCAGCCAATGGGCAGGTGGAACGCATAAATAGAAGCCTGGGTCCCATGATCGCCAAGATGATAAGCCAAGACACATCCAGAAGTTTGGAGGATGTACTGCTAAACGTTGAATATGTGATGAATACCACTGTATATAGAAGCGTGGGATTGGCTCCGGGTTGTTGTTTGGTGTCAGACAGAGGGGCAGGATGATCGACAGTTTAAAAGAGAGTCTTGAGGAAATAGTTGAGTTGAGGGAAAATTCGGATTTGAGTGTTAAGAGGATGGAAACAGTGGAAAAACAAAAGCGGGTGCAGGAGTATAACGCACGGAGATATGATGAGAGACGAAAAGCGCCGCAGTCTTATGTCGTAGGTGACTACGTCATGGTCAAGAACTTCGTGAGCACGCCGGGAGCTCCGAGGAACCTAGTGCCCAAGTTCAGGGGGCCATACCGAGTAAATCGGGTGATAGGTAACGATAGGTACGAGGTTATGGACATAGAAGATTTTCAGATAAGCCAGATACCGTACCAAGGGACGTAGGAAGCGACGAATATGAGACCATACGAGAGCGACGACAAAGGAGTGTAATCGAGGGGGGGAATTAAAGTGTCAACGTGTAAACGCGAAAGCGAGAGAATACCAAACGAGGGCTAAAACAAAAAGGAGTGCAATCGGGGCGAATGCAAGTCAGGATGGCCGAATTGTAGCAAGTAAGTATAGGTAGCGTAGGAAAACGCAGTGGCAACCCCTACGCGGGAACATTCCATATGTTGTTAGTTACCTAAACCAACCTATACACCCACAGTTCAAGTAGATTAAGTAAACCCACACTACTAACATACCATAAGCATATATATACTAACAAACATTGTTCGTAGAAAGGGAAAGTAGCAATAAAGAGTCAGTAATTGTTCGGACTTTAAGCGAACTGGTCGTGTTATTTCGTGAAAGATACTACAGAAGGAAGATTTTCATCAAATTGCTTCTTATAATATCTCCATTTAGCCTGTTTTACTTTGGATTTAAACAGGTTTCGTTATTGATAAATGGCATCAAATAACTCAGGGAGCCTATAGCGTTTCCACCGGTTGTAGGCATCATCACGCTCGTTCCTCAGATCATCAATCTCTTCAGTAAAACAATTATTATGCACACATTTCACATGCCTTGTCAAAATGGGTACATGTTTGTTAAATAAATACATAATTGAACTTTGAAAGTAATTAACTTGAGCATCGGGATTGGACTCAGAGTATATTGGTTGCCAGCTAATTCTTTGAAGATCGTACTTCAGGAGTTCTGGGTTCAAGTTTTTAAAATCCCTATATGAGTACGTAAGCTCTTCCCGTGTAACTCAAAGCTTAAATGTTTAAAAAATTAGATCATGCTTACAAAAAGCCAAGGCAGAAACTTGATTTTAAAAAAACATCTGGACCAAAACTAGACAAAAATAAGTCTAGAAGAGTGCCAGAACTAGTATCAAAGTGTGTTGGAACTGAAGCGTTAGCAAGACCTAAGTTGAGTCACTTCATTGAATCTACGAAACCTTTGAATTCATCATGATTTAAAATGTTGCAATTAAAATCACCACATAAAATTGTATTAGAGAAACCAGATGAATAAGTCTCAAGAAAACTGTAAATGGTAATTAAATCTATACTTTTCTTCGGTCTATACACTACACCAAGGAGACATTTTATTTATTCCTCTTAATATTTGTATAAAACCAAAATCCAACTGACTGCTAGCTACTGATTTGCAGATAAATTTTGGTGCTAGCGAATTACGAACATAGATGGCTACACCACCCCCAACTCGATCATACCTATCACCGCGAAAAAGCATATATCCATGCAAAGAATAAACTCCATCCCTTACATCCGGGTGAAACCAAGTCTCTGAAACACATATTACATCAACACTGGAACCAATAAACAGCCTTCTGAACTCGTCAAGTTTTTTTTAATAGACTCTGTGCATTCAAATGACATACACAGAAAAATTGGACTAAGATTATACAAAAAGAAAATAAAAACAAAAACAAACATCATCGTGTGTACGGCAGCAGTAAGCTTTGGATGCAGTCAAGTACAAAAGCTTTTGCGGTTGGAGTTTGACTCACAAATACACGTCCATTGCGGGTGAAAACAGAGATTAGATGGTTTTTCAGTTTTAATTGAAAAGCTTTACGGTAGATTGAACGATTGGTTGAAGTTAGACTTTCGTTTAAGAAAATTTTCGTGTCTGATTGCAAACCAAGGTGACGTAGGCAAAGCGGCTTCTTTGTTCTTTTATAAAGAAGGCTCGCAGATTTGAGGAGCGACTTTTTGTTGGTTGGAGACCTCAACTTAATGACAATCGCAGAGTCGATCGATGTTCCTCTTGGCTTCGTGCGGAAAATATTTTTGGGAGTTGGCCCTGGTTGCAATTCGAGTGAGTCACAGAGAACATTAAACATGGTACACAGATCTTCATTTGCTGTCTTAGGAACTCCATGAAGAATAACATCACTGGACAATTTTTCGTGTTCCATGATATCTACCTTTTCTTTCAGCACGGAAATCTCGCTATCCACTTTGTTACACTCCACAGAAATCGGTGATTGCTCCAGCACTTCCACACGAACTGTTAAAGCAGCTAACGTTTTACCAATGTCATCAAAGCGACTGTCAAAATCAGTGACAATTCTGTCCAGTCTCTCCATTATTTTGTTTTGACTATCTAATATGAGGTCTTTTAATTCGGAGCTGCATTCATGAATTTGTTTAGCTAGGCGTTTGTCGAGCATTTTGCAGATCAGCACTTAGGGATGACACTGGGGAACAAATTTGCTTCACTTGTTTTGATGTAAGTCTTGTTGCACGGGGTGAAGAACATGGGTCTGCCATTGCGGTAAGTTTCGCGCGTACTTGTTCGCAGGCAAATGGGAGATTGTAAAGTCCAGCAAATTAATCTAAGTTTTCAATTAAGATCGATAATTTATCACCATATGGAACAGATAGTATTTATACGAAATCGATTCACTTTTTGTAATTAATGGAGATTATTAAAGAGAAAAAAAAAGACTTGGAAACAAAAACCGCGACGGAGCTTTAGTGTTTTTCTGACTCAGCTGTCGTCTCCGGGCTAATTAGTCCAATTATTGTTAGCTCCAAAATACTTTTGCAGGATTTGTGGATCTCGAAAGTTAAATGGGACGAGTCGCTGTCGCAAGATCTGCATACGCAATGGAGCCGATTTAAGGATCAGCTAGCAATTCTAAATAAGGTTAAGGTCAAACGATGTGTAATCCCGAATGAAAAGGATGCGAGTCTTCAGATTCATGGATTTGCAGATGAATCCGGAAGAGCGTACGGATGCTGTGTCTATGTACGCCAAGACACATCCAGAAGTTTGGAGGATGTACTGCTAGACGTTGAATATGTGATGAATAACACTGTATATAGAAGCGTGGGATTGGCTCCCAGCGGGTTGTTGTTTGGTGTCAGACAGAGGGGCAGGATGATCGACAGTTTAAAAGAGAGTCTTGAGGAAACAGTTGAGTTGAGGGAAAATTCGGATTTGAGTGTTAAGAGGATGGAAACAGTGGAAAAACAAAAGCGGGTGCAGGAGTATAACGCACGGAGATATGATGAGAGACGAAAAGCGCCGCAGTCTTATGTCGTAGGTGACTACGTCATGGTCAAGAACTTCGTGAGCACGCCGGGAGCTCCGAGGAACCTAGTGCGCAAGTTCAGGGGTCCATACCGAGTAAATCGGGTGATAGGTAACGATAGGTACGAGGTTATGGACATAGAAGATTTTCAGATAAGCCAGATACCGTACCAAGGGACGTAGGAAGCGACGAATATGAGACCATACGAGAGCGACGACAAAGGAGTGTAATCGAGGGGGGGAATTAAAGTGTCAACGTGTAAACGCGAAAGCGAGAGAATACCAAACGAGGGCTAAAACAAAAAGGAGTGCAATCGGGGCGAATGCAAGTCAGGATGGCCGAATTGTAGCAAGTAAGTATAGGTAGCGTAGGAAAACGCAGTGGCAACCCCTACGCGGGAACATTCCATATGTTGTTAGTTACCTAAACCAACCTATACACCCACAGTTCAAGTAGATTAAGTAAACCCACACTACTAACATACCATAAGCATATATATACTAACAAACATTGTTCGTAGAAAGGGAAAGTAGCAATAAAGAGTCAGTAATTGTTCGGACTTTAAGCGAACTGGTCGTGTTATTTCGTGAAAGGTACTACAGAAGGAAGATTTTCATCAAATTGTTTCTTATAATATCTCCATTTAGCCTGTTTTACTTTGGATGTAAACAGGTTTCGTTATTGATAAATGGCATCAAATAACTCAGGGAGCCTATAGCGTTTCCACCGGTTGTAGGCATCATCACGCTCGTTACTCAGATCATCAATCTCTTCAGTAAAACAATTATTATGCACACATTTCACATGCCTTGTCAAAATGGGTACATGTTTGTTAAATAAATACATAATTGAACTTTGAAAGTAATTAACTTGAGCATCGGGATTGGACTCAGAGTATATTGGTTGCCAGCTAATTCTTTGAAGATCGTACTTCAGGAGTTCTGGGTTCAAGTTTTTAAAATCCCTATATGAGTACGTAAGCTCTTCCCGTGTAACTAAAAGCTTAAATGTTTAAAAAATTAGATCATGCTTACAAAAAGCCAAGGCAGAAACTTGATTTTAAAAAAACATCTGGACCAAAACTAGACAAAAATAAGTCTGGAAGAGTGCCAGAACTAGTATCAAAGTGTGTTGGAACTGAAGCGTTAGCAAGACCTAAGTTGAGTGACTTCATTGAATCTACGAAACCTTTGAATTCATCATGATTTAAAATGTTGCAATTAAAATCACCACATAAAATTGTATTAGAGAAACCAGATGAATAAGTCTCAAGAAAACTGTAAATGGTAATTAAATCTATATTTTTCTTCGGTCTATACACTACACCAAGGAGACATTTTATTTATTCCTCTTAATATTTGTATAAAACCAAAATCCAACTGACTGCCAGCTACTGATTTGCAGATAAATTTTGGTGCTAGCGAATTACGAACGTAGATGGCTACACCACCCCCAACTCGATCATACCTATCACCGCGAAAAAGCATATATCCATGCAAAGAATAAACTCCATCCCTTACATCCGGGTGAAACCAAGTCTCTGAAACACATATTACATCAACACTGGAACCAATAAACAGCCTTCTGAACTCGTCAAGTTTTTTTTAATAGACTCTGTGCATTCAAATGACATACACAGAAAAATTGGACTAAGATTATACAAAATGAAAATAAAAACAAAAACAAACATCATCGTGTGTACGGCAGCAGTAAGCTTTGGATGCAGTCAATTACAAAAGCTTTTGCGGTTGGAGTTTGACTCACAAATACACGTCCATTGCGGGTGGAAACAGAGATTAGATGATTTTTCAGTTTTAATTGAAAAGCTTTACGGTAGATTGAACGATTGGTTGAAGTTAGACTTTCGTTTAAGAAAATTTTCGTGTCTGATTGCAAACCAAGGTGACGTAGGCAAAGCGGCTTCTTTGTTCTTTTATAAAGAAGGCTCGCAGATTTGAGGAGCGACTTTTTGTTGGTTGGAGACCTCAACTTAATGACAATCGCAGAGTCGATCGATGTTCCTCTTGGCTTCGTGCGGAAAATATCTTTGGGAGTTGGCCCTGGTTGCAATTCGAGTGAGTCACAGAGAACATTAAACATGGTACACAGATCTTCATTTGCTGTCTTAGGAACTCCATGAAGAATAACATCACTGGACAATTTTTCGCGTTCCATGATATCTACCTTTTCTTTCAGCACGGAAATCTCGCTATCCACTTTGTTACACTCCACAGAAATCGGTGATTGCTCCAGCACTTCCACACGAACTGTTAAAGCAGCTAACGTTTTACCAATGTCATCAAAGCGACTGTCAAAATCAGTGACAATTCTGTCCAGTCTCTCCATTATTTTGTTTTGACTATCTAATATGAGGTCTTTTAATTCGGAGCTGCATTCATGAATTTGTTTAGCTAGGCGTTTGTCGAGCATTTTGCAGATCAGCACTTAGGGATGACACTGGGGAACAAATTTGCTTCACTTGTTTTGATGTAAGTCTTGTTGCACGGGGTGAAGAACATGGGTCTGCCATTGCGGTAAGTTTCGCGCGTACTTGTTCGCAGGCAAATGGGAGATTGTAAAGTCCAGCAAATTAATCTAAGTTTTCAATTAAGATCGATAATTTATCACCATATGGAACAGATAGTATTTATACGAAATCGATTCACTTTTTGTAATTAATGGAGATTATTAAAGAGAAAAAAAAAGACTTGGAAACAAAAACCGCGACGGAGCTTTAGTGTTTTTCTGACTCAGCTGTCGTCTCCGGGCTAATTAGTCCAATTATTGTTAGCTCCAAAATACTTTTGCAGGATTTGTGGATCTCGAAAGTTAAATGGGACGAGTCGCTGTCGCAAGATCTGCATACGCAATGGAGCCGATTTAAGGATCAGCTAGCAATTCTAAATAAGGTTAAGGTCAAACGATGTGTAATCCCGAATGAAAAGGATGAGAGTCTTCAGATTCATGGATTTGCAGATGAATCCGGAAGAGCGTACGGATGCTGTGTCTATGTACGCCAAGACACATCCAGAAGTTTGGAGGATGTACTGCTAGACGTTGAATATGTGATGAATAACACTGTATATAGAATCGTGGGATTGGCTCCCAGCGGGTTGTTGTTTGGTGTCAGACAGAGGGGCAGGATGATCGACAGTTTAAAAGAGAGTCTTGAGGAAATAGTTGAGTTGAGGGAAAATTCGGATTTGAGTGTTAAGAGGATGGAAACAGTGGAAAAACAAAAGCGGGTGCAGGAGTATAACGCACGGAGATATGATGAGAGACGAAAAGCGCCGCAGTCTTATGTCGTAGGTGACTACGTCATGGTCAAGAACTTCGTGAGTACGCCGGGAGCTCCGAGGAACCTAGTGCGCAAGTTCAGGGGGCCATACCGAGTAAATCGGGTGATAGGTAACGATAGGTACGAGGTTATGGACATAGAAGATTTTCAGATAAGCCAGATACCGTACCAAGGGACGTAGGAAGCGACGAATATGAGACCATACGAGAGCGACGACAAAGGAGTGTAATCGAGGGGGGGAATTGAAGTGTCAACGTGTAAACGCGAAAGCGAGAGAATACCAAACGAGGGCTAAAACAAAAAGGAGTGCAATCGGGGCGAATGCAAGTCAGGATGGCCGAATTGTAGCAAGTAAGTATAGGTAGCGTAGGAAAACGCAGTGGCAACCCCTACGCGGGAACATTCCATATGTTGTTAGTTACCTAAACCAACCTATACACCCACAGTTCAAGTAGATTAAGTAAACCCACACTACTAACATAACATAAGCATATATATACTAACAAACATTGTTCGTAGAAAGGGAAAGTATCAATAAAGAGTCAGTTATTGTTCGGACTTTAAGCGAACTGGTCGTGTTATTTCGTGAAAGGTACTACAGAAGGAAGATTTTCATCAAATTGTTTCTTATAATATCTCCATTGAGCCTGTTTTACTTTGGATGTAAACAGGTTTCGTTATTGATAAATGGCATCAAATAACTCAGGGAGCCTATAGCGTTTCCACCGGTTGTAGGCATCATCACGCTCGTTCCTCAGATCCTCAATCTCTTCAGTAAAACAATTATTATGCACACATTTCACATGCCTTGTCAAAATGGGTACATGTTTGTTAAATAAATACATAATTGAACTTTGAAAGTAATTAACTTGAGCATCGGGATTGGACTCAGAGTATATTGGTTGCCAGCTAATTCTTTGAAGATCGTACTTCAGGAGTTCTGGGTTCAAGTTTTTAAAATCCCTATATGAGTACGTAAGCTCTTCCCGTGTAACTAAAAGCTTAAATGTTTAAAAAATTAGATCATGCTTACAAAAAGCCAAGGCAGAAACTTGATTTTAAAAAAACATCTGGACCAAAACTAGACAAAAATAAGTCTAGAAGAGTGCCAGAACTAGTATCAAAGTGTGTTGGAACTGAAGCGTTAGCAAGACCTAAGTTGAGTGACTTCATTGAATCTACGAAACCTTTGAATTCATCATGATTTAAAATGTTGCAATTAAAATCACCACATAAAATTGTATTAGAGAAACCAGATGAATAAGTCTCAAGAAAACTGTAAATGGTAATTAAATCTATACTTTTCTTCGGTCTATACACTACACCAAGGAGACATTTTATTTATTCCTCTTAATATTTGTATAAAACCAAAATCCAACTGACTGCCAGCTACTGATTTGCAGATAAATTTTGGTGCTAGCGAATTACGAACATAGATGGCTACACCACCCCCAACTCGATCATACCTATCACCGCGAAAAAGCATATATCCATGCAAAGAATAAACTCCATCCCTTACATCCGGGTGAAACCAAGTCTCTGAAACACATATTACATCAACACTGGAACCAATAAACAGCCTTCTGAACTCGTCAAGTTTTTTTTAATAGACTCTGTGCATTCAAATGACATACACAGAAAAATTGGACTAAGATTATACAAAATGAAAATAAAAACAAAAACAAACATCATCGTGTGTACGGCAGCAGTAAGCTTTGGATGCAGTCAATTACAAAAGCTTTTGCGGTTGGAGTTTGACTCACAAATACACGTCCATTGCGGGTGGAAACAGAGATTAGATGATTTTTCAGTTTTAATTGAAAAGCTTTACGGTAGATTGAACGATTGGTTGAAGTTAGACTTTCGTTTAAGAAAATTTTCGTGTCTGATTGCAAACCAAGGTGACGTAGGCAAAGCGGCTTCTTTGTTCTTTTATAAAGAAGGCTCGCAGATTTGAGGAGCGACTTTTTGTTGGTTGGAGACCTCAACTTAATGACAATCGCAGAGTCGATCGATGTTCCTCTTGGCTTCGTGCGGAAAATATCTTTGGGAGTTGGCCCTGGTTGCAATTCGAGTGAGTCACAGAGAACATTAAACATGGTACACAGATCTTCATTTGCTGTCTTAGGAACTCCATGAAGAATAACATCACTGGACAATTTTTCGCGTTCCATGATATCTACCTTTTCTTTCAGCACGGAAATCTCGCTATCCACTTTGTTACACTCCACAGAAATCGGTGATTGCTCCAGCACTTCCACACGAACTGTTAAAGCAGCTAACGTTTTACCAATGTCATCAAAGCGACTGTCAAAATCAGTGACAATTCTGTCCAGTCTCTCCATTATTTTGTTTTGACTATCTAATATGAGGTCTTTTAATTCGGAGCTGCATTCATGAATTTGTTTAGCTAGGCGTTTGTCGAGCATTTTGCAGATCAGCACTTAGGGATGACACTGGGGAACAAATTTGCTTCACTTGTTTTGATGTAAGTCTTGTTGCACGGGGTGAAGAACATGGGTCTGCCATTGCGGTAAGTTTCGCGCGTACTTGTTCGCAGGCAAATGGGAGATTGTAAAGTCCAGCAAATTAATCTAAGTTTTCAATTAAGATCGATAATTTATCACCATATGGAACAGATAGTATTTATACGAAATCGATTCACTTTTTGTAATTAATGGAGATTATTAAAGAGAAAAAAAAAGACTTGGAAACAAAAACCGCGACGGAGCTTTAGTGTTTTTCTGACTCAGCTGTCGTCTCCGGGCTAGTTAGTCCAATTATTGTTAGCTCCAAAATACTTTTGCAGGATTTGTGGATCTCGAAAGTTAAATGGGACGAGTCGCTGTCGCAAGATCTGCATACGCAATGGAGCCGATTTAAGGATCAGCTAGCAATTCTAAATAAGGTTAAGGTCAAACGATGTGTAATCCCGAATGAAAAGGATGCGAGTCTTCAGATTCATGGATTTGCAGATGAATCCGGAAGAGCGTACGGATGCTGTGTCTATGTACGCCAAGACACATCCAGAAGTTTGGAGGATGTACTGCTAGACGTTGAATATGTGATGAATAACACTGTATATAGAAGCGTGGGATTGGCTCCCAGCGGGTTGTTGTTTGGTGTCAGACAGAGGGGCAGGATGATCGACAGTTTAAAAGAGAGTCTTGAGGAAATAGTTGAGTTGAGGGAAAATTCGGATTTGAGTGTTAAGAGGATGGAAACAGTGGAAAAACAAAAGCGGGTGCAGGAGTATAACGCACGGAGATATGATGAGAGACGAAAAGCGCCGCAGTCTTATGTCGTAGGTGACTACGTCATGGTCAAGAACTTCGTGAGCACGCCGGGAGCTCCGAGGAACCTAGTGCGCAAGTTCAGGGGTCCATACCGAGTAAATCGGGTGATAGGTAACGATAGGTACGAGGTTATGGACATAGAAGATTTTCAGATAAGCCAGATACCGTACCAAGGGACGTAGGAAGCGACGAATATGAGACCATACGAGAGCGATGACAAAGGAGTGTAATCGAGGGGGGGAATTAAAGTGTCAACGTGTAAACGCGAAAGCGAGAGAATACCAAACGAGGGCTAAAACAAAAAGGAGTGCAATCGGGGCGAATGCAAGTCAGGATGGCCGAATTGTAGCAAGTAAGTATAGGTAGCGTAGGAAAACGCAGTGGCAACCCCTACGCGGGAACATTCCATATGTTGTTAGTTACCTAAACCAACCTATACACCCACAGTTCAAGTAGATTAAGTAAACCCACACTACTAACATACCATAAGCATATATATACTAACAAACATTGTTCGTAGAAAGGGAAAGTAGCAATAAAGAGTCAGTAATTGTTCGGACTTTAAGCGAACTGGTCGTGTTATTTCGTGAAAGGTACTACAGAAGGAAGATTTTCATCAAATTGTTTCTTATAATATCTCCATTTAGCCTGTTTTACTTTGGATGTAAACAGGTTTCGTTATTGATAAATGGCATCAAATAACTCAGGGAGCCTATAGCGTTTCCACCGGTTGTAGGCATCATCACGCTCGTTCCTCAGATCATCAATCTCTTCAGTAAAACAATTATTATGCACACATTTCACATGCCTTGTCAAAATGGGTACATGTTTGTTAAATAAATACATAATTGAACTTTGAAAGTAATTAACTTGAGCATCGGGATTGGACTCAGAGTATATTGGTTGCCAGCTAATTCTTTGAAGATCGTACTTCAGGAGTTCTGGGTTCAAGTTTTTAAAATCCCTATATGAGTACGTAAGCTCTTCCCGTGTAACTAAAAGCTTAAATGTTTAAAAAATTAGATCATGCTTACAAAAAGCCAAGGCAGAAATTTGATTTTAAAAAAACATCTGGACCAAAACTAGACAAAAATAAGTCTAGAAGAGTGCCAGAACTAGTATCAAAGTGTGTTGGAACTGAAGCGTTAGCAAGACCTAAGTTGAGTGACTTCATTGAATCTACGAAACCTTTGAATTCATCATGATTTAAAATGTTGCAATTAAAATCACCACATAAAATTGTATTAGAGAAACCAGATGAATAAGTCTCAAGAAAACTGTAAATGGTAATTAAATCTATACTTTTCTTCGGTCTATACACTACACCAAGGAGACATTTTATTTATTCCTCTTAATATTTGTATAAAACCAAAATCCAACTGACTGCCAGCTACTGATTTGCAGATAAATTTTGGTGCTAGCGAATTACGAACACAGATGGCTACACCACCCCCAACTCGATCATACCTATCACCGCGAAAAAGCATATATCCATGCAAAGAATAAACTCCATCCCTTACATCCGGGTGAAACCAAGTCAATGAAACACATATTACATCAACACTGGAACCAATAAACAGCCTTCTGAACTCGTCAAGTTTTTTTTAATAGACTCTGTGCATTCAAATGACATACACAGAAAAATTGGACTAAGATTATACAAAAAGAAAATAAAAACAAAAACAAACATCATCGTGTGTACGGCAGCAGTAAGCTTTGGATGCAGTCAATTACAAAAGCTTTTGCGGTTGGAGTTTGACTCACAAATACACGTCCATTGCGGGTGGAAACAGAGATTAGATGATTTTTCAGTTTTAATTGAAAAGCTTTACGGTAGATTGAACGATTGGTTGAAGTTAGACTTTCGTTTAAGAAAATTTTCGTGTCTGATTGCAAACCAAGGTGACGTAGGCAAAGCGGCTTCTTTGTTCTTTTATAAAGAAGGCTCGCAGATTTGAGGAGCGACTTTTTGTTGGTTGGAGACCTCAAATTAATGACAATCGCAGAGTCGATCGATGTTCCTCTTGGCTTCGTGCGGAAAATATTTTTGGGAGTTGGCCCTGGTTGCAATTCGAGTGAGTCACAGAGAACATTAAACATGGTACACAGATCTTCATTTGCTGTCTTAGGAACTCCATGAAGAATAACATCACTGGACAATTTTTCGCGTTCCATGATATCTACCTTTTCTTTCAGCACGGAAATCTCGCTATCCACTTTGTTACACTCCACAGAAATCGGTGATTGCTCCAGCACTTCCACACGAACTGTTAAAGCAGCTAACGTTTTAAAAATGTCATCAAAGCGACTGTCAAAATCAGTGACAATTCTGTCCAGTCTCTCCATTATTTTGTTTTGACTATCTAATATGAGGTCTTTTAATTCGGAGCTGCATTCATGAATTTGTTTAGCTAGGCGTTTGTCGAGCATTTTGCAGATCAGCACTTAGGGATGACACTGGGGAACAAATTTGCTTCACTTGTTTTGATGTAAGTCTTGTTGCACGGGGTGAAGAACATGGGTCTGCCATTGCGGTAAGTTTCGCGCGTACTTGTTCGCAGGCAAATGGGAGATTGTAAAGTCCAGCAAATTAATCTAAGTTTTCAATTAAGATCGATAATTTATCACCATATGGAACAGATAGTATTTATACGAAATCGATTCACTTTTTGTAATTAATGGAGATTATTAAAGAGAAAAAAAAAGACTTGGAAACAAAAACCGCGACGGAGCTTTAGTGTTTTTCTGACTCAGCTGTCGTCTCCGGGCTAATTAGTCCAATTATTGTTAGCTCCAAAATACTTTTGCAGGATTTGTGGATCTCGAAAGTTAAATGGGACGAGTCGCTGTCGCAAGATCTGCATACGCAATGGAGCCGATTTAAGGATCAGCTAGCAATTCTAAATAAGGTTAAGGTCAAACGATGTGTAATCCCGAATGAAAAGGATGCGAGTCTTCAGATTCATGGATTTGCAGATGAATCCGGAAGAGCGTACGGATGCTGTGTCTATGTACGCCAAGACACATCCAGAAGTTTGGAGGATGTACTGCTAGACGTTGAATATGTGATGAATAACACTGTATATAGAAGCGTGGGATTGGCTCCCAGCGGGTTGTTGTTTGGTGTCAGACAGAGGGGCAGGATGATCGACAGTTTAAAAGAGAGTCTTGAGGAAATAGTTGAGTTGAGGGAAAATTCGGATTTGAGTGTTAAGAGGATGGAAACAGTGGAAAAACAAAAGCGGGTGCAGGAGTATAACGCACGGAGATATGATGAGAGACGAAAAGCGCCGCAGTCTTATGTCGTAGGTGACTACGTCATGGTCAAGAACTTCGTGAGCACGCCGGGAGCTCCGAGGAACCTAGTGCGCAAGTTCAGGGGTCCATACCGAGTAAATCGGGTGATAGGTAACGATAGGTACGAGGTAATGGACATAGAAGATTTTCAGATAAGCCAGATACCGTACCAAGGGACGTAGGAAGCGACGAATATGAGACCATACGAGAGCGATGACAAAGGAGTGTAATCGAGGGGGGGAATTAAAGTGTCAACGTGTAAACGCGAAAGCGAGAGAATACCAAACGAGGGCTAAAACAAAAAGGAGTGCAATCGGGGCGAATGCAAGTCAGGATGGCCGAATTGTAGCAAGTAAGTATAGGTAGCGTAGGAAAACGCAGTGGCAACCCCTACGCGGGAACATTCCATATGTTGTTAGTTACCTAAACCAACCTATACACCCACAGTTCAAGTAGATTAAGTAAACCCACACTACTAACATACCATAAGCATATATATACTAACAAACATTGTTCGTAGAAAGGGAAAGTAGCAATAAAGAGTCAGTAATTGTTCGGACTTTAAGCGAACTGGTCGTGTTATTTCGTGAAAGGTACTACAGAAGGAAGATTTTCATCAAATTGTTTCTTATAATATCTCCATTTAGCCTGTTTTACTTTGGATGTAAACAGGTTTCGTTATTGATAAATGGCATCAAATAACTCAGGGAGCCTATAGCGTTTCCACCGGTTGTAGGCATCATCACGCTCGTTCCTCAGATCATCAATCTCTTCAGTAAAACAATTATTATGCACACATTTCACATGCCTTGTCAAAATGGGTACATGTTTGTTAAATAAATACATAATTGAACTTTGAAAGTAATTAACTTGAGCATCGGGATTGGACTCAGAGTATATTGGTTGCCAGCTAATTCTTTGAAGATCGTACTTCAGGAGTTCTGGGTTCAAGTTTTTAAAATCCCTATATGAGTACGTAAGCTCTTCCCGTGTAACTAAAAGCTTAAATGTTTAAAAAATTAGATCATGCTTACAAAAAGCCAAGGCAGAAATTTGATTTTAAAAAAACATCTGGACCAAAACTAGACAAAAATAAGTCTAGAAGAGTGCCAGAACTAGTATCAAAGTGTGTTGGAACTGAAGCGTTAGCAAGACCTAAGTTGAGTGACTTCATTGAATCTACGAAACCTTTGAATTCATCATGATTTAAAATGTTGCAATTAAAATCACCACATAAAATTGTATTAGAGAAACCAGATGAATAAGTCTCAAGAAAACTGTAAATGGTAATTAAATCTATACTTTTCTTCGGTCTATACACTACACCAAGGAGACATTTTATTTATTCCTCTTAATATTTGTATAAAACCAAAATCCAACTGACTGCCAGCTACTGATTTGCAGATAAATTTTGGTGCTAGCGAATTACGAACACAGATGGCTACACCACCCCCAACTCGATCATACCTATCACCGCGAAAAAGCATATATCCATGCAAAGAATAAACTCCATCCCTTACATCCGGGTGAAACCAAGTCAATGAAACACATATTACATCAACACTGGAACCAATAAACAGCCTTCTGAACTCGTCAAGTTTTTTTTAATAGACTCTGTGCATTCAAATGGCATACACAGAAAAATTGGACTAAGATTATACAAAAAGAAAATAAAAACAAAAACAAACATCATCGTGTGTACGGCAGCAGTAAGCTTTGGATGCAGTCAATTACAAAAGCTTTTGCGGTTGGAGTTTGACTCACAAATACACGTCCATTGCGGGTGGAAACAGAGATTAGATGATTTTTCAGTTTTAATTGAAAAGCTTTACGGTAGATTGAACGATTGGTTGAAGTTAGACTTTCGTTTAAGAAAATTTTCGTGTCTGATTGCAAACCAAGGTGACGTAGGCAAAGCGGCTTCTTTGTTCTTTTATAAAGAAGGCTCGCAGATTTGAGGAGCGACTTTTTGTTGGTTGGAGACCTCAACTTAATGACAATCGCAGAGTCGATCGATGTTCCTCTTGGCTTCGTGCGGAAAATATTTTTGGGAGTTGGCCCTGGTTGCAATTCGAGTGAGTCACAGAGAACATTAAACATGGTACACAGATCTTCATTTGCTGTCTTAGGAACTCCATGAAGAATAACATCACTGGACAATTTTTCGCGTTCCATGATATCTACCTTTTCTTTCAGCACGGAAATCTCGCTATCCACTTTGTTACACTCCACAGAAATCGGTGATTGCTCCAGCACTTCCACACGAACTGTTAAAGCAGCTAACGTTTTACCAATGTCATCAAAGCGACTGTCAAAATCAGTGACAATTCTGTCCAGTCTCTCCATTATTTTGTTTTGACTATCTAATATGAGGTCTTTTAATTCGGAGCTGCATTCATGAATTTGTTTAGCTAGGCGTTTGTCGAGCATTTTGCAGATCAGCACTTAGGGATGACACTGGGGAACAAATTTGCTTCACTTGTTTTGATGTAAGTCTTGTTGCACGGGGTGAAGAACATGGGTCTGCCATTGCGGTAAGTTTCGCGCGTACTTGTTCGCAGGCAAATGGGAGATTGTAAAGTCCAGCAAATTAATCTAAGTTTTCAATTAAGATCGATAATTTATCACCATATGGAACAGATAGTATTTATACGAAATCGATTCACTTTTTGTAATTAATGGAGATTATTAAAGAGAAAAAAAAAGACTTGGAAACAAAAACCGCGACGGAGCTTTAGTGTTTTTCTGACTCAGCTGTCGTCTCCGGGCTAATTAGTCCAATTATTGTTAGCTCCAAAATACTTTTGCAGGATTTGTGGATCTCGAAAGTTAAATGGGACGAGTCGCTGTCGCAAGATCTGCATACGCAATGGAGCCGATTTAAGGATCAGCTAGCAATTCTAAATAAGGTTAAGGTCAAACGATGTGTAATCCCGAATGAAAATGATGCGAGTCTTCAGATTCATGGATTTGCAGATGAATCCGGAAGAGCGTACGGATGCTGTGTCTATGTACGCCAAGACACATCCAGAAGTTTGGAGGATGTACTGCTAGACGTTGAATATGTGATGAATAACACTGTATATAGAAGCGTGGGATTGGCTCCCAGCGGGTTGTTGTTTGGTGTCAGACAGAGGGGCAGGATGATCGACAGTTTAAAAGAGAGTCTTGAGGAAATAGTTGAGTTGAGGGAAAATTCGGATTTGAGTGTTAAGAGGATGGAAACAGTGGAAAAACAAAAGCGGGTGCAGGAGTATAACGCACGGAGATATGATGAGAGACGAAAAGCGCCGCAGTCTTATGTCGTAGGTGACTACGTCATGGTCAAGAACTTCGTGAGCACGCCGGGAGCTCCGAGGAACCTAGTGCCCAAGTTCAGGGGGCCATACCGAGTAAATCGGGTGATAGGTAACGATTGGTACGAGGTTATGGACATAGAAGATTTTCAGATAAGCCAGATACCGTACCAAGGGACGTAGGAAGCGACGAATATGAGACCATACGAGAGCGACGACAAAGGAGTGTAATCGAGGGGGGGAATTGAAGTGTCAACGTGTAAACGCGAAAGCGAGAGAATACCAAACGAGGGCTAAAACAAAAAGGAGTGCAATCGGGGCGAATGCAAGTCAGGATGGCCGAATTGTAGCAAGTAAGTATAGGTAGCGTAGGAAAACGCAGTGGCAACCCCTACGCGGGAACATTCCATATGTTGTTAGTTACCTAAACCAACCTATACACCCACAGTTCAAGTAGATTAAGTAAACCCACACTACTAACATACCATAAGCATATATATACTTACAAACATTGTTCGTAGAAAGGGAAAGTATCAATAAAGAGTCAGTTATTGTTCGGACTTTAAGCGAACTGGTCGTGTTATTTCGTGAAAGGTACTACAGAAGGAAGATTTTCAACAAATTGTTTCTTATAAAATCTCCATTGAGCCTGTTTTACTTTCTATGTAAACAGGTTTCGTTATTGATAAATGGCATCAAATAACTCAGGGAGCCTATAGCGTTTCCACCGGTTGTAGGCATCATCACGCTCGTTCCTCAGATCATCAATCTCTTCAGTAAAACAATTATTATGCACACATTTCACATGCCTTGTCAAAATGGGTACATGTTTGTTAAATAAATACATAATTGAACTTTGAAAGTAATTAACTTGAGCATCGGGATTGGACTCAGAGTATATTGGTTGCCAGCTAATTCTTTGAAGATCGTACTTCAGGAGTTCTGGGTTCAAGTTTTTAAAATCCCTATATGAGTACGTAAGCTCTTCCCGTGTAACTAAAAGCTTAAATGTTTAAAAAATTAGATCATGCTTACAAAAAGCCAAGGCAGAAACTTGATTTAAAAAAAACATCTGGACCAAAACTAGACAAAAATAAGTCTAGAAGAGTGCCAGAACTAGTATCAAAGTGTGTTGGAACTGAAGCGTTAGCAAGACCTAAGTTGAGTGACTTCATTGAATCTACGAAACCTTTGAATTCATCATGATTTAAAATGTTGCAATTAAAATCACCACATAAAATTGTATTAGAGAAACCAGATGAATAAGTCTCAAGAAAACTGTAAATGGTAATTAAATCTATATTTTTCTTCGGTCTATACACTACACCAAGGAGACAATTTATTTATTCCTCTTAATATTTGTATAAAACCAAAATCCAACTGACTGCCAGCTACTGATTTGCAGATAAATTTTGGTGCTAGCGAATTACGAACGTAGATGGCTACACCACCCCCAACTCGATCATACCTATCACCGCGAAAAAGCATATATCCATGCAAAGAATAAACTCCATCCCTTACATCCGGGTGAAACCAAGTCTCTGAAACACATATTACATCAACACTGGAACCAATAAACAGCCTTCTGAACTCGTCAAGTTTTTTTTAATAGACTCTGTGCATTTAAATGACATACACAGAAAAATTGGACTAAGATTATACAAAATGAAAATAAAAACAAAAACAAACATCATCGTGTGTACGGCAGCAGTAAGCTTTGGATGCAGTCAATTACAAAAGCTTTTGCGGTTGGAGTTTGACTCACAAATACACGTCCATTGCGGGTGGAAACAGAGATTAGATGATTTTTCAGTTTTAATTGAAAAGCTTTACGGTAGATTGAACGATTGGTTGAAGTTAGACTTTCGTTTAAGAAAATTTTCGTGTCTGATTGCAAACCAAGGTGACGTAGGCAAAGCGGCTTCTTTGTTCTTTTATAAAGAAGGCTCGCAGATTTGAGGAGCGACTTTTTGTTGGTTGGAGACCTCAACTTAATGACAATCGCAGAGTCGATCGATGTTCCTCTTGGCTTCGTGCGGAAAATATCTTTGGGAGTTGGCCCTGGTTGCAATTCGAGTGAGTCACAGAGAACATTAAACATGGTACACAGATCTTCATTTGCTGTCTTAGGAACTCCATGAAGAATAACATCACTGGACAATTTTTCGCGTTCCATGATATCTACCTTTTCTTTCAGCACGGAAATCTCGCTATCCACTTTGTTACACTCCACAGAAATCGGTGATTGCTCCAGCACTTCCACACGAACTGTTAAAGCAGCTAACGTTTTACCAATGTCATCAAAGCGACTGTCAAAATCAGTGACAATTCTGTCCAGTCTCTCCATTATTTTGTTTTAACTATCTAATATGAGGTCTTTTAATTCGGAACTGCATTCATAAATTTGTTTAGCTAGGCGTTTGTCGAGCATTTTGCAGATCAGCACTTAGGGATGACACTGGGGAACAAATTTGCTTCACTTGTTTTGATGTAAGTCTTGTTGCACGGGGTGAAGAACATGGGTCTGCATTGTGGTAAGTTTCGCGCGTACTTGTTCGCAGGCAAATGGGAGATTGTAAAGTCCAGCAAATTAATCTAAGTTTTCAATTAAGATCGATAATTTATCACCAAATAATTTATCACCAAATAAGAACAGATAGTATTTATACGAAATCGATTCACTTTTTGTAATTAATGGAGATTATTAAAGAGAAAAAAAAAGACTTTGAAACAAAAACCGCGACGGAGCTTTAGTGTTTTTCTGACTCAGCTGTCGTCTCCGGGCTAATTAGTCCAATTATTGTTAGCTCCAAAATACTTTTGCAGGATTTGTGGATCTCGAAAGTTAAATGGGACGAGTCGCTGTCGCAAGATCTGCGTACGCAATGGAGCCGATTTAAGGATCAGCTAGCAATTCTAAATAAGGTTAAGGTCAAACGATGTGTAATCCCGAATGAAAAGGATGAGAGTCTTCAGATTCATGGATTTGCAGATGAATCCGGAAGAGCGTACGGATGCTGTGTCTATGTACGCCAAGACACATCCAGAAGTTTGGAGGATGTACTGCTAGACGTTGAATATGTGATGAATAACACTGTATATAGAATCGTGGGATTGGCTCCCAGCGGGTTGTTGTTTGGTGTCAGACAGAGGGGCAGGATGATCGACAGTTTAAAAGAGAGTCTTGAGGAAATAGTTGAGTTGAGGGAAAATTCGGATTTGAGTGTTAAGAGGATGGAAACAGTGGAAAAACAAAAGCGGGTGCAGGAGTATAACGCACGGAGATATGATGAGAGACGAAAAGCGCCGCAGTCTTATGTCGTAGGTGACTACGTCATGGTCAAGAACTTCGTGAGCACGCCGGGAGCTCCGAGGAACCTAGTGCCCAAGTTCAGGGGGCCATACCGAGTAAATCGGGTGATAGGTAACGATTGGTACGAGGTTAAGGACATAGAAGATTTTCAGATAAGCCAGATACCGTACCAAGGGACGTAGGAAGCGACGAATATGAGACCATACGAGAGCGACGACAAAGGAGTGTAATCGAGGGGGGGAATTGAAGTGTCAACGTGTAAACGCGAAAGCGAGAGAATACCAAACGAGGGCTAAAACAAAAAGGAGTGCAATCGGGGCGAATGCAAGTCAGGATGGCCGAATTGTAGCAAGTAAGTATAGGTAGCGTAGGAAAACGCAGTGGCAACCCCTACGCGGGAACATTCCATATGTTGTTAGTTACCTAAACCAACCTATACACCCACAGTTCAAGTAGATTAAGTAAACCCACACTACTAAAGGGTGATTTTTTAAGAGGTTTAGAACTTTTTTTAAAAAAAAAACACAAAAAAATCGAAAAAATGAATGAAATATTTATTTGAATCGATAGTTTGAACCTTGCAATTTAATGTTTAAAGATAATTTCATGCAAATGTTGACCGCGGCTGCGTCTCAGGTAGCCCATCCGCTGAGTCCAATTTTGGCATACTCTTTCAGACATATCGGCCGGTATCTCACGAATGAATGCATGGATGTTGGCTTCCAGTGCGTCAATCGAAGCGGGCTTGTCCCTATACACATTAGCCTTGGCATACCCCCACAAAAAATAATCTAATGGTGTCAAATCGCACGATCTAGGCGGCCAATTGACCGGCCCGAAACGTGAAATTAACTGTTCACCAAACTCGCCTCGCAATTGCGCCATTGTTTCGCGTGCTGTGTGGCATGTGGCACCGTCTTGTTGAAACCACATATCATGCAAGTCAAGAACTTCCATTTCGGGCAAAAAAAAGTTTGTTATCATCGCTCGGTAGCGTTCACCATTGACAGTAACGCTGCGATTCGCATCATCTTTGAAGAAATATGGCCCAATAATGCCGCCGGCCCATAAACCGCACCAAACAGTGGCTTTTTCGGGATGCATTGGTAGCTGTTGCAATGCTTCTGGCTGATCTTCACTCCAAATGCGGCAATTTTGCTTATTTACGTACCCATTCAACCAAAAATGAGCCTCATCGCTGAACACAATTTTTCGATAAAAAAGCGGATCCTCGGCCAGCTTTCCAACAGCCCATTCACCAAAAATTCGGCGTTGTGGTAGGTCGGCTGGCTTTAGTTCTTGCACCAGCTGTATCTTAAAAGGCTTTACGCCCAAATCCTTCCGCAAAATTTTCCACGTAGTGCTGTAACAAAGGCCTAACTGCTGGGAACGGCGCCGAATCGACATTTCGCGGTCTTCTGTCACACTAGCTGATACGGCCGCAATATTTTCTTCACTACGCACAGTACGTAAACGTGTTGGTGGTTTAATGTCCAACAAAGTAAATTTGGTGCGAAATTTGGTCACAATCTTCCGAATAGACTGCTCAGAAGGTCGAGAATGCCGATCATAAAATGGAAGCAGCGCGCGATGAACATTTCGAACCGAGCACGAATTTTGATAGTAAAATTCAATAATTTGCAAGCGTTGTTCATTTGTAAGACGATCCATGGTTAAATTGCAAACCAAACTGAAGCTGTTTGACAGTGACACAAGGTACTAAACACACGTCAGCTGTCAAAACCAGTGTTGCCAAAACCAAACCAGCTAAAAAATCACCCTTTAACATACCATAAGCATATATATACTAACAAACATTGTTCGTAGAAAGGGAAAGTATCAATAAAGAGTCAGTTATTGTTCGGACTTTAAGCGAACTGGTCGTGTTATTTCGTGAAAGGTACTACAGAAGGAAGATTTTCAACAAATTGTTTCTTATAATATCTCCATTGAGCCTGTTTTACTTTGGATGTAAACAGGTTTCGTTATTGATAAATGGCATCAAATAACTCAGGGAGCCTATAGCGTTTCCACCGGTTGTAGGCATCATCACGCTCGTTCCTCAGATCATCAATCTCTTCAGTAAAACAATTATTATGCACACATTTCACATGCCTTGTCAAAATGGGTACATGTTTGTTAAATAAATACATAATTGAACTTTGAAAGTAATTAACTTGAGCATCGGGATTGGACTCAGAGTATATTGGTTGCCAGCTAATTCTTTGAAGATCGTACTTCAGGAGTTCTGGGTTCAAGTTTTTAAAATCCCTATATGAGTACGTAAGCTCTTCCCGTGTAATGTTTAAAAAATTAGATCATGCTTACAAAAAGCCAAGGCAGAAACTTAATTTAAAAAAAACATCTGGACCAAAACTAGACAAAAATAAGTCTAGAAGAGTGCCAGAACTAGTATCAAAGTGTGTTGGAACTGAAGCGTTAGCAAGACCTAAGTTGAGTGACTTCATTGAATCTACGAAACCTTTGAATTCATCATGATTTAAAATGTTGCAATTAAAATCACCACATAAAATTGTATTAGAGAAACCAGATGAATAAGTCTCAAGAAAACTGTAAATGGTAATTAAATCTATATTTTTCTTCGGTCTATACACTACACCAAGGAGACATTTTATTTATTCCTCTTAATATTTGTATAAAACCAAAATCCAACTGTCTGCCAGCTACTGATTTGCAGATAAATTTTGGTGCTAGCGAATTACGAACGTAGATGGCTACACCACCCCCAACTCGATCATACCTATCACCGCGAAAAAGCATATATCCATGCAAAGAATAAACTCCATCCCTTACATCCGGGTGAAACCAAGTCTCTGAAACACATATTACATCAACACTGGAACCAATAAACAGCCTTCTGAACTCGTCAAGTTTTTTTAATAGACTCTGTGCATTCAAATGACATACACAGAAAAATTGGACTAAGATTATACAAAAAGAAAATAAAAACAAAAACAAACATCATCGTGTGTACGGCAGCAGTTAGCTTTGGATGCAGTCAAGTACAAAAGCTTTTGCGGTTGGAGTTTGACTCACAAATACACGTCCATTGCGGGTGAAAACAGAGATTAGATGGTTTTTCAGTTTTAATTGAAAAGCTTTACGGTAGATTGAACGATTGGTTGAAGTTAGACTTTCGTTTAAGAAAATTTTCGTGTCTGATTGCAAACCAAGGTGACGTAGGCAAAGCGGCTTCTTTGTTCTTTTATAAAGAAGGCTCGCATATTTGAGGAGCGACTTTTTGTTGGTTGGAGACCTCAACTTAATGACAATCGCAGAGTCGATCGATGTTCCTCTTGGTTTCGTGCGGAAAATATCTTTGGGAGTTGGCCCTGGTTGCAATTCGAGTGAGTCACAGAGAACATTAAACATGGTACACAGATCTTCATTTGCTGTCTTAGGAACTCCATGAAGAATAACATCACTGGACAATTTTTCGCGTTCCATGATATCTACCTTTTCTTTCAGCACGGAAATCTCGCTATCCACTTTGTTACACTCCACAGAAATCGGTGATTGCTCCAGCACTTCCACACGAACTGTTAAAGCAGCTAACGTTTTACCAATGTCATCAAAGCGACTGTCAAAATCAGTGACAATTCTGTCCAGTCTCTCCATTATTTTGTTTTGACTATCTAATATGAGGTCTTTTAATTCGGAGCTGCATTCATGAATTTGTTTAGCTAAGCGTTTGTCGAGCATTTTGCAGATCAGCACTTAGGGATGACACTGGGGAACAAATTTGCTTCACTTGTTTTGATGTAAGTCTTGTTGCACGGGGTGAAGAACATGGGTCTGCCATTGCGGTAAGTTTCGCGCGTACTTGTTCGCAGGCAAATGGGAGATTGTAAAGTCCAGCAAATTAATCTAAGTTTTCAATTAAGATCGATAATTTATCACCATATGGAACAGATAGTATTTATACGAAATCGATTCACTTTTTGTAATTAATGGAGATTATTAAAGAGAAAAAAAAAGACTTGGAAACAAAAACCGCGACGGAGCTTTAGTGTTTTTCTGACTCAGCTGTCGTCTCCGGGCTAATTAGTCCAATTATTGTTAGCTCCAAAATACTTTTGCAGGATTTGTGGATCTCGAAAGTTAAATGGGACGAGTCGCTGTCGCAAGATCTGCATATGCAATGGATCCCATTTAAGGATCAGCTAGCAATTCTAAATAAGGTTAAGGTCAAACGATGTGTAATCCCGAATGAAAAGGATGCGAGTCTTCAGATTCATGGATTTGCAGATGAATCCGGAAGAGCGTACGGATGCTGTGTCTATGTACGCCAAGACACATCCAGAAGTTTGGAGGATGTACTGCTAGACGTTGAATATGTGATGAATAACACTGTATATAGAAGCGTGGGATTGGCTCCCAGCGGGTTGTTGTTTGGTGTCAGACAGAGGGGCAGGATGATCGACAGTTTAAAAGAGAGTCTTGAGGAAATAGTTGAGTTGAGGGAAAATTCGGATTTGAGTGTTAAGAGGATGGAAACAGTGGAAAAACAAAAGCGGGTGCAGGAGTATAACGCACGGAGATATGATGAGAGACGAAAAGCGCCGCAGTCTTATGTCGTAGGTGACTACGTCATGGTCAAGAACTTCGTGAGCACGCCGGGAGCTCCGAGGAACCTAGTGCCCAAGTTCAGGGGGCCATACCGAGTAAATCGGGTGATAGGTAACGATAGGTACGAGGTTATGGACATAGAAGATTTTCAGATAAGCCAGATACCGTACCAAGGGACGTAGGAAGCGACGAATATGAGACCATACGAGAGCGACGACAAAGGAGTGTAATCGAGGGGGGGAATTGAAGTGTCAACGTGTAAACGCGAAAGCGAGAGAATACCAAACGAGGGCTAAAACAAAAAGGAGTGCAATCGGGGCGAATGCAAGTCAGGATGGCCGAATTGTAGCAAGTAAGTATAGGTAGCGTAGGAAAACGCAGTGGCAACCCCTACGCGGGAACATTCCATATGTTGTTAGTTACCTAAACCAACCTATACACCCACAGTTCAAGTATATTAAGTAAACCCACACTACTAACATACCATAAGCATATAAAGGGTGATTTTTTAGCTGGTTTGGTTTTGGCAACACTGGTTTTGACAGCTGACGTGTGTTTAGTACCTTGTGTCACTGTCAAACAGCTTCAGTTTGGTTTGCAATTTAACCATGGATCGTCTTATTGAATTTTACTATCAAAATTCGTGCTCGGTTCGAAATGTTCATCGCGCGCTACTTCCATTTTATGATCGGCATTCTCGACCTTCTGAGCAGTCTATTCGGAAGATTGTGACCAAATTTCGCACCAAATTTACTTTGTTGGACATTAAACCACCAACACGTTTACGTACTGTGCGTAGTGAAGAAAATATTGCGGCCGTATCAGCTAGTGTGACAGAAGACCGCGAAATGTCGATTCGGCGCCGTTCCCAGCAGTTAGGCCTTTGTTACAGCACTACGTGGAAAATTTTGCGGAAGGATTTGGCCGTAAAGCCTTTTAAGATACAGCTGGTGCAAGAACTAAAGCCAGCCGACCTACCACAACGCCGAATTTTTGGTGAATGGGCTCTTGGAAAGCTGGCCGAGGATCCGCTTTTTTATCGAAAAATTGTGTTCAGCGATGAGGCTCATTTTTGGTTGAATGGGTACGTAAATAAGCAAAATTGCCGCATTTGGAGTGAAGATCAGCCAGAAGCATTGCAACAGCTACCAATGCATCCCTGTTTGGTGCGGTTTATGGGCCGGCGGCATTATTGGGCCATATTTCTTCAAAGATGATGCGAATCGCAGCGTTACTGTCAATGGTGAACGCTACCGAGCGATGATAAGAAACTTTTTTTTGCCCGAAATGGAAGTTCTTGACTTGCATGATATGTGGTTTCAACAAGACGGTGCCACATGCCACACAGCACGCGAAACAATGGCGCAATTGCGAGGCGAGTTTGGTGAACAGTTAATTTCACGTTTCGGGCCGGTCAATTGGCCGCCTAGATCGTGCGATTTGACACCATTAGATTATTTTTTGTGGGGGTATGCCAAGGCTAATGTGTATAGGGACAAGCCCGCTTCGATTGACGCACTGGAAGCCAACATCCATGCATTCATTCGTGAGATACCGGCCGATATGTGTGAAAGAGTATGCCAAAATTGGACTCAGCGGATGGGCTACCTGAGACGCAGCCGCGGTCAACATTTGCATGAAATTATCTTTAAACATTAAATTGCAAGGTTCAAACTATCGATTCAAATAAATATTTCATTAATTTTTTCGAATTTTTTGTGTTTTTTTTTTTTTAAAAAGTTCTAAACCTCTTAAAAGATCACCCTTTACAATGCGAAGTCACGAGTTGCACCACGCAAGGTACAACCAATACCGAAATTGGAGCTTTGTGCAGCAGAGTTATTGGTTCAGTTGGTCAACAAATGTCTGAAGAATTTCCCTAGGAAGGTGGAATCCGTGTACCTGTGGACAGATTCCGAAATTGTGCTCCACTGGTTGAATAAACACCCATCGACATGGGTGATTGGCAACGTTCGTTGCGAATCGTGTCTCAGAAATTCAACAGGGATCTCTATTTGGAGACACGTGGGGTCCAAGTCGAATCCGGCGGACATTGTGTCTCGCGAAGCTACAGTAACGGAGCTGTTACAGTCTGATTGGTTCACTGGGCCCCGGTTTTTTATAAACAGGAGGAGCAATGCCCAAAAACCAAACGTAGACTGAAAGCGAAAGAAGTTCCAGCGGCTAGAAAGGTTAAAGTTTCGTTATTGAGCCTTGCATTTAACGAAGATTTCGAAACGGAATACACAAAGTTCAGTATTGCTTGAGTGTTGATGGGGATACAGACATTGAGTAACTCGTGCAAATAAAAGTTTCGCATTCTATTATTTAAAAGTATATTTAACTTCAAACTATTTAATTTTGTGTTTTATACAACACTTAAAAAGTGATAAGAGATGAAGTGGAATCTGTGCAATTTAAAAGTAGAAAGACATGACAGTAAAATACAGTGTACTATCTGCAAAGAATTTTTGCACGCAAAGTGCGCCAAATTAGAAAAGGAAGAGTTGGAATTCTATGATAAGAGCAACCAAATCTTTAAATGCGCTAATTGTTTAACTCTGCGTAGAAAGTCAATTCTCGTTGACTCTCCTATCAATGTTCAATCCAAGAGCACATCTGGCAATCGCCCTACAACAAGCAACAATAACTCCAACCGGATCAACGTAGGTGTATTACCATCTCTTCTGCCCGAAACCGTCACCGTGTCCGCCCATAACGACAACAATACGGTCGACCAAGTGATCACGATGCAAATGCTGTACACTGAAATAATTCAGCTTCAGCGCGTCAACAAGGAAGCGCTCTTAAAGATCCGAACTCTAGAAGAAAGCAATACTTCTCTTCTTAAGAAAGTGGACATCTTAGAAAACAAAATTAATTTTCTTGAACAGAGAGAAAAAGAGTGCGTTGTGGATATTGTTGGCCTGCTGGATGTTAATACGTCTAACGTTAAGGAAAGAGTCAACAATTTATTAACATCCGTTATGGGAGAGCAATTCAGCCCAGAAGAAATAGTTTCATGCTACGTAAAAAAAACGAATATGGGAAACAAAAGCAAATCGACAAACATTGCGCGCGTCACCTTTTCATCACTCTCGCGGAAGAATGATGCCATGAAAAGAATGCGTGAAAGCAGAGAGCCGAGCAACAGCAACTGCGTTGGTGGAGGCAGCAAAAAGAATAGCAGCAGCAGCAATCGAATCTACATGAAGGACTGTCTCACTGCCTATACACGGTCTCTACTGAAAAAAGCAACCGAACTCAAACGCAATAACATCTGCAAATATGTTTGGGTAAGGAATGCATCGGTACTTATTAGAAGAAAAGAGGGTGATAAAGTTATTAAACTAAGTTCATTTGGAGATCTGTTGAAGATTGAGGGTATAATACTTTGGTAACTTAAATACTAATTATGTTAAATCGAAATTGTAATAATTTTTCTTGAATTCTCCAATTAATGCAAATAATAACGTTAATCACTCCTTTGCTTTATTTGAAAATTCGAATTGTTTTTGTATTGACCATGTAAACAATAAGCAACAATCTGGATTTTCTGTCATTCATCAAAACATTCGTAGCTTAAGAATGAATTTTGATACATTTTCCACCCATCTTGCGTCTTTAGATCATTTACCGGACCTTATCTTTGTATCTGAAATCTGGATTTTTGAAAATGAAATCTCTGACTATAATATCCCTAACTTTTTGTTTGACGCTGCGTGCAATGATTCATATGCAGCTGGTGGTGTCGGAGTGTTTTATGGAACTGGCATAGTAGGATTAAAAATAGAAAAATATAATTTGCAAAGTGCTGACATTATCAGTTTTAGCTGTGAAATTGCTGGTATTTGCTACTGTTTTATTTGTGCCTACAGACTTCACAAATGTACAGCGAAAGCTTTTACTGAAGAATTTTCTGTGTTCTTGGAACTTCAGACATGTAAAAATTTAGTTTTACTTGGTGATTTTAATATCAATATTTTGTCTAGTTCGTTAGAAGTTGATCACTTTTTGTCGACTTTATCATCATTTGGATTTGATTCCTTGTTGACTCACCCTACTCGGTTAAGCGCGTGTTTAGATCACATATTTATTAGGATTCACCGTAATAATTGCATAGGATTCAAAACTGCGGTGCATGACTTAAAATTGACGGATCACAGATTAACAAGTATTCAATTTAATTATAATGTTCCTAGAACCAATCGATCTGAGTGTGAAGAATTTGCCAAAGTTGATTTTAATGTCCTAAGAAACAATTTGAACTTTAAATTCTGGGAAGATGTCTTCAGTTATAGTGATCCATCAATCGCTTTCGATTTATTTCTTAACAAGCTACAAGCCCATATTTCTAGCAGCCATCAAATATTAAGAAAGAAAAATAATAAAGGCATATGCCTTAAGCCATGGATGAAGCCATCACTGCTTAAAAAAATTAAAAGGAAAAATAAGCTGAGTGTTCTTGTTAAAAAGCATCCGAATAATTTAAACCTTAAAAAATACTATGTTAAGGTTTGTAAAAAACTTAAGGATGAAATACCTCTGTTTCGAGATAATTACTATCGCAACAAATTATCAATGAGTGTTGGAAACTCCAAAAAGGAATGGCGTGTTGTCGATGAGATTCTTGGCAGAAAAGCTTCTGAAAAAAACATTGTTTTAAATATCAACAATTCACTTATTTCCGATTCCATTGGAGTTGCTAATTTGTTTAATGATTTTTTTTGTAATATGAGTTCTTTTCAGGACACAATTAATAACAACATCGAGTCCGCAAACATGCTAGTCTTTGAAGGAATAATACGTCAACCTGAAAGTTTTTTCTGCGAACCTTTTACTGCGGTAGAAATCTATAAAATAGTTTGTTCCCTCAAAACATCAAAGTCTTCTTCCTTTGACAATATGTCAAGCTCTTTGTTAAAAAAAATAAGTTTTCATATCTCTGATGTGTTGTGTTTTATTTTCAACCAAAGTGATCCCACTCCACAAAAAGGGTGATACTACAGTTTTAAACAACTTCTGTCCTATTTCTTTGTTGTCGGTTTTTTCAAAGGTTTTTGAGAGAGGTGTTAAATCTAGAATGCTTTCGTATCTTGACAGAATACATTTCTTCAGCGATTATCAGTTTGGATTTAGAAGTGGAAGATCTACTGAGACTGCACTATTAAAATTGTAACGTACCACCGCCCCCGAAGCGTACCCGAATCCGAAAAGGATAAGGATTTGAAGCGTTCGAACTCAACCCCTTCTTGCACTATCACCCATGCATGTAAGGATCGAATCCACCATGGTCGAAATGCTTCCGCTTCTGCTGACGATCGTGTAACCCTCCTGTCAACTCTTTCCACCCATATGACCCAAGGTCACAGGACCCTTGAGGCAGTCCGGGCGGCATAACAAGAGGGGTGTCCAGGCACTTGAGGCTCAGGCATGACCGCCTTCCCGCGCTAGCTCGTCGGTGGGTGGGGGTCTTGCCACAAGCCCTGAACATGGGTTACTTGTTTTTACATGCCTGTTGACTGAACTAGGTTCAAGCTGTAATCGAACACAAATACCGGAAAAAGAAATAGACTGCGAGGCCCGAGTTAAGCTAATACACATTCCCTTTAACATGAAAACCCTATGATGTGGATAAAAAAAATTATAATTTTTTTTTTCCAAACCGTTGCCCAAGGGTGGGGAGATGAGGTGCACCGCATTCCGTCCTTCGCTTGTAGTTACGCTTACACAACCTGTATAAATCTAGCGATTGAAATAGAAAATCATTTGAACAAATGTGTTACAATAATTAAAATGACCACACTTAGCTTTTTCTAGTCCCTCAAATAGAGCCCTCTAGTGAGCAATAGCGATACGAACAAAATCCCTATATGGTGTCTCTGCTGCTGTTGATGCTGGATGGCGAATTCGGTGGTGGATTTGGCTGGATGGCGATCTCCGATGATGAGCTTTTCCACAAAGTCTTTTTTTCTCGTTTTCGAGGAGATGTGGGGGGGGGGGGGGGGGCAAAGTCGAGGGTGCCCTTGCTGTCGAGAGCTGGTGACGTGGCTTATACCAGATGGAGTGGTAGCACTTACGTGGCTTTCGCTTTTCGCTGACAGTGGCCTTGGACTCAAGTGCGATGGTGAAAGCGGGTATCGTGTGAAGCTCGATGGAGGGATCCGACTTTGTATGGCGGTGGTCGAATCAAAGCATCGATCCTCTCTGCGGCGTTACCAGCGGGCGGCGAGCGAGAGCTTCGCTTATTCGGCAGGCGCAATCGACGAGTTTCGGCGTAGGTGATACGATTTTCTTTCCTAGACCTTGGTTGGGGTGGTCTCTGGCGGTTCGGGACGGTGGGTTGCGCAAACGAAGAAATGAAAAGGTGATGATGTGCGTCACGATATGACAACGGCTCAGGGACCGCGTGGTGTAGCGAGGAAGACTCTTTCCGTGCGTATCGAATGACGTGTAAAGGTATATTTTGCGCGTTTCTCGACTCGAGGGATGTGAAAACACGAGATTTAAAATTTCCGCTTAACACAAAATACTTTTGTAATATTTATATACCGTGTAGAGATACGTAGCAGCACTTCTCACGCCACCACTGTCTGTTGTTTCGCACAAATCTTTTTCCTCCCACAGCAACACGTCCGAACAGCTCGCCGTTTCGAAAAAGAAAAAAAAAGACCCAGCTTCTTTCTGTCGCCTTTCGGTTGTGGCAAAATCTCCGTAGGCGGTCTGCCATAATTTAGCCAATCCAGCCATCTCTTTTGCTCTTATGTAGGAACCTTATGGCAAAATCTTTACTAACGCCTAATAATCTCAATTTTATTGGGACAAATACCATTTACCCCTACAAATACTAACTTGATTTTTTTGCACCTTTTTAATGCATAAAGATAATTGTTTAAATAAAATTCTGTCGCCAAGAAGCGTCAAAAAAAACCTGCCATAAACTGAGCGAAAAAAGAAAAAAAAGCTAAGACACAAAGATGGACGAGTCACGGATGTTCTTCTCTACGCCTGTCGTTTTATTTACGCTCAGTGCGGACATTATCCGAAAGCTACGGTCGCCATCATTTGTCCAATTTTAAAACAAGTCGTTACCGGAAACAAAGAAAAAAGATAATTTTTATTAAGGTGACACCGGTTTCCTACACAACTTAAGATTTTCAAGAGTTCGAACGAGTGAAAAGATTAAGGAAAAGAAACCGAGTTACAACTAAGATCCGAATCCACAACTCTACAAGAGGAGAGTCTCATGTTCGGACTGAACTAGGTATTTCCAAGAAGATAAAATTGTTAGGATCACAACGCAAATGCCCTTTCAGAGGATTACCCCGTCACCGTCGCATATCTTTCGAATGCACAACCCCTAGGCTTTTTCCGAATTCGTCTACTTATTCGTAGAGGTTATTACCTATAATCTTACGGACTTTAGCTTTGATGAATTTCCTACAAAGTTTGGCGTTTATACGCTTTGAAGCGTCACTCAAGACATAATTCCGCTTATAAACGGTTTCTCCGACCTGGTATCGTATTTTCGTGCTACGGGTATTGTATACCTTTCCATAAATTTGATGGGTTTTCTCCAGGGAATCCTTAATGAACGAGTGTAGCATATTCATTTTCGCAGATTTAGGTATCTGCTCTAACTCTGAGTTGTTTAACCCGTCTAGTTTTCGCAAGAGCTTGTACTCGCTTCCGTGCTCGATCATACGCTGTCCAAATACTGCTTCGTAGGGTGACATGCCGATGGCAGAATGCACGCCCGTGCGGAGTGCACAACCTATGGAGTCTAATTGAACATCCCAATTAGATTGGTCGGTGTCAATATAGGACCTAATTGCAGCTAAAAGTGATCGGTTCACACGTTCGCTGGCATTAGCCTGCGGAGAATATGCGGCCGTTTTTAGGTGGTTTATTCCAAAATATTCGGTAAGGTGTTTAAGTTCCTTGCTGAGAAATTGCTTTCCGTTGTCGGATAGAATTGTCTCAGGAACACCAAAAACGAAAAAGATATCGTCGCGAAGAAATCTTACAGCGGCTTCGGAAGTTGCGCGTCTTAGAGGCTTTATCAGCACGAACTTTGTCAGTTGGTCTAAGGCTATTATAATATGGGCATTGCCAAGTTTGGACCTAGGATAAGGTCCTAAGAAATCAATGTAGATATGCTGGAACGGTCTATCGACAATAAAAGCTTTTCCCATTTGCGCTCTTAGGACGCAGTTAGGTGCTTTAGTCGTTTTGCATACCTCACATTTAGCGATGAATTCTTTAACTTGAGTTGCCATGTTCGGCCAATAAAATTGTTTCCTTAGTCGGTGCAGAGTCTTCGCTATGCCACCATGCGAGGCCTTAGGTGGGCAATGAGCCAGGTCAATTAGTTTGCCGGTAAGCGCGGTTGGAACCCAAAGCGTCCAGGTCAGTTCGTGTTGTATCGGATTGGAAGTGTTATGTTTTACTCGTTTATACAGGTAGTCCTCGGAGATTTGAAGGTCCGGCAGCTGGCTCTGATTCTTCTTTACAGTATCGAAAATCTGACGGTACTGATCTGATTGGAAACTCGGATCTGCAAGATCTATGTGCAGTACGTCGCCAGGTGAGTTTGCCTTCAAGCAACCGTTCTGGACCGCCTCCACTTCGTAAACCCGGGACAACGCGTCTGGAACAATGTTCAAACTACCCTTCCTGTGTTCGATTTCAAACGAATACCCTTGTAGCTCAAGGCTCCAACGCGCTAACCTCCCTTTAAGATCCCTTAGGCTCATTAGCCATTTAAGGCTCGCATGATCCGTAATGACCTTAAACTTATACCCTTCTATATATGGTCTAAATTTTGTTATTCCCATGACAGCAGCTAGGCATTCACGTTCGGTCACCGTGTAGTTCCTCTGAGCGGAATTCAGCTTGTGGGAATAGTAATATATCGGACGTTCAGTCCCAGTTTCATCGACCTGACTAAGAACTGCCCCGATGCCAGTTGAAGAGGCATCGCACGAGATGATAAACTGTTTCTTAAAGTCGGGATTTACTAAGACTGGAGCGCACGATAATCTGGACTTGATAGCGTTAAAGGAATCAATCGCTTCCTCATCAAACTTGAACTTTACTCCTTTCTTTAAGGTGTCTGAAAGATGCGAAGCCAGGGACGAAAAGTTTTCGACAAATCTGCGGTACCACCCGGCCATACCTAAAAAACGTCTGACCTGTCGAGCGTTCTGTGGTATCGGAAATTGTTTTATGGCTACTACTTTGTCGGGATCAACTTTCAGAACTCCACTACCTACTATAAAACCAAGGTATTTCAATTCCTTGTGACAGAATTTCGATTTTTCAAGGTTGATCGTTAGTCCTGCCTCACTTAGTTTCTCAGCTACAACATTAAGGAGCTCGATATGTTCTTTGAATGTGCCTGAAATAATGAGCAAATCATCGAGGTATACAAATACCTGATGTCGCAATTGGTGTGGGATAACTTTATCCATTAGGCGGCATAGACGTTGCGGCGCGTTGCATAGGCCAAAAGGCATGACCTTGAAATGATACAACGCCCTACCGGGGACAGTAAATGCTGTCTTCTCCCTAGAGCTTTGCTCCAGCGGTATTTGCCAGAAGGCGTCTTTCAGATCTACACTGGACATGTAGTAAGTATCTGGAAGACGGCCCAGCAGACCCTCTATATGCGGCAGTGGGTATGCGTCCTTTTTCGTGACGCGGTTGAGATCTCGAACGTCCAAGCACAAGCGGCTTTTCCCTTCCCTTCGAACAAGGACAACGGGAGAGCTCCATGAACTCGAGCTTTCTTCTATTACGTCCATAGCTAGCATACGATCTAACTGCGCATATATGAGGGTCTCTACCGCTGGAGATACGGGATAGTGCCGCCTTTTTATTGGAGCCGAATCCCCGGTATCAATCACATGCTCCTCTAGGGATGTTTTCCCCAAGCCAAGAGTGGCAAAGGAAGGAAACTTGCTAAGAGTTTGTTCTAAACGATGGGGGTCTTCCGCCGACAACTCGTGAGATGTCGATAGGACTTCACTTTTTGGGGGCGAATCATCAGAAACGTTTAGGCCCAACGAAATGCTTTCCAACTGAAATGTATTGCTGTTCGTCGATTGGGGAATTACATTTGGAGCTATCTGAAACTTTTCCCAAAAATCGATTCCTAGATAAAGCTCCTTAGATAACGATGGAACTATGTACAATGTAATTTCTTCTGGGCGATTTTCAAACACTATTTCGGATTTGACTACACCAACGATATCCTGGGGCTTACCGTCAGCGGTAACGACTGCTGATGAAAACTTCTTATAAGGGATGTTATTGGCTTTTAGGAACTCAACACTGCCAGCGCCTAGGCAACTGATGCATGCACCACTATCTAAAAGGCCGGACCAATCTCTTCCGAAGAAATGTACCGACGCATACGGTCTCGGATCGTCTGCAGAATTTCGAAGCGTAGTTGCAGCAATTGCATTATGCAAGTTTTTAAGGTGCTTGAAACGAGTCCTGATTTTAAGGACTTTCGGTGAAGGACTTGAATTACTGAATATGCGGTTTTTGGCTTGATTGTATTTTAACCAACGTTGGTGGATAGGTTTTTGCCCATGATTGATTTGACTTGGAACGACTCGAGAAGGAGGCTTGATGGCGTTAGCTTCTGTACAACGTTTTAAAATAGCGATAGGGGTAATAGGGGGCTGGTTTTCTACTGGTTTGCCGGTTCCAGGTTCTGAGAGCATCTCCCCCCGGTACGAGAGTTGCTCACCTGTGCGTTTCTTGAGCATACGGGACAGCTCGGAGTCACTGTATTTTCTAGCCCACATTTGTAGCAAAAGACAGCACGTTGCGGAACTGGGCAATCGAAAAAGGAGTGTCCTGTCTCCTTACAATTCCAGCATCTCAAGGAGTTTCGTTCCCTCTGTCGATACGCTAGCGCTTCCACATGATCTTGTGCGGCAGAAGCAGACAATTGCTCGGCGTGCTCGCTTAGTTCGCTGACATTTCGTCGAAAGGGTACACGAGTTTGAAATTTCGGTCTCTGTGAATCCGATTCCTTTAGAAACTTTTCAATGCTCCGACATACGTACACCATCTCGGGAATACTATGGGTATTGAACGTTAGTAAGTATTCCCCGATTCTTTGGTTTACATTTTGTTTGATTACTTCAATCAGCTCTCGAGTAGGTTTTGGAAATCTTAGCCTAGCGTTTAGCTGTAGTAGGTCGCTGTAATATGCATCAAAACTCTCATTTGCGGCCTGCCTTCTCGCCGACAACTGTCGGGAAATCTCGAAGTCAGTTTCGAGACTGCGGTACTGCTCGATAAGAGCCAAACGAAGAGCAGCCCAGTTGGCGGTTGGGTTGGCTTTAATAAAAGTCCAGAACCAAGTCTCAACTTGACCGCTAACAAAATAGTGAAAGTTCTGGAAAATCTCACCCCATGACGCATTGTAGGATTCTCTCAGTCTTCCCAAACGAAAGAGAAAGTCGTCAATCATCATATTCTTGTTATCAAATTTGATCCCCCACTTGTGGTAGTGGTGGAATCGGCTGCCTGAACTTGAAGGCGAGACGCCTGCGAACGCGGTTCGGGACGAGGAGAAGCGTCGTTCAGGTTCAGGTTACCTAACTGAGATAGGAAATTATCAACATTTGCGCTACGGCACATCTGCACTGGATAAACGGTTGGGTCTGCCAGCGGGTAAGTATTTTGAGGAGGAGGCTCAGCCCTGGTTAGTAACTCTGGCTGTCTAATTGGTTCGGCTGCCGAATAAGGCGGAACCGTAGCGGGTGCAAAACATGGAGCAGTACCAATGCTTCCCTGAGCTGGAATCCCCGCTAGAGCTTCACGAACTAGCGCCACAACTTCCCGACGCATCTCTAACCTACTCTTCTCTAACTCCTCTCGAATAAAGCGGAGTTCGTCAGTTCGGTTTATACCAACTGTAGCAGAAACAACGTCTTGCACATACGTTTCAAAATGCGCGCTCACGTTATGCTCACCCATATTGTCGGGGTCATCACTATGGTTCTCCGTCGTACTAATTGGAGGTCCTGATTGCGGCTGAGGCACGACGTTATCTGCCGGATCGCCTGGACTGTGTGTGTCCGACATATTTGTAGTCGGAACGGTTTCTTTATCCTACATTGTATTTGTTTGGTTAGGGTTTCTACCACTACGCAAATTATAGGGAGATGCCCCTGGCAAATTAACGGACTGTCTAGTATTCGGGTTAGACATTGCCCGGATGCGAGCAAAATAATTAATACTTAATTAGAATTTTAAAAGGTTTACTCGGAAAGGATTTGTATTCAAAAAGTAAAATAAAAGCAATAAATCGAATGCCCTTGAACCAGAAATTAAAAGATACTTATATATATCAGGAACATGTTATACTAAAATATGTATATCTATCTATATAAAGGAAAATTATAATAGTTATTTGTAAACGTAGAATGGGTTCGAGGATGTGACCGCTGGAGGAGGTTCCATCCGAGAAATGAGAGAAGAACTTAACAAACCCTATCATAGAATTATGAATTACTACGCTAACAGTTTAGGAAAGGCTTGCCTTCATAGTCGGTAAGACGAGTCAGACGCGGTAGCAACAGACGTAAATGAGGAACTACTTCAACCCAAATACCGGACTATACCGAGCTCTGACAACAAAAATATACTTTCGGGTTGGATATGCCTAGGGTTCATGCAACAGACGTTATCAGAAATCATTATCCAACTACCGGACATGAAACTTTCCTGACATACTACAACTACCAAAAGACAAAACTCTCACTGAAGGAACGCCTACGCAACTGTCATAGATGAGGACCATCGTCAGTCCATCTACCGGACGTACGCTATCATCAGAGAACTTGAATGAATGTTACTCCCATAGTTACTCGAATACTGCAGCAGACGTAAGTGAGGAACTACTTCAACCCACATACCGGACTAGTATATACGAGACTATAGGAAGATGGAAAAGGTATGAAATGTTAGCATTCTAATCATATGACTCTGACAACAAGACTATTCCAAACTGCTAACTGAAAAAAAATACTTTATACTAGGTTAATGTGAATTAGATTTGCTTAATTTCGGGCCCCACGTTGGGCGCCACCTATAACGTACCACCGCCCCCGAAGCGTACCCGAATCCGAAAAGGATAAGGATTTGAAGCGTTCGAACTCAACCCCTTCTTGCACTATCACCCATGCAAGTAAGGATCGAATCCACCATGGTCGAAATGCTTCCGCTTCTGCTGACGATCGTGTAACCCTCCTGTCAACTCTTTCCACCCATATGACCCAAGGTCACAGGACCCTTGAGGCAGTCCGGGCGCCATAACAAGAGGGGTGTCCAGGCACTTGAGGCTCAGGCATGACCGCCTTCCCGCGCTAGCTCGTCGGTGGGTGGGGGTCTTGCCACAAGCCCTGAACATGGGTTACTTGTTTTTTCATGCCTGTTGACTAAACTAGGTTCGAGCTGTAATCGAACACAAATACCGGAAAAAGAAATAGACTGCGAGGCCCGAGTTAAGCTAATACACATTCCCTTTAACATGAAAACAATATGATGTGGATAAGGCGAAGAGATAAGATGCGATTCCTCTCCGTGAGCTGACCCACCCCTAGCTGAACGTAATGTCCAACACCTTGGTCATCGCGACGCTCTTTTAACGATGACCCCTAACTAACAGGGGGTTCTAATCGAAGTGATTAAATATCCCTATTTCTTCTCTCTCCCATCTCTCTAAATATCCCACTCCCATTTACTGACACATCCTCTCGCACGATCTACAACCTCAGAAACATCCTGCACGTGAAATTACCAAACTGAATAAATATCACTGAAAAAAAAATCATCCACAAACCTTCGACTTCAACCACAGCCAAAACGGTTCAGTTGTCGTAAATGGAACATGACGAAATGTTTCCCGAAAATCAACAAATGAGAACTCAGTTATTACTTTTCAAAATTATTCATATACAAGAATCTTTATTTCAAAAAAAAAACCCAAATTAATCTAAAATCTATGTACCTACACACTTCAATAACAATAATTCCGAACGTTTAGTACCGATCGTTAAAACAAAAGAGAAATTATTAGGTATTCGATATACGAGCGCTTTGTCGCGCAACGTTGCGAATCAAACAATAACAAAACTAATCCGATACCCAGAAGGTCGTATTTGGTTGCGAAACTTAAAAAAAACTAAGATCTTGAAAGGTTCTTACGACCTTATTGTGCGTTACTTTACAACATCAAATTCTGATAGTTGAATCAATCCCTATTCAAAAAAAACTCTCAAACAAAACTACGATAATTGTATTCGGGTCTCGCTGCATCAAACGCAGGCTACAACACAAAGCGTACAAAAGCTTAACCAAACACTGTTAATTGCTCACAAAAAAAAAATGAAAATCTCTATCTCCTACAACAATAGGTCACTTTCACAGGTGTTCAAAGGAAACAAAAAAAAAACCATCAAAAGTACTCACCCCTTCAATATTGTAAGGGTTATAATTTTTTTTTTCCAAACCGTTGCCCAAGGGTGGGGAGATGAGGTGCACCGCATTCCGTCCTTCGCTTGTAGTTACGCTTACACAACCTGTATAAATCTAGCGATTGAAATAGAAAATCATTTGAACAAATGTGTTACAATAATTAAAATGACCACACTTAGCTTTTTCTAGTCCCTCAAATAGAGCCCTCTAGTGAGCAATAGCGATACGAACAAAATCCCTATATGGTGTCTCTGCTGCTGTTGATGCTGGATGGCGAATTCGGTGGTGGATTTGGCTGGATGGCGATCTCCGATGATGAGCTTTTCCACAAAGTCTTTTTTTCTCGTTTTCGAGGAGATGTGGGGGGGGGGGGGGGGGCAAAGTCGAGGGTGCCCTTGCTGTCGAGAGCTGGTGCCGTGGCTTATACCAGATGGAGTGGTAGCACTTACGTGGCTTTCGCTTTTCGCTGACAGTGGCCTTGGACTCAAGTGCGATGGTGAAAGCGGGTGTCGTGTGAAGCTCGATGGAGGGATCCGACTTTGTATGGCGGTGGTCGAATCAAAGCATCGATCCTCTCTGCGGCGTTACCAGCGGGCGGCGAGCGAGAGCTTCGCTTATTCGGCAGGCGCAATCGACGAGTTTCGGCGTAGGTGATACGATTTTCTTTCCTAGACCTTGGTTGGGGTGGTCTCTGGCGGTTCGGGACGGTGGGTTGCGCAAACGAAGAAATGAAAAGGTGATGATGTGCGTCACGATATGACAACGGCTCAGGGACCGCGTGGTGTAGCGAGGAAGACTCTTTCCGTGCGTATCGAATGACGTGTAAAGGTATATTTTGCGCGTTTCTCGACTCGAGGGATGTGAAAACACGAGATTTAAAATTTCCGCTTAACACAAAATACTTTTGTAATATTTATATACCGTGTAGAGATACGTAGCAGCACTTCTCACGCCACCACTGTCTGTTGTTTCGCACAAATCTTTTTCCTCCCACAGCAACACGTCCGAACAGCTCGCCGTTTCGAAAAAGAAAAAAAAAGACCCAGCTTCTTTCTGTCGCCTTTCGGTTGTGGCAAAATCTCCGTAGGCGGTCTGCCATAATTTAGCCAATCCAGCCATCTCTTTTGCTCTTATGTAGGAACCTTATGGCAAAATCTTTACTAACGCCTAATAATCTCAATTTTATTGGGACAAATACCATTTACCCCTACAAATACTAACTTGATTTTTTTGCACCTTTTTAATGCATAAAGATAATTGTTTAAATAAAATTCTGTCGCCAAGAAGCGTCAAAAAAAACCTGCCATAAACTGAGCGAAAAAAGAAAAAAAAGCTAAGACACAAAGATGGACGAGTCACGGATGTTCTTCTCTACGCCTGTCGTTTTATTTACGCTCAGTGCGGACATTATCCGAAAGCTACGGTCGCCATCATTTGTCCAATTTTAAAACAAGTCGTTACCGGAAACAAAGAAAAAAGATAATTTTTATTAAGGTGACACCGGTTTCCTACAAAATTAACTGGTGAATTATACAATAGCTTCAATTCTTCTGAAATACCGGCTTCATTGTTTATTGATATCACTAAAGCTTTTGATATGGTGGATCACTCGATATTATTAAATAAACTTTACCGTATAGGATTTAGAGGCTATATGTACAAATGGTTTGCTTCTTACTTAAATAACCGTAGACAAATGGTCAGAATCAATAATATTTATAGCTCCCAGAAAACTATAGCACTCGGTGTTCCACAAGGATATGTTTTGGGTCCTATATTGTTCTTAATTTATGTCAATTCATTATTTGAGCAACCTTTTAAAGGTAAAATCACAGCGTTTGCTGATGATACTGCTCTCTCGTATTCAAGTAGAAGCTTGCTTAACATATGTTGTGACGTAAATTATGACCTAGACTTACTTAGGAGATGGTTTTTGAAGCACAAATTAATTATCAGCGACAAAACAAAGTTTATGATCTTTAACTTGAAGGGATATTCTGCGGATATTTTGCCATTTGTTTACCATTCTACTAACTGTTCACGTTTTTGTTTATCTGACTCAGGTCAACATTCTTTTAACTATTTGTCATCGTGCTCCAATAAATGCTTTAGCATTGAGTGTGTTGATAACTTTAAATACTTAGGTATCATATTGGACAATAAACTGAGCTGGTATAGTCACACAATTTATCTTAAACATTACTTTAACAAAGTGGTGAGGCAATTATATCACCTTAGTCTTTATTGTAATCAACCATTACTGAAGCTTGTTTATAATGGACTTGTAAAGTCAAAGCTACAATATGGGATAAGCTGTTGGGGTGGTGCCTATTTCAACAAAACTGAACCATTAATTATAAGCCAAAAGCATGCCGTTAGAATCATATGCAGGGTGAATCGCAGAACTCCGAGTTTTGATTTGTTTATGAACCATAAAATTCTTCCGTTAAGGCATCTTTACTGCTACAAAGTCCTTAAAATATTCTTTGATAATTCGGGATTTTTGCTGTCAGAAATAACGAAAACTATAATTTGCGAGTAAATGCCAGACATTTTGTAACTGCTCTTACAAATAATAAAGCCCATTTTGCACGATTTTACTATGCTACCGCACCTCGTCTCTTCAATTCCCTTCCAGATTCTGTTAGACGCGTGAGAGTGAAAAGTGTATTTTTGAAGTTTATAAAAAATTGGATTATGTCCTTTGATTATTCAGCCATAAATAGTTTCTTTACGAACTGAATTTTGCTCCTTAAAAGTCATAGTATATTTTATAATTCCAACCTAATCACTTTTGAAATATTAATTTTTTGCTTTCCAACTTGTGATTCCCCATCAATCAATAAATATTAGTAAACAATTTTAAAAATTTCCGTCCTACATTCGACACTTGTTCAATGAACAACTGATTGTAGTATCTATTTTATACTCCCTTTTATTATATAAATGTGTAGTGTTAAACATTGAATTTGTATAAAATTTTATGAAAATGAAAAAAAAAAAAAAGTTCTCCGGGTTTGAAAAAACCATCCGCATTTTTTGTTATGTTCGGCGTTTCATTAACAGATGTCGTCACAATGAAGATGATCGTGGAGATCTGCTGTCAGTAGAAGAACGAGATGCTTCGCTATTAAAATTGGTGTGGCATGTGCAACAAATGGCGTTCGGTGAGAAAATTCGATATCTACAAGCCAACAAAGAAGTACCAAAGAATAGCAAGCTGAAAGCACATGGTGCCAGTCTGGATCTGGATTCTGAAGGTAAAGGCGGTCCGCTGAGAGTAGGAGGACGGCCGAAGAATTACGATGTCACTCGACACAAAACATTCTATCTTGTTTCCAAGAAATTAGATATTTGTTCAGCGATATGTTAAATATTTGCATGTCAAACACTTTCACGCCGTACCACATGCGTTGGTTGCAAGTATTAGGCAAAGGTTTTGGGTGATCAATTGTAGGGCACTTGCGTTAAATGTTGTAAAGGAATGTGTCCACCGTTTTAAGTACCGGCCAAGGGTGTGAAGTGAAGTTATGGGAAACCTTCCAAGGAATAGAGTTTTGTTGACCAGGTCGTTTCTGATAACAGGAGATGTTTTCTGTGGACCCCTATACGTGACTGAATGAGTTCGAGGGCGTAATGCGAGGAAGTTTTATGCGCCTGGTTTTTTTTTGGTTCGGATGTAAAGCAGTCTACTTGGAGGCAGTGGAGATTTTTACGTCAAATGCCACGAACTTTGTTGGGGCTCGACGGGAATTGGAAGAGTTGAAGCGAGAGTTCTTCAACCAAAGCATGAAGGGAGATTTCGAAACATGGTGTGCAGCTGAGTGGATTGATTTTAATCATATCCCACCAAGAGCACCACATTTTGGGGGACTATGGGAGGCTGCAGTCAAATCTTGTAAATATCACTTTCGTGGTGTTATGTCCGATAATGTGTTCAATGTCGAACAATTTAAAACATGTATAATTCAAATTGAATCAATCAATTCAATTCTAGACCACTAACAGGTATGTCGGCCGATCCAAATGATTACGAAGTGCTTATACCTGGGCACTTTCTGATCGGTGATGCTCAACGTGCTATACCTGAACCCATTCTAGAGGAACCAAAGAGCATTACTGCTATCGAGCGTTGGAAACGCATATCGTTGGTGCGTCAGTTGGCGAAAGGATTACCTACTGGAGATGCAATCTAGAGCGAAGTGCAGAGAGGCAGCCCCCAAGCCATTGCAGCCAGATGTCTTGGTGCTAGTATCATATGACAACACCCCATCCAACCAATGGCTCATGGGCCGAGTAATACGTTGTATCCAAGGAGATGATGGCAAAGTACGAACCAACAACAGTAGCATCTGATGATCGATACATCGACTGGCAGTACTTCCGATAGAAGATTGAATGAACCCGCTAGGCTGCAGTTCCTCCAACAGGGCCCGGAATGTTTGGTCACCCTGCAACAATAATCACTCATACTTCATGTCATACATCATACTGAAATAATTCTAAACAAATGTAAAATGCACTCAAAGAGCGCTCTATATAAATGGGACAAAAATATATTTGAGGGGAGAAGTCAATTCGTTGTTTTAGTTGCTGAAACCATATTTCCTTGGTGGATTTCAGAGTATAGCTTCGTTGATTCAAATTCGTTAAAACTATCTACAAATCACTCGGTCTATAAATCTCGTCATCATAGTTTAGTGCACGGTGATTTGGTGTACGTAAACCATAATGCAAATTCTCCTGCTAATACATCTGTTAGCAATTCGTTTAATGATGGCACAGTTCGAGAATTCATTCCACAGGCCAATCCAAACACTCCTTCGACTTCAAATGCATTTCTGATCAATAACAATTCAGCTGACGTCGCTCACAATATATCTCAAACTGTACTTCCAACTGCTATCGGAAAGGTGCAAGATATTCATAGTGTTTTTAAGACGTTTGAACCCTCATAGACTCAGGGTCACAGGTCTCATTCGTTACGGAGTCTTCTGCGCAACGACATAGCCTAAAACGGAGAAATGCTCGAATACCCATAAGTGGTATTGGATCTTCTAACGCTGGTAAATCCAGAGGCCTGTTATCGTTGACTATAGCCTCGTGCTCTGATTTGTTCCGTATTTCTGTCGATGCGTACTTATTATCTTGCGTTACTACAAACTTGCCAACAAACTCCTTTAACATTGAAGACTGGGATCATTTGCATCGGTTGGACTTAGCGGATCCATCGTTCAATCAGTGAGTCGAACTCCATTGATATTTTGGTGGGTACCAACAAAGCTTGGGAAATTCTACTTGGAAGCGTAATTTACAGTAGACGGGGTAACAAACAAACTTCGGTTGGGTAAGGGCAGGGTAATTGCCACCCGTCAATGAGACTAATATTGTGTCTCATCACGCTACCCTATATGTTGACTCATTGGACGATTGAAGAAGTTGATCCCAAGTCAATAAGTTCTAAAGAAGATGAGAAAATTGAAGATCATTTCCACCGGACTCATAGCTGTGATTCAAGCGGACAGTATTTACATAGTCGACCTTACTTTCAAATCTCCTCGAAAGTTTGCTAATTCGTTTTATGTGGCCCTTTTACGACTTAAATCAATGGAAACGAAATTTGCTAGCAACAAAACTTTTTTGAAAGCTAGTCGACATATCTGACCAAAATTCCTTCTCGGAAATCGACAAACCAAATGTGTTTTATCTGCCCCACCATGCTGCCTTAAAGCCAGATAGCACAGCGACCAAATTTCGGGTCGTTTTCGATGTCTCCTTAAGGATTCAAACGGTCAATGTCTGAATGATTCGTATATGATAGGCCACCAATTTAAAGGAATCTTCTCGCTGTGTGCTTGCGGTTTCGTCGTCACCAATTTATTTTTGCGGCGGATATCGTGAAAATGTTACGCCAAATTTTGGCGTCGGATAACAACTCGGACTTCCAGCACATCGTCTGCCGAAAGTCTTCCAATTAACAATTAGAGAATTTTCGTCTACACGCCGTGACTTACGGTACTTCCTGTGCTCCATATTTGTCGGTTCGGGTCTTGGAACAGCTTGCCAATGACTATAAAGAAGAATTTCCAATCGCATCGGAAATAGTGCTCAATAACATTTACGTTGACGACGTAGTTTCGGGCGCGGACACATTAAGTGAAGCATTATTCAAGCGAAATTCTTATTAAAGCGCGGCTTCGAACTCAGTAAATGGGAAAGTAACTGTAAAGAACATAATGCAACTCAGCCATGCTATTTGGGAGTCCTCTAATCTTTCCTCTAAAGATCCAAGGCTCCTGTATCAGGGCTATATCAAACGAATCCTCATCAAAACACTTAGTCATCATTGCCGATGCTGCTTTGCTGTGATGAAGGTTCAATTGAATCACCCTCAGCTTTTCCCGGTGGAAGAATTAGGTCCTGTATCTTGGTGAGGCACGGAGTTCAAGCATATAAATTGCCGGATCTGTGTGCCCCAGACCTTGCAACAGTACGAGTAGGATCAGGTGCGGGAAGTTTTGTCATAGCATCTGCATACCTGCCGTATGATTCTCCAGAACCTCCTCCGACAAGAGAGTTAGAGTCTTTGGTGAATGCATGCAGGAACAGGAACGAGGATCTAATAATGATGGTTGTGATAATTACAGAGGAGAAGCCTTATTCGAATTTGTATCATGCAAGGATCTAGCTATCTTAAACCGGGGAACAGAGCCAACCTACGTCGATGTGAGACGAATGGAAGTGATCGATGTTACCCTGTGCAGTAGCCAGATAATTGAAAGAATATCAAATTGGAGGGTAATGGATCAGGCTACATTGTCGGATCACAGAGCCATTTCATTTGATGTTCGCTATGGATCTAAAAGGAAAAAAGATCGGAAATACATCAGAATTCCGAAGAACACAGATAGGATAAAATACCTTGAAGTGTTGGAGGAAAAACTGAATGTAATGACATTCGGAATACCGAAAAACACTTGGCATGTAGAATCACAGTTGAAGCATCTGCAATCAGCTGTTGAAGTTGCGTACCGAGTGGCTTGTACACCTACTTTAGTGGAAAAACAAGATCCTGCGCCTTGGTGGTGCCGGGAACTTGAAAAGCTAAAAAAGGCTGCGAGGAAGGCCTTCAATCACGCCATGAGGAGGGGAGAACCCGAAGCATGGGATGAATATAAGGCGAAAAAGAAAGAGCTAAACGCTACTCTGCGACGACGTAAAAGGGAGTCATGGAGGGACTTTTGCTCGAGTATGAGGAGTACATCTGAAGTCAGTAGACTACAAAAGATTGTCTCGAGAGATCCAGTTTCTAAGATCGGACTCATTCGTAATAGAGCGGGGGAGATGGTGGAAACACTGGATCACACAAATGAGGTCCTAATGGAGGTACACTTTCCAGGAAGCTATAAGTCAGCTCAGCCCTGGGCTCCAAGGAAACAAGGAGCGAACAGGATGGATAGGACGGAAGCAGAACGGATCGTGACACCAAAAGCGGTCAAGGGTGCGATAGCAACATTCTCACCCTTCAAAACTGCGGGGCCGGATGGTATATTTCCAGGTCTAATGCAATGGGGTATAGACCTAATTGCACCAAGGCTCAGGAATATATACGTTGCATGCCTAGCAATAGGCTATATCCCGATAACATGGAGGGAAGCAAATGTGGTCTTCCTTCCAAAACCGGGAAAAAAGGACTACACCGAGGCAAAGTCATTCAGACCAGTCAGCCTAACATCCTTCCTGTTAAAAATAATGGAAAGGGTGATGGTGGACTATATGGAGAGTACTGCGCTTAAGATGTATCCTTTAAATAGTAGACAGCATGCATACAGGGTAGGTATGTCTACAGAAACAGCGCTACACCAAGTAGTACGCGTTGCGGAGGAAGAGCTAAATACCGGGGGCATTGCGATGACCACTATAATGGACATTGAAGGTGCCTTCGATAAGATATGCTTTGAAAGTCTGAAACAAGCCTTGGAAAAACGTAGGGTTAACCCACTGGTGGTAAGATGGGTGGACAATATGTTGAATACGAGGGCGATTAATATTCAGACGGGAACCTCAAAACTCAGAGGAAGGGTTAGCAGAGGTTGCCCACAAGGAGGTGTTCTCTCACCTACACTGTGGAATATCACTGTGGATTCTCTTCTCGACAGACTCGAGGCGACGGGCATTCACACAGTGGGATATGCCGACGACATAGCAATAATGGCCAGAGGCAAATTCATGGACGTCACAGCAGATATCATGAGGAATGCACTCAGAGTGGTTGAGCGGTGGTGTCTGGAACAAGGGCTCTCCATTAATGCGGCGAAAACAGATCTAATAGTCTTCACTAGGAAGAGGAAAAATCTGGAATTTCGGCCCTTAACACTTTTCGGATCGGAACTAACAATGACTAAGAAGGTTAAGTATCTGGGAGTCTATCTAGATACTGGACTTACTTGGAATTACCATGTTGAGGAGAAGGTCCGGAAGGCAAAGAGGGTACTACATCAGTGCAAACGTGTATGTGGACAGAGGTGGGGACTCTCGCCTAGGTCAGCATACTGGATGTATACGATGATAACTAGACCCATTATCACGTACGCCTCGGTTGTATGGTGGGCGAAAGCCTCTCAGAAAACTGTGAGGAAGCACCTGGATAGGGTTCAGCGTTTAGCATGTATGGGAATTACAGGTGCAATACGTACAACCCCAACATGCGCATTGGAAGTCATCATGGGGATATTACCGCTAGACTTATTTATTAAGAAAACAGCGGCCCAAACGGCACTTCGCTTGCATCGAGATGCGAAATGGCACCATCGTGGTACGATCTATGGACATAGGAAGATCCTGGAACTTGTTAAAGACGAGATTAGGGAGCTAAACATGCCTATGGATCGAATAACAAGGGTGCGTATTATGGAAAGAAATCATAAAACTCGTATTGAGAACGAATTACTTCCAGAAAAAAGAAATGGTGAAATAGTGATTTTCACGGATGGATCCATGATGGATGGCGGGGCGGGGGCCGGTATCTATTCAGAAGAGCTGGAACTTGCCCGTCACATTAGCCTCGGGAAATACACTTCAGTATACCAGGCTGAGATGATTGCCTTGCTTTATGCGTTGGACTACTTGCTTGAGTGTCAGGTGGAAGGAAGAAATATCCTCATAGCACTGGACAATCAGGCGGTGATCAGATGCATGGAACAAACAAACATCACAACATCACTGGCACTGGAATGCGTACTTAAACTCAATAAGTGTTCATCTAAAAATGAAGTAACACTGACTTGGGTACGAGGACACATAGGGATCGAAGGCAATGAAAAGGCGGACTCCCTTGCAAAACAGGGGTCAACTGAAAAGTTGCTGGGACCAGAACCATTCTCTTCAATTGGCAGAGGAATGGTTGAACAGCTTGTCCACAAATGGATCACGGCAGAACACCTGAGAAGGTGGTCAACCGTGGAACAATGTAGACAAGCTAAAATGGCAATAAAGTGGCCGACCTGCTCCACTCAAAGAAGAGTTCTAAGCATGAGTCGAGGAACATTGAAATGGGTGGTGGCTTTGTCTACAGGACATGGTAATTTCAGGTATCACTTAAGGAAAATGGGCCTTATAGAGGATGATACTTGTAGACTATGCCTGGAGGAATCTGAGACAGCGGCACATATACTGTGTCAATGCCCGGCATTGGCTGGCAGAAGAATGAGGATCTTGGGACATCAATGGGTCGAGACCCAGTCGATGAAACGGATCTCCCATAAACAGATGCTAGCGTTAACACTAGGAATTGAGCCCAGAGAAGAACTGTGGAGAAATCCAGAGAGTCTCTCTGAGTAAGATTTACAGTGGTAGAGAGACGAAAAGAGACCCGACAATGGTGGTCTGATTCGATTATCTCTCGAAATATATATATATATATATATATAACTGTAAAGAACGCCTACCAAAGAAAAATACATCGAGGCATCCTATTATTTCCTTTGATACCGACGCGGCGTTCGGCCTTTATTGGGACTTAAAGAGCGATATATTTAGTTTTCGTTTAAACTACACCCCCAACGAACCCATCACAAAACGCCAAATCCTTCGCGATGTTGCTCGAATCTTCGACCTCTTGCTTTCCTTGGCCCTCCGGTCGTCTTGTTTAAAATTCACTTTCAAGAACTGTGGCATAAGAAACTAGATTGGGAAGAGGAAATCCGAGGTGTAATCTCAACTAAGTGGAGCTGTTATAGGATTGAACTCTCGATCCTGACGAAAATCAATATTCCGCGAACAATTGGCACCGCAAAGGCTTCCTTCCAGTTACACGTACTCAGCATTCTACGATTGTAGCTTTGTGCAGCACTTCTTTTATCTAGGTTGATCGTCTCTGTTCAAAAGGCATTGAATATCACCTTTTCGTACGTATATGACTGGCCTTATTCTACGATCGTTTCATCTTGGCTGTCGTCGCCTCCTCCCCATTGAAATATTTTTGTAGAAAACCGCACGTTAGAGATTCTTAGCACGATTCCCAGGAATAGATGGTTTCAAGTTAGTTCAAAATACAACCCTGCCGGTGGTGCATCGCGTGGAATCCCACCATCACAATTGCGCGCACCCTCTTTCGTGGACAGGTCCGGATTGGCTGCGAAAGAATTGTGAGCACTGGCCAATCATCATGAACGTAGAGGACGAAAAAACATCCACCACTACCATCGTATCTAGCGACCTACGAAGATCACCCTTTTGAAGTTCTATCGAGTCAAATTTCGTCGTGGTTAAATTAAATTAAAACTTTTGCTCAAATTAATCGTGTTACTGATCGTTGTCCTAAGATGAAAAATACTTCGCCTACGTTCACCCCAAATTAATTTTCAGAGCTAAGACTCGTATCATCAAATGTTTGCAGGAACGGTCTTTTGGTGACGATCGGCGATTTTATAAAAAACGTGGATTTTTTGCTACTAATTATAAAATTAATGATTTATCTCCCTTTTTGGACAATTTCAACATTCTTCCAGTAGACGGAAGGATCGAGCAAGCGGATATTTCGTGTAATGCACACCCGATAATTTTACCAAAGGAACATATTACGAAACTTATTGTCGTGTATTCACATATTCGTTTTTTATACCCGTGTGTATCCACTCTATTCGCTATGATTAGGCAAGAATATTGGGTTCTCGGATGTCGCAATCTTCTTCGAAAAATATTTTCGACAACGGAAAGCCACCATTACACAGCAAATGGGTAATTGACCTTCTCATGGTATTTCAGCTAGCAGACCTGGATGTGATTATGCCGGCCCACTTACTTTAAAAACAAAATCGGGTAGCAAAACAACGTCGTCAAAAGGCTATATTTCGCTGTTTATGTGCCTAGCGTCGAAAGCAATACACCTCGACCTCGTGAGTGACTTAACGACCGGGGGCGTAAGCTTTTCTATCTTCTGGACTCTTCCGGAGAAGGTGGAAAACAGCATTTGTCCAGCCCGTCCCAAAAAAACGCGATTCTTCTTCTCCCACCAATTACCGACCCATAGCACTTCCGTCCATTCTTTCTATGGTCATGAAAACCCTGATATTTCGTCAGCTTATGAAATATATCAAATCACGGAAGCTTCTTAATGACCGGCAGCATGGTTTCTGTAGCAATAGATCCACTGGTGATTTGATGGCTTATCTCACCGAGAAGTGGAACTAATCGCTCCATCACTCCGGTGAAACGAAGATTGTTGCGCTTGATATTTCAAAGGCATTTGACAGAGTTTGGCATACGTACTTATGGGATCGATGCGTCTCCTATTAAATGGTTTAGAAACTACCTTTCTGGCCATTCAATTCAAGTTGTTTGGATTGGTTTCAAGTCTAAAACTTACCATATACATTCTGGTGTTCCCCAAGGCTCTGTTTTGTCTCCGACACTCTTTCTCATTTTCATAAATGATCTTCTGTCTACAACTTCTAATCAAATTCACTCCTTCGCTGATGACAGTACCCTCAGCTTATCATACTCGTTTCAAGTCTCACGTCCCTGCTCTTCGGCTATAGAACTAAAACGGCAACGTATGCTAAGCACATTAAATTCCGACCTTGACAGCATTATTAAATAGGGTTCTGCTAATAGAGTGGAATTTTACTTCTAAAACACAATGCTGTCTGCTGTCTCTAAGGCGAAATCTGAATCTACAGCCATTATCCATAAATGGCACTTGCATCACCGAAACTGAAAGACTCTCCATTCTCGGTATGTGTGTTCATAGCTTAGCAGCCAAAAACGCTGCAAAGAGTCTAGGTTTCCTCAATCGGAGCAATAAATATAGCACCCCTTCTGATATGGCTACAATATATAAAACATACATCCGCCCAAAACTTGAGTATAACTCGCATATGAATCAGTGATTGTTAAAACAACACAAGTAAAAGATTTTTCGAAATCAGTCTTACCACGTTTTTACACAGCTTATGTGTAGACACTGCGTTGTGAACAAAAGCAACATAATTCAATACCTAAAACAAACAAAAATTCGATCGCAAAATCGGCATTTTGTTTGTACTAAGACAACCTGACTCTTCTACCATTTCTTGTTTCTCCTTTAAAAAAATAAAAATGTCACTTATGTTGTTTTAGCAATACGCAAATCGAAGAAATTCTCAAATCGCGACCATTGTACCAACTCTCTGATTCTAACTTAGATCCACTAACGCCTGCTCATTTATTTCTAGGTGAAACATACGCAGCTGTGCCGGAGCATTCATTCATTCATTTTAGATTTTCTCATGTTAATTTTCATTGTTTAAGAGTTCTATCAATTCATTCAATGTGTTCTTTTACACGATTATTCATTATTTACCCCATACTTTCTCCTAACTTACCTACATGATCTTTTGTTGTCAAGTAACAGATTTATAATTTCTAGTTAATAAGCTCTGTTATGCAATCATACTTGCGCATACTTATTATGTATTAAGTATTACCAACGTTCTCGTCATCATTTGTTCTCTCGTTCTCAGCTAAGCCATACTCTAAGCAAATGGTGCAATAGGCGTTTGTCTATTTTAGTTCAGAGAGTATTTCTGAACTGAGCTCGAGCATTATGAGCGCGCTCTGAAGCAAGCGTGCTCAGATTGTTCTGAGGTATTTATGAATCACACTTGAGCACATAGCTGTCATTTGTTGTAAATATATGTATAAATTGAATATTTATTAATTGTTATTTATTAAATTGGTTAACCTTCAGTTCCAGAACACAAGGTTTGTCCGCCATTTCAACTATTATGTTTATTCTGTTTTTTTTTTTCTGTCAAATGTGACTGGAAGTGTGAAGTCTGCTTTTCACTCAGCCTGCTCAGTCAATTTATTCTGAGCTTATAGAGTGCGCTCTGATCATGCTCTGAACGAAATAAGAAACATTTGAGCTCTGATGTATGTGAGCTAAAAAAGAAACACTATCTTTTTGTACATATAACAGTTCAGGTTGTGCTCTGAACTAAAAAAGAAAAATGCCTAATGTAATTAATCTCTTGGTCACTTGGATTTAGACCACAGGAAGGGTCACAATCACAACCATCAAAGAAATAAAATAATTTATAAGGTGATAGTTTCGTTGGTGTCTTTTGAAGCTGCGTTTTTAAGAAAATTTCTACTGGTTTCCTTCATTGTCTTTCGTTCGTTTTAATACAGGGTGTCCGCCGGGAAGGTATACTATTTAATTGGTTTTGCCGCCATTTCGGTAAACATTAGTCTTGACAGTTCATATTTGGCAGTCGTGAAGTAGACACGTGGCAAATTTATTATGGAAAAATATTCGATAAACCAACGTGTTTTAATCGTTAAAACATTTTATCAAAATCAATCATCGATTACTGTGACGATGACAAAGTTACGTGAAATTTTTGGTAGAACCAACAAAACGCACTATTTATCGTGTAGTGAATGATTTCGAAGAAAGAGGGTCTGTAGGTGATAGGCCCAAGCACCTTTGCATCCATTAAAAGTTACTGTCTGGTGTGCAATTTGGTCAGGAGGAATCATTGGACCTTACTTCTTTGAAAATGAAACTGCGTAACGGTAACTGTGAATGGGGAGCGATATCGTGATATGATTGAAAACTTTTTAACGCCACAACTTCATGCTTTGGGCTTGATTAACATGTGGTATCAACAAGACGATGCCCCATCGCATACAGCCAGGATTACAATGGAATTACTGCGAGACCTCATTCCACAACAAGTTATTTCAAGAAATGGTGTTGTTGATTGGCCTCCACGGTCGCCTGATTTGACTGCTTCGGACTTCTTTTTGTGGGGATATCTGAAAAGCAAGGTTTATGCTAACAAAAAACCCACGTTTGCGGCTGCTGTCTACAAGAGCAAATATATCAATTCGGCCTCTTGATTGGGTCATCGGAAAGAACAGCCAGATACTGAAAAGATCCAGGAAAGGGAAGCAAGTGGAGGAGGTGTCATTCTGGCGCTGAATCTCAGCGGGAAGGAGAATTTTGTGGAAGGAGGAATCTGTGTTCCAAAGTGAGAGCACAACAGCGGTAATTGCTACCAAGGAGGATGCGTGCGTTGCCCGTGTTATGATTTTGATGTTTGTAGATTGTATTTGCTGATTTACACCATCACATTTGTGCACTTGAGAACGAATTTTGTTTAGATTTCTCAAAAGTAGATGTTCGCCAATATGGAACAGAAAAAAAAACACTCGCCGCGAAGTATTAGGTAGAGATAATTTTTATTTTATTTCATATAGTATTGGTAATGCAAGATTGAATGAAGTTCTTGTTTTGTTTATTTTCTTATTGCATAAATATTTTATTCTACGTTATTCACTGTTGCTTTAACAAGGCAAGGTATCGAACTCACAACACTGCTCTACGAAAATATACTAACTGTCTGCCCTGGCTCCAAACATGAATTTTTCTGGACGTATCATTATCTTGAAGAAGAAGCTGGCAGTGTATAGAAATATGCGATGCACTTGTCACATTAAACCATATGGAATTATTGTATAGTGGGAAGGAAGTAAGAAGGCAATCAGTAATTTGAATTAAGCAAAACGTAGGCATATTTACGTATGCAAAGAAATATGTGAATGTGCCTTGGCCATATAACACGATATGAAGATATTGTATTTTGAGAAGAAGTATATGAATGGAAGATAGGATAGGCAGGTAAGATATAGGAGTTTTGCGCATGCAACAAATCCTTCCCCCCTAATTAAAGAGTGTTATTCTTTGAAGAGGAATAAGACTCGGAAAATATTTTCCAGTATTTGGTACCAGTTTGAAAGCAGAACAGGACAATTTAACAATGTTTTTAATTAGTTTACCATTATTTTTAGTTTTTCTTTAATTTTAAATAGACTTTAATATTTAGACATTTTTTTTTTATTTACGCTAAACTTTTTGGATATATTCCAATTTGCACTAATTACTAATTACTTATTAATTGTTGTAAGTATAGTCATTTGGATATTATTTACTTTCCACTAATTACTAATTACTTATTAATTGTTGTAAGTATAGTCTTTTACAATTTTTGTTTGTTACTTTTACTTTAATATTTAGAACATTTTTTTTTTCTTTAAACTTGTTGGATATTTTTCAATTTGCACTAATTACTAATTACTTATTAATTGTTGTAAGTATAGTCTTTTACAATTTTTGTTTGTTACGTTTACTTTAATATTTAGAACATTTTTTTTTTTTATAAATTTTTTTTTTATACTAACTGCACGGATTTTGGTAGTGTAAGTGATCGAGTTAACGGTTTACTGGGGGTTTCACTACATGAAGGTGTACTGTTCTTGGAGGGCTCCGTGGCGTGGTCTATAACCTGCATTTCTATATCTTTGGGCGGTAAAGCCTTTTCACTTTGCCAGTTTCTTAAAATTTTGGGTATAGTTTTACAAACGATGACGACAAAAGGAGCTAATGTAAGTACACATGATATTGAGAAGGAAGTCACCGATAAGGTACGGTGGCTCGAAAAGTTGACCAAAGGGAAGCATGATTGCATAATGTAATGTAGGAAAATGAAAAAGAAGATGTAAAAAAAAATGGTGGAAAAGTTGTGGGAAAGTCAAGTGTTAATCTATTTTTTTTTTATTCGTAGTAAGGCTTTAACCGATTGTTATGGATCACAATTTCTTTTCTACCAACTTTGATAGCTGTGTTTACGGGTCCTTTTATACTTGTTACTGTATGAGGCCCTCTCCATATGGGTGATAGTTTTCCTTTTCGGTTTTCGCTTTTGACGAGTACTTTATCCCCTACGTGAAATGAATGAGGTCTTATTGTTTTGTCAAAATAGGGTTTTTGACCTGTGTTTGCTTGCTAAGAGGTAGCGCATGGCTATGGAATACGATATTTGAAGTCTATATCTTAGAAGATGGCAGTAATTTTCGTGATTGGATATGGGTTCAGGATCTCTTTTGAGGTTAGAAGGTATGTCAGGCGTGAACCCATAGAGACATTCCATGGGTGTGAGTTTCGTGCTATCACGAATACTATTGTTATAAACGAAGGTTGCTGTTCGCAAGAACTGATCCCACGACCTGGGGTTTTCGTCAGTTATGCTTCGCAGATACTCCACTATTGGCCGGTGTGCTCGTTCGAGTGCACCATTTGACTGGGGATGGTAAGCTGTGGTCTGCAACTTTTTTATCTTAAGCAGTTTGCAGAGTCCTTTAAATAAGTCACTGAGAAAATTTCTACCCTGATCCGTGACAATCCGTTTAGGAATACCGAAACGTGTAATTATATTATCGAAAACAACTTGCGCCTCGGTTTAGGACTCTGCATTTTGCATAGCATGACAATCAACAATTTTCGTCAAATTATCCTGAAAGGTTAGAATATACAAATTTCCAGACTCTGACTGTTCTAATGGGCCTACGATATCTAAATAGACTTTATCGAAAGGTTTTTCGGCGATATCAGTGATCATCATTGGCATGCGTGTCAAAGGTGTTGCTTTCATGTTCTGACATTTTTTGATGTAAATTTTGATGTCTCTGAGCATGTGCCGCCACCAATATTTTTTGCGAATTCTTTTATACGTTTTTACTACACCTTGATGACCACCAAACATCGAGTCATGGTAGTCCTTGAGAATGGTTTGTATCTCTTCGGGGCTACTGATTTCTTCTTTGGGTTTTGTATTTACTGCTTGTAGTTCCATTGCGCTCTGTGTTATAAAGGAGGCTTTTGATTTGTCAGAATCGCTTGGTTGTGTGATTTGGGTGCTTTGACTAACTGTAGGTGCTGGCTCAGGAGATGGACTTTTCGTTTGTGCTTGTAACCGCGTTACAGCATTAGATACTGCTGTTTTTATCGGTAGAATGTCCATGACCTTGTTCGGTGGTTGGTGCACCTCGGCTTGTACTTCAATTATAAAAGCCTCCGTAGTTTCTTGTGTAATTGACTGAGATGTATTCAAATTCGCACAAAACTTGCACTCTACAGGTTCTTCAATTCGGCTTCGTATTCGGCATATGTTAGGATTTTGTCTGTAACTATACACTGTTTCGGTTGCCGTTCTTGTGCAGGTTTCGCCACATTACATTGTGGAATTCGGCTAAGGGCATCAGCATTGGTATTGTATTTGCCTGGCTTGTATTCTATTTTGTAATCGAATTCCGACAATTTGTGATGAAATCGAACGAGGCGAGTTGTGGGATTTTTCACGTTAAATACTCCCTTTAAAGGCTTATGATCTGTATATACAGTAAATTTGCGCCCTTGAAGGTAGCATCTAAAATTTTTAGTAGCCCATACGATTGCTAGTAGCTCTTTCTCAATAGTAGAGTAGTTACGTTCGGCTTTGTTTTTAAGGTGCGGCTAGCATATGCAATCTGCTGGTCTTTACCTACATCGCCCTGGGATAGTACAGCTCCGATTGCTTCACCGCTTGCATCCGTTGTCAGATTAAAAGGCTTAGAAAATAAATGAGGTGAGACCAAAAGTTCTTTGATTTCTTGAAAAGCTCTCTGGAATTTTTCAGTCCAGTTGAACTTTACATCCTTACGGAGTAGGTTTGTGAGGGGACGAACTATTTTAGAAAATTGTGGGATAAATTTACGGTAGTAGTTAGCGAGCCCCAAAAAAGATTGGACCTGCCTAACTGTTCGTGGGGATGGAAAATGTTGCACTGTGGCAGTTGTGCTAGGATTTGGAAGTGCCCCTAATTCTGAACATATATGTCCCAAATAAACTACTTCCTTTTGTAGGAATCTGCACTTTGCTATCAAAAACCCTTTTCAGTTTGATGTTATGATCCGTGAAGTTTTTCCCGTAGATGACGATGTCGTCCAGGTATACGAAGCATTCAATACCTTGTAACCCGGTAAGAACATAGTTCATCAAGCGTTGGAACGTGGCCGGCGCTCCTTTTAAGCCGAAAGGCATACGCTTAAACTCATAGTGTCAGTAGTTGGTGCTAAAAGCGGTTTTTGGTCGATCCTTTGGATCTACCAGAACCTGGTGATAGCCACTGGCTAGATCGAGCGTGGAGAAATAACGCGAATGATGATCAAGTATGTCCTCTATTCGAGGAAGGGGGTAAGCATCACCTATAGTGCAGTCATTCAGTTTGCGAAAGTCAACCACGACTCGCCATCTATTTTCACCATCCGGACCCGGCTTTTTGGGGACTACCAGGAGGGGTGAGTTCCAAGGACTTTTGCTAGGTTGGACAATGTCGTCTTCCAACATCTCCTTTAACTGATCATTAATTACTTGCCTTTTAATCTGGTGTAATTGAATCGGGCACCAAGAACTTCGGCAGCACCGATTCTCATACGAATATGACGGAGGAGGAAGAAAATCGCTTACTCCAAGAACCGTCGACTAGTAGGGCAGCTTCGGCTGAGGGAAGCGTCAGAACGGTTGACTTCGGACTCGAGAAACTTTTTCTCGAGGAAGATGATAACCGCTCGATCGCCAGCTCATCCAAATTCTCCATATCGTCTACAGCTTCAATTAGGAAAAGAGTGCTGAACTGTAAGATGACGATTAAGAAATTGGAGAAAAAGCACCAACTAGAGGACAAGGACAAACAAAGACTTCAAAACGCCCTTGATTTTCTAGAAAGGCAGTCCAGGGATATTAGCGTGCTTCATGCTAGTAATCCTGAGGCGGACCCTATGGAAATCTCGAGCGAGGGAGCTCTTATGCAACCACCAATGCCTGTGATATGCCTTAGCCTATCGGGGCACGGGTCGGCTGCATCTGACCCCGCAATTGAAGTGGACAAAAAGGACGTTGTTTCACCGGAAGAGGCGGACTCGACTCTGAACAGCGCAGTGACTGTTATTGACAAGTCGAAGCCAAAGGACAATGAAAGTTTGGACTTAACCGAAGCCTCATTTGTCTCTGCGGCGAACACGACGGAAGGCAACAAGCTGTTCAGAACAGTACAACAGACGGATCCGCTAAAAAGGAGGAAAAACGCGCGTCGCCTATTAAATAGGTTTAAGAACCGCGATCCCAGCTCCTTCACGGAGAGGGAAAAAGCGCAGTTAGCTAGGGCCCGGGAGACAGTCAAGTCTACGCATGGCGCAGCAGCCTAATAGCGAGGAGGCAGAACCCAATCAACAAAGGGAAGTTGTCTGGACCAAGGGAGGAATGCCGCTTGCCTTCCGTCTTGGGAAAGGCAAAACCCGAAAAATCGGGTGCCGGCCCAGCTAAGGACTTGTCTAAGGCTGAGCAGATACCTGGTTGTTCGAAAAAGGTTCTGCCTGTTAGGAAGGTAGCTAGGACGACTTCTGGAGGAGCCGGCACAAGATTGGCCGTAATGGGGGCGAAATGCCGATTGCCTTTCACCTCGACTGCGGTTGACTCAAAGTGTCAAGGGGCTGCCTCGGGAAAGGATACGTCCAAACCCGGGAACGCACCGGTGGTCTCCAAAAGAGGTCGCAACGACGACACGATCTCCCCGGTAGTAGGTAGGCAGGCTAAAAGGCTGAAATTCGCCGAAAAGGTGAAGGAAAGTCTGCGCGTCGCTATTGTCGACTACGGCAACCCAGACCGGAAGCTCTCATCCAACCAATGGGAGTTAATAGAACAACGTATCCTTGGTGGTGTTAATGACGCCATTGTGAGGGCAGATGGCAAGCCTCCACTATTTGGCCAGCTATCTACCTTCAAAGGATTTAAGACCATGGAGTGTGATAACCAGGAGACCTTGGACTGGTTAAAGGGCTTCATAATCAACATGAACGCACCTTGGTCAAAAGCTGACCTGCGCGTTGTTGACAGGAAAGAAATCCTGAACTTGACCAGGCCAAAGGGTATTATCCGCATGACAGGACCTTACCTACCCGTTGAAAGGATAGAACGGAATCTGCAGTTCCTTAACCCAGAACTACAAAGCAGAGAATGGAAAGTCCTCGAAACGGGTGAATATACCCAGAATGGGATGGACGTGACTATATTGCTGTGTCACAAATCGCTGCCGCTACTCCGGAAGCAAGAGTTTAAGGTCCGCGTAATCCATAGACGTCGCCCTGGTTCAAGAACCCTGGATTCTCCGGGGAAAGATAAGCGGGCTGAGCTCCAAAGATTTGGTTATATACCACAACACACCAGAAAATGGTAAGTCACGAACATGTATTGTCGCCAGAAAACAGCTTAAACTTTTTCTTCTACCTAGTCTCAGCGGCTCGGACCAAACAGCAGTCAAATGGGACAGGGCAGAAAAAGGCGCGCTTTTACTGGCGACAATCTACATGCCACACGAAACAGACAATCCACCCCCAGAGCTATCCTGCACACTCGTCAAAACAGCAGAAAGGGAGGGATGGGACCTGATTGCTGGCTGTGATGCTAAGTACGGACATAAATGTACGAGGTGAGCCCCTCTTAGAATTTATAATTAGCAACAATCTCTTAGTAGCTAACATTGGCAATGAGCCGACCTTCGTAACTAGGAATAGACGTGAGGTGATAGACTTAACAGTCTACAGTAACTCACAAACTCTAACTGTGAAGGAATGGAGAGTCTCCCTTGAGCCATCCTTCTCAGATCACAGAATTATAGAATTTCTAGTAGACGAACAGTTAGTAGGCAGAGGTAAATTCAGAAACCCAAGACTCACCAATTGGGACACTTTTGTCTCAGAGGCCGTGAGGAATAGTCAGAACCTTAAGAACCAAGAAATGAGATCACCAGACGAAATTGATGCATTCACAGATAATCTAAATAAAATCCTAAGCAATGCATTCGAGGTAGCCTGTCCTCTACGGACAATCAGGAAAAGGAATACTCAATCGTGGTGGTCCAAAGACCTCCTTGAAATCAGAAGGAAAGTTAGATCTCTGTTCAATTTGGCCAAACGCACTAACTTACAGACAGACTGGGATCTATACAAAGCCGGTCAACGTAAATTCAAAAGTGCTGTCACAAGTGCTAAACGCACAGCCTGGAATAAGTTCTGCAATGAAATAGAAAGTACTAGGGAATCAGCTAGACTTAGGAAGATCCTATCCAAAGAACCTGCGGTTCCAGGATATCTTAAAGACAACAGTGGTAACTGGACGCAGTCCTCTGAAGAGACTCTAAGTCTGCTTCTACAGACGCACTTTCCGGGTTGCATCCCAGCAACAACCGTCCAGTCTATTTCAAGCATAGCAACTACCGCCGCAACAATTCCAGGGGGTATAGTAACCGAGGAAAAAAACTAAATGGGCGATCGATACGTTTGCACCGTTTAAATCACCTGGGGTTGACGGAATCTTTCCAATCATGCTCCAAAAAGCCAGGTCAATCGTTATACCAGCCCTGATGAGACTCTTCACACGCTGCCTGGAATGCGGTCACATTCCCAAGGTATGGCGAGAAGTAAGGGTCGTCTTTATTCCGAAGGCAGGCAAGTCCAGCCACACGGCTGCGAAGGACTTTAGGCCTATAAGCCTAACATCCTTTATCCTGAAAACCTTCGAAAAGCTTTTAAACGTTTTTATCCGCAGTCGGATTGACAATGTGATATCAACGGCACAACATGCGTACATTAAAGGTAAAGGAGTTGAGACCGCGTTACATGATGTCACCGGCACCATAGAAAAGTCCTTAAAGGACAAAGAATATACACTAGCCGCGTTCCTAGACATTGAGGGAGCATTTAACAATGTCAAAACATGCGCAGTAAAGAGAGCGCTACTCAATTCCAACGTTGACCAACCACTTATCAACGTGATTGAAAGCCTATTTAATGAAAGGAAAATTAATGCAAAACTAGGCGACACTGACCTTAGAGTGACAGCCTCTAGAGGTACACCACAAGGAGGAGTCATATCCCCCTTACTCTGGTTCCTTGTCATAAATGAAATACTAGTGAAACTCGAAAATAAAGGGGTCAAGGTAACCGCTTATGCGGACGATGTAGTAATACTTGCTACAGGCAAATTCCTACCTACCATAAGCGAACTGCTAGAAAACGCATTACGAACACTCAATAAGTGGGCAAAACAATGCGGTCTTGGAGTCAATCCACAGAAGACTGAATTAGTCTTGTTCTGCAACAAAAGAGTGATTCCGAACTTCGATCCTCCAAATATTCAAGGCATACCCCTCAGGCTCGCCGGGAGTGCTAAATATCTGGGTACAATCTTAGATAGGAAGCTTAACTGGAAAATGAACGTCAATGAAAGAGTAAAGAAAGCTGCAAACGCTTTCTACGCATGTAATCGAATCTTCGGCAAAAGGTGGGCACCAAACCGTAAAATAATTTTGTGGATGTATACGGCTATTGTGCGTCCAATACTCACGTATGGAAGCTTAGTTTGGTGGCAAGCCACAAACAAAGCATCGAACCTCAAAATAATGACCAGAATACAAAGACTAGCGTGTATTAGCACAACCAGTGCAATAAGGACAATACCTACGGCTGGAATGGAGGCAATCCTCAACCTGATACCGTTAGATCTTTATATGCAAGAATCTGCAGCCCAAAGTGCCCTTAGGATCAGCCAATCCAAAAGCTGGAAACCCTATAAAATGGGACACGCACAGATTCTGAACAAATATATGGGAGATGCTGTCACTTCTGACTACTTGTCTCCCTACCTTGACTTCCATAAACCATTCTCTTGCTATTTTCCCAGCAGAGAAGAATGGAACACAGATGAACCCACAAAAAGGAAATCGATATCCATCTATACAGATGGTTCTAAGATGGACTGTGGAACAGGTGCTGGAATTTTCTCTGAAGAATTGAATATACATCACTCGATCAGATTACCTGACCATAGTAGTGTGTTTCAAGCGGAGGTTCTGGCTATCGGCGAAGCTGCCCATATGGTGTCAATGTTGGAAATACCAAGGGATGATATTACCATATTCATTGACAGCCAGGCGGCTATAAAAGCAGTGTCTGCTATTGAAATTAAATCAAAACTAGTTCGCCGCTGCCGTGAAGAGCTTAAGGTTCAAATTTATCAGGCCACCACTCTGTAATCTCAGTGAGAGGGTGGAAGATAAGATCCGAATGAAAGCCAACAACAGGTGGAAAGAATTAACTACCTGCGAAATATCAAGGAAGCTATGGCCGGAATACAATCCAAGTCGGACTAGCAAACTCATGCAGTTTGACAGAACGTCGATGTAAAGGGTGATTTTTTAGCTGGTTTGGTTTTGGCAACACTGGTTTTGACAGCTGACGTGTGTTTAGTACCTTGTGTCACTGTCAAACAGCTTCAGTTTGGTTTGCAATTTAACCATGGATCGTCTTACAAATGAACAACGCTTGCAAATTATTGAATTTTACTATCAAAATTCGTGCTCGGTTCGAAATGTTCATCGCGCGCTGCTTCCATTTTATGATCGGCATTCTCGACCTTCTGAGCAGTCTATTCGGAAGATTGTGACCAAATTTCGCACCAAATTTACTTTGTTGGACATTAAACCACCAACACGTTTACGTACTGTGCGTAGTGACGAAAATATTGCGGCCGTATCAGCTAGTGTGACAGAAGACCGCGAAATGTCGATTCGGCGCCGTTCCCAGCAGTTAGGCCTTTGTTACAGCACTACGTGGAAAATTTTGCGGAAGGATTTGGGCGTAAAGCCTTTTAAGATACAGCTGGTGCAAGAACTAAAGCCAGCCGACCTACCACAACGCCGAATTTTTGGTGAATGGGCTCTTGGAAAGCTGGCCGAGGATCCGCTTTTTTATCGAAAAATTGTGTTCAGCGATGAGGCTCATTTTTGGTTGAATGGGTACGTAAATAAGCAAAATTGCCGCATTTGGAGTGAAGATCAGCCAGAAGCATTGCAACAGCTACCAATGCATCCCGAAAAAGCCACTGTTTGGTGCGGTTTATGGGCCGGCGGCATTATTGGGCCATATTTCTTCAAAGATGATGCGAATCGCAGCGTTACTGTCAATGGTGAACGCTACCGAGCGATGATAACAAACTTTTTTTTTGCCCGAAATGGAAGTTCTTGACTTGCATGATATGTGGTTTCAACAAGACGGTGCCACATGCCACACAGCACGCGAAACAATGGCGCAATTGCGAGGCGAGTTTGGTGAACAGTTAATTTCACGTTTCGGGCCGGTCAATTGGCCGCCTAGATCGTGCGATTTGACACCATTAGATTATTTTTTGTGGGGGTATGCCAAGGCTAATGTGTATAGGGACAAGCCCGCTTCGATTGACGTACTGGAAGCCAACATCCATGCATTCATTCGTGAGATACCGGCCGATATGTGTGAAAGAGTATGCCAAAATTGGACTCAGCGGATGGGCTACCTGAGACGCAGCCGCGGTCAACATTTGCATGAAATTATCTTTAAACATTAAATTGCAAGGTTCAAACTATCGATTCAAATAAATATTTCATTCATTTTTTCGAATTTTTTGTGTTTTTTTTTTAAAAAAAGTTCTAAACCTCTTAAAAAATCACCCTTTATAAACTGGTAGGGGCCCTAACAGGTCACAACTTCCTAAGAAACCACACAATGAAACTGAAACTCAAGAATGACGACATATGTAGGGGGTGTGAAGACGAAGAGGTACACGAGGATACACCTCACTTCCTCTGTCAATGCCCCAGTCTTTGTCACTTGAGATATAGAACACTTGGTAGATACTACTTCCAAGACGTATATGAACTTTCGAATGTCTCTTTATCTGATCTTTGCAGGTCCATAAACTTATCAGGATGGCTGGACAAAGTCGAGTAACGTGAGGGAGAAAACTTCATCGCCAACGACATCGGCTAACCCCTCAACAAGGGCATTACAATGGGTCCACAAGGACCTAAGTGGGGTGCTGCAGGGTTACTCTGCAGCATCCACCCATCAACCTAACCTAACCTAACCTAATCTGGGGTAGTCTGTACATTCTTTGATTTATCGCTGCCTGGTCCTGCACCAATGGTATTTCATGTGTTAGAGCGGTTGTGTATGAAAGGCGATCGCCTTTTAAATGAAAAATGTCGCAATACTCATTGCAGAGATTAACAATGGCAGTCTTTTCTTCAGAACAGAGATTTTTCCCTATGTTGAGCTCGTTTTCGAGTTTTACTATCCGCATGTTACGTTGTAGATCGTCCGGATTCTCGTTGTCCGGTATGAAGTATTTTACGTGCTGAATTGAATGTTTCGTCTCTGGAGCATGTTCCTTTTCGGATTCCAGAGGAATTATTTTATAGTCTTGTGCTGGACTTAGTTGCAACCTTAATTTGTGTATGATAACTGTTTTGTTATTTATATTAAGGGCACTTATTAAATATTTCTTTTGACCTGACGGAAAAATACAGTTAGAGAGGAAGACTCCATCACCTACTTTATCGGGTAAGCAGAGCACTTCTTCCGAAAACTCTAAAGGAATTGTTATAAGTTTTTGTGACCGTTCAGGCAGACAGACAGGCTTCTCAAGTACAACATCCAAACACCTAAATTGGTTGTAGGCGTTGTTTCTGTCCAAATTGTTTTTTACTACAAAACAAGCATTCTTTGTTGAGGTTACGCAGTCAGCTTCTTGGGTGCAAGAAGCCTTAGAGACTATACGGCTTTTGGATTGGGTGACTGTTGGCTCCAATTTTGCTGTATATTGTCCCACTTCGACTGCCCTTTTAGGACTCGGAATAAAATCGGGGTAATTCAGAGGTATGCTAAACTCCTGTGCATTGGTTTTCGTACAAGGGAATTTCAGTTGTTTGTTAGGCCCATCTACGTTACAATGTTTTGATAGAAAGTCGTTTCCGAGTATTCCGTCATCCGAAAACGTTGCGGTCTTACCCAGTACTTGGAAGGTGCAGGGCATTTTAGATTTAACATTAAACTGTCCCTGGCAGGCACCAACACTCTTTCCTTTACCAAAAGGGGTTTGCAGTAAGCATGCCTTATCGGTTTCTAATTTTACATCTGGCTTGAGTGACTTCTGTTTGATTAGACTAACTTCGGAGCCGGTGTCTACGATTAGTTTTGCATGACCGTTTAGGCCTATGTCGAGAGGAAGAACTATTGTGGGGACACCGTGTTTGGGCTTCCGAAGGTTACCTTTAGTTTTGTCGTTATAAGTTAATGTCGAGCCGGGGGTTTTGGGCTCGACAGTTGAAAATTTTCCTAGTTCTCCGATTCCCATTTCATTTTTTGTCGGCATTCGGTGACATCATGACCGGGTCGACCACAAAAATTAATTTTTTTTTGTATGTTATAGACCCTGGATATGTTTTCCGACGGGCCATTGGTCGCCTGGATTGAGCGGGAATTTTCATAAACCCTATGGGGATTTCTTTGATTGAAGTGATTTTTCCTATTATGGGCAAAATTGTTAGTATTTGGCTTGTTTGTTAGCTCGTCGGCAGTCTCTAATGTCGTGATTATATAGTCTGCAATTTGTGCAGAAAGGTGTATTTTTCCTACTCAGGCAATCGCTGTATGTATGCCCAGTTTTTCCGCAGAAGCTGCAAATCACACCGTGATTAAATCTATTATTTTGTGAATTATTTGGAAGTATTTTACTGTGGGCAAAGTTATGGGATTGCTGTATATTTAAATTGAACGGTGTTACTTGGGGATTTAGCTGCGGTTGAGGAAAACTAGTATTGTTCCCGGGCCATAAGCTCGGATTCGGGAAAATATTGTTAAAAGTTGGATTGGTAGGGGGTTGAAATTGGGCATTTAAATGCACAAGTTGTTGTGTTGGAAGGATAGTTTGTCTACAGATTCATCCCCTACCGTTAATAAATATTGACAAAGATACGGATTAGAGACCCCTGTTTTTAAAGCGTTTTTGGCAAAATCTTCAAACTGTGTTTTCACAGCTGGAGTTGCCACACAGCCATATTTAAGATCCGCTGCCTCCTTGCAAAGCTGCAGCATCTGCTTTATCCTAGTGGTAAAAGCGATGAGAGCTTCCAAGGGGTACTGTCTTATTGTTATTAGTTTATTTACCACTTCTTGGTACGTTTCACGGGGCAGATAAGTGCGGTTGAGGAGCTGTTCTGCTTCCTCAAAAGATATTATTTGGTTAGATGCGACTAACAAATAAGCATCCCCTCGCAGTCTGGTAGGGAATATTTGGACAAAAGCTTGGTGTGGGGCATCAGGCAGGCATTCAAGTACCTTCCTACAGCAGCCTAGAAACGTTTGTAGTTCTGTACTCAATGCAGGGCTTTGTTCACCCGAAAATAGTGGCACTATCTGCGCAGTTAGTTTGGCGATTTAGCAGTAATTTGCCGACATTTTAAAATTTGTTTCTGGTTTATTTTCTATAGTTTGCGATTCAATGGATAATTCGTCTTCAGATTCATTAACGGAAATGTCCAACCAGTTTTAAATAATTTCGCCATCCCTCAAATTACTTTCACTACTATCTTTCCGTGTTAACTTATTATCTATAGCAAGGGGTGCGTTTGACCTTGAAAATCTAACAATTCCTTTTTAAATTGTGCAGTTGCTTCTTTCAGATGGCTAATTTTACTGAGTCTCTGCTCACGGGTTTTTTCTAATTCTCTGTTTATATTTTCACACTGCAGAACTGTTAGATTTTCATTGTTTCGCGCTTTATCTAATATTAATTCTAAATAATCACTTAAACTTACGCTATTTGACAATATCGTCCCGGATCGAAGTCTTCTGGGTGAAAATGCTGGTTGTAGTGGTTGCGGTGGCTGTCCTGTTGAAGTTCCTGGATGGTCGGCGGGATTTTCTTCTGGAGTTGAGTCCTCTCTAGTTGGTGTTGCTTGGTTCATTTACGTATTCATATACCCTCGAAACCAGACTCAGTTTCGAGTTTAAGGGTAAAGTAGTCTTGCCCAGTATAATTATTCGGATTAAGGCTTTTCAAGCTATTATCAGTTTAAAACTGTTGCTTCCTTAATCCTACCGGCTGCGCCAATTTGTTATGATTTTGATGTTTGTAGATTGTGTTTGCTGATTTACACCATCACATTTGTGCACTTGAGAACGAATTTTGTTTAGTTCTCTCAAAAGTAGATGTTCGCCAATATGGAACACACGCAACCATATGGGAGCGTTTTGCGAATGCAACACCCGGAGGCACCAGTGTATAACAGTCCGATTGAGGAGTTTCGCAAACCGTCACTAGTACTGGCAGACCAAGGAAAGATTTACAGTGAAGGAAACGGAAAGCGGACGGAAATATTGATAGAGGAAAATGGAAAGTTGTGTCCACATGCCAGAAAAAAACAATTATTGTTATTTTTTGTCTAATTTTTATTTGGAAGGCGGAAAGAGTTTTTAATATAATACAATTATGGTAGGACTATCATGGCAAGGTATATTTTTTATTTATTTATTACTTGTTCCAGCAGACGAGATGGCAAGGTACATCCATAGCCAGCAAACTTTTCGGTATAGACGGGAACCCATTTGAGATTTGGCAAGAGATCACGATTAAGCACCCCTGGTTGGATAGACTTTTAACATATATAGAAGAGACAAGCAAGGTAGATCTGTTGTTTTTATGCCACTCAAAGATAGCATTAGTGACATTGGGAAATCGAGAGGGAATTGAAAGGAAAGTATGTGGAGAATATTCGGGATGAGATCCGTATCGGCCACATAAGATTAGCGGATGGAAAGGTGAAAGAGGGAATACCTGTCTATTATATTCCACCGTAGCGGTGGTACCGGTGTAAATGGAAATCCAACAGCGAGAAGCTGATATCAGAGATGCATTCGTTAAACAAGAGTTCAATAGTGTTTTCGGGTAGAGATGTGTCATTGGACAAGACATCAGTATGTTGGGCCTCAAATCTGTGATTGAGCAGGTTTGAATTCAATTTCATTGGGAAACCACCAGAACTCAGTGGAAAGATAGTGAAAAGAAGGGAAGATACTGATTCAAAATCTTTAGCAATTAAACAGCGGATGGAATAAAACTGTGCCAATTCAGATTGAAAGAAGATGGAAAGTTTTTTGAAAAGATATAGTACTGTTTAAAGGTTAAGAATAGATAGGTGTTTAGGGACTGAGAGGAAAGCTTCTGTGTACAGACATGGTTTTTCGGACGCATCTATAACAACTATGGTGCTACGGTCATTTACGTCAGGACAGAGCATGTTGGCGGAAAGCAACTAGACTACTTCTTTGGAAATCACTGGTAGGCCCAGTGAGGGTAGTCACGCTGCCAAGGTTAGAGTTAGCAGCGGCTGTTGTCACGTTTGCTGGCAGATCAAGGCAATCAATGGAGTGCGAAGATATGGAATATACGCTTGGACACTTTAACGCTGGTTCTTCATTGCATTATAAAGCTTCCATGTAATTTCAAGACATATGTTGCTAATCGTGTTTTATCAGTTCAAACAAATACGGTGGTAAAACGCTGGTACCATGTTAAGACGAAAGATAACCAGGCTGACTTGGTGAGTCAAGGGGTTAGCCCTTCCGAGCTGGTACGAAACAAATTGTAGCTTCACGGACCGGAATAGTTCGTGTTGCAGGAGAAGTGTTGGCCGAGTGAGGAAATTCTTGTCAACTGTGAGAAAGCAAGTGAAGAACTGAAAGTTTTTACTTTTTCGAGTTTTAGGCCGGAATTGCGAGTATTTGTGGAAAGCATTGGAAAGGTGATACGGGGAAAAGTCAGCCGCAGGCATATGAAAAATATTTCCAACAACAAAAGAGTTGAGAGCGAATTCAATGAAATATTAAATTCATGAGACGCAAATGGAAAGTCAAAGCAATGCGATTTCTGCTTTACTTAAGGGTAAGGCATTGCCTGACAGAAGCAACATAGAATCACTTAAACCAATTCTGGATGGGAGAAAACTACTTCGAGTAGAAAGCAGACTGGACAGGTCAGATCTTGATTATGAGATAAAGCATTCTGTTATTCTGCCAGTGAGCTCACGATTTGCTTGGTTGTTAGTGGACAACCTCCATAGGATAATGAGACATGGTGGAGTTCAGATGATGATGCAATTCATCAGACACCTTTAATGGATACCCAGACTGCGCAGCGTGCTTTGAAGGTACATGCATCCAGTTAATGTCTGATCTACCAGTGGATACAACGAAAGAGGGAAAGCCTTTTTAATGCTCCGGAGTTGATTATGAGGGACCCATCGACCCTTAAAGTGATTAATAGAGCCGGAAGGCAATTAACAAAAAGGAGTGATGGATCGTGGTCTTCGTTTCATTGAAAACCCGAGCGATCCACTTGGACTTAGTTACGGATTTAACATCTATAGATAGCGTTTATTGCTTTTAACGAACGTTTTACAGGTTAGTGTGATAGAATGTATAGCGACAATGATACTGCACTCGTGTGGGCTTAGAAGGAGCTTAGGATGGCTTCAACTAGGTGGACAGATAATCATGCTTTGAACTATTTTAGTAGGAAAGGGACAGATTGAATATTTATAACACCGGCCATTCCCCACCAGGGTGGTATATAGGAGGCAGTGGTTAAATCAATGAAGTTTCACCTAAAAATAATAGTGGGACAGAAGGTGTTGCCATATGAGATTGGTGAACCTAGGGTGGGTACGCCTTCTTTTAGTTCAGATAATGAACCAAATACTGTTGGGACTAGGCTATGGAAAGAATGAAAGGCTATGAGAGGCATTTTTAGAAAAGAAAAGCTAGAAATGGCGGAAAGAAGGAAAAGTTAAAAAATCAGGCAGTTAATTTTTATCATGAGTGATAAGTTTCATCCAGCCCAATAGGCATTGGGACGACTTACCAGGTTAACACCAGGCAAGGATGGGATCATCCGATCAGTCGGCATCCAGACAGCAACCAATGAGCTCAACCACCGATCGGTACAGAAGATATGCATCATTCCGGTGGAACCAGAGCGGATAGACGAAAGCCGAGTAAGGGACATCGAATAGAATTAAGTCAATCATTGTATAAAACCATTAGTTTTAGGTGGCACTGTATCAAATCGTTTCACGCTATGAGTTTTTCATGGTGAAACAGATAGTCTAACGATGTGTTCTTTGTAATGTAGTTATGCTATCTTATTCACACTATGTAATATTATATTTGCTATCGCAATCAAAGCTAGAAAGCGACAACTATAGTACTCGAAGCAAGAAAGTATTACTAAAGGGTGATTTTTTAAGAGGTTTAGAACTTTTTTTAAGAAAAAAACACAAAAAATTCGAAAAAATGAATGAAATATTTATTTGAATCGATAGTTTGAACCTTGCAATTTAATGTTTAAAGATAATTTCATGCAAATGTTGACCGCGGCTGCGTCTCAGGTAGCCCATCCGCTGAGTCCAATTTTGGCATACTCTTTCACACATATCGGCCGGTATCTCACGAATGAATGCATGGATGTTGGCTTCCAGTGCGTCAATCGAAGCGGGCTTGTCCCTATACACATTAGCCTTGGCATACCCCCACAAAAAATAATCTAATGGTGTCAAATCGCACGATCTAGGCGGCCAATTGACCGGCTCGAAACGTGAAATTAACTGTTCACCAAACTCGCCTCGCAATTGCGCCATTGTTTCGCGTGCTGTGTGGCATGTGGCACCGTCTTGTTGAAACCACATATCATGCAAGTCAAGAACTTCCATTTCGGGCAAAAAAAAGTTTGTTATCATCGCTCGGTAGCGTTCACCATTAACAGTAACGCTGCGATTCGCATAATCTTTGAAGAAATATGGCCCAATAATGCCGCCGGCCCATAAACCGCACCAAACAGTGGCTTTTTCGGGATGCATTGGTAGCTGTTGCAATGCTTCTGGCTGATCTTCACTCCAAATGCGGCAATTTTGCTTATTTACGTACCCATTCAACCAAAAATGAGCCTCATCGCTGAACACAATTTTTCGATAAAAAAGCGGATCCTCGGCCAGCTTTCCAAGAGCCCATTCACCAAAAATTCGGCGTTGTGGTAGGTCGGCTGGCTTTAGTTCTTGCACCAGCTGTATCTTAAAAGGCTTTACGCCCAAATCCTTCCGCAAAATTTTCCACGTAGTGCTGTAACAAAGGCCTAACTGCTGGGAACGGCGCCGAATCGACATTTCGCGGTCTTCTGTCACACTAGCTGATACGGCCGCAATATTTTCTTCACTACGCACAGTACGTAAACGTGTTGGTGGTTTAATGTCCAACAAAGTAAATTTGGTGCGAAATTTGGTCACAATCTTCCGAATAGACTGCTCAGAAGGTCGAGAATGCCGATCATAAAATGGAAGCAGCGCGCGATGAACATTTCGAACCGAGCACGAATTTTGATAGTAAAATTCAATAATTTGCAAGCATTGTTCATTTGTAAGACGATCCATGGTTAAATTGCAAACCAAACTGAAGCTGTTTGACAGTGACACAAGGTACTAAACACACGTCAGCTGTCAAAACCAGTGTTGCCAAAACCAAACCAGCTAAAAAATCACCCTTTAGTTTACTAGTTATATAAATGTTGGGTTTTTTGGGCATAATGATTTTTTCCCAACAGAAACTAATTTTTCATGTTTTTATTTTTATAAAAATGGTTAAGTGGTTGACACTTTCATTAACATCTCACCAACATTTTATATCCCACACATACACATTGCTTTCTTTTGCTTATATTAATTTGTCAGTTCTTCAGATATTTATTAATAAAAATTGTCTTGAATGTCTTTTCTTATATCACTTAGTTAGGTACAACAGATCAAAGTTAATCTTCTATGGTTTACGTTTGTCACAAAAGAGTATAAAAGTACACCTCGATGGCCCCGTGCAAGAACATACTAAGTGCATTTATGTTATTTTTCAGGAGAGGCGTTTGAAGTTTTTTTAATAAAAGATTAGTGATCGCTTAAGGTGTTATACCAATTGCAATTTAAGCTCTGTTTTCAAGGTTTTTGGTTATTTGCATGAACAAAATTTTAAAACTGAAAGCACGATATGGGGACTCTGAAGGTACACATAAAAAAAACTACACTAGGTTGTTTTTGCACGTTGCCATCGACCTGCAATTATTTAAATGTGTAACCTTAATATCTTCTATGTTGTGAATACTTTCATCTGAATATCCTTTCATTGCTTTTGTAGCAACAGGACCCATGTAGTTATTGACGATAGCAAACTCCATAAGAGAAAGAAAAACGAATACGGAGCATGATGACATCCAAACATCTATAGCCTTAACATAAGATACGGGTGGTAATGACTGTTGTGATTGTGTATTTTGCGTTGCTAATGTAAGTAAAGATGTTACGCCTAAAGTAACTCGAGCTGGAATCGCTTCAGGCTTTATCCAAAAGGAAATCCATGACATCACCACTATCAATGCTGAAGGGATGTACGTGTGAAATAAGTGGTATCCTAGTCTACGGCGTAAATTGAAGACAATGGCTAAACAAGTGAAATTGCCTAAAAATATAAAATTGTATTATTTATTATCTCTTAAACTTGATAACTACCTAAATAATAATTGAAGTATTTAAACTAAAAGCTTAAATAAGTGGCTTTAAGTATACGCATAAAATATGATTAGGCAACTATTAAATACATTTTTCGACAAAACTATTAAATATGTAACAAACCAAATTTTGATGGTATTTACAAATATATATTCAGATACAAATAATGTATAGATATATTTATTGCTAAAAATAATATTGAGCTTTAGGTACTAATAAGCAAATCATCAATTTATATACTACAATTTATTCTGAGTTTTTCGTATTTCCACATGCTTCCATTGATAATAAAACACTAATATTGGCGATTAGCTGTCAGCTTTAGTAAAAACTAGCTGAACCATTGCTCGCCTTTGATCACTCGCCTTTAGCAAGCAAACAAGCTTGTGTTTGAGATTGCACTTTTAGTGACAAACGAACACGCGTTTGTTGTTTTCAGTTTATGCAGTTAATTTCAACGGTGAGATACCTATTTCAGGACATGTACCAAGGAAAAAGGATCTTAAGAGGAATACACTAGGTAAAGATAGTTATTCTTTTACATTAAAATTTCGGAATAAACAATATTTCGATTCTTTTTATTATCCTCAAGAAGCAGACATTGATTTGATATTGAACCTATGCAAGATAGTGCCACATATATGTACTTCACCGTGGAAGAAAACATTTTCCCGAAAGTCTACCCCAATTACTTTAAACGATTAGACTTGAGCTTTATGAATTGACATCGCAAAACATGGTTTAATCGGAAACTGCAGCCTTTTAAATTGAAACGGTATAAATCCGTTGGAATCATTGGACTTCGATATTCGATTGCCGATACAGTCAGAATTTTGCAGTACTGATTTTATTGCTTAGCCTTTTTTTCATTGCAAAGTCTTGGAGGGCTCAAATTTCGATGGGAGTGGAAATAGAAAACAATAAATCAAATAAAATAAGGCACTTATAATATAACAACAGAAGTTGAAGTAAGTATGAGGAAAGTGTTCACTTTTGCTAATTCTATAAACAAAACAACGTTACTAGAATTGGTATTTAATGTTGTTTTCCATGGGGATTTTCGAATTTTGCTCTCAGATTTCAGATTTTTCGTGCCCAATGGAACATAAAACGGGATTTTACTTTCCTTGCATTTGTGGTGATGTGTGCTTTAAAATCAGCTGTTTTTAAATTGCAACTTGTGTTTATAACAAGTAAAAGTGTTATCATCGACCTGGCCGATGCTTTGATACCCTCCACAAGTCATGCAAATTTTTAGGCATGTGAGGTAGTACGTAATTACAATGAACAACAGACAGAGAGACACATGGGCCTAATATTGATTTTGTATGGGAGGTACCAGAACTACTTGACCGACATAGCCCATTTTTAATACCAAGTTGACGACAATAAAAATAAGTCCTCCTACAAACTTTCACTTGCCTAGGTAGATTATTTTCGGCGCTATCGTACTTTTAACATGTGTTTTCTAATATTGGTTTTGTATGGGAGGTACCCGAACTACTTGACCGACAGAGCCCATTTTTAATACCAACCTTACGACGGTAAGAAGAAGTCCTTTCACCAAACTTGATTGGCCTAGGTTGATTCCTTTGTACGCTATCGTATTTTCAACAGACAGAGAGACACATGGGTCTAATATTGATTTTGTATGGGAGGTACCAGAGTTACTTGACTGACATAGCCCATTTTCAATACCAACCTGACGACGATAAAAATAAGTCCTTTCACCAACTTTCATTCGCATATGTCAATTCCTTTGGGTGCTATCGTGCTTTCAGATAGACAGACAGACAGACGCACATTGCTAAATCGATTCAGAATGTGATCCTGATTCAAAATATATATACTTTATGAGGTCTCCGGTGACTCCTTCTTGGCGTTACAAATGTAATGACATAAAGTATGCTATAGGTGCTAAATGAGAATTACATAAATATTGCCTTATAAATTTCCAAACAGTAATATAAACTATTGTTAAAAATATAGCACGATAAACGATTAACGAACACAATGTACCAACTTCTTTCTCCTTTGCGATATACACCATAGACAAACCATACTGTGAGACTGAAACCCAAGCAGGCCTCCTCAATTTTTTTTTAAGTTCAACCATTTTGTTTTCCTATCGGTCTTATGTCAATTAGAATCCGTGTGAAACATATGACAAATAAAAAAATAAATGCTGATAATCGTAGGGAAATGTGACAGGTAGAGTTATGGAAAACAACATTTTTAACATTGCTGAATGCTATTATATAATATTAACGAAAAATTTGATTTGCGTGGTTAATAAAACTAAAGCATTAATCATTCATGAATATTTTTAGCAAATGTACACTTTTTCATATTAAAAAATACTATTCACATGTAACGAACAATTTCAAATTAAACGTATAAAATTCTATGAACGCTGCCAGCAACTTTGCCCACAGCGGAAGTGGGTCATATTTCTTGCGAGTTTGTTGGTGAGCCGGAATTTTTGAAGTTACGTGGCATTTGTCAATGCGAATTTCTATGTAGCAATACTAGAGCACCAAATTGTGACCACTCCGTAAAAATGTACCTCCGTAAACTTGTCAAAACTGTATTTTGAATAGCCCTGAATTATGTGCTATTTATGTGATAATTTTGTGTGAAGTTTTTGATTTTTGTGAAAAAATAAAAAGCACATATATATGTCTGATTTATGTGCTTTTGATTTGCTAAGTCACTGATTTTTGTGCTATCCTAATTTAGCCTCTAATCCAAGTATTAGGTTTGGCTCTGTTAGTAAAAGACATTTTACAGGTCTGCTAAGAATTTCAGCTTCAAGAAATGAAAATCACAATGCAGAACGGCGACATTGTGGCGCCATAACAATAACAGCACCTAAAAATACAAATATGTCGTCATTTTAAGGCAAATACAATCCATATTACCAGGCCCACAGCAATTATAGTAGGTATGGGTAGAATAATCCTTGCAAAATTAATACATTTCCATTGCGCACTGGTAGGTAGGCTGTTTAGTATGCGTGAATCAACACATGTGAACCCAGCCAAATGTTGTTATGGCTGGCTGGGTGGATAGCCATGCATGGCGGAAAAGGGAACAAATTGTGTGAGTCTGTGAGGGTGAGGATGTTCATTGAAAATTAAGTTGCCGAAGGCTGCAAAATATTATGTTCGCCTGGTGTAATAATATTGATCGCATCTGAATGAGAATCCACATTGTGGCGCCTTAAAAAAATCTTATACTCACAATTGAAAAAAAACGCGGTTCGCACACGGGACCCAATGCTTACCTAATTAATTGCGGGTGGAAGGGTGGAAAAGGAAAGAAATCCACAAAAAAATGACCGTGACGAATTTCTGGGGGATGTAGGCATGTGTTAGTAAATCAGAAAACGTGTACTGGCGACAACTGAAAACTTAACACTTTTAATTCTTAACAGGAATGCCAGTGCCATGTTAAGTTTTTTAAGCGAAATATTACAATAAATTATGTGCTCCTAGAATTGAAACATATTCCACCGTGGTGTGTATATTGTATTCTTTTTGCAGGAATAATAAAAATGGATGTGTATTATCGTTTCAATGTAATGGCTGACGATCATAGGTACCAGGCAAACAGCTTAAGGACACGTATGTAGAATTAGCTGGGGAAGCACGGTCTCGGGGTAGATGTTTTGGGGGTGTGAGTACGAGATTTCGTTTAATCCTTTGAAAGGAGAGAAAATGAGACGGGGCATTTAGCGAAGCAATAAGCAATACGATTCCTAGTTGTAGTTATAAGAAAAAAGGATAGGTCAGTGGGTAAAAATGGTCTCTGCATGTATAGTTGGTATATGTAGCTCGTATGTTCCTCTGATCGTTGCTGCTATTCGTTAAGCACAAAATTCGAAGATGTAAAATGGGTGGAGTTTAGGCAATATAATGTTATTTGCATGGGCCGCAAAATGGGGACCGATCTACCTACATACATTTTTGTTGTTTAGACTAATATAAGGTAGGTGTCTATTGAATTTGAAGTGCAGGCATCCGTCCCGATTTTCTACTGACGAAGATCCGCTAGACTTAAATATAGGCCAGGTATTTAGAAAATCCGATGCACTTTTTTGCAATAGATACTAGGCACTCATTAGGATTGGTATTTTTATAGGCCCACATATTAAGTTAACACAATCGACTTCCAAGATCAATTCCCACGATCGACGCCTTAAAGGTACCCACAGAAGACACCCGAACCAAACCACATGTGCGCATAACGATAGGACGAAATCCGATCCAAGCCACTGTACGCAGGACGAATGTGACGATAAATAATCTGCTCTAGATAATTTACGATCACCCACTTGACAGCGTCACCAGCGCAACCAAATAACAACCCCAAAACATACACCACTCAAACATATAAATAGACAACACAATCACCAGGGAGGCAGTTCAACCCTCAGCCGACAACAGACAGGTCAACCGTCAACAATTAAAATATTAAATTTGTTTAAAAAATAAAGTTGAATTTGTTAAAAGTTGTCGTGTAAAATTAATTGGCGCCCGAGCAGGGACACGTTTAAAAAAGTGCAAATCAAGTGTAGTAATCGAAGTGAAGTAAAAATAAAACATCACCTCTCGAACATTAAGCAAAGCAACTACATAAGTGAAACCACTACCGCAGTCAAGAAGGAAAAAATACCAATTATCCTTCCGCGGCGTGAACCACCAAAAATAAAATAAAAAATTCAGATATAAATCTGAACAACGAGGGAAAGGGTTTGAGAAACAAACTCCACCGAACTCAAAAAAGACTTCCGGACGTAAAGCACCTGGCAGCAACCAAGGACACATCAAGTGAACCAACAGATCAGGAAAAGTAGGCACATAAGCAGCCGAAGCTCCAGTAACAGCAAAGTAAATCCACGTAAGGAATTTTAAAGTTATTGTTATATATACATAAATACAAACTGTGTTAATTTAAGTATTTAACCTAAGAGTTATTTTCCAAACTATCAATTCGCGTTAATCGGAAATTTATAAACGTAGCAATATGAATATGTGTGTGTGTTTGAGATTGCACTTTTAGTGACAAACGAACACGCGTTTGTTGTTTTCAGTTTATGCAGTTAATTTCAACGGTGAGATACCTATTTCAGGACATGTACCAAGGAAAAAGGATCTTAAGAGGAATACACTAGGTAAAGATAGTTATTCTTTTACATTAAAATTTCGGAATAAACAATATTTCGATTCTTTTTATTATCCTCAAGAAGCAGACATTGATTTGATATTGAACCTATGCAAGATAGTGCCACATATATGTACTTCACCGTGGAAGAAAACATTTTCCCGAAAGTCTACCCCAATTACTTTAAACGATTAGACTTGAGCTTTATGAATTGACATCGCAAAACATGGTTTAATCGGAAACTGCAGCCTTTTAAATTGAAACGGTATAAATCCGTTGGAATCATTGGACTTCGATATTCGATTGCCGATACAGTCAGAATTTTGCAGTACTGATTTTATTGCTTAGCCTTTTTTTCATTGCAAAGTCTTGGAGGGCTCAAATTTCGATGGGAGTGGAAATAGAAAACAATAAATCAAATAAAATAAGGCACTTATAATATAACAACAGAAGTTGAAGTAAGTATGAGGAAAGTGTTCACTTTTGCTAATTCTATAAACAAAACAACGTTACTAGAATTGGTATTTAATGTTGTTTTCCATGGGGATTTTCGAATTTTGCTCTCAGATTTCAGATTTTTCGTGCCCAATGGAACATAAAACGGGATTTTACTTTCCTTGCATTTGTGGTGATGTGTGCTTTAAAATCAGCTGTTTTTAAATTGCAACTTGTGTTTATAACAAGTAAACGTGTTATCATCGACCTGGCCGATGCTTTGATACCCTCCACAAGTCATGCAAATTTTTAGGCATGTGAGGTAGTACGTAATTACAATGAACAACAGACAGAGAGACACATGGGCCTAATATTGATTTTGTATGGGAGGTACCAGAACTACTTGACCGACATAGCCCATTTTTAATACCAAGTTGACGACAATAAAAATAAGTCCTCCTACAAACTTTCACTTGCCTAGGTAGATTCTTTTCGGCGCTATCGTACTTTTAACATGTGTTTTCTAATATTGGTTTTGTATGGGAGGTACCCGAACTACTTGACCGACAGAGCCCATTTTTAATACCAACCTTACGACGGTAAGAAGAAGTCCTTTCACCAAACTTGATTGGCCTAGGTTGATTCCTTTGTACGCTATCGTATTTTCAACAGACAGAGAGACACATGGGTCTAATATTGATTTTGTATGGGAGGTACCAGAGTTACTTGACTGACATAGCCCATTTTCAATACCAACCTGACGACGATAAAAATAAGTCCTTTCACCAACTTTCATTCGCATATGTCAATTCCTTTGGGTGCTATCGTGCTTTCAGATAGACAGACAGACAGACGCACATTGCTAAATCGATTCAGAATGTGATCCTGATTCAAAATATATATACTTTATGAGGTCTCCGGTGACTCCTTCTTGGCGTTACAAATGTAATGACAAAGTGAATATACCTTCCTGTGGAGGGTATACAAATTCATTCAATATTTCAATGATTGACATATTGTAACGACTTACCGAAAACATAAAGTATGCTATAGGTGCTAAATGAGAATTACATAAATATTGCCTTATAAATTTCCAAACAGTAATATAAACTATTGTTAAAAATATAGCACGATAAACGATTAACGAACACAATGTACCAACTTCTTTCTCCTTTGCGATATACACCATAGACAAACCATACTGTGAGACTGAAACCCAAGCAGGCCTCCTCAATTTTTTTTTAAGTTCAACCATTTTGTTTTCCTATCGGTCTTATGTCAATTAGAATCCGTGTGAAACATATGACAAATAAAAAAATAAATGCTGATAATCGTAGGGAAATGTGACAGGTAGAGTTATGGAAAACAACATTTTTAACATTGCTGAATGCTATTATATAATATTAACGAAAAATTTGATTTGCGTGGTTAATAAAACTAAAGCATTAATCATTCATGAATATTTTTAGCAAATGTACACTTTTTCATATTAAAAAATACTATTCACATGTAACGAACAATTTCAAATTAAACGTATAAAATTCTATGAACGCTGCCAGCAACTTTGCCCACAGCGGAAGTGGGTCATATTTCTTGCGAGTTTGTTGGTGAGCCGGAATTTTTGAAGTTACGTGGCATTTGTCAATGCGAATTTCTATGTAGCAATACTAGAGCACCAAATTGTGACCACTCCGTAAAAATGTACCTCCGTAAACTTGTCAAAACTGTATTTTGAATAGCCCTGAATTATGTGCTATTTATGTGATAATTTTGTGTGAAGTTTTTGATTTTTGTGAAAAAATAAAAAGCACATATATATGTCTGATTTATGTGCTTTTGATTTGCTAAGTCACTGATTTTTGTGCTATCCTAATTTAGCCTCTAATCCAAGTATTAGGTTTGGCTCTGTTAGTAAAAGACATTTTACAGGTCTGCTAAGAATTTCAGCTTCAAGAAATGAAAATCACAATGCAGAACGGCGACATTGTGGCGCCATAACAATAAAAATACAAATATGTCGTCATTTTAAGGCAAATACAATCCATATTACCAGGCCCACAGCAATTATAGTAGGTATGGGTAGAATAATCCTTGCAAAATTAATACATTTCCATTGCGCACTGGTAGGTAGGCTGTTTAGTATGCGTGAATCAACACATGTGAACCCAGCCAAATGTTGTTATGGCTGGCTGGGTGGATAGCCATGCATGGCGGAAAAGGGAACAAATTGTGTGAGTCTGTGAGGGTGAGGATGTTCATTGAAAATTAAGTTGCCGAAGGCTGCAAAATATTATGTTCGCCTGGTGTAATAATATTGATCGCATCTGAATGAGAATCCACATTGTGGCGCCTTAAAAAAATCTTATACTCACAATTGAAAAAAAACGCGGTTCGCACACGGGACCCAATGCTTACCTAATTAATTGCGGGTGGAAGGGTGGAAAAGGAAAGAAATCCACAAAAAAATGACCGTGACGAATTTCTGGGGGATGTAGGCATGTGTTAGTAAATCAGAAAACGTGTACTGGCGACAACTGAAAACTTAACACTTTTAATTCTTAACAGGAATGCCAGTGCCATGTTAAGTTTTTTAAGCGAAATATTACAATAAATTATGTGCTCCTAGAATTGAAACATATTCCACCGTGGTGTGTATATTGTATTCTTTTTGCAGGAATAATAAAAATGGATGTGTATTATCGTTTCAATGTAATGGCTGACGATCATAGGTACCAGGCAAACAGCTTAAGGACACGTATGTAGAATTAGCTGGGGAAGCACGGTCTCGGGGTAGATGTTTTGGGGGTGTGAGTACGAGATTTCGTTTAATCCTTTGAAAGGAGAGAAAATGAGACGGGGCATTTAGCGAAGCAATAAGCAATACGATTCCTAGTTGTAGTTATAAGAAAAAAGGATAGGTCAGTGGGTAAAAATGGTCTCTGCATGTATAGTTGGTATATGTAGCTCGTATGTTCCTCTGATCGTTGCTGCTATTCGTTAAGCACAAAATTCGAAGATGTAAAATGGGTGGAGTTTAGGCAATATAATGTTATTTGCATGGGCCGCAAAATGGGGACCGATCTACCTACATACATTTTTGTTGTTTAGACTAATATAAGGTAGGTGTCTATTGAATTTGAAGTGCAGGCATCCGTCCCGATTTTCTACTGACGAAGATCCGCTAGACTTAAATATAGGCCAGGTATTTAGAAAATCCGATGCACTTTTTTGCAATAGATACTAGGCACTCATTAGGATTGGTATTTTTATAGGCCCACATATTAAGTTAACACAATCGACTTCCAAGATCAATTCCCACGATCGACGCCTTAAAGGTACCCACAGAAGACACCCGAACCAAACCACATGTGCGCATAACGATAGGACGAAATCCGATCCAAGCCACTGTACGCAGGACGAATGTGACGATAAATAATCTGCTCTAGATAATTTACGATCACCCACTTGACAGCGTCACCAGCGCAACCAAATAACAACCCCAAAACATACACCACTCAAACATATAAATAGACAACACAATCACCAGGGAGGCAGTTCAACCCTCAGCCGACAACAGACAGGTCAACCGTCAACAATTAAAATATTAAATTTGTTTAAAAAATAAAGTTGAATTTGTTAAAAGTTGTCGTGTAAAATTAATTGGCGCCCGAGCAGGGACACGTTTAAAAAAGTGCAAATCAAGTGTAGTAATCGAAGTGAAGTAAAAATAAAACATCACCTCTCGAACATTAAGCAAAGCAACTACATAAGTGAAACCACTACCGCAGTCAAGAAGGAAAAAATACCAATTATCCTTCCGCGGCGTGAACCACCAAAAATAAAATAAAAAATTCAGATATAAATCTGAACAACGAGGGAAAGGGTTTGAGAAACAAACTCCACCGAACTCAAAAAAGACTTCCGGACGTAAAGCACCTGGCAGCAACCAAGGACACATCAAGTGAACCAACAGATCAGGAAAAGTAGGCACATAAGCAGCCGAAGCTCCAGTAACAGCAAAGTAAATCCACGTAAGGAATTTTAAAGTTATTGTTATATATACATAAATACAAACTGTGTTAATTTAAGTATTTAACCTAAGAGTTATTTTCCAAACTATCAATTCGCGTTAATCGGAAATTTATAAACGTAGCAATATGAATATGTGTGTGTGTTTGAGATTGCACTTTTAGTGACAAACGAACACGCGTTTGTTGTTTTCAGTTTATGCAGTTAATTTCAACGGTGAGATACCTATTTCAGGACATGTACCAAGGAAAAAGGATCTTAAGAGGAATACACTAGGTAAAGATAGTTATTCTTTTACATTAAAATTTCGGAATAAACAATATTTCGATTCTTTTTATTATCCTCAAGAAGCAGACATTGATTTGATATTGAACCTATGCAAGATAGTGCCACATATATGTACTTCACCGTGGAAGAAAACATTTTCCCGAAAGTCTACCCCAATTACTTTAAACGATTAGACTTGAGCTTTATGAATTGACATCGCAAAACATGGTTTAATCGGAAACTGCAGCCTTTTAAATTGAAACGGTATAAATCCGTTGGAATCATTGGACTTCGATATTCGATTGCCGATACAGTCAGAATTTTGCAGTACTGATTTTATTGCTTAGCCTTTTTTTCATTGCAAAGTCTTGGAGGGCTCAAATTTCGATGGGAGTGGAAATAGAAAACAATAAATCAAATAAAATAAGGCACTTATAATATAACAACAGAAGTTGAAGTAAGTATGAGGAAAGTGTTCACTTTTGCTAATTCTATAAACAAAACAACGTTACTAGAATTGGTATTTAATGTTGTTTTCCATGGGGATTTTCGAATTTTGCTCTCAGATTTCAGATTTTTCGTGCCCAATGGAACATAAAACGGGATTTTACTTTCCTTGCATTTGTGGTGATGTGTGCTTTAAAATCAGCTGTTTTTAAATTGCAACTTGTGTTTATAACAAGTAAAAGTGTTATCATCGACCTGGCCGATGCTTTGATACCCTCCACAAGTCATGCAAATTTTTAGGCATGTGAGGTAGTACGTAATTACAATGAACAACAGACAGAGAGACACATGGGCCTAATATTGATTTTGTATGGGAGGTACCAGAACTACTTGACCGACATAGCCCATTTTTAATACCAAGTTGACGACAATAAAAATAAGTCCTCCTACAAACTTTCACTTGCCTAGGTAGATTCTTTTCGGCGCTATCGTACTTTTAACATGTGTTTTCTAATATTGGTTTTGTATGGGAGGTACCCGAACTACTTGACCGACAGAGCCCATTTTTAATACCAACCTTACGACGGTAAGAAGAAGTCCTTTCACCAAACCTGATTGGCCTAGGTTGATTCCTTTGTACGCTATCGTATTTTCAACAGACAGAGAGACACATGGGTCTAATATTGATTTTGTATGGGAGGTACCAGAGTTACTTGACTGACATAGCCCATTTTCAATACCAACCTGACGACGATAAAAATAAGTCCTTTCACCAACTTTCATTCGCATATGTCAATTCCTTTGGGTGCTATCGTGCTTTCAGATAGACAGACAGACAGACGCACATTGCTAAATCGATTCAGAATGTGATCCTGATTCAAAATATATATACTTTATGAGGTCTCCGGTGACTCCTTCTTGGCGTTACAAATGTAATGACAAAGTGAATATACCTTCCTGTGGAGGGTATACAAATTCATTCAATATTTCAATGATTGACATATTGTAACGACTTACCGAAAACATAAAGTATGCTATAGGTGCTAAATGAGAATTACATAAATATTGCCTTATAAATTTCCAAACAGTAATATAAACTATTGTTAAAAATATAGCACGATAAACGATTAACGAACACAATGTACCAACTTCTTTCTCCTTTGCGATATACACCATAGACAAACCATACTGTGAGACTGAAACCCAAGCAGGCCTCCTCAATTTTTTTTTAAGTTCAACCATTTTGTTTTCCTATCGGTCTTATGTCAATTAGAATCCGTGTGAAACATATGACAAATAAAAAAATAAATGCTGATAATCGTAGGGAAATGTGACAGGTAGAGTTATGGAAAACAACATTTTTAACATTGCTGAATGCTATTATATAATATTAACGAAAAATTTGATTTGCGTGGTTAATAAAACTAAAGCATTAATCATTCATGAATATTTTTAGCAAATGTTCACTTTTTCATATTAAAAAATACTATTCACATGTAACGAACAATTTCAAATTAAACGTATAAAATTCTATGAACGCTGCCAGCAACTTTGCCCACAGCGGAAGTGGCTCATATTTCTTGCGAGTTTGTTGGTGAGCCGGAATTTTTGAAGTTACGTGGCATTTGTCAATGCGAATTTCTATGTAGCAATACTAGAGCACCAAATTGTGACCACTCCGTAAAAATGTACCTCCGTAAACTTGTCAAAACTGTATTTTGAATAGCCCTGAATTATGTGCTATTTATGTGATAATTTTGTGTGAAGTTTTTGATTTTTGTGAAAAAATAAAAAGCACATATATATGTCTGATTTATGTGCTTTTGATTTGCTAAGTCACTGATTTTTGTGCTATCCTAATTTAGCCTCTAATCCAAGTATTAGGTTTGGCTCTGTTAGTAAAAGACATTTTACAGGTCTGCTAAGAATTTCAGCTTCAAGAAATGAAAATCACAATGCAGAACGGCGACATTGTGGCGCCATAACAATAACAGCACCTAAAAATACAAATATGTCGTCATTTTAAGGCAAATACAATCCATATTACCAGGCCCACAGCAATTATAGTAGGTATGGGTAGAATAATCCTTGCAAAATTAATACATTTCCATTGCGCACTGGTAGGTAGGCTGTTTAGTATGCGTGAATCAACACATGTGAACCCAGCCAAATGTTGTTATGGCTGGCTGGGTGGATAGCCATGCATGGCGGAAAAGGGAACAAATTGTGTGAGTCTGTGAGGGTGAGGATGTTCATTGAAAATTAAGTTGCCGAAGGCTGCAAAATATTATGTTCGCCTGGTGTAATAATATTGATCGCATCTGAATGAGAATCCACATTGTGGCGCCTTAAAAAAATCTTATACTCACAATTGAAAAAAAACGCGGTTCGCACACGGGACCCAATGCTTACCTAATTAATTGCGGGTGGAAGGGTGGAAAAGGAAAGAAATCCACAAAAAAATGACCGTGACGAATTTCTGGGGGATGTAGGCATGTGTTAGTAAATCAGAAAACGTGTACTGGCGACAACTGAAAACTTAACACTTTTAATTCTTAACAGGAATGCCAGTGCCATGTTAAGTTTTTTAAGCGAAATATTACAATAAATTATGTGCTCCTAGAATTGAAACATATTCCACCGTGGTGTGTATATTGTATTCTTTTTGCAGGAATAATAAAAATGGATGTGTATTATCGTTTCAATGTAATGGCTGACGATCATAGGTACCAGGCAAACAGCTTAAGGACACGTATGTAGAATTAGCTGGGGAAGCACGGTCTCGGGGTAGATGTTTTGGGGGTGTGAGTACGAGATTTCGTTTAATCCTTTGAAAGGAGAGAAAATGAGACGGGGCATTTAGCGAAGCAATAAGCAATACGATTCCTAGTTGTAGTTATAAGAAAAAAGGATAGGTCAGTGGGTAAAAATGGTCTCTGCATGTATAGTTGGTATATGTAGCTCGTATGTTCCTCTGATCGTTGCTGCTATTCGTTAAGCACAAAATTCGAAGATGTAAAATGGGTGGAGTTTAGGCAATATAATGTTATTTGCATGGGCCGCAAAATGGGGACCGATCTACCTACATACATTTTTGTTGTTTAGACTAATATAAGGTAGGTGTCTATTGAATTTGAAGTGCAGGCATCCGTCCCGATTTCCTACTGACGAAGATCCGCTAGACTTAAATATAGGCCAGGTATTTAGAAAATCCGATGCACTTTTTTGCAATAGATACTAGGCACTCATTAGGATTGGTATTTTTATAGGCCCACATATTAAGTTAACACAATCGACTTCCAAGATCAATTCCCACGATCGACGCCTTAAAGGTACCCACAGAAGACACCCGAACCAAACCACATGTGCGCATAACGATAGGACGAAATCCGATCCAAGCCACTGTACGCAGGACGAATGTGACGATAAATAATCTGCTCTAGATAATTTACGATCACCCACTTGACAGCGTCACCAGCGCAACCAAATAACAACCCCAAAACATACACCACTCAAACATATAAATAGACAACACAATCACCAGGGAGGCAGTTCAACCCTCAGCCGACAACAGACAGGTCAACCGTCAACAATTAAAATATTAAATTTGTTTAAAAAATAAAGTTGAATTTGTTAAAAGTTGTCGTGTAAAATTAATTGGCGCCCGAGCAGGGACACGTTTAAAAAAGTGCAAATCAAGTGTAGTAATCGAAGTGAAGTAAAAATAAAACATCACCTCTCGAACATTAAGCAAAGCAACTACATAAGTGAAACCACTACCGCAGTCAAGAAGGAAAAAATACCAATTATCCTTCCGCGGCGTGAACCACCAAAAATAAAATAAAAAATTCAGATATAAATCTGAACAACGAGGGAAAGGGTTTGAGAAACAAACTCCACCGAACTCAAAAAAGACTTCCGGACGTAAAGCACCTGGCAGCAACCAAGGACACATCAAGTGAACCAACAGATCAGGAAAAGTAGGCACATAAGCAGCCGAAGCTCCAGTAACAGCAAAGTAAATCCACGTAAGGAATTTTAAAGTTATTGTTATATATACATAAATACAAACTGTGTTAATTTAAGTATTTAACCTAAGAGTTATTTTCCAAACTATCAATTCGCGTTAATCGGAAATTTATAAACGTAGCAATATGAATATGACAGCGGAACAGCTATCGGCAATCGTAGGTAAACTGGTGGCGGAATCCACAGCAGGGTTACAGAAACAAATAGAATTCCTTACAGGACAGTTAGCCTCACTTTCCCCTTGTGATGATATCGAATCATACAAGGATATAACAACAGATCCTACAGTAAAAGATGGGGAAGGGTTAGAAGTAGCAAAGTGCTTACCAAATTTTGATGGGGATAATTACGTCTCCTGGCGTACGGCGTTAACAAACGCAATGAAGGTATACGAAGCGTGTAAAGGTGGTGCTAGGTATTATTCAGTTGTAAATATAGTTAGAAACAAGATAGTAGGGAAAGCTAACGACGTTTTAACAAGCCACGGGACACCACTCAATGTTGACGCGATATTAGGACGACTAGATCTAACGTACAGCGATAAAAGGCCAGTACACATGCTAGAGACAGAATTGAGCAATATGCGACAGGATAGGAAATCATTGCAAGAGTTCTACGACAATGTAACAAAGGTACTTACCCTTATAATAAATAAAACAATTATGACCTATGGTCCGAGAACGGCGCAAACCGAATGCTTGACAGATAGAGCACGGCAGAACGCATTAAGAGTCTTCGTTACTGGTTTAAACCAACCTGCCAGTAACATCGTGTTCGCACTTAATCCTGGGGACCTTCCAAACGCTCTAAAACTTAACACTTTTAATTCTTAACAGGAATGCCAGTGCCATGTTAAGTTTTTTAAGCGAAATATTACAATAAATTATGTGCTCCTAGAATTGAAACATATTCCACCGTGGTGTGTATATTGTATTCTTTTTGCAGGAATAATAAAAATGGATGTGTATTATCGTTTCAATGTAATGGCTGACGATCATAGGTACCAGGCAAACAGCTTAAGGACACGTATGTAGAATTAGCTGGGGAAGCACGGTCTCGGGGTAGATGTTTTGGGGGTGTGAGTACGAGATTTCGTTTAATCCTTTGAAAGGAGAGAAAATGAGACGGGGCATTTAGCGAAGCAATAAGCAATACGATTCCTAGTTGTAGTTATAAGAAAAAAGGATAGGTCAGTGGGTAAAAATGGTCTCTGCATGTATAGTTGGTATATGTAGCTCGTATGTTCCTCTGATCGTTGCTGCTATTCGTTAAGCACAAAATTCGAAGATGTAAAATGGGTGGAGTTTAGGCAATATAATGTTATTTGCATGGGCCGCAAAATGGGGACCGATCTACCTACATACATTTTTGTTGTTTAGACTAATATAAGGTAGGTGTCTATTGAATTTGAAGTGCAGGCATCCGTCCCGATTTTCTACTGACGAAGATCCGCTAGACTTAAATATAGGCCAGGTATTTAGAAAATCCGATGCACTTTTTTGCAATAGATACTAGGCACTCATTAGGATTGGTATTTTTATAGGCCCACATATTAAGTTAACACAATCGACTTCCAAGATCAATTCCCACGATCGACGCCTTAAAGGTACCCACAGAAGACACCCGAACCAAACCACATGTGCGCATAACGATAGGACGAAATCCGATCCAAGCCACTGTACGCAGGACGAATGTGACGATAAATAATCTGCTCTAGATAATTTACGATCACCCACTTGACAGCGTCACCAGCGCAACCAAATAACAACCCCAAAACATACACCACTCAAACATATAAATAGACAACACAATCACCAGGGAGGCAGTTCAACCCTCAGCCGACAACAGACAGGTCAACCGTCAACAATTAAAATATTAAATTTGTTTAAAAAATAAAGTTGAATTTGTTAAAAGTTGTCGTGTAAAATTAATTGGCGCCCGAGCAGGGACACGTTTAAAAAAGTGCAAATCAAGTGTAGTAATCGAAGTGAAGTAAAAATAAAACATCACCTCTCGAACATTAAGCAAAGCAACTACATAAGTGAAACCACTACCGCAGTCAAGAAGGAAAAAATACCAATTATCCTTCCGCGGCGTGAACCACCAAAAATAAAATAAAAAATTCAGATATAAATCTGAACAACGAGGGAAAGGGTTTGAGAAACAAACTCCACCGAACTCAAAAAAGACTTCCGGACGTAAAGCACCTGGCAGCAACCAAGGACACATCAAGTGAACCAACAGATCAGGAAAAGTAGGCACATAAGCAGCCGAAGCTCCAGTAACAGCAAAGTAAATCCACGTAAGGAATTTTAAAGTTATTGTTATATATACATAAATACAAACTGTGTTAATTTAAGTATTTAACCTAAGAGTTATTTTCCAAACTATCAATTCGCGTTAATCGGAAATTTATAAACGTAGCAATATGAATATGTGTGTGTGTTTGAGATTGCACTTTTAGTGACAAACGAACACGCGTTTGTTGTTTTCAGTTTATGCAGTTAATTTCAACGGTGAGATACCTATTTCAGGACATGTACCAAGGAAAAAGGATCTTAAGAGGAATACACTAGGTAAAGATAGTTATTCTTTTACATTAAAATTTCGGAATAAACAATATTTCGATTCTTTTTATTATCCTCAAGAAGCAGACATTGATTTGATATTGAACCTATGCAAGATAGTGCCACATATATGTACTTCACCGTGGAAGAAAACATTTTCCCGAAAGTCTACCCCAATTACTTTAAACGATTAGACTTGAGCTTTATGAATTGACATCGCAAAACATGGTTTAATCGGAAACTGCAGCCTTTTAAATTGAAACGGTATAAATCCGTTGGAATCATTGGACTTCGATATTCGATTGCCGATACAGTCAGAATTTTGCAGTACTGATTTTATTGCTTAGCCTTTTTTTCATTGCAAAGTCTTGGAGGGCTCAAATTTCGATGGGAGTGGAAATAGAAAACAATAAATCAAATAAAATAAGGCACTTATAATATAACAACAGAAGTTGAAGTAAGTATGAGGAAAGTGTTCACTTTTGCTAATTCTATAAACAAAACAACGTTACTAGAATTGGTATTTAATGTTGTTTTCCATGGGGATTTTCGAATTTTGCTCTCAGATTTCAGATTTTTCGTGCCCAATGGAACATAAAACGGGATTTTACTTTCCTTGCATTTGTGGTGATGTGTGCTTTAAAATCAGCTGTTTTTAAATTGCAACTTGTGTTTATAACAAGTAAAAGTGTTATCATCGACCTGGCCGATGCTTTGATACCCTCCACAAGTCATGCAAATTTTTAGGCATGTGAGGTAGTACGTAATTACAATGAACAACAGACAGAGAGACACATGGGCCTAATATTGATTTTGTATGGGAGGTACCAGAACTACTTGACCGACATAGCCCATTTTTAATACCAAGTTGACGACAATAAAAATAAGTCCTCCTACAAACTTTCACTTGCCTAGGTAGATTCTTTTCGGCGCTATCGTACTTTTAACATGTGTTTTCTAATATTGGTTTTGTATGGGAGGTACCCGAACTACTTGACCGACAGAGCCCATTTTTAATACCAACCTTACGACGGTAAGAAGAAGTCCTTTCACCAAACCTGATTGGCCTAGGTTGATTCCTTTGTACGCTATCGTATTTTCAACAGACAGAGAGACACATGGGTCTAATATTGATTTTGTATGGGAGGTACCAGAGTTACTTGACTGACATAGCCCATTTTCAATACCAACCTGACGACGATAAAAATAAGTCCTTTCACCAACTTTCATTCGCATATGTCAATTCCTTTGGGTGCTATCGTGCTTTCAGATAGACAGACAGACAGACGCACATTGCTAAATCGATTCAGAATGTGATCCTGATTCAAAATATATATACTTTATGAGGTCTCCGGTGACTCCTTCTTGGCGTTACAAATGTAATGACAAAGTGAATATACCTTCCTGTGGAGGGTATACAAATTCATTCAATATTTCAATGATTGACATATTGTAACGACTTACCGAAAACATAAAGTATGCTATAGGTGCTAAATGAGAATTACATAAATATTGCCTTATAAATTTCCAAACAGTAATATAAACTATTGTTAAAAATATAGCACGATAAACGATTAACGAACACAATGTACCAACTTCTTTCTCCTTTGCGATATACACCATAGACAAACCATACTGTGAGACTGAAACCCAAGCAGGCCTCCTCAATTTTTTTTTAAGTTCAACCATTTTGTTTTCCTATCGGTCTTATGTCAATTAGAATCCGTGTGAAACATATGACAAATAAAAAAATAAATGCTGATAATCGTAGGGAAATGTGACAGGTAGAGTTATGGAAAACAACATTTTTAACATTGCTGAATGCTATTATATAATATTAACGAAAAATTTGATTTGCGTGGTTAATAAAACTAAAGCATTAATCATTCATGAATATTTTTAGCAAATGTTCACTTTTTCATATTAAAAAATACTATTCACATGTAACGAACAATTTCAAATTAAACGTATAAAATTCTATGAACGCTGCCAGCAACTTTGCCCACAGCGGAAGTGGCTCATATTTCTTGCGAGTTTGTTGGTGAGCCGGAATTTTTGAAGTTACGTGGCATTTGTCAATGCGAATTTCTATGTAGCAATACTAGAGCACCAAATTGTGACCACTCCGTAAAAATGTACCTCCGTAAACTTGTCAAAACTGTATTTTGAATAGCCCTGAATTATGTGCTATTTATGTGATAATTTTGTGTGAAGTTTTTGATTTTTGTGAAAAAATAAAAAGCACATATATATGTCTGATTTATGTGCTTTTGATTTGCTAAGTCACTGATTTTTGTGCTATCCTAATTTAGCCTCTAATCCAAGTATTAGGTTTGGCTCTGTTAGTAAAAGACATTTTACAGGTCTGCTAAGAATTTCAGCTTCAAGAAATGAAAATCACAATGCAGAACGGCGACATTGTGGCGCCATAACAATAACAGCACCTAAAAATACAAATATGTCGTCATTTTAAGGCAAATACAATCCATATTACCAGGCCCACAGCAATTATAGTAGGTATGGGTAGAATAATCCTTGCAAAATTAATACATTTCCATTGCGCACTGGTAGGTAGGCTGTTTAGTATGCGTGAATCAACACATGTGAACCCAGCCAAATGTTGTTATGGCTGGCTGGGTGGATAGCCATGCATGGCGGAAAAGGGAACAAATTGTGTGAGTCTGTGAGGGTGAGGATGTTCATTGAAAATTAAGTTGCCGAAGGCTGCAAAATATTATGTTCGCCTGGTGTAATAATATTGATCGCATCTGAATGAGAATCCACATTGTGGCGCCTTAAAAAAATCTTATACTCACAATTGAAAAAAAACGCGGTTCGCACACGGGACCCAATGCTTACCTAATTAATTGCGGGTGGAAGGGTGGAAAAGGAAAGAAATCCACAAAAAAATGACCGTGACGAATTTCTGGGGGATGTAGGCATGTGTTAGTAAATCAGAAAACGTGTACTGGCGACAACTGAAAACTTAACACTTTTAATTCTTAACAGGAATGCCAGTGCCATGTTAAGTTTTTTAAGCGAAATATTACAATAAATTATGTGCTCCTAGAATTGAAACATATTCCACCGTGGTGTGTATATTGTATTCTTTTTGCAGGAATAATAAAAATGGATGTGTATTATCGTTTCAATGTAATGGCTGACGATCATAGGTACCAGGCAAACAGCTTAAGGACACGTATGTAGAATTAGCTGGGGAAGCACGGTCTCGGGGTAGATGTTTTGGGGGTGTGAGTACGAGATTTCGTTTAATCCTTTGAAAGGAGAGAAAATGAGACGGGGCATTTAGCGAAGCAATAAGCAATACGATTCCTAGTTGTAGTTATAAGAAAAAAGGATAGGTCAGTGGGTAAAAATGGTCTCTGCATGTATAGTTGGTATATGTAGCTCGTATGTTCCTCTGATCGTTGCTGCTATTCGTTAAGCACAAAATTCGAAGATGTAAAATGGGTGGAGTTTAGGCAATATAATGTTATTTGCATGGGCCGCAAAATGGGGACCGATCTACCTACATACATTTTTGTTGTTTAGACTAATATAAGGTAGGTGTCTATTGAATTTGAAGTGCAGGCATCCGTCCCGATTTCCTACTGACGAAGATCCGCTAGACTTAAATATAGGCCAGGTATTTAGAAAATCCGATGCACTTTTTTGCAATAGATACTAGGCACTCATTAGGATTGGTATTTTTATAGGCCCACATATTAAGTTAACACAATCGACTTCCAAGATCAATTCCCACGATCGACGCCTTAAAGGTACCCACAGAAGACACCCGAACCAAACCACATGTGCGCATAACGATAGGACGAAATCCGATCCAAGCCACTGTACGCAGGACGAATGTGACGATAAATAATCTGCTCTAGATAATTTACGATCACCCACTTGACAGCGTCACCAGCGCAACCAAATAACAACCCCAAAACATACACCACTCAAACATATAAATAGACAACACAATCACCAGGGAGGCAGTTCAACCCTCAGCCGACAACAGACAGGTCAACCGTCAACAATTAAAATATTAAATTTGTTTAAAAAATAAAGTTGAATTTGTTAAAAGTTGTCGTGTAAAATTAATTGGCGCCCGAGCAGGGACACGTTTAAAAAAGTGCAAATCAAGTGTAGTAATCGAAGTGAAGTAAAAATAAAACATCACCTCTCGAACATTAAGCAAAGCAACTACATAAGTGAAACCACTACCGCAGTCAAGAAGGAAAAAATACCAATTATCCTTCCGCGGCGTGAACCACCAAAAATAAAATAAAAAATTCAGATATAAATCTGAACAACGAGGGAAAGGGTTTGAGAAACAAACTCCACCGAACTCAAAAAAGACTTCCGGACGTAAAGCACCTGGCAGCAACCAAGGACACATCAAGTGAACCAACAGATCAGGAAAAGTAGGCACATAAGCAGCCGAAGCTCCAGTAACAGCAAAGTAAATCCACGTAAGGAATTTTAAAGTTATTGTTATATATACATAAATACAAACTGTGTTAATTTAAGTATTTAACCTAAGAGTTATTTTCCAAACTATCAATTCGCGTTAATCGGAAATTTATAAACGTAGCAATATGAATATGACAGCGGAACAGCTATCGGCAATCGTAGGTAAACTGGTGGCGGAATCCACAGCAGGGTTACAGAAACAAATAGAATTCCTTACAGGACAGTTAGCCTCACTTTCCCCTTGTGATGATATCGAATCATACAAGGATATAACAACAGATCCTACAGTAAAAGATGGGGAAGGGTTAGAAGTAGCAAAGTGCTTACCAAATTTTGATGGGGATAATTACGTCTCCTGGCGTACGGCGTTAACAAACGCAATGAAGGTATACGAAGCGTGTAAAGGTGGTGCTAGGTATTATTCAGTTGTAAATATAGTTAGAAACAAGATAGTAGGGAAAGCTAACGACGTTTTAACAAGCCACGGGACACCACTCAATGTTGACGCGATATTAGGACGACTAGATCTAACGTACAGCGATAAAAGGCCAGTACACATGCTAGAGACAGAATTGAGCAATATGCGACAGGATAGGAAATCATTGCAAGAGTTCTACGACAATGTAACAAAGGTACTTACCCTTATAATAAATAAAACAATTATGACCTATGGTCCGAGAACGGCGCAAACCGAATGCTTGACAGATAGAGCACGGCAGAACGCATTAAGAGTCTTCGTTACTGGTTTAAACCAACCTGCCAGTAACATCGTGTTCGCACTTAATCCTGGGGACCTTCCAAACGCTCTAACTAGAGCACAGGAAATAGAAACGAATGAAAGTCGTATTAAAACTTTCACCGAAAGACAAACCCCAAGGCAGATACCCCAACAACCCAACGGTAGACAACATTATATTCCCCAAAATAACTTTAACCATAATCAACATTATCCAATGAGAATGGATACCACTAGTGGGAATTTCGTGCCTCAACGGCAAAACCAATATAACAGATCACATTGGGAAAATCCTAACCGCAATAATTATAGGAACCCGAATAACGCAACACGGGATTACAGTAACGCATATAAAAGAGAGCGGCCGAATAGCGCCCAAGTACCTATAAACAAAGTCCGCCGGTTGCACAACTTAAGCGAAGGCGATCATTTTTTAGATTAAGGCACGACTTACCATATATAAGAAGAACGGATAGTAAGTCGGGTAGAATATTCAACATTTTAATTGACACAGGTGCCACGCATAGTTACGTAAAACCTGGACTGTTTTCTAATAAAATATTAGACATCCCATCTAGAGTAAAAAGCGTTCACGGAACAAGCATTATTAAAACATTTCAAGAAATAAATATTTTAGGAGTTAAGGAACGATTTTTTGAATTAAATAAACTTAAAGATTACGACGCGATCATTGGCATTAAATTATTACGTAAAGTAAAAGGCAACATTAACATAAGGGACTCGACACTAGAATATGACCAGGGCATAATACCCTTGATATTCAGTGATCAATTAATTAACAGTTTAGAGATTAACCTAGAAAGCAATGATCAAAAGGGAAGGCTAAAAGAGATTTTAAGGAAATACCAAGGAGTGTTTACGGAAAATCTAAATTCTCTCCCATATAACACAAGCGTAAAATGTCGCATACATACTACGAATGACGCTGCCATATGGACAAAGGGTTACCCTTATCCACAATCTGTAGCTAACTTTGTGAACGAAGAAATAGGAAATCTCCTCTCGAACAATATTATACAACCTAGCAGAAGCGCATACAACTCTCCTGTCTGGGTTGTAGACAAAAAGGGTCTCAATGAAGACGGTTCAAAGAAACATAGATTGGTGATCGACTACAAAAAACTAAATTCATTCACTAAAACGGAAAAATATCCAATGGCCGATACCGCAGTGATTTTAGCAAATCTAGGGAAGGCAAGGTTTTTCACTACTTTGGACCTTCAAAGTGGATTCCACCAAATTCTAATGAAACAGAGTGATAGAGAAAAAACGGCATTTAGTGTTAATAATGGAAAGTATGAATTCCTTCGGATGCCCTTCGGATTGAAGAACGCACCCTCAATATTTCAAGGAGCCATGGATGACATACTCCGTGAATACATAGGAAAATTTTGCCACGTCTACATCGACGATGTAATAATATTTTCGGAAACCGAAGAAGAACATTTGGCACACATTGAAGAAATAGTTAAAGCCTTAAGTCTAGCAAACATGCGGATTTCTAGCGAAAAATCAAAATACTTCATGAAAGAAGTAGAATTTCTGGGATACATAGTATCCTTTAACTGTATTAAAATGGATCCGAAAAAGACAGAGTGTATTAAAGAATTCCCCCAACCTAAGACCCTACGGCAACTCAGATCATTTTTAGGACTATCCGGATATTACCGCAAATTTATAAGGAATTATGCAATGATTTCTAAACCCCTTACAAAATATCTCAGAGGAGAAAATGGCCGAACTGGGCAAAATAATAGTAAGAAAATAGCAATCGAGTTTGACGACGAAGCTATCAAGGCGTTTAACACACTAAAAGATAGGCTATGCGAGCAAATAACGCTTAACCAACCCGATTTTAATAGCAGATTTGAGCTTACGACAGATGCTAGCAACTCAGCCATAGGTGCAGTGCTCAGCCAAGAAAAAAAACCGATTATCTTTATAAGCCGAACTCTTAGCAAGACAGAAGCAAATTACGCGACAAATGAGAAAGAACTACTCGCAATCGTTTGGGCATTAAAAAATTTAAGAAACTACTTATATGGCGTAAGTGGAATCCGCATATATACGGACCACCAACCACTGACATTCGCGATTGGCGACAAGAACCCTAACGCGAAGATTAAAAGATGGCGCGCATTCATAGAAGAGTACGCTCCGGATATTATTTATAAACCAGGGAAAGAAAATGTTGTAGCCGACGCTCTTAGCAGACAAGAGCTACACATGATGAACGCCGACGAATCATCAATTGAAGGGACTGTACATAGTGCAGAGAGTAGCCCCATACCCAAAATCAAAAGAGTAAACCAAAAAATTAATAGTTTTAAAACGCAATTTATTTTTTACGAAGCTTTAAATAACAACATTATTTCAAAAGAAATCCACCCAGGTTACTGGAGACACACAATTTTATTTAAAGATTCCGAAATACTAGGAAAAATTAAAAAAATTACCGAGAAGGGTCTAACTATAGGTATATATAGTACCGAGGAGACATTCTCTAGAATTCAAAATAAACTTTTGCAACAATTCCCAACAATAAAATTTATATTTTGCAATCAAATAGTAGAAGATATAACGGAAAAGGAAGAACAATTAAAAATAGTCACGAATGAACACAACAGAGCTCATAGACAAGCTAAAGAAGTATACAAGCAAATCATTAACAAATATTACTGGCCAAACGCATTCAAACGAATTTTGGAAATAAATGCTGGATGTGAATTATGTAAAAAAAACAAATACGAGAGACACCCCAATAAACAGCCAATTGGAGAGTCTCCAATTCCTAAAGAAGGAGGAGAACGTGTCCACGCAGACATTTATTACTGCGAAAATGCAACCTTCCTCACAATGGCAGATCCATTCTCTAAATATCTAATAACCACTCAAGTAAGCTCAAAAACCGAAGCGAAAGATAGGATGATTGAATTGTTACCAATATTCGGTAACGTAAAAACTTTGATCACCGATAACGAGTCTGCGTTTTGCTCACCTTCTGCACAATGTGCCTACAACCTTTTAAACATCAATCATAAAACTACAGCACCCGCTCACTCAAAAAGCAATGGAACCATAGAAAGAATCCATTCTACGCTTACAGAACTTATAAGAATAGTAAAAGAATCTGCGCATTTAACAGACATTAAAGATATTATGCCTCTAGCCACTAAGAAATATAATGAAACAATTCATATGGTAACAGATAAAAGACCAATCGACATATTCCACAATTATAAAGCTAACGAAGAAACTAAGGATAAAATAGGTATTCATCAACAGAAAATGATAAGATATTTTAATAAGCAAGGAAAAATAAAACCTATGAAGAAGGAGAAACAATTTTCGTAGATACAGGTCAAAGGAGAAGTAAAAACAAACCTCTATATGTCAAAAAGAAGGTCAAGAGAGACTTAGGGAATATCGTAATAGATATAAATAATAGACAGATTCACAAAGATAATATAAGAAATTAACTTTACAGATGATGCTTTTAATCTTGATGCTAGTTGCCTCCACAGCGGGCCAACAAATAACGGACTATTCTAAAGATGAATACATTTTAGTAGAGGATGCAACAGCTGCAATTTACAAAGAAAGCGGAGAACTTTTCCACCTAATTAATCTAACTTCATATACGGAGATTTTAGGCAGTATGTCAGTTGAGAAAAAACCTTCAGATGAATTAAAACAGGAATTAGAAGCAGCGAATAAACTACTAAGTCAATTATTAATCAGGAATAGGGTACGTAGAGGTGTAAACGAGATAGGAACCCTGTGGAAATGGATTTCTGGTACCCCAGACCACGATGACGTCATAAAAATAGAACTTAAGCTACAAGAGTTAATCGCGTCAAATAATAAACAAATAGCCATAAATACTCAATTGTTTAAAGCAACGGAAAAGTTAAATGTTGAACTAATTTCCAAAGAAACCAAAAAAATTTGAATTGTTAAATACATAGCAGTAGAATTAAGAGAAATAATAAACACAATTAATTTAAGCAAATCAAATATTTTAAATACATTAATCCTAGATGTAGATGAAATCAAAAATATAATAAATAAAGAAAAAGGAAAAGTATCCATAACCGATGTATTAGACGCATCCGAGTTCAAGATTGTTAAAAAAAACGAAATTATTGTTGTACATATTAGATATCCGAAAGTTTTTGCTTTGGGTAATCATTACAAAACCAGAAGTAATAATGTAAACGGTGGACAAATTATTATACCAAAAGAAGTAATTAAATTTCATAAGCAGTTTTATAATACCAAATGTAAAAGAGAATTAAACAATGACTTTTGCCTTATTCTTCACACTCCTAACTGCCTAACAGAACTACTCAATAATTTTGAAGCGAACTGCACGAAGATTAAAGAAAGAAATTTACCTGTAGAAATAATCACCGAAGGGAGTATCGTTATTACCGGCTCTCATATCGTTAATAACAAAGAATTATCAGGAATAAATTTAATCCAATTTGAAAGAAATGTTACAATAGATAAGAAAACATATGTTAATTTTAAGAATAAAATAGTGGAACACATAAAATTAAGTAAACCTTCCAAAATAACAATACTTGAATTTGTAAGCTCACTTAACTCAGATTTAAAATACACAAATATTGACCACATTGAGCCATATGTAACAGAAGTTAAAGAACACCCGATATTGTGGGGACTATCAACAATTCTATTCATAATTGTAACCACATTCGCCATCATTAAGATATATAAATATTACAAATTATTCAAAGCCAAGCGTACTAACCAGGATGTCATCGAACTCATGGAAGCAACCGAAAGCAGAGCGCACATCCTTATTCAAGAAAGATTGGGACAATCTTCTACTGACTAGGAGGAGAGTTAACACAATCGACTTCCAAGATCAATTCCCACGATCGACGCCTTAAAGTTACCCACAGAAGACACCCGAACCAAACCACATGTGCGCATAACGATAGGACGAAATCCGATCCAAGCCACTCGTACGCAGGACGAATGTGACGATAAATAATCTGCTCTAGATAATTTACGATCACCCACTTGACAGCGTCACCAGCGCAACCAAATAACAACCCCAAAACATACACCACTCAAACATATAAATAGACAACACAATCACCAGGGAGGCAGTTCAACCCTCAGCCGACAACAGACAGGTCAACCGTCAACAATTAAAATATTAAATTTGTTTAAAAAATAAAGTTGAATTTGTTAAAAGTTGTCGTGTAAAATTAATTTATTATGTGCAATCCTCAAAAATATAAACTCGCACAAGAGAAAATTGAATTGAATTTTTATTTTCCCACTTTGCATTATAAAAGCGCTTTTGAATTTTAAATCAAACGAATTAAATTCACTTATTATTTAAAATACATAATGACAGCCTGTTTAAAAAAGTTTGCGTTATCGCATTCACATTCACTGATGGGGTTAGCAAAAGAAATGTAGACAGAGATGTCCATTAGGAAGTACTATCATTATATTAATACGTGAACATCCAAAGTTTCCGTACATTTGTCTATGGTGTATACATTACAAATGTAAGGTTTCATCGTTTGTGGTGCCACAGTTTGAACCAGTAGCACACATTTTATTTGCAGTTTAAGATGTCAGATGTTTTCAATTGCAAGAATCTATTTGCAATATAATTGTAATTGATCGAATGTATATTCTCTCCCCATTCTAATGGTACCAAAAGTATTATTTCGGTCGCCTAGATCACAATTGAAGCTAAATATTAGGTTTGAAAATACCTATATCTCGAACGAAAACCGATTTAGGCGGCCTGATATTTCTGAAACTAAGAAACGATACAGAAGATGCAATCTAATTTTTGCTCATGTATAATATATAATAGGTATAAAATGCATGACACCAAAAAGAAGCTCATATAAGGACATCAATGTTATATTTTTGCACTGTAGGTAACCCCATCAGTGAATGTGAATGTAATGACGTAAACATTTTCATGCGGGCTGTCATTGTGTAGGTACGTATTTTGAATAATAATTGAACTTTATTTAAAATTCAAACGGGATTTTCTAATAAAAAGATATGTATCACAATGAAAGGGTTTGCCTTTCTTCCGACATCCTTGCGCAGATCCTATGAGGTATTACCCGACACCTGACCAAGTAAACAAAATGTATCGCATATACTTCTATTGACCAGGGGTGCGGATCAGCGGATCGTGTCGTGACTGTTTCGGAGTAAATGTTTTAAACTCATTGCTTTGAAAGTGTTCGATTAGCCATGATTCCATTTCCATCCGTGGGAAATAAGAATGATTATTTTTAGTGGATCAGTTTGGTTTCGTACCTATGTAGGTAGGTATATTAATATAAAGATCTTCAAAATATGTTTGTTCCAGGAGGTAGGTAGGTATCTAACGATCAATTCTCATTTTGTAGCCACAATCAGCAAGGTTGATTCTCAATATCCAGCACTAATGAACACATTTTACTTTCAGTTTAAGGTACGAGATAGGTATTTCCAATAGCAAGAACCTATGGGCAATATAATTCCAATTGATCGAATTCTCCATTCAATTTATGCCAAATAGTAGGTATGCATGAATATACCTAGCTATCTCGAATGGAAAACCGATTTAGGCGGCCTGATATTTCTAAAACTATTGCAATCAAATTAATAATACGTCTATTTTGGCACAACTGAGCGATAACTTTATGTTATGGAATGGACAAATTACCATTATACCCTACAATGGAAGTGCTTCATTTCGTTACGCGTAATATATTGCCTATACTCCACCCATTTGACGTCTTCGAATTTTGTGCTTAACGAATAGCAGCAACGATCAGAGGAACATACGAGCTACATATACCAACTATACATGCAGAGACCATTTTTTACCCACTGACCTATCCTTTTTTCTTATAACTACAACTAGGAATCGTATTGCTTATTACTTCGCTAAATGCCCCGTCTCATTTTCTCTCCTTTCAAAGGATTAAACGAAATCTCGTACTCACACCCCCAAACATCTACCCCGAGACGGTGCTTCCTCAGCTAATTCTACATACGTATCCTTAAGATGTTTGCCTGGTACCTACGATCGTCAGTCATTAAATTGAAACGATAATACACATCCATTTTCATTATTCGTGCAAAAAGAATACAATATACACACCATGGGTAAATGTGTTTCAATTCTTGGAGCACATAATTTATTGCAATATTTCGCTTAAAAAACTTAGCATGGCACTGGCATTCCTGTTAAGAATTAAAAGTGCTAAGATTTAAGCCGCCAGTACACCTACTTTTTGTTTCCATTAATGCATTCGTTTTCTGATTTACTAACACATGCGTACATCCACCAGAAATTCGTCACGGTAATTTTTTTGTGGATTTCTTTCCTTTTCCACCCTTCCACCCGCAATTAATTAGGTAAGCATTGGGTCTCGTGTTCGAACCGCGTTTTTTTTTCAATTATGTGTATAAGATTTTTTTAAGGCGCCACAATGTCGATCCTCATTCAGATGCGATCAATATTATTACACCAGGCGAACATAATATTTGCAGCCTTCGGCAACTAAATTTTCAATGAACATCTTCACCCTCGCAGACTCACACAATTTGTTCCCTTTTCCGACATGCATGGCTACCCACCCAGCCAGCCATAACAACATTTCGCTGGGTTCATATGTGTTGATTCACGCATACTAAACAGCCTACCTACCAGTGTGCAATGGAAATGTATTAATTTTGCAAGGATTATTCTACCCATACCTGGTAATATGGATTGTATTTGCCTTAAAATGTCGACATATTTGTATTTTTAGGTGATGTTTTTATTATGGCGCCACAATGTCGCCGTTCTGCATTGTGATTTTCATTTCTTGAAGCTGAAATTCTTAGCAGAGCTGTAAAAAGTCTTTTACTAACAGAGCCAAACCTAAAACTTGGATTAGAGGCTAAACTAGGACAGCACAAAAATCAATGACTTAGCAAATCAAAAGCACATAAATCAGACATATGTATTTCGATTTACATCCGTTTTTAGGATTTGCGTTAACAGTTTTCTATGAACTTTTTAGAATAGAGATTTCTAATGCGATTTCTAGCTGAACGTCTTGAGCTACAAAGCTGGAAACTTAACACAAAAAAGCAAATAAATCAGGCTTCAATATGGGATACACATACTTGGCAGAGTACTTTTCAAGGTCGATTTTCTCCGAAACCGTTGGAGCACAAAAATCAAAACCTTTACACAAAGTTAGCACATAATTCAGGGCTATTCAAAATCGATTTTTGACATATGTGCTCTACCAGTTCGCGAATTATTCGCGTAAGCACAGTCTTTTGCGTACCCCATAGAAAAAAGATCTAACGGTGTCAAATCGCTGTTGTTGCGTTATTTGAACTTTATAAAGATGGAGATGCAAATACAAATGCAAAATACGCCATAGTGAGGTGTACGACATGTTCAATTGTTGCGAACACCGGGAGATCGATAAATTCGGATCATCAGAAACACTTGCAGCAAAAATATTTTCGACTAAGCGTGCATTACGATGATGCATAGGCCTTACGACATCATTAACGCCTCCAATCTCTTCAAATTTCTTTACAATTTTACCGATTGCTTGCGTCGACCGACTGATTATGAAGACTATGATCATCGCGTAATGCGCGAAAAGTGGCTACGTTTGAATCATTTTGTAGTATGTTTTAATAATTTTAACGCGTTGTTCGATTGTTAAGCGATCCATTATCGTAAATGGCAAACATTCAAATAATATGACACTGCAAATTACAGCTGAGTTTGACAGTTGTCAAATGCCAGTGCTACCAACTTGAAACCACGAAATGAATGCCCTGTACATACAGAAGTATAAATGAAGGTACAGCATTAAAGAAACTGTACTGTTACGAAATAAAAGTAATATCGAATCTTATGACCTTATGATAAGGTCATTTTGAAATTCTTTTCCCAGCACCGACATAAAAAATAAGTCATTTTCTTAAGCAAATCGGTGCTGACGGGAGAAGAATACACGCAGCGCAAATTATTAAAGTATTAAAATATTAAATATTAAATATTAAATATTAAATATTAAATATTAAATATTAAATATTAAATATTAAAATATTAAATATTAAAATATTAAATATTAAAATATTAAAAGAAAAATCGTACTTTTGAAGTTTACACATATCTCGAAATTTTTGTAACAAAAATTGATTTCTGAGGTAATGTGGTCATTTCTAACTTAATGGCAAACTCAGTTTTTCTCTGTATTATCGTAAAATGTTTGTTAAATTTAGCTTTCCTTAGTTTACTTGGAAACGGCAATAACGATTTTGACCAAAATGCAAAGTTAGAGTAAAATTGATGTTTTCAAAATTATTGCGTCCTTAATTTTCAATTCAAATCCCCGAAAACGCTAATTTTAAAAACTGTTCATATCTCGAAAACCCCATTTTCGATTTCGATAAAACCTTAAAAACGAAGTTATGCTTAGATCCCAAACAATAACATGTACTCGGTTTTGAGCTAAATAGTTAAGCAATAGTATTTTTCAAACAAAACATTGCAATATTTGGTACTGTTTTGTCTGCGAAATTTTACGAAAACCGCTTCAACGATTTTGATCAAAATGCATTATAAGGATAATATAAGTATTCTTAATAAGATCCCGTACTTATTTTTTCCCAATAAATTTTAATCTCGACGTGTTATAAATATTTTTTAAAAATGAGCACCCAAATCTCGATCTGTGTTCACATTTCTACGGTAAATTTTTGAAATAATTACAATGGCGCCCGATTACAATGAAAGTAAAATAAAAGCTACGCAAAAATTCTTTTTAGCTAATATTTAATAGTATTAAATATGAACCCTAGAAAATAAATCCAGCAACTGGAAATTTATACAACTCTCATTTCATTTGCACCCAACATTTTTATGAACTAGAAAGTCACGTTCAACCCAGTCGTGCGCCAGTGACATATGTTTAAAACAAAAAAAGAATTTGATAAAAGACGGCAAAGAAGCCCATTAATAAGTGAATATATAATTGGCGTAAATATAAGAACTTTTTTTTTAAGTAAAGTAGACATACAAAAGGCAACAAAGATAATTATTAATTAGTAAAGATAAATGAATAAACTTTTTGTATAAATATCCCACCAAAATAAAGTCTTGTAGAAACTAAGTGCCCAAACCCATCAACTCAAGTCAACCAACTCATTATGCTGTTGTTGCACTTTTCCCACCATACGAACGATCGTATGCGCAACAAAGTAACATGAGCCACTTGACTTGTCCGGGAACTTCCTTCCGCGTTTTCCTATTCTCTTTGTTGTCTCCTTTCGTTCATCGAACTTCGAATTGAATGACTCAATCGAGGCTGTTTATATTAGTCACTGAGCAACGACGCGGCATTCAGTTTTCAGCAGTCACTCGGTTGCCTACAGGCTCTCTCTTGAATACGGTCACTCTAACTCAGTTCAACCAAGATCGTATCTATTTCCAATGTAATTTTATTTGTAATTAACAAGAAAATAGAAATAATAAAACCGAATAAAAACATAAATAAGAAAAGTCAAGTGTCAGTGTTTTTTGTTTCTTAATTTTATTTGTAATTAAGAACAAAATAGAAATAATAAAACTGAATAAAAACTTGCATAAGAAAAGATCAAGTGTCAGTGTTTTGTGTTTCATTTGGACTAACAAACTATAACACATTATATCGGCAACTCAACTGAGAGCCGTACCTCTCAGGACAAAAATAAATAAAAAGTACGCAGCGAGAAAATTGGTGTCAGATGTGGGGTTTGCTTAAAAAGTGTTTTACAGTCCAAATATAAGTGCACAAACTAAAAAAAAAAAAAAACAGAACTGTCCACTGAAAAAAAATACAGAACTATCCAGTGAAAATAACGTGCCCATCAGTCGTCACCAAGAGAACCAATCAATCAATCTACATCTCTACAACTTTAAGCATCATCTTCAACATCGTCGGAGTAATTAGTTAAAATGATATAATTATTACCTATATTATTATTATCTTTACTATCCAACTTCTGGTAAATTACTTAGTTATAATTATGTAGATCTTAAGAATTTTTTTTATTGTATCACATGTTCTCAAGCTATTCCCCCATCCTTCCTATATGTCCTCTGAAGACAGCCTAGTGTCAATCGCAGACTCTGAATACTGCAGTACAGTTAACAATTCTTCGTCTTCCGAACAAGAATCTCTCCTCGATATGGCTCCTAAATTAGACAGATCTTTCGCTTTCAAAGTCATCCCACAGTTTGATGGTAATAGAGCTCAGCTACACAAGTTTTTAAACGCGAGTGATCTGCTAGCCCAAGAAGTCTCTACTTCCGAATTGCCCCTTCTAAATTAATTATTAAAACTAAACTAAGCGGTCCGGCATACAAATAGCTCAAGCCGTTTAGCTAGAAATCGCATTACAAATCTCTATTCTAATAAGTTCATAGAAAACTGTTAACGCAAATTCTAAAAACGGATGAAAATCGAAAAAATAAAAAGCAGATACATATGTCTGATTTATGCGCTTTTGATTTGCTAGGTCATTTTTGTGCTATCCTAATTTAGCCTCTAATCCAAGTTTTAGGTTTGGCTCTGTTAATAAAATACCTTTTACAGTTCTGCTAAAAATTTCAGTTGCAAGAAAGGAAGATCACAAAGCAGAACGTCGGCATTGTGGCGCCATAACAAAAACATCATTTAAAAATAGAAATGTGTCATCATTTTAAGTCGAATACAATCTATATAACCAGGCCCACAGCAATTGTAATAGGTATGGATAGAATAATCCTTGCAAAATAAATACATTTCCATTGCGCACTGGTAGGTGATGTATGCGCACTGGTTTAGTGTGTGTGAATCAACACATATGAACCCAGCCAAATGTTGTTATGGCTGGCTGGCTGGGTAGCCATGCATGGCGGAAAAGGAAACAAATTGTGTGAGTCTGTGAGCATGTTCATAGAAAATTTAGTTTCCGTAGGCTATAAATATTATGTTCGCCTGGTGTAATAATATTGATCGCATCTGAATGAAGATAGACATTGTGGCGCCTGAAAAAAATCTTCTACACATATTGAAAAAAAACGCAGTTCGCATACAGAACCGAATGCTTACCTGATTCATTACGGGTGGAAGGGGTGGGAAAGGAATGAAATCCACAAGAAAATGACTGTGACGAATTTGTGGTGGATTTACGCATGTGTTAGTAAATCAGAAAACGAATGCATTAGGGGAAACAGAAAGTAGGGAAACTGGCGGCAACTGAAATTTAAACACTTTTAATTCTTAACAGGAATGCCAGTTCCATGTTAAGTTTTTTAAGCGAATATTGCAATATTGCAATAAATTATGTGCTCCAAGAATTGAAACACATTCCCCCATGGTATTTGTATTGTTTTTGCAGGAATTATGAAAATGTATGTGTATTGTCGTATCAATGTTGTAGCTGACGATCGTAGGTAACAGGCAAACAGCTTAAGGACACATATATAGAATATAGGAAGCACCATCTCGGGGTAGATGTTTGGGGGTGTGAGTACGAGATTTCGTTCAATCCTTTGAAAGGAGAGAGAATCAGACGGGGCATTTAGCGAAGTAACAAGCAATACGATTCCTAGTTGTAGTTATAAGAAAAAAGGATAGGTCAGTGGGTAAAAAATGGTGTCTGCTTGCGTAGTGTGGGTAACTTGTATGATTTTCTGATCGTTGCTGCTATTCGTTAAGCACAAAACCAAACTGATCCACTAAAAATAAACATTCTGATTTCCCACGAATAGGTATGGCAATGGAGTCATGGCTAATCGAACACTTACACGAATGATAATACACATACATTTTCATAATTCCTTATTCTTATTTTCTAATGGTCTTTATATTGGCAACAGTATAACTCCTGCCAATAGTTCTATCTCGTATATATCTGTCATTAACTCCTAAGAATCTGATATCGAGTTTGATACAGAAAACATACTTTTTGACTAAGTCTCATCAATGAATTAGTCGTGACTGGTCATATGACTGATGATGAAAAAGACTCTATCTTAAATGTCTGTATGTTGTATGGCGATTTATTCTACCTTGAAGGAGATAAATTGACTCATACTTCATCCGTCCAGCATTCTATTCTCTGCCCCGATGCGACTCCTATACTTATATTAAACCATACAGGTTACCTGAGGCTCAGCGCCAAGAGGTAAATAAAAAAATTCATGAGATGATGGACGATAATATTATCCAGCCATCGAATAGTCCATGGAATTTTCCTCTTATCTTCGTCCCTAAGAAACCAGATAAGAATGGTAATAAGAAATGGAGAATCGTGGTCGATTTCCGTAAGCTGAACGACAAAACTGTTGGCGACGCTTACCCATTTTCCAATATAACTGGTATCTTAAATCAGTTAGGGAGTTCTGAATTCTTTTCCACCCTCCTCGGCAGTGGATTCCATCAAATACGAGTTAAACCAGAAGATAGAGCGAAGACAGCCTTCTCCTAGCCGTATGGTCATTACGTCAGTTCGTTAAAATTCCTTATGGATTAAAAGGTGCCCGCTACCTTGCAATGGTTAATGAATAATGGTTTGACTGGTCTTCAAGGTATAAAAACTTTCGTGTACAGGGATGACATCGTGGTCATTTTTCTAATGGAAAAACATTAGAAGAACACAACTCTAAGTTAGTGGAAATCTTTGATCGTTTGAGAATACACAATCTCAAACTACAACCGGAGAAATGCCAGTTCCTAAGATCGGAACTTATTTACTTGGATCATATAATAAATGAATCCGGTATCAAACCAAATCCTCAGGAAATCCAGTGTGTTAAAGACTTCGCTCAACACAAAAACGCCAAAGACATAAAAAGTTTTCTGGGTCTTGCTGGATACTATCGCTGTTTCATCAAAGAGTTCGCCAAAATTTCTTAACCTCTTACCAATCTTCTTCGCAAGGATGTCCCTTTTGACTGGACTGCTCTTTGTACTAATTCTTTTCATGGATTAAAAGAAAAACTTATTAATCCGCCCCTTCTTCAATATCCTGACTTTACGAAAATCGTTATCCTTACAACAGATGCTAGTGATGTTGCTATTAGTAGTGTGCTTTCTCAGGGTGAGCCGGGAAATGACTTGCCTATCACATATGCCACGCACGATCTGAAAAAGAGTGAGAAGAACTATTTTACTACAGATAAGGAATTGCTTGCCATTGTATGGTCAGTCCGGAATTTCCGTCCCTATCTCTATGGAAGAAAATTCCTCCTCCTCCAATTCCCAATTTAGGAAATTGTATTATAAATGAATTTGTATATTTGAATCTGGCGCGTAAATTATACCATTCACCATATTTTTGTATTTTGCTAATTCGCCACATTGTTCGAAGTTTAAATATAACATAATGTCTCTCAGGCGAACTCAAAACCTGTTATATTCATATTGTATATAAACCCTCCATGAAATACAGCTAAAAAAGAGTCGTTGTTGAACACCCTTCGGGGAAACTATAGTCTTTTCATTTTCGCTCGCTTTCGCTTTTCGTTGTTGCAACATCAAACTCGCAAAATTTCGCAGTCTCGCATCCGTTTGACAAGTTGGTCAGACGCAACAACCAGGATCTACCTAGCCCTTGCTCGAAGGTCAACTAGAGGTCCCGAGGTTGACGGTCGGAAAAATCTTCGAACGTTCATTTTGGCGCCCAGCTGGTTAAAAAAAACCCATTAGTTTAAATAACTAGTTTAACATTGTACATTACATATATACTCAAAAACAAATAAAAAGTGTAAAAAAGTGTTAAACGAAAAATTAACCTAGAGTTTGCTAATAAACTTAGGAACAAAAAGCCTAACAAACGCATACGAAAAATTGTCGTTATATACAATATAATATTCATACAGAACAATAGACATTAAAAAGAAATGTGAATTTCGGTTTCGGTTTCGGTGATCGCGATCGCGAGTGCAAAGTAGCAGCTGCAGTAAAAATACACAGAAAAAACCATTGCTGGAGAAACTCAACACCAAAATTGGCTGAGAAGGGAAACAAATTCTTTAGTGGGAGATAAGTATAAATCCCCACTTCCAGGTACTGATTTATACAGTTCATTTATTCGAATGTGCGTCCACAAACGTCAGTTTCTCTGTTCCTACACAACAGCATAGAAACAAATTATTGAATATCGATACATAAAAACGCACCTTCGACATAAGTTGGACAAACATGCAAGATTACTAATATCATCACATCTTAATCTAACAATATACTATATTAAAATACCATATACGTATTATCGTCAAATACTTGAAGATAATTTTAAAATAATTTGAGAAAAACATATTTGCTGAAATAAAAATTTCGCCGTACATTAATGTGTTCCGTCGTCGATCTTGGCACAGTCCATGCAAAATTATAATCCACAAAATAGTTCAAGTGAAAAACACGTTCCACTCCACTCTGTGCCGCACTACCCCTACACGGGCTTTAGGACACTTGATCTCCACTAGCACTCAATTGAAAATTTGCCTCGCTCTAACCCACTGCTTTGCTACCAAGTACTATTGCACTTTTTTCGTTTTTTCGCTCGTTAGCTCGTTCGCTCGTTCGCTCTTCGCTCGCTCGTTCTTCTAAGGTTGTAAAGCTTTGAAAGAAAGTTGGTCAAATAATCAAGCTCGCTCTACTTCTCATCAGAATTGTATGCAGATCTACCACGACAAACCTCGCTTTCCACCACGCATTTGTCCTCTCGTTGCATTGATCTTAATTTCGCTTGCAAGTTCAATTCGTCTCGTCAGCGGGGGAGAAAGTGCTTCATCCATCGGATGCACCGAGAGGAAGCTTTTGTTTGGAACATTCGATTTACTTTGGACAGCACATACAGAGTATACGGTATACTGTATACCATTTATGTACTTGAATGCATCGTTGGATTTAATAAATCGATATTCTTTCGCAACATTTAATACTCGGAGTAGCTTCGTCAGCACTTGCAATTGAATCGCATTTTAGAAACCTGCACACATCTTGAACAAAATTACCGAACTCAATTCGCCGCTGGATAATCACTCTTGCAGTTAATCTTACACGTACTTTGATCTTCTTGGATTTGCTTTTGGGTCATTGTACTGTTTGTATATTTCATAATGGTTAATGAAGAAGCCAGTGCAAGTGTGAATGCTTCACTCGAGGAATTGAGACAGCAGCGCTCATCGACGAAGGGAAGCATAACAAGATTGAAAAATTATGTAGAAACAAAATTCGATATTCTAACTACAACTGAACTTGAATGTCGCTTGGGCATTTTAGAGTCTTATTTTAAGCAAATTCTCGTGTACCAAACCCAAATAGAGCGGCTAGCACCAAGTGATACTAGTCGAAGTGATCTCGAGGATTTATATATTTCTTCAAAAACGAGAATTCTCTCGCTCATGGGAACAGGAAGACGAGGAAGCGTGAGTACTGCAGAGACAACGTTTGCGGTGCCACATTCGGTCAATCATTTACCGAAACTTAGATTGCCACGATTCAATGGGAAATACTCCCAGTACAAAAATTTTATCAATTCATTTACGGCAATGGTAGACAATGATCCCAGTTTAACAAAAACTGAAAAATTTAATCATTTGTTGACGTGTCTTAGTGATCAAGCACTCGGCACGGTCAAAGCGTTCCAAGTTACGGAAGAAAACTATCCGAAAGCGATAGCCAGGCTCAAGGAACGTTACGACAACGACACAATGATATTCTTAGAATATATATCCGAATTGTTCGAACTACCTAAGGTTCCCAAGGCATCTGCTGGCTCACTGAGGAGTTTAGTTGATGATATTTCGGCTCTTTTTAATTCGTTGCAGTCACTTGGATCCTTTGAAAAAATATGCAATGCAATCATAATATACATTGCAATGTCAAAGGTGGATTCAGAAACGCAGTCGAAGTGGGATGAACACTTAGACTACAAAGATCTTCCCGATTGGAAGGATTGTGCGGAAGTTCTTAGCAAACGATGCCAATACCTTGAAGTGAGGGATAGTAAGATTCTAATATCAGAATCGAATCAAACAAAGGGTGTTAAGGCGAAAACTTCTTACTCAACTCCACGTTCTCTCACTTCCCTCGCGGTTGCTCAACGTTCTTGCGTCTTTTGTCGAGACAAAAACCATTCCATCACCGGTTGTATGAGCTTCACTGGACTTACAGTCATGGATCGTTTTACAAATGTAAAGAAACTAGGACTTTGCTTAAATTGTTTAGGAAAGGGTCATGGAGTATCGAAATGCACATCAACTTATAGGTGCAAACAGTGTAGACAACCACACCACAGTTTGTTGCATAGACCTCAACAGTTGGAGAGCGTCTCAGGAAGCAAGGAAGCGTCAACATCAGCAGCTGTTAATGCAGCAGTGGAAAAGGATCATGCTCCCGAGGCCCAGGTTATTTTGGCAACGGCACTGGTTTTAGTAAAAGATTCCTCAGGTAGCTTTCAATTAGGAAGAGTTCTTTTGGATTCGGGGTCGCAAGTTAATTTTGTGAATGAGAAATTTGCAAAGGCTCTACAACTACAAAAACAAAGAAAGAAGGTGGACATTGTCGGAATTGGGGTGGCAGAAACCAAGATTAATTTTCAGACTCAAACAACCATTCGCTCCAGGTATAACAACTATGAGTTAACACTGGAATTCCTTATAGCTCCATCCATTACTGGTTATCAGCCGGAATCAACGCTGAGCATCAAGGACTGGAATGTTCCCAAAAACCTCGAACTCGCCGATGAATATTTCTATCAACCCTCAAGAATAGATTTGTTGCTAGGTGCTGAAGCCTTCTTCGATCTACTCCAAGTAGGACAAATTAAACTGGGACAAGAACTTCCTTCATTACAAAAAACTTCGTTAGGTTGGATCGTGTCTGGAAGGTATAGAAGTCAACCGAACTTATCAAGGAGATCCTGCTGTCTCAGTTCGAAAGAAGATTCACTCGAAAGATATGTTGAAAAATTCTGGGAAATTGAGAACGTTCTAGGTCGTAGGTCAAAATGGACAGAGGAACAGGAGGAATGTGAAAAACATTTCGTGGACAACATTGAGGTTCTCCCTAGCGGCCGTCTATCAGTTCAACTCCCTTTTAAGAATGATCCGAGTTGTTTAGGAACATCTTATGATATTGCGTTTAGGCGATTCCTATCCCTCGAGCGCCGATTGTCCAAAAACCCTTCGTTGAAAAGCCAGTATGCAGACTTCCTTAGTGAGTATCAGCGGTTGGGTCACATGACTCCAGTAAAAGATCCCAAATTACAAGAACCACATTACTATCTCCCACATCAATGTGTGATTAGGCCGGATAGCAGTTCCACTAAATTAAGGGTGGTTTTTGATGCGTCATGTTGTACTTCTTCTCACGTTTCATTAAATGGAATCCTCATGGTCGGACCGACCATACAAGATGATCTATTTACAATACTACTTCGTTTTCGATTGCATAAATATGCTCTGACAGCGGACATCGTCAAAATGTACCGGCAGGTCTTAGTACAGCCATTACATCGTCAGTTCCAGTACATTCTCTGGAGGGAGAATGACCATATACCGGTACAAACATACCAGCTAAACACCGTGACTTACGGTACATCTTCTGCACCATTTCTGGCGATTCGATGCCTTAAATACCTGGCAGACAAAAATAAGGAACGTTTTGAACCAGGTTCTCGCGTGCTCCAATCAGATTTCTATGTCGATGATATGCTGACTGGAGCAGACGACTTGGATACTCTGGTACGAATACAAGGTCAGGTCGTTACACTTCTGAAGTCGGCAGGGTTTGAGCTATCAAAATGGAATAGCAATGCCGAAATGGTCGACGTAATTAACCCCGAGAATAAAGAAATTAAGCTAAATGAATCGAATATCAGCAGCACTCTAGGAATCGCCTGGAATCCACTCGTAGACACATTTCTTTTCTCATATAAACCCAACCGAACATTTTCAAAGGTTACAAAGAGAATCATACTCTCGCTTTCGTCATCGCTTTTTGACCCAATGGGCCTAGTAAGTCCTATTATTATTAAGGCAAAAATCATCCTCCAAAGGCTGTGGATTGAGAAAGTGGATTGGGATGCGTCAATCCCCCAAACCATTGAAACCGAATGGCGGCAATTCATGCTAGATTTACAGTCTTTGCAAAAAATCACGGTTCCGAGATATGTCTTGGATCCACATAGGAAATCTTTTCAAGTCCACGGCTTCGCGGACGCATCCATGGCTGCATATGGTTGCTGCATCTACCTTAGATGCATAGATGCAGTCGGAAGGGTTAAGGTTAAACTCTTCGTTGCCAAGTCTAGAGTAGCGCCGGCAAATAAAAAACAGCTTCCTCGCTTGGAACTCTGCACAGCTCATTTGTTGTCGAACCTTTGGATAAAGATTCGTTCGATCTTCGTGACTGCACCATCTGCAGTTTTCTGTTGGACAGATTCACAAATTGTTCTTCATTGGATTTCAACGCATTCGTCAAAGTTGAGCACCTTCGTTGGAAACAGAGTCGCTGAAATACAAGAAAATACAGCGGACGTTCATTGGAACTATGTGCCAACACTACAGAATCCAGCAGACATAGTCTCAAGAGGTTGTGAAGTAATTTTTATTAGAATCTGAGGATAAATGGCCATCCGGCTTGCACATCCAGCTTTCCGCAGAGGAATTCGCATTGGAGAAAAAGAAAACAGTCCTTTTGTCTAAGAAATTGGACACCACTTTTTTACTTAAAGTCATTCAAAAGTACAGTTCGTACAACAAACTTCTTCGCGTATTTGCTTATGTTTTAAGGGTCCGAAATTGGATGTCAAGTCGAGTATTACAACGAAGTCCCTTAGCCGTATCAGAACTAGAAGACTCTCTTCTTCGTATCGTACATTTGGTCCAACAAGACGCATTTTCGGATGCAATAAAGTCAATTCAAAACCATCAAAGCATGAAAAGGGTCAATTAAGTGGTTAAATCCCTTCGTTCAGGAGATAAACGGTCTTCCAATATTGAGAGTAGGAGGACGCATGCCAATATCCCAGAGGAATGCAAGTACCCGTTTCTGCTCCCCAAAGATTCCCATTTCACTCACTTATTGGTCAGGCATTTACATCTTACAAACTTTCATGCGGGGCCAAAAGCACTGGTAGAGTTAGTGCGCAATCGATTTTGGATCATCAACGGTCGGGAAATTGCTCGGCAAACAGTCCGGAATTGCATCCATTGCGTCAAATATCGGCCGAAGCTGTTAGAACAGGTCATGGGGGATTTGCCTTTGGAGAGGTTAACCCCGTCACGTCCGTTTCTATGTTGTGGGGTAGATTTCTGCGGTCCCATTTATACTCACTACAAGATTAGGGGAAAAATTCCTTATAAAACCTACGTCGCAGTTTTTGTTTGCTTCTCGTCAAAGGCAGTTCATTTGGAAGCCGTATCTGATTTGACAGCCGACGCTTTTATTGCATCACTGAAGCGGATGATAGGTCGGAGAGGTCTTCCTCGAGATATCCATTGCGATAATGCAACGAATTTTGTAGGCGCACAATCAAAGCTAAGGGAATTGCGCAATATGTTTTTCAAAAGTTCTTTTCAACAAAATATACACGACTTTTGTACTAATAGTAGCATAACTTTTCATTTTATACCCCCCAGGGCACCTCACTTTGGTGGAATTTGGGAGGCGGCCGTAAAGGTTGCAAAAGGTCATCTCTATCGGAGCCTGAGCAGTGCCAAGCTGACGTACGAGGAGTTGTCCACAGCCCTGGTGGAAATAGAGGCGACAATGAACTCGCGACCAATATCTCCGATGTCATCCGACCCCAGCGATCTCGGAGCTATCACGCCAGCACATCTACTCATCGGGTCATCTCTCAAGGCGGTTCCTGAGCCAGCAGTAGACGTGCCAAATATTAGCTACATTCAGCGGTGGCGGCGAATAAATGCCGTCAAAACCCACTTCTGGAATAGATGGTCAGAAGAATATATACATGAACTGCAAGGTCGAGCAAAGTGGACATCTCCAAGCTCAAACGCCAAAATTGGTAGCCTAGTTATAGTGCACGAAGACAATGTTCCACCCCAGAAATGGTTAATGGGAAGAATCACCAACGTAGTCCACGGTGCAGATGGTCGGGTAAGAGTAAAAACGGCGAAAGGAGAGTTCAGACGTCCGATCCGTAAACTAGCAGCTCTTCCGTCTTGAAAGGAGTTCTTTCAAAGGGGGCGGAATGTTGGAGCAGAACATTTTCGTCATCATCATCATCCTCATCGTCATACACATCGTCATCATCCCAATTCCCAATTTAGGAAATTGTATTATAAATGAATTTGTATATTTGAATCTGGCGCGTAAATTATACCATTCACCATATTTTTGTATTTTGCTAATTCGCCACATTGTTCGAAGTTTAAATATAACATAATGTCTCTCAGGCGAACTCAAAACCTGTTATATTCATATTGTATATAAACCCTCCATGAAATACAGCTAAAAAAGAGTCGTTGTTGAACACCCTTCGGGGAAACTATAGTCTTTTCATTTTCGCTCGCTTTCGCTTTTCGTTGTCGCAACATCAAACTCGCAAAATTTCGCAGTCTCGCATCCGTTTGACAAGTTGGTCAGACGCAACAACCAGGATCTACCTAGCCCTTGCTCGAAGGTCAACTAGAGGTCCCGAGGTTGACGGTCGGAAAAATCTTCGAACGTTCAGCTTGTAACTCGAAGAATTCGATTATGAAATCGTTCACAAAAAGGGCGAACAAAATACGAACGCCGACTGCCTTAGTAGGATTGCTAAAATGACTCTCCGATCATCTTCCAATTCTCCTTCATCGTCTACTAATTCATCTACTAGCTCTTGTACTAAATCGTCTACTAAATTGTGCGCTAACCCATCTTCTAAATCGTGTTCCAATTCTTTTCCTAATTCTTGTAATAACTCTTGTCCTAAATCGACTCGTGTTCAAAATCCTCTCCTAACTCGCGTACCAACTCTTCTTCTAATTCATCCAAATCGTCTACTAGTTCTTCTACTAATTCATCCAAATCGTCTACTAGTTCTTCTACCAATTCAGCTCCTATATCGTCTCCTAGTTCGTCTACCAACTCTTGTTCCAGTCCGTCTACAAGCTCGTCTCTTACTAACTCATCTCCTACTTCGTCGCCAAAGCTGCCTACCATTTCTTCGTCTAACATAACTACCCCGTTTCAAGATCCATGTACTTCTTCAAAACTCATTAATTCGTTAGCTAACTCTTCTAACTATTGGAGGACATTGTGGTGTAATCCGAACCTTCCAGGATATAAAGGCATACATCAAAAACAGTTACCTTTGCCAGAAGAACAGAGTCACCAAATACACCATGGAACCTGTTCTATCCGAACCTTAATCAAAAAACGTGGTTTCACCCGATCAATCCAAAGAACGAAGTAACATTTTATTGCTGCGTCAAAATGCATTGTAACATGGGTGTGTAGCTTATAGCTTGCGGCTTATCATAAAACTAGGGTCACATTTGTGTTTGCTCAGGCATTTTATAAAGTCATTACATTTCTTCCCCTCTAAATAGATTTACAGGTTAAGTTTAAGTTTAAGAACGTCTTAAGCTAACTTCCTGAACTTGTTCCCTAATACTAACATCGGTATTAATTTGATTTTAAATATCTAATGTCCCAAGTTGTCTACACGGTTCGTCGATATTTGAATTTGAGTTACTTTGATGATCTTTTACGATTTGTACGCAAGCCTGTGTTTTAGGATGTTCGGGCTGCGTATCTCCAGTTTCCTCAGGTGGTTCCGTAATACTGGTTTCAGTTGTATTTTTAAAGTTCGTCTAGAACTTTATTCCTCAAAGACTTAGGAATATAAACTCGCATTCCTCGTAATATGCAGTTATCTTTTAGTCCGAACTCTGCTTGACCAATCCCGAATCGATATACACTGTCCACTGTTTTCCCTGTTCTCAATCCCTGCAGTAAGATAGCAGTCTCCTTTGCATTTAATGTTGCCTTCCCCAACTCATCCCCAGTCAACGGTAACGTGTTTATTTGTCCGGTGCACATGACCTCCACCTCGTCCGTCCTATATTTAGATTCATCCGTCACTGGTAAACGGGATATTGCGTCTGCATTCCCATGGTCGCCAGTTTTACGAAATATGATGTCATACTGGAATGATTGCAAGTAGACGGCATAATGTTGCTTCCTTGATGTTGATAACGCTGGGAGGCCCTTATGTGGGGAAAATATCTGCGGGATATACTTGTTATCCGTAATCAGAGGTATTGATAACATTTTTTGACTCCGAAAATTATCGCATATGCCTCTTTATCTACCTGTGAGTACTTTTGTTGCGTTTTATTTAAAGTTTGTGAAGCATACATAACCGGTCTCTCACTGCCATCCGGATATAATATGAGTTAACACCGCACCTACTCCATACGGCGAGGCATCCGTTGCTAATGAAAGTTCTAACGACGGGTCAAAATGAACTATAAAATCAGATGACTGCATTCCTTCCTTAACCTTTTTAAAAGATTCTTTACACTTCCTGCCCCAGCTAAATTTTACATCGTTGCTCAGAAGGTTATTTATGGGGTACAACACTGCACTTAAGTTTATGAAAAGTCGACCGTAACAATTTATAAGCGAATTTAAATTATAAGCGAATGCTCTAACCTCGTCTTTGTTACGGGGGCGTCTCATGTTTTGAATTGCGTCGATCTTTGATTGGGATTTATGTATTCCGCATTTGTCGATGAGGAAACCGCAATATTCTATTTGATCTTCAAAGAAAGCATATTTCTCCAAATTAACTTTCATGTTCTGTTCGTCTAAACGTTTCATAACCTCGTGTAAGCTTTTCAAATGCTCCTCCTCAGTCCTCCATATCACTTTAATGTCGTCTATAAAAACTTTTACCCCGCGAATCCCTTGTCATAGTTGTTCCATGTATTTTTACCAAATCGCTGGAGCCGATGCCACCCCGTACATAAGCCTCGTTAGTCGAATTAAGCGTGTGTGTTTCACGTTAAAATAATTTGAGATTCCGGATTTATTTCCATTTCCAAAACCATTTTATAAAACTTCTCCCCTCCACTCATCGACTCAAAAAGCTCTTCCGTAGTTGGAAGAGGGCGCTCATCTATTAGCAGCTCCTGGCTAACAGTAACTTTATAAACCCCGCAAAGACGGACCTTGTTGTTCGACTTCATTACCGGGGCGACAGGTGTGGCCCATTCGCTATAATTCACCTTGACTAAAATTCCGTTTCGACCAATTCTACTAATTTGTTTTCCACTAATTCTCGAATCGCAAAAGGTACGTACAGGCCGAAACTTCTTTAACACAGGTTTAGCATTTTCGCGAATATTTAATTTGGCTTGAAACTTTGAAACTTTACCTGCCGAACCGTCAAACACCTTGGGATATTTTACCATTAACATATCTGTTCAATATTCCTTTGAATATGAATACCTCGTGTACGTCTATCAAAGCGCAACGAAAAAGATGTCGAAGCGAGACGTTGGCTACGCACACAACTTTAAACACTTATCGGTGTATGAGCAACCGATCGTGCGCTACACTTCGGACCTCTCATCTATGGAATTCCATCAGCAACAGCGAAAGGATACACCGTGTCCCAGTGAAATAAGTGAAATAAATGTTCATAGTCATAAAATCGTTTTCTTTTTATTTCCATAAGTTACAGTTCACTAGCTAAAACCACAACTAAATTAATCAATATCTTTGATATTTTTATTACAAATTGTTTCAATATTACGCAAGAATTCGTTTAGATTTATATTTAGGGTGTTAATCCAATCCCTACCGAAAACACTATGTCTTTGCGTTTTTGCCACATAAAGTTTTAAGAATAGTATTTTCTTATTATAGTTTACCTTAACATTTCGAAAACCTAAAATCTCTATGATATTTCCGCAATAGCTTTGAAGTTGTATATACGGTTGTTCTAATTTTAAGTTATCATTTCCGAAATAAAATTATCTCTACTTACAATTGTAACTAAAGAACCAGTATCTATTTACTACGAACTTAACCTCAGTATCCAGAACGTTAGGTAAAGGGTTTTCAAATGAGAGGAGTTATTGTGAATGACCCGCTATTTCGGTAGCTGTCACTTTTGAAACTTTTATTCATTCACATTTGACAAGTAGACACTACGCCATTACTAAAAATGGAACGATACACGCTTCAAAAACGCATTGAAATTATTAAAATTCACTAAAAAAATTGTGAAAATCTTGCAGTCACAGTTCGCAAAACTTAAGCAGTTTTTTCGGACCGCAATACAGAAACTGGTGGAAAAAAACTGCTCGGAAAACCCAAGAGTTATTGTTGAGAAGCCTCTCCATCCTCAACGTGTGACTGTTTGGTGCGGTTTATGACCTGGCGGGGTCATTGGACCTTACCTTTCGAAAATGAGGTTGGATCAACAGTTACGGTGAATGGATTGCGCTATCGAGAGATGATTAATGATTTTTTATGGTCGGAGTTGGATGGTATTGATCTGGACAACGTTTACTTTCAACAAGACGGCGCTACGTGCCACACAAGCAACGACACCATTAATCTTTTACGGGAAAAGTTTCCGGACCGTGTTATCTCTCGAAGAGGTGATCACAATTGGCCACCGAGATCTTGTGATTTAACACCTTGCGACTTCTTCCTTTGAGGCCACGTGAAAGATAAGGTCTACGCCAACAGCCCAGCGTCGATTCAAGACCTCAAAGATAAAATTCGTGAGGCTATCGAGGACATAGGGCAGCCACTTTGCGATTTGGTTATGGAAAATTTCATGAAAAGGATATGGTTGTGTATGCGTGCTCGTGGTGGCCATTTGGCTGATGTTGTTTTGCATTATAAACGGCATACCTTCCTCTTTATTACGAAATAAACATCCGACCATTTATCTCAAAAAATGTCATTTTTCTTTGAATACAAAAATAATACCTCTTATTGGAAAACCCTTCTCAGCGCTGTTTTTAGATAGTCACCAAATCCGCAATTTGCCCACAGTCTCTTGAGTGCCACTTAGTCCTCCACCGTCTCGCCCTCTAGCTGTTTCCGCATGTGGAATTTATAGTTTTCCACTATCTCCAATGGAACTGGGTTGATGTTTTTCAAGGAGCTCCACCACCTCTTTGTACGACTTTGATGTAGTCTTTACCGGCGTAATTTTTTCGCAAAATGTCTCGTAGGTTTCAACTCCCATGTGGTGCAAAAGATAAACGAATTCCATGTTTTTTGTTACGCTGTACATGGAAAACGCTGTCTCGAGCCGTTCCACGTATCTGCTCCATTTGATTTTCCTCCGGTCAAATGCTTCAAACGCGAATTGTTGGGCAATACTTCCGCCACTGCTTCGGTTTGGTGTTGTGCTTTGTTCGTTTGCATTTTCCATTTTCGTTCTCCTTTTTTTTACGTGTTATAAAGTCATTACAGAACCTATGGTAATAACTTCAACAACCACAACAAATGATTTAACTAAATACACCGATGCTATTCCAGCACCAAATCAAGAAGCAAATATTATCGCTGAAGCTTTCGATAAGGAAATAATATTTCGCTTCGGTACCCCTAAGTACGTTTTATCCGATCAAGGCCAAAACTTCCTTAGTGACATATTTAAAAGCGTTTGTAAACTTTTAAAGATCACTAAACTCCAAACGACAGCTTACCGACCACAATCAAATGGATTTTGTGAACGAAGTCACCGAAATTTCGTGAAATACCTCCGTACCTCCGGTGTTTCATAAACAAATCTCAAGATGATTGGGATTCCTGGATTAAATATGCCGTTTTCGTGCATAGTACTACCCCTAATACTTCCACCGCATTCACCCCTTGAACTTCCTACTAGCTTAACTAAAAATCCTAATATATTATATGATTTGTACGCGAATGAACTGAAATCTCGGTTACAACATGCTCATCATCTTGCCAGGGACAACTTAGTTAAAAGTAAAGAATCTTCCAAGATTAAATATGATAAAAAGCAAAACCCTGTAACTTTCACAGAAGGAGACCATGTTTTACTTAAAAACGAGAGTTGCCCTAAAAATAAAAAGTTACTTCCCACATGGAACGGTCCAATTGAAATCCTTTCCTCCTCTGGAGTAAATTCTGTAATTAAATACAAGAACCGAACTCTTAAAGTTCACAATTAGACTTAAACTGTTTTCCTGTTAATAATAAATTTCTTCCTGTATCTTTTAGATATGGACAAACTTTACGTACAAATCTTCATTCTCAGTACCTTCGTGTACTCAACCACTCCAATGGCCCTGTATAATCAGCCCGTTACCACATATGTTATGGCAGACCATCGACACAGCCACCCCACGCTCCATGATCGCATAGCGATAACATTTAGAGCATTGCAAAACAAGCAGACACAAATTCGCGAGTAGGTACAACTATGGATTATAGGATTCGCGACAATAAAAACATCAACGAAACGAACTAAAATCTTAAAACACGACATGAAATCACAAAATATAAATAAAAGGAAAACATTATGGCTGACCGGCTTGCAAAAGTCATTTGTTTTGCAAATTTTTTGCTTCTCGCCTCTTCTTGTTTTTCGTTTTCCCCTGTGTTGCATATTGTCGCATTTTCGTTTTTTTTTTTTGAAGCCATGTCCCATATCCCTCCCCATCTGATTCAATGACGTCACGCAGTGCAATATTATATGTTGGTGCATTTCATTAATTGTGTTGATTTGTCTACTGTGAGTTCAATTAATTTTGTTAATTTTTAATTTGTGTAGGTTTAGAAGTTATGTTAAGTGTCTTAAGGTAAAGAATAAGTAGGAAGTATAAGTTAAGGCTAAGTATTTTGTTTAAATAAAGGGTGATTTTTTAGCTGGTTTGGTTTTGGCAACACTGGTTTTGACAGCTGACGTGTGTTTAGTACCTTGTGTCACTGTCAAACAGCTTCAGTTTGGTTTGCAATTTAACCATGGATCGTCTTACAAATGAACAACGCTTGCAAATTATTGAATTTTACTATCAAAATTCGTGCTCGGTTCGAAATGTTCATCGCGCGCTGCTTCCATTTTATGATCGGCATTCTCGACCTTCTGAGCAGTCTATTCGGAAGATTGTGACCAAATTTCGCACCAAATTTACTTTGTTGGACATTAAACCACCAACACGTTTACGTACTGTGCGTAGTGAAGAAAATATTGCGGCCGTATCAGCTAGTGTGACAGAAGACCGCGAAATGTCGATTCGGCGCCGTTCCCAGCAGTTAGGCCTTTGTTACAGCACTACGTGGAAAATTTTGCGGAAGGATTTGGTCGTAAAGCCTTTTAAGATACAGCTGGTGCAAGAACTAAAGCCAGCCGACCTACCACAACGCCGAATTTTTGGTGAATGGGCTCTTGGAAAGCTGGCCGAGGATCCGCTTTTTTATCGAAAAATTGTGTTCAGCGATGAGGCTCATTTTTGGTTGAATGGGTACGTAAATAAGCAAAATTGCCGCATTTGGAGTGAAGATCAGCCAGAAGCATTGCAACAGCTACCAATGCATCCCGGAAAAGCCACTGTTTGGTGCGGTTTATGGGCCGGCGGCATTATTGGGCCATATTTCTTCAAAGATGATGCGAATCGCAGCGTTACTGTCAATGGTGAACGCTACCGAGCGATGATAACAAACTTTTTTTTGCCCGAAATGGAAGTTCTTGACTTGCATGATATGTGGTTTCAACAAGACGGTGCCACATGCCACACAGCACGCGAAACAATGGCGCAATTGCGAGGCGAGTTTGGTGAACAGTTAATTTCACGTTTCGGGCCGGTCAATTGGCCGCCTAGATCGTGCGATTTGACACCATTAGATTATTTTTTGTGGGGGTATGCCAAGGCTAATGTGTATAGGGACAAGCCCGCTTCGATTGACGCACTGGAAGCCAACATCCATGCATTCATTCGTGAGATACCGGCCGATATGTGTGAAAGAGTATGCCAAAATTGGACTCAGCGGATGGGCTACCTGAGACGCAGCCGCGGTCAACATTTGCATGAAATTATCTTTAAACATTAAATTGCAAGGTTCAAACTATCGATTCAAATAAATATTTCATTCATTTTTTCGAATTTTTTGTGTTTTTTTTTTAAAAAAAGTTCTAAACCTCTTAAAAAATCACCCTTTAGGACGACATGACGACTGAATGTGTCCGACTCGACGAAATGTACTAGATTACCTACAGACGAAAGAATGACGAAACAAAGAAAAGAAAAGAATAATTAAACAAACGAAAGAACTAAAAGATGATGATTAAAGAAAGAAAGGAGAAAGGAAAAAAACATAATATGAGGGGAAAATATGTATATGGGTCAAGTTCAAGATCACTGCAGCAAAGAACATATATGTGGTCATTGAACTTGGCAATAAGCAAAGCAGCGAGAAAGGGTACATATAACATGCTTTTACACATTAAGGAAAAATCCGTACAGTAGCGCGCAAAAATTCATCAGCTCCAACTTCCCAAAGCGAAAAGAGCTCTTCGATCCAATTCGCAAGTTAAATCGCCATCAGGAAGTGTCGTACTCAACGGTGTCTCCGATAATGTAGTGGTCACGTGTAGTACTGCCTCAACTCACATTGACAAACCGCTTACTAGTGGAGTGGCTGTAAATATTCACCAGCGATTGGATAGTGTTCCTAGTACGGACTGTACTCTCAAAATAGTGCCACCCCACTTTGCAGTGTTTTTATCACGGCTAGCATATGGTACCAAAAGCAGTGATATTTTGAACTACATTGCTGCGAAAGATATTAATACTAGCAATATAAAATGCCATAGCCTGACACCGGATAACCTCACTGGTCGCCTAACATCGTCTTTCAAACTTCTATCCCCTCTACCAACTGGAAAATTGCTGGTCAACCCGAGCTTTTGGCCTAAAGATATTCTGGTAAAAGAATTCGTAAACAGACCTAGCTTCAGGAAGAACCAATCAAAAAACGCTCCAAACAACCTTTCAAAAAACTCAGAACTAAGGATTTAACTCCTATAGCCTTTAATCTTTATTACCAAAATACTGGTGGTCTAAGGACTAAACTTCGCGAGGTCTTGCTCTTCTCCTCATCTGCCCAATACGATGTCATTGTATTCACTGAGACTTGGCTGACACAGAATCATCACAACGAGGAAATGTTCAATAAGGACCAGTACGAAGTTTACCGCAAGAACCGTTGCCCCATTCTAACTGATTGCGAGAGAGGCGGCGGAGTATTGGTTTCGGTTCGGGCCTCTTTGCACAGTGATGAAATCGAGCTACCAACAGCAGCTGATTTAGATGTTGACCAAATAGCAGTCTCAATCATATACAGTTCTGGAACTGAACTTATTGTTATTGTAAGTTATATACCACCAAGGAGTCCTTACGTGTTATATAAAGCACATATAGATAATTGTTCCTTTATCTTAAATAATTTAAAAGATCATCAGCACGTTATCCTTCTTGGAGACTTTAACTTGCCAAACTTAATTTGGTCGTTTGATTGTGATGATTTTAGACTTCTCCCATTTAACGTTAAGTTAGACTATGAGCGTGAAGTCGTTGATACTCTTGCCCAGCTTGACCTTTGTCAGATAAATCATTTTCCTAATGAATTTAATAATGTTCTCGATTTGGTATTTGTTGATTCCGAACTCGACATTAGTATCAACGACTCCATGATCCCACTCTTTCCTAATTCAGTTTTTCATGTAGCTCTATCCATGCAGTTTGAATTCTATGAGTTTTTTAAACCGGGTTCCGGTGACACTTATTTCAAGTATAATTATGCTAAAGCTAATTTCAGCAACATTTCAGGCTATTTAGATAGTGTAAATTGGTTAGTTATTTTTAACAATAATTGTAACTTGGAAAATTCTTTTAATGTATTTATCAAAATTGTGAAAATGGCAATTGATTTGTTTACACCTAAAGTTAAGTCTGTCAAAGGTAATAAGCCCATTTGGTTTAATGGCAGAATCATAAATTTAAATAACAGGAAAAATAAGGCCTATAAACTTTTTCGTAATAGAAATAACGACCCGGAACTTCTGAAGGTTTATCGGTCGCTTCAAAAAGAATTTGATGTTTTAAATAAGTTTCTTTACAGACACTACGTTCTTTCCGTCGAATCTAATTTAAAAACCAATAGTAAACGCTTTTGGAGCTTTATAAATAGCAAGAAACAATCTAATGGTATTCCTAAGTGTATGCGTCTTGATAGTGTGTCCTCATCTGATCTGTCAACCATTTGTAACATGTTTGCTAACCACTTTCAATCTGTTTATTCTTGTGGTACTACCGTACCTAGAGTCTCATGTAACAACTCAATGTCCAATGATTTCGTAAATATCGGCAACTTAGAGTGTTCAATCACTGAAGTTCAAATAGCTCTTTCTTCATTAACACTAGAAAAAAATCCGGGTATGGATGGCATCCCGCCAATTTTACTTCAAAAGTGCTCCTCTGCGTTTTCTGTACCTTTGTGTTTAGTATTTAATTTATCTCTCCAGTCTGGAATTTTTTTGAAAGATTGGAAGAGATCATTTTTAACGCCCATTTATAAATCGGGATCGAGGCATGATATTACCAACTATCGTCCAATCTGTAAAATTTCTTCTATCCCTAAGTTGTTTGAAAAACTAGTTTGTGACAAACTTACACCTCTCTTAAATAGATTTATCTCTCCGTCTCAGCATGGATTTGTTACAGGAAGATCCACTACTACAAATCTCTCAATTTTTTGTAATACTGTCTTGAATTACCTTGAGAATGGCTCGCAATGTGATGTAATCTATACAGACTTTGCTAAGGCATTTGATCGCGTTAACCATAGAACATTAATTTCCAAACTGACTACGTTAGGATTTCACTCCAATATCCTAAAGTGGATTCATTCCTACTTAACGGATCGCATCCAGTATGTTCGCATAAACCAAATGCTCTCGTCACCAATTTATGTCACCTCTGGAGTACCTCAAGGTAGTCATCTGGGCCCTCTGCTCTTCCTTTTGTTTATTAATGACATTCCGGACTTGTTTTTGAGTTCCCAGTGTCTTATGTTTGCCGACGATTTGAAGATTTTCCGTCCAATACGTTCAGTTCAAGATTGTATTCTTCTACAAGAAGACCTTAAATGTCTTTCTATGTGGTGTAATGACAATGACCTTCATCTCAATATCTCTAAATGTCAAAGCCTTTCTTTTTATCGTCACCTCTCTCCAATTCCCTTTACGTACGTAATCGATAATACCCCTTTGTCCATTATTTGCTCCAAAAAAGATCTTGGAGTTATTTTTGACATAAAACTTAGCTTTTGCAAGCATATTGAGTTTTTGGTTGCCAAAGGTAATCAGATGCTTGGTTTTTTATTGCGGAATTCGAAAGACTTTCAAGATCCTCATACTCTTAAATGTCTATTTTTTGCATTTGTCAGATCACATCTCGAATACTGCAGTATAGTATGGAATCCATTTTACGAATTACATTCTTTTAGAATTGAGAAGATCCAAAAGCGTTTTACTAGAGTAGCTGTTCGTAGACTGCGATGGAATATTGAAATGCCATCTTACGAGACGAGGTGCAAATTATTCGGTATCTTACCACTTTTCAGACGAAGGCAATATTTTTCCGTTATGTTTATTCGCGATTTGATAGATGGTCATATCGATTGCCCTTTTCTACTATCATTAGTCGGATTTTATGCTCCTTCGAGAGTTCTTAGAAACCGCTTTTTATTTCATATACCCTATCATATGGTTACAATGAACCAGTTTCTAGATGCCTTAGGGAATCCAATAAATATTGTGATGTTATTGATTTTAATATTAGTAGAGAATCATTTAAGAATAAACTAATCCTTTTGTTAGGCTTTGGTGGTCATTTTTAAGTATAAATTTTTTGTATTAAATATCTAATCTAGCGAGAACAATAGATGTACTCATTTGATTAAAAAAAAAAAAAAAAAATAAAAAAAAAAAAAAAATAAAAATAAAAACTAAGTCGTGTTCTGATTTTTTTTGATGGTACTTACCTATCGTTGGAAGACGAAACACTTCTCGTCTGAGCGTTTTTGGTTTTAGTTTAATTAATTACATACTTATTTAGGAAAGGCAGGCAGACTTTAATTTGCATATTAACCGAAGAACAGGGCGTCTAGCGGCAAAAAATTTAAACGGAGTATTATAACAGACTGAGGTACGTTAAGAGATTCTGTTTTCGGTGAATAAATTTAAGCTTTACCCTCTTTAGTGCGTAGGCGTCTTTAAATTCCGGTCTCACAGTGTGGCCAGGAAACCCAGTGCACCGAAACATACCGCAACATAGTGTATTGCAAGCGGGCACCCGACTCCAACAGCCACCCAGCCAACAAAATGCACACGAAGGGCAAAAAAAAAAAATCCAACGATCCCTGGGCAAACGGAAGATATCCCCCAATCCGAAGGGATCATACTCGTCGCACAAAAACGGGGACGCAGTGAAACCTCGCGAGTTAAGACATCCCAGGCAAACCGGCAATCCGATAGGATCGAAGTGAAATATTTTTTTTTGGTGTGAATTTTAATTTTTTTTTGGAATTTTGTGAATTAACGTAAGGTTAGGTTTATTAGTTTAAATAGTTTTTTTATCTGCTTTTAGTAGATAGTATTTTTGCTCGCGGTTAAGGTCCATTGCCAACAAGAATCATCGTCCTTCCTCGTGCTGGCGCCAGGACAACGAGAGATCGTCTTTGAAACCGTAAGTAATAGTAATAAGTTATTTTGTTTGAATTTTTAAATTAGGATACTTAGTTTAATAATACTAAGTGCAGATCCTGGAAGTTTTCTTTCCTTAGTTTTAGTTTTTTTTTAATAAATTATATTTGGTTCTCCTGATCTTGTTCGTTGATGTGTTATTTAATATGTGTGCTTAAAACTATTTCGCGTTCGGTGTGTGGATCATGGACAGGCCGTCCTTCAATGGGTAGACTGAGACTAGACGTGACCTTCACTGACTTTGCCGACAAAACATGACAGACCAACTTTTCTCTGGTAAGGTCGTAGATTATGGCTAGGAGGAACCTTTTGGGGCTACCACTCACAATATCGGCCAGAGTGGTAGCATTCGGTTGTGTTTATGACACGAAGGGAGGGCAGGTCAACCTTTGCCAGCGTCACCAGGCATGTCTCGGGTTCTTGACGGACCAACGCCTTTGAGAGACTGTGGGAAAGTGATAGTTGTAGGTTAGTTTAAGTTACAATAGGCACAGAGTAGGGTTTATTTTGGATTTTAGGTTAGAATAGGTTTCGTTGAGACTAGTTAGAGTAAGCTTCGCGGTAACTTTCCCGTTCCCTCTCACTAGCGTTGGCAGATGTGCTTGAGCGCTTCCTTTTCTTCTATTAATCTCTCTTTTTATCTTTTAGTCTATTTTGTCCGTCCGCCGTCAAATTAACTTAGCTTTCTTCCTTTTTTTGATTTTTTTTTTTAAATGGCACGAAAATAAAATGTGTGTTGAGCAGGTGTTGTATGATGAGGGGCGAGAACTACCCCGTCCGACGAGCTGAGCCGAGCAACAGCGAGCGTGCCGCGCGCTCCTCATCTGCATCGAAGTTGCCTCTGTGTCCTACCCCAGCTCACAACACATATGAAATCATCGAGCTACAAAACTGAACAAAACTGGATTTGATTACGAGAATATTCTAACTTAAGCGAATTCGATGTGCAATACAAAGCTATCATTGCATATCATCAACAAATATTAGTCCTATGCGAACGATATATCCTCATGAATCCCTAAACCAATGCTTTACCTTACCTATAGGTTAGGTTAGGTTAGGTAAATGGGTGCTCTTGTGGCGGTTGCCACAGCTTCACATATACCATCAGTTGGATCCATTGTGTCCAGTTACGGGAACCGTCCATTGAATACCTGTTAAAAGACATGAAAGTTACCGCTTTTTATATTAGACCCACATTATTAGTATGAATCTCATGAATTCTTATGCTCCGTTATGACCACATCCTCTAGTTCGTCGTAAGAGTACCTAATGATATGAGGTCTGTCTGTCTACTAGAACCACCCAGATTTGAGTATGAATCTCAGGAGTGCTTTAAGATCGACATTCCTCAGATCCTCTAAGTCGTCGAAGAAGTAGCTGTTGAGAATCATTAGTCTGCTGTTCTTAAGGGCTGGGCATTCGCAGATCAGGTGGCAAACAGATTCTATTTCTTCAACGTCCATACAGCTTCTGCAAAAATCGTTATGCAGTATACCCAGCCTTTCCGCATGTACGCCTATCGCACAGTGTCCAGTTATGACCCCCGTGAGTATGCGAATATCCTTGCGGCTAAGTCCGTTCATATATCTTGATCTCTTTTGGCTCACCTCTGGCCATAATTCTTTTGTGTGCCTGCAAGTAATGAGATTAGTCCATCGTAGGTTAGTTCTACTCAAGGATTCAAGGTAAATCTTTGCGAGCGTGCTTAGCGGAGTTCTTATTGATCTTAGGGCCATAGATGTATGTATATTCGACCCGTTTCTTGCAAGCTCATCCGCCTGTTCATTACCTGGAATATCCATATGCCCCGGTACCCAGCATAGGGTCACCGCGTTGGCTTGTGATATTTCGTTAAGATATTTCTTGCAGTGCCTTACTTCCCTTGACTTCACCATGACTGACTCCATGGCTTTTATAGCCGCTTGGCTGTCAGAGTAAACAGTGATTTGTTTACCGACAATGTGAGCTCTCCTTAGGTCCTTCGCTGCTTGGGTAATAGAGGCTATTTCTGCTTGAAAGACACTGCAATCATCGCTGATTCGGAATGATTCTCGCAGTTCCAGTGCTTCGCTGAAAATGCCCGCGCCTGTACCGATATCCATCTTGGAGCCGTCGGTGTAGAGGGCTAGCTCCTCTTCGTCCGTAACTGATTTGTTCTCCCAATCGCTTCTGCTAGGAACGCTATTATTGAATCTCCTTCCAAAAGCTAGGGTAGAGTGTATGTAGTGTGTGGTCACCTTCTCCTTCGCCGCTTCCCATTGGCTTTCAATGGAGGCGTGACCATAGGGTTTTGATGACCATAGTCCGGATTCTCTCAGCCTGATTGCGGTCTTGACCGCCTTGCTGCTGCAGTAGATGTCCAGAGGGATGAAGCTTAGCATCACCTCCATGGCTGCGGTGGGAGTGGCCCGTAATGACCCCGTAATCCCGATACATGCTGCTCTTTGTGCTTTGGTCAGGTTTGAAAGATGTTATTTCTTCTCAATGGCCTTCCACCACACTGTTGTACCATATGTTAAGATGGGTCGCACTACAGCTCTGTATAGCCAGTGCACCACGTGCGGCCTGAATCCCCATGTATTGCCGAATGCTCTTCTGCAGTCATATAGTGCCACGTATGCTTTTTTGATGCGATCCTCTATGTTTTCCTTCCAACTGAATTTGGAATCAATGATTACTCCCAGATATCTCGCTGTCTTTGAAATTTCCAGATCCACCCCGCCCATCTTTGGGGTATTGAGGGCGGGGATCGTCCTTTTTCTAGTAAACAGTAGAATTTCCGTTTTCAATGGATTCACTCCAAGTCCACGACCTGCGACCCAGTTATTGACTAGCAGGAGTGCGTAGCTGCGTCTTTCGCTAAGAACTGAGGTGAAATTGCCTGGAACCAGAATGACGACATCGTCTGCGTATGCGCTCACAATGAAACCTTCCTTTTCCATTATTTTTAGCAGTTCATCAACTACGAGGAGCCATATGAGCGGTGAGAGGACTCCACCTTGAGGTGTCCCCCTACTGACCCTTCAGTGCTCACGTCACCTAGCTGTGACTTGATCCTAAGTGTGCCTAGCATAAGTCCAATCCAGTCACATAGGCTGTGATAGATGATGAAAGTTATAAGTCTTGTTTTCTTAGGACGTTATAAAAATATGACTTCCTTATTCGAATGTCGGATGAATTATGTGATTTTGATTACAGAAAAATATACTCTATTTGACATTTACACTGGTTTGACATGTTCTTGACAGATTATAATATGATTACAATAACAAACAATTAATGGTATAATATTAGTTACATTGATTAACATGTTATTAGAAATATTCTTGATCACAACATTCTCCCCTCCCGTGAACGATATGTTCGCAATAATCTTATTCTGCAGCCATGACGTTACGTAGTTCGCCTCTTTGCCAATCCTGGTGATTATCTTCAGCACATTTTTTCATCTTATACGTCTGTTTGTTCGCACCAACTCACATGTAAATAGAGAGAATATTATAACAAGGAAATTGAAATATGTATAATGACAACAACTGAACATGGAGACTAGATCAACGATAACAACAAACAATATGTTTATCTTCTTCCTTCCCATAGCGCACCATCGCTGACAAAAGTGCAAGCCTCTTGCACTTGCTGTAACTCGAGTGATATTAGAATGATTGCTCATTATAGTCGCGTTGGTGGCAAATGCGAAATTTGTGTTTTAATTTAAATGCGCGTAAAGTCGTTTTTAGTTATTAAAATCAGTGCTTGGTGTGTGTATAAATGGATTCAGGTGAGTTTTTATCATTTACACACGTTTTTATATGTAAATATGGTGTTTCTGTTTCGAGAAAAATTGTCCCATTTGATTACATTAGTTTGTGTGTGTGTCCATTTATCAATGAGATTTTCCCTTTTGTTGTTTCCCTTGTTTCGCTTTTGTTTTCTCGTTGATTGAACATAGTGTGTTGTGCGGGCAGCGGGGTGATTCTGCGTTGTGTTGTGTGTGCAATATGCATTTTACCGTGAGTTGTTTGTTTTCGATATTTTTATTAGCGGACTGTATTATGGTAGTGTTATTATATTTTTTATAATTGCCAGAAATTGTTGATGATGCATGTTGCCAGGTAATTAGATGTTGCTAAGCAACATTGTTGTTTGGTGAGTAAGTGTTGTGCTTGATCATTGGCACAGAGTTTTCTGATTTTTGTAAATAATGTTTTTGTAGAATCGTAGGATTAAATGTTGAATTAATGTTGGATGTTCATGTGAGTGTTCGCTTGATAATGTGCATTGTTTTGAGTGCGAGTGTGATTTGCTTGCATGTATAGTGGGATATATAGGTATAATTTTGATTGCAATGTTGAATGTGTTTGAATAAATGTGATATCCTAGTAAATTGTGAGTATGATGCCAAGTGAGTGTTTAAGAGTTGTTTTAAGTGCTTGAGTGAGCTTGTGATATAATATCGTTGAATAATTATTTTTTGATGAGTATAATGTGAATTTTATAATGAGTGTAGTGCTAGTTTTGATAAAGAGTGTAATGTGAGTTTTTAATGGGTGCGTAAAGTGATTTTTAGTTTTTGTTGTGAGTGTATCGTCATTCTACGGATTAGTTGCGATTAAGTACATATCTTGAATGACAATTGGAATTTGTATGAGAGTGAGTGTGTCGATTTTTGAAGTGAGATGATTCTAACGAGTATTTTGTCGAATGAATGCTAGATGTCAGGTTATTGTTAGATAATTGAATGTTCTCCTGTACTGGTGTTAGATGGTAAGGAACATATTTTAGTGATGGGTCTCTTGAATTCTCCTGTTTGTGTTCTTAGTTTGACGACGCGTGTTAGGTTGTCCGTTCCTGGATACAATACAGTGATACGGCCGAGTATCTTTTTCGACGGTGGTAAACGTTCATCCCTTAATAACACTGAATCACCAATTTTGGGTTGTGATTCAATTTCCAACCATTTCGGTCTTTGTTGCAGTCGAGCCAAATATTCTCCGCTCCACTGCTTCCAAAAAATATGAACTGCTGCTTGAATTCTCTTCCATCTGTCTATATGTGATGCGTTGTCTGTGGATTGATCTGCTTGTGAAATGAGTTGAGCCGAAGTGCCTATTAAAAAATGAGACGGTGTTAGCGCAGAAAAATCGTCAAAACTGTCGGTAAGCGGACATAGAGGTCTCGAATTATATATATATATATTTCGAGAGATAATCGAATCAGACCACCATTGTCGGGTCTCTTTTCGTCTCTCTACCACTGTAAATCTTACTCAGAGAGACTCTCTGGATTTCTCCACAGTTCTTCTCTGGGCTCAATTCCTAGTGTTAACGCTAGCATCTGTTTATGGGAGATCCGTTTCATCGACTGGGTCTCAACCCATTGATGTCCCAAGATCCTCATTCTTCTGCCAGCCAATGCCGGGCATTGACACAGTATATGTGCCGCTGTCTCAGATTCCTCCAGGCATAGTCTACAAGTATCATCCTCTATAATGTCCATTTTCCTTAAGTGATACCTAAAATTACCATGTCCTGTAGACAAAGCCACCACCCATTTCAATGTTCCTCGACTCATGCTTAGAACCCTTCTTTGAGAGGAGCAGGTCGGCCACTTTATTGCCATTTTAGCTTGTCTACATTGTTCCACGGTTGACCACCTTCCCAGGTATTCTGCCGTGATCCATTTGTGGATTAGCTGTTCTACCATTCCTCTGCCAATGTAAGAGAATGGTTCTGGTCCCAGCAACTTTTCAGTTGACCCCTGTTTTGCAAGGGAGTCCGCCTTTTCATTGCCTTCGATCCCTATGTGTCCTCGTACCCAAGTCAGTGTTACTTCATTTTTAGATGAACACTTATTGAGTTTAAGTACGCATTCCAGTGCCAGTGATGTTGTGATGTTTGTTTGTTCCATGCATCTGATCACCGCCTGATTGTCCAGTGCTATGAGGATATTTCTTCCTTCCTTCCAACGCATAAAGCAAGGCAATCATCTCAGCCTGGTATACTGAAGTGTATTTCCCGAGGCTAATGTGACGGGCAAGTTCCAGCTCTTCTGAATAGATACCGGCCCCCGCCCCGCCATCCATCATGGATCCATCCGTGAAAATCACTATTTCACCATTTCTTTTTTCTGGAAGTAATCCGTTCTCAATACGAGTTTTGTGATTTCTTTCCATAATACGCACCCTTGTTATTCGATCCATAGGCATGTTTAGCTCCCTAATCTCGTCTTTAACAAGTTCCAGGATCTTCCTATGTCCATAGATCGTACCACGATGGTGCCATTTCGCATCTCGATGCAAGCGAAGTGCCGTTTGGGCCGCTGTTTTCTTAATAAATAAGTCTAGCGGTAATATCCCCATGATGACTTCCAATGCGCATGTTGGGGTTGTACGTATTGCACCTGTAATTCCCATACATGCTAAATGCCGAACCCTATCCAGGTGCTTCCTCACAGTTTTCTGAGAGGCTTTCGCCCACCATACAACCGAGGCGTACGTGATAATGGGTCTAGTTATCATCGTATACATCCAGTATGCTGACCTAGGCGAGAGTCCCCACCTCTGTCCACACACACGTTTGCACTGATGTAGTACTCTTTTTGCCTTCCGGACCTTCTCCTCAACATGGTAATTCCAAGTAAGTCCAGTATCTAGATAGACTCCCAGATACTTAACCTTCTTAGTCATTGTTAGTTCCGATCCGAAAAGTGTTAAGGGCCGAAATTCCAGATTTTTCCTCTTCCTATTGAAGACTATTAGTTCTCTTTTCGCCGCATTAATGGAGAGCCCTTGTTCCAGACACCACCGCTCAACCACTCTGAGTGCATTCCTCATGATATCTGCGGTGACGTCCATGAATTTGCCTCTGGCCATTATTGCTATGTCGTCGACATATCCCACTGTCTGAATGCCCGTCGCCTCGAGTCTGTCGAGAAGAGAGTCCACAGTGATATTCCACAGTGTAGGTGAGAGAACACCTCCTTGTGGGCAACCTCTGCTAACCCTTCCTCTGAGTTTTGAGGTTCCCGTCTGAATATTAATCGCCCTCGTATTCAACATATTGTCCACCCATCTTACCACCAGTGGGTAAACCCTACGTTTTTCCAAGGCTTGTTTCAGACTTTCAAAGCATATCTTATCGAAGGCACCTTCAATGTCCATTATAGTGGTCATCGCAATGCCCCCGGTATTTAGCTCTTCCTCCGCAACGCGTACTACTTGGTGTAGCGCTGTTTCTGTAGACATACCTACCCTGTATGCATGCTGTCTACTATTTAAAGGATACATCTTAAGCGCAGTACTCTCCATATAGTCCACCATCACCCTTTCCATTATATTTAACAGGAAGGATGTTAGGCTGACTGGTCTGAATGACTTTGCCTCGGTGTAGTCCTTTTTTCCCGGTTTTGGAAGGAAGACCACATTTGCTTCCCTCCATGTTATCGGGATATAGCCTATTGCTAGGCATGCAACGTATATATTCCTGAGCCTTGGTGCAATTACGTCTATACCCCATTGCATTAGACCTGGAAATATACCATCCGGCCCCGCAGTTTTGAAGGGTGAGAATGTTGCTATCGCACCCTTGACCGCTTTTGGTGTCACGATCCGTTCTGCTTCCGTCCTATCCATCCTGTTCGCTCCTTGTTTCCTTGGAGCCCAGGGCTGATCTGACTTATAGCTTCCTGGAAAGTGTACCTCCATTAGGACCTCATTTGTGTGATCCAGTGTTTCGACCATCTCCCCCGCTCTATTACGAATGAGTCCGATCTTAGAAACTGGATCTCTCGAGACAATCTTTTGTAGTCTACTGACTTCAGATGTACTCCTCATACTCGAGCAAAAGTCCCTCCATGACTCCCTTTTACGTCGTCGCAGAGTAACGTTTAGCTCTTTCTTTTTCGCCTTATATTAATCCCATGCTTCGGGTTCTCCCCTCCTCATGGCGTGATTGAAGGCCTTCCTCGCAGCCTTTTTTAGCTTTTCAAGTTCCCGGCACCACCAAGGCGCAGGATCTTGTTTTTCCACTAAAGTAGGTGTACAAGCCACTCGGTACGCAACTTCAACAGCTGATTGCAGATGCTTCAACTGTGATTCTACATGCCAAGTGTTTTTCGGTATTCCGAATGTCATTACATTCAGTTTTTCCTCCAACACTTCAAGGTATTTTATCCTATCTGTGTTCTTCGGAATTCTGATGTATTTCCGATCTTTTTTCCTTTTAGATCCATAGCGAACATCAAATGATATGGCTCTGTGATCCGACAATGTAGCCTGATCCATTACCCTCCAATTTGATATTCTTTCAATTATCTGGCTACTGCACAGGGTAACATCGATCACTTCCATTCGTCTCACATCGACGAAGGTTGGCTCTGTTCCCCGGTTTAAGATAGCTAGATCCTTGCATGATACAAATTCGAATAAGGTCTCGAATTAAGACACGCTTCTATCTGAGCTAGAAGGGTGCTGAGCTCCTCCAAGGTTAGCGTTTCGTTGTTGACGATTCTTTTCAAATGAAATTTGACAGATTTCACTCCTGCTTCCCATAGTCCTCCAAAATGAGGGGAAGCGGGAGGAATAAAATTCCATTTTGTTCCGATGGATGTTGTTGTTGCGGCTATATCAGTCTAATTCATGTTTGCGGCCTTAAGCATTTTCTGAAGCTCCGTGTTTGATCCCACGAAGTTTTTTCCGCAGTCGCTATAGATATCCGAACAAATTCCTCGACGTGCGGTGAATCTTCGGAAAGCTGCTAAAAAAGTCTTTGTGGTCATATCACTAACGGCTTCAAGGTGAATGGCCTTTGTGGCCAAGCATACAAATATAGCGAAGTATCCTTTATATATTTTGCCTCCACGTCCTTTCCAGGCCTTGACCTCAATCGGTCCAGCATAATCCACTCCGGTATGAGTAAATGGTCTCGAAATTCTTACTCGAGGTGCCGGTAAACTGCCCATCAATTGTTCCATGGGTCTCGCCTCGTACCGGTAACAGATGACACAGTGATGGATGTGTTTCTTTATGCTTAGCTTGATGTTGAAAATCCAGTACTTCATCCGCAGATATGCAAGCATTTGCTGGATTCCTCCGTGGAAGGTCTTATTGTGAGCATCTCGAATAAGCAGTTTAGAGAAATGGTGGTCTGACTTAAGGATGATTGGATGTTGTTGGTCGTACTGAAGACTCGAACTCTGCAACCTACCTCCAACTCTTAAAATGCCCTCTTTGTCGATGAATGGATTAAGGGATCCAAAGTGTTTTTTGAGCGATGGTTTTTTAGTTAGGTCCGCAATTTCCTTCATAAACATTTCGCTCTGAACAAGCCTAATGCAGATCAGAGTTGAAGCCTGTAAGTCGGATGGAGAAAGTGGTAATAAAATTTCATCTCGACAAATCTTTTTGACACACATTAATATTATTCGGCGACAATATGAAACGATTCGAACCAATTTCTGTAAGTCTGATTGCTTGTAGATTTGTTTAATTAACTCGTTCTTGTTTTCAGCTATGCAATGTGTGTGTGTTTTGACAGCGCGTACTTCTTCTTCTGTTTCCAATGTACATGGTTGATTTGGGATAGTAAAGGTCCAACTAGTCTGTAGGTATTCCGGTCCCCTCCACCAAAGATTGTTGTTCAGCAAGCTAGATGGTGTTGCTCCTCGAGAAGCTAAATCTGCTGGATTGTGTTGTGTGGGAACTTGCCTCCAGATATTAACATTGGTTAACCTTTGAATCTCTGCCACTCGATTGCTAATAAAGGTTTTCCATTTTGATGGTGGCGCTGATATCCAGCACAGCGTTATACTAGAATCAGTCCACGCGAACTTTTCGATATCTCCTAACTGTAAAACATTAGCAACATAATTTAAAAATCGAGCATGCATAACAGCACCACAGAGCTCAAGCCGAGGAAGTGAAATGGTGTTCAGAGGTGCGACCCTAGTTTTAGACATAATAAGATGCGTGTGAATAATATTTTGCCTATCTAAACCCCTAAGGTACACGGCAGCCCCGTAAGCCTTCATAGACGCATCACTAAACCCATGCAATTGTAATGCCTTGTTTCCCTTTTCAGTGAATATCCATCGTGGTATACTGATTTTTTCAAGCGATGGTAGTTCTGATCGCAGCGATCGCCATTCCTCCTGGAGCTGAACTGAAACTGGTGTATCCCACGTCAAACCCTTCAACCATAGTTTTTGCATGAAGATTTTTGCTGAGATCACGCAAGGAGCTATCCAACCTAATGGATCAAATATTTTAGCAATCGTTGAAAGGATATTACGCTTTGTGACCTCCAGAAACTCGGAATGGACCCACTGAAATGAGAAAGAATCGACAGAGGGAAGCCATTTTATGCCTAACGTTTTGATGTATTTGGAAGATTCAAACGGCAGCACAAAATCTTTTTCGCGATCTTGGGGGGTGACAAGACTTAAAACATCTTCGCAGTTGCTTCCCCACTTGCGTAAATTAAATCCAGCTGATGACAGTAGATTGACAATTTCAATAAGCTTTTGTTTGGCTTCTGCTATTGTGTCTGCACCACTAACCAAGTCGTCGACGTACATGTCCTCGCGTATCATCTGTGCTGCAAATGGATAAGTATCCTTTTCATCATCAGCCAACTTCCTCAGTGTGCGAGTTGCCAAATACGGAGCAGAAGCCGTACCAAAGGTTACCGTCTTCAAGCGATATATCTTTATGGGATCCATCTTGCTCTCCCGCCAGAAAATTAGCTAATAATAAGAATCTGATCCAGATCTAAGTATTCCGCCATACAGTTCTTATATTGTGTGTGTAGCGTTGGTATGTTTGCAAATCTTCTTTCTAGCTGGTGAAATCGTTGTAAAGCTCCTTTCTGACTTGCTCCTAGTGCTGGGTGAATGTTGTCCTTAAATGGTAGGGAAACCTCAAAACGTCCCCCTGGCATACGCCTAGTGTGTGTGTTGACGTCGACGATAACATTGAAGGTGACGACGGCAACACTGCACCAATGGGGGGAATGCACCCACCCACAACAAATATCCCATAAGGGAAATTACATCAAATTAATGTCAAATGTCAATTACACGGTATATAAGCGAATAAACTTTAACTTCTTTTTTATAACGTTTTGAAAAACAGTGGTTTTCTTTTATACGGAACAATTTAACCGATTTCGCAAAACAGTTGTTTGCCACGGAAATCTCTGGATGCCAAATTACATTCCTTTGTTCAACGCTCGAACATTTTGGTCCATCTACGCCTACTTTTAAATAACCCGACACTGTTTTAATTTTGTGCCCGGAGATTTTCTATATACCAAATTGGCAATCTACAACTGATCGAGATTTTTCTTCACGGATTCTGCAAATACTCATCGCGGGATTCCATCTACACCAACACAAAGTTTCTTCACAAACAGCTTGTTCCTGCCCCCGGAGATCTTCAACCATAAATCACCAAACTCGTCAAGGGATTTCATCAGTAACACCGCATTTTCTTCAACCAGGGTATAGTGTGTGGAATTGGAAATCATCACCACGTACGGAAATCTAAAAGGGAGTTGGACGAAAAGCTGAAATTAACAAGTAAGTACATTTTACATTGTCTTTATTAGTGCATATATTTGATTCAATATATATATATATATACATATGCTCTTTGTATATAAAACGTAAATATAAATTAACAAAATGAAAAAGGGTATGTTAGCAAAGATTTTTAAACAATTAGAGAAGGATATTTCCAATTTCGGTAAGACTGGTCTAGCCAGGCGTACAACAAATTATTTGAATGGTCGATTGTCTGCGCTTGAAAAAAACAATGGAGTCTGCGGAAGCTGAATATAAAAATAAAATTTCCACGTTGGAGGACGACGACGAGGAAAAGGAAACAGCGTTAGATGATCTCTTCGAGTCGATTAGAGATAAATATTTCGAATATCGCAGCGATCTTCTCGATGCTATCGACAAAGCAAAGGCGTCCAAGGATATATCTTATGAGAAACCAGGAAATCCAAAAGAAGTTGCGTCAACTACGTCGAGATCGGCTGAGATAAAGCTTCCTAAGATCAACTTGCCGGTTTTCTCAGGCAACTATGAGACTTGGCGCGCCTTTCATGATCTCTTTGTCTCACTCATTCATCACATTGCGTCACTTTCTGAAACCCAAAAGATGCATTATTTAAAATCAAGTGTGTCTGGTGAAGCTGATACGATTTTGGCTCACCTGGGTATTGATATGGGTAATTATTCGAAGGCATGGGCAATCCTGACAGATAGGTATGACCACAAACGTTTCCTAGTGAATAATATGGAGCAGCGGTATACCTTAGAATAGAAGATGAGGACGGCAAGATTCATATGCACCTGCTCATGTCCAAATCTAAGGTCGCACCTGTAAGCCCAGTCACTCTTCCGCGATTGGAATTATGTGCAGCTGTCACACTCGCTAAGCTCATAAACATCCTTACAAAAATTCTTGAGGGGAGAGGAATTCCCATCTTCGCATGGACAGATTCCATGATCACGCTGTGCTGGATACGTGCAGAGCCTGCGAAATGGGTAACCTTTGTCCGAAATAGAGTTGGAGAGATCCAGCGATTGACGAAGATCGATATGTGGCACCATGTTCCTACACAACAAAATCCTGCAGATTTGGTCTCTCGAGGAATGCTTCCATCTGCATTGGTACAGGCCACCTTGTGGTGGAATGGACCCACGTTTTTAAGAACTGGCTGGGACTTTGACTTCTCAGAACAACCAGCTAATGTCAACACAGAGGATGAAAGGTGTGTTATGACTCATTTCGCCAACCTCAACAACAGCGACAATGAATTCAGTCAACTTATACATCGATTCTCTAGGCTTAGCCGGCTCATCAGGATAACCTCCTACTGCAGAAGATTCGTAACCAATTCGCGAAATAGGAGCTCAGAACGAACGCTTGGACCACTTAATCCATCGGAACTTGATGCGGCCATGAACGTTCTGGCACACTTGGCTCAGATCGAAATGTTTCCGCAAGGGTCAGCTAAGGTCAGAGGGATGAAGTCATTGAACCCGTTTACAGACGCTGAAGGCATCCTTAGGGTCGGGGGAAGGCTTAAAAATGCTGATCTCTCATTCGATCAACAGCACCCAATAATCCTCGAACCAAACCATCACCTCACAAAACTCATCATCGGTGAAGCACACAGCAGGACTCTTCATGGCGGCATCCAATTGATGATGGGTCACCTACGAAACAAATTTTGGATCTTCCAGTTAAAAAGAGCTGTGAAAAAGCACATACATGGCTGCACAATCTGTTATAGATATCGAAGCAAACCGGCTCACCAACAAATGGGAGATCTCCCTGGCCCCAGGGTAAGAATATCAAGGCCCTTCACACACACCGGGGTCGATTACGCGGGGCCTATTGAAATAAAAACATGGAAGGGTCGAGGAAACCGGAGCTATAAGGGCTATCTGGCCATATTCGTCTGCCTGACAACTAAGGCAATACACTTAGAGGCCGTAACAGACCTCACTACCCAAGCCTTTCTGGCAGCATTCAGAAGGTTTACCGCGCGGAGAGGACTCTGCCATGAAATATCCAGCGACTGCGGCACAGATTTCGTCGGAGCGGAAGCCGAACTACGTCGATTAATGGACCACGCAACTTCCGATTGGAAGGAGATAGTTGAAGTTTTAGCAAACCAAGGAACTCGGTGGAAATTCATTCCCCCCGCTTCTCCTCATTTTGGAGGGCTCTGGGAAGCGGGTGTCAATAGTGTAAAGCACCACCTTAAAAGAGTTGTCGGGACGGGAACACTAACATATGAAGAGTTAACTACGCTTCTGACACAAATTGAAGCGTGTCTTAACTCTAGACCATTGTGTCCCCTATCAGAAGACCCTGATGACTTCCGTGCTTTAACTCCTGGACATTTCCTCATCGGTCAAGAGGTATTAACTGTTCCGGAACCAGACTTGACATCCGGAAAAATAAACTTGAGCGACCGTTGGAAGGCAATACAACTCCGCATGCAGACGTTTTGGAAGCAATGGCAACAAGAATACCTGACTCGTCTGCAAAATCGGCCAAAGTGGCTTAAGAAGCAACCATCGTTAAAAATAGGAGATCTTGTCCTTCTGAAGGACGAAAGACTCCCACCTTCAAGATGGAGCCTTGGGCGCATCTCAGAGACCTATCCCGGAGCAGACAATATCACTAGGGTTGTTAAGCTCAAAACTGTATCTGGCGAATTTAAAAGGCCCATAACAAAACTGTGTTTATTACCAGTTAACGCTACCTACACAGAAGAAAATTCCCTAAACCAACAAAACAATTCATAAACCACATTCAACTTTCATTTCACAACACACTCAACACAACACATAAACCAGCGATGCCCATCCGTATCAAACCACACAAATAGATCCGTTTTTCATGCAACGATCTTTAATAACTCACAAAACCTATGCACTATACAGTCCAATTATCCCACACAAACACAAGCACATACCAAGCACCTGCATTATCAGCATGAAAGGTTATATAATTTAATAATTAATTATTATCAAAAAAAAAAAAAGAAAAACATTAAATTCCCACACTACACCACACAACTGTCAAAATCTTGATAAACTGAAAATGGAATCACACACAACATTGGCTAATGGTGCATCGACACCCCCGTCAACCTCACTTGGAGTTCCAGTCTATCACCTTCCAAAATAAAACTTCGTCTTTACACTTCACCTCAACTTCCAGTCCATCGCCGACCAAAACATAATCCTCGTCTTAACTCTTCATCTCAACTTCCAGTCTATAACTAATCAATAATCTCTTCGTATTTACGTCGCATCTGTGCTTCCAGTCCAGAAACAAACAAAGCAACCTCTCTGGGATTCTTTGTAATGCACTTAGACTTCCAGTTCACATTTAACAACAACAACATACAAGTTGCAATCAGTAATCATCGCCCGCATGCATAATACTCGTACCTGTGAGAGAATAGAAAGGCAAAAACAAAACAAAAAATGAACCAAGCTCACATCACAGTCGATCGCAATTCAAAACGGGATCATGTGTGAGAGTCAATGCTGGAAAGCTGGAGTAATTATTGCTGTCATGTGCTCTCTCGTAGATTTGTTTGTTATTGTTTCTTGTTTCACTGTTCTGTATTATAATTATTTGCAATAATCTGCTCTTCTTTTTTCATGTACCCAAACACATGTTTTGTATACAACCAATTTGTAATCAGAGACAACTGTGGGGCAGCTAGATGACGACACGAAGGCGTAAGAAGGAATTCTAAGAACATTGTTCATCGTGGGGGGAGAATGTTGACGTCGACGATAACATTGACGGTGACGATATATCCCATAAGGGAAATTACATCAAATTAATGTCAAATGTCAATTACACGGTATATAAGCGAATAAACTTTAACTTCTTTTTTATAACGTTTTGAAAAACAGTGGTTTTCTTTTATACGGAACAATTTAACCGATTTCGCAAAACAGTTGTTTGCCACGGAAATCTCTGGATGCCAAATTACATTCCTTCGTTCAACGCTCGAACAGTGTGAAATGCTGCTCACACTCCTCATTTTCTTTGGTGTCGAATTCCTTAAACGGCTGCTCTTCAATTTCCCAAAATTTTCGGATCTGTGTCTCCACATCAAAGATCTGAAGATGAACACGAACTGTTTCTGTTGGGACCCTACCTAAGACAATCCATCCAAGGTGAGTGTTTTGAGCAATGGGAGCCACAGACTCATTTCCCCTTACGATTTCAGGTAAAACTATGTCACAAAAGATGTCGTTACCTAAGAGCAAATCAACATGGCCGGGCTTGTAAAACGAAGGATCAGCCAATTTCAATCCTTGAATGTGACTCCATTTTTTTTTATCAATTCCTTGCTGGTTAACAGACCTGTCAAGGTTTTAAAAACTAGCTCTTTTACATCCATTACGAAATCGGTTTGTGTTGATTTTAGACTCAAGTACACGAAGTTTTGGCAAGATCCATTTTTCGTGTTGCCCAACCCTGTCACTTCCGTAAACGTGCGACATTTAATTAGCCTTATTTGTTGCGCGGCTGCTTCGGTGATAAACGTTGCTCCTGACCCTGAATCTATCAATGCCCTGAACTTGTAGAAGTCTCCGGTAGAAGATTGAATCATTACAATGGCTGTCGCTAGTAATATTTGTGTGTTCGTGTGGTCGGAAATGTGATAATTACGAGCAGACGAACTTGTACTAGCTTGTTCATGGGATGGAGTAAAAGGTGGTGCGGTTGGATTCACTTGTGTTGAGACTTGATGTGACTGATTGCAAGAATTAGGTATACCAGACTGGTGAGTAGAATAAGGGTGTGATTGAGAGGAAGCAGAATGTGTCTCTGTTTGTTGAATGCTATGCTTAGTGTATTGATTGTATGGGTTAGAACCTTGCTTATTGGAGTAATTCAGGAGGGAATGATGTTTTTGTTTGCAGTGGTAACATCTGTTTTGACTTGGGCATTGTTGAGTTTTATGGTTATAAGCCAAACAATTTTCGCAAACTCCTAGCCGATTAACCATATTAATTCTTGCGTTAGCATCCAATTTCAAAAAAAGATAACAGGAGCGAAGCGAATGTTGTCCCTTATGACAAACAGAACAATTGAGCATTTCCTTTTTAGTAGAATTGACGTGCATGACATCCTTCACTTTATTTTGATCTCTTTGGAAAGATGCTCTTGCGTTGAACCTTTGTTGACACACCACTTCCAAACAACGAAAACGGGTTTCCAAAAAGATCGAAAATTCTTTAAATGTTGGTAAGTCCTTAACTTTTAACTTATCCCTAACTTTTCTTCCCACATTTGTTGTGTAGACGTAGGCAACTTTTGTAGCAGTACGAAAATGATGATTGTATCCCAATGTTCGATTGGAACACCTAAGCTTTTCAACGAATGGAGCACTTCTGTCGATTTATCCAGCAAGCCCTTAATTGAATCTGCGGTTTCAGAAAAGATCGTTGGTTGATCGAAGAACGTTTTCAACTGCGTACTGACCAAAATGCGCTTGTGATCGTAACGAGTAGTTAATATTGACCATGCTTGATCATAATTGTCGTTGTTAACCTCGAGGTAATCTAATAAAGAAGCAGCATCACCTTTCAAACACGATTTTAAATAAGTTAACTTCTCAATTTTAGACAAAGACGAATTGTTGTGAATCAATGAGACGAAAAGATCATGAAATGGACGCCAGTTATTATAATCCCCAGAGAAAATTGGAGGAGTAATGGATGGAAGTCGTATCTCACGCGAACCTGTTTTAGCGGCATTGCTTGAATTAGATTCATTATTTTTTGCTACTCGCGAATTTTCATGAAGACCCTCTAACGTATCTAGTTCATTTAGAAGCACTGTTTTGTACATGAAATAAGTTTCCATAACTTCATCGTATAATTCCTCCGTTATCCTCCGTATTCATGTCATCATAATGATCACAAATCTTCCGCAAATTATCCTCTAAAACGTTTAAACTACTTATCAAATAGTTCTTTGTTCTAAAATCAGCATTCACTTTTTCGAAACTTAAACTATCCTTGCCAATTGCCTTGCACAACTTCATAAATATTCTTATAGAAATCGCACTCATTTTCAATCAAATTATTCACTTTGTATGGACGAATAATAAAAGTTATTAAAATCGCACTCACTTTGAATTTCCTTTAATGAACTGTTGATTTCTTGTATCCAAGTACTGCAGACTCCAATGGAACAAATGACGAACACTCAAAACTGTTGTAGACTGGGATTATATTCACATCAACGTTGCAAGACAACGGCACAGACTTCAACAGTTCAGACTCCAACGGCACAGACTTCAACGGCACAAGACTCCAACGAAGATGATGAACGGTGCTTCAATCCAACGGGACGATATTCCAACGTCGTAAAAATAACGCAGCACAGTAAAACGTAGATATATGGACGATTATTACGTATGCATTGAACATTAACGGCGTACTCACATGAACTTATTTAATTATTTTAGCCTTATTATCAGGAACTCAGATTCCACTTGGATGAAACTTTACTTGGACATCAATGGGACAGTCTTACAGCACCAAAATGCAATATAGCGTTGGTTTATGTAGAAAATATAAATCCGGCTCGAAGCGACCAAATGATAGATGATGAAAGTTATAAGTCTTGTTTTCTAAGGACGTTATAAAAATATGACTTCTTTATTCGAATGTCGGATGAATTATGTGATTTTGATTACAGAAAAATATACTCTATTTGACATTTACACTGGTTTGACATGTTCTTGACAGATTATAATATGATTACAATAACAAACAATTAATGGTATAATGAGCAAGTTACATTGATTAACATGTTATTAGAAATATTCTTGATCACAACAGGCTGTTTAGATGGGCCCCCCGTAAGCTGCTTAAAATAGCGTCAGCTTTGATTTTATTGAAGGCCCCCTCGATGTCTAGGAACGCACTCAGTGTGTACTCTTTGTGTTGTAGTGATTCTTCCACTACCGAAACTACCCTATGTACCGCCGTATCAACAGACGTGCTTTTCATGTACGCATGTTGTGATTTTGATAAGTAGTTATCGCCGATCGCCTGCCGTACATACAGATCAATTAATCGCTCCATTTTTTTTTTTAGCATAAATGACGACAGAATTATTGGTCTATAGTCCTTGGTTGTGGTGTGACTAGCCTTCCCTGCTTTAGGAATGAAAGTCACACGTATGTCAAGCCATGCCCTATGAACGTATCATAGCCTTAGACAGCCCGTGTAAATGCATTTTAGCCATGGAATACTAGCTTCTTCTGACCTCTGTAGCATTATGGGTAAATGTGTTGATTGCTTCTCGTCTATTATTTCGGCGATTGTTACTTCCTCCATTCCCTTTCTCGTGCCGGGTGCTACTATATCAATGTGTGATTCGGTCCAGCTTCCGTCGCTCCTTCTTAGCGAAGATATCGGCGTCGGCGCCTTTGTCGGGACTTTCCTCAGCGTAGATGCTTCGGTTGTAAATTCAATTGATTCGCAGAAAGTTCTCCAAGAGCGAATCTGATCTCTTTTTTCAGGATTCTGATACTCTCCCTGTAGGTTGACCACTCGATGAGTCCCTCTTTCGCGAGATTCCATCTAGACCTTGAGCTTCTTATTAGCTCCGCGATCTTGGGGCTCCACCAGGGGGGGCGTCTCTTCCCACTAGTTCCACTATTCGGACAGGATTTTTCAAAAGATCTGGACCTTACCTATACAATCCTCCATACTCCTAGACAGACAATGAACAAGATATAATTATAAATAAATATCTTGGCACCACAGCAAAACCACGTTTACTAAGACGAGGTCTTTTAAATGTCGTAGGAACACTTTCAAAGCAATTGTTAGGAACCCTCGACGATGACGATGCAAAAATCTTTTCTGAACATATAAACAGATTAGACCAACAGCAAAACCATGCATTAAAACTTTCCGAAAAGCAAAGCTCAGTATCAAAAAATATAATATATCAATTAAATCTTACGAACGACCACTTAAAAGTAGTGAAGAAACTAGCCAATACATAGAGAAAATTCAATATAATCAAAACGACAACCTATATATAACTGAATCATTTATGCAACTGACTGATCTTTTTGCCATGTTTAACTCTTTAGGTATCAGAATACTGTTCCTCACCAAAAAGTCATCTCTTAGAATCTATTTACTCCGCAGCCCACGGGAAGCTACATCCGTATTTAATTCATCCTACTAAACTAACTGAAGAAATTAGAAAGTTACAGTCTTTCCTTCCAGAAGACAAATAAATAAAATTAAATAAATAAATAAATAAATAAATAAATAAAATAAATAAATAAATAAAATTACTAGTATACCAAACCATATCGGAAACCAAACATACTCCGTAATGATCCCAGAAAAACCCCTTCTTGTCATTGACTTAGAAAAACAATCCTACTTACTTTACGAAGAACACAACATTAAAAATTGTTTCAATACCCACAAGAATAACTATTTTTGTGAACAAAATAGTCCAATCTTATTCACACAATATTCCTACAGCTAGCCAATATTCCTAGATTCAAGTTCTTGGCTATTCATCTCACCAAATCCCAAAAATCTTATAATAAAATGTCAAAAATCAAACTGTCAATTAACCCTCAGCTCTACTGGAATACTAAAAACCGACTCTACTTGTATAGCAAATACAAAATACCAGTCTCTCTCTTCCAAAACCAACTATGAAACAGATATAAAATTAAACATTATTTCATGTGCCCTTCCCGCATCAGCTCCAAATATTACCCAATTTCATTTCACTAAACCACTTTTCATAGAATCTAAAACGAATCTAAAAAAGGATCTAAACGCTATAAGTAAGAGATTAGACGATATAAGTTATCAATCAATATCACACCCCATCGAACATTTCTCAAACAACAAAAACACTACCACCATATATATTCTTTTAGTCATACTTTTCTTTATGATGTCCATCGTTTTTGTCCTACTCGTATTAAGAAAACTCTCTACCAAAAGAGATATATGCAAAGATCATATAATTTCTGACCCTCTGCCTCCACCAAAACCACGATCATCTGCAAATCCCTCTAATTCTTTTCCAACTTCAAGTAAGTTGTCATCAAATCTCTCTCGTTCTCTACCCCTACCAAAAACACAAACCATAAATGGTCCTTCTTCGTCTTCAACCGAAACTCGTACCAATCCTAGGTACAAGTTTCGTTCTTAAGGGGGTAGGTGTTGTAAAGTGTACCACTTGATGCATACCAAGCACTTTACAGCCTCTTTACCATTTCTTCTTTTTATGGAAGATCTTTAACCCTACGATCAATGTTGCAACTTTGTAACAATATATTGATTGTCCCAAATAAATATCCTCCCAAATTGCTATTTAAGCTCGCTTCTAGCGTCAATGACCAACAGTTCCGACCTATGTAAACAATGTTTATTTATGGTCATTCACCACTCCCTTGCGAAACTAAGTGCCCAAACCCATTAACTCAAGTCAACAAACTCATTATGCTGTTTTTGCACTTTTCTCACCATACGAACGATCGTATGAGCAACAAAGCAACATGAGGAACTTGACTTGTCCGGGAACTTCCTTCCGCGTTATCCTGTTCTCTTTGTTGTCTCCTTTCGTTCATCGAACCTCGAATTGAATGACTCAATCGAGACTGTTTATATTGGTCACTGAGCAACGACGCGGCATTCAGTTTTCAGCAATCACTCGGTTGTCTACAGGCTCTCTCTTGAATACGGTCACTCTAACTCAGTTCTACCAAGATCGTATCCCATGTTGTGATCCGCACAACCATGCCATGACCTACACTACTCATCACCTTCTCATGTTTTCCCACTCAATCCATACATCAAATACACTACCAGAGCGCACGGCTATTAATAGGTCATTCACTTTGTTTTCATTCGTTTTCCTTTTGCCCAAACGCCACCCAAGCGCAATGAATCAAGTGCAATAGTTGCATATCGAAGTTTTACTACGTTGTGCTATCGGGGACGTTATAATAATTTATGAATGGATGACACTTGACACCAGCGTTAGGCAAATGACACCCAAGATGTCAATTGGGTACTTTTAATGGGAACGGAAAACAACTAGGCAATACCTAAAATTAGCGCGTATGCACATATGGTAGACGGGTCATGAAGACTAAAATTAATAAAAGGCAAAGGTTGTGAGGAGGAAGATCGGAGTGGAATTATCAGTCAGATTGATCGCAGCCAAGTACTAGACAGCGGGTCAGAGCATGTAACAAATAAATAAACTACTGAATAATTACAGCAACAATGCCAACACCAACAGCAGCAGCATAAGTCAAATAAGGTATTTCCAATAAGACATTTATATTTAAAAGTATATCTATAAATATTCCTTTTTCTACACAAATAAAAACACACACCCGTAATAAATCCAATTCCCTTATCACTATTTGTTCGGTATCCTTTTGTGAAAATTTTCTAAAAACTAGGCCAAAATTCTTACGCGCCGCTATAAGCAAATAGCGGAATTATTCAAATTCCTTCCCCTGCATATAATAGAAGAACCCAAGATGGAATTCAAAGTTAGCATAAACGATATATTTAATATCGTGCCAACTTTCGACGGAAGCCCAGGCGATCTGAATAAATTCATCGCATGCGGTAATATTTTATTTTCTTCTGTCGATGCCGGCAAACACAAAACCTTCCTTGAAATTGTCAAGACCAGGCTACTTTTGAACTAATTCAGTTCAACTCCTTCACCACCTGGAACTCGTAAAAGAGCTCGAAGGCAAATTCAAGCAAGAAAGGTCGCGCTCTTCCGCCCAAAACGAATTAGTGACCACCAAACAAGGAGCGAAGGAAAGCGTATATGAATACGGGGACAACACACCTACTCTTAGCATTAGATTCAGCTACATTAGGGACTGTGAGTGAAAAACCAGTCAGGGATTATCTGACGAAAGAAAATAGGAAATTAGCGCTGCAAGCGTTTGAAGATAACCTTAAAAATCACACCCCAATTTTGGTTACAGCCCACTAGGCGGATAACCTTAAAGCCGCAGTAGCCTACGCAATAGAACAGTCGTGTCGACTGGATAAATCCCCTCCTCACTTTTCCTGTACCGGTAGCACTTCAAACGCAGTCAGACCCATTTGCCAAACATGCAATAAGGTAGGGCATACGTCTGAAACATGCTACCGAAATACTGAACAGAAGTGCTACCGAAACCGGCAGTTTCCAAACCTCCGTAGACCACCCATTAAACAGGAAGTGAATTTTATTAGGTGCAACTACTGTGGGAAACGTAACCACACTCAAAATGAATGTAGATTGCGTTTGTCCGAAATTGAACATCAAATGAACTACCCTCAGGGTGCACCGGTAGTATAAAGTACGCAAAATAATGTGAGGTCCAGAAGCAATAACACTGCCAATCCCTGTTTTAGCGGGAGACCTCCCAACAATTCATGGCCCCAAGATAATCGGGGCGTAAGATATTCCAACGCAAATCCGATGCCCGAATCGGGAAACGAGAACTCTCGGGAGGAATCAACCGGCAATTCCTCTCGAATTATCACCCAAGCCGAGGTCCATCAAATCCGACACTAAACTTGAAGTTTCTCGTATCGTTCTGTCCAGAATTGAAGGAGCCAACGATACGACTCAGATTTAGTCCCTCGGATAAAACATACACTACCTTTCTGATAGACACTGGAGCTGATATTTGCTTGCTAAAAAATTCTCAGATAAAAGGTTTGGAAAGCGAGGATGGTCCATATACCATTTCCACCATAGCCGGGGACTCTTTAAAACCCCTGGGACTGCTAAATGGTACTATGGAATTAAAGACAACCGAACATTCCATGCATTTAGATCATCCTTTCCACCTACTTACCAAAGAAATCAGTCTACCCTATGATGGTATAATAGGTAACGACTTTTTAGCCAAGTTTAAATGTGTAATTGACTACAAGCAAAATCTACTAATAATACCTAAGCCCAGTTTATTAGAAGTAGGGAAGAATTCCACTTCAGGTTTTCAGCCAAAACACTCAGCAATAGCCAATAAGACTGAGCAAAATATTATAAGTCCAGCACGAAGTAAGACTGAGGCCAAGAAAGACCCAGCACGAAGTAAGACTGAGGCTAAGAAAGATCCAGCACGAAGTAAGACTGAGGCCAGGAAAGACCCAGCACGAAGTAAGACTGAGGCTAAGAAAGACCCAGCACATAGTAAGACTGAGGCAGTAACTAAAAAGTTAATTAACAAACAGGATGTAGTGACACTCAAACCCCGAACTCAGCAGGTGGTGGACATCCCTATTCCCCTCAAGACCAATTTTAATATCATTATAAAAAAACAGATAATCCAACCAGGAATTTACCTAGGCGAGTCTCTAACTAAACCCACAGATTCCAAAGTCAGAGTCATGATGCTGAACACCTCGGACACTGAACAAGCAGTTCGGTACCAGGACATCGATCTCGAATGGGACAAGTTAGACAATTTTGATATTATAACAGGTAAAACCCGAAATATTATTAAAGAAAGGCTAACCAAGCTAGAGTCGGTAATAGATCTTGGTCACTGCAATAAAGATGAAATGGATTCAATACTCGAAATTTGCCGACGATACAACGACCTCTTCTATCTAGAAGGTGACCAGCTAACCTTTACCGACACTGTTAAACACCCTATCATAACTGATCCCCATCAACCACCTCTGTTTGTGATTGCTTCCAGAATCACAAAAAAGTGAGATTCACAAACAAGTGAATGAAATGCTGCAAGTAGGTATAGTCACTCCCAGCGCTAGTCCATGGAACTCTCCGTTGCTCTTGGTTCCCAAGAAACCGGACAAGGAAGGCAACAAAAGGTGGAGAGTAGTAGTTGATTTCAGACGGTTAAATGAATTGACAGTTGGTGATTCATATCCCCTGCCGAACATTACTGATATTCTGGATCAACTAGGAAAGCTAAGTACTTTAGTACCTTGGACTTGGCCAAATGATTTCACCAAGTCCTCATGGACAACGACGGAAAATGCAAAACTGGTTTCAGCACTAACTATGGACACTACGATAATAAAAAACTAAAACGAGTCCTAAGCAGGTTGCAGGAACACAACCTCAAGCTTCAGCCTGATAAGTGTAACTTTTTAAAAAGAGAACTAATGTATCTCGGGCATATTATCACCGAAGACGGTCTTAAACCAGATCCTGAAAAAATAAATGCGGTTAAAACTTACCCTATACCAAAAAAATCATTTTTCGGTTTTGTTGGTTATTATAGAAGATTCATAAATAATTTTTCAACCATAGCCAAACCTTTGACCAAATTATTAAAAAAGGACGTCGAATTCAAATGGGACGCGTTTGCCAACGAAGCATTCCGCAAACTCAAAAGCTTGCTCATAGAGCCACCACTTCTGGCCTACCCCAATTTCGACCAACCCTTCATAATTACAACTGACGCTAGTGACATCGGATTAGGAGCCATACTCTCACAGGGCAAAATAGGAGAGGACAAGCCTATATGTTATGCCAGTCGTACATTAAACGATGCGGAAACCAGATACACAACTACGGAAAAGGAACTTTTAGCCATTACTTACGCAGTAAAGCAATTCCGACCGTACGTGTATGGTACAAAGTTCATCATATGTACTGACCACAAGCCGCTTCAATGGCTTATGAATCTAAAAGACCCAACATCAAGGCTAGCTCGTTGGAGGATCCTCTTGGACGAATACGAATACCAAGTCCTGTATAAAGCAGGTAAAAGCAACTCCAACCCCGCGCACTAAGTCGCATTCCGAAGTCGGATACAAAAATCCTTAACGGACAACACGTTTTAGTAACCACACGTGAACAGAAACAAAAACTGGGGGAACCTTCGCGACAATTGCACAACGACCCAGACGAAATTCAGGTTATCTCAAGGTTTCTTCTAAAAGAAGAAAGAAAACCAATTTTTAAAGACCCAAGCGTACAATTTAAAATAATAATACTCCCCTTAATTGAGTCCAGAGATGAAGAAATCGTTAAGAAGAACTTCACTGATTTCTCGAGACCCCAAATAGGTGAAATGATTGCGCTCCAAACAAACAACGATCAAACGATAAATGTAGTGACTCTACCAATACCTTTCAGGAGCACTAGAGATGAAATTATTTGTGAAAAGTTTTTTTGGAGAAATCAAGAAAATAGTAAGCAAAAATAAAGGTTTTTCCACCCCAGATCTTGGGGCCGAAACACGACACATCTTCAAGAAAAAGTCTTCCAAAACCTAGACGTGACCTTACACCTTTACATTGATGATAGAATCTTTCTAACTGACCAAGATTCCATAAACAAGGCATTATTTGAATTCCATGATTCACCATTCGGTGGCCACCAAGGAGCCACACGAACATTAAAAAGAATAAAACTGTAAACTTTTAAAAATAAAGAAACTACAAACTACCTCTTACCACCCTCAAACCAATGGAGCTTTAGAACGTAGCCACCGTACCTTAGCGGAATATCTTCGGCATTATGTCAACAAAGACCACCTCTTATGGGACACGTGGATATCATATGCCGTTTTTGTTTTCAAAACAACCAGCCACAGCAGTACTGGTTATACTCCTCACGAGCTACTTTATGGATATCTAGCAAGGATACGCAATCCTCTCGAACAAAATCCCCAAATTAGTTACAACTACGAAAAATGTTCTAACGAGTTCAGAGCTTGTCACTAACACAGTTTTCAAATACCCCGCGAACGACTGTTAACAAACAAGGTAAAATCAAAAGATTACTATGATATCGGAACAAATAACAAACTCTTTAATGTTAGTGATAAAGTTCTGTTAAGAAATCATGTACGTAAAAACAAACTTTCATCACTTTTGGGAAGGACCCTATGACGTAACAAACATAATTTCTTCTGAAAATACTGAAATTCGAGTTCGGAACAAAATTAAAATAGTCCATAATAACGACCTTAAATCCTTCACGGAATAAACTTACCACTCACTTTTTACTTCATTCACATTTACACACACAGATAGGCTTATCAAACAGCCCCAGTTTAATATCTCTCCTTCTTTTAAAACATGGAGTCGACACACTACGAACCAGATTCGCAATGGATACTTTTCAATACGGTAATATCAAAAATTTAGTAATGGAGATACCTCATACAAACATATCCCCCGATCCTAACCCCAGCATAACCATAAAAAACTACCCCAACAGATATTTTGTAATGTATCTACATTGTATCCACCCCAGCACCCAAACATTGTGTCCAATTGAACATGACCTACCTTTCATTGCGGAAGCAACAACGATCAAACATTCTAAACTATACAATACGACAGTCAATGCAATCTGATGACGCCGCAAGAATACCGACAAAACGAAATATGTAAACATGAATACATTGCACGCTGCCCGAATTAAAGAGGAATGTGTCACCAATGTAATGCATATACCCTGCATTGTTTTGCTTTCGGTGACGCACCACAGTATGCACATTGTAGGCTGGATCATGTATCAAGATCGTTGACCAAATTCTTGTTCAAGTGTTCTTTGACACTTTGTCTCGATTCAGAATAATTACTCAATGTATTGATATTCATAGAAAATACTCACAGGCAATTAGTATATAAGCTGGATATTAAATTGAATAAAGACAGAATCACTCTAGACTTTAAATAAGCGTGTTCTCACTTATGGCTTTTTAGCCTTACTCTTCTTGAGTAAACTCTGGCAGAAACCTATGGCGTAAAGCCCTGCCTTGAATAAGGAATTTTAGCTATCACCCAATAGCAATTTTCCATTACATGGCGATCCTGCCCAATCGACCCTGCATCGCTGTTTGAAGATCCTGAGCATCCGATCCTGCCCAATCGACCCTGCATCGCTGTTTGAAGATCCTGCCCATCCGATCCTGCCCAATCGATCCTACCAAATCGATCCTGCCCAATCGATCCTGCATCGCTGTTTGAAGATCCTGTTGTAAAAGATTTATCAGTCCATCAATGACGGAAGAATACATTCCACAAGGCGTAACTACCGACCAAATTGTTCCAGAGTACGTGCCCACAACTAGAACCGCCGGTCCCAAACCCATATCAATAGAAGACTACAGGCGAAGACAACAACAGAACATCGAAAAGAAGCTGACGCACATTCCAAAAACGGATATCATAACAAAAAAGAAGAGAGGAGGCAAAATATACAAAAACAGAAAAAGATTAGCCTACCTGAAAGACATCGTCAGTGAGACCAACCCTACACCTCCGACTTGGGAACAGGCAAACAAAATCTGGGAGGAAATCGAGTATCCGAGCAAAGTATAAAAAAATACAATGGGAAACAACAGCGCTAAGGAACAAGTGGTAATCAACGAAAACAATTAGCAGGTACAACCAACCACCGCAGTGTTCACAACGATAGCAGCATTTATAATAGTTATATATGTTATTTATAAGATAAACAAATACTACAAAAACTATGTAAAAAAAACAAATAACAAGTAACAATGTATCTAGAGTATAAATAAGCAAAAAAAAAAAAAACAAATGTTAAACCTTTGTCATTTCAAAAAAAAAATAAAAATAAAATTTTAAGTATTTCAATGGAGGAAAAATTAGATCAGTTAATAAATATCGGTATAAATATAAAGAAGAGTGCAATAAGAGGATATACACAGCAAACGTGGTCTTCAAAGTTGGAAGAAATCCGGTTAATAAAAAATTAGATACTAGAACTATCTAAGATTGGAGAAGGCCCGCAAGAGACAACAACCAAAATCTTAAATAAATTCTTTGAAGAATACAAAATAATAAAAGAAGTAATAGAATCAAAATTAATAATCAAAGAAGAAATGGCTGACTTCAATTTAGAAACTGCCATAAAGGTTATACCAACATTTAGTGGATCTTACCGCGAACTTGATTCATTCTTAAAGATCGGTAAGCTAATGAACAACAGCCTAAAAGAAACAGAAAGAGCGACTTTAATCGACTTCATATATAACGTAAAACTGAGCCCAAAGGTCCGCACAGCACTTGGATTCGCTGGGCAATTTGACAGCTTTGAGGCGCTTGAAAAGAATATCAAGGAACGATACCGCAACAACGTTACAATACCACAAATCCACACAGAACTAGCAAATACAACACAAAAGGATGCATCAGTAACAACATTTAAAGACAAAATACTTTCCTTGATATCAGAATTGAACAATTTGCAGATAGAACAATTACCAAGCACTTCATCGGTATCAGAAAAATCAGTAGTCACGAAGATAAACGAAACATACGCGCTCACAGTGTTCAAAAATGGATCCAGTGACTACATAAAACCAACTCTATTTGCTGCACAACCAAAATCACTAACAGAAGCAGTGAATCTAGCACTAGAACTAGAAAAAGACAGAATACACCAAGATACGCAAATAATGCACATACGAAGGCCACGATATCAAAATTGTAACCAACAACACTACCAACAACAACAGAACAACTACAGACCTCAATACCAAAGACAATCGAACAACAACTACAACAACTTTAAACCGAACCAAAGACAACAAAACCACAATTCGATCGACAGAAGATCACAGAACTACAGCAATAACCAAAGACAACAACAGCGTAACTACAGGTACAATAACAACAACAACCATAATTACAACTACAGAAATAACAACAGAACTGACACGAACAGTAGACCACCTAACAATAGAAGAATCAATGTCCTACAAGACCAGGGAAACGAAGATGGTCCGGAGAGAGTTATAAGGAACCCTCCGGGATACCAAAATTAAAGGTTTTCAAAATAACAAACAATCTGACAAATCACATTTCAATACAGCTTGATAAATCAAATACTTCCTTAATATTCCTAATAGACACAGGAGCTGACATATCCGTAATTAAAGAAGGCAACCTAAATGCTGACCTTCAGAGTGACGAAAAGTGTAGATTAACAGGCATAGCTAGCGAAGAAGTCTATCCATTAGGAAAGACATATTTAAAACTAAAGTTTTCGAACCATATAGTAACACACCAATTTTATGTAGTCAAAAAGGATTTCCCTATAGCAACTGATGGCATTCTAGGTAGAGATTTTTTCTTAAAGTATATGTGCGAAATAGACTATGAGACTTATACTCTCACAGCCATTATACAAGAAGAAGAAGTAACGATTCCAATATCATCAAAATCTTTCAACACATTCAAAATACCACCCAGAACAGAAGCGATATACCCTACTAATCTGTCACTATTAGAAGATAGCGTCATACTAAATAAAGAAATAGTCAAAGGGGTATTCATAAGTAATTCTATAGGACCAGCAAATGGCATATGTCACGTAAAAATTTTAAATACAAATAACTATGAGGCGATCATAAAGGATATAGATCTAGATGTAGAACCCTTAAAAGACTTCAACATCCTGAAGATAGAACAAACCAACAAAACAAATACAGAAAGGTTAGGGAAACTATTGAAAAAACTAAATATTGAATACTCAAACTCTGAAGCCAGAAACTCTTTAATACAAATTTTTGAGGAATACCAAAACATTTTCCACTTAGATAACGAGCCCTTATCGACAAACAACTTTTACTCCCAAAGACTGACTACTACAGATAACAACCCAGTATATATGAAAAACTATAGACTACCGGAATCACAACATTCAGAAATAAGAAGCCAAGTAAAGAAATTGCTCCACGAAAATATAATTGAACATTCAGTTAGTGCTTACAATTCACCTCTATTATTAGTACCAAAAAGAAGCGAAGATGGAACAAAAAAATGGCGTCTAGTAGTAGATTTTCGTAAATTAAATAATAAAATAGTTAATGATAAGTTCCCATTTACTAGAATTGAGGATGTATTAGACAGACTTGGTAGAGCCAAATATTTCTCCACACTTGATATGACTAGCTCTTTTCACCAAATACCACTAGAACAAAAATCAAGACCAATGACAGCATTTTCCACGCAAGATGGTCATTACCAATTCACAAGACTACCTTTTGGTCTTAAAATATCATCTAATAGCTTCCAAAGAATGCTGACGATAGCACTAAGCGGTTTAGAAGCAGAAGCTTTTCTTTATGTAGACGACATCATAGTGTTTGGATGTAGTATAAAACACCATAACGAAAACCTACGAAACGTATTTGAGAGACTAAAAAGGTACAACCTAAAATTAAACGCTAGCAAATGTCATTTCCTTAAAACTGAAGTAGTATATTTAGGCCACTTAATAACAAACGAAGGCATAAAAACGGACCCAGCAAAATTTAGCGTGATAGAGAACTATCCAGTTCCCAAAAATGCAGACGAGGTACGGAGATTCGTAGCATTTTGCAATTATTACAGAAGGTTCATTCAAAATTTCGCAGATATTGCTAAAAGTCTGAATTCTTTGCTAAAAAAGGGTCAACCTTTTATTTGGTCAGAAGAATGTGAAAAGGCATTCAATACGCTGAAACAAAGATTAATAAAGCCACCCGTACTCCAATACCCAAATTTCTCCAGACCTTTCATACTAACCACGGACGCATCAGATTTTGCTCTAGGAGCAGTACTCTCACAAGGAGAGATAGGACACGACCTACCGATAACATACGCCAGTAAATCACTACAAAAACACGACATAAACAAACCTATAATAGAGAAAGAATTACTAGCCATACACTGGGGAATCAACTTTTTTAGACCATATTTATACGGACGAAAATTCATCGTAGTGACTGACCATAGACCATTAGTTTCCTTATTCTCCCATAAAAATCCTTCCTCTAAGCTAACGAGAATAAGAATGGACTTATCAGAGTATGACTTTGAAATAATTTATAAAAAAGGAACCATGAACACGAATGCCGACCCGCTCTCAAGAATAAAAATTGATAGCGATATCCTAAAATCCATGTTGCCAAGTAGTAATGAAAATAATGTGAATGATTGCGACTCCAAGGAGCGAATCATGACAATAACAAGGGGTATGGCAGACAGAATTGCCAACAACAAAAATCAACTAACGGAGAACGACATATCTCAGCAGAAGACTGATCACCTTCACATATGGGAATGTACATCCCTATCTGACGTCAGAAATATGAAAAAATTGAAATTTATATTAGCGAGTTATAAAAAGCCTAAAATTGAAGTATTTAAAAATGAAGTTATAGTAAGATGTAGTGATAATCTAGCGAAACTAGTTTCGACCCTAGAGAAACTATCATCCGAAATGAAATGCATGCAAATAAATGAATTAGCTATTAGCAAAGAAGATATATTGTTCGAACACATAAATGAAAATGAATTTAAAGATATTTATAATGGACTGCAGTCGAAATTAAATGAAAGATACTCGCATTTGAAGATATTAATATATAAACCCCCAAAGAAGATAACAAATATGGAAGAAAAACTGGCAATTATTAAAGAATTTCACAATTCACCACATGGAGGACATTTAGGCATAAGAAAAACAGTTTTGAAATTAAAGCAAAGATATGTATGGAAGCATATGAGACAAATGGTTAAGAAATTTATAAACTCTTGTGAGTTATGTTCCAAAAATAAACAAACAAAGCATATAAAAGAAAAAATGGTTGTTACAGACACCCCAAGTACCAGTTTTGAGACAATACAAATTGACACAGTAGGACCTTTAAGAATATCAAATGGATTTAGATACATACTAACGATGCAATGTGATCTAACTAAGTATGTCAATTGCTCAGCCAATTGAAAATAAAGACGCTAACACAATAGCCAAGACATTAGTAGAAGAATTCATTTTAAAATACGGATGTTTCAAAATTTTAAAATCCGACAATGGGACGGAGTTCAAGAATGAACTAATGAAAACTATTTGTGACATGTTGAAAATTAAACCAATCTTCTCAGCACCTTACCACCACCAGAGTTTAGGTTCGTTAGAACGAAACCATAGAGTATTAAACGAATTCCTTTTAAACTTTACGGAAGACCATGAATGGGACAAATGGATACCATATTATGCATTCGCATATAATACAACTCCTCATATTGACACTCATTTTACTCCATATGAACTCATATTTGGCAAATTACCGTATTTACCAAATGATATAATTAACAATAAGAAAATAGCTTATAACACAGAAAACTACGCAAATGAATTAAAACTTAGACTTAAGCATGCAATCGAGAAAACTCGTAATATTATAAACAATGTTAAAAATAAAAGAAAAGTAGAGTATGATAAATATACAAATGTTTCAGATTTAAAAATAGGAGATTTAGTTATGGTAAGACTGGAAAGTAGAAAGAAATCGCAGAGTCCTTACCACGGACCATATAAGATTATAGATACTGACAATGTAAATTCAATAATAGAGATAAAAGGAGAGCATAGGAAACTCCATAACAATAGTCTTAAGAAATACAATGTAAATTGATTCACTCTAATCTAATACCACTAAAATTAATATATATTTAAAAATACTAGAACTTAAGAAATTCTATATAAGTAATCCCTTAATGTAAAGTACCTCTATGAACATCGAAACAGATATTTATATTGCAAAATTATTTTCTAAATAATTTCCCGCTAAAGGGTAAGGGTGTAATGTATCTACATTGTATCCACCCCAGCACCCAAACATTGTGTCCAATTGAACATGACCTACCTTTCATTGCGGAAGCAACAACGATCAAACATTCTAAACTATACAATACGACAGTCAATGCAATCTGATGACGCCGCAAGAATACCGACAAAACGAAATATGTAAACATGAATACATTGCACGCTGCCCGAATTAAAGAGGAATGTGTCACCAATGTAATGCATATACCCTGCATTGTTTTGCTTTCGGTGACGCACCACAGTATGCACATTGTAGGCTGGATCATGTATCAAGATCGTTGACCAAATTCTGGTTCAAGTGTTCTTTGACACTTTGTCTCGATTCAGAATAATTACTCAATGTATTGATATTCATAGAAAATACTCACAGGGAATTAGTATAAGTTAACAAGAACAAAGTTAATTAATCAGCATTTCCCGTCCAGACAAAGTTCTGAGAAGTCAACAGCAGCAACGATGCAATTCTGGGAATTGCATGCAATAACACAAATTGCTGACCTGGCAAAAGTCAGCAACCGATAGCCAATAAGTAGATGTAAGAAATTCAATGTATTTTAGTCTTAGTTTGAAAGTCAATAAAGAACAGGCAATCAGCCTGAAAAAATATTTTTTTATATTTTTTTCGTTTGAATAATTATAACTGGCGCCCGAGCAGGGACCGTTGGAGAGTGAAATAGTAATTGTGTAAACTTAACCAGTGCCAATAAAGTGAAAGTGGAAGTGCCAAGATCACCAAGAGCCAAATAGTGAAATTAAAACTCACGAGACAAGTTTAAATATCAAAGACTATCACAAAAGTGGCAAATAGTGGAATAAATACCCACGAAACTAGTTCATCAAAGACGGAGGAAATTTAAGGCCCCGGAGTCACCGAACATTATTCGGACAAAACGGAATCTTCCTGTTAGGATTAAAACACGAAGGTAGCCGCCCCCGCAGTTGCAACTAGAAGACCACCCTCGGTCCCCACACACAAGGACACAACACCGGGAAGTGTGTGAATCATACCAAACTCAGCAAGACTCAACAAGACTCAACAAGAGATGATTGTCCTACATCTTTTTATGTAAGTTAAGATACATTTTAGAACTATAAGTTGGAAACAAAAATATACTAAGAAAATTAAAAGAAGACAAAAATTAATCGAATACTTCGAAGAACAAGTAAAACCAAACAATTTATTATTCTGTGAACATATTTTTAAGAATTTAACACAAAAACAAGTATAAACCTTTGAAAATAGCTATCATACCTTTATTAAATAAACTTTCAAATTGCCTTTAACTATAAAAATTGCAAACACCTAATCATAGAAACTTAGTTAAAAACAGGGAGTGAATATTAGTGAATATTTAACATTCTTTTAATCTCAATTACTGTCAAGTTATCTGTTCACGTTTTGCGATTCTGACCACTTAACAATGGCTAATAACAATAATCTGATTAGACCACCTCGACTTCAAGTCGGAGATGGAGTCGCAGGAGGTCCTGCTGCTCCTGCAAATGCCCCCAATGACCCGTTTAACCTCAATAATGTCACAGAACAAATTACCAGAATTGTCCAAGAAGTTTTAGCAAGAGAAGGACAAAATATTATTAATAACATAATAAACCCCAATGCTGACATTGCGAATGACATTGATCAACCGATCATCATCAACGCAGATAGAAATCTTACCGAGTTAGACAAAGTACCTGATGTAGTCAAAAGCCTGAGAGAATTTTCTGGTCAACCAGGAGAATTCAGCTCCTGGCGTAAAAGCGTCGACCGAATCTTAAGCGTGTACGACCATCTACAGGGCACGCCTAAATATTATGGTATCATTAGCGTCATAAGAAACAAAATAGTAGGGTTAGCCGACATGGCGTTGGAGTCTTACAACACTCCATTAAATTGGAAAAAAATATCCAAATGCTTAACTTTACATTACGCTGATAAAAGAGATATCGGCACTCTTGAATATCAGATGACTACACTAGTACAAGGGAACAACTCAATCCCCGAATTTTACCAAATGGTCTATCAACATCTTTCTCTTATTTTAAATAAGCTTTCCAGTATGGACATAAGCAACGAATCACTCACTAACATGATTCAATGCTACCGCGGAAAGGCCTTAGACACGTTCGTAAGAGGACTCAAGGGAGACCTCCCACGCCTCCTTAGTATAAAAGAACCAGCGGATCTTCCGCAGGCCCTACACCTCTGTTTGAAATTACAAAACGTCGATTTTAGAACACAATACGCTAACAACAGCCAAAACATCGTACGAAGATCACAAATTCCACCACCTTTACCGCCGAAACGGTCAATTCCTCATTATGTACCTCAACCCATTCCGGCTCCTAGAAGAAATTTCTACCCGGAACTAGTTCACAACCCACAATTTTCCCCAAGACCAATTGGTTACACGAACCAACCGAATCGTGGTCCACAATACGGGTACCAAAATAGACCACTGCCACCACCTGAATACCCTCAACAGACTTTCCCTAGACATTTCCAACCACCAGAACCAATGAATGTCGATAGAAGCATCCATTCAAGACAAGTAAATTACGCAAATAGACAGCAAATGCGGCCAGGTCCAAGTAAACGACCAAATCCCCATCAGAATAATCCATCTTACCAAATGCATCCCCCAAATAAATTCCAGAGAGTCCATTACACAAACGAAAATGATAACAATGAAACTGAACCTATAATCGAACAATATGAACAGGAAATAGAATCCCAAAATGGCAACAATGACGAAGGAATACCAACACTAGACGAATATCTAAACGATGTCGAGAATCCCGAGTTTGACCAAACCGAACAGTTAGACGACATCTATTTTTTTAGGCTGAGTCGCTCTTCACTTCCTTACTTTGAATGTAAGATACGAAGTGGAGAGACACTTAAATTTCTAATAGACACCGGGTCTAATAAAAATTATATTCAACCAAGACGTATCAAATTCCCTATACCCAACACAAAACCATTCACCGGTAATTCCGTCGGTGGAAATATCAGGATCACCCATCACGCCCTGATAGACCTATTCAAACAAAATAAAAAACTTACATTTTACATTCTTCCAAGTCTAGTATCTTTTGACGGCATTGTAGGCAACGACACGCTAAGAGAACTGAAAGCAATTATCCATACAACGGACAGTTATATGACTATCCACCCAGACACTAAAATCTCACTCAAGCAATACACTTCGGAAAGCGTAAATAAAATCAATCTTCGTGTTTCTCATTTATCAGAAGAACAAAATAAAAAACTCAATAGCATCATACAAAATTGTCCAAACCTCTTCTCAGATCCTGACAAAAAATTAACCTTCACTACTAGGGTCAAAGGCGAAATTCGCACTACCAATGAGTCCCCCGTATACTCCAAACCTTATCCATACCCTATGGCTCTTAAGGACGAAGTGGAGAAACAAGTTAAGGAATTACTAAACGAAGGAATAATAAGGCCTTCGAAATCTCCTTATAATGCCCCCGTTTGGATCGTCTCGGAAAAACCAGACGCATCCGGCAAGAAAAAATATCGGATGGTTATAGACTACAGGAAACTGAACTCTGTCACCATCTCTGATAAATATCCCATTCCAGAAATAAACGAGGTCCTTTCAAACCTCGGTAAAAATCGGTATTTCACAGTAATCGATCTCAAAAGTGGTTTTCACCAAATTCCACTTAGGGAAAGCGATATCGAAAAGACGGCGTTCTCGATAAACAACGGAAAATTCGAATTTACCCGTCTCCCTTTCGGGCTCAAGAATGCGCCCTCCATTTTCCAAAGGACATTGGATGACATATTAAGGGAACATATAGGGAAGAGATGCTATGTCTATATAGACGACATCATTATATTTGGGGAAAACGAAGAGGAACACTTCAAAAACTTAGAAACAGTGTTCAAAACACTTGAAAAGGCCAACATGAAAATACAATTGGATAAATCGGAATTTTTAAAATCCGAAGCAGAATTCCTAGGATTCATTGTGGGAATCAATGGAATAAAAACAAACCCCAAAAAGGTTAAGGCCATAGTCGACCGACCACCACCTCAAAATCTCAAAGACCTTCGATCATTTTTAGGAATGTCAGGGTATTACAGACGATTTATTAGGGATTATGCGAAACTAGCAAAACCCCTGACATCCCTTCTAAGAGGGGAAGATGGACGTGTGTCCAAAAACCTCTCAAAGAATAAAACCATTCAGCTTGACAACACTGCTTTAGACGCTTTTCAAAAACTAAAAAATACCCTTATTTCCGAAGAAATCATTTTAACCCATCCAAACTTTGAAAAGGATTTTGAGCTTACCACAGATGCCTCTGACTACGCCATTGGCGCAGTGCTGTCACAGGGAAACAAACCAATAACATTCCTTTCACGAACACTTAACCAAACGGAAGAGAGTTATGCAACCAACGAGAAAGAGATGCTGGCCATAATTTGGGCACTAACTAGCCTACGAAATTTCCTTTACGGATCCAAAAAGGTTAAAATATTTACTGACCATCAACCTCTCACCTACGCTCTCAGTAGCAAGAATACCAATAGCAAAATGAAACGTTGGAAGCCCATATTGGAGGAGTACAACTACGAGCTCCAATATAAGCCCGGAAGAACCAATGTGGTTGCAGACTCACTTTCCAGATTACCATTTTCAACAAACGTAAATTCATTAACTATGACTCAACATAGTGATGATAGCTCATCTCATAACCTAATTCCGACTATTGAAACTCCTGTTAACGTCTTTCGCAATCAGCTCATATTTAAATTCGATAACGAAAACAGTTACCAAATTCAAACCCCTTTTCCTAATTGCAAGAGACACATTTTCACTCAACAACACTTTAACGAAACTGATATAATTAACATATTTAAAAGATATCTCAACCCTAACATAGTTAACGGACTTTCAGCACCCGAAGAAGTTATGGGCAAAATACAGGAAATATATCCCGTCCATTTCAGAAACTACAAAATAAGGTACACCCAAACCACTGTCGAAGACGTAGCCAACGAAGATCGACAAGAAGAAATAATACTTATAGAACATAAAAGAGCTCACCGAAACGCTTACGAAAACCGATTGCAAATACTGCAAAAATACTATTTCCCAAAGATGAATTCCAAAATCCAAAACCTTGTGAAACGTTGCACTGTGTGCAAAGAAAATAAATACGAACGCCATCCCAACAACCAATTTATAGAACCAACTCCTATACCAAATTATCCCGGTCACACATTACATATCGACATATTCTCGACAGAAAAATTTCTAGTACTAACAGCAATCGACAAATTTACGAAATTCGCTCAGGCCAAACTGATCGATTCCCGATCAACTGAACACATAAAGCGACCTCTTCAAGACATCCTTTTCTACTTTTGCGTTCCAGAAAACGTAGTGATCGATAACGAAAAAGCCCTTAATTCAGCTTCCATAACTTCTATGCTCGAGGATGACCTTAAGATTAAAGTCTTCACGACACCCCCTTATAAAAGCGAGGTCAACGGACAAATAGAACGTTTTCACTCAACGCTGTCCGAGATTATGCGATGCCTTAAGGCAGACGGACCTCCTCGTTCTTTCCAAGATTTGTTAAACCGGGCAGTCAATGAATATAACTTTACTATCCATTCCACAACAGGTAAAAAGCCAGTCGAACTATATAATGGTCGCATTCCACGAATAAATCCAGAACAATTCGAACAGGTACGCATCGACACTATTGAAAAGCTAAAAAATAAGCAAGAAAAAAATCTCAGATACCATAACAAAAATAAGAAACCCATAAAAAACTATCTTCCTGGAGATATCATTTACATCAAACAAAATAAAAGAATAGGTTCCAAGCTAACAGTCCGTTACAAAAGAGAACTAGTGAAAGAAAACCGAAATACCACAGTTATAACAGAATCAGGAAAAACAGTACACAAAACCCATATACGAAACTAATTCAGACTGTCCTATTTCAGATATTCCCTCTATGCCGCTGTCAATGGAGAAATCCAAATCCTAGACTTCACTAATTCACAGTTCGTGTCCATGCACGTAGGACAAGCCAAGATCAAAGAAGGAAACTTTAAATTAATTCACGAAGTTGATATTGATCAATATAACAAATTCATAGACAATATTACGCCAACTATAAACCTAAACGCGACAAGACGAAACTCTCTATTTCCCCTCCTTAACCACGAAATTGAACAGATCAAAAATCTAATTTACAACCTGAAATCACGTAAAGCGAAAAGGTCACTCAATTTTATCGGCTCAGCATGGAAGTGGATTGCTGGCAATCCCGACCATGAAGATTTCGTTACAATCAAAAGAAAGATGTCAAACATTTTAGAAAACAATAATAAACAGGTAGTCATCAACCGTCTTCATAACGAACGAATAAATAACTTGACAAAAATAACGAACGAAATTGAAAGATTTATAAATAAAGATAATACAGTCAATAGTAGAATGGTCTATAGAATTCAATATAAACTTAAATTAATTAAAGAAGAATTACAGAACATTAACCTAGCAGTCCATTGGGCGAAATTAGGCATAATCAATTCTCTAATATTATCAAAAGAAGAAATAAACGTTGCTATCGAAACATTAAATAAAGAAAACATGCCATACGAAAACATTGAAGAAGCTCTGAACTTCGCAGAAATTAAAATAATTACCAATTCATCCTCATTACTTTATATTGTTAATATTCCTTTGACAAATTACAAAACGTACGAAAAATTACTGTAAAGCCCATAAGGAAAGGTAAAATGGCAACTGACATAGATTTCGAAACAATTATAAAAAATAAAGAAGAAATGTATGGAATAAAAACCAATTGTAAAACTATAAATAATTTATCAATATGTAATACCGAAAATATTGTAAACCTTACGAATACTACATGTATACCAAACTTATTAAAAATCCTTAAAGCTAATTGTAACCTAATGAACAGCCAACACTTGCCCAACATAGAAGAAATTTCACCTGGAATAGTACTCCTAAACGACTTCAACGGAACATTGAAGACCGAATCAGCTCAGCAGAATCTAATAGGCACCTTCCTCGTCAAATACCACAATACTAATCTTACTATCGGCGACCAACTATTCATCTCCAAGGAAGCAACATCCTCTCACCAAATCTTACCAGCGATCCTACAACCATCCCCTATAGAAAAAGAATATCATCATCTCCTATCACTAGAAATGGTCAACGAACTCCATATAAACAATACCAAAGAAATCCAGTCACTCAGATCCAGTAAAGAAATCCATCAAATCACCTCATATGGACTCATAGGTTGTATTGGAATACTATTCACAGTCTTATCAGGGTGCAAACTCGTTAAACACAAAAGCACAGAAATAATCATCCGCAATCCAGAAGAGAACTTAGCCGAAAACTCTCCAAGCATTAAAATCATACCAGAATCAAAACCATATCTTATCCCACAAACAAGATTCCACGACCTACCTTACTTTTAGGCGATCGAGGACCATCGCACTTAAAGGGGGAAGAGTTAACAAGAACAAAGTTAATTAATCAGCATTTCCCGTCCAGACAAAGTTCTGAGAAGTCAACAGCAGCAACGATGCAATTCTGGGAATTGCATGCAATAACACAAATTGCTGACCTGGCAAAAGTCAGCAACCGATAGCCAATAAGTAGATGTAAGAAATTCAATGTATTTTAGTCTTAGTTTGAAAGTCAATAAAGAACAGGCAATCAGCCTGAAAAAATATTTTTTTATATTTTTTTCGTTTGAATAATTATAACTTATATAAGCTGGATATTAAATTGAATAAAGACAGAATCACTCTAGACTTTTAATAAGCGTGTTCTCACTTATGGCTTTTTAGCCTTACTCTTCTTGAGTAAACTCTGGCAGAAACCTATGGCGTAAAGCCCTGCCTTGAATAAGGAATTTTAGCTATCACCCAATAGCAATTTTCCATTACAATTTCCCCAAATCCTATTCCCAGAATGGTACTTACTACAAGATCTAAAAAAAAAATCAATATTATATATATAATACATAATATCCAATAGGAATAAGGAATTCAATAAAAATATAAATAAGTTTATTGTAATCAAAAAAAAAAAATTATTAATTAAATATAGTTAAACAAACAATTTATAAATAGCAATAAAACATTATATGATTAAATAACAAATCCTATTTCTTGGGATAAGAGAGCAGGTATACTCTCCTTTGGGAAGTACTGCAATTAAATTAAAAACATTATAAAGAAAAATGTTACACAAAAATACAATATTATATGATTAAATAACAAATTCTATATCTTAGGATAAGAAAGCAGTTATACTCTAATTTGGGAAGTACTACAAACCTGTAATACCTATATCATAATTATTTTTAGCATTATAACCATAATATTACATGTATTTTTTTTTCTCGTTTTAATCATCATTTTGTAAGATCTTTCTTGTTCTTTTTCTAAGGGGGGTGAGATGTTGTGATCCACACAACCATGCCATGACCTACAATACTCATCACCTTCTCATGTTTTCCCACTCAATCCATACATCAAATACACTACCAGAGCGCACGGCTATTAATAGGCCATTCGCTTTGTTTTCATTAGTTTTCCTTTTGCCCAAACGCCACCCAAGCGCAATGAGTCAAGTGCCTACCTACCCAAAACGATACACTCGTAACCCAACTCCGATTGCCCAGCGGCACGCCAACATATGGCAAAACTGCAATAGTTGCATATCGGAGTTTTACTACGTTGTGCTATCGGGGACGTAATAATAATTTATGAATGGATGACACTTGACACCAGCGTAAGGCAAATGACACCCAAGATGTCATTTGGGTACTTTTAATGGGAACGGAAAACAATTAGTCAATACCTAAAAGTAGCGCGTGTGCACATATGGTAACTGTTAAGGAAACTATGGTGCAGGGAGGGGGAATATAGGAGGCGGGTCATGCAGACTAAAATGAATAAAAGGCAAAGGTTGTGAACAGGAAGATCAGAGTGGAATTATCAGTCAGATTGATCGCAGCCAAGCACTAGACAGCGGGTCAGATCTTGTAACAAATAAATAAACTATTGAATAATAAAAATCTACTATTGGTCGCAGCCCTGCTAAAGACAGCGGGCCAATAGTTATCTAAGGAATTATATAAGAATTTTCCGCCGGTAAGTTCATCTACCTTTATCCGAAGATTGGGCACCTTGTCGTGGTGGGGCGGCTTAAGTAGATTAACAGGATGCTAGACCAGGGTAGTGGCCCAACTCCTCTGGTAGAGCTGAATGTGAATTGAAGAACCAAGACTCAATCCGATCAATCGATCAACCCTTAAACTCCAAGATGACTAGTCTGCAATGTCGAGGGAGCTGTGATGAGGTAGGTAAAACTACTTGTTCACAGGGTTCAGGGGTAATTGAACCTCTAATGGAGACTCCTCAGGGGCAGCTCAATCCTCTGTTGTAATTTAGTTGAGTAGGATAGGTATTGGGGATCTCTGCCTATTCGGTCCGTTTAATTCTCCCCTACTCGTGGGTACATATATGGACCTAAATTTAAATAATAAAAATAATATTCCTTCGGAAAACGAGGTGGAAGGCTTAGGAGGGGTCGAGAAGGCGCTGGAAAGCGCTGACATGAACCCGAATAAGCTCGAGGGGTCAGTGGACTCTGATGGGAAACCAAAAGAGTTAGCAGACCAATCGTCAGTGGAGGTGGACAATGCGGGGCAGAAATGCGCCAAGAGGTCAGCCGGAACTGCGGAAGCCGGATTGGAAGAGGAGAGAAGTCCCGACTCCGAGCGGAAGTTGCACCAGCAACTGAAGCAAAGAATGAAGAGGGTCAGAAGGAGGCAAAGATTGGCCTTGGCCAAATCTGTCTCGGCGAAAGGCATAAGTAAGTCGGTTGAGGAGTTGACTGAAATGGTTGCCAACTTGACGTCGACCGAAACCTCTCCAGAAGACGGTGGATCTAGGAAACGGTTCAAATGTTCCGGGACCATGAATCCACCTAAAACTGTGAAGAAGGGGACGGAAGGCGGAAGGGAAGACGGACAGTCTGTACAATATGGGGTCAGTCTACAGGTACCACACTCCAGTGGTTATGTGGATGGACAACATTTACAACGGACTATTAGTCAACCCGGAAAGCAGGAATCGTGCAAGGCCGAGCAACCTGGACCAAGCAAGGTAAATCGAAAGCTGAGCCAAGCTATGGGAAGGAGAGCAAAGCAAGCAGATGCTGCAAAGCCTTAAGCTAGGAGTGAGAGAGGCAAAGTTGACAAGGGTGTAAAAACCTTTGCTCAGACAGCGGCGAACGATCTCCAAATGGGTGTTGACGACATGAGTCGAGAGGGGGGGATAGAAGCTTCACATTTGAGTATTTTCAAAAATGCTCTGCTGAGGGCTCTTGACTTACTTCCGACAAATGCAGGTGATATCGGTGTAAAGGAGATAACCTTGGAGGAAGGGATTATAGCAATAAAATGCGTAAACCAAGAAACCAAGGGGTGGCTATGTGAGACTGTAGGGAAGATGACCGACCTATGGGAGGGAATCAACCTTAAAATAGACAGGCTTCACATGCTAAAGGATGTGGAAAGGTTGATAATCTTCGTTCCCGGTGAACCCGTGAGCAAGGATGTCATCCTTGCCAGACTTTGTCGTCAAAATTCCTGTGTGAAGGACACTTCAAAATGGAGGGTTATTCATGTGGGAAGATATGATGACAAAAAAATTGGTGGAACCAAGCTGACGATCTGGTGTCCGAGGGAGGAAGCGAGGTTGGTTAGACAAGCAGGAGATAGACTCTTTTGCGGGTTGGACATAGCATTCGTGAAGTTCCAAAGATCATCGGAAAAGACTCAACCTGGAAAGCCACCCGGTAGGGCGACGAAGTGATAGACACCATGGAGATGGGATCAACACAAGTCGGGCGGGAGGTGGGCCCGTACCGGGAAAAGCTGAGGGTGATTCAATTGAACCTTCATCACAGCAAAGCAGCATCGGCAATGGTGACTAAGTGTTTTGATGAGGATTCGTTTGATATAGCCCTGATACAAGAGCCTTGGATCTTTAGAGGAAAGATTAGAGGACTCCCAAATAGCATGGCTGAGTTGCATTATGCACAAACTAGCGGAAGAATTAGGTCCTGTATCTTGGTGAGGCACGGAGTTCAAGCATATAAATTGCCGGATCTGTGTGCCCCAGACCTTGCAACAGTACGAGTAGGATCAGGTGCGGGAAGTTTTGTCATAGCATCTGCATACCTGCCGTAGGATTCTCCAGAACCTCCTCCGACAAGAGAGTTAGAGTCTTTGGTGAATGCATGCAGGAACAGGAACGAGGATCTAATAATTGGTTGTGATGCCAATGCACATAATACAATGTGGGGCAGCACCAACGATAATTACAGAGGAGAAGCCTTATTCGAATTTGTATCATGGAAGGATCTAGCTATCTTAAACCGGTTAACAGAGCCAACCTTCGTCGATGTGAGACGAATGGAAGTGATCGATGTTACCCTGTGCAGTAGCCAGATAATTGAAAGAATATCAAATTGGAGGCTAATGGATCAGGCTACATTGTCGGATCACAGAGCCATTTCATTTGATGTTCGCTATGGATCTAAAAGGAAAAAAGATCGGAAATACATCAGAATTCCGAAGAACACAGATAGGATAAAATACCTTGAAGTGTTGGAGGAAAGACTGAATGTAATGACATTCGGAATACCGAAAAACACTTGGCATGTAGAATCACAGTTGAAGCATCTGCAATCAGCTGTTGAAGTTGCGTACCGAGTGGCTTGTACACCTACTTTAGTGGAAAAACAAGATCCTGCGCCTTGGTGGTGCCGGGAACTTGAAAAGCTAAAAAAGGCTGCGAGGAAGGCCTTCAATCACGCCATGAGGAGGGGAGAACCCGAAGCATGGGATGAATATAAGGCGAAAAAGAAAGAGCTAAACGTTACTCTGCGACGACGTAAAAGGGAGTCATGGAGGGACTTTTGCTCGAGTATGAGGAGTACATCTGAAGTCAGTAGACTACAAAAGATTTTCTCGAGAGATCCAGTTTCTAAGATCGGACTCATTCGTAAAAGAGCGGGGGAGATGGTGGAAACACTGGATCACACAAATGAGGTCCTAATGGAGGTACACTTTCCAGGAAGCTATAAGTCAGATCAGCCCTGGGCTCCAAGGAAACAAGGAGCGAACAGGATGGATAGGACGGAAGCAGAACGGATCGTGACACCAAAAGCGGTCAAGGGTGCGATAGCAACATTCTCACCCTTCAAAACTGCGGGGCCGGATGGTATATTTCCAGGTCTAATGCAATGGGGTATAGACGTAATTGCACCAAGGCTCAGGAATATATACGTTGCATGCCTAGCAATAGGCTATATCCCGATAACATGGAGGGAAGCAAATGTGGTCTTTCTTCCAAAACCGGGAAAAAAGGACTACACCGAGGCAAAGTCATTCAGACCAGTCAGCCTAACATCCTTCCTGTCAAAAATAATGGAAAGGGTGATGGTGGACTATATGGAGAGTACTGCGCTTAAGATGTATCCTTTAAATAGTAGACAGCATGCATACAGGGTAGGTATGTCTACAGAAACAGCGCTACACCATGTAGTACGCGTTGCGGAGGAAGAGCTAAATACCGGGGGCATTGCGATGACCACTATAATGGACATTGAAGGTGCCTTCGATAAGATATGCTTTGAAAGTCTGAAACAAGCCTTGGAAAAACGTAGGGTTAACCCACTGGTGGTAAGATGGGTGGACAATATGTTGAATACGAGGGCGATTAATATTCAGACGGGAACCTCAAAACTCAGAGGAAGGATTAGCAGAGGTTGCCCACAAGGAGGTGTTCTCTCACCTACACTGTGGAATATCACTGTGGACTCTCTTCTCGACAGACTCGAGGCGACGGGCATTCACACAGTGGGATATGCCGACGACATAGCAATAATGGCCAGAGGAAAATTCATGGACGTCACCGCAGATATCATGAGGAATGCACTCAGAGTGGTTGAGCGGTGGTGTCTGGAACAAGGGCTCTCCATTAATGCGGCGAAAACAGATCTAATAGTCTTCACTAGGAAGAGGAAAAATCTGGAATTTCGGCCCTTAACACTTTTCGGATCGGAACTAACAATGACTAAGAAGGTTAAGTATCTGGGAGTCTATCTAGATACTGGGATTGACATTTTAGCTGTCAAATGTGGTGGTCTTGTTCTCTATTCCTCATAGTAATTCTTTTGAAATTTTAAATATTAATACCAAAGTTATACACCAAATTGTAATAAAATAACTAAAGCGCAGTGTGGTATTTCTCGCAAGATTGAACGGTGAGTCGAATAAAAGTATTTGCATGCCAATCAATATAAAATATGCAACGCTCGCCAATTAACAATTGCAACAACAAAACCCCGATGCAAAACAGTAAGAAACGACTAATTGAAAAATCTCCAGAGCTACAGTCTGGAAATGATTCAAATTCAAGTATTGCGGTGGGAAACATGCAAGTTACCGATCTAGAATTCTTAATTGTTAACACAATGTCAACTCTACTGGACGATAAGTTGCAAAATCTTCCAACGAAAGCCGATCTCGAAAATATAAATCAGCAAATGCAAACACTGCAACACAACAACAAAGTCTTGGAGGAGCAATTACAAAAAATGGAGTCGCGATGCACCTCATTGGAACGTCAGGTCGAGTTCCTAGAAATGAAAGCTAATGAGAGGAACGTCATCGTCCACATGCCACCCGAAAAAGACGTGGATGCATCTGAAAAGGCAAGAATATTATGTGTACAACTATTGAACACCACCGATACATCTAAGGTTGCTGCAGCGCGAACACTATATAAAGGGGACAAAATAACCAATGTTGTTGTGGAAATGATAAGCAGAAACGATGTCGAACAATTATTGAAGACAAGATCGAAATTGCGGAATACAGGAATATCAATGCATCTGGATTACCCGACAGCGGCACGCGAAAGGAGAAAACGTTTGTTCAGATTGAAAGCAGACATAGTAGCTAAAAACAGGAGCTTCAAAGCACAAATTAGAGGTCAAACACTGCAGTTTGGAGGCAAATCATTTTATTTCGATAAAAACAACACGCTTAAATGCGAAGGTGAAAATGGAATGACAGTTCTTGATCAGTTGTTGAGTGTCAGCGATGGCGGAGATCTAACTTTAAGGTCAGCTGGAGAAGGTGTTAGCGACAACAGGAGAAGGGGCTCCCAAACTGTCGGTACCAGTACAGCGCAAACTATAGTTAAACGTAATTTTTGATTGTAATGCCGTCTGTCGTAATAAAAACAATTTAAATAAACATGTTAATTTAAAAACTAATAATTATAGAATTCTCTCTTACAATGTAGCAGGTTTAAAAAATAAGGCTATTTACAACGAATTTTTTAACTTTATCAACCAATTTGAATTTATATTTTTATTTGAAACCTTTCTAATGACATCCGATTTTGAGCTCGCAAATAAATTTAATAACTATGAATTTAAACTGATACCAGCATGCAGAACTTCCGATAGGGGACGAGCAAGTGGGGGTTGTTATTTCGGCTACAAGAAAGATCTCATAGGTATACAATGCGATTTTATTCCTTCACATGGAAGTTTTTACATCACCCTAAAAGCGGAAAAAACAAATCTTAGAATTATACCAGCTTACGTTAACTGCAACCATTGGAATACGGACTTTGAGAGATTGCAGGAGATAGCAGTTTCTGACAGTAATGTCAATTTAATGGTTCTTGGTGATTTAAATGCAAGAATTGGCATCGAAATGGGATTTGAAAACATCAAAGAGGGAATAACTAGAAAATCGAAAGATACCACCTGCAACACCAAAGGATCCAAACTTCTCGATTTTTGCAGCTCATTTGGGCTACGTGTATTAAATGGAACAAGTAATTCAGATAAGGACGGTGAATTCACATTTATTGGACAGCAAGGGACTTCAGTTATTGATTACGGACTCATAGCAGGTGATTGGGCTAATCTAATAACGGACTTGGAGATAGGAACTGTTCCTTATTCTGACCATCTTCCTTTAATTGTATCTTTTAACCTAGCTGGTAACGAGCAGGAGAGGGGGATAAATATGAAGCTACTGCCAAAGCTACTTTGGAAGGATAAGAACGCAGTAAAATACAGGAGAAACTTAAACTCCCAGTTATCCAGTCAGCAAGAAGTCAACTTCAACTCTCTTCAAGAAATAATAATGAAATCTAACCCAAACCGCACTAGTGGCAGGATAAATCCTAGTAAATACTCCGAACCCTGGTTTGATATTGAATGTGAAAGGGCAAGACAAAAATCGTTTACCTGGCTGAAGTGTTTTCGCAACAACGGAGGAGTATTCAAGCAACTTTACGTTGACGCAAAAAAAGATTATAAGTTGTTGTGCAGGAGAAAGAAAAAATGCTACTATGAGGCGGAGGCTAACCGACTAGCACTTTGTAACAGCGCAGTACAGTTCTGGAAATTAGCTAGAAATCTCAACGGTGGGAAGTATTCCATCAGCAGCGACTTGTCCGCCAGTATACTAATGACACATTTTAAGAAACTACTATGCCCAGAAGTAAGCAAAATCGTTCTTCATTACGCTGCCCCAGGACTGCAAAATGATTTATTGGATGCACCGATAACTTCTGAAGAAATAGTTACAGCATTGAGTAGGTTAAAGGATGGTAAGGCTCCAGGATCGGATAGAATCCCAATCGAATTTTACAAATATGGATCGGATGAACTTGTGGAAACACTGAAAATTCTTTTTAATAATATATTGGAGTATTGCGTAATTCCGCAACAGTTTAAGGAAGCAATCATTTTTCCGATTCACAAGAAAGGAAGCAAATCGGATCCAGGCAATTATCGAGGAATTTCCTTCTTAAACGCCTCCTACAAAATCTTCACTGCGGTACTTCAAAAAAGGATAACTGAGTGGATTGATGTAAATAAGCTTTTTAAGGAATACCAAGCAGGATTCAGACCCGGATATTCAACTGTTGATCATATTTTTGTCCTAAGAAGCATTGCTGAGTCCTTTCTTGATAAAGGTAAAAAGCTTTACGCGTTCTTTGTCGATTTCAAGGCGGCATTTGATACGGTTGACCGTAACGCTCTTTTACTAAAACTCTATAACATGGGACTTTCAATTAAATTGGGCAGAGTTCTCCAAAGCTTATATGATGAGACTTGGGCAGCGGTGTGGAGTGGGGACACATTATCAGAGTGGTTCCAGACAAAATCAGGAGTCAGGCAGGGGTGTACCTTAAGCCCGGTGCTTTTTGCGCTATTCATCGAGGACATTGTTGACTGTTTACCAGGAGGTATTGAATACGCAGGCACCTTAATTAAGGCTCTTCTGTTTGCTGACGATATTGTGCTCCTAGCATATTCCCCTGCAACTCTGCAGCTGATGATCAACCGATTAGCCGAATATTGCAGCTTATGGAGTCTCGTAGTCAACTTAGAGAAATCCAATGTGATGATTTTTAAAAATGGCGGAGGAAGAAGCTGTCTTAACGAGCACTGGACATTTAATGGGCAACAAATCGGAGTTGTGAAGGAGTACAAGTATCTGGGGATGTATTTGACAAAGAATTTAGGTATGGAGAAGCACCTGAAGGAAAAACTTACCAAAGCAAAAGCAGCTATAAATACTACATGGAAAAAATGCTTTGCAAATAAAGATATTGCTCATAGTAGTAAATTCAAAGTATTTGAAGCAGTTGCCGAGTCCATACTATTTTACGCAGCTCAAGTATGGGGAAGTAAAAGGTACGATACGGTTGAGAAACTGCTAAGATTTTATATTAAGCGCATTTTTCACCTTCCTCCCAGTGCGCCGAACTAAAGGGTGATTTTTTAGCTGGTTTGGTTTTGGCAACACTGGTTTTGACAGCTGACGCGTGTTTAGTACCTTGTGTCACTGTCAAACAGCTTCAGTTTGGTTTGCAATTTAACCATGGATCGTCTTACAAATGAACAACGCTTGCAAATTATTGAATTTTACTATCAAAATTCGTGCTCGGTTCGAAATGTTCATCGCGCGCTGCTTCCATTTTATGATCGGCATTCTCGACCTTCTGAGCAGTCTATTCGGAAGATTGTGACCAAATTTCGCACCAAATTTACTTTGTTGGACATTAAACCACCAACACGTTTACGTACTGTGCGTAGTGAAGAAAATATTGCGGCCGTATCAGCTAGTGTGACAGAAGACCGCGAAATGTCGATTCGGCGCCGTTCCCAGCAGTTAGGCCTTTGTTACAGCACTACGTGGAAAATTTTGCGGAAGGATTTGGGCGTAAAGCCTTTTAAGATACAGCTGGTGCAAGAACTAAAGCCAGCCGACCTACCACAACGCCGAATTTTTGGTGAATGGGCTCTTGGAAAGCTGGCCGAGGATCCGCTTTTTTATCGAAAAATTGTGTTCAGCGATGAGGCTCATTTTTGGTTGAATGGGTACGTAAATAAGCAAAATTGCCGCATTTGGAGTGAAGATCAGCCAGAAGCATTGCAACAGCTACCAATGCATCCCGAAAAAGCCACTGTTTGGTGCGGTTTATGGGCCGGCGGCATTATTATTACTGTCAATGGTGAACGCTACCGAGCGATGATAACAAACTTTTTTTTGCCCGAAATGGAAGTTCTTGACTTGCATGATATGTGGTTTCAACAAGACGGTGCCACATGCCACACAGCACGCGAAACAATGGCGCAATTGCGAGGCGAGTTTGGTGAACAGTTAATTTCACGTTTCGGGCCGGTCAATTGGCCGCCTAGATCGTGCGATTTGACACCATTAGATTATTTTTTGTGGGGGTATGCCAAGGCTAATGTGTATAGGGACAAGCCCGCTTCGATTGACGCACTGGAAGCCAACATCCATGCATTCATTCGTGAGATACCGGCCGATATGTGTGAAAGAGTATGCCAAAATTGGACTCAGCGGATGGGCTACCTGAGACGCAGCCGCGGTCAACATTTGCATGAAATTATCTTTAAACATTAAATTGCAAGGTTCAAACTATCGATTCAAATAAATATTTCATTCATTTTTTCGAATTTTTTGTGTTTTTTTTTTAAAAAAAGTTCTAAACCTCTTAAAAAATCACCCTTTATATACCACATAGGAGTGACCTACCCGTCCTTTGTGGTATATGCAATACAGCTGAAAGAGAGGATGTATTTCATTTTGTGGGTACATGTCCAATTCTGCGGGAAATAAGGAGACATTTCTTTGGAGTGGACTTCTTATCGGAAGAACAAGTACTCGAATATATCAATGAGTTGAATGTTCCCAAACTGTACGGATACTGCAAAACGGCACTAAATTACAGAAACAGGATAATCACCGAGAGCTTTTAAAAATTTCTTTGTATGTAAAAAATAATAGCCAAAAAATTTGAGAATCGAAATATGTATCATATTTATAAATGTCAATCGGCAGACGGCAATGCCATGCTTAATTTGATTTTGTATATATATTCAGAACTTTGTTTGATGAAATAAACTAACTAACTAACTAACTACTGGACTTACTTGGAATTACCATGTTGAGGAGAAGGTCCGGAAGGCAAAAAGAGTACTACATCAGTGCAAACGTGTGTGTGGACAGATTTGGGGACTCTCGCCTAGGTCAGCATACTGGATGTATACGATGATAACTAGACCCATTATCACGTACGCCTCGGTTGTATGGTGGGCGAAAGCCTCTCAGAAAACTGTGAGGAAGCACCTGGATAGGGTTCAGCGTTTAGCATGTATGGGAATTACAGGTGCAATACGTACAACCCCAACATGCGCATTGGAAGTCATCATGGGGATATTACCGCTAGACTTATTTATTAAGAAAACAGCGGCCCAAACGGCACTTCGCTTGCATCGAGATGCGAAATGGCACCATCGTGGTACGATCTATGGACATAGGAAGATCCTGGAACTTGTTAAAGACGAGATTAGGGAGCTAAACATGCCTATGGATCGAATAACAAGGGTGCGTATTATGGAAAGAAATCACAAAACTCGTAATGAGAACAGATTACTTCCAGAAAAAAGAAATGGTGAAATAGTGATTTTCACGGATGGATCTATGATGGATGGCGGGGCGGGGGCCGGTATCTATTCAGAAGAGCTGGAACTTGCCCGTCACATTAGCCTCGGGAAATACACTTCAGTATACAAGGCTGAGATGATTGCCTTGCTTTATGCGTTGGACTACTTGCTTGAGTGTCAGGTGGAAGGAAGAAATATCCTCATAGCACTGGACAATCAGGCGGTGATCAGATGCATGGAACAAACAAACATCACAACATCACTGGCACTGGAATGCGTACTTAAACTCAATAAGTGTTCATCTAAAAATGAAGTAACACTGACTTGGGTACGAGGACACATAGGGATCGAAGGCAATGAAAAGGCGGACTACCTTGCAAAACAGGGGTCAACTGAAAAGTTGCTGGGACCAGAACCATTCTCTTCAATTGGCAGAGGAATGGTTGAACAGCTTGTCCACAAATGGATCACGGCAGAACACCTGAGAAGGTGGTCAACCGTGGAACAATGTAGACAAGCTAAAATGGCAATAAAGTGGCCGACCTGCTCCACTCAAAGAAGAGTTCTAAGCATGAGTCGAGGAACATTGAAATGGGTGGTGGCTTTGTCTACAGGACATGGTAATTTCAGCTATCACTTAAGGAAAATGGGCCTTATAGAGGATGATACTTGTAGACTATGCCAGGAGGAATCTGAGACAGCGGCACATATACTGTGTCAATGCCCGGCATTGGCTGGCAGAAGAATGAGGATCTTGGGACATCAATGGGTCGAGACCCAGTCGATGAAACGGATCTCCCATAAACAGATGCTAGCGTTAACACTAGGAATTGAGCCCAGAGAAGAACTGTGGAGAAATCCAGAGAGTCTCTCTGAGTAAGATTTACAGTGGTAGAGAGACGAAAAGAGACCCGACAATGGTGGTCTGATTCGATTATCTCTCGAAATATATATATATATATCGTCGGCTTAAAAGCAAAGTGACATAAGTCGAAATCAACAGTTTTCCAGAAAAGCCATTGAAGTTATTTGCGGCACAGAAAAAAACGATTTCATTGTGAATTTACATGAAAACTTAAAAGTTGTTTATTTTAAAAATTTTGTTTTTTTTTTCTCTTTAAATTGGTTTAGTAAAGCTAACAAAAAAATAACAATTAAAAAATAATAATGTGAACTTGTGTCATTTAGCCAAAAAAATACAAAAATTTTGTAATCATTTTTGATAAAGATACGAAAAAGTGTCGTTTTGTTTAGAATATAAACAAATAGGTACGCGTATTATCAAATAAAAATATTGAATTATGTTAATAAAAAGAGAAGAAACGTAATAAATAATTCAAACTTAAGTAACTGTTAAGCATTTGTATGTTACTCAAATCTTTTTCAAACAAAATTAAATTAATTCATATTAAGAGAGCAATAAAAAACATAAGAAATAAGTTAAACTTAAATAGCGCTTTTCGTCAGCCTATTTCTCTGTACACATGTTTTTGTTAAGCAATATTTAATCAAGATTACGATACATTAAATACATTAAATTTAAATTAAATTAAAAGTCTTTTCTGTAGATATCACTTTTTAAATCAATTCTTTAAGGAACTTTAAAGATTATTATGTAAATAGTACTAGTAACTTTGATGGCTAGGAGATAATGAGTTTAAATTAAATAAAACTTTATTTTTCGTCTTCAGTTTAAAAGCTTTTTAGTTTTAAATAAAAGTCTTTATAAAAACCAGGAATTTGGTTCTTTTCGAAAAGTTTCAAAAGACCATCTTTCTTTTTTACTGATATGCCCTTGTCGGCATCTTGGAGTGGTTTTAAGGATATATTTGAAATTGTCTCGAAAGACCTGGTGTTCTTCCTTATCTGAATGCGATGGAAATCTTTTTGGGCGTACGATTTCTTGACGTAAAAAATTCCAGGTGAATCCTTTTCATATTTCATTATTTTTATATCTGTCATTTTTATTAGATTTTTTTTGTCATCAGTGCCATAATTAGACCCGATGTTAGCAGATAAGTCTTTCAAATCTGAAAATGTTGTCTTATCCAGCTCGTGAACATGATATGCCTTTCCCGTTTTTTTAGCTGTCCGAATTATCGTTATGTATTGGTCAGGAGTGTATATAGATCCTGATCTTAGGGTCTTCTTAACGGCACGCTCAATAACGGAATGAACTGAGTCACCCTCATTTTGTGTATGACCTTTTATTAAAAATTTATGTGTAATGCTATTCAAATTAGGAAAATATTGGACAGCATAAGTGTATAAAGCAACCATAAACTTATTTTTCTGTTGTCCACAACAATTGTCAGAGTAAAATATGACATTAAACAATTTGGTCGAGTTTTCTTGAAGCCTTTTAAGGTATAGGAAAACACAGGAACCAATTTCATTGGCCCCCCTTCCGGCTTCGCCCTCGTGCCATACAAAACAATCCACTTCTTTGCTGTTCAGCTCACAGATGGTGAAATTGAAAACATTTAGCTTGGACACATAGTAAAAGTTACTGGACTCACCTTTGGGGCACTGGAGAACAGCCTGAAGGTCATACACAGCTACTATGCTTGTTTCGTTGGCGCATGATTTATCTTTTTCTTTTTCTTCCCTCGAAAGATTTTTTTCTGCCAAGTGTTGGTCATACTTTGCCTGTAAAATATTCTTGTTTTCGCTATTCTCATAAGCAATACAGTCTTCACACTGATCTTTTTTCGGCTGGTGGAAAGCTATATTGTAATTATTTACAAACACGTTATAATAAATACAATATTTTGCAAAAGGCATGCCTTTTTCATTGCACTGTTCTACATAATTTCTATGTAGCTCCGCAATTGTCATACCTCCATCGATGTATTCTTTAACAGAGTTTGATCTGCAGTAATGGCTAGGAATACGTGGTATTGAGTCAATATGGTCCTTAATTCCATTCATAATATTGGCGCTAGTTTTGTTTGAAGGGGAATGCTTTCCTCTTAAGTCTGAGTCAACGATGTTGGTTATGTGTTGGTCTCTTTTAGCAAGAACCGTTCGTATGGGTCTGTCGTTTATGCCCAGAGTAGACTTGAAGAATGTTTTGCAGACTCTTATTCTAATGTTTTCCACGGTGAACAAAAATTGGTTATTGTTACCTCGAGGCTTTCTGTTAGAGGATTCTCCATCAATCCGAACATATTTGTATTTAGGTCTTACCTCAATCATTGAAGCCGCAATAAAGTTTCGCTGTTTTTCGATGCTTCCATAGTTCCAATAACTGCTGAAAATTTTGAGTCGGCTTTCCTCACTCACTTTTGAAGAGCAGTTAAGCTTACACTTACAAACAGGACCTATTTTCCTTTCTTCAATAATCTTCTTAGTTTTGGAGCTTGAAACGTATGCTTTCCCTAAACTCCTTAACGTCTTTGCCTTCGTTTTCGTCCATTCATCCCTATGACATTTTCTTTTTCTACAGGTTAGCGTTTTTTCATCGGATTTAAGTTCGTCCAGTATCTCACTTGAGACTCGCAAAATATTTGAGTTCCCTGATGAGCTACTCGACGAACAATAATCCGGGTCTTTCCAGTCGTCATCTGAAGAAAAATCCCCATCTGAGTCCGAAAATGAGTCATGAGTCAAATTGTCCGTTGGAAGATTGCGTTCACGATAACCACCGGCACCGCTTATTCCAGAAGATGTTGGTTGCTCGACTTTATTTTCCACAGAGTTCTGCATCGACGAAGCGTCCTTTTCGTCCAAATGTGAAGACGAATCTAGGTACTGAAAATTTTGTTGATAAGAACAAATAAGGAAAAATTGTATTTCAATTTTGTATAGAGTATCTTACGATATCTGTGTGAGATTTGTCACTGGAAACCGTCCATCCTTGAGCCTTATCTCCCTTACGCCTTGCCAACTTCACAAGTAATTCAGAGCGATTAAGATACAATCTATAAACCCAAGATAATATCGCAGAACATAGAATCTCAAGAAGCTTATAACGTACATTTTGGCTTTTGTAAAGTGACACATCTTACATGTAATCAAAAAACTTCACATTACATTTACTTGTATTCTTCCAAAGCAAAGTGTCACACCTTGGACTATGACATTTAGCATCTTGTAACATAAATAAATTTTTTGACATAAAACAGAAATGACAGGTTTTTCTATATTAAAAAAAAAAAATACTATTTTGGTTTCAAAGCAAAATGACTTAATGCAAATGTGACGTTTTACCACAAATATAATTGATTAATCTATCAAATCGAAATGACGCAAAGTAGGAAGTGTCACTTTTCCAAAAAAAAAATTGTCATAATTTCAAACATTTTCTTCAAAGAACAGCGTCATTAATAAAAAAGTGTCAAAATGAAAAAAATTAACTTACCGGTTTATCTCGGGGTGGTCCGACATTTCTGTATTATGTCTTTCTACGGAAAAAAACACAACCACTCACAGTGACGACCGACACTCAACTGAAATTATGACACTTTGCTTCACAAACAATACAGGGATGTCTGTCGATATGCAAAACGACACTTGGCCCTCACGATGTCAATATAAGAGATATAAATATGACGATTTGCCACAAAAATAAAGCATAATTTTTTTACATTTTCTGTTTACTTAACTGAAAATGGCCAAATTTCGACTTATGTCACTTTGCTTTTAAAGCGACGATATATATATAAGAATTTTATTTACACTCTCCGCACGATACTCTTCCCCCTTTATTGGGGTAGGGGCAAACATTTATTGTCATCACAGAATTCAAATTTCATAATTTATTTCCGTGGAAAACAAGTTTAACGGTTACTTTCATAAGAGCATTTTATTATATAAAAAAGTAGTGTTACTATGTGATTCTTGAATCAGGAAATTGTGTTTTTTTTTGTTTGGTCAATGGATGTGGTAATCTTTGGAAGATGCGGTAGCCTGTGCTACGAACATGCACGACTCGCAAACCCGAATAATCGATGCCAGGAGTGCACCTACGTACTAGTCCACACCCTTCCACCATGGAGATGCAAATACAAATGCAAAATACGCCATAATGAGGTGTACGACATGGTGCGAACGCCGGGAAATCGATAAATTCGGATCATCAGCAACACTTGCACTTGCAGCAGCAATATTTTCGACTGAGCGTGCATTACGATGATGCATAGGCCTTACGACATCAGTAACGCCTCCAGTATTTGCATTACGATGATGCATAGGCCTTTAGACATCAGTAACGCCTCCATTTCTTCACAATTTTACCGATTGCTTGCGTAATCGGTCAATTATGAAGACTATGATCATCGCGAAATGCGCGAAAAGTGGCTACGCCGTGCTTATTTCTTAGCTCAGATACGTCATAGCTCAGAATTTGTGTTTCTTTTTTCGTTCCGAGCACCATCAGAGAGCGCTCTATCAGCTCAGAATAAAATAGTTGGAATGGCGGACGAATCTTGTTGTTCTGGAAGCTGGAACTGAATATTAACCTATTTAATAAATAACAATTAATAAATATTCAATTTATATATATATATTATATATATATACAACAAATGACAGCTATCTGCTCAAGTGTGTTTCATAAATACCTCAGAACAATCTGAGCACGCTCGCTTCAGATCGCGCTCGTAATGCTCGAGCTCAGTTAAAAACTCAGCTCTGAACTAGAAAAGAAAAACGCAGTTAATTTGAGTGTGGCCAAAATGAGAAAAGGTAATTTTGAAATTCTTTTCCCAAACACCGACATAAAAAATAAGCCATTTTCTTAAGTCGTTGCTGACGGGAGAAGAATATACGCAGCGCAAATTATTGAAGTATTAATATATTAAAAGCCGAAGTCATTATTTTTTTTAAAGACACAGGCAGCGAAGCGTTTTAAACTATATACCTAATAACATAAAGATAGAATAATAAAAGAAGAAGACAAGATTGCATTGGTCATTTTATTAAGCAGGTGCCGAGAAATCCAGACAGGAAGACGGCAATCATAAAAGGTTGACCGTAAAAATCCGAGGTGGTTACAACCATAAAAACGTTCCTGTATCCCTAACTAAGATCCGGGATAGGCGAATAACATTGCATTACCTACTTACTACAGCCAGGCTTTAGAAAAGCGCTAATCGGAAACCGCAAATAACAAACACTACGTGGCGATAGCGGTGTTGAAAACCTACGCTCTGGAATCAGCAAGTGCCGGTTCAAGCCCCCGATAGCGGCGAAACATTTTTTTATTTTCTGTCATAACGTAAAAAGTAAATTGAATGCCAACGAAAGTTGCTAGCTTAATCTGTTGTTATTTTATTTGTTAAATTTTATGTTCAATATAAGAAAAATCCTTACATTTGCGTGAAATACATATTTCAAGTAGAGTAAATTACGTAGGGTATAATTACAACAAATTTGTAACTTTCTCCATTACGTAGTAAGAGAAAGATATTGTATTCGTACAAAATTTCGAACTCGAGATGTTAATCAGTTCTGACATTACGATGATAGAGGAACTCAAAAAAGTGCGTCGCAAGATTCTGTCTGTATGTCCCGTTCAAACTTCGGATTTGGAGATTGGAGGCTTACAGTTTATTAATGGTACTTCCCATATAATATGTTCATACCAGTTTGATTTGTTAGACAACCAAAATTGATATCTAAGCTTAAGTAGGTGAGGTTAACATGAATGTTTACTCAGTTTTCCGCCAAAAAATCGAATAACGGTACTTTTGAAGTTTGGACATATCTCGAAAAAGGTCCATACGATTGTAACAAATTGATTTCTAAGGTAATATGGTCATTCCTAACTTAATGGCAAGCTCAGTTTTTCTCTGTATTATCGTAAAATGTTTTTAAAAGGACATTTTAAAAACTGTTCATATCTCGAAAACCCCATTTTCGATTTCGATAAAACTTTAAAAACGAAGTAATGCTTACATCCCAAACAATAACTTGTACTTCAGCTAAATAGTTAAGCAATAGTATTTTTCAAACTAAACATTGCAATATTTGGTACTGTTTTGTCTGCGAAATTTTACAAAAGCCGCTACAACGATTTTGATCAAAATACATTATAAGGATATAAGTATATAAGTATTCTTAATAAGATCCCTTACTTAGTTTTACGGGTCTGGGCACAAATCCTCATTCTTTAGTCCTTCACGTGGGCGCCCGCCTGAAAATGGTTAACCGGTCAAATAGTTAGTGTTCGCCAAGGATTTACGCTAACGTCTCAATCGTTTGTCGTGATCCATTGAGTTTGAGGTAGGAGTAAACCTTAAATCCAACTTAATTCCAGTGGTGGAGTGAGCAGATAGCAAACCGTACCCAAGGATGAAAGGCTGGGGGTAGAACCAATCGCGCACGAGCTCCCTCAGACGCCATGGCGACGGTCTGTTGTATTTAGCCCTGCCCAGGTATGGCGGCGCTGCTTGGGTTGACCTAGTTTTTTCCGGCCTTACTCGTGGGACCATAATGAATAAAAACGTTAAGCATAAACAGTAACAAACACAAGAAAAGGAATTATTGTTCCAGGAAGGGAAGGAACGGACTCCATAAAGCCGGCGATGGAACTGGAAGAGGATTCTTACGAATCTGAACCACAGTCTTCCATCTCCGTCCTGGAAAGGGAACTTGAGGAGGTATTGCTGGCTAGCGACAGTGAGGATGCAGATTGCACACTCACTGACACTAACGCAGCAGGAAGTGAGGTGGCTGGTATGTACTCTCACTTCCGTAGATAGGGTAGGCGATAGGACGGCTGGTACTCCCACCAAAATAAAACAAGGCAAAGGTGAGCTGGCTGGTATACTCACCTTAGTAAATAGGTATAGCAATAAGGTGGATGGTACTCTCATTGATATCCCTTAGGGAAAAAACCGACGAAGGGGACGGGAGGCGCAGTAGGCAAGCACTCTGCTGCTTCCGGATCGCCCGCAGTCGCACAATCAAGGACGAACAAAAATGCACACCAGCTGAACAAGCTCCTGATGCGCAATGCCGGACGCAAAGTCGAGAGTGCGAAGAGCAAAGTTGAGCAGTTTAGGGATGTGACGTTAGTTCACTCAGCACCTGGGATAGGAAGCAGCTAGAACGGGCCAAGGAAACCATGGCCGCCGAGGCTGCCAACAAATCGGCAGCCGCAGCGGTCAGAGTTAGGGAAGCAGTTCAGGCGTCCACTAGTGGAGTGGCACCTCCCACAACAAATCACGGTAAGAAGGATATGGAGGAGTCCGTGTCTGGGGGGGTCGGGGAGTCCCTGCTAAGCAAGAGGGGCAGTTCCGACGATGTCGTTGAGCCGAGTGCAGCTAAAAAGGTGAAGGCTGGTACTTCGCCTGGAGTGCACCCGGTTTATGACGCGAAGTGCGAGCTCCTTGTCGCCATAGTCATCGAGCAGGAGCACAGGGGACGCTTGACCATGGAACAGTGGTTAACTGTCGAGGTGAGGTCCCAGGACGCTCTGTGGAAGAAATTGCCTTTTGAGAGTGGTGATCTTCTCTTTGACGGCGCTGGATGGGATGGCGGTCGCAAGGTTGTTGCTTGTGGGAACATACGTTGGCTTCCTTAGAGAATTTGTGCCTAGGATTGGCAAGGTGTGGAGCGGGGCTCGACTCAATTGCATGATGGTGGCGGAGCTGGCCAAGTACTCTCCGCCCAAGGCCTGGGTATAGGTTCCACTGCCATACATATATCCCGACAAGCTTCTCGGCCTTCTACACATCCAGAATAGGGAACTAAAGGCCGACTCATGGAAGGGTCTTAGAACAGAGCCCAGAAGGCAATTTGGCCAACACTTCCTGTTGAGCCTTAATAAGGAATCGCTCGCACCCCTTGAAAAGACAAAGGGGATGGTGCGATATAGCATGGGGAAGGTCATGATAAATATCCCATGATGATGCAGACTATGCAAATAAACCTGCATCACAGTAAGGCTGCGACGGCGTACTTGATCAACTATGTAATCAAGCATGACGTTTCAGCCGTACTGATACAAGAGCCCTGGATCAACAAAACCCATCGTACCCAGGGGCTCTCCATAAGGGATTATACGCTTTACTTTAAGGCTAACGAAGATAAAATAAGGACTTCCATCCTACTAAAAAACAATATAAGGGCATTTATTTTGAATAATTTCAGTGACGGAGATCTAACCGCAATTTCTTGCGAGACAGAGGGAAGTTAACCGGTGTGTCTGATATCGACTTATTTTCCTTATGAGTCGACGACGGTGCCTTCCGATAACCTAAGGCAGCTGTTGACTAGGGACAAGTGGCTCTTCGTTCTAGGATGATGCTAATGTGCATCATACGCAATGGGGAAGCAGCGACGTTAACGCAAGAGGTGAGTGTCTTTTTGATTTTATCTTATCGACTGAACTCATCATATGCAACAGGGGCAACACCCCAACTTGTGTGGTACGAAATAGACAGGAGATGTTAGATATCACTCTCGCATCCTATACTGATTCCCTCACAATAGAGAAATGGAGGGCAATAGAACATCAAGGCTACAAATTCTTATAGGAACCCCAGGAATGCAGACTGGAATAGGTACGTATCCATAATTAGGCATCGGCTAGGAAATTAAGTACCATGTCTTGACACTTTATTAGACTTAGACAAGGCAGTTGATAACTTAGGCAAGATAATGAGCATGGCTTACGAACAAGTTTGCCCGCTCAAGAAACTAACCAAGAGGTCCCAACCTCAATGGTGGAACAAGGAGTTAAACGCCAAAGAAGACAGGTTAGACATTTCTACAATAGTGCAAAAGTTGTGGGGGACGACATTACATGGGATCTGTACATAGAAAGCAAGAAAAAGTTTAAATACTTGATCAGGCAATCTAAGAGAAATTCTTGGAAGCTTTTCTGCGAGGCGATCGCAGTTACTAGCGAGACTTCCAGGAAATCCGTTACATAATGAACATAGCATTAGCGCAGGAATAGACGTAAGGGTTGATAACAACATCATTACTGGAAAGAAACTGCGTTGTGCTATTAAGTCCTTCGCTCCGTTCAAAGCACGTGGCCCTGATGGCATTCTGCCGGCTATGCTTCAAAGGGCTCCAGGTACGGTCACAAATATGATCGGACACATTTTTACACACTGCCTGCGATTAGGCTATGTACCTAGGGCGTGGAGAGCAGTTAGAGTGGTCTTAGTATCATCAGTGCAGTGCGCAGAGTCACACTGTGCTCTGCGGTTTCAGTCTTTCGTTTAACTCTAGAGTGCTATCTTTGTCATAACAATGCCTTGCAATTGTGGATCAAAAGTTGATCATCCAGCTCTAAAATCCAGTGTGAAAACTGTAAAGTTTACTTCCATCTACACTGTGTAAATATTAAATCAAGTGACTCGGCCTACATGAAAAATAACAATTTACCATATCGTTGTGCATCTTGTGAGAAACATAGACGTAATTCATTGCGCTCACCGCCTCTCATCAAACTGCCTGATAAAATTGCTCATTTTTCCACTGCGCCACCATCTACAACAACAACATCTGATGTTATATTGGACTCATCTGTTTTCTCCCCATTGCCAGCGGAATCTCCACAAGACCACTACCTTCCTGCTACCATCACATTAGACGTCCTGTATAAAGAGATCATCTCTCTCCAACAAACGAATCGCAATGCTTTGAAAGAAATCAGTACTCTCAAAAAAGAAAACAAAACACTGTTGGATAAGGTCAACATTCTTCAGCACACTGTTAATGTTTTGTAGCAGAAACCGTTGAATAAATGCATTGACATCATTGGCATACCAAATGTAGATAGTGCTAATGCACTTAGCAGTACTGTCAAGGTTTTGCAAGAGGGTCTAAATGTAAACATAGCGCATGAGGCATTAAATCCTGCTATGTGAAATCAATCAAAAGTATTGCAGCGAGAAGCAACACCAACTCCGACATCCAACCTATTACAACCGCACGTATGAGGTCACTTGGCATTGTTTCTCAGTGAAGCTGAGATCGATGGAGCTTAAGCGAAGCATTTTAACAAAGAAGAAGAAGAAGATGAAATTAACTTCGTGCATGTTCGGCGATGGGAATGGAAACAAACCAATTTTCATCAATGAGAGTCTAACAAACTTCAATAGAGCATTATTTAAGAAAGCTAAGGAAACTCAAAGAGAAAAAAACATTGCTTATTTATGGGTTAATAATGGGGTTATTTTGATGAGAAAAGAAGAAGGTGCAAAAGTTATATAAATCCGTTCACTTGATGATTTAAATATTTTAACATTGTAATTTAATTTCTGTTTATCATGTCCGTTCTCAATAATATTTTTGATGATCCGCACGAAAATGAACTAATTACTCCATTCTGTCGATTTGATAATGAATTTTGTGAAAGTGTTTTTCATGGCGGGCAAAAAATCAATGATTTTGTTATACTGCATCAGAATATTCGTAGTTTAAGAAGAAATTTTGATCTCTTTTTATCTCAGTTGGAGTCGTTTTTAAACAAGCCTGATTTAATCTTTCTCTCCGAAATATGGATTTTCGATGATGAAATGGGTACTTATGAAATACCTGGGTACAGGTGCTTTATGAAGTGTAATAACTCATACCCTGCAGGTGGTGTTGTTGTTTATGTCAATAGTCAGTTCAGTAAATTAGCTACGGGATGTGAAAACTTGGACCTTAGATGTTCGGATATGATAAAAGTTAGTTGCACAATTGATGCACAAAAGATCGTTATTTTTGGTTGCTATAGACTTCATGGTATGAGTAAAGATGCGTTTATTGATGAGCTACGCTCCTTATTATCTGAGGAAATAGTATGAAATCTTATTATTGTTGGGGATATAAATCTGGATATTCTAAGGGAATCTCCAGCTGCTTTTAGGTATCTATCTATTATGTGTGCTAATGGACTTGAGTCATGTATAAACGTTCCTACTAGACACCCCTCTAACACGTGCATTGATCATATTTTCTGTAGGCTTGACTGTAATTCAAAATTGTCTCTTATTAGTAGCAATGCTGACTTCAGAATTTCTGACCATTCAATGATCTGTTTATTCCTGCATTCAAACAAGGTGCAGAGAATGGATAAACAAAATCCTTATTATTTCTCCAAGACCGTTGATTACTCTTCTTTAAAAGCTTGCTTATTACAAGAAAGCTGGTCAGATATTATGGAATATAAATGATCCCAATGTTGCTTTTGAGTTGTTTTCCAATGTACTTAACAAACATGTTGAACTATGTTCGGTGAATATGAATCGAAAACGCAAAAAAATCAACAAACTTAAACTTTGGATATCTAACTACCTGATAAATAAAATAAATGAAAAGAATAAACTAAGAATAAAATGTAAAAAGCATCCACATAATAGTCATATTCGTAGTGCTTACGATAAGATTGCTAAAGAAATTGCTGTTGAAGTTCCTATATGCAAAGAAAACTTTTACTTGAACAAAATCCTCAGTGCTAAAGGCAACATAAAAAAGGAATGGGGAATAGTCAATGAAATATTTAACAGAACTACTCCAACTGGGATACCTTCTTGTTTGATCTATAAGAATCGGGATATTTCAAATTGTTCAGAGATAGCCAATAATTTCAATTTATTCTTTACTAATGCTGCGACAAAAACAATAAGAGATGCAGGGACTACCACCTGTTCAAACGTATGCACGATGAGGTATATGAACACGGTAAGAGCAGAGGCTCGTAGCTTCTTCTATGAATCAATTTCATCTTTTGAGGTTTTTAAAACTATTATGTCATTAGACAACTCGAAATCGATCACTCATAATTCGTATTCTAATGCATTTATCAAGAAAATAGCTTTCCATGTTGCTGATATCTTGGCTCACATATTTAACAAAAGTATCTTCTGTGGTAAATTTCCAGATAAGCTCAAAATTATATACCAATTTTTAAAAAGGGTGATAAAAAGGTATTGAATAACTATAGGCCTATCTCTCTGCTTCCAGTATTTTCTAAAATATTTGAAAAACTAATAAAAACCAGAGTTGTGTCATACCTTGAAAACATCTCCTACCTTAGCAATAAACAGTATGGATTCAGAACGGGTAGATCAACTGAAGATGCACTTTTAAGCTTCTGTAGCAGAATATACGATAGTGTCAATAGCAACAAGTTAACTGCTGCTCTCTTTATCGATATTACCAAAGCATTTGATACTGTTGATCATACCATCTTGCTAAATAAATTAAACAAAGCTGGTTTCAAAGGGTTTATGCTCAATTGGTTTGAATCCTATCTCAGCAAAAGAAAACAAAAGGTTAGAATAGGAGACATTTTTAGGGAGAGCAGTGATATAAAAATTGGTGTTCCTCAGGGCTCCGTTCTGGACCAATATTATTCTTAATATATATTAACTCTATTTTCAATCTTAATATGAAAGGTGAACTCACTGGTTTTGCTGATGACATAGGATGTTCTTATTCCAATAACTCCCTATTAGATCTGACAGCCGATATCAACTATGACTTGGAAGCATTGAGACATTGGTTTAGTTTGCATAAATTAGTAATTAGCGACAAAACTAAAATAATGTCCTTTAGCATATCTGCTCTTAACCTACAATTTTCAGTTTTCACTTTTCATAGTTCGTACTGCTACAACACGTTAATAAGCTCTGACACTTGCTATGCCTATGACCCTCATTCTGTAGTTACGTATAATACTAACAAAAGTTGCTCCATTAATTGCTTTGCTATCGGTAATGTTCAGGTATTTAGGTATCTGGGACTTGAAATCGACAGTAGGTTAACTTGGAGCTCTCATACCACCTCCCTAAGGAAATACCTGCAAAAAACTACTAAAATACTGTACCATTTGAGGCAATATTGCTCGAGAAAACTTTTAAAAACTGTTTATTATGGCCTGGTCCAATCCAAACTACAGTATGGTTTATCGTATTGGGGAGGAGCATACAAAAACAAAATTCAACCCTTGGTGGTTTTACAAAAGCATTTACTCAGAATCATCTGGAAGAGAAGACGCCAGGAACATAGTTTTCCACTTTTTATGCATTCTTTTATATTGCCTTTAAAACATCTTTTCTTTTATAAAGTTTTTTTTTTTTATTGAAGGTGAAAATCTCGAAAGACACAATGGGGAGTAGTGTGGGACTCTAACCGCACTAAAAACACCTCCTTAATCATGACCAATCAAAGAAAGATCGAGAAATGATTTTACTTTCAACGTTCAGTTGCGTCTGAGAAGGTATTACAATTTAAATACGGGTTCTCATATTTTTTAGATTATAAGTTCGTGAGGCTTAGTTCTTCTTAATCTACGGATATTATATCGTACATTTAGAACGTCTATTATTTCAGGATTAATATGCATCTGCAGACGGTCATTGTGACAAATTGCGTACTTTTTAATTACTTCCGTTACAAGATCAATCTGCAAATCACGATGCAAGTCATTATTTCTAATATACCACGGGGCATTTACTATTCCCCGAAGGACTTTGTTTTAGAATGTTTGTATTATTTGTACATTTGTTTTCTTTGTGCAACCCCATAATTGGATACCATACGTCCAAACAGGTCTTAGTATCTGATTATATATTAAAATTTTATTCTCAGTGGACATTTCAGAGTTATGTCCTAGCAACCAATACAGTTTTCTATACCTAATATTTAACTCTTCTACTTTCTTGTTCACATGTTCCTTCCATTTCAGTTTAGCATCTAGATTCATACCCAGATACTTAGCTGTATTAGAATAAGGTACTACTTGGTTATTAATAACCACAGGAGCGTTCGTTATTTTTATATTTGTAAAATTGATATGAGTGGACTTTGACTCATTAAGTCTAATTCGCCATCGTTGGGCCCAATCACATATCTCGTTAACAGAATTTTGTAGCTTTTCTGTGGATTTAGTCACGCATCCATCAGTTGATAGAAGAGCAGTGTCATCTGCGAATGTAGCTATCATCATATCGTTTGTATGTGGTATATCACTAGTATACAGTAAGTATAGGGTTGGTCCCAGAACACTTTCCTGTGGAACTCCTGCTTGTAATTCTTTGAGTTCAGAATACGCTGAACCATAGCGAACTCTAAAGAATCCATTTGAAATATAAGATTTAAGTATCTCATAGTATTGTCTTGGTAGATCCCTATGAAGTTTATACTCTAAGCCCTTATGCCAGACCTTATCAAAAGCCTGAGCAACGTCTAAAAATAGTGTAGAGCAAACTTGCTGTTATTCTAATGATTTTTCTATAAAATTTGTTATACGATGTACTTGATCTATTTTCGAGTGTTTATTTCTAAACCCAAACTGGGGGGTGGGAATAAGCCTTCTTTGTTCCATTATTCTGTCTAGTCTTTTAAGAAGCAGTTTCTCAAAAAGTTTTGATAATACAGGTAATAGTGAGATTGGCCTGTATGAGGTGACTTCTGATGGAGGTTTACCTTGTTTAGGTATAACTATAATTTCTGCTATCTTCCAATGATATTGAACATATCTTAGCTTAAAACAAGCACTAATTAAAAGTTTAAGTTTAACCAATGCTATGAATCTTATAACTGCCCTTCAAAATTTGGGCAGTTATAAGATCATAACCTGGCGATTTTCTATTAGAGAGCTTATGAATACATGTGTTGATCTCTTTAAGTGAAACGTAAGTGATTACGTCTTCATCTATCCTATCAAAGAATTCAAGGCGTTCGTTTGCCACACTAGGTGGAAAAGGTTTAAAAACATTTGTTAAATGTTCCGAAAATAGTTTGACCTTTTCTTTTGGGTCGCCGATCCATTTCCCATCAGATGTTTTTAACGGGGGATCCTGCGTTTGAGGTCTTTTTAAATATTTGGTAGCCTTCCAAAGGGAGTAGTCTGTGACTTTGTCAGCAGTTAAATTGCAAAGATATTTAGTAAGAGTTCTATTTTTAAACTCACTGATACCTTTTTTAAGTTTATTGTTAAGTCTATTGAATATAGTTTTATCGCCGGGATACCTTGTCATTTGCCATTTTCTCCGGGCTCTTCTCTTTTCTAATATTAGTTCCCTAATTTCTGTGGGGTATTTTACCGATGATTGTTTACGTTGCTGAATAATTGGTGTACTATCTTCTGCCGCCTGTTGTATATCGGCAATGAATTGTTCCACTTCGATGTCAATATGCCTTGTTGTGGCCAGTGGAGCTCTAAGGTTTATAAAACCTTCGAGTATTTTTTTAAAATTACACCAGTTTGTTCTTTTGCTGGTAAGTCTTTCATTGCTTAACTGCTCTACTGACATGCCATTGACCGTTAGGATTACAGGTGTATGATCCGATCATCATCACTGTTTTCAACTCTTACTTCTTTTCTATTGATTCCTTTCGTTATGAAGAAGTCAATAAGGTCTGGTATTTTTGCTGGGTCGGATGGCCAATAAGTAGGCGATCCAGTCGAAATAAAGTTACAATTAAAATTTCGCCCTGCTTTGAAAAGCCACCTGCCTTTCGTCGTTACTAATCTGGACCCCCAATAGGTGTGTTTTGCATTGAAGTCACCTCCAATGATAAAGTTAGTACCTAGAGCTCGGAAAAGGTCGTTAAGATCTTCCTCTGCAGGCGAATGTCTAGGTGGACAGTATATAGCAGATATGTTAACCCGCTTGCTTTTAGTCGCAATGTTTATTATCGCTACTTGCATGGTTTGTTTTCCTATTTTGGGCATTTCATAGGGTTTTAAAATACTTTTTACAATTACAGCACTACCTCCCCTGGCACTGTCAGAAGGATGGGGAGAGTGGTAACAGAGGTACCCAGGAATTCTAATTGTTGTTCCCTGTTTAAAGTGGGTTTCAGAAATCAGGCAGACGTCAATGTCTTCATTGCGTAGAAATACCTGAAATTCAGAGATATGTTGGTGTAAACCATTTGCATTCCAGGTTGCGACTTTTAGGTTTTCAGTCATTGTTATTTTGTTGATTTTTTCCTTTGGAAACTTCTTTGCTCAGTAGCTTAATAACTTTATCTTGATTATCCAATCTTTGAATAATAGTAGAAAGCATTTCCTTTACTGATATTTCTTCTTCCTTACGTGTATTTTTCACAATTTGGGAATATGATTTGTTATTCACAACTGGTGTGTTTGTTTTTGTCGCAATTGGTATTTTGTCGACTTTGCTGTTTTCGATATTTACCTGTTTCTTGTTTGTATTTTTAAGAGGGATCTGTTGGTATTTGGCAGTACCTCTCTTTTTCTTTTCTTGATATTCTTTTGCTGCCGGACAGCCTCTATAATTAGCTGGGTGGTTTCCATGACAGTTGATGCATTTTACTTTCTCATCTTTTTTTGTGGACAACTATTTGCCGGATGTTTTCCTTCACATTTAACGCACGCAAAATCTCTTTTGCAATAGCTCTGCGTGTGCCCGAAAGCTTGGCATCGTTTACATTGAGTTAAAGAGTTGGATTTTCTTCGAAGAGGTTCAATCTTGACTACAATATTCATTATTGCTTTAATAGCGTATACCTTTTCAATTTCTTCATAATTGTGAAAGGCGAGCATAAAAAGGGGTAATTTTCTATTTCTTGTAGTTTTTTTCCCTTCATTATCTGATGTTTTTTCTTTTTTAATTAAGTTTTTGGCTTCTATAATTTTAAATTTGTTATTAGTCAAGTCTTCGACGATATCATGTTCATCACACGAGAAGTGAAGACCTCTGACGACTACTCTAATTGGTCTAGTAGCCTTATTTTCATATGTGTGCCATTGCAACATCATTTTTGTTAGCTCATCAGTGATATATCTATAAGTGTCACTGTCATCAACATTTATTTCCCAATTGTTGTTGTTATATGACGTGAGCTTGCACGTTTTCTTAGATTTTTGCTCAATAATACTTTTTAGCTCACCAAATCTGTCTACACCAGAGATCATTATTGGTGGTGGTAACGGCTGTCTTTTCAAGGCAATGGTTGTCTTTTCAGTCCTTTTATCTTTCGTCCTAGCTTGCAAATCTGCATGTTTTGGCGTAGCCACATTGTCAAAGATTCTGGCAGATGTTTTAGGACTTTCTTCTGCCTTTCGTTTCTTCGCTAGTCTTTTAGTTTTAGTCAGATGTCTTTCTGTCTCTAGTGCAAGCTCCTCTTCATCAGTGAGGTATTCCTTTTGTTTTTCTTGCTGAACTGATTGGAATGGTTGGGCAGTATTGTCCAAAAGGCTAACCTTTTTTTCAAGTTCTTTTATCTGCTTTTGCAAGCTTAAGACAATTTCTTCAAGATTTTTCCTTGCTTTAAGTTCAGCTTGCCATTCAGTATAGTAGCTGCTTGCATTTAATTTCGCTTGTGAATCCATTTTACGTTCACTTTCAGCTATATTGGTTTCATTTCCACATTTTACTTTTTGAATGTTCGGAATGCTTACAATTGTAGCGCTATCTTTGGCCGTATGGTGTTTTGGCGCGACCATTTTTGGTGGAGTTCTCGGCGTGAGTGAACTCCTTTTGGAGCTTTGTTGAGGAAGCAATAAATGGTCCCCCCCAGAATCCATGGGACCGACCTCCGAGGAGGATGGATTTTCCAGTTTACCTGGTCTGCCACCTGGGGTATTTATATCTCTTGTTTTGTTCATTGCCATCATTTTTTTTTTTTTTTTTTAACTGAATCAGTTTTACTAGGCAGCTCAGTAGGTTCTACACACAAACCCCCTACCAGGAGGACCGGGTCATTTGTTTTACTTTTTGCCGCATTGTTTTTTGCGAAGTTTTCGTCTCCGCTTTTATGGAATTTTAGTCGCCTCTTACGACAGGCATGCCTACCTCGGGTATATTCTGTCCCCTACCCGAAGGGGGGTCAAGATCTGGGTATTCTTTAAATCATGATCCGAATGCCTAAGGTCTTCGTAGCTCTGTTAGGAATCTTGCTTGTATTCCCCCGCACAATACTCATCTCTTCTTAAATTATTACTCTTCCGTTGCACCGCGTGTTTCTAATAAATTACCTATTGAATTATGGCATTCTCAGAATATCTTATCGTTTACCAAAAAAGTAAAAAAATGGCTGTTTAGTTACGACTTAAATGAGATCTATAATTTATCCAAGGTAATTGTATAGTGACTGCGCTCACATTTTACTTAAACTCACTCCACTAAACCAAATTTAGATTTATATATTATTTAACTACGTCCAGCTGAACTGATACTCGAAGCATTCGGCACTAGTTTTTAATAGCTGTAGAATGTTTCTAACCATTCATTCCCTGATGAAAAACACTTTTAATTTACTTATTGTTCTTTTTTCCCAAATTGTTTTCTTGTAAGTTAAGTAAATTATAATGAATATTGTATTAATTACCAATGGAATGAATAAAAAATTAAATCTAAATCTAAATCTAAATCTTTATACTTAAAGCGGATAAACTAAGTCATACTTCAGCGAAAGATTTCAGACCTATTAGTCTGTCGTCATTTCTCCTCAAGACACTTGAAAGGCTAATTGACATTCATATAAGAAGCAAGTGTTGCAGCGGAACTCTATGAAATGCTCAGCATGCATATATATAGAGAGCAGCTTTCACCAGAAAGAATTTGCACTGGCTGCCCTTTTGGACATTGAAGGAGCCCTTAATAATGTCAGGAGTGTTGCATTCAATAATGTCTTGGTAAAGATCAATATCGAACAACGCATTACCAATTGGCTATGCGAAATGCTCTCGACGAGAAATATCAATTCCACTCTCGGAAACAGATCAATAAGAAAATCTGAGAAATACTAGAGGCACCCCCCAAGGAGGAGTCATCTCCCCCCTTCTCTGGGTGCTGGTCATAGATGATATTCTCAAAGAACTAAATAAAGCAGGATTTAGCGTCGCTGCTTACGCGGATGACGTAGTCATCATTGTTCAAGGAAAATTCCTTAATACGATAAGTGAACTTATGAAAACAGCCCTCAAGAGGCTCAGAATATGGGCCGAAGGGTGTGGGCTACGAGTCCACCCGAAAAAACCGAGCTCGTACTATTTAGTAAAAAATACATGATACCGCCCTTCAAGCTGCCCAGACTTGCTGGAGTGGAGCTTTCCCTCTCGGAGAGCGCAAAACATCTTGGTACGGTATTAGACAGGAAACTACATTGGAAACTTAACGTTCAGGAAAGAGTCCAAAAGGCTCATAACGCTCTCTTCATTTGTAAGAGGACAGCAGGAAAGAAATGGGTACAAAGAACAGCTTGCGTTGCCGTTGCGGACGCTTTACCACACCAACGGCTGCACTGGAAGCTTTTTTGCATATTTTACCACTGGACTTACAAACACAATCAAATGCAGGTAATAGTGCGCTACGGCTCACTAACGCAGGGCTTAAACAATAGGATAGGACACAGCACTATCCTTAAGGAATATTTCTCCGAAATCCCGGAAAAAGGGGATGAAAGTCTTGGTACACTTGATTTCTACACTCCATACAATGTGTCGTACCCTAACAGACAAGACTGGCAAAGGAAGCTAGTCTCGAGGGAAGATGAGACCTCAGTATATACTGAAGGTTCTAAAACCACTGAGGGCACGGGGTCAGGTGTATATTCCAGCGAGCTGGACCTAAATATGACCCTGAGACTTCCGGAGACATGCAGTGTGTTCCAGGCAGAGATTCTGGCCGAACTCAAAGCTGCGGAGGTACTGTTGATGAGATCAATATCCAATAAGAATATCGCCATCTACATTGATAGCCAGGCTGCGCTTAAAGCGCTAGAGTCACATACCACTAAATCCGCACAATGCTTAAGGCACTATGTTCGCAGAACCATGTCAGATTGTGTTGGGTACCTGGGCATTGTGATATCGCTGGTAACGAAAAAGCCGACGTTCTGGCTAAGGAAGGAGCGGACCACCTATGGCTGTTGCTAAAAGAGTTGTCTTCGAGAAAATCTCCAATAAAGCAGCCACAAGATGGTCACAGCTAGAAGGGCACAGGGTCTCACAGGTACTGTGGCCCGTGTTAAATAGGAAAAAATCTGAAGAATTACTAAATCTCAGTAGAACCAAGCTAAGATTAACGGTAGGAATACTCTCTGAACACTGCCTTCTAAGAAAGCATGCCATCAGATAAGGCTTAGCTAATACGGATATATGCAGGTACTATGAGGACCTACAAGTCACGGAAGATATCTCCCACCTTCTATGCGAGTGTCAAGCAATTGGAGTAGAAGGAAGCACCTAGGTAGACACTTTTTTAACAACTTAGAAGAGGTTGGTTCCTCAAACAATAGGGAGGGAAATTAACTGTCTGGGAGATTTGGTTTAGGTTTTTTAACCGTAATAGTTCCCTGAGTTACATAGTTACATACATGTAACATGTATAAACCGGAGTACGATTTGGGTACACTTGCACCCAAATGAAATATCATTAGAATTAGGTCAAATGAAATCTTCCGTTTCTCGAAGAGCGGTACAAACATCAGCCGATGTTTGATGCTAACTGCAATTGGGTGAATATGCGAAACAAAGAAACAAAGCAGATGGAGTGGCGTTGCTTATCTGATACTGTTGTGGATGATGACTGATGAGTGTTTAGTTGTGTGTCGTATTGCCCTGTTATTTTGTGTTATATTTAAGCATTATGTTAGGTTTCATGTTAAGCGATTATTGACCTGCCAGTCAGTCTAGTTTTAATCTTCGAACGAAATAGTTCGCTTTAATAAAAAATAAATAAAAAGGAAAAAGTGGGTTAGTGTATTATTACTGGCGCAGTCGGTGAAAAAAAAAAATTAAATTTAAGTAACTAAGTAAAGGACAAAGACATACAATAAAAAGGAAGTGAAATTGGATTGTGGAACAACTAATCATCAGGAAACAGCAAGAAGTTTTAGAAGCAGATATCCAGACATGGCGGCTCCACGTTTTCTTAGATTTTTGCTCAATAATACTTTTTAGCTCACCAAATCTGTCTACACCAGAGATCATTATTGGTGGTGGTAACGGCTGTCTTTTCAAGCCAATGGTTGTCTTTTCAGTCCTTTTATCTTTCGTCTTAGCTTGCAAATCTGCATGTTTTGGCGTAGCCACATTGTCAAAGATTCTGGCAGATGTTTCAGGACTTTCTTCTGCCTTTCGTTTCTTCGCTAGTCTTTTAGTTTTAGTCAGATGTCTTTCTGTCTCTAGTGCAAGCTCCTCTTCATCAGTGAGGTATTCCTTTTGTTTTTCTTGCTGAACTGATTGGAATGGTTGGGCAGTATTGTCCAAAAGGCTAACTTTTTTTTCAAGTTCTTTTATCTGCTTTTGCAAGCTTAAGACAATTTCTTCAAGATTTTTCCTTGCTTTAAGTTCAGCTTGCCATTCAGTAGGTATAGTAGCTGCTTGCATTTAATTTCGCTTGTGAATCTATTTTACGTTCACTTTCAGCTATATTGGTTTCATTTCCACATTTTACTTTTTGAATGTTCGGAATGCTTACAATTGTAGCGCTATCTTTGGCCGTATGTTGTTTTGGCGCGACCATTTTTGGTGGAGTTCTCGGCGTGAGTGAACTCCTTTTGGAGCTTTGTTGAGGAAGCAATAAATGGTCCCCCCCAGAATCCATGGGACCGACCTCCGAGGAGGATGGATTTTCCAGTTTACCTGGTCTGCCACCTGGGGTATTTATATCTCTTGGTTTGTTCATTGCTATAATTTTTTTTTTTTTTTTTTAACTGAATCAGTTTTACTAGGTAGCTCAGTAGGTTCTACACACAAACCCCCTACCAGGAGGACCGGGTCATTTGTTTTACTTTTTGCCGCATTGTTTTTTGCGAAGTTTTCGTCTCCGCTTTTATGGAATTTTAGTCGCCTCTTACGACAGGCATGCCTACCTCGGGTATATTCTGTCCCCTACCCGAAGGGGGGTCAAGATCTGGGTATTCTTTAAATCATGATCCGAATGCCTACGGTCTTCGTAGCTCTGTTAGGAATCTTGCTTGTATTCCCCCGCACAATACTCGTCTCTTCTTAAATTATTACTCTTCCGTTGCACCGCGTGTTTTTAATAAATTACCTATTGAATTAAGGCATTCTCAGAATATCTTATCGTTTACCAAAAAAGTAAAAAAATGGCTGTTTAGTTACGACTTAAATGAGATCTATAATTTATCCAAGGTAATCGTATAGTGACTGCGCTCACATTTTACTTAAACTCACTCCACTAAACCAAATTTAGATTTATATATTAAATTAATTAACTCGTCACACAAAAGAGTTTTTTAAAAAGATTTTATTCTTTCCGACTGTTCAGTCGCGATGTCAAACTTAAACTGAAACTCCCAATACAATCTTTGCCTTAAAACTATCCATAATGTGGTGGGCGAGATTGATGCCGTCTTCTGGATCTGGATTATCTACAAACAACAAACTGCAAGTCAGGATTATGTTTTTTGTTTATTCGCGATAAAGCTGGGTGGTCTGTTTATTTTGTTGAATTGCATTTTTGGATGTAGTGAATTGTTGGCTTGAGATAATCATATCTCGAAGCATTTCCGTTATTGTGTGGTTCGACATTAACTCCCCTCTTTCTTTAAGAAGAACGTCCCGCTTCTTCTGTGAGCTGGTCTATTTGTTTTAGTAACCTGCTGAATCGCATTTCTTCCGAGTGTACTGAATTGTTGTTTTGAGATGATCTCATCTTGAAGTAATAAATTATACATAATGCTGTGGCTGCCATAATAAACATTAATGCAAATGATGAAATTATGGGATTATCTGACACCCCGTCTTGTAAAATATCAATTAGGTTTATGTTTTCAAATTTAAGGTTTTCATTAGATGAATCGAAATAATTGTCTATATCATATTTATCTATTGTATATGTTTTCAAGTAATTTTGAATTACAGATGTAGGGTTATCATATATGACTCCGTCTATGGTTGTTTTATTTTGATAGGTGATTAAATAAACTCCATTTATAGTTGTGTTTTCGACTATGTGCTTTCCCGATACCAATATGGATCCATCTTTTATAACTTCTAAATTTAAATTTTTCTCTTTTATTTTATTACAATTTGCTTTTCTATTATTTAGTAAATTTGACAAACATGTTTTATTAAAAACTAGTTTACAAAAATTGTATCTTAACTCTATTTTACATTGTTTAACATTTATGTATTCGTTGTTACATTTAGCGATTTCTTTATCAATTAACATTTTTCCATCTGATTGGCTTATGGCCCTTGCTTCGTAAAGCTTACAATTCTTACTAATAATGGGATATTTGATAAAAATAACAATAACATCTTCATTTTGAATAATTTTGAATTCGGAAACGTCCATTAAGTCCGTTATTGTCATACTACCATGTTCGTGTTGTGTTATGTCTTTTATGTCATGAAGATTTAGTATTGCTGGGTTTAAAGTTCCTGATTTTGCTAAAGCTATTGTTTGAACTATATTTTGTAATTCTATTAATATTAATTTATTTCTTTCCCTAGCTAATCTCAATTGTCCGTCATTTTCTATTTTGTGTATTGATATTGATAATTTTTTTATTGCGTCGAACATTTCTGAATTCGTTATGAATTGCCTATTATTATTTATTGTAAGTTCAGATAGTTTATTATTTATTAATATTAAATCATCATGGTCGGGTGAACCCGAAATCCATTTCCATACTGTCCCTATCTCGTTTATTCCTCTCCTGTACCTTTTTGTTAGTCTAAGTTGTCCTAAAAGTGTTTTAATTATTGTAAAATCTGAATCTCTGCTGGGATTTAGTAAATTGTCATCATTATTATTTAATGTATTAGTAAAATAATTTGCATTTATTTCAGATTCTGTTTCTTTTAATATTTTTTCAAAATATGTAAGGTGTGTGATATGGAAAATAGTTCCATATTCGCTATAAAGTGCGGTATTGCCGTTTTCTAACAGTAAGTAATTTTCTCTTGTATAATCTACTATGTCGGCACTTGTTAAAATTATTTTAATTAGTAAAATTAGCATTGTCGGTTCCATTTTCCTGTAATAAAAGAAAGTCTAACTTTTAATATTGTCTTTATGTATTATCCTCTTACTGGTTCTTATTTTATTCCCTAAATCCTCCTTAACTATTTGTTTCTGATAACTATTCATCATTTTGTTATTTTTATTTTTAAACTGTAATATTTTCTCATAAACTACTTCATCTAATTTATATGTTTTTAACTTTCTTTTTGCATTATTTTTTTTTAGCATTTTTTCTTGGGCTTCTTTCAATTTATTCTTGACGTTACTATGATCCGTTTTGTTATAAAGTATTTCAAATGGTTTGAGATTTGTAACTGAATGTATAGATTGATTATACTGTTGTGCGGCTCTAAGTAAGGCTTCAGCTGTGTCTATAATTTCAAATTCTTCTTTTAAACATTTTGTTAATTCTATAAGGGTTGAATGAATCCTTTCTATCTGACCATTCGTAGTACTATGACCTGGGTCACAAAAATAAAGTTCTATATTTAATCTATCCATTAAGTTTTTAAATACAATTGATTTGAATCCTCTTTCGTTATCTAATGTTATCTTTTTGCAGTTAGGGAAAACTTGTAGCAGTTCTAAAACTTTAGTTTCTAAATTAAACTTGTTATCAATGTGTTTTACAATTAAAAATTTTGAATATGCATCAATGCATGTAAGGTATTTTACTTGTTGCGCGGAAAATATATCTATATGAAGGAATTCCCCTTCCATCTTTGGAATTGGTGACTCACCAATTGGAACCACTTGTGGATGTCTATCGTATTTAAGTTTATTGCATATGTCGCAATGTCTAGTATATTCTTTAAATTGTTTACGCATATTGGGCCAATAATATTCTTTATGAATTTGTTTTATATTTTCTCTGTAGTTTCTATGAGCTCTGGTGTGTGTTTGTTGAACAATTGCAGCTTGATCATCCTTATTTGGAATATCATTTGGGAAAATGTTAGTATATAGGAATTTGTTATTAAATACTTCCAATAATTTTGACTTAATGTCAGCTAAGTCCTCAGGCGTACAATGTACAGCAACAACACCTGGTCTTAAAAATTCTTTTAAAATGATTATTAAATTATCTGGTGTATCATATTCAATAATATGACGTATTCTATTTGGAAAATTCTGTATTTTCTCATGTATTGTAAAAATTCCTTTTGCTAAGAGTATCTGTTGCCTGAAATCATTTAATGGTTTATTGGTCTTTTTTATTGTAGTGTTGTCACTACTTTCAGCGGAATGCATAGTTGCATCGGTTGATGAATTGGTTGACGAATTGTCTGACATGTTGTTTAGGTTTTGTCTTGAAAGTGCATCTGCAACAACATTTGTTGTTCCAGGCTTATAAATAATTTTTGGAGCATATTCCTCTATTATTGAATGCCATCTTTTCATTTTCGCATTTGGGCTCCGTGGAGAAACGGCATAAGTCAAAGGTTGATGGTCTGTGTGAATTTCTAAATTAGACACTCCGTAAAGATATGTTCTAAGATTCTTTAGTGCCCATACAATGGCATATAATTCTTTTTCATTGGTGGCATAGTTCCTTTCTGTTTTATTAAGTGTTTTAGATATAAATGTGATGGGCTTATCATCCTGTGATAATACTCCACCTATTGCATCATTAGATGCGTCTGTTGTTAAAACAAATTTTTTTCCAAAGTTTGGTTGTGCCAATTCAACTTCGTGTGTTAAATATTCTTTTAGTATTTTTACTGCTTCCGATCCTTCTTTGTCTAGGTCTATATCAATTTTCTTTGAGATGTATTGGGATACTTTTCCATTTTCTCCCGCTAAATACTTGGTCAAAGGTTTTGCTATATTGGCGTAGTTTTTAATGAACTTCCTGTAATAACCTGTAAGTCCTAAGAAACTTCTTAACTGTCTCAGAGTTCTGGGTTCAGGAAAATCCCTTATGGTTTCAATTTTCTTTGGATCTGTCTTAATTATATTGTGTCCAACTATATATCCTAAAAATTCTACCTCATTCTTATAAAATCTTGATTTCTCTGCTGAAATCTTCATATTTGCAATACCTAAAGTTTCTATAATGATTTCTAAGTCCTGGAAGTGTTTTTCCAAACTTTCTGAATATACGATTATATCATCAATATATACGTGGCAAATTTTTCCTATATGATCTCTCAGTATATTATCCATTGCTCTTTGGAATATGCTCGGAGCATTTTTCAATCCAAATGGTAATCTAAGGAATTCATATTTACCGTTATTAACGGAAAAACTTGTTTTTTCTATATCCTGTGATTTCATTTTTATTTGATGAAAACCTGACTCTAAATCTAATGTGGAAAAGTATCTTGCTTTTCCTAAATTGGACAGGATTACATTTATGTCAGGAATGGGGTATTTATCTGCTATTGTAAATTCATTTATTTTTTTATAATCGATTACAAGTCTCATTTTTGCAGACCCGTCTTCGTTTATACCTTTTTTAGGTACAACCCATACTGGAGAATTGTATGGACTTTTAGATGGTTGAATTATTCCATCCCTTAACATTTTATTTATTTCTTTATTAATAAATCCATTAGCAGAAAGTGGATATGGATACTGTTTACTCCATATAGGAGTTTCAACAGTTGTACGAATTTCTGCTCTGATGTCTGTTCTAAAAGGTAATCTCATATCAATGTTTGAGTGTTTTTGAACAATTCTTTTCTTAATTTGTTCCTCTAATTTATCCTTATTTAAACTAATTTCTATATTACTTATTTTATTACATTCTTCCCCTAGAACGTACATTTTTTCACATTTGTTTTTATATACCAACGTTTCCTTTTCGAAATCTAACTTAATATCTGCCCTATTCAACAAATTACATCCAATAAGCAAATCTGAGTTTAAATTATTTATCTCGTAAAATCTTACATCCCTATCAAATATGTATACGCCATAATAGTGATTAATTATTGTTGAACCATTTATAGTTCTTACACTTTCTTTTACAATAAGTTCCTGTCTGTTTTTTAAAATGTTTGGACTACAGTAACAATTTGTTGCTCCTGTGTCGATTAATATTCGTAATTTTCGTATTGGACCGTTCCTGAATATGTAGGGTAGTCCTGGCGCTCTTCTAAAAAAGCTTCCTCGCTGAGGTTATTTATTCTCTCCATTTTTGCTGGAGGTTGTGCGCTTCTTTGTATACTTTCATAGGGTCTTTTATCTGGTTGATATTGAGGTCTTTGAAATTGAGGTCTTTGAAATTGAGTTCTTTGATATTGGTTATTATTGAATCTTCCTTGTATTGGTCTATGAGAATCACTGCCTAATTCCATTGGTTCTGGTTTTGGGTATTGGTAATTACTATTGTTAAAAGAGTTTACTGTTGGAAACCTAAGATTATTTTGATTCTTGTTAAATTTGTGATTAGTCGCTGTGTTCGATTGTGATCTACTAAATTGTAATGCAAAGTTTAGTCTCATGTTATTCGATTCTAATTCCTGTGCCTTTCCTAATGCACTTGGTAAATCCTCTGGAGAGAGTGAAAATATAATATTAGATAATGAAGCGTTTAGCCCCGTAATAAATACTCGAAGAGCGTTTCGGCGATGAGAGTTGTTTAACTCTTTTGTTAAATTTGTCTCCGTGCCATGTGTCATGATAGTTTTATTAATGAGAAGCGTAAGTTTTTCATTCACTAAGTTATAGTAATCTATTATTGAAGTATTTCCTTGTCTTAAGATACTGAGTTCTTGCTCAATAACATGAGCAGGTCGTTTGTCAGCGTATGAAAAGTCTAATCTTGATATAATAGCTTCAAAGTTAAGAACTGTACCATGGTTTGTTAATGTATCGTTTGCGCTTTGTATTATCTTATTTCTGAAGATTGTGAGGGCAGAAAAATATTTGCGGCTACCTTTAGTATATAAGGAAATGGAATTATGTGCTGCTTCTCGCCAGCTTACATATGAATTTGTATTATTGCCTGAAAATTCCGGCAAGGATTTTATGACGTCTAGGGTTTCGTCACAATGTATATTGTCTCCAATTGTCTGTGTCTTGTATTCTGTTACAAGATTAGTATTTGTAACAGATTGTAAGGTTGTTTTTAAGGATGCAATTTCGCATTGCAATGAAGCAGTGCTAGCTGCTATTAGTCTGGTGACTAAATTTTCCATGTCAGCGTTGTTGTTCGTCATTGTAAAATTAAAATTTTTAAATTTATCTAATAGTTCGTCCAGTATGTCGTTTTATAACTGAATTTTTATTCGTGAGCACTGTGTATTATTATTATCAGATGTTTGCTTTTAAATATTTATTTTTATTCTTACTTATCAAAAAAAAAAAAAAATTAATAAATTCTAACTTAATACATATAAAACTGCTGCTGTTGATTGCTGATTTTGTTCTTCTATATGTTGTTACTCGGAACTGATTTATTCTCACTTTAGTCTTTTATATTTATTTCTCCTTAATTTTCAGGATACTTATTATTTTTATTTCTCCTTTCTTTGAAGGATACTTATTTTTTCTTTTATTGCACTTCACTAGCAATACAACTCACAATCTCCCATACTTTATTTTTCTGGTTAACAAGAAAAGTGGTTGTCCTGTCACGGTCGCCAATTAATTAACTCGTCACACAAAAGAGTTTTTTAAAAAGATTTTATTCTTTCCGACTGTTCAGTCGCGATGTCAAACTTAAACTGAAACTCCCAATACAATCTTTGCCTTAAAACTATCCATAATGTGGTGGGCGAGATTGATGCCGTCTTCTGGATCTGGATTATCTACAAACAACAAACTGCAAGTCAGGATTATGTTTTTTGTTTATTCGCGATAAAGCTGGGTGGTCTGTTTATTTTGTTGAATTGCATTTTTGGATGTAGTGAATTGTTGGCTTGAGATAATCATATCTCGAAGCATTTCCGTTATTGTGTGGTTGGACATTAACTTATTATTTAACTACGTCCAGCTGAACTGATACTCGAAGCATTCGGCACTAGTTTTTAATAGCTGTAGAATTTTTCTAACCATTCATTCCCTGATGAAAAACACTTTTAATTTACTTATTGTTCTTTTTTCCCAAATTGTTTTCTTGTAAGTTAAGTAAATTATAATGAATATTGTATTAATTACCAATGGAATGAATAAAAAATTAAATCTAAATCTAAATCTAAATCTTTATACCTAAAGCGGATAAACTAAGTCATACTTCAGCGAAAGACTTCAGACCTATTAGTCTGTCGTCATTTCTCCTCAAGACACTTGAAAGGCTAATTGACATTCATATAAGAAGCAAGTGTTGCAGTGGAACTCTATGAAATGCTCAGCATGCATATAAAGGGTGATTTTTTAGCTGGTTTGGTTTTGGCAACACTGGTTTTGACAGCTGACGTGTGTTTAGTACCTTGTGTCACTGTTAAACAGCTTCAGTTTGGTTTGCAATTTAACCATGGATCGTCTTACAAATGAACAACGCTTGCAAATTATTGAATTTTACTATCAAAATTCGTGCTCGGTTCGAAATGTTCATCGCGCGCTGCTTCCATTTTATGATCGGCATTCTCGACCTTCTGAGCAGTCTATTCGGAAGATTGTGACCAAATTTCGCGCCAAATTTACTTTGTTGGACATTAAACCACCAACACGTTTACGTACTGTGCGTAGTGAAGAAAATATTGCGGCCGTATCAGCTAGTGTGACAGAAGACCGCGAAATGTCGATTCGGCGCCGTTCCCAGCAGTTAGGCCTTTGTTACAGCACTACGTGGAAAATTTTGCGGAAGGATTTGGGCGTAAAGCCTTTTAAGATACAGCTGGTGCAAGAACTAAAGCCAGCCGACCTACCACAACGCCGAATTTTTGGTGAATGGGCTCTTGGAAAGCTGGCCGAGGATCCGCTTTTTTATCGAAAAATTGTGTTCAGCGATGAGGCTCATTTTTGGTTGAATGGGTACGTAAATAAGCAAAATTGCCGCATTTGGAGTGAAGATCAGCCCGAAGCATTGCAACAGCTACCAATGCATCCCGAAAAAGCCACTGTTTGGTGCGGTTTATGGGCCGGCGGCATTATTGGGCCATATTTCTTCAAAGATGATGCGAATCGCAGCGTTACTGTCAATGGTGAACGCTACCGAGCGATGATAACAAACTTTTTTTTGCCCGAAATGGAAGTTCTTGACTTGCATGATATGTGGTTTCAACAAGACGGTGCCACATGCCACACAGCACGCGAAACAATGGCGCAATTGCGAGGCGAGTTTGGTGAACAGTTAATTTCACGTTTCGGGCCGGTCAATTGGCCGCCTAGATCGTGCGATTTGACACCATTAGATTATTTTTTGTGGGGGTATGCCAAGGCTAATGTGTATAGGGACAAGCCCGCTTCGATTGACGCACTGGAAGCCAACATCCATGCATTCATTCGTGAGATACCGGCCGATATGTGTGAAAGAGTATGCCAAAATTGGACTCAGCGGATGGGCTACCTGAGACGCAGCCGCGGTCAACATTTGCATGAAATTATCTTTAAACATTAAATTGCAAGGTTCAAACTATCGATTCAAATAAATATTTCATTCATTTTTTCGAATTTTTTGTGTTTTTTTTTTTAAAAAAGTTCTAAGCCTCTTAAAAAATCACCCTTTATATAGAGAGCAGCTTTCACCAGAAAGAATTTGCACTGGCTGCCTTTTGGACATTGAAGGAGCCCTTAATAATGTCAGAAGTGTTGCATTCAAAAATGTCTTGGTAAAGATCAATATCGAACAACGCATTACCAATTGGCTATGCGAAATGCTCTCGACGAGAAATATCAATTCCACTCTCGGAAACAGATCAATAAGAAAATCTGAGAAATACTAGAGGCACCCCCCAAGGAGGAGTCATCTCCCCCCTTCTCTGGGTGCTGGTCATAGATGATATTCTCAAAGAACTAAATAAAGCAGGATTTAGCGTCGCTGCTTACGCGGATGACGTAGTCATCATTGTTCAAGGAAAATTCCTTAATACGATAAGTGAACTTATGAAAATAGCCCTCAAGAGGCTCAGAATATGGGCCGAAGGGTGTGGGCTACGAGTCCACCCGGAAAAAACCGAGCTCGTACTATTTAGTAAAAAATACATGATACCGCCCTTCAAGCTGCCCAGACTTGCTGCAGTGGAGCTTTCCCTCTCGGAGAGCGCAAAACATCTTGGTACGGTATTAGACAGGAAACTACATTGGAAACTTAACGTTCAGGAAAGAGTCCAAAAGGCTCATAACGCTCTCTTCATTTGTAAGAGGACAGCAGGAAAGAAATGGGTACAAAGAACAGCTTGCGTTGCTGTTGCGGACGCTTTACCACACCAACGGCTGCACTGGAAGCTTTTTTGCATATTTTACCACTGGACTTACAAACACAATCAAATGCAGGTAATAGTGCGCTACGGCTCACTAACGCAGGGCTTAAACAATAGGATAGGACACAGCACTATCCTTAAGGAATATTTCTCCGAAATCCCGGAAAAAGGGGATGAAAGTCTTGGTACACTTGATTTCTACACTCCATACAATGTGTCGTACCCTAACAGACAAGACTGGCAAAGGAAGCTAGTCTCGAGGGAAGATGAGACCTCAGTATATACTGAAGGTTCTAAAACCACTGAGGGCACGGGGTCAGGTGTATACTCCAGCGAGCTGGACCTAAATATGACCCTGAGACTTCCGGAGACATGCAGTGTGTTCCAGGCAGAGATTCTGGCCGAACTCAAAGCTGCGGAGGTACTGTTGATGAGATCAATATCCAATAAGAATATCGCCATCTACATTGATAGCCAGGCTGCGCTTAAAGCGCTAGAGTCACATACCACTAAATCCGCACAATGCTTAAGGCACTATGTTCGCAGAACCATGTCAGATTGTGTTGGGTACCTGGGCATTGTGATATCGCTGGTAACGAAAAAGCCGACGTTCTGGCTAAGGAAGGAGCGGACCACCTATGGCTGTTGCTAAAAGAGTTGTCTTCGAGAAAATCTCCAATAAAGCAGCCACAAAATGGTCACAGCTAGAAGGGCACAGGGTCTCAAAGGCACTGTGGCCCGTGTTAAATAGGAAAAAATCTGAAGAATTACTAAATCTCAGTGGAACCAAGCTAAGATTAACGGTAGGAATACTCTCTGAACACTGCCTTCTAAGAAAGCATGCCACCAGATAAGGCTTAGCTAATACGGATATATGCAGGTACTATGAGGACCTACAAGTCACGGAAGATATCTCCCACCTTCTATGCGAGTGTCAAGCAATTGGAGTAGAAGGAAGCACCTAGGTAGACACTTTTTTAACAACTTAGAAGAGGTTGGTTCCTCAAACAATAGGGAGGGAAATTAACTGTCTGGGAGATTTGGTTTAGGTTTTTTAACCGTAATGGTTCCCTGAGTTACATACATGTAACATGTATAAACCGGAGTACGATTTGGGTACACTTGCACCCAAATGAAATATCATTAGAATTAGGTCAAATGAAATCTTCCGTTTCTCGAAGAGCGGTACAAACATCAGCCGATGTTTGATGCTAACTGCAATTGGGTGAATATGCGAAACAAAGAAACAAAGCAGATGGAGTGGCGTTGCTTATCTGATACTGTTGTGGATGATGACTGATGAGTGTTTAGTTGTGTGTCGTATTGCCCTGTTATTTTGTGTTATATTTAAGCATTATGTTAGGTTTCATGTTAAGCGATTATTGACCTGCCAGTCAGTCTAGTTTTAATCTTCGAACGAAATAGTTCGCTTTAATAAAAAATAAATAAAATATATAAAAAAGGAAAAAGTGGTTTAGTGTATTATTACTGGCGCAGTCGATGAAAAAAAAAGTTAAATTTAAGTAACTAAGTTAAGGACAAAGACATACAATAAAAAGGAAGTGAAATTGGATTGTGGAACAACTAATCATCAGGAAACAGCAAGAAGTTTTAGAAGCAGATATCCAGACATGGCGGCTCCACATATATTAGATTTAGTTGGCGGTGTGAATGATTTTACGGGCTTGCCCGAAGAATTAGAATTATTCATTAAACATATAAATTACATATATAATTTCGGTGATAGTTTAGACGAAGTGTCGAGAGGCTTCTTAAATTCAAGAATCAGGCAAAAAATTAAAGATCGTGCAAATATTATTTTAATCAATAATAATAATCCGACAGAATGGCCGGAAATAAAATCAATTTTACTAAGTAATTGTACGATAAATGAAAGCATAGAAAGTTTAATAGACAAAATAAAAATGTTGAAGTTTCAGTGTTCAGTTCAGGATTTATATGAAGAAACTATAAGTCTTTTAACAAAATTAGAGATTAATAATTTAATTCAAAATACTCTCGACATTCAGTTTGAAAAACCAAATGTAAATGCAATTATAAATAGGCTTAGGACGGATAACCTCAAAGAAAAGAAGAAATCAAATGCCTTATTGATACCATTGAAAAGTTTAAAAATGATAATAATAAATTACCAAGTGAACCTAGACTTATCTTACAGGCTAGGAACCCAAAGAATTTTAGGGAAACCAGATCAATTTTAGTAGACACTGATAATTTCCACAAATCTTTCAGTTCTTCCTATTACAACCCATACATGCAAATACCAAAGTCTACCCAAAACACATATAATAGAAACCATACACCCAACATTCAGCAACATATAGGTAATCATGAAAATTCATTAAGAAATTTTGAAAACCGTCAAAACCAGAATTCCACATATTTTCATCAGAATAGTCCACATCATTTCCAAAACTTAAATTCTCAGAATACAAGTAACGTTCGAAATAGTGCTCGTAATGGCTCAGGAAATTATTGAAACAATATTCCAAATAACACAAGACAAAATTCTGCTAGAACAGGTTCTTCTCGTAGAATTCACCAATCAATGGAGGTAGACTATTTCCAAGCACAGGGTTTGCCTAACGGTTCCCCTACGAACAATTACACTAATCAATGCCCATGTCCACATGACTTTAATTTTTAAAATTTTCCGTTAGCCAGCACAGAGCTCTTCCCTTCATAATTGTAGGAACTAAGTCCCGTCCAATTAATATATTAATAGATTCTGGAGCAGGTACTTCTTTGATTCAAAAGGACTTATTTCACAGATCTAAAGGATCTTTGAAAACCCTTTAATGCTCAAATCCATTAACTCAAACATTTTAGTAAATTCAAAAGGGACTATTCCTTTATTAAAGGAATTTAATAGGCCATCTACAAAAATCGAAATGCTTGAGACGGATTTAATGGGTGACTTTATCGGCATTCTTGGTTGCAATGTTTTGAGGCCCTGGAAAGCAATAATCGACCTAGAAAAGTCACAGCTCTGTACGGAAGAAGCTACCTTGCCTCTTATATTTAATAATTCATCAGCTCTACTAACGAAAGATGAGATTAATAATTTAATTCAAAATACTCTCGACATTCCGTTTGAAAAACCAAATGTAAATGCAATTATAAATAGGCTTAGGACGGATAACCTCAAAGAAAAGAAGAAATCAAATGCCTTATTGATACCATTGAAAAGTTTAAAAATGTCTTTTATGTCCAAGGCGATGATCTTTCCACAGTCGTTGCATATAGCCACAGGATCCCAACTAATCATGATATCCCTATATTTGCTAAACCTATAGATATCCTGAGGCTCTTAAGGACGAAGTAAACAAGCAAATTTCGAGTATGCTTGCTACAGGTATCATTACAAATTCCACCAGTCCATACAATGCTCCTCTTTGGATTGTCTCGAAAAATATTGACAATTCAGGAGAGCAGAAATGGCAGATTGTAATTGATTACAGAAAATTGAAACCATTGAAGATAGATTTCCCATTCCCAATATAGAGGACATTTTATTGAAATTGGGAAATGCTCAATATTTTTCAGTCTTGGATTTTGCTAAAGGAATCTACCAAATTCCCTTGGTCATTTAATTACGAAAGACGGTATAAGGCCCAACCCAAATAAAATCGAGGCTATTAAACAGATTAAATTACCTCGAACGGTAAGACAAATAAAATCTTTTCTTGGCGTAACTGGATTTTACAGAAAATTTATTAAGGACTACTCCAAAATAGCCCTTCCAATGACAACATTTCTAAAAAAATTGCAAAATAAGTATTAAAGATAGGCAGTATATTGAGTCCTTTAATAAACTTAGGGAATTCATATGTACATGTCCAGTCCTGGCCTACCCAGACTTCTCTAAGTCTTTTACATTGACTACCGATGCGAGTAATAAGGCTTTGGGGGCAGTCTTATCTCAAAATCAGCATCCAATAGCTTTTGCCTCTAGAACACTAAATTGTCACGAAACGAACTACAGTACTGTGGAAAAAGAACTTCTTTGTATTGTTTCGGCAAGCAAATATTTCAGACCGTTTCTATTTGGACGTAAGTTTAAGGTACAGACTGATCATCGTCCCTTAGTATGGCTGCAATCCCTCAAAGAACCAAATAGTAAGCTGCAGCGATGGAAAATCAGACTAAATGACTTTGATTTTGATGTCGACTATATAAAGGGTAAGGAAAATAATGTAGCTGATTTCCTCAGCCGCTTAGAAGCTAATTTTGTTGACAGTGAAGACATTAGATCTAATATGGCAACAATACACAGTTGAATTGAAAATCCCGATGATCATATTTATATCAGTGAGGCTCCACTAAATATATATAAACATCAGTTGGTTTTAGAAAAACGTAAGTTCAATCATGCATATATTACTAACATTTTGTACCAAAGGAAAATAAGATCAATTATTTCATTAGAAACCTACTGTGAGGAATATGTACTGAACATTTTAAAATGCCTTCTAAGGGGTACCATAGGAATTTATTGCAAAAATGATCATATATTTGTTGAGTTTCAAAATTATTAGAATTGATTGAAAACGCAGACATCAACAAAAACCACCACAGAGGGATCGATGAAACGTACTTAGAGCTTAAAAATGATATCTATTTTCCAAACCTGAGGTTAGAAATTCATAAATACATTAACAACTGTATTATATGCAATATGTGTAAATATGATCGACATCCAATCAAGCCAAATTTCATGATCTCAGAGACTCCAGATAAACCGAACGAAATAGTACATGTATTTAGATATATGGTTTTTAAATAAAAATAATATGTTCCTTACTTGCATAGACAAATTTACCAAACATGTATCCATTCATCCGATAACAGACAGAAATTCCATAACAATAGTTGAAATTTTAAAACAGAGATTTGCAATTTTAGGTAAACCCATCAAGTTGGTAGCTGATAATGAATTTAATACAGCGTATATCAAAAATTTCTTAAATCAGCAAAATATAGTACATCATTTTACTTCTCCCAATACACATACCGGTAACTCTGCAATAGAGCGTTTCCATTCGACTCTTAATTAACACATTATATTATTTAAATTAGATAAGGAAAATAAAGACACCGATGACAAATCACTAGTTTTAAAGGCAGTAGAAATATACAATGACACAGTTCATTCCAGCACCAAATTTAAGCCCAATGACTTACTTCATTCAATGTTAGGTATTTCAGAGTGGGAAGGTATAAGGCAAAGAGTTCAATCAAATGAGGACAAACGAATAAAAAAATTAAACAAAACAAGAACCGAGCCTTCAGATTTCGGGGAACGGGAACTTGTTAAGAACTTAGGCTTTCATAACATAAAACATCTACCGCGTTACATAATAAAAGACGTAGCCGAAAAAGGAAGAACTTATTTTAAGGATAAAAATGGGCTTAAACGTGATAGACAGATAGTAAAAAGAAAATATAAACATCAGCTTCCAATTAAAAACGTAAAATTTGATCAGAAAATGACAGGTAGAGACTACTCTAATAGAAATAAATCAAGGTCAACAGAACCGGGATGAAGTACTGATTACTGATACTTTTTTTTTTTTATATTTAACATTTCTTAAAAAAAAAAAAATTGTATATGTGCATATAGAATTAATATATTATATTATTAACATATATGTTAAAAAAAAAAAGAATAAATAAATAAATAAATAAATTTCTACGGTGCGGACTTGCAATGAAACTAAAAAAAAAAGCTACGCTAAACATCTTTTTACAAACGGGATCTGAAAGACATCATCTGCGAATTCAGAAATTTCGAAGAGATCACGTATCTAAATTTAGTTTTCAACAAAAAGACTTTTTGTTTAATTCCATCATACATAAACTGTAGCCGCTGGGAAAGAGATATCGAAAAACTGCAGGAGATAGTAATATGCTGTGATAGCCCGAACCTGATGGTGATTGGCGACACCAATGCAAAGACAGGAAAAGAAGAGGGAATAATAAATAGAGAAGCAGGTACACTGAGGAAGTCAAAACATATAAAATGTAATTCAAGAGGTTGACAGTTTCTAGAATTTTGCAGTTCCTTTGGGCTGCAAATACTAAATGGAACTACAGACAGTAACAGAAATGGGGAGCTCACATTTGTAGGAGAGCAAGGAGTATCCGTTATAGACTATTGTTTAATAAGAGGAGATTGGAGCTCTTACGTGACAGATATGGAGGTAAAGCTGGTTCCTTATTCCGACCACCTTCCAATTGTAGTTACCTTTGGGCATACAAGGAGTGTTTTAAGGCTAGGCAACTATCGTTTAAGTGGCTAAGGCTATTTAGACAGTATAACGAAATGGTGATGAAAAGTATGTATCTAAAAGCCAACAGACAGTTTAAAGCGCTTATGAGGAAAAAGATAAATATTTACTATGAAACACTGGCTCAAAGATTGTGATACAGTAAAAATGCATCGGACTTCTGGAAACAGTCAAAGAAATTCAATGGCCGTAGCTTTATAATAAATTCCAAGTTAACATCCAGTATCTTCCTTTCTCATTTCAAGGCCCTATTGAACCCACCACCTAGCGAGCTCACTGTCGAGTATGCTGCCCCATGATTTAACCACCCTATTCTGGACAGATCAATAAGTAATGAGGAAGTATCAAATGCTCTTATAATGTTGAAGGATGGTAAAGCTGCAGGCTCAGATGGGACACCCTCCAAGTTTTATAAATATGGTGTTCATGGATTGCACAGCAAACTTATGGCGACGTTTAAAAAAAATTTTGATAGCGGCGATATCCCAGCCGCTTTAGAGAGCCTATCATTTTTCCTATTTATAAGAAAGGATGTACAACGGATCCAGCGAATTATAGAGGCATTTCCTTTCTGAATGATTCCTATAAGATTTTTACTGCTATTTTACTATGTCGACTAACAGCATGGATAAAAGAGAATAATCTGCTGAAAGAACATCAAGCGGGATTCAGGTCGGGGTATTCTACAGTTGATCGTGTGTTCGTTTTGAGAAGCATTGTCGAGTTACGGATTGAAAGAGGAAAAAAATTGTATGCCTTTTTTTGTGGATTTTAAAGCTGCCTTTGATACAGTTGACCGAAATGCCCTATTCAACAAATTATACCGAATGGGATTATCGATTAAGTTCGGTCGTGTCATCCAAAACCTGTATGCGGATACTAAATCAGCTGTATGGAATGGCGAGGAGCTGTCAGCATGGTTCGAGTCCACCTCGGGACTAAGACAGGGATGTTCATTAAGTCCAAGCTTATTTTCGCTGTACATCGATGACATAGTAGATATTGTTCCTGGGGGTGTCGATTATGCAGGATTGTTGATCAAAGCACTCCTATTTGCGGATGATATCGTGTTGCTAGCGAACTCACCCGAATCCTTACAGCTAATGATAAATAGACTTTACGAGTATTGTAAATTGTGGAATTTGATTGTCAATTTAAACAAGTCAAAAGTCCAGATATTTAAGGCACTTTAGAGGTGAACTCATAGAAGTTGTAAAGGAATATAAGTTCCTTGGGGTTTACTTTACAAAAAATGTAGATATGGAAAACACTTAAAAGAAATACTATCTAAAGCGAAGACAGCAATCAATGTGCTTTGGAAGAATTGTTTTAACAGCAAATTTATCGCCGACAGCAGCAACTAAAGGGTGATTTTTTAGCTGGTTTGGTTTTGGCAACACTGGTTTTGACAGCTGACGTGTGTTTAGTACCTTGTGTCACTGTCAAACAGCTTCAGTTTGGTTTGCAATTTAACCATGGATCGTCTTACAAATGAACAACGCTTGCAAATTATTGAATTTTACTATCAAAATTCGTGCTCGGTTCGAAATGTTCATCGCGCGCTGCTTCCATTTTATGATCGGCATTCTCGACCTTCTGAGCAGTCTATTCGGAAGATTGTGACCAAATTTCGCACCAAATTTACTTTGTTGGACATTAAACCACCAACACGTTTACGTACTGTGCGTAGTGAAGAAAATATTGCTTCCGTATCAGCTAGTGTGACAGAAGACCGCGAAATGTCGATTCGGCGCCGTTCCCAGCAGTTAGGCCTTTGTTACAGCACTACGTGGAAAATTTTGCGGAAGGATTTGGGCGTAAAGCCTTTTAAGATACAGCTGGTGCAAGAACTAAAGCCAGCCGACCTACCACAACGCCGAATTTTTGGTGAATGGGCTCTTGGAAAGCTGGCCGAGGATCCGCTTTTTTATCGAAAAATTGTGTTCAGCGATGAGGCTCATTTTTGGTTGAATGGGTACGTAAATAAGCAAAATTGCCGCATTTGGAGTGAAGATCAGCCAGAAGCATCCCGAGAAAGTCACTGTTTGGTGCGGTTTATGGGCCGGCGGCATTATTGGGCCATATTTCTTCAAAGATGATGCGAATCGCAGCGTTACTGTCAATGGTGAACGCTACCGAGCGATGATAACAAACTTTTTTTTGCCCGAAATGGAAGTTCTTGACTTGCATGATATGTGGTTTCAACAAGACGGTGCCACATGCCACACAGCACGCGAAACAATGGCGCAATTGCGAGGCGAGTTTGGTGAACAGTTAATTTCACGTTTCGGGCCGGTCAATTGGCCGCCTAGATCGTGCGATTTGACACCATTAGATTATTTTTTGTGGGGGTATGCCAAGGCTAATGTGTATAGGGACAAGCCCGCTTCGATTGACGCACTGGAAGCCAACATCCATGCATTCATTCGTGAGATACCGGCCGATATGTGTGAAAGAGTATGCCAAAATTGGACTCAGCGGATGGGCTACCTGAGACGCAGCCGCGGTCAACATTTGCATGAAATTATCTTTAAACATTAAATTGCAAGGTTCAAACTATCGATTCAAATAAATATTTCATTCATTTTTTCGAATTTTTTGTGTTTTTTTTTTAAAAAAAAGTTCTAAACCTCTTAAAAAATCACCCTTTATAAGGTCTTTGTAGCTGTGTCAGAATCCATCATGTTCTATGCGGCGCAGGTTTGGGGAGTAAGAAAATATGATACTGTCGAGAAATTACTGTGTTACTATATAAAAAGAATATTTCACCTTCCACCTAAAGCCCCAAATTAAATTTCTGCTACTAACCTACCTACAAAATAAATTTCGTGCCGGTTTTAATTAGGGGTAATGGTACACACCTAATTCGGTACCTTAGGACCTATTGCCTTATTAAGGTGTTTTACATCCTTTTAAGGGAATACGAGATGGATGCATGTTTAAGTAAAGAGAAATCGTATAGTGATAGAAGGAAAGAAAATAGAAAGGTCAGATGTTATTGACCATTAGCAAGGTAATCATAATATGATACCCAGCTATCAGGTTGGCCCGCCCACAAACATGACTATTGTCATGTCTCCTTGACTATCTAATGCCTGTTATTTGTTTAATATAGTCCCAATCTAATTTTATAGAGAAGCTCACAACTTCAATTCCTCATTTCCAAACCCTCCACCATCATCACCCCTTCACACCAATTAATCACTTTAATCCATAATGAAGAAGATATTTGTTTCAAAATTCATCAGGTATATTTATTCCACAATAAAATAGAAATCTCAAATAAGAAGGAATCAACAGTTCACGAAATAGTTGTTGTAATGAATCTTAACATCAGCGAGTTATAACAATGTACAAGTAACATTAATACTCTCTGTACAATTGTGCTGAATGATTATGCTCTCTCGAAGAGATGTATGATTGTGCTGTACTCAACAGTGATGAACTTGATTAACGATGTGTCTAAGATAACACTAATTGTCATAGAGTCTCATTTACCGAAGTAACAATGGATGATTTAACAAATGATTCTAAGAATCGATATATATATGTTTATGTACTGTACTCAATAATTAAACTACAATTAATTTACCAATATAGTTCAAGAATATGAATAAATATTGTGCATAGGATATATATATAATAGATAAATTTTGAAAGTATAGTATAATAGTATAGATCAATTTTAGTTTTAATTGTGGGCGTATATAGATGTTATTGAATGGGCAACAGAAATGTTATCTACAGAAGGTAGTTTTATCGACTGTATTAGGTATGCCAAATTAATTTTACACAACAACTTTTAACGAAATCAACTTTTATTTTATTAAAATACTTAAATTGTATGACCTGTCTGTTGTCGGCTGAGGGTTGAACTGCCTCCCTGGTGATTGTGTTGTCTATTTATATGTTTGAGTGGTGTATGTTTTGGGGTTGTTATTTGGTTGCGCTGGTGACGCTGTCAAGTGGGTGATCGTAAATTATCTAGAGCAGATTATTTATCGTCACATTCGTCCTGCGTACGAGTGGCTTGGATCGGATTTCGTCCTATCGTTATGCGCACATGTGGTTCGGTTCGGGTGTCTTCTGTGGGTAACTTTAAGGCGTCGATCGTGGGAATTGATTTGTAAACTGACCGTGGGAATCGATCTTGGAAGTCGATCGTGTTAACTCTCCTCCTAGTCAGTAGAAGATTGTCCCAATCTTTCTTGAATAAGGATGTGCGCTCTGCTTTCGGTTGCTTCCATGAGTTCGATGACATCTTGGTTAGTACGCTTGGCTTTGAATAATTTGTAATATTTATATATCTTAATGATGGCGAATGTGGTTACAATTATGAATAGAATTGTTGATAGTCCCCACAATATCGGGTGTTCTTTAACTTCTGTTACATATGGCTCAATGTGGTCAATATTTGTGTATTTTAAATCTGAGTTAAGTGAGCTTACAAATTCAAGTATTGTTATTTTGGAAGGTTTACTTAATTTTATGTGTTCCACTATTTTATTCTTAAAATTAACATATGTTTTATTATCTATTGTAACATTTCTTTCAAATTGGATTAAATTTATTCCTGATAATTCTTTGTTATTAACGATATGAGAGCCGGTAATAACGATACTCCCTTCGGTGATTATTTCTACAGGTAAATTTCTTTCTTTAATCTTCGTGCAGTTCGCTTCAAAACTATTGAGTAGTTCTGTTAGGCAGTTAGGAGTGTGAAGAATAAGGCAAAAGTCATTGTTTAATTCTCTTTTACATTTGGTATTATAAAACTGCTTATGAAATTTAATTACTTCTTTTGGTATAATAATTTGTCCACCGTTTACATTATTACTTCTGGTTTTGTAATGATTACCCAAAGCAAAAACTTTCGGATATCTAATATACTTATACAACAATAATTTCGTTTTTTTGAACAATCTTGAACTCGGATGCGTCTAATACATCGGTTATGGATACTTTTTCTTTTTCTTTATTTATTATATTTTTGATTTCATCTACATCTAGGATTAATGTATTTAAAATATTTGATTTGCTTAAATTAATTGTGTTTATTATTTCTCTTAATTCTACTGCTATGTATTTAACAATTCTAAATTTTTTGGTTTCTTTGGAAATTAGTTCAACATTTAACTTTTCCGTTGCTTTAAACAATTGAGTATTTATGGCTATTTGTTTATTATTTGACGCGATTAACTCTTGTAGCTTAAGTTCTATTTTTATGACGTCATCGTGGTCTGGGGTACCAGAAATCCACTTCCACAGGGTTCCTATCTCGTTTATACCTCTACGTACCCTATTCCTGATTAATAATTGACTTAGTAGTTTATTCGCTGCTTCTAATTCCTGTTTTAATTCATCTGAAGGTTTTTTCTCAACTGACATACTGCCTAAAATCTCCGTATATGAAGTTAGATTAATTAGGTGGAAAATTTCTCCGCTTTCTTTGTAAATTGCAGCTGTTGCATCCTCTACTAAAATGTATTCATCTTTAGAATAGTCCGTTATTTGTTGGCTCGCTGTGGAGGCAACTAGCATCAAGATTAAAAACATCATCTGTAAAGTTAATTTCTTATATTATCTTTGTGAATCTGTCTATTATTTATATCTATTACGATATTCCCTAAGTCTCTCTTGACCTTCTTTTTGACATATAGAGGTTTGTTTTTACTTCTCCTTTGACCTGTATCTACGAAAATTGTTTCTCCTTCTTCATAGGTTTTATTTTTCCTATGCTTATTAAAATATCTTATCATTTTCTGTTGATGAAAACCTATTTTATCCTTAGTTTCTTCGTTAGCTTTATAATTGTGGAATATGTCGATTGGTCTTTTATCTGTTACCATATGAATTGTTTCATTATATTTCTTAGTGGCTAGAGGCATAATATCTTTAATGTCTGTTAAATGCGCAGATTCTTTTACTATTCTTATAAGTTCTGTAAGCGTAGAATGGATTCTTTCTATGGTTCCATTGCTTTTTGAGTGAGCGGGTGCTGTAGTTTTATGATTGATGTTTAAAAGGTTGTAGGCACATTGTGCAGAAGGTGAGCAAAACGCAGACTCGTTATCGGTGATCAAAGTTTTTACGTTACCGAATATTGGTAACAATTCAATCATCCTATCTTTCGCTTCGGTTTTTGAGCTTACTTGAGTGGTTATTAGATATTTAGAGAATGGATCTGCCATTGTGAGGAAGGTTGCATTGTCGCAGTAATAAATGTCTGCGTGGACACGTTCTCCTCCTTCTTTAGGAATTGGAGTCTCTCCAATTGGCTGTTTATTGGGGTGTCTCTCGTATTTGTTTTTTTTACATATTTCACATCCAGCATTTATTTCCAAAATTCGTTTGTATGCGTTTGGCCAGTAATATTTGTTAATGATTTGCTTGTATACTTCTTTAGCTTGTCTATGAGCTCTGTTGTGTTCATTCGTGACTATTTTTAATTGTTCTTCCTTTTCCGTTATATCTTCTACTATTTGATTGCAAAATATAAATTTTATTGTTGGGAATTGTTGCAAAAGTTTATTTTGAATTCTAGAGAATGTCTCCTCGGTACTATATATACCTATAGTTAGACCCTTCTCGGTAATTTTTTTAATTTTTCCTAGTATTTCGGAATCTTTAAATAAAATTGTGTGTCTCCAGTAACCTGGGTGGATTTCTTTTGAAATAATGTTGTTATTTAAAGCTTCGTAAAAAATAAATTGCGTTTTAAAACTATTAATTTTTTGGTTTACTCTTTTGATTTTGGGTATGGGGCTACTCTCTGCACTATGTACAGTCCCTTCAATTGATGATTCGTCGGCGTTCATCATGTGTAGCTCTTGTCTGCTAAGAGCGTCGGCAACAACGTTTTCTTTCCCTGGTTTATAAATAATATCCGGAGCGTACTCTTCTATGAATGCGCGCCATCTTTTAATCTTCGCGTTAGGGTTCTTGTCGCCAATCGCGAATGTCAGTGGTTGGTGGTCCGTATATATGCGGATTCCACTTACGCCATATAAGTAGTTTCTTAAATTTTTTAATGCCCAAACGATTGCGAGTAGTTCTTTCTCATTTGTCGCGTAATTTTCTTCTGTCTTGCTAAGAGTTCGGCTTATAAAGATAATCGGTTTTTTTTCTTGGCTGAGCACTGCACCTATGGCTGAGTTGCTAGCATCTGTCGTAAGCTCAAATCTGCTATTAAAATCGGGTTGGTTAAGCGTTATTTGCTCGCATAGCCTATCTTTTAGTGTGTTAAACGCCTTGATAGCTTCGTCGTCAAACTCGATTGCTATTTTCTTACTATTATTTTGCCCAGTTCGGCCATTTTCTCCTCTGAGATATTTTGTAAGGGGTTTAGAAATCATTGCATAATTCCTTATAAATTTGCGGTAATATCCGGATAGTCCTAAAAATGATCTAAGTTGCCGTAGGGTCTTAGGTTGGGGGAATTCTTTAATACACTCTGTCTTTTTCGGATCCATTTTAATACAGTTAAAGGATACTATGTATCCCAGAAATTCTACTTCTTTCATGAAGTATTTTGATTTTTCGCTAGAAATCCGCATGTTTGCTAGACTTAAGGCTTTAACTATTTCTTCAATGTGTGCCAAATGTTCTTCTTCGGTTTCCGAAAAGATTATTACATCGTCGATGTAGACGTGGCAAAATTTTCCTATGTATTCACGGAGTATGTCATCCATGGCTCCTTGAAATATTGAGGGTGCGTTCTTCAATCCGAAGGGCATCCGAAGGAATTCATACTTTCCATTATTAACGCTAAATGCCGTTTTTTCTCTATCACTCTGTTCCATTAGAATTTGGTGGAATCCACTTTGAAGGTCCAAAGTAGTGAAAAACCTTGCCTTCCCTAGATTTGCTAAAATCACTGCGGTATCGGCCATTGGATATTTTTCCGTTTTAGTGAATGAATTTAGTTTTTTGTAGTCGATCACCAATCTATGTTTCTTTGAACCGTCTTCATTGAGACCCTTTTTGTCTACAACCCAGACAGGAGAGTTGTATGCGCTTCTGCTAGGTTGTATAATATTGTTCGAGAGGAGATTTCCTATTTCTTCGTTCACAAAGTTAGCTACAGATTGTGGATAAGGGTAACCCTTTGTCCATATGGCAGCGTCATTCGTAGTATGTATGCGACATTTTACGCTTGTGTTATATGGGAGAGAATTTAGATTTTCCGTAAACACTCCTTGGTATTTCCTTAAAATCTCTTTTAGCCTTCCCTTGTGATCATTGCTTTCTAGGTTAATCTCTAAACTGTTAATTAATTGATCACTGAATATCAAGGGTATTATGCCCTGGTCATATTCTAGTGTCGAGTCCCTTATGTTAATGTTGCCTTTTACTTTACGTAATAATTTAATGCCAATGATCGCGTCGTAATCTTTAAGTTTATTTAATTCAAAAAATCGTTCCTTAACTCCTAAAATGTTTATTTCTTGAAATGTTTTAATAATGCTTGTTCCGTGAACGCTTTTTACTCTAGATGGGATGTCTAATATTTTATTAGAAAACAGTCCAGGTTTTACGTAACTATGCGTGGCACCTGTGTCAATTAAAATGCTGAATATTCTACCCGACTTACTATCCGTTCTTCTTATATATGGTAAGTCGTGCCTTAATCTAAAAAATGATCGCCTTCGCTTAAGTTGTGCAACCGGGGGACTTTGTTTATAGGTACTTGGGCGCTATTCGGCCGCTCTCTTTTATATGCGTTACTATAATCCCGTGTTGCGTTATTCGGGTTCCTATAATTACTGCGGTTAGGATTTTCCCAATGTGATCTCTTATATTGGTTTTGCCGTTGAGGCACGAAATTCCCACTAGTGGTATCCATTCTCATTGGATAATGTTGATTATGGTTAAAGTTATTTTGGGGAATATAATGTTGTCTACCGTTGGGTTGTTGGGGTATCTGCCTTGGGGTTTGTCTTTCGGTGAAAGTTTTAATACGACTTTCATTCGTTTCTATTTCCTGTGCTCTAGCTAGAGCGTTTGGAAGGTCCCCAGGATTAAGTGCGAACACGATGTTACTGGCAGGTTGGTTTAAACCAGTAACGAAGACTCTTAATGCGTTCTGCCGTGCTCTATCTGTCAAGCATTCGGTTTGCGCCGTTCTTGGACCATAGGTCATAATTGTTTTATTTATTATAAGGGTAAGTACCTTTGTTACATTGTCGTAGAACTCTTGTAATGATTTTCTATCCTGTCGCATATTGCTCAATTCTGTCTCTAGCATGTGTACTGGCCTTTTATCGCTGTACGTTAGATCTAGTCGTCCTAATATCGCGTCAATATTGAGTGGTGTCCCGTGGCTTGTTAAAACGTCGTTAGCTTTCCCTACTATCTTGTTTCTAACTATATTTACAACTGAATAATACCTAGCACCACCTTTATACGCTTCGTATACCTTCATTGCGTTTGTTAACGCCGTACGCCAGGAGACGTAATTATCCCCATCAAAATTTGGTAAGCACTTTGCTACTTCTAACCCTTCCCCATCTTTTACTGTAGGATCTATTGTTATATCCTTGTATGATTCGATATCATCACAAGGGGAAAGTGAGGCTAACTGTCCTGTAAGGAATTCTATTTGTTTCTGTAACCCTGCTGTGGATTCCGCCACCAGTTTACCTACAATTGCCGATAGCTGTTCCGCTGTCATATTCATATTGCTACGTTTATAAATTTCTGATTAACGCGAATTGATAGTTTGGAAAATAACTCTTAGGTTAAATACTTAAATTAACACAGTTTGTCTTTATATATATATAACAATAACTTTAAAATTCCTTACGTGGATTTACTTTGCTGTTACTGGAGCTTCGGCTGCTTATGTGCCTACTTTTCCTGATCTGTTGGTTCACTTGATGTGTCCTTGATTGCTGCCAGGTGCTTTACGTCCGGAAGTCTTTTTTGAGTTCAGTGGAGTTTGTTTATCAAACCCTTTCCCTCGTTGTTCAGATTTATATCTGAATTTTTCTATTTTATTTTTGGTGGTTCACGCCGCGGAAGGATAATTGGTATTTTTTCCTTCTTGACTGCGGTAGTGGTTTCACTTATGTAGTTGCTTTGCTTAATGTTCGAGAGCTGATGTTTTATTTTTACTTCACTTCGATTACTACACTTGATTTGCACTTTTTTAAACGTGTCCCTGCTCGGGCGCCAATTAATTTTACACAACAACTTTTAACGAAATCAACTTTTATTTTATTAAAATACTTAAATTGTATGACCTGTCTGTTGTCGGCTGAGGGTTGAACTGCCTCCCTGGTGATTGTGTTGTCTATTTATATGTTTGAGTGGTGTATGTTTTGGGGTTGTTATTTGGTTGCGCTGGTGACGCTGTCAAGTGGGTGATCGTAAATTATCTAGAGCAGATTATTTATCGTCACATTCGTCCTGCGTACGAGTGGCTTGGATCGGATTTCGTCCTATCGTTATGCGCACATGTGGTTCGGTTCGGGTGTCTTCTGTGGGTAACTTTAAGGCGTCGATCGTGGGAATTGATTTGTAAACTGACCGTGGGAATCGATCTTGGAAGTCGATCGTGTTAACTTGCCATGTAGGCCTTTGAAATTCAATTTTTTTTATTTTTTTTTCTATTCTTTTTTCATAATGTTATTATTATTTGTTTAGATATAGAATTCTTTTAATTCAACGGTAGATTCAATAATTATAGGATAATGAAATGCCAAACATATATAAAAAAACTTACAGTATAACTCGATTTTGAGATTTGAGTTGTTAATTACTCCATTTATGTTGCTCTTTTCGTTTTAGCTAGCTGCTTTTATTTTTTTATTTTTTTTTCTGTTGAATATTTGTCACCGCCAACAATAGAAAAGGCTAGATTTACGCCTCGCGCCGTATATATACTCGCGATTTAGCGCATAGCTTTATGTGGGAAAGGTGTGGTGGAAAAGATTAAAAATGTTGTTCATACAGCGGCTTGCTAAGGAGATAAACACGATAGGTGTTACCAGTTTTGAAGGTCAATGCCATATCGGCCGTCAACCAAATCAGCAAATCATTATTTTTGGGGAACAGAACTTGAGCAATATTTCAACGCAATTGCTACAACAGCATGGATTTTGCGAACCCCTGGTGTAAGCCAAAAGTCATGAAAATAAAATTCTTGATGTATTGCTCATACTCGAAATCGACCCACAGCCCTGACAACGCAACTTTGTTAAAATCTAACAATGTATATGCCTCTTGTTATAGCCTTAAATCTTTTGCATGATAAACTGCTCTACCTCTTCCCTGCATGTCTTCTATCTCATACATTGAATTTCCTATTTGCTTAACAATGCGAGCTTTCAAAAATTTTGGACATAGCTTGGAACTGCGTTGTTTGGAAGCATTGCTGAGGATAAAATTGTTGCGAAAAACTTTATCTCCTGGCTGGAATTTTCTTTTTAAACATCTCAGGTTGTACGATTTTTCATGCCTTTGCAAGGCTAACCTTAAGTTATCTCTCACCTTTTCCCGGATTAAAAGCAACCTATTAGATGTTGGCAAAAAATCGATCTCATTATCCCGCAATGCATATAATTGCCTCAATATTTTATACATGCTGGCATTCGTTATCATATTATGGCCGAATAAAACGAAATATGGTGACATACCTGTGGATTGATGGGTAGAAGTGCACAATGCCTGTTGTATAAGAGATAGATGGGTATCCCATTCTCTGTGATCACTCTTTATGTACATCCTTATTGCGGACACAATTGATCTATTGACTCTCTCTGAAGAATTGGCCTGAGGAGAGTATATAGCATTTCTGATGTGCACTGTTTCATACCGACTCAAAAACCTTTGAAATTCTTGAGATACAAATTGTTTCCCATTGTCGCTATGTATGAACTCTGGTACTCCGAATTTGTAGGAACTCAATTACAGTTTTTGTAGCTGCCACTTTCATAGCTTTTAAAAAGACAAATTTGGAAAATGCATCCAAAACCACAAATATAAATACATTTCCCTTCTTCGTACGAACGTATGGTCCTAAAAAGTCAATATATACTTTTTGAAAAGGGCGATCTATTTCCTGTTTTCGTCCCATAGGTGGTCGAAGAATTTGGTTTGTTGATTTATTTTGTTTACAGCCTTCACAAGTACGGATGAAATTAGCTACTTGAGTCGTTATGTTAGGCCAGTAGTAGTTCTGTCGAATCCTGTCTAACGTCTTGCGGATACCTCCATGCGAACAGTTTGGTGGTATATGGGCTTTTTCTATTATTGATGTTGTCAGTTTTGTAGGTATCCACAATTTCCATTGGTATTCGTTTGAAATTGAATGCGTATCTATAGGATTCATACGTTTATACACGAACTGATTATCGACTTTTAGATCTTCAAAAGAGTGTCGGTTTTTGTCAACGGTTGACACAAGTTCCAAATATTCTTTTGACTTAAACTCTGGAGAATTCAGATCCACTATGGCTGACATATCCATATTTAAAGAAATTTGATCCAGATGCACTCGGGACAGAACGTCAGGCACGATATTCTGTGAACCCTTACGGTGTTCTATATTGAATGTAAAGGCTTGTAACTTGAGTGACCACCTAGCTAGACGTCCGCTCAAGTCCTTCAGTCCCATTAACCATTTAAGACAGGCATGGTCTGTCACAATCGTAAACGATGAACCTGAGTGCGTTGAATTTGAGGAATAAGAGAGAAAAACACAACTGAGGGATGTCCAGATGCAGCGGATGCAGGCTGCCGATTCGAGGCGAAACAGGTGTGAGCTGCCAGGGTGTGTGCGGTAAGGTGTTTCACTGTAGCGTAAAATGTTCTGGATTGGATGAATTTTTAAGCAACTCTCTGGGAACCAGCAAAAATTTAAGATACATGTGCGATGATTGTATGATGTACATGCAAAATATGGATGATGTCGTTAAGGAGATGCAGAATAGTGTAGACAGGAACACACAACACTTAAGGGAGTATAAGGAAGAGTTTGAAAATTCACTGAAACAGAACGAAGGCGAAATAAAAGCACTAGGTATTGGAGGCGATTGAAAACAGATACACACAAAGGTTGGAAGAAATGAAAAAAAAGTCAGGAAATATGTGAGAAAAGTATTACGGAAATGAAAAAAATGTGCAATGTTGCTGAAAACTTCAAGAAAGAAGGCGAAAACATATGCAATGACCTAAAGAAAAGCAACTTGCATGTATGTAATGAAGTAAAAAAAAATTGTAAGTAGTAAACAAACGATGGCGGGAAACCAAATGTCATTTGCAGATATTGTCAAAAATGCAAATGACAGGTGCCAAGAAAAAGTGCTACCAACACTTCGAAAAGAGTTGCCACTTATTGTAAAACGAAAAGAGAAGCAAAAGTGTACTAAAACAAGGGAGGATCTAAATGAAAAAGTAGATCCAAGCGATTTTAAAATTTCTAATATTGAGAGCACACATAATGGGATTATTGTAATAGAATGTGAAGACGTGAATGAAAGGAATAAAATAAAAAGTGCAATTGAAGAGAATATGGGCGAAAAATACGAAATTCGAGTTCCACAAAAAATAAAACCAACAATTTTGATACCGAATATGCGATTTAAAAGTAGTGAAAATTAAATCATTGGAAAATTAAAAAAGCAAAATAAGAAAATTTCAAATAGCGAACTAAGAGTAATAAGATATTATGAAAACAAGAGAAATAATATAATAAGCTACAATGCAATAATCGAAATAGATGCCGAGTCATTCCCAAAGAAACTAGAAAAGGAAAAAGTCAGCATAGGGTGGGAACGGTGTAAGGTATTTGATGGAGTGGACGTTTTGAGATGCTTTAAGTGTAAGGGTTTTAACCAAAAGTCAACAAATTGCAAACAAAATGATGAGACATGTCTAAAATGCCTTGAAAATCATAAAACCAGCGAATGCGAAAAAGAAGCAGTAATGAAGTGCATAAATTGTGTTCGTGCTAATAAAAAGTTAAATCTGGGACTTGATGAAAATCACATGTCACTAAGCAGAGAATGCCCGGTATATCTGAACAAACTGGAAACCAAGAAGAAAAGAATTGGGTACTAGCAATCAGATACAATAAAAGGTATATATATTAACATACAAGGCTTAACAAACAACTACGAGGAGTTGGAAATATTAGCGGGAAAAAAAGAATACGATTTTATTATTATATCAGAGACTCACGTAACAGACAATATAGAAGAAAATGAAATAAAGATTAAAGGGTTTAAAGACAGATGTCCATCCAATTCAACGCGGACTGGAGGCACGACAATTTACGTTAGAGAGCATTGGAGTATTACAAAGACGGTAAAAAAGGCGATCGACTACAAAATGTGGTTCTTGGAATGTAAATGTAGATACAAAGACCTGGAAATGGTATTAGTAGCAATTTACCGATCGCCCAGTAGCTCCGAAAGGGAGTTTTGTGAATTTTTCAAAGAGTATACGGAGAAATTAACAGAAACACCAAGCAACATTTTGATTGCAGGCGATTTCAACATTGACTGGTGCCAAAATCATATATATAAGAGGGAAATAGAACGAATATTAAACGAGAATAACTGAAAGCACAAAAACTATTATTGATTATGTAATTACAAATATAGAGAACGTAGCGGTGCGAGTAAATGCGAATGATAAGATATCGGACCATGAAAATCTGGAAATTGCAATCAATGCCATAATTCATAGAATAGCAGATGCGAACCTTGATATCGATGTTTTCAGATACAGGAAAGAAAAGTTTGCAAGAGAACTGAGGCAGTTGAATATGGATTATGACACAAACTGTGATGTAAGCGAAAAAGCGAAAAAAACTAATATTAATTTAAAAAACACAGTCAATAAAAATCTTGTCAAAATAAAGATAAGTTCGGATCACAAAACAAACTTATGGTTTAATAACTCACTAAAAGAGTTAAAAGCTAAAAAAATCGAGAAGTACCAAACAGCGAAAGTAAGCAATAGTAGAGAGCAATGGCATGAGTACAAAATAATAAGAAACCAATTTAAAGCCGAAATAAACAAAGCCAAAAATAAGTACGTAAACAATAAAATTATGAAAGCAAATGGGCAGAAGGAGATGTGGAATCAAATAAAACAACTAGTTCTAAAACAGCAGAAAAACAAAATTCAAAAGTGTCCTTTAATGGTGAAGTTCATGAAGATGACTTGATTATTGCAAACAAATTCAATGAGTATTTCATAAAAAGCGTAAAAGAAATTGGCAATTCAATCGAGGACACCGAATATGTTAATTATTTAAATCCCTCGGAAAGTAGATTCAAATTCCGCCGAATAACAATAGACGAACTTAAAAGAATATGCAGGAAGCTAAATACCAAAGCTGATTTCGAAAAAATAAGTCCGCGAATATTCACGGATAACTGGAGTACACTAGGACAAACAATACTTCAGCTAGTCAGTGAATCTCTTCTATCAGGACATTTTCCAAGCCCTTGGAAAGATTCTATGGTGACACCTGTAGAAAAAGTGGCAAAAACCAATAAGAGTGAAGAGTTTAGACCAATAAATACTCTTAGGACAATTGAGAAAGTTATCGAAACGGTGGTTAAACAGCAACTGATGGAATACGTTGAGAGGAACAATATTCTGTCAATATATCAATCGGGGTTTAGAAAGAATTACTCCTGTGAAGCAGCAGTTAATCACATCGTGAATGAATGGAAAGATGGTGGAATGAGAAAAAAAACAATGGCGTTGTTCTTAGATTTTAAGCGGGCTTTCGAAACAATTGATAGAGAAATTCTTTTAAGAAAATTATATATTTATGGTGTACAAGATGAGGAGCTAGAGTGGTTTAGATCTTTCCTAACAAATAGAGCACAACGGACGAAAGTAAATAACAGCGTTTCAGATTTTATTGAAGTGGATCAAGGAGTGCCGCAAGGTTCAATATTAGGTTCGCTACTATTTATAATATACATAAACGATATGCCAGAAATGGTAAAATTTTGCAAAATAGTACTGTACGCTGACGATATTTTGATATACGCAGAAGGAACAGGCGAAGAGGAGTGCAAATATAAACTTACGAACGATATAAATAAACTGATCACGTGGCTAAAAATGAACAAGCTAAGATTGAACGAACAGAAAACAAAGTTAATGGAGATAAATATGAATGGCACAACAAATATAGAAATAAACGGAAAAGCTATTGAAAACGTTAAGAACATAAAATATCTGGGCATGATCATTGATAAGGATCTAAGAATGCACGACCATATAGATTATATCTGCAAAAAAATTGGTAAAAAAAAAGGGTTTCTTTAAAAGGATTCGAAAACGAATGAACTATTTGACAGCTATTAGTGTGTATAATACCATAGTCAAACCACATTTTGAGTTTTGCTCATCAATATTGTTTTCTTGCTGCAACCAGGGTCAGATCGAAAGGCTGCAAAAACTGCAAAACAAAGCTATGAGGAGCATCCTGAGGTGCAACAGATTTACTCCAGTAAGGTATATGCTAGACGCCCTTATGTGGCTCAACGTGAAACAGAGGTTGGAGCTGAATACTCTATTGACTGTTTTCAAAATAAAATATGGTGCTGCGCCAAGATATTTACTAAATGAGGTCAGACATGTTAGTGAGATGCAACCCTACCTACTTCGACATGCGAATGACTTTAGGTTGAGAAGGCAGAACTCATTGGGGGCCCAGAACACGATCATCTATAAGGGATTTCAATTATTTAACAGGCTACCAAAGGACATTAAAGATGATAACAATTTTAGATCATTTAAAAGAAAATGTACTGAATTTGTTAAAAGAAATACTTGAAAATATGTAACTGCAATAAGAATGAATTGAAAAGTTATAATTTATAATATGTAAGTTTTATAAAGTATTAAAATACTAATAAAGAATTATACTACTACTACTACTATATTTCCTTTGGCAGGAGTTAAGTTTTTCAGAAAAAAATGCGATAGGTTTTTCATTATCATTTTCATCATATTGGCACAAAACTATTCCAATACCATTCGAAGAGGCATCACACTGTATGATGAAACTTTTTCTAAAGTCAGGGTTGCTGAGTAGTGGAGCTGATATCAAAGGTAATTTTAGTGCTTCAAAAGAACTTAACGCATCAGATGAAAGTGAAAAGGATTTAGATTTCTTTAGAGTGTCGGTCAGAGGAGTTGCAATAGATGCAAAATTCCGGATAAACCTGCGATCCCATCCGCAGAGACCCAAAAATCTTCGCACTTGCCTTTGAGTTTTAGGCGTCGGAAATTCTTTATCGCAGAGACTTTATCCGGATCTGGTTTGATATGTCCTTGACCGACAATGTACCCCAAGTATCGGAGTTCTTTGAAACAAAAGTGAGATTTCTTAACATTAATTAGCACTACTTAAACATTTAGCAACCTTCCCTAGCGTGTCAAGATGTTGGTCAAAATCGTGTGAAATAACTAAGAGATCGTCGAGGTACACGAACACGCATTCTCTAAGTATACCAGGGATCACCTTGTCCATCAGCCGGCACATCCTTTGGGCTGCATTACACAGTCCAAAGGGCATGACGGCGAACTGGTAAAGTGGTCTCGTTTCGTAGGGGTCGCATTCCCAGTATCAATGATGTGTTGCTCTAAAGACGTTTTCCCTAATCCTATTTTCGTACAGCATGGAAATAAATCGATGACCGATTGAAGTTTTTGTTTCTGTTGTGTGGATAGATCATGCATTGGTGGTTTTGGTTTTGCATTGTCAGTCTCGCAAGCAATGTTAGTTGAAGGAATGAACAATTCATTTATAATATTTGGAGCGACTTAAAATTTCGACCAGAAGTCAACCCCTAGATATACTGGTAGCATTAGGATTGGCACAAGATAAAAGTTGATCTCGTCTTTTATACCATTAAATTCTATCTGTATTCTCACTCGACCAACAATACTTTGGTCTCTTCCACTAGCTGTCTTTACTTTTGAATCGAACTTAGTAATTGAAATGTTAAGTTCTTCAGGAAGGCGGATTATTTCTGACTATTTCATTTAACTTAAAGATACGATCTCTTACTATATTATATTCCAATAATCGTTGTTGGTAAGGCTTTTTATATTGTGGAATTTTTGAGGTTGTCTGTTCTAATTGGTTCGTATTGGTACTGATCAGTGTTTGTCGAAGCGTCAACTTTATTTACTCCGGATATGTTTGAGTCGAACGAGACATTCCGGAGGCTGTCTCGTTCGAGAAAAAGTTTTCCTTTGGCTGTTGAAAATTGGGACAATTCAATACTGTGCAGTCATCAGTTCCACACCGATAACAAAAGAGTTTACGAACTGGAAGGCGACAATTGATAAATATATATGCCCTGACTTTTTGCAGTTTTATTATGAATTGCAGAAATATTATGGAAAGGCTACTTCCGCTGAATCATCTTCGACTGAAGATGCCCTAGCATTTCCAAGTCGTGCTTGTGAGCCATACCTTGTTTGTACCATCTTTTCAGTACGCCTGCACTCATCTCTAAACATTTCCATTGACTTGATTTGCATGGGGTAAATGAAGCTGATCAATCTGCTATTTATATTGTTTCTGACAATTCTAACGAGGTCTTGGTCTGAGATCGGCTCTCTTAACTGACTCCTTAACTGTATGATAGCTTTATAGAACTCATCGAACGGTTCATACGGCATTTGGCGTCGATCCATGATTTGTCTTAGAACTTCATAATCGCTTTCAGAACTTTTGAATTGTTTTAACAAGGCAGTAACGGGTGCAGTCGTAAACACAACATTTACTCCACTCCCAACAGCTGTTGTGATTGCTAACCTTTGTGCTTCGTACACAGTTTGATGTAAACTGTCATTCATGCTTTTGTTTGCAGGCATTTGTCTATGAATGGATTGGTTCAGACTACTAGAGCGATTTGCAGCATTGTCATGGGACGTTGGGGGAGAATGACGTAAAGGTTCTCTATTTCCAAAAGAGAGTGAAGCTGTTGGGTTCCCCTTTCTTCCACGAGTAATCATACTCCGACCGGAATTATTGAGATCTTTGTTTGTTTTTGTGTTTTTTGGGATGGCTCCGTTGTTCTTTGGTTTATTTGATTCCATCGTGTAGGTACCGATTTGTTTACGAAGGAGGTAGATATTATTTAGAAATCCAATTGATGTTATATATGTGTATTGTAAATGTTTTCTTTTGATGGAATTTATCAAAAAGGTATTATTTATGACATTGGTGATCGATAGGGTGACGATAGTTTAAGTCTTAGGAAATGAAGTGATTAAGTGTGAGTGTAAAATAATTGAAATAAAAGAAAGAAGGAAAAGAAAAAAACATGCGGCAAGTCTCGTAGGCTGAAAAAGTTGATATTGAAGGCTCATATGATCTGTTATTACTTATTCTTAAGCTTAAATGATCAGAACTTATCGCTTTCCAAAATCAATGTTAGTAGATACGTTGACTCTCTAGTATAAGCTATCTAGCCCAGTATAATTCTATGTATTTAGATGTACTGAAACTATCGAGTTCCTAGATGCTCTCTACATAGGGTCTGCCGTGATGTTAGCATTCGATAGGTTCTTTAACTATGGGTTTTATCAATCAAAGAAGCTATTGATTTATAAATTTTTAAATGTTTGCAGCTTACTGTAGAATTTCTACCACAATCACAACGAGAAAACTTGATTTTGGTGTTCAATGCTGCTTAGTTATTTGTCGCAAGAGACAGACTACTGTGTAAGAATTTGACGCTTATATTCTCGACGTCTCGTCATCATATAGTCTGTGTCCAGACTGACACTCGTTGCCCCACGTTGGGCGCCACTTTGTAAGGCAGGGGGTTGTGAGGTATTAAATTTCCCGGTAGCAGGAGTGGCACGCTGGTGATCGCACGGTAATAGCTCGTCGGATAAAGGGGGGGGTTATTTCTGCTACTAACCTACCTACAAAATAAATTTCGTGCCGGTTTTAATTAGGGGTAATGGTACACACCTAATTCGGTACCTTAGGACCTATTGCCTTATTAAGGTGTTTTACATCCTTATAAGGGAATACGAGATGGATGCATGTTTTTGTAAAGAGAAATCATATAGTGATAGAAGGAAAGAAAATAGAAAGGTCAGATGTTATTGACCATTAGCAAGGTAATCATAATATGATACCCAGCTATCAGGTTGGCCCACCCACAAACATGACTATTGTCATGTCTCCTTGACTATCTAATGCCTGTTATTTGTTTAAGATAGTCCCAATCTAATTTTATAGAGAACCTCACAACTTCAATTCCTCATTTCCAAAACCTCCACCATCATCACCCCTTCACACCAATTAATACACTTTAATCCATAATGAAGAAGATATTTGTTTTAAAATTCATCAGGTATATTTATTCCACAATAAAATAGAAATCTCAAATAAGAAGGAATCAACAGTTCACAAAATAGTTGTTGTAATGAATCTTAACATCAGCGAGTTATAACAATGTACAAGTAACATTAATACTCTCTGTACAATTGTGCTGAATGATTATGCTCTCTCGAAGAGATGTATGATTGTGCTGTACTCAACAGTGATGAACTTGATTAACGATGTGTCTAAGATAACACTAATTGTCATAGAGTCTCATTTATCGAAGTAGCAATGGATGATTTAACAAATGATTCTAAGAATGGATATACTTATATATGTTTATGTACTGTACTCAATAATTAAACTTCAATTAATTTACCAATATAGTTCAACAATATGAATAAATACTGTGCATAGGATATATATAATAGATAAATTTTAAAAGTATAGTATAATAGTATAGATCAATTTTAGTTTTAATTGTGGACGTATATAGATGTTATTGAATGGGCAACAGAAATGTTATCTACAGAAGGTAGTTTTATCGACTGTATTAGGTATGCCATGTAGGCCTTTGAAATTCAATTTTTTTTTTTTTTTTTTTTTTATTCTTATTTCATAATGTTATTATTATTTGTTTAGATATAGAATTCTTTTAATTCAACGGTAGATTCAATAATTATAGGATAATGAAATGCCAAACATATATAAAAAAACTTACAGTTTAACTCGATTTTGAGATTTGAGTTGTTAATTACTCCATTTATGTTGCTCTTTTCGTTTTAGCTAGCTGCAGACTCGTTGTGCGCACATCGTTCTGTAGATGGTAATTTAATCTGTTGTGGGAGAATTTTTTGATTAAGGGTGCAATTAATAATCGACAATCAGTTTGGCTATTCTTACCTGGTGTTACCCTTTTGCCTACTTATATTAAAAGTTAACGTACAGTACATAATATTTGAACAATGGATATGATCATACTTAATCTAAATTGAAAATGAGACGATGTCTATGATGCCGATTCCAAATATCCTGGTTTATATATGTACTAGTGGCAAAGATGATGTTTTGTTGGAAAACAAAAAAAAAAAAAAAACGGGGAATGGCCTGGTGGGTGATTCAGGTATTTGACTTGGTGCAGGGGGAAACTTGTTGTATACACTGGATGCTGCCGACAGCCGTATTGTTTGACCAGCGCTGCGTGATAACACTAAATGACTTTATCACCATGTGCGATCGTATGCCATTTCGTATGGCAGTGAGAAAAGGTCGCTTCGGCGTTTCGTTGGATGTGGCTTGATTTCGCTTTGGTGCGTTGTTATATCACTTTTTAGTGTTCCGGCAATCTCCTTACGGACGAATGGCTTTGCCTAGGTGGAGTACGTCGCTATGGTACCTCGTGGTCTTTGAGTACTATGAAAACCAATCGCCTCACACATCAGCCTATCATAGAATGATTGACACTTGTAAAAAAAATTGTATAGGTCATTACTATTGTTTTTTTTTTGTTTCTTTTTTTAATAAAGAGGGATAGAACAGATCACTGCTATTGGGTCAGTAATTTTACGCCAAAGTGAACCAAAATCAAATCAAACTGCACCTTTTATTTATTTTTTTTTTTTCTGTTGAATATTTGTCACCGCCAACAATAGAAAAGGCTAGATTTACGCCTCGCGCCGTATATATACTCGCGATTTAGTGCATAGCTTTATGTGGGAAAGGTGTGGTGGAAAAGATTAAAAATTTTGTTCATACAGCGGCTTGATAAGGAGATAAACACGATAGGTGTTACCAGTTTTGAAGGTCAATGCCATATCGGCCGTCAACCAAATCAGCAAATCATTATTTTTGGGGAACAGAACTTGAGCAATATTTCAACGCAATTGCTACAACAGCATGGATTTTGCGAACCCCTGGTGTAAGCCAAAAGTCATGAAAATAAAATTCTTGATGTATTGCTCATACTCGAAATCGACCCACAGCCCTGACAACGCAACTTTGTTAAAATCTAACAATGTATATGCCTCTTGTTATAGCCTTAAATCTTTTGCATGATAAACTGCTCTACCTCTTCCCTGCATGTCTTCTATCTCATACATTGAATTTCCTATTTGCTTAACAATGCGAGCTTTCAAAAATTTTGGACATAGCTTGGAACTGCGTTGTTTGGAAGCATTGCTGAGGATAAAATTGTTGCGAAAAACTTTATCTCCTGGCTGGAATTTTCTTTTTAAACATCTCAGGTTGTACGATTTTTCATGCCTTTGCAAGGCTAACCTTAAGTTATCTCTCACCTTTTCCCGGATTAAAAGCAACCTATTAGATGTTGGCAAAAAATCGATCTCATTATCCCGCAATGCATATAATTGCCTCAATATTTTATACATGCTGGCATTCGTTATCATATTATGGCCGAATAAAACGAAATATGGTGACATACCTGTGGATTGATGGGTAGAAGTGCACAATGCCTGTTGTATAAGAGATAGATGGGTATCCCATTCTCTGTGATCACTCTTTATGTACATCCTTATTGCGGACACAATTGATCTATTGACTCTCTCTGAAGAATTGGCCTGAGGAGAGTATATAGCATTTCTGATGTGCACTGTTTCATACCGACTCAAAAACCTTTGAAATTCTTGAGATACAAATTGTTTCCCATTGTCGCTATGTATGAACTCTGGTACTCCGAATTTGTAGGAACTCAATTACAGTTTTTGTAGCTGCCACTTTCATAGCTTTTAAAAAGACAAATTTGGAAAATGCATCCAAAACCACAAATATAAATACATTTCCCTTCTTCGTACGAACGTATGGTCCTAAAAAGTCAATATATACTTTTTGAAAAGGGCGATCTATTTCCTGTTTTCGTCCCATAGGTGGTCGAAGAATTTGGTTTGTTGATTTATTTTGTTTACAGCCTTCACAAGTACGGATGAAATTAGCTACTTGAGTCGTTATGTTAGGCCAGTAGTAGTTCTGTCGAATCCTGTCTAACGTCTTGCGGATACCTCCATGCGAACAGTTTGGTGGTATATGGGCTTTTTCTATTATTGATGTTGTCAGTTTTGTAGGTATCCACAATTTCCATTGGTATTCGTTTGAAATTGAATGCGTATCTATAGGATTCATACGTTTATACACGAACTGATTATCGACTTTTAGATCTTCAAAAGAGTGTCGGTTTTTGTCAACGGTTGACACAAGTTCCAAATATTCTTTTGACTTAAACTCTGGAGAATTCAGATCCACTATGGCTGACATATCCATATTTAAAGAAATTTGATCCAGATGCACTCGGGACAGAACGTCAGGCACGATATTCTGTGAACCCTTACGGTGTTCTATATTGAATGTAAAGGCTTGTAACTTGAGTGACCACCTAGCTAGACGTCCGCTCAAGTCCTTCAGTCCCATTAACCATTTAAGACAGGCATGGTCTGTCACAATCGTAAACGATGAACCTGAGTGCGTTGAATTTGAGGAATAAGAGAGAAAAACACAACTGAGGGATGTCCAGATGCAGCGGATGCAGGCTGCCGATTCGAGGCGAAACAGGTGTGAGCTGCCAGGGTGTGTGCGGTAAGGTGTTTCACTGTAGCGTAAAATGTTCTGGATTGGATGAATTTTTAAGCAACTCTCTGGGAACCAGCAAAAATTTAAGATACATGTGCGATGATTGTATGATGTACATGCAAAATATGGATGATGTCGTTAAGGAGATGCAGAATAGTGTAGACAGGAACACACAACACTTAAGGGAGTATAAGGAAGAGTTTGAAAATTCACTGAAACAGAACGAAGGCGAAATAAAAGCACTAGGTATTGGAGGCGATTGAATACAGATACACACAAAGGTTGGAAGAAATGAAAAAAAAGTCAGGAAATATGTGAGAAAAGTATTACGGAAATGAAAAAAATGTGCAATGTTGCTGAAAACTTCAAGAAAGAAGGCGAAAACATATGCAATGACCTAAAGAAAAGCAACTTGCATGTATGTAATGAAGTAAAAAAAAATTGTAAGTAGTAAACAAACGATGGCGGGAAACCAAATGTCATTTGCAGATATTGTCAAAAATGCAAATGACAGGTGCCAAGAAAAAGTGCTACCAACACTTCGAAAAGAGTTGCCACTTATTGTAAAACGAAAAGAGAAGCAAAAGTGTACTAAAACAAGGGAGGATCTAAATGAAAAAGTAGATCCAAGCGATTTTAAAATTTCTAATATTGAGAGCACACATAATAGGATTATTGTAATAGAATGTGAAGACGTGAATGAAAGGAATAAAATAAAAAGTGCAATTGAAGAGAATATGGGCGAAAAATACGAAATTCGAGTTCCACAAAAAATAAAACCAACAATTTTGATACCGAATATGCGATTTAAAAGTAGTGAAAATGAAATCATTGGAAAATTAAAAAAGCAAAATAAGAAAATTTCAAATAGCGAACTAAGAGTAATAAGATATTATGAAAACAAGAGAAATAATATAATAAGCTACAATGCTACAATGCAATAATCGAAATAGATGCCGAGTCATTCCCAAAGATACTAGAAAAGGAAAAAGTCAGCATAGGGTGGGAACGGTGTAAGGTATTTGATGGAGTGGACGTTTTGAGATGCTTTAAGTGTAAGGGTTTTAACCAAAAGTCAACAAATTGCAAACAAAATGATGAGACATGTCTAAAATGCCTTGAAAATCATAAAACCAGCGAATGCGAAAAAGAAGCAGTAATGAAGTGCATAAATTGTGTTCGTGCTAATAAAAAGTTAAATCTGGGACTTGATGAAAATCACATGTCACTAAGCAGAGAATGCCCGGTATATCTGAACAAACTGGAAACCAAGAAGAAAAGAATTGGGTACTAGCAATCAGATACAATAAAAGGTATATATATTAACATACAAGGCTTAACAAACAACTACGAGGAGTTGGAAATATTAGCGGGAAAAAAAGAATACGATTTTATTATTCTATCAGAGACTCACGTAACAGACAATATAGAAGAAAATGAAATAAAGATTAAAGGGTTTAAAGACAGATCATGTCCATCCAATTCAACGCGGACTGGAGGCACGACAATTTACGTTAGAGAGCATTGGAGTATTACAAAGACGGTAAAAAAGGCGATCGACTACAAAATGTGGTTCTTGGAATGTAAATGTAGATACAAAGACCTGGAAATGGTATTAGTAGCAATTTACCGATCGCCCAGTAGCTCCGAAAGGGAGTTTTGTGAATTTTTCAAAGAGTATACGGAGAAATTAACAGAAACACCAAGCAACATTTTGATTGCAGGCGATTTCAACATTGACTGGTGCCAAAATCATATATATGAGAGGGAAATAGAACGAATATTAAACGAGAATAACTGAAAGCACAAAAACTATAATTGATTATGTAATTACAAATATAGAGAACGTAGCGGTGCGAGTAAATGCGAATGATAAGATATCGGACCATGAAAATCTGGAAATTGCAATCAATGCCGGAATTCATAGAATAGCAGATGCGAACCTTGATATCGATGTTTTCAGATACAGGAAAGAAAAGTTTGCAAGAGAACTGAGGCAGTTGAATATGGATTATGACACAAACTGTGATGTAAGCGAAAAAGCGAAAAAAACTAATATTAATTTAAAAAACACAGTCAATAAAAATCTTGTCAAAATAAAGATAAGTTCGGATCACAAAACAAACTTATGGTTTAATAACTCACTAAAAGAGTTAAAAGCTAAAAAAATCGAGAAGTACCAAATAGCGAAAGTAAGCAATAGTAGAGAGTAATGGCATGAGTACAAAATAATAAGAAACCAATTTAAAGCCGAAATAAACAAAGCCAAAAATAAGTACGTAAACAATAAAATTATGAAAGCAAATGGGCAGAAGGAGATGTGGAATCAAATAAAACAACTAGTTCTAAAACAGCAGAAAAACAAAATTCAAAGTGTCCTTTAATGGTGAAGTTCATGAAGATGACTTGATTATTGCAAACAATTTCAATGAGTATTTCATAAAAAGCGTAAAAGAAATTGGCAATTCAATCGAGGACACCGAATATGTTAATTATTTAAATCCCTCGGAAAGTAGATTCAAATTCCGCCGAATAACAATAGACGAACTTAAAAGAATATGCAGGAAGCTAAATACCAAAGCTGATTTCGAAAAAATAAGTCCGCGAATATTCACGGATAACTGGAGTACACTAGGACAAACAATACTTCAGCTAGTCAACGAATCTCTTCTATCAGGATATTTTCTAAGCCCTTGGAAAGATTCTATGGTGACACCTGTAGAAAAAGTGGCAAAAACCAATAAGAGTGAAGAGTTTAGACCAATAAATACGCTTAGGACAATTGAGAAAGTTATCGAAACGGTGGTTAAACAGCAACTGATGGAATACGTTGAGAGGAACAATATTCTGTCAATATATCAATCGGGGTTTAGAAAGAATTACTCCTGTGAAGCAGCAGTTAATCACATCATGAATGAATGGAAAGATGGTGGAATGAGAAAAAAAACAATGGCGTTGTTCTTAGATTTTAAGCGGACTTTCGAAACAATTGATAGAGAAATTCTTTTAAGAAAATTATATATTTATGGTGTACAAGATGAGGAGCTAGAGTGGTTTAGATCTTTCCTAACAAATAGAGCACAACGGACGAAAGTAAATAACAGCGTTTCAGATTTTATTGAAGTGGATCAAGGAGTGCCGCAAGGTTCAATATTAGGTTCGCTACTATTTATAGTACATAAACGATATGCCAGAAATGGTAAAATTTTAAATATATATGCCCTGCAGTTAAAGCATTGCAGATTATTATTTAGTGATTTTTCTTGAAAACTCGAGTTGTTGAGACGGCTTTTATTATGAATTGCAGAAATATTATGGAAAGGCTCTGACATTACTTCCGCTGACTCATCTTCGACTGAAGATGCCCTAGCATTTCCAAGTCGTGCTTGTGAGCCATACCTTGTTTGTACCATCTTTTCAGTACGCCTGCACTCATCTCTAAACATTTCCATTGACTTGATTTGCATGGGGTAAATGAAACTGATCAATCTGCTATTTATATTGTTTCTGACAATTCTAACGAGGTCTTGGTCTGAGATCGGCTCTCTTAACTGACTCCTTAACTGTATGATAGCTTTATAGAACTCATCGAACGGTTCATACGGCATTTTGCGTCGATCCATGATTTGTCTTAGAACTTCATAATCGCTTTCAGAACTTTTGAATTGTTTTAACAAGGCAGTAACGGGTGCAGTCGTAAACACAACATTTACTCCACTCCCAACAGCTATTGTGATTGCTAACCTTTGTGCTTCGTGCACAGTTTGATGTAAACTGTCATTCATGCTTTTGTTTGCAGGCATTTGTCTATGAATGGATTGGTTCAGACTACTAGAGCGATTTGCAGCATTGTCATGGGACGTTGGGGGAGAATGACGTAAAGGTTCTCTATTTCCGAAAGAGAGTGGAGCTGTTGGGTTCCCCTTTCTTCCACGAGTAATCATACTCCGACCGGAATTATTGAGATCTTTGTTTGTTTTTGTGTTTTTTGGGATGGCTCCGTTGTTCTTTGGCTTATTTGATTCCATTGTGTAGGTACCGATTTGTTTACGAAGGAGGTAGATATTATTTAGAAATCCAATTGATGTTATATATGTGTATTGTAAATGTTTTCTTTTGATGGAATTTATCAAAAAGGTATTATTTATGACATTGGTGATCGATAGGGTGACGATAGTTTAAGTCTTGGAAATGAAGTGATTAAGTGTGAGTGTAAAATAATTGAAATAAAAGAAAGAAGGAAAAGAAAAAAACATGCGGCAAGTCTCGTAGGCTGAAAAAGTTGATATTGAAGGCTCATATGATCTGTTATTACTTATTCTTAAGCTTAAATGATCAGAACTTATCGCTTTCCAAAATCAATGTTAGTAGATACGTTGACTCTCTAGTATAAGCTATCTAGCCCAGTATAATTCTATGTATTTAGATGTACTGAAACTATCGAGTTCCTAGATGCTCTCTACATAGGGTCTGCCGTGATGTTAGCATTCGATAGGTTCTTTAACTATGGGTTTTATCAATCAAAGAAGCTATTGATTTATAAATTTTTAAATGTTTGCAGCTTACTGTAGAATTTCTACCACAATCACAACGAGAAAACTTGATTTTGGTGTTCAATGCTGCTTAGTTATTTGTCGCAAGAGACAGACTACTGTGTAAGAATTTGACGCTTATATTCTCGACGTCTCGTCATCATATAGTCTGTGTCCAGACTGACACTCGTTGCCCCACGTTGGGCGCCACTTTGTAAGGCAGGGGGTTGTGAGGTATTAAATTTCCCGGTAGCAGGAGTGGCACGCTGGTGATCGCACGGTAATAGCTCGTCGGATAAAGGGGGGGGTTATTTCTGCTACTAACCTACCTACAAAATAAATTTCGTGCCGGTTTTAATTAGGGGTAATGGTACACACCTAATTCGGTACCTTAGGACCTATTGCCTTATTAAGGTGTTTTACATCCTTATAAGGGAATACGAGATGGATGCATGTTTTTGTAAAGAGAAATCATATAGTGATAGAAGGAAAGAAAATAGAAAGGTCAGATGTTATTGACCATTAGCAAGGTAATCATAATATGATACCCAGCTATCAGGTTGGCCCACCCACAAACATGACTATTGTCATGTCTCCTTGACTATCTAATGCCTGTTATTTGTTTAAGATAGTCCCAATCTAATTTTATAGAGAACCTCACAACTTCAATTCCTCATTTCCAAAACCTCCACCATCATCACCCCTTCACACCAATTAATACACTTTAATCCATAATGAAGAAGATATTTGTTTTAAAATTCATCAGGTATATTTATTCCACAATAAAATAGAAATCTCAAATAAGAAGGAATCAACAGTTCACAAAATAGTTGTTGTAATGAATCTTAACATCAGCGAGTTATAACAATGTACAAGTAACATTAATACTCTCTGTACAATTGTGCTGAATGATTATGCTCTCTCGAAGAGATGTATGATTGTGCTGTACTCAACAGTGATGAACTTGATTAACGATGTGTCTAAGATAACACTAATTGTCATAGAGTCTCATTTATCGAAGTAACAATGGATGATTTAACAAATGATTCTAAGAATGGATATACTTATATATGTTTATGTACTGTACTCAATAATTAAACTTCAATTAATTTACCAATATAGTTCAAGAATATGAATAAATACTGTGCATAGGATATATATAATAGATAAATTTTAAAAGTATAGTATAATAGTATAGATCAATTTTAGTTTTAATTGTGGACGTATATAGATGTTATTGAATGGGCAACAGAAATGTTATCTACAGAAGGTAGTTTTATCGACTGTAGGGTATGCCGTATGCCATGTAGTCCTTTGAAATTCACTTTTTTTTTTTTTTTTTCTATTCTTATTTCATAATGTTATTATTATTTGTTGAGACATAGAATTCTTTTAATTCAACGGTAGATTCAATAATTATAGGATATTGAAATGCCAAACATATATAAAAAAACTTACAGTTTAACTCGATTTTGAGATTTGAGTTGTTAATTACTCCATTTATGTTGCTCTTTTCGTTTTAGCTAGCTGCAGACACGTTGTGCGCACATCGTTCTGTAAATGGTAATTTAATCTGTTGTGGGAGAATTTTTTGATTAAGGGTGCAATTAATAATCGACAATCAGTTTGGCTATTCTTACCTCGTGTTACCCTTTTGCCTACTTATATTAAAAGTTAACGTACAGTACATAATATTTGAACAATGGATATGATTATACTTAATCTAAATTGAAAATGAGACAATGTCTATGATGCCGATTCCAAATATCCTGTTTTGTTGAAAAAAAAAAAAAAAAAAAACGGGGAATGGCCTGGTGGGTGATTCAGGTATTTGACTTGGTGCAGGGGGGAAGCTTGTTGTATACACTGGATGCTGCCGACAGCCGTATTGTTTGACCAGCGCTGCGTGATAACACTAAATGACTTTATCACCATGTGCGATCGTATGCCATTTCGTATGGCAGTGAGCAAAGGTCGCTTTGGAGAAATTCGGCGTTTCGTTGGATGTGGCTTGATTTCGCTTTGGTGCGTTGTTATATCATTTTTTAGTGTTCCGGCAATCTCCTTACGGACGAATGGCTTTGCCTAGGTGGTCTTTGAGTACTATGAAAACCAATCGTCTCACACATCAGCCTATCATAGAATGATTGACACTTGTAAAAAAAATTGTATAGGTCATTACTTCCTAGCTTACTCGTTTTTGGTCGAAATAAATTTATTGTTTTTTTTTTCTTTTTTTAATAAAGAGGAATAGAACAGATCACTGCTATTGGGTCAGTAATTTTACGCCAAAGTGAACCAAAATCAAATCAAACTTAAGCACTGTACCTTTTATTTATTTTTTCTGGTGAATATTTGTCACCGCCAACAATAGAAAAGGCTAGATTTACGCCTCGCGCCGTATATATACTCGCGATTTAGTGCATAGCTTTATGTGGGAAAGGTGTGGTGGAAAAGATTAAAAACTTTGTTCGTACTGCGGCTTGCTAAGGAGATAAACACGATAGGTGTTACCAGTTTTGAAGGTCAATGCCATATCGGCCGTCAACCAAATCAGCAAATCATTATTTTTGGGGAACAGAACTTGAGCAATATTTCAACGCAATTGCTACAGTGTCCAAATCAGTATAGATATTTTCGATAGTCGCCGAGCTCGGACAGGAACTGCGTTAGGTGGTAGTTGCAGCTGCCGTCAGCTCGGTTTGTCCACACTTCGATGATTGGATTTAACTTATAGGTTCATCTGACTTTTGCAGTATTGTTCCACCTAGCTTGCCACATAGCCGCAAGGAGTCGATAGGAATCATTCCGGCTATAGCGAAAGCTGCCTCATCCGAAATAGTTCGGAAAGCGCTAAACGTTCTTAATTCACAAAGTCTAATAACGATGTTAGTTTCCTTCTGGTCTCTTTTACTGCTAGTGCTCCTGCCCAAACTGATGCAGAATACAGCAGTACTGAACTGACCACTCTGGAAAGGATTTTATTATTATTATGTGAAAGGGGTTGCTGTACTGCGACCTTTTGGCCTATTGTACCCCTGCTTACGCCTCAGTGAGGTATAATCCCTCATAAGAGTTCCCTTCACATTATAATTCATTTCGGAATCATTTTAGAGGTTCTTGCACTCTCGTTTCTCCTTGGCGGGAGAAATCCGTCCTATAGCACTCTCTCTTATCCAGTTTCCTTTAAGAATCTTAGGATGAGAGCTGGCTCCAGTGACAGTATTTCTTCATCAGATAATTGGTACTTCCTCCAGTATTTCAATCTTTTGTGGGTCGTGTTCTGGAATTTCACTGGACTCGTCGCAGAATCTGCAGAGACCTTCTTTAGATATACCCAGTTTCCTGAGGTCATTTTTACTCATGCCGATGCAAGACTGGAATCTTTTCCAGTTGTATTGCCCCAGAAGTTTCTTGGTTTGCCCCATGCCCTGAGTGTTATTCCAGGTTTTAACCCTGTTTTCTTTCTCTGTTGTCCTAAATTCTTATTTGAGGGTGTGTCTATCTACCCTATCCACTGAAAGGTTCAGGACCTATGAAAGCTTCCGATGCTCCCTTTCTTGCTAGGGACTCGGCCATTTCATTACCATCTATTTCCATATGGCCAGGCACCCAGAGGAGGGTTATTTTGTTTCTCCTACCCAATTCATTTAGTTTTTGTAGGCATTCCCACTCTAGTCCCACATTCCCAAGTTTGGATTTAATGATGTAGGAATAAAGTGCCATAATTGCAGCCTGACTGTCTGACATTATAGCTATATCACAGTTGGTTATGTTTCTGTCGAGGTTGAGATGGACACATCTGTCTATGGCATAGATTTCAGCCTAAAAGATGCTGGTAGCTTTGCCACTTGATTCAGAATTTTTGGTTCTAGGACCGAATACTCCCACTCCAGTTCCCTCATCAGTTCTTGAGCAATCCGTGTGCCACTTTGTTGTGTTATTGCCCAGTCTGTGAATTGTGGATTCGTTGCTCTAGTTCTTCTTATTACTGAGTCTTGCAACAAAGTTCTTTTGGAAATCAAATATTTTGATAGTATCGTCTCTAGGAAGACCCAATAATGGTTGTTTTTTGAGTAGTGCATCAAACTGTTTCAATGTGATGCACTTTTCTCATCCTATTCCCTCTTTGGCTATTTTTAGAATCGTTTTAATTGCATATTCCTCAACCACGAAGTGCAAAGGAGTCAGTTCCAATAGCACTTCCATAGCTGCAGTTGGACATTTTAGCTGTCAAATGTGGTGGTCTTGTTCTCTATTCCTCATAGTAATTCTTTTGAAATTTTAAATATTAATACCAAAGTTATACACCAAATTGTAATAAAATAACTAAAGCGCAGTGTGGTATTTCTCGCAAGATTGAACGGTGAGTCGAATAAAAGTATTTGCATGCCAATCAATATAAAATATGCAACGCTCGCCAATTAACAATTGCAACAACAAAACCCCGATGCAAAACAGTAAGAAACGACTAATTGAAAAATCTCCAGAGCTACAGTCTGGAAATGATTCAAATTCAAGTATTGCGGTGGGAAACATGCAAGTTACCGATCTAGAATTCTTAATTGTTAACACAATGTCAACTCTACTGGACGATAAGTTGCAAAATCTTCCAACGAAAGCCGATCTCGAAAATATAAATCAGCAAATGCAAACACTGCAATACAACAACAAAGTCTTGGAGGAGCAATTACAAAAAATGGAGTCGCGATGCACCTCATTGGAACGTCAGGTCGAGTTCCTAGAAATGAAAGCAAATGAGAGGAACGTCATCGTCCACATGCCAACCGAAAAAGACGTGGATGCATCTGAAAAGGCAAGAATGTTATGTGTACAACTATTGAACACCACCGATACATCTAAGGTTGCTGCAGCGCGAACACTATATAAAGGGGACAAAATAACCAATGTTGTTGTGGAAATGATAAGCAGAAACGATGTCGAACAATTATTGAAGACAAGATCGAAATTGCGGAATACAGGAATATCAATGCATCTGGATTACCCGACAGCGGCACGCGAAAGGAGAAAACGTTTGTTCAGATTGAAAGCAGACATAGTAGCTAAAAACAGGAGCTTCCAAGCACAAATTAGAGGTCAAACACTGCAGTTTGGAGGCAAATCATTTGATTTCGATAAAAACAACACGCTTAAATGCGAAGGTGAAAATGGAATGACAGTTCTTGATCAGTTGTTGAGTGTCAGCGATGGCGGATATCTAACTTTAAGGTCAGCTGGAGAAGGTGTTAGCGACAACAGGAGAAGGGGCTCCCAAACTGTCGGTACCAGTACAGCGCAAACTATAGTTAAACGTAGTTTCCCGTACCGGGAAAAGCTGAGGGTGATTCAATTGAACCTTCATCACAGCAAAGCAGCATCGGCAATGATGACTAAGTGTTTTGATGAGGATTCGTTTGATATAGCCCTGATACAGGAGCCTTGGATCTTTAGAGGAAAGATTAGAGGACTCCCAAATAGCATGGCTGAGTTGCATTATGCACAAACTAGCGGAAGAATTAGGTCCTGTATCTTGGTGAGGCACGGAGTTCAAGCATATAAATTGCCGGATCTGTGTGCCCCAGACCTTGCAACAGTACGAGTAGGATCAGGTGCGGGAAGTTTTGTCATAGCATCTGCATACCTGCCGTATGATTCTCCAGAACCTCCTCCGACAAGAGAGTTAGAGTCTTTGGTGAATGCATGCAGGAACAGGAACGAGGATCTAATAATTGGTTGTGATGCCAATGCACATAATACAGTGTGGGGCAGCACCAACGATAATTACAGAGGAGAAGCCTTATTCGAATTTGTATCATGCAAGGATCTAGCTATCTTAAACCGGGGAACAGAGCCAACCTTCGTCGATGTGAGACGAATGGAAGTGATCGATGTTACCCTGTGCAGTAGCCAGATAATTGAAAGAATATCAAATTGGAGGGTAATGGATCAGGCTACATTGTCGGATCACAGAGCCATTTCATTTGATGTTCGCTATGGATCTAAAAGGAAAAAAGATCGGAAATACATCAGAATTCCGAAGAACACAGATAGGATAAAATACCTTGAAGTGTTGGAGGAAAAACTGAATGTAATGACATTCGGAATACCGAAAAACACTTGGCATGTAGAATCACAGTTGAAGCATCTGCATTCAGCTGTTGAAGTTGCGTACCGAGTGGCTTGTACACCTACTTTAGTGGAAAAACAAGATCCTGCGCCTTGGTGGTGCCGGGAACTTGAAAAGCTAAAAAAGGCTGCGAGGAAGGCCTTCAATCACGCCATGAGGAGGGGAGAACCCGAAGCATGGGATGAATATAAGGCGAAAAAGAAAGAGCTAAACGTTACTCTGCGACGACGTAAAAGGGAGTCATGGAGGGACTTTTGCTCGAGTATGAGGAGTACATCTGAAGTCAGTAGACTACAAAAGATTGTCTCGAGAGATCCAGTTTCTAAGATCGGACTCATTCGTAATAGAGCGGGGGAGATGGTGGAAACACTGGATCACACAAATGAGGTCCTAATGGAGGTACACTTTCCAGGAAGCTATAAGTCAGCTCAGCCCTGGGCTCCAAGGAAACAAGGAGCGAACAGGATGGATAGGACGGAAGCAGAACGGATCGTGACACCAAAAGCGGTCAAGGGTGCGATAGCAACATTCTCACCCTTCAAAACTGCGGGGCCGGATGGTATATTTCCAGGTCTAATGCAATGGGGTATAGACCTAATTGCACCAAGGCTCAGGAATATATACGTTGCATGCCTAGCAATAGGCTATATCCCGATAACATGGAGGGAAGCAAATGTGGTCTTCCTTCCAAAACCGGGAAAAAAGGACTACACCGAGGCAAAGTCATTCAGACCAGTCAGCCTAACATCCTTCCTGTTAAAAATAATGGAAAGGGTGATGGTGAACTATATGGAGAATACTGCGCTTAAGATGTATCCTTTAAATAGTAGACAGCATGCATACAGGGTAGGTATGTCTACAGAAACAGCGCTACACCAAGTAGTACGCGTTGCGGAGAAAGAGCTAAATACCGGGGGCATTGCGATGACCACTATAATGGACATTGAAGGTGCCTTCGATAAGATATGCTTTGAAAGTCTGAAACAAGCCTTGGAAAACGTAGGGTTAACCCACTGGTGGTAAGATGGGTGGACAATATGTTGAATACGAGGGCGATTAATATTCAGACGGGAACCTCAAAACTCAGAGGAAGGGTTAGCAGAGGTTGCCCACAAGGAGGTGTTCTCTCACCTACACTGTGGAATATCACTGTGGACTCTCTTCTCGACAGACTCGAGGCGACGGGCATTCACACAGTGGGATATGCCGACGACATAGCAATAATGGCCAGAGGCAAATTCATGGACGTCACAGCAGATATCATGAGGAATGCACTCAGAGTGGTTGAGCGGTGGTGTCTGGAACAAGGGCTCTCCATTAATGCGGCGAAAACAGATCTAATAGTCTTCACTAGGAAGAGGAAAAATCTGGAATTTCGGCCCTTAACACTTTTCGGATCAGAACTAACAATGACTAAGAAGGTTAAGTATCTGGGAGTCTATCTAGATACTGGACTTACTTGGAATTACCATGTTGAGGAGAAGGTCCGGAAGGCAAAGAGGGTACTACATCAGTGCAAACGTGTATGTGGACAGAGGTGGGGACTCTCGCCTAGGTCAGCATACTGGATGTATACGATGATAACTAGACCCATTATCACGTACGCCTCGGTTGTATGGTGGGCGAAAGCCTCTCAGAAAACTGTGAGGAAGCACCTGGATAGGGTTCAGCGTTTAGCATGTATGGGAATTACAGGTGCAATACGTACAACCCCAACATGCGCATTGGAAGTCATCATGGGGATATTACCGCTAGACTTATTTATTAAGAAAACAGCGGCCCAAACGGCACTTCGCTTGCATCGAGATGCGAAATGGCACCATCGTGGTACGATCTATGGACATAGGAAGATCCTGGAACTTGTTAAAGACGAGATTAGGGAGCTAAACATGCCTATGGATCGAATAACAAGGGTGCGTATTATGGAAAGAAATCATAAAACTCGTATTGAGAACGGATTACTTCCAGAAAAAAGAAATGGTGAAATAGTGATTTTCACGGATGGATCCATGATGGATGGCGGGGCGGGGGCCGGTATCTATTCAGAAGAGCTGGAACTTGCCCGTCACATTAGCCTCGGGAAATACACTTCAGTATACCAGGCTGAGATGATTGCCTTGCTTTATGCGTTGGACTACTTGCTTGAGTGTCAGGTGGAAGGAAGAAATATCCTCATAGCACTGGACAATCAGGCGGTGATCAGATGCATGGAACAAACAAACATCACAACATCACTGGCACTGGAATGCGTACTTAAACTCAATAAGTGTTCATCTAAAAATGAAGTAACACTGACTTGGGTACGAGGACACATAGGGATCGAAGGCAATGAAAAGGCGGACTCCCTTGCAAAACAGGGGTCAACTGAAAAGTTGCTGGGACCAGAACCATTCTCTTCAATGGGCAGAGGAATGGTTGAACAGCTTGTCCACAAATGGATCACGGCAGAACACCTGAGAAGGTGGTCAACCGTGGAACAATGTAGACAAGCTAAAATGGCAATAAAGTGGCCGACCTGCTCCACTCAAAGAAGAGTTCTAAGCATGAGTCGAGGAACATTGAAATGGGTGGTGGCTTTGTCTACAGGACATGGTAATTTCAGGTATCACTTAAGGAAAATGGGCCTTATAGAGGATGATACTTGTAGACTATGCCTGGAGGAATCTGAGACAGCGGCACATATACTGTGTCAATGCCCGGCATTGGCTGGCAGAAGAATGAGGATCTTGGGACATCAATGGGTCGAGACCCAGTCGATGAAACGGATCTCCCATAAACAGATGTAGCGTTAACACTAGGAATTGAGCCCAGAGAAGAACTGTGGAGAAATCCAGAGAGTCTCTCTGAGTAAGATTTACAGTGGTAGAGAGACGAAAAGAGACCCGACAATGGTGGTCTGATTCGATTATCTCTCGAAATATATATATATATATATATATAGTTAAACGTAATTTTTGATTGTAATGCCGTCTGTCGTAATAAAAACAATTTAAATAAACATGTTAATTTAAAAACTAATAATTATAGAATTCTCTCTTACAATGTAGCAGGTTTAAAAAATAAGGCTATTTACAACGAATTTTTTAACTTTATCAACCAATTTGAATTTATATTTTTATTTGAAACCTTTCTAATGACATCCGATTTTGAGCTCGCAAATAAATTTAATAACTATGAATTTAAACTGATACCAGCATGCAGAACTTCCGATAGGGGACGAGCAAGTGGGGGTTGTTATTTCGGCTACAAGAAAGATCTCATAGGTATACAATGCGATTTTATTCCTTCACATGGATGTTTTTACATCACCCTAAAATCGGAAAAAACAAATCTTAGAATTATACCAGCTTACGTTAACTGCAACCATTGGAATACGGACTTTGAGAGATTGCAGGAGATAGCAGTTTCTGACAGTAATGTCAATTTAATGGTTCTTGGTGATTTAAATGCAAGAATTGGCATCGAAATGGGATTTGAAAACATCAAAGAGGGAATAACTAGAAAATCGAAAGATACCACCTGCAACACCAAAGGATCCAAACTTCTCGATTTTTGCAGCTCATTTGGGCTACGTGTATTAAATGGAACAAGTAATTCAGATAAGGACGGTGAATTCACATTTATTGGACAGCAAGGGACTTCAGTTATTGATTACGGACTCATAGCAGGTGATTGGGCTAATCTAATAACGGACTTAGAGATAGGAACTGTTCCTTATTCTGACCATCTTCCTTTAATTGTATCTTTTAACCTAGCTGGTAACGAGCAGGAGAGGGGGATAAATATGAAGCTACTGCCAAAGCTACTTTGGAAGGATAAGAACGCAGTAAAATACAGGAGAAACTTAAACTACCAGTTATCCAGTCAGCAAGAAGTCAACTTCAACTCTCTTCAAGAAATAATAATGAAATCTAACCCAAACCGCACTAGTGGCAGGATAAGTCCTAGTAAATACTCCGAACCCTGGTTTGATATTGAATGTGAAAGAGCAAGACAAAAATCGTTTACCTGGCTGAAGTGTTTTCGCAACAACGGAGGAGTATTCAAGCAACTTTACGTTGACGCAAAAAAAGATTATAAGTTGTTGTGCAGGAGAAAGAAAAAATGCTACTATGAGGCGGAGGCTAACCGACTAGCACTTTGTAACAGCGCAGTACAGTTCTGGAAATTAGCTAGAAATCTCAACGGTGGGAAGTATTCCATCAGCAGCGACTTGTCCGCCAGTATACTAATGACACATTTTAAGAAACTACTATGCCCAGAAGTAAGCAAAATCGTTCTTCATTACGCTGCCCCAGGACTGCAAAATGATTTATTGGATGCACCGATAACTTCTGAAGAAATAGTTACAGCATTGAGTAGGTTAAAGGATGGTAAGGCTCCAGGATCGGATAGAATTCCAATCGAATTTTACAAATATGGATCGGATGAACTTGTGGAAACACTGAAAATTCTTTTTAATAATATATTGGAGTATTGCGTAATTCCGCAACAGTTTAAGGAAGCAATCATTTTTCCGATTCACAAGAAAGGAAGCAAATCGGATCCAGGCAATTATCGAGGAATTTCCTTCTTAAACGCCTCCTACAAAATCTTCACTGCGGTACTTCAAAAAAGGATAACTAAGTGGATTGATGTAAATAAGCTTTTTAAGGAATACCAAGCAGGATTCAGACCCGGATATTCAACTGTTGATCATATTTTTGTCCTAAGAAGCATTGCTGAGTCCTTTCTTGATAAAGGTAAAAAGCTTTACGCGTTCTTTGTCGATTTCAAGGCGGCATTTGATACGGTTGACCGTAACGCTCTTTTACTAAAACTCTATAATATGGGACTTTCAATTAAATTGGGCAGAGTTCTCCAAAGCTTATATGATGAGACTTGGGCAGCGGTGTGGAGTGGGGACACATTATCAGAGTGGTTCCAGACAAAATCAGGAGTCAGGCAGGGGTGTACCTTAAGCCCGGTGCTTTTTGCGCTATTCATCGAGGACATTGTTGACTGTTTACCAGGAGGTATTGAATACGCAGGCACCTTAATTAAGGCTCTTCTATTTGCTGACGATATTGTGCTCCTAGCATATTCCCCTGCAACTCTGCAGCTGATGATCAACCGATTAGCCGAATATTGCAGCTTATGGAGTCTCGTAGTCAACTTAGAGAAATCCAATGTGATGATTTTTAAAAATGGCGGAGGAAGAAGCTGTCTTAACGAGCACTGGACATTTAATGGGCAACAAATCGGAGTTGTGAAGGAGTACACGTATCTGGGGATGTATTTGACAAAGAATTTAGGTATGGAGAAGCACCTGAAGGAAAAACTTACCAAAGCAAAAGCAGCTATAAATACTACATGGAAAAAATGCTTTGCAAATAAAGATATTGCTCATAGTAGTAAATTCAAAGTATTTGAAGCAGTTGCCGAGTCCATACTATTTTACGCAGCTCAAGTATGGGGAAGTAAAAGGTATGATACGGTTGAGAAACTGCTAAGATTTTATATTAAGCGCATTTTCCACCTTCCTCCCAGTGCGCCGAACTACTTGATATCGATTGAAACGGGGCTGTCTCCTCTATTTATAAAAACCATCAAATTACAAATCGGTTACGTGTTAAAGGTTCTTAAGATGGAAGATCATCGTCTACCCAAAAAAGTGGCGCTTAAGACAATTAGTAACAGGTCTAGTTGGTACGGAGACTGGCTAGAGTTGGCACAATGCTGTGGAATGGAGTTGAACCTCAACCCAGAAACACCCCAAAACTGGAAACCAATTCTTGAGGTCCTTGTGCAAAAGCTGGACCTGCAATTTAGAGATATGTGCTGTAGTGAGGCGTCGGAATCAACTCATAGACGAGTGTATAGTCGATTATGTTATGATATAAGAAATAATTATTTTAGGGACGAACACAGTACAGAGGTGATTTCAACGATGGTAAAGCTTCGAGGAGAATTGTTGCAACTAAATTATATACCACATAGGAGTGACCTACCCGTCCTTTGTGGTATATGCAATACAGCTGAAAGAGAGGATGTATTTCATTTTGTGGGTACATGTCCAATTCTGCGGGAAATAAGGAGACATTTCTTTGGAGTGGACTTCTTATCGGAAGAACAAGTACTCGAATATATCAATGAGTTGAATGTTCCCAAACTGTACGGATACTGCAAAACGGCACTAAATTACAGAAACAGGATAATCACCGAGAGCTTTTAAAAATTTCTTTGTATGTAAAAAATAATAGCCAAAAAATTTGAGAATCGAAATATGTATCATATAAATGTCAATCGGCAGACGGCAATGCCATGCTTAATTTGATTTTGTATATATATTCAGAACTTTGTTTGATGAAATAAACTAACTAACTATAACTAACTAGCTGCAGTTGGGCAAGTTCTCATGGCCCCTGTAATACATAGGCATCCCAGTCTTTGCACTTTATTGAGAGTCTTCCTTGTAGTGGATGGTCTGGTTATTTTTGCCCATGAAATCGCTCCATACGTGATCATTGGTCTCACAATGGCAATATACATCCATCTGAGGATGTTCGGGCTACATCCCCAGGATATGCCTACTAGGCTCCGCAAATCATTAGAGCCCGCGTTGCCTTCCTGTTTATCGCATCTGTAATGTTTTTTCCGGAGGAGTTTGCTGTGTAGGGTTAGTCCCAGATATTTAACTTCGTTAACTAATAGGATTATTTTGTTGACCAAGTATAATTTTGTGTATGTCTTTTTTGGGCTTTTTTGGTCTTTCTAAGGGGCAAAGTTCTTTATTGGAACTGATGTCTGACAGCCTTATCGGCCTCATCCGTTCAAGTTTTCTTTTCGTCGTGAATGGTACTATTTGTTGTTTTTGCCGGGTTTAGGCTTAGCCCAACCGTCGGGCACCAATCACGAGTTATTTCGAGTCCTCTTGTATGATATCACATAGGGTTCACTCAAATTTACCCCATGCAATAATAACTATGTCAACAGCATATGCTTGACAGTTTATGCCATGGCTTGACAATTTCTCAAGTAGTTAGTCCACTATAAGACTCCACATTAAGGGAGATAGAACTCCTCCTTACGGACAGCCTCTTGCTGTGCTTACCTTGATAACACCTTTTGATATGTGAGTTTCGATACTGTGCTATTTACTCCTTTCGTATCTAGAGCTCGTATAATTGCATCATGCGATGTGTTATCGAATGCTCCCTCGATGTCCAAGAAGGCACACAATACTATCTCTTGCTATTCAACAGGGCTTTCAATAATCTCAGTTAGCTGGTACAGAGCAGTCTCCGTAGATCTGCCCGCCCTGTAGGCATGCTGACGATTATGAAGAGGCGATATACTTAGTACATCTTCCCTTAGGTAGTTGTCCACAGCCTTTTCCATGGTTTTAAGAAGAAACGAAGTAAGTCTGCTTGGTCTATAGGACTTCGGCAGACTTGGGTCCTTTTTTCCCGCTTTCGGAATGAACACTACCTTTGCCCATCTCCACTGGTTTGGTATGTAGCCCAGTGCCAGACTGCTTTTTAAAATGTTTGCCAAATGTGGAGCAATTTACTTTGCCCTTTTTGGAGTAGTACTGGCGTGATTCCATCCACCCCTGGTGACTTAAAATGCTGATTGGCCATTCCAATCGCCCCCTGGAGAAGATTTCGGTCGCTATTTTCCAGTCTTCTTTTTCGGGTCTTAGATTATTGCTTATACTCCTATTGTGCGTGCTCGGATGACTGCCATGTCTTGACAGCATGTTGCTCTACCATTGAACCTTATTCTTCTCTGCACTTCTGCTTACTGGGCAGCTAGTTTCGAACGCATCTGTGATGGCTGATGTTATGCCCTCTACTGTGTGTTCTAATTCAAAATGAAAAGCTGGGGCTCTCCTCGTATTTCCCTGCTCCAGATTGTTTTCAAGAGTCAATTTAAAAAAATTCCAGTTTGTCTTTCTTGGGTGTCTAATTGGGTTACTTGTGATGCGAGTGTTATCTAAATCAAATGTAATGATCGTATGATCAGACATAGATGGCTCTCTAGATACTCTCCAGTCCCTAACAAATATTGTGAGCATTAGCACCACATCCTGCAGTTAGAGCTTATTTTAATGCTCCCAAAGCTTTGCAGTGCCATCGATACTGCTGGTTCGTCCCCGGTGCAGTAGGCTGATACGATGGTGATGGTGCGGTGTACTCCTTATAGTTCCAGAGTTACCTGTAGTGGTACCAGGTCTAGCGTAGCATATTCTAAAAGTAGAATAAAACTTAATTTGTTGTTAATAAGAATGCAAGCCCTAGGGTTGAGTACACGAGTGTCCCAAATTACCTTTGCATTCTGATATGCGAGTCCTTTGACTACTCCTCTCAGGATCCACGGCTCCTGAATAAGTGCAATGCCCAGTCAATTAGTTGTGAACATCCGTGCTATTACAGATGATGCCGCTATAGCATGGTGGATGTTCACCTGGGCCATTTTTAGTGAGTGGGTCATTGCTTGTGTGAGGCTGTAGCCCCATCCTCCTCCCGAAGTAGGATCCATCTCTACAGACGTTATGTCATGTTCCTCATCAGAGAGCGAGCTCTGATAGAATATACCCTATGAATGAGCTTTTTATCAACATACCTTTTGCTATAATTATTATTATTGTATATAATAGAATTAACTCAATAAGTGTTGAATTGTTACTAAGAAAAAAAAAAATGCATTATTAACTTTCATTTTAAGTTACATTTATTTTATTCCTTCTTCTTCTTCTAACACTCGACCAAAATACTTGTTTTCCTAGAACATAAGTATTCTCTTTAATAAATAAGTATATTCATGTTGAATTGATTCTTATATTTAAAAACCAACAAGCTCTCCGAGAGGGACATGTACATCTCTGTTATCTCTCCTTCAGCTACCTGCTAAACAAGAGGTGATGGTGATGCAGCCTGCTGTGGATCAAGTTGCTCCACTACGGCCTTTGTCCCCTGCAAAGCTGGATTGGAGAGGGTCCCCCACACTCTCCTCCGACTTCTTGGGTCCAGACACCGCAACCCTGCCGAACCTGTAACTGAGGGAATTGTTTTGAACCCTTATGGTATCATAGGACTACCGAGGCCCAGTACTTGCCCGGTTCCCTCTTTCCTACCATTGAATACCTTCCACGCTCTGATGTTCAAGCCATCATTCTGCGCTTCGAGGAGTGCCAATGTTGTTTGGTGCTCCTGATCAGCACAGGGAAGTAAATTTTTATTGAATGGCCACGTGGTATTTCCTTCCCACTCATCGCAGTAAGGTCCACTCATTTCCAATTACTTAGCCATTCCACAGTCCGTGGAGTCTCGCAGTCTACTAATAGCATCCCCATCCCACAATGTATGCCCCTGAACTTGAGCTTATGCTCCTATCCACGCGCCATTTCATCCACTAGAGCATTCTCTAGATCCTTGAGCTCGTCGATACTCAGCATCTCCCTAGGATAATTGCAAGGGAGAACCGCCACCTGCTCGGCCATCGCCATCATGGCATGACTTCTACCAGCTGCAGCTGCTTTTGCAGCCGCTACATAGCTTTTCCTGTTGAGACAGTGGCATGCTTAGCAGGCTTTCTCAGGTTTTTCAGCTACCTTTGGCTTCTTCTGTGTATTACCTACAGAAGGTGAGATGGTGCTGCTGCACCTCTTTGCCGCAGGTGTCGGACAGACTTAGTTCGCCACCCCTCATCGCCTTTCGACCAAAGCAACTCCACCAGGAACCGGCATACATTGAAGTACTTCGATGGTTGGTAGTGTTGATCCTGTCAGTAGGTTCAAGGGAGTTGGCTCAAGACCCCGCAACCGACGTCAGGGTGACGTCATTCGTCAAGGTGTCTGCTGAACCTCCTGTGTTCGGCAACACCCGGAGAGTGCTGCCTGTAGTAATGACGCCTTTGGGTTTAACTACCCAACCACGGAAAAAAACTGCTCGTTACGAAGCAACCAAGAGCCTCGGATAAGGATGGAATTACTGTTGAAGACCCTGCAAAACGCGTGCAGCCGAACAATTAGCGGAGGCCCTAGACTGCTACAATTCAGACTTCACCGCCATCCAGGAAGTGCGGTGGGATGGGCCGGGCAAAAGAATTATGAAAAACTGTGACATCTACTACGGTGATTGCTACAGGGAGCAGAAGCAGCGTCTATTTGGATGTGGATTCGTTGTAAGCGGCAGACTTAGACAAGAAGTCTTGAGCTTTCGACACGTCAGTGGACGTCTTACAACAATCCGCATCAATGCTAAATTCGCCAACATCAGCCTAATATGCGCTCACGCCCCACAGAAGATAAAGACGATGCTACCAAAGAAAGTTTCTATCAGCTCCTCGACAAAGCATACGAGCAATGTCCTAAGTATGACGTTAAAAATATCTTAGGTGACTTTAATGTCAAAATAGGAAAGGAGGACATCTTTGGTAGCACAATTGGAAAGCACAGCCTACACGACACCACGTCGGGAAACGGAGTAACTTTGCTGCGGGAACATAATGTTACTACAGCTAGCACACGGTTTCCACACCTCAACATTCACAAAGGAACATGGCTGGCACCGGATCATCAAACCGTCAATCAAATTGACCACGTTACAATCGACGCAAGGCACTCCTCCAGTATTCTAGATGTCCGAACTTTCCGAGTGGCCAACATAGACTCGGACCACTACCTTGTTGTAGCCAAGGTACGAATGCGGATATCCCAGACGCCACAACATCGGGGAAATGCTATGAGGAGATTCAACGTTGAATCGCTACAAACGCAACAAACCGCCAGAACCTTTGCCGATCGTGTACCCCTCAACCTCTCGAGAAGTCCTGTACGGCCAGCATCAAGTGAGATGCAACATGCCTACGAAGCGGCGCTGCATAGAAGGACGAGAGCGGCTCGAGAGCTCTACGACCAAAGAGGAGGGAAGAACACCGGCTTCTCCGGAAGAAAAAGAAAGAGCATGAGAAGCGCGCGATCGAGGAAATAGAGAGGTGTTGCTCCAGGAACAATGTTCGGAAGTTATACCAAAGGGTAAAAAGGAAGTGTCTTGGCAACAAGACCCGAGCAGAAACCTGTCGAGACGAACAAGGAAACCTTGTAGTGGAATCACTGTCGGTGCTGTTTACATGGAAAAAACATTTCTGCAGACTGTTAAACGGCGAAGGCGACATAAATTCCGCTGTCAGGCAGAATGAACCATTCAACCTGGTTGATGTAAGCCAAGACTTCCGCCCACCTAACCAAAACGAAGTGAGGATAGCAATATCCAAGCTGCAGCCCAACAAAGCTGCCGGACCAGACGGCTTACCTGCCGAGCTTTTCAAGGCAGCGGGAGATGATTTAGTCGTGTGCATACATCAACTCGTCTCCAAGATTTGGTAAGAGGAAAGTATGCCTGGAACCTCAGCATTGTTTGCCCGATCCACAAGAAAGGAGACCCTCTAAACTGTGCCTTCTATAGAGGCATCAGTCTCCCTAACATCGCGTATAAGATCCTTTCTGCCGTACTGTATGATCGCCTGAAACCATATGTCAATGAACTGATTGTAGCCTATCAGTGCGGTTTTAGGCCCGGTAAGTCCACAACCAACCAAATATTCACACTACGGCAGATCCTGGAGAAAACCCAAGAAGTCCAAGTCGATACCCACCACCTGTTTATCGATTTAAGGCCGCATATGACAGCATTTATAGAGACGAGCTATACAGAGCCATGCCTAGTTTTGACATCCTTGCCAAACTTGTCAGATTGTGCAGAATGACGATGGAGAATGCTCGCTGTTCCATAAGGGTCAGAAACAATCTCACCGAGACCTTTGGTGTCAAAAAAAAATTTAGACAAGGTGACGCGCTGTCATGTGACTTTTTCAATATAATTCTTGAGAACAACACCAGAGGCACAATTTTCCAGAAGTCTGTGCAACAACTTGCATACGCTGACGACATCAACATCATTGGCAGAACCCAGCGCAGAATTGGCAGAAACCCGAAAAAATGGGATTAGTGGTGAATGAGGGCAAAACAAAATATATGCTGTCAACAAGAAGGGACACACAACATCGACGGACAGAACGGACAGAACGGACAGAACGTCACGATAGACAGCTTTAACTTTGAGGTAGTTCGGGACTTTGTCTACCTCGGCTCCGCAATTAACTCTGCAAATGACATCACCTCAGAAATCAAGCGAAGAATCACACTTGCCAACCGATGTTACTTTGGTCTAAGAAGGCAATTGATTAGTAAGGCCTTGTCGAGAAATACTAAGGAGACTCTATATAAGACCCTCATCATCCCAGTCCTGCTTTATGGTGCAGAGGTATGGACCCTATCAAAGTCGGATGAAGAGCTCCTTTGTCGTTTCGAACGCAAAATTCTTCGTGTGATTTTTGGTCCCGTTTGCGTTGACGGGCTCTGGAGGAGGATAATTAACAGCGAACTCTACGAGCTGTACAGCGACATCGACCTAGTCAGAAAAGTACGTATCAGTCGTCTAAGATGATTGTGACATGTAGAGCGAATGGACACCAATGCTCCGGCCCGAAGGTCGTCGATTCCAACCCGGAGGGACAACGCAGTAGAGGAAGACCTCGCCTTAGGTTGCGCGCGCAAGTGGAAGGGGACCTCAACCAACTTGGAGTGCGCAACTGGAGGCAGTTAGCCAAAGATCGCGCTAACTGGAGAGGCGTATTGGTTGAGTCCCAGGTCCACCCCAGGACTATAGTGCCACCTAAGTAAGTAAGTATGTATGTGTCTTTGTGTGCACGGAAAGAATTGAAAATCACCAATTGCAAAATTTTGAGTTGCAATTTACGATTTATATATTTGTCGCAAATCACAACGAAGTTTTCATGGATTGATACAGAAATTGGTAATTTGACATTGAAAACGGCGGAGAATACCAAATTCTGTTTGTTGTAATTTACGATTAGAATTATCAATTCGAGCTTCTTTTATTTGTAGTGATTTGCGAGATTGTTTGGCGCAATTTACCACTCTAATAGGTCAATTTCTCAAACACCACTTCACAATCTCAAATTGCGAAAAATATTTGGTGATTCACCAAAACTGAATGATGAATCAATAAAATCTTGTAATAATTTAACACATGAAACTGAAAACGTATATTGACGTAAAGAAGTCGTAAATTGCAAAATATTTTTTGTAATTTCCATGGAATCAACTACCTGATGTGTGGATTTTGTTTATGCACAGTTCATAGTCCATGTACCTATCGAAATCCTTTTAAATCGTTTATGGATGAATGTATGTATGTGGTATAGACAGCTGCCATGAAGCCAAATCTTCATTGTGCACATTGCGTTGCGGTGCAGAGACAGGCAGTCTGTATTCAATCTTTGTTTAAAGCAGTCGGGTGGTTAAAGTTGTTTAAATTTAAATACCTATAACTAATTCGTATGGATAGTGAGTGTCCTACTAATTATAAAGCATTCTGGAATACATTTTGTAAGTACCTATTGAATTCCAAAAACCCTGAAGTACCTATGCATATAAATCTGTATTTTTTTCAGAAGTTACATCTTGCCATTAGAAAAGAAGTATCAATTGGAATGTATTCTAAAATATGCAATTGAAAAGAATTGTAAAGGTTCGTATTAATGTCAAGTTCATCTAAATATTTTTTTTGTATTTTAAATTTCATCATAGACCGAAAAACCACCCCAGAAAAATCCCGTTGTCTCCGGACGATATGGCGCCGTATGATTTTCTTGGATATCAGGAGGAATACGAAAATAACCTAATTAATAAAACGATGAATTTTGATTTGTAAATCACAAGATATAAGTTGCAAATTGAGAATAAAGTTTTCTAATTTCACGACAAAACATTTTCAATTTAATACGGCGATGCCTCAAATCACTACTCAAGAAACGTAAATTGCAAAATATGAATTTCAAATTGATAAAAATAAGTTGCAATTTACGACTAAGAATTTGTAAATTGCAACTACTGAAGTAATAAATCTACTCCTGTTAGTTCGCAAATCAACACTATTGAGTTGCAATTCAAGACTAAATGGTTGTAATTTGGTAAGGGAGGAAATCGTAATTTACAACAGAAAAGTGGTAATTTACGAATTGTTTTTGCAATTTACAATCCATGTACTATCAAATTGATAACTATTTGTGTCAAATTGCGATCGGTTATGGCAATATGTTTTTCTCGTTTGATCGCATTATTGATAATGAAAAGTGTTGATTCACGACTTTTGAGGGTCAATATCTTCACTTCGTACAATTTCTAGAATTGCGAATAAAAAGTCGTGAATTAGTAAATCCTTAGCTAAGCTCTAAAACTAGACAAACTTTTCGTGATTCTGCGCTTATTTTTCTTGATTTGATCTTAAAATTCTTTTCGTGTGTATGCATGCGATAAATCAAGGCCAAATGAGAACGCAAACGAATTAATAGTAGAGTGTGTGTATGCGAGAAATCAAAGCCAAATAATATCGAAAACGAACTAATAGTAGAGTGTATGTATGCGAAAAACCAAGGCCAAATAATATCGAAAACGAATTAATAGTAGAGTGTGTGTATGCGAGAAGTCAAGCCCAAAATAAGACTGTAAATATAGAGTGTATGTATGCGAGAAAACAAGGATAAATAATATCGAATCGAATTAATAGCAGAGTGTGTGTATGCGAGAAAACAAGGTCAAATAGTATCGAAAACGAATTAATAGTAGAGTATGCGAGAAATCAAGCCCAAGATTAGACTTTAAATGTAGAGTGTATTTATGCGAGAAAGCAAGGCTAAATAATATCGAAAACGAATTAATAGCAGAGTGTGTGTATGCGAGAAACCAAGGCCAAATAATATCGAAAACGATTTAATAGTAGAGTATGTGTATGTGAGAAATCAAGCCCAAGATAAGACTGGAAATGTGTAACGTACCACCGCCCCCAGAAACGTACCCGGACCCGAAAAGGACAAGGATTTGAAGCGTTTGAACTCAACCCCCACTTGCACTCTCACCCATGCAAGTAAGGATCGAATCCACCATGGTCGAAAAGCTTCCGCTTTTGCTGACGATCGTGTAACCCTCCTATAAACTCTTTCCACCCATATGACCCAAGGTCACAGGACCATTGACGCAGTCCGGGCGGCATAACAAGAGAGGTGTCCAGGCACTTGAGGCTCAGACACGACCGCCTTCCCGCGCTAGCTCGTCGGTGGGTGGGGATCTTGCCACAAGCCCTGAACATGGGTTACTTGTTTTTACATGCCTGTTGACTAAATTATGTTCATGCTGTAACCGAACACCAACAAAATAAAGAAATAAATAAACTGCGCGGCCTGAGTTAAGCTAATACACATTACTTTTACATGACAACCCTATGAAGTGGATAAGGCGAAGAGATACGATGAAATTCCTCTCCGCGAGCTGGCCCAACCCTAGCTGGACGTACTGTCCAACACCTTGGTCATCGCGACGCTCTGCTTACGATGACCCCTAACTAACAGGGGGTTTCTAATCGGAACAATTAAATACCCCTATTTTTTGCTCTCTCCCATCTCTCTAAATATCACCCTCCCCTTAACTGATACATCCTCTCACACGACCTTACAACCTCAGAAACATCCTGAACGTGAAATTACCAAACTGCATAAATATCACTGAAAAAAAAATCATCCAAAAAAATCTTCTTCTTCACTTCAACAAAGAACGTGAACAAAAGAGAACTCTGGTATTCATTTTCAAAATTATTCATATACAAGAACCTTTACTTCCAAAAAAAAAAAAAATAATCTAAAATCTATGTACCTACATAATCCAATAAAAATAGTTCCGAACGTTTAGTACCAATCGTTAAAACAAAAGATAAATTATTATGTACTCGATATACGATCTCTTTGTCGCGCAACGTAGCAAATCCACAAATAACAAAAATAATCCGATACCCAAGGTCGTATTCGGTTGCAAAACTAAAAAAAAAACTCAAATCTTAAAAAGGTGTTCACAGGTGTTCAAATGAAACAAAAACAAACCATCAAATGTACTCACCCCTTCAATATTATAAGGGTAATTTTTGTTCCAAACCGTTGCCCAAGGGTGGGGAGATGAGGTGCACCTCATTCCGTCCTTCGCTTGTAGTTTCGCTTATACAACCTGTATTAAATCTAATGATTGAAATAGAAAATCATTTGAACAAATTATGTTACAATTAAAATGACCCAGCACTTAGCTTTTTCTTATCCCTCAAATAGAGCCCTCTAGTGAGCAATAGCTATACAAAAAGGAAATCGTTAAATGGTGTCTCTGCAGCTGTTGTTGCTGAATGGCGAATTTGGCGGTGGATTTGGCTGGTAGGCGATCTCGGGTGATGAGCTTTTCCACGAAGCTTGTATTTTCTCCATTTCGAGGAGATTGCGGGGGCGAAGATGAAGGAGCCCTTGTTAACGAGTGCTGGTGACGCGGCTTATACCAGTCGGAGTGGTAGCACTTACGTGGCTTTCGCTTTTCGCTGACGGTGGCCTTGGACACAAGTACGATGTGGAAAGCGTGTGTCGCGTGGAGTTCGATGGAAAGATCCGACTTTGTATGGCGGTGGTCGAATTAAAGCATCAATCACCTTTGCAGCGTTACCAGCGGGCTGCGAGAGAGAGCTTCGCTGATTCGGCAAGCACAATCGACGAGATTCGGCGTAGGTAATAGAATTTCTGTTCTGGACCTTGATTGGGGTGGTCTGTGGCGGTTCGGGACGGTGGGTTGCGCAAACGAGGAAATGAGGAATTAGATGATAGGTTTCGCGATAGGAAAACGGCTCATGGACCGCATGGTGTAGCGTGGAAGGCTCTTTCGGGGCGTATCTGATGACGAGTAAACGGTAGAATGTATTTGAAGCGTTTCTCGATTATTGGGAGGTAAACGCGAGATTTCAACTTTTGTTAAACGCCAATTTTTGATAATCGCCAATTACTTTTTGTACGTTGCAGCACTTCTCACGCCACCACTGTTTGACGCTGCACGAATAAAAAATCTCCAGCCTCCGGCAGCAACACGTCCGAACAGCTCGCCGATTCAAAAAAAAGTCCCTCGCCTTTCTGGAGTGTGAAAATCTCCGTAAGCGGTTTGCCATAATTTAGCCAAACCGGCCGTCTCTTTTGCTCTTATTTAGGAACCTTATGGCAAGATCTTTACTAACGCCTAACAATCTCAATTTTATTGGGAAAAATACCATTTACCCCTAAAAATACTAACCTGATTTTTTGCACCTTTTTAATGCAAAAATCTAATTGCTTCAGTAAATTGCTGTCACCATGAAGCGTCAAAAAATCCTGCATAAACTGAGCGAAAAGAAAAAAAAGCTAAGACACAAAGATGGACGAGTCACGGATGTTCTTCTCCAAGCCTGTCGCTTTATTTACGCTGAGTGCATACATTATCCGGAAGTTACGGTCGCCATCACTTGCCCAATTTTAAAACAAGTCGTTACCGGAAACGAAGAAAAAATAATTTTTATTAAGGTGTTTATATGCGAGAAACCAAGGCCAAATAATATCGAAAACGAATTCATAGTGTAGTGTTTGTATGTGAGAAATCAAGCCCAAGAAAAGACTGGAAATGTAGAGTGTATGTATGCGAAAAACCAAGGCCAAATAATATAGCAGAGTGTGTTTATGCGAGAAATCATCACGATAAGACTTGTATGCATGGAACAAATCAGTTTCAAGATAAGACTTGTATGTATGCGATGATCAAAAATGATCAAAATCATGATTAAGCAAAACATGATCAGCGAAAAAAAATTTTGATATGATATGAGAATTAAAAAAGTTTTAAGATCCATTCCACAGGGTCATGCAGGAAAAAATCGTCTCTCGTAGATAAGAAAGTCATGATGTTTCCGTCCTATAAAAACAAAGTTTAATCCATCTTCATAACAGTTGTGAAAACATGTTAATATCCTAAACAGTAAAGTTTAGATTAAGAAGATCAAGTGAAATTGTTGTTGTTTTTAAGTAAACATTTCAAGTATCTAATACATTTATGTACAAGCATATATGTCGCATAAACTAACTAATGTTTTATGAGAGTAGAACTAAAGAGATTGATTTACATTTATATCGGTAGTAAAAAAGGGTGATTCAACTCAGCGCTCGAATAGATATTTCAAAGAGCATATAATATAGTAAAGTTGAGACTGACTGTAAAGCCTATAAGAAGAGTATTACAAATTGCATTGAAAAATGTTGCTTTTGCAAAATGTTTTGGCGTGAACTATTAAGGGAATTAGAACATAAACAATTAGAACATAAAGTGAAATGAAATAAAAAAAGAAAAGGAAAAATATTCTATTAACTGTTTTTTTATTTATCCATGAATTGTGAGTGGATGGAAAACCCAACCATTTGACATAAACTTCTTCATCTTTTGTTGCTATGACCTTTATCACAAGATATATTTTTGTAATTCTTCTTCATAAAAGGCAGTGGTGCCTGATGAATGGCTGACCTTGACAGTCTTGAAGGAGATCAGTAACCGGATTTGTAATACTCACTTTACTTATTGTGAATAATTCCGTTGTCCAGTTGGGAGTGTAACCTTTCTCGAAGACATGTTTGAATTTGCTAATTCGAATTTTCGAATTTGAATTTTCCCTTGGTTGATAACAGATCCTGAGCATTTTTTTCTATTTACATCAACAGGCCGCCTTTTTATTGTTCTATGCTTAGAGTGGTTGTAAGCATTTACCAAGTCTTTTAAAATAGATATCCATTTGTGGTTGATATTAAAACTGATTTCTTTCCACAATCTTCTCCTTAAGGGTACGGTTAAATCGTTCAACAATTGATGCTTTTAAAATACTAGATAGATAGATATAATATTTATTTCTTATGGTTCCTATATACAAGAAGGTTTTATGACTTATAATTTTTACAGTATTCATAATAATAAGGAACATATAAGAAAAGTAAGTGACATTTTTTACTTTTATATACAAAGTGTAATAGAAATAGAGTTGAATGCCACATCATTGGCTTAAACAACATAAAAAAAAAGTTTTGGGTGGGGTGACCCTTTAAGAAAAACTAACAAAATGAAATCAGGAGTTCGAAAGAAAAATTAATTATAAACGAAAGATTCAGGGGCAAGATGCAAAATACAATATGAACACAGAGATACTATAACAAAAGAAAAATTTGAATTTTACAAAAATATTATAAATTTAATATAAAATTAAACTAAAGTTAAAAATTACCAGAATTAAATTAAACCAGAATATCAGAAATAATAGATTCTAAGCCAATATAGTTAAATCGGAAGAGCCAAATTTTAATTTGCTTTATAAATGATCCAGGTATTGATAATGCCCTGATAGACTGCGGGAGTTTATTAAACAATCGATAAGACAAAATAGAATAAAAATTACGATAAGCAGTGGTGCGGAAATTGGGAACAGATAACATATTAGAGACGTTTACACGTAAATTGTAAGTGGAAATGAGACGAAAATTGCGATGACCAGACTTCATGAAAAACGTTTTTAATACCTTGAAACAATATAAATGACGAACAGGAAGAATATTCAGGTCACAGAACAAAGGATAGCTAGGATGTCTACGAGGTTTACGACATATAAGTCTTAAAACATATTTCTGCGATATTAGCAGCGGATGTATTTTATTTAGGTACACACCTCCCCAACAAGCAATTCCATATTGCAGCTTGGAATGGAAAATTCCGTAATATAAAGGGTGATTTTTTAGCTGGTTTGGTTTTGGCAACACTGGTTTTGACAGCTGACGTGTGTTTAGTACCTTGTGTCACTGTCAAACAGCTTCAGTTTGGTTTGCAATTTAACCATGGATCGTCTTACAAATGAACAACGCTTGCAAATTATTGAATTTTACTATCAAAATTCGTGCTCGGTTCGAAATGTTCATCGCGCGCTGCTTCCATTTTATGATCGGCATTCTCGACCTTCTGAGCAGTCTATTCGGAAGATTGTGACCAAATTTCGCACCAAATTTACTTTGTTGGACATTAAACCACCAACACGTTTACGTACTGTGCGTAGTGAAGAAAATATTGCGGCCGTATCAGCTAGTGTGACAGAAGACCGCGAAATGTCGATTCGGCGCCGTTCCCAGCAGTTAGGCCTTTGTTACAGCACTACGTGGAAAATTTTGCGGAAGGATTTGGGCGTAAAGCCTTTTAAGATACAGCTGGTGCAAGAACTAAAGCCAGCCGACCTACCACAACGCCGAATTTTTGGTGAATGGGCTCTTGGAAAGCTGGCCGAGGATCCGCTTTTTTATCGAAAAATTGTGTTCAGCGATGAGGCTCGTTTTTGGTTGAATGGGTACGTAAATAAGCAAAATTGCCGCATTTGGAGTGAAGATCAGCCAGAAGCATTGCAACAGCTACCAATGCATCCCGAAAAAGCCACTGTTTGGTGCGGTTTATGGGCCGGCGGCATTATTATTACTGTCAATGGTGAACGCTACCGAGCGATGATAACAAACTTTTTTTTGCCCGAAATGGAAGTTCTTGACTTGCATGATATGTGGTTTCAACAAAACGGTGCCACATGCCACACAGCACGCGAAACAATGGCGCAATTGCGAGGCGAGTTTGGTGAACAGTTAATTTCACGTTTCGGGCCGGTCAATTGGCCGCCTAGATCGTGCGATTTGACACCATTAGATTATTTTTTGTGGGGGTATGCCAAGGCTAATGTGTATAGGGACAAGCCCGCTTCGATTGACGCACTGGAAGCCAACATCCATGCATTCATTCGTGAGATACCGGCCGATATGTGTGAAAGAGTATGCCAAAATTGGACTCAGCGGATGGGCTACCTGAGACGCAGCCGCGGTCAACATTTGCATGAAATTATCTTTAAACATTAAATTGCAAGGTTCAAACTATCGATTCAAATAAATATTTCATTCATTTTTTCGAATTTTTTGTGTTTTTTTTTTAAAAAAAGTTCTAAGCCTCTTAAAAAATCACCCTTTATTACCTTTAAGAGCTTAGTAGAACATATATTTCGCAAGTAATAAAAATATCGAAGTGAACATCGCAAATACTTTTTCAATATATCTGTATGAAACGAAAAACTCATGCTAGAGTCCAGGCTGAGTCCCAAGTACTTAAAGTTGTCTGCTGCTTCAACTAAAAAGCATTTATCACTGCAGATTAGACTATTACAGTAAGTTTGAGAGGAAGGAGCGGACGTGCAATTGCAGTTAGTCAGTTTGTATCTTTGACAGTCAGGTGCGTGGAAGAACACATTTGCTTCAAATTTGGCCGAGTGAGATAAGTTGAAGAACATTATTTTAGTTTTAGAGCTAATTACTAATTGATGTTCAGCAAATCAATGTCTCAAAAGATTAAGATCCCAATTTACATCAGACACCAAGTTTAAAGGACTGTTTGAACCATAAGAAAAGCCTATATCATCCGCAAAGGCAGTAGGTGATCCTTTGAAATCAAGAGAAAACACTGAATTGATGTAGACTAAAAACAAAATGGGGCCCAAAACAGAGCCTTGTGGTACACCTAGATTAAGGTAATTAACTTTGCTCCTTGTTTCACCAATTTTTACTTGTTGCGACCTGTTTTTCAAATACGACCTGAACCAATTTAGTATGAAACCACGGAATCCGGATTTCTCCAGTTTTCTCAAGAGAATTTTATGGTTAACCATATCAAAAGCTTTGGTTACATCAATAAATAAGCCCGCCGTGCATTTTTTTCCATCTAGGTGTGACATAATTTGAGAACAAAACTCTAACAGTGCATCTTCCGTCGACTTTCCTTTTTGAAATCCAAATTGAACAGGATGAAAGAACTTGGTTTTAGTTAGAAAACTCAATATCCTATTTTTCATAAGCTTTTCAAATATTTTGCTGAAAACAGAAAGAAGAGAAATGGGCTTATAATTACAGATTTCAGCAGAAGAACCGTTTTTATGCAATGGTATGACATCTGCACATTTTAGACCATCAGGAAAGATCCCCTCAAACACACAACGATTATAAATATCAGCCAATACATCCACAATGAAACATGCAATTTGTTTTAGTGTAAAACTCGATATGCCATCAGCTCCACCAGAACTCGATTTAGTTAAAGTACCAATAACTTTAAGGATTTCAAGAGGAGTTATGGGCTGATAAACAAAACTATTACTTTGCAATGGTTCACCACATTCACAAATCGCCGGACAGAGGGAACAAATTGATAGGGCTTGACAAGGTTGTAAGCTGCAGCCTATATTAGCAAAATAGTAATTAAATGCATCAGCAATTAAGAGTTTGTCAGACACATCGCAGCCATCTACACAAATACTATTTGGTACTTTCGAAAGATTCGCTTTATTTAGAATGTTGTTAACTACTTTCCATTCGTTTTTTAAATTCCCCTTCGCAGAGCTGAATTGAACACGGTAAAAGTTATCTCGGCAATTAGGAATCTCCTTCCTAAGATCGACACACAATTTTTTGTATTTCCTTCTTAAGCCCAAATTATTAGGATCCTTATTACATTTTATTCTAAGTTTATTTTTACCTTTAACTTTGTTTAATAACTCACTAGATATCCAGGGTTTTAGTCTTTTCACAAACTTTTTGGAGGGCAGTAATGAGGAACAACTTAAAATATGATTCTTAAGGGAGTCAATGAAGAATGTGTAAGCAGTAGATGCATCACTACAAGCATATACCTCTTCCCAGAACTCATAAAACAGATTGTTCTTAAGCTTACAGAAGTTGACCTTCATTCTTCTTTGGGATGAATTTGGATTTTTACAAACTTTAGAAACACTAATTATGAGTCCAGTCATAGAGTGATCAGAAATCATCAAATCAAAAATACATTTCTCGCACTTATTATACCCAACATGTTTGAAACGCCCATAGATATGATCTAAACATCTATTCGAAACAGTCCTAGTGGGCTCATTAATAAAGCATGTTAGACCATGTGATGCTAGTAAAGCAAGGTAGCTTGAAACGGTTTCACTATCATCCAAAATATTAATATTAAAATCGCCTACAAAAATTAAGTTTTTAGATTTTTCCTTAGCCAAGAGATCAGAAAATTCTTTTATAAATATTGAAACATTGAACATATGCAACCTATAGACACATAAAAAAACAAACACTTCATTGTTAATTTCAATGGAGACTCTCAAGACATCTGCACTAACAAAATGAACACATAAGACCTCAAGAATCTTGCAGTTCTCTTTCACGAAACAACCAACTCCACCTGCAGCGTAATTTTCATTCGTATTAGCATAAAAGTTAAACCCGGGAATATTGTAGTCGCTTTTCTCAAATTGGTATATCCAAATTTCAGACACAAAAACAAAATCTGGAACACACGCAAAAGAATCAATATGTGTAACAAGGGAGGAAAAGTTTTCTCTTAGACTTCTAATATTCTGGTGCACAATAAGAAACTTGCTATTGCAGTAGGAACTATTTATAAAAACATTATCACAGTTGGACATACATGGATTACTCATAAGGGAAGAAAGATCATCGATTAAATCGTTATCAAAATTCATTTTTCTTGAGAAGGTAATGCACTAAATGAGTGCAAGATCATTAAATGATTTAATAGACATGACCTTTCCCCCCTCAACCTTCCTTATGAGAATCTGATTGTTATAATACCATACATATTTAACGCCCTTCTGCTTCATTGTTTCTTTTGCCTTCATTAAGAGAGCTGAAGTGTACTTTGTCAGTGAGTCGTTGATGTAAATGCCGGTACCGCTACCTTTTCTGCTGTTGCTGCTGCTACTGCTGTTGTTGTTGACAATTCCGCCGATGCCAGTTACGTGTGTATTGAGTTTATTTTTGTTAGTCCTCTTTGCACACATAATTCGCTGCTTAGTTGTAAGATCGGAGAATTTTACACATATGATCGATTTCGATTTTGACGGAGAAGATTTCGTATGTACTTTCTTGACGTAGCATTTCTGGATTTTGTCATCTAGAACATCGATGGATAATGCTTTAGAGAATATTTGTTTTACTTTCTCAGCTGCATTAGTGTTGTTGACATCAGGCACACCCACAATTTCGATGGAATCGCTGAGACTGTGTTGTTCTTGCCAGTTGAGCTTACTTTCCAAGTTATTAACTTTTGATTTGAGCTTAGTATTTTCTGCTCGCAACTCATTTATTTGTTGTAGAAACTGATTGTTTGTTTCTTCTAACTTAGAAAGCTTGGCATATATCATCTGAAGCGTGCATTCACTTTCGCAGTTTACGTTGATTCTGGATGACTCATCAGCTGCTGGATGTGCGTTATTTCTGTCCTCCTGCTGTATATTAGCGTTAGATGATAGAAGAGCGCTGCTGTTTTGTCGATTAGAGACCACCGGCACTGAAGCATGTAAAGAGCGGCGTCTTAGCACTGCACATTTATCACAGCGAAAAGCATTACCACTTGATTTAAAGTAATTGGCGTCTTCCTTAGTGATATTCACGCATGCACAATGGAAGAAGTTTTTGCAATCAATGCAATTTATTTTTGTTGTACTGATGCGATCAATTTTCACAGAACACACCGAACAATTCATCTTGTAAGAGTTTATGTTTCTAAGCGATGCGCACCCCACGACAACCAGAGAGAAACTGAACGTTGAATAATGATTAATAGTGTAGGTTTTCATCAAATTCTGAAAGATTTTATCAAAAAACTCTCTGCCATCATCGGTTTGCAGATTTTTCTGTTCTCTATGAGAAATGTTAAATATTGATTTTATAGTCTTCATATATGACATTATGAAGATGTCTTATTTTTCAAAGGAACGGCCCACGCATGCTTTGAAAAAGTATCAATCACAGTCAATATGTAGTTGTATCCATTATTCTGATTACTGTAAGGTATCATTTCTACCAAGTCTGCTTGCCACAAGTCATCAAACCCTTTAATTATAACTCGATGTCTATTAAAATTTCTTCGTGCCGGCTTGTGCAATTCTTTAACAACATCTCGTTTGCTCATCGTAGCAAAGAATGAATGAAGAGCAAATCTATAATTAACTCTGCATTTGGATTGTTGAACAGAGAAGAACAAATGAAACCCTTTTTTTTTATTTTTTTTTTATTTACTAAATCTTTGATGCAGTGATATTAATTTCTTTGTTCTAATCCGTTTATTTTCAATCATATAGCACGCACAAGTATTTGGCCCTTCTTTGAATAAAGTTGAAGAACAAGGACAGTTGATAAAATGGCAACCATGAGCAGATATTGTGCAAGATAGATTTTCATAGTTCCTCAGAAAAGAGATAATGCCTGTAATCTTATGGTAGTGCCCCTTTAGTAAAGTGTGTTCGTAAACCTTAAAAAATGTTTGAATCTGATCGAAAATTGAACAAGTATTTATGTTAGACATAATTTTCAATGAACTTGCAATCGAGTACTGATAGGTTGTTTAAAATGGTGGACATTGTAATTTTTCCTTTCTAGATCCTGAGTTGATATCTAGGAGTTTCTTTTCAGTGCCTCTTTAAATTTTTCGAGTATATTGAGGAAATAGTTTCAAAACTTATTTAGCAATTCAAGTATGTGTGCAATTTTGTATTGTTTTGTTTAAGTGTTTCACTCATATGATTGTGAACATAGTGTTTATTGGTTGTATTCATCAAAGCATTTTGCTTACCATCAAAGTAACCATTTAGATGTAGTGTTAAACTCCTTTTTAGTGGCACTTTTTAGCATTTCAATAAGAGTGTTAGTATTACTATCCATATTTTGTTTGATATGACAATTTCATCGCCAAGGATGCTTTTTCTGAGACGACATAGAGCCGGACATTCTGTGAGTATGTGAAGAGAGGATTCATCACTCTCAAGACAAAGTCTACATATAGGATCCGGTGAGACGCCAATGCTGTAGAGATATTTTTTCACGAGGCCATGGCCACTGATTATTCCTATTAGGATTCTCAGGTTATTTTTGCCCAGATTAATCAGGAAGAGCGATTTTCTGGGAGAGAATTTGGGGAAAAATGGTCTGGTGCAGTTTTGCCCAGTTGTACTGCGCCAGATCTCATTTGACTCGGTACGAGAAAGGTTTTTAGTATAGTTCCTGAAAATGTTTTTGCTGACTCCGCAGAATGGTTCAGGTCCGATAAGTGGAGTGGTTGCTCCGATTTCAGCCATTGAGTAAGCTGATTCGTTACCCTCAAATCCTCTATGGGCTGGAATCCAGTGGAGGATGTCTAGGTTTTTCTTAGAAAGTTCATAGATTGTTGTGAACGTTTCTAAGATAAGTTTAGATTTTATGACAGATGAGTCAAGGGCTTTGAGAGCTGCTCGGCTATCTGAAAAGATAAATATGGTTTTTCCACGTGTGTTAGAACTTAGATTTATTCTAGCGCAATGGTTGATTGCAAGGACTTCAGCCTGAAATATGGATAAGTTTTTCCCAAGGCTGACTGACAGGTTCACCTGGGTCGACTCACCGTAAATTCCAGAGCCAGTCCCCGACTCCATCTTAGAACCATCTGTGTACCAGATGACGTCAAGTCGTGATGGATTGGGTTTATATTTTTCCCAGTCATCCCTAGGGGGGATAATTATGGAGAAATTTTTATGGTGGCCATATTCAGGTAGCATGTCATCAAGAGGCATGCTAAATGGGCTTGAAGGCTCCATTGTGTCGAGCAAAGACAAATGACCTCCCTGAAATGCATAAGGTTCAAAGTTATTCGAATGGTACAGGCGATGAATGCTTAGTCTAGCCTCCATTTGAATATGTATATGGAGAGGAGTTAGACCTAGGATGACATTAAGCGCCATTGTCGGAGTGGAGCGCAAACAGACCGTCATGCAGTTTCCAGCTAAACGTTGTACTCTGTCTAGCTTTTTGACTGTGGTGGCTTCTTTAGTTTTCGTCCACCAGACCACGCAGCATAGGTAACTGCTGGTGGGGCGAATAAGGAGATCTAGTTTTCTCCGTTTCGTAAAAGGGACAATAGCTGTCTTTTTCGGATTTACAGAAAGACCTTCTTTATTACACCATCTTTGAACAACAGATAAAGCGTATTGCAGTATTTCTGAGACCGTGCTTTCGAATTTACCACTGACGACGATTGCTACGTCATCGGCATATCCAACGGCATGTACCCCCAGATCTTCTAAGGATTGGAGCAGGTCATCAATTAATAGGGACCATAAGAGGGGCGAGAGGATACCCCCCTGAGGGCACCCTTTGGTTGTGGTTGCCGCGATTTCCACATTTTCGATGAGGGTCTGAATTATTCTGTCATTCAGCATTGACATTATTTATTTTCCTATGATAGGAGATAGATTCATATTGTTGAGAGCCCTGTTGGTAGACTCAAAAGATGTGTAGTTGAAACCTCCTTCAATGTCAAGGAAGGAGGATTACGGTTGATGGAGGATTCAATTTTGGTTACTAAGTCATTAAGCGCTGACTCGGTGGATTTACCAGGTTGATAGGCATGTTGAAACTTACAGAGCGGAAAGTTTTTTAGAGGTACATCTCTAATATGTCTATCAATTAGTTTTTCCATGCTTTTAAAAATGAAAGACAAGAGACTGATGGGGCGAAAGGATTTCGGGCTAGAATCCAAATTTCTTCCTGCCTTGGGTAGGTATCTAACTGTGACCTTTCGCCAGGATTCCGGTATGTGACCGTAAGCTAGACTACAGCTGAATAGTTTGGAGAAGATGGGTGCCAGTGTGTCAGCTCCCTGCTGTAGTAGTGCCGGAAAAATGCCGTCTTCCCCTGCTGCTTTGTAAGGCTTCAGGGAAGTTATGGCCCATCTAATGGCATTGGTACTAAAGATTTGTTTCGCAATTTTCCAGTCCCCTCTCGTCGGCAGACAGATCCGCTCAAGTCGGGGGGATAGGTTTGATGTGAGCGGATTAATTATGGTTGATCCGGGAAAGTGTGTTCTAAGTAAGAGTGTAAGTGTCTCTTTCTTATTTTGTGTCAGATGGCCGTTCTCATCGATAAGTGTACCTAAAGGTACAGATCTATCAGAGGCAAGAACTTTATGTAGTCGGCAACTGGAAGGAATATCAGAAATATTTTCGCAGAACCAAATGATTCTTTTTTGGCTTTTTAATTTCTTTGTTGTAGTTGATTAGAGCACTGGAGTAGGTTTGCCAATCATTATTGCGTTTTGCTTTGTTGAATAGTTTCCTTACTCTAGATCTATGGTTTTCGAGATCTTTGCTCCACCAGGTGGTTTCCCTTTTAAACTTTTTAGTCTTGAGGGGGCAGTTTTCCTCAAAAGCAGATATGATAGAAGATCTTACCATTTCGGCAGAGTGTTCTAATTTATCTTGGGTGTCAATTCGAGGTATTTTTCCATTGAGAGTCTGATCTATGTGCTCTTTGTAGGAGGCCCAGTCAGTGTTTCTCTTTGGACGGTACGTCGCAGTTGTAATGTTGGGTTTGTTTAATTCGAATCTGATATGTCTATGGTCTGAACATGACGGTTCGGTAGAAACGTACCAGTTGGAGATTAGGTCTTTAGATAAAGAAGTAGATATGGTAATATCTAGGACTTCTTTTCTAAAAGCATTGATGAAGGTTGGTTCCCTCCCGATATTGCATATATATAAATTATTGCATGTAATAAAGTCAATTAAGGACTCACCTCTATTGTTAATGTCCGAGCTGCCCCAAATGGTATGATGTGCATTTGCATCGCAGCCAAGAACAATCTCTGTCTTGGAGCGTTGCGAATACCGGAGAAGGTTCTCTATTTCTATTACCACAGAGGTGGTAGCAACGGTGCTGGCGGGAAGCGATTGAACAGCCTCCTTGGACGCCTGCTCGTTTTTGTTTGACTCTTTCGTGCTGGATGATGTACGAGAGTAAGGGTACTTCTTGATCCCGAACTGAACCCGGTTCATGTTATAGAAAGGCTGACAGTTCACGTCTTCAAGGACTTTAACCGAACACTCATCCATCGATAAAGTCAAGGCAAGACCCTGAGCGTTCGCCACTTTCCTTAGAACTTTCCAGTCCTTGGTGGGGAGAACTCTGTTTTGCAGCCTAAGTGACCGCAAAATGTCGTCCGCGGAGCGGGAGGTTATAGGGAAGTATGCCCTGCTACACAGGGTTTAGGAAGGTCGTCTCCTTCAACCAGTCGCAGCTTAGCGTTTTCCCATGGTGAAATTTTGTCGACGATACTGACTAGCCGTCTCTGGTGCTAGCATCTGCACAGTTGACCGTCAACCTCCCTGGCTTATATGAGCAGCCCAAAAAACGAATCTGTGGGCCATCATCGGGGAGCTTATTCACCTCCCTGACGATGGCATCTTCCACTGCTTTTTGGTGTATAGGCTCAAGGTGACCATCCGGGAAATTGTCCAGAAGGAGTCCTACTTTGACGGCTCCTATTACTTCAGCGAACAATGGAGCATTAGGTCTTGCCTTCTTGCTGGGGCCGGCAGGTGAGTTGGTGCTAGACCTAGGGCGTTTGTTGGCTGTAGAGGTTTCGTTGTTCGAAGGTTCGTTGAGGACTTTCTCCAGCGCCTCATTCTTGTTGTTGGAGGTGGTCAAACGCTTTCTTTCCAGGGAGAGTTTTTCTATCCCCAGATTTTTGATGGATTCGGTCTCAGGAGCGTCTGAGCAGCTCCTGTAGGCCTCCCCCGTGAGCACGGAGCTCACCGTGTCGACGGATTCTAAATCACTGTCGACGAACTGTCTATCAGGGCGGTCTGTCCGTCCATCACGACTGGGTTCAGCTGTTGACTGACAGACAGAGATAAGTTCATCATTATCTCCATCAGAAGAGGTTTTGTTGTTTAGGTCTATTTCTATTTTGATCCCACGAAAAGCTAGGGAAAAACCGTCCATCCACACAGAGCCCCGCATGCGCAGATAAGGCTAAATTGAAACCGGAGGACGCCTGGTATCCGGAGTACACCGTTATAGACTGAGCTATTTTATTGGGGCCCCCAGCCTGGGGGGTCCTGGTACGATGCGGTTGACCCAGCCCCAGATTTATTGGTTTACTCCAACCTCAAACTAAATGGACCACAACAAACGATTGAAGCGTTAGCGTAGATCCTTAGCTAACACTAACCAGTTTAACTGGTTAGCCATTTTCAGGCGGGCGCCCACGTGAAGGACTATAGAATGAGGATTTGTGCCCTGGCATTAACAACATCAAAAGTTAATATGTAGGGCATCTCATCGATAATAGCTAACATTTTTACTCCACCTATTAATTTATAAACAGTTTGCCCTATTCCTGTTAGCAATTTACCCGCACTATCAAATTGTTTATTCAGTTTTAAAAATACAGAGTTTTCTATAAGGCATAAATGGCTTCTCGTATCGAATAATGCATCTAACAAAACTGTGTCTCTGTCTATCTTTATCTCCATGCGAACAATAGGAGAAGAGACTCTGGGACCCTGGTTCTTTTTTGGACAATCTTTCGACAAATGGCCAAAGTCATTACAATTAAAGTAACGAGGTCCCTTGGCTTTATGAGGACATATTTGCGAGGCATGTCCTTTAGCTCCGCATGTAACACAGCGTTTTTGTGGTTGAGAGTTTTGCGTTAAATCGCCTTGCGTATAAGTAACGTTGAATGTCGTTCCACTGACATACTGACGAAATATCCTCGAATTCTTTCAACCAATCTTTCTCCGTTAAATGATTCTAACGAATCTTCCACGTCTTTAAATACAAAGTTGTTTTGCGCCATTTCCAATGTATTTTCGTTTATTTCGGTTATACCAGTGCTACTTTCAGTGCCCGTTTCGAAATTGTTCTCTTCACAGTTAGCGATATTTAAACCGTTGGCGATGGTTTGAACGTTTGCGTTGTTAAATCTGCCGTTGCCGTCCTCGCACTCCTCGTTACTCCCTTCACACTCCTCGTTGTCCTCTTCGCTATCACTGGCTTCAAAACCAATGCCCTCTTGTTCCCCATCTGTACTTTCCCTGCGCTCTTCCCCTTCGGTAGATTGTTCGAGATCTCTAAAAAGTGCAAATTTTAATCGCTCGACTAAATCTTGTTTAAGCCTATAAATATACGAAAGCCCTCGTTCTTTTAATAAAGCTTTTTAATTGTTTTCTTGATAAATCTTCAAAATTCATTTAGAGATAAATGCAATTATTGATAAAAAAAAATGCATGCAATGATACTTATCGTTTGATACTATCACGTTTCTCTGTGCAAGTGATGAATTGCCGTTTCTTCTACCTGTGTTAGACGTTGTAATGTATAGAAAACATCCGCTTTTTTTTTCTTTTCACTATGCACTGTTATTGATCGTTAAAATATTTTAATATTTGTATCGCCATTTATATGCAATATATCCAATTCTGATTTCACAATTCAAGGGAGATATTAAATAAAAACACGTTTCTTTGATAATAGTTCATGTACCTAGTTTAATTCACTTTAGTGCTAGTTAGTTAGTTTCATAGTTAATTCAAATTAAGCCAAATAGGTTAAGAAAATTCGATAATTAGATAAAGCAAAGTTAATAAATCGAATGATGATGACGATGAACAAATATGGTAATGTATAAGTTGCATTAGAAAGAACGGTTGATTATTGTTTAATGTTTGTTGTTTGCTGTGACGGACTTAGGTTTAAGCTGATAGGTACATTCTGCCTTCGCGTAGCTCTTCAACAATTGAGTTAATTTCATTTATGAGATTATTATTGCCAGCCCTTTGGGGTGCATTTAAAAGTCGTCATCTATCAACGAGTTTGTTAGGCTTATCCCAATAGACGTGACTAGAGTAGGTCATATCAGATGAAGTACTATGTGTTGTATGTTGTGATAGCTCTTGAATTAGGGGATGTATAATGTGTTTATTCTTTTGTCCCCTATCACCTTTAATTTAAGAGCTGCTCTCATGGTTTCTCATGTGCAAGTTTGTTTTTTGTAATATTTTAAGATATTCCTGTAAGTCTTCATTGGTATAGCGTGATTTTCTAGGTTTTTTTTCGCATAATTAGCTCATAAAGCCTATCTGTCCCATTAACGATTTCATCATCATTGATGATTTATTGAAAAACTCAGATGTTTCTGAAGTTGATCCGTCTGTAGCATGTTCGAAAACGTCTGCGTTATCTGGATCTGAATCCCCATTGACTACGTCTGCAGCATCTTTTATTTACCCGAAACATATCCATCAGTTCAAGGAATACGTTTGATGAGCTTTCGTTGACGTCTGAAGAATATCGGGCCTTTATTTGATTTGTATGCGATCTTATAAGTTTTTTTTTATTTCCGTCATTTATCATGACATTATAGACTGTTCCTTTACGCTCGATGATGGTAACTGGTACCCAGTGTTCTCTATTATTGCGATAGATTTTGGCGTAGACAATGTCACCGGCATTGAAGTGTCTTTCTTTAACACCATGGTGCTTATTAAATTGGTGATTTTGTTTTTCATTGCCTGTTGTTGAAATAGTGGTTTCTCTTACTTGTAATAAGTCCAACGAAGTTCTTATTTTTCTACCAAGGAATGCTTCTGCTGGTGATTTAAAATCAAACACATTTCGATTCGGTGTAGAGCGATAAGTCTGTAGGAATGTTTCTTGATTCTGTTGACATGTTCCTCCCTGCTTTAGCTTTTTTAAAGCTCGCTTTAGCGTATGCGATGCGTTCGAAAGTTCGCAAATGTTGAACACCTCGTGACTTCATGAAACTTTGCAACAGCACTGGTGAGTTCCATTGTCAGAAACTAGTTGTTTACAATCACCATAGCGAGAAAATAGCTCTGTCAATTTACTAATAATTGTGCTTGACCTAATATTAGTTATTTGAAAAACCTCCAACCACTTTGAAAAAGAATCTACAATGACAAAATAGTATATTCCGTCACAGGGAACTGCGATGTCGATGTGAATTCGCTCCATCGCTGATGTTGGTAGTTGGCCATGACTGAAGAGTTGTTTTTACAGGAGATTTCGCTGCGCTGGCACAAGCATGGCATTGACGAACGAAAGATGTTATATTGTCGTCGATCCCTGGCCAATAAACGTGGCATCTGGCAATTGTTTTCATTTTGTCAATACCTGGATGTCCTCGATGAAGTTGTCGCAGAACACGTTTTTGAAGACATGCTGGAATGATTATGCGGTCTTTAAACAATAAGCATCCATCGATGAAGGAGTAATATCGGTTGATATGGGTAGTTTCCATTCTGAGTTCATAATTTTTATGACTGATTGTAAGATTTTACAATTGTTTGTTGCCTGCTGTATCATTTTGAATTTTACAGGAAGAGCCTTGATTGTGTAGCAGTGTAGATGTAAAATCTTCTTCAAATCTGGTGCAAGCGATTACATAATCCTGGTCTGATTACTCTTGGTGTTGATCAAACGTGCAAGTATGTCGACAAATCCAAACTGTTTTGTTGAAATGTATTTGATATCGAAATCATACATCAACAGATCGATTTTGATTCGGAAGTTGTAAACGTTGAAGAACTTTTTCTAAGTTATGCGTGTGCTCCTGCCAGTCTTTTCCGCTCACAACTATATCGTCCATTTCGTGAGATAACACGTTATCCAAACTTGGTTTCCAATAAATTGATTGTGACATTCGCTGTGTGGCTTGTGGCGCCGTCCTGTTGGAACCACATGTCCTCCAAGTCCATATCATCCAATTGGGGCCAAAAATATTCGGTTATCATTGAACGGTAGCGATTCCCATTCACAGTAACGTGCCGGTCTTGATCATCACGGAAGAAGTACGGCCCAATGACGCCGCCGGCCCATAAACCACACCAAACCATGGAGTACGTGTGTATTGCTGCCTCACCAATACCACATATTTTGTTTATTGACGAAGCCATTCAGCCAGAAATGAGCCTCATCGCTGAAGATGATTTTTCGATGAAAACCCGAATCATTTTCAAGTTGTTGCTCAGCCCAATTCACGAACATACGACGCTTCTGGTGGTCAAGCGGCTTCAGTTCTTGTGTCACTTTAATCTTGTAAGGATGTAGGCCAAGATCTTTTCGCAAAATTCGAAGCCTCAGCGGCAGCAATATTCTTGACACTACGGGCATTTCTTTGTCTCACTGGTACGGGAACATTTTGTACTGTGCCTGTGGATTCAAATTTTTCCACTAGACGCTCAATTGTTGATCTGCTAGGACGATTATGACGACCATAAATTGGACGTAGCGCTCTTAACGTTGAGGCCACTGACTCCGAATTTCGGTAGTAAATTTTAATAATTTCGACTCGTTGTTGGCTCGTATTTCTTTTCATCATGAAATGGCAAACCTTACTGAAGAGAAATGTCAAAAGAGCGGCTGTCCCTGTCGCTCTACTTTTGTAGCGTCCCTGTTGAAAAACCCTTTATTACATGCATTTTCTATAAAAGTTAGCCCAGGATATAAAATAGTTGAAGTTCCACGAAATGTTATCTATTTGCCAATGAACTCTAAGAGGATAAGTTGTTTAACATTAAATCTCTTGGATCAAAACGGAAATCTTCTAAACTTTCGAGGTGAAATCATAACAGTTCGATTACATCTTAAACCACAATAATAATGATAATATTTGATAGCCCTTCGGGAAATTATAAAAGCGCTGGTAGTAGTATTAGCGCTGTTAATAAAGGGTGATTTTTTAAGAGGTTTAGAACTTTTTTAAAAAAAAAAACACAAAAAATTCGAAAAAATGAATGAAATATTTATTTGAATCGATAGTTTGAACCTTGCAATTTAATGTTTAAAGATAATTTCATGCAAATGTTGACCGCGGCTGCGTCTCAGGTAGCCCATCCGCTGAGTCCAATTTTGGCATACTCTTTCACACATATCGGCCGGTATCTCACGAATGAATGCATGGATGTTGGCTTCCAGTGCGTCAATCGAAGCGGGCTTGTCCCTATACACATTAGCCTTGGCATACCCCCACAAAAAATAATCTAATGGTGTCAAATCGCACGATCTAGGCGGCCAATTGACCGGCCCGAAACGTGAAATTAACTGTTCACCAAACTCGCCTCGCAATTGCGCCATTGTTTCGCGTGCTGTGTGGCATGTGGCACCGTCTTGTTGAAACCACATATCATGCAAGTCAAGAACTTCCATTTCGGGCAAAAAAAAGTTTGTTATCATCGCTCGGTAGCGTTCACCATTGACAGTAACGCTGCGATTCGCATCATCTTTGAAGAAATATGGCCCAATAATGCCGCCGGCCCATAAACCGCACCAAACAGTGGCTTTTTCGGGATGCATTGGTAGCTGTTGCAATGCTTCTGGCTGATCTTCACTCCAAATGCGGCAATTTTGCTTATTTACGTACCCATTCAACCAAAAATGAGCCTCATCGCTGAACACAATTTTTCGATAAAAAAGCGGATCCTCGGCCAGCTTTCCAAATTCGGCGTTGTGGTAGGTCGGCTGGCTTTAGTTCTTGCACCAGCTGTATCTTAAAAGGCTTTACGCCCAAATCCTTCCGCAAAATTTTCCACGTAGTGCTGTAACAAAGGCCTAACTGCTGGGAACGGCGCCGAATCGACATTTCGCGGTCTTCTGTCACACTAGCTGATACGGCCGCAATATTTTCTTCACTACGCACAGTACGTAAACGTGTTGGTGGTTTAATGTCCAACAAAGTAAATTTGGTGCGAAATTTGGTCACAATCTTCCAAATAGACTGCTCAGAAGGTCGAGAATGCCGATCATAAAATGGAAGCAGCGCGCGATGAACATTTCGAACCGAGCACGAATTTTGATAGTAAAATTCAATAATTTGCAAGCGTTGTTCATTTGTAAGACGATCCATGGTTAAATTGCAAACCAAACTGAAGCTGTTCGACAGTGACACAAGGTACTAAACACACGTCAGCTATTAAAACCAGTGTTGCCAAAACCAAACCAGCTAAAAAATCACCCTTTATACGGTCAACATTTAATAGGAGAATATCGAAACTTAGTGCAACAAATCAAAAATTTCTACTCTCATTGGGGTATAGATTGAAAAATTAGATCAACCACTACATTATATAAACACACCCACGCACAAGAGATGTTGAATATTTGCGAAGAACCAAAGTTTGAGGAGAACATTTCAAAATGGGATTTCCATCCATACTCACCATATTTGAACAGTTTTGAGAAAAATTACATTATTCACATTTGTGTCCAACATCGAAATCTTAATGTATTACCTTCAGAAAGTTACATTTATATTGAAGGTATTGTATCGAAAACTGATGGACAAGTAGTTGCGAAAACTAAACTCGTAAATAATGGAATAGCTTTTATAAGAAAATATATTGTTTTCGGAATCGCGCGAATTTATTTTCTCAAATATTTTGACTTTTTCTTTGAGAAAATAACAGTAATTTTTTTTTATTACAGAACAAAATGCCCAAAGAATCGATTTCGAAAACATTTTTTTATTACAGAGCCTGAAAAAGGTATGGGAAACTGATAAGAAACTCTCACGACACATAATTAGTTTTTTGTACTTACATGGTCATTGTGAGAAAAGTGTACGATTAATAATTATTACTTATAACCGCAAGAAGGCACCACATTGAAAGTACCATCCAAAAGATAGTTTCGTTGAGATGTGTCGGGTAGATTTTGGATGGCGGTCGCAATAGCTGGGACAAGAATATGGAGTAGCTTAAGTTTTCCTCCAGTACTGTACTCCGATAAAAAGGATCTATATTTTGGTATCTGGACATACCAAATTTATCCATGTCACTACCAATTTTAAATATAATGAGGACTTCAAGTAGATAAAAAAAAATAAGTACAAATACAAGTATACGTTCATATGCGGTACAGTTACGAATAAATTAAAATATCGACTTGATTTCTCAAAGTGTCATAATACCAAATGCTAGAATTTGGCTTTGTGTCACTTTCACAAAGCGACATAAGGCCAAATTTCGAGATTTGGTCTTATGACGGCCTTATGTCACGGCACCGGAGGATTTACAGAATTTCATGAAGTTGTAAAATATCTTCGACAAAAATTTAAAAATGCTGCTGTTTATGTTAAAGGGGTAGAAAAAACACAGTAGATAAGCGAATTACTGCAAAATCAGAATGTTGAAGTTGTAAATGTTAAAGAAATCGGTTGTCTAAATCTGAAAGAATTAAAACTTCTCTATCCAAATAAAAAAACAAAAGTTCTTTCACTTTATCATCAGACAATTATTAAATTATAACGGCCCAACAAAATTAATCAGAACAAATCCTTCATGGAAATAGAAGCTCCAAACAACTGCAAAGCTGCATTCAAGAAAATAATGAATCAACAAAAGATAGGTTTTGAATAAAAGAATTTATTTTTATTGGTACTGCGCCACATTTTTTTGCGAGTCTAACATTTGATTTATAAACAAATGTTTTGTATCCTTTAAAATGAAATAAGGACATTCGGTATTTTTATTTAACACCTCAATCTCTGACTCATTAAAAATATTTGTCATATGACTTGGCTAAAATATTTGAGTTCTTGCAAACTCAACCACATTTCTCACACAAAACAGTGTGTTTTTACTTTTTAATTTTTCGACAGAATAATATTTATTCTGTTCAATGTCTGTTGCATATATAGTTTTTTTTATATACAAATACATTTTTCGAAACAGTTTCATTTTGGGTATTAAAACGCTCCAAAATGTTGCCAATATCACTTTCACTTTCTTCAATCTTCCTCTTTTTTGATAGTGGAAGTCAACTATGTGAAGTTTTTGAATTCTTAACGGAGCGTGATAGATTTTCGAATTCTAAAACGGAACTGATATGCTTACAAATAATTTGCTCTGGTATATATAGTTATAATTTGTTAATGCCAGCAAAACGTTCGATGCTTCAGAAGGAAGCCAAAGATAAGTAAAAATACTGACCAATTGTGCTGTTGCTGACAGCCGTATTCAAACAAATGAATTTTAAAAGGGTGCTGAACGCAACCCAGCACATGTTATTTCCTATACTTTAGAGTACTTAAAATGTGAAGTTTTTTTTCAAAACTACACTATTCCACTCAGTCGTTTAATTCAAAACTCATTTATTCCCATATAAACTGAATTCCGCACCAAACCTCTTCTTTTCCTATGCAAATCAAAGTAGCCGGTTTTAAAACTCATGTATTCCAATGACATTAAAAAAGGCGGGAATTTTTGTTATATTGCGAATTTTTATTTTTAAGTTTTTTAATAATTAATAATATTTTTTATTATCCAGTTTTGAAGACTGTTGATATTTTATGTTTTTAGTTAAGTTTTTTTTTTCATATTTAAAATTTTCTTTTAAATAAAACAAAATGAATTATATCGATAAAAAAGTTTTCTTTCTTTTCAAAACTCCTCTATTCCTAAATAGGTTGAATCAAAAGTCAACTATTCCAATCGTACTTTTCAAAACTCTTCTTTTCCATATTAAATTGATTTTTTATAATTTTTAGGTTCACCTTATAGGTTCAAAACCATAAGAAATAGATAAAGATCATTTCAAACTTGCAATGTAGCTTTCAAACCAATCGCTTATATCATTTTAGTAGCTTTTAACAGTTTTTTTCGTTTTATTCAAAATTCCCAAAAGTGGAAAAGAAGAGTTTTAAAATTATACCCCTCATATATGGGCTTGTTAAAGTAAATTTCAGCGTTTTGAAGTTCAATTGCTATCAAATTTTCATTAAAGACAGTTCTGTTTTTAAAATACGGTGATGCAATCAATGCTTTGGCATCATACCTTCCATCCCATTTTGAAAGTAATCTAACATTACTGTATTTTCTAGCATTTTCCATGCATTTACCAAAAACTGCATTATTATAGTCTATAACGTTCAATGTCAAGTTTGTTTATAGCTTAAGCCACGCTGATTGCTCGAATTCAAGCACTTTATGTATTTTGTCTAATTTTAGCCCATGAAGCAGAGCTTTCTGCAAATTCCTGTAATGCATTACATATCTTTTCTTTTCTGTTAAGGTACCTAATCATTTTTTTTGATTAGATCCTGTAGGACACATTAATTCGGGGCAAAATGGTATGTCACTTTGCATATCATGCAATTCTATAGGATAACTTAAGTCAACCTCAAAAATGTAGCCTTTGGGTGCAGTATGCAATATAGAACAGATTTTATTTATAGTAAAGTCATGAATATTTTCTATCCATTTGAAATTCCCTGTGGGTAATAATTGGCTCATTGCATGACCGTATTGATTATTTATATCCCAATACATTATAAATTGTTTAGGCTTACACATATCAAAATTATGCAAATAGTTATTCTTAGCTTCTGACTACTTTTTTGAGTATTGACTCAATCCTCCACGGATACCTCTTTCAATAAACATAATCAAGTCTATATCATCAAGAAGTTACAGTTTTATGTCTGTATAAAATAGCATTGCATCCCAAGTATATCCTGGAATAATAATGTGCTGGATCTAATTCGTGTGTTTTAATAGAATTATAACGAAATTTTTCGAAAACATCAGCTTATAAAAGAACATCCGTTTTTCAATACAAATCAGAATATTCCCCCAAATTTCGTGCATTTAAACTATTCCATACTATTTGACAGTGTAAATAATCTTCATCACATATGCCTTCCTTATTTAGATTATTATAAAATAAATGTTTTTCTTTCGTTTTAATAGATCCCTTTGACATAGTGTTAAATGATGAAATTCAGATTCAAGTATTGGAAAATTATTTAATAAAGATGATAATGATTCTAAACTACTCCCCAAAAACCTAAAAGAATCAATAAATCTCAATTTGATTTTTCCTTTACATAATACTTTTGTGAACGATATATATTTCTCTTTATTTATTGGCACATTCACTTCACCATCACCTATTTTATAGAGTTCCTTAATCATAAAATGTGAATCATAACCATTATGATTATGGAAAATGATTGGTATAGTTAGATCATCTTTGTAGTTTAAATTACAGTTACAATGTGCAGGGCCTCGGTAAATTCCAGTAAAATGACAATGGTCTCGGACTTTGATATCGTTTGCTAAAAAAATTTCTTCGCATATATGGCACTTGATAGCTGAGTTAAAACTTATTAGTTGTTCAATCGAAAGATCTTCAATGTGCTCAATACATGATACATCAGATTCTAGAAGATTCACTAAAAATGTAAGTTCATTCATAAACCAAGTTATACAATCTAGCCCTCGATATGAAGCATAGGTTGTACTATATAACTAGATGAGAAAGAACTTTTTACATAAAAACCTATAGAACATGGGATATGTTCTTGATATCTATTTCTATCTTCTATGTCTTTGAAAACACATTCCAAGTCTGCATATATTACTAATGGAGTCATAATTTTATTTCTATAATTCTTAAATTATATAATTCTTATATTCTAATGAAGGTCATTTTATTTTACAATTATTTTGGCTAACACAATCCTCTTCATGTTTACTTAATTTTTCTTCTGAATAAAAATAGTGAAGACATCTGTTACAGAAATAACGTTTACTATTATTTATTTTTAGTTCTTGTTGAAGAAGTGCAGATAGGATTTTAATCCAAATAAAATGTTGTCGTAAAACAGTATAATCATCTGTTGTATGTTCTTCTAACAACAATAAATTAACGTCGTAACATATCAATTTAGATAACTTAAGCGGATATAGTTCTTCTTTCTTATTTCCTTTTTCTTTATGAAATGTAAAAATATTAATGACATTGGAAAAGATATATGTACCATCTAAATTTAACATGTCTTTATAATGTGGACAACTTGTTGGTCTATCCACATGTTTTTCTGCAGGAAACAAAGCAGATACTATAGCCCATTACATTAATACAAGCTTTCTTCGTTGAAACAGTTTGAGGTGTTTTAATGTATGAACTTCCTACAATTGGTGAATATTTACTAATATTAACAATAATATTTATTATAGAAGATAGTGCCCACCCATGATTTTTTTCTTGAAATTCTTAAAATTTTCTTAATAAGGGGTTTTCTAAATCATCTTTTACTAATTCTTCTAAATTATTACTTACATTTACAATAACATTCCTCGTATTGACATATTTTATGTCCACAAAAAACTGCATTTATTTTGATGTTGATATAGTTATTCAAAATCTCTTCTAATTTGTTAACAATTGGTGTTCTACAATCCTTTGAAAATGGCTTAGGATCCGTATGATATAAATTCGTTTTCACGCCTGATCTGATTCTCTGCGAAAAAGCAGTATGTGGTAGATCTTCCCATATCAAAGAATCAACGATATCCTGCTGTTTTTCAAATGCATTTTTTATCATTAATTTTTTAAATGATTTTAATTTGCCGATTGCTGAGATAAGATGGTACTTTTTACCTGTAGTCTTAGTTTCACTCAAACATTTCTGTAACAAGTCTAAATCTTTTTCACAGTTGTCAATGTTTATTTTATAGTTTTCAACACTTTTTTTGTTCATAAGCATATCAAATAAAATTGATTGTTGCCTTTCAAGCATCTCTTTAATGCAGGTTTCCATTTTTTCTTTTGATGTTCACAGCACTTTCACTATTAAAAGTTTAGGGTGTTTTTATATGTATATGTATATGTATATAAATGTACTCATAATGTTCACTTAAAGATAAAAACAATTTCGCTTGATCTTTTTAATGCCCACTTTACTGATCATGGTATTAACACGTCTTCAAAACTGTTTTGAATTATGGATTGAACTTTGGTTTTATAGGGCAGAAACATCATGACTTTCTTATCTACATAAGAGAAGATTGATTTTTTTCTGCATGACCTTGTGGAATGGATCTCGATACTTTTTTAATTCTCTTATCTGCAAAACTTTTTTTACCTTGAACATGTTTTGCTTAACCAAGATTTTGATTCATCGCATATATATTTACAAGTCTTATCTTGAATCTGATTTCTTGCATGCATACAAGTCTTATCGTGACCACGATGATTTCTCGCATAAACACGCTCTACTATGGATTTGCTTACGATATTATTTGGCCTTAGTTTATCGTATACACACACCCTACTGTTAATTTGCTTGCGATTTTATTTGGCCTTGGTTTCTCGCATACATACAAGTCTTATTGTGATTATGATTTCTCTCATAAACACACTCTACTGTTAATTCGCTTACTATATTATTTTTCCTTGGTTAAGTTATATCTTAGTTGCAGTATCTAACAATCTATCGAAGGGTGGTATTTTTAGTCAGTAAAAATCTGATACTACTATGAGCACGCGCTTGCTATTCTCATTGTGTCTAGCGCAGATTTTCGACGTTTATGAAAACACCCTTTGTCAGAGAAAGCTGAGGTTGAGGATGAGTTTGAAGAAACTCTGAGAGGACTTGTCGAAAGTCCACATACCGAAGACGATACAACTGAAGATCTATTCAAAGTTCGCAAAAGGTATATATATATATATAGATTTAGAGAGATATTCGAATCAGACTACCATTGTCGGGTCTCTTTTCATCTCTCGCAAAAGGTAGGTTGTATTATTACCACAGACGTTTATTCAAAGGTGAGCAGGTGTTCTTTGCACACCCCATCCAAACCTATTTTTATAATGCACTGATCTTAAGTTCATTATGAAACACATTTTTGTTTCTTTGCAATAATTTATGTATTATGTAATCAGTATTTGTAAATGAATAGTTGAAATCAACATAAGATGTTGAAAGAATTGTATCGAACCAAAGTCGAAATCTCCCTATATCAATAATTACAATTCACAGTCAAAACGACTTGATTGTAATGAAACTCACCCATCGGGGTGTTCATCTTGCTTTAGAGCACCGTGGACAGGCAAAATAACATACAAAAAAAAAGACAAAATAAAAAATTAAAAAAACCTTTACCCTCACAAATCTACGTGGCTTGGTGTTCTCCTACATCAAGCGCACCTCTTGCAGTTCGCTTCGCACTTCTTGTAGTTTCATTTTCGTTTTCATTCCACCCTGGCAAACATCGAGTTGTTGTGCTCGTGCTGTGCGCAATGCTGTCGAAATGGATACTATAGTACCATTTGGGTATTCTTGCAGAGCTCTGGATACTGTGATACCCGACACTCTAAAATGATACCATTGTCTTACAATCTATTACGCAAAATAGTTTTGTAGAAAATGTAATTTACCACGAATAAATTGCACTTCTCTAGGTCTTAGCTTTGTAGCCCTTCCACCTGCTTTACTCTTTCAACCATTTGCAGCAGTGGAAATGGGATAGCTACAGTAGCAATGATAATAGAAAAACAATCTGTACTTCATGTTAATAAATTTTGGATACTCTTTGCTTAGAAAGGATACCCAAAAATGTAGGCTTGGGATACCAATAAAATTTTGAAAGCGACAGCACTGTCTATGCTGTGTGCAAACTGCCTGCCTACTGTAGGCAGGAACAAGAACAAGCTCAACGCAAGATCATGCAAGATACAACATACAACTACAACTTGCAACAGCCAGAGCCAGAGTCCCATTCGCCCATCTTATGTCGTTTTCGACTTGGCAAAAAGATGCATTTTTTGAGACAAAATCAATTTTTTTTATTGAGATTGCTTTTCATGTTCGATTTGAAAAAAAATCAATCTTTTTTTTGATCTGACTCTCTTTAGAGAAATCTCAATTTTTTTCTCAGATTTCACACAGCTGGGGGTTACAAACTGTTTATCGCTGGAAGGTTTGCTTTTTTAACTGAATTGTTAATTTTCCTAGTATGGAAATGATTCTTTATATTAAATTATTTCGAAATGCGTTGTTATAAATGCATCAAAGTCAATTGAAATGGGTTCCCTTCTACCATGCACACGCCTTACGCAATTCCCACAGTCGTATCAGCTATTCTTAATATAGATCAATATATTGGGCAACGCAACAGGCTCAAGCGCGTGTCTCAGCATAGTACCCATTTTCGTTTGTCGCACCCAATATATTGGTCAATGTGTCAAAGTGCATCATCAGCATAGTGCGCAACTCATCGACTCAGTTTGTTTATGTTTTGGCGTCGTCCCACATTTCGGTTTGTTTATACTGGCTTTGTTTATGTCGCATTTGTATCACTGCCTAGCATGTGCAAGAGATAAGCGAGCCGTACTCTTAATACCTACCAAAAGAAAGACATGTTTATGAGGTTTGGGATAAGTATGGAGAAATTGGTAGAAGGTGTGGTATAGGGTGTATGTAGTGTAGTTAGTACAGACTATAGAGGTCGGCTGCACCGTGTCAACAACTGACAAAAAGTATGAATATTCGAATATTTGAAATTGCAACCTCTTGCCACCCCCATGACAAACTTAGCTTATAGGAGCTACGTCAAAAAGGTTGAAACACCCCAATTGAAACATCCAATTCCCATAGGTGATCGGAAAGCGATAGTAAAGAACACGAAACATAGATCACATTATTCCCGGTTAAGACAATAACAAGAAGAAACATTAACACTAAATATAAAAACCAAATACTAAATGACAATTAATAAAACAAAACAAAAATGGAGGTTAGAGAAAAACATTATGGCCGACCGCCTTGCAAAAGTCATTTGTTTTGAGAAATTTTTGCGTCTCGACTCTATTTGTTTTTCGTTTTCCCCTGTGGTGCATGCCCCAAATAACTTTCGATCGTAAAGATTGACGTCACTCAGTGCAATTATGTTATTACCTACAGACGAAAGAAGGACGAAGTAAAGAAGAGAGAAAAATAAACATGAAAAGAAAACAAGCGAATGAACTAAAAGAGGATTATAAAATAAAGAAAGAACAACGTAAAAGAAATACCAAAAGAGGGTAAATAAATTATATGGATCAAGTTGAAGATCATATATAGGGTCATTGAACTTGACAATAGACAAAGCAGCGAGAAAGGGTACATAAGAAACGATTCGGCACTTTGGGAGTATCCGCGCACGAATTATATCGTTATTTTTATTTGAAAGAGACAATTTTCGTTTTGTAAGTAAGTGTTAATAAGAAAAAGTTAAAGAGATGATTTAGTTAATTTAGATAAATTTAGTAAACCCAGCTGTAGGAGAACCAAGCAATAAATTTGCAGTGCAATTTGCCGGCAAACAAGGGGTAAGTAGCGCGAAAATCTAAACGGAAATCGGTATCAAACTGAAGTATGTCAAACAATTCTGTTTCCGTGAATAGATGTTAACCTCCCCACTTTAGTGCGTGGGCATCCCTGAACTTCTCTACTACAGTGTGGCCAGAAAAGACAGGACGCTGTCCAGGGATTCTGTTGGGAGAATTCAACTGGTGGTCCAAGTAGTTGGAGTCAATATCGGTTCACCGAAGCATATCGCTACCACAAAAAAAAATTCAGTTAAACGGTCCAGCCAACAACCAACAACCAACAACGAAAGGACGAAAATCCAACGATCCCTGGGCAAAGGGAAGATATTCCCCAAGAGATAATCTCCCAAGGACATAGGCGCAGTGATACTTCACACAAATTGGTGCTACGCCTCCACCCGCTTCAGCCACTTTGTTGGTGAAGCATTTTTATCAAAGACATCGCAATCAAAATCGGCAATTCGATAGAATCGAAGCAAATATTTGTTTTTAATTTCGTGGATTAATTACAATTGTAGTAGTATTGTCATATTCCCCGACCCGTTGTTAGATTACGTATACACACGTAGTAGCATTATTATATTATATACAATTACATACATGTATAAGCATTATCTTATACGTATTACCAACCCGCTGTTGTATTATATATACACATGTGTATGAAACACACATGAACTGTGATATGCATGTAAACCTATATCTAAGTAGAATAAGGAAGAATAGGAATAAAGACGAAGAAGTAGGCAGTCTTACGCCGAAGCAAGGAGCGACCACACGTGTATTATTCGAGAGCAAAACCCCTGCTGCTAAAATCATCAGAAGTGGGATACGCGAAAAAAAAAAGTCTCGTGTCGTGCCATCTGAAAAAAAAAAATATTTTTTTTTCTCTGTCTTTTGTGTTCTTCGTAAAACGACTACGCGTTTTCACCACCGCAAAGAAATTCAATTTTGTTCGTTTTGCGATTGCAATGGAAAACCCGACGGTAAATCCAGACGACTTTACAGTTGCAGAACTGAGGTACTGGTTGCAGCAGCTGGGTATGCCAAGCAACGGCAACAAAGCCACCTTGGTTGTTCGCCTCAACGGCATACCAGCAGAAGAGCGAGGAGAAGGACCAGACAACGCGCAAGAGGAGGAAGAGGAACAACAAGAAGACGAAAATAACACAACAGAACAACAGATGGCAAAAGAAATCGAACTGTTGAAAAGAGAAATGGAAATCACAAAGAGGGAAAATGAGTTGCTACAAAAGATCGTGAAGCCAATGGACACAGGCGCAACGGGAACGAAAGACGAGAAAGAAAAGACGGATAGTGCGGCGACAACAGGAGAGTTGGAAACAATACAGAAACTGAATTTTTGGAAGGAAATGCTGCCAGAGTTTGATGGCGGGTCGGACGTAGATGTTTGGCTGACACAGCTATGAAATGTAGAAGACGTCTACAGCGTGAAAAAAAAAAACTTACATACACTCTTTATTGCAAAGTTGAGGGGTAGAACACAAGAATGGTTGCACGGACAGCCGAACTTCCTTAGAGACGATGTCGACACCCTAGCGACCAAATTGAAAGAAGTATTTGGCACCAAGCAGAACAAAATGGAAATACGCAAGAAATTTGAAAACCGAAAGTGGAAATTAAACGAAAACTTCGCGGAATATTTCCATGACAAAACAAAACTGGCAACGGGACTGGAGATGGACGAGGAAGAATGGACGGAATATGCGATCGAGGGATTCTCAGACGACAACATGCGACTATACGCACATGTACAAGGATATACAACGAAGGCAGGTCTACTAAAGGCATTCAACAAAGTCACCCATAGGAAGACGGAGGCCGGACCGACAGCGAGTACGTCACAGAACAGGCAGACAGGAGCGACAACAGATAGTGCAGCAGGCAGACAAACGATAGCACAGAAGATCGCGGTAAGATGTTACAACTGCAACTCGGTAGGACACATGGCTAATGTGTGCTCGAAACCAAAAAGACAATACGGGGCATGCTACGCCTGTGGTGTCATGGGACACAGAGTGGCCACCTGCCCTGAGAGGAAGTCAGCAGTACACCAGCTGTCCAAAAGTGAAGAGTCAGAAGATTATGTAAGATATTTAGATTTTAAATTTACTGATAATAATAGTAGTATTCCCTTAGATTGCCTGATAGATTCCGGAAGCCCAATAAGCCTAATTAGGAGTTCGTGTATACCAGTCGGAACGCCAATAAGGCGCTGTAGGAACAAAAAAAAATATTTTGGTATAAATAAAAGTTTGTTAAAGTTATATGGAAGGTTGTCTTGTGTTGTTTTTTATAAAAAAAAAGTTGGCATAAATGTAAATCTGATGGTAATGGATGACAATTCGACGGGCTATGAGGCAATCTTAGGGAGAGACTTCCTTAGAAATGGAAAGTTTAAGTTAGTTTCACAGTTAGAAAATAATACGGGTACGGATGTAGTGGAAAATGGTAGTGAAGATTTCAGTAAACAACTTATGTTAATAGACTGTAAGGATAATGAAAACACAAATTTAGAGCTAGAGATTGGTGAAGATGTAAATTATGCATATAAAGAAAAACTTAAGACAATGTATAAGACAGAATACTTGTTTGCCGATCGCCCTGCAGAACCGGTAATTAAAACCAAAATGAATTTAACATTGAACGACGTAAAACCGTTTCACTGTCGACCGCGCCGATTGTCGCACGCTGAGAAAAACGAACTTGGCTCGTTAATTGATGAGTATCTTAGTAAGGGGTACATTCGGGAAAGTGAGTCGGAATACGTTTCACCGATAGTTTTAGTTAAGAAGAAAACTGGAGAGCTTAGAATGTGTATAGATTTTCGTACGCTTAATAAAGTAACGGCAAAAGATAGTTACCCAATACCAGTGATCGATGATTTATTAGACAGATTAGTAGACAAAACAATTTTTTCTAAATTAGATCTAAAAAATGGATTTTTTCACGTATACATGCACGAGGATGCGGTGAAATATACGTCCTTTATAACACCACTAGGTCAATACGAGTTTCTGAGGATGCCGTTTGGCCTAAAGAATGCCCCGTCAACCTTTCAGAGACACATTAACAAAATATTTGCTGACATGATTAGAAACGACGAAGTTATAGTATATCTAGATGATATAATGATAGCTACAACAACATATGAAGATCATTTTAGAATACTCTCTGAAGTTTTGAGAAGAATGATAGACAACAGATTGGAGCTACGGATAGACAAGTGCAAATTTCTTCAAAGTAAGATTAAGTACTTGGGTTTTACGATTACGGGGGAAGGCATACAAGCAGACGATAGGGGTATTGAAGCTATACAAAATTTTCCGGTCCCTCAAAAGACTCACGCGGTACAAAGTTTCTTGGGTTTGTGTTCATATTTCCGCAGATTCGTTAAAGATTTTTCGACTATAGCAAAACCGTTGTATGATTTGACTAGAAAGGATAGAGAATTCAAGTTCGGTGATAAACAGTTAGAAGCTTTTGAAGTTTTAAAAAATAAATTAATAGAAGCACCAGTGTTAGCCCTGTATAGTCCGAAGGACGAAACTGAGCTGCACTGTGATGCGAGCGCACTGGGTTTTGGAGCAATCTTGCTACAGAGGAAGCAGGACGGAAAGTTACATCCAGTTTTTTATTTTTCTAAAAGAACGACCGATTCGGAAGCAAAATTCCATAGTTTCGAGTTAGAAACACTTGCGATAATTAGTGCCTTAAGCCGCTTTAGAGTTTATCTACAAAGCAAAAAGTTTAAAATAGTGACTGATTGTAACTCGCTAACCCTAACGTTAAACAAAAGAGAGCTCAACCCTAGGATCGCCAGATGGGCGTTAGAACTACAAAATTATGATTACGTCCTAGAACATAGAGCAGGTACCCGTATGCAACACGTAGACGCGCTAAGTAGGTCAACAAACATTGTGACGATCGAAACAAATACTTTCGAAGAAAATCTAATAATATGTCAAGGAAGGGACGACAAGATTGTTAAAATTAAGGATTTACTAGAAAGATCGGAGCACACGCTATATGAGATGAGAAACGGAGTGGTGTACAGAAAGAAAAATGATAGTAGCGTGGTGTTTTATGTACCGACAGAAATGGAAATCCATGTGTTGTACAAATACCATGACGAAGTAGGTCATGTAGGTACCGATAAAACGTTAGAATTAATTTCTAAAAGCTACTGGTTTCCCAAAATGAGAGAAAAAGTTGGAACACACATAAAAAACTGTTTGAAATGCATCGTTTTTTCAGCAAAACAGGGGCGCGAAGAGGGTTTTCTCCACAACATCCCCAAAGAAGAAAAACCGTTCATGATAGTCCACGTTGATCACTATGGCCCAGTAGATAATTCAAGGTCGGCTAAAAAATACATACTGGTAGTGATAGACGCCTTTACAAAGTTCGTAAGGTTGTATCCGAAAAAGACCACCAACACAAAAGAAGTAAACCGATCGTTGACAGACTATTTCAGAGCATATAGCAGACCAAAGTATATCGTTTCAGACAGAGGCAGTTGTTTCACTTCCTCAGAATTTAAAGATTTTTTTGGCAAAGGAAGACGTCAAGCACATAAAAGTCGCAACAGGTTCGCCGCAGGCAAACGGACAGGTAGAAAGAGTGAATAGGAGTCTGGGACCAATGATAGCTAAGTTAGTCAGACCGGAAGAAGGAGTATTTTGGGATCACATTTTAGAAGAAGTTGAGCACACACTTAATAACACGATAGGTAGGACCATAAAGGAACATCCAAGCGTAATGCTGTTCGGAGTGAATCAGAAAGGCAAATGGTCAGACAAGCTAAAGGAGAGTTTAAGAGAACTAGATTCAGGAAAGGTACGAAATTTAGCAGGCGTACGCAACAGGGCAGTCCTAGAACAAAAGAAATCACAAGCCTATAACAAACAATATGTAGACAAAAAACGGTGTAAACCGACTAAGTATGAGGTAGGGGACTATGCTATGGTGAAAAATTTCGACTCTCATCTGGGGGCGAATTAAAACACTTGGTTCTTACTTTTAAAATTAAACAATATTTATTTGGAACTATGTCCTTTATTATTGAAATACTTTTTACTAATTCTAAAAGGAGCTTAAGGCTACTATGTAGTTACAATAAGACTAACGATAAATTCATCATACAGTCGTATTTATATACTTTTCTTATCTATCTACAAGGAGACCCAAGCGTACAATCGTCTTGCTTGATAATGAAGAAGAGATAATATTCCAACATTGTATACAAACGATATTATCTCTTTTACATATGTTATCATTGTAGCGTTGTGTGCAAGACTGTACTAGAGACTAAAGATATCATTGAATACAAATAATGTTATCTTTTTTCTCAATATGTTTTGCTATGGATACTTAACTCCCCCCCTTGTTAAACGAAATCGTCCCGATTTTTCGACGCTATTTTTAACATCTCTCTTTCATAAGTTTTGTTATATGCGTCAATCTTTTTTTGTTTTTGACGATCTGTTATACATTGTATAGTTTTTATCATTACGTACGTAAATGCTAAAATAACAATCAGTGTTACAATTGTGTATATAGTTGATAATATCGGTTTTTCTTCAAAAGGAATAATTAGTTTTTTTAAAGTATCTATGTTATCGAATTTGTATATTGTATCTTCTTTAATTATTTGGTCGATGTAAGACTCTGAATTATGATTTCTTAATATAACTTCTTTAATTTGCTTATGCATGTTTTTGTATATTTTATCATCTAGATTTATAGTATTTTCATAAGTAACTAAGTTTATACCATTAATTGTTTGATTATTTAGCTTATGCTTACCGCTTAATAACATAACACCGGATTCAATTTCTAAGTCGTAATCGTATTCTTGTTTAATGTTGCATTTTGAAGTTATATTCTTTAAAAGTGGAATAAGACAATTTTCTTCTTCAAAGTTAATTTCACAAATGTTTTTACTTAGATGATTTTGACAATTTCTTGTTCTTAAATAAGTTTGGTTACATAAGGCAATTGTTTTATCTGTAATGATTTTTCCATGTTTTGAATTTAAGGGTGTTACTTTATACAATTTACATGATTTAATTAGAACTGGATATTTATATATTGTGATGAAGAATTCATCAGTTCTAGCTAATAATATTTTAGAGTACTCAAGTATATTTATTATGGGTACTTGAATTATTTCATGTTGAATAATATTTTTAATGTCATCTAAGTCTAGGCTTTCTGATAAATATTCATTATTTTTTGCTGCATTAATTGTTCTGGTCAATAATAATAATTGTTCGTACACTTGTTCTATTACTAAATGTTCTTTAAGGCTCTGACCTTCGAATTGTTGCAAAATTTGTTCGAATCTAGAATTTATAGTTTTTATTATATCATTAGAAGAACTTTCAGCTGAATGTGCTGTTTCTATGGTAGAAGTATTTATGCGTTGACGTGATAATGCGTCAGCTACAAGATTTAGGTTTCCTGGTTTATAAACTAATTTTGCTCCAAAGTCTTCAATGATTCCCTTCCAACGTTTCAGCTTTGTGTTGGGATTTTTTTCTGATACCGAATATATAAGGCTCTGGTGATCGGTATATATGGTTAAGTCTGCTATACCATATATGTAGTTTCTGAGTTTTTGTAAGGACCATATGATCGCTAATAGCTCTTTCTCGTTTGTGCTATAGTTCTCTTCTGTCTTACTCAGTGTTCTTGACAAGAAGTGTATAGGTTGCTTATTCTGACTTAGTACGGCTCCAATAGCTATGTTGGATGCATCTGTAGTAAGCTCGAATGGTTTACTATAATCCGGTTGAAAAAGTTCGACTTGTTCTTTCAAATAATTTTTTAAAATTCTAATCGCTTCTAATGCTGAATCATTCAGATTTAACTTAATATTTTTACTTTGTTTTTTGTTTACTTTACCGTTATCTCCTCGTAAATATAATGTCAGGGGCTTGGCTATGCTTGCGTATCCTTTTATAAACTTACGATAGTAACCTGTAAGACCTAAAAATCCTCTCAAATCCTTTACCGTTTGTGGGACTGGAAAATTTTCTATAGCTGCTATTTTCTCAGGGTTCGTAGTGATTCTACCATGTCTGATTATGTGACCTAAGTATTCTACTTCTTCTTGAAAAAACTTACTTTTCTCATCAGATATTTTTAATGTGGCTTTATTGAGTACGTCGAATACTTGACTTATGTGCTGTATATGTTCTTCCTCAGATGAAGAATATATCAATACGTCATCAATGTAAACGTGTACGAATTTACCTACAAAGTCTCTCAAAATGTCGTCCACGCATCTCTGAAATATGCTTGGTGCATTTTTGAGCCCGAAAGGCATTCGTTTAAAATGATATTTTGCGCCATTTATAGCAAAAGCTGTTTTTTCTTTATCATCTGTTTTGATTTTAATTTGGTGGAAACCTGACTCCAAATCTAACGTTGTAAAGTACTTGGCTTTACCTAAATTTTGAATTGTCATGTTGACATCCGGAATGGGGTATCTGTCTGTTACAGTGTGAGCGTTAAGTTTTTGGAAATCAACAACCATGCGCCGTTTTGGTTTTCCTTTTTCGTCCAAACCTTTTTTAGGTACTGTCCATATGGGACTGTTATAAGGACTATGGCTTTTTTCTATTATATTGTCATGTAAGAGTTTCTGTATTTCTTTGTTTACGAATTCGTTATCTGCTATGGGATATGGATATTGTTTAACATAAACCGGATTATCATTGGTCGTCCTAATGCTTGCTTCTATAGTATCTGTAAAGGGTAACGGTCCTATGCTGTTATTAATCTTCATCAGTCTATCTATGTCTGCTTTATAAATATTATTTTCCCCAATTATGTAATTAATTTTCTGAATAGATTCGACACTGCTTATGGTAGTTAGAGTCATATTACTGAAATTTATTTCCGCGTTTAGAACTTTAAGTCCTTCATATCCTAATATCATATCAAAAGACTGAATATCCTCTAATTCAAAAAATGTTATATTTTTCTTTAATATCCTAACTACTTTCTTTGTATCTACCATAGAATAACCATGCATTGTTTTTATTTTTATAGGTTTAATTTTAATTTTTTCGCTAGAATCGCATTTTCTATTAATGTAATTATGGGTTGCACCAGTATCAATAAGAATTTTATAAATTTTCTTAGAAATAGTACTAGTTAAATTTAAGCAGGGCAACCCGTCTACTAGTTTAAATGATCTATTCTTATGTTATTATTTACCATACATTCCGTTTCATCTGCTTCTGCATATGTACTGCTGACATCGTCTCTGCGTTGTTGTCGGGAGTTATTTACTCTCTGCTGCTTGAAGTTCTGCTGATAAGATCGTTGCGGTCTGTTGTGTGTGTTGAAACTCCCGCTGTGTTCACGTTTCGCTGGTGGATTATATACATCGGGTTTGTATTGATTCCAATTTTGTCGCTGTGCATGTACAATTTGTCTCGAGTTTATCTCCATCGGCTGTGGTCCGTCATTTCTCTTGGAAGGGTTTAGGCGTGGTCCTTGATTGTGTTGCTGCATATTATCGTATTGCTTCTGGGGTTGATAATTCGTTGTTTGGCTCGAATAGTTTGGTCTTCTTTCGTTTCTGTGTTCATGTGGCATATTTTTGTGGTGCTTATCTTGAGTGAGATGTAAATGCCTGTGCACATTATCATGTTCTATTCTGCGAGCAATTGCGAATGCGTGTTCTAGATCATTTATTGTAGCTGAATATAATGATCCTCTTGTAAAGTTGTCACTCATACCATCAATGAATATACGAACTGCGTCGTCGTTAGCATTTTTAATTAGTCTGTCGATTATATTCGGCGGATCACCTGACATAGTGATTTTTGATATTATTAAATTGAGATTTTTATTTATCTCGTCGTGGTATTCAGACAGTGTGCTTCTTTTTTGCGTGATGGCTTTCATCATGTCTTGTAGCACGTATAGAGGTTCTTGATTAGAGTACGTATAATCTAATCTGTTACGTATCGCCTCAAAATTAAAAATTGTGTTATAATTAGTTAACACATTCGCGGCTGCTCCCTGTATTTTACTTTTCACTATAGTCAATGCTGCTGCGTACTTACTGTGTGTTTTGAGGTTTTTAATGCTGTCCATTAATCTGGATGCTTCTTCGCGCCACGACCGATAATTTGATTGATCGCCGTTGAAAATAGGTAGGCTTTTAAATGCGTCTAACTGTATTTCACTACCATCTGTATATGTGGTTCTTATTTCCTCTAGCACAGGTATGTTTGGTACTATGCCTAATCCAGATTTTACTTCATTTAGTTTTGTTTCTAAATTAGTGTTTATTTGATTTTGGTTAGTTATTATTGCTGCTAACCTTGCATTCTCTGTGCGTGTGTGCTCTAGGGTTTGTGTTACTGTGTTGCACCTGGTTTCTAAAGCTTCTAATCTTGCCATTAATACTGCGAGTTGTTCCATTTTGAACTCGTGTCTGTTGTCGTCGAATTTGTGTGTTTTTTTTTTTTTTCCACATATACACTTTCACTGAATTGCTTTGCTGCTTCGTACGAAGGAGCTATATTTGTACCTGCTATGCTAGGTAATTCTTGTAACCGGTAACGCGAGTGTTCTGTTTATACTAGATTTCACTACTTGTTCCCGAGGTCCGCTCGATTGAAGTTAAAAAGTATATTTAACCTCCTGGCAGGATCGCCAATTAAAACACTTGGTTCTTACTTTTAAAATTAAACAATATTTATTTGGAACTATGTCCTTTATTATTGAAATACTTTTTACTAATTCTAAAAGGAGCTTAAGGCTACTATGTAGTTACAATAAGACTAACGATAAATTCATCATACAGTCGTATTTATATACTTTTCTTATCTATCTACAAGGAGACCCAAGCGTACAATCGTCTTGCTTGATAATGAAGAAGAGATAATATTCCAACATTGTATACAAACGATATTATCTCTTTTACATATGTTATCATTGTAGCGTTGTGTGCAAGACTGTACTAGAGACTAAAGATATCATTGAATACAAATAATGTTATCTTTTTTCTCAATATGTTTTGCTATGGATACTTAACTGGCGTCAAAAAAACTGATACCGAAATTTAGAGGACCTTATCGCGTTGAAAAGGTTTTACGAAACGACAGATATTTACTGAAAGATGTTGACGGTTTTCAACAGTCGCGGTTACCTTATCAAGGAGTATGGGCGGTCGGCAACATGAAACCGTGGTTAAGCAAAAGAAAAAAGAAAAACGGATTGTAAAACAAAAGATCAGGTGATCTCGAGAGTCAGGACGGCCGAGTTGTAGTAGTATTGTCATATTCCCCGACCCGTTGTTAGATTACGTATACACACGTAGTAGCATTATTATATTATATACAATTACATACATGTATAAGCATTATCTTATACGTATTACCAACCCGCTGTTGTATTATATATACACATGTGTATGAAACACACATGAACTGTGATATGCATGTAAACCTATATCTAAGTAGAATAAGGAAGAATAGGAATAAAGACGAAGAAGTAGGCAGTCTTACGCCGAAGCAAGAAGCGACCACACGTGTATTATTCGAGAGCAAAACCCCTGCTGCTAAACAATAGATATAAGTTTAGCTTTGATTTTTGGAATTATTGTGAATTAACGTAAGGTTAGGTTTATTAGTTTAAGTAGTTTTTTTAATCTGCTTTTAGTATTTAGTTTTGTTTTGCTCGTGGTTAAGGTCTATTGCCAACTAAAATATATCGTCCTTCCTCGTGCTGGCGCCAGGACAACGGGGGATCGTCTTTGAAACCGTAAGTAATAGTAAAAAGTTATTTGTTGAATTTATATTACGATATTTAGTTTAATAGTATTAAGGGCAGATCCTGGAAGTTTTCTTTCCTTGTTTTTTTTTTATATTTTTTTAATAAATTATGTTTGTTTCCTCTATTGATTGGTGTCTTATGTCTTCTTCTTCGTTCAAGTATACTCTGGTTACGCTTTTGATCTCAACACAGATTGAAGGCGGCTGTCCGATTCTTAGGCCAAAAGCCAAGGAATTTCGTGAGGCAGTTTGATAGCTACAGCTAAGAGTTCTAGTGAGGTAGTCAACTGTTTGTGCCGGGACCGAGAGCTAGGTCAATGTAGATGGGCTGATCACTAGCTGCTTTCCATAGGGTGAAGGCAGCAATGCCGATCTCTTGTGAGGCGTGGGTGTTAGTCCAGAAACTTTGACCGTGTTGAAGTTTAACGTTTTCTCTTGATTGTCGTGGGGTGCGCATCAATTGAACCCAAGTTTAAAGATTACTTTCACTATGAATTGTTCAGTTTGTTCAAATAAAATTGATCGCAATTGTAATACAAAAATCAATTGCAATGATTGCAAGAACTATTATCATTATGGTTGTGTAAACATTACTGAAGATGATGCAAATTTTTTTTAAATCCAGTGCCCAACCTTTTCGTTGCGATAAATGTGCAGTGTTAAGAAGACGTTCTCTTCATATTTTGTCAGAGACACCGGTTTTACCCAAACAAAAGAACAACAATGCCGTGCAAAAAATAAACGCTCATATTGCAGAAGTAGAGTCACAGGAAAATAAGAACAGCGAAGGTCAATGCACTCTTCAGATGGTTTATGCTAAACTGTCTGCGTTGGAGGAAACTAATAAGCAATTCCTACTGGAAGTAAATGCATTACGATCTGAAAATGCAGAATTTAAATCAAGAGTCAATGTGCTCGAAAGCAGGTTAAACTGGCAACAACAATACCTGCTAAGTAATGAGATTGAAATTGCTGGTGTATCAAACGCAAATGATTCAAATTGCATGAGAATAGTACAACAAATTTTCTCTAAAGCGCTTTCCGCCGTTATTCCTGACAAAGATATTGAGAAATGCTATATGAAAAAAACACAAACAAAATCATCTTCGACTGCTTCTAAGTCAATCATCTGTGTCAGATTTTCTAATCTAAAAACAAAGCAGCGAATAATGTGTGCAAAGAGGAAAAACAAAAATAATCTAAACACTCATGCGGCTGGCGTCGATGGACTAGTTGACAACGGAGCGGGAGGTAGCAACAGCAGCAACAGCGGCAGCAGTACAAAGAGCAAAGGTACTGTAATCTACATCAACGATTCTCTTACAAAATTTACACAGGCGCTCTTGATGAAAACAAAAGAAGCAGTGAAGAAGACAGGCGGAAAATATGTATGGTTCTCTAACAATCAAATTCTTATAAGAAAGGTTGAGGGGGGAAGAGTCATTTCTGTTAAATCATTGAATGATCTTGCACTTATTTAGTGCTTTGCATATCTTGCTTTGTTTTAAATCATGAATTTTGATATAGATTTAATTGATGACATTTCTTCCCCTAATGTATGTACTTCCAACTGTGATAATGTGTTAACTGATAGTTCTTTTTGTAATGATAAGTTTTTTATAATTCACCAGAACATTAGAAGTATGAGAGAACATTTTTCTTCACTTGTTACGCATATAGATTCTTTTGCTTGCGTTCCAGATATAGTTTTTCTGTCTGAAATTTGGATGTATGAGTTTGAGGAAAATGATTACTTTATACCGGGCTTTAAGTTTTATTCAAAAACGAATGAAAATTATGCTGCAGGTGGAGTTGGTTTTTCAATAATAACCACCCTTTAAACCTTTAAAACATCAGCACTAAGTAAATTAGAGCACAAAACTTCAATAATAAAGTTTCCGTGGAAATTGATCAGGTTACGTTCGTATTTGTTTGTGTTTATAGATTGCATATGTTTAGTGTTGCGAACTTTATAAATGAATTCACTGACTTCTTGGCTTAATTGATGATAGATGATTTCAATGTCAACATTTTGGATGGTAACGATAACATTGCTAGCTACTTGGCACTACTCGCATCTCATGGTCCTACGTGCTTCATTTTTGAACCTACTAGGCTAGCCTCCGGAAGCTGTCTAGACCATATTTATGGGCGTCTAAGTAATGTCGAACCTATGGAGTGTGAGAAATGTGTTTTCGATTTTAAAATTACAGATCACTGCATGATCGGACTTGTTTTTGACATTTCTAAAAAGAAATGTTGTAATCCTTCTAGGTCAGTTGAGAGAAAAGCAAAAATTGACATTGATAAACTTAAAAATGGTTTATGCTTTGAGTTTTGGGAAGATGTGTATGCTTCCAGCGATTCATCTGCTGCATACTCAATTTTCATCGACTCTCTGAAGAAACATATATCGTCCGCTTCCTTTTTTGTATCACCCATAAAACTTGTTAAGCATCAAAGCCCTGGATATCCAGATCAATTGTGAATAAGGTTGCAACAAAAAATAAGCTTAGATTGAAATGCAAAAAGAATCCTGGTAACCAACTATTAAGAAGGAGGTATAAGAAGTTATGTGCTGAGTTAAAAAAAGAGATTCCTATATGCCGGAACACCTATTACCGTGCGCAATTCAACTCTGTACAGGGTAACATAAAAAATGAATGGCGTGTTGTAAATAGCATTTTGAACAAAGCTTCTGTTTCTAAGAAACCTACTGTTTTGCTTGTGGATAACTCCGTAGTCTGCAATAAGCTCCGTATTGCTGACGCTTTCAATTACCATTTCTCCAATATTGGTTGTAATGTTGGACCGAGTCATAACCATCAAATGTGTTGTAGTTGCCTTTCTATATGTCAACGCTCTGAGAATTTCCAAAGTAGAAGTTTCGTTTTTCAGCCTATATCTTCTTTTGAAATTCTGAAAGTTATTGGGAACTTACCTAAATCGTCTTCGTGTGGAGCCGATGGTATTTCAAGTTATGTAATCAAAAAAATTGAGTAGTACCTGGTAGATGTATTAGCATATTTATTTAATCGCTGCGTATTTGAGGGTGTATTTCCAGAAGAGCTCAAGTGTGCTGATGTCTTACCATTATTTAAAAAGGGTTCTGCAACTGAAATTAGTAATTATAGGCCCATCTCACTTCTTTCAGTCTTCAGTAAAATTTTTGAAAAACTTATGAAAAATAGAATAATGAGTTTTTTAGATAAAACCAAGTTTTTCAATCCAACTCAATTTGGTTTTCTAAAGGGCAAATCGACGGAAGATGCTCTCTTACAATTTTGTTCGTTGACAATGTCACAACTCGACGAGAAAAAATGTGTAGCTGGCCTATTTATTGACATTACTAAAGCATTTGATATGGTCAACCACAATATTATGTTAAGGAAGCTGGAGAAAGCAGGTTTTAGGGGTTTCATGCTTCACTGGTTCAGGTCTTACCTTGAAAACAGGTCACAAAGAGTGAAAATCGATGATACAAGGAGCGACGTAAGGTTTCTTAATTTGGATGTACCAAAGGGTTCTGTCCTGGGTCCAATTTTATTTTTAGTTTACATCATAGTTTCAAAGGCTTACCAACTGCTTTTGCTGATGACATTGCGTTCTCATATGGCACTTATAGTCCTTTAGACCTCGTTTCCAATATTAATTGGGATTTAGACCTATTGCGACTCTGGTTCCATGAACATAATTTAGTAATAAGCTCTAAGACCAAGATAATGTTTTACAGTTTATCTTCATCTACCATGTTAAATGCAAATGTTTGCTTCCATGCTCCTGAATGTTGTAGATTCAAACTGTTTACTTGCCACTGTTCGTCTGGTTTCTCTCCTCCCTCCTTTTATTGCGATTTGAACTCTAGTAATAAATGTTTTCTAGTTGAGAAAGTCAACGAGTTAAAATATTTGGGACTGACTCTAGATTCTCGGATGAGTTTTGCTAATCATGCTGAATCCCTGAAGAAGTATTTCCGCTGTACCCTGCGACATTTTTATTATTTGCGTAATGTATGCTCAACTAAACTATTAAAGACAATTTACTATGGTATTTTCCATTCTAAGTTACAATATGGAATTGCTTGCTGGGGTGTCGTTAGAAAAATTTGTCGTAAGGCTGGTAGGCACTCTAGCTTTCCTCTGTTCTGTGCTCTTAAGATACTACCAATTCGTCATTTATACTGTTTCAAGGTGCTAAAAACTTTCTATATCAAGTCTGGCAATCTCAATTTTCGTTTAATTTCGAGATACAATCTTCGTGGAAACCTTTCAAACTTATTATCTGTTCCTTTCTTCCGTACCACTGCTTATCGTAACTTTTTCTCTATTATGTCTTATCGGTTGTTTAACATTCTTCCTTAATCATTAAGGATAATTACTGTACCTGGAATGTTTTTTAAAACCGTTAAAATGTGGCTTCTTTCCTTAGACTATGTTGCTCTGGAATCTCATATTTTTTATGTTTTGGGCTAACTTTACTTTGACATTTCAAATTTTCTACTACATACTTCTGCTTTTACATATTTTTTTGATATAATTTGTAATAAAAAAAAAAAATTATGTGAATTCCATAAGGGTCACCCCACCCAATTATTTTTAATTCTTGCTATTGTAATTTGAAGTGGCATACAACTCTATTTTTAATTTCTCAAAAATATTGAATGTCGCCAACCTTTGTTATATTTTCTTATATTTATTATTTATTATTTAATAATTGTTAAGAAATTTATATGAAATAATAAAATATACTAAAAAAAAAATATATACTATACTACTTGGAGGTCCCAGAAGGGTTGAACAACAACACTCGTTAAGACTCCGAGACACCGGTCACGGTCAGACCTTATTTGAGAGCGACAAAACGAACTTAGTCCGTTGAAGAGTTAGCGGAAAACCTTTTCAGAAATCCACACACCACAGCGAGTTTACACATATACAACCAAAAATAATAATCATCAACGATACATTCTTAAAAGAAATACTCATAATTAAATAATCCTCTATATTTTTATTTTTTTTTGTAGCACAATTAGTTTTTAGTAACTTTGATAATTTTTTTTTTTAAGTATTAGGATCGAATTTGAACTTTTTTTTTGAATTGAATTTGAAGAATAGGCTTTAGAGTGCGGTCCATATAATGGATAATAAGGGCCAAAAATTAGGAGCTATCCCAAAAGGGATAAAGTACACCCAGATGGACTCTGAAAGCTACGATAAGGGTGGAGGTTCTGCCACAAACGGAAACAAATTTGTCTCTCTATGGGACACAAATGGCAGCAACCAAATGCAGGGATACGGTCTCCGAAATAGACCAACCACAACGGTAACCGACTATACAGACGTCACAATTTACTCCCACGACTTACCACATTTGAGCCCAGACGACGAGACATCGAAGCGTGGTGAAACAGATATGACCGACCAAACTAACCAGGAGATAGCTCGGCCAGTTGAAGCAAAGCACCAATCCCTCCTACAATCACGGTACGATGACAGAATGACGGAACTGGCTTCGAATCAAAAACGGGCTCCAATGAAACAACAAGAACAAGTTACACAAAAGCATATTGCTCTGCCGACAAACGAACTTGGACCTAATGCCGTAGTGGAAGATGACCAATATAACATTCGACGTGAAAATTACAACAACGACGACAGGAACATAGGTGGACAGACTCAGAATGACAACGAACATAACAAACAACGAATACCGGAAGAAGTCTCTTGTGCCGCACGGAATAATCCAGCAGACCTCATGTCAGGCCTAGCGGTTACCATGAGGAATATGTTATTGACCTTCCACTACAGTATCCAGTCGATTAACAACAAAATTGTCAATCTGGAAAATTCTGTGACAGCATCAAGAGACCTACCAGTAACTAACGGACGACAAAGCACGTTTAGAGAACGACCAATTGAACGAACACTTCTGACAGAACCCTACAATAGACCAGACATTAGGTCTGAAACATATTTTCAACCCACTGTGGGCAGAAAGAACGAGATGCCTATACACAAATGGGGGGTAAAGTTTGATGGCACACCGAAAACAATGTCCGTGAAAAGTTTTATTTTTCGTATAGAAACCCTCCAAAGAAAAAGCGGCATTTTAAACGACAGGCCCTGCAGAAATGTTGTACTGGAAATTTCTGCAAGAAAACGAGAGAGATGAGGGCCTGAATTACTACGATTTGAAAACAGAGCTACTAAAGTTCAAAAATAACAAGAGAGACCATGATATTTTGCGAGCAATAATGGATAGGAGACAGACTGCCTTAAGAAAGGACAAACTTTTTCCATGACAGAATATGCGCTAATCGCGTTTGCGAAACTTAAGGCGACTTTGGTGTCCGCACCTATTTTGACAAATCCCGATTTTTCGAAGCGTTTTTACGTACAATGCGACGCTTCGACATAAGGTGTAGGGAGTGTGCTCTTTCAGATGGATGCGGAGAACAACGAGCGGCCGATAGCATTCATGTCCCAGAAGCTTAATTCCGCACAGCGAAATTATAGTGTGACGGAACTGGAGTGCTACGCGGCCAGTTTGGAGTGCTACGCGGCATAATGTTTATCATTAGTTCGTTTTTGAATTCGGTTCCATTATCGGATTTAAGGATTTCAAAACATCCATATTTCAAGATAAATTGTTCTACTAAAATCTTGGCTATTGTCTTTGCGTCTTTACTTTCGATGGGATGTGCTACGATGTATTTTGTAAGCTCGCACTGCATCGTGAGTATATACCTGAAACCGTTTGACATGCGGAGGGGTCCTACTGTGTCAATTTGTATCGTTTCGAAACGAGTGATTGGCGTATCCGTTATTATCATCTTTTCTTTAATGTGTCTCGCTTGTTTGTTTTTAGTGCATTGTTCACATGCGTTCACTTGTTTCTTTACCATTTGTCTCATATTTTTCCACATGTATTTCTGTTTTTCGTATTCCTAGATGCCCTCCATGTGGTGTATTGTGGTATTCGTTTATGAGATTATGTTTTTCTTCCTTTTTTGTAATTTTCTTAGGGGGTTTGTATATAATTATATTCATTGGCGAGTATCTTTCACTTGGTTGCAACCTATTATAAATTTCTTTTAATCTTTCTTTTTCTATGTATTCAAATATTTTGTCTTCGTCACTTAGCGCTACTTCTTTTTCCGGAATCTTTCTTAAGTTTGATACAAGCTTCTCCAGATTCGAAACTTGTTTCGCTGGATTATCGCTGCATCTTACGTTAACGTTATATTCATTGATTTCAATAGTAGGACTGCTACTTTTTATTTTCTTCATATTAATATTCATATTTTCTTTTCTATCTCTCGCTATTTCAAATTTCAATTTCTTCAAATTTCTGACGTCAGATAGGAACGTACAATCCCACATGTGAAGGTGATCAATCTTCTGTTGAGATGTGTAGTTCTCCTTGTGTCCTTGTTATTAATATTATTATTATTGGCAAACTTTTGTGCCATATCCCTTGTAATTGCCATGATCTGCTCCTTGGAGTCAGTATCGCTGTGGTTAATGTTATTCTCATTATTATTTTCTACCATCATGGATTTCAATATGTCGCTATCAATCTTGATTCTTGATAGTGCATCTATTATAGGTTTGTTTATGTCGTATTTTGGTTGTTGTTTCCTCTTTTCAAATGCATTATTTGATTGTTGCCATTGTTTAAATCTCAATTGCTAGATTAATGACTTCGGTTAGTGTTTTCGGTTGCGCCGCGAATATGGTTGGTTTTAAGTATTCGCTTAAACCATTTTTAAATATTGTTAGTGCACATTATGTTTCATTGATTTTTGCAATCACCGCTTTTTCTGCATTTGTCGCATTATTTGGAAATTCTTCATTTTGCAGGTTGTTGAGGTCTGCTATTAGTGACAAAATCTTGTCCTTGTATGCAATTACTGACAGATTTCTTTGAGTCAAATGCGATAATTGTGTGTGGATTTGTGCTGCAGTTATTCTGTTTGTGTATCTTTTTTTCAGACTGGTTGGACTGGTAAAGTGCTGAAATTTGGAAATTGTATTGCAAATCCCAACGCAGTTTTGACGCTTGTGCTTAGCTTTACATGAAATACGAAGTCTAAGAGTTGTTGCTTTTCCGTATCTTTTAATGTGTTATAGATTATTTCTATTATTTTTAGGAAAGAATCTAGTTCCCTATATGATCCCGTGAAGATTGGAATGATCTTCATCGAACTTTCAATGCAAAAATCAGCCATCTTCTCAAGTTTTTCCTGTATCAATTTATCTAGTAACTTGTATTTTTCTAGGAATTCCTCTATTAGGTTGGCAGAGATTTCTTTTTCTTTTGCTGCTAATATTGCCATTGCTTCTTCTTCGATTTCCTGTAGTCTTTTTTGTTTTGCACACCACGTTGCTTGAGTATATCCTCTATTGCTGCTTTTTTTTATAATTAGAAAAATTTGGTTGAGTTCTTTAAGATATTCTTCCATTTCTATTATGCCATAGCCATTGATAGTTTTTATATATTTTATATATTTTTATTTTTACTTAAACATTATTTATACTACTCCTAGCTATTTTAGTTTTTACATAGTTTTTATAACATACATTTATTTTATAAAGAATGCAAATAATTATTATTATTACTATTGTTGTTGTTGCTGCAACCGATGTTGTCGATACTGCTTCGTCTTTAGTGTTGATGACAACGTCTTCTTTGACATTGTTATTTCCCATCCTTGTATCTTCTTATTGTCGGCTCGATTTGGTCGATTTCGTTGTGTATTTTTCTTGCTGTCTCCCACGGTAGTGGTGTATCTTCGGAGCGCTTGTTCCACACTGTGGAACGTATTCTTCAGACATTTGTGATATAAGTGTATTGGTCCTAGTTTAGAGTGGCAGGATCCTAGGTTAGAGTGACAGGATCGCCATGTAAATATTCTCTCCCTTTGATCAAGTCAAGTTCAACAAGAGGATAGAATACCAGGTAGGCTCAATGCGCCATCAAGTGCCATAGAATTGAGAAACAAGTCGTACGAGTACTAAAATGAATTTACTTTATTTTTCCTAAGCGTACTACTTATATACTAGTTGACCCTCCTTAGCATTCCCAAATCTATTTCGATACCTGACCCGAACTGATTACTCCTTCAGCCAATATTTGGCATTTGGGACGCGATAAGTGAATGAATGACACTTGTGTGTCACACAGTGTTCTGTTTACAAAACATCATAACATGAACAAGAGTGAGTCAATGCAATGTTATGCAATGTGCAATGCAAGTAGTCATTCGTTCACTCGTTATTTGTTATTTTTATTGTACTTTGATATTCTGTGTACACTACAATTTCACGCAAAAGATCTTCACACCTGAAATAGTTCATGCTATAGTCCTGACGCACTCAGTTGTCGTTGCCAAAACATCTGTGATATTAGTGTTTCAGCTATGTTATTTATATTGTTATGTTTGATAGGTTATTTATTTATTTTATTTTAGAGTATTTATTTATTTAAAGATTTTATTTATTTTAGTTACTTAAGAACATCTGTGATATAGGCATAGGTACACCTACATGCAGCTATACTGCGTGTGAAAGGAGTGATTCGGTGTGCTGATCTATCCCAATAGAAAGCGCATTGAAGCACGCCTTTACACACAGTATAGCCACCAGTGATAACTCTGTGATAATTAACCTGTGATATTTTTTTTTGCTAATCTCATTTATTATATTTATTCACTAACAATACTTGACTGCTAATTGCCCGACTAACAACTCTACCGTGCAAGAGTATTCTCAGAGCATGGGCCCTTACCACACGTTGGAAAGTAAACAAGCTCGCGTCAGGGAAACAAACAAAATGAAAAAATAATCCGGGATGGACTACCTTTTATTACGAGGCCGGTTGATTCACGACCATTCCTCAACCGTCGTCGATCCTGTTACGGCAGACCATCAACACAGCCACCCCGCAGACAGACAAACTTAGCTTAGGAGCTACGTCAAAGGGGTTGAAACACCCCAATTGAAACATCCAATTCCCATAGGTGATCGGAAAGCGATAGTAAAGAACACGAAACATAGAGCACATTATTCCCGGCTAAGAAGAAATCCGCGACAATAACAATTAGAAACATTAACACCAAATATAAAAACCAAATACTAAATGACAATCAATAAAACAAAAAAAAAAATGGAGGTTAGCGAAAAACATTATGGCCGACCGGCTTGCAAAAGTCATTTGTTTTGAAAAATGTTTGCGTCTCGCCTCTATTTGTTCTTCGTTTTCCCCTGCGGTGCATATTGTCGCATTTTCGTTAAGTTTTTTTTTAAGTCATGCCCCATATAACATTCGATCGTAAAGATTGACATCACTCAGTGCAATTATGTGTTGATGCATTATTAATTTTTTTGTTTTGTCAACTGCGTGCTAATTTAATTTTGTTAATTTATTAATTTCTGTAGGTTTATAAGTTATGTTAGGTGTCTTAAGTTAAATAATAAGTAGAAGTTATAAGTTAAGGCTAAGTATTTATTTTGAATAGGACTACCTACATGACGACTGAATGTTATCGACTTGACGATATTGACTACATTACCTACAGACGAAAGAAGGACGAAGTAAAGAAGAGAGAAAAATAAACATGAAAAGAAAACAAACGAATGAACTAAAAGAGGATTGTAAAATAAAGAAAGAACAACGTAAAAGAGGGTAAATAAATTATATGGATCAAGTTGAAGATCATATATAGGGTCATTGAAATTGACAATAGACAAGGCAGCGAGAAAGGGTACATAAGAAACGATTAGGCATATTGGGAGTATCCGTATAGTAGCGCGCACGAATTATATCGTCTTTTTTATTTGAAAGAGACAATTTTCTTTTTGTAAGTAAGTGTTAATAAGAAAAAGTTAAAGAGATGATTTAGCTAATTTAGATAAATTTAGTAAACCCAGCTGTAGGAGAACCAAGCAATAAATTTGCAGTGCAATTTGCCGGCAAACAAGGGGTTAGCAACGCGAAAATCTAAACGGAAATCGGTATCAAGCTGAGGTATGTCAAACAATTCTGTTTCCGTGAATAGATGTTAACCTCCCCACTTTAGTGCGTGCGCATCCCTGAACTTCTCTACCACAGTGTGGCAAGAAAAGACAGGACGTTGTCCAGGGATTCCGTTGGGAGAATTCAACTGGTGGTCCAAATAGTTGGAGTCAATAGCGGTGCACCGAAGCATATCGCTACCACAAACAAAATTCAGTTAAACGGTCCAGCCCAGAACCAACAACGAAAGGACGAAAATCCAACGATCCCTGGACAAAGGGAAGATATTCCCCAAGAGATAATCTCCCAAGGACATAGGCGCAGTGATACTGCCACTTTGTTGGTGAAGCATTTTTATCAAAGACATCGCAATCAAAAAGCAAATCTTTTTTTTTTAATTTCGTGGATTAATTACAATAGATATAAGTTTAGCTTTGATTTTTGGAATTATTGTGAAATAACGTAAGGTTAGGTTTATTAGTTTAAGTAGTTTTTTTAATCTGATATTATTATTTAGTTTTGTTTTGCTCGCGGTTAAGGTCTATTGCCAACAAAAATACATCGTCCTTCCTCGTGCTGGCGCCAGGACAACGGGGGATCGTCTTTGAAACAGTAAGTAATAGTAAAAAGTTATTTGTTGAATTTTTAAATTACGATATTTAGTTTAATAGTATTAAGGGCAGATCCTGGAAGTTTTCTTTCCTTGTTTTTTTATATTTTTTTAATAAATTATGTTTGTTTCCTCTATTCTTGTTGATTGATGTATTGTTGAATATGTGAGCTTAAAACTCTTTCGTGTTCGGTGTGGGGATCATGGACAGGCCGTCTATTGAAGGACGAAGACTGAGACTGGACGCGACCTTCACTGACTTTGACGACAAAACATGACATAGACCTACTTTTCTCTGATGAGGTCGTAGATTGTGGCTGGGAGGAAACTTTTGGGGCTATCACTCACAATATCGGCCAGAGTGGTAGCATTCGGTACGATACGAAGGGAGGGCAGGCCAACCTTTTCCAACATCATCAGGCATGTCTCGGGTTTCTTGACGAACCACTGCTTTTGAGAGATGATGGGAAGGGAAGTACGGTTATTGAAGAGCTAGTTGTAGGTTAGTCTTAAGTTACAATAGGCCCAGAGTAGGGTTTATTTTGAATTTTAGGTTAGAGTAGATTTAGATTAGACTAGTTAGAGTAAGCTTCGTGGTGACTTTCCCGTTCACTATCATTAGCTTTGGCAGAAGTACTTGAGCGCTTCATTTCCCTTATATTGATTTGTGCTTTTTATTTCTTGTCCATTTTGATCCGCCCGCAGTCGAATTAACGTAGCTTTCTTCCTTTTTTTTTGATTTTTATATTTTTTCTTGGCACGACACAAAATGTGTGTTGAGCAGGTGATGTACGGTAAGGGGGCAAGAACTACCCCGTCCGATGAGCTGAGCCTAGCTCACAACACTCTTTAATTGAAAAGCTACTTGCAAAACCGTTTTCACATGTGTGTTTAGCTGATAAATTGAAAATTATTATTTGAGGCAAAAAATACCTTTTCCAAATTTAATTAAATCTTTTATTAAGCACTTTCATGAAAAAAAATGATGAAGCCAAGCTTTGTGGTTGTGTGGCCGCCATTCTATAAGAAAATTCTTCTGTTGACCTTGCCTGCTTTTTTCAAATTATCTGATCATTTTAGAGTTGCTGTAAATAAGCACATAGTTTCCCAACCGAAAAAGTAAAAAATAAATCTACCTATAAAAAAACTTAATAATGGGATCGTTGTCTATCTCGTCCTCGTAGTGTCCTGGAATAGAACAAAAAATACACAATCTTACTACGGTAGAAAATATAGTGAGCACCCTACTGAAAGCACCACGGCACGTCACTGATTATTACAAATGTTGCATGCGCATAACTCATATTTCTTAGTAACCTATCCTATCTTAAATTCAAACGAAATATAACAATAATCTCAATCGTGTCTATACCAATTTGTTGCATGCGCAAAACTCCTATTTCTTAATAACCTATTCTATCTTCCATTCAAACGCAATAATAAAATACTCTTATATCGCGTCTACTCTTGATCTACCTTAATTCCAATTACATATGTGACCTGGTCACTGCCAGCGTTCCCAAGGGTGCCGCATATCTTCTTAAAAGATAATGCCAGATGCCAGACAAATTTCATGTTCGAAGGCAGAGCAGACAATTTGGAAGCGAGAGTTCGTTTCGATACGCGCTACCGACAGGTGCATCTAAATCGTAAAAAGTGTGTTTGAAAAAGTTTCAGCCAAAACGGAACGAGAAAAAGTGTTGTGCTAATAACAATAATAATACAATTATACAAGCAAAGAAAACAAATAAATCTTTCGTATAAAATCACCTCTACACAATCGAAACAGTGCGATTCTCCCATTCGGAAACAGTAACCAGTGGAACTTATAATAACCGAGAACTGTACAAAGCAAATAACCCTGGTATATAACATCCTCTCTACGAAACGAGAAAAAGTGAAAGTGCAAGTTTTCAGTACTTGGAACAGTAACACAAATGTATATTGTTATAGACATTCAAACCTAAATGTATAAAGGAGAATGACACCGTATAGCATCTGCTGAAAGGTCAAATCGAAAACGACTCCGAGTTTCAGACCAATGTAGTCATCCTTTTAAGAGAAGGCGATGAAATTTTGAGGGAGCGAAATCGGGACGAAGCTCTTTTCCATGCAAATGTTATCCGTTTGCTTGAGAAAATGAATGATCTCGCTGCGGATATAAGAAACTCTGAAAATCCAAGAAATGTATTCCCTAAATCTGATATAGGAAAGAAAATGTTTATATAAAAAGATTGTATATATGAAAGAAAATTTCTTAAATAAATTTTAGAGAGAAATGTCAGGAAAAGACACTGTATTTTGGATTACCTTTCTTATAAGCGAGTTTTTCTTATATGTATAAGTTTTTCTTTTATCGGTAAAATACTGTACCTTCAAATTTGCTTATTGTGATTTATTATTTTTCTATTTTATAATGGATTGTTTTTTTTTTTTACATAATAATGTACATACATTGAATAATTTATGGTTTAAGTGCTTTTAGTAAACTCTTAATTATTTTTTATTAAATGAAATGAATACATAATTACACTAAAAGTGAGTTTTTTATTTCATCCCTTATGTTTGGAGCCAACTGTCTGATACGATAATTTCCACTTATAGCTTCCCGATTTTCCCCGCAAATTTTGGATGTTATTTTCTCGCGCGCTCTTTTTTTTCCTGTCTGTGAATATGTGCATTAATGGCTGCCCGTTGGCCCTATTTCAATGACAAACAATTGGTAAATAAATTTATAACAATAAATGTAAAAAAAAGTAAATGTTGAGTATGGTCTTTTTAGATAGTATAACTTGTTTTCTATCCATCTTCGGCACCAAAAACTGTTCATCCGTTCACATTTCAGTTTTTTTTTAAATTTTATTTTTTAAGAATTTTATTATTTTTTTGACAGCAAAATTCATGCAGCTGCATAAATTAAATCTGTGGGGGCTGTTCCAAAAATGATTTAGCAACTTGCAACTTAAACTTAGGGCATAAGTGAATTTTAGAAAATGGTGACATAGAATAAATTTCTATTAAACTTGGTGAGTGTTTTCAAATTCGTTTATTTAACACCATATTTGAACAAAATCAAAATATGATTGGAAATTCTGCACTGAACAGTGCTGAATAATGTTACTTAGGAACAGTAAAAATTCAAATGGTATTCATATTTAAAAAAAAAAAGTATTAATATCGGAAAGCAAAAAAAAAGTGAAAACTCAAGACAATTTATTGAGGTATTTAAGTGAATTCTCCAATTTGATTTCCGATTTCAGATTTCGCGTATTCAATCGAACTTAAGAATCCAAATTGTTTTGTTAATTGTTAATATTCGCGTGCTATATTTCGTTTTCTACACATGTAAATTTTTTAGCAATGTATTTTGAATTGATTTTTTATAAATCTCTCAAAATAATTACTACTTCTCCTGAGTATTTCACATTAATATAGGGCGATTTACGAGCGTTTTTGTATTATGGGCTCTACCAAAAAAAGCCAAGCGAATTCATTTTTTGAACTTAACAAATGCATATTGGCATATATTTATGTGCAAGTATTCATTTTACGTACATTACAGATTATAAATTATGCTAAACTAAAAAAAAAAATGTCGCCACTACATAAAAAAATGCTTTCCCTAAACGGTGTTAAAGCATTAAAACCAAAGAAAAAAATTGGTTTTCTTTAAAATATACAAAAAAAGCTTAAAGTTACAAAATCTTTTTTAACAAAAGTGAAAAATCCGTGTTAGTTCCATTTTCTCTGATTAATATTATGAGCTAGATTTCTGCTAGATATTGACAAATGATTATTATATTAAGGTATTTGGCATTGTAACAAAATTATAACAGGAATTCCATTTAACAAGTTCATAAACTTTAAAAACTCTTAAATTCAACTGCGATGTGAAAGCCGTGTAACTAATAGGCACTAAATATGACGAACACAGTCGCCCCACTTGAAATCCCACCAGAAAATGGCCGCCCGATGGATATGAATGCCCAGCATAAGATTGTATAAGTATGCGTGCGGCAGCAATGGCGATCCTTATGATTGTTATGCAGAATTATCCATCGCCCTGGGAATTATGACAACATGTATAAGTTTTGTACCTTTGTAGACACCAATACACCGTTCCACAATATCTCTTGCTTTTGCGTACACTTCATTAAAATGTGTTTTCATTTAATCTGTAGAGCTTCTATAGGACTTTTTCTATTTTAGTTCAGAGCTGAGCTCTGAACGGAGCTCGAGCATTATGAGCGCGCTCCGAAGCGAGCGTGCTCAGATTGTTCTAAGGTATTTATGAAACACACTTGAGCACACAGCTGTCATTTTTTGTAAATATATATATAAATTTAATATTTATTAATTCTTATTTATTAAATTGGTAAATATTCAGTTCCAGAACAACAAGGTTCATCCGCCATTTCAACTATTTTGTTTATCCTGTTTTTGTTTTTCTGTCAAATGTGACTGGAAGTGTGTATTCATTTACACTCAGGATACTCAGTCAATTTATTCTGAGCTCATAGAGCGTGCTCTGATCGTGCTCTGATCGTGCTCTGAACGAAAAAAGAAACAAAAATGCTGACCTCTTATGTATCTGAGCTCAAAAAGAAACACTAATTCTGAGCTCTGATGGTTGTGCTCTGAACTAAAAAAGAAAAATCGATATCGAAGGGGATAATCGATATCACCTAGAGGAAGTTATTAAAAATTAGTTTGGAATAATAATAGTAATGCATTTTAGCAGTACGTGCAGTACATCTTTAGATTTACCTAGAAGCCAACAGTTGTGGTCTTGTTCGTTGAAATTGTTTTGGAAATATGTCCTTTCGTTCGAATGTTTCCAAACAAGGGAGTCGTGAGCAGATCCAGCGTATCTGGCATTGATTGCCATTATCATTATTTTATGGTCGCATGTCTTTGGAGAACATTATTATATCGACTTATATATGTAGTATAATTTCAAAATTACTTACAACCATTGCATTTAGACTATGTTTGCCTTTCCTGTTGAAAAATATTTGTTAATTTTCTCGAGGTCCTTGCAGAAAAAAATGTGTACCGTCTATGCAACCAACAACTGGACAAAAAGTGAATAGAATTGTAATCTGCGGTTTTTGTATATACCTACTCATGACTTTAACTTACCCCCTGATATTGAGTACTTTCGGTAAAACCATTTCTTAATCCATATAGGACAAATTTTGGTTTCTAAAACTCCTACCACCTTAGCCACAATCTTTGAGAGTGTACTTTGCGACATAGCGACTCCAAAATCATTCCCAGTCAACCACTGATAGCCTCCTCCACCCAGAATTTCCAGCGTGTCTGCCAATCTTAATACTGGAGGAATATATGTTAAGCGGCAACCGTCGGGCAAATTTATTGTTTCCAACACTAATATAAACGCTTCTTTTGAAAGACGAAAGCGTTGAACAAAACTACAATGATTTAAAATAATAGGATAACAATAAAATAGTCTTTTACATTATTTATGAAATACATGTATGTACTTACGTTTGCGTTGGAAGAGATAAGGGATTTGATTGATCTCTTAATTGTCTCCTTATTCGTATTATTTGTCTTTTTTTATTATTTTCATTTTCACTTTGTAGCAAAAATATATTGATTCGCGGAAACATTTTGTTAACTTTAATTTAATTTGTAAAGTGATACAATGCAATATTATGATACTATAGGCCAGTGTTTGCAAAATAAGAAAATTACAGTTGGGTATTAATAATCCAATAAATGATTTAATATAATAAAGGTTAAAATGTAGCTATTTATTTATTCGGTAGCATTTAAAAAATATCTAAAGTCAATTATTCATCTTGTATTCAATAAAAAATCTTAAGCTTGTTTGCAAAATCAATACAAAACGTTACCTCATTAGGTATTGCTCAAATTGTAGCGTCTGGGCTATAGCGTTTCGACGATTATTGAGTTACGTGAAGCTAACGTCAATCTAATCGTCAAAACGATATCGTCTGGACGATAGACGACATACGGAATGACTGCCCAGGTCACGAAGTCCACAGCAGCCGGCAAATCATCTTTGCAGTAGTCACATAAGGGCATTGTATACTTACTGTTAAAACAAAATGCCGACAATACTAAAGCAGATGTAAACTCCTTTCTCTATTTTAAAATAAATTGGAAGTCACTCTTGATTTGTCTTTATGCTTTAAGTTTTAATTTTAAAAGAAACTTACTAATAGAAAACAGCAAAAACCGATCAGAGCACTTCGAAGCATTTTAGTACTATGTATACACACTGCTGCTGTTACGGAAACATTTCTGAAATATAGTAACATCGCTTAAACTACAATTTTTTTTATTTCTGCTTGGGTGCACTCTGTTGGGTATTCGTTAAATGTACACTTTCACTAAACATTTTACTCTGCTTGGTCGAATTTTTCTTTTTCACATTAAGCTGGTGTTTGGCTTCTTACATAAGTGTTTACTGGTACCTTGATACTAGTAGAGGAATTAGTGCTTAAATATAAAAACAATGTAGTTTTGTTTTTTGAACCAAGAGCGCTAGTTATATTGGCGTAATTTCTTGGCAGAGCTTTTATGGAACTGACATTTCACCAGCAGTCCATATACAGTATGTCAATAGTCACTAATAAATGCAGATTATGTATACATTATGCCAGTGACAGTTAGGGGAGGTATTATATTTCAAATGTATTGTTTAGTTCTGTTCACTATAGGAAGAATGGAAAATTACATAAAAAAAACTCAATAATTTTAAACAAATTTGTTATTGGAAGACTTAATGTAAACTTAATGATTTGCTTTTTAGTAAGATCCCTTTCATATCCCTATGTTACGTCCAATAGCGATACCACACCAGAAATCAAATAAAAATATGTCAGATATGTCAAAAAAACAATAACAAACTCACCTGTTGAATATTCGATAGTACAATCTGTAGTGTAATTATTTGAAATATCTAGCTGTGGTAATTCAATTTCACTGTTCACTACTAATGGATCAGTCATATTCCAAATAAATACAAGGTCCTGGACAGTATGGGATACTGAAATCAAAAATTAAAAAAATTGGTTACTACCTATGTAGACTCATTTATAATAACTAGAGACCGGATTATATGCACATAAAAAGGTTGAAATATGCATGAGATATGCTAAAAATATGCATCAAAAGGAACAAAATATGCAACATTAGCTACATGATAATAATAGCAACATATTTTTTTATTTTCAATTAAATATAAAATATAGCTGAATAACATATCGTCGCTGTTTAAGAAAACCGGCATAACTCAAAAAATACGAATTTTGAGTTAATAATGCCACTCGAATGAGAAAAAAATTCTCTATCTTTCTGTAAAATCGGCATAACTGTAGCTCTTCAAAATCTCGCTAGATGGATATTGTGTCAATTTTTTTTCACTTCTTTTCTCTCCTATTTTATGTGCAATAAAGGTATAACTCAGTAGCGTGCAGATGTTCAAAGTGGTTGGACCAGTGTTTTGTGCGGAAAAGTGACATATTTTGAGTTGTGCGTGTTGATTTGCTTCAAAGTTTAGAGAAAAACGGACTTTTTTTTGTTAGACTGCTATTCAAGAAAAAGTAAGTATGATTTTAATCTTTTTTTTCTGCACTAAAACGCATTGTGCCACTTTTCCTGAAATAATCTAAACTTTTGTTTTCTGCAGTGACACTTTAATGATTTATGCCATTTTTCCATAAAATAATTTTTCACAATTCTTAGAGAAATAATTTTTGATAGTTTTTATTTTTGAGTTAAATCGATTTTTTTTTTTGTCCGATCCAAGATGAACTAAATACAATTCAATAAAAAAGTTCACTATATACAAAAGTTTTTTTCGGGAAAAGTGACCTAAGTTGGAAAGGGATGCAAAAACGCTAAAATTTTAATACCTAATATATTATTTCAACTTTTTTTTTTAGTTTCCATTAGATAAAATAATGGAGCTGGCCCTTTCAAATGAAGTTTTTAAAAAAAAGATTGATAGTCACTTGAAAAAAATAAAAGTGTGAAAATTTCTGCAACTCAGAAACTTTAAACAGCTCTCCTGAAAAATCAAGTTTTTTGAGTTACGTCGGTTTTCTTGAACAGCGACGATTATGTAGTTGAAACATTTTTAATTAAGAATTGTTTAACATTTTGTGTTCAATATTACGAGATGGCAACCCTAAACTGCAGCAGCAGCAACACAAGCAAACCCACTCAGAAGAAGAAGAAGAAGAGGAAGAAGACCGATCGAGGCACAATTGAATTGGTGTTGACTGGTGCGACAACTTCCAATCCGTTCGGAGCTACATGGTAATAATTACTCGAATAAAGTTTAAGATCGTATATACTCGTTGGGTTTTCATTTTTCATTTTTCAAAATTTGATGTTGGTTACTCGCAAGTAACTCTAACATTCTTTGGTGCCGAAACCCGGGATCGCGAGTGGACATCTAACTTTCCATCAACAATAGTGGCTGTGGCAAAATAAATTACACATTCGGTAAAATTCAATAACGGGTTATTCTGTGGCGTCGTCGGAAAAAAAAAAAAATCCTTATACCCATTTCTTTTGCGATACGGTGTAATACCCTCGCGGAAAACAGTGGCATTGCCTACCCACACACACTCAATACCCTTCAGCGGAAAACGGTAGTGGCTCGCTTATATACTGACAGTGACTGTGAGAGAAAAATAATAGGTACAGGCTAGTTGCGTACGGTGCAGTACTTGGTGATTATATATTACGCATTTTGCATCTCGCATAGTCCATACATAAGGTGCATAGCGGCATTGTCTCGTGGCTACGGGTTGTTTTGGTTTGTTTTTTTTCGCTCGCTCTTTTTCGACTACGGCTGTGCGATACACCGTTGAACATTCTGTGGCAAAAGAAATTGTATTGGCTTGGCATACAAAACGACGGCTGTGTGATACATCGTACGATCATTGTGGGAGAATAACAGGTAAATTGTTTTTGTTCTCCTTTCCTATATTTATTGCGGTTATGGCTGAATTGAATCAACGAAGGGCAGCCATGACATCACTAAAGCGTGTGGCGTACCGAATGACTGCTCCGGGTTATGGCGAGAGCGAGGACGAAGACCAATTTACCATAAAGCAGGATGCGCTTTCTTTGCAAGCCCATTTCGAGAGATTTTCGGTTGCACATCACGAACTGGTCTCCAATGCCCAGGATGATGCAATCGAGATTCATGTTGAACTGTGGGATACCGTCGAGAGACAGCTGAACAAGGCTATGGCAGCGTCACAGCGACGCTTAGCGAAGATGACTCCTATCGAGAAGGCTGAGGAAGTAGATGGTGGCAGTGATATACCCCGGGCCGCTCCGGTCGATATCAAATTGGAGAGGCTTTCCGTGCCCAAGTTCGACGGTACATTACATAATTGGCTGGCTTTTAAGGATTCCTTTGAAACCCTCATACATTCGCAAGTGGCTCCAGAGGCTTATAAGTTAGGCAAGTTGCGCGAGGCGGTTCAAGGGGATGCAGTGGCGCTGGTGGGCGGTATGTACACCGGCGGCTATGAGGAGGTGTGGCAGGCACTGAAAGATCGGTATGACAGTCCGAAACAATTGGCCGATATACATGTGGCTCGATTCATTGGCTTGCAGCCTCTCACGGCAGAATCGACAAGTGCATTGCTGTCAGTGGTCGATACAGTCCACGAGTCGTTGCGGGCGTTGGCAGTAATGAAATTACCCGTGGATAAATGGGATGCTTTGGCGGTACCAATTGTGGTATCCAAATTACCAACTAGGACCCAACAGGCGTGGGGTATGAGCCGCACCACGCAGGAGATCCCCTCTTTGACTGAGCTGCTTACGTTTGTGGAACGTCGAGCACATAGCTTAAGTGCTGATGTTCTACAATGGCCGTCAAAGAGCGCGTCCGCACATAGGCAACAAGTGGCTGCGCCCACCAGTAACCGGGCTAACCCTGCGGTTCGATCTGGCAGCAATGTTCCTCGGCTTGTGAGAACAAATTTGGCAACAATATCACCTGGCAATTGCGAATACTGCAATGACAGCATTCATCGGATTGGCCGGTGTCCTAGGCTCCTGGCAATGTCTGTGAGAGAACGGTTCGAGAAGTTGAAAGGCTCCAATCTTTGCTTCAATTGCTTGAAACCAGGTCACGCAACAAGCTCTTGCACATCGACAAATTGCCGTGTCTGCAACGGTAGGCATCATACCTTGCTATGTCGTGGCCCACAATACTCTACTCAACGATCCCAGGCTGGGTCATCCGCTACTGACTCGTCAACCCAAGGCGCATCACAGGTCTACACCCATTCGAATCCTTCGGTTGGGGCAGCTTCTGGGAGCAATCAACCTCCACGAAACCAATATTGACTCACCGAATCATTTAAGGCATTCACGGTTACTGCTAGTAATCGTATTACACTTTTGGCAACGGCGCGCGTACAACTCATCGACGGCTTTGGCGAACAACACCCTTGCCGACTACTCTGTGATCCAGGATCACAAGTCAGTTTCATAACTTCACGTTTGTATCAACAATTGGCTCTCCCTAGGTACAAATCGACGGTTAGGGTCGAAGGCATTGGCATGAACATAGGCGAATACACTCGAGGCCAGGTAGAGGTACAGATGATATCCATTGCTGAACCATCATTCCAGCTCCAGGTCAAGTTCCATGTTATGACTTGTATTACCACTCCCACTCCGATGGCCGAAGTAGCAGATCACTGTTGGCAGCATCTTAGCAATTTACCATTGGCAGACAGTACATTTGGAAAAACTGGCAGGATAGATGCATTAATTGGCGCAGACGTTTGGGGGCAACTCATCACCGATGGCATCGTCCGAGGCGAGGTTAATGAACCAGTGGCACAAAACACGCATCTTGGCTGGGTGATTTTCGGCCCAGTTGAAATAACTCAGGTAGGCACACTTTCATTTCGGTCTATGACATTGCAGACGAGTGAGGACGACGCACGGCTGGACGAGTTGTTGCGAACTATTTTTGCTGTGAATGACACCAATCAAAGGGACCTCGACTCAGCTACTATTGACGTCTGCGAACAGATCTTCGCACGAACACATATGCAGCTACAAAATGGCTTCTATTTGGTGCAGATGCCATTCCGGGCAGACGCGCCAGCTCTGGGCTCATCACATCAATTGGCTCTTCGGCAGTTTCATCAACTGGAACGGAAATTGGCTTCGGATCCTGCACTTAGGCAAAAATACGTGGCGTTTATGCAGGAATATAAACAACTTGGTCATATGCATCCTGTTCAAGGGCAGCATGGCGATCCATCCCAGGTATATTTTATTCCTCATCATGCTGTATCCGGAAAATTCAGGGTGGTATTCAATGCATCGGCCAGGACAACGAATGGCATATCATTGAACGATACCCAACTAGCTGGACCACCAATTCAGGATTTACTGGTCAACATTATACATCGATTTAGGCTTTTTGGCATCGCAATAACGGCGGATGTTGAAAAAATGTTCAGACAGGTCCGCGTGGACCCGAGGCATCGGCAGTGGCAACAAATACTGTGGCGAGACTCCTCCGATCAACCATTGCGCACATACCAACTGGCAACCGTCACCTACGGCACAACGAGTGGCCCATATCTGGCTATTCGGGCAATGCTCCAATGTGGCATGGACCATTGTCATAAACTTGTGGAGGAGTCAAGGATTGTGGCAGCTAGGCAGAGCATATTGGCTGACTTTTACGTGGATGACTACCTTACGAGCGTGCCCACAGTTCAGCAGGCAATTCAATTGGGAGACGACGTGGCATCGGTACTAAGAGAAGGACATTTCCACCTACGTAAATGGAGAACAAATAACTCAAGGAATGGCTCAGTTTCCGCAGTCAACTTCGGCAGCTAGAGGTTCTTCGAAATACCTAGGTGGCTTGGCATGTCTCCAGAGACTTCATCATGCTTATATGGCTTTTGTGATGCTAGCACTAAGGCGTATGCTGCCATCGTCTACCTCAGTACCAGGCAGAAGGATGGCACCCATGTAACACGGATAATTGCAGCAAAAACGAAGGTGGCTCCGGTCAAATCGATCACAATCCCTAGGCTGGAACTTTGTGCAGCTAAGTTGCTCACCGAGCTTATGAAGGATATTCGCATGGCTATGCATCTAGCAGGACTTCCATACACGCTTTGGACTGACTCTCAAATCGTTTGGTCTTGGATTCATAAGTCTTCATCGCAACTGAAACAGTTTGTCGCATCAAGGGTGGCATTTATTCAAGAATATTCAAGCGTGGACAATTGGCATCATATTCGCACTCAGTTCAATCCTGCCGATTGTGCGAGTCGTGGCATCAGTTCAGCAGCATTGGTTAACCATACACTTTGGTGGCAGGGCCCATTGCCCGAGCAGTACCCAATGTCATTACTCAACACTCTCACGGCACGAGAGGCAGAATTAGTCGAAGCTGAAATGAAACCACTCACCGCTCACTTGGCTCAGGCGATCCAGTTACTCTCACTACAGACGCATTATTGGGAGGATGGAGTAAAGACTGAAATCGCATTGGCAGACAGATTCAGCAGTCTTGGCAAACTTCTTCGAACAACAGCAATTATATTCCGATGGAAGGATGCTCATCGTGAATACCGACGTAAACCTATTGCAGTGGAGGAATTGGACTTGGCGATTCAGTGGCATATAAAGGCCGAACAGCAGCAGTTCTTCTATCCAGAAATTTCTCAACTTCGCAAGGGTCAACCCCTTCTATCCTCGAGCAAGATCATCTCTTTGACTCCATATATTGAATCGGCGACTGGCGTACTGCGAGTTTCAGGACGGCTAGAGAATGCAGACATTGGCGAGGAGCGACAGCACCCGATTATTCTGGCGAAGGAAGGCGCACTTACAAGACTCATCATTTGGCAGGTGCATCAAGCTACACTTCATGGTGGCATTCAACTGATGTTACACACTCTCAGGCGAAAATACTGGATTCTGCATTTGCGCACTTTGGTAAAACGATGTATTCATTCCTGTGCGATTTGCAGACGTCATCAGCATAATATGGCATCACAACGTATGGCGTCCCTTCCAAGAGCACGCGTTACACCGACACCACCATTTTCAGTGGCAGGCATTGATTATTGTGGCCCATTCAACATACGCATTGGCGCAAAGAGAGTACGCACCCAGAAGAAGACATATGTGGCTATCTTCGTATGTATGGCAACTAAGGCGGTCCATATTGAATTGGCAGAGGACTTATCATCGGAAGCTTTCATCAACGTATTCACACGCTTCATCAGTCGGCGGGGCCCATGTCATGAACTTTATAGCGACAACGGCACAGCATTCACAGGCGCTAATCGAATCATGGCGGAGGATCTACAGCATTGGCAGAATGAATACACTCAACAACAACTGGCGAACAAAGGTACACAATGGCATTTTATACCACCACGGGCACCCCATCATGGTGGGCTATGGGAGGCAGCGGTAAAATCCGCTAAGAAGCATTTAATCCGAGTGATTGGCAACCGTTCAATCTACTATGACCAATTACACACTTTATTGGTTCACGTAGAAGCATGCTTGAATTCCCGACCTCTTGTGGTTTTACACGATTCATTGGATGATCAACTGGCGCTCACACCGGCCGACTTCCTAATTGGCAGACCAATCATTGCGATACCCGACAAACCCTTAACTTACTTTCCTGCGAACCGCTTATCGTATTGGCGCCAACTTCGGCAGATGCAACAACACTTTTGGCGTAGATGGCATGACGAATATCTCAGCACACTCCAACAACGATCCAAATGGCATAAAGGCAATACTGACTTGGCACTTCACGATATTGTACTCATCCGGGATGAAAACCTTCCAGCAACGCACTGGCGACTCGGCAGAATAATTGCGGTACATCCTGGGCAAGATGGCTTAATCCGTGTGGTAACTATCAAACATGCAACTGGCGAATGCACCCGACCTGTACAGAAGGTACCTGTTCCGCCGGGCAGGATGTTCAATATTACGAGATGGCAACCCTAAACTGCAGCAGCAGCAACACAAGCAAACCCACTCAGAAGAAGAAGAAGAAGAAGAGGAAGAAGACCGATCGAGGCACAATTGAATTGGTGTTGACTGGTGCGACAACTTCCAATCCGTTCGGAGCTACATGGTAATAATTACTCGAATAAAGTTTAAGATCGTATATACTCGTTGGGTTTTCATTTTTCATTTTTCAAAATTTGATGTTGGTTACTCGCAAGTAACTCTAACATTTTGTTTGTCTTGAAAATGTGAACAATCATGTACTGTTCCAAATGTCCGGTGGGTCTTCGATCACTTAAAATATTTTCATATGTGAAGAAGGACCTTTCCACACCACTGATGACTGGGCAGTATTAGCACTTATTGTTGTTTATTATCGGAATAGATTCAGTCAACGCTCAGCCCTGGGCACTAATCGCGTAATTTATGAAACGATTGAACTAAACGAAATCGTTTTTAGTTTGCTTCATATAACATCATCGTCACAGCGTTCAATCGAATAAACTCTGACACCTAAAAAATTCAAAAATGTATGGAAATTTTTTTTTTCTTTCTTTGAAACGACATCGTTTTTAGTTTGCTTCATATAACATCATCGTCTCATCGTTCAAACCAATCGTTCATCGTTCTCCTTTTCAACAGTTTGAACATGACTGTAAACAAACTTTGACAACAAAAAATCAAAAAATACATGAAATTTGTTTTTAGTTTTTTATTGGTGTGGAATTGGGCATTAAATGCAAAAATGGTAGTGCTGTGTATTTAGTGCTTTTATGTTACAAACGTTAATGATTTACCTTATTGATATGCTTGTAATTTGATTCGATATTGTTCACTTATATATTGTTTTATATTAGTCTCTCGTATAAGAGTTCCTTTTTGTTATTGTTATATCTCTTAAATATTGGTCGCATATCGTAATAATAATGTATGTTAATGTTTTTTTGATTCTGTTATGCTGCGCTCTCTAAAATTACTCTCTATAACTCTCTAAATGTACTTTTCTTGTTATGCTGTGCGGTCATTCGTTTGGTCAATGATCGAATTTGTCTTAGAGTTAATCCATCTCTTTTGTAATCAACCAGCGACCAAGCAACATCACCAAATTAGCCCGCGTATGTATGCTAGTTAATAAAATTATGAATCGGTTGATATCAATTCAACGCTATCCATGCTTGAAATTAGGTTAGAAAAATTTAATGAAACGTGGAATGAATTTGTCCAGCTCCAAAATGCTTTATATGAATTCAGTGCTGATGCAGACTTCGTAGATCCAGAGCCTAAATTCGAAAAATATGAAACCAAGTACTATATGGCTCATTCCATCATGACAAATTTTATTCAAGTTAAAAAATTAAATACTTAACCACAGCAGGCAAACGAAACGGTCGTAGAAAAATTAGCTAGTCAACAAGCCACGAAAAATTAAATAGTGTACCAGATAAATCCGCGTCGGCGTCGGTTAAATTGCCAAATCTTTCGATACCAATCTTTACGGGCGATTATATAGATTGGCCTGAATTTGGCGATTCATTCCTAGGCTCAATTGATTGCAATGCATCGCTTTTGCCTACACCGAAGCTGCAATATCTTTTAAAGCATGTAAAAAAATGTTACAGCAATTATTTAGAAGCGTGGGACCGATTGGAAAGCCGTTATCATAGAACTCATTTCATTGTCCAGTCATTCGTTGAATTCCTACAACACATACATCAAATGTTGTTCTATTGCTCAAAATCACCGACGGCGCAGACGAAGTAATTCGTGGTTTAAATGCGCTAGATTCAAATAATCGTGATCCGTGGCTAATTTATATTTTAATTCAGAAACCCGATCCTGAAACGAAGCAGGCATGGGCTGAATTAATAGGAGCTGGGTCTGATGCAACTATCAATGAACTTTTAGAATTTCTACAAAATCGTTGCGTGGGTCTAGAATCGTGTTTTAATCCATCTCGGTCAATTCAAACTAGAAATAAACCACAAGGATCAATTAGGTCTCATCTAGTGGAAACAAATCACGGTTGTCCTAAATGTAAAGCTGAACATACTCTCTTTCACTGCAAAGAATTTGCGTGCTTTCTGTCGATGTTCGACGAAGTTTTGTGAGAGAAAACGGTCTCTGTTTTAAGTGCCTTCGGCAAGGACATACATCCAACAAGTGCCGGTCAAACAATCGATGTAAAATGTGTAATACGTGCCACCATACCCTAGTTCACCCTCCAAACTCTCCCTCAACCAACTCGTCCATAACCATTTCGCCATTAAACGACTCGTCCACAAACATTCCCTCGCCAATTTCTTCGAACGTACTCGTAAGTACAACCTTCTCGGAACTTCCCTCTACATCATCAGCAGCAAACCCCTCGATGGCACCCACACTTTGTTGCCAACGGCTATCGCCCGAGTACAAGACAATCAAGACAATTTTCAAAATGTTCGATTGCTTCTGGACTCGGGTTCCCAGGTGTCCTTTGTCACAGAAAAAACTGTTCAGAGACTACGCCTCATACGTAAGGCTGCTCGAATTCCCATGCTAGGTGTTGGTTTTACACCCGCAGGAGTTACAAATGGAGTTGTAACCCTTACTCTCTTTTCGTGCCATAGCCAACAGTCGGTCGAGATTCAGTGCTATGTAATCTCGAAACTCACTTCGCTAATATCTACTCATCATAATCAAAGCTCAGCGGTAAGTTTCTCTTCGGTATATACTCTCGCAGATCCTAAATTCTATGTGCCCGCTAATATTGACGTCCTTGTTGGTGCTGATAAGGTCTTCAGCATCTTCGATGGATTCGCTATTCGTAGTCGGCAAGGTCAGCCTGATCTTATTCCAAAAATTTTCGGTTGGGTGCTTTGCGGAAACATGGAAAACCCAACATTATCTAACACGCAAAAGTGTTGATGCTTACTGCAGTCAAATTGACACTTTGCAGTCATTTGATCTTGAACGCATTTGGCGTCTCGAGGAAGTGCATCATAAGCAAGCTGTTTCCACCGACGAACAACGTGCGGAAGATATTTTTGCAAATTTTCATTCGCGCTTGCCCAAAGGAAAGTACCAAGTACCTTTGCCTTTTAAAGTCGATGACAAAACTGAGTTCGGAAATATGTTCAACGTTTCGGTTTCAATTTACCGAACGTAAGACTGCTTCCAGTCCATATTTAAGGGACAAATATATCAGCTTCATGAGAGAATATCTCAATCTAGGGCATATGGAAGGGTTGCCGGAAGGGGAAATTCAAATGTCAATAGACAGCCTATCCGCGCGCTGCTGAAATACTTCTCAACGACTTCTATGTAGATGACGTCATGACCGGAGCTGATTCAGTCGATGAGGTGATTTCGCTTCGCCTAGAGCTAATAGATTTGCTTCAATCAGGCGGGTTCAATCTCCGCAAATGGACAACTAATTGTTGGCCACTGTTACTAAGTCTTCCAGAAGATCAACGAGAGCTATCACCCAAGGACTGGGTGATACGTTTGTATCAACAATTGGCTCTCCCTAGGTACAAATCGACGGTTAGGGTCGAAGGCATTGGCATGAACATAGGCGAATACACTCGAGGCCAGGTAGAGGTACAGATGATATCCATTGCTGAACCATCATTCCAGCTCCAGGTCAAGTTCCATGTTATGACTTGTATTACCACTCCCACTCCGATGGCCGAAGTAGCAGATCACTGTTGGCAGCATCTTAGCAATTTACCATTGGCAGACAGTACATTTGGAAAAACTGGCAGGATAGATGCATTAATTGGCGCAGACGTTTGGGGGCAACTCATCACCGATGGCATCGTCCGAGGCGAGGTTAATGAACCAGTGGCACAAAACACGCATCTTGGCTGGGTGATTTTCGGCCCAGTTGAAATAACTCAGGTAGGCACACTTTCATTTCGGTCTATGACATTGCAGACGAGTGAGGACGACGCACGGCTGGACGAGTTGTTGCGAACTATTTTTGCTGTGAATGACACCAATCAAAGGGACCTCGACTCAGCTACTATTGACGTCTGCGAACAGATCTTCGCACGAACACATAGGCAGCTACAAAATGGCTTCTATTTGGTGCAGATGCCATTCCGGGCAGACGCGCCAGCTCTGGGCTCATCACATCAATTGGCTCTTCGGCAGTTTCATCAACTGGAACGGAAATTGGCTTCGGATCCTGCACTTAGGCAAAAATACGTGGCGTTTATGCAGGAATATAAACAACTTGGTCATATGCATCCTGTTCAAGGGCAGCATGGCGATCCATCCCAGGTATATTTTATTCCTCATCATGCTGTATCCGGAAAATTCAGGGTGGTATTCAATGCATCGGCCAGGACAACGAATGGCATATCATTGAACGATACCCAACTAGCTGGACCACCAATTCAGGATTTACTGGTCAACATTATACATCGATTTAGGCTTTTTGGCATCGCAATAACGGCGGATGTTGAAAAAATGTTCAGACAGGTCCGCGTGGACCCGAGGCATCGGCAGTGGCAACAAATACTGTGGCGAGACTCCTCCGATCAACCATTGCGCACATACCAACTGGCAACCGTCACCTACGGCACAACGAGTGGCCCATATCTGGCTATTCGGGCAATGCTCCAATGTGGCATGGACCATTGTCATAAACTTGTGGAGGAGTCAAGGATTGTGGCAGCTAGGCAGAGCATATTGGCTGACTTTTACGTGGATGACTACCTTACGAGCGTGCCCACAGTTCAGCAGGCAATTCAATTGGGAGACGACGTGGCATCGGTACTAAGAGAAGGACATTTCCACCTACGTAAATGGAGAACAAATAACTCAAGGAATGGCTCAGTTTCCGCAGTCAACTTCGGCAGCTAGAGGTTCTTCGAAATACCTAGGTGGCTTGGCATGTCTCCAGAGACTTCATCATGCTTATATGGCTTTTGTGATGCTAGCACTAAGGCGTATGCTGCCATCGTCTACCTCAGTACCAGGCAGAAGGATGGCACCCATGTAACACGGATAATTGCAGCAAAAACGAAGGTGGCTCCGGTCAAATCGATCACAATCCCTAGGCTGGAACTTTGTGCAGCTAAGTTGCTCACCGAGCTTATGAAGGATATTCGCATGGCTATGCATCTAGCAGGACTTCCATACACGCTTTGGACTGACTCTCAAATCGTTTGGTCTTGGATTCATAAGTCTTCATCGCAACTGAAACAGTTTGTCGCATCAAGGGTGGCATTTATTCAAGAATATTCAAGCGTGGACAATTGGCATCATATTCGCACTCAGTTCAATCCTGCCGATTGTGCGAGTCGTGGCATCAGTTCAGCAGCATTGGTTAACCATACACTTTGGTGGCAGGGCCCATTGCCCGAGCAGTACCCAATGTCATTACTCAACACTCTCACGGCACGAGAGGCAGAATTAGTCGAAGCTGAAATGAAACCACTCACCGCTCACTTGGCTCAGGCGATCCAGTTACTCTCACTACAGACGCATTATTGGGAGGATGGAGTAAAGACTGAAATCGCATTGGCAGACAGATTCAGCAGTCTTGGCAAACTTCTTCGAACAACAGCAATTATATTCCGATGGAAGGATGCTCATCGTGAATACCGACGTAAACCTATTGCAGTGGAGGAATTGGACTTGGCGATTCAGTGGCATATAAAGGCCGAACAGCAGCAGTTCTTCTATCCAGAAATTTCTCAACTTCGCAAGGGTCAACCCCTTCTATCCTCGAGCAAGATCATCTCTTTGACTCCATATATTGAATCGGCGACTGGCGTACTGCGAGTTTCAGGACGGCTAGAGAATGCAGACATTGGCGAGGAGCGACAGCACCCGATTATTCTGGCGAAGGAAGGCGCACTTACAAGACTCATCATTTGGCAGGTGCATCAAGCTACACTTCATGGTGGCATTCAACTGATGTTACACACTCTCAGGCGAAAATACTGGATTCTGCATTTGCGCACTTTGGTAAAACGATGTATTCATTCCTGTGCGATTTGCAGACGTCATCAGCATAATATGGCATCACAACGTATGGCGTCCCTTCCAAGAGCACGCGTTACACCGACACCACCATTTTCAGTGGCAGGCATTGATTATTGTGGCCCATTCAACATACGCATTGGCGCAAAGAGAGTACGCACCCAGAAGAAGACATATGTGGCTATCTTCGTATGTATGGCAACTAAGGCGGTCCATATTGAATTGGCAGAGGACTTATCATCGGAAGCTTTCATCAACGTATTCACACGCTTCATCAGTCGGCGGGGCCCATGTCATGAACTTTATAGCGACAACGGCACAGCATTCACAGGCGCTAATCGAATCATGGCGGAGGATCTACAGCATTGGCAGAATGAATACACTCAACAACAACTGGCGAACAAAGGTACACAATGGCATTTTATACCACCACGGGCACCCCATCATGGTGGGCTATGGGAGGCAGCGGTAAAATCCGCTAAGAAGCATTTAATCCGAGTGATTGGCAACCGTTCAATCTACTATGACCAATTACACACTTTATTGGTTCACGTAGAAGCATGCTTGAATTCCCGACCTCTTGTGGTTTTACACGATTCATTGGATGATCAACTGGCGCTCACACCGGCCGACTTCCTAATTGGCAGACCAATCATTGCGATACCCGACAAACCCTTAACTTACTTTCCTGCGAACCGCTTATCGTATTGGCGCCAACTTCGGCAGATGCAACAACACTTTTGGCGTAGATGGCATGACGAATATCTCAGCACACTCCAACAACGATCCAAATGGCATAAAGGCAATACTGACTTGGCACTTCACGATATTGTACTCATCCGGGATGAAAACCTTCCAGCAACGCACTGGCGACTCGGCAGAATAATTGCGGTACATCCTGGGCAAGATGGCTTAATCCGTGTGGTAACTATCAAACATGCAACTGGCGAATGCACCCGACCTGTACAGAAGGTACCTGTTCCGCCGGGCAGGATGTTCAATATTACGAGATGGCAACCCTAAACTGCAGCAGCAGCAACACAAGCAAACCCACTCAGAAGAAGAAGAAGAAGAAGAGGAAGAAGACCGATCGAGGCACAATTGAATTGGTGTTGACTGGTGCGACAACTTCCAATCCGTTCGGAGCTACATGGTAATAATTACTCGAATAAAGTTTAAGATCGTATATACTCGTTGGGTTTTCATTTTTCATTTTTCAAAATTTGATGTTGGTTACTCGCAAGTAACTCTAACATTTTGTTTGTCTTGAAAATGTGAACAATCATGTACTGTTCCAAATGTCCGGTGGGTCTTCGATCACTTAAAATATTTTCATATGTGAAGAAGGACCTTTCCACACCACTGATGACTGGGCAGTATTAGCACTTATTGTTGTTTATTATCGGAATAGATTCAGTCAACGCTCAGCCCTGGGCACTAATCGCGTAATTTATGAAACGATTGAACTAAACGAAATCGTTTTTAGTTTGCTTCATATAACATCATCGTCACAGCGTTCAATCGAATAAACTCTGACACCTAAAAAATTCAAAAATGTATGGAAATTTTTTTTTTCTTTCTTTGAAACGACATCGTTTTTAGTTTGCTTCATATAACATCATCGTCTCATCGTTCAAACCAATCGTTCATCGTTCTCCTTTTCAACAGTTTGAACATGACTGTAAACAAACTTTGACAACAAAAAATCAAAAAATACATGAAATTTGTTTTTAGTTTTTTATTGGTGTGGAATTGGGCATTAAATGCAAAAATGGTAGTGCTGTGTATTTAGTGCTTTTATGTTACAAACGTTAATGATTTACCTTATTGATATGCTTGTAATTTGATTCGATATTGTTCACTTATATATTGTTTTATATTAGTCTCTCGTATAAGAGTTCCTTTTTGTTATTGTTATATCTCTTAAATATTGGTCGCATATCGTAATAATAATGTATGTTAATGTTTTTTTGATTCTGTTATGCTGCGCTCTCTAAAATTACTCTCTATAACTCTCTAAATGTACTTTTCTTGTTATGCTGTGCGGTCATTCGTTTGGTCAATGATCGAATTTGTCTTAGAGTTAATCCATCTCTTTTGTAATCAACCAGCGACCAAGCAACATCACCAAATTAGCCCGCGTATGTATGCTAGTTAATAAAATTATGAATCGGTTGATATCAATTCAACGCTATCCATGCTTGAAATTAGGTTAGAAAAATTTAATGAAACGTGGAATGAATTTGTCCAGCTCCAAAATGCTTTATATGAATTCAGTGCTGATGCAGACTTCGTAGATCCAGAGCCTAAATTCGAAAAATATGAAACCAAGTACTATATGGCTCATTCCATCATGACAAATTTTATTCAAGTTAAAAAATTAAATACTTAACCACAGCAGGCAAACGAAACGGTCGTAGAAAAATTAGCTAGTCAACAAGCCACGAAAAATTAAATAGTGTACCAGATAAATCCGCGTCGGCGTCGGTTAAATTGCCAAATCTTTCGATACCAATCTTTACGGGCGATTATATAGATTGGCCTGAATTTGGCGATTCATTCCTAGGCTCAATTGATTGCAATGCATCGCTTTTGCCTACACCGAAGCTGCAATATCTTTTAAAGCATGTAAAAAAATGTTACAGCAATTATTAAGAAGCGTGGGACCGATTGGAAAGCCGTTATCATAGAACTCATTTCATTGTCCAGTCATTCGTTGAATTCCTACAACACATACATCAAATGTTGTTCTATTGCTCAAAATCACCGACGGCGCAGACGAAGTAATTCGTGGTTTAAATGCGCTAGATTCAAATAATCGTGATCCGTGGCTAATTTATATTTTAATTCAGAAACCCGATCCTGAAACGAAGCAGGCATGGGCTGAATTAATAGGAGCTGGGTCTGATGCAACTATCAATGAACTTTTAGAATTTCTACAAAATCGTTGCGTGGGTCTAGAATCGTGTTTTAATCCATCTCGGTCAATTCAAACTAGAAATAAACCACAAGGATCAATTAGGTCTCATCTAGTGGAAACAAATCACGGTTGTCCTAAATGTAAAGCTGAACATACTCTCTTTCACTGCAAAGAATTTGCGTGCTTTCTGTCGATGTTCGACGAAGTTTTGTGAGAGAAAACGGTCTCTGTTTTAAGTGCCTTCGGCAAGGACATACATCCAACAAGTGCCGGTCAAACAATCGATGTAAAATGTGTAATACGTGCCACCATACCCTAGTTCACCCTCCAAACTCTCCCTCAACCAACTCGTCCATAACCATTTCGCCATTAAACGACTCGTCCACAAACATTCCCTCGCCAATTTCTTCGAACGTACTCGTAAGTACAACCTTCTCGGAACTTCCCTCTACATCATCAGCAGCAAACCCCTCGATGGCACCCACACTTTGTTGCCAACGGCTATCGCCCGAGTACAAGACAATCAAGACAATTTTCAAAATGTTCGATTGCTTCTGGACTCGGGTTCCCAGGTGTCCTTTGTCACAGAAAAAACTGTTCAGAGACTACGCCTCATACGTAAGGCTGCTCGAATTCCCATGCTAGGTGTTGGTTTTACACCCGCAGGAGTTACAAATGGAGTTGTAACCCTTACTCTCTTTTCGTGCCATAGCCAACAGTCGGTCGAGATTCAGTGCTATGTAATCTCGAAACTCACTTCGCTAATATCTACTCATCATAATCAAAGCTCAGCGGTAAGTTTCTCTTCGGTATATACTCTCGCAGATCCTAAATTCTATGTGCCCGCTAATATTGACGTCCTTGTTGGTGCTGATAAGGTCTTCAGCATCTTCGATGGATTCGCTATTCGTAGTCGGCAAGGTCAGCCTGATCTTATTCCAAAAATTTTCGGTTGGGTGCTTTGCGGAAACATGGAAAACCCAACATTATCTAACACGCAAAAGTGTTGATGCTTACTGCAGTCAAATTGACACTTTGCAGTCATTTGATCTTGAACGCATTTGGCGTCTCGAGGAAGTGCATCATAAGCAAGCTGTTTCCACCGACGAACAACGTGCGGAAGATATTTTTGCAAATTTTCATTCGCGCTTGCCCAAAGGAAAGTACCAAGTACCTTTGCCTTTTAAAGTCGATGACAAAACTGAGTTCGGAAATATGTTCAACGTTTCGGTTTCAATTTACCGAACGTAAGACTGCTTCCAGTCCATATTTAAGGGACAAATATATCAGCTTCATGAGAGAATATCTCAATCTAGGGCATATGGAAGGGTTGCCGGAAGGGGAAATTCAAATGTCAATAGACAGCCTATCCGCGCGCTGCTGAAATACTTCTCAACGACTTCTATGTAGATGACGTCATGACCGGAGCTGATTCAGTCGATGAGGTGATTTCGCTTCGCCTAGAGCTAATAGATTTGCTTCAATCAGGCGGGTTCAATCTCCGCAAATGGACAACTAATTGTTGGCCACTGTTACTAAGTCTTCCAGAAGATCAACGAGAGCTATCACCCAAGGACTTTGAAGAACATAACTCCGTGAAATTACTCGGACTTCAGTCGTCACCTGCTATTCTATCTAAGGCTTCTTGGATATTCGACCCTATAGGATTCCTTTCACCAGTCGGCATAGCCGTCAAAATTCTATTTCAAGAGCTCTGGCGCAAAAACTATTCATGGGACGATCCTATTTCTTCAGAACTATCTTATCAATGGTGTTCAATACGCAATGAGCTGCCCAAGTTAGAAACCTTATATATATCCGCGAATCATGTGGATTTCAAACGAAAATCATGAGTTTCATGGATGCTTATGCAGCAGTAGTATACTGTATAAGTAGGGACTCGGCTGGCAATACAACCAGCGTAATTGTCGCCGCAAAAAGCAAGGTAGCTCCGATCAAAGTAGTGTCCCTTCCACGACTAGAATTTTGTGGAGCCGTTCTACTCACACGGCTAATTCAAAAACATAAAAATTCTTTGCATTGCAAAGAGATTAAAGTTTCCGCGTGGACGGATTCTACTATTGTCCTACATTGGCTTTCAGAACTGCCAAAAAGGTGGTCAGTGTTCATATCAAATCGTACGTCAGAAATCTTATCATCTATACCAAGAGAGTCTTGGTATAGATGTTTGTTAGAAAATGAGTTGTGGTGGTCCAGACCATCATGGATCAAGCACGATCAAAGTCAATGGGCTCAAACCGTGAATCTAACATCAGACTTTTCAAACGAACATAACAACGCAGAATTCCTCCTGTCAAAGTGCTTTCATCGAAGGTTGAACCATCCATTTTTGAAACTCTCGTGAACAATTCGTCCACATACTTCAACTGTATCCGTGTGCTCGCCTACGTTCGACGATATATTTTCAATTCTCGTGTTAGCCGAAACTTTGGCGAAACGCAAGCCCTAACTACAAGGGAGCTCTCGACTTCAAAAACCCTTTTCGTTAGGTGGCATCAATCAACCTCTTTCGCTTCCGAAATAAATAGATTCGCGACACTTGAATGAACTGTTTAAGCATCTCATCAGTCAATAGCACAACAACGTTATCAGCGATCATCTAGCCAAGGACCAAATAAATTGGAAATTCAATCCCCCTTCTTCACCCCACTTCGGCGGATTGTGGGAAGCGGGGGTAAAATCGGTAAAGTTTCATCTAAAGAGAGTCAGAGGTGATCATAGGCTCACATACGAAGAGATGATCACTCTGCTTTCTCAAGTGGAGGCTCTACTCAATTCACGACCTATGTGGCCTACATCGGATATGGATCCCATCGCTCTTAGTCCGGCTCATTTTTTAATTGGTGAACCCCTTGTATTTGTTCCTCGTCCAGATATGCGTGTACAAACTGTTTTCCCTTACTCTAACTGGTCTCTTTTACAGAATCTAAAACAAGGCTTCTGGAAGCGCTGGCATGTAGAATATTTGACCTCACTTCAACAGCGCCCGAAATGGCAAACAACAAAGGCAGGCCTGAAAGAGGGGGACGTGGTTATGCTAAAGGAACCTCATCTACCACCATCAAAATGGATACTTGGTCGAATCAGCTTAGAACACCCTGGCAGAGATAATCGAACTCGAGTTGCAACGATAACAACCCAAACGGGTTCAGGGGCGGCTGAATGTTGTGTATTTAGTGCTTTTATGTTACAAACGTTAATGATTTACCTTATTGAAATGCTTTGTAATTCGATTCGATATTGTTCACTTATATATTGCTTTATTAGTATCTCGTATAAGAGTTCCTCTTTGTTATTGTTATATCTCTTAAATATTGGTCGCATATCGTAATAATAATGTATGTTGATGTTTTTTTGATTCTGTTATGCTGCGCTCTCTAAAATTACTATCTATAACTCTCTAAATTGTACTTTTCTTGTTATGATTTTTGCGGTCATTCGTTTGGTCAATGATCGAATTTGTCTTAGAGTTAATCCATCTCTTTTGTAATCAACCAGCGACCAAGCAACATCAGCAAATTACCCCGCGTATGTATGCTAGTTAATAAAATTATTAACATTTATAAAATCGTTTCTTTACACGAATAATTAAGGATAAATATTTGTAAAAACATTTTAATTCGTTCTAAACAGGTAGGCAGTTTGGAAAAGGCCTCTACTGAGATCAAGATTAAAGTAAGCACTTTATCAAGGAAGTCGAACACAACTAAAGGGTGATTTTTTAAGAGGTTTAGAACTTTTTAAAAAAAAAAACACAAAAAATTCGAAAAAATGAATGAAATATTTATTTGAATCGATAGTTTGAACCTTGCAATTTAATGTTTAAAGATAATTTCATGCAAATGTTGACCGCGGCTGCGTCTCAGGTAGCCCATCCGCTGAGTCCAATTTTGGCATACTCTTTCACACATATCGGCCGGTATCTCACGAATGAATGCATGGATGTTGGCTTCCAGTGCGTCAATCGAAGCGGGCTTGTCCCTATACACATTAGCCTTGGCATACCCCCACAAAAAATAATCTAATGGCGTCAAATCGCACGATCTAGGCGGCCAATTGACCGGCCCGAAACGTGAAATTAACTGTTCACCAAACTCGCCTCGCAATTGCGCCATTGTTTCGCGTGCTGTGTGGCATGTGGCACCGTCTTGTTGAAACCACTTATCATGCAAGTCAAGAACTTCCATTTCGGGCAAAAAAAAGTTTGTTATCATCGCTCGGTAGCGTTCACCATTGACAGTAACGCTGCGATTCGCATCATCTTTGAAGAAATATGGCCCAATAATGCCGCCGGCCCATAAACCGCACCAAACAGTGGCTTTTTCGGGATGCTTCTGGCTGATCTTCATTCCAAATGCGGCAATTTTGCTTATTTACGTACCCATTCAACCAAAAATGAGCCTCATCGCTGAACACAATTTTTCGATAAAAAAGCGGATCCTCGGCCAGCTTTCCAAGAGCCCATTCACCAAAAATTCGGCGTTGTGGTAGGTCGGCTGGCTTTAGTTCTTGCACCAGCTGTATCTTAAAAGGCTTTACGCCCAAATCCTTCCGCAAAATTTTCCACGTAGTGCTGTAACAAAGGCCTAACTGCTGGGAACGGCGCCGAATCGACATTTCGCGGTCTTCTGTCACACTAGCTGATACGGCCGCAATATTTTCTTCACTACGCACAGTACGTAAACGTGTTGGTGGTTTAATGTCCAACAAAGTAAATTTGGTGCGAAATTTGGTCACAATCTTCCGAATAGACTGCTCAGAAGGTCGAGAATGCCGATCATAAAATGGAAGCAGCGCGCGATGAACATTTCGAACCGAGCACGAATTTCGATAGTAAAATTCAATAATTTGCAAGCGTTGTTCATTTGTAAGACGAGCCATGGTTAAATTGCAAACCAAACTGAAGCTGTTTGACAGTGACACAAGGTACTAAACACACGTCAGCTGTCAAAACCAGTGTTGCCAAAACCAAACCAGCTAAAAAATCACCCTTTAGTAGTTTGATAAAGACAGATTTAACCAACATGGAAGTGAAATGTTTAGTGGAAGTCTACATAGGTATCAAACAGATACCCAACATGGAGCCCTAATGATTTCGTGGAACACAAATCAAGCATCACATTTTCAATGAATCCAATTTTATGAATGCATTTTTTTCTAATTGCATTACTGTATTATAAAACAAATAAATAATATTCATTTGAAATTAAACAAAAAGTGCAATCACCATTTTTTTGTAAGGAATGCAATTTTTTACAACTGCGATAAGAGCGAGTCCCTCCAACGAAAAAACAAATGTGTGTTTATTTCTGTAATTATTTTTATACCCTCCAGAGGAAGGTACATAAATATTCACTTTGTCCTTACATTTGTAACGCCAAGAAGGAGTCACCGGAGACCTCATAAAGTATATATATTCTGAATCAGGATCACATTCTGAATCGATTTAGCCATGTCCGTCTGTCTGTCTGTTGAAAGCACGATAGCGCCCAAAGGAAATGACATAGGCAAATGAAGTTTGGTGATAGGACTTCTTCTTATCATCGTCAGGTTGGTATTGAAAATGGGATATGTCGGTCAAGTAGTTCTGGTACCTCTCATACAAAATCAATATTAGACCTATGTGTCTCTCTGTCTGTTGAAAACACGATAGCGTCCAAATTAACCTAGGCGAATGAAGGTTGGTTAAAGGACTTATTTGTATCGTCGTTATGTTGGTATTAAAAATGGGCTATGTTGGTCAAGTATTTCAGGTACTTCTCCAAAGACGATTAAACCACTTTGTTATTAAGTATGTCCCACCTATACTATTTTTACGAAAGAAGCACTTTCTAGAAATTTCATTGCGTTTTAAAATTCAATGTGAGGAATCCAGTTTAGAAAATTTATTTACTTGACCTATGCTATCGACTGGGCTTTTACAAACAAACCCATTGATAATGTGAAAGCTACTACATACGAAACTGCTCATAGCTATCATAAAGGTATAATTTTGCGTATAATTTAGAGTAAGATCAAATTATACATACTTATTCTATATTACAATATATTTTACTATAAAAAATAAAATATAACAATAAATTATGTCTTTAATTTCATTCTTATTAGCTTGGTCTCTCTCATATTTTCTCATTTTCAATAAAAACATCTCCAGAGACAATGCATATGTTATTAGCCAACCAATGTTTTTTCTATCACCTTTTTTTTATGAATTCGGCCTTATCGCAAAAAATTAAAAAACATTTCAGGTCAATTTTAAACTTAGTACTTTCCAGAATTTGGCGCAATATATATGATTAACTGTAGGTACGGGCCATCCAATTTTAAGAAAACCTAAAAAATTCACGGAAGGGTTATAATCAGGGAACGGATTTTGTTGACCTAAAAAATCAAAAAAAAGGCAAAACTAGACTCTGAAAAAGGCATAAATGCCTTTTATTAAAGAGACATTTTTAAAGCATTATAATAGCACTGTACCTTTACTCACAAAAAAAATTGGGGAAATCACTGACAAAGTTCTTATTCGGAAGGGGAAGTGCCTCACAGATGTCTAACGGTTTTGGTCAGACGTATATATACAGCTGCGACAAACACCGGAGAAATAAAATACTGGAAATTGCAAACACTACACAAAACACTAATAGAATGTAGATATAGATATTTTTTACAGCGCAGTGTGCATTCGTGCAAACACACAGTGAAAGCTCAAACACAAACGCAGTTGGTACGACACGAAAGTAAAGCCAAACAAAACACAGGGATTTTGTCCCAAAAGGACGTGGGTAAAGCTGGAACCGCCACATTCGAATTTTGCCAAACAAAGTACATGGGATTTAATTGCTATTTAATCGCTAATTAATTGCTCTATTCTTGATTTTTCCGCTCTTCGGGAAGTGGGAGATTTTGTGGCGGACCTAGCTTACCGGTAAAGCTGGAACCGCCACATTGACTTTTGAAGGATTTTTTTTGCGCATACCAATCACCGATTTAATCGCTCTGGGGAAATGTAAAATTTTTTCCAGCCGGGTAAGCCGTTCGCCTACAATTTCAAATTTGCGTTTTTTGTAACGGTCAGTTCGCTATAAAACTCTTTTGGTTTTGAAGGAAAATCAAATAGATTATTAAAAAATTCATAAAAAAATAACCCTTTCGAATTTTAATATGCTACATATCTTGAAAGAAGCGTATAATTATAGGCTACTATCAGTTTAAATCAAATATTTTGTCGCTCTTCCCTAAATGGGCCAAAACGGTAGGATAGATCCATCATAAACAAACATTTTGAAAAATTAAAAAAAAAATATTCCGTTACAATTTAACAAAGTCATATACACAAAAAGAAGCGTCTATTCATTACCTATCAGCTCATAGAATAAAATAATTTGTCGCTCTTCTCTAAATGTTGCAAAAACTAAAAAGTTTATTTTAAGACCAAAAAAGTAAGCTAAAAATACAAAAATAAAAATGTTCAATACTAAAAATCCATATATCCCGTTCGAATCCTACTATGTGACATAGCTCATTAGAAGCGTGTATTCATTAGCTATCAGCCCAATTCATAAAATAATTTGTCGCTCTTCTCTAAATGTATCAAAGGCTAACAAGTTCATTTTGCCAAAAAAACCCAAATATTCCCCTAGTACAAAAAAAAAATTGGAAAATTTGGAAAAATCCATATATCCCGTTCGAATCCTACTATGTGACATAGCTCATTAGAAGCGTGTATTCATTAGCTATCAGCCCAATTCATAAAATAATTTGTCGCTCTTCTCTAAATGTGTCAAAGGCTAACAAGTTCATTTTGCCAAAAAAACCCAAATATTCCCCTAGTACAAAAAAAAAATTGGAAAATTTGGAAAAATCCATATATCCCGTTCGAATCCTACTATGTGACATAGCTCATTAGAAGCGTGTATTCATTAGCTATCAGCCCAATTCATAAAATAATTTGTCGCTCTTCTCTAAATGTGTCAAAGGCTAACAAGTTCATTTTGCCAAAAAAACCCAAATATTCCCCTAGTACAAAAAAAAAATTGGAAAATTTGGAAAAATCCATATATCCCGTTCGAATCCTACTATGTGACATAGCTCATTAGAAGCGTGTATTCATTAGCTATCAGCCCAATTCATAAAATAATTTGTCGCTCTTCTCTAAATGTGTCAAAGGCTAACAAGTTCATTTTGCCAAAAAAACCCAAATATTCCCCTAGTACAAAAAAAAAATTGGAAAATTTGGAAAAATCCATATATCCCGTTCGAATCCTACTATGTGACATAGCTCATTAGAAGCGTGTATTCATTAGCTATCAGCCCAATTCATAAAATAATTTGTCGCTCTTCTCTAAATGTGTCAAAGGCTAACAAGTTCATTTTGCCAAAAAAACCCAAATATTCCCCTAGTACAAAAAAAAAATTGGAAAATTTGGAAAAATCCATATATCCCGTTCGAATCCTACTATGTGACATAGCTCATTAGAAGCGTGTATTCATTAGCTATCAGCCCAATTCATAAAATAATTTGTCGCTCTTCTCTAAATGTGTCAAAGGCTAACAAGTTCATTTTGCCAAAAAAACCCAAATATTCCCCTAGTACAAAAAAAAATTGGAAAATTTGGAAAAATCCATATATCCCGTTCGAATCCTACTATGTGACATAGCTCATTAGAAGCGTGTATTCATTAGCTATCAGCCCAATTTATAAAATAATTTGTCGCTCTTCTCTAAATGTGTCAAAGGCTAACAAGTTCATTTTGCCAAAAAAACCCAAATATTCCCCTAGTACAAAAAAAAAATTGGAAAATTTGGAAAAATCCATATATCCCGTTCGAATCCTACTATGTGACATAGCTCATTAGAAGCGTGTATTCATTAGCTATCAGCCCAATTCATAAAATAATTTGTCGCTCTTCTCTAAATGTGTCAAAGGCTAACAAGTTCATTTTGCCAAAAAAACCCAAATATTCCCCTAGTACAAAAAAAAAATTGGAAAATTTGGAAAAATCCATATATCCCGTTCGAATCCTACTATGTGACATAGCTCATTAGAAGCGTGTATTCATTAGCTATCAGCCCAATTCATAAAATAATTTGTCGCTCTTCTCTAAATGTGTCAAAGGCTAACAAGTTCATTTTGCCAAAAAAACCCAAATATTCCCCTAGTACAAAAAAAAAATTGGAAAATTTGGAAAAATCCATATATCCCGTTCGAATCCTACTATGTGACATAGCTCATTAGAAGCGTGTATTCATTAGCTATCAGCCCAATTCATAAAATAATTTGTCGCTCTTCTCTAAATGTGTCAAAGGCTAACAAGTTCATTTTGCCAAAAAAACCCAAATATTCCCCTAGTACAAAAAAAAAATTGGAAAATTTGGAAAAATCCATATATCCCGTTCGAATCCTACTATGTGACATAGCTCATTAGAAGCGTGTATTCATTAGCTATCAGCCCAATTCATAAAATAATTTGTCGCTCTTCTCTAAATGTGTCAAAGGCTAACAAGTTCATTTTGCCAAAAAAACCCAAATATTCCCCTAGTACAAAAAAAAAATTGGAAAATTTGGAAAAATCCATATATCCCGTTCGAATCCTACTATGTGACATAGCTCATTAGAAGCGTGTATTCATTAGCTATCAGCCCAATTCATAAAATAATTTGTCGCTCTTCTCTAAATGTGTCAAAGGCTAACAAGTTCATTTTGCCAAAAAAACCCAAATATTCCCCTAGTACAAACAAAAAAATGGAAAATTTGAAAAAAGCCATATATCCCGTTCGAATCCTACTATGTCGCATAGCTCCTTAGATGCGTGTATTCATTAGCTATCAACCCAATCTATAAAATAATTTGTTGCTCTTCTCTAAATGTGTCAAAAGCTAACAAGTTCATTTTGACAAAAAAAAAAAGAAGCAAATATACCCCTAGTACAAAATTTGGTAGCCCACAAAGTATGATTCAGATTTGGAGTGTTGTAAATCCTGCCTGACAATTTTTATAAATCCTGAAAGTATGCAATACCCCTACGATCAAATATCGCTAGCCCTGAACGTACGCATTGATTTTAACTTCGAAATTTCCATACATATACTGGCTGATTAAAAATGGATCGTGCACAAGTCAACCCCACTTAGCGCCATCTACCAAAAATCGCATTACTCAGCCTTAGTGGATAGTGCTACCGAGTATTGTTTTGAGTATTAAGGTTTCTCTAAAGTCTAACAGCCGAATTTATTACATTCCCTTACATCGCGTAACGATTTACGCAGCCTTTACGTGGCTTACCTGACATTTTTATTTATAAACATTTTTTCGCTGTAACCTTACCAAACGTGATTTGTGTTAAGTAAGGTAAAATTTCGATAAACTATTACAGGAAACACTGAAATCCATTACACAAAAAAAGTCAAATTATCTGCCACAATTCCAAAATGCTTTCGAATGGACTTTTGCAATGTCAACCTGCAATAGGGTAGCTGCGACAACGTCAATGTCAAATAAGAAGAACAAAAAGCCAAGTGACAGCTAAAAAACTTATACATGTGGAATTTGGAATAATATATGAGGGAAGAAAGGATGTAGGTACCAATTTTATGTAATGTTAGGTAGAAGATATAAGGGTTGGAGATGCCTTATGTTTGTGGTACCTGAATGGAGTTATAAGATTTCAAAGCTGTAAATATTTAATTAATTTAAATCTGAAGCTAAAACAAAAAGGTTTTTGAGAAAATAAATTGACTTTTAGCTTTAGAAAATTGAGAAAATAAAAGTAAAAAAATTGCGTTTGTTTTTAACTTTAGAGAACTTGAGGGAATAAAAGACAAAAATTCGCAAAAATATTCATCCGTTCATGGGTGTCCGTATACATAAGTGAATTTAACCTGGCTTGGTAGCAACTACTCCATTTGTCAAACTGGTTTTATAATATGCTAACACTTATTTTCCACTTTAATGTGACATTCGTTTGGGCGTCTATAGATTCGCTCTAAAATTTCAGATTTCGTGTGGCAAATCGAACACAAAAAGTAATCTGATTTTTTGTTGGTGTTAGTGGGGTATCTGTCAAATTGTGCTTACATTTTTTTTTTTTTTTTATTTTCTTTTTAGGCGAAATGTCAAATCAGAAGTAGGTGTATTGGTAAATTGAAGCAACTCTGGGAAAAAACCCGGATTCGCAAAAGTGCTCTGAAATCTTAAAAAGATTGCTTTTTTTTTGCACCAAACGAATATAAAAAGTGATCTGAGATCAAAAAAGTGCTCTGAGAGATCCCAATCGAATACCACATAAATACTATAGAATAGACTACAACCTGAACGATGAAGGTAAGTAGTGAGAAAATATGTGTCCAGTTGCAGATTGCGAAACGGATGGCAACAACTGTTTGCAAAGCGATAAGAAATTTTCGAAGGATTTTATTTAAAAAATAATTTTAAATGTCAATAAAGAGCTGCCTGCAGCTGAAAAATGTAATTTGATACATTTTCAATGAATTTGCATCCCCAGCCAAGTTTCGCACCTAGCGGCATCTATATCGCAAATCTGCAACTGGACACATATTTTCTCACTACTTACCTTCATCGTTCAGGTTGTAGTCTATTCTATAGTATTTATGTGGTATTCGATTGGGATCTCTCAGAGCACTTTTTTGATCTCAGATCACTTTTTATATTCGTTTGGTGCAAAAAAAAAGCAATCTTTTTAAGATTTCAGAGCACTTTTGCGAATCCGGGTTTTTTCCCAGAGTTGCTTCAATTTACCAATACACCTACTTCTGATTTGACATTTCGCCTAAAAAGAAAATAAAAAAAAAAAAAAAATGTAAGCACAATTTGACAGATACCCCACTAACACCAACAAAAAATCAGATTACTTTTTGTGTTTGATTTGCCACACGAAATCTGAAATTTTAGAGCGAATCTATAGACGCCCAAACGAATGTCACATTAAAGTGGAAAATAAGTGTTAGCATATTATAAAACCAGTTTGACAAATGGAGTAGTTGCTACCAAGCCAGGTTAAATTCACTTATGTATACGTACACCCATGAACGGATGAATATTTTTGCGAATTTTTGTCTTTTATTCCCTCAAGTTCTCTAAAGTTAAAAACAAACCTATTTTTTTACTTTTATTTTCTCAAATTTTCTAAAGCTAAAAGTCAATTTATTTTCTCAAAAACCTTTTTGTTTTAGCTTCAGATTTAAATTAATTAAATATTTACAGCTTTGAAATCTTATAACTCCATTCAGGTACCACAAACATAAGGCGTCTCCAACCCTTATATCTTCTACCTAACATTACATAAAATTGGTACCTACATCCTTTCTTCCCTCATATATTATTCCAAATTCCACATGTATACGTTTTTTAGCTGTCACTTGGCTTTTTGTTCTTCTTATTTGACATTGACGTTGTCGCAGCTACCCTATTGCAGGTTGACATTGCAAAAGTCCATTCGAAAGCATTTTGGAATTGTGGCAGATAATTTGACTTTTTTTGTGTAATGGATTTCAGTGTTTCCTGTAATAGTTTATCGAAATTTTACCTTACATAACACAAATCACGTTTGGTAAGGTTACAGCGAAAAAAATGTTTATAAATAAAAATGTCAGGTAAGCCACGTAAAGGCTGCGTAAATCGTTACGAGATGTAAGGGAATGTAATAAATTCGGCTGTTAGACTTTAGATAAACCTTAATACTCAAAACAATACTCGGTAGCACTATCCACTAAGGCTGAGTAATGCGATTTTTGGTAGATGGCGCTAAGTGGGGTTGACTTGTACACGATCCATTTTTAATCAGCCAGTATATGTATGGAAATTTCGAAGTTAAAATCAATGCGTACGTTCAGGGCTAGCGATATTTGATCGTAGGGGTATTGCATACTTTCAGGATTTATAAAAATTGTCAGGCAGGATTTACAACACTCCAAATCTGAATCATACTTTGTGGGCTACCAAATTTTGTACTAGGGGTATATTTGCTTCTTTTTTTTTTTGTCAAAATGAACTTGTTAGCTTTTGACACATTTAGAGAAGAGCGACAAATTATTTTATGAATTGGGCTGATAGCTAATGAATACACGCTTCTAATGAGCTATGTCACATAGTAGGACTCGAACGGGATATATGGATTTTTCCAAATTTTCCAATTTTTTTTTTGTACTAGGGGAATATTGGGGTTTTTTTGGCAAAATTAACTTGTTAGCCTTTGACACATTTAGAGAAGAGCGACAAATTATTTTATGAATTGGGCTGATAGCTAATGAATACACGCTTCTAATGAGCTATGTCACATAGTAGGATTCGAACGGGATATATGGATTTTTCCAAATTTTCCAATTTTTTGTTTGTACTATGGGAATATTTGGGTTTTTTGGCAAAATGAACTTGTTAGCCTTTGACACATTTAGAGAAGAGCGACAAATTATTTTATGAATTGGGTTGATAGCTAATGAATACACGCTTCTAATGAGCTATGTGACATAGTAGGATTCGAACGGGATATATGGATTTTTCCAAATTTTCCAATTTTTTGTTTGTACTATGGGAATATTTGGGTTTTTTGGCAAAATGAACTTGTTAGCCTTTGACACATTTAGAGAAGAGCGACAAATTATTTTATGAATTGGGCTGATAGCTAATGAATACACGCTTCTAATGAGCTATGTCACATAGTAGGATTCGAACGGGATATATGGATTTTTCCAAATTTTCCAATTTTTTTTTTGTACTAGGGGAATATTTGGGTTTTTTTGGCAAAATGAACTTGTTAGCCTTTGACACATTTAGAGAAGAGCGACAAATTATTTTATGAATTGGGCTGATAGCTAATGAATACACGCTTCTAATGAGCTATGTCACATAGTAGGATTCGAACGGGATATATGGATTTTTCCAAATTTTCCAATTTTTTTTTTGTACTAGGGGAATATTTGGGTTTTTTTGGCAAAATGAACTTGTTAGCCTTTGACACATTTAGAGAAGAGCGACAAATTATTTTATGAATTGGGCTGATAGCTAATGAATACACGCTTCTAATGAGCTATGTCACAAAGTAGGATTCGAACGGGATATATGGATTTTTCCAAATTTTCCAATTTTTTTTTTGTACTAGGGGAATATTTGGGTTTTTTTGGCAAAATGAACTTGTTAGCCTTTGACACATTTAGAGAAGAGCGACAAATTATTTTATGAATTGGGCTGATAGCTAATGAATACACGCTTCTAATGAGCTATGTCACAAAGTAGGATTCGAACGGGATATATGGATTTTTCCAAATTTTCCAATTTTTTTTTTGTACTAGGGGAATATTTGGGTTTTTTTGGCAAAATGAACTTGTTAGCCTTTGACACATTTAGAGAAGAGCGACAAATTATTTTATGAATTGGGCTGATAGCTAATGAATACACGCTTCTAATGAGCTATGTCACATAGTAGGATTCGAACGGGATATATGGATTTTTCCAAATTTTCCAATTTTTTGTTTGTACTATGGGAATATTTGGGTTTTTTGGCAAAATGAACTTGTTAGCCTTTGACACATTTAGAGAAGAGCGACAAATTATTTTATGAATTGGGCTGATAGCTAATGAATACACGCTTCTAATGAGCTATGTCACATAGTAGGATTCGAACGGGATATATGGATTTTTCCAAATTTTCCAATTTTTTTTTTGTACTAGGGGAATATTTGGGTTTTTTTGGCAAAATGAACTTGTTAGCCTTTGACACATTTAGAGAAGAGCGACAAATTATTTTATGAATTGGGCTGATAGCTAATGAATACACGCTTCTAATGAGCTATGTCACATAGTAGGATTCGAACGGGATATATGGATTTTTCCAAATTTTCCAATTTTTTTTTTGTACTAGGGGAATATTTGGGTTTTTTTGGCAAAATGAACTTGTTAGCCTTTGACACATTTAGAGAAGAGCGACAAATTATTTTATGAATTGGGCTGATAGCTAATGAATACACGCTTCTAATGAGCTATGTCACATAGTAGGATTCGAACGGGATATATGGATTTTTCCAAATTTTCCAATTTTTTTTTTGTACTAGGGGAATATTTGGGTTTTTTTGGCAAAATGAACTTGTTAGCCTTTGACACATTTAGAGAAGAGCGACAAATTATTTTATGAATTGGGCTGATAGCTAATGAATACACGCTTCTAATGAGCTATGTCACAAAGTAGGATTCGAACGGGATATATGGATTTTTCCAAATTTTCCAATTTTTTTTTTGTACTAGGGGAATATTTGGGTTTTTTTGGCAAAATGAACTTGTTAGCCTTTGACACATTTAGAGAAGAGCGACAAATTATTTTATGAATTGGGCTGATAGCTAATGAATACACGCTTCTAATGAGCTATGTCACATAGTAGGATTCGAACGGGATATATGGATTTTTCCAAATTTTCCAATTTTTTTTTTGTACTAGGGGAATATTTGGGTTTTTTTGGCAAAATGAACTTGTTAGCCTTTGACACATTTAGAGAAGAGCGACAAATTATTTTATGAATTGGGCTGATAGCTAATGAATACACGCTTCTAATGAGCTATGTCACATAGTAGGATTCGAACGGGATATATGGATTTTTCCAAATTTTCCAATTTTTTTTTTGTACTAGGGGAATATTTGGGTTTTTTTGGCAAAATGAACTTGTTAGCCTTTGACACATTTAGAGAAGAGCGACAAATTATTTTATGAATTGGGCTGATAGCTAATGAATACACGCTTCTAATGAGCTATGTCACAAAGTAGGATTCGAACGGGATATATGGATTTTTCCAAATTTTCCAATTTTTTTTTTGTACTAGGGGAATATTTGGGTTTTTTTGGCAAAATGAACTTGTTAGCCTTTGACACATTTAGAGAAGAGCGACAAATTATTTTATGAATTGGGCTGATAGCTAATGAATACACGCTTCTAATGAGCTATGTCACATAGTAGGATTCGAACGGGATATATGGATTTTTCCAAATTTTCCAATTTTTTTTTTGTACTAGGGGAATATTTGGGTTTTTTTGGCAAAATGAACTTGTTAGCCTTTGACACATTTAGAGAAGAGCGACAAATTATTTTATAAATTGGGCTGATAGCTAATGAATACACGCTTCTAATGAGCTATGTCACATAGTAGGATTCGAACGGGATATATGGATTTTTCCAAATTTTCCAATTTTTTTTTTGTACTAGGGGAATATTTGGGTTTTTTTGGCAAAATGAACTTGTTAGCCTTTGACACATTTAGAGAAGAGCGACAAATTATTTTATAAATTGGGCTGATAGCTAATGAATACACGCTTCTAATGAGCTATGTCACATAGTAGGATTCGAACGGGATATATGGATTTTTCCAAATTTTCCAATTTTTTTTTTGTACTAGGGGAATATTTGGGTTTTTTTGGCAAAATGAACTTGTTAGCCTTTGACACATTTAGAGAAGAGCGACAAATTATTTTATGAATTGGGCTGATAGCTAATGAATACACGCTTCTAATGAGCTATGTCACATAGTAGGATTCGAACGGGATATATGGATTTTTCCAAATTTTCCAATTTTTTTTTTGTACTAGGGGAATATTTGGGTTTTTTTGGCAAAATGAACTTGTTAGCCTTTGACACATTTAGAGAAGAGCGACAAATTATTTTATGAATTGGGCTGATAGCTAATGAATACACGCTTCTAATGAGCTATGTCACATAGTAGGATTCGAACGGGATATATGGATTTTTCCAAATTTTCCAATTTTTTTTTTGTACTAGGGGAATATTTGGGTTTTTTTGGCAAAATGAACTTGTTAGCCTTTGACACATTTAGAGAAGAGCGACAAATTATTTTATGAATTGGGCTGATAGCTAATGAATACACGCTTCTAATGAGCTATGTCACATAGTAGGATTCGAACGGGATATATGGATTTTTCCAAATTTTCCAATTTTTTTTTTGTACTAGGGGAATATTTGGGTTTTTTTGGCAAAATGAACTTGTTAGCCTTTGACACATTTAGAGAAGAGCGACAAATTATTTTATGAATTGGGCTGATAGCTAATGAATACACGCTTCTAATGAGCTATGTCACATAGTAGGATTCGAACGGGATATATGGATTTTTCCAAATTTTCCAATTTTTTTTTTTGTACTAGGGGAATATTTGGGTTTTTTTGGCAAAATGAACTTGTTAGCCTTTGACACATTTAGAGAAGAGCGAAAAATTATTTTATGAATTGGGCTGATAGCTAATGAATACACTCTTCTAATGAGCTATGTCACATAGTAGGATTCGAACGGGATATATGGATTTTTCCAAATTTTCCAATTTTTTTTTTGTACTAGGGGAATATTTGGGTTTTTTTGGCAAAATGAACTTGTTAGCCTTTGACACATTTAGAGAAGAGCGACAAATTATTTTATGAATTGGGCTGATAGCTAATGAATACACGCTTCTAATGAGCTATGTCACATAGTAGGATTCGAACGGGATATATGGATTTTTCCAAATTTTCCAATTTTTTTTTTGTACTAGGGGAATATTTGGGTTTTTTTGGCAAAATGAACTTGTTAGCCTTTGACACATTTAGAGAAGAGCGACAAATTATTTTATGAATTGGGCTGATAGCTAATGAATACACGCTTCTAATGAGCTATGTCACATAGTAGGATTCGAACGGGATATATGGATTTTTCCAAATTTTCCAATTTTTTTTTTGTACTAGGGGAATATTTGGGTTTTTTTGGCAAAATGAACTTGTTAGCCTTTGACACATTTAGAGAAGAGCGACAAATTATTTTATGAATTGGGCTGATAGCTAATGAATACACGCTTCTAATGAGCTATGTCACATAGTAGGATTCGAACGGGATATATGGATTTTTCCAAATTTTCCAATTTTTTTTTTGTACTAGGGGAATATTTGGGTTTTTTTGGCAAAATGAACTTGTTAGCCTTTGACACATTTAGAGAAGAGCGACAAATTATTTTATGAATTGGGCTGATAGCTAATGAATACACGCTTCTAATGAGCTATGTCACATAGTAGGATTCGAACGGGATATATGGATTTTTAGTATTGAACATTTTTATTTTTGTATTTTTAGCTTACTTTTTTGGTCTTAAAATAAACTTTTTAGTTTTTGCAACATTTAGAGAAGAGCGACAAATTATTTTATTCTATGAGCTGATAGGTAATGAATAGACGCTTCTTTTGGTGTATATGACTTTGTTAAATTGTAACGGAATATATTTTTTTTAATTTTTCAAAATGTTTGTTTATGATGGATCTATCCTACCGTTTTGGCCCATTTAGGGATGAGCGACAAAATATTTGATTTAAACTGATAGTAGCCTATAATTATACGCTTCTTTCAAGATATGTAGCATATTAAAATTCGAAAGGGTTATTTTTTTATGAATTTTTTAATAATCTATTTGATTTTCCTTCAAAACCAAAAGAGTTTTATAGCGAACTGACCGTTACAAAAAACGCAAATTTGAAATTGTAGGCGAACGGCTGGAAAAAATTTTACATTTCCCCAGAGCGATTAAATCGGTGATTGGTATGCGCAAAAAAAATCCTTCAAAAGTCAATGTGGCGGTTCCAGCTTTACCGGTAAGCTAGGTCCGCCACAAAATCTCCCACTTCCCGAAGAGCGGAAAAATCAAGAATAGAGCAATTAATTAGCGATTAAATAGCAATTAAATCCCATGTACTTTGTTTGGCAAAATTCGAATGTGGCGGTTCCAGCTTTACCCACGTTTGGGTAAGTGTTGTTTTAATCAAATATTGGCGCCAATGTTCGTCGCAACGACGAAGATTACCTTTTGTGTGATTTTTAATGTTCGATTTGATTTTTTTACTGCGCATGAATTTGTGTATAAATTCAGTTTTTTACTTCTGTTTTAGAATGGCTTTAGGAAGGGTTATTTCAAATGAGGAAATAGAGAGGATTTTGCATACATGTGACTGTAGCGATGATGAGAATTGCGAATTGAGTGAGCAAGAAAATGACGCGGAAGATAATGTGGAGGTAGAGGAAGATTCTGATTGGGATGACAATGTAGAAGAATCGGATGTGGAAGAAGAAGCTGATGATATACCTGGTTTGTTGCAAGGATACGGTAAATCAAAAATAATTGAATTTTCTAAGCGAGTAGTAAGGGGAAAAAACAAGCATTATGGGCAACTAAAAAAGGAAAGAGTTACAGTTATGGCTCCAGTATTGTGCATCAACCACGAGGGCCGACGCGTGAAACAAAAGGTATTACTGACCCATTATTGTGTTTCGAAAAATTTATAACAGATGAAATAATGGAAGAAATCGTAAAGTGGACAAATGTAGAAATAGAGACCAATAAGCCAAACTATGAAATAGAAAGTGCCACTGTAAGTTTGACGAATAGTTCTGAAATAAGAGCTTTGATAGGAGTTTTTGTTTTGACAGCCGCTCTAAAAGACAATCATCTGACAACAGAGGAACTTTTTGATTGCTCCTACTCTGGAAACAGGTACACTTCCACAATGAGTCAAGCACGATTTAAATTTCTAGTCAGGTGTTTACGCTTTGATGATAAATCAATGAGACAAACCATTATCACTGACAAATTTGCACCAATAAGAAATTTGTGGGAAATGTTTCTTCAGGCATGTCGAAGGAACTATACTTCGGGTCTCTATATGACTATAGATGAACAACTTTTGGCATGTTGTCGGGGCCGATCATCCTTTCGCATGTATATCCCTAACAAGCCGGCCAAATATATTTTAAAAATTATTATGATGTGTGATAGTGGAACTAAATACATGGCGGATGCAATCCCATATTTAGGAAAAGGTACAAATACTGGTAACCTACCGCTTGGTGAATACTGCGTAAAAGAGATTACCAAAAGCATTCATGGCTCAAACCGAAATGTCACGATGGATAATTGGTTTACTTCAGTTCCACTCGCAAAATCGCTTCTCTGTGAGCCGTACAAGCTAACACTGGTGGGAACCATGCGCTCAAACAAAAGGGAAATTCCGATAGAAATGGCCAAATCTAAAGCTCGGCGAAGTGGAACATCAATGTTTTGCTACGACAAAGATTTGACGCTACTGTCTTATAAGCCAAAACCTAATAAAATGGTTTATTTATTATCATCTTGCAATGAGGAAGAAACCGTAAATGCAAACACTGGCAAACCACATATGGTTGAGTTTTACAATCAAACGAAAGGAGGGGTGGACACATTCGACCAAATGTGCAGCAACATGTCATGTTCCCGTAAAATAAATAGATGGCCCATGTGTATGTTTTACGGAATTATGAATATGGCATTTATAAACGCTTATGTAATCTACGCCCATAACGTAATCACTAAAAATGAAAAGCCCTTGAAACGTAGGGATTTTATGAAAAAGCTGCACTCGAGCCTTGTAGAGTCTTGGATGAAGAAGCGGTTAGAGGCCCCAAGCTTGCAAGCCAATTTAAGGGCAAATATTAAAAAAAATCTTGCAGAAAATACCGAAAAAATAAGTGAGGAAACCCCGAATGATGTAAAAATAAAGAAGAGAAAAATTTGTACTTATTGTCCGTACACTAAACGGCGCATGACCAAATCATCGTGTGATAAGTGTAAGGCGAGCATTTGCGGAAGCACAAAGTTGAGCTGTGCAACAAATGTTCAAAATGAATTTGTTTTTTTGTGATATTTTTTTATTTATGTGCTTTGATGAATTATTTTTTATTTTTTCATGTTTTTATGCAATTTTTATTATTTTTCTTTTTTTTAAAAAAAAAAGATTGAATTGATCTCAATAAACCGATGTTCCAATAATTTTTTTCAGAATAAAGACTTACCTTAAAAATTTTTTTCAAAACTATGGCTTTTTTATAAAAAGAAATAGACTACAAACATTAGCATTTGAATTGAAAAGAATTTTGTGCACACTTTTCGTAAAAAATGGAGTTAAATATTACTTCGTCGATTCGACGAATGATTACCTTTAATGTATCAAAAAATATGATTACCTCTCTAGTGTTAAGTACAAATGGCCATTCTAAAGCACCTTCATTGTGAATGTTCAAAAGAGAATCAAAAAAAACTTACGGCTTTCTATCATCATTGAACATATCTGGGTATCATGTGGATATGATTCAAACTTCATGGCGCATGATAGCACTAATGTTAACCTGAAAAAAATAAAAATATGTATAAATACTTGCTTTACACAATATCATTAACGATTATTCAAGCAAAAGCTAGAAAGAATAAAAAAGTACAACTTCTACAAATGCATGAAGAAAGGGATACCCTATCTTCAAGAAATATAGCAATATATCTAATATAATATAGTAAGGAGTGTTCAAAAATTCTAAGAATTAGTTTTATGCAACGGCTCAATCTCAGGTCCGCTCCCTGGACAGCGTTAACTGTAACGCGCAGTTATAGTCACAGAAATAACCAAACAAACGAATTGTTGTAAGATGCTTTTGGCTCTAACCGAATGCGATTGTTGCTCGGTTAAAAAAAAAATTGGTTAAAAGTCTCTGTTGAAACAAAACAGTGTTCGTTGATAAAAACTACGGAGATAAAAACGGTAAATGCATAAATCGAAAAACAACCGGCGGGGAAATTGCTAAATCGGTTATTTTAAACAGAGTTTCCTTAAATGTGTTGATTCAGTTATTTTAAATCCACTTACTCTGTAGGAGCTATATTAACAGTATTACTTGGTAGTTTATAGCCAAAAGTTGGTAGGACCTGTTGCACCAGCTGTTGTCAATGCTCGGCTGGTGCTTTTAATTTGGTGTTTTTTCCAACTCCTGTTCCAACCGCTAGCACAAATTGCCGAAATTAGATTCTTTCGTCTTATTGCTGGTTTGTGTCGTAGCGATTTTTTATAAGGAACCCCAGAATTCGTGTTGAGCGATGACTTATCGGCGTGAAGTCAAAAATGTTTGTCCTAAGCCGATTTCCCACTACGAATACGCACCCTTAACATGCAATCTCTTATGTCAGCTGAAATAATACCGCGATCACTAAATAACTGGTAACTGAATATGTCGTAAAAGCTCTTATAGGAATTACGCTCAGTAGTTCGGCTTGACAGGAACTGTAGACTTCCGACTGAAGTAAGAGGAAGTGCATTCGTCGTTATTTCCCCTATGGCTGAAACCAGAAACGATACAGTTGGCAGCTCTAACGATGGAGGTGAAGATAGACTTAAACAAAAAAAAATAGAGACAACGGGAAATTTCACTATTTCTAACGTATATGATGTGCCTAGTTGAATGTATTTGTAACGCATTAGATTTCAGGTTCTATAAAAACTTGATTTGGGAGAAACCACAACTTTATTATGCATTATTAGAAAGATGAATCAAATCCATATCATCTGCTAGCCGTTTCCATAGACTCGGAGTTTCCTTGCCAACATTCCAAAACCGCCCGTTCATGATTAGAAGAAGTGAATGATCAAACAGAGCAAAGCCTTCCAAAAGATTTGAGCCATATCTTCTTGATATGCCTAAATTAAGTCGCTTACCGCCACGGGCACTGTCGCCCAATACAGCACCGCCTTAACCATTGCCGCCCCAGCCATCGCCGGTAGAGTCATTTTTGCTGCATCCATTGCCGCCCCAGCAGCCATTACCGTCTTATCCTGTACAGTTAGAGTCATTGCTGCTCCATCCATTGCCACCCCAATCTTTATCGTCAGAAACATTGCTTCCCCAGCCATTGCCAGCGATCTTCACAGTATTGTGAGCCTGGGAGATGCTATAGAGATGCTCGTGAGATGGCTGAGTCACTTCATCATAGCTCTAGAAATGTTCATGTCATATTCCAAACTCTGGAAGAGACATACGGGCGACCAGAACAACTTATCAAATCACAAATTGAGATCTTTACGCCCTCACTACTTTCGCAAATAAGATCTACAATCTACGTTTCTGCAACGTGCTCAAGGAGAGCATCACCTCACTAACCCAACATTGCTAGTTGAATTAGTGTCCAATCTGCCCGTTGCCGACAACTTCAATGGGCGTATTTGTAAATACAAAAGAGTTTGGTCCGTTGTCGACTTTAACAAATGGCTGTGTAGTTTAAGGAAACTCGCTTACATAGTGAACGATTAACTGCCTCCGCCTCCCGCATCATTTAATCTAAGCACACCAAGATATCAGCTGTCAGCAGCCGTCGTTGAAAGAAACCGAGGAAGCGTGCGGGTAAGTCGAATTCTTCGCAAGTTCAGTCGTCTCTCTTCAACATCGCTTATCTTCTTCAATATCACTGAAATTTGTATTGTGCTTTTAAAAGTTTTGCTCGTCTCATTGATTTAATATAAATCGGAGTATTTCTTCCCACTTACATTTAAATGTCAACGAGTAATACATTTCTTTTTTAAACTCTTAGTTCAAGTGTTGCTCTTTGTTTCGAATTGTGTATAACGCTGTGAGGGATTGTGGAATCCAACCATCTCACTTCTTCACTTCGTCTATTTTATATTTGTTTTCTTCTTCCTAACTCATTTTATACCGGTGAGTTCAATTATAAGTGGATGTTCCACTGAAGCAGTTCAGCTTGGCTTGTGGTGACGAGTGATTTACTATTATACATTCTATAGTAATTTTCTTGGTGGTGTTTCATTTAACTCTTGAGTGCTAGCTTTGGAATCAGAATGACTTGCAAATGTGGATTAAAAGTTGACCGCCTCAGCGCAGGAATCCAGTGTGATAATTGTAAAGTTCATATATAAAATATACAATCAAGTGACTGGGCCTACATGCAGAACAACAATCTACCATATCATTGTGAATCTTGTGAGAAACAAAGACGTAATTCATTACGCACACCGCCTCTCACCAAACAGCCTGATATGAATGCACAGCTTTCCACTAAGCCGGCACCAACACTTACAGCTGATGCATCATTGGGCTCTTCTGTTTTCTCCCCACCACAAGCGGAATATATACAAAACAACCTTCCTGCTACCATTACACTGGATTTCTTGTATAAAGAGATTATCTCGCTCCAGCAAATGAACCGCAATGCTTTGGAATATATTAACGTACTTAATGTAAACAAAACACTGCTGGATAAGGTCAACATACTCCAGCACAATGTGAATATTTTGCAGCAAAAACCGTTGAATAAGTGGATTGCCATCATTGGCATACCAAATGTTGATAGTTCTAATGCAGCAGTGGCGTTTGTTCAAAGGTGCGCAGGTGAATTATGAAACACATTTCTGTTTCTTTGCAATAATTAATGTATTAACTAATCAGTATTTGTTAATTAATAGTTGAAATCAACATAAGATGTTGAAAGAATTGTATCGCACCAAAATGCAGATCTCCCTGTATCGATAATTCCAATTCACAGTCAAAGCGACTTGGTTGTAATGAAACTCATCCATCGGGGTGTTCATCTCGCTTTAGAGCAACGTGGGCAGGCAAAATAACATACAAAGAAAAGACAAAATAAAAAATAAAAAACCCTTTTGCCTCATGAAATTACCTGGCTTGGTGTTCTCCTACATCAAATTCGCTTCGTACTCCTGGTGCTTCATTTTCGTTCCACCATGGCAAACATAGAGTTATTGTGCTTGTGCGGTGTGCAGAGTCCCATTCAAATCCTTCGTTCTCCTGTGGTGCGCTATTCTTTGCAGAACCTTAAAGCACAGGCTGGAATTTTAAATAATTATTCATTCCCAACACCACGGCACGTCACTGCTTAGCAGTACTGTCAAGATCTTCCAAGAAGGATTGAATGTAAGCATAAGGCATGATGATATTAAATCCTGCCATGAAAACAATTAAAAGTGCATCGGCTGGAAGCAGCTCTAACATCAAACTTGTTACAACAAAGAGTATGAAGACTTTTTGCATTGTTGTGTGAAACACCTCCGTTAACTTGGCAGAGCACATATTTTGTTTTATTATTATTTTATTTATTTTCCTTTAAACTTAGATGTAGGCACAATTTCTTTTCGAAAATAGCGAAAAATAATAGTTATCACTCCGTAATTTAAAATTAGTGTGGAGTGATACAGCTAGGTATTTAATTAACATAAAAAAAAAGTATTTAAATTGATGTGGGGAGACATCGGTTTTGACATAATGTTAATGGACTTCATAAATAAAAAGAAAAGAAAGCTAAGTTAAAAAGGAAAAAACGGAAACACATTTGGAAATTAATTTAACATTTGGAAAAAAGAGAAAACAAAAAAGAAAAATTTACAAATTTAATTAATTAATAAAATAACATTTATCTTTAACATATACTTGTGCTGATATTATTTATAATTAATGATTCAAGGACATCATAACTGATAGTGAATAACCAGTCTTTAATTTTTTTTAAGAACAAATTATAATTTAAGGCTGTCCTAACAGAAAATGGTAGCTTATTGAACATTAAAGGGCCTATAACAGAGTAGAAATGAGAAAAATGGTTTTTGTAAGCGATTGGAACATTAACAAGATACATGGAATTTATACGAAGACTATATAACTGCGAAGTTCTACTAGGTATATTACCACTTTGCTTAAAAAATTCCTTTAGCACTTTAAAGACGTAAAGGTGTCTTATTGGTATAATGTGTAGGTCTCTAAATAAAGGCCAGCTCTGAGTAAGGCGATTTTTGTTACAGATAATCCTAATTAAATGTTTCTGAGCAATTAACAATGGACTGAAGGAGTTACTATAAGAACCACCCCAACGTTAGCACTTTTTTGGTTTGGTAAGATACATTTTACGCGTTACACAGGAGCATATGAGATTTAACAGTTTGAGTAATGATCCTTCCAATTTAAGTTATGATCAATTAATACTCCAAGGTATTTACAACGATTCACTAATTCAATATTAAAACAATTATTCGAACAAGACGAACTACTAACAAAATTAGATTTTCCACAACTATGCACAGGTAAACAGAATTTTTTACAATCATGAGCATGAAAGCATGGGCTATGTCAAAAATCGATTTTGAATAGCCCTGAATTATGTCTAATTTTGTGTGAAGTTTTTGATTTTTGTGCTCCAACGGTTTCGGAGAAAATCGACCTTGAAAAGTGCTCTGCAAAGTTAACGTCAAGCCAGCAGAGCACATGGTTAAATCGACCGAAAAATAAGAAAATGTGTATCCCATATTGAAGCCTGATTTATGTGCTTTTTTTGTGTTAAGTTTCCAGCTTTGTACCTCAAGCCGTTCAGCTAGAAATCGCATTAGAAATCTCTATTCTTATAAGTTCATAGAAAACTGTTAACGCAAATCCTAAAAACGGATGAAAATCGAAAAAATAAAAAGCACATACATATGTCTGATTTATGTGCTTTTGATTTGCTAAGTCATTGATTTTTGTGCTATCCTAATTTAGCCAAGTTTTAGGTTTGGCTCTGTTATATATATATATTTCGAGAGATAATCGAATCAGACCACCATTCTCGGGTCTCTTTTCGTCTCTCTACCACTGTAAATCTTACTCAGAGAGACTCTCTGGATTTCTCCGCAGTTCTTCTCTGGGCTCAATTCCTAGTGTTAACGCTAGCATCTGTTTATGGGAGATCCGTTTCATCGACTGGGTCTCAACCCATTGATGTTCCAAGATCCTCATTCTTCTGCCAGCCAATGCCGGGCATTGACACAGTATATGTGCCGCTGTCTCAGATTCCTCCAGGCATAGTCTACAAGTATCATCCTCTATAATGTCCATTTTCCTTAAGTGATACCTAAAATTACCATGTCCTGTAGACAAAGCCACCACCCATTTCAATGTTCCTCGACTCATGCTTAGAACCCTTCTTTGAGAGGAGCAGGTCGGCCACTTTATTGCCATTTTAGCTTGTCTACATTGTTCCACGGTTGACCACCTTCCCAGGTATTCTGCCGTGATCCATTTGTGGATTAGCTGTTCTACCATTCCTCTGCCAATGTAAGAGAATGGTTCTGGTCCCAGCAACTTTTCAGTTGACCCCTGTTTTGCAAGGGAGTCCGCCTTTTCATTGCCTTCGATCCCTATGTGTCCTCGTACCCAAGTCAGTGTTACTTCATTTTTAGATGAGCACTTATTGAGTTTAAGTACACATTATAGTGCCAGTGATGTTGTGATGTTTGTTTGTTCCATGCATCTGATCACCGCCTGATTGTCCAGTGCTGCAAGGATATTTCTTCCTTCCACCTGACACTCAAGCAAGTAGTCCAACGCATAAAGCAAAGCAATCATCTCAGCCTGGTATACTGAAGTGTATTTCCCGAGGCTAATGTGACGGGCAAGTTCCAGCTCTTCTGAATAGATACCCCCGCTCCGCCATCCATCATGGATCTATCCGTGAAAATCACTATTTCACCATTTCTTTTTTCTGGAAGTAATCCGTTCTCAATACGAGTTTTGTGATTTCTTTCCACAATACGCACCCTTGTTATTCGATCCATAGGCATGTTTAGCTCCCTAACCTCATCTTTGGCAAGTTCCAGGATCTTCCTACGTCCATAGATCGTACCACGATTCTGCCATTTCGCATCTCGATGCAAGCGAAGTGCCGTTTGGGCCGCTGTTTTCTTAATAAATAAGTCGCTTTTGGTGTCAAGATCCGTTCTGCTTCTGGAAAGTGTACCTCCATTAGGACCACATTTGTGTGATCCAGTGTTTCCACCATCTCCCCCGCTCTATAACGAATGAGTCCGATCTTGGAAACTGGATCTCTCGAGACAATCTTTTGTAGTCTACTGACTTCAGATGTACTCCTCATACTCGAGCAAAAGTCCCTCCGTGACCCCCTTTTACGTCGTCGCAGAGTAACGTTTAGCTCTTTCTTTTTCGCCTTATATTCATCCCATGCTTCGGTTTCTCCCCTCCTCATGGCGTGATTGAAGGCCTTCCTCGCAGCCTTTTTCAGCTTTTCAAGTTCCCGGCACCACCAAGGCGCAGGATCTTGTTCTTCCACTAAAGTAGGTGTACAAGCCACTCGGTACGCAACTTCAACAGCTGATTGCAGATGCTTCAGCTGTGATTCTACATGCCAAGTATTTTTCGGTATTCCGAATGTCATTACATTCAGTTTTTCCTCCAACACTTCAAGGTATTGTATCCTATCTGTGTTCTTCGGAATTCTGATGTATTTCCGATCTTTATTCCTTTTAGATACATAGCGAACATCAAATGAAATGGCTCTGTGATCCGACAATGTAGCCTGATCCATTACCCTCCAATTTGATATTCTTTCAATTATCTGGCTACTGTACAGGGTAACATCGATCACTTCCATTCGTCTCACATCCACGAAGGTTGGCTCTGTTCCCCTGTTTAAGATAGCTAGATCCTTGCATGATACAAATTCGAATAAGGCTTCTCCTCTGTAATTATCGTTGGTGCTGCCCCACACTGTATTATGTGCATTGGCATCACAACCAATTATTAGATCCTCGTTCCTGTTCCTGCATGCATTCACCAAAGACTCTAACTCTCTTGTCGGAGGAGGTTCTGGAGAATCCTACGGCAGGTATGCAGATGCTATGACAAAACTTCCCGCACCTGATCCTACTCGTACTGTTGCAAGGTCTGGGGCACACAGATCCGGCAATTTATATGCTTGAACTCCGTGCCTCACCAAGATACAGGACCTAATTCTTCCGCTAGTTTGTGCATAATGCAACTCAGCCATGCTATTTGGGAGTCCTCTAATCTTTCCTCTAAAGATCCAAGGCTCTTGTATCAGGGCTATATCAAACGAATCCTCATCAAAACACTTAGTCACCATTGCCGATGCTGCTTTGCTGTGATGAAGGTTCAATTGAATCACCCTCAGCTTTTCCCGGTACGGGCCCACCTCCCGCCCGACTTGTGTTGATCCCATCTCCATGGTGTCTATCACTTCGTCGCCCTACCGGGTGGCTTTCCAGGTTGAGTCTTTTCCGATGATCTTTGGAACTTCACGAATGCTATGTCCAACCCGCAAAAGAGTCTATCTCCTGCTTGTCTAACCAACCTCGCTTCCTCCCTCGGACACCAGATCGTCAGCTTGGTTCCACCAATTTTTTTGTCATCATATCTTCCCACATGAGTAACCCTCCATTTCGAAATGTGTCCTTCACACAGGAATTTTGACGACAAAGTCTGGCAAGGATGACATCTTTGCTCACGGGTTGACCGGGAACGAAGATTATCAACCTTTCCACATCCTTTAGTATGTGAAGCCTGTCTATTTTAAGGTTGATTCCCTCCCATAGGTCGGTCATCTTCCCTACAGTCTCATATAGCCAACCCTCGGTTTCTTGGTTTCATTGCTTTGATCCCTTCCTCCAAGGTTATCTCCTTTACACCGATATCACCTGCATTTGTCGGAAGTAAGTCTAGAGCCCTCAGCAGAGTATTTTTGAAAATACTCAACTGTGAAGCTTCTATCCCCCCCCCTCTCGACTCATGTCGGCAACACCCATTTGGAGATCGTTCGCCGCTGTTTGAGCGAAAGTTTTTACATCATCTACTTGCTTCCACCGTCTTCTGCAGAGGTTTCGGTCGACGTCAAGTTGGCAACGATTTCAGTCAAATCCTCGACCGACTTATTTATGCCTTTCGCCGAGACAGATTTGGCCAAGGCCAATCTTTGCCTCCTTCTGACCCTCTTCATTTTTTGCTTCAGTTGCTGGTGCAACTTCCGCTCGGAGTCGGGACTTCTCTCCTCTTCCAATCCGGCTTCCGCAGTTCCGGCTGACCTCTTGGCGCATTTCTGCATTGTCCACCTCCACTGACGATTGGTCTGCTAACTCTTTTGGTTTCCCATCAGAGTCCACTGACCCCTAGAGCTTATTCGGGTTCATGTCAGCGCCTTCCAGCGACATTGTGGCGCCATAACAAAAACAGCATCTAAAAAAATCTGTCGACATTTTAAGGCAAATACAATCCATATTACCAGACCCACACAATCCTTGCAAAATAAATACATTTCCGTTGCGCACTGGCAGGTAGCCTGTTTAGAATACGTGAATCAACACATATGAACCCAGCCAAATGTTGCTATGGCTGGCTGGGTGGGTAGCCGTGCATGTCGGAAAAGGAAACAAGTTGTGTGAGTCAGCGAGGTTGAGGATGTTCATTGAAAATAAAGTTACCGTAGGCTGTAAATATTATGTTCGCCCGGTTCACACACGGGGCCCAATGCTTACCTAATTAATTGCGGGTGGAAAAGAAAAGAAATCCACAAAAAAATGACCGTGACGAATTTCTGGTGGATGTACGCATGTGTTAGTAAATCAGAAAACGAATACATTAGTGGAAACAAAACATAGGTGTACTGGTGGCAACTGAAATCTTAACACTTTTAATTCTTAACAAGAATGCCAGTGCCATGTTAAGTTTTTTAAGCGAAATATTGCCATAAATTATGTGCTCCAAGAATTGAAACACATTCCCCCATGGTGTGTATATTGTATTCGTTTTGCAGGAATAATGAAAGTGGATGTGTATTATCGTTTCAATGTCATGGCTGACGATCGTAGGTACCAGGCAAACAGCTTAAGGACACGTATGTAGAATTAGCTGGGGAAGCACCGTCTCGGGGTAGATGTTTGGGGGTGTGAGTACGAGATTTCGTTTAATCCTTTGAAAGGAGAGAAAATGAGACGGGACATTTAGCGAAGTAATAAGCAATACGATTCCTAGTTGTAGTTATAAGAAAAAAGTATAGGTCACTTGTCTACAAAATGATGTCTGCTTGCGTAGTGTGGTAGTGTGGGTAGCTCGTATGTTCTTTTGATCGTTGATGCTATTCGTTGAGTACAAAATTCAAAGATGTCAAATGGGTGGAGTATAGGCAATATAATGTTATTCGCATGGGCGCAAAATGGATACCGATCTACCTGTCTACATTTTTGTTTTTTAGACTAATTGGTAGATAAGTAGATTGAATTTGAAGGTCAGGGATCCCGATTTTTTTACTGACGAAAATCCGCTAGACTAAAACATAGGGCAGGTATTTACAAAATTCGATGTACTTTTTTGCAATAGATACTAGGCTCATTAGGATTGGTATTTTTGTGGGCCTACATATATTATGTGCAATCCTCAAAAATAAATACTCGCACAAGAGAATTTTCAATTGAATTTTGATTGTGATGCACATCAAAGCAATTCGCTTTTCCTACTTCGTATTAAAAAGCTCTTTTGAGTTTTAAATCAAACGAATTAGGTAAATTCACTTATTATTTAAAATACATAATGACAGCTCGTTTAAAAAAATTTTCGTGACCACATTCACATTCAGTGATGGGGTTATATAGTAAAAAAAAAAAATGTGGACAGAGATTTCCTGGCAGCATGCATTAGGAGGTACCTATATATAGGAATGTATCTACCTATAAATGAGCAAAAAAAACTTACCGCCGGTAAGTTCATCTACCTTTATCCGAAGATTGGGCACCTTGTCGTGGTGGGGCGGCTTGAGTAGATTAACAGGATGCTAGATCAGGGTAGTGGCCCAACTCCTCTGGTAGAGCTGAATGTGAATTGAAGGATCAAGACCCAATCCGATCAATCGATCAACCCTTAAACTCCAAGATGACTAGTCTGCAATGTCGAGGGAGCTGTGATAAGGTAGGTAAAACTACTTGTTCACAGGGTTCAGGGGTAATTGAACCGCTAATGGAGACTCCTCAGGGGCAGCTCAATCCTCTGTTGTAATTTAGTTAAGCAGGATAGGTATTGGGGATCTCTGCCTATTCGGTCCGTTTTAATTCTCCCCTACTCGTGGGTACGCATATGGACCAAAATAAAAATAATAAAAATAATATTCCTTCTGAAAACGAGGTGGAAGGCTTAGGAGGGGTCGAGAAGGCGCTGGAAGGTGCTGACATGAACCGGAATAAGCTCGAGGGGTCAGTGGACTCTGATGGGAAACCAAAAGAGTTAGCAGACCAATCGTCAGTGGAGGTGGACAATGCGGGGCAGAAATGCGCCAAGAGGTCAGCCAGAACTGCGGAAGCCGGATTGGAAGAGGAGAGAAGTCCCGAATCCGAGCGGAAGTTGCACCAGCAACTGAAGCAAAGAATGAAGAGGGTCAGAAGGAGGCAAAGATTGGCCTTGGCCAAATCTGTCTCGGCGAAAGGCATAAGTAAGTCGGTCGAGGAGTTGACTGAAATGGTTTGCCAACTTGACGTCGACCGAAACCTCTCCAGAAGACGGTGGATCTAGGAAACCACACTCCAGTGGTTATGTGGATGGACAACATGTACAACGGACTATTAGTCAACCCGGAAAGCAGGAATCGTGCAAGGCCGAGCAACCTGGACCAAGCAAGGTAAAGCGAAAGCTGAGCCAAGCTATGGGAAGGAGAGCAAAGCAAGCAGATGATGCAAAGCCTTACGCTAGGAGTGAGAGAACCAAAGTTGACAAGGGTGTAAAAACCTTTGCCCAGACAGCGGCGAACGATCTCCAAATGGGTGTTGCCGACATGAGTCGAGAGGGGGGGGATAGAAGCTTCACAGTTGAGTATTTTCAAAAATGCTCTGCTGAGGGCTCTAGACTTACTTCCGACAAATGCAGGTGATATCGGTGTAAAGGAGATAACCTTGGAGGAAGGAATTATAGCAATAAAATGCGTAAGCCAAGAAACCAAGGGTTGGCTATGTGAGACTGTAGGGAAGATGACCGACCTATGGGAGGGAATCAACCTTAAAATAGACAGGCTTCACATACTAAAGGATGTGGAAAGGTTGATAATCTTCGTTCCCGGTCAACCCGTGAGCAAAGATGTCATCCTTGCCAGACTTTGTCGTCAAAATTCCTGTGTTAAGGACACTTCGGAATGGAGGGTTATTCATGTGGGAAGATATGATGACAAAAAACCAAAAAACCAAGCTGACGATCTGGTGTCCGAGGGAGGAAGCGAGGCTGGTTAGACAAGCAGGAGATGGGCCCATACCGGGAAAAGCTGAGGGTGATTCGATTGAACCTTCATCACAGCAAAGCAGCATCGGCAATGATGACTAAATGTTTTGATGAGGATTCGTTTGATATAGCCCTGATACTGGAGCCTTGGATCTTTAGAGGAAAGATTAGAGGACTCCCAAATAGCATGGCTGAGTTGCATTATGCACAAACTAGCGGAAGAATTTGGTCCTGTATCTTGGTGAGGCACGGAGTTCAAGCATATAAATTGCCGGATCTATGTGCCCCAGACCTTGCAACAGTACGAGTAGGATCAGGTGCGGGAAGTTTTGTCATAGCATCTGCATACCTGCCGTATGATTCTCCAGAACCTCCTCCGACAAGACAGTTAGAGTCTTTGGTGAATGCATGGAGGAACAGGAACGAGGATCTAATAATTGGTTGTGATGCCAATGCACATAATACAGTGTGGGGCAGCACCAACGTTAATTACAGAGGAGAAGCCTTATTCGAATTTGTATCATGCAAGGATCTAGCTATCTTAAACCGGGGAACAGAGCCAACCTTCGTCGATGTGAGACGAATAGAAGTGATCGATGTTACCTTGTGCAGTAGCCAGATAATTGAAAGAATATAAAATTGGAGGGTAATGGATCAGGCTACATTGTCGAATCACAGAGCTATTTCATTTGATGTTCGCTATGGATCTAAAAGGAAAAAAGATCGGAAATACATCAGAATTCCGAAGAACACAGATAGGATAAAATACCTTGAAGTGTTGGAGGAAAAACTGAACGTAATGACATTCGGAATACCGAAAAACACTTGGCATGTAGAATCACAGCTGAAGCATCTGCAATCAGCTGTTGAAGTTGCGTACCGAGTGGCTTGTACACCTACTTTAGTAGAAAAACAAGATCCTGCGCCTTGGTGGTGCCGGGAACTTGAAAAGCTAAAAAAGGCTGCGAGGGAGGCCTTCAATCACGCCATGAGGAGGGGAGAACCCGAAGCATGGGATGAATATAAGGCGAAAAAGAAAGAGCTTAACGTTACTCTGCGACGACGTAAATGGGAGTCATGGAGGGACTTTTGCTCGAGTATGAGGAGTACATCTGAAGTCAGTAGACTACAAAAGATTGTCTCGAGAGATCCAGTTTCCAAGATCGGACTCATTCGTAATAGAGCGGGGGAGATGGTGGAAACACTGGATCACACAAATGAGGTCCTAATGGAGGTACACTTTCCTGGAAGCTATAAGTCAGATCAGCCCTGGGCTCCAAGGAAACAAGGAACGAATAGGATGGATAGGACGGAAGCAGAACGGATCGTGACACCACAAGCGGTCAAGGTTGCAATAGCAACATTCTCACCCTTCAAAACTGCGGGGCCGGATGGTATATTTCCAGGTCTAATGCAATGGGGTATAGACGTAATTGCACCAAAGCTCAGGAATATATACGTTGCATGCCTAGCAATAGGCTATATCCCGATAACTTGGAGGGAAGCAAATGTGGTCTTCCTTCCAAAACCGGGAAAAAAGGACTACACCGAGGCAAAGTCATTCAGACCAGTCAGCCTAACATCCTTCCTGTTAAAAATAATGGAAAGGGTGATGGTGGACTATATGGAGAGTACTGCGCTTAAGATGTATCCTTTAAATAGTAGACAGCATGCATACAGGGTAGGTATGTCTACAGAAACAGCGCTACATCAAGTAGTACGCGTTGCGGAGGAAGAGATAAATACCGGGGGCATTGCGATGGCCACTATAATGGACATTGAAGGTGCCTTCGATAAGATATGCTTTGAAAGTCTGAAACAAGCCTTGGAAAAACGTAGGGTTAACCCACTGGTGGTAAGATGGGTGGACAATATGTTGAATACAAGGGCGATTAATATTCAGACGGGAACCTCAAAACTCAGAGGAAGGGTTAGCAGAGGTTGCCCACAAGGAGGTGTTCTCTCACCTACGCTGTGGAATATCACTGTGGACTCTCTTCTCGACAGAGTCGAGGCGACGGGCATTCACACAGTGGGATATGCCGACGACATAGCAATAATGGCCAGAGGCAAATTCATGGACGTCACCGCAGATATCATGAGGAATGCACTCAGAGTGGTTGAGCGGTGGTGTTTATAACAAGGGCTCTCCAATAATGCGGCGAAAACAGATCTAATAGTCTTCACTAGGAAGAGGAAAAATCTGGAATTTCGGCCCTTAACACTTTTCGGATCGGAACTAACAATGACTAAGAAGGTTAAGTATCTGGGAGTCATTCTAGATACTCGACTTACTTGGAATTACCATGTTGAGGAGAAGGTCCGGAAGGCAAAAAGGGTACTACATCAGTGCAAACGTGTATGTGGACAGAGGTGGGGACTCTCGCCTAGATCAGCATACTGGATGTATACGATGATAACTAGACCCATTATCACGTACGCCTCGGTTGTATGGTGTGCGAAAGCCTCTCAGAAAACTGTGAGGAAGCACCTGGATAGGGTTCAACGTTTAGGATGCGAAATGGCACCATCGTGGTACGATCTATGGATATAGGAAGATCCTGGAACTTGTCAAAGACGAGATTAGGGAGCTAAACATGTCTATGGATCGAATAACAAGGGTGCGTATTATGGAAAGAAATCACAAAACTCGTATTGAGAACGGATTACTTCCAGAAAAAAGAAATGGTGAAATAGTGATTTTCACGGATGGATCCATGATGGATGGCGGGGCGGGGGCCGGTATCTATTCAGAAGAACTGGAACTTGCCCGTCACATTAGCCTCGGGAAATACACTTCAGTATACCAGGCTGAGATGATTGCCTTGCTTTATGCGTTGGACTACTTGCTTGAATGTCAGGTGGAAGGAAGAAATATCCTTATAGCACTGGACAATCAGGCGGTGATCAGATGCATGGAACAAACAAACATCACAACATCACTGGCACTGGAATGCGTACTTAAACTCAATAAGTGTTCATCTAAAAATGAAGTAACACTGACTTGGGTACGAGGACACATAGGGATCGAAGGCAATGAAAATGCGGACTCCCTTGCAAAACAGGGGTCAACTGAAAAGTTGCTGGGACCAGAACCATTCTCTTCAATTGGCAGAGGAATGGTTGAACAGCTTATCCACAAATGGATCACGGCAGAACACCTGAGAAGGTGGTACACCGTGGAACAATGTAGACAAGCTAAAATGGCAATAAAGTGGCCGACCTGCTCCACTCAAAGAAGGGTTCTAAGCATGAGTCGAGGAACATTGAAATGGGTGGTGGCTTTGTCTACAGGACATGGTAATTTCAGGTATCACTTAAGGAAAGTGCGCCTTATAGAGGATGATACTTGTAGACTATGCCTGGAGGAATCTGAGACAGCGGCACATATACTGTGTCAATGCCCGGCATTGGCTGGCAGAAGAATGAGGATCTTGGGACATCAATGGGTCGAGACCCAGTCGATGAAACGGATCTCCCATAAACAGATGCTAGCGTTAACACTAGGAATTGAGCCCAGAGAAGAACTGTGGAGAAATCCAGAGAGTCTCTCTGATTAAGATTTACAGTGGTAGAGAGACGAAAAGAGACCCGACAATGGTGGTCTGATTCGATTATCTCTCGAAATATATATATAGAATGCATTTATGTGCATCGTTTGTAGTTTCTTATCGAGATACCCACCTATCCATACATATGCAGCTTAAAATCATTTTTTTTGGATTTTCATAGAATGCGTAATGACATGTAGTAACCCTATCACTGAATGTGATCGCGCAAACATTTTTAAACGGGCTGTCATTATGTATTTTAAATAGTGAGTGAATTTAATCCGTTTAATTGAAAACTCAAAAGCGCTTTTTATTAAGAAGTAGGAAAAGCGAATTGTTATGATGTGCATCACAATCAAGTTTTTTATGTTTGAGGTTTGCGCATAATATTAGGTATTGCCCCTATTCCACCCATTTGACATCTTTAAATTTTGTACTCAACGAATAGCAGCAACGATCAGAAGAACATACCAGCTATCAATACCTACTATAAATGCAGAAACCATTTTTTACCCACTGGCCTATCCTTTTTTCTTACAAGTACAGCTAGGAATCGTATTGTTTATTGCTTCGCTAAATGCCCCGTCTCATTCCCTCTCCTTTCGAATAATTAAATAAAATCTCGTACTCACACCCCCAAATACCTACCACGAGATGGTGATTTCCTAGCTAATTCTATATACATGTCCTTAAGCTGTTTGCCTGTTACCTATGATCGTCAGCCATAAAATTGAAACGACAATACACATACCATTTTTATCCTACAAAAACAATATATTTTTTTAAGGCGCCACAATGTCGATCCTCATTCAGATGGGATAAATATTATTACACCAGGCGAACATAATATTTACAGCCTTTTCCGCCATGCATGGCTACCCACCCAGCCAGCCATAGCAACATTTGGCTGGGTTCATATGTGTTGATTCACGCATACTAAACAGCCTACCTGCCAGTGCGCACCACACCATACCTACTATAATTGCTGTGGGCCTGGTAATATGGATTGTATTTGCCTTCAAATGTCGACAGATTTGTATTTTTAGATGATTTTTGTTATGGCGCCACAATGTCGCCGTTCTGCATTGTGATTTTCCTTTCTTGCAACTGAAATTTTTAGCAGAGCTGTAAAAGGTATTTTACTAACAGAGCCAAACCTAAAACTTGGATTAGAGGCTAAATTAGGATAGCACAAAAATCTATGACTTATCAAATCAAAAGCACATAAATCAGTCATATGTATGCTTTTTATTTTTTCGATTTTCATCTGTTTTTAGGATTTGCGTTAACAGTTTTCTATGAACTTATAAGAATATAGATTTCTAATGCGATTTCTAGCTGAACGGCTTGAGCTACAAAGCTGGAAACTTAACACAAAAAGAGCACATAAATCAGGCTTCAATATGTGATCTATACATTTTTTTATTTGTGGGTCGATTTAACCATGTGCTCTGCTGGCTTGACGTTAACTTGGCAGAGCACTTTTCAGGGTCGCTTTTCTCCGAAACCGTTGGAGCACAAAAATCAAAAACTTCACAAAAAAATTAGCACATAATTCAGGGCTATTGAAAATCGATTTTGACATTTGTGCTCTGCCAAGTTGACGGAGGTGTGTGAAACTGGTGATGGAACTGGAGCAAAGCATTTTAACTAAAAGAGGAAGATGAAATTAAATTCGTGCATATTCGGCGATGGGAATGGAAACAAACAGATTTTCATCAATGACAGCCTTACGAACTTCAGATTCAACAGATCACTATTCGTAAAATCAAAGGAAATTCAACTAGAAAAAGATGTTGCTTATCGCTTATATCCTAAGCGAATCTCCACCTGCTTTAAGGTACCTTTTTATTATGTGTGCTAATGGTCTATAGTCATGTATAAATGTTCCGACTAGACAACCCTCTAATACGTGCATTGTGTTTTTATATTTTAGTTCTGAAAGCAAAGCGCGAAATAAAAAACACATCCGATCAGGGTTATAGTTTTATTCAGACTAAAAAAGGGAAGTCAAGAAACGTGTGAGGGGAATGATCAAGAGAAAGAAAAAGTTATATTTTCTATATACATAAAAGAGTAGGGTGATTGTGTTAACAGACATCGTACAGGCCAAACCGCTAATTTAGGTTCATGAAACTTTCAGGATATGTTCCACTAACTGTGTAGACGCGCACTAAGAAGGGATTTTTCGATGCTACCCTCCCTGCCATTTTTAGAGAGGTTTTTCTGTTACCCCCGATACGTTAATCGTACAAACTTGAAATTTGGAAGTTTATAGAAAATACAAAACCATAGAATACCTATTTCGCCTTTTTTCAAAATTCGCCTTATGAAGGTTGAAAAAAAGGATGAAAACTTTTTTATTTTAATCTTACTTCACTCAACCTGCTATTACATTCATAAAGCTTCGTCCAATCCAAAAAAACCTTAAAATGCTCTTTAGTCAATACTTCCTCGAGTATTCTAAGCCGTCATTTATCTTTCTGCTCCTTCCAGAGGCTGAGCTAGAAGAAATTAAAAACAGAGCTTATTTAATCAACAAGAAATTTAGATTGATTTCCCGATTGCCAGCTATGCGGGGGTGAGTGGGTTGAGTATATCGTAGAGATTAGATTAGATTGTAGAGCGGAAAAAGAACCTTCAAGGAGGGCTCTGGCACTGCGGCTTCTTAAAGGAGCCTATTGTGCCTACCCTGGTAGATTCCTAGAGCCATCTTTTCACTCCAGAGGCGGTCAGGAAGACAAGAATCTTCTCTGGGTGTATGTCAGAAAGGGTTACTGATTTGACAATTTCATCGCCAAGGATGCTTTTTCTGAGACGACATAGAGCCGGACATTCTGTGAGTATGTGAAGAGAGGTTTCGTCACTCTCAAGACAGAGTCTACATATAGGGTCCGGTGAGACGCCAATGCGGTGGAGATGTTTTTTCACGAGGCCATGGCCGCTGATTATTCCTGTTAGGATTCTCAGGTTGTTTTTGTCCAGATTAATCAGAAAGAGTGATTTTCTGGGGGAGAACTTGGGGAAAAATTGTCTGGTACAGTTTTGCCCAGTTGTGCTGTGCCAGATCTCATTTGACTCGGTACGAGAAAGGTTTTTAATATAGTTCCTGAAATGGTTTTTGCTGACTCCGCAGAATGGTTCAGGTCCGATAAGTGGAGTGGTTGCTCCGATTTTAGTCAGTGAGTCAGCTGATTCGTTACCCACAAATCCTCTATGGGCTGGAATCCAGTGGAGGATGACTAGGTTTTTTTTAGAAAAATCATAGATTGTTGTGAATGTTTCTAATATAAGTTTAGATTTTATGACAGATGAGTCAAGGGCTTTGAGAGCTGCTTGGCTATCTGAAAAGATAAATATGGTTTTTCCACGTGTGTTAGAACTTAGATTTATTCTAGCGCAATGGTTGATTGCGAGGACTTCAGCCTCAAATATGGATAAGTTTTTCCCAAGGCTGACTGACAAGTTCACCTGGGGCGACTCACCGTAAATTCCAGAGCCAGTCCCCGACTCCATCTTAGAGTCATCTGTATACCAGATGACATCAAGTCGTGAAGGATTGGGTTTATATTTTTCCCAGTCATCCCTAGGGGGGATAATTATGGAGAAGTTTTTATGGTGGCCATATTCAGGTAGCATGTCATCAAGAGGCATGCTAAATGGGCTTGAAGGCTCCATAGTGTCGAGCAAAGACAAATGACCTCCCTGAAATGCAAAAGGTTCAAAGTTATTCCAATGGTACAAGCGATGGATGCTTAGTCTAGCCTCCATTTGAATATGTATATGGAGGGGAGTTAGACCTAGGATGACATTAAGCGCCATTGTCGGGGTGGAACGCAAACAGCTCGTCATGCAGTTTCCAGCTAAACGTTGAACTCTGTCTAGCTTTTTTACTGTTGTGACTTCTTTAGTTTTCGTCCACCAGACAACGGCAGCATAGGTTACTGCTGGCTTTACGACTAGCGAGTAAAGCCAATACATCATCCGAGGTTTAAGACCCCAGTTCTTACCGCAGACTCGACGACAGATCCATAAAGATCTGTTGGCTCTGTTTACGGTACGTTCAATCTGCTGGTTCCATGATAGTTTGCTGTCAAGGATAATTCCCAGATATTTGGCTTCCCGAGAGAAGTCAATGGTTTCGCCAAACATGGTGGGGCGAATAAGGAGATCGAGATCTAGTTTTCTCCGTTTCGTAAAAGGGACAATAGTTGTCTTCTTCGGATTAACAGAAAGTCCTTCTTTATTACACCATCTCTGAACAACAGATAAAGCGTATTGCAGTATCTCTGAGACCGTGCTTTCGAATTTGCCACTGACGACGATTGCTACGTCATCGGCATATCCAACGGCATGTATCCCCAGATCTTCTAAGGATTGGAGCAGGTCGTCAATTACTAGGGACCATAAGAGGGGCAAGAGGACACCCCTCTGAGGGCACCCTCTAGTTGTGGTTGCCGTGATTTCCACATCTTAGATGCGGGTCTGAATAATTCTGTAATTCAGCATTGACATTATCCATTTTCCTATGATAGGAGATAGATTCATATTGTTGAGAGCCCTGTTGGTGGACTCAAAAGATGTGTAGTTGGAGGCTCCTTCAACGTATAGGAAAGCGACAAGACAGATTTCCTTACGGTTGATGGAGGATTCAATTTTGGTTACTAAGTCATTAAGCGCTGACTCGGTGGATTTACCTGGTTGATAGGCATGTTGAAACTTGCTGAGCGGAAAGTTCTTCAGAGCTACATCTTTAATATGTCTATCAATTAGTTTTTCCATGCTTTTAAGAATAAAAGACATGAGACTGATGGGGCGAAAGGATTTCGGGCTAGAATCCAAATTTCTTCCTGCCTTGGGTAGGTATCTAACTGTGACCTTTCGCCAGGATTCCGGTATGTAACCGTAGGCCAGACTACAGCTGAATAGTTTGGAGAAGATGGGTGCCAGTGTGTCAGCTCCCTGCTGTACAAGTGTCGGAAATATGCCGTCTTCCCCTGCTGCTTTGTAAGGCTTCAGGGAGGTTATGGCCCATCTAACGGCATTGGTACTACAGATTTCTTTCGCAATTTTCCAGTCCCCTCTCGTCGGCAGACAGATCCGCTGAAGTCGGGGGGATAGTTTTGATGTGAGGGGATCATTTATGGTTGATCCGGGAAAGTGTGTTCTAAGTAAGAGTTGTAGTGTCTCTTTCTTATTTCGTGTCAGATGGCCGTTCTCATCGATAAGTGTACCTAAAGGTACAGATCTATCAGAAGCAAGAACTTTATGTAGTCGGCAGCTGGAAGGAATATCAGAAATATCTTCACAGAATCGTCTGAATGATTCTCTTTTGGCCTTTTTGATTTCTTTATTGTAGTTGGTTAGAGCACTGGAGTAGGTTTGCCAATCATCTTTCCTTTTTGCTTTGTTGAATAGTTTCCTTATTTTAGATCTGTGCTTTTCGAGATCTTTGCTCCACCAGGTGGTTACCCTTTTAAACTTTTTAGTCTTGAGGGGGCAATTTTCCTCAAAGGCAGATATAATAGAAGTTCTTACCATTTCGGCAGAGTGTTCTAGTTTATCTTGGGTGTCAATTCGAGGTATTTTACCATTGAGAGTCTGATTTAGGTGCTCTTTATAGGAGGCCCAGTCAGTGTTTCTCTTTGGACGGTACAACGCAGTTGTAATGGTGGGTTCGTTTAATTCAAATCTGATGTGTCTATGGTCTGAACATGACGGTTCGGTAGACACGTACCAGTTGGAGATTAGGTCTTTAGATAAAGAAGTAGATATGGTAATATCTAGGACTTCTTTTCTAATAGCATTGATGAAGGTTGGTTCCCTCCCGATATTGCATATATATAAACTATTGCATGTAATAAAATCAATTAAGGACTCACCTCTATTGTTAATGTCCGAGCTACCCCAGATGGTATGATGTGCATTTGCATCGCAGCCAAGAACAATCTCTGTCTTGGAGCGTTGCGAAAACCGGAGTAGGTTCTCTATTTCTGGAGGTGGGCATGCGGTTGAGTCACCGGGGAAATAGGCGGATGCTATTATGATCTCCTTGGTGTTGTTGATCTTCACAATGGCTGCCGTGAGGTCACTGGAAATGAACTCTGTCAGTGGGAAGAAATTCGTGTTATTATTAAAAATAATACAAGTTCTAGGTCTACTTGATGAGGTGGAGTAAAGAATCCTACCTGCAGGTGTTGAGAGTCCTAGAATTTTACCGTCTGTGCTAGTCCATGGTTCCTGCACAAGGGCAACATTAAGACCATCCGAGATGAGGGTCTTGGTTAAGACTGCCGAGGCGGCCTTAGAGTGGTGAAGGTTGATCTGGACAACCTTCATATTTTTTTGTTGATTGGGGGGATCCTTTTATGTGCGTCCCCTCTTTTTCCGCCGTCTCGGGCCTGTGGAGGCCGACTTTTGTCAGGAGGTCTGGGAGCAGAACCAGACAATGTCTGTCTGAAGCCTGAATGAGCCGGCTTTCGAGCCGGATCGGGGTAGTTGGGTCTGGCAGAAGAGGTGGAGGCTGATGTTTTGTCTCCTTTGTCTGTCTGAAGAGGTTTGACGAGAAGGGCAGGTGAGGGAACGGGCTTGACCGTTTCTTCAGCCGGCTGAACAACTGTTTGGGCTGTGGCCACAGAGGTGGTAACAACGGTGCTGACGGGAAGCGATTGAACAGCCTCCTTGGACGCGTGCTCGTTTTTATTTGGCTCTTTAGTGCTGGATGATGTACGAGAGTAGGGATTCTTCTTGATCCTGAACTGAACCCGGTTCATGTTATAGAACGGCTGACAGTTCAGGTCTTCAAGGAGTTTAACCGAACACTCATCCATCGATAAGGTCAAGGCAAGACCCTGAGCATTCGCCACTTTCCTCAGAACTTTCCAGTCCTTGGTGGGAGAACTCTATTTTGCAGCCTAAGTGACCGCAAAATGTCGTCTGCGGAGCGGGAGGTTCCAGGGAAGTATGCCGTTGCCACACAGGGTTTAGGAAGGTTGTCCCCTTCAACCAGTCGCAGCTTAGCGTTTTCCCATGGTGATATTTTGTCGACGACACTGGCTAGCCAGTCTCTGGTGCTAACGTCTGCACAGTTAACCGTCAACCACCCTGGCTTATATGAGCAGCCCAGAAAACGAATCTGTGGGCCATCGTCGGGGAGCTTATTCACCTCCCTGACGATGGCATCTTCCACTGCTTTTTGGTGTATAGGCTCAAGGTGGCCATCCGGAAAATTGTCCAGAAGGAGTCCTACTTTGACGGCTCCTATTACTTCAGCGAACAATGGAGCATTAGGTCTTGCCTTCTTACTCGGTTCGGCAGGTGAGTTGGTGCTAGACCTAGGACGTTTGTTGGCTGCAGAGGCTTCGTTGTTCGAAGGTTCGTTGAGGACTTTCTCCAGCGCCTCATTGTATGGAAGACCATCTGCAAGAAGGCGTCGTAATTGAGCACGGAGCTCACCGTGTCGATGGATTCTAGATTACTGTCGACGAACTGTCTATCAGGGCGGTCTGTCCGTCCATCATGACTGGGTTCAGCAGTTGGCTGACAGACAGAGATAAGTTCATCCTTATCTCCATCAGAAGAGGTTTTTTTTAATAGGTTTTCTATTTTGATCCCACGAGAAGCTAGGGAAAAACCGTCCATCCACACAGAGCCCCGCATGCGCAGATAAGGCTAAATTGAAACCGGAGGACGCCTGGTATCCGGAGTACACCGTTAGCGACTGCGCTATTTTATTGGGGCCCCCAGCCTGGGCGGTCCTGGTACGGTGCGGTTGACGCCACTAACCCAGCCCCAGATTTAATGGTTTACTCCAACCTCAAACTAAATGGACCACAACAAACGATTGAAGAATTAGCGTAGATCCTTAGCTGACACTAACCAGTTTAACTGGTTAGCCATTTTCAGGCGGGCGCCCACATGAAGAATGAGGATTTGTGCCCTGGCGCGAGTATATCGTAGATCGTACCAATGGAAAGCATTGTAGATGGATACACATACACATACCCACAGCCACAGTGAAGTTCGGATTCTTTACAATCGTTAATCTTCATGTTCATATTGTTACGACTTGACGTTCCATATTCCATTCCGTATCGATTTTTGACTTTGGGTTGTGTGCGGCGGGCATGCGAGTATGACTGAAATGAATAATAATCGCAGTCTACTGACTCCACGTCCATAGCAACCCATGCGTGCGTATATGGCTATTTGCTGTGCACTTTTTATGTTTGTTTGGTACAAAAAAAGTAATCTTATTTCAGAGCACTTTTGCGAATCTAGATTTTTTCTCAGATTTGCTTCAGATTTCCCAATTCAAGTGCGTTTGAGTTTGACAACTACTAGTGGAGTTTGCTTACGTTTTCGTGAGATTGTTCGACTAAAAAGAAACGAATTGCATCGGGTTGATCTATTTTTTGTTAATGTACAAATTGTTATTAATTGTTCAAATGTACAATGAAATCAATCTGGGCGAGCATTTTGAATGTTTTCATCTAAAATTTAACAGTGAATGGAAAACGCTTAGAAAAGTGTCGAAGGCTACACATATTCCAATCGCACATATCAACAAAAAAAAAAGAGCAAGTGACGTTTTTATGTTCGATTAGACTAGACTCACGAAATCTGAAATCTGAAGAAACCCAATCGAAAACCACATAAACCAACCACGAAACTGTTTGATACATCAGCTTGTTCACCAAGGAAACTTTAGTATCTCCGAAAAAATATCTCCTTCCGCATGAACGTGTGGTTATTTGAAAAACTCTCGCTTTAAGTTGATAACATTTCTAGTCAATAGGGACAGTTGCTTTGATTTATAGTTGTAATAACAAGGACTTTAGGTTGGAATAAATTTCAAGGAATACTATCGATAGTTTTATTAAGACTATCGATGTATTCTATAGTTTTTTACTACCGATTCTATCGATAGACTATCGATGTTTAAACAACCCTGTGTAGAATGTATCGTAAGTATCATTTGCGCGGACGACCTCATGCTGTTTGGTGTGTATTTCGTATTTATTTTTCGTTCTGCAAAACGTAGACACCGTTTGCAATGAAGATGAAGCGGTTAACTATCCGGTAGAGTTTTTAAATTCCCTTAAACCATCGGGTATTCCATACCATAGACTAACGCTTCGGAAGGGCACATCCGTAATGCTCCTTCGAAGCTTAAAACCACCAAAACTATGTAATGGCATTTGAACAGAGTTCCGCGCGGACGAAGTCAAGAATATAAGACAATGCAAATGCTGTGCAGTGGCTTAGTGGTTAGTGTGTTGTACTACTAAGCGAGGGGTCCCAGGCTCGAATCCCGAAAAAACCCAAATTCCAACTTATGGCTTTTTTCCGCTGCGCCACCTCTCGCGAACGTCTGACAAACATCCGAGAGTATAACTGTCATGAAGAAGCTTCTCAATTAGCCGTTTGGACTCGGCATAAAATTGTAGATCCCTTCCATTCGTCCCAAAAATGAAAAACTCACACAAACGAATGCTAGGGTCCCTCAGACCTGTTGCGCCAACTATATTTATATAAATATATATAAATGCTGTGCAAAAACAAATATGTTGTGCTGCCAACATTTTACTTTATCACTCCTTCTCAACACAAATATAATTTATATAAAAAAAAGAGAATTAAAAGTATAATTGTCAGTACAATCCCATTTCTTTAGTAAATTTAGTATGCTTTACTCTTGGTAAGTTTTTAGCAAGGATGTCTGACATCGTTTCGTTAGTATTAACATAGTTTAAGCAAATTTTAATATTCTTATATAAGTCACGAATGTGGTGATATTTAATATCAATATGCTTGCTCCGAGAATGGTAAATAGGGTTTTTGATTAACTCTTGGGCGCTCTGGTTATCGCTGTACATGACCATTATTGTGGTGCTGAGAAAACTCATTTCATTCAGCAATTTTGTAATATACACTGCTTTTCTTGCTGCTGTTGAAAGCGCCACGTACTCTGCTTCCGTGCTGCTGAGTGCTACTATGGTTTGTTTTTACGACTCCCATGAAAACACGCATCCTGCTGCAACGAATGAGCATCCTGTGTAAGTTTTTCTATCTCTGGCGTCTTCACCCCAATCAGCATCAACATAACACGCAATTGGCTGCCCTGTCTTGTAGCATTGTATATAGAGACTATAGTATTTACTATCATCAACACGAAAATTTTCTTGGCCGGACAACCCGTCGGATGGCGTTGCTGTCGTGCTTAGTTTCTTGTAGAACCTAAATAGAGAGGAATAATCACACTTGTGATTAGTGAACCGAAACATTTGGTTGGTGGTGATTGCTGTTCGGTAGGTAGCAAATAAAGGGATAAAAACATTATTTGGGCTTCTTTTCTTTGTTACTCGCACTGTTTTGTCTCAAACTGTGTGGAAATTGCACAAATTAGAACTGTGCACAATAGATGAAAGTTCTTCCCGTTGTAACTTTATTAAAAAAAACGGTTGAAGATAAGAAAATAACGCACAGTAAATTTTAGTCAACGTTATAAATTGCGGGTTTATTGCTAATTGAAATATGTATTGAAAATTGTTTGACATTTATACTTTGTGTTTATATACAATTCAGTGGAGACTTAATTGACAAATGTCAATTATATACAATAATTGTTGATTGACTTGAAAATTTTACTTTATTGTTGATTAATTTAAATAACACTCCATCATATTTTCGCCTCATCTCTGGAATTGATCTGTTATCGCCTCTGCAATTGTAATTTGTCTTCTATGACGCTGTTAAAGATACAATTAGTGTAACAGAGAAAGACATAATAACAAACAAACTACGTTGATATGTAGATATGTTTAGGACCTCTTAATTGAAGTGAGTAATTTGCCTTATGCCCCTACTTGCCGTCTCTTTTCTACTACCTAAGTTGATTGGCATTTTTTTTTTTTTGTATTGTGTTTATGCCATTTCCATATCGTCGTGATTTACTGCGTTTGTTGATTTCGGTGGAATAATTTTTGTTAAAAAAGTGTTGTTTTTAGTGTAAATTGTTGGGTGTTATAGTGAATTTCAGGTGAGTAATCCATGTTTTGAAAATATTAATAAAGAAAATTAGCGATTTAGTGTAGTTTTAGATAATTTGTGTTTTGTTAATTTTTTTGAATGATGCGGTGAATTTATATGTTTGTGTGGATTTGTGTGCTATTCAGGGAAACTGCAAGCAGCCAACGATTTAAAAATGAATGGGTTTATGTGTAATGTGATTTCGATTTGAGTGCATTTATGACTTATGACTTCATTGAGTGGACTGTATTATGATGTGTAGTGTTGTAGTGTGGCAGGGAAATTTGTGATTTGAGATGGAAGGAAATTTCCTAAATGAGAGTTTGTGAGTTGTGTTTTATTATATTGTGTAGTGTAGTGTGTGGCATAATTTAATAATTATTGTGTTTTGTTTGTGTAGTGTTGAATTTGTTTGTGTGGTTTTGTATTGAAAATAAAAAAATTGTTTGTATTATTTTTTTTTTTTGATATTTTACTTGTGAGAAAGTGTGTGTATGAAAATGTATGTGTGTTTTTTTTTGCATTTAATTATCAATTGTTTTGAAAAACAAATTATTTATATTAGGGATTGGTCTGTGGTTATTTTATGGCTAGGAAGCGGACATATTTTTGTAATTGGTCGTTTTAGTTCACCGGTTTGTGTTTTCAAAGTTACGACGCGTTTTAAATTATCCGCTCCAGGGTGTAGTTTGATAATACGTGCCATCATCCACTTTGTTGGTGGTAATCGCTAGTCCCTTATTAGAACGAGATCTCCTAGCGCTGGGTTTTCCGCTATACTCTGAGCTCCAATGCTTCCAAAAATTTTGATAGAGTTGCTGAATCCTTTTCCATCGGTCGGTGTAGCATATATTCTCCTCTTTGGTGTCTGGCTCTAGTACGCTTTGTATGGGTTCTCATATGAGGAAGTGCGCTGGAGTTAAGGCAGTGAAGTCGTCGAGGTTACTGGAAAGTGGACACAGTGGCCTAGAGTTGAGACAGCCTTCTATTTGTATCAGCAATGTTGAGAGCTCCTCAAAAGTAAGGGTATTATTACCAGCAACTCTTTTTAAATGATATTTCACTGATTTAACCCCAGCTTCCCATAAACCTCCAAAATGTGGAGATACTGGAGGAATAAAATTCCACTTCGTGCCGTCTGCTAACAAAGTTTCTGCGACTTGCTTCTCATTGAAATTGGCTGCTTTCCGAAGATTTTCCAGCTCCTTAGCAGCACCAACGAAATTTTTTCCGCAGTCGCTAAACATTTCCTTGCAGGTTCCTCGTCTGGAAGAAAAACGTCTAAAGGCTGCTATAAACGCTTGTCTTGTCATATCGCTAACGAATTCCAAATGAAGCGCTTTGGTAGCCAAAAATACGAAAATCGCGAAATATGCTTTAAATATTTTTGATCCTCGACCGTTCCATGCCTTAACATCGATGGGACCAGCGTAGTCAACGCCAGTGAAGGAAAAGGGCCGAGAAATCCTTACCCTCGGTGCTGGCAAATTGCCCATGAGTTGACAACTGGGTTTAGCCTTTTGTCTAAAGCACGTTGCAGTCATGGATACATTTTTTGACAGCATTTTTGAGATTTAATATCCAAAATCTTTGCCGAAGCTGAGCGATCATCCGCTGACTTCCTCCGTGGTATGTTGTGGAATGTGCGTCGTTAATAATCAGTCGACTGAAATGATGATTTGGCTTCAAGATCATAGGATGACGTTGTTCATATCTTAGATCAGCGTTTTGTAATCTTCCTCCTACTCTCAAAATACCTGCATCATCTATTTACAAAGGCCTGTAATGACTTTACACCCTTAAGGTTAGGTTGATCGTCCTGGTTTTCAGTAAAAAACATGCTTCTTGGACTATTCGTATAGCTGCCTTCAATGTTAAATCCATTACCATCGGCGAAAGTACCATTAGAAACTTATCTGTTCGTCGAACGTTTGAAATAAATCTGCAGCAATATGCCAAAATCCGCCATAGTTTCCGCAAATTCGACTGGCGAAGTATCAGTTAACTGATTTCACAACTTTCTGTACTGACGCAGTGAGATTGGATATTCCGCATCTCTTCTTTAGTTGGCCCAATTGATGGTTCCACCAAAGTTTATTGCCATTTAAATAGGTGGGCAATAGACCACGTAATGCCAGATCAGCTGGATTTTGGTGCGTTGGGATGTAGCGCCATTTACTACAATTTGTTAGACGCTGAATCTCCGCAACACGATTGTTGACAAAAGTTTTCCACCTAACTATCTTCGAGTCCGACCAAGCGAACTTCCTAATGCTGTTTAACTTCAAGACCTTGGCAGTGTAGTCCAGAAGTACTGCTAGTGTGACTGCTTCACAAAGTTCCAACCTGGGAAGGGTTACAGTCTTTAACGGGGCAACTCTGGTTTTGGACATCAGGAGATGGACGTGAATACTACCGTCCTCATCTAACACACGTAAGTAGACTACCGCTCCGTATGCCTTTTCTGATGCATCACTAAATCCGTGCAATTTCAGGTCCTTCGGCTTAGTTCTCAATAATTCTGTATATTTTCGATAGAGGGCAGCTCGCGTCGAAAGTCTTCCCAATTTGTTTTGAACTCCTCTGGAATCGGGTCATCCCACTCTGGACCGCAACACCACAGCTGTTGCATTAAGATCTTTGCTAAGATAATACACGGCGAGATCCATCCAAGGGGATCGAAAAGTTTAGCGATGGTGGATAACATCATTCTCTTTGTTGGAGTTTCAACTTCATCAACGAAGACGTTCTGAAAAGAAAAGGAATCGCCTAAAGGGAACCATCTAATACCTAACGTCTTAATCTGTGGAACAGCACCAGTTTCAAAAGGTAAAGAAAAGCCTAACTCTATTTGATCAAGTGGAATATCGTTTAAAATCACGTCATTATTAGATATCCATTTTCGCAAGTTGAAGCCCGCGGATGCCAACAGATCTTTGCTTGATCGCGTATTAGACGTGCCTCTTCCAAAGTATCAGCTCTAGCGATTAGATCGTACACGTACATGCCGTTTCGGACGACCTTTGCTCCAATCGGACAGCAGTGCTGCTCATCGACTGCAGCTCTTTGGATTGTGCGATTGGCAAGGTACGGTGCACTTGCAGTACCAAAAGTGAACATTTGCATGTGATAAGTCCTTATGGGTTGTTTCGGATTGTCACGCCACAGAATAAGCTGGTAATACGAATCCTCCTTCCTCATTCGCATTTGCCTAACATTTTTTCAATGTCGGCGGTGAGGGTAAATTGATACGTTCTCTATACTAACACTATATCACTTATATTCTTTTGCGGTCCTATCAATAAGTGATCGTTCAAGGATGTACCATCTAAAGTCTTCGCAGCGGCATCAAAGACAACTCGCAATTTAGTTGGCTAGACTCCTTCAGGACAGCATGATGTGGAACAAAATAGTGATAGTGATAGTGATAGTATCAAGAACAGTATCGTGATGGACATCGACTTCAGACATCTGCCACAAATCCAGGTATTCCTTAATACACCTAAAGTACTCATTGCGTAGTGTTGGGCTCGCCTCGAACCGTTTCTCCAACTGATGAAACCTACGCAAGGCTCGCGTTTCGAGGGTCCAAGCCCAGGTTTGCATTCGTCCTTAAATGGAAGAGATACTTCATATCCTCCGTCTGAAAGACGTCGGGTCTATATAATAATAATACTTCCCCCTAGAACACCTCACCTTAACAATAGCTAATAGAATGTGAGTATTTTCACTCTGTTGCGCATAGTAAGTATTTACGTTGCCAGTAGTAGGGCGATCTGTGTTACCAGGGTGAGACATTTGAGTACTTGGGCCTGCTGAAGGGTAATGTACCAGGTTGTTGGAACGTAGTTGGATTATTAGATATTTGTGGTGTGGGGTTATAACTAAAGGTTGAATGTATATTTGGGTTTTGAATAGGAGCGGAATGCAGAAGAGAGTGATGTTTTTGTTGACAATAATAGCAACGTGCCTGACTAGGACAGTGCTGAGTTTGATGACTATAGGCAAGACAGTTGCTACAAACACCTATCTTGTCAACGATGTTGCACCGCTCAAGGGGATTAATTTATCCAAAAGAGTTACATTTACGCAGAGAATGTTGGCCTTTAGCACATATTTTGCAACTGTATTTGTCCTTTGGCTTTTGTTGCAGATGATATACGGTCTTCGGTGTAGACTGTCGTTGACTAGAACCTCCGGAAAAACTCTTTCCGGATTTGGGTTTATCTTGGTCAATAGCTTCCAACGTTCGGAACCTCGTTTCCAAAAACTCGGAAAATTCGTCGAAAGTTGGTAACTCTTTTCTTGCTCCAAGTCGTTCTTCCCATAATTGCTGTGTACAAGATGGTAATTCGTGCTGTTGCATATATAAATAATTATTAAATTCCAATGTTCTGTAGGAACATCAAGATTTTTGAGCGTATGTAGACTCGTTGGATGTATCCAGCATTCTTTTAAGGCTACACGAGTTCTCGGTTGTAATTGTCGGTTGATTAATAAACATTTTCAGATGAGTATTTACTAAAAACCGCGATCATGCCTTTTCGTAGTTACCGTCTTCTACTTCCAGGTGCTGTAACAAGGTATCTGCATCTTTGGATAAACCGGGCTTTAAATAATGGAGTTTTTGAATTTCACTCAAACTAGTGTTGTTATGAATCAAGGACTCAAATTTGCTTTTAAACGGCCGCCATTTTTCGTATTGTCCTGAAAACACAGGAAGAGACATTTCAGGAAGGCGAAAACCATGTGGATTTGAGCTGGTTGGAGGTGGCTTGTTTGCAGAAGTGGATTCCACAAGCTTATCCAAACAATCAAAGAGTTGGGCTCTGTATTCCAGGTAAACTTTACGAATTTCCTCAAAGATTCCCCTAAACTTAGAAAAATCCTCATCGTCTTCATCCACCAACATTTTAAGCTTATCACTGATGTGTTTGCTGTCCCCAAAAACATCTTCCATAATGACTAAGCGACCATTGACGAGATTTCTTGTCCGTTTGGCGTCCACAGTGGAGGAAAAACTTTTAAAATCGTTTTGCAGGATCGAAAGAGTGTTTTTAAGTAATTTTAACTCTTTTGCGGCGGTCATTTTGGCAGATTTTGCAAAAAATTTAGGGATAAGTTTATATATAAAAATAGGCAAATTAGGCTTACTCACTTATCTCAATTATTCTACATGCACTGCTGATGTCGCTGAAGTGTTTAGAAGCGTGGGAACCTCGATTGCTTGTATGCTTGGTAAATAACGCGGCGCGAGAAACCGATTTACACACAAAACTCACAAGAAATTGTCTTTATTAGCTATTTCAGCAAAAATTATAATAATGTTTAATAAAATATTTTTTTCTGTCTTGATGTAAAACACACAAAACTGTCACTGGAAAGTATGTAAGATTATCCGGCTCGAAGGACCAAATGTTTTGTCTCAAACTGTGTGGAAATTGCACAAAGTAGAACTGTGCACAATAGATGAAAAATCTTCCCGTTGAAAATTTATTTAAAAACAAAACGGTTGAAGATAAGAAAATAACGCACAGTAAATTTTAGTCAACGTTATAAATTTAGGGTTTATTGCTTATTGAAATTGTTAGAAATTGAGATGTAGCGGAAAGAAAAACACCACGAGTTTGATAGTTCAGCGTATAATTCAAGAGTGAGTTAAACTTGTATGTACATAGTAGTAGTAAGTTAGAATATTAGCAATATAAGAGTTTTAAGTGTTAGCATTAAGTTTAGTAGAGTAAAGTAGTAAGAATTTATAGTAGTAATTCAATTTGTACTTTTAACAATGTAGATTTCAATACACCTCCTCAAATTCAATTTTACTATTAAATCCTAACATGTTAACAAAATGCGAATGTTTAATTCTATTCAAATTTTTCGTTAATATATCAGCAACCATATCATTAGTTGAAACGTACTTTAAGTTAACAAAACCCTTTTCATATATATCTCTTACAAACTGAACGTTAATATCTATGTGTTTACTTTTCGCATGGTAAACAGGATTCTGTACCAGCTGTTGTGCGCTTAAGTTGTCTCCATATGACACAATCGGATTCGAAGCGAGATAACCAAATCCCATGTCATCTAGCAGGTTGCGCAGGTACAGAAGCTCTTTAGATGCAGATGAGAGGGCCATGTACTCTGCCTCAGTACTGCTGAGTGCCACTGTAGGTTGTTTTCTGGATTCCCATGAAACCGCACATCCAGCAAGCATAAATACGAAGCCCGTAAAAGATCGTCTATCATTAAAATCTCCACCCCAATCAGCATCAACATATCCAACCAATTTAGCAGAAGAACGTCTGAAAACAGGTTTAAAGTTTATTGTTTTATTTAAATATCTAAGCAGATGTTTTGCTGCATTAAGATGCTCCTTATGAGGGTTCATATTGAATTGTGATAGCTTTATCACAGAGTGTGATATATCAGGCCGTGTTGTCAGACTAATAAAGTTCAACGACCCAACGAGTGATTGAAACACTTTTGTGTCTATCTTCGCACAGTTTGGACATTTTGTGCATTTTTCCAATTTCGATCCCGGATCTAAAGGAGTACTTGCAGGTTTACATTCCAGCATTTGGAAATTAGCTAAAATGTCTGCAATCATTTTGTGTTGTCCCAATTCGATTGAACCTCTCTCGCCGTTTTTCTCAAACTCCATCCCCAAAAAGTAATTGATAGGTCCTTTGTCCTCTAGTTTAAACTCCGCAGCTAGTTTTATTTTGACATCATTTAAATCGTTCCTATCTTTGAAAGCAAGGATTATGTCATCTACATAGACAACCAAAATATTAACATTATCCTTTTGATTTAAAATGTAAACGCAATTGTCGTAAGATGACCGCACGAATCCAATTTTCAGCAGAACACTATTTAGTTTCTGGTTCCACTGTCTACCGGATTGTTTTAGTCCGTATAAGGCTTTTTTCAGCTTACACACTTTTCCTGGGTGTGTTTTACTCACAAAATTTTCAGGTTGTTCCATATATATATTCTGATCCAGATCACTATGGAGATATGCAGCGGTGACATCCATTTGATGTAACAGCAGCCCCAACTCCACGGCCAAAGCAACTACTAGCCTTATTGTAGAATACCTAGTGACTGAAGAGAAAGTTTCAGTAAAATCCTGGCCATACTTTTGACTGCAGCCCTTTGCTACAAGCCTTGCCTTGTATTTTTCAATTTTACCCGTTTTATCTTTCTTAATATTAAAAACCCACTTGGCTTTTATAGCTTTGCGATCAGCTGGCAAATCAACAAGATCCCATGTTCTATTCTCCAGAAGCGAACGATATTCCGCCTCCATAGCATTATGCCACATCTGGGAATCTTGGCTTTGAAGTGCTTCCTTTACGGAATTTGGTATATTCTGGCAGCTTTTGCCATTACTTACCATGAAACTTAATGAGTTTTTTCTATTCAAGTTAACTCTGTTTCTTATTTTACCACTTCTTAAAATGCTAACACTAACCTGGTTATTATTTTCATTGAATATATCATCGTCCTTTTCATTAGAATTTTCCTCTAATTCTGTATCTTCACAATCTTCGTAGTGATCATCACCTCCAACAGCGTTATCATCTTTAGATTCAGTACATTTTTCCTCTTCATTATCTGTCATTTCTTCATCAGCTTCAATATCAACATTATCAGTAACTCCAATTGAAGCACCAGCATTATCTTCTGCGCCCACAACAACTTCATATGCAGCAGCCTCAACAACAGGTTTTTCAATTTTCCACAGATCAACCGCAACTTTGTTTTCTTCCGGTCGTAGATCATCTTTGAATTCAGCCTTTTCAACTTCGTCTTCCCTTAATGATTCGATTAGTATGAAATCGGAGTCTGTAAGACACATTTTCGATGGATTCTCAATAAATTTAACATCGCGGCTAGTATGAATCTTACCCGTCTTACGCTCATACAATCTGTAGGCTTTGGTCTCATCAGAGTACCCCACCATTAAACATTCTATGCCTCTGGCGCTAAACTTTGAATTACCTGGTTTCTTAATCAGCATAAACGCCTTGCACCCAAAAATCCGAAGGTGGGAAACATTTGGCTTATATCCAAACCAGGCCTCAAATGGTGTTTGATGATCTAATAATTTCGTTGGCGACCGGTTTCTAAGATAAACAGAAGTGTTTATTGCTTCAGCCCAAAAACCTTGCTTGAGTCCAGATGTAATCAGCATACAACGCGCAATTTCCACCAGCGTCCTGTTTGCCCTCTCTGCGCACCCATTCTGCTGTGGAGTATAGGGGGAGGTTAGTTGATGTTTTATACCATTACATTCTAAATAGTTTTTAAAATCTTTATTAACGTATTCTTTCCCGTTATCACTCCTTAAAATTTTAATTTTGTTACCAGTCTGATTCTCTGCCATTACCTTAAACGTCTTAAAATAGTTTAGGGCTTCACTTTTCTGACGCAAAAAATACACGAAGTTCATACGGGAGTGATCATCTATGAACGTCAAAAAGTATTTCGCACCTCCATTTGAAACATTCCTTATCGGGCCACAAATATCAGTATGAATAATTGAAAGCACAGACTTACTTCGATTCTCCGACGACCCAAATGGTAAACATGATATTTTTCCTTTCATACAGATTTCGCATTTAATTACAGTTTTATTGATTTTTTGGGAGCTCACACCACGAACCATATTTTTATTGAACAAATTATGCAAGCACTGCCCATTCAGATGGCCATATCTTTGGTGCCATAGTGCAAACACTTTGTCCCATCCACCATCTCCAACGGAATTTCCAGCACCTCCAGCATCTACATCGTTTCTATCAGCCCCCGCATCACCATCATCTCTAGCACCAGCCGCAAGAGCATTAAACTGCGCTTCTTTAAAAACGTAAACATTATTTATTTTGGTCGCATACAGCAGCTTATTAGATGAAGTATCAATAAATTCTGCACGCTTGTCTTAAAAGACTACTTTATTTCCAGCACTAGTTGCTTTACTTACTGAAATAAAATTCCTTTGTAGGTCACACACAAACAAGACATCTTTTAATGTGATCTTATTGTTCGCAGTAAGGTTTATAAAGGGTGATTTTTTAGCTGGTTTGGTTTTGGCAACACTGGTTTTGACAGCTGACGTGTGTTTAGTACCTTGTGTCACTGTCAAACAGCTTCAGTTTGGTTTGCAATTTAACCATGGATCGTCTTACAAATGAACAACGCTTGTAAATTATTGAATTTTACTATCAAAATTCGTGCTCGGTTCGAAATGTTCATCGCGCGCTGCTTCCATTTTATGATCGGCATTCTCGACCTTCTGAGCAGTCTATTCGGAAGATTGTGACCAAATTTCGCACCAAATTTACTTTGTTGGACATTAAACCACCAACACGTTTACGTACTGTGCGTAGTGAAGAAAATATTGCGGCCGTATCAGCTAGTGTGACAGAAGACCGCGAAATGTCGATTCGGCGCCGTTCCCAGCAGTTAGGCCTTTGTTACAGCACTACGTGGAAAATTTTGCGGAAGGATTTGGGCGTAAAGCCTTTTAAGATACAGCTGGTGCAAGAACTAAAGCCAGCCGACCTACCACAACGCCGAATTTTTGGTGAATGGGCTCTTGGAAAGCTGGCCGAGGATCCGCTTTTTTATCGAAAAATTGTGTTCAGCGATGAGGCTCATTTTTGGTTGAATGGGTACGTAAATAAGCAAAATTGCCGCATTCGGAGTGAAGATCAGCCAGAAGCATTGCAACAGCTACCAATGCATCCCGAAAAAGCCACTGTTTGGTGCGGTTTATGGGCCGGCGGCATTATTGGGCCATATTTCTTCAAAGATGATGCGAATCGCAGCGTTACTGTCAATGGTGAACGCCACCGAGCGATGATAACAAACTTTTTTTTGCCCGAAATGGAAGTTCTTGACTTGCATGATATGTGGTTTCAACAAGACGGTGCCACATGCCACACAGCACGCGAAACAATGGCGCAATTGCGAGGCGAGTTTGGTGAACAGTTAATTTCACGTTTCGGGCCGGTCAATTGGCCGCCTAGATCGTGCGATTTGACACCATTAGATTATTTTTTGTGGGGGTATGCCAAGGCTAATGTGTATAGGGACAAGCCCGCTTCGATTGACGCACTGGAAGCCAACATCCATGCATTCATTCGTGAGATACCGGCCGATATGTGTGAAAGAGTATGCCAAAATTGGACTCAGCGGACGGGCTACCTGAGACGCAGCCGCGGTCAACATTTGCATGAAATTATCTTTAAACATTAAATTGCAAGGTTCAAACTATCGATTCAAATAAATATTTCATTCATTTTTTCGAATTTTTTGTGTTTTTTTTTTAATAAAAGTTCTAAACCTCTTAAAAAATCACCCTTTATTACCGATCCCCGCTGAATTGATATACTTCCCACCAGCCAGTTTGATTTTCTCCACGTGGGCCCTATAGCAAGAAAATTTTTTTCTGTTGCAGCATAAATGACTCGTCGACCCACTGTCTAAAATCCATGTGCTCTCATCAAATTCTTTTACACATAATGAATTTAACAATGCAAACGCACTTGAGGAATGTTGTTGCTTGTCGTGACAATTTGAAGCCACATGGCCCTGGCGCTTGCATCGAAAGCACCTGCCTTTGAAGAATCCCCTCTTCGATGAACCTGTTTTATTAAGTTGAGCATGTTGTTGGTGCGCAGAAATTTTCTGTGCATACTTATTTTTTTTGTTTTGTAAAAATAATGCTCGTTCTATGGAATTCTAATTTAATTCATTCTCTCCGCGGCGATGACCTTCCTCGAGCAGTTTAACCTTCAAATTTTCGACTGATGGTAGCTGGTCGCGCTACTCTATTGCAATGATGAAATTTTCGTATGCGCTGGGCAAACTAGACAATAAAATTATCGCTAAGAGTTCATCCTGAAGCTCGATGTGCAGTTCCTTGATTTTTTCTGCCAAATCGAAGAAACAATTAATATGATGCTGAACATTGTTACCTTCCATTTTTAATTGAAGAAGCTGCTTGAACAGCGTTACTTTCCTCGCCGGTCCTTTGAGTTGGTGAATTTTTTTCTAAAATTGTCCAAGCTTCTGACGACGTCTTGCAATTTTTTATGCTATTTATCTGCGAAGGTTTTACGCACAAAAAAATGGTAGCTAAAGCCTTTTCATCTTTTGTGCACCATAGTGTGGATTCCGCTATTTTATCTGGTTCTGGCTTCATAGAACTACCGGAGACATAGCTCCTTAAATCGTTGTGTATTAGAACACTTTTAACTAATACTTTCCACGTATCATAATTATGTTCGCTTAATTTCTCAATTTGATATATTGAATTCGACATTTTATTTTAATAAAACGCGGGAAAACCTTTGTTAGAAATTGAGATGTAGCGGAAAGAAAAACACCACGAGTTTGATAGTTCAGCGTATAATTCAAGAGTGAGTTAAACTTGTATGTACATAGTAGTAGTAAGTTAGAATATTAGCAATATAAGAGTTTTAAGTGTTACCATTAAGTTAAGTAGAGTAAAGTAGTAAGAATTTATAGTAGTAATTCAATTTGTACTTTTAACAATGTAGATTTCAATAGAAATATGTATTGAAAATTGTTTGACATTTATACTTTTTGTTTATATACAATTGAGTGTAGACTTAATTGACAAATGTCAATTATACAATTATATACTTAAGGCTCTAAATACAATAATTGTTAATTAAACTTAAAAATTTTACTTTATTGTTGATTAATTTAAATAAACATCCTCAACACAAACTGATAAATTTCTTCGCAAAATCACCAGCATTTTGGTAAACTTAACAAAAAGATTTCATACGCGCAATAAAGAATAAACAATAAAATTCGATACTTATATTAGATATACTATTTAAAACACCAGCAAAATAAGATTACTCAAGATAATAATTATTTAATAATTATTTTGGTATTCTTTTTGAATTCGTTTTTTTTTTCATTAAATTCATTTATGCACACACTCCTACTGGGTTATAATTCTTCTATCGTATTATTTTCTTTCAATTCTATCGAGTTATTCAAATTAAACTCAAATTGAAATACGTATAACATACTCCCGCAGAAAATAGGTAGGTAGGCAGTATTATATATTTTATTGCCAGTTTTTGTCAGTTATACGGGAACAGTATAAATGAAATCAGGTTTTAATGCACTCCAAATATTACCGACTCATTGGATTATTCGAAAAATAAGGCAGACTGGCTTGGTAATGTGGAGAAAATTAAATAAGGGCCTCATTGATATCAATAATACGAAGAAAAATTACGGATAGTGTTGTAAATAAAATAAAGAATGGTGCTTTTGCCCAAATTAATAAGAGAAACCAACACAACAGCCTATTTTATTACCCAAAACTGCAAAAAATTAAATAAAACTAACCATCTTCTACCCGCACTCAAAATTATTCTTTTGCTTCTGCCAACAGTGAAAAAATAAGGAAGGAATTTATAAATGAACTACCTCTTTTCACAATTCTCTCGAAAACCTCGTGTGAACGAAAACGTTTGATCGTTTTGCCTTCCGGAATTTGAACCCAGGTAAATCAATCATTTGTCCATAGAACAAAGAAATCCAATTCGCAATTCATCTGTGCTTTGAGCAGAATTGAAGAATCTCTAATTCTTCCATAGAAAAAGAAATGCACATCCAATACACACAAAGTAGGTACCTGCTCATCTCATTCATAAAAGCAGCAGATGACAAACCTGACAAATTATAAAATCGAACCAAAAAGGAAGAGAAAGAATAGATTACAAAACCCACCCCTCATCCACACTCTGAAATCGGAAAGGGAAAGCATATCAGAAAACAGCAATGCAAATGTATAGGCATTCATTCAAGTAAGGATGTTCGTGTTCCGCTTGTGTGGCTTTCCCTTTAAAAAATATATCAGCCACCAGCGCTGACGCCAATGCAACCGCCACCATCGAGGTTTCTGGCCTACTAAAGTAAACCAACTAAAGCTATGATCTTCACCCTCTAAAATATTTGAGCTACAGTGTGATGACACTCGTAGCGCAATGGTAGGATACACGAAGTGATATTACTATAATTTTTATATACAATGCTTGTAGTAATGAAGCTTCAAATCCATTGATCCCTTCAGGTACCGCAAAATACGTTTCGCAGCCGCTTCATGCTCCGAGTGGGGCTCAGTGTTTTGTTGAGATAATTTACATACGGAATGCAGGATATCCGGTCGAGTGGAAATCGCTAAATACATAAGAGCACCGATAATACTCTGGAACTCCGTCTGATTTAACTTTTTGCACATGTCATTGGAGCAACTGACGTGAAACCCGCATCCAATGGTTTTGACACAGTATTACAATTGTCCATGCCATATTGCTTGAGGAGGTTAGTGATGTACTGCCGCTGACAAACAGTAATGGCACCTGTTTCGCCTTCACGGTCTATCTCCATCCCTAGGAAATACATGAGGCGACCTCCATCTACCACGTCGAATTCGTCTGCAATTCTGGCTTTAATCTTGATGAGTTCATATATCTTGGAACTGCCTAGAATGAGATCGTCTACATACCGCGATTACATGAAAATTACCGCCTTCTCTTTGTGTATAGACACACGCCTCACTGATACACGGTGTAAATCCCATCTTCTTCAAAAAGGAATCAAGCTGCACATTCCATTCAAGTCCGCTTTGCTTCAACCCATAAAGCGCTGTTAAGGTACGCTGATGAAAAGTCCAGCTGATGAAGATGCAGTTTATTTTCACATGCTAAGGCAAGGAGCATACGAATAGTGGCGTATCTCACAACGGGTGAAAAGGTTTCGTTGAAATTGACACCAAATTGCTGACTACAGCCTTTCGCGACCAAACGCGACTTGAACTGTTGAATACTGCCGTCCGCATTCCGTTTGACATTGTACAGCCACTTACATCCGATGGCCTTTTGTCCAGGTGGTAGGTCAACTAATGACCAAGTATTATTGCCAACCAATGCATCATACTCCTCCTGCATCGAGTCCCTCCACTGTTTTGAGTGGAGGGACTCGATTGCCTCCGCTCAAAAAAACTCGTCCAGACCACTGTGAATTATCATTGCCCTTGCCATCTCCACCAACGTCCTATTGGCGCGCTCCGCCACACCATTCTTGTGTGGTGAACGTGGAACAGTTAGTTGCCGCTTTATACCACTTAATCCAAAAAATCATTGACTCGCCACCATTGTCGCTGCGTAATATTTTTAATTGTTTTCCCGTTTGCTTTTCTGCCATCATTTTAAAAGACATAAAGGCCCCAAACACTTCTGCTTTTGATTTTAGGAAAAAAACACACACATATCTCGACACCGATGGAATGTGCATTCATCGGTCCACATACATCGGTATGCACAATTCCTAGCAGTTCTTTTGCACTATTCTTAGACGCGTCACACATTAATTCCGTGTACTAAATCGTTATTTGCCATTTCCTCGAGACTATTAAAGTTCCAATGTCCAAAGCGATTATGCCAAATTATTGCATCAATTATCGAGCATTTTGCATACAAATACATGTTTTCGTTTTTAAACGTAAACAAACCACTCTTTGCTGCTTTCATGATGACACCACCACTTTGGTTTTTAATAACTGCGTAACCCTTTTCGAATAACACTGAAAGTCCATTGTCCACTGCTCGACTTACTGAACTAAAGTTACTTTGGAGTGTGGGAACGTACAAAACGTGTTTTAGCTTTACAACAACACCACAATATTCAATTTGAACTTCTCCTCTTCCATCTGCCTCTAGTTGTCGCCGGCTAACGAATTTTTTTTCTTTTCTCGCTTGGTATGTGCAGAAAAAACTTCGCTCGCAACACAAATGAGACGTAGCACCACTGTCAATCAATAGAAAGTGCTTCAAATGTTTAGAGTTTGGTCACTTAGCCTGGCAATACAAAAGCGATGAAGACCGCTCCAAGTTATGTAGGAGATGTGGAACAGAAGGCCACATAGCGAAGAACTGCGATAAGGAACCATCCTGCATGTTCTGCAAGAAAGGCCACCCAAACGACGCGAAGCATATAGCTGGTAGTGCCAGATGCCCAGTCTTCCGGAGAGCTATTACAAGTAAAAGACCATGAAGATAATACAGATAAATCTAAATCACTGTAGAATAGCCCAGGACATCCTAACACAAACTACCAAGGACGAAAGGGCGAACGTCATCTTGATAAGCGAACCCTATAAATGTCCCGAAGGGAACAATAATTGGATCTGCGATAGGGCAAAACAGGTGGATGGATATGCGGAAGACATGCCTTCCAAGAAATAAACGACCAAACAGAAGGCTTCGTGCGCGCAAAAATAAATGGGATCCACTTCTATAGCTGCTATGCCCGACCCAGCTTGACGACTAGCGAGTACCAACTAATGCTGGACAATCTGACGGCTGATGCACTCCAGAGAGCACCAGTGGTTATAGGAGGCGACTTTAATGCGTGGGCCACAGAATGGGACAGCAGACTCACCAATACTAGAGGACAGGCCCTACTGGAAACAATCGCTCCTTTATCGATAGGTATTGCTAACAAGGGTCGTGCAAATACTTATAGGAAGGCTGGAATAGGCTCTACTATTGATATCACCTTTGTGAGCAACTCTATCCTGAGAACCATAAAGTGGAGGGTTAGCGAGGAATACTCACACAGTGATCACCAAGTAGTAATAATGGAAATGAATATAAAGAAACCATCCCTGTCCCCAAAACTTACGGGCCCAAAATGGAACGACAGATTTTTCGATAAGGATGCATTCGAAGAGATGTTGAACGGAGATTTAATAATAAGTGGAACAGCGAAGACCCTCTCACATCGCCTTACAACCTTCATCACGAGCATCCATGCCAAGAAGATCAAGCAAAAGGAAGGCAGCACCGTGTTACTGGTGGAACGAAGAAATTAAGACACTTCGGAAAAAATGCCTCCAAGCCTGACGTAAAGTCCAGCGCTCAAGAAGGTGACCAGACTTCCAACAAGGCCTGGACACTTTTAAACTGGCAAGAACCAACTTAAATAGAGCCATCAAGGAGAGCAAAAACACATGTGTTTCAAACGTCTCTATGAGGAAGCCGACATTAACCCATGGGGCTCGGCATACAGAATGGTAATGACCAAATTGAAGCGCATTGTCTTATCCACCTTTACGCTGATGATGTGTAGCTTCTGATAAGTCGACCGTTTGGGGAAAAGAATGATGCCGTTGCATTAATGAATGAGGACCTTTTTTTCATTTCTCGTTGGTCTAAGAGAAATCATCTGTGCCTAAACCCTGTCAAATCAACAGCCCTCCCCATTTATCGCAAAATCTTTGATTTATCAGTCTTAAGACCACTGAATCTTGAAAACGAAGGAATCGAATATGTTAGCAGCGCTAGAAACCTTGGAATGGTTTTCTATCGTACCCTCACATGGAACGACCACCTAATTAAAGCAATTGGTAAAGTATATGGTAGCCTCCGTGTTCTCCATGTCACTCGAAGCTACATCCCCACAAAAACCAAACTTCTTCTTGCCAAAACGCTTCTACTACCCATTATGTTATATGGATGTGAAATTTTTTGCAACTTGGACTCTGCCACTAACCGCAAATTAAACGTCGCATATAACAACATTGCCCGTTATGTCTATAATCTACGTCGCTATGACCACGTTTCCACTTTTGATGTTCGCATTTCTGGTTTTAGTCTAGACAATTTATTGAATTTTCGCTCACTTAGCTATCTTCATGAAATCATTCAAACAAAACAGCCTGATTATTTACACGGTAAACTGAACTTCCCTCATTCAACAAAGTCTTTTGCTCTTACAGTTTTCTTATTACTGAGCGTCAATTTTTTGTTCATGTTATTCGCCTCTGGAACTCCCTGCCCATAAGTATGAGAAGTGTAAAGAGCACAAGAAGATTTAAATGTTTACTTTTCAACTATTTGGCAAATCATTGATAATATCTACCTATTTATTCATTTTTTATTATTTGTTTTCTCTTTTTAAATTTCGATTTCTTTTTAATAAGTTTATAATGATGTAAATAGCTTAATAAATAAATTAAATTCAAATTCTTAAATTAATTTAAAGGCTTTCAAAAATTTATAAGACTCTTGTCTTACTTTGTAAGCGATTCTGAAATAAATAAATAAAATAAATAGGACTCCTCCAATAACATGTCCAATAATGCTGAGAGCCATAGTAAAACACCTCTTCCCCCAAATACCAGCTAATATGTGCAATATTGTAAGAGAGGTCAGTCCAGCGGACATTCCACTAATTACTGTGGAAGACCTGCTAAAGGCATGCAGCAAGATAGGCGACATCAAGGCGCCCGGACCCGATGGCATTCCAAACAATGAAACAAGGCAATAAAGGCGGCCATAAAAATGTTATTGTTTCATTTAATTAATAGTTTTAAGTCATTTAAATTTGAATTTATATAAAACTACTTCAAAGTTCTAAGTACTATAAAAGATATAATCTTAATGTACACACCTATAAGTAAATAAATTGAAATTGAAATTGAATGCAGAGGTGCCTTGAAGAAGGAACCTTTCCTGAAAAATGGAAAATACAACATTTGGTCCTGCTACCAAAGGGAAAAAAGCCTCCAGGAGAACCATCGTCCTATCGCCCAATTTGCCTATTGGATACTATGGGAAAGATCCTCGAGAAAATAATCTATAATAGATTACTCGCAGTAGCAGACGAGAAAGGAACTCTCTCAGACCGCCAATTTGGGTTTAGAAAAATGCGATCTACTGTTGATGCCATAAGGGTAGTAGTTGATATCGCAAAATGTGCTATCGAAGTAGAAAGATGGCTATACGGCACAAAGGAGTACTGTGCAGTAGTAACGTTAGACGTTAAAAACGCGTTTAACTCTGCGAACTGGTCGTTCATTAGAAGATCCCTCGCTCTAATGGATACACCGTATTACTTGCTGCGTATATTGATGAACTATTTTAACAAGAGGAAGTTGAGATACTATACAGATGAAGGGGTAAAATACTACAACGTCACTGCAGGAGTTCCACAAGGATCAGTCCTAGGACCGCTACTGTGGAACATCATGTACGATGGAGTCCTACGATTAGCGTTGCCTGGGGGAGTAACGGCAATTGGATTCGCCGACGACATTGCCGTCGTGACAGTTGCTAAGCAGATTCGTGCAGTTGAATCAGCTAAAAACGAAGCAATTGTCCGAATAAAGGATTGGCTAGCAGTCGCCGGACTAGAACTAGCCGACCATAAAACAGAAGCTGTCCTCATAACCAGTCGGAAAACTGTAGAGTTTGCCAACTTTCAGGTTGGTAACCAAACCATCAAGTCTAAAGCAGCGGTTAAATATCTTGGTGTTATGCTGGACAACAAACTCCAGTTCAAAACACATGTGGACTACTTAACCAGGAAAGCATCGCAAATGCAGGGAGCCCTCTCGCGCATACTGCCTAACATCGGAGGACCTGGATATGCTAAAAGGCTGTTACTCTCCAGAGTCATCACGTCAGTTCTATTATATGCGGCCCCAGTCTGGGCGCAGGCATTAAGGACCAAGGAGACCAAAAGGAGGCTAACATCAACATACAGACTCTGCGCGCTACGAACAATCAGCGGCTTTCGAACCATCTCAGACGAGGCCGCCTTTGTTATAGCGGGAATGGTCCCCATCGACATCCATGCAGACGAGATGTTGAGAGTATAAAACAGAAGAGCCTGGAACCAAACCGAAGCTAATGGTATAAAGACGATCAAAATCGAGGAAAAGGCAGCGTCAGCAATTATGTGGCAAGCTCGTTGGGACAATACAACGAAAGGCAGATGGACATACAAGCTAATACCGACAATCCAAAACTGGATAAGTCGTAAATATGGAGACTGCAACTACAATCTTACGCAGTTCCTGTCTGGTCATGGTGGTTACCGCAAATATCTCCACCGATTTGGACACGACAGCTCCCCATCATGCCCGAATGCCCAAATGAAGATGAAGATACGGAGCATGCAGTGTTTTATTGCACACGCTTCAGGGCATGGATAATCACTCTGACCAGTCCAGGATGGTAATGCGTTACGTGTTTCTATGGCCACGACGAAATTATCGAATGACTCTGGGAGACAAGACAGCAAAATTATAACGGCCATCTATTCCTGCACTTCAATTTCGATTTCACTAAGTTTCCTTGGAAATTCGCTAAACTTTTTCAAATGCTCCGCCATGCTAGCATTCTCATACAACTTAAGAGATAGGAGCTTCTTAAAAAAGTGATTTTTCGAGCTGGCGCTTTCGGCTGGTGTATTTCCTTTAATTTGTTCCAAGCCATCGACGACGTTTGGCAGTACTTTACGTAGGTTTATTATTATTATGCTTGCCAATGCCTTCTCGTCCTTTTCGTCAAACACTGCCGACTCCGGAGCCGTTGCGGTCTCTGATTTTACAAGCTTTTCACTAACTATCGACCACAACCCTGAATGGACAAGGACGCTTCTCATTAACACTGACCATCCACCTTCGACTATGTACCTTGTCGTGGTGTGGATGCTTAGTAGGTACGTTTTGATACCGGAGGGCGATTGCTGCAGGGTCTCCCATACTGTAAGGTCTCCGGAGGAGGGTTTTCCGAAGCTAAAACATAGTCAAGCAATGAACAAGGACAACGTTTTGACAAAATACAGATAAACGACTTCCGACAACGACGATGACTCCACAATTCCGTCTGACTCGGATTCAAAATCCGTTGACGCGACTGTTTCGGACGCGGAATCTAGGCAGCTTAATGCTGTATCGTCGCATGTTTGGCGCGGCAAGAACACCTCACCGAGCGCGATCAAACAAAAACAGGTACGAGCAGCCAAGCACAAACTCGCCACAGTCCTGGCGAAACCAGACAGTTCCTGGGATCAAAAGGGCAGGGACACGATTCGTTGGGCTGGCGAGGTTTTGAAGGGGGATACAAGCCGACCTGCTGCGGGTAGGCAGCATCCCTCCACAAGCAATGCCACCCAACCGTCCTTACCTGTAAGATTATTAAGGCCGGAGAACCGGGAGAAAGAGGCAAGCTGATTTCATTCCTCATGAACAGGGAATCGCTCGATCTGCATAGCAGTAGGGGCTATAAATTCTCCTACGGCATGGACGAGCTTGTCCGAACTATACGCTATTTTATATAAAAAACGAAGGTAAACTAGATCCTGCATATTGGCAAAGAACAGTTTAAAAGCTCGCCTTATACCCAATCTCAGTGACCCAGATTTTGTCTGCGTCCCATCCCAGCAGCAAATGTGCGCAGAATGGTAGAGGCAGCTGAGGGAGACAACATTCCCCTTGTGGTGGGCGCAGATGCCAACGCTCATCACACCCTCTGGGGAAGCAGCGGCATAACTAACAGGGGTGAGTATCTTTTTGATTATTACATTATGACAACTAATCTTGTAGTATGTAACAAAGGTTCAGAACCTACCTTCATCAATAGGACTAGACAGGAAGTCATATATATGACTTTAGCTACTAACTCTCCTAAACTAATAATTAGTAACTGGATGGTCTCAAGAGATGTTTCATTCTCGGAGCAGCGCTATATTCAATTTAGCATTGACCTTATTAAGCCTCCACTTGAAACCTTCCGGAATGTCAGGAAAACCAATAGGCAGGTATACAATTCTCTCCTAAAGCAGAAGCTTGGTAGCTTAGATAATAAACCGAATTCACCATCGGATGTTGATTATATGGTTGACAGAGTCACCAAATCGATGAATGAGACCTTTAAAAGAGCTTGCCAGATCAGTAGGCACAGAAAAGGGAGCAAACCACCGTGGTGGAACACTCACCTCTCAAAGTTACGTAAAGAAAGCAGGAAATGCTTCAATTTGGCCAAGTCCTCTCGCCTACAAGAAGACTAGGACATATACAAAACCAGTCTAAGGCAATATAAGGCAGAGATTACAAAATCCCAAAAGCAATCATGGAGACTCTTCTGTGGTAGCATAGAGAGTTCTACCGACTCGAGCAGGCTAAGTAAAATTATTTCCAAATCTCCACCCATGCCTAGTTTTATCCAAAAACCCAACGGGGAATGGACATCGTCTAACGAAGAGACTCTGGATCTTCTCATGAACACACACTTTCCTGGTAATACAATAGATGATATCTCATCAACATAACCGAACTTCACGGCCCAAGAATCACCGGTCGGGATTGTCAACAGCCGCAAAATTTACTGGGCCGTTAACAGCTTCCTTCCGTATAAATATCCTGGCCCAGATAAAATAACACCAGTAGAAATACAGAAAGCTGTAGATACTCTGACCCTCTGGCTCGTAGTTATCTTCCGAACTTGTCTCAAATTCGGATACACTCTTGTATATTGAAAAAGGGTTAATGTGATTTTCATAACAAAGTGTGGCAAGGCCTCACATGTTTCCCCTAAGGATCTTAGGCCAATCAGTCTCTCCTCCTTCTTTCTGAAGACACTGCAGAGACTCATTGATACATACATTCGAAAGAACTTATCAGTTTATCGCAAGGGTCTCGGTGGAGACACTTACTAGTAGGTACCATTGAAAAATCGTTCTCAATCAAAGAGTATGCGATGGTATCTTTTCTAGACATTGAAGGCACCTTCAATAATGTCAAATCAGAAGGCATATCTAACGCACTCCGCAGGCTGACGCAGGTTGACAGCTGCATACGCGTCTGGATTGAAAACATGTTCAGTAGCAGAGTGATCCTATCCGAACTAGGAAGCTGTCAAATCAAACGGTCAGTGTACATGGGAACACCCCAGGGGGAGTGTTTTCGCCACTACTTTGGATCTTAGTAGTTTATGAAGCACTCACCATCCTGAGAAATATGGGTTGTAAAGTTATAGCCTATGCAGATGACATCGCTATTGCTAAAACTCGCAAATTCCCTAATACAATAAGAGACCTTATGGAATTCGCCCTGCATAAGTTAGTTGAATGGACGGATACAGTCGGACTTGATGTTAATCCATTCAAAACAGAGCTAATCTTGTTCGCAAACAGGTACAAAATTCCCAATTTAACTCCTCCAAAACTCAAAAATAAGGAGCTACAATTTAGCAATCATGCCAAATATCTAAATTTAATTTTAGACAGTAAGCTAAACTGGAAGCTTAATATTCAGGACCGCACATGGACAGCCGCAGTTGCTATCCATACATGCAGGAAGGAAAAAACTGGCTCTATACTGCGGTAGACCAATTCTGTTTTACGGAATCCTGGTCTGGTGGCCCGCACTAAAGAAAAAATGCAATACCAGATCTATGGAACGGGTACAAAGATCAGCCGGCATGTGCATCACAGGTGTACTCAGATCCACCCCTTCGGCCACTTTAGACACAATACTTTACCTGCTTCCTGTCGATATCTACGGGAAACTAGTCGCGTCTATGGCAGCCTTAAGACTTAGAGAATCTCAGAAATGGACCAACTATCAAATAGGCCATACGAGCATTCTCCCTGACACAATCCCAGATATAACGGATTACACCAGTCCTTTTGAGGACTTTAACATAAAATACAAAGCATTAATCCCAGAAAGTTTCGAAAGGCAGAATGGCACAATAGATAACAATTATACACTTGAAGTTTATACAGATGGATCCAAAATGGCAACAGGCACGGCACGTTAGCGGGAGTCTATTCTCCATCACCCGTAATTAGTATTGCCTTACGTCTTCCAGACCACTGTAGCGTCTTTCAGGCTGAAATTATGGCTATACGCGAGGCAGCTTGTTTGCGATAGACGGAAAAGCTATCGTACTATACATAGACAATCAGGCAGCAATAAAAGCTCTGAATACACCAACAACTAGATCAAAGTTGGTAAAACAATGCCGGGAATCTCTTAACGAGATTGCGGACGGATGTTCAGTAACCCTGTGCTGGGTTCCAGGGCACAGTGACATTCCTGGAAACTGCAAAGCGGATGAGCTAGCCGGACAAGGAAGCGGCCTTCACTCAAACGCTCCTATGCAATCGATCAAATTCTCCTTACTTACGGAGGCAATAATGGTCGCGAGCAATAGGTGGAACAGCATTAATACCTACGCCACATCCAAGCAAATCTGGCCAAACCTAGATGCCAAAAGGACTCAGAAGCTTCTCTCTATTAGTGGAAACAGAATCAGCTCCGTAGTGGGAGCATTAACAGGGCACTGTTTGATAGGAAGACATGCACGCAGACTAGGAGCAGCCTACAACGATTTCTGCAGAAGCTGCATGGATGAGGAGGAAGAGGAAACCGTCTTCTGTGCACCTGTCCAGTTCTGGAAAATACTTCTTCGTAGACCTCAGTGACTTGTCTCTCACAGACACCAAATGGCTGCAATGATCACTCTCATATTTTCAGTATTATCAGCTGGTCCCATCAGGTCTTAATAATTTCTAAAGCAGAAAATGCACAGCTATGTTTGTCATAATATGTTTCTAGTATATAAAACATCTCCTTTAGATACCTAGTTTTATTAACCAGACAAATCAAATTATTCAATTTAAAAAAATATATAATAATAACCAATAGCATTCACTAATGTTAAAATGTGGTATTCCCGAACTCTTTCATATTTCCCCACGGTTGGCCTTGGTTGGCAGAACTTTGTTTTATTTTTTGTATGTTTTTGAATGTCAATGTGTTCAGAGTCTCAGTATGATTTGTCTTTGGTCTCTACTAATTATATTAGATATTTCTAATAGAGTAACAAAAGCAAAAACAAAATAACTTATTCGCACGAACTGCATATATTTACATATGGATAAGCTATACATCGCTTACATACACATACCCACACAACTTCTACCGAGAATTCGAAAGCAGATGTGGTGTACTGTGCTATAATTTGTGTGTGCTGTACAGTAGGCTGGAGTGATTTTTCGAAATTGTTGTTCCTGTGTTATTAATTGGTGACCCTATATTAGGACAGCATTTATGCAAAAAATCAGAAACTTATGGCTCTACCTTTAAAAATGCTTTCCTCAAATTAGAGTTGTTTTAAATCATGGACCTATGATTTTACTTTCATTTGCCGCAAATTACTTGAACTAAAAATAAATTCAAGGCCTACAATTTAATTCTTCCTTCAATTCAGAGTAATTTTAATATTTTATTAAGTAATGTGTTAGAATCGCTGTCTCTAAAGTCTACTTGTGCGTATGTTGCATGCGCATAACTCCTATTTCTCAGTAACCTATCCTATCTTAAATTCAAACGAAATATTACAATAATCTTAAACCAATTTGTTGCATGCGCAAAACTCCATGTGACCTGGTCACTGCCAGCGTTCCCAAGGGTGTCGCATATCTTCTTAAAAGATAATGCCAGATGCCAGACAAATGTCATGTTCGAAGGCAGAGCAGACAATTTTGAATAGAGAGTTCGTTTCGAGTCGCGAGTTTCACCCAAAACGAAATACAAATATACAAGCAAAGAAAACAAATAAATCTTTCATTTAAAATCACCTTTACACAATCAAAACAGTGCAAGTCTCCCATTCGGGAACAGTAACCAGTGGAACTTATAATAACCGAGAACTGTACAAAGAAAATAAACCTGTTATATAACATCCTCTCTACACAATCGAAAAAGTGAAAGTGCAAGTCTAGTACTTGGAACAGTAACAATTGGCGCAGCCGGTAGGATTAAGGAAGCACAGTTTTAAACTGATAATAGCTTGAAAAGCCTTAATCCGAATACCTTATACTGGGCAAGACTACTTTACCCTTAAACTCGGAACGGAGTCTGGTTTCGAGGGTATATTATGAGGTAAATGAACAACGCTACTGGAGAAGAGAACCAAGAAGACCAGCCAGGAACTTCGAGAGGACAAAAACCCAGCACCTCTAAGCCGACCCTCACAAGACTCAGAAGCGGAAAGCTGATACCAAACCCCGACGTTAGTTTAGTATCTTATTTAAATATTGTGTACGAGGAAGCGCGAGACTCAAATAAACTATCACACACAGCCCAGATCACAGCTTGACGCTATTGATCGAGCATTAAAATTAAAGCGTGAAGAACGCCTTAAGAAAGTAAGGGCTTATGAACAGAGCACTGAAGAGTTTAAAATAGAATTGCAAAATTTCGATTGTCTCTCGCGATCTCTCAACTTAAATAGAAGTAAGTTAGGGAAGGTCGAAGTCCTTAGTATAAGAGAATCACAAACGTTAAACAGTATAGAGTTTTTTTTCGGATTGGTTAAGTGTTTCTTTAACGGAATCCGAAGACGGCAAACTGATAGAAACTAGGCAATATAAGTCCATATTGAATCCAGATTACTCTAAAATAGCTAAGTTATTAGCACAAATGGTCCCAATTTTCGACGGTGAACCCAGTGCGACTGTGATAGTATATCTGCAAACATTCCTAAGCTGTTGTAAGCGGGTATTAAAATGTCTTAAAGAAGACGAAAAGCCAGCGTTTTCACAAATCTTTCCAACGCGAATAAGAGGTAACCCAGTAACTTCGAGGAAGCTGAAAATCTTCTTAATCAATCGTATCTGCCCCGTGAATCATACCAAGAATTAGTTAACAAACTAATAGGATAATGCGGATGTTGCAGCTTTGTACGGAGGCAGCGGACCTCAATAATGGTTAAACGGCAGCTCCCGCTGTGAAAACACAGCTGGAATATTTTGCCAAAAACGCCTTAAAAACTGGGGTCGCTAATCCCCATCTCTGCCAGTATCTATTAACGATAGGAGATGGAACCCTAGACCATCTAGTTCAGAAAGCATTAGATATGGACAGGTTACGACAAACTGTCCTTCCAACACAACAAATTCTGCATTCAACTGCCCAATTCCAACAACTTCCTACTAATTGATCCTGCAACAATAGTTTCTCAAATCCACAGTTATGGTTCGGGAACAATAGTATTTATTTTCAACACAACACAACACAACCCACAAATATGCAGCACTCCCACTATTATTCCCAAAATAAAATGGTTTCCAATACTTTACAAAATACCAGATTCAATAAAGATATAAATTGCACTTTTTGCGGAAAGACCAGGCACACTTATAGTGATTGCCTAAGCAGAAAAAACACACCTTTCTGCACAAATTGTAGGGTATATAACCATGACATTAGGGACTGCCGACGAGGTAACAGACCAACTAACAACAGGTTTCCCAATAATAGAAAAAAGGACTCTAACCATCAAAAGCCTGTTAGAGTCTACGAAAGTACCTCTTCCAACCAGGCGACCCACAGCTCTCCACAAAACACTTCAAGGGTCTATAATATTAAAAAAAAAAATCGATTTTTGTGGTGGTCCTGGTCATAATTCCATCGAATGTAGACAAAAGGTAAAATGGGAATCCGAGAACCAGGGTCACTCCCAACTGTCGAGCCCAAAACCTCCGGTTTGACATTAACTTATAACGATAAAACTAAAAGGTATTCTCGGAGGCCCGATCACGGTGTCCCCACAATAATTCTCCCTCTAACCGTGGGCACCGGCTACAAAGTAAGTTTAATCAAACAAAAAGCACTCCAGCCAAATATAAAATTAGAAACGAATACGCCATGCCTCCTACAAACACCATTTGGGAATGGAAAAATTGTTGGTACTTGTCAAGGAAATCTTAAATTTAATACTAAAGTTCCATGTACTTTCCAAGTTCTGGGCAATACACCTACATTCTTAGACGACGGGATACTTGGAAACGACTTCCTGTCAAAAAATTGTATCGTGGAAGGGCCTAGCCAACTGCTTAGATTCACTTGGACAAAAAATAACCCCAACCAATTCAGCATACCTCTCAGCTAATCACGGAGAGGTAAAATAGCCGAAAATAGGCAAACTACAATTATTAACAATAGGGCAAATATACTAACCCCATCCTACAGCGACGAAGGCCATGGTATAAAACGGACGAATATACTAACCTCTTCTTGCGGAGATAAGGGCACTAGTATTTCAAACACAGACATACTAACCCCATCCTGCAGCGTAGAAGGTCATGGTATTAAACGGTCAAACATACTAACCTCTTCCTGATGCGAAGCAGATTCCAGTATCACAAATGTGGAAATCGTATTAAATAAACCCATCTGCGTGCCTGAACGGTCACAAAAACTTTTAACAGTTCCTTTAGAATCAGCGGAAGAAATGCTCTGCCTACCCGATAAAGTAAGCGATGAAGTCTTCCTCTCTAACTGTGTTTTGCCTTCAGGCCAAAATAAATATGTAATAAATGCCATCAATACAAATGACAAAACGGCAATCATACACAAATTAAAGCTGCTACTAGGTCCAGCACATAACTATAAGCTAATCCCTCTGGAAACCGAAGAGAAACATACCCCAGAGACGACACATTCAATTCATCACGTGAAATACTTCCTACCGGACAATGAAATTCCGGACCACCCGCGGCATAATCTGCGGTTAGAAAACCTCCAAATAGAACTCAATGTAGGAAAAAATCTTAGTCTTGATGAAAAACAAACGATTTTGAATCTATGTAGTGAATATAATGACATATTCCATCTAAAGGCGATTATACGTACACCGACGCAATTACCCATACGATACAACTAGTGCAGGATCAGGCACCGATAAATCAGAGAACGTACAGACTGCCCGAAACAAAAAGTCAAATAATCAACGAACAAATGAAGAAAATGTTGGAAAATGACATTGTTCAACCCAGCAAAAGCCCGTGGAACTCACCCCTCTTAGTCATTCCTAAGAAAGCAGGTCCGGATGGAAACAGCAGATGGAGAGTTGTGGTCGATTTTCGTATATTGAATGATAAGACCGTTGGCGATGCTTACCCTCTCCCTCGAATAGAGGATATACTTGATCAACTAGGTCATTTCCGTTATTTCTCCACGCTCGATCTAGCTAGTGGCTACCATCAAGTTCTGGTAGATCCAAAAAATCAAACAAACACCGCTTTCAGCACGAACTATGGACACTATGAGCTTAAGTGTATTCCTTATATATTTAGATGATATCGTTATCTGCTGTAAGAACCTCACAGATCATAACAAGAAGCTGAAAAAAGGTTTTTGATAGATTAAGAAAAAATTACTTAAAACTGCAGCCGGAAAAGTGCAGATTCCTACAAAACGAAGTGGTTTATTTGGGACATATATGTTCAGAATTAAGGGCACTTCCTAATCCCAGACTCGCCAACTACTACCGTAAATTTATCCCACTTTTCTAAAATAGTTCGTCCCCTCACAAACCTACTCCGTAAGGACGTAAAGTTCACCTGGACTGAGAAATGCCAAAGAGCATTTCAAGAAATCAAGGACCTTTTGGTCTCCCCTAGTCTGTTGGTCTACCCTGATTTTTCAAAGCCTTTTAATCTGAAGACGGATGCAAGCGGTGAAGCGATCGGAGCTGTACTCTCCCAGGGCGATGTAGGTAAAGACCAGCCCATTGCATATGCTAGCCGCACCTTAAACAAAGCCGAACGTAACTACTTTACTATTGAGAAAGAGCTACTAGCAATCGTATGGGCTACTAAGAACTTTAGATGCTACCTTAAGGGCTTAAATTTACTATATTTACAGATCATAAGCCCTTGAGTGAAAGATCCGACAACTCGCCTCGTTCGATTCCATCATAAATTGTCGGAATTCGATTACAAAATTGAATATAAGCCAATACTAATGCTGATGCCCTTAGTCGAATTCCACAATTTTATGGTGCGAACTCGGCACAAGAACGGCAGCGTAAACGGTGTAGCGCTAGGGACAAAATCCTTACCTATGCCGAGTACGAAGCCGAGAAAGCGGAACAAAAAATTAAAAAACCTGTAGAGTGCAGGATTTGCGCGAATTCGGATACATCTAAGTCACTTGTGCAAGAATCTGCAGAGCCTTTAATAATTGAGGTACAAGCCGAGGTGCACCGGGCGAGCTCATCAAAACACCGATAATACAGCAGAATGTAATGCTATTATACGATTGCAATCACAAAGGGCGCATACAGCTCCGGAGCCACCACATACGGTTATTCAAAGCAATCTAACCAAATCAAACGATTCTGAAACACCGGAGGCTTCCATAACGAAGAGCGAAATGAAATTGCAGGCGGTAAATGCAAAACCCATAGAAGTAATCAGTAGCTCGGAGGAAATACAAACCATTCTTAAGGACTATCATGACGTATAAAAGAATGCCCAAAAAATATTGGTGGAAACACAGGCTAAGAGACATTAAAAATTACATCAAAAAATTAAAAAAATGTCACACCATGAAAGCAACACCTTTGATACGAATGCCAATGATAATCACTGATATCGCCGAAAAAACTTTTGATTAGGTATATTTAGATATCGTCGGCCCATTAGAATAGTCAGAGTCTGGAAATTTGTATATTCTAACCTTTCAGGATAATTTATTGATTGCCATGCCATGCAAAATGCAGAGGCCCAAGCCGTGGCTCAAGTTGTTTTCGATGATATAATTACACGTTTCGGTATTCCTAAACAGATTGTCACGGATCAGGGGACAAACTTTCTCAGTAATTTATTTAAAGGGTTCAGCAAACTGCTTAAGATAAAAAAATTGCAGACCAAAGCTTACCATCGAGTGCACTCGAACGAGCACACCGGCCAATAGTGGAGTATCTGCGAAGCATAACTGACGAAAACCCCAGGTCATGGGATCAGTTCTTGCGTACAGCAACTTTTGTTTATAACAATGGTATTCATCATAGCACGAAACTCACACCCATGGAATGCCTCTATAGGTTCACGCCTGACATACCTTCTAACACGAAAAGAGATCCTGAACCCATATATTTACAATCATTAAAATTACTGCCATCTTCTTAGATATAGACTTCAAAAATCGTATTCCATAGCCTGGCGCAACCTCTTAGCAAGCAAACACAGGTCGAAAACCTATTTTGACAAAACAATAAGACCTTATACATTTCACGTAGGCCCATAGGGGATAAAGTACTCGTCAAAAGCTAAAAAAGAAAAGGAAAACTATCACCCATATGGAGAGGGCCTCATACAGTAACAAGTATAAAAGGACCCGTAAACTCAGCTATCAAAGTTGGTAGAAAAGAAATTGTGATCCATTACAATCGGTTAAAGCCTTACTACGAATACAAAAAAATTTATTAACACTTGACTTTCCCACCATTATTTATTTGCAGTACATTATGCAGTTCATGATTGTCAACCTTTCGAGCCACCAGTACACGATGAATTCTCTGAACAAAACAGTAGTGGTATTCGAAGGTTTAGGCGACTTATGGGTCTATCACAACACATGGACCGTTCTCACAGTCGTACCAAAATAATCCACGAACTACTTCCGAACTACTTCTCAAAACTAACGAGATCATACAACTGACTGACCACTTTACTAAAATACAGTTGAGGCAGGAAATTGTAGCAAGTATCCTTCTACAAGTCCTCGAAACAGAAACCCGCCAAAGAACCTTAATTGATATCATAATAGCCTCCAGAAACAACGAAATGCATCCATTATTTATATCTCCAAATTCTTTTTTAAATAATTATGAAAGGTCGAACCCTATCTGCGAAATAAAATGCTTGTCAATGTTATATCAAACAGCAGAAGTAATATCACATCTCTTACAGGAAAAACTAGTAGTTAAAATTATACTACCTATTTTAGCATTACACAAAATGCAATTTTCTTAAATTCTTTGTTTCCCGATACACCTTTCAGCGGGCCACTCACTAGTACCCGATATAAAGTATTCACAGATAGCTACGCAAACAGAATTTCAGGAGTTCCTCTTAATTAAGGGTGAAGAAGTCAAATCTTTTATCACAATTACACGTGGGTTGAACGTTACCACTTATGTGGGAAAACTAGAGATTCCCATAACACAGGAAACCGCCACAAACGAATACATCGTCAAAGTATTCTTTAGTCCTCTTAATGATAGCATACAATGCCATTATCGAGTATAATATCCCTCACAAGATACATTAATCAAAATGACTAGGCCAAATACTTGGTTGTATTCAGTTACCAAACCTACCATACTACATGTAGCCTGTTCGAAGATATTATCAACACCAAGACTAACAGGACAAGGCATACTAACAATAAATGAACCGTGTGAAGTTCAAGCTCTCGATAAGACGATCAGGACCCACGTTGTTCATTGTACAACCGCAATATTTTCCCCCGCTAGTAAAGAATTCTTTAGCTTAAGCCTTACTTCCCTTATCCCCAGTACTGTATATTACGCGATTAATAATGGGTTCAGATACAAATGAAATAATCCATAAAAGCACTCAATCCTTGGAGGAGATACAAGACAAATTAGAGCAACTAAAAGATAATACCAAAGCTGTTAATCACCGCACCCAATCCATAACTTCGCTCTCAATTTCCAGTCTACTAATAATAGGAATAATTCTAGTCATCGTTTGTATCCTATAGCTATACCCAAAATTTTAAGAAACTGGCAAAGTGAAAAGGCTTTACCGCCTAAAGATATAGAAATGCAGGTTATAGAACCCGCTACGGAGCCCTCCAAGTACACCTTCATGTAGTGAAACCCCCAGGAAACCGTTAACTCGATCACTTACACTACCAAAATCCGTGCACTTACACTACCAAAAAATTAATGCAAAAAAAAATTTATTTAGGAATTGTAACAATATATACATATTAATATAAATACAAAAATCATTAGATTTTGAAATTTGCAAGCTCTGTTTTAATAAAATAAATACATATTTATGTCATAAAGAATAAATATGTACTTGCAAAAAAAAAAAAAAATGTTTAAAAGACTATACAACTCTTGTAATATATAATGTATCAATTAATAAGTAATTAGTAATTAGTGGAAATTAAATAATACTCAAGAAGTTTAGCGTAAAGAAATTATTTTCTAAATGTTGAAGTAAATGTAACAAAACAAAATTATGTATATTCATACCTAGTACCTATTTAAAATTAAAGAAAAACTAAAAATAAATCTTTGTAGAAGTAGCAAGATATTACATTGTAAAACTGTTTCGCAAAACAAAACAAAAAAAATATAAGCAAACAAATATTATAACTTTATATAAACATAGGATTAAATATTAAAAAGAATATATATATAATTAACTACAATATAATAAATTGATATATGTTAAAACTGAAAATAATGATAAACTAAGTAAAAACATTGTTCTGCCTTCAAATACTTGAAAAAAGAATAACACTCTTTAATTAGAGGGGAAGAATTTGTTGCGTGTGCATAACTCATATTTCTTAGTAACCTATCATATCTTGAATTCAAACGAAATATTACAATAATCTTATATCGTGTCTATATTTCCTAAATTAATAGAATTATTAACTACCCGTCAGGAATTCTTCTGACCCACTCCGCGCCTAAAACTAAATCTAAGTCTAGTAATAAGTAAATCCGACTCTAACTGGAGCCTCAAAACCATTTTATTTTATTCCCTAATTTTGCCCCTCCGACTCATATTCCCAACGACCCTAATTCATCTTCTTCAAATCCGCCACCCAAACCAACACAGTTTGCTTCTGCAAACTGGAGCTAAGTACCCTAATTTCATTAGTTCCCATACTTCAAATCCTTCATCTGATCAGTTATCCAATACCCCATCTTCCTCCCATAGCCCCATTTTTGATCCCCTTCTGCCTTCCACAGTTAAGCTAACACAACAAACTATTGATACTACAGAATGTCGTTATGCACTTTCAAGGCTTAGAAAAAAAAAGACTTACGAGAATAAACGACTCCCTCTAGCATATCTACATGACAAATCCGAATCAGTGTTCTATGAGGGTAAAACGAAAACAAGCGTCATGGTCTCCATCCAACAAGAAGGTCTCCCTACTGACCTAAACAGTCTGAAGGACATATATATCAGGTTCCACGAGATTTTTAATATGTCTCCCCAAAAAGTCTCGTCGATATAAAGAACCAAGAATTATTTCCCGCTACATTTAGTGTTTTTCGAGACGACGATCCTTCCCACCCAAAGGATGACTCTCCTTGCCGAGGCGTGCTAGTGGCCATACACAACGACCTCAACTCTTCGGCCATTTCCACTTCTTCTTCTTCTAAGCTTGACTTCATTTCAATAAAAATAATACTCCCCCACAGGTCCCTGTACGTTATGTGTTTTTACATCCTACCAGCTCAACCTATTGAACCCTACTAACGTGCTGTTAATGCGATTGATGAAATTATCGAGTTATCTGACTCCCATGACGACATGACATAGACGTCAAGAATGTTCGAGAGTGTATAGTCGTACTATAAGTCTTCTCCGGCTAAAGTAAAATAAACTCGTCAATTATTAATACGAACTTACTTTAAAAGCGTGGGTTATAGATACTGTGCAAATAAATTCAAAGTAAAAACATTTATAAATCACTGAAAATCTAGCAAGAAAACAGTTTCTTTTATTATTTATAACTTGCGTGCTGTGTCTGCCGTGCACATATATATATACTCAAACCGCACATGATGTCGTCGATTGCTACCAGATCTCAAACGCAACCCTAAACCAACCTTCAACTTCGACTCAATCGAGCTTGGCCTCCACAAACGCAACCAATGATGGCACAAAATTGACAAGAAGCAGAGTAAGCCCAACCAACCAAAACTCACCCCTACTCAGCTTAATTCCCCAAAAAGCGTAACATCTTCGCCTGTCATTAGAGGACTGACTGAACAATCGTTTCATGCTGAACTTAAAAGACATGCTAACGTTATAATCGCATCCTTTAAGAACGAATTGGCAGATACTCGCAATATTTATGGTGTTCCACAATTGCCAAAAGAAAACTTAACTATCGTATATAACACAATATGCGAGAAAATTAGGAAAACACCACCTATCTTAATTAATTCTTTTCTCACGAAGCCGCGTAGGAGAAGTGATGAGCCAGCTGTCATTCTACAATTCGCCAGTGCTGGAGAGAGAAACAAGATGCTTAAAGCGCTCTCTGACTATAGGCGAAAAACAAAACGCCAACTGCTGCTAAGCGACTTTGGTTTCGATGCTGCTGCTGTACACAGAGAGATGATGTTTGTGAATGAGAGCCTGACTACAAAAAATCGTTCACTTCTTCAGCTTTGATGGAGAAAGTGTGCTATTAGAAGATATTGACAGTTTAAATGCTGCTGCCGAGAGACATTAAGTGTGAAGAACTACTACAGTCAACACATAACGAGCGAGTAAACCGCTAACTAATTTTACAATAGTTACCGTCATCTCTGTCATTGTCATATAATTTATTCTCTTAATTTGTTATCCCAACCCATACATAGTTTTTATAAGTCAAATCTATTTTTGTTTTCTCTTGTAAGTTTTCTATTATTGTTCTCTTAATTTATTGTCTTTTGCAATTTTTTCATTAGTCAAATTATCTGTTTCGTTTTCTTTTGTAAGTTGTCTGCGCTTGTGTCTCTCTGTTTATTTTTTGTATTATTTTGTTGTTCAATTATGCGATCAATGCTATTAGGTAGTAATGGGTTCTCTGGCTTTTAAGTATGCAGAGGATATTTGCCATATAAATGCTCAAAGCCTTGCACCTAAATAGGATGAATTTCATCAGTTATTCATAAAATCCAAGGTTGATGTGATCTGTGTTTCCGAAACGTGGTTCTTCTCCGAAATTAAGAACAGTGCCTATGACTTTGAGGGATATAGACTTTTCCGCGGTGATAGAATTGGTCGTGAAAGAGGGGGTGCAGCTGTTTACCTGTGCAGTGACATTATATTGCGAAACTGAACACAAATCAAACATCTATAGTACGTCTGAATATTTGTTTTTAAAACTTCACTTTGGTGTAGAACGATTACTTCTTGGAGTTATCTATAGGCCAAATAAAAACATTGATCCTACGCCGACAATAAGCAGTTTGAAGGAGCTCTCATGTTCTGTCTCCAACGTTGTTATATGTGGGGACCTCAACTGTGATTTGCTTAATTCTGTAACACCAGCTAAGTTAGTTGATAGTTTTAGGAGTATTAATTTCATACCAGTTAATTTGTTGACACCAACAGATTTTACATAAGAAGCAGCAACTCTTCTAGATGTTTTCTTTGTGGGAGATGTCGTTAAAACTCTATTCTACAATCAGTTATCAGCCCCAGGTTTTTCGAGGCATGATTTAATATTTTTGACATATATTTTTCAATAAAGGAAGGCCTCTTCTTAGATCGTTTAGCCGACTCTAGTCTATGCCAAGTTATTGGTATCTCAAACTTTATGGGTTGGCAATTAGACCTTACCTTCACTTCTGATCCCATTAACTCCTATATCTGTCTTTCTCCTCTATTGCTGTCAACTATTGATAAATTACACCCCCACTTCTTCTCTCTTTTTTTCACAACCCTCCTCCGCAGTCCCCACCTTCTGCAGTTCTCCCATCCTACGATTTTCATAAAGCTAACTTCCGCAAAATTAATGAATATCACAGCAGAGCCTCTTTTGACTTTGTCAATCTGTTCGCTTCAGGTCCGTCCTATCGACCCCTTTCTGGGCTACCTCTGGCGTACGTCAAGGCAGCCATCTAGGTCCCCTTCTTCTCATCCTAACTATAAACGACCTTGAAATGGTCGTTCAGCACTCAGCACTTTCTCTGTATGCTGACGATACCAAATTTTTCAACCCCATCTCCTCACAACACGACTCCAGCCTCCTTCAAATAGACCTAGATCATTTTTCCACCTGGTGCCTCAAAAACTACTTAGAACTCAATGTTGCCAAATGCCAATCTATTACCTTCTCACGTAAATGCAATAAATCCCCTCCTCGAACTTACCTCCTCCACGGTCAACCTGTATCCATCGATCAATATATTCGCAACCTTGGCGTGTTATGCGACAGAGAACTTAATAGTTTTGTACAGAAACATTAACAAATAGGTAGCAAATTAATAAACAATAAACGAATAACGGAAAAAGTTTCACCCAAAACGAAATACAAATTTACAAGCAAAGAAAACAGATAAATCTTTCATTTAAAATCACCTTTACACAATCGAAACAGTGCAAGTCTCCCATTCGGGAACAGTAACCAGTGAAACTTATAATAACCGAGAAGCAGTAAGCAAATAAACCTGTTATAAATAACATCCTCTCTACACAATCGAAAAAGTGAAAGTGCAAGTCTAGTACTTGGAACAGTAACACGTATAAAACCATTTTAATATTTATACCTTCAACTAAGTTACTCGTTCGACCACTTTCATAAACATTTCTTGGACATCCATTCCTACAGTAATAAATTCCTTTGACTTATTAAAATGCCTTAAACTCATAAAAATTCGCGTTGCCCTGTTTTTTGTGACCCACAAAAGCTGATAAGAAACGATTTAATTGCATTGAATAATGGAAAATACCCCTCAATCAAAGAGGTAAACGAAATCTAATGACGTCGAAATAATGTGGAATAAAGCTTCACTTCCAATCAGCAGTCATCAACACGTTGTTGCAAGGTTAATTTCGTATTATAATAAGTACATATAAGAGTACGAAGAAACTACGCAATGAAACAAAAAAGCTGGAGTTTTGTCAAGATTATCTGCAAAAGCTGTTTGATATTGCAACTTGTAAATTTTTTTCAAAAGAATTGTGTAAATGTGAGACCAAATTACCCATTGCAGAAGAACCCATTTTAAAAGATCAACGATATTCTCGTAAGATATATATTGGATAAGAAACGAAAATACCCACCGACAATTTTTGAAAACTACGGCTGATACTCCAAGCACTTCTACTGCTGCTGCTGCAGCTGTGGAATATTTGTCTAACAGTACTTCTACTGATACTGAAGTCAATGAATTTTGCCCATTAAAACCCCGTAAAAAAAAGAAAGAAACTCTTCAAATGAGAAAAAAACTACAGAATTTGGCTACAGCTTGTGATAGAACTGGTGATTCTGATAGATCGGCAGCTATCATAGTAAGCGCTGCTATAATTTAAACGTCATATGCAGTGAAAATTATAATAAGTACATATAAGTGAAAATTCATCGAAAGTGGTAGATCGCGGTAAATTATGACCAGAGAGTCAGAAAGTCCGTCTAGGTTTACAATGTGAAGCTGCAGGTTTTAGAAAACCTATATTCTCACTTTATTTTGACGGCCGTAAAGATAAAACACTATTCATCGCTAAGACTGACAACATATCACATCGAAAGACTGTTACTGAAGAACATATCTCACTTATATCGGAGCCAGATTCTGTGTATATCGGACATCTTTCAATTGATTCGGGAAAAGCAGTAACTATCAAAAAAGTATAGTTGACTTTCTGGAAATTTTTTTTGAATTTCGTACGTCTTTGGTAGCAATTGGGTGTGATGGCACTGCTGTAAATACAGGACATAAGAACGGCGTCATTGTTTTGTTAGAAAAACCTTTCGGCCGTCCTTTACAATGGTTTGTGTGCTCATTACATGCCAATGAGCTACCGCTTTGTCATCTGTCTGCAAGTCTCGATGGAACCACAACCGGCCCCAATAGTTTTTCCGGAAGCATTGAAAAGTGCCTGAATTTCTGGATGTGGATGCTGACTCTTTAAGCACAGATCAAAAATATTTGCATCAGAAGTGCTCAGCTATTTCTAGAGGTTCAATTTTGCCCGCTTTAGTTAGCAAGGATCCAGGAAAGCTGGCACATTCGCGATGGTTAACTTGTGCAAACCGGATTCTTCGGTTATATGTTGGCACAGAAAATCCTTCGATAAATCTCAAAGAACTTGTCATATTCATTGTGAAAGTCTACGCACCAACCTGGTTTGACATAAACACCAAGCCAACATGTAATTATGGTCCAATTCACATTTTCAATATGATGAAAACAATTAAAGAATTACCTTTTTTTGAAACAAAATCTCAATATTTCAACCGTACCGAAGGTCCAACAACTTCTGATGAAAACAATTAAAATCATATTTCAAATCCTATTTACTATTCCTGTATCTATTTATGTAATATATATTTAATAAAAAAAAAAAATATTTTAATGCGTTCTATTTCGACCGTTTTGAGATACCTTTTTTCTCTTACACTTCAAAGTTCAAGTCTAGTGCGCCACCTGAATATGTTGACGTAGAAGACTGTAATTTGGAATTTATACATAAGGGGTGATTTTTTAAGAGGTTTAGAACTTTTTTAAAAAAAAAAACACAAAAAATTCGAAAAAATGAATGAAATATTTATTTGAATCGATAGTTTGAACCTTGCAATTTAATGTTTAAAGATAATTTCATGCAAATGTTGACCGCGGCTGCGTCTCAGGTAGCCCATCCGCTGAGTCCAATTTTGGCATACTCTTTCACACATATCGGCCGGTATCTCACGAATGAATGCATGGATGTTGGCTTCCAGTGCGTCAATCGAAGCGGGCTTGTCCCTATACACATTAGCCTTGGCATACCCCCACAAAAAATAATCTAATAGTGTCAAATCGCACGATCTAGGCGGCCAATTGACCGGCCCGAAACGTGAAATTAACTGTTCACCAAACTCGCCTCGCAATTGCGCCATTGTTTCGCGTGCTGTGTGGCATGTGGCACCGTCTTGTTGAAACCACATATCATGCAAGTCAAGAACTTCCATTTCGGGCAAAAAAAAGTTTGTTATCATCGCTCGGTAGCGTTCACCATTGACAGTAACGCTGCGATTCGCATCATCTTTGAAGAAATATGGCCCAATAATGCCGCCGGCCCATAAACCGCACCAAACAGTGGCTTTTTCGGGATGCATTGGTAGCTGTTGCAATGCTTCTGGCTGATCTTCACTCCAAATGCGGCAATTTTGCTTATTTACGTACCCATTCAACCAAAAATGAGCCTCATCGCTGAACACAATTTTTCGATAAAAAAGCGGATCCTCGGCCAGCTTTCCAAGAGCCCATTCACCAAAAATTCGGCGTTGTGGTAGGTCGACTGGCTTTAGTTCTTGCACCAGCTGTATCTTAAAAGGCTTTACGCCCAAATCCTTCCGCAAAATTTTCCACGTAGTGCTGTAACAAAGGCCTAACTGCTGGGAACGGCGCCGAATCGACATTTCGCGGTCTTCTGTCACACTAGCTGATACGGCCGCAATATTTTCTTCACTACGCACAGTACGTAAACGTGTTGGTGGTTTAATGTCCAACAAAGTAAATTTGGTGCGAAATTTGGTCACAATCTTCCGAATAGACTGCTCAGAAGGTCGAGAATGCCGATCATAAAATGGAAGCAGCGCGAGTTAAGTATTGGTCATAAGAGCACCATATTACGCTTATAAACCATACTTGCTGAATTTACAGTAGACTATTCTTACTGGTAAATTATTATCGTCATCACTTTTATGTTGACACATAAAAGCGACGAAGACCGAATAAAATCAACAAATGAAAGTAGGCCAATTCATTGGGCAACCTATTGAAAAATAGAGTGAATAAAGACACCCAATGCATTCGGCTGACCCAGTGGAAACTGTAAAGGCAAGCAAGTCAATGGGGGATTTATGTCGTAACATAATAATACATTAAGTAATACATTCATGTCAATTTTCTTCTGGCATTCTAGCAGTTGTAACAGTTAGTTCTTTTACAGACCTCAACGAGTACAACGGTGCAGCTCCGCTTAAGACGGCGACCGTCCTTTATTGTACTTAAATAATTATAGAACCCTAAGCAAAAATAATAGATAAAGAATAAATCTTTGTTAAAAATTTTGTCGGTTGTTTATAATTTGTGTGGCGCAGTCGGTAGGATCAGGTACAACTATCCTGATCCAAAACGTGAAAGTTCGCTACGTAGCAAAGAGCCTTATCGCAGCGACACGACAGTTAAGAAGTTAATAAAAGCAAACAAATTCGGGAAGTGACCTTTGTGCTCGAAAAAAAAAAAATAAGACTACAAGTATGGCATATAACCAGGGAGAGATGCCGGAAGTGTCTAATCGAGATATTTTGAATAGCCTTATGGCTATTGTGGCCAGAATCCCACCGGCTAGCATTGGCGGCCATGTACTACGAGAGATACAGCACCTACCCGAATTCGAAGGAGATAGCAAAACGCTGACACACTTCCTAGTAATGGTGGAGAACCATCTCACAAATACCGGAAGGGACCAGCAGGCAACATGGACGATAATCCAACAGACGAAGATCAAAGGACGAGCAATGGATCTACTCCTAGTCAATGGCGTGACCACATGGGCCCAGGCAAAGGAACTCTTTAGACACCACTACCGTCCGATCATCAGCAGTACGGATTTGACGAGGGAAATGGTGAACATGAAAGTGAGTTCTATTTACGATTTAGTTAACAAATTAGAATATTTATTAAGTAAGGTTAATACGTATGTCATATTTTCCGACAATCAGGAGCCTGAGAAATTGTTGCTCCACAACATTATTATAAATAAAGTGAGGGACATTACTGTAGGTAACTTAGCTAGAGAGTTAAGAGATAAGTATGATATACAAAGTATAAAACGAATTTTATTCTCCTACATTGGGTATGATCATGGAAATTTAAAGACCATGGAAAATAAGCATCCAAGTAGACAGCAGAACAGAGTTCCTAATGAACAAACACCTGGGGGATATTATAGGAACTCAGGGAATTTTAGGAATGGGGGTGATCAAAGTGGCAGACTCTCAGGGAACGTTAGAAATAATAATTATTATCAGAACGAATCAAGAACATCAGGAAATGCCAGGCAAAATCAGTCTCAAAGGCCACAGGCCATGGATACTAACAACGTACAAACCGACCAAGGGCCCCTCAGACAGGAAATTAATTCAGTAGAGCCACCGGTTTTTCTGAATGGAGCCTCGGACAACTAATGACCATACCCACTACTATTCAAAACCAACGGCACTACATTCTAATAGACACAGGAAGTGCCATGACTATCGTTAATACAAACAAACTCGACATGACACCGTACCCAATAGTAGATACCCGACAAGTTGAAATAAGAACTATTAATAGTACCATAACTCAGAGTGCGAACATAATTCAATTTCCCGTTCCAACAGAATTTGGCTACAGCAATAACACATTCATTAAAGCTTACGCTCAGAGTTTAGAGAACAAGAACTATACCATACTTCTGGGTATGGATGTTCTCAAAAATATAATTAAAACTATTGATATAGAGCAAGGAAAGATAACTCTAAGAAACAAGACCGTTCTAAAGATAGAGCGTGGACAAGAGCTGTCTTGCAATTATCTAGAAGAAGGCAATCCTGACTTCGGCAGCCTCAATCGCGAAGAACACTCAGCATTGGCCTCCTTACTAGACGATTTCCAAGATATCCAATATCGGGAGGGCGATCAGTTAACGCACACCTCGACGATCAAACACGAAATCCACCTTAAAGAAGATAAACCAATATACTCAAAGTTGTATAGGTTGCCAAAAAAGCACGAAGATGAGGTCATTAAACAGATTGCAGACATGGAGCGACAGGGTATAATCAGGAAGAGTATGAGTAGATTCGCTTCCCCGATCGTGGTTGTGGCAAAGAAACCAGACCAAGATGGTCAGTTGAAGTACCGCATTTGTGTCGACTATAGAGCGTTAAATGCACTCACTGAAGATGACCGCTTTCCTCTACCAAATATAGACAATCTCTTTGATAAGTTAGGGAAAGCAATGTATTTTTCAACTCTGGATTTAGCAAAAGGGTATCACCAAATATTAATGCATCCAAATGATATTGCGAAAACCGCATTTATAACTCCGCAAGGATTGTACGAATATGTTCGTATGCCGTTTGGGCTTAAGAACGCCCCAGCTACTTTTCAGCGCTTAATGAACCACATATTAAGGGAACACATAAACAAAAGCTGCGTTGTCTATTTAGACGACATTTTAATATTCTCCACTTCTTTGAAAGAACATTTGAAAAATCTTAGAGACATTTTGTTAATTCTGGAAAAGCATAATTTAAAATTGCAAATTGGTAAATGCTCATTCCTTAAGAAAGAAACAGAATTTTTAGGCCACATTCTGACGGAGGAGGGCATAAAACCGAACCCTAACAAAGTAGATACAATCAAAAACCTCTCACTCCCGCAAACTGAGAAACAACTTAGAAGTTTTCTAGGAGCCTCAGGGTACTACCGGAAATTCATACAGGATTATGCAAAAATCGCATATCCAATGACCAAGTACCTCAAGAAGGACACCAAAATAAACGTGAACGACCCAGAGTATGTGAATGCTTTCGAAACACTCAAACTTAACTTGATAACACACCCAATTCTTAAGTTTCCGGAATTCGAGAAACAATTCCAGCTATACACGGATGCAAGTAATTTCGCCATCGGAGCTGTCCTCACACAAGACAAACAGCCGGTTTGCTATATTTCAAGGACTCTTAACGAGCATGAAAGAAACTATTCCGTGACGGACAAGGAATTTCTAGCTATCGTGTGGAGTGTATCCAAATTAAGACCATACCTGTGGGGGAATAAGTTCAAAATCACGACTGACCATCTTCCTATAAAATAATTGAATAAAAAATATAATGGTGCCGAATTCTCTCAGCGCAACCAAAGGTGGCTACTTAAATTGCAAGAGTTTGATTATGAGATTGAATATCTCAAGGGCCAGGAGAATAAAGTTGCCGATTTTCTAAGCAGAATCGAAGAAGCAAGCTTGGAAGTTAATCAAATGTCGGACAACGAAACCGTGCATTCAGGAATGGAGGAACAATTTCATCACATTCCCATCAAAGAAGGGATAGTCAATATATATAAACAACAAATCATTTTAAGTTACGATAAGGAACCAAAAATCGAAACACTTCATGGTAAAAGAATTTTGTATATTAGAGCTTCAGATCCTATAGGAATAATAATGGGCCAACTCAAAGAAATAGCTCAAGGAACAATTGGCATTTATGCTGAAGTCAGAGAGCCGGATTATAACAAAGTTCAGCAAATAATCATAAATTTATATGCAGGAAACAGAAAAACTAAATTTGTGAAACTAACACGGAGAGTAAGAGATTTAAGAACAGAGGCTGACGCTAGGAGACAGATATCCATTTACCACATTAGAGAGAGTCAACACTCGGGAATTATAGAATCTTATAACACACTGAAACAACAAATTTATTATCCTAAACTTACTCGAGTAATTACCCAGATAATAAACAATTGCGATATCTGCCAGAGAGCTAAATATGAGAGAAAACCGATACAGGAAAAATTCAAGTTAACGGAGACTCCTAACCAGCCTAATGAAATAATTCATATAGACATCTACCATTTCCACAAACACATATTTCTAACAATGATTGACAAATTAACAAAGAAAGGGTATGTGTACAGACTTGAAAGTAAAAACCACATTCACAAAATAGACGCTATCACTGAACATCTCACTAGAGTAGGCTCACCTAAAAAAATCATAACAGATAACGAGTTTAACACTGCATATATTAGAGAATACCTTAGAGAACGAAACATTGACGTACATTATACTAAACCAAATTCACATACAGGTAATGCTGACATAGAACGTCTACATAGCACCATAGCCGAGATTTTACTTACCATGAATCAGGAAGAGTCAGTAAACACAAAGATGTTTAGAGCTTTTCAGATTTATAACAAAAGATATCATACTACGATAGGCATGTCACCGGAACAGGTCCTACCTACAAATGTAGAAGCGGTGGTAAGGAGACTTAAAAAGAAGAAAACAAATGTCATAAACAAAAGGAATCAAGGCAGGGAAGACTATATAGAAACCAGGCAAGTGGGTTATATTAAAAATTATAAACATGTAAGACATAAGAATGAACCTAATTTTAGATTGAGAAATTTAGATAGGGTACATACATCAAATATTAAAAGACCAAGACAATTTGCAGAATCTGCCACTGATGTTAATCTTCCTAATGATGACAACCAACCTAGTACAAGCGGCACTGGTAATAACGCCAATCGAGAGTAATAGCGGATTCACGATAATAAATATGGGGGAAGGAGAGATTATCAACCAGACCCAAACCATCCTTCACATCGTTAAGTTAAACAAGCTGGCAGAAACATTACAGGAAATACAAAAATTGGAAATTATTGGGCAAGACCCAGAAATAAGAAGAGAATGTTTAACAATTTATACAAAAATACTTAGTATCATGCCTCCTAAGACACGATCCAAGAGAGGACTCATAAATTTTGTAGGAACTACTCAGAAATGGTTATTCGGTACCATGGATGATGCAGATAGGGAAGAGATAGACGAACACCTTAGAATAACAGATACTAACAATAAAAACGCAATTCACGAACTAAATAATCAAATTAAAATTAACACGCAATTAGATGAAAATATGAAGAACATAAGGGATTTAGTTGCAAAAGACAGGGAGGAAATAGAACGATATCAGAACGAAAGTCAACAATTACAAAAGACAATACTTAAGCGTATACAACGGACAGAAGTACTCACTAGACTACAAATGTTAGAGAAACTAATTGATAATTTATTAGATACCATAGCAGCAACCAAATTAGGAATTACTCACCCTAGTCTACTCACAAAAGATGAGTTAATTATGACAAACATGGATTTAAGCAAGTTGAAAAATATTAAATCAGGAGTAATGAAATATACGGATGACTCTATTATTATAGCATTAAAAATACCAGATGAAATTATTACACTCCCAATCAAATTAATTGCACCGATAACAAATCATGAAAAACAAGAAGTAGATGTAGAACCATTTATTGTAACTGTATATGAAGGAAACGAATATAAATATGACAGCGAAAAAACTAATGTTAACGATTTAAGAAGAAGAAATGATTGTATTGTTAAACAAAATTGTTTGATGAAAATTAATAGAAACTTTGAAATTATGGAAATAAATGAAAGAACTTATATTGTTAAAAATGCCGAAAATATAACCGTGCAAAATAATTGTGACTCCAGAGACTTAACTCTTGCAGGAAACTATATTATTAATATTCAGAATTGTAATATTAAAGTTAATGATGCTATAATTAAAAATAAGGAAACCAACTTTACTTTTCTAATTTCATTACGAAGAAATTAGTAAAGAAAATGTCACTGCTAATACCATATTTAAAAAATTTGAAAAATGGCATGAAATTGAAAATAGACGTACTATAGATCTAGTTGAATACCATAAAATAAAAACCTATGTAATTTCCGGTACAACTATGTTCACAATCATAATAATCACCGTTATTGTCGGAAGCATAATTTACAAGAATGTCAGAAGAACGAAAAAAATTAAAGTAAAAATTACTAATTTAACGGAAAAACAAGAAGAAAACGCAATAGATATTCCAAGTCATAATAATTTCCAGGAGAAAATTTTCTCTAAGGAAGGAGGAGTTAAGTATTGGTCATAAGAGCACCATATTACGCTTATAAACCATACTTGCTGAATTTACAGTAGACTATTCTTACTGGTAAATTATTATCGTCATCACTTTTATGTTGACACATAAAAGCGACGAAGACCGAATAAAATAAACAAATGAAAGTAGGCCAATTCATTGGGCAACCTATTGAAAAATAGAGTGAATAAAGACACCCAATGCATTCGGCTGACCCAGTGGAAACTGTAAAGGCAAGCAAGTCAATGGGGGATTTATGTCGTAACATAATAATACATTAAGTAATACATTCATGTCAATTTTCTTCTGGCATTCTAGCAGTTGTAACAGTTAGTTCTTTTACAGACCTCAACGAGTACAACGGTGCAGCTCCGCTTAAGACGGCGACCGTCCTTTATTGTACTTAAATAATTATAGAACCCTAAGCAAAAATAATAGATAAAGAATAAATCTTTGTTAAAAATTTTGTCGGTTGTTTATAATTTGTGTGGCGCAGTCGGTAGGATTAGGTACAACTATCCTGATCCAAAACGTGAAAGTTCGCTACGTAGCAAAGAGCCTTATCGCAGCGACACGACAGTTAAGAAGTTAATAAAAGCAAACAAATTCGGGAAGTGGCTTTTGTGCTCGAAAAAAAAAAAAAGACTACAAGTATGGCATATAACCAGGGAGAGATGCCGGAAGTGTCTAATCGAGATATTTTGAATAGCCTTATGGCTATTGTGGCCAGAATCCCACCGGCTAGCATTGGCGGCCATGTACTACGAGAGATACAGCACCTACCCGAATTCGAAGGAGATAGCAAAACGCTGACACACTTCCTAGTAATGGTGGAAAACCATCTCACAAATACCGGAGGGGACCAGCAGGCAACATGGACGATAATCCAACAGACGAAGATCAAAGGACGAGCAATGGATCTACTCCTAGTCAATGGCGTGACCACATGGGCCCAGGCAAAGGAACTCTTTAGACACCACTACCGTCCGATCATCAGCAGTACGGATTTGACGAGGGAAATAGTGAACATGAAAGTGAGTTCTATTTACGATTTAGTTAACAAATTAGAATATTTATTAAGTAAGGTTAATACGTATGTCATATTTTCCGACAATCAGGAGCCTGAGAAATTGTTGCTCCACAACATTATTATAAGTAAAGTGAGGGACATTACTGTAGGTAACTTAGCTAGAGAGTTAAGAGATAAGTATGATATACAAAGTATAAAACGAATTTTATTCTCCTACATTGGGTATGATCATGGAAATTTAAAGACCATGGACAATAAGCATCCAAGTAGACAGCAGAACAGAGTTCCTAATGAACAAACACCTGGGGGATATTATAGGAACTCAGGGAATTTTAGGAATGGGGGTGATCAAAGTGGCAGACTCTCAGGGAACGTTAGAAATAATAATTATTATCAGAACGAACCAAGAACATCAGGAAATGCCAGGCAAAATCAGTCTCAAAGGCCACAGGCCATGGATACTAACAACGTACAAACCGACCAAGGGCCCCTCAGACAGGAAATTAATTCAGTAGAGCCACCGGTTTTTCTGAATGGAGCCTCGGACAACTAATGACCATACCCACTACTATTCAAAACCAACGGCACTACATTCTAATAGACACAGGAAGTGCCATGACTATCGTTAATACAAACAAACTCGACATGGCACCGTACCCAATATTAGATACCCGACAAGTTGAAATAAGAACTATTAATAGTACCATAACTCAGAGTGCGAACATAATTCAATTTCCCGTTCCAACAGAATTTGGCTACAGCAATAACACATTCATTAAAGCTTACGCTCAGAGTTTAGAGAACAAGAACTATACCATACTTCTGGGTATGGATGTTCTCAAAAATATAATTAAAACTATTGACATAGAGCAAGGAAAGATAACTCTAAGAAACAAGACCGTTCTAAAGATAGAGCGTGGACAAGAGCTGTCTTGCAATTATCTAGAAGAAGGCAATCCTGACTTCGGCAGCCTCAATCGCGAAGAACACTCAGCATTGGCCTCCTTACTAGACGATTTCCAAGATATCCAATATCGGGAGGGCGATCAGTTAACCCACACCTCGACGATCAAACACGAAATCCACCTTAAAGAAGATAAACCAATATACTCAAAGTTGTATAGGTTGCCAAAAAAGCACGAAGATGAGGTCATTAAACAGATTGCAGACATGGAGCGACAGGGTATAATCAGGAAGAGTATGAGTAGATTCGCTTCCCCGATCGTGGTTGTGGCAAAGAAACCAGACCAAGATGGTCAGTTGAAGTACCGCATTTGTGTCGACTATAGAGCGTTAAATGCACTCACTGAAGATGACCGCTTTCCTCTACCAAATATAGACAATCTCTTTGATAAGTTAGGGAAAGCAATGTATTTTTCAACTCTGGATTTAGCAAAAGGGTATCACCAAATATTAATGCATCCAAATGATATTGCGAAAACCGCATTTATAACTCCGCAAGGATTGTACGAATATGTTCGTATGCCGTTTGGGCTTAAGAACGCCCCAGCTACTTTTCAGCGCTTAATGAACCACATATTAAGGGAACACATAAACAAAACCTGCGTTGTCTATTTAGACGACATTTTAATATTCTCCACTTCTTTGAAAGAACATTTGAAAAATCTTAGAGACATTTTGTTAATTCTGGAAAAACATAATTTAAAATTGCAAATTGGTAAATGCTCATTCCTTAAGAAAGAAACAGAATTTTTAGGCCACATTCTGACGGAGGAGGGCATAAAACCGAACCCTAACAAAGTAGATACAATCAAAAACCTCTCACTCCCGCAAACTGAGAAACAACTTAGAAGTTTTCTAGGAGCCTCAGGGTACTACCGGAAATTCATACAGGATTATGCAAAAATCGCATATCCAATGACCAAGTACCTCAAGAAGGACACCAAAATAAACGTGAACGACCCAGAGTATGTGAATGCTTTCGAAACACTCAAACTTAACTTGATAACACACCCAATTCTTAAGTTTCCGGAATTCGAGAAACAATTCCAGCTATACACTGATGCAAGTAATTTCGCCATCGGAGCTGTCCTCACACAAGACAAACAGCCGGTTTGCTATATTTCAAGGACTCTTAACGAGCATGAAAGAAACTATTCCGTGACGGACAAGGAATTTCTAGCTATCGTGTGGAGTGTATCCAAATTAAGACCATACCTGTGGGGGAATAAGTTCAAAATCACGACTGACCATCTTCCTATAAAATACTTGAATAAAAAATATAATGGTGCCGAGTTCTCTCAGCGCAACCAAAGGTGGCTACTTAAATTGCAAGAGTTTGATTATGAGATTGAATATCTCAAGGGCCAGGAGAATAAAGTTGCCGATTTTCTAAGCAGAATCGAAGAAGCAAGCTTGGAAGTTAATCAAATGTCGGACAACGAAACCGTGCATTCAGGAATGGAGGAACAATTTGATCACATTCCCATCAAAGAAGGGATAGTCAATATATATAAACAACAAATCATTTTAAGTTACGATAAGGAACCAAAAATCGAAACACTTCATGGTAAAAGAATTTTGTATATTAGAGCTTCAGATCCTATAGGAATAATAACGGGCCAACTCAAAGAAATAGCTCAAGGAACAATTGGCATTTATGCTGAAGTCAGAGAGCCGGATTATAACAAAGTTCAGCAAATAATCATAAATTTATATGCAGGAAACAGAAAAACTAAATTTGTGAAACTAACACGGAGAGTAAGAGATTTAAGAACAGAGGCTGACGCTAGGAGACAGATATCCATTTACCACATTAGAGAGAGTCAACACTCGGGAATTATAGAATCTTATAACACACTGAAACAACAAATTTATTATCCTAAACTTACTCGAGTAATTACCCAGATAATAAACAATTGCGATATCTGCCAGAGAGCTAAATATGAGAGAAAACCGATACAGGAAAAATTCAAGTTAACGGAGACTCCTAACCAGCCTAATGAAATAATTCATATAGACATCTACCATTTCCACAAACACATATTTCTAACAATGATTGACAAATTAACAAAGAAAGGGTATGTGTACAGACTTGAAAGTAAAAACCACATTCACAAAATAGACGCTATCACTGAACATCTCACTAGAGTAGGCTCACCTAAAAAAATCATAACAGATAACGAGTTTAACACTGCATATATTAGAGAATACCTTAGAGAACGAAACATTGACGTACATTATACTAAACCAAATTCACATACAGGTAATGCTGACATAGAACGTCTACATAGCACCATAGCCGAGATTTTACTTACCATGAATCAGGAAGAGTCAGTAAACACAAAGATGTTTAGAGCTTTTCAGATTTATAACAAAAGATATCATACTACGATAGGCATGTCACCGGAACAGGTCCTACCTACAAATGTAGAAGCGGTGGTAAGGAGACTTAAAAAGAAGAAAACAAATGTCATAAACAAAAGGAATCAAGGCAGGGAAGACTATATAGAAACCAGGCAAGTGGGTTATATTAAAAATTATAAACATGTAAGACATAAGAATGAACCTAATTTTAGATTGAGAAATTTAGATAGGGTACATACATCAAATATTAAAAGACCAAGACAATTTGCAGAATCTGCCACTGATGTTAATCTTCCTAATGATGACAACCAACCTAGTACAAGCGGCACTGGTAATAACGCCAATCGAGAGTAATAGCGGATTCACGATAATAAATATGGGGGAAGGAGAGATTATCAACCAGACCCAAACCATCCTTCACATCGTTAAGTTAAACAAGCTGGCAGAAACATTACAGGAAATACAAAAATTGGAAATTATTGGGCAAGACCCAGAAATAAGAAGAGAATGTTTAACAATTTATACAAAAATACTTAGTATCATGCCTCCTAAGACACGATCCAAGAGAGGACTCATAAATTTTGTAGGAACTACTCAGAAATGGTTATTCGGTACCAAGGATGATGCAGATAGGGAAGAGATAGACGAACACCTTAGAATAACAGATACTAACAATAAAAACGCAATTCACGAACTAAATAATCAAATTAAAATTAACACGCAATTAGATGAAAATATGAAGAACATAAGGGATTTAGTTGCAAAAGACAGGGAGGAAATAGAACGATATCAGAACGAAAGTCAACAATTACAAAAGACAATACTTAAGCGTATACAACGGACAGAAGTACTCACTAGACTACAAATGTTAGAGAAACTAATTGATACCATAGCAGCAACCAAATTAGGAATTACTCACCCTAGTCTACTCACAAAAGATGAGTTAATTATGACAAACATGGATTTAAGCAAGTTGAAAAATATTAAATCAGGAGTAATGAAATATACGGATGACTCTATTATTATAGCATTAAAAATACCAGATGAAATTATTACACTCCCAATCAAATTAATTGCACCGATAACAAATCATGAAAAACAAGAAGTAGATGTAGAACCATTTATTGTAACTGTATATGAAGGAAACGAATATAAATATGACAGCGAAAAAACTAATGTTAACGATTTAAGAAGAAGAAATGATTGTATTGTTAAACAAAATTGTTTGATGAAAATTAATAGAAACTTTGAAATTATGGAAATAAATGAAAGAACTTATATTGTTAAAAATGCCGAAAATATAACCGTGCAAAATAATTGTGACTCCAGAGACTTAACTCTTGCAGGAAACTATATTATTAATATTCAGAATTGTAATATTAAAGTTAATGATGCTATAATTAAAAATAAGGAAACCAACTTTACTTTTCTAATTTCATTACGAAGAAATTAGTAAAGAAAATGTCACTGCTAATACCATATTTAAAAAATTTGAAAAATGGCATGAAATTGAAAATAGACGTACTATAGATCTAGTTGAATACCATAAAATAAAAACCTATGTAATTTCCGGTACAACTATGTTCACAATCATAATAATCACCGTTATTGTCGGAAGCATAATTTACAAGAATGTCAGAAGAACGAAAAAAATTAAAGTAAAAATTACTAATTTAACGGAAAAACAAGAAGAAAACGCAATAGATATTCCAAGTCATAATAATTTCCAGGAGAAAATTTTCTCTAAGGAAGGAGGAGTTAAGTATTGGTCATAAGAGCACCATATTACGCTTATAAACCATACTTGCTGAATTTACAGTAGACTATTCTTACTGGTAAATTATTATCGTCATCACTTTTATGTTGACACATAAAAGCGACGAAGACCGAATAAAATAAACAAATGAAAGTAGGCCAATTCATTGGGCAACCTATTGAAAAATAGAGTGAATAAAGACACCCAATGCATTCGGCTGACCCAGTGGAAACTGTAAAGGCAAGCAAGTCAATGGGGGATTTATGTCGTAACATAATAATACATTAAGTAATACATTCATGTCAATTTTCTTCTGGCATTCTAGCAGTTGTAACAGTTAGTTCTTTTACAGACCTCAACGAGTACAACGGTGCAGCTCCGCTTAAGACGGCGACCGTCCTTTATTGTACTTAAATAATTATAGAACCCTAAGCAAAAATAATAGATAAAGAATAAATCTTTGTTAAAAATTTTGTCGGTTGTTTATAATTTGTGTCGCGCGATGAACATTTCGAACCGAGCACGAATTTTGATAGTAAAATTCAATAATTTGCAAGCGTTGTTCATTTGTAAGACGATCCATGGTTAAATTGCAAACCAAACTGAAGCTGTTTGACAGTGACACAAGGTACTAAACACACGTCAGCTGTCAAAACCAGTGTTGCCAAAACCAAACCAGCTAAAAAATCACCCTTTATAAGACCGACCCATGGTCGGAAAAAAATATATTGAAAAAGAAAAATTTCGCTCCACCCTACTGTACAGGGTTGTCATTGTCATGTCTGACAAAATGTAGTTGCATACTAGGGAGCAGCGTCAATTGGATTTTGTTGTTAAGCGACAAAAGGAATGTCTGATTACTTACTGTGAAGCAGTGTTAATGCTTGTAAACTTTGTAAATAAATTCGTTAAAAAACTTTAACCGCTCCAAATTGCCGTCCTTAGCAAAGTGCCGTCCAAACCTGGAATGGGGTATTGTTAATGAAATTTTTAACAGAAATGATCCCACAGGGATACCTTCTTGTTTAACCCACAATAATAGGAAAATTTTCAATAGTACAGAAATAGCCAATGCCTTCAATTTATTTTTTTCTAATGTTGGGGTCAAAAAAAAAAATATATGCCGGAATCAACCTCAGGTCTAACCTGTGTATCACGTGGTGTATTTGCAGGGAAATAGTGGAGGCTCGAAGCTTTTTCTTTAAATCCATCTTCTCTTTTAAGGTTGACTTCATTTATGTCTAATGATTACTTCATGATGACAATCATGTCATTAGACATTTCGAGTTCCACAACTCTCAATTCGTATTCTAATGTGTTTGTCAAGAACATCGCGTTCTACGTTGCTGATATGTTGGCTTATATCTTTAAAATAAGTATCTGCTGTGGTATATTAACCGATGCATTTAAAATTGCTGTGGTTATTTTCAAACAAGGTGATACAAAAATGTTGAATAATTATAGGCCCACCTCCCCGCTTTCTGTTTTTTTTCTAAAAATTTTGAAAAACTTATCAAAACCAGAATTGTTGCATACCTTGAAACTCCTTCATTTCTCAGCTATAGGCAGTATGGTTACAGACCTGGTAGATCAACTGAGTAAGAGAATGCTCTATTAAGTTTTTGCAGCTTAATATACGATAGCGTCAATAGCAAGAAGTTAACGGCTACCCTCTTTATCGACATAACCAAAGCATTTGATACTGTTCAAATCATACCATTTTGCTATATAAGTTAAACAAAACTGGGTTCAGAGGTTTTATGCTCAAATGGTTTAAATCCTACATCAAGAACAGGAAACAAGTGGTTAGAATAGGAGAAACATTCAGTGATTGCGGTGAAATAAAAATTGGTGTTCCTCAGGGCTATGTTTTGGGACCAATACTTGTTTTAATATATATAAACTCTATTTCCACGCTGAATACGAAAGGTAAGCTCACAGGGATTGCTGATGACATAGGCTGATCCTATTCTAACAACTCCCTCTTAGATCTGATAGCCTACGACTTAGAAATATTAAGACACTGGTTCAGTTTACATAAGTTAGTTATTAGCGATAAAACTAAAATAATGTCTTTTAGAACAGCTGCTCTGAACTTACAACTTCCAATTTTCACTTTTCATAGTTCGCACTGCGACCACATTTTAATAAGTTCTGGCACTTACCATGACCCTCGTTCTGAAGTTACATATAATACTAACATAATTTGCTCAAAGAATTGTTTTGTTATTCAAAATTTACAGGTCTTTAAGAATCTGGGACTTGAAATTGACAGTAGATTTAGTTGGAGCTCTCATACCACTTCCCTAAGCATTTGCTCAGAATTATCTGGAAAAGTAGACGCATGAACACAGTTTTCCCTTTTTTTCGCATTCTCATATACTACCTTTAAAACATCTCTTCTAAGTCTTAAAAATATTTTTCTTAAGGAGCGGGTATAGTGTAAATCATGATCCGAATGCCTACGGTCTTCGTAGCTCTGTTAGGAATCTTGCTTACGTTCCCGCGCACAATACTCACCTCTTCTTTAGTTATTACTTTTCCCTAGCACCGCGTTCTCTAATAAATTACCAATTGAAATTAGATGTTCTCAGAATACCTGTTCTTTTAACAGTGACAGGCACTCTCAATTTATTTCGACTAACCTGTCTACACTATTTGTTTATGAATTATATATTTAGTTACTGAAACTCGGCACATTTTGCACTAGTTTTGGAAAAAACGTATATTTATTATTCAAAGCAGTTTATTTTTTAAATCTTGTTTTCACGATTTTATATTTTTATTTTTTACTTAGTCCTTTTTGTAAGTTAAGCAAATTATAATGAATAATGTATAAACTATCAATGGAATGAATAAACTTAAGATGTAATCTTTATTGGTCTTTGTAGTACTTCTTGTCTCGATTAAAAAGACTCGATTCCAATTCAACTCTTTATTACAATCAATATTAAACTTAAAACTACGTATGAGAAGCGGTGAGCTCTCGGGAAGAAAAAAGTAAGGTATGGCGGGAGGTCAATCGGGTTGTGGCGGCAAAGCAGGTTCTTTTTGACAGCCTCTTTTTAGTCAGCTTAACGAAAAACTATTGATACGCCTCGACAGTGGTGCCAGATCACAACAGCTTCCCCCACACTTATTTTTGAGCAACAACCTGTTTACTACGTAACCGCACAGAAAGTCGGAGCTCTGGTGCTTCACCAAGTGGTTCCACATCTTCTGCCAACTTTTCAGTATCTACCCTTGGGTCTGTGGTCATATTTGCCTGAAGTGAATCTAGTGGAATGTTGACAGGTGATGTGTTGGGATGCATAAGATATCTGAGTCATCTAAATATGTTCGCTCATCGTTCGGTGCTGCTTGGCGTACCATTGTCTCGTCGTGCGTATCGATAGGACTTTGTATTGCAATAAAAGAGTTAACATCTTCTCGTTCTTCGATTGATGAACGAAATCTCATTTGATTCTGATGGCGGCGGAGAGTTACTGTGCCAGCTCTTACCACATACATTCTTCTGTCTAAGTTATTATCAACGACTGCTGCCATCCACTTCTCTTTTTGCTGACGTACAAAAACCGGTTGGCCTACAGCAAACTTAGTTTTGATCTTCTCTTTCGGTTTCTGGGCTTCTGGAATCATAGCAGAGAGAACAGTGCGATGTTGTCGTCCATGCAGTTTTTCTGCTGGCGATTTCCCCTCATCATACGGTTGTTGTGATCCGCACAACCATACCATGACCCATCCTACTCATCACCTTCTCATGTTTTCCCACTCAATCCATACACCAAATACACTACCAGAGCGCACGGCTATTAATAGGTCATTCGCTTTGTTTTCATTCGTTTTCCTTTTGCCCAAACGCCACCCAAGCGCAATGAGTCAAGTGTCTATTTACCCAAAACGATACACTCGTAACCCAACTCCGATTGCCCAGCGGCACGCCAACATATGGCAAAACTGCAATAGTTGCATATCGGAGTTTTACTACGTTGAGCTATCGGGGACGTAATAATAAATTATGAATGGATGACACTTGACACCAGCGTAAGGCAAATGACACCCAAGATGTCATTTGAGTACTTTTAATGGGAACGGAAAACAATTAAGCAATACCTAAAAATAGCGCGTGTGCACATATGGTAACTGTTAAGGAAACTATGGTGCAGGGAGGGGGAAGATAGGAGACGGGTCATGAAGATTAAATGTATAAAAGGCAAAGGTTGTGAGCAGGAAGGACAGAGTAAATTTAACTATCAGATTTATCGCAGCCAAGCTCTAGACAGCGGGTCAAATCCTAATTAATTAAATAATTAAACATAATTAAACAATAAACAAATATTATTGATCGCAGCCCTGCCGAAGACAGCGGGCCCATAGATATTAAAGTAACACTTGAGCATTTTTTATTTTTATTTTTCCTCTCAAGAGGAAGCACGGTGTAAATCGTAACATTGGTGGCAGCGGTGGGATACCCAAATAGAGGTCCCGACTACCAAACCAACTGCAGAGGTTAAAACACTTCTGAGGCGTACTGGGGCTATACACCAGTGAAGTAAAAAGTGAAAAGTGAAGAAAGAAAGACCCACAACCGTAAGACCTGGCAGATTCTCATAAGAGACGCGGAGGCAAAAATTGGGCAGTGACAAAGACCAGGTGTAAAAATCAACGTTAAGACGTGAAGTCTATCGGCATTCAACAGCAGCTATCACCACATCCAACAGCAGCTATCATCACATACAGCAGCAGCTATCACCACAACCAACAGCAGCTATCACCACCAACATCAACAAAGCACAAAAGATAATAGATTTTAAATAAGGTATTTTAGCTAAGATTTTTTTTTACACACACATACATACCAACATATTTGCTATTTTCATTTTCCAAATCTACCCCCATTCCTATTTACTTATTCACGCGTAGTCCTATCGTTTTCTCTCGCTTATCACGTGAACGTGAACTATAAACACCCAACATTAGGAGCGTCACTAGGCAGACATATAGGCAAGCAGAAAGTATTGCAAGCCTTTTCCAAATACTTCCCTTTCATTCTCCTCCCGAGGAGGAAATTTCAACTTATACCCCTCCCAACAAATTAAACGAGAATTCGGTGGAGATGGACATTAAGATAGGAATAACCGATGTGTTCAACATCGTACCAATTTTCGATGGGAAACCATCAGAATTAAATAAGTTTGTGTCATGTGGTGACATCCTTTTTGCTGCAGTTAGAAGTACTGACCAGGCGATGTTTTTAAATATCGTCAAAACTCGACTTCAAGGCCCCGCTTTCGAACTAGTACAGTTCAGTACCATCAACACATGGGAAGAACTAAAGTCTATGCTGGAGACAGAGTTCAAAGAAACAAAGTCTCGATCCTCCGCTCAGAATGACCTCCTAGACGCGAAACAAAGGCAAAGAGAGACTATTACAGAGTTCGACAACAGGGTGTGCAGCTTATTAAATACTCTAAAATCTGCCACTCTTCATAGCACTAGTGATATCTCAGTACGAACCTTTCTGAATGCCGAAAATAATAAGTTGGCAATACAGGCATTCGAGGACGGCCTACGAAATGACAATCTAAGGATCATGGTCCAAGCTCATGGGGAAACAGACCTTAAAAGAGCTATTACCTACGCAGAAGACCATGCTACAAGATTGGAGAGGCTAACCGTCACTCAAAAATGACCTTCAAGGACCCCTTACACGCAAAAACCCATTTGCGAAATTTGCGGAATACCAGGCCACACGAATCAAACGTGTTACCGAAACCGGCAGCTTCCAAACCTCCCTAGACCACCCATTAAACAAGAAGTGAATTTTATTAGGTGCAACTACTGTGGGAAACGTAACCAAAATGAATGTAGATTACGTTTGTCCAGAATTGAACCTCAAATGAACTACTCTCAGGGTGCACCGGCAGTACAAAGTACGCAAAATAATGCGAGGTCCAGAGGCAATAACACTGCCGATCCCGGTTTTAGCGGAAGACCTCCCAACAATTCCTGGCCCCAAGATAATCGCGGCGTAAGATATTCCAACGCAAATCCGATGCCGGAATCGGGAAACGAGAACTCTCGGGAGGAATCAACCGGCAATTCCTCTCGAATTATCACCCAAGCCGAGGTCCATCAAATCCAACACTAAACCTGAAGTTTCTCGTATCGTTCTGTCCGGAATTCAAGGAGCCAACGATACGACTCAGATTAAGTCCCTCGGATAAAACATACACTACCTTTCTGATAGACACTGGAGCCGATATTTGCTTGCTAAAAAATTCTCAGATAAAAGGTTTGGAAAGCAAGGATGGTCTATATACCATCTCCACCATACCCGGGGACTCTTTAAAAACCCTGGGACAGGTAAACAGTACTATGGAATTAAAGACAACCGAACATTCCATGCATTTAGATCATCCTTTCCACCTTCTTGCCAAAGAAATCAATCTACCATATGATGGTATAATAGGTAACGACTTTTTAACCAAGTTTAAATGTGTAATTGACTACAAGCAAAATCTACTAATAATACCTAAGCCCAGTTTATTAGAAGTAGGAAAGAATTTCTCTTCAGGTTTTCAGCCAAAAGACTCAGCAATAGCCAATAAGACTGAGCAAAATAAAATAAATAACCCAGCACAACGTAAGACCGAGGACAAAAGAACCTCAGCAGAAAATAAGACTGTGGTAACAATAGACTCAGCAATAGCCAATAAGACTGAGCAAAATAAAATAAATAACCCAGCACAACGTAAGACTGAGGACAAAAGAACCTCAGCAGAAAATAAGACTGTGGTAACAATAGACTCAGCAATAGCCATAAGACTGAGCAAAATATAATAAGTCCAGCACGAAGTAAGACTGAGGCTAAGAAAGACCCAGCACGAAGTAAGACTGAGGCCAAGAAAGACCCAGCACGAAGTAAGACTGAGGCCAAGAAAGACCCAGCACAAAGTAAGACTGACTTCAAGAATAATAATAAATTAAAAAACGACAATTTCGAAGATCCAGATAAAATAACAGTCATTCTTTACGAGGAATTGCCTACGGGCACAAGGGCTGAAAAATCTAATTCCAAACTAACACCCATAAATGAGCAAAGACCAATTATCATTCAACCCCGAAGCCAACAGGTATTGAACGTTCAGTTAAATGATAAATACGAATCCATTCCATTTGGAGATATTATCATACAAAAGAAGCAAATCATGCCAGGTTTATACGTGGGCGAAACTTTAGTCAGACCCAACGACTCAAGAATAAAAATATTAATGATGAACACGTTGGAAACTGAACAACGAATAAACATCGAAGATTTTGATCTTGAATGGGATAAGTTGGATAATTTCAACCTGATATCCAACCAATCGAATGACATAATTAAAGGTAGATTAAATACACTACAGTCCGTCATTGATCTCAGTCACTGTAACATGGAAGAGAAACAATCTATTTTTAAAATATGTAGAGAGTACAATGATTTATTTTTTCTTGAAGGCGATAACCTTACATTTACAGAGACATCGAAACATAGGATCATAACAGACCAAAACAAACCTCCTTCATTTGTCAGACCATATAGGCTTCCTGGCTCACACAAAACCGAGGTCCACAAACAGGTGAATGATATGCTACAAAACGACATTATTCAGCCAAGCGCTAGCCCATGGAATTCTCCTCTACTTCTTGTACCCAAGAAACCAGACAAGGAAGGCAACAAGCGATGGCGTGTCGTAGTTGATTTCCGCAAACTAAATGAACTAACAGTTGCCTATGCATATCCTCCGCCAAACATCACCGACATTCTGGATCAGTTAGGCAGAGCATCCTACTTTAGCACCCTCGATTTGGCAAGCGGATTTCATCAAATCCTAATGGATGACGAAGACAGATGCAAATCGTATGCCATTTGGCTTGAGAAATGCTCCCGCAGCTTTCCAGCGGTTGATGAACACTGTTTTGATTGGCCTACAAGGTTTTGACTGTTTTGTTTATGTCGATGACATAGTCCTTTACGGATATGACCTTAAAGACCATAATAACAAACTTACAAGGATATTTGACCGCTTACGAGAAAATAACTTAAAGCTGCAACCAGACAAATGTAACTTTCTGAAAAAAGAGCTCATGTATCTTGGTCATATTATTACTAAACACGGTCTAAAACCAGATCCCGAAAAGATTAAGGCAGCAAAAACATATCCAACACCCAAAAACGTAAAAGGAATAAAATCATTCCTTGGATTCATAGGATATTATAGACGGTTTATTGAAAATTTCTCAACCATAGCAAAGCCACTAACCAAATTGTTGAAGAAGAATGTCGTATTTAAATGGGATGCATTCTGCGATGAGGCGTTCCAAACTCTAAAAGGTAAACTTATAAAACCTCCCATCTTAGCATACCCAGACTCTAGCAAAGACTTCATAGTGACAACCGACGCCAGTGACATTGGGCTGGGAGCCGTACTATCACAAGGAGACATTGGTCAAGACAAACCAATTTGCTATGCCAGTCGAACACTGAACGACGCCGAAACTCGGTACAGCACTACCGAAAAGGAACTATTGGCGATCGTCTATGCTCTCCAACAATTTAGACCTTACATCTACGGACGAAAATTCAGGATATAAATACAATGGCTTATGAACCTTAAAGATCCGACGTCAAGACTAGGTCGTTGGAGAATATTACTAGCCAAATACGAATATAGCATTGTGTACAAGGCAGGAAAATACAACTCCAATGCGGATGCTCTCAGTCGTATCCCAGCAAAAAGCAATGATGCAGAAACAACAAGCAAAGTTTTAGTCACTACTAGAAGCAAGAAAAGAAGCCAAGACATTGACGAAATAGTCCTCGTGAGTAGCGAAGAAATCACACTTCCACCAGCCGAGTGTAAGATAGTCGAAACATTTAAGCCAATAACTCTCACCGAACACCGTTCACCCATTCAAATTTTCATTTTATCTCACGAAAAACGTCAAGAGGAAGAATTACTCAAAAATATTACTAGCTATACCCGCCCGAATCCAAACGAAATAAAAACCTACCCAAACGCAGTAAAATCCTCTACGTATATTATTACCACTCTTCCATTATATACAATAGACACATCCTCTTTTGAAAAAACCCTTTTTAAAATTCGAGACTATTGTTTAAAAGAAGCCGCAGCGCAAATCGATATTTCCATTCCATCTAGCGAGCCAATAAACTGTCGCCTTAAGAACTGCATATTGCAGGTATTCTCTCAAACAAAAATCACCTTATTCGTCTACTCAGACAATAGAATCAATCTAGTCGATCCACAAGAAATCGAGAAGATCCTATACGAATACCACGATTCACCATTCGGTGGCCATCAAGGAATTTCCAGGACCATAAAACGTCTAAGAACAAGGTATTTCTGGCCGACTCTCGTTAAAGATGTGAAGGAATATATTCAAAAATCATGTCAGCAAAACAAACTAAGTAAAAACAACAAGGTACCAATGAAAATAACCACGACAAGCTCCACCCCTTTCGAGCGAGTAGCTCTAGACATTGTAGGACCCTTACCTGCGAGCCATGATAACAATAGATATCTGCTCACATTTCAAGATGACTTAACGAAATTTACAGAAGCCATACCGCTCCAAAATGCTGAAGCCTCTACGGTGGCTAGACCATTCGTCGAAAAAATATTGTGTCGTTTTGGCTTCCCAGAATCACTTCTCACTGATCAAGGCACAAATTTCTTAAGTCAACTTTTTAAAGATATCTGTAAACTTTTAAAAATAAAGAAACTACAAACTACCTCTTACCACCCTCAAACCAATGGAGCTTTAGAACGTAGCCACCGTACCTTAGCGCAATATCTTCGACATTATGTCAACAAAGACCCCCTCTCATGGGACACGTGGATACCCTACGCCATTTTTGTTTTTAATACAACCAACCATAGCAGTACTGGTTATACTCCCCACGAGCTACTTTATGGATATCCAGCAAGGATACCCAATCCTCTCAAACAAAATCCACAAATTAGTTACAACTACGAAAAATATTCTAACGAGTTGAAAGCTCGTCTCCAACACAGTTTCCAAATAGCACGCGAACGACTGTTAACAAACAAGGTAAAATCGAAAGATTACTATGATATCGGAACAAATATCAAAATCTTTAATGTTGGTGATAAAGTTCTGTTAAGAAATCATGTACGTAAAGTAAAAACAAACTTTCATCACTTTGGGAAGGACCCTATGACGTAACAAACATCATTTCTTCAGAAAATACTGAAATTCGAGTTCGGAACAAAATTAAAATAGTCCATAATAACGACCTTAAGTCCTTCACGGAATAAACTTACCACTTACTAATTACTTCATTCAAACGTACACACTTCAAGGCACATCTATGGTTGAAATCTCAGGAAATTGCTACATTAAATCTAAGGACTTGATAATACGTTCGTACAATGAACAAAATACGATTTCACACAATTTTTATATACCACCCATAAATATTTCAAAATCTTTAGCCAACATTAGGTACTCTTCCGGCAATCGACAGACTGAATCCATTGGCATTTGTGAAGTTCTCTAGCCAAGATGGTTTTAAACTCATTTCAGAGCAAATAAAAACCCTTAAATCCGAAGAAAATGTACCCCTAATGCCAATAACCTCGCATAATATCCATCACTACACATTGATTTACGCTATACTACTGCTGATTTTTGCATTTAGCCTTCACCGCCTGGTAAAACGTCTAAAAAAAAGAGGTAACAAAACGGGAAATGCTAACCCGAACCACGAGACTATAGAACCTTTACCAACCACATCCCAAGCCCAAATTAAACATGAACCCCTTTCATCTTCAGGACCGAAGTTAGTTTTAACAACCGGTGTTTAAAAATGAAAGTATTACCCATTCCATTTCCATTTCCAAATTATAAGCAAATCTATTATACAAAATTACGCTATTATTAACCTTTAAATAAAAAAACATGTGTATTTGAAGAACCCGATTGTTTTTAAGATATACTTTTATATACATTATAACCTAGCATATTAATATAATTTGAAGAATAAAACGTTTTTATTACTTTACTTTTATATACATTAATTTTATACAAAAAAAAGCACTAAAACCTAGCATATTAATATAATTTGAAGAATCCGATTGTTTTTAAGACAATAAAACATTTTTTATATACATTACTTTTATATTACATTTATATACATTAATTTTATACAAAAAATATATAACCTAGCATATTAATATAATAATATTAAGAAAAATAATATGTAATAACTTATAATCCAGGGAACAGGGAACCACGAACCTCTTCAAGGGTGGAATTCTCTGATAACTCATGAGTTAAGTTATCTCTTTCAAATTATGTAATTTTTGTAAGATCTTTCTTGTTCACACCCAAGTCTTCTTGCATTTTCTAATGGGGGTGGGATGTTGTGATCCGCACAACCATACCATGACCCATCCTACTGATCACCTTCTCATGTTTTCCCACTCAATCCATACACCAAATACACTACCAGAGCGCGCGGCTATTAATAGGTCATTCGCTTTGTTTTCATTGGTTTTCCTTTTGCCCAAACGCCACCCAAGCGCAATGAGTCAAGTGTCTATCTACCCAAAACGATACACTCGTAACCCAACTCCGATTGCCCAGCGGCACGCCAACATATGGCAAAACTGCAATAGTTGCATATCGGAGTTTTACTACGTTGAGCTATCGTAATAATAAATTATGACAAAAATTAGACACCCAAGATGTCATTTGGGTACTTTTAATGGGAACGGAAAACAATTAAGCAATACCTAAAAATAGCGCGTGTGCACATATGGTAACTGTTAAGGAAACTATGGTGCAAGGAGGGGGAAGATAGGAGACGGGTCATGAAGATTAAATGTATAAAAGGCAAAGGTTGTGAGCAGGAAGGACAGAGTAAATTTAACTATCAGATTGATCGCAGCCAAGCTCTAGACAGCGGGTCAAATCCTAATTAATTAAATAATTAAACATAATTAAACAATAAACAAATACTATTGGTCGCAGCCCTGCCGAAGACAGCGGGCCAATAGATATTAAAGTAACACTTGAGCATTTTTATTTTTACTCTCCGCTTTGCACTCTTCCCTCTCAAGAGGAAGCACGGTGTAAATCGTAACACGGTGTAGAGCGGCATGTGGAGAGAAAAACTAGAAGTGCGTTATCCCATTGTGGAGTATCAAGCAGTATTTTTCTTAGTGCAGTCTTGAATGTTCGTACCATCCTCTCATCTGCGCCATTGGATTCCGGGTTGAACGGCGCTGACGTTACATGTTCAATAGAGTTACTTCGGCAGAACAGCTTGAACTCTTTAGAAGTGAATTGAGTCCCGTAATCGGACACCAGCGTTTTTGGTAATACTTATTTTGCGAAAATTGATCGCAAAGCTTTGATGGTTTCTTCTGATGTAGTGGATGCCATGCGTACGACAAACGGGAACTTCGATTTAGAGTCAAACACGATCAACCACATCTGCTTCTGAAAAGGTACGGCGAAATCTACATCTACATGTATACATTACCACACTTCCTCAGCTCGCGGCCAGCTGGATATGCTGAATGACCTTGTGATCAAAATGCGCGTTGTTGCTCCCTTCCCCAGATGAAAGGCTGATTTGACGATCGTAGTTCATTTAGTGGGGTAGCTACTTGGGCGAAATTTTCGATAAACTGATTGTAGTTATTTTATTATCCGATAGACGCCTCAAGGTCCTTTGAATTCCTTGGTACAGGTAGATCTCAAATTGCTGCAACCCGCGTTTCCGACGGGCGTATACCTGTCGAATCAATGATGTGGCCCAAGTAACCGATTTCGCTCCTTGCAAATTGGCATTTCTCCAAACGGCACCTTAATCCATGACGTTCTATACGCTCCAGATGTGTTTCGAAGTTCAGCACATGCTCAGCGTTAGTGCGCCCAGGCACAATAATGTCATCTAGATATTACATGCCAGAGTCGATGTCAGATGTTAATTGTTCAATGTACCTCTGAAAAATTCAGCTGGAACTTGAAGTTCCAAAAGGTATTCGAAAGTTAAAACTCCGTACTTATAATGCAAAGTTTTCTTGACTCTTCGTCTAAAGGGAAATCCCCTTGATCGGTACGCTTACACCTCCATAAACCTTAAATGAACGGTGAGTTTGTACTGCTTCCATTGCTGGTAGCAGCATCGGCTTCATTTGGAGACGCGCGCGGACAGACTCACAGACTTGAGGGGGGGTTGTTCTCTTTTCGGTGCGGCAGAAGAGGAGGCAGCGCCCGATCCAAGGGGTTGGTTAGCTTCAGTTGGTGAGACCTCTGCCGACTTGTTCCTTTTCAAAGGCACCGCCAAAGAGCTGAGAGACGTGCTTGCGCCTTCAGCAGATGAAGCATCTTTGCGCCGCAGATCTAAAAGCTTCCTCCTTTTCCTCTTCCGCTGTCCCTTGGACAGGCGCAGCTCAGGGCCCGCCTATTCAGGAGCCCGTTCAACCAAAGAAGTATCCCGAGTCTGGCCGTCAGTGGCAGTGCAAAGGGCAGCAGCTGGTCACATGCTCAGTTTGCCGAGTGAATCGGACATAGAGCCGCAAGAGTCGCTTGTGGGTTCAAGTATGAATGTTGGGGCCGCCAGAATCCGTGCCCGGCCGTAGTCGAGAAAACCACGGATGGATTTTGGCTATTGCCATTACCACCTGGACAATTCCTTTTGTTTCTCCATTCATAGCGTGTTGAGTGTTAACCACTGGCTCCTGTGGGTTAGAATACACTAACAGTTTGATTCTACTGAGGATAGGCTAACCGTTACCTCAAACCCTCCTTCTTTACCCGATGTTGGGACCGGCATGCTACTTTCGTAACAAGGCCACCTATTGGTTCGATAGGAAGCATGCAGATGATCGCATATTCCATCCACAAGAAGGAATCTTCATAGCAGGGTCAATTTCCAAACCAATAGATGGCAAAATGCCAATAAAAATTATTAATACTCGAGAAACTGAAGCAGTTTTGAAGTGAGTAGAACCCATTGTGCGATTATTACGTTTTAAAATACGACAAATCAGAGGAATTACCGATAAAAAGAACTAAAAGGTTGATAGAAGAAATGGATCTCACCACATTAAATGAAGAAGAAAAATCCGAAATCATATCCATCTGCACAAAGTTTCAAGATATCTTTAATGTAAGTGGCGACAAACTTACCTATACACACATAGGAAGCGCCAACATACAACTTAAGAATGGAACTACTCCAAAGTGTACATAACCGTATAGGCTACCACATTCGCAAAAGCGATTACCGAAAACTAAACGAAGTCATAGAAGACGACAAGTTCCCGTTGCCTAACATAACGGATATCTACGATATGGTAGGAGGAGCCAAATGGTTTTCATGCATAGACTTAAGTCAAGGCTACTACCAAATGGAGTTAGACGCTGAATGCAGACCACGTACAGCTTTCTCGACGGAAAACAGGCACTATGGGACTCAAGATCTCACCAAGCACTTTTTCCAGGATGATGTCCATCGCGTTATCCGGGTTGACATATTCAAGATGTTTTGTCTACCTAATGGACGTATTTCAAAGACTTAGAGAAATGAACTTAAAAATACACCATGGAAAATGCACTTTTCTCCGCAAAGAAGTACTATACCTGGGTCATATTATCTAAATCAGCAGCTATACGAAATTTCCCCATCCCTACCAATGCAGACGAAGTAAGAAGATTCGTTGCATTTGCAAATTCATTCCTAATTTCGCAACAATAGCCATTCCCCTAAATACACTACTAAAAAAGATACAGAATTCAAAGTCAGCAAGTTCTACAATTTCCGACCTTTGAGGATTAATTCATCCTAAAAACAGATGCCTCAGGGTTCGCCGTAGGAGCAGTTTTATCAAACTATGATAATAGACCCGTAGCTTATGCTAGTAAAACCCTAAATAACGCCGAAAGAGACTACAGTACGATAGAAAAGGAACTACTGGCTATAGTTTTGGCAATCAAACACTATAGACCGTATCTTTTCGGAAGACGTTTTAAGATTCTCACCGACCATAGACCACCTAGTATACATATTTTCATTGAAAGAACCATCAAGTAGATTGACAAAATTTAGATTATTGTTGGAAGAATATAATTTCTATGTGGAATATTCACCGGGAAAAGATAACTGTACCGCGGATGCTCTCAGCCGAACACAGCTAGATGCTGAAGATTTAAGGAAACTTTATGTGTGCGTGACAATAAGGTCAAAAGCAACACCCGCAGATAATACGATTGTCACCAAAGACAAATTAAGTGTCGAAGAAAAACAAAGCCTAATTATCGAACTGCTAAAACCACCGAAGACAGGTTTAAAACTCGTTGAGCTAAAGATAGTAGATAGTTTCGATAACATACCAATAAGGGTTTGGAAATAATAATAGGTCCAAGTAAAATATTGGCCTACATACCGAAAGAAAATATTAGGAGAAATGTTTAACTAGAGTAATATAAAAGTGCACTTAATAAATAATACAACACAAATCACCGACCCATATAAAAAGAAACTAATAGCCGTTGAGGCTACCACATGTTACCAGCCAGTGGACATGCAGGTATAAACCGCATGATAAGAAATATCAAGAAAAAATATTTTTGGACAGGCATGTAAAACGATGTGACGACATACGTTAAGCATTGCACTATATGTCAGAGGAATAAAAACATTCAACCTCGAAAACAACCAATGACAATAACAACAACAGCAGAATCGAGTTTCGACAAACTATTCTTAGACTTAGTAGATCCTTTAGATGAAGCCGAAGATGGATCAAAGTACATCCTGACCGTGCAAGATGAACTAACCAAGTTTATCTAGGCAATACCACTTCCGAACAAAGAAGCAACCACGATAGCAAGGGGACTGGTATAATGTCTTATTCTAAGGTATGGAGTACCCAACACGATGTGCCACATAAAATAAATTTGGGTTTTTATGAGCAAAGCTCTTTTTCCCAACCAAAAGATAATATCGTTTTATTTCGATCGGAATATTTTCAGCCGTTTCCTTTTTCCTTCGATACATTTTGGTCCACGTATAGCCGGATAGTCCGCGAAGAACCAGCGACCGTGAAAGTAATATATAAGTTACATGCTCCAGAATGCCGAAATACAACCCCGGAAATTGAACATGATATCATGTTCAATAGAAAACCATCAACTGGACGAACGACAGCAACAAACATCAAACCAACGAAATAATCTGGAAACCATAAATATCATTGTTTATGACCCAGCGATAGACACGTAACCTAAGAGACCACATCGGAATGCCATTTAAACATGTGCATTGGTTCATATTTCAACCCCCATCCACATCACATCTGACACAAGATGACGAGGCGACTTACTCCGGAGCATGTGGAAAGGTTGATAATCTTCGTTCCCGGTCAACCCGTGAGCAAAGATGTCATCCTTGCCAGACTTTGTCGTCAAAATTCCTGTGTGAAGGACACTTCGAAATGGAGGGTTATTCATGTGGGAAGATATGATGACAAAAAAATTGGTGGAACCAAGCTGACGATCTGGTGTCCGAGGGAGGAAGCGAGGCTGGTTAGACAAGCAGGAGATAGACTCTTTTGCGGGTTGGACATAGCATTCGTGAAGTTCCAAGGATCATCGAAAAAGACTCAACCTGGAAAGCCACCCGGTAGGGCGACGAAGTGATAGACACCATGGAGATGGGATCAACACAAGTCGGGCGGGAGGTGGGCCCGTACCGGGAAAAGCTGAGGGTGATTCAATTGAACCTTCATCACAGCAAAGCAGCATCGGCAATGATGACTAAATGTTTTGATGAAGATTCGTTTGATATAGCCCTGATACAGGAGCCTTGGATCTTTAGAGGAAAGATTAGAGGACTCCCAAATAGCATGGCTGAGTTGCATTATGCACAAACTAGCAGAAGAATTAGGTCCTGTATCTTGGTGAGGTACGGAGTTCAAGCATATAAATTGCCGGATCTGTGTGCCCCAGACCTTGCAACAGTACGAGTAGGATCAGGTGCGGGAAGTTTTGTCATAGCATCTGCATACCTGCCGTATGATTCTCCAGAACATCCTCCGACAAGAGAGTTAGAGTCTTTGGTGAATGCATGCAGGAACAGGAACGAGGATCTAATAATTGGTTGTGACGCCAATGCACATAATACAGTGTGGGGCAGCACCAACGATAATTACAGAGGAGAAGCCTTATTCGAATTTGTATCATGCAAGGATCTAGCTATCTTAAACCGGGGAACAGAGCCAACCTTCGTCGATGTGAGACGAATGGAAGTGATCGATGTTACCCTGTGCAGTAGCCAGATAATTGAAAGAATATCAAATTGGAGGCTAATGGATCAGGCTACATTGTCGGACCACAGAGCCATTTCATTTGATGTTCGCTATGGATCTAAAAGGAAAAAAGATCGGAAATACATCAGAATTCCGAAGAACACAGATAGGATAAAATACGTTGAAGTGTTGGAGGAAAAACTGAATGTAAGGACATTCGGAATACCGAAAAACACTTGGCATGTAGAATCACAGCTGAAGCATCTGCAATCAGCTGTTGAAGTTGCGTACCGAGTGGCTTGTACACCTACTTTAGTGGAAAAACAAGATCCTGCGCCTTGGTGGTGCCGGGAATTTGAAAAGCTAAAAAAGGCTGCGAGGAAGGCCTTCAATCACGCCATGAGGAGGGGAGAACCCGAAGCATGGGATGAATATAAGGCGAAAAAGAAAGTGCTTAACGTTACTCTGCGACGACGTAAAAGTTAGTCATGGAGGGACTTTTGCTCGAGTATGAGGAGTACATCTGAAGTCAGTAGACTACAAAAGATTGTCTCGAGAGATCCAGTTTCCAAGATCGGACTCATTCGTAATAGAGCGGGGGAGATGGTGGAAACACTGGATCACACAAATGAGGTCCTAATGGAGGTACACTTTCCAGGAAGCTATAAGTCAGATCAGCCCTGGGTTCCAAGGAAACAAGGAGCGAACAGGATGGATAGGACGGAAGCAGAACGGATCGTGACACCACAAGCGGTCAAGGCTGCGATAGCAACATTCTCACCCTTCAAAACTGCGGGGCCGGATGGTATATTTCCAGGTCTAATGCAATGGGGTATAGACGTAATTGCACCAAAGCTCAGGAATATATACGTTGCATGCCTAGCAATAGGCTATATCCCGATAACTTGGAGGGAAGCAAATGTGGTCTTCCTTCCAAACCGGGAAAAAATGACTACACCGAGGCAAAGTCATTCAGACCAGTCAGCCTAACATCCTTCCTGTTAAAAATAATGGAAACTGTGATGGTGGACTATATGGAGAGTACTGCGCTTAAGATGCATCCTTTAAATAGTAGACAGCATGCATACAGGGTAGGTATGTCTACAGAAACAGCGCTACATCAAGTAGTACGCGTTGCGGAGGAAGAGCTAAATACCGGAGGCATTGCGATGACAACTATAATGGACATTGAAGGTGCCTTCGATAAGATATGCTTTGAAAGTCTGAAACAAGCCTTGGAAAAACGTAGGGTTAACCCACTGGTGGTAAGATGGGTGGACAATATGTTGAATACAAGGGCGATTAATATTCAGACGGGAACCTCAAAACTCAGAGGAAGGGTTAGCAGAGGTTGCCCACAAGGAGGTGTTCTCTCACCTACACTGTGGAATATCACTGTGGACTCTCTTCTCGACAGACTCGAGGCGACGGGCATTCACACAGTGGGATATGCCGACGACATAGCAATAATGGCCAGAGGCAAATTCATGGACGTCACCGGAGATATCATGAGGAATGCACTCAGAGTGGTTGACCGGTGGTATCTGGAACAAGGGCTCTCCATTAATGCGGCGAAAACAGATCTAATAGTCTTCACTAGGAAGAGGAAAAATCTGGAATTTCGACCCTTAACACTTTTCGGATCGGAGCTAACAATGACTAAGAAGGTTAAGTATCTGGGAGTCTATCTAGATACTGGACTTACTTGGAATTACCATGTTGAGGAGAAGGTCCGGAAGGCAAAAAGGGTACTACATCAGTGCAAACGTGTATGTGGACAGAGGTGTGGACTCTCGCCTAGGTCAGCATACTGGATGTATACGATGATAACTAGACCCATTATCACGTACGCCTCGGTTGTATGCTGGGCGAAAGCCTCTCAGAAAACTGTGAGGAAGCACCTGGATAGGGTTCAACGTTTAGCATGTATGGGAATTACAGGTGCAATACGTACAACCCCAACATGCGCATTGGAAGTCATCATGGGGATATTACCGCTAGACTTATTTATTAAGAAAACAGCGGCCCAAACGGCACTTCGCTTGCATCGAGATGCGAAATGGCACCATCGTGGTACGATCTATGGACATAAGAAGATCCTGGAACTTGTCAAAGACGAGATTAGGGAGCTAAACATGCCTATGGATCGAATAACAAGGGTACGTATTATGGAAAGAAATCACAAAACTCGTATTGAGAACGGATTATAAATAAAAAATAAATAGTTGGCGCAACAGGTCTATAGAGACCCAAGGCCTAGCTTCTCACAACCATTCGTTTGTGTGCGTTTTTCATTTTTGGGACGAATGGAAGGGATCTACAATTTTATGCCGGGTCCAAACGGCTAATTGAGAAGCTCCTTCATGACAGTTATACTCTCGGATGTTTGTCAGACGTTCGCGAGAGGTGGCGCAGCGGAAAAAACCATTAGTTGGAATTTGGGTTTTTTTTTTTTTTTTTTCGGGATTCGAACCTGGGACCCCTCGCTTAGTAGTCCAACACACTAACCACTAAGCACCTGCGCCTACATTGAGAACGGATTACTTTCAGAAAAAAAAAAAGGTGAAATAGTGATTTTCACGGATGGATCCATGATGGATGGCGGGGCGGGGGCCGGTATCTATTCAGAAGAACTGGAACTTGTCCGTCACATTAGCCTCGGGAAATACACTTCAGTATACCAGGCTGAGAGGATTGCCTTGCTTTATGCGTTGAACTGCTTGCTTGAATGTCAGGTGGAAGGAAGAAATATCCTTATAGCACTGGACAATCAGGCGGTGATCAGATGCATGGAACAAACAAACATCACAACATCACTGGCACTGGAATGCGTACTTAAACTCAATAAGTGTTCATCTAAAAATGAAGTAACACTGACTTGGGTACGAGGACACATAGGGATCGAAGGCAATGAAAAGGCGGACTCCCTTGCAAAACAGGGGTCAAGTCTGGGACCAGAACCATTCTCTTCAATTGACAGAGGAATGGTTGAACAGCTTATCCACAAATGGATCACGGCAGAACACCTGAGAAGGTGGTCAACCGTGGAACAATGTAGACAAGCTAAAATGGCAATAAAGTGGCCGACCTGCTCCACTCAAAGAAGGGTTCTAAGCATGAGTCGAGCGGTCGCCGCTGTTGTTGCTGCTGCTACTACTGCTCTGCCACTCTCCACCTCTCCAAATAGCGAGGTTGTCGTCACCAATCAGGAAGCCGCTAATGCTGTTACGCTTACAGATGTTCATGCTGGTGCTGGCCCCGTGCTGGTCGGTCATCAACCACCTTCTACTACTATTGCTGCTGTTGCTGCTATTAATCCACCTCGTGTTGTTGGTACGAATGATGTAGCAACCGATCTACATGTCGTACGCAAGCTAAAATGGTATCATCTCTCAAGTTTTCATCCTAATACCACTTCTGGAAATATAATTGATTTCATTTCTTCAACGTTAAAAGTTAACAAGTCTAGTTTCTTGTGTTCTAAACTTATAAAAAATGATGAAGATATATCCAAATTGAAATTTGTAAATTTTAAAATTGGTGTCCCCCTCAGATTCGCCAACTTAATTTATGATGCTAATTTTTGGCCTAGTGACGTACAAATTCGTGCTTTTGTTAATGTTCCAAAAAACTAATATTGAACCAACGTTCCATTTCACCTCTGCATGTTGTTGATAAGCGGATTCTTGACAATTCGAACCTTAAAATTTACTATCATAATGCCAGTGGCATTCGGACTAAAACCTTTAAATTATTTAATTTATCTAGTCACCTTGATTATGATGTTATTATTATCACAGAATCATGGTTGTACAAAGATATTGCTGACTCTGAAATTTTCGATGAGTCCTTTTATTGTGTTTTTCGTTTTGATCGGTGTAAAAAGAAAGAGGATCGCGGAGGAGGAATTCTCGCAGCTGTTCGTCGAGGTATTACCTGCTGGGAGGTTCCGTTACCAGATGGTGAAGTGGAACAGCTCTGTTTTTCATTAAACGTCACAGGCGTCGTGAGTTCACTTATTTTTATTGTAAATTATGTCCCATCAGGGAGTAAATTAGATGTCTATGAAAAACACATATCTAACATTAATTTCATTTTTGATAATCACGATAATACCGCCAGTATATGTATTTTGGGCGATTTCAATGTTGGAGACATTGTTTGGTCTTGGTCCGATGACGATAAAATGCTTGTACCATGTAACTTAAAGAAAGATATTGAATTTATTTTAATTGATTTCCTAATTTCTCATAATTTGTGTCAAATAAGCTCAATTGTAAATTCACAAAATAGATTACTAGATCTTGTTTTTATCTGCTGTGATGAGATTAAGGCAAATACTTTTGAAGCCCCATATTCTTTGTTAAACAATTCTATTTACCATAATGAGACTTCGATTGAAATTGAGGTGTACGATTTTCTAGAAACTGCCAGCAATCTGGCTAAAACGTTTAATTTTTTAAAAACTGATTTTAATGGTTTGAATGATTACCTTAGTAGCATAGATTGGAACAGTAATCTGAGACATTTGTCCCTTCAGGAATCCTATAATTATTTCAAGTCTGTATTATTTAACGGATTTAACACTTTTGTCCCATATAGGGCGAAGAAGAAGTTATCTAAGCCTCCAGGTACAATAGAAGGCTCTCTCACCTTAAGAACCTTAAAAACAAGGCTCATAAAAATTTCAAAATTTCCAATAGCCCGGTGGATTATGTTCATTTTGACAAACTGCGTAAGGACTTTCTTGCCTTAAGCAAATTTCTACAAGCAAATTATGTAATTCAAATTGAAAATCAAATAAGAACTGACTCTAAACGCTTCTGGACCTTCATAAATAGCAAAAGAAAATCGACTGGTCTGCCGAAATCCATGCTTTACAAAAACATTGAATCTAGAGATGTTAATACAACACTAGATTTTTTTGCTAAATTCTTTCAATCTGTGTATACAAAGCCTGATACACCTAGTTTTGTACCAGCTACCGATTGCAGAATTGATATCGGCCTCATCCAACTTAGTCCTCAGGATATTTTATTAGCTCTTGATAATCTTAAGCCCAATTCAATTCCAGGCCCCGATGGTATTCCTGCAATTATTTTTAAAAAGTGTTCCCAAGCTATTTCCAATCCCCTCCATCATATTTTTAACTTGTCTCTATCCTCTGGTATTTTTCTTGATGAATGGAAGTCGTCTTTTCTTATTCCAATTTTTAAATCTGGTTCCAAGAACGATATTGAAAATTACAGAGGAATTTGCAAATTATCCGCTTTGCCTAAGCTTTTCGAAAGTATGGTTAAATCAAAAATTGAATTTTCGGTTAGAGAATTTATTTGTGATACACAGCATGGCTTCGTCACCGGCAGGTCCACTACCACTAATTTGGCTTGTTTGTCTCATTATACCATCAATGCTATCGAAGATGGTTATCAAGTCGACTGTGTTTACACTGACTTCAGTAAAGCATTTGACTCCGTCAATCATCTAATTTTGCTAAGAAAACTTGAAAGTTTTGGATTTCACTCTGCAATGCTCGATTGGATAAGATCTTATTTGATTGGCAGGATTCAAAGAGTGAAAATTGATAATAACTTATCACGATCGTTTGGGTGCAGCTCGGGAGTACCACAAGGTAGTCATTTGGGTCCGCTCCTGTTTATAATTTTTATCAATGACATATCGTGTGCATTAAAATATTGCCATTGCTTGATGTATGCAGATGACTTAAAGCTGTTTCTTAAAATCAAAACTTCACTTGACTGTGAGTTTTTACAATATGATCTAAGAAACTTATCTGTCTGGTGCGTCAAAAATTGTCTACACTTGAATATTAATAAATGCTGTATAATATCCTTCTACAGAAGTTCGTATCATTTAGAGTTTCAGTACGAAATCGACACTATTCGATTAAACAGAGTCGATTTGGTGAAAGATCTTGGCATTATAATTGATTCGAGGTTCACCTTCGCATCTCATATCGACCACGTTATTGCCAAAGCAAATAAGCTTTGTGGTTTTATAAAACGAAATAGCAGCGAATTTTCGGATCCTCATACCCTTATTTCGCTTTTTATTGCGTTGGTTAGATCTCTGCTTGAATATGCTGATGTTATATGGACCCCATTCTATAAAATTCACTCAGACCGCCTTGAAAAAATCCAGAGGCGTTTCACAAAATACATTTTCAGGAAAATGAGCTGGGATTTTGAAATTTCTTACCGGACTCGATGTCAATTGTTGAGCATATCAACTTTATGCTCTAGAAGAAAAGCCCATGACATCATGCTAATAAGGGATTTATTATGTTATCACATTAAATGTCCATCTCTTTTAGCCTTAGTGCCAATCTATGCCCCAACCAGACCTTTAAGGGAAAGAAACCTTCTTCTTCGACCTGTTCATAGAACTAATTACGGCCATAATGAGCCCATGTCCAGAGCTATTGCTTCATTCAACGATGTTTATATTTTTATTGATCTTTATTATTCACGCGATCGCTTCAAAAGTATTATACTCAATTTGGTAGCATTATCTTAGTATTAAGTACATTGTTTTTATATAATTTTTATACTTATACTTATATTGTATACTTATATCGTAATCTGTATAGCTTAGCTAGTAGATGATATGAAATAAATAAATAAATAAATAAACATTGAAATGGGTGGTGGCTTTGTCTACAGGACATGGTAATTTCAGGTATCACTTAAGGAAAATGGGCCTTATAGAGGATGATACTTGTTTTGGATTCTATTCTATTTTTTTTTCTCATTATATTTCATATTCTTTAAATTTAAATCTAATAATTTAATTCACATATTCATGTATTGTATAACTTAGATTTGCTACCGTAAAATATTTAATTCCTATGTACATAACAATCATTGTTACTCACTGTACACGCATTTCACCTTCTTTTATGTAATGCATTTACAGTGAGAATCATCAGATATCCACACAGCAGCACCCACACATTACAATCGCTGTCTTAACAGCTTTACTCTCGTCGCTTATCTCGCCTTACCAAAATCGCTAACCGAAACCAAGCTGCCGATTACAATGAACCGGTATATAATTACTCTCTTGGAGGTAAATAAGTGCGTAAGTCTTGGAGGCGCGTTGCTGGTTGTTGCTGAGTGGATTTCTCGGTCATTTGGATCTGGACCAGCTTATGGGTAACAATAAATTTATAACGTGGTTTGAAAGGCTCGTCTTTTTGTTCTCTTCGTCTTTTTTGGTCATCGTCGGCTGATTGTTATCGTTCGTAGTCAACGATTTAATTTTTGTTACGCTCGTTGCTATACAAAATGTTTGGTCCAAATCGAGCCGGATTCTTGTGTTTCGAATTGATCTCGCTTAGACAATATACAGACAGTAGTGTACATAATTAAAGTGCGATTATTTGTATTGTGCTAATTCGCTAAAGACAATCAAGTTCGCGAAAATATATTGACCACGTGCACCTAACCATCTCGTGGAATTTGAACATTTTCATTTCGAGGTAGTGCGTTGGATTTGTTTTGAGGAATATTGCGCTTTAATTAAAGTCGAATATTCGTATTAAAAATAACAAAAAACATTTATCTGACTTTTCGGTTTTGTGTCGTTAAATACAAAAGAAAACCTTCAATTGAAATGTCTTCTTCGGTCAAACTCGCTGCCCTTCGGTTGACTCGTGGTCACATTAAAGGCTCTTTGACAAAGTTAGCCAAGTTTTCAGAGAGCATTAGTGCAAATTCGTCATTAGTTGAACTTGAGGTCAAACTTCTCAAAGCAGACGATTTGTGGAAAGAGTTTGATGCTTCGCAGAAACTAATGTACGAGTTGGTAGAGACAGAGGGTTATACGGACCCATTGCCTGAGTTCGAGGAATTTGAGACTAAATATTTATTAGTCAAATCGGTTTTATTATCCGCGTTTCGGGAACGTGAAAATGCTGAAAAAAGTAAGGATGCAATTAATCAAATAGCGGAACAACAAAAAATTCTTATTGAATCGTTTGCCAAATCGCAAAATTCGCCGCGAACAGACCTTATTCTTCCTACAATTCGAATCGAACCGTTTTCGGGAAATTATCAGGAATGGCCTGCCTTCCGAGATATGTTCGAGGGTGCCATACATAATAAACCCAATTTAACGCCTCTTCAAAAATTTCATTATTTGAAGTCCTATTTACGGAACGAAGCCCTAAGCTTAATTAACCATTTGCCACTCTGTGACGCCACTTATGAAACTGCTTGGGAGCGTCTCGACAGTAGATACCATCGACCACGGTACGCGATAACGGGTTTCATTCAAACTTTTATGGACTTACCCTCAACCCACACTTCCAACGTTCGCATTCTTCGGAAAATCTCTGACGGAGCAGACGAAGTGGTGAGAGGGCTTATTTCGCTTAACTCGCTGGATCGGGATCCATGGTTAATACACATTCTGCTAAACAAGTTGGACCCCGACACTCGAAAACAATGGTCGGAGACCAGTGTTCTTGAAGACTACCCTACCATCGACAAATTCCTAAAGTTTTTGGAGACTCATTGTGAGGCTTTGGAAAACTCCACAGGCGGCAACATTCGTAATGCATCAAAAGCAAAATCGTCAGCTGTAAAAAGCATGCATGCTTCTTCTTCTTCTTCGCATTGCATTAAATCCAGTGATTCTCACGGACTTTGGCAATGTCCACAATTTCTCAAAATGGCAATTTCAGCTCGAAGAGATTACGTCAAGTCGTCAAAGGCATGTTTTAACTGTTTGCGTAATGGACATTCTTCCGCTCGTTGTCCATCTAACAGTCGATGCAAATCGTGCAATTCACGCCATCATAGTTTGGTTCATGACCCTTCGGTTAATCATCTTCGGCAAACATCATCGGAACATAATTCCTCGGTTGGTTCTCATACCAGCGATTCTTTCGATCCCGTTTCCGTCGACTCGTCTCCCCAACCATCAACTTCGTCAGCACACGTTGCTAATAATAATTATTCGGTAAACGTCGCTCATCAATTAACCCAAACACTTCTTCCCACCGCTGTTGCAATGGTCCGAGACATTAATAGAAAATCCCATGAAGTTCGCATTCTAATCGACTCAGGCTCCCAGGTTTCTTTTATCACTGAGTCATGTGCTCAGCGATTAGGACTCAAGCGAAGAAACGCTAGGATATCGGTCAACGGTATTGGATCTACCAATGCAGGTACATCCAGAGGCCTCACCTCTTTGGCAATCTCGTCACGCTGTGGGTTATTTTGTATTCAAGTTAATACTTATATTTTACCCAACGTTACTACAAAATTGCCAACATTTTCCTTTTCGATTGAGGACTGGGATCATTTACGCGGGTTGGATTTAGCTGATCCGTCATTCAACGAATCTAGGCCTATTGATATTTTGTTAGGAGCAGATAAGTGTTGGGAAATCTTCCATGGAAAGGTGACCAAAAACAGACAGGGTCATCCAATCGCACAACATACCATTTTTGGTTGGGTTTTGGCTGGACAACTTTCAACAAATTCAAGTCCCAATATCGTTTCAAACCATACTTCGCTAGACACCGATTCCCTTTTGCAAGCATTTTGGACAGTCGAGGAGGTAGATCCTAAATCGCGTATGTCGGAGGAAGATGTGAAAATCGAGGAACACTTCCTACAAACTCACCATCGTGACTCTGAAGGGAAATACGTCGTCGGTCTCCCATTTAAAGCTACACCACAATTCACAGATACTCTATCAGGGGCGGTCTCGCGCCTCAAATCACTGGAGAGAAAATTCTCTCAAAACCCCGAGCTTCTTGCTAAATATACTCATTTCCTTGACGAGTATCTTGCGCTAGGACATATGGAACCCGTTCCTGCCGCGGAAATAGGAAATCCTAATGTGTACTACCTACCCCATCACGCCGTGCTGAAGCCTGATAGCGCAACGACAAAATTGCGTGTCGTATTCGATGGGTCGTTTAGAGACAAGAATGGAAAATGTCTTAATGATTCCCTCATGATCGGCCCTCCCATTCAGCGAAATCTCTTCTCTGTCTGCACCAGGTTTCGTCGCTTTGCCTTTGTGTTCACTGCGGACATCGTAAAGATGTTCCGTCAAATATGGGTAACAAAAAAGGATTCGGACTTCCAGCGCATTCTTTGGAGGAAATCGCCATCTGAGGCACTCCAACATTTTCGACTTCGCACTGTGACATACGGCACATCGTGTGCACCCTATTTATCGGTTCGAACTCTCGAGCAGCTCGCCAAGGATTATCGAAATGACCACCCAATCGCGTCAGAAGTGATCCTTCACGATTTTTACGTGGACGATGTCGCCTCAGGAGCAGACACATTGTCAGAAGCCATATCGAAACAAAACTCGCTTATTGAACTCCTTTCCAAGTGCGGTATGGAACTAAGCAAATGGCAAAGTAATTGTGTCGACCTCCTTAAGAATGTAAATAGTTCTTCTCGGGAAAATATTCCACTTCATTCCAACGCGGACCCATGGGTCAAAGTTCTCGGGTTACACTGGAACTCTCAAAGTGACGTATTCAGTTTTCGACTCAATTATACCCCAAATGACGTGATAACCAAGCGCCAAATTCTTAGAGACGTGGCGCGAATCTTTGATCCCCTCGGGTTTTTATCGCCTTCGGTCATTCGTTTGAAAATTTTATTTCAGGAGCTCTGGCATCGAAAATTGGAGTGGGATGACCAAGTTCCGCCTACAACCGCTACCCTGTGGAGTTCTTATCGAGATGAACTTTCATTGCTAACAAAAATCTCGGTTCCGCGAATAATCGGTCTCGGTGATGATTCCTTTGAATTGCATGGATTCTCCGATGCATCGGAGTCTGCATACGCTGCCGTTATATATGCGCGCTATAAACTCTCAAACGGAAGTTATGTAACAAATATCGTCGCCGCTAAATCTCGTGTAGCTCCGATACAACAACTAAGTATCCCACGTCTCGAACTATGTGGAGCAGTTTTGCTCACGAAACTACTTGTCGAGATTCTAAATTCCCTAGATATTCACGTAGCTAAAGTGTATGCCTGGTGTGACTCCAAAGTTGTGCTTTCATGGTTGTCGTCTCCCCCTCGTCGCTGGAGTGTTTTCGTCGGTAACCGTACCTCAGCAGTTTTGGGCACAATACCGCGTAATCGTTGGTTCCATGTCTCCGGTAAATCTAACCCTGCGGATTGTGCCTCCCGCGGTATTCCACCCTCACAGCTCGTCGATCACCCACTTTGGTGGACCGGACCACAATGGCTTCGCCAAGATTCGGCCTTGTGGCCGATTGAAGACACACCTGAAGAAGACGCTACCTGCCTGTTCGAAATGAGGAAGAGCTCATGCCAATCACATCACGTCATCAACAAGGCGCATCCATATGAACAGCTGTCAACTCGAATTTTATCGTGGAGTACCCTCATCCGAACAGTAGCTCGATATCTTGGATTCATAGCTCGGATTCGCAAACAACTCCCATCGCTATCCGACTACCTTAAACAACCCCAGGCAGCCTATGACGCCAAGATAAGTATAATCAAATGGTTACAGTATCAATACTTTGGTGCATATATACAATTTTACAAAAAACATAGTTTCTTTCCCAAAGACTGTACGCTTCTCAATCTTTCTCCTTTCATGGATAGCGATGACATCTTACGAGTCGGAGGACGACTTCAACAAGCTGACATTTCGTTCAACACAAAACACCCGATAATCATACCTAAAGGGCATATAATCACTCAACTTATTATCGTCGACGCGCACAAACGTTTTCTGCATGCAGGGGTATCGACCCTCTTTGCCCTTATTCGCCAAGAATATTGGATAATCGGGTGCCGAAACCTACTTCGCAAAATCGTTCACGACTGTGTTCCCTGTTTCCGTCAAAGAAAAGCGACCGCCACTCAGCTGATGGGTAATCTTCCCCCACAACGACTTCAGTCTTGCCGACCGTTTACACATTGCGGTTGTGATTACGCCGGTCCCATTACTCTTAAAGTGAAGTCGGGCAGAAAAAGTTCAGTAACCAAAGGCTTTATCGCGTTATTCGTTTGCCTCGTGACGAAAGCGATTCATTTAGAACTTGTTAGCGATCTAACCACCGAAGCCTTCCTTGCCGCTTTCCATCGCTTTGTTTCACGCCGCGGAAAACCCTCGCACATGTATTCCGATAATGGAACAAACTTTCGCGGATGCAATCGCTTATTATCGGAGATGCATGAACTCGTTCTTTCGGAACATCATAATTCGCTGGTAGCGGAATCATTAGCGCGCGACGGAACTACATGGCATTTCATCCCACCTTCTGCACCTCACTTCGGAGGTTTGTGGGAGGCGGGGGTAAAATCGGTGAAACAGCATCTTCGTCGAGTCATAGGAGCTGATATTCTTACTTTCGAGCAGTATTATACGCTGCTAACGCAAATCGAAGCGTTGCTAAATTCACGGCCCCTATGCCAAATATCTGACACTGATTTAGATCCGCTAACCCCCGCTCATTTCATTCTAGGTGAGTCGTTTGCAGCTGTACCGGAGCCTATGCTTGACGTTCCAACTAATCGGTTGTCGTGCTGGAAAAATCTACAAGCCAAAATTCAAGGATATTGGAGGCGCTGGCACATTGAGTACCTGACGTCTATGCAACAACGTCCCCGCTGGCAGCAAGCAGAAGCCAACATCAAAGTCAACGACCTGGTCGTCATAAAAGACTCCAACCTCCCACCCGGCAAATGGGCTATGGGGCGCGTCTCCGAAGTTCACCCAGGCCAGGACGGCCTTGTTCGAGTTGTAACTTTGCGAACGGCCAGCGGCACTTTCAAACGTCCCATTCATAAACTGGTAGTGCTACCTGTGTGCTGAAACGTTGTTCCAGGGGCGGCGGAATGTTTTGGATTCTATTCTATTTTTTTTTTCTCATTATATTTCATATTCTTTAAATTTAAATCTAATAATTTAATTCACATATTCATGTATTGTATAACTTAGATTTGCTACCGTAAAATATTTAATTCCTATGTACATAACAATCATTGTTACTCACTGTACACGCATTTCACCTTCTTTTATGTAATGCATTTACAGTGAGAATCATCAGATATCCACACAGCAGCACCCACACATTACAATTGCTGTCTTAACAGCTTTACTCTCGTCGCTTATCTCGCCTTACCAAAATCGCTAACCGAAACCAAGCTGCCGATTACAATGAACCGGTATATAATTACTCTCTTGGAGGTAAAGATTTACAGTGGTAGAGAGACGAAAAGAGACCCGACAATGGTGGTCTGATTCGATTATCTCTCGAAATATATATATATATATATATATATACTCCGGAGCATCTCACAATAAACGGCAGACTTTAACCAACCACCAAACGGTGCAGTTCACATTACTTACATTAAATAAATATTAAAAAATACAAAATAAAACCTTCTGTTGCGAAATCAAAAATATCCCTAAAATAAAATGTTAGCAGAAACGATGCACGTTATACAGTAAGGAACAAAATGACACTTAACTAGACAGATAGATATCAACAGAGAAAAAAAGCTGTCACAGCAGGGTTGGTGTCGAGGTGTAGGGAAAAGTTTTATACGGCGAAAAACGACAAGAGCTTGAATCTCGTAAAAGAGAACAATTTTTTTTGAGAACCAAAGTAAAGCGGTTATTTTAAAAATGTTTGAATATTGAACTTCTTTGTTCGACGCTTGCGCAGAGAAACTCAAAGGAAAAGGCAATTTGAAATTCAAAAAGCGCAAGTAGCTGACGGGTGTTAAGCAGTTGGGTTCATTTTTGAAAATTACAAAGTTAAAGGTAAATTGATACCAATAAATTATCGAAGAGGTTTCCCTGTTTTAAAATTCAACAAAGTGAATGCTGGAGGAATTCAAAAGAAAGCAGAATTAAACTGAGAAGATACATAACAGAGGTACGTATTAGTGGACATTAGAGAGGGAAAATAATGAAGGTTTATTTTATATATATATAGGAAGTGTAGTGTATTGGCAACATTCTGCATAGCATGAATAATCATGCTCTCGGACACAATTACATATATGCGTAAGTACTGAGCGAGTTGTCTCCAAACAGTCTCCACTAGCGCTGAGTGCCACTTGCACTCAGAGCTTTCCTATGTTGTCTCGTGTGCATGTACTATCCAGCGGAATGGGGAGTGATAACCGGACCACCGCGGAGTGCGTGCATTGGCGAGCCCACACTACATTTGGCGACGAGGAAAAGGAAAAAATAAAGTAAAATAAAGAGTGAAGAGTGAAAAAATTGTGTGATAACGGGTATGTAAAAATATTTATTACATATTATTTATTAATGGCACTTGTAGAATTTGGCTAGTTGTGTTAGGCTAGTTGAAAACTTGTGCAGTGATCAATGAAATCATTTGATCACTGTGGTTTTTTTTTATTTTTCTCTCTCTTTGCATTTGGAGAGCAAGAGCACATAATTGAACTAGCGATTAGCTTTTACTTTTGTAGGATTCTATGTTTGAGTGTTATTCCAGTAAATTAAAGAAAACAAAAGACAACTTCAAATGAAGTTTGGCTTGTAATTGGTGAGCTAATTTATGAGATTGGAAGTTGATTTTAAATGTAGATCATTCCACTAATGAGAAATTAGAGAAAAACTTCAAATGAAGGTAAACATAAATGAAAACAAGGCATTTCATTAAATTGGAAAGAAAATAAGGAATAATAATAAGAAAATGAAGTTTGTCTTACAATTTGTAAGTAATTTTATTAGCTTGGATGGTTTATTAAATTGTAGGTTATTAAATTAATGAGAATGGAGAGGAAAACTGCAAATGTAGTTTAAATTAAAGTTTCTAGGGCATTCCATTAAATTGGAAGGTAATTTGAAATGTGGATGGGTCCAGCTAGTTTGAAAAGAAGATAGGAGGAATATTTTTAAATATTTTTATTAAAAAAAAAAAAAAGGATTAATTACTGACCAATCATTTACACAGAAATGGAAAAAAACCTATTGCCGTTGGAGAGTTTTGTTACGGAGGGAGACACAACTTCGGTAGGATTGCGATGGGAGAAGTGGAAGAGAGCCCTGAGCATATACTTGGAGAATGCGAGTATTGAATCTCCGTCGAAGAAAAGAGCGCTGCTGCTGCATTTTGGCGGAGTGGGGCTACAGGAGATTTTCTATAGTTTGCCGGGCGCAAACGTATATCCCACAAATGAAAACAATGTGTTTAATATAGCTCTTAAGAAATTCGATGAATATTTTCTACCCAAGCAAAGTAAAGTTTTTGACAGGCATGTTTTTCGGCTAATGAAACAGGATGTAGAAGAAAAATTCGAAAAGTTGTTAATAAGGTTAAGGAATCAGGCGGAGAGGTGTGCTTTTGATAAAATTGAAGACAATAGTATTACGCTCGATATTATAACTAAAGAGGCTAACACACAGGAGATAGTGAAACAACAGCTTGAGAATTATGAAGATAAGTCCATAGGTCAGGATGTTAACAAAATCAGAAAGGTGTCCAAGGAAAATAGTTATCGAGTAAAAGAGAAGAAAGGAGAATGGTGTACTCGTTGCGGTAGTAGGAAACACAACTCACAAGAGGCAAGGTGTCCGGCTAGGGGAAAGAAAAGTTTTGGCTGTGATCGTTTGGGGCATTTCCGGCAATTTTGCAAGACCAAGTCTGTTCAAAAAAGAAAACTCCCCGGTTCATGGGACAGCTTTGATAACAAGAGGAAATGAAAGTGAGAAAGAGAAGAGGTCGACTTTATAGAAAAAAAGGAAGCAGACTACGTCTTTCACATTGACAATGAGACGTCGATAGGATATACAATTGCAGGAGTAAATGTAAAAACGATTATTGATTCAGGTTGCAAACATAATATTTTGGCTGATAGGTCATGGAAATATCTAAAAAATTGTAAAGTACATGCATTGAACCAAGTTAAAAACCCAAACAAGACGTTCTTAGCATACGGTAGTAATCAGCCATTAGATGTGATTGGATGCTTTGACGCATGTTTTATATTATTTTCTCGAAAACGTTCGATGAATTGAAACCGATTAAGATCGACTACGCGTATGATTCAAAACGACAAAATTAAATGAATTGGTTTTGGATGTGTATTTATTGATACAATACCATTGATGTTCGCAGCTTGCTGGTTGGATATCGAAAAAGAGCGAAATTATGACAAACTTTAGCACAAGTGGCAACGAACAACATCACAAAGAAGAATAACAAAATGTAAAGAGAGAGTGATAACAGAACATTGCATTACATGAAATTATTAGAATTAGTGTTAGACGGTAGGGCAAATAACGTTTTGTTTGGCGATATGCAAGCAAATAATAAACGATAATGTAAATATGCAAAATTAATAATAACAAATAACAAGTTTCATATATAAGTAGCGAACATTCAGCCCCCCCTGAAAGACTCCGTTCTTTCAGAGAAAGGGAGAGGAGCTAATTTGGTAATCGGCCTGACGTACTCTCCAGATTGGGTAACAACTGTTGCAACTCGAGTTCGTTGATCTTTCCCAGCATGAACATGCTTAACTCGGCCAAGGATCTATTTCGATGGTGGGAGATTTCGTTCCTTCAGCATCACGACATCATCTACCTGAAGATCTGTTTTGACGGTTTGCCACTTTGGGCGCTGTTGTAGAGACGTTAAATATTCGGAGTGCCACCGCTTCCAAAATCCTTGTTCTGTAAGAGAGACCAATTAGAGTATGGACAAACATTTTGAGAACACATATCAGGACGAGGTACAGAGATTAGCGGTTCACCAATAAGAAAGTGAGCCCGACTTAGTGCGACTGGATCCATGTCAGAAGTAGGCCACATAGGTCGAGAGTTAAGCAATGCTTCTACTTGCGTTAACAAGGTGTACATCTCTTCATATGTGATCCTATGATCGCTGATTACTCGCTTGAGGTGAAACTTAACCGATTTCACTCCTGCCTCCCACAAACTTCCAAAGTGAGGTGCAGAAGGGGGAATGAACTTCCATGCAATTTTGTCCTTGGATAAGTGATCTGCGACGATGTTGTTGTGTTGCTGGCTCATGAGTAGCTGGAACATTTCATCTAAGAGCCTCTTGCTGCCATGAAAGTTTGTACCGTTGTCGCCTCATATCTCGGAAGGTTTTCCCCTTTGCGACACGAAACGATCAAGGGCGGCAAGAAAAGCGGACGAAGAGAGATCTCCAACTAACTCCAAGTGAAGTGCATTTGTTGTAAAACACACAAAAACAGCAACATAGCTCTTGACAAATTTCGGATTTCGTCCTCTACTTAAACGCAGTGTTATGGGTCCTGCATAGTCAACTCCGACCGTACTAAAGGGACGCGAAAACCGAACGCTCTCAGCTGGCAGATTTCCCATAAGCTGAGTCGAAGTTATTTTACGTTGACGAAAGCACACAACGCATTCATATAAGCTGAGTCGATGTTATTTTACGTTGACGAAAGCACACAACGCATTCATGGACGACCTTGCGTAAAAGGTTGCGACAACCGACGATGAAATATTCTTGTCGAAGAATAGCAAACATTTGGGAAACACCGACGTGTAGGTAGCGTGTGTGGATGTCTTCGGCAATAAGCTTGGCAAACCGTGTGTTTTTGTCTATAATTATTGGGTGTTTCGTGATAAAGGTTGCATCTGATTCTTGAATACGACCACCGACGCGAAGGACACGGTCTGTACCTAAGAAAGGCGTTAGAGATGCCAACTTGCTTCCATCTTTGAGTACGTCACCTTTCGCGATAGTGTTTATTTCGGACGAGAAACACAATGATTGGTGGAACTTAACGAGATGAGTTTTTGCCGTTGAGAGTTCACTCGATGACAACGGTTGCCGATTTCTAGAAGCAAAGTTCACACGCGAGTTGGAAATAAACCGAAGAATAAAGGCGAGCACACGAACTGTTTTGAGGTAGCGCGAGGAATTACTTATGAGTGCTTCGAAAATATAATTGGGTTCTATTTTTGATACTAGTAGTTGCACAGGGGGATTTTTTCGTTCTTCCAGGTGTTCTATTGGAATGTTCTTGGGCGAAAACGCGATGTAGGGCCATTGATCTCGTTCGTGCCTTATCCACGAAGGTCCGAACCACCACAAGTCATTTGATATTAAATGAGAGGGTGGAACCGCTCAGAGTTCCAGTCGGGGAAGAGAAATTACTTTTAGAGGTGCTACTTTACTCTTAGCAGCGACGATTGTGCTAGTTATTTTACCCGTTGAGTCTATACTCCTGCAGTATACAACTGCCGCGTAAGCGTCGAGGGATGCATCACAGAAAGCATGGAATTCAAAATTTTCCCTTGTTGGATACATAGTTCGTGGAATACTAAAAGCTTCAAGCGAAGGAAGCTGATCTCGAATTGAGCACCACTGACCCGCGAGCTCTAACGAAATAGGATCGTCCCATGCATACTTCTTTGAGAATTTTAATGGAGATGATGACTGGTGTTAAGAATCCTATTGGGTCAAATATTTTAGACGACTCAGACAAAATGCGTCGCTTAGTAACCGATGAGCTACCACTTATGTTGACCTTGTATGAAAAGGTATCGCGAGCAGGTGACCATTGTAATCCCAACAGCTTGACCGAGGAATACTCTTCAAATTCCTTTGGTGATAACTCCCGCTGATCTTCTGGTAAGCTAACCAATAAGGGCCAACAATTAGTGGTCCATTTGCGGAGATTAAATCCACCAGATTGAAGTAACTGTATAAGTTCTAAACGAAGGGAAGTGACTTCATCGATAGAATCTGCTCCGGTCATTACGTCATCGACGTAAAAGTCATTAACCAATACTGCTGCCGCGCGTGGATACGTATTCATATGGTCGAGTGCGAGTTGGTAGAGAGTACGAACAGCCAGGAATGGTGCACATGCTGTACCATAGGTGACAGTCGAAAGACGATAATGTTTTAGTTGTTGATCACTTGACTCTCTCCATAGAATTCGTTGAAAGTCCGAGTGATTCCTGGTAACGCGTATCTGACGAAACATTTTCTCTATATCACCTGATAGAGTAAAGAGATGACGACGAAAGCGAACGCAAATTGAAAAGACATCACGTTGGTATGTCTGTCCTATTAGCAAAGTTTCGTTAAGAGACTTGTGGGGACCAGACTTAGCTGATCCGTCAAAAACTACTCGTACCTTTGTAGTGCTGCTGTCTTCTTTCATCACAGCATGATGTGGTAGGTAGTAGCATTTTGCTGAAGATATTTCTATTTCATTGGAAGGTACCTCCTCCATATGCCCCAGACTTAGGTATTCCCGCATAAAGCCTATATATTTATCCCTTAAATACTGATTGGAAGATATTTTACGCTCCGTATATTTGAACCGATTTAACGCGACGTTTATGCTGTTTCCGAAATTAGTCTCATTATCAGATTTAAAGGGTAGCTGCACTAGGTACCTGCCGTCAGGTAATCGCGAATGAGATGTAGCGAAAATGTCTTCAGCACGTTGGTCTTCGATGGAAAGAGTAGTTTCATGAGAGAGTTCTTCAAGTCGCCAAAAGCGCTCCAGGTCAAACTCAAGTGGTGTGTCTAATTGAGTGCAGTATGAATCAATGCCATGAGTTGGTAACGAGTTCGGGGTTGTCATGTTACCACAAATAACCCAACCGAAAATAGTTGGAATGAGGTCAGGCTGCCCCTGGTGACCACGAACAGCTGTTTCATTGAAAACACTAAACACTTTATCAGCGCCGATAAGAACATCGATGTGACCAGGCCAATTAAAATGAGGATCTGCGAGAGAATACGATGAAAATACGCTTTTATCAACGATTGTAGATGCAGCTGCAGGTACTAGCGAAGTAAGTTTTGAGATGACGTAGCACCGAATCTCGACAGATTGCTTGCTAACGCACGAAAAGAGGTGAAGTGTAACAACTCCATTTGTTACACCTGCTGACGTGGAGCCAACACCAAGAACAGGAATACGGGCAGCTTTCCTAATGAGCCCTAAGCGTTGCACTGTTTGTTCCGTAACAAACGAAACTTGAGACCCTGAATCTAGCAGCAACCGAATGTTCTGCAGAACTCCTTGCTTGTCGTTAGCACGAGCGATGGCAGTAGGCAGTAAAGTTTGGGTAGAACGAATGGGTTTTAGCGATTTGTCTACTGCATTTGTATGTGAACAAAAAACGGTTGATGAATTTGTTGCTGGTGCTGAATTCGAAGATGAGGGTAAATCCGAATATGGTGGAGAACCATAAACATTTGTAGCAGTGGATGATGACTGTATCGGCGGTGCAATATTGGACGAAGAAGAAGATGATGTGCAAGAAGCAGCTGAAGTAGAATTTTGCGACGAGGATGTGGAATGTACGAAGGTATGGTGACGCGACCTGCATGTTTTGCAACGATTGTTTGACCGGCATCTATTTGAGGAATGACCTTGACGAAGACAATTAAAGCATAAGGACTGTTCCTTAACAAATGTTCGACGAGCATCAATTGGAAGTGCGAGAAAATGTTGACATTGTAAAAGGCTGTGGTCTAATTTTCATTTAGGACAACTGCGATTGGATTCAATGAAGTGGCTTCGAATGACGCCTTGAACCTTACTTCGTGATTGTGTAGAACGCGAAGGAGTATAACAGGATTCAAGACACACACAACGGTTTTGCAAAAAGTCTAGCATTTCTTTAAATGTCGCATCATCCCTTGAACCTATTAATTCAGCCCACGCCTGCTTTGTTTCTGGATCAAGCTTTTGCAAAATAATATATATTAACCATGGATCTCGATTGTTTGATTCTAATGCGTTTAACCCGCGAATTACCTCGTCAGCGCCATCAGTGATTTTGCGCAATACGGCCACATTTGAAGAGTTTGTGGTGGGCAACGATAGAAATGATTGTATAAATGATTGAACTATAATGGGAGTTCTATTATATCGACTTTCTAAGCGATCCCATGCTTCCAAATAATTGTTGTCAGAATTAACGATGTGCTATAGTAGATTGCTAGCCTCTCCACATAAGAATGACTTCAGATATTGAAGTTTTTGTGTTGAAGTTAGCGACGAATTACAATCTATTGAACCCTGGAATGCGTCTCTAAACGCAGGCCAATCTTTATAGTCGCCTGAAAATTGGGGTATTGATAGATGCGGCAATTTTACGGAAGTTGCAACATTGGAGGTGTTTAACTTTTGCAAAAACGTTGCTTGCTGACTCGCCAACTGTTCAATTACCGATTCGTTTGGCTGACTTGAAGTTGAGATACTTGCCATGTTCTTCACATGAATGAAATTGGTAAGAACCGAATGCGCGACAAAGTATTTCGTTTCGTACTCACCAAATTCCGCTTCAGGATCAACGAAGTTTGGATCCGCCGAAAACTCGTACAAAGCATTCTGCAATTCGACGAACTCAGTCCACGTTTTTGTTAGATTGTCTAGCCTAATCTCTAGCATTGGAAGTGTGGTATTTACATCTACTGATTCCGCGAAAGTAGCAGCGCGAGAAATAGCAGCCTTTGCACGACCCCGTTTTCCCTTGATGAAATTCATCTTAGACCGACGTATAATTACGATAAAGCTCAATAATTATTGCGCGCGCACCGGAGATTCCGATAGGTTTAATCTTCGTATATTGTTCGATGAAGAAAAGACGAGATGGAATGGGTTTAAGAAACGATTCAACAAACACGTGTATGCAACGAACTGTTCTACAAATTTTTTGTGAAAATTGTCTATTTTTCCGAGTAAATTCGGCTATCGAAGGACCAGAAAATGTTTTATATTATTTTCTCGAAAACGTTCGATGAATTGAAACCGATTAAGATCGACTACGCGTATGATTCAAAACGACAAAATTAAATGAATTGGTTTTGGATGTGTATTTATTGATACAATACCATTGATGTTCGCAGCTTGCTGGTTGGATATCGAAAAAGAGCGAAATTATGACAAACTTTAGCACAAGTGGCAACGAACAACATCAAAAAGAACAATAACAAAATGTAAAGAGAGAGTGATAACAGAACATTGCATTACATGAAATTATTAGAATTAGTGTTAGACGGTAGGGCAAATAACGTTTTGTTTGGCGATATGCAAGCAAATAATAAACGAAAATGTAAATATGCAAAATTAATAATAACAAATAACAAGTTTCATATATAAGTAGCGAACAGACGCAGCTATAACGATTGGCAAGGAGAAAAAGATATCTACATTTTATGTAATTGCGGGGGGAAAAAATAATTTATTGGGAATAAACACTGCGATAGCACTAAAAGTTCTCAAAATTGGAAATTGCGTCAACCACGTAAAAATGTCACCATTTCCAAAATTTAAAGATGTCGTGGTTGAGATTGACCAATTGACGAATCAATAAAGCCCATTTCGCAACCGTAAAGAAGAATTCCCATTCCCTTGGAAGCTAAAGTAGAAACAAAAATAGAGGAACTTCTAGACCATGATATTATAGAAGAAGTAAAAAGACCGTTCAGGTGGGTTTCTCCAATTGTTCCAATTTTAAAAGAGAATGGAGAATTAAGAATTTGTGTGGACATGAGGCGAGCGAATGCGGCAGTTCTGCGAGAAAATCATCCGCTACGTACAATGGATCAGTTTTTACCAAAAATTAGAAATGCCAATGTGTTTAGCAAACTCGATGTAAAGAATGCTTTCCACCAGATTGAAATTCATCCCGATTCCCGCCACATAACAACATTCATAACCAGTAAGGGCTTGTACCAGTACAAACGGCTAATGTTTGGAATAACGTGCGCTCCTGAACTTTTCCAAAAAATAATGGAAAAAGTCATATTAGGGTGCGAAGGGGTAATAAACTTTATCGATGATATATATAAAGGGTGATTTTTTAGCTGGTTTGGTTTTGGCAACACTGGTTTTTACAGCTGACGTGTGTTTAGTACCTTGTGTCACTGTCAAACAGCTTCAGTTTGGTTTGCAATTTAACCATGGATCGTCTTACAAATGAACAACGCTTGCAAATTATTGAATTTTACTATCAAAATTCGTGCTCGGTTCGAAATGTTCATCGCGCGCTGCTTCCATTTTATGATCGGCATTCTCGACCTTCTGAGCAGTCTATTCGGAAGATTGTGACCAAATTTCGCACCAAATTTACTTTGTTGGACATTAAACCACCAACACGTTTACGTACTGTGCGTAGTGAAGAAAATATTGCGGCCGTATCAGCTAGTGTGACAGAAGACCGCGAAATGTCGATTCGGCGCCGTTCCCAGCAGTTAGGCCTTTGTTACAGCACTACGTGGAAAATTTTGCGGAAGGATTTGGGCGTAAAGCCTTTTAAGATACAGCTGGTGCAAGAACTAAAGCCAGCCGACCTACCACAACGCCGAATTTTTGGTGAATGGGCTCTTGGAAAGCTGGCCGAGGATCCGCTTTTTTATCGAAAAATTGTGTTCAGCGATGAGGCTCATTTTTGGTTGAATGGGTACGTAAATAAGCAAAATTGCCGCATTTGGAGTGAAGATCAGCCAGAAGCATTGCAACAGCTACCAATGCATCCCGAAAAAGCCACTGTTTGGTGCGGTTTATGGGCCGGCGGCATTATTGGGCCATATTTCTTCAAAGATGATGCGAATCGCAGCGTTACTGTCAATGGTGAACGCTACCGAGCGATGATAACAAACTTTTTTTTGCCCGAAATGGAAGTTCTTGACTTGCATGATATGTGGTTTCAACAAGACGGTGCCACATACCACACAGCACGCGAAACAATGGCGCAATTGCGAGGCGAGTTTGGTGAACAGTTAATTTCACGTTTCGGGCCGGTCAATTGGCCGCCTAGATCGTGCGATTTGACACCATTAGATTATTTTTTGTGGGGGTATGCCAAGGCTAATGTGTATAGGGACAAGCCCGCTTCGATTGACGCACTGGAAGCCAACATCCATGCATTCATTCGTGAGATACCGGCCGATGTGTGTGAAAGAGTATGCCAAAATTGGACTCAGCGGATGGGCTACCTGAGACGCAGCCGCGGTCAACATTTGCATGAAATTATCTTTAAACATTAAATTGCAAGGTTCAAACTATCGATTCAAATAAATATTTCATTCATTTTTTCGAATTTTTTGTGTTTTTTTTTTAAAAAAAGTTCTAAACCTCTTAAAAAATCACCCTTTATATTAATCTTCGGGAGCTCAAAAGAAGAACACGATAAACGGTAAAAAATAGTGCTTTAAACCCTAACGGAAAAAAACGTACTTCTAAATAAAGACAAGTGTCTCATTGCAGTTCGTAAGATCCAGTTTTTAGGACATGAACTAAGTCCTGATGAAATAAAGCCTCTGGAAAAATATCTCGAAAGCATTAAAACATTTAGGGTTCCAAAGACTTTAGAGGAATTACAAAGTTTTTTGGGACTAATTAATTTCATTGGAAAATGGCTTGGCTACAACGACAGAACCGCTAAAAAATCTTTTAAGGAAAAGACATACGAAGAACAGTTAGTTGAGCGAATATTGGGCTGACGAACAAGACAAAGCATTCGTTAAGTTAAAGGAGATCCTTGCAAATATTAAGTCTTTTGGGTATTACGACGTCAAGGATCGTACGCAGGTTATTGCAGACGCAAGCCCTGTTGGACTTGGAGCAATTTTAATCCAAATCAACTCGAAGGGCCCAAGAATTATTGCTTATGGTAATAAAACGCTAACAGAGTGTGAGCGCAGGTATAGTCAGACGGAAAAAAAAGCGCTTGCATTAGTTTGGGCCATAGAACATTTTAACATTTACCTGTTCGGAAAAGAGTTTGATTTGATAACGGATCATAAACCGCTCGAAATTATTTTTGGACCGAAATCGAAACCCTGTGCTCGTATTGAAAGATGGGTGCTGTGTTTACAGTCGTATAAATATAAGATTTTATATAGACCGGGTAAATCAAACGTTGACGATCCACTGTCACGATTATGTGCGCATTCAATGGAAACATCACCACCTGGAAAAGAAAAACCTATTTATATACAACAAATAGTCGATAGTTCGACACCAAAAGTTGTACTTATTCAGGAAATTAAAGAATGTTCAGAAACTGATTTGGAAATAAATAAGGTCAAAAAAGGCGTATACAAAAATATCTGGGATGAGTCTGTAAAGATTTTTAAAATATTCGAAAATGAGTTATGTTTCTATGAAAACATTTTACTTCGAGGAAATAAAATAGTGGTTCCCCAAAAGCTAAGGGCAAACGGTTTGGATGCGGCACATGAGGGTCATCCCGGTATTGTTGCCATGAAAAGCCGTCTAAGGACAAAAGTGTGGTGGCCTGGAATAGACAAAGATGTTGAGAGTCTTATAAAAACTTGTAAGGGCTGTACAATGGTTGCCCTGCCCCACTAAAAAGACGTGATCTTCCAATGACTTCATGGGTCGATATCGCTAGGTCCACTTCCAAATAATGAGTACCTGTTCGTTGTAGTAGATTATTACAGCCGATACAAGGAAATTAAAATATGCAAAAGCATCGCTACCTCTAACATCATAAAGATGAAGAGATTTTCAGTAGGCTTGGATTTCCATTATCAGTCACAGCAGATAATGGAAAGCAATTTACTAGCGAAGAATTTAAGGCGTTTTGCGGATAGTGAAATATAGTACTTTTCAACAGCATTCCATACTGGCCTCAACAAAATGGAGAGGTTGAAAGACAAAATCGAGATATTTTAAAAAGATTGAAAATAGGAAAGATTGAAGGAAAGGACCTAAAAGAATGTTTGTGGGAGTATTTAATGATGTATAATAAATGGTGATTTTTTAAGAGGTTTAGAAATTTTTTTTAAAAAAAAACACAAAAAATTCGAAAAAATGAATGAAATATTTATTTGAATCGATAGTTTGAACCTTGCAATTTAATGTTTAAAGATAATTTCATGCAAATGTTGACCGCGGCTGCGTCTCAGGTAGCCCATCCGCTGAGTCCAATTTTGGCATACTCTTTCACACATATCGGCCGGTATCTCACGAATGAATGCATGGATGTTGGCTTCCAGTGCGTCAATCGAAGCGGGCTTGTCCCTATACACATTAGCCTTGGCATACCCCCACAAAAAATAATCTAATGGTGTCAAATCGCACGATCTAGGCGGCCAATTGACCGGCCCGAAACGTGAAATTAACTGTTCACCAAACTCGCCTCGCAATTGCGCCATTGTTTCGCGTGCTGTGTGGCATGTGGCACCGTCTTGTTGAAACCACATATCATGCAAGTCAAGAACTTCCATTTCGGGCAAAAAAAAGTTTGTTATCATCGCTCGGTAGCGTTCACCATTGACAGTAACGCTGCGATTCGCATCATCTTTGAAGAAATATGGCCCAATAATGCCGCCGGCCCATAAACCTCACCAAACAGTGGCTTTTTCGGGATGCATTGGTAGCTGTTGCAATGCTTCTGGCTGATCTTCACTCCGAATGCGGCAATTTTGCTTATTTACGTACCCATTCAACCAAAAATGAGCCTCATCGCTGAACACAATTTTTCGATAAAAAAGCGGATCCTCGGCCAGCTTTCCAAGAGCCCATTCACCAAAAATTCGGCGTTGTGGTAGGTCGGCTGGCTTTAGTTCTTGCACCAGCTGTATCTTAAAAGGCTTTACGCCCAAATCCTTCCGCAAAATTTTCCACGTAGTGCTGTAACAAAGGCCTAACTGCTGGGAACGGCGCCGAATCGACATTTCGCGGTCTTCTGTCACACTAGCTGATACGGCCGCAATATTTTCTTCACTACGCACAGTACGTAAACGTGTTGGTGGTTTAATGTCCAACAAAGTAAATTTGGTGCGAAATTTGGTCACAATCTTCCGAATAGACTGCTCAGAAGGTCGAGAATGCCGATCATAAAATGGAAGCAGCGCGCGATGAACATTTCGAACCGAGCACGAATTTTGATAGTAAAATTCAATAATTTGCAAGCGTTGTTCATTTGTCAAAACCAGTGTTGCCAAAACCAAACCAGCTAAAAAATCACCCTTTAGTACACCACACTCAACAACCGGAAAAGCACCCTCTGAACTATTTTTCAACAGACTAAACAGAGACAAATTACCATCACTGGAATCCATAGATAAGCAAATCACCGATTCAGAAATAAGGGATTCAATGGAAACATCACCACCTGGAAAAGAAAAACCTATTTATATACAACAAATAGTCGATAGTTCGACACCAAAAGGATAGAGATAAAGAGCAAAAAGAAAAAGGAAAGGAACGATAGGAAACGAAATGCTTTAAGTTCAGATATTGATGTAGGGGACAAGGTATACTTGAAAAATTTGGTCAAACAAAACAAACTTACTCCAAACTTTAGCCCTACTCCACACAGTATAAAGTTCCCATAATGGGGATATAATTGTAAAAAACGATGAAACAAATCAGAAATTTCGAAGGAATATTGTACACCTTAAAAAGATAGAAGGAGAGTGGAGATTGGTGCAAGCTTATTTAAATAGATTAGAAGTATGCAATTCGTATTAGTTTGAAATTGAATATTAAATGCTTAATTTGATTTGTACAAAAGTAAACAAATGATTGCGGAATTGTAAAAGTATATATTATATTATTGAATTTGTGAACCGAATAAAAATCCTAATTTATTGTACTTTAATAAAAAATTATAAAATATGAAAGAGATGTAGTGTATTGGCAACATTCTGCATAGCATGAATAATCATGCTCTCGGACACAATTACATATATGCGTAAGTACTGAGCGAGTTGTCTCCAAACAGTATCCACTAGCGCTGAGTGTCACTTGCACTCAGAGCTTTCCTATGTTGTCTCGTGTGCATGTACTATCCAGCGGAATGGGGAGTGATAACCGGACCACCGCGGAATGCGTGCATTGGCGAGCCCACACTACAGGAAGTACAAAGTGTCATAGGATCACAGGCGGATTGCGAGACGGCACAACGAGAATAGCGTTGGCCGTCGAGAAATTAGTGGGAAAATTCCCGAAAATCGGTCCGAATTATCTCCTATCGGGATTAAATACCGAAATCCACATTCGGATGAAAAGGAACAGTTCCTGCAACATAAAAGAGGTAGTTCAATACCGCAAATAAAAAATGCTCCGTGGCGCAAGTGGTAGCGGTGACGGTAAATCGTGGGTACAAACTGCAAGTGGTAGTTCAATTCCCGGTAGTAACCAAATGTTTTTTTTTTAATACAAAATTAGGTTGAATTTGATACCACTGAAAATTTGTTTGATATCGTGTTTAATTTAAAAAAAAAATAATATTAATTTTATTTTTTGTTGAAAATTAACTTCTTTGAATTGTAAAATCCTTACATACTCGTGAAATAAGTATTACCAGTAAAGTAAAGAAAATAGGGGTAAATGTATAAGAAATTTCTAATTATATGTATTAAAAGTGAATTAACCCAAAGTGATATAGGTACAACAACAAAAAGTACAACGCACAACCTGGATGCTGTGGCCACAACGTCGCCAATTGCTGAAACAAGGGGTGAGTCTTTTTGGACATAATTTTATATATACACAATACACATAGAAAGAAATTTCAAAGGGAAGGGGATCAGTGTCAATCAAGTAAGAACAAACAAATTTTTAAAAACAAGACGGTAAAGAAGCCCACTAAGAAAGTGAATAATCGAACCCGGATAATGTCACATCGCTTAATAGCACAACTCGTTTAATATCACACTAATGCGAAGCCAGTTGTCTTTTTTGTACAATTTGTACTGGCAAAAAAACCTTTTATTAGCACATCGCTTAATATCACAACTCGCTTAAAATCACACAAAAAATATGCTTACAAAGAAAAGCTGCATGCAATTTTGCCCGCTTATAGTCACATTTCACAGTCCATACGTAATATGTATGTAAGTCGTCTTCAATGCAAAAATGGGGTGTGTATGTACATTTTCTTTTGTCGATTGTCTTAGTATATGTGACTTTTACTGTTTGTGACTTTCTCAAAGTGAGATTGATACATACATATGCATATGGTGGACTTCCGTGTTTATTATAAATGCCCGAATGTATAAAAGTCACAACCCGCTTAAAGTCACAGTCCGCTTAAAGTCACATTATTTTGTTGCCCGTTTGATGTAATATTATGCGGGTTCGACTGTACGTAGATTATATATGTGGTGTTCTTGTCTATTAAACTCTAATAAAACACAATCAATATTATTACAATACTTCGTTTATTATCTTCTTTATCTTATTTATCTCTACCGCGGTACTCACTGCTCGGGGTTTCTACTTAGACTGACTCTCGGGGTTTCTGGTTGTTCCTACTGTCTGTCCGTATGTATCGTTTGTCTGTACCGTTCTTACTGTTTGGTCTGCTCATTCTCTGTATGTATTGTTTGTGTTGTCGTCTGCTCCGATCCCACATCCGGCTATCCTGACATTTCATTCGACCCGAATGAAGGAGTCCACCTCTTCATATTTTCTGCTATGGTGTTTGTTCTCATAGGGCCTTCGTGGTCACCGATTTTATGTACCTCGTACCTTCCATGGTTTAGGCATTTCAACACTTTATACGGCCCCAAGTACTTCGGCCGCAGCTTCATCCCCGTCCCGAACTGAGTGCGCTTGATGGCGACTAACTCGTTCTCGGCGTACATCTGTTCCGGCTTCCTACTTTTATCGAAAGTTTTTTGGTTCTCGCGCTGAATGACTGCGATGTTCTCTCGAGCCTCTTCCCGTATGGCATCACGCTCGGTATCCAACTCCTCGACTGCTGTATCTTCTAGCCACTCACGAAGGTCGGGGTAATCTGGGAAACGCATCTCCAAGCCGGTTAATATTTTGAATGGGCTGAACCGTGCTTCTGGACGGTGAATTGTTGATCAGCTGCTGCACCCGTCCTACATGTTGATACCAATTTTTTGTGCTCCCGACGCACGCCTTTGCTAACATCGGCACTACGATCTTATGGATTCTCTCCACTTGCCCGTTTCCTCGCGGGACTCCCGTCGCAATCAGTAAATGCTGGATGTTCTCTTCTCTGCAGTAGTCCTCAAACGCAGTTGACGTAAAACCCGTACCTCTGTCTGATATGATACGCCTAGGGTTCCCAAACGTCGTGGCTTGCTTTCTCAACCGATCCAATACCTCTGCTGTTCCCGTACTTTTCGTCGGATAGAGCCATACGAATTTGGAGAACGCATCTACTACCACAAGGATGTGGTTAAACTGCTTGTGGGTCTGTTCCATGGGCCCTACGTGATCGATGTGGTACGTCCCTAACGGCTTGTCTTCCTTGTCGATGGGTTTTAAGTATCCTTCCTTTTTTCCTGCTTTAGACTCCGTGATGATGCACTTGACGCAGCCTTTGACGACCTCGCTGACTTTCGCGGTTAGTTCTGGGATGAAGAACGTCTTCTCCACCAAATCTTGCGTTTTCTTAACGGAAAAGTGCCCTTGATGGTGTGCGATACCTATTATTTCCTTCTCCATCGCTGTCGGGACTACTACTAACTCGTTGGCTGGGTCTTTATACAGAACCCCTGCTTTTATGTAGAAATCTTCATAGTCCCTTTGTTCCAGGATCGTCCTTACTGCTCTAATCCAGGCGTCCTTCAGTTGTGCTTCTCTCAGCCGGTGGTTGAGTGAGTCCTCTATAATGAGACAATACACTCTACTCAAAGCATCTACATGCTTCATCTTGCATCCGGAGCGATGTTCGATTTCATAATGGAAATCTTGGAGGAACATGGCCCATCTTGCTACCCTTACCGGTAAATCCTGTTTTTTCATTGTCATCGTGAACGCGTTACAATCCGTGACGATCTTAAATTTCAATCCCAAAACGTATACCCTCCACTTTTTCAGAGCTTCGACAATCGCTAATACCTCTAGCTCGTACGAGTGATACTTCTGCTCAACTGTCGACGTCTTCCGACTCATGTATTGTACCGGATGTAGCTGTTGGTCCTCTATATCCTTCTGGAGTAAAACTGCCCCATATCCATATTTGCTGGCGTCTGCGTGGACCTCTGTTATAGCCTTGGGGTTGAATAGTTTCAGAACCGGTGCTTTGGTCAGTGCGGCTTTAAGTTGTTGGAAAGCAGCAGCCTGCTCGGCTCCCCACTCGAACCCAGCGTCCTTGCGCAGTAGATCCGACAAAGGCTTAGCAACAGTAGCGAACCCTTCGACGAACTTCCCAAAATACGAGGTCAAGCCTAAGAAACGTTGGAGCGCTTTCTTATCTCGGGGTATCTGGAAGTTCTCTATCGCCCTCGACTTTTCCCCTGATGGGAGAATGCCTCCATCCTCAACAACGTATCCGAGAAACTCTACCTTCCTCTTCAGGAATTGGCATTTTTTCCATTTGATCTTCAGTCCGTGCTCAGCGGCTACATTCAAGACCGTTTGTAACCTTTTGACACCTTCTTTTTCATCTCGGGACGGAATCACCAGCTCGTCCATATACAGCACCATTACGCCAGATTGCATTAACTCTCGGAAAACCGCGGAGATGTACCTGCAGAATACTGCGGGCGAGTTTGAAATACCGAATGGCACGACTAAGAACTCGTACTGTCCCTCTTGCGTCACGAACGATGTGTATTTTCGAGAGCACGGTGCTACCGGGACGTGGAAGAAACCGTTTTCCAGATCCAACGTGGTAAACACATTCGCTCCCTGTAACCTCTCTAGGACGTCGTCGATTTGCACCATTGGAAAATTATCTCTCACGATCTTCTCGTTCAACCTTCGGTAATCACAGCATAACCTCCTCGATCCATCCTTCTTTGACACGAGCACAATCGGTGACGCATACTCGGACGTACTTGGTTGCACGATCCTTTCTCCTAACCAGTGCTTGACTTGGTCTCGTACCCATTGTTGGTCTGCGTACGGCATACGTCGGGGTCTCTGGCAAACAGGAATCTCGTCCGTCAGGACCAACTTCATCTCGACCGGTGAATTGTTGTTCTTAGCCGGGGTGTAGTCGGTTGTCATTTTCTCCAAGACTCTTCTTTTCTCTACGCTCAAGTGGCCTAAGTCGACAATCTCTCCGCTCTCGAACACTCCCTCCTCCACTGCCAAACAGATGGATCGAAACTCTTCAGCCAACTCGGCTACTTCCGATTCGCGATCCTCCTCGCCACCGGCTGTATAGTCATGGCTCTCACCCAACTGAACACCGACTACTGTGTGTTCAACGGCGACATTCTGCTTCTGTACTTCTGATACGCGGCCCCCTCGTCCGTAATCAGCAGTGTACTCGTTGCTTTTGCCTAGCTTAGCACTAACTGTGTGCCCTACAACTGTTTCGACAACTTCGCGCTTGCTTCTAAACTCTACGCCTTCATTGGTAATCGACAAATCTACCTCAGCTAGTATGTCGTTCCCTATCACCGCCGCATACTGTATGTCGCTTTCTTTTACTACATGAAATCTTAATTTTAGTTCGACCTCATCCACACGTAAATCTACCCAGAGACTACCTAGTGTCATTACCTTGCCTGAACCTATACCTTGCAGATTCCTTTTCGTTTGGTCTAGCTCCACGAATGGCATCGAGGCTAAACTGTCGTATCTGAGCAGACATAGGTCGCTTCCAGTATCCAACAACGCTGACAACGTGGCGCCGCCTATCGTTATATCCTTGAAGATCCGGTTCGTCCCCACCGCTAGGTTAACTCGAGCTTCGGGCCAAGAACCAGCTCCGTCATCCGATGATGCAGCGTGAACGTATCTGTTCTCTTTCTTCACTCCAGTTTCCCCTGCGCATTCCCGTGCTCGGTGGCCTGATTGTCCGCACTTGAAACACTTAAACGTATTCGACGAGCATTCTCGGGCGAGGTGGTTGGGTTTTCCGCATTTGAAGCACTTCCTCTCCTTCATTTCCGGCTTCACTACTGCTGGTGGCTGCCGACTTGAAGAATATCGGTGACTCCCTCTTGAGCTTGACGGCTGCTGGTCGGGACCACGTATCTTCTCGTAGACAATCATCTGTTCCTTGAGTTCACGGACATTTTTTGCTTGGTAAAGCACTGCTTTGTTTTGGGCGCTGTCTGGTATTCCTCTGATGAAGTAGTCCACCAGGCTTCCTTCGTCTAACTGGATAGGCCTCGCCATCTCCATCAGAGCATATAGGTACTCCCTGCATGACTCGGAACCCTGCTTCCTTCGGTTCCCCAACCGTCGGTGTACGTCCGCTGAGGACGACTTCGTCCCAAACTCCTCCTTCAACGTCGATTTCAACGACTTCCAGTCTCGGATCCTTGCCTGGCTTCTGACGAACAATTTTGCCGCACCTTTCAGCAGTTGCTTGGCGTATATAAACTTCTGTAGCTCATTCCAGTTGACCGTGACCGCATTCGCCTCGAACTCTTCCACCCAATCCTCGACATCGGGGTAACCTGTGCCATCAAATGGTAGCAGCGCATCCTCGATGTCGCGAAGCGTAAAAAAACTCCGTATAGCTGCAGCTCCTGCTGATTCGAAGGACATCTCGTCGTCCTCCGCCTCCTCTTCGCCGCGCGGGTCAGACCGTGGTGTTCGAGGAGTCTGTCCTGCAACACCGTTTTACGTCCGTTCGTCGGTAACCCTAGTTCCGTACATTGTTGTCAAAGTCCTTCAACCGTCAACCCCAAAATTCCCTCTAAATCCATTTTATCAAAAGGTATTAAAGTTACAAAAGTTACAATGAAATAAATTTACTACTATTCTACAGCAGTGGCAACGCTTATGCTATTTATTACAAACCAACTTAATAATAATCGCCGGACCCTGCGTCTCGTTGTTGGTTGTCTTCTTCCTCTTTCCTTTCCGCAATCACGTGCAAAACCCGTTCTCGTTGTCGGCCGTTTTCTGCTTCTTCTTGGCACGAAACTCGTTCTGTTGGAGCGAACAACAGCGACACGGTTGAATCGATGTTTCTGCTGTATCAAGGCACACACTGTCGCCTGCTTGAGTTGTTGCTCTTTTTTCTTTCTCTTTTTTTTTCTTTTTACTCTGCGCTATGTATGTGCACAAATCGTTTTTTTTTTCACTGTGCTGTGCACGAAACACTTTGTTGTTGTTGTTTTTTATTTTTGCTTCGTCGCCTGATGGTGACAAAGGACGCTACGCAATAATTTTCGCACTTTTATCTACACTGGGCTTTTGTGTTAAACTTTATTTTGTGTTGATGCACTTTGATTAAAACACAAATAAATCCCGGTTGAGCCCCCACTTGTGGTGTTCTTGTCTATTAAACTCTAATAAAACACAATCAATATTATTACAATACTTCGTTTATTATCTTCTTTATCTTATTTATCTCTACCGCGGTACTCACTGCTCGGGGTTTCTACTTAGACTGACTCTCGGGGTTTCTGGTTGTTCCTACTGTCTGTCCGTATGTATCGTTTGTCTGTACCGTTCTTACTGTTTGGTCTGCTCATTCTCTGTATGTATTGTTTGTGTTGTCGTCTGCTCCGATCCCACACATATAAGGATTTTTGTATTACTAATTTTTGTATAAATATAATAACGTTAATCTTAAATAAATGTGCCGAAGCAATATGAAATAATGAAAAAATAATTGAACATTCAACAGCAACCAACAATGGCGTTTGTATAAGAAGGGTATAAGAGGATGGGTGAAGGAGGAAAAAGGGAAGAATGACACTGGGCTAAGACAAGGAGAAGATGCCATAAAAAGGGGCTGTCAAGGCGAGTACGACAGCTAAGGAAGGGTGGGTGCAGACCAATTGTCTCTCAAGCGTAATTAGACCTGACGCGAAGTCTGGCATGAGTTTTTTTTTTGTGACGTGCCTGGGTCAAACTCCAACGCCCTCCGGCGAGCATAGAGAGCGGGTACAAGCATGCCAGCAAAGGCCAAAGACACTTTTTCTTTCTTTTAATAACAAAATTTATATATATAAAGGGTGATTTTTTAAGAGGTTTAGAACTTTTTTTAAAAAAAAAACACAAAAAATTCGAAAAAATGAATGAAATATTTATTTGAATCGATAGTTTGAACCTTGCAATTTAATGTTTAAAGATAATTTCATGCAAATGTTGACCGCGGCTGCGTCTCAGGTAGCCCATCCGCTGAGTCCAATTTTGGCATACTCTTTCACACATATCGGCCGGTATCTCACGAATGAATGCATGGATGTTGGCTTCCAGTGCGTCAATCGAAGCGGGCTTGTCCCTATACACATTAGCCTTGGCATACCCCCACAAAAAATAATCTAATGGTGTCAAATCGCACGATCTAGGCGGCCAATTGACCGGCCCGAAACGTGAAATTAACTGTTCACCAAACTCGCCTCGCAATTGCGCCATTGTTTCGCGTGCTGTGTGGCATATGGCACCGTCTTGTTGAAACCACATATCATGCAAGTCAAGAACTTCCATTTCGGGCAAAAAAAAGTTTGTTATCATCGCTCGGTAGCGTTCACCATTGACAGTAACGCTGCGATTCGCATCATCTTTGAAGAAATATGGCCCAATAATGCCGCCGGCCCATAAACCGCACCAAACAGTGGCTTTTTCGGGATGCATTGGTAGCTGTTGCAATGCTTCTGGCTGATCTTCACTCCAAATGCGGCAATTTTGCTTATTTACGTACCCATTCAACCAAAAATGAGCCTCATCGCTGAACACAATTTTTCGATAAAAAAGCGGATCCTCGGCCAGCTTTCCAAGAGCCCATTCACCAAAAATTCGGCGTTGTGGTAGGTCGGCTGGCTTTAGTTCTTGCACCAGCTGTATCTTAAAAGGCTTTACGCCCAAATCCTTCCGCAAAATTTTCCACGTAGTGCTGTAACAAAGGCCTAACTGCTGGGAACGGCGCCGAATCGACATTTCGCGGTCTTCTGTCACACTAGCTGATACGGCCGCAATATTTTCTTCACTACGCACAGTACGTAAACGTGTTGGTGGTTTAATGTCCAACAAAGTAAATTTGGTGCGAAATTTGGTCACAATCTTCCGAATAGACTGCTCAGAAGGTCGAGAATGCCGATCATAAAATGGAAGCAGCGCGCGATGAACATTTCGAACCGAGCACGAATTTTGATAGTGGAATTCAATAATTTGCAAGCGTTGTTCGTTTGTAAGACGATCCATGGTTAAATTGCAAACCAAACTGAAGCTGTTTGACAGTGACACAAGGTACTAAACACAAGTCAGCTGTCAAAACCAGTGTTGCCAAAACCAAACCAGCTAAAAAATCACCCTTTATATGTAAAGGGTCTGCCAAATAACATGTTTTTTTTTTTGAAAATGCTATAAAAAAAAAACTAGTGAATATTTTCTCAAATTTATTTTTTTATTTGAAAGTACAATCCTTCCGGTTAATCATGGAAAATAATTTCATTCATTTTCGAAGAAAAATGACCCAATTATGCCTCTGGACCAAATTCCGCACCAAACAGTGACTCGTTTTGGGTATATCGGCTTTTCAATGTATGCGTGTGGGTTTTCTGTGCCCCAAATGCGACAATTTTGCTTGTTTACATACCCGCCAAGATGAAAATGAGCTTCATCTGAAAAGATGATTTTTTTGGCAAAATCGGCATCTTCGTGTAGGCTACTGCATGGCCAGCCGAGGCAGCCATTTGAATGAAATTATTTTCCATTATTAACCGCAAGGATTGTAATTTCAAATAAAAAAAAAAAAATTGAGAAAATATTCAGTAGTTTTTTTTTAAAGCATTTTCAAACAAAAAAAAAGTTATTTGGCGGACCCTGTATATAGAAAAGTGCAAGTGTGAAGTGTACAAGAAGTGCCAGTGAAAGATAACAAAAAAGATTTGCAAGTGGTCTGCAATACGCATCCAAAGAAAATAATAAAGCAAGCATAATATAAAGAAACAACAGCAAATAATCAGCATATGGAAATTTTCCATAGAATACGCAGCAGCCAGGCCAGACGGCGGCACACACACAGCGAGCCAGGGAATCGCCAGGAAGGGTAAGTGGGCGAGTGAGCGAGACAGACAGCGTGCAAGGTAAACCAGCCGAGTTTGGAGAGTTGTGTTTGCTAGTGCCATACGCAAGTACATTTTTTGTGTTTTATCATTCTTTAAGTAAAAAGCGCAACTGATATTATCCTTGGTATTGATTTTAAATTCTCTTTATATTAACATGAGCAATAAAAAGTAAGTGTGCAAGTGCAATCTCAAATTTAACAAGTGGACGAAGAATAAGGGTGGTTTTTGGCAAGCGAACGTGCACAGTATTTTTGCTCTTTTTTATGACGGGAGTGTGTAGGTATGGAATTTATTTTTTTCTTGTAGAGTTGTTTTGTTTTTGCCGGCATAGGTATGAGTGTGTTTTTTTTTTTTTGGTTGCACCAAAGTTATAAGTGCATTTATATACATATACACATAAAAATACCCTAATCTTTTAATAGTGAAAATGCTGTGAATATCAAAAGTAAAAATGGAAACCTGCATTAAGGAGATGCTTGAAAGGCAACAATTTACGTGGGTAAAGCTGGAACCGCCACATTCGAATTTTGCCAAACAAAGTACATGGGATTTAATTGCTATTTAATCGCTAATTAATTGCTCTATTCTTGATTTTTCCGCTCTTCGGGAAGTGGGAGATTTTGTGGCGGACCTAGTTTACCGGTAAAGCTGGAACCGCCACATTGACTTTTGAAGGATTTTTTTTGCGCATACCAATCACCGATTTAATCGCTCTGGGGAAATGTAAAAATTTTTCCAGCCGGGTAAGCCGTTCGCCCACAATTTCAAATTTGCGTTTTTTGTAACGGTCAGTTCGCTATAAAACTCTTTTGGTTTTGAAGGAAAATCATTTTTTCCATTTGATCTTCAGTCCGTGCTCAGCGGCTACATTCAAGACCGTTTGTAACCTTTTGACACCTTCTTTTTCATCTCGGGACGGAATCACCAGCTCGTCCATATACAGCACCATTACGCCAGATTGCATTAACTCTCGGAAAACCGCGGAGATGTACCTGCAGAATACTGCGGGCGAGTTTGAAATACCGAATGGCACGACTAAGAACTCGTACTGTCCCTCTTGCGTCACGAACGATGTGTATTTTCGAGAGCACGGTGCTACCGGGACGTGGAAGAAACCGTTTTCCAGATCCAACGTGGTAAACACATTCGCTCCCTGTAACCTCTCTAGGACGTCGTCGATTTGCACCATTGGAAAATTATCTCTCACGATCTTCTCGTTCAACCTTCGGTAATCACAGCATAACCTCCTCGATCCATCCTTCTTTGACACGAGCACAATCGGTGACGCATACTCGGACGTACTTGGTTGCACGATCCTTTCTCCTAACCAGTGCTTGACTTGGTCTCGTACCCATTGTTGGTCTGCGTACGGCATACGTCGGGGTCTCTGGCAAACAGGAATCTCGTCCGTCAGGACCAACTTCATCTCGACCGGTGAATTGTTGTTCTTAGCCGGGGTGTAGTCGGTTGTCATTTTCTCCAAGACTCTTCTTTTCTCTACGCTCAAGTGGCCTAAGTCGACAATCTCTCCGCTCTCGAACACTCCCTCCTCCACTGCCAAACAGATGGATCGAAACTCTTCAGCCAACTCGGCTACTTCCGATTCGCGATCCTCCTCGCCACCGGCTGTATAGTCATGGCTCTCACCCAACTGAACACCGACTACTGTGTGTTCAACGGCGACATTCTGCTTCTGTACTTCTGATACGCGGCCCCCTCGTCCGTAATCAGCAGTGTACTCGTTGCTTTTGCCTAGCTTAGCACTAACTGTGTGCCCTACAACTGTTTCGACAACTTCGCGCTTGCTTCTAAACTCTACGCCTTCATTGGTAATCGACAAATCTACCTCAGCTAGGATGTCGTTCCCTATCACCGCCGCATACTGTATGTCGCTTTCTTTTACTACATGAAATCTTAATTTTAGTTCGACCTCATCCACACGTAAATCTACCCAGAGACTACCTAGTGTCATTACCTTGCCTGAACCTATACCTTGCAGATTCCTTTTCGTTTGGTCTAGCTCCACGAATGGCATCGAGGCTAAACTGTCGTATCTGAGCAGACATAGGTCGCTTCCAGTATCCAACAACGCTGACAACGTGGCGCCGCCTATCGTTATATCCTTGAAGATCCGGTTCGTCCCCACCGCTAGGTTAACTCGAGCTTCGGGCCAAGAACCAGCTCCGTCATCCGATGATGCAGCGTGAACGTATCTGTTCTCTTTCTTCACTCCAGTTTCCCCTGCGCATTCCCGTGCTCGGTGGCCTGATTGTCCGCACTTGAAACACTTAAACGTATTCGACGAGCATTCTCGGGCGAGGTGGTTGGGTTTTCCGCATTTGAAGCACTTCCTCTCCTTCATTTCCGGCTTCACTACTGCTGGTGGCTGCCGACTTGAAGAATATCGGTGACTCCCTCTTGAGCTTGACGGCTGCTGGTCGGGACCACGTATCTTCTCGTAGACAATCATCTGTTCCTTGAGTTCACGGACATTTTTTGCTTGGTAAAGCACTGCTTTGTTTTGGGCGCTGTCTGGTATTCCTCTGATGAAGTAGTCCACCAGGCTTCCTTCGTCTAACTGGATAGGCCTCGCCATCTCCATCAGAGCATATAGGTACTCCCTGCATGACTCGGAACCCTGCTTCCTTCGGTTCCCCAACCGTCGGTGTACGTCCGCTGAGGACGACTTCGTCCCAAACTCCTCCTTCAACGTCGATTTCAACGACTTCCAGTCTCGGATCCTTGCCTGGCTTCTGACGAACAATTTTGCCGCACCTTTCAGCAGTTGCTTGGCGTATATAAACTTCTGTAGCTCATTCCAGTTGACCGTGACCGCATTCGCCTCGAACTCTTCCACCCAATCCTCGACATCGGGGTAACCTGTGCCATCAAATGGTAGCAGCGCATCCTCGATGTCGCGAAGCGTAAAAAAACTCCGTATAGCTGCAGCTCCTGCTGATTCGAAGGACATCTCGTCGTCCTCCGCCTCCTCTTCGCCGCGCGGGTCAGACCGTGGTGTTCGAGGAGTCTGTCCTGCAACACCGTTTTACGTCCGTTCGTCGGTAACCCTAGTTCCGTACATTGTTGTCAAAGTCCTTCAACCGTCAACCCCAAAATTCCCTCTAAATCCATTTTATCAAAAGGTATTAAAGTTACAAAAGTTACAATGAAATAAATTTACTACTATTCTACAGCAGTGGCAACGCTTATGCTATTTATTACAAACCAACTTAATAATAATCGCCGGACCCTGCGTCTCGTTGTTGGTTGTCTTCTTCCTCTTTCCTTTCCGCAATCACGTGCAAAACCCGTTCTCGTTGTCGGCCGTTTTCTGCTTCTTCTTGGCACGAAACTCGTTCTGTTGGAGCGAACAACAGCGACACGGTTGAATCGATGTTTCTGCTGTATCAAGGCACACACTGTCGCCTGCTTGAGTTGTTGCTCTTTTTTCTTTCTCTTTTTTTTTCTTTTTACTCTGCGCTATGTATGTGCACAAATCGTTTTTTTTTTCACTGTGCTGTGCACGAAACACTTTGTTGTTGTTGTTTTTTATTTTTGCTTCGTCGCCTGATGGTGACAAAGGACGCTACGCAATAATTTTCGCACTTTTATCTACACTGGGCTTTTGTGTTAAACTTTATTTTGTGTTGATGCACTTTGATTAAAACACAAATAAATCCCGGTTGAGCCCCCACTTGTGGTGTTCTTGTCTATTAAACTCTAATAAAACACAATCAATATTATTACAATACTTCGTTTATTATCTTCTTTATCTTATTTATCTCTACCGCGGTACTCACTGCTCGGGGTTTCTACTTAGACTGACTCTCGGGGTTTCTGGTTGTTCCTACTGTCTGTCCGTATGTATCGTTTGTCTGTACCGTTCTTACTGTTTGGTCTGCTCATTCTCTGTATGTATTGTTTGTGTTGTCGTCTGCTCCGATCCCACACATATAAGGATTTTTGTATTACTAATTTTTGTATAAATATAATAACGTTAATCTTAAATAAATGTGCCGAAGCAATATGAAATAATGAAAAAATAATTGAACATTCAACAGCAACCAACAATGGCGTTTGTATAAGAAGGGTATAAGAGGATGGGTGAAGGAGGAAAAAGGGAAGAATGACACTGGGCTAAGACAAGGAGAAGATGCCATAAAAAGGGGCTGTCAAGGCGAGTACGACAGCTAAGGAAGGGTGGGTGCAGACCAATTGTCTCTCAAGCGTAATTAGACCTGACGCGAAGTCTGGCATGAGTTTTTTTTTTGTGACGTGCCTGGGTCAAACTCCAACGCCCTCCGGCGAGCATAGAGAGCGGGTACAAGCATGCCAGCAAAGGCCAAAGACACTTTTTCTTTCTTTTAATAACAAAATTTATATATATAAAGGGTGATTTTTTAAGAGGTTTAGAACTTTTTTTAAAAAAAAAACACAAAAAATTCGAAAAAATGAATGAAATATTTATTTGAATCGATAGTTTGAACCTTGCAATTTAATGTTTAAAGATAATTTCATGCAAATGTTGACCGCGGCTGCGTCTCAGGTAGCCCATCCGCTGAGTCCAATTTTGGCATACTCTTTCACACATATCGGCCGGTATCTCACGAATGAATGCATGGATGTTGGCTTCCAGTGCGTCAATCGAAGCGGGCTTGTCCCTATACACATTAGCCTTGGCATACCCCCACAAAAAATAATCTAATGGTGTCAAATCGCACGATCTAGGCGGCCAATTGACCGGCCCGAAACGTGAAATTAACTGTTCACCAAACTCGCCTCGCAATTGCGCCATTGTTTCGCGTGCTGTGTGGCATATGGCACCGTCTTGTTGAAACCACATATCATGCAAGTCAAGAACTTCCATTTCGGGCAAAAAAAAGTTTGTTATCATCGCTCGGTAGCGTTCACCATTGACAGTAACGCTGCGATTCGCATCATCTTTGAAGAAATATGGCCCAATAATGCCGCCGGCCCATAAACCGCACCAAACAGTGGCTTTTTCGGGATGCATTGGTAGCTGTTGCAATGCTTCTGGCTGATCTTCACTCCAAATGCGGCAATTTTGCTTATTTACGTACCCATTCAACCAAAAATGAGCCTCATCGCTGAACACAATTTTTCGATAAAAAAGCGGATCCTCGGCCAGCTTTCCAAGAGCCCATTCACCAAAAATTCGGCGTTGTGGTAGGTCGGCTGGCTTTAGTTCTTGCACCAGCTGTATCTTAAAAGGCTTTACGCCCAAATCCTTCCGCAAAATTTTCCACGTAGTGCTGTAACAAAGGCCTAACTGCTGGGAACGGCGCCGAATCGACATTTCGCGGTCTTCTGTCACACTAGCTGATACGGCCGCAATATTTTCTTCACTACGCACAGTACGTAAACGTGTTGGTGGTTTAATGTCCAACAAAGTAAATTTGGTGCGAAATTTGGTCACAATCTTCCGAATAGACTGCTCAGAAGGTCGAGAATGCCGATCATAAAATGGAAGCAGCGCGCGATGAACATTTCGAACCGAGCACGAATTTTGATAGTGGAATTCAATAATTTGCAAGCGTTGTTCGTTTGTAAGACGATCCATGGTTAAATTGCAAACCAAACTGAAGCTGTTTGACAGTGACACAAGGTACTAAACACAAGTCAGCTGTCAAAACCAGTGTTGCCAAAACCAAACCAGCTAAAAAATCACCCTTTATATGTAAAGGGTCTGCCAAATAACATGTTTTTTTTTTTGAAAATGCTATAAAAAAAAAACTAGTGAATATTTTCTCAAATTTATTTTTTTATTTGAAAGTACAATCCTTCCGGTTAATCATGGAAAATAATTTCATTCATTTTCGAAGAAAAATGACCCAATTATGCCTCTGGACCAAATTCCGCACCAAACAGTGACTCGTTTTGGGTATATCGGCTTTTCAATGTATGCGTGTGGGTTTTCTGTGCCCCAAATGCGACAATTTTGCTTGTTTACATACCCGCCAAGATGAAAATGAGCTTCATCTGAAAAGATGATTTTTTTGGCAAAATCGGCATCTTCGTGTAGGCTACTGCATGGCCAGCCGAGGCAGCCATTTGAATGAAATTATTTTCCATTATTAACCGCAAGGATTGTAATTTCAAATAAAAAAAAAAAAATTGAGAAAATATTCAGTAGTTTTTTTTTAAAGCATTTTCAAACAAAAAAAAAGTTATTTGGCGGACCCTGTATATAGAAAAGTGCAAGTGTGAAGTGTACAAGAAGTGCCAGTGAAAGATAACAAAAAAGATTTGCAAGTGGTCTGCAATACGCATCCAAAGAAAATAATAAAGCAAGCATAATATAAAGAAACAACAGCAAATAATCAGCATATGGAAATTTTCCATAGAATACGCAGCAGCCAGGCCAGACGGCGGCACACACACAGCGAGCCAGGGAATCGCCAGGAAGGGTAAGTGGGCGAGTGAGCGAGACAGACAGCGTGCAAGGTAAACCAGCCGAGTTTGGAGAGTTGTGTTTGCTAGTGCCATACGCAAGTACATTTTTTGTGTTTTATCATTCTTTAAGTAAAAAGCGCAACTGATATTATCCTTGGTATTGATTTTAAATTCTCTTTATATTAACATGAGCAATAAAAAGTAAGTGTGCAAGTGCAATCTCAAATTTAACAAGTGGACGAAGAATAAGGGTGGTTTTTGGCAAGCGAACGTGCACAGTATTTTTGCTCTTTTTTATGACGGGAGTGTGTAGGTATGGAATTTATTTTTTTCTTGTAGAGTTGTTTTGTTTTTGCCGGCATAGGTATGAGTGTGTTTTTTTTTTTTTGGTTGCACCAAAGTTATAAGTGCATTTATATACATATACACATAAAAATACCCTAATCTTTTAATAGTGAAAATGCTGTGAATATCAAAAGTAAAAATGGAAACCTGCATTAAGGAGATGCTTGAAAGGCAACAATTTACGTGGGTAAAGCTGGAACCGCCACATTCGAATTTTGCCAAACAAAGTACATGGGATTTAATTGCTATTTAATCGCTAATTAATTGCTCTATTCTTGATTTTTCCGCTCTTCGGGAAGTGGGAGATTTTGTGGCGGACCTAGTTTACCGGTAAAGCTGGAACCGCCACATTGACTTTTGAAGGATTTTTTTTGCGCATACCAATCACCGATTTAATCGCTCTGGGGAAATGTAAAAATTTTTCCAGCCGGGTAAGCCGTTCGCCCACAATTTCAAATTTGCGTTTTTTGTAACGGTCAGTTCGCTATAAAACTCTTTTGGTTTTGAAGGAAAATCAAATAGATTATTAAAAAATTCATAAAAAAATAACCCTTTCAAATTTTAATATGCTACATATCTTAAAAGAAGCGTATAATTATAGGCTACTATCAGTTTAAATCAAATATTTTGTCGCTCTTCCCTAAATGGGCCAAAAACGGTAGGATAGATCCATCATAAACAAACACTTTGAAAAATTAAAAAAAATATATTCCGTTACAATTTAACAAAGTCATATACACCAAAAGAAGCGTCTATTCATTATCTATCAGCTCATAGAATAAAATAATTTGTCGCTCTTCTCTAAATGTTGCAAAAACTAAAAAGTTTATTTTAAGACCAAAAAAGTAAGCTAAAAATACAAAAATAAAAAAGTTCAATACTAAAAATCCATATATCCCGTTCGAATCCTACTATGTGACATAGCTCATTAGAAGCGTGTATTCATTAGCTATCAACCCAATTCATAAAATAATTTGTCGCTCTTCTCTAAATGTGTCAAAGGCTAACAAGTTCATTTTGCCAAAATAACCCAAATATTCCCCTAGTACAAAAAAAAATTGGAAAATTTGGAAAAATCCATATATCCCGTTTGAATCCTACTATGTGACATAGCTCATTAGAAGCGTGTATTCATTAGCTATCAACCCAATTCATAAAATAATTTGTAGCTCTTCTCTAAATGTGTCAAAGGCTAACAAGTTCATTTTGCCAAAAAAACCCAAATATTCCCCTAGTACAAAAAAAAAATTGGAAAATTTGGAAAAATCCATATATCCCGTTCGAATCCTACTATGTGACATAGCTCATTAGAAGCGTGTATTCATTAGCTATCAGCCCAATTCATAAAATAATTTGTCGCTCTTCTCTAAATGTGTCAAAGGCTAACAAGTTCATTTTGCCAAAAAAACCCAAATATTCCCCTAGTACAAAAAAAAAATTGGAAAATTTGGAAAAATCCATATATCCCGTTCGAATCCTACTATGTGACATAGCTCATTAGAAGCGTGTATTCATTAGCTATCAGCCCAATTCATAAAATAATTTGTCGCTCTTCTCTAAATGTGTCAAAGGGTAACAAGTTCATTTTTCCAAAAAAAAACAAATATTCCCCTAGTACAAAAAAAAATTGGAAAGTTTGGAAAAATCCATATATCCCGTTCGAATCCTACTATGTGACATAGCTCATTAGAAGCGTGTATTCATTAGCTATCAGCCCAATTCATAAAATAATTTGTCGCTCTTCTCTAAATCTGTCAAAGGCTAACAACTTCATTTTGCCAAAAAAACCCAAATATTCCCCTAGTACAAAAAAAACATTGGAAAATTTGGAAAAATCCATATATCCAGTTCGAATCCTACTATGTCACATAGCTCACTAGAAGCGTGTATTCATTAGCTATCAGCCCAATTCATAAAATAATTTGTCGCTCTTCTCTAAATGTGTCAAAGGCTAACAAGTTCATTTTGCCAAAAAAACCGAAATATTCCCCTAGTACAAAAAAAATTTGGAAAATTTGGAAAAATCCATATATCCAGTTCGAATCCTACTATGTGACATAGCTCATTAGAAGCGTGTATTCATTAGCTATCAGCCCAATTCATAAAATAATTTGTCGCTCTTCTCTAAATGTGTCAAAGGCTAACAAGTTCATTTTGCCAAAAAAACCCAAATATTCCCCTAGTACAAAAAAAAAATTGGAAAATTTGGAAAAATCCATATATCCCGTTCGAATCCTACTATGTGACATAGCTCATTAGAAGCGTGTATTCATTAGCTATCAGCCCAATTCATAAAATAATTTGTCGCTCTTCTCTAAATGTGTCAAAGGCTAACAAGTTCATTTTGCCAAAAAAACCCAAATATTCCCCTAGTACAAAAAAAAAATTGGAAAATTTGGAAAAATCCATATATCCCGTTCGAATCCTACTATGTGACATAGCTCATTAGAAGCGTGTATTCATTAGCTATCAGCCCAATTCATAAAATAATTTGTCGCTCTTCTCTAAATGTTGCAAAAACTAAAAAGTTTATTTTAAGACCAAAAAAGTAAGCTAAAAATACAAAAATAAAAATGTTCAATACTAAAAATCCATATATCCCGTTCGAATCCTACTATGTGACATAGCTCATTAGAAGCGTGTATTCATTAGCTATCAACCCAATTCATAAAATAATTTGTCGCTCTTCTCTAAATGTGTCAAAGGCTAACAAGTTCATTTTGCCAAAATAACCCAAATATTCCCCTAGTACAAAAAAAAATTGGAAAATTTGGAAAAATCCATATATCCCGTTTGAATCCTACTATGTGACATAGCTCATTAGAAGCGTGTATTCATTAGCTATCAGCCCAATTCATAAAATAATTTGTCGCGCTTCTCTAAATGTGTCAAAGGCTAACAAGTTCATTTTGCCAAAAAAACCCAAATATTCCCCTAGTACAAAAAAAAAAATTGGAAAATTTTGAAAAATCCATATATCCCGTTCGAATCCTATAATGTGACATAGCTCATTAGAAGCGTGTATTCATTAGCTATCAACCCAATTCATAAAATAATTTGTAGCTCTTCTCTAAATGTGTCAAAGGCTAACAAGTTCATTTTGCCAAAAAAACCCAAATATTCCCCTAGTACAAAAAAAAAATTGGAAAATTTGGAAAAATCCATATATCCCGTTCGAATCCTACTATGTGACATAGCTCATTAGAAGCGTGTATTCATTAGCTATCAGCCCAATTCATAAAATAATTTGTCGCTCTTCTCTAAATGTGTCAAAGGCTAACAAGTTCATTTTTCCAAAAAAACCCAAATATTCCCCTAGTACAAAAAAAAAATTGGAAAATTTGGAAAAATCCATATATCCCGTTCGAATCCTACTATGTGACATAGCTCATTAGAAGCGTGTATTCATTAGCTATCAGCCCAATTCATAAAATAATTTGTCGCTCTTCTCTAAATGTGTCAAAGGGTAACAAGTTAATTTTGCCAAAAAAAAACAAATATTCCCCTAGTACAAAAAAAAATTGGAAAGTTTGGAAAAATCCATATATCCCGTTCGAATCCTACTATGTGACATAGCTCATTAGAAGCGTGTATTCATTAGCTATCAGCCCAATTCATAAAATAATTTGTCGTTCTTCTCTAAATCTGTCAAAGGCTAACAACTTCATTTTGCCAAAAAAACCCAAATATTCCCCTAGTACAAAAAAAACATTGGAAAATTTGGAAAAATCCATATATCCAGTTCGAATCCTACTATGTCACATAGCTCACTAGAAGCGTGTATTCATTAGCTATCAGCCCAATTCATAAAATAATTTGTCGCTCTTCTCTAAATGTGTCAAAGGCTAACAAGTTCATTTTGCCAAAAAAACCCAAATATTCCCCTAGTACAAAAAAAATTTGGAAAATTTGGAAAAATCCATATATCCAGTTCGAATCCTACTATGTGACATAGCTCATTAGAAGCGTGTATTCATTAGCTATCAGCCCAATTCATAAAATAATTTGTCGCTCTTCTCTAAATGTGTCAAAGGCTAACAAGTTCATTTTGCCAAAAAAACCCAAATATTCCCCTAGTACAAAAAAAAAATTGGAAAATTTGGAAAAATCCATATATCCCGTTCGAATCCTACTATGTGACATAGCTCATTAGAAGCGTGTATTCATTAGCTATCAGCCCAATTCATAAAATAATTTGTCGCTCTTCTCTAAATGTGTCAAAGGTTAACAAGTTCATTTTGCCAAAAAAAAACAAATATTCCCCTAGTACAAAAAAAAAATTGGAAAGTTTGGAAAAATCCATATATCCCGTTCGAATCCTACTATGTGACATAGCTCATTAGAAGCGTGTATTCATTAGCTATCAGCCCAATTCATAAAATAATTTGTCGCTCTTCTCTAAATCTGTCAAAGGCTAACAACTTCATTTTGCCAAAAAAACCCAAATATTCCCCTAGTACAAAAAAAAAATTGGAAAATTTGGAAAAATCCATATATCCAGTTCGAATCCTACTATGTCACATAGCTCACTAGAAGCGTGTATTCATTAGCTATCAGCCCAATTCATAAAATAATTTGTCGCTCTTCTCTAAATGTGTCAAAGGCTAACAAGTTCATTTTGCCAAAAAAACCCAAATATTCCCCTAGTACAAAAAAAATTTGGAAAATTTGGAAAAATCCATATATCCAGTTCGAATCCTACTATGTGACATAGCTCATTAGAAGCGTGTATTCATTAGCTATCAGCCCAATTCATAAAATAATTTGTCGCTCTTCTCTAAATGTGTCAAAGGCTAACAAGTTAATTTTGCCAAAAAAAACCCAAATATTCCCCTAGTACAAAAAAAAAATTGGAAAATTTGGAAAAATCCATATATCCCGTTCGAATCCTACTATGTGACATAGCTCATTAGAAGCGTGTATTCATTAGCTATCAGCCCAATTCATAAAATAATTTGTCGCTCTTCTCTAAATGTGTCAAAAGCTAACAAGTTCATTTTGACAAAAAAAAAGAAGCAAATATACCCCTAGTACAAAATTTGGTAGCCCACAAAGTATGATTCAGATTTGGAGTGTCGTAAATCCCGCTGACAATTTTTATAAATCCTGAAAGTATGCAATACCCCTACGATCAAATATCGCTAGCCCTGAACGTACGCATTGATTTTAACTTCGAAATTTCCATACATATACTGGCTGATTAAAAATGGATCGTGTACAAGTCAACCCCACTTAGCGCCATCTACCAAAAATCGCATTACTCAGCCTTAGTGGATAGTGCTACCGAGTATTGTATTGAGTATTAAGGTTTCTCTAAAGTCTAACAGCCGAATTTATTACATTCCCTTACATCGCGTAACGATTTACGCAGCCTTTACGTGGCTTACCTGACATTTTTATTTATAAACATTTTTTCGCTGTAACCTTACCAAACGTGATTTGTGTTAAGTAAGGTAAAATTTCGATAAACTATTACAGGAAACACTGAAATCCATTACACAAAAAAAGTCAAATTATCTGCCACAATTCCAAAATGCTTTCGAATGGACTTTTGCAATGTCAACCTGCAATAGGGTAGCTGCGACAACGTCAATATCAAATAAGAAGAACAAAAAGCCAAGTGACAGCTAAAAAACTTATACATGTGGAATTTGGAATAATATATGAGGGAAGAAAGGATGTAGGTACCAATTTTATGTAATGTTAGGTACAAGATATAAGGGTTGGAGATGCTTTATGTTTGTGGTACCTGAATGGAGTTATAAGATTTCAAGGCTGTAAATATTTAATTAATTTAAATCTGAAGCTAAAACAAAAAGGTTTTTGAGAAAATAAATTGACTTTTAGCTTTAGAAAATTTGAGAAAATAAAAGTAAAAAAATTGCGTTTGTTTTTAACTTTAGAGAACTTGAGGGAATAAAAGACAAAAATTCGCAAAAATATTCATCCGTTCATGGGTGTCCGTATACATAAGTGAATTTAACCTGGCTTGGTAGCAACTACTCCATTTGTCAAACTGGTTTTATAGTATGCTAACACTTATTTTCCACTTTAATGTGACATTCGTTTGGGCGTCTATAGATTCGCTCTAAAATTTCAGATTTCGTGTGGCAAATCGAACACAAAAAAGTAATCTGATTTTTTGTTGGTGTTAGTGGGGTATCGGTCAAATTGTGCGTACAATTTTTTTTTCTTTTTATTTTCTTTGTAGGCGAAATGTCAAATCAGAAGTAGGTGTATTGGTAAATTGAAGCAACTCTGGGAAAAAACCCGGATTCGCAAAAGTGCTCTGAAATCTTAAAAAGATTGCTTTTTTTTGCACCAAACGAATATAAAAAGTGATCTGAGATCAAAAAAGTGCTCTGAGAGATCCCAATCGAATACCACATAAATACTACAGAATAGACTACAACCTGAACGATGAAGGTAAGTAGTGAGAAAATATGTGTCCAGTTGCAGATTTGCGATATAGATGCCGCTAGGTGTGAAACTTGGCTGGGGATGAAAATTCATTGAAAATGTATCAAATTACATTTTTCAGCTCCAGGCAGCTCTTTTTTGACATTTAAACATTATTTTTTAAATAAAATCCTTCGAAAATTTCTTATCGCTTTGCAAACAGTTGTTGCCATCCGTTTCGCAACACAATTTTTGTCTCTTTTACATATAATCATATAAGCCTTTAACATTTTCTGAACATTTTCTCCTACAGGTTTAAATATTGCAACGATCTATATTGAAAAAATAATAAAAGAAAATGAAATAAATCTTGTTGAAAAATCAGCTGCTTGTAAAAGAAATTGTAAAATTGTATTGCGAAACGGATGGCAACAACTGTTTGCAAAGCGATAAGAAATTTTCGAAGGATTTTATTTAAAAAATAATGTTTAAATGTCAAAAAAGAGCTGCCTGGAGCTGAAAAATGTAATTTGATACATTTTCAATGAATTTTCATCCCCAGCCAAGTTTCACACCTAGCGGCATCTATATCGCAAATCTGCAACTGGACACATATTTTCTCACTACTTACCTTCATCGTTCAGGTTGTAGTCTATTCTGTAGTATTTATGTGGTATTCGATTGGGATCTCTCAGAGCACTTTTTTGATCTCAGATCACTTTTTATATTCGTTTGGTGCAAAAAAAAGCAATCTTTTTAAGATTTCAGAGCACTTTTGCGAATCCGGGTTTTTTCCCAGAGTTGCTTCAATTTACCAATACACCTACTTCTGATTTGACATTTCGCCTACAAAGAAAATAAAAAGAAAAAAAAATTGTACGCACAATTTGACCGATACCCCACTAACACCAACAAAAAATCAGATTACTTTTTTGTGTTCGATTTGCCACACGAAATCTGAAATTTTAGAGCGAATCTATAGACGCCCAAACGAATGTCACATTAAAGTGGAAAATAAGTGTTAGCATACTATAAAACCAGTTTGACAAATGGAGTAGTTGCTACCAAGCCAGGTTAAATTCACTTATGTATACGGACACCCATGAACGGATGAATATTTTTGCGAATTTTTGTCTTTTATTCCCTCAAGTTCTCTAAAGTTAAAAACAAACGCAATTTTTTTACTTTTATTTTCTCAAATTTTCTAAAGCTAAAAGTCAATTTATTTTCTCAAAAACCTTTTTGTTTTAGCTTCAGATTTAAATTAATTAAATATTTACAGCCTTGAAATCTTATAACTCCATTCAGGTACCACAAACATAAAGCATCTCCAACCCTTATATCTTGTACCTAACATTACATAAAATTGGTACCTACATCCTTTCTTCCCTCATATATTATTCCAAATTCCACATGTATAAGTTTTTTAGCTGTCACTTGGCTTTTTGTTCTTCTTATTTGATATTGACGTTGTCGCAGCTACCCTATTGCAGGTTGACATTGCAAAAGTCCATTCGAAAGCATTTTGGAATTGTGGCAGATAATTTGACTTTTTTTGTGTAATGGATTTCAGTGTTTCCTGTAATAGTTTATCGAAATTTTACCTTACTTAACACAAATCACGTTTGGTAAGGTTACAGCGAAAAAATGTTTATAAATAAAAATGTCAGGTAAGCCACGTAAAGGCTGCGTAAATCGTTACGCGATGTAAGGGAATGTAATAAATTCGGCTGTTAGACTTTAGAGAAACCTTAATACTCAATACAATACTCGGTAGCACTATCCACTAAGGCTGAGTAATGCGATTTTTGGTAGATGGCGCTAAGTGGGGTTGACTTGTACACGATCCATTTTTAATCAGCCAGTATATGTATGGAAATTTCGAAGTTAAAATCAATGCGTACGTTCAGGGCTAGCGATATTTGATCGTAGGGGTATTGCATACTTTCAGGATTTATAAAAATTGTCAGGCAGGATTTACAACACTCCAAATCTGATGCATACTTTGTGGGCTACCAAATTTTGTACTAGGGGTATATTTGCTTTTTTTTTTTTTTTCTCAAAATGAACTTGTTAGCTTTTGACACATTTAGAGAAGAGCGACAAATTATTTTATGAATTGGGTTGATAGCTAATGAATACACGCTTCTAATGAGCTATGTCACATAGTAGGATTCGAACGGGATATATGGATTTTTAGTATTGAACATTTTTATTTTTGTATTTTTAGCTTACTTTTTTGGTCTTAAAATAAACTTTTTAGTTTTTGGAACATTTAGAGAAGAGCGACAAATTATTTTATTCTATGAGCTGATAGGTAATGAATAGACGCTTCTAATGAGCTATGTCACATAGTAGGATTCGAACTGGATATATGGATTTTTCCAAATTTTCCAATTTTTTTTTTGTACTAGGGGAATATTTGGGTTTTTTTTGGCAAAATGAACTTGTTAGCCTTTGACACATTTAGAGAAGAGCGACAAATTATTTTATGAATTGAGCTGATAGCTAATGAATACACGCTTCTAATGAGCTATGTCACATAGTAGGATTCGAACTGGATATATGGATTTTTCCAAATTTTCCAATTTTTTTTTTGTACTAGGGGAATATTTGGGTTTTTTTGGCAAAATGAACTTGTTAGCCTTTGACACATTTAGAGAAGAGCGACAAATTATTTTATGAATTGGGCTGATAGCTAATGAATGCACGCTTCTAATGAGCTATGTCACATAGTAGGATTCGAACTGGATATATGGATTTTTCCAAATTTTCCAATTTTTTTTTGTACTAGGGGAATATTTGGGTTTTTTTGGCAAAATGAACTTGTTAGCCTTTGGCACATTTAGAGAAGAGCGACAAATTATTTTATGAATTGGGCTGATAGCTAATTATATAATAAACTTTTTAGTTTTTGCAACATTTAGAGAAGAGCGACAAATTATTTTATTCTATGAGCTGATAGGTAATGAATAGACGCTTCTTTTGGTGTATATGACTTTGTTAAATTGTAACGGAATATATTTTTTTTAATTTTTCAAAGTGTTTGTTTATGATGGATCTATCCTACCGTTTTTGGCCCATTTAGGGAAGAGCGACAAAATATTTGATTTAAACTGATAGTAGCCTATAATTATACGCTTCTTTTAAGATATGTAGCATATTAAAATTCGAAAGGGTTATTTTTTTATGAATTTTTTAATAATCTATTTGATTTTCCTTCAAAACCAAATGTGGCGGTTCCAGCTTTACCCACGTAAGATGGAAATAGATATCAAGAACATATCCCATGTTCTATAGGTTTTTATGTTAAAAGTTCTTTCACATCTTGTTATACAACCTATGCTTCATATCGAGGGCTAGATAGTATAACTTGGTTTATGAATGAACTTACATTTTTAGTGACTCTTCTAGAATCTGATGTATCATGTATTGTACCCATTGGAGATCTTTCGATTGAACAACAAATAAGTTTTAACTCAGCTGTCAAGTGCCATATATGCGAAGAAATTTGTTTAGCAAACGATATCAAAGTCCGAGACGATTGTGGAATTTATCGAGGCCCTGGACATTGTAACTATAATTTAAACTACAAAGATGATCTAACTATACCAATCATTTTCCATAATCTTTGTGGTTATGATTCTCATTTTATGATTAAAGTAATCTATAAAATAGGTGATGGTGAAGTGAATGTGTTGCCAATAAATAAAGAGAAATATATATCGTTCACAAAAGTATTACGTAAAGGAAAAATCAAATTGAGATTTATTGATTCTTTTAGGTTTTTGGGGAGTAGTTTAGAATCATTATCATCTCTATTGAATCATTTTCCAATACTTGAATCTGAATTTCATCATTTAACACAATGTCAAAGGGATCTATTAAAACGAAAGGGTGTTTATCCGTATGATTATTTTGATAACTTTCAAAAATTTTCTGAAGAGTCTCTACCAGAAACACATTTATTTTATAATAAACTCCATTCAGGTACCACAAACATAAAGCATTTCCAACCCTTATATCTTCTACCTAACATTACATAAAATTGGTACCTACCTCCTTTCCTCCCTCATATAATTATTATTCCAAATTCCACATGTATAAGTTTTTTAGCTGTCACTTGGCTTTTTCTTCTTCTTATTTGACATTGACGTTGTCGCAGCTACCCTATTGCAGGTTGACATTGCAAAAGTCCATTCGAACGCATTTGGAATTGTGCCAGGTAATTTGACTTTTTTTGTGTAATGGACTTCAGTGTTTGTAAGGTTACAGCGAAAAAATGTTTATAAATAAAAACTTCAGGTAAGCAACCTAAAGGCTGCGTAAATATTTAGCGATGTAAGGAAATGTAATAAATTCGGCTGTTAGACTTTAGAGAACCCTTAATACTCAAAATAATACTCGTTTGACGGTAACACTATCCACTAAGGCTGAGTAATGCGATTTTTTGTAGATGGCGCTAGGTGGGGTTGACTTGTACACGATCCATTTTTAATCAGCCAGTATATGAACGGAAATTTCGAAGTTAAAATCAATGCATACGTTCAGGGTGAACGAAATTTGATCGTAGGGTTATTGCATACTTTCAGGATTTATACAAATTGTCAAGCAGGATTTACAACATTCCAAATCTGATGCATACTTTGTGGGCTACCAAATTTAGTACTAGGGGTATATTTGCTTCTTTCTTTTTTTTTGTCAAAATGAACTTGTTAGCTTTTTACACATTTAGAGAAGAGCAACAAATTATTTTATGAATTGGGTTGATAGCTAATGAATACACGCTTCTAATGAGCTATGTGACATAGTAGGATTAGAACGGGATATATGGATTCTTCCAAATTTTCCATTTTTTTTTTGTACTAGGGGAATATTTGTTTTTTTTTGGCAAAATGAACTTGTTAGCCTTTGACAGATTTAGAGAAGAGCGACAAATTATTTTATGAATTGGGTCGATAGCTAATGAATACACGCTTCTAATGAGCTATGTGACATAGTAGGATTCGAACGGGATATATGGATTTTTAGTATTGAACATGTTTATTTTTGTATTTTTAGCTTACTTTTTTGGTCTTAAAATAAACTTTTTAATTTTTGCAACATTTAGAGAAGAGCGACAAATTCTTTTATTCTATGAGCTGATAGGTAATGAATAGACGCTTCTTTTGGTGTATATGACTTTGTTAAATTGTAACGGAATATATTTTTTTTAATTTTTCAAAGTGTTTGTTTATGATGGATCTATCCTACCGTTTTTGGCCCATTTAGAGAAGAGCGACAAAATATTTGATTTAAACTGATAGTAGCCTATAATTATATGCTTCTTTTAAGATATGTAGCATATTAATTTTCGAAAGGGTTATTTTTTTTATGAATTTTTTAATAATCTATTTGATTTTCCTTGAAAATCAAAAGAGTTTTATAGCGAACTGACCGTTACAAAAAACGCAATTGTGGGCGAACGGCTTACCCGGCTGGATTTTTACATTTCCCAGAGCGATTAAATCGGTGATTGGTATACGCAAAAAAAAAAAACCTTCAAAAGTCAATGTGGCGGTTCCAGCTTTACCGGTAAGCTAGGTCCGCCACAAAATCTCCCACTTCCCGAAGAGCGGAAAAATCAAGAATAGAGCAATTAATTAGCGATTAAATAGCAATTAAGTCCCATGTACTTTGTTTGGCAAAATTCGAATGTGGCAGTTCCAGCTTTACCCACGTTAGTTTGACCATTACTAATGGATTTGTGTAGCTTTAGTTTATATGAATCAGACAATGTTATGTGAGGAATTTTCCATTGTACTTTAAGCAAGTTTATCTTTGCTTTCTCATCATCTTCAGCAATTAGAGAGTTTTCGTCAGTGCGTGAACGTGTTAGAATTAAATCATGACGACTGTTTGGAATAATTCTTTTGTAGTCTTCAGCAAATCCCAGTAATTTAGTTAGGGGTATACAAAAATTAAAAAAGGAACCATTAAAATTGATTGATGTATTTGGTGACCAGGATGCATGGCTCAGCATCTCACTTTCATTTTTATTTAAAGGAATGTAGTTTTTGATTGTTGGTGTGATGCCAACATTACAATTGCTATCAATTTCAACACCATTTAATTCATAACGAATTTGCTCAAACAGAAAAGCTTAGTTTTCGTAACTGCTTGTCCATCAGTTTTCGATACAGTACCTTCAATATAAATGTAACTTTCTGAAGGTAATAAATACATTAAGATTTTGATGTTGGACACAAATGTGAATAATATCATTTTTCTCAAAACTGTTAAAATATGGTGAGTATGTATGATATTCCAATTTTGAATTCTTCTCCTCAATCTTTGGTCCTTCAATATTCAACATCTCTTGTGCGTGGGTGTGTTTATATAATGTAGTGGTTGATCTAATTTCTCAATTTATACCCTAATGAGAGTTGAAATTTTTGATTTGTTTCACTAAGTTTCGATGTTCTCCTATCAAATGTTGACCGTATATTAACAGCGCTAATACTGTTATGATTTCACCTCGAAAGTTTATAATTTTTCCGTCTTGGTCCAAGAGATTTAATGTTAAAGAACTTATCCTCTTAGAGTTCATTGGCAAATAGATAACATTTTGTGGAACTTCAGCTATTTTATATCCTGGACTAACTGTTATAGAAAATGCATGTAATATATGCGCATGGCGATTATTAATGTACGTTTCCTCAATCAAATTGCATTCAATCCGCACAATGTTCACTCTATTTATGTTTACATAAAGATATGATTCATGCAGTATATTTGGAGCTAGTTTTTTCTTGCTAAATCCTAAAAGCGATCCAATCCAAGAGGGTCGTGAGAAATCAATTTCCATATTGCTATAAATTTCACATTTTAATGTGTTGTTATTTGCTTTTATTTTAATGATTAGTTTATTTTTACCATTATTATTATTATAAGTTTCAACTAAACTATGTATATAATTATTTATATCTTCGATCTCATAAGAACCAACAGGAAGTTTTAGCTCAACACCACTAAAATGAAATAGATTTTTAAACACATCCACATTAAGTATAGAATTGTAGGTCCGGAAATCAACTAAACCACACACATAATCAGAATTTTAAATAATTGGAGGAAAGTATTCTGCGGTGAGAATAGATTAACGTCCGCTTAGTGTGTACGACATCGCTTTTGAAATAGAAATGAAACATGATTTGATTTGCTTTACTTATTGTATGTATTTTCTTCGAGTAGAAATCTTAAACATAGATGACCACATATAAATGTATTAAAATTTTGAAAATTATTATAATTGTAGAAAATATTTTCCCCTACATATCTTACCACCTCTATAGGTGGTCGTATGTTACCAAAACTATCAAAATATTTCGTTACATTCTTATTCCTAATATATGCTACCCAGTGTGATCCGGGGCCACTCTCATTATCTAAATTAATTATCCCGCATTCCTTGTCATGGGGTCTTATTGGTAGTTCATCCCGCATGTAAACCCCACGAAAATTAGGTATATTGATTTCCCCAAATTTCATAATATCATTATTGGTGAGAGGACGGTTAGGTAGCAAATTCAAAAGTTTTTTGAATCTTGTGGCCTTAGGAAGAGTCCAAAACCCTTCTTATATGGTGTGATGTGCTTTTTATCTTAGGCTGAGGCTAAATCGCCGGATCGCCAAGGTCCTTCCTAAAGAAACACGAACTTCAGGTAGAGGAGTTTCCTTTTATTACAATTTTTTTTTATAAGTACAAAAGAATTATACAATATTAATAATTTAATCTTACTTGGTACGGCTGCACTGGTCCTGGTCGTCTGGTGCGGGAAGCGGCTTGGTCTTCTATTCGGGCTCTGGTGGGCGTGAGATAGCCCCGGCGGTCTACGGGTTAGTCTTGCGACAATCCCGTCGGTCTGCAGGTCCGTCTTGCGACAGACCCGGCAATCTACAGGTCCGTCTTGCGACAGTCCTGGCACTCGAGGTCCGTCTTGCGACAGTCCCGGCAATTCGCTAGCTCGCTAGCAACCAAAAATTGCGAATAGTACAACAACTATTTCGCGGAACAAAATTCAGCGGTACGGGATTGGTACGGTCACAACTCTGAAGTTTTGCTCGATTTTCTTGTGATATTACTGGGGATCTTATATTATTCTTGTTGATAAGTCGGTGTGAATTGGAAAAGATGTATGGCTCAGCCATCTGTTTTACCATATTATGCGTATGCATAGCCAAGCTAATGCCACGCGAAGAAAATGGAATGCGCGGTGTGAGGTAGACACGGCCAGATGGTTGGACACTGCCAATAGTGGTTACATGCACGAATGTGCTTTGTGCTTAGTGCACGTATGCTGGGCAAAGCAAATGATGCGGGTGGTAGGGGAAAGCGTATTCTAAATATAAAGAAGTATTGTAACGAAGTGTTGTAACGAATGCATCGTTACAATGGTTGTAGATAAAGCCCTTTGCCTTGCTTGATTTTTATTCCCTCTAAGGCTAGGTTGTGACGTTTATTCTCTTCCATTTGTTGCTGGGCAGCCTTTGAACTATTTATTGCTTTTACTAGTCCTGCAGCTCCTCCAGATAGAGATCCAACCGCTGATAGCCCTGCTAAAATAGGTAGCAGTGGTAGGAAACCTCCAATTTTTTTTGGAAGTTGTATCACTCGAGGAACTATAATGTTACTTCGTTTGTTCTTTATAACCATATTTCGATGTATAGTCAAATTCAACGAAATTAGGCAGATCAACATTTTCAATTAATAAAAACAATGATTTCGTTATTGATGATGAAATGCGAAAAAAACCTAGAAAATCACACTATACCAATGAAGACTTACAGCAATATCTTAAAATATTACAAAAAACTAACTTGCATATGAGAAACCATGAGAGCAGCTCTCAAATTAAAGGTAATTGAGGACAAAAGTACAAACACATTATTCATCCCCTAATTCAAGAGCTGTCACAACGTAAAATTGGCAAAGCATATAGTAATTCATCTGATATGATCTACTCTAGTAATCATATCGATTACGTCTATTGGGATAACCCTAACGAACTCGTTGATACTTTTAAATACATCCCAAAGGGCTGGCAATAATAATCTCCAAAATGAAATTAACTCAATTGTTGAAGAGCTTCCCGAATCAAATATCATATACTAAAATTAACAAGATGAACGTCGACAAGTTCGGAAGGAGTTTCAACTCATTGCAAGGTTCAAAAAATGGAAAATGTTTAAACAATGTTGGAAAAGCTGCTACAACCCACCAAGCGGTCAACAAGGAATATGTAGATAATATGGAAATGATAAAAAGTGACACAAAAAGGAGTTTAACTCTTCACCTAAATGGTTACTTCGATGGCAAGCAAAATGCATTGAAGAATATAAAGGAACCCATCGATTTTGCTGATGCAACCACAAAACAGTATGTCGACAATCATATACGTGTAACACTTAAACATAGCAATACAAAATTGCGCACATACATTGATGAACAAATTATTAACACCCTTGAATCGCTAAATAAGTTTCGAAACAATTTCCTCGATATACTCGAAAAATTTAAAGAGGACACTGAAAAGAAACTCCAAGATAACAGCTCAGAATCTAGAAAAGAAAACCGAAAGAGTTTTTCAATAAAATCTTTCAGAATTTGATGAAAACCTACACTATTAATATTATTCTACGTTCAGTATTTTAAAAGCATCAATTGTTCAACGCTTTAACAGTACCTTTAGGGAGAAGATGTGGATAGAGTTCAGTTTTAATGGCAACCACAAATGGAAACCCATTTTAAAAGACTTGGTAAATGTTTACAACCACTCTAAGCATAGAACAATAAAAAGGCGACCTGTGGATGTGAATAGAAAAAATGCTCAGGATCTGTTATCAACTGTGTATAATCGAATGAAATACGCACCCAAGGGAAAATTCAAAGTTGGGAGCAATGTTCGAATTAGCAAGTTTAAACATGTTTTCGAGAAAGGTTACACCCCCAACTGGACAACAGAATTATTCACAATAAGAAAAGTAAACCTAACAAATCCGGTTACTTACCTTCTTCAAAACTATCAAGGTCAACATATAAGTGCTGCCTTTTATGAAGAAGAATTACAATAATCCAAATTTCCTGATATATATCTTGTGGAAAAGGTCATAACAACAAAAGATGAAGAAGTTTTTGTCAAATGGTTGAAATGTTTATTTTAAAACAACAACAATTTCGCTTGGTCTTCTTAATCTACACTTTACTGCTTAGGATATTAACATGTTTTCACAACTGCTATAAAGATTGATTGAACTTTGTTTTTATAGGGCAGTAATATCACTACTTCAAGTTGCAAGTAATGTTGCATTGGGAGCAATATTATCTCAATGAACCATTGGAAGCGAAGTACCTATATGTTACGCCAGCAGGACGTTAACAGATACAGAAGTAAACTACTCAACAGTAGAAAAAGAACTTTTGGACATAGTATGGGCCACGAGGTATTTTCGCCCATATTTGTATGACAAGCCTCTTACCTGGCTAATGAATATAAAAGACCCCAATTCTAAATTAGTCAGATGGCGGTTAAAACTCGAAGACTTTGACTATGTAGTCATCTATAAAAAAGGTAAATTAAATTTAAACGCCGACGCCCTCAGTAGAGTCATTATCAATAATGAAGGAAATAAAAACGTAATAAAGCCACAAGCACAGAACACCATAGAATTAAACTCCAACGAACAAGAAACTGGTTGTTCCACAGTTCATTCTGCTGAAGAAGATCTCAATGACCACATTTACATTTCAGAACGCCCCTTGAACGAATTTTCTCTTTAACTCATTTTAGAAAAAGTAACGATAGACCCAAAAACTCCTTTGAACAGATCTTTAGGAATAAACAAAGGAGAACCCCTGACTTCACCGAACAAGAAATAATAGACATACTAAAAAAATTTGCTTCCCTAAACAAACTTAATGCCATTTTTACAGACGACAATACCTTCAGGAAAATACAGTCCGTATACGCTAAATATTTTTCTCGATTCAAGATAATAAGGTGTACAGAAAGAATCTCAGATGTTACCAATGAAGATGACCAAGATAAAATTATTCGGGATTACTACCTAAATAATAATCACAGAGGCATCAACGAAACACTCTTCCACTTAAAAAGAACCTTCTTCTTTCCATTTATGAAAAACAAAATTATAAAAGCAATAAATAATTGCGACACCTGTCAGACGCTAAAATATAATCGTACCCCTCCTAAAGTTGAGTTTAGAATTACAGAAACTCCAGAAAAACCATTAGACATAGTTCATGCAGATAAATAAATAGAATAATTCATGCAAAGCGAACAACTAAAAATCACGATGACATCCTGAATGAAACATTGATAACATATAACAATGCCATTCATTCTTCAACTAAGCTCACCCCATTTGAATTATTCTGTGGTCGTACACATAAATTTAAAAATATCCAATATAATAACATCCACGAATATTTAGATAAACTTAACGAATTCCAAAATAGATTATATCCTGAAGTAAAAAGCATTATGGAAAAACATAAACGACTTAACATAGAAAAACTCAATAGAAATAGAGAGAAACCCATGTCTCGTAAATCAGGTTCAATAATTTACCGTAGGGAAAACAGGAGAAATAAAATCACCCCCAGATTTAGCAAACATAGAATGAAGAAGAATAATAGGTTTACAGTACTTACAGTTAGGAACCAAAAACTTCATAAAAGTAAACTAATAAAAAAAGGAAATTTCAGACTCCTGACTCCAATCCTGGCCCAAGTACTGGAAATCCAGGACTTAACCAATAGCAATGGCGTACTTCCTATAAAAATAGGCAAATCTCGGACAATAAACTCCCACAAAAATTTCTTCCACATAATAAAATTGGAAAATTATAAAAAGAATATTGAGAAAATATCAAACTCCATAAAAATACTTAGCGAAACCAAAGAAGCCAAAGAGCCTCCTAGTATCCTGAGACTAAAATTAAAAGATTTGAATGCAAAATTTCAGCTAGTAAGCCCTAGAATTAGACTTCGTATAGGACTGATAAATGGACTTGGAACCATAATTAACAATCACTGGTAATATGGAGACGATGCACTACACATTAATATCCAAATAGAAACACTATTAACGAACGAAGACAATACTAAAACTACATTAAACAACCAAAGCAAACTGAACGAACAAATGATTGAACGCTTCGAAAACATAACAAAACACATAAACCAACAACAGACTCTGATAAGCAATTTTGTACAAAAATCACAAAACACTATGGGGAAAGAATTAACATCCCAGACTATCACCATACAAATCCTACTACATTTCCACACAATAAATTATAACATAGAAATTTTGGGAAACCATTTGAACGATATTATCGAAGCCATATCCTTAGCTAAAATAAATATATTTTCTAAAACAATCCTTAATCTAGAAGAACTAAATCACATTGAAACCATGCCAAAAGAGCAAAATATTGAAATAATATCCTCAGAGCATATCTATGAATTGCTTGGTTTGCATGCCTACTACAATGACACTAATGTTATATTTAACGTCAAAATTCCACTCTTTACGAATGACATAAATGATTACTTCCATCTCATTCCTATTACCATAAAAAAAAAAAAACATCCATACAAACAAAACCCTTCATATCCCTATCCGACACTGTATCCTGTATTACGAAGAAAAATGCAAGAACATTGAAAACATATACTACAGTCCAGAGAGAGACCAGATTCAGAGAAAACCTATCGGATTCAAAATGTATCGGAAAATTACTACACCACAAAGACGCAGAATGTGATGTAATAGAAACAGACAACTTATCGGACATCTAACAACCAGAGCATCAGTTCATACTAATCATCAACACTTCCGAAACCACGCTGACATCAACTTGCACCTCAGGCAACCTTACAATGAAAGGTACGACCTTAATACACTTCAAGGACTGTATAGTTCATATTAACAACTATACATACGACAATACCGCAATCAACCAAAACGGCAGAAACATTAACGTTGGCAAAACTCCAAAACTTTGGACTTCAAAATTTGGCCAAAATAAACCTAATGGAAGGAAACTCAAAAACAACAAACATGTTCACCAACTCCAACATAGTCCTATCATCCATCATCATCATGAGTATCATCATCATCATCATTAAAAACAAGAAGGAAAAACCATCAACCCAAAGTACCGGCAATCTTAAAACAGCTCCAACAGAATCCCAGAACGCTCAGCCCGTAGAAGAACCAAGACCTGAACCCCGTCTTCTCTGGTCATCGCTCTATTCCAAGGGGGGAGGAGTTACATTCCCACCAGAACCCAGCAACATAGATTAGAACAATATCACATTTTTTTTAATCATCAAACTTAAAATAATATCATATTTTCTGTCCACATTCTTTAATATCAGATTTCTCTATAATAAAATATTTTTCATTCCATAAAATAAATCCATTCTCACGCTGCAACAATTGAAGCGTCAGCACTTAGAATATATAAGAGCCATTGTAAAATTCATTAGTGTGCAGTCGAATCATCATCAGAGGCGGAAGCTCTGGAAAAATAAAATATTGTTTTTTTTTCTATTCGGGACGTGTCGTAGCTATAACTCGCGCGGACAGACTCACAGACTGCGCCTACTATTAAAACAAAATCTCGACGAAAAAGTAGGCCGATTGGTGTACCCTATGGCTATATTCACGCCAGACCAGTTGAGATATGCATGTAAAGACGCGGAGACTGCGTTTCCAAGCCGAGAGGGTCCTAGACTTCCCAGACCTCCCGCTTGATACGCGGCGAATGAATTGGACTACCTCGACGAAGTACCTTATGATCCCGAGGAACAGGTTTCGGCGCTACATTACGGTAGTGTACACCCAAATGCTCTTCGCAGATACGCCGGCGGGCGAATGATGTGCTGGAACTGTAGGGTCGAAGGTCATTCGTTCGGAGATTGTTTGTCAACGGTACGTAACATTACAAGTGTGGCCAGGAAGGCGGAATTACACCGCGGTGTGCACGCTGCAAACCGTCAACGGGGGAATCGCGCTCGATACAAACCCCCAACCAATAGGAAGAGTAGACAAGGAAATCCAGACCGAATAAAGGTTCAGTCCTCTTGGAAAGTAGAAAGTAAGACAAATAGGGTAGAAATTAAACCGTTGCATATTAGGATTAAGAATTACAATACACAGAATATTCAAGGGAGGACATGCAGGCCCCTCCAATAGAATGCTGAAAGCAAGAGCAAGATACAGGCGCAGGAAAGAGTTCAGGAAGTTTTTAATGGCCAGCTTAGTAGACACTGCCGTTGATCCTAGGCCATATGTGCAAGTAAAAATTGCCGGAAAGCCGATGCTAGATCTTTTGGACAGCGGCACTAGCATTAAAATTCTCGGGAAAGATTGTTTAGAATTAATAAAAACCTTAGGGATACCACCGACGCCTTGCTATGCCAGCGTGAAAAATGCTGACGAGGCAAACCAGTCCATAGTAGGGAAAGTACAGGCTCCAGTTGAGTACCGAAACCTAAAGCACGTCATCAGCTTCTACCTAGTTCCGAACCCTAACCAAGAACTCGGCATCGAGTTTTGGAAGTCGTTCCAAATCGCTCCGCACCTCATAAGCGCCATCTCGAATTCCTCCGATTTGACCCCAATATGCACCAACAGACATTTGAGCAACAATCTGAGTTGGAAGCGGTCAAGCGAAATTTTTCTGCTACACGCAGCAGGGCATTTACAGTTCCGGGGAGACCCTTGATGCAGTTGACGTTCATGCCCTTTGGGCTATGTAACGCGGCCCAAAGGTTATGCCGGCTAATGGACAAGGTAGTTCCTGCACCTTTGAGAGGCCGCGTCTTCGTGTACTTAGATGATTTGCTCATCATAGGTCCGGACTTCCCGACCCTTATCACCCTGTTGGACGAAGTCGCTCAGTGCCGGCGCGCCGCGAACCTCACCATCAGCTTGAGCAAATCCAACTTCTGCTTCAAGGAATTGAAGTATCTGGGGTTCATAGTTGGTGGTGGGAAGCTCAAAACCGATCCGGCTAAGGACGATGCAATCGTGAATTTTCCGATTCCAAAAAATCTGAAACATGTACGAAGACTTCTTGGTCTAGAGTGTCACCTTCCTTCCAAGGTTCCTAATTTTTCAAAATAGATACCTGGTGGCGATTGGAAGGGCATTATCTTAAAGTTGTCGTTGCAAGATATCGGTAAATAAAGACTTGCCACCAATAACAAACTCATAAGACGTCCTCCGAAGCATAAACTTTTCTTGCGTGGTGAGCTGGTTGATGGCTGCGGCTCATTATCAATGTTTCCGCTGATATTGCTTCCTTTGGTTAACGATGAAGCTTTTGCTGAATCATCTGGTGTCTCATCGGTTCCTATAGGCAACGCAGTAAGTTTATGTATTGGTCGGTGTAAAGTATAGAGAAAATATTGCAAGACCCCTTACCGCTGGTGGGGGGAAGTCTAATGATAATTCTCTAAGGTCTTTTCTTTACGAATCAACTCGTTTTTATTATTCTTCTTCCTTAAATACTAAAATATTGCTTACGTTAGGTACAAATATTTACATCTTAAATTACCAGGTGTCAAGCAGAGCCAGCGATAAATCGTGAGAAATTTTATTCTGCTGGTCTTGCTGAGAAGAACAGAAATATGAAATTTTACACGTTAAAAAATTAAGCAAAAAATAATAGATAGCGCTGTCTGGTATGGTCACCATGACATGCTGGGGCCGCTCCTTACGTCACAGCGAAATCGGCTGTAGAAAAACGCCGAGTTGCTGGTATTGGTGGTAGTTCTTGAGCTTGGACCTCTATCTGCATATTCCTCTTGATCTTGTAGTATCGCCATATGATCTAGGAAATCATAAAAATACTATTGGACAAATGCTTCTCATTTTTTATATCCGTTATCCATTAGCTAAGAATTTTGATGTCTTCATTGTCTGATTTAAGTATGACGTGTAGAATAACTAGTGGTTTGGATATATTCCTAGGTCTTTCAGACAACAGCTCTGTCAAGTTTGCCAATGGAATGAATGCTGCGTTTATGCTACTGGACCTACTGCTATATGATGTGATAGTCATTGAATCGTGTTTAAGGATACAATTTGGCTGTAGTGTCAATATCCCGTCGTTTTGCAATGAGATCTCTAAAATCTGTCTGCCACAAATAACGTTAAATGTATACAACCTGTCTAAGACGTAAATCCAGCTATTGCCGTTGTTGAGTTGAATCCATACAGGAGACGGTTTGATGCTGCGCAATTTACAGTGTGATGACAATTCCTTCTCATGCGTCAGTAGATCCATTTCACATTTGCTGATATTGGAGCGGCGATTAAACATCGGATGCTGTTGCTTGCACAAATATTTTTCACTGGTTATTGTGCATTGTCCCAGCTCTTCCTTTGTTAATCTGTAGTAGGCTTCTCGTAACAGGTTAACTGTTAAATAATCCAGCGATGGTTCAAAAAAAACATTCATTGTTATGGGAAGTTGGAACGGGTATGACCTTGAATAGGTCAGAGTCTTCTGTATTTACTAACGGCACTCGTAAGTCGAATATGAAACTCTTATCAGTTATTCTTGCTCTTGCTGTGAACATTTTATATAGTCCTAGCAACCTCGAGTGTGTTTCGTCTCCTGCTACAGACAACTGCGGGGGCAAGTGCCTCCTTATTAATATTAGCTGTGATCTCAATTGGTCTGGTGTTATCACCAAAGGGCTAATTTTGGCTTGATGGATATCTGTCAGAACATTCAATAGAGACGTCTGTGTTTGCTGATAATTCAACATAGCTAACGTTGCGTATGTTGTCACTGCTAAAAATGTCTGTTTTGCTTCGTTCTGGTTGATTGATTTGGATGTCATGCTCTTAAGATTTTCAAGATCGGTTTGGAATGCTTGCAGTTGTGCGGTAATGGTTTCAGTATTTTTCTGTAATATATTGTTTGTTGCCTCCGCTACTGACGTCTGATTTTTTATCAATTCAAGTAGGTGATTCTCATTTGTTCGTGTTCGCTCATAGTGTTAAGCATACGACTCATCTAGTACGCCGAAAAGTTTGTTTGCCACCGTACCAACAAAGTCGAAAGGAGATCGTTTTGTTCTAATCCTTTTTGAGTTTCCAGCTCCTTGCGTATGCAGTAAGTCGTTGTTGCTTTCTATAATCGTTAACTGATGGTTAAATTGATGGACTATATTGTGAGTTAGAGCTTCAGACTTAGTTTTACAAAAGTCATTCATATCCCTCACAAGGTCTTGGAATCCTTCAAATTCTCTCCAATAGTTGGTCATATTGTAATAGATGATTATTTTTCAATCGCTCGTAATCAGGTTTACACTTCCAATCTTCTCAAAGTAAATTCCTGGACGGTTTTTAAATGGGATAACCTTTACGGGATCACGTTCTTCGTTCAATGTCAATGTGTTACCATGCCCAAGAACAATTATAACCAAACTGGTGAACAATAGCCACCTTATTGGGCTTATCCTAAACGTCGTTTTATTTTCATTTCTCGATGTGTACGTGCCTTCGATGGGGTGTATGGCCGATTGGATTGTGTCTATGGGTTCCGATCAATGTGAGTTAGCGCAAGATGTACATTAACTGTTCGTTTTGGATTTTCAACATTGCCTGGCAACAACCCTTCATCTTCAATTGGGAGTAGGCTTAGTTTTGTAATGGGTCTCTTTATAAACTTCTTGTTACTGTAGACAGTTGCAGCTCTAACATAATTATCCTTCCCCGGGTGTGTTTCGGTAATGCGGCCCATCAACCAGCTTGTTGGGGGTAATCGATCTTCCTTAATCAAAACGACGTCGCCAATGTTTACGTTTGCTTCAGTGCCCTTCCACTTTTTTCGCTGTTGAAGATGTGTCAAGTACTCCGTAGACCATGTCTTCCAGAAATCTTGAGTCATCTTTTGTAATAACCGCCAGCGCGATCCATAGTTTCGTGTATCGTCTAAACAGGGCTCGGGTACTGCATTCAGAGCGGATCCAATAAGAAAATGACCAGGAGTGAGAATTGGTGTATCTTCTATGTCATTGCTTACTTTTATCAGCGGTCGAGAATTCAGGCATGCCTCTATCTGCGTTAGAAGAGTGGATAATTCTTCAAAGGTAAGTTTCGTATCACCAATTATTCTTTTGAGGTGATATTTTATGGACCTAGCTCCAGCTTCCCACAGGCCGCCGAAGTGTGGTGCTGCTGGTCGTATGCAATGCCACTGTATTCCATTCATAACTAACCTTGTTGAAGCATTTTTCTCCGCTTGATTGATTGTGAGTATTCGAAGGTTTTGAAGTTCTTTATTGGCTCCGACGAAAGTTGTTCCATTGTCACTGTATATGTAACATGGCAATCCTCTTCTTGATATGAAGCGCCTCACAGCTGCGAGAAAGGCTTCTGATGTTAGGTCACTAACTAGCTCAATATGAATAGCCTTTGTAGCTAAACAAACAAATATGGCTATGTAGCCCTTTGTAGTCCGAGTTCCTCTTCCCTTTGACATTTTAATTGTCAATGGTCCTGCATAGTCTACTCCATAGTGCGTAAATGGCCTGGATGGTGTTACTCTTGGAGATGGCAGCATTCCCATTATTCCACATATTCTGCCAGTAGTTTGGTAAAAACGCTACCATATGGTAAAATATACGGGTGTTTTTCGTTGTAAGTCATGCTGGCGTGCTCTAATCGCCCTCCAACAACTAACATGTTGTTATGGTCCAGATGGGGATTTAGCGAAAGTAGGCTGCTCTTCTTGGGGAAGTCGTCTCCGTTCTTCAAGCATTTCATTTCCTCCGGAAATGCCTCTAGTTGCACCAAATGGACTATTCGCTTGTTTGTCTCTTCAATTTCAGTTAGTGAGAGCTCTCCTGTTCGCCTGTATTTCTTATGGTGCTTAATGTTGAACACAAATCGTATACAGTAGGCCATGGTCCGGATCAGCCTTGTGTAAGAAGAAAATCTGTGCAATATGGCGTCCTTTGTTATCATAGACGTTAACACAACTCTTGGTTCAATGGTCTCACTTACTGACCGTACCTGCTCGATTTCTGACTGTATAGGCCAGTATTCCATGCTACCCCTTAGCCAGTTTGGTGCACTCCACCATAATGAGTGATGTTTCAATTGCACTGGAGTTAAACCTCTCGATGCACAATCTGCGGGGTTGTCTGCCGATCTAACGTGCCTCCAACAATCTGGATCTAATATTTCTCGAATTTGAGATATTCTGTTGGCAATGAATACCTTTTCTTTGGATTCATTTTTTCTTATCCATGACAGCACAATTGTTGAATCTGTCCATGCGAATACCTTATTGATCTGTGCCCCAAATATTAGCTGCACTTCCTTGAGGAGTTTTGACAATAAATGTGCCCCACATAATTCGAGCTTGGGCGTAAGCTTGGTTTTGATGGGTGCAACCTTTTTTTTGGATGTCAACAATGTAGTTACAAATTTTGCATTATATGTGGTAGTTCTTGCATATACAACGGCTGCGTAAGCGCCTTCAGAGGCATCGCAGAATCCATGTAACTCGATTTTCTGCCGTTTGTTGGTAACAATCCATCTTGGAATTTTAATGGATTCAGCATGCGGAAGTTCATGCCTGAACCGATCCCAACATTGTTGCAATTCATCTGTTAGTTGATCATCCCAATCAATGTCTGCCTTCCAAATCCGCTGCATAAGTATCTTCGCAGTGATGGTTACTGGCGTCAGCCATCCTAATGGATCGAAAAGATGTGCTATTTCCGATAGTGTGGCATGTTTGGTGGATCCGTGCTCTTCTTGTAAGGATATTGTTACGTGGACCTTAAACTGAAATGTGTCAGCTAAGGGGTTCCAATGTATTCCCAAAGTTTTAATTGTCTCTTCCTTACCGAACTTAACTTCAGTTTGGTTATGTTTATCCGATATTGATTTTAAAAGTGACGAATGGTTTGCTGCCCATTTGCGAAGATGAAATTCACCACCCCTTAGTAGCTTTGCTAGTTGTCCTTGGGCTTCCTTACATTCCCGTACTGTATCTCCTCCAGTCATAATGTCGTCTACGTAGAAATCATTTTTCACAATCTCTGCCGCCTTTGGAAATTCGTGTTGTTCATCGGCAGCTAATTGATGCAAGGTTCATACAGCTAGGTATGGTGCTGATGCAGTTCCATATGTCACTGTTGTGAGTTTGTACTCCCTTATTGGTTCATTTGGGTTAGTTCGCCATAGAATGCGTTGGTAGTCTTGGTGCTCACTATTGACCCTTATCTGCCTGTACATCTTCTCAATGTCTGCAGTGAAGACGTACTTGTGAGCTCTCCATCTCATAATAATAGTTGTAATGTCGGCTTGGAGTCTGGGACCCACCATCATTAATTGATTCAGGCTCACTCCAGATGATGTTTTTGCAGATCCATCAAACACCACACGTAATTTAGTCGTGGTACTATCAGGTTTAATTACAGCATGATGGGGTAGGTAGTAACACTTGTTGTCGAACTTATCCATATTGGAGATTTCCACCATATGACCCAGTTGGAGGAACTCATTCATCACTCTTATGTAATCAGCCCTTAATTCCTCGTTGATGTTGAACTTCTTTTCAAGCTGTAGCAACCTGGCTAATGCTCTCTTTTTGGATTCTCCCAGCCTTTCTTCTTGATCCGTCGACTTCTTTTTAAATGGAATTTTAACTACGTATCTGCCATCATTATCACGAAAATGAGATTCCTGATAAAACTCTTCGCATTCTTCATCAGTAGACTTCTGATGACCTTGTAGAGGAACTTCTTCAATTTCCCAAAATCTTTCAAGTTGTTTATCAATGGATAGTGCCTGAAGCTGTTTTTCCATCAGCCACACGAGCTACTCCGTCCGCATGCAGGTTAAGTGTGTGCAAATCGGTCATTATCAGCTTGGTAATGAAGTGAGAATATCTTAGAACTATAGGGTACTTAGCATCATAGCTTAGTAACGATTCTTCCAGTCTTCCTCCTACTCGTTGCTCACGATGTAGTGAAAGAAAAACAAGAAAACCAAAAAACGTATTAATTATTATTTATTGATGATGGACTGTATAATGGTTGCGACGGCTCTGGCCATTGTCTGCTCGATCACTGATAAAATTCGCACTACCGCTGCTCAGACGGTGGTATTTCGTAATCGTCACCTTGCTGCTGCCGTGCATTCGTTGGGCTGTTGCAATGTTGCAATGCATTGCCTGTTGGTTCGTGTACGTTGTTGTTGTTGCTGCGATGTAGATAGCCTCGCGCCGCTCGAGTATGCCGTTTGTTGTCGGCTGATGATTGTGTTGTTCTCCTACTCTATCTATAATCGTTAACTGATGGTTAAATTGATGGACTATATTGTGAGTTAGAGCGTCAGACTTAGTTTTACAAAAGTCATTCATATCCCTCACAAGGTCTTGGAATCCTTCAAATTCTCTCCAATAGTTGGTCATATTGTAATAGATGATTATTTTTCAGTCGCTCGTAATCAGGTTTACACTTCCAATCTTCTCAAAGTAAATTCCTGGACGGTTTTTAAATGGGATAACTTTTACGGGATCACGTTCTTCGTTCAATGTCAATGTGTTACCATGCCCAAGAACAATTGTAACCAAACTGGTGAACAATAGCCACCTTATTTGGCTTATCCTAAACGTCGTTTTATTTTCATTTCTTGATGTGTATGTGCCTTCGATGGGGTGTATGGCCGATTGGATTGTGTCTATGGGTTCCGATCCAATGTGAGTTAGCGCAAGATGTACATTAACTGTTCGTTTTGGATTTTCAACATTGCCTGGCAACAACCCTTCATCTTCAATTGGGAGTAGGCATAGTTTTGTAATGGGTCTCTTTATAAACTTCTTGTTACTGTAGACAGTTGCAGCTCTAACATAATTATCCTTCCCCGGGTGTGTTTCGGTAATGCGGCCCATCAACCAGCTTGTTGGGGGTAATCGATCTTCCTTAATCAAAACGACGTCGCCAATGTTTACGTTTGCTTCAGTGCCCTTCCACTTTATTCGCTGTTGAAGATGTGTCAACTACTCCGTAGACCATGTCTTCCAGAAATCTTGAGTCATCTTTTGTAATAACCGCCAGCGCGATCCATAGTTTCGTGTATCGTCTAAACAGGGCTCGGGTACTGCATTCAGAGCGGATCCAATAAGAAAATGACCAGGAGTGAGAATTGGTGTATCTTCTATGTCATTGCTTACTTTTATCAGCGGTCGAGAATTCAGGCATGCCTCTATCTGCGTTAGAAGAGTGGATAATTCTTCAAAGGTAAGTTTCGTATCACCAAATATTCTTTTGAGGTGATATTTTATGGACCTAACTCCAGCTTCCCAACTCTTGGTTCAATGGTCTCACTTACTGACCGTACCTGCTCGATTTCTGACTGTATAGGCCAGTATTCCATGCTACCCCTTAGCCAGTTTGGTGCACTCCACCATAATGAGTGATGTTTCAATTGCACTGGAGTTAAACCTCTCGATGCACAATCTGCGGGGTTGTCTGCCGATCTAACGTGCCTCCAACAATCTGGATCTAATGTTTCTCGAATTTGAGATATTCTGTTGGCAATGAATACCTTTTCTTTGGATTCATTTTTTCTTATCCATGACAGCACAATTGTTGAATCTGTCCATGCGAATACCTTATTGATCTGTGCCCCAAATATTAGCTGCACTTCCTTGAGGAGTTTTGACAATAAATGTGCCCCACATAATTCGAGCTTGGGCGTAAGCTTAGTTTTGATGGGTGCAACCTTTGTTTTGGATGTCAACAATGTAGTTACAAATTTTGCATTATATGTGGTAGTTCTTTCATATACTACGGCTGCGTAAGCGCCTTCAGAGGCATCGCAGAATCCATGTAACTCGATTTTCTGCCGTTTGTTGGTAACAATCCATCTTGGAATTTTAATGGATTCAGCATGCGGAAGTTCATGCCTGAACCGATCCCAACATTGTTGCAATTCATCTGTTAGTTGATCATCCCAATCAATGTCTGCCTTCCAAATCCGCTGCATAAGTATCTTCGCAGTGATGGTTACTGGCGTCAGCCATCCTAATGGATCGAAAAGATGTGCTATTTCCGATAGTGTGGCATGTTTGGTGGATCCATGCTCTTCTTGTAAGGATGTTGTTACGTGGACCTTAAACTGAAATGTGTCAGCTAAGGGGTTCCAATTTATTCCCAAAGTTTTAATTGTCTCTTCCTTACCGAACTTAACTTCAGGTTGGTTATGTTTATCCGATATTGATTTTAAAAGTGACGAATGGTTTGCTGCCCATTTGCGAAGATGAAATCCACCACCCCTTAGTAGCTTTGCTAGTTGTCCTTGGGCTTCCTTACATTCCCGTACTGTATCTCCTCCAGTCATAACGTCGTCTACGTAGAAATAATTTTTCACAATCTCTGCCGCCCTTGGAAATTCGTGTTGTTCATCGGCAGCTAATTGATGCAAGGTTCATACAGCTAGGTATGGTGCTGATGCAGTTCCATATGTCACTGTTGTGAGTTTGTACTCCCTTATTGGTTCATTTGGGTTAGTTCGCCATAGAATGCGTTGGTAGTCTTGGTGCTCACTATTGACCCTTATCTGCCTGTACATCTTCTCAATGTCTGCAGTGAAGACGTACTTGTGAGCTCTCCATCTCATAATAATAGTTGTAATGTCGGCTTGGAGTCTGGGACCCACCATCATTAATTGATTCAGGCTCACTCCAGATGATGTTTTTGCAGATCCATCAAACACCACACGTAATTTAGTCGTGGTACTATCAGGTTTAATTACAGCATGATGGGGTAGGTAGTAACACTTGTTGTCGAACTTATTCATATTGGAGATTTCCACCATATGACCCAGTTGGAGGAACTCATTCATCACTCTTATGTAATCAGCCCTTAATTCCTCGTTGATGTTGAACTTCTTTTCAAGCTGTAGCAACCTGGCTAATGCTCTCTTTTTGGATTCTCCCAGCCTTTCTTCTTGATCCGTCGACTTCTTTTTAAATGGAATTTTAACTACGTATCTGCCATCATTATCACGAAAATGAGATTCCTGATAAAACTCTTCGCATTCTTCATCAGTAGACTTCTGATGACCTTGTAGAGGAACTTCTTCAATTTCCCAAAATCTTTCAAGTTGTTTATCAATGGATAGTGCCTGAAGCTGTTTTTACATCAGCCACACGAGCTATTCCGTCCGCATGCAGGTTAAGTGTGTGCAAATCGGTCATTATCAGCTTGGTAATGAAATGAGAATATCTTAGAACTATAGGGTACTTAGCATCATAGCTTAGTAACGATTCTTCCAGTCTTCCTCCTACTCGTTGCTCACGATGTAGTGAAAGAAAAACAAGAAAACTAAAAAACGTATTAATTATTATTTATTGATGATGGACTGTAATGGTTGCGACGGCTCTGGCCATTGTCTGCTCGATCACTGATAAAATTCGCACTACCGCTGCTCAGACGGTGGTATTTCGTAATCGTCACCTTGCTGCTGCCGTGCACTCGTTGGGCTGTTGCAATGTTGCAATGCATTGCCTGTTGGTTCGTGTACGTTGTTGTTGTTGCTGCGATGTAGGTAGCCTCGCGCCGCTCGAGTATGCCGTTTGTTGTCGGCTGATGATTTTGTTGTTCTCCTACTCTATCTATAATCGTTAACTGATGGTTAAATTGATGGACTATATTGTGAGTTAGAGCGTCAGACTTAGTTTTACAAAAGTCATTCATATCCCTCACAAGGTCTTGGAATCCTTCAAATTCTCTCCAATAGTTGGTCATACCTGCGAAGCATAAACTTTTCTTGCGTGGTGAGCTGGTTGATGGCTGCGGCTCATTATCAATGTTTCCGCTGATATTGCTTCCTTTGGTTAACGATGAAGCTTTTGCTGAATCATCTGGTGTCTCATCGGTTCCTATAGGCAACGGAGCAATTTTATGTATTGGTCGGTGTAAAGTTTAGAGAAAATATTGCAAGACCCCTTACCGCTGGTGGGGGAAGTCTAATGATAATTCTCTAAGGTCTTTTCTTTACGAATCAACTCGTTTTTATTATTCTTCTTCCTTAAATACTAAAATATTGCTTACGTTAGGTACAAATATTTACAACTTAACTCTTGATCTTGTAGTATCGCCATATGATGTAGGAAATCATAAAAATAAACAGTATAGTATTAGGCTGTAAGTCAGTCCATGATGAATCGAATGTACTGCTGCACTATTGGACAAATGCTCCTCATTTTTTATATCCGTTATCCATTTGCTAAGAATTTTGATGTCTTCATTGTCTGATTTAAGTATGACGTGTGGAATAACTAGTGGTTTGGATATATTCCTAGGGCTTTCAGACAACAGCTCTGTCAAGTTTGCCAATGGAATGAATGCTGCGTTTATGCTACTGGAACTGCTGCTATATGATGTGATAGTCATTGAATCGTGTTTAAGGATACAATTTGGCTGTAGTGTCAATATCCCGTCGTTTTGCAATGAGATCTCTAAAATCTGTCTGCCACAAATAACGTTAAATGTATACAACCTGTCTAAGACGTAAATCCAGCTATTGCCGTTGTTGAGTTGAATCCATACAGGAGACGGTTTGATGCTGCGCAATTTACAGTGTGATGACAATTCCTTCTCATGCGTCAGTAGATCCATTTCACATTTGCTGATATTGGAGCGTCGATTAAACAGCGGATGCTGTTGCTTGCACAAATATTTTTCACTGGTTATTGTGCATTGTCCCAGCTCTTCCTCTGTTAATCTGTAGTAGGCTTCTCGTAACAGGTTAACTGTTAAATAATCCAGCGATGGTTCGAAAAAAACATATTCACTGTTATGGGAAGTTGGAACGGGTATGACCTTGAATAGGTCAAAGTCTTCTGTATTCACTAACGGCACTCGTAAGTCGAATATGAAACTCTTATCAGTTATTCTTGCTCTTGCTGTGAACATTTTATATAGTCCTAGCAAGCTCGAGTGTGTTTCGTCTCCTGCTACAGACAACTGCGGGGGCAAGTGCCTCCTTATTAATATTAGCTGTGATCTCAATTGGTCTGGTGTTATCACCAAAGGGCTAATTTTGGCTTGATGGATATCTGTCAGAACATTCAACAGAGACGTCTGTGTTTGCTGATAATTCAACATAGCTAACGTTGCGTATGTTGTCACTGCTAAAAATGTCTGTTTTGCTTCGTTCTGGTTGATTGATTTGGATGTCATGCTCTTAAGATTTTCAAGATCGGTTTGGAATGCTTGCAGATGTGCGGTAATGGTTTCAGTATTTTTTCTGTAATATATTGTTTGTTGCCTCCGCTACTGACGTCTGATTTTTTATCAATTCAAGTAGGTGATTCTCATTTGTTCGTGTTTGCTGAATTTGTTGCTCATAGTGTTCAGCATACGACTCATCTAGTACGCCGAAAAGTTTGTTTGCCACCGTACCAACAAAGTCGAAAGGAGTTCGTTTTGTTCTAATCCTTTTTGAGTTTCCAGCTCCTTGCGTATGCAGTAAGTCGTTGTTGCTTTCTATAATCGTTGACTGATGGTTAAATTGATGGACTATATTGTGAGTTAGAGCGTCAGACTTAGTTTTAAAAAAGTCATTCATATCCCTCACAAGGTCTTGGAATCCTTCAAATTCTCTCCAATAGTTGGTCATATTGTAATAGATGATTATTTTTCAGTCGCTCGTAATCAGGTTTACACTTCCAATCTTCTTAAAGTAAATTCCTGGACGGTTTTTAAATGGGATAACCTTTACGGGATCACGGTCTTCGTTCAATGTCAATGTGTTACCATGCCCAAGAACAATTATAACCAAACTGGTGAACAATAGCCACCTTATTGGGCTTATCCTAAACGTCGTTTTATTTTCATTTCTCGATGTGTATGTGCCTTCGATGGGGTGTATGGCCGATTGGATTGTGTCTATGGGTTCCGATCCAATGTGAGTTAGCGCAAGATGTACATTAACTGTTCGTTTTGGATTTTCAACATTGCCTGGCAACAACCCTTCATCTTCAATTGGGAGTAGGCATAGTTTTGTAATGGGTCTCTTTATAAACTTCTTGTTACTGTAGACAGTTGCAGCTCTAACATGATTATCCTTCCCCGGGTGTGTTTCGGTAATGCGGCCCATCAACCAGCTTGTTGGGGGTAATCGATCTTCCTTAATCAAAACGACGTCGCCAATGTTTACGTTTGCTTCAGTGCCCTTCCACTTTATTCGCTGTTGAAGATGTGTCAAGTACTCCGTAGACCATGTCTTCCAGAAATCTTGAGTCACCTTTTGTAATAACCGCCAGCGCGATCCATAGTTTCGTGTATCGTCTAAACAGGGCTCGGGATCCAATAAGAAAATGACCAGGAGTGAGAATTGGTGTATCTTCTATGTCATTGCTTACTTTTATCAGCGGTCGAGAATTCAGGCATGCCTCTATCTGCGTTAGAAGAGTGGATAATTCTTCAAAGGTAAGTTTCGTATCACCAATTATTCTTTTGAGGTGATATTTTATGGACTTAACTCCAGCTTCCCACAGGCCGCCGAAGTGTGGTGCTGCTGGTCGTATGCAATGCCACTGTATTCCATTCATAACTAACCTTGTTGAAGCATTTTTCTCCGCTTACTTTGGTAAAACCGCTACCATATGGTAAAATATACGGGTGTTTTTCGTTGTAAGTCATGCTGTGCTCTTATCGCCCTCCAACAACTAACATGTTGTCATGGTCCAGATGGGGATTTAGCGAAAGTAGGCTGCTCTTCTTGGGGATGTCGTCTCCGTTCTTCAAGCATTTCATTTCCTCCGGAAATACCTCTAGTTGCACCAAATGGACTATTCGCTTGTTTGTCTCTTCAATTTCAGTTAGTGAGAGCTCTCCTGTTCGCCTGTATTTCTTATGGTGCTTAATGTTGAACACAAATCGTATACAGTAGGCCATGGTCCGGATCAGCCTTGTGTAAGAAGAAAATCTGTGCAATATGGCGTCCTTTGTTATCATAGACGTTAACACAACTCTTGGTTCAATGGTATCACTTACTGACCATACCTGCTCGATTTCTGTCTGTATAGGCCAGTATTCCATGCTACCACTTAGCCAGTTTGGTGCACTCCACCATAATGAGTGATGTTTTAATTGCACTGGAGTTAAACCTCTCGTTGCACAATCTGCGGGGTTGTCTGCCGATCTAACGTGCCTCCAACAATCTGGATCTAATATTTCTCGAATTTGAGATATTCTGTTGGCAATGAATACCTTTTCTTTGGATTCATTTTTTCTTATCCATGACAGCACAATTGTTGAATCTGTCCATGCGAATACCTTATTGATCTGTGCCCCAAATATTAGCTGCACTTCCTTGAGGAGTTTTGACAATAAATGTGCCCCACATAATTCGAGCTTGGGCGTAGTAAGCTTGGTTTTGATGGGTGCAACCTTTGTTTTCGATGTCAACAATGTAGTTACAAATTTTGTATTATATGTGGTAGTTCTTGCATATACTACGGCTGCGTAAGCGCCTTCAGAGGCATCGCAGAATCCTTGTAACTCGATTTTCTGCCGTTTGTTGGTAACAATCCATCTTGGAATTTTAATGGATTTAGCATGCGGAAGTTCATGCCTGAACCGATCCCAACATTGTTGCAATTCATCTGTTAGTTGATCATCCCAATCAATGTCTGCCTTCCAAATCCGCTGCATAAGTATCCTCGCAGTGATGGTTACTGGCGTCAGCCATCCTAATGGATCGAAAAGACGTGCTATTTCCGATAGTGTGGCATGTTTGGTGGATCCATGCTCTTCTTGTAAGGATGTTGTTACGTGGACCTTAAACTGAAATGTGTCAGCTAAGGGGTTCCAATGTATTCCCAAAGTTTTAATTGTCTCTTCCTTACCGAACTTAACTTCAGGTTGGTTATGTTTATCCGATATTGATTTTAAAAGTGACGAATGGTTTGCTGCCCATTTGCGAAGATGAAATCCACCACCCCTTAGTAGCTTTGCTAGTTGTCCTTGGGCTTCCTTACATTCCCGTACTGTATCTCCTCCAGTCATAACGTCGTCTACGTAGAAATCATTTTTCACAATCTCTGCCGCCTTTGGAAATTCGTGTTGTTCATCGGCAGCTAATTGATGCAAGGTTCATACAGCTAGGTATGGTGCTGATGCAGTTCCATATGTCACTGTTGTGAGTTTGTACTCTCTTATTGGTTCATTTGGGTTAGTTCGCCATAGAATGCGTTGGTAGTCTTGGTGCTCACTATTGACCCTTATCTGCCTGTACATCTTCTCAATGTCTGCAGTGAAGACGTACTTGTGAGCTCTCCATCTCATAATAATAGTTGTAATGTCGGCTTGGAGTCTGGGACCCACCATCATTAATTGATTCAGGCTCACTCCAGATGATGTTTTTGCAGATCCATCATACACCACACGTAATTTAGTCGTGGTACTATCAGGTTTAATTACAGCATGATGGGGTAGGTAGTAACACTTGTTGTCGAACTTATCCATATTGGAGATTTCCTCCATATGACCCAGTTGGAGGAACTCATTCATCACTCTTATGTAATCAGCCCTTAATTCCTCGTTGATGTTGAACTTCTTTTCAAGCTGTAGCAACCTGGCTAATGCTCTCTTTTTGGATTCTCCCAGCCTTTCTTCTTGATCCGTCGACTTCTTTTTAAATGGAATTTTAACTACGTATCTGCCATCATTATCACGAAAATGAGATTCCTGATAAAACTCTTCGCATTCTTCATCAGTAGACTTCTGATGACCTTGTAGAGGAACTTCTTCAATTTCCCAAAATCTTTCAAGTTGTTTATCAATGGATAGTGCCTGAAGCTGTTTTTACATCAGCCACACGAGCTACTCCGTCCGCATGCAGGTTAAGTGTGTGCAAATCGGTCATTATCAGCTTGGTAATGAAGTGAGAATATCTTAGAACTATAGGGTACTTAGCATCATAGCTTAGTAACGATTCTTCCAGTCTTCCTCCTACTCGTTGCTCACGATGTAGTGAAAGAAAAACAAGAAAACTAAAAAACGTATTAATTATTATTTATTGATGATGGACTGTATAATGGTTGCGACGGCTCTGGCCATTGTCTGCTCGATCACTGATAAAATTCGCACTACCGCTGCTCAGACGGTGGTATTTCGTAATCGTCACCTTGCTGCTGCCGTGCACTCGTTGGGCTGTTGCAATGTTGCAATGCATTGCCTGTTGGTTCGTGTACGTTGTTGTTGTTGCTGCGATGTAGGTAGCCTCGCGCCGCTCGAGGATGCCGTTTGTTGTCGGCTGATGATTGTATTGTTCTCCTACTCTATCTATAATCGTTAACTGATGGTTAAATTGATGGACTATATTGTGAGTTAGAGCGTCAGACTTAGTTTTACAAAAGTCATTCATATCCCTCACAAGATCTTGGAATCCTTCAAATTCTCTCCAATAGTTGGTCATACCTGCGAAGCATAAACTTTTCTTGCGTGGTGAGCTGGTTGATGGCTGCGGCTCATTATCAATGTTTCCGCTGATATTGCTTCCTTTGGTTAACGATGAAGCTTTTGCTGAATCATCTGGTGTCTCATCGGTTCCTATAGGCAACGGAGCAATTTTATATATTGGTCGGTGTAAAGTTTAGAGAAAATATTGCAAGACCCCTTACCGCTGGTGGGGGGAAGTCTAATGATAATTCTCTAAGGTCTTTTCTTTACGAATCAACTCGTTTTTATTATTCTTCTTCCTTAAATACTATAATATTTCTTACGTTAGGTACAAATATTTACAACTTAAATTACCAGGTGTCAAGCAGAGCTAGCGATAAATCGTGAGAAATTTTATTCTGCTGATCTTGCTGAGAACAGAAATATGAAATTTTACACGTTAAAAAATGAAGCAAAAAATAATAGATAACGCTGTCTGGTATGGTCACCATGACATGCTGGGGCCGCTCCTTACGTCACAGCGAAATCGGCTGTAGAAAAACGCCGAATTGCTGGAATTGGTGGTAGTTCTTGAGCTTGGACCTCTATCTGCATATTCCTCTTGATCTTGTAGTATCGCCATATGATGTAGGAAATCATAAAAATAAACAGTATAGTTATTAGGCTGTAAGTCAGTCCATGATGAATCGAATGTCCTGCTGCACTATTGGACAAATGCTCCTCATTTTTTATATCCGTTATCCATTTGCTAAGAATTTTGATGTCTTCATTGTCTGATTTAAGTATGACGTGTGGAATAACTAGTGGTTTGGATATATTCCTAGGGCTTTCAGACAACAGCTCTGTCAAGTTTGCCAATGGAATGAATGCTGCGTTTATGCTACTGGAACTACTGCTATATGATGTGATAGTCATTGAATCGTGTTTAAGGATACAATTTGGCTGTAGTGTCAATATCCCGTCGTTTTGCAATGAGATCTCTAAAATCTGTCTGCCACAAATAACGTTAAATGTATACAACCTGTCTAAGACGTAAATCCAGCTATTGCCGTTGTTGAGTTGAATCCATACAGGAGACGGTTTGATGCTGCGCAATTTACAGTGTGATGACAATTCCTTCTCATGCGTCAGTAGATCCATTTCACATTTGCTGATATTGGAGCGGCGATTAAACATCGGATGCTGTTGCTTGCACAAATATTTTTCACTGGTTATTGTGCATTGTCCCAGCTCTTCCTTTGTTAATCTGTAGTAGGCTTCTCGTAACAGGTTAACTGTTAAATAATCGAGCGATGGTTCAAAAAAAACATATTCATTGTTATGGGAAGTTGGAACGGGTATGACCTTGAATAGGTCAAAGTCTTCTGTATTTACTAAAGGCACTCGTAAGTCGAATATGAAACTCTTATCAGTTATTCTTGCTCTTGCTGTGAACATTTTATATAGTCCTAGCAAGCTCGAGTGTGTTTCGTCTCCTGCTACAGACAACTGCGGAATAAGTGCCTCCTTATTAATATTAGCTGTGATCTCAATTGGTCTGGTGTTATCACCAAAGGGCTAATTTTGGCATGATGGATATCTGTCAGAACATTCAATAGAGACGTCTGTGTTTGCTGATAATTCAACATAGCTAACGTTGCGTATGTTGTCACTGCTAAAAATGTCTGTTTTGCTTCGTTCTGGTTGATTGATTTGGATGTCATGCTCTTAAGATTTTCAAGATCGGTTTGGAATGCTTGCAGTTGTGCGGTAATGGTTTCAGTATTTTTCTGTAACATATTGTTTGTTGCCTCCGCTACTGACGTCTGATTTTTTATCAATTCAAGTAGGTGATTCTCATTTGTTCGTGTTTGCTGAATTTGTTGCTCATAGTGTTCAGCATACGACTCATCTAGTAAGCCGAAAAGTTTGTTTGCCACCGTACCAACAAAGTCGAAAGGAGATCGTTTTGTTCTAATCCTTTTTGAGTTTCCAGCTCCTTGCGTATGCAGTAAGTCGTTGTTGCTTTCTATAATCGTTAACCGATGGTTAAATTGATGGACTATATTGTGAGTTAGAGCGTCAGACTTAGGTTTACAAAAGTCATTCATATCCCTCACAAGGTCTTGGAATCCTTTAAATTCTCTCCAATAGTTGGTCATATTGTAATAGATGATTATTTTCCAGTCGCTCGTAATCAGGTTTACACTTCCAATCTTCTCAAAGTAAATTCCTGGACGGTTTTTAAATGGGATAACCTTTACGGGATCACGGTCTTCGTTCAATGTCAATGAGTTACCATGCCCAAGAACAATTATAACCAAACTGGTGAACAATAGCCACCTTATTGGGCTTATCCTAAACGTCGTTTTATTTTCATTTCTCGATGTGTATGTGCCTTCGATGGGGTGTATGGCCGATTGGATTGTGTCTATGGGTTCCGATCCAATGTGAGTTAGCGCAAGATGTACATTAACTGTTCGTTTTGGAATTTCAACATTGCCTGGCAACAACCCTTCATCTTCAATTGGGAGTAGGCATAGTTTTGTAATGGGTCTCTTTATAAACTTCTTGTTACTGTAGACAGTTGCAGCTCTAACATGATTATCCTTCCCCGGGTGTGTTTCGGTAATGCGGCCCATCAACCAGCTTGTTGGGGGTAATCGATCTTCCTTAATCAAAACGACGTCACTTTATTCGCTGTTGAACATGTGTCAAGTACTCCGTAGACCATGTCTTCCAGAAATCTTGAGTCATCTTTTGAAATAACCGCCAGCGCGGTCCATAGTTTCGTGTATCGTCTAAACAGGGCTCGGGTACTGCATTCAGAGCGGATCCAATAAGAAAATGACCAGGAGTGAGAATTGGTGTATCTTCTATGTCATTGCTTACTTTTATCAGCGGTCGAGAATTCAGGCATGCCTCTATCTGCGTTAGAAGAGTGGATAATTCTTCAAAGGTAAGTTTCGTATCTCCAATTATTCTTTTGAGGTGATCTTTTATGGACTTAACTCCAGCTTCCCAGAGGCCGCCGAAGTGTGGTGCTGCTGGTGGTATGAAATGCCACTGTATTACATTCATAACTAACCTTGTTGAAGCATTTTTCTCCGCTTGATTGATGGTGAGTATTCGAAGGTTTTGAAGTTCTTTATTGGCTACGACGAAAGTTGTTCCATTGTCACTGTATATGTAACATGGCAATCCTCTTCTTGATATGAAGCGCCTCACAGCTGCGAGAAAGGCTTCTGATGTTAGGTCACTAACAAGCTCAATATGAATAGCCTTTGTAGCTAAACAAACAAATATGGCTATGTAGCCCTTTGTAGTCCGAGTTCCTCTTCCCTTTGACATTTTAATTGTCAATGGTCCTGCATAGTCTACTCCAGAGTGCGTAAATGGCCTGGATGGTGTTACTCTTGGAGATGGCAGCATTCCCATTATTCCACATATTCTGCCAGTAGTTTGGTAAAAACGCTACCATATGGTAAAATATACGGGTGTTTTTCGTTGTAAGTCATGCTGGCGTGCTCTAATCGCCCTCCAACAACTAACATGTTGTCATGGTCCAGATGGGGATTTAGCGAAAGTAGGCTGCTCTTCTTGGGGAAGTCGTCTCCGTTCTTCAAGCATTTCATTTCCTCCGGAAATGCCTCTGGTTGCACCAAATGGACTATTCGCTTGTTTGTCTCTTCAATTTCAGTTAGTGAGAGCTCTCCTGTTCGCCTGTATTTCTTATGGTGCTTAATGTTGAACACAAATCGTATACAGTAGGCGGATCAGCCTTGTGTAAGAAGAAAATCTGTGCAATATGGCGTCCTTTGTTATCATAGACGTTAACACAACTCTTGGTTCAATGGTCTCACTTACTGATCGTACCTGCTCGATTTCTGACTGTATAGGCCAGTATTCCATGCTACCCCTTAGCCAGTTTGGTGCACTCCACCATAATGAGTGATGTTGCCTGAACCGACCCCAACATTGTTGCAATTCATCTGTTAGTTGATCATCCCATTCAATGTCTACCTTCCAAATCCGCTGCATAAGTATCTTCGCAGTGATAGTGTGGCATGTTTGGTGAATCCATGCGCTTCTTGTAAGCATGTTGTTAAGTGGACCTTAAACTGAAATGTGTCAGCTAAGGGGTTCCAATGTATTCCCAACGTTTTAATTGTCTCTTCCTTATCGAACTTAACTTCAGGTTGGTTATGTGTATCCGATATTGATTTTAAAAGTGACGAATGGTTTGCTGCCCATTTGCGAAGATGAAATCCACCACCCCTTAGTAGCTTCGCTAGCTTTCCTTGGGCTTCCTTACATTCCCGTACTGTATCTCCTCCAGTCATAACATCGTCTACGTAGAAATCATTTTTCACAATCTCTGCCGCCTTTGGAAATACGTGTTGTTCATCGGCAGCTAATTGATGCAAGGTTCTTACAGCTAGTTATGGTGCTGCATGCAGTTCCATATGTAACTGTTGTGAGTTTGTACTCCCTTATTGGTTCATTTGGGCTAGTTCGCCATAGAATGCGTTGGTAGTCTTGGTGCTCACTATTGACCCTTATCTGCCTTATCTTCTCAATGTCTGCAGTGAAGACGTACTTGTGAGCTCTCCATCTCATAATAATAGTTGTAATGTCGGCTTGGATTCTGGACCCACCATCATTAATTGATTCAGGCTCACTCCAGAAGATGTTTTTTGCAGATCCATCAAACACCACACGTAATTTAGTCGTGGTACTAACAGGTTTAATTACAGCATGATGGGGTAGGTAGTAACACTTGTTGTCGAACTTATCCATATTGGAGATTTCCACCATATGACCCAGTTGGAGGAACTCATTCATCACTCTTATGTAATCAGCCCTTAATTTCTTGTTGATGTTGAACTTCTTTTCAAGCTGTAGCAACCTGGCTAATGCTCTCTTTTTGGATTCTCCCAGCCTTTCTTCTTGATCCGTCGACTTCTTTTTAAATGGAATTTTAACTACGTATCTGCCATCATTATCACGAAAATGAGATTCCTGATAAAACTCTTCGCATTCTTCATCAGTAGACTTCTGATGACCTTGTAGAGGAACTTCTTCAATTTCCCAAAATCTTTCAAGTTGTTTATCAATGGATAGTGCCTGAAGCTGTTTTTACATCAGCCACACGAGCTACTCCGTCCGCATGCAGGTTAAGTGTGTACAACTCGGTCATTATCAGCTTGGTAATGAAGTGAGAATTAGAACTATAGGGTACTTAGCATCATAGCTTAGTAACGATTCTTCCAGTCTTCCTCCTACTCGTTGCTCACGATGTAGTGAAAGAAACACAAGAAAACTAAAAAACGTATTAATTATTATTTATTGATGATGGACTGTATAACGGTTGCGACGGCTCTGGCCATTGTATGCTCGATCACTGATAAAATTCGCACTACTGCTGTTCAGACGGTGGTATTTCGTAATCGTCACCCTGCTGCTACCGTGCACTCATTGGGCTGTTGCAATGCTGCAATGCATTGCCTGTGTACGTTGTTGTTGTTGCTGCGATGTAGGTAGCCTCGCGCCGCTCGAGGATGCCGTTTGTTGTCGGCTGATGATTGTGTTGTGTGGGCTATCGCTGGTGCTCTTATGTTTTTGAACATTCCATTTGTCTGCCCAAGATTCTGCGCAGATGGTGCTTCATCGACTTCACGCCAGCTTCCCAAATACCGCCTGTGTGTGGTGCACCTGGCGCGATGAATTTCCATTCAGTGCCCATCGCGCTGATTTGCTCGACTGGAAGAATTGCTGTCCATCGCTCTGCCCATGCCTTTAACTCCTTGTCAGCGCCGACGAAGGTTGTGGCATTATCGCTCCACAGCACCGAGCAGGCGCCGCGTCGTCCAGTTGTGACGTATCTGACGCAGCTCTAGTTTTCATATTTACTAAAACTTCACTTTTTCAAATTTAACTGCCTCAATATCTACCATTTCCTCTCAACTGAAATGCAAATGTGCACTTGACCTAATTATCAACGATCTTCGGTCGGCCATTACGATATACATTACGATGTTAAAACAAGTGTCAAGTATAAAGGCCTATTCTTAGTTTTCATTCTCTCTTTCGCTTTATTACTCCCAATCGGACTGGTCGTGGTCGTGGCGCTAAGCCATTGTAAGTAGATATTTTTTTTTTACCATTTGAGAAAATAAATAATTTTACTTAAACGCTTAGACACATTACAATAATATTAGTTGAGGAAGAAGCCAATCGTTTTTGGCAAAATTGGAAGCCAGTAATAACTGGATGGCGGATTTTATCCAAGATTAATCGCGGATTAGCGTAAAGGCTCACGTGGTGCAATACTGTGTCTCGAGGTCAATCTGCTGCAAATGGGTATTTCTGCATAGCCTCTAACATCTTCCTCTTTCCTCACAGCATTACCTGGATGCCCTTAAGTAGGTTTCTTTGTGCCTCAACCGTGAAAAACATATATTTGTTTTCACATCACAAAGATTAGAGGACCGCAAGCATTTCAGCGTTTTGTCTTCGAGTGCACCGCGTGCACGTAATTTTATTTGTACGGTATAAATACACCGCTATCTGCACTCACAAAATCCGAATTACGTCCAACCCAATTTCGCCGAAACATTACAAAAAAACAAAAAAAAATAAAAATAAAAAACTCGACTTGAAAATACCTACCACACAAGATCATCATCAAACTACCAACTCAAAATCAGAAAATTCATCTTTACATACCAGAAACACATACATCACTCAACCCCTAACGCTATTCGTGGATTATTTAATACATATATATATAATCTGCGAAAGTTTTAACAACGAAGGTTGCGAATTAGATTAGACTACCTTAAAAAAAAAGGGAATAAAATATACCTATCTAAAAATCAAAAAGTGATACTTACCTACCTAAAGTTAAAGTTTAAATTTGCCTAATAATTAGAATAAAATTTGCTACCTACCTATTATTATGTGAAAAGCCATAGAAAAAGACAATATTATAAATAGTAAAAGTGGAAAAGGAACCTATAAACAATGAGGAGCATGCAGAGACAACGAATTTTGTGCACAAACTTCGGAGCAACGCAGCAAAAAACGTGAGTAAAAGTATACATTTTTCTTTGGCTTCCAAAATTCAAACATTTTCTATTGGTATTTAAATTAATAATCATATATAATATATAAAACATAATGACGTAAAATCAGACCTATAAAACAAACCAAGAAGTATTATACCAAGTTAAAGATATCATACGAAATAGGTGCGAAAATAGGCGTTATCGATTTTTGGTTAATTTTGAATTTCTAACCATAAACGCATACACACATTATTGAATATATATATATATATATATGAATAGGATAGTCCAATAATAGCATTTTGAATTAAATTATCTCTGCAATAAATAATAATGAGTGATATAAAGGCAAATATATATATCCAAGTGGTCGTTATTTAACTGAGATGTGTTGCTAAGTTTTGGTAATTTGTTGAGATGTGAGTGATCGGGGCGACAGATCGACTTTGGGGCTATTTCGAAATTCGGGCAACGGAATAGCCATGGTGCATATTTCCTGTTAGGCATATGCAAAGGGGAGGGCCCGCCAAGACGTCATACCATCCACGACGTCACCTGAAACTGATTCGTGTATGTTCATCCCACTCTTAATTTTGTCTTCGTGTACATTCTTTCCGCCCTAGTCATCGAACCTTTATGTAGATCGCGTTTACTACGATATTATTAACTTTTCGTTCTGTTCTGTGGAGTTTTTTTTTTGTTCCCCTACTCTAAATCTTCGGCACGATAAATGTTTGATGCATAGGATGACTTATAAGCAGCAAGATCCCACCCCACCGTCGAGTTCAGCTGTGCAACCGCAAGCGTGCCACTGGCTGCTTCAACGTAAAGGACAGACCCCATCTTTAAGATCCTCCGAATTCACGCAGCAACGATGGACATCCCGACCGCTTATGCTTCAAGGGCGCTCGCAACATGGGGCCCAACTACGTCAATGTCGACACATTTGTTGATTTTACATTGGGTCCCCAAACACATGGCTACTAACAGAGTACAACTAACACCTATGTACAAAACAAAACCAAGCCATCACAAGCTCTCTTGCGGAAGCTTGTACCCTTTTCTTACCTTCACTAATCTGCAATAGAAATTTTAATCGAAAACTTTTTACTAATCCACAGAAAATTCGTAAGTTAGATCCAAAGTGAAATTAAATTTAGGAGTCCGTCATGTGATAATTGATCACTACTGCACTTCGTGGCACTAAATAGACATCACAATATTCACTCGATTATCCTAACGTTTTTTTTGTAAATTCAAGATTAACGTCTGTGAGTCCATAGACAACAAACTTTTTGACAAGATCTATGTTGCCATAGACAGTTGCTTGATTTCTCTTGTCTAATTTCCTGAGTCGTTATTGGCATCCATATTGGTGCAATGCATAACAGTCCAGGGAAGCAGACATGAAAACGAAATAAACGAATTTATCATTTTACTTTTTCTTCGTCATTTTCATGAACCACAAATCAGTTTATTCATTCTCTGTCGTATACGTATTCTAATCATACTCTCAACAATACATATTTATGATGAGAACTCGCTCTCATGATACTAGAGAACTTCCAAGACATAGCTTAAATTTCGGTAACGACTCTCAATCTCAACCTGTCAGACATTCACCAATACCCGTACCAGTAAACTCAAGTTGTTCTCTTAACATATCAAATCCCCGGTTAGAGGTGCAGCAGCACATATTCCAGCGGCGACATCAAATGTCCCTCTCCCAAACATTCCACACTTCATTTCGAGCAAATCTCAGCTGATGAAACATCTTGATGAGCACATTTGTAAAGTAAAGGGTGATTTTTTAGCTGGTTTGGTTTTGGCAACACTGGTTTTGACAGCTGACGTGTGTTTAGTACCTTGTGTCACTGTCAAACAGCTTCAGTTTGGTTTGCAATTTAACCATGGATCGTCTTACAAATGAACAACGCTTGCAAATTATTGAATTTTACTATCAAAATTCGTGCTCGGTTCGAAATGTTCATCGCGCGCTGCTTCCATTTTATGATCGGCATTCTCGACCTTCTGAGCAGTCTATTCGGAAGATTGTGACCAAATTTCGCACCAAATTTACTTTGTTGGACATTAAACCACCAACACGTTTACGTACTGTGCGTAGTGAAGAAAATATTGCGGCCGTATCAGCTAGTGTGACAGAAGACCGCGAAATGTCGATTCGGCGCCGTTCCCAGCAGTTAGGCCTTTGTTACAGCACTACGTGGAAAATTTTGCGGAAGGATTTGGGCGTAAAGCCTTTTAAGATACAGCTGGTGCAAGAACTAAAGCCAGCCGACCTACCACAACGCCGAATTTTTGGTGAATGGGCTCTTGGAAAGCTGGCCGAGGATCCGCTTTTTTATCGAAAAATTGTGTTCAGCGATGAGGCTCATTTTTGGTTGAATGGGTACGTAAATAAGCAAAATTGCCGCATTTGGAGTGAAGATCAGCCAGAAGCATTGCAACAGCTACCAATGCATCCCGAAAAAGCCACTGTTTGGTGCGGTTTATGGGCCGGCGGCATTATTGGGCCATATTTCTTCAAAGATGATGCGAATCGCAGCGTTACTGTCAATGGTGAACGGTACCGAGCGATGATAACAAACTTTTTTTTGCCCGAAATGGAAGTTCTTGACTTGCATGATATGTGGTTTCAACAAGACGGTGCCACATGCCACACAGCACGCGAAACAATGGCGCAATTGCGAGGCGAGTTTGGTGAACAGTTAATTTCACGTTTCGGGCCGGTCAATTGGCCGCCTAGATCGTGCGATTTGACACCATTAGATTATTTTTTGTGGGGGTATGCCAAGGCTAATGTGTATAGGGACAAGCCCGCTTCGATTGACGCACTGGAAGCCAACATCCATGCATTCATTCGTGAGATACCGGCCGATATGTGTGAATGAGTATGCCAAAATTGGACTCAGCGGATGGGCTACCTGAGACGCAGCCGCGGTCAACATTTGCATGAAATTATCTTTAAACATTAAATTGCAAGGTTCAAACTATCGATTCAAATAAATATTTCATTCATTTTTTCGAATTTTTTGTGTTTTTTTTTTAAAAAAAGTTCTAAACCTCTTAAAAAATCACCCTTTAGTTAGCGAGTCGTTAGAAGCGTTGCTTCCGACTCTTCTGAAAGTACATATCGATAAAGTTGTACAACCGCTTCTAACAAATAGGCAAACGAATGATAACGTTCCGATTCCACCTTTGAACAATAGCGATATTAATTCGCTAAATTTCAATGATAGCAGACCATCAAATGTTTATCCCAATTTACGTTATAATTTGGAGGATGAGCATCGAAATCCGAGTCATGAAGTTAGAAATCCAAGAGTGGACAGAGATAACCATCTTCAATTAGACAGATGGGGCCTCAAATTCGAAGGATCTTCGAAAGGAATCCCTGTTGAAGACTTTGTCTTCAGAGTTGAAAGACTCAAAGAAAATTATAATTGATCTTGGAATGAGGTCATGCAAAATTTCCACCATCTTTTAAACGGAGTAGCGTTAGATTGGTACTGGCAATTTTTGCGTAGCCAACCTCATGGAAATTGGACCGATTTACGCAAAGCGTTGATAAAACAGTTTAAGCTACACGAAAACGACTTTGAGATTATTAAGCATTTGATGGAAAGGAAACAGTATCCACAAGAATCTTTCGTGGACTTTTTCACGGCAATACAACATTTAAAAAACCAGCTTCGCCAACCGATTAGAGATCAGGATTTAATTAAAATAGTTCGAACCAATATCAACTCCAGGCTAATACAGTTCATCTATCCCATGAAGATTTACTCCTTTTTTTTTTTTTTTTTTTTTTTTTTTTTTTTTTTTTTTTTTTATAATGAACGCACGCTAAAGAGGTTGTAACTACTCTTATGGTGTAGTTTGAAGTACACAGCGCGGGCGTTAAGGAAATTGGGATGGAGAAGATAGGAGATTCCGATGCACATTGGTCTTAAATGTCTGCAAATTGCACTGAGGGGGAAAGACCGAGCTGGGCAAGGCATTCCACATTCGTGTTGTACGGCTTATGAAAGAATCTCTATATTTCATAGTACGACCGAAAGTAGGCTGAAGGGTAAACTGATGGGCATTCCTGGCTTGGCGAGTATTGCGGTTGAATTGTTGGAGGGGTGGAATGCAGCTGGCGATTTCACTTGAGCACTGTTTATGGAAATAGCGATAAAACAATGAAAGACATATTACATTTCTGCGATGTTCGAGCGAATTTATAGAATTCGCTATATTTGTGTCTCCAATGAGTTTTAAAGCACGATTCTGTATCCTATCCAGCAGGTGCAGTGAGGTCTTAGGCGCACCAGACCAGATATGAGAGTTATACTCAAGTTTGGGACGAATGAACGCCTTGTATATGGCAGCGAGGGGAGCGTATCGGAATCCCGCTTTTTGAAATCCCGCTTTTCAAAAATCCCGAAAAAAAAGTTTTAAAATCCCGTCTGCTAAAATACTGCTTTTTTAAAATCCCGCCTTCTAAAATCCCGCTTGTTCAAAATCCCGATCTATTACAATCCCGCTTTTTTAAATCCCGCCAAATCCCGCCAATCCCGTTTTTTTACAAAACATTGTTATCAAAAAAATAGATGTTGGTTATATGCGCTTTTTTATTATATTATTATTATATATTTAAAAATATTAAAAATACTAGACCAAAAAGAAAGTGCATCCGAATGTTTTTAGTTTTTACTGTAAGCACACATTTGTTTTTGCTTACATATTCTACATTGTTTTTACGCATTTTTATTTTATTTTGATATTATTTATTTCTTATTTTGTTCCTTCCTCTAAAAATGATAAATGTTAAAATAAACTGCATTTCAAAAAAACACTCATTGCTTGATTTATTTAAATTTTCTCATCAAAATTTTAGAATCAAAAGTAGTTGTTTTATTTTAAAAAATCGCGCGATTTTTTAAAATAAAACAACTACTTTTGATTCTAAAAGCGGGATAATAACAAACGGGATTATAAAAAACGGGATTATAAGAGGCGGGATTTTAAAAAGCGGGATTTTAAAAAAGCGGGATTATAAAAAGCGAGATTATAAAAAGCGGGATTTTAATAACGGGATTTTAAGAATCGGTATTATAAAAAGCGGGATATCGAACCCAACCCGGCAGCGAGATCAGAAGGGGTGAAATATTTCTTGCACCGTTTGAGGAAACCTAGACATTTCGCAGCGTTCTTGGCGACTTCGTGTATGTGGTCGATCCAACGAAGTTTGTCATGGACACACATACCGAGAATAGAAAGTCTTTCGGTTTCGGCGATGCAAGTGCCATTCATGGATAATGGCTGAAGATTCTGGTTTCGCTTTAATGACAGCAGACAGCATTGTGTTTTGGAAGCATTAAATTCCACTCTATTGGCTAAACCCCATTTTATAATGCTGTCGAGATCGGAATTTAATGAGCTTAGCATACGTTTCCGTTCCAGTTCTACGGCCGAAGAGCAGGGACGTGAGTCTTGGAATGAATATGAGAAGTTGAGGGTGCTGCCATCAGCGAAGGAGTGGATTGGATTAAAGGTTGCAGACAGGAGATCATTTATGAAAATGAGAAAGAGAGTCGGAGACAAAACGGAGCCTTGGGGAACACCAGCATTTATATGGTGAATTTCAGACTTGAAGCCATCCAATACAACTTGAATTGAACGGCCAGAGAGGTAGTTTCTAATCCATTGAAGAAGAGACGCATCGATCCCATATGCACGCATTTTCGATAAAAGAGCTTGGTGCCAAACTCTTTCAAATGCCTTTGAAATATCAAGCGCAACAATCTTCGTTTCACCAGAGTGATGTAGAGATTGGTTCCACTTTTCGGTGAGATAAGCCATCAAATCACCAGTGGATCTGTTGCCACGAAAACCGTACTGTCGGTCATTAATGAGTTTTCGTGATTCAAGATATTTCATGAGCTGACGATTTATCAGCGTTTCCATGACCTTAGAAAGAATGGATGTAAGTGCCATGGGTCGGTAGTTGGTGGGAGAAGAAGATTCGCCTTTTTTGGGGACGGGCTGGACAAATGCTGTTTTCCACCTTCTCGGGAAGAGTCCAGAAGAATAGGATAGATGGAAAAGCTTACGCAGTGGTTTTGCCAGCGTGGAAGAACACCTCTTCAGAACAATTGGGGAAATACAATCTGCACCAGCGGATTTATTTATGTACGAGTGCGAAAATGGATTTGTCCCATGGTGTATTCGACGCTCTCAAGTACAGGTAGAGGCAAAGCTCAATCTGGGAGCATTGAGCTGGCTGAAAAATGTGCAGCAAGCAGATTCGCTTTGTCTAAAGAGTTGACAGCTGGAATGTCATTGTAAATGAGCGTTGGGATCGAAGATGTGGCCGAATTCTTTATATTTTTTACAAAAGACCAAAAGTTTTTACTACCCTTGGGACATTGTAGTATTTTTTGCCTCAACTTTTGGTCATACGAGAATTTAACACGCTTGATAGTGGTATTGCAGTCATTTCTGGCTCGCTTGAACTTTTTTCGGTTTTCCTCAGATGGGTTGGCCTTATATGACCGAAAACTTAACTCCTTTTGTCTGATAGCCTCTTTACAGCTCGAGTCGTACCACGCATTTTCTTTCGGTATGATACTCTTTATCCTGTTAGGAATAAAGGATTTCATACCTAAGGTGATAATACTGGACACCATATCAGCGGCGGCATCCACGTCGTTATCGAGGAAGCATAACGACCAGTTAAAACTCTTAAAGAAGCTGTTAAGTCCGCTCCAGTTGGCTTTCTCGTATTGCCATACGGTTCTTTTCGGAGATTTTTCTTTAACTGTGTGGTTGGAGAACGAGAAATTAGCTGATATGATGCAGTGGTCCGACGAGCCTAAAGGCGATAATACTTCTAAAGTGTATTTATCAGGGTGCGAGGTAAGAAACAAGTCCAGAGTGTTGGCATTATGACCGTCAATATCAGGTACGCGTGTTGGCTCATTTACAAGCTGGGTTAATTGATTTACCTCAGCGAAGATCTGAACATAAATTCCATCGGGTGTTGTCTGTCCAGTATGTCGAAGCCAGTTAGAATTGTGAATATTGAAATCGCCCGCAATGATAATTTCAGTATTAGGATACAGGGAGACAATTCTTGTAATGGAGTCTGACAGCGCATCAAACTCGTTAAAAGTCGAGTTGCTATCAGGATTGGGGCTTCTGTAAATGAAACAATAATGAATGATTTGCCTACGGATGTGGAATTTCAGCCATATGAAATTAAATTCCGAATTGGAACATTGGCCATAGGAACCTGGAGTTTGATAGGCAATATCATCACGTACGTAAATGGCGAGACCGCGGTGGAGAAAGAATAAAGGCACTAGACGATACCCAGGTAGATCAAACTCCGATTTATCAGAATTGTAGAATGGTGGATATTGACTTATTCCAATTCTTTTTACAGGTGATGGTCGATCTGAAATCTCTGGAGATAATTCTATTGGTGATTCTACTGTTGCTTGTGTTTCCATTGCTTCTATTGTTGTGGATATAGTTAAGTTCCTCTCTTCAAGTTGGCTAATGTAGTAGGTACTGTTTAGGTGGAGTTCTTTAATCGCTTCGAGGGTCAGGAGTTCCTCAAATACTTTCGAAGGTGAGTCTAGCTGTACGATGGCCGGAAGAGGTCTTGAGGTAGGGATTTCGTTAAAGGCAAAGGTCCGTTTGCTTACAACAATGGTGGCATTTTGGTATTGTACTATAAATGTTCCCATTATATCGAGGGCATCGTTGTTGACTAATATTGTCCCATTGAACTGGTTAAGGAGTAGTGACCCAGGAATTACTTCTTCGACTGTTGGGATATGCTGGTTGTTGACTTCTGTGCAATTTGCTGGTCTGCTTCGCAATAGGTTTGGTATACATTCCGTGTCGCTTAAATCTAAAGGGTGATTTTTTAGCTGGTTTGGTTTTGGCAACACTGGTTTTGACAGCTGACGTGTGTTTAGTACCTTGTGTCACTGTCAAACAGCTTCAGTTTGGTTTGCAATTTAACCATGGATCGTCTTACAAATGAACAACGCTTGCAAATTATTGAATTTTACTATCAAAATTCGTGCTCGGTTCGAAATGTTCATCGCGCGCTGCTTCCATTTTATGATCGGCATTCTCGACCTTCTGAGCAGTCTATTCGGAAGATTGTGACCAAATTTCGCACCAAATTTACTTTGTTGGACATTAAACCACCAACACGTTTACGTACTGTGCGTAGTGAAGAAAATATTGCGGCCGTATCAGCTAGTGTGACAGAAGACCGCGAAATGTCGATTCGGCGCCGTTCCCAGCAGTTAGGCCTTTGTTACAGCACTACGTGGAAAATTTTGCGGAAGGATTTGGGCGTAAAGCCTTTTAAGATACAGCTGGTGCAAGAACTAAAGCCAGCCGACCTACCATAACGCCGAATTTTTGGTGAATGGGCTCTTGGAAAGCTGGCCGAGGATCCGCTTTTTTATCGAAAAATTGTGTTCAGCGATGAGGCTCATTTTTGGTTGAATGGGTACGTAAATAAGCAAAATTGCCGCATTTGGAGTGAAGATCAGCCAGAAGCATTGCAACAGCTACCAATGCATCCCGAAAAAGCCACTGTTTGGTGCGGTTTATGGGCCGGCGGCATTATTGGGCCATATTTATTCAAAGATGATGCGAATCGCAGCGTTGCTGTCAATGGTGAACGCTACCGAGCGATGATAACAAACTTTTTTTTGCCCAAAATGGAAGTTCTTGACTTGCATGATATGTGGTTTCAACAAGACGGTGCCACATGCCACACAGCACGCGAAACAATGGCGCAATTGCGAGGCGAGTTTGGTGAACAGTTAATTTCACGTTTCGGGCCGGTCAATTGGCCGCCTAGATCATGCGATTTGACACCATTAGATTATTTTTTGTGGGGGTATGCCAAGGCTAATGTGTATAGGGACAAGCCCGCTTCGATTGACGCACTGGAAGCCAACATCCATGCATTCATTCGTGAGATACCGGCCGATATGTGTGAAAGAGTATGCCAAAATTGGACTCAGCGGATGGGCTACCTGAGACGCAGCCGCGGTCAACATTTGCATGAAATTGTCTTTAAACATTAAATTGCAAGGTTCAAAATAAATATTTCATTCATTTTTTCGAATTTTTTGTGTTTTTTTTTTAAAAAAAGTTCTAAACCTCTTAAAAAATCACCCTTTATAATATCATTAATCTTACAAATTGTTAAATCATTAAATGCTTGACAATTATTTTTTATTCCATGATACTCGTTCTCACATTGGAGTATATTATTAAAATCAATTCTGGCTATAACAGATTTTCTTTTAACTGGTTTGATTAATAGTTTTTTACAATCTTCCTTTCCTGTGGTTGGCACACTCACAATATAGATCATAGTTGTTTTATTAGAGGCTATTTTTACATTGGCAAATTCAAATGCCTCTTCCATGTTTACATAAGGTAAGTTGTTTTCTTCAAAATGGGCCTTAACTAAATTTATTTCGGTATTTGAAAGTATAAAAGAATTTACTATACCAGCCTTCGCCCACTGTAAGGCATGTTCTATGTTTATTATTTCTTCTTTAATTACATCGAGTCTGTATTTAAGGCTATTAGAATACTCGTTCTTAATTTCGGCATTTGTTTTTAAGTTCTTGATTATGTTGTTGGTGATATTTGTAATATTATTTATTTTCTCTAAAGATAGTCTGTTTATAATTAATTGCCTATTGTTATTGTCTAGTAAATTTTTAGTTTTTTCTTTCACAATTTGAAAATCGTGGTGATCCGGTGTACCGGCTATCCACTTCCATGTTGTTCCTAAAAATGTTATTGCCCTCTTATCTTTGATTACAGGTTTAATACGTTGGAATCGGTTAAGGATTTCGGTGATTTCATGTGATAGGTAGGGGTAGATGGGATTGTTCTTACTTACGTTAGTTTGGACTCTGGACTGTACGTCATCAATTATATCCTGGTATGCTGCAAGGTCGATTACATGCACCAGTTTAAATGTACCTATTTGCTTATTTATTTTTACATAAATTTTGTCTCCGACAGAATAGTTTTTTAGGGGTAACCTCTTCTTATTATGATAATCTAAATCTGCGACCTGTTTTCTTTTAATTCTTTCCGCAATTTCCTCTCTTTCTGAGTTGATTTGTTCGGGGTTATTTAGTTTCTGTTTCCCAAAAAAAACCTCTATAGGTTTCTTTCCTGTCGTGGAGTGTATAGACCTATTATACTCATAGATTGACATATCCAATAATTCTGAGAAAGTGTTGTGGATTTTCTTGGCCTTAATACAACGCATTAATTCTGAGAGCGTGGAATGAAATCGTTCCACCTGTCCATTAGCTGAGCTTGTGTAAGGGGGAACTTTGAATACTTTAATTTTAAAAAGGTTTTCCAACATAGATGAAACGGGACTTGAGCTGAGGGATTTCTCATTATCCATTACGATTATTTCCGGTACTCCGAGAGCTAAAATGATTTCTCGTAGTGGTTGTTTTATGTCTTCGGCAGCTCTGGACTTTAAAATTTTCGTTAATGCATACTTAGAGAATTTGTCGATGGCGGTCAGGACTATTTTCCCGTCAGTAAAATAAATATCTATATGCGTGATTTGACCAGAGAATAAAGGAATGGGGGTTGGTTGGATTTCGGGTTTTTCAGGTTTTCGATCATACTTGTTCTGCTTACATACGGAACAGGTTTGCGTGATTGTGTTAACTTTTTGAGCCATAGAAGGAAAATAGTATTTTTCAAGAATTTGGAGTGAATGTGTGAATCTTGTGAATCTTATTTTATAACTATTGAAATTACTGGGGTAGATCTCTTGTAAAGGGTGATTTTTTAGCTGGTTTGGTTTTGGCAACACTGGTTTTGACAGCTGACGTGTGTTTAGTACCTTGTGTCACTGTCAAACAGCTTCAGTTTGGTTTGCAATTTAACCATGGATCGTCTTACAAATGAACAACGCTTGCAAATTATTGAATTTTACTATCAAAATTCGTGCTCGGTTCGAAATGTTCATCGCGCGCTGCTTCCATTTTATGATCGGCATTCTCGACCTTCTGAGCAGTCTATTCGGAAGATTGTGACCAAATTTCGCACCAAATTTACTTTGTTGGACATTAAACCACCAACACGTTTACGTACTGTGCGTAGTGAAGAAAATATTGCGGCCGTATCAGCTAGTGTGACAGAAGACCGCGAAATGTCGATTCGGCGCCGTTCCCAGCAGTTAGGCCTTTGTTACAGCACTACGTGGAAAATTTTGCGGAAGGATTTGGGCGTAAAGCCTTTTAAGATACAGCTGGTGCAAGAACTAAAGCCAGCCGACCTACCACAACGCTGAATTTTTGGTGAATGGGCTCTTGGAAAGCTGGCCGAGGATCCGCTTTTTTATCGAAAAATTGTGTTCAGCGATGAGGCTCATTTTTGGTTGAATGGGTACGTAAATAAGCAAAATTGCCGCATTTGGAGTGAAGATCAGCCAGAAGCATTGCAACAGCTACCAATGCATCCCGAAAAAGCCACTGTTTGGTGCGGTTTATGGGCCGGCGGCATTATTGGGCCATATTTATTCAAAGATGATGCGAATCGCAGCGTTGCTGTCAATGGTGAACGCTACCGAGCGATGATAACAAACTTTTTTTTGCCCAAAATGGAAGTTCTTGACTTGCATGATATGTGGTTTCAACAAGACGGTGCCACATGCCACACAGCACGCGAAACAATGGCGCAATTGCGAGGCGAGTTTGGTGAACAGTTAATTTCACGTTTCGGGCCGGTCAATTGGCCGCCTAGATCGTGCGATTTGACACCATTAGATTATTTTTTGTGGGGGTATGCCAAGGCTAATGTGTATAGGGATAAGCCCGCTTCGATTGACGCACTGGAAGCCAACATCCATGCATTCATTCGTGAGATACCGGCCGATATGTGTGAAAGAGTATGCCAAAATTGGACTCAGCGGATGGGCTACCTGAGACGCAGCCGCGGTCAACATTTGCATGAAATTATCTTTAAACATTAAATTGCAAGGTTCAAAATATCGATTCAAATAAATATTTCATTCATTTTTTCGAATTTTTTGTGTTTTTTTTTTAAAATAAGTTCTAAACCTCTTAAAGAATCACCCTTTATAATGCTCATGATATGTTCTGTGGTTTTGATACCATTAATCACTGAGGGTTTTAATACCTTCTTAAGGATTTGCGTAAGATTTTCTTCGTTGAATTCGGTTTCTATTACCGTATGCCTATGATACGTAGGAAAGATTATTTGAAAATTATTAATAGGAGTTTCACCTCGTTGTAAGATAATCTGGTTTTTATATACGTTTATTGGAACCTCGACAATTTTTATAGCGTCTTGCGATGAACTCCCATCGCTATGTTCTGAAGGTGTAAGGGAATATACTTGTGAACTCACTTGAGGAGGGCGCGACAGTGCGTCCGCCACAATATTTGTTCTACCGGGTTTGTAGTTTAATTCATAGTGGTATTCCTCCAATATTGACTTCCACCGCTTCATCTTACTGTTGTTGTTCTTGTTGCTAAGAGCGTAAGTGAGAGGCTGGTGGTCGGTATATATTTTGACATGTGCTGAACCGTAAAGGTAATTTCGCAGAGAATTCAATGCCCATATGATTGCTAACATTTCTTTTTCGTTAGCTGCGTAACCCTCTTCGGTTCCACTAAGCGTTCGTGAAACAAATGTTATTGGTCTGTCTTCCTTTGAGAGAACAGCACCAATAGCGAAATTGGACGCATCTGTGGTTAGTTCGAAGGGCTTATTGAAGTTAGGGTACGCGAGCACTATGTCTTTTGAAGTAAGCGCGTTTTTAATTTTCTTGAAGGCGTCCATAGCTGCGGGATCAAGAAAAATTTGCTTTTTAGCGGACTGCGTCTTGGATACACGTCCCTCCTCCCCTCTTAAAAGGGTCGTCAGGGGCTTCGCAAGTTTTGCGTAGTCCTTGATGAATCGGCGATACTAGCCGGAAAGTCCGAGGAAAGAACGCAAATCTTTCAGAGTTTGGGGTACTGGAAAATTGTTTATCACTTCCACCTTTGCGGGGTTGGTCATAATTCCCTCTGATGAGATTATGAATCCCAAAAAATCGACTTCCTTTTGGAAGAAATGACATTTATCCAATTGCACCTTCATATTGGCATCATAAAGTGTCTTCAAAATGTTCTTTATGGGACGGGCATGATCGTCTTCTGTCTTGCTGAATATTACTATATCATCAATATAGACATAGCAGGTTTTGCCTATATGTTCCCGCAAGATGTCGTCTAGTGCCCTTTGGAAGATCGAAGGCGCGTTCTTAAGGCCGAATGGGAGCCTAGTGAACTCGAATTTTCCGTTATTTATTGAAAAAGCTGTCTTCTCCACATCAGATTCCTTGAGGGGAATTTGGTGGAAACCGCTTTTCAGGTCCAAGACAGTGAAGAATTTATTATTTCCCTACTGAGCTAGGACTTCGTTGATATCCGGGATGGGATATCGATCAGCTATAGTTACTGCGTTAAGCTTCCTATAGTCTATTACTATCCTATATTGTTTAGCGCCGGTTGAGTCTGGTTTTTTGGGCACAATCCAGACAGGTGAATTGTAGGGTGACCGTGAAGGTCTGATAATGCCATCGTCCAATAACTGCTGTATTTGCTTCTCGACTTCTCCCTTAAGTGAAGCGGGAAAAGGATAATATTTTGTATAGACCGGTGAGTCAACGGACGTTCGGATTTCTCCAATAACTCTAGTTGTATACATGAGGCTTTCATTGGGGTCAGAAAATAAATTTGGGGAATCTCTTATTATGTCCTCCAGTAAAGATTTCTGCACTGGGGACATATGGTCTGTTTTAATATTGATTGAGTTCACAGCCTGAGATGGTAACTGTTTTAATCTAATTTTTATTGAGTTAAGTACTGACATATAGCTCTCTTCTGCGTGGATAATCGCAGAGAGCTCCCTGAGGCTGTCGTTACCTATGATTCCGCGAAAGGTTGTCAGGTTGGGAAGAAGGAAGAATTTCAAATTGACGTCTTTAAGTCCAAATTGCTCATATTCGGCTGGGTTCGGTTCCTCTGAATAAATATGGAAATTTTGCTGTTGACGGTTTTGATGATTGAAGTATTGTGGTCTCGGGATCTGTTGTTGCGGTCTGGGGGTCTGGCCTCTTTGTTGGGAGTGATTTGGTTGTGTTCTCATTTGGGTATTTTGACCCATTGGTTCTGTTTTAATATTACTAGAATGTCCCGGTCCCGGAGGGGGATAATTGCCTGGTGGGGCATTATTCTGTAATTGGAAGTTCACTGGTATAGGTTGGGAGTAATTTTGATATAAAGGCCTTGGTGAGATAGGATTAGAGAATCGGGCGTAATTAGAGTATTGCTGCCTTTGCTTTAAATATGGGTTCTGTGGAGGTGTCGAGTAGAAGCTAGGAGAAGGATTTTGTTTTTGATGGGAGTTTACAGTTGGGGAAACATTTGGTCTCCTTGAGTTTTGATGCACATTGTGCGCATAATTTGCCCTGAAATTTTGGTTCTCCAGTTTTAGGCACAAGTGAAGTGCTTGTGGTAGGTCTACTGGTTCTCTTATTGCGAGAAGTTTGGGTAAGTCTCCCTTGAGGCCTCTGACAAACGTGTCTAGAGCCTTGTCTCTATAAGTATTGGTTAACAGATTCATGGATTCTGCACCTACGTCCATGCATGCGATTTTATTCAGGATAAGTGATAAGTGAGAGTATACTGTTTGGTAAAATGCTTGGATCGAACTATTCCCTTGCACCAATGAAGACATCTGGTATTCTAAAGTACCCAGGTCCCTTTTATCGGCATAATGCATTATCAAACAGCGAGAAATGCTGTCCCAATTTAACGGCGTGTTGTAACTTTCAAGGGCTATATCAGCGTTTCCTATTATTTTATTACGGATGACGCTCAGTATCCCATAGTATTTCGGGGTGCCCCTAATCGAATCGTAGATTTGAAGGATTCGGTCTACGCTTTTCTTCCAGGAGCTAAATTCTCCCGGGTCTCCCGAAAAATCCCTCAGGCATCGAACCACATCGGGAATCTTGTCTAAATCAGCGAGATTTTCCCTATGTTCTAGTGCGATGGTCTGGTCTACACCCGAAAACCTGTCGGCACTAGGATTCAGCGCATTCTGGACTAACGCTCGTCCTTGTTGTTCAAATACTCTGCAAACAATAGTGGAAATAAGGGAATCTAATTCCGGAGTTCCTCTAACGCTTTGTTGGGGAATGTCTTGGTGTGATGCACTAGACATAAATGAAGTGTTAAGAATTGGAGCGGGATTGGGGGGAATGTTTTGTGGAGGAATTGACGATTGGTGTGCAGCAGGGGGAGGATTCTGTGGTAAAGGGTTTGTTGAATTGCCTGATCTAAGGTCCGGCATTTTTAATTTTTTTTCCTAAATTTATAACCTGGGCTTAGGGTAATTTAATTTCTTATTTCGTAAAATCTTAATAATATAATTTCGTTTTTATGTTTCTCCTTACGGATATGTTAGAACTTCTTAATTAATTAAATATTTTACTTCTTTCGTTTACTTTAATTTGATGTTCTTATTTTCGCTTTATGTTTACTTAATTATATATTTACTTTCTGCTTTACAGATATGTTGGAATTTCTTAACTAATTAAATATTTCACTTCTTTCATTTACTTTGCTTTGATGTTCTAACTTTCACTTTAATTTACGTTTACTTAATTTTATATTTACTTCCTGATTTATTTCTTAATAATTAACTTACATAACCACTAACGGGAACATTACAGTTGCTTTGTCCTTGGGTTCCTGGACCGGTATATCTTCCTGGGCGGAAGTTCCTAGTGCGGAGGTTTCACGGACGCACTCGAGCTGCTTGAGGTCACTGGCGTATTGTCTTTGCGAATAGCGCGGGAGCTACTTAAGGTCACTGGCTTATTAATTCGCTAAAGCGCGGGAGCTACTTGAGGTCACTGGCTTATTAACTCGCGAAACCACGGGAGCTTCTTGAGGTCACTGGCGTATTGTCTTTGCGAAGGCGCGGGAGCTACTTGAGGTCACTGGCTTGTTGATTCGCTAAAGCGCGGGAGCTACTTGAGGCCACTGGCTTATTGACTTGCCCGCACTAATCACAACGCGACGAAAATACCGGTTCCTGCTGGGGCGCCAATTAAACTAATTTAAATTAGATTATCTTAAAAAAAACTTTATTTTTCTAAACGCGAACTGGCAGCGATTCTGCCTTCTTAAGAACTGAACAATTTTGCCTTACAAACTAAAGCTTAAATACTAACTTAATGCTACGTCGGCAACAAATGTTCCCACAGGTTCTCGTGCTGGAATGCGGGGCAGGTTTCCGGTGTCGCTCTGTATTGGATGTTGGGTACTGCGCGTGCAGGTTTCGGATGTCGATACCTGGTCTGCGCCGGATGTTTAATGTGGGAATAATGTTATCTGTCTTAACTTGTACAACAGTACAAGCACTATCACTTGTACGTTGGCGGCCGGCGATTGCAAGACCAAGAAAGTGCAACAGCAAACGAGCTGGAATGGGAGAGGAGGGAATCGCCCACGCTAATGGTTTTTTTTTTTTTGTCCTCTTTTTTAAATTTCTTTTCCACAACACTTCACTGGCACTGAACTCAGGATTGATTCAATTGCGCGGCAGATGATTAGTGATTTTGAAATTTAATTAATAAATTAAGAATTTTTCACTAATTTTTTTTTTTTGTTGTTGTTTATCTTGTTTGGTGTTTTTGCGCGACTAAGGGGGAGAGGGCTACGGCTGCACACACGAGTTAAATAAAAGAATGTCAAGTGGTGTCGGTGGTCTGTTTACGACTGACTTTATTTTTTATTCATTCGAGTAACATAGGTTATTAACTTAAAATAATAGTGCATTTCTTGCAAAATAGAAGTGTTATTGCAGCAAACGGAAATGCATCAGTTTATAGAACTGCTGATTTGACTGGGGCAACGACTTAAGGTTGTTGCTCGCCATGTATGTATGTATAGACAAAAAAATATCGATAATGCTGCGTTTATTAAAATTTATAGCAACGACTTAAGGTTGTTGCTATAGATACATGTTTATTCATGGAGGTCACCATACAAATATGTAACTTCTCCATCCTTAGTTTTAAGATTCTCCTGAATCGTTGGAGTCTTTATTTTATCAGTTTTTTGTTCTGGCTTAGTAACATTATTAATTTTAATTTTAAGTTGACGATTTGTCTTAGCTATGCAAACAATTATAATTATTACTACTATTAATATTGCAAATATTGTTATGTTACTAGCATAATTAATGGTTCTATGGTATTTTAATGCTTTAATGTATTTTATATTTTCAATTTGTTCTGTTGATTCAATTTCTTTAAAGTTTAATTTTTCTGTTATGTTAAGTTTTTCTTCATCTTCATAATGAAATTTTTGAATAAATTCTAATTCATAATTAACAATAGTTAAATTTAGTATTTTAATAGAACAATTGTTTAAATTTATTATAAAGTTTCCAGTAAGGTTTAATTGTCTATCGTCACATTGATTGATTACAGATTCTTTTTCTAAATTTATGCATATAATGGTATTATCATCAATCTTAATTATTTTTGTTACTGCATTATAGCGGTAGGTGCATGCATTTTGTGTTATACATGAACGGCTTAAATTTAGTTCTTTTAAATAAATGTTATTAATATTGTATTCATATTGTAGGTTATTTATTTCTATAAGTTGTAGAGCTTCGATATCTATTTCTTTTTTCTTATCATTCGGAATGGGTATAATCATTTTAAGTTGGGTCGTAATGTAATCTTTCGGTAATTTAACAGCTATTATAACTCTATCTTGGTCGAATTTCAAAAGTCCTATTCTAGCATATTCAAGTTTGTAAAAGTCTATCTGTGATATTTTTATTTCCATTCCGGTTAATATACTTGGATGGAGTATGCCTTGCTTCGCAGATGCTATATTGTCTAGTATGCTATCTATTTTGCTTTCTAATATTTGCAGTTTTACTAGTTGCTCGGTAATCAATTGTTTCCTTACAATGTCTTTTTGGTTAGATGCAATACTTTGGTAGGTATATGATAGTGTTTCCCTATCTGTTTCTATTGTTTTCTTAAATTTAGTTAATGAGTCCATGAACTGTCCGTTAATTTTAATTTGTTGATTAAGATTTGTAATAGCTGCCTGATTATTAGTATCTACTACTTTCATATGTTCGAGGATGTCTTGTCTGTCATTGTCGTCCATTGTTCCAAACAACCATTTCTGTGTTGTTCCTATAATGTTTAGAAGTCCCCTTTTCTGTCTTCTGAGTGGTATAATTGCTTGAAGTTTTGTTCTGATGTTAAATATTTCGTTCTGTATTTCTGTATTATTTGTTAGTTGTAAAGTCTGTAAATTTACTTCTATCAGTGCAATTGTTGATAATATTTGCTTAGTGTCAATTATATGTAAAATCGTCTGGCTATTGTTTATTATCTCTACTGGCCCTAAGTTCAGAGTGGTGTAGCCTTTACCGGTTTGTATTGGTGTTATTATCAGAGTTGCTTCCGCTATTGTTATCGTCAACATTGCCGTCATAATTGTCAGCCAATAGATTACCTGCAAATTGATTTGGTCTTTTAGTATTTGTGGCATGTACATTTTTCAAATTATGTTTTCGGTAATATGTTTCATTCTTATGTCTTAAGTGTTTGTAATTTCTAATATAACCTTCATTGCGTCTTTCTTTATAATTTTCCCGTGAAATATTTCGTTTATTTATGATTTTTTCCTTTTTCTCTTCTATTTTGTTCTTTAACTTTTCCGGGTTTGCATTCTCGGCCTGATTTGGAGTCATGCCTAATGTGGAATGATACCTATTATTGTATATTTGAATAGCCTTATATATTTTCCTATTGGTTGACATGTCTGTGTCCTTTATGGTTAATAAAATTTCAAGTAAAGTCGAATGAAATCTCTCTATATCCGAATTACCTGTATGAGCGTTGGCCTTTGTCATATGCATTTCTATTCCCTCTTTCCTGAAGTGTTCTTTGATGTTTTCTGAATTAAATTCATTGTCACAAACTATTTTTCTTGGCTTGCCGAATTTTGTTAATTGTTCATCTATGCATTCTAACTTACTTGTGAAATTTTTGCTAGTCAAACTATATCCGTAAGCTTTTTTTTGTAAATTTGTCTACAAATGTCAAATATATTAACTTATTAAAATGATAGATATCCATGTGTAATATTTCATTTCCTTTGTTCGGAGTTTCGGTCAGCTTGAATTTAGGTCTAATTGGTTTTCTGTCATATTTCCCTTCCTGACAAGTCTGGCAATTTCCTATTACTCTTGAGATTTCTGTTATCAGTTTTGGAAAATATATTTTGTATTTTAATTGATAGTATGTTTCTATTACTCCTGAGTGGTTGCTTTCTTCGGTGTGATAAAGAGATATTTGTCTATGAACATCTTCAGCTTTTTCTAAATCCCTTGCTCTCTGTGTAAGCTTATAAAATTTAACTTCTTTATTATGTCCATACATTTCGATTAATACTTTCTGTATTTTATTATATTCCCTGTCCTCTACTTCAGAATAAATACCTATCGTTCCTGCCATAATTGTTCTTTTAAACAGATCCCTCCAGTATTTGTCATCTTTTGTCATGTCAACCTGAATAATTCTTTTACCATGTAGTGTTTCTATTTCGTTTTGAACTGAGTAAGTAAGTATTAACTGGGTCTGGTATGTATTTATAATTCCCTCTTTGATTGGTATATGATCTAACAATTGTTCATCAGCTGAGTGTGCAGTTTCTGACGTTTCGTTAATTTCGTTTGGAATTCTGCTTAGGAAATCTGCAATTTTGCCTTTTATGTATTCAATGTCAAACTCGAATTCTTGTAATTTAAGAAGTCCTCTTTGAACTCGTTGACTGAATTCTTTTCCATTATATTTTTTAGTTAAATATTTTATAGGCATATGATCAGTGATTATTTTGAATTTCTGCCCCCAAAGATATGGTCTAAAATATGAGGTAGCCCAAACCACTGCTAAGAATTCTTTATCAGTTACTGAGTAATCTTTCTCATGGTCATTTTATGTTCGAGAAGCATAACATACTGGCTGTCCTTCTTGTGTAAGTACAGCTCCCAAAGCAAAATTACTTGCATCAGTAAATAGTGAAAATTGTTTATTAAAGTTTGGGAATTTAAGTATGGGATGCTTAACCAGAGTTTCTTTTAATCTTTCAAAGGCTTGAATATATTCAGGGTCATTGCTATTGATTTTCATATTCTTTTTTAAGTATTTTACCATTGGGTATGCTATTCTAGCATAGTCCCTAATAAATTTCCTATAATAACCAGTGCTACCTAGGAATCCTTTCAATTGAGTTGTCGTCAAAGGTAAAGAATACTTCTGAATTACTTCCACTTTATTCGGGTTTGGTTTCATTCCTTCTGAAGTGAGTATATGACCTAGGTATTCCGTGTTGTTTTTAAGAAATGAGCATTTACTTAGTTGTATTTTTAGATTATGATCTGCTAATCTTTGGAATATTTTATTTAATGATGATATGTGTTCTTCTAAGGAAGTAGAAAAGATTAATATATCGTCAAGATATACTGTACAAATTTGTCCTATATACTCTCTGAGAATATCATTCATTAGACGTTGAAACGTCGCTGGGGCATTTTTCAGCCCGAAAGGCATTCTGGTATATTCATACAGACCATTTGGCGTAACAAATGCAGTCTTATGTATATCTTCAGGATGAACCTTTATTTGATGGTAGCCTTTGGCTAAATCAAGGGTAGAGAAATACTGTGACCTACCTAACTTATCAAGAATACTCTCGATATTTGGCAGTGGGTATTTATCATCCACCGTTATATCATTAAGTGCTCGATAATCAACACATACTCTAAACTTAGTTTTCCCTTCGCTGTCAGGTTTCTTGGCCACAACTACGATTGGGGAGGCATATCGACTATTTGATTTTCGAACTATGCCCTGCCTTTCCATATCGTTAATTTGTTTCCTGACTTCTTCCTCGTGTTTTTGAGGGAGACGGTACAGTCTGGCATTTATTTGTTGATCTGTGGTTAATGTTATTTTATGCACTATGCTTTCGGAATTTGTAAGTTGATCTCCATCTTTGTATAGGAGGCTTTTATATTTTTGCAACAGCTCTTGAATTTCCTGTTTTTCAATTGTTTTTAAATGATCTAACTTCACTTCATCGTTTCCCCCACATTCTATATATGGTTCAACTTCAAAAATAATTGGAATTATAGTTTTATTTTGTAATAACACTTCTCTTTTTTTTATATTTATGTTTTCTACCATATTACCTATGACATCCATACCTAACAAAATACTGTATGATTTTTCCCCTAATGACTTGCCATATGCTCGGATAAATACATTTGATTTATATCCAAATTCAGTAGGAACTGGGACTTGATAGATCTTTAATTTTTCGGCAGTCTGACTGTTGACTGTCGACAGTTTAATTGTAACTTCGTCAAGAATTTTAAATTCACTACAATCTATTTTACTTGTGTTAACTATAGTCATTGTAGATCCTGTATCTATTAGACATATATGTTTTTCATTTCCTATAGAAAATGCTATTTGTGTCTTTCTACCAGTGAGGCTACATTCAGAAAAACCGGAGCTTCTATTGAATGGGCTTCTTCTGGAATGTTATTCTGTTCCTCGTTATTATTTTGATATTGATCTGAGTTTAAATGATTTATGTTATCGATATCCATTGGTTCGTTGTTTTGCCTATAATGTGTTTGTCTGGAGTTACTATAGTTGTTAGTACCTCGTTGCTGCTGTTCGGTCTGTCCAGGGTTATTATAATTATTTTGTTGCCTTTCTGGATTGAATTGTCCAGAGTTATTGACATTAGTATTTCGTCGCTGTCCAGGGTTATTGTAATAGTTATTATTTTGTCTTTGTTGGTTGGTTTGTCCAGAACTATTAAAGTTCGAATTTCTTCGTGTTTGGTTTGTTTGTCGTGGGTTATTGTAGTAAGTGTACTGTCTTTCTTCATGAACCTGTTCAGAATTATTGAAGTTAGCGTTCTGTCGTAATTGGTTATTATTATGAGGTCTAGTATTTCTTTCTTTATCTCTGTAACGATTACTAGTTCTGTCTGTGATTATGTTCCCTTCATCAAATCCTACATATGAGTACAATATACTTTTTTATGTAAATCATATTCATCCCTAATTTCTCTCGCTAAGTTCCCTGTTGCTAATTCCCTAATCTTATTTACTACTATATTATACAACAGAGACTTAAGACTGTCCTTTTTATTTTCGTACATTATTATCGTATGAATGTCTGTCAATAGGAACTCTATTTTATTATTTAGATCTAAGATTGAGCTTACCCTCAAATTATTTATTTTCCTCGTAACTTCGCCTTGGTCGATGATCGGTCTGAATGTCAATCCTAGGAGGGTCTTGGCTTCATCCCACGTTGTTGTTGCGTTGGTTAGTAGTAGCTCCTTCGCTCTTCCAATCACCTTACATTGTGCTATGGCGGTCCATGTAGCGGCTCTTCTGTCCTCTGGTGTTAGGCTTATATGGTTGTCCACCACATTAATAAACTGCGTCAGTTCTTCTCTGTTTCCGGAAAATTCCTTTATGTAGGCAATCTCTCTCATTAGAACTAGAGCTCGGCTATCCGCTTGTTGTGTATTGGCCTCTAGCCTAGCGAGAATTTGTGCCATCGTCGCCAATATAGTATTTGGATCGGCTGCCATTTCAATTTCTTCCTCTTCTGTTGGTAAGTTCCTTCTGGAGTCGTGGAGTGTTTGTCGCGAAATTTTGATATTTTCGAGTAGCACTTCTAACAGACACTTCTTCTTATTTTATATAAGTTGTGACTGATTTTTAGTCTGCAACTATCACTTGAACACTTTTTTTTTTATTGCTACAACTGATTTATAGTTCGTAACAATCACAGAATGTTCTTTACGTTTACACTAACGACTGATTTTTAGTTCATCAATGTATACTTTGGTTCGTTTTCTTCTTTTTCTTTTCTTTCTATCAAAACAAAAAAAAAAAATCCGTACGACTGCGCCAGTTAAATAAAAGAATGTCAAGTGGTGTCGGTGGTCTGTTTACGACTGACTTTATTTTTTATTCATTCGAGTAACATAGGTTATTAACTTAAAATAATAGTGCATTTCTTGCAAAATAGAAGTGTTATTGCAGCAAACGGAAATGCATCCGTTTATAGAACTGCTGATTTGACTGGGGCAACGACTTAAGGTTGTTGCTCGCCATGTATGTATGTATAGACAAAAAAATATCGATAATGCTGCGTTTATTAAAATTTATAGCAACGACTTAAGGTTGTTGCTATAGATACATGTTTATTCATGGATGTCACCATACAAATATGTAACTCACGTGTGTTCGCGACGTGTGTTCGCGACGGGTTGCAGTTCTGGAACATTTCAAAGATGAGTGTAAGCAGGCTGAAAGATTAATTCAGTCTAGGCATTCTGCTCAGAATCGTAACCCTACATTTCGTACCCTCCATGAGATAGATGATCAGCAAGATCCATCTAATTTTGTTGTCGAGGACTTCAATATATCTGCAATTAATAATAATATAATAGTGCCACACCCACATAAGCCTAACTTACAGGTTAGTTTGTGCCCGCCTGTATGTTTCAACTGCAAGAAACACGGGCATCTGTTTATAAACTGTCCATCTCCCATTAACAGACTCTTTTCCTACAAATACGGTGCAGACGGGGTCACGGTATTAAGCTGTGTTAGGTGCAATAGCAAAACGGAAAACCGTACATCGCACGTGACGAACTCCGGGATGTCTCGTTCGAGTGAAACACAGACTTACCCGGAATAATTACAAGAGTAGACGCAAGCACAAACACTGATTGTGGTGATGAAGAAATATCAGTGTTACCGTCCATAGACTTTAAACTTAATCATACAAATCCAACCTTTGACCTAAACAAATTTAAGCGAAATGAACTCCGTTACAAATCTTATGAAGACAGAGTCAAATATTTTAACGAGATTCGTGCAAGGATATTCCAAATAGAAGAATTGAAAGTTGCCAACCATTGGAACAAGATTGTAAAAATGCGTTTAAGATGCAAGAAACGAAAACTGTTCAGGCAAATTTTAGTTCATAGCACTTTAAATACTAAAGTTGATAGCAGGCCATATGCCGATGTCTTTATTAATGGTAAATCTATAACAGGACTTCTTGATAGTGGCGCATGAAGGTTGTTCAAGAGTTAAACATCCCCATCTTAGATTTCAATTCGTTCATCCGAACAGCTGATGGTAAACGACAACCCATTTTAGGCCGCGTAAAAGTAAATGTGATTTACAATAATCATCAAGAAAACATAGAATTGTATCTTATCCCTTCATTGTCACAGGATCTATATCTCGGTATAGACTTCTGGGAAAAGTTTAAGATTGCGCCACACCTAATCGGTGAACTGGATGACACTGTTGGCATTGAAGATCCAAAAATAAAAGCAAAAAAAGATAGTTTACAAAAGATACCGTTAGATGAATCGCAGAATAAACGACTTGAGAAAGTGATAAAAAGTTTTCCATCTTTCTCTGAACTTGGATTGGGAAAAACAGCGCTGGAGATGCTCGTCATTGATACTGGTGATGCTGATCCTGTTAAACAGCGACATTACCCGGTATCTGGGAGTGATCGAAGAAAGTGTTCATGGAGTTCATGGAGTTCACCGGTCGTTCTTGTTAGGAAACCTGGTAAGAATCGGCTGTGTCTTGATTCTCGAAGAGTGAACTCGCTCACGAAGAGGGATGCGTATCGACTACCGCACGTGGAGGGTCTGTTAAGCCGTGTTCAGGAAACACACTACATCAGTAGTGTTGATCTGAAAGACGCGTTTTGGCAGATCCCCTTAGAGCGGACGTCGAGAGAGAAAACGGCCTTCACTGTGCCGGGACGACCGCTCTATCAATTTGCCGTCATGCCTTTTGGGTTGTGTAACGCAGCTCAACGGATGTGTCGGCTGATGGATAGAGTGATCCCCAGTGCACTTAGGGAACAAGTTTTCGTTTATGTCGACGACCTGTTGATCATTTCTGCGGATTTTGACAGCCACATTGCCATCTTAGACCAAGTTTCAGAATGTTTACGAAAGGCTAACTTAACAATTAACATTGAAAAGTCGAATTTCTGTTTTAAGGAATTAAATTATTTAGGATACATTGTTGGACAGGGACACCTGAAGCCGAGCCCGGACAAGGTCTCCGCAATAAAAGATTTTCCGATACCCTCTTCACAAAAACAAGTCAGACGATTCCTAGGCCTCTGTGGGTGGTATAGGAGATTTATAAGAGACTTCGCTTCAATCGCTAGTCCCCTTAGCGATACATTGAAGAAAAACAAACCATTTTTGATGAGTCCTGAAGCCCACATGTCTTTCGAAGCCCTGAAAACGGCACTTATATCTGCACCCGTATTATCCAACCCTGACTTTACGAAACCATTTACGATACAATGTGATGCGTCGAGCGTCGGAATTGGTGGAGTGTTATACCAGCTCGACGATGATAATTTAGAAAAACCCATAGCATTCTTTTCCGAGAAACTTAACGCTTGTCAACGTAACTATAGTGTTACGGAACAAGAATGCTATGCGGCGGTATTGGCGGTGAAAAAGTTTCGGCCGTATGTCGAAGGGACAGCTTCCACCATCGTGGCTGATCATGCTAGCTTAAAGTGGCTGATGAGCCTAAAAGACTTAAGCGGCAGATTAGCACGATGGTCGCTAAAACTTCAAGCCTATGACTTCGACATACAGCATAAAAAAGGCTCGCAGAACATCGTACCGGACGTATTATCTCGCGCTTTCACCGAAGAGCTCTCCGCAAATCCGAGTGCTCCACCATACATTGATCTAACATCATCTGAATTTAGGTCACCTGAGTACTTAGAATTAATTTCCACTTTCTCTGCTAACCGCGATAAGTTTCCAGATATACGAACCGAAGACAACCTCGTATATAAGCGTTCAATTTCAAGAGATGGAAAACTCATTGATAATGAATTCCAGTGGAAGCTGTGGCTACCGCCTGGACTAACAAGATTAGTTATTGAAAATTGTCATAACCCACCAAACTGCTCCCTTTGTGGAATGTTCAAAACCCTGAATAAAATTAAAGAACTGTTCTTTTGGCCAAAAATGACCGCACAAGTACATGAATACGTACGTAATTATTCTACCTGCAAAGAGAATAAACCGACTAACGTTATACTTCGACCTGTAATGGGATCATTCCACGAGATGGATAGACCATTCCAGAAATTATAAAGGGTGATTTTTTAAGAGGCTTAGAACTTTTTTTAACGAAAAAACACAAAAAATTCGAAAAAATAAATGAAATATTTATTTGAATCGATAGTTTGAACCTTGCAATTTAATGTTTAAAGATAATTTCATGCAAATGTTGACCGCGGCTGCGTCTCAGGTAGCCCATCCGCTGAGTCCAATTTTGGCATACTCTTTCACACATATCGGCCGGTATCTCACGAATGAATGCATGGATGTTGGCTTCCAGTGCGTCAATCGAAGCGGGCTTGTCCCTATACACATTAGCCTTGGCATACCCCCACAAAAAATAATCTAATGGTGTCAAATCGCACGATCTAGGCGGCCAATTGACCGGCCCGAAACGTGAAATTAACTGTTCACCAAACTCGCCTCGCAATTGCGCCATTGTTTCGCGTGCTGTGTGGCATGTGGCACCGTCTTGTTGAAACCACATATCATGCAAGTCAAGAATTTCCATTTCGGGCAAAAAAAAGTTTGTTATCATCGCTCGGTAGCGTTCACCATTGACAGTAACGCTGCGATTCGCATCATCTTTGAAGAAATATGGCCCAATAATGCCGCCGGCCCATAAACCGCACCAAACAGTGGCTTTTTCGGGATGCATTGGTAGCTGTTGCAATGCTTCTGGCTGATCCTCACTCCAAATGCGGCAATTTTGCTTATTTACGTACCCATTCAACCAAAAATGAGCCTCATCGCTGAACACAATTTTTCGATAAAAAAGCGAAAAAGAACATTTCGAACCGAGCACGAATTTTGATAGTAAAATTCAATAATTTGCAAGCGTTGTTCATTTGTAAGACGATCCATGGTTAAATTGCAAACCAAACTGAAGCTGTTTGACAGTGACACAAGGTACTAAACACACGTCAGCTGTCAAAACCAGTGTTGCCAAAACCAAACCAGCTAAAAAATCACCCTTTATATTGATTTCATGGGACCATACCCCAGGACGAAAACCGGTCATTCGTTTATCTTTATAGTCTTAGATAGTTTCACAAAATATGTCTTTTTGAAGGCAATGCGTAAAGCAAACGCAAAAGCTGTTGTCGAGTTCCTAGAGCAAAGCGTGTTTCATCAATTTGGAGTTCCCGAATTCGTCCATAGTGACAATGGGCCACAATTTGTCTCTAGAGAATTTCAACAGTTTCTTGAAAAGTACGGCTGCACACATATTAAAAATGCGTTTTATTCACCACAGGCAAACGCGTCAGAAAGGGTGAATCAAACTATTCTGTCCGCTATAAGGAGCTATCTTAAGACCGAGCAACGTAAGTGGGATAGAAACCTTTCTGAAATTCAGCAGGCCATCTGTACCACCGTCCACCAATCCACTGGTACCACTCCATATTTTGCTCTGTTTGGTCAGCATATGAGTACACATGCAAGTACATACGATTTGTTGCGAAAGTTGAAAGCCTTGGATGAAAATGAAATACAGTGTCTTCCACATAATAACAGACTTGAACTCATAAGACAGAAAATAAAAGACAACCAAAAGCTAGCCTATCAAAAGTGTGAGAAGTCATATAACTTGAGAAGCTGTAAAACTGTTTTTAGACCTGGCGAAATTGTGTTAAGACGTAACTTTGCATTGAGCGTCGCAGCGAAAGGCATCAATGCAAAATTTTGTGCCAAGTTTTTAAAATGTCGCATAGTTAAACCAGTAGGCAAGTCATTATATGAAATAGAAGATCTGGATGGCAAGAAGATTGGAGTTTATCATGGTAAAGATTTGCGTAAATGAAAATTAAGATACAAACAATTCCATCAGGGTCATGGGTCGATACATAAAGTAAGATATCACTTACTGTGAGATACATTTTCATGTCTTTATCTAACATAAGATGTTATCTAAATGCATGACTTTTGTGACGTATCTCACGCTCTAGTTTTCATATTTACTAAAACTTCACATTTTCAAATTTAACTGCCTCAATATCTGCCATTTCCTCTCAACGGAAATGCAAATGTGCACTTGACCTAATTATCAACGATCTTCGGTCGGCCATTACGATATACATTACGATGTTAAAACAAGTGTCAAGTATAAAGGCCTATTCTTAGTTTTCATTCTCTCTTTCCCGTTACAAATCTTATGAAGACAGAGTCAAATATTATAACGAGATTCGTGCAAGGATATTCCAAATAGAAGAATTGAAAGTTGCCAACCATTGGAACAAGATTGTAAAAATGCGTTTAAGATGCAAGAAACGAAAACTGTTCAGGCAAATTTTAGTTCATAGCACTTTAAATACTAAAGTTGATAGCAGGCCATATGCCGATGTCTTTATTAATGGTAAATCTATAACAGGACTTCTTGATAGTGGCGCATGAAGGTTGTTCAAGAGTTAAACATCCCCATCTTAGATTTCAATTCGTTCATCCGAACAGCTGATGGTAAACGACAACCCATTTTAGGCCGCGTAAAAGTAAATGTGATTTACAATAATCATCAAGAAAACATAGAATTGTATCTTATCCCTTCATTGTCACAGGATCTATATCTCGGTATAGACTTCTGGGAAAAGTTTAAGATTGCGCCACACCTAATCGGTGAACTGGATGACACTGTTGGCATTGAAGATCCAAAAATAAAAGCAAAAAAAGTAAAAGTAAACTACAAAAGATACCGTTAGATGAATCGCAGAATAAACGACTTGAGAAAGTGATAAAAAGTTTTCCATCTTTCTCTGAACTTGGATTGGGAAAAACAGCGCTGGAGATGCTCGTCATTGATACTGGTGATGCTGATCCTGTTAAACAGCGACATTACCCGGTATCTGGGAGTGATCGAAGAAAGTGTTCATGGAGTTCATGGAGTTCACCGGTCGTTCTTGTTAGGAAACCTGGTAAGAATCGGCTGTGTCTTGATTCTCGAAGAGTGAACTCGCTCACGAAGAGGGATGCGTATCGACTACCGCACGTGGAGGGTCTGTTAAGCCGTGTTCAGGAAACACACTACATCAGTAGTGTTGATCTGAAAGACGCGTTTTGGCAGATCCCCTTAGAGCGGACGTCGAGAGAGAAAACGGCCTTCACTGTGCCGGGACGACCGCTCTATCAATTTGCCGTCATGCCTTTTGGGTTGTGTAACGCAGCTCAACGGATGTGTCGGCTGATGGATAGAGTGATCCCCAGTGCACTTAGGGAACAAGTTTTCGTTTATGTCGACGACCTGTTGATCATTTCTGCGGATTTTGAAAGCCACATTGCCATCTTAGACCAAGTTTCAGAATGTTTACGAAAGGCTAACTTAACAATTAACATTGAAAAGTCGAATTTCTGTTTTAAGGAATTAAATTATTTAGGATACATTGTTGGACAGGGACACCTGAAGCCGAACCCGGACAAGGTCTCCGCAATAAAAGATTTTCCGATACCCTCTTCACAAAAACAAGTCAGACGATTCCTAGGCCTCTGTGGGTGGTATAGGAGATTTATAAGAAACTTCGCTTCAATCGCTAGTCCCCTTAGCGATACATTGAAGAAAAACAAACCATTTTTGATGAGTCCTGAAGCCCACATGTCTTTCGAAGCCCTGAAAACGGCACTTATATCTGCACCCGTATTATCCAACCCTGACTTTACGAAACCATTTACGATACAATGTGATGCGTCGAGCGTCGGAATTGGTGGAGTGTTATACCAGCTCGACGATGATAATTTAGAAAAACCCATAGCATTCTTTTCCGAGAAACTTAACGCTTGTCAACGTAACTATAGTGTTACGGAACAAGAATGCTATGCGGCGGTATTGGCGGTGAAAAAGTTTCGGCCGTATGTCGAAGGGACAGCTTCCACCATCGTGGCTGATCATGCTAGCTTAAAGTGGTTGATGAGCCTAAAAGACTTAAGCGGCAGATTAGCACGATGGTCGCTAAAACTTCAAGCGTATGACTTCGACATACAGCATAAAAAAGGCTCGCAGAACATCGTACCGGACGTATTATCTCGCGCTTTCACCGAAGAGCTCTCCGTAAATCCGAGTGCTCCACCATACATTGATCTAACATCATCTGAATTAAGGTCACCTGAGTACTTAGAATTAATTTCCACTTTCTCTGCTAACCGCGATAAGTTTCCAGATATACGAACCGAAGACAACCTCGTATATAAGCGTTCAATTTCAAGAGATGGAAAACTCATTGATAATGAATTCCAGTGGAAGCTGTGGCTACCGCCTGGACTAACAAGATTAGTTATTGAAAATTGTCATAACCCACCAAACTGCTCCCTTTGTGGAATGTTCAAAACCCTGAATAAAATTAAAGAACTGTTCTTTTGGCCAAAAATGACCGCACAAGTACATGAATACGTACGTAATTATTCTACCTGCAAAGAGAATAAACCGACTAACGTTATACTTCGACCTGTAATGGGATCATTCCACGAGATGGATAGACCATTCCAGAAATTATATATTGATTTCATGGGACCATACCCCAGGACGAAAACCGGTCATTCGTTTATCTTTATAGTCTTAGATAGTTTCACAAAATATGTCTTTTTGAAGGCAATGCGTAAAGCAAACGCAAAAGCTGTTGTCGAGTTCCTAGAGCAAAGCGTGTTTCATCAATTTGGAGTTCCCGAATTCGTCCATAGTGACAATGGGCCACAATTTGTCTCTAGAGAATTTCAACAGTTTCTTGAAAAGTACGGCTGCACACATATTAAAAATGCGTTTTATTCACCACAGGCAAACGCGTCAGAAAGGGTGAATCAAACTATTCTGTCCGCTATAAGGAGCTATCTTAAGACCGAGCAACGTAAGTGGGATAGAAACCTTTCTGAAATTCAGCAGGCCATCTGTACCACCGTCCACCAATCCACTGGTACCACTCCATATTTTGCTCTGTTTGGTCAGCATATGAGTACACATGCAAGTACATACGATTTGTTGCGAAAGTTGAAAGCCTTGGATGAAAATGAAATACAGTGTCTTCCACATAATAACAGACTTGAACTCATAAGACAGAAAATAAAAGACAACCAAAAGCTAGCCTATCAAAAGTGTGAGAAGTCATATAACTTGAGAAGCTGTAAAACTGTTTTTAGACCTGGCGAAATTGTGTTAAGACGTAACTTTGCATTGAGCGTCGCAGCGAAAGGCATCAATGCAAAATTTTGTGCCAAGTTTTTAAAATGTCGCATAGTTAAACCAGTAGGCAAGTCATTATATGAAATAGAAGATCTGGATGGCAAGAAGATTGGAGTTTATCATGGTAAAGATTTGCGTAAATGAAAATTCAGATACAAACAATTCCATCAGGGTCATGGGTCGATACATAAAGTAAGATATCACTTACTGTGAGATACATTTTCATGTCTTTATCTAACATAAGATGTTATCTAAATGCATGACTTTTGTGACGTATCTCACGCTCTAGTTTTCATATTTACTAAAACTTCACATTTTCAAATTTAACTGCCTCAATATCTGCCATTTCCTCTCAACGGAAATGCAAATGTGCACTTGACCTAATTATCAACGATCTTCGGTCGGCCATTACGATATACATTACGATGTTAAAACAAGTGTCAAGTATAAAGGCCTATTCTTAGTTTTCATTCTCTCTTTCCCGTTACAAATCTTATGAAGACAGAGTCAAATATTATAACGAGATTCGTGCAAGGATATTCCAAATAGAAGAATTGAAAGTTGCCAACCATTGGAACAAGATTGTAAAAATGCGTTTAAGATGCAAGAAACGAAAACTGTTCAGGCAAATTTTAGTTCATAGCACTTTAAATACTAAAGTTGATAGCAGGCCATATGCCGATGTCTTTATTAATGGTAAATCTATAACAGGACTTCTTGATAGTGGCGCATGAAGGTTGTTCAAGAGTTAAACATCCCCATCTTAGATTTCAATTCGTTCATCCGAACAGCTGATGGTAAACGACAACCCATTTTAGGCCGCGTAAAAGTAAATGTGATTTACAATAATCATCAAGAAAACATAGAATTGTATCTTATCCCTTCATTGTCACAGGATCTATATCTCGGTATAGACTTCTGGGAAAAGTTTAAGATTGCGCCACACCTAATCGGTGAACTGGATGACACTGTTGGCATTGAAGATCCAAAAATAAAAGCAAAAAAAGATAGTTTACAAAAGATACCGTTAGATGAATCGCAGAATAAACGACTTGAGAAAGTGATAAAAAGTTTTCCATCTTTCTCTGAACTTGGATTGGGAAAAACAGCGCTGGAGATGCTCGTCATTGATACTGGTGATGCTGATCCTGTTAAACAGCGACATTACCCGGTATCTGGGAGTGATCGAAGAAAGTGTTCATGGAGTTCATGGAGTTCACCGGTCGTTCTTGTTAGGAAACCTGGTAAGAATCGGCTGTGTCTTGATTCTCGAAGAGTGAACTCGCTCACGAAGAGGGATGCGTATCGACTACCGCACGTGGTGGGTCTGTTAAGCCGTGTTCAGGAAACACACTACATCAGTAGTGTTGATCTGAAAGACGCGTTTTGGCAGATCCCCTTAGAGCGGACGTCGAGAGAGAAAACGGCCTTCACTGTGCCGGGACGACCGCTCTATCAATTTGCCGTCATGCCTTTTGGGTTGTGTAACGCAGCTCAACGGATGTGTCGGCTGATGGATAGAGTGATCCCCAGTGCACTTAGGGAACAAGTTTTCGTTTATGACGACGACCTGTTGATCATTTCTGCGGATTTTGAAAGCCACATTGCCATCTTAGACCAAGTTTCAGAATGTTTACGAAAGGCTAACTTAACAATTAACATTGAAAAGTCGAATTTCTGTTTTAAGGAATTAAATTATTTAGGATACATTGTTGGACAGGGACACCTGAAGCCGAACCCGGACAAGGTCTCCGCAATAAAAGATTTTCCGATACCCTCTTCACAAAAACAAGTCAGACGATTCCTAGGCCTCTGTGGGTGGTATAGGAGATTTATAAGAGACTTCGCTTCAATCGCTAGTCCCCTTAGCGATACATTGAAGAAAAACAAACCATTTTTGATGAGTCCTGAAGCCCACATGTCTTTCGAAGCCCTGAAAACGGCACTTATATCTGCACCCGTATTATCCAACTCTGACTTTACGAAACCATTTACGATACAATGTGATGCGTCGAGCGTCGGAATTGGTGGAGTGTTATACCAGCTCGACGATGATAATTTAGAAAAACCCATAGCATTCTTTTCCGAGAAACTTAACGCTTGTCAACGTAACTATAGTGTTACGGAACAAGAATGCTATGCGGCGGTATTGGCGGTGAAAAAGTTTCGGCCGTATGTCGAAGGGACAGCTTCCACCATCGTGGCTGATCATGCTAGCTTAAAGTGGTTGATGAGCCTAAAAGACTTAAGCGGCAGATTAGCACGATGGTCGCTAAAACTTCAAGCCTATGACTTCGACATACAGCATAAAAAAGGCTCGCAGAACATCGTACCGGACGTATTATCTCGCGCTTTCACCGAAGAGCTCTCCGCAAATCCGAGTGCTCCACCATACATTGATCTAACATCATCTGAATTTAGGTCACCTGAGTACTTAGAATTAATTTCCACTTTCTCTGCTAACCGCGATAAGTTTCCAGATATACGAACCGAAGACAACCTCGTATATAAGCGTTCAATTTCAAGAGATGGAAAACTCATTGATAATGAATTCCAGTGGAAGCTGTGGCTACCGCCTGGACTAACAAGATTAGTTATTGAAAATTGTCATAACCCACCAAACTGCTCCCTTTGTGGAATGTTCAAAACCCTGAATAAAATTAAAGAACTGTTCTTTTGGCCAAAAATGACCGCACAAGTACATGAATACGTACGTAATTGTTCTACCTGCAAAGAGAATAAACCGAATAACGTTATACTTCGACCTGTAATGGGATCATTCCACGAGATGGATAGACCATTCCAGAAATTATATATTGATTTCATGGGACCATACCCCAGGACGAAAACCGGTCATTCGTTTATCTTTATAGTCTTAGATAGTTTTACAAAATATGTCTTTTTGAAGGCAATGCGTAAAGCAAACGCAAAAGCTGTTGTCGAGTTCCTAGAGCAAAGCGTGTTTCATCAATTTGGAGTTCCCGAATTCGTCCATAGTGACAATGGGCCACAATTTGTCTCTAGAGAATTTCAACAGTTTCTTGAAAAGTACGGCTGCACACATATTAAAAATGCGTTTTATTCACCACAGGCAAACGCGTCAGAAAGGGTGAATCAAACTATTCTGTCCGCTATAAGGAGCTATCTTAAGACCGAGCAACGTAAGTGGGATAGAAACCTTTCTGAAATTCAGCAGGCCATCTGTACCACCGTCCACCAATCCACTGGTACCACTCCATATTTTGCTCTGTTTGGTCAGCATATGAGTACACATGCAAGTACATACGATTTGTTGCGAAAGTTGAAAGCCTTGGATGAAAATGAAATACAGTGTCTTCCACATAATAACAGACTTGAACTCATAAGACAGAAAATAAAAGACAACCAAAAGCTAGCCTATCAAAAGTGTGAGAAGTCATATAACTTGAGAAGCTGTAAAACTGTTTTTAGACCTGGCGAAATTGTGTTAAGACGTAACTTTGCATTGAGCGTCGCAGCGAAAGGCATCAATGCAAAATTTTGTGCCAAGTTTTTAAAATGTCGCATAGTTAAACCAGTAGGCAAGTCATTATATGAAATAGAAGATCTGGATGGCAAGAAGATTGGAGTTTATCATTTTGCGTAAATGAAAATTCAGATACAAACAATTCCATCAGGGTCATGGGTCGATACATAAAGTAAGATATCACTTACTGTGAGATACATTTTCATGTCTTTATCTAACATAAGATGTTATCTAAATGCATGACTTTTGTGACGTATCTCACGCAGCTCTAGTTTTCATATTTACTAACACTTCACATTTTCAAATTTAACTGCCTCAATATCTGCCATTTCCTCTCAACGGAAATGCAAATCTGCACTTGACCTAATTATCAACGATCTTCGGTCGGCCATTACGATATACATTACGATGTTAAAACAAGTGTCAAGTATAAAGGCCTATTCTTAGTTTTCATTCTCTCTTTCGCTTTATTACTCCCAATCGGACTGGTCGTGGTCGTGGCGCTAAGCCATTGTAAGTAAATTTTTTTTTTTACCATTTGAGAAAATAAATAATTTTACTTAAACGCTTAGACACATTACAATAATATTAGTTGAGGAAGAATCCAATAGTTTTTGGCAAAATTGGAAGCCAGTAATAACTGGATGGCGGATTTTATCCAAGATTAATCGCGGATTAGCGTAAAGGCTCACGTGGTGCACTACTGTGTCTCGAGGTAAATCTGCTGCATATGGGGATTTCTGCATAGCCTCTAACATCTTCCTCTTTCCTCACAGCATTACCTGGATGCCCTTAAGTAGGTTTCTTTGTGCCTCAATCGTGAAAAACATATATTTGTTTTCACATCACAAAGATTAGAGGACCGCAAGCATTTCAGCGTTTTGTCTTCGAGTGCACCGCGTGCACGTAATTTTATGTGTACGGTATAAATACACCGCTATCTGCACTCACAAAATCCGAATTACGTCCAACCCAATTTCGCCGAAACATTACAAAAAAACAAAAAAAAAAAAAAATAAAAAACGACTTGAAAATACCTACCACACAAGATCATCATCAAACTACCAACTCAAAATCAGAAAATTCATCTTTACATACCAGAAACACATACATCAGTCAAAACCTAACGCTATTCGTGGATTATTTAATACATATATATATAATCTGCGAAAGTTTTAACAACGAAGGGTGCGAATTAGATTAGCCTACCTACAAAAAAAATGGAATAAATAAAAAAATCTAAAAATCAAAAAGTGATACTTACCTACCTAAAGTTAAGGTTTAAATTTGCCTAATAATTAGAATAAAATTTGCTACCTACCTATTATTATGTGAAAAGCCATAGAAAAAGACAATATTATAAATAGTAAAAGTGGAAAATTAACCTAGAAACAATGAGGAGCATGCAGAGGCAACGAATTTTGTGCACAAACTTCGGAGCAACGCAGCAAAAAACGTGAGTAAAAGTATACATTTTTCTTTGGCTTCCAAAATTCAAACATTTTCTATTGGTATTTAAATTAATAATCATATATAATATATAAAACATAATGACGTAAAATCAGACCTATAAAACAAAGCAAGAAGTATTATACCAAGTTAAAGATATCATACGAAATAGGTGCGAAAATAGGCGTTATCGATTTTTGGTTAATTTTGAATTTCTAACCATAAACGCATACACACATTATTGAATATATATATATATATATATATATGAATAGGATAGATCCAATAATAGCATTATGAATTAAATTATCTCTGCAATAAATAATAATGAGTAATATAAAGGCAAATATAAATATCCAAGTGGTCGTTATTTAACTGAGATGTGTTGCTAAGTTTTGGTAATTTGTTGAGATGTGAGTGATCGGGGCGACAGAAAAAACGGAATAGCCATGGTGCATATTTCCTGTTAGGCATATGCAAAGGGGAGGGCCCGCCAAGACGTCATACCATCCACGACGTCACCTGAAACTGATTCGTGTATGTTCATCCCTCTCTTAATTTTGTCTTCGTGTATATTCTTTCCGCCCTTGTCATCGAACATTTATGTAGATCGCGTTTACTAGGATATTATTAACTTTTCGTTCTGTTCTGTGGAGTTTTTTTTTTGTTCCCCTACTCTAAATCTTCGGCACGATAAATGTTTGATGCATAGGATGACTTATAAGCAGAAAGATCCCACCCCACCGTCGAGTTCAGCTGTGCAACCGCAAGCGTGCCACTGGCTGCTTCAACGTAAAGGACAGACCCCACCTTTAAGATCCTCCGTAATAGTTTACTGCGAATTCACGCAGCAACGATGGACATCCCGACCGCTTATGCTTCACAGTGAACCTCCGGGATGCTGCCAGGAAGGCGTCTGTGGTCTGGTTGGTGACAAGCTCCGAATGTATTGCGCGCGTCACCATACATACAAAAACCGCGATGTAGCCCTTCTCGATGATCCTAGATCTCCCTGCCCTAGCCTTGATCTGTACTGGACCAGCATAGTCCACGCCGCTATGTTTGAAAGCTCTGGCTGGCCGTACATGCTCCTCCGGGAGATTTCCCATCAGCTGCTCTGCCACTTGTTGTCTCTGACGGAAGCACTCCCTGCATCTCGCAATCGATGATTTTAAGACACGTCGAAGCGGTGGAATGCAGCGTTCGGAAATGCGCTTCCCTCAATAGAAGCTCGGTTAGTTTGCTCTTCGCGGGTAGTATTGTTTGATACATGCTGTCGTGATCCAGCGATGATTGTTGTAAACGTCCACAGACCGGAAGTACTCCATTCGAGTCTAAGAAGGGATTCAAAGTGGCGATACTTCTCGTATTGTTCCTGGGTCGCTTCTCCATTATCCGCATAATTTCTTGCTCGTATGCTGCTCGCTGCGTTACCTTAACCCAGTATTCTAATGCCTCCTTCCGCTCCATCGCTGTTGTATAACCAGGGTTGCTCCTCTGGTCACCCTTCTTGCACAATCGAATGAATTTGATGACGTAGGCAGTGGTATTCGCCTCGTATGCCTGGAAGTGTTGATTTACGCTCCAGAAGACTTATGTTGTCTATGCACAGCTCACGTCTTCTCGAAATTCTCGCATTTGCGACGGTCGCCGATTTCATGGCAGTGGCTGCCCGGAGCCTTTCCGTTGCATTTAAGGTAGGCAGGACAGTTGGCCATTGCTCTTCCGGTCCGCTCAACCAACGCGGTCCATGCCACCACAGGGATTTTATTTATTTATTTATTTCAGAAGCGCTTACAAAGTAAGACAAAAGTCTTATAAATTTTTGAAAGCCTTTAAATTAATTTAAGAATTTGAATTTAATTTATTTATTAAGCTATTTACATCATAATAGACTTATTAAAAAGAAATCGAAATTTAAAAAGAGAAAACAAATAATAAAAAATTAATAAATAGGTAGATATTATCAATGATTTGCCAAATAGTTGAAAAGTAAACATTTAAATCATCTTGTGCTCTTTACACTTCTCATACTTATGGGCAGAGAGTTCCAGAGGCGAATAACATGAACGAAAAATTGACGCTCAGTAATAAGAAAACTATATCGAGGTAGTTTAAGAGCAAAAGACCTTGTTGAATGAGGGAAGTTCAGTTTACCGTGGAAATAATCAGGCTGTTTTGTTTGAATGATTTCATGTAGCTAGCTAAGTGAGCGAAAATTCAATAAATTGTCTAGACAACAACCAGAAATGCGAACAGCAAAAGTGGAAACGTGGTCATAGCGTCGTAGATTATAGACATAACGGGCAATGTTGTTATATGCGACGTTTAATTGCGGTTAGTGGCAGAGTCCAAGTTGCAAAAAATTTCACATCCATATAACATAATGGGTAGTAGAAGCGTTTTGGCAAGAAGAAGTTTGGTTTTTGTGGGGATGTAGCTTCGAGTGACTTGGAGAACACGGGGAGGCTACCATATACTTTACCAATTGCTTTAATTAGGTGGTCGTTCCATGTGAGGGTACGATTGAAAACCATTCCAAGGTTTCTAGCGCTGCTAACATAACATCGATTCCTTCGTTTTCAAGATTCAGTGGTCTTAAGACTGATAAATCAAAGATTTTGCGATAGATGGGGAGGGCTGTTGATTTGACAGTGTTTAGGCACAGATGATTTCTCTTAGACCAACGAGAAATGAAAAAAAGGTCCTCATTCATCAATGCAACTGCATCATTCTTTTCCCCAAACGGTCGACTTATCAGAAGCTGCACATCATCAGCGTAAAGGTGGATAAGACAATGTTTAACAACTTTTGGAAGCTCATTTATGTAAAGTGAGAAGAGAATTGGGCCAATAATTGATCCCTGTGGCACTCCATTCAAAACATTGAGAAAGATCGATGATTGACCATTTGCCACCACGCGTTGTTGCCTTCCGCTAAGGTACGAGAGAATCAACTTACATGACTCTATAGAAAACCCAAAGAAATTACGCAGTTTTTTACATAAAAGTGAATGGTTAACAGTGTCAAAAGCCTTTGAAAAGTCTAAAAGCGTTAGAAGTGTAATATGATTCTTGTCCATTGCGGTTCTTATTTCGTCAGTAACAAAAAGTAGGGCAGATTTGCAGCTGCGCTTAGGTCTAAAACCAGACTGACAGGTAGTTAACAGGTTGTTAATCGATAGATATGTTTGTATCTGCTTCATAATGGTTTTTTTAAACACCTTTGATAGAAACGGGAGGATGGCAATTGGTCGGAATTCCGTATCATACCCGTTTGCTTTTTAGGAACGGGAAACATTTTAGCCTTCTTCCATTCTGAAGGAAAATTTGGATGTAATGGGTGATTTTTTAAGAGGTTTAGAACTTTTTAAAAAAAAAAAACACAAAAAATTCGAAAAAATTAATGAAATCGATAGTTTGAACCTTGCAATTTAATGTTTAAAGATAATTTCATGCAAATGTTGACCGCGGCTGCGTCTCAGGTAGCCCATCCGCTGAGTCCAATTTTGGCATACTCTTTCACACATATCGGCCGGTATCTCACGAATGAATGCATGGATGTTGGCTTCCAGTGCGTCAATCGAAGCGGGCTTGTCCCTTTACACATTAGCCTTGGCATACCCCTACAAAAAATAATCTAATGGTGTCAAATCGCACGATCTAGGCGGCCAATTGACCGGCCCGAAACGTGAAATTAACTGTTCACCAAACTCGCCTCGCAATTGCGCCATTGTTTCGCGTGCTGTGTGGCATGTGGCACCGTCTTGTTGCAACCACATATCATGCAAGTCAAGAACTTCCATTTCGGGCAAAAAAAAGTTTGTTATCATCGCTCGGTAGCGTTCACCATTGACAGTAACGCTGCGATTCGCATCATCTTTGAAGAAATATGGCCCAATAATGCCGCCGGCCCATAAACCGCACCAAACCGTGGCTTTTTCGGGATGCATTGGTAGCTGTTGCAATGCTTCTGGCTGATCTTCACTCCGAATGCGGCAATTTTGCTTATTTACGTACCCATTCAACCAAAAATGAGCCTCATCGCTGAACACAATTTTTCGATAAAAAAGCGGATCCTCGGCCAGCTTTCCAAGAGCCCATTCACCAAAAATTCGGCGTTGTGGTAGGTCGGCTGGCTTTAGTTCTTGCACCAGCTGTATCTTAAAAGGCTTTACGCCCAAATCCTTCCGCAAAATTTTCCACGTAGTGCTGTAACAAAGGCCTAACTGCTGGGAACGGCGCCGAATCGACATTTCGCGGTCTTCTGTCACACTAGCTGATACGGCCGCAATATTTTCTTCACTACGCACAGTACGTAAACGTGTTGGTGGTTTAATGTCCAACAAAGTAAATTTGGTGCGAAATTTGGTCACAATCTTCCGAATAGACTGCTCAGAAGGTCGAGAATGCCGATCATAAAATGGAAGCAGCGCGCGATGAACATTTCGAACCGAGCACGAATTTTGATAGTAAAATTCAATAATTTGCAAGCGTTGTTCATTTGTAAGACGATCCATGGTTAAATTGCAAACCAAACTGAAGCTGTTTGACAGTGACACAAGGTACTAAACACACGTCAGCTGTCAAAACCAGTGTTGCCAAAACCAAA